>BSBM01000430.1:0-2573545 GCA_027924585.1 Larix kaempferi | reverse complement strand
CTCTTATTGTTATATGATCAATATGTTTGTTTTATTACCTGTTACTGATTGAGTTATTAAATACTTGTTGTACCTTCCCCACCTTGATTGAGTTATTATTGGACTTGTGGTACCTTGCATTTGACTTGTGGTTAATGCGTTCATTTACCCTCCTTCATTTTTTTTATACCACCTTGTTGAATTTTTGGTCTTATAGAGTACTTGACTTTGATCACCTATGATCAGTTGTGGTGTGTTGATAGTCACTTCTCTTGTGCTAAGACTTGGTTGAAGTTTATAATTTTTGTGACTTTATATATGTTGAGTTATGTACTATGCTTGACTGTCATTGACCTAATCAACTCCAGTCATTTCTCTCTCTCTGGTTTGTACACACCCTCTTGTAGGGTCAGCTGGTTCCTAGAGAAGACTAGCCTCTCCGAGGCACAAACAGTATTTTCTGAAAGTAACACTTCTAAGTATATTTCAAGAATGGTTTCACACCCACGTTGGTATCTTCAACTATATATCTTTTTTTGTTATATGATATATGCGTTTATTTTATTACATGTTACTAAATATTAGTTTATCGTTTTAGTTTTTTTGTCAGTGTAACTCATTATACTCTGTTGATATGGCAGTTATGAATATACCAAAGAGCCCGTGTTAAGAACTTACTCGTTGCACATTTGGATTTCTTGGTTGCAAGAGGTAAGTATGCATGTGAAATTTAGTGATCATATGTTAGGTAGACTTAGATCATCTTTGCTTATTTGGAAAATGACAATGCATTCTTTTTCCAATTCTTAAGAGCTTGGTTTCAAATTTTCATCTAGGGATGAGAGTTGTCCATATTATCAGTCTAAACAACTTGGGTATCATTTGGGGTGTCAAGTGATTACCCATATATCCCTTGTTTGTTATTTTCTTGATCTTATGATTCCTGTGTAAACACGGGTATCGATTACCATATCACAGTGTTTAAGATGTTGATTTCCTTAAGTTGTAAGAATCTGAGAAAGAAAATAAAGATGATGAGTCAGTTTGGCATAGTCAATTACATATTTTATATGTTTCTTCATTCCCTTACGCAAATTATTCCATGAACGAAATTTTTTTCTGGTGCACAATACCATAAAATTGATTTCCTTAAGTATTGATTTCATGGGATAGAGTCTTATTTTTTCAATTGTTGTATTGAAAAAAACATTATAAGTGGTATGATAACCATATACACCAGTAATGTTTCCTTTGGTTATTTTGGGTGCTGAGGGTAAATTGGGGAAACAAGGAATGCAATATATCGGTTTATTTAGTAGCTACTGATTGAAGGAGACATTAGCAGTCACCTACAGGACTTATTCTACACTGTTGAGTATTCACTACTTCATTAATATCAAATTGTGGTCTTTTATGAACAATCTGGGCATTGTGGTCTTTTACAAATTGCAAGCTACATAAATTTTGGTGGTTACCGAAAGTTGGAGTTTCGATGGCGATTGGGAAATTTCATTATACATGAAAACTATTGGAGTAGGTAATTCTAGAAAGTACATTATACAGGCAGTCTAGTATTTTTCATTTTTCTCCCAAATGCCAAATGATCTTTGTGCACTTTTTATTTGAAATGAAATCTTAATCAAATAAATAACTAAAAAAAAAGTGTCATGTTTGTACCTCCATGTCTTAATCATTTTCAACTGCTCCTTATGATTTTGTTGCAAGATATGAACCTTCAAACAACTATTCTTATTTTCCAATTTCTTGAGCTATTTGCATAGGTCTCTAGGATATTTGTCCCTGGTGAAAGTATGTTCTGCATAGTGTCCATTCTCGTATGTATGCTTTCCCGTGAACTTGTGCATTGAGAGTACTGTTGACTATTGCATCTGGAGTGAGATTTTTTGGATGATTTTTGGTGCGTGATCCTTCCATAATAGTGAGAAGTGATACCATTGAGTTACGTATCAGTCTTCCTGAAGAGAAGCATTGTGTTGTACACTTATGAACTGAGTTGAATAATAGTGAATGGAACTAAGTGGAGTGTTCCAAATGTGAACTAGAGAAAACCCAGCGGAGAACCCTAATATGTGTGTCCTTTTATCTATTACTCCATGAAAAACCTAGTACAAATATTTCTGCAACTGTGTAGAGTTATTGATATTGTTGAAAATGCCCTCTATTGGTGCGAATTTCCCTATGAAGTTAACATTGTTTGATGTTGTGGGTGAAACCTCAGCTAGTGAAGACCTCTCTCCAAGCTGCGGTGATGACTGGAAAGTTGGAACAAATTGCAACAATGAAGATGGTGAGAACCCTAGACCATTCTACTTCTACATTTTTTGAGAGCTATGCGGACTGCCTCACTTCTTTTGAAGAGCTAAAAATTGGTTCTATTGGTTGTGCATTGGGTGAGTGGTAACTAGTGGAATTGGATTTATTTTTATATCACAATGATTGCATGGTGAAAATGTGTCACAATTATAAGAGTCAGAGTGTGTGAGACTGGTGAACCATTAAGTGTTGAACAACTTGATATCGTGGTGACTCCATTATGAAGATTGGTAATGCCACCTTGTGGAGTGAAAGCCTTGGAGAATGCCATATCTATAAAAGTATCATAATCCCAATGGAAAGAATATGAAGGATCATTGGAGCCATGTGGAAACCCCAAAATACAATGCTACTAGGTGACTGGTGAATGTGTTGATCCCACTCTTCCACATTTGGCTTAAATCTTCATTTTTAAAGGACTGCTTATACCTGGAGTGCAAACTATGGACCGATATTACCTTTGTGGAAGACTATGTTAGGGCACTAGAAATTTTGGAGACTTGTAGCATTCAAATAAAAGTGGCGTGAACCCTATATTCATTCCATTTTGATGGATCCTTCAAAGTAGACCTTTGTTGAATTTATGGTGTAACACAATGCAGCTAGATTATTGAATATTATGGATGTTGGAGCTATTGTTACACTAAGATTGCCCGAGGAAGAATAATATCAAATATAATGCCCCATCACCTGCAATGACTTTTGAATGTTGTCTTTTGATCCATATGTGAGTATCCTGTCAATGATATTCTTAATTGGATAGTCAAAAGATTGAAATATGAAATGGATAGTTTCAAGTAGGGATCACAATGTCTATAAGCTACTTCAATATTGTTAAGAATGTTGTCGTTGGGCCACCTCAATATTGATGAGAATGAGGTTGTTTTGCATTGATGAAAATGATAGAAATAATTCCTTATTTATAGATAATTTTCTTAACCATTGTTTGACTATTTATTTCTAGGAGGCGTGTTGTATAGAATATATATATTGGCATTGGTGTCCATAATCAAAGAGTGTTGATAGAAATGTAAGTGATGTGTTTTCTTACTTGAAGAAATTTCAAGATTGCATTGACTTTTTTCTCCAACGACATGGATTAGCATAAAATATTATTGTAGATATAACTTCTCATGTTGCTTATATATTGCAGAGATTGTAGCGGCTTATATTGTTCCTTGATATATGGCTTCTGGAAAATGATTCTAGGATTGCCATTTAGTCTGCTTTATTTTTTTTTAACACTTCCAAGTATCGTCGATATATCGACGAACATTCGGGTAGGCTATAGAAAATCTTTCCATGCTGATGTTGAACTTGCCACGAAAGTTAGTGAATCGATGCGTGGATACTGAGACGAACATTCGTGGAACTATAGAAAATGTTTCCACGCAGATGCTGAACCTGCCACGAAAGTTAGTGAATCGATTCGTGTATACTGCGACGCACTTTCGTGGCAGGTTGGCATCTGCGTGGAAACTTATAGAAGATGTGTGTCGATATAGCAACAGAAATTTGTGGGCGGTTTCAAATTCCAAAGATATGAGAATTGTTGTATAGGTGACACGTGGCCATTGAGGAGCGTTGCTATTGCCACAACTGTGAATCTTCGTCCCTATATCCACGAAACGATAGCCACGAAAAAATGAAACCCGAATCGTTTCAATTACAACGAAAAATCATGGCAATTTTGACCATATGTACTAGTGATACCTCTTTGGTTACTTCGATTGAATGTAATATAAGGCAAGGAGGAACGACCTCGCAGGAAATATTGACCCTTGCAGACCGGTGGGATCACTCAGTAGCTCGCCATCCATTCAGAGCAAATGATTGGGAAGAAAGCATTGAAAGAGTTCAGGACCATAGCACAGTATCTCTATCTATCCCTCCAATAGCTTGATTCATTTGCGGATTCAGAGTGGAAAGCCCTTCTGCAGACTCAACATCCGAGCTTTTTCATACCACCATACTTGTTTGATTTGTAAGCCTTAGGCACTTGACCTATTTATCATTCAACCACTCCTTCCATCCGAATATAATTATGCTTTTATTTTTGGACTGCTTGATAATGATCAAAAACTACCTCCACTCAACTCTTAGATCTGCACTTGCCAGGTATGTCATTCAATCAGTTGGCAAGATAGACAATTCATTCCCTCAATCTTTAATTGCAACGATGATTTACTGCGAGAACAACTATGGCCAAGATGAGCCTATCGAAAAGTCCACAACATCTTCTGATAGATTTGCGTGCGAGTTTTATTTTGGAAAACATGAGCTCTCTGAGGCTCAAAAAATGTTGGATGGTTGAATACTTGCATAGTTCCACAAGAAGCCCAGATTCCCTGAGGAGAAAATAGTAAGAATACCCTCAGCGCCAGTGATAGGGTTTCACGGCCTTGAAATAAAAACAAGATCAATAAATAAGCGTTTGCAGCAGTGAGTGAGATCATTGCAGTGGGGGATTCACTCTCAGTTAAAGAGTCCAATCTCTTCAACCTCATCATGGTATTATTTTCTGACTAAGCCGAATTAGAATCCAACGATTCCAAGTGACCCAAACAATTTTGAATACATCGTTTGGTATGTCTGTTTATGAGAGGCTGTATCTGGCCAAGTTTATTGAGCGTATCCCTCTTAGAGTTTACCTAGGTTGGTATCCATATATTTTTATGAAATTTTCCTTGCACGTTGTGGTATTGGCAGAGACAAGAAGACAGGAGCAAATAAGTGCATTTGATGTATTCAAGATGTATAGGGATGCAGTAGAAAATAAATCCCACGGAAGTTCTCGGGATAGACAACAGGCATGAACCTAGAGGAAAACAAAGATGTTGAAAGAAGTAGCAAGTCATTATTAGAAATGGTGAAGAGTATGTTGCAAGGAAACTCACTTCCATACAAATATTGGGCAGAAGCAGTGCATAGAGCAGTTTATTTTTTGAACAGGAGTCCCAGGAGAGAAGCGAAATAAGTCACACCTGAGGAGGCATGGTCCTGCAGGAGACCAAGGTAAGCCACTTCACAATCTTTGGCTATATTTTTTATTCGTTAATTCTGGAAGAAAAGACTATATGAGTAAACTAAAAGCCAGGTGGAAAAAATTTGTTTGTGCATTATTCCAATCAACCAAAGGCATATAGGCTTCTAGATCACATCAACCAAAGGCATATATGCTTTGATGTGATCTTATTGTATATTCAGTATAATAGAAGATGCATTTTCTTCGAAAAATATTCCATCTCAATTTTTTTCATTATACATGAAAATCACAAGAACATTGGAATAAATTATAACATAGGAGATAAGCCCAAGCTTTTGGTAATCACAACATAAAAGAATAGGAAACATGCAGTCAAACAACACCTGGAAAAACAAAAGTATTCAAATGGTTAATAACTGTCCAGAAAAAGAACATAGTTGGACAAGCATCATAAGAAAGGAATCCATAATCCATGCATATTGATTTGAATTCTCTCCAAATCTCTCAACTACAGATCATGATTGCATAGTGCTAGAATAGTTTAATGTCTCAAAAGTAAATGTTATAGTACAACATCCTAAACAAATCTTTTGGATGTCTTGATCTTCATGAATTTGTCACAGAATTGATTTAAATAGTTCCAAGTAGCCATAGCATTTGTAGTGTTATCCTTTTAAAATATGAGGAGCTAACAACTTTGTCATTTCAAAGTCAACAAAATTCTCACAAGACAAAAGCTTTTGAAGTTTAGCATCACAAATTATCTTCCCTTTATCTAGTGGGTCCTGCAAAAAAAACCATCATAGACTTAGATTGTTGCAACAAAACACATTTTTAAGCATTTGAATCATCAATTGAAGAATAAAGACAACTTTATATGTTGAAGAATAAAGCCAACTTTGGGGAATTCAATGGCTAAACAATAAACATCCTAAAAGACTATGCATTTGACCTATGAACCAATTCAAATTGTTGATTTGTCTGTTGATAGAAGGGTTGCTTCTATGGAGCTTGTCTTCCTTTAATGAACATAGTGTACTTAAAGTGACCAAGAAATGTAGAAATTAGAACTATCCTTTCATATTTGATCATTGCTTATGGCAAGGTGTTTTCATAAACTTATCCACATTATTGTAACCCTACATGTTTTCCAATGTATTAAATTTGCTATTATCAATTAATCCTTCAATTAAAAGGTCCACACATTGGTGATATCAATCTACCTCATGAGGATATGCTACATCTCCATATTGATTATGAAGACATGGCACCCTCACATCTCCATTATAGTGACATTAATTGTACACATGGGCACCTTTCATCATCTCCCTCCACACTAAAATTTCTTAATTTTTGCCTTTGTACATTACCATTTAGTTCGTTTCATCATTCACAACTTACACCATTTTGTGCATTCCTTCCCACATGTTGCATGGGGATCCTTTCCAACAACAATTAAAAGTATTCTTCCTGTGAGCATGGATTTTTGTTGTCAAGCATCTCTATACTGATATTTACGATTAGATATGTGATGCAGGGGTATATTTGAAATAGCTAAGTCCATAGATGCACTAGGGGAGCATGGGATGGTGATTACATGACTGAAAGCATGCCAAGAAAGATGAAAGGTCACAATGGATTCAAACTTTTAAACTATGGGAAAAAATATAAATGTTCCAGCTAAAATTGAAGTGACAAAAATGAATCTGAAGAATCCCAGTAGATCCTGAAAAATTAGATTGGACATGGAGATATGTAGGGGTAAGATGAAGAGTTTAGGAAAGTTGGGTAGTGAGCCATTGAATGGATGATAAGGATTGTTGTCATTTGAATTGGGTTATTGATTCCATAGCCAGATAATCCTAAAAGATAGAGAGTTAGTTGTAGAGATTTCATGGAGCACTAGAGTAGAGCATTGAGGCGCGCATTATCATGGAGCACCAGAGTAGAGCGTTCATGGAGCACTAGAGTGAAAGCATTTTATCATTCAGAGAGACTATGTTGTTCTGGTGCATTTTTATTTTTGGCTTATGAGAATTGGTAATTTATATTTCAAGTCAGTGCATAATGAGATATCACATTTGGCATTGAATTTGAATAATAATTTGTTCATTTTTATATATGTTAATGTGCAGGATGGCAGGATAGGCAAGCAAATATACTCAGTCTTGCCAATATATGATAAAATTGTTCCTGCTTTGCTTGATGTGGGTGTTTTCAAGTTGCCTGAAGTTTCTACATTTACCTTGGGGGTTCTTGTTGGTCTTATGTTGGCCAAACCTACAAAAGGAGTTTTGGAGATTTTGGATAAATTTCAGGACATGAAATTTACTTGTGAGTATAAGTATGATGGGGAGCGTGCACAGGTAAGCTTTTTTTGGATGATGGCCATCTATGTTATGTTGTAGTCCACTCGCAGTTCTGATGATTTAATATTTTTTTGAAATATGTGGAGGTAGATTCACTACATGGGAGATGGGTCTGTTGAGATTTACAGTCGGAATGCTGAGCGTAATACTGGGAAGTTTCCAGATATTGTAGATTTTATTGGAAGGTAAGTTTTTATGAAGGTAGATTTTCGTTTAGTCTAGTGTAATGCTAGTAATATGTTATGGCATGCCCTTTGTTCTTTCTCGAGAGGTTCCAATTTTGAGATTTGTTTGCAATACATTTAAATGTATGTTGCCTGATTATGAATGCCTCTTATTCTTTAGATGACTTTATTATTATTTGTTTTCAAGGGTAAAATGGGATCCTTGCTTAGGTTAAAATTCCTTATATTCATTTGAAGTTATACATGTTTGTTATCATGGGTGAAATTTTGTTTGTAAAATATAAAGATGCAGTTTTAAGGGTCAATTATCACAGTTTGTTTAGGTTTTCTATCTACATTTTACTTTCTCTGTGGTTATTGTTATGTTTCTCCTAGACCATGTCTTTAGTACGGTATTCATCATTATGTGCATGTTCAGATTATTACCCTTCGAATGTATACAATCAAAGAGGATTCTATGATATTAACTTATAAATACACTTTTATTATGAAAAGCTTTACAAAATGGATGTTTGCAGGCTAGATTTCTTACTAGACATAAAAGAATGCCATGTATGATTTGTTTTGAAATGGGGTAATGTTGATTTATGGATACCTATGCATGACATTTGTCATTAATACGTTCCAGATAAGCTGATATATGAACTCATTGGCTCTGATTTTATTGTTTCCTGGAATTTTTCTGCCCGTGTGTGGCATTTTTCTCTAGATATATTTTTCTGTGAATAATTCCTTCCATTAGAGTTATGCAGGCATAAGTTTCCATGTTCTACTATGATTGATATCGACTCTTCATATAGAGTTAGATGACCTGTCAGCAGGTTTAATACTGATAGACGAACGAACAAATCTATATCTTCAGAATGATGAAATACTATGCATGTCCAACTATGGTGGATTTCAGAGGTATGCTTGCAACCGTACATATTTAAGGCTAAGAAACAGAATATGGTACACACATAAATGAGCCAATGTAAATGGAGCTCGTATTGCCTCAGTTTAGTTTTTTTAAATTTTGTTTCCAAGTTGAAATATATTCCCCCAAATTTTGTCCTAACCACAAAGTTGGTGGCACCGTAGAGTCTTGAATTGGGTGATAGTAATTGGATATATGGTCCTTTTTGTTGATCAATCATTTGTTGTGGGTTGCTAGTTTCCAGTTAACTTCTATGGTCGTTATAGTTTCTTCCATGACTGTAGCTATAGTCCCATGGCTCTTAGATAGAGACAAGCACAGACCTAATTGTATTTCTCCAACCTGCCATAATGTCTAGAATGTAAAATAGCATGGAAGATGAACCATTGCAACAAAACGGTGCAGAAAATGAGCCATTGCAACAAAATAATAACCATTATGGAACCAAAATGTCAATCATTGTGATTGGTAGATAGGAATTCATCTATGAATTCACTAGTGGTATTAACATAAGTCATCAAGCAAGCTACAACCTGGCAAAACAAGATGGTTGTCTTGAGCGATCTAACAAGACTTGTCCAGCATAGTTATTCTTAAGACTCAACTCAGAGCATCTCTGCTTGTAAAGTCCGATATTATACTTTTGTATCATGGATGGTCTCATAATATAAAGCAGAGTTTTGTGGATATCATATTTGTTGACCTTTCTTGAATTTGTTGTTCTATTGTCATCACATGTTTGATGTAGTTGATTTTAATTGATGTTGTAATACATTCATTCTCATCCTCAAAATGCCTCAAAATCCTATGTTTCCCCCCATTCATACACCTAGATTCTTAGATTTCTATAATCCTACCTGAACTCAAAATCTTGAACAGATCCAACCCCTTTTAGATTGACAAGTGTAGTTCACCTGTTCACTTAAGTATTATCAGAAACCTTTAGATTGAGTATGTATCAGTAGAAATCGCTTCGGTCCATGGCATTTTGTCCTACCATTTATCTCAAAAATAAACTTTTTACCTGTAGTGTCTTGCATAACTCCTCAGGTAATACCTTTGCCACATTACTTGTTTGAATTTTTTCCAACTTGTAATGGATAGTTGTCCATGGACCTTGCTTCCTTTTTCACTCATTAAATTTTTACCGTCACAATATTGTAGGTAGCGTTCCCTGTTTCTTTTCTGCTTTAGCGCCCAGTCAAAGCAAACTGGTATACAAGTGCTTGTTCATATGACTTAAGAGGGTCGTTTCTACTCTTACAAATCATTTTGTCAGTGAGATTTCTTTGTGTTTTCTCAATAGCCTAAGATGGCCGTCCACTCTGAGCACTTTCTGCAGCTAACGAGCAGCCCCATTGTTTGTCTTGACTACACTCACTGGGCATACTATTCAAGGATCTTGCTTGGCCAATTGAGCGTTTGTTCCCACTGGCCTCAGGTTTAGACTAACTACCATATCTCATATGAGGATATAATTTGTCAGTGCTATGATTTTTATGAGATTGAGACCTTAAGATGTGTCTACATGTAGTGAGGTGATCACTCATACATGCTAGAGATTATGGACCATATCCAATCCCAATCCTACCAGACTGATCATTTCTCTTTCCTGCACATATATTGGAGGGTTAAGCATATTATAGATACCCTGTCCAGAGATGAAGAGGACATCATGGCATTCTGACAATGCACACCCTCCCACACCCTCGGGACATGTTCCACTTACATGAGTTGTACATGCATTGGTTTGTTCCAGCACATATACACCTTTGATTCTGGGTTGAGCTGTTAGATACCCATCACTATATTTTTCTCTGTGGCCTTAGATGTTACAATATCTCCAGCTGGTTGGGATTCTTACAAGATGACCCATCCATTCCCTATTTGTCCAAGGCATTCCCCAAAGGACACTTAAGGTTTTGCATTGCTTCACCCACAGTCATGGTCTATGTTGCACAATTTTCTGGAATTGCCGAAATAGGGGAAGGGATGTTTGGAATGGCTAGATCATACCACAGAATTTTTCAGGGGACCACAGATTGGGGATGGAAATAGTATGCGTGTGCACACACACACACACTTTTAAAAACCAAGGAAAACCTTACTAGCACCCCCCCAGTACCCTGGAATATCTGGATGGAGGGTGGTTCAACTGCCAACCATTGTAGGAGTGAGTAACCCCGTGGGGCTTAGATTGATTAGAACTGGAGACTTCATGATGAAATCTTCCTTGAAATAATACGTTTGAACTAATTGATCTAATCCACCAGGCTACAAGGATACAAAGTTATTTGTGGGGATTTAAGGTTAATCTAACGGATTACCTTATTCAAGGATACAAAGTTATTTATGGGGATTTAAGGTTAATTTGATGGATTACATGATCCTGTCAAAGAAAGGGTAGGACAATGTGTCTCAGCTAAAGAGATTTGGGACAAACTAAAGGATCTATACTCAACTGAAGGATAGGAAATTGAAGCCATTACTATCAAAGACTTGATGCAAAACTCAATCAACCATGAAGGTAAAGGCTCTCCTGAACACTTTTTCTGTAATAACTCAAAATGTGATGATTGCTCTCATACGATTGAAGAATTTGATGAAGGTAATGTGGATCAAGAGGTTGAACTCATAAAAGAACTACAATAAATTCATAAATTGAGGCAGATCACCAAAAGACAATATGAGGAGATCAGGCAATTCAAGACTCAATTAGGAATGGAAATTATGGAAATTAGGAGAAGAAATTATGGAAATGCCAAGAACATGATAAGATGTCGGAGTTGCAACTTTATTGGACACACTGCAAGATTCTTCTACACAGTAAGATGTTACAGGTGCAATGCATTTGGTCATAAAGCTCAAACCTGTAGAAAATCAAAATTTCCATTGACACGAGAAAATGTCTCACACAAGTCCAAGAAGGAATCCAACAAAGTATGGAAAAGAAAGAGTGACAGTCAAATGGAACAATCAGGCACGCACATTCATGAAGAAATTGCAGATATTCAAGGAAGTCAAGATTTCACAAAACATGGAAAAAGAAGAGACTAAAAATGTTGAAAAGGTTACAGAAGAAAAGGATTGTGCCATTGGTACTTCATCTTGGTACTAAAACTTCTCCCAAATTAACAAAATTATCATGTCCAAGGATCTGTGAATTTTTCATCATCCAGAGGATATCATTTGGTGCTGATTGTAATAGTAACAGGTTGGCTTCCAAAGGGAGGGATTAAGACCACATTGCTGAGGACTGCTTGCAGACCATTTCTTGAAGGACCAAGTCTTGTGTTCTTGAGAATCGTTGAGTCAAGTTATTTTGAGTAACATATAAAATGTTTTGAGACAAGCAGAACTGGGTTGCATTCTAGAAATCTAGAGAATGACATAACTGTGCATAAGAGTACAGGGACTAAAGGCTTGATTATGGTGGCAGAGATAGAATCTGCTTACCGAATCTATAGAAACCACCACCCTTGCTAGTGCTTATGGCTCTGCTCCTGTCTTTCTCGCTGCTTTTTCCTATTTATTTACTAATAAAGTTAGGGCATACAGGATAGCACGAAGATGAAATCGTGGTGAGCACTACATTTATTTGGGCATACATAGCGCACTCCTTTGACCTGAGTGTTTCCTTCCTTCCACTTACACCAGAACAACTTCCTTACCCACCGATAGGTACCATAGCAGCTCATTCTGCAACATTGCAATTTTCTCCTTAAGTTATTTTTTATGTTCTTTGATACCTCTATCAGATTCTGATGATTGATCTTTCAACCTGTAGGTTATGGATTCATTTTACTCGATCTCCCCCATTAGAGGAAGTCTCAAAATGTCGGAAGCTGAAGGCACAAAACCAAGAGAAAGATGTTATGATCAATCGGCTTGACAGTGAACTTCATTCAACCTAGGTCCTGGTTCTGCATGTATTTTATTTATTTATTTCAAAGAGATCTACTAAATGCCAGTTGTTTTACCTTTTCCCTAGTAATAATGGTAAGACATGATTCATCTACTTTCAAGTTCCTTACATAACATAGCATTGCGGGGAAAGGATTGAGCAATTAGAAGGAATGTAGCACAGGTTTTGATTTGGGAAATGCCATTTGTTGCCAACAGTGCTTATCACTCTACTGGTCAAGCTAGTCATGTATGTCACAGTTACTGCAGCTCATAGCAAGGTCACTGTGCATGTATATCACTGAGATATAATCATATTAATACACCATTACCACTGTATACATCATTGTGTCTGGGATTTCATCATTACTTTCTCATCCTCATTATCTATGCTCGCCTGCAAGTCATTTAGGTTATGTTCATACTGTTCATACACATCAAGGTTCTGCTTGCCATACTTTTGTCATGTAGACTCAGTCAAACCAACTTTGCTCATGTGATTTTGATCCTATTTCTTCACTGCCTGGGGGCATTTTCAATGGTTCCAGCGGGCATCTTACAACTGGCTGCAGGCATATTTTACACAATTGTGGACATTATTCACTTCTCTAATCAATTTAACTCGGCCTAAGTGCAATTTCCCAAAGCCTGTGGACATTTACTTGGTTTTCGAGGGCATATTATTCGTGCAACAGGCAATTCTCCATTGATTGCGGGCATCTCAGTTTGTGTGCGGGAATTTCTTGTATGTCTAGCGGGCTATTCCTGCGTGCATCTTTTAACCCATGTGCAATCTTACTATGCCTGCGGGCATTTGTTCCAAGTCTTGTAGGCATTTTTAAGGTCCATGTGGGCATTTCACTGAATCTACGGGCATATTCATACCTTGAAAGCACCTTGTGCGCATTCTCTATAGCCTTGTAGACATTTATCAGTGCTTTATGCATTTTGTTGGACAAGAAATTTCAATACAACAGGCATTTCTTCAATACCTGTTGGCACTTGTGGGCATTTTCAATTATTTAGACCATCTTGCGGGAAATTAATATCTATCTGATGGGCATATTCACCTCTGAATGGAGACATGTTGAGGGATGTGCGTGCATCCTTTTAAGCCTGGTGGGCATTTCGACAATAATTACGTGTATTTTTTCTTTTCAAGAGACTGCGTGCATGTATTTTCAGTCTAGCGGGCATTTTCTTACCTTTTGTACTGTCTCCAAACTTCAGGCAAAGAATCATGAGTATGGATATCAATCTTTCACTATCTTTATAGAAGAATTTACTATAGTATACATATAGGTATCCCAAGTGAAGAGCGATTGAGTCTGGTAGACTTTGAAACTTTTCCAAATTTATCTTCTAGACAAGGTATCCTCAATATGCTACTTCGATCATCATGTTGTTATTGAAAGATGAATGACACTTACTAAAAATTTGATTCAAAACAGCCTTGACATGAGAAGAATTTATACCTGTTGAGAACTCCCTTGTATTTGAACTTCTTAAATAATTATACATTACTTCATTACTGCATCTCTTGGATCACAACAAGTGTTTGCCACGATCCTTGGACCTGATTCTTGCTTGGAGTAATCATCAACTTCTCTTGATTTCATCCTCCATAATGAACTCAAGATGTACCATGGTCTTTAAAAAAAAATTCAAACATGGCTTGCCACATGGCAGCCACCTTCATTTGTGCAATGATCATCCACTTCATTTAGATCTAGGAGAATGTTCTTAAGAAATAAAGTAAGATTATATAACGATGAAATAAATTATTAAGAATACAGATAGTTTATATACAGTTTACTAGTGACTAACGAATAAAAGGATATGCAGTGTAGTGGTTGAATTATTAAAAATAAGCAAGCCCCATAACATATAATAGTGGTGGATTTGGAAATTTGAATGTTCATTTAGATATCAACTATGTTGTAAGTGACCATTTATTATAAATGAAAGTGTTTATTTCCACACGTAAAAAAACATGATGTATTACTTCAAAAAGATAATTACATTATAGTTTGTACTTATCCCTATAGCACAATACCTTACCGATGACCATCAAGTCATATTTCTAGCACTGAAGACAGCTTATCATCATCCTAGACTCAAAAAATACTGCCAACATAGGCTCATACTGATTGGTGTGTTGGCCATTACAAATACTATTGTAGATCATAATATCATTGCATTGGATACATACAAGGATACCCCATCTAGGTTAGAACATTACATCACTAGAGGTCTGAAGTTATATATATTCTCTTTTTCTTGCCAGGTTTGGGTTTCTTATTTGATCTTCCCCAGCTTTTATGAGTTTGTGTATCAGAAGTTTATATATAGTAGAATAGATTAAGGCCATTAAAGGCTAGATTTTCTGGTGTTCTTCTTGTCTTGTATTCTTCAGATTGTACAGCCTGTCACAAGAAATACTTATTTTTCAGCTCAAATATATGCTTCAAGGCAATTTTCATGGTTACATTTTGTGTATTAGTTTTTGACACTTTTTTTCTTGTTCTTGATGTCTTGGAACTGATGATTAGATAGAATCAACCACTAATTATGCTTCATGAAAACTCCCTTGATTGGATTTTTATTGAAATTCCTTGTTATACCAGTCATCTCTTAGTACAATACACAAAAATTATATTTTTGCCCCAGTGTGCCCTTTCATCAGCTGTACCATTTGTGCTTTCCTGAAGCATTGGTTCTCAGTTAAGTGGGAGATGGTGAAATGTTTGTATCATATAGGGTATTGATTGCTTGTTAGAGGCTGTTGAATTTTTAATGGCTTCCAAAGTTACCCCAAATAATTGGCTAATTATCAAGACTGATGAGTTTATATATCAGCTGGCTTCTAGTGAGTCTCTTCTATTCTACAACACAACCTATGCATTCTTTATCTTTGATTATTTGGCTGCTTGACATTATTGTGAATAGAGAATATAGATTGATACTTTAGGACTGGTAAAAATCACATGAGACATTCATTCATGCGTTTCCTAGAAACTTTATGTAAGAATTACAATGCTACCTTTTTCTCCAAGGAAAAAATCTCAACTTTATATTTCAAGGAGACAAATGGTTACATTTCACAAGTGAAACAAGACATGTATACAGAAACCATTTAGCCTGTCAGTCATAAACAACTATCATCCATTGTCGAACCATCTGATACTCCCTGTGTTCTACTAGAACCATGTATTTTTCAGAAGCTTCTTAACCATGCTTTGAGAGACTATTAACCCGCATGTTGTGTTCCCTATATACAGGAGTGAAGGAAATGAATTTAAATCTTCCAATTGGAAGCTTTATCTCATAAAGAACTAATTGAAGATAGATATATACCCATTCAATGATCAACTTTGAATATCCATATACCCAAAGGCTAATCCTTTCTTCACTGCAATTCTGAACAGAGCTGCCAAGGCCTTCATTTCTGCTTAATTATCACAACCCTTACCATACCCCAACTTTGAAAGAGAAACCAATGGAATGTGAAAGAAACAATGCACTTCCATCTCTACACCTCCCAGGATTTCCTTGACTTGTTCTGTCAATGAAACATCTTGCACTAGATATGTCAATATGTGATGTCCCTATTTGTCTTAGGTTTATTTTTAGGAGTCTTCCTAATGTCATTATAGATATATTTGATAAAAGAGAAACTTACAATGGAAAGTAAGCTTTATCCTTGAAGAGACAAACAAGGAAGATGATTCGTCTTGAATATTGGCCTTCCATGCACAAACTATTGAGCTCCTCAACTGCATCAAGATGTCATGTCTACAATAAGAATAACTGCACTATGTTATGAAATGCATATCACATGATTGAAATTCGTGTCTGCAAATTGTATGCAAATTTTTTGAGCATTTTTGTTGTTTTAGTAAGTAATCAAAAAGTTTGGAATTATAGTTCTTATGCCTTGTGAGGATTGCAAAGAGCAGGTTGCTCTTGCATGATAATCTGTAGATATTTGGGTACATGTGTATATCCTATTACAATCATATCCTGAACATTCTTATTGTCTTTTCTTAGACTTAAAAATAATGCAATATGGGTGTTAATGTTGCTCATCTCCCTAACTCTTAAAGGGTGCTAGCTCAATGGTAGAGCGTCTTCCTTACAAGCAGGAGGTTGGTGGTTCGATTCCTCCGTACCCTATTGATATTGCAATATTAGTATTTTTAAGAAAGTATATTTTATTATGATTTATTATGGCTATAGAGGTAGCTATAGGGGGGGTTCTAAACTGATATTGTAGGTGGCTATGAGGGGGGTTCTAAATTGACCTTGTAGAAAACTATGAGGGGGGTTTAAACTGCCCCATAGCTTGCTATGAGGGGGGTTCTTAACAACCACTATAGGTGTCTATGAGGGGGGTTTTAAATTGATATTGTAGGTGGTTATGAGGGGGGTTGTTAATTCCCCCCATAGCTTACGATGAGGGGGGTTCAGAACCCCCCCTGTAGGTCTCTACATGGGGGGTTTCAAACCGCCTCTGTAGGCCTCTACGAGGGGGGTTCCAAACCGCCCCCATAGGCCTCTACGAGGGGGGTTCCAAACCACGCCTATAGGAATCTAGGAGGGGGGTTACAAACCGCCCCTATAGGAATCTACTAGGGGGGTTCCAAACTGCCCCTATAGACCTCTACAAGGGGGTTTCAAAATTCCTCTCTAGGCCTCTACGAGGGGGGTTCAAAATCGCCCCTATAAACCGCTACGAGGGGGGTTCTAAAATGCCCCTATAGGCCTCTACAAGGGTGGTTCCAAACCTCCCCTATAGTACTATACGAGGGGGGTTCACAACCGCCCCTATAGGCCTCTACGAGGGGGGTTTGAAACCACCCCTATAGTCCTCCACGAGGGGGGTTCCAAACCGCCCCTGTAGGTTTGTATGAGGAGGCTTATGAGGGGGGTTCACAACCGCCCTCATAGGTCTCTATGAAGGGGGTTCAAAACTGTCCTCGTAGTTCTCTATGAAGGGGTCTACGAGGGGGGTTTAAAACCGCCTCCGTTGACCTCTACGAGGGGAGTCACAAACCTCACTCGTTGTGTAATCTAACCTCAAAGTGTAACCTCTTATCAGTAACCTCATCTCTCTGAGTTCATCGTGTGATCGTATCGTGTCATTAACATGCCTTGTGTCACCCTCCATGTGCATCTGTAGTAGTATTGGAATGTATTATTTCCCTCACAATATCCATACAATTGTTCCGTTACGGTAAATGAGCTGGGGAATTATGGGGAATATGAGAATGGTAGAATGTGGATGGGGAATGTGGGTGTGTTGTTGAATCTATTGAATCTGGTGAATATGTGTTGTGCTTTGGTGACATGGACTTGGGCGGATACCTTAAGCGTAATGGGCAGGTTGGAGGTGGGCAGTGAATCGTCTGTTTGTTCGTTCGTTGGTAACGCGGATGTATTTGAACGTCTCCTCTCGTCATGGGGGTAAGTGGTAGCAATCATAATTGTGGGGGCATATGCTAGGATTCCAACTTGCACATACACTGGTGATAGATCAACCGACATGGGATCGATATCTTAAGAAAACGGATGATATGGATTGGCTACTTAATATTTTACCAGGAACTCTACTACTGGTGGATCGCTATGAATCTAGCTTTTACTCTCATTCCCTGTGTTTGTGAATCTGTTTATTCTACTGGGTCAATTGCCTTATTTTTATTCCTTTTATACTAAATAATTGAGTCAGCAAGATCGGGTTATAAGAAGGATCTATCACTAGTAATTTATCAGTAATTGTCATCTAGCAAGATGAAGAAATTATGATCTTGAACTAAACAATGATGCTTGTGCAATTTGTGTTTTTTACATTTTTCTTTGTGATGTTAAGAGATTGAATGAAGATCTGTAAAATATACAAATAAAAGTATTGGCATAATTAAAAATGGATCATTATCTATTTTGTAATGTATCTTGGTACTCGATAGGTGGAAAAATTGAATCTATTGGCTTGTAGGGCCCATTTTATGGGTAAGTCCCGCTTTGGTTATTTGGGGTCCAAAACCTTCCAAATCCCATTTGATGCCTTAAACAACCTTTTTTTTGTCAAAACTTCAAGAATATTAAAGAGGGTCCAAAACCTTAACACTAATTGGGGGTTGAGGCATGTATAAACCCTTACCCTAACCCTAGATTATGTTTAATACTAGGCCGCTAGAAAAGGAAGGAGCTCCATTATTATTGTATTATTTATTGTTCTATAGTAGAACAAAGATCTAGGAGTGGGATAGCAAAGCATGACAGAGGAAGTAAAAGATCCTATTGCAATGATTAAGGCCACAATTTCGATAGCAACTCCATAGTGAGTGCACTTTATTTGTACTTGCATTTATAAATGAGAATGAAAAAGCAAGAGAATAGGCCTCACCTTCTAGTGAGGATTTTCTCATATTGGGTTTTACCAAAGTACATTTTGTGTTCATTGTGTAAATGGTGTGCTATTTGCTTAACTTCTTTCATTTCAATTTTAGTGATCTCAGTGTTTTCAGACATTAAACTAGTAACATTCAATCTACAATCTACAGTAAAAACACTATATGAGAAAATATTGTAGAATATTATATGATCTATTG
Organism: Larix kaempferi; assembly: GCA_027924585.1. NCBI lineage: Eukaryota > Viridiplantae > Streptophyta > Pinopsida > Pinales > Pinaceae > Larix > Larix kaempferi. Next base: position 2,554,259 of record BSBM01000430.1, on the reverse strand, counting down.
TTACAAACTGTTCTAGTAGAATATCCACAATAGTTTACAGAGCATTGCATGTGAGTATTTGAGATGGAAGTGCTACATTTCTTTAAGGTACAAATGAAGGATCCAAGTATGTTACATATTTTTTATTGGAATTCCCTTTACCTTCCAAGGTTTCCTAAAGAGCTTTGAGAGGTAGTTGTGTAGAGGGTTTACAAACAAATAGAAAAATGGATGACCAAACTCCTAGCCTTCATGAGTCAATTCCAAATTTGTAGTACAATCTTGGTTGTCACACTATTTATTCCTCCTCATGGTGGGTCCCTTCCATGAAGGCTTATGAAAATCTAGAGAAGGCCCTGCAGAGTTTTCAGTGGACTAACAACTCTAGCGACAAAGACTCTCACAAGCTTAACTATAATTTATTTTTAACTCCAATAAAATGTGGAGGTACGGGGATGCAAAACATTCACATGCAAATCCAAAGTCTTTGTGACAAATTAGTGATTCGAGCTTTGGAAAGAAAGAAAAAAGCCCCGAAAGGTTCTACTTATAAATTGTATATCTCAATGAAACCCTATAGATAAAAGAATTACTTGCAAAGGGATTAAATTTCCTCCTTAGTAACTGTAATGGTTCAAATCGAAAGTTATTTTTTTATTAAAAGCATTTATAAGCACTAGAAGGCTATAAAACCCTTAGTTTGGAGGGACCAATGGCTTACAACCTATATTTATTTCAATTTCATTGCCTCCTATGGATGTTTTTGTTGACACGGTGGGGAGATATCTTCATTCCTAGGAGAGGAGTTGGGGCTAAACATGGGCTATGATAGCACTACTAGTATTATAATCCTTGGATTGAAGGTGTCCACCGACTATGATGGAGATACCTGATAGGACGCTCCGATTGATCACCTTAGAGCGAGAATGAGGATAATGCCCCGAACCCAACTATTATGATAAAAGGGTCCCCTTGGGATCCACTAACAATGAGATAATTGAATGGTACAACTCTATTGCTCGTGGGGTTCATAACTACTATAGTTGTTGTGAGAACATGAACCGGGCCGGATAAAAAAAAAGGAAAAAACCTTGAGGTCAGATGCACTACTAAAAAGGCAATGGACAAACTACCAAGAGGATCCGTACAATGAGTGGCCCTCAAGATATCCATGGCAATTTTTACAAGTTCCAGAAAGGTATCCAATCTTCACTTCTAGTTACCTCCTAGTTACTATGAACCCGGTTTTGTATCTAGTGCCACCAACTCTCCTTAATAATATAAGATGGCTCTATCATCCTTTCTTCCTGTAGAATAGGATGCCCATATATCCCAATTCCATATCAATAGAATCAGAATACAACAAAAGGCTAAGGGAGGCTTTTTCAAATGCTGAGTTTCAGGTCCTAAGGGTGAGGTCAAATGATAGGTTCCTAGGAATATTCCAACCAAAGTCCGATTTGCAAAGGATAGACCAAAGGTAGAATGCGAGTTCCCTAGGAGGCATACCAAGTGGGTATGGATGAGTTTAAGGTCCAACCAAAGATGAGAGTTTCCAAGTCAGCATAGGTTTCCAAGAGTCTCACCCAAGGCGTAGGTTTGACGTATAGGTTTTCAAAGTCTATTCCCAATGATTGCATTATATACGTGCATATCCAAAAACAAAAAAAGAAATGCACAAGCCACCTCACACTAGTTACTTCGGCATCTTAACTTCGTCAACTTCACATCCGCTTAAGCTCAGGTTCGGTAAGCATAAATATTTTATTTGTCCTCCAAACAACTACTCGTTCGGTAGCACTTCAAGCCTGGATGTGTCATGCTTACTTAGCATCCTGAAGTGCAGGAAAGAGGGGGTAGACCCGCGTGCAGGTCTCCTCGGCGGGCATAATGCGGCTAGAAAGCAGCATAAAGGAATCAATATGATAGGACTTTCCTTAAAGCAGACACAAAAAATAAGGATGAAACATACTTCTTAAAGCAGCCATCATATATGCTCAAAGAAAGCTTACATTATTGGGTCCTTTGGTGGTCTATATGGGATCTATCCACTATATAAAGCCTAAAAAGGCGTATAGCGAACAGTGGCTGTCAGAGGCCTGTAGGTCGGAAAGGTGTCCATAGGTAAGGTGGTATTCGTCAAGTTTCGTTCATGGGGATTTAAGTATAGTTGAGTTCATATGCATGGCTGAGTTAAAGTTCCCAAGGCTGAGGGTAAATGTATGAGGTTTAAAAAAAGGCTGAGTTATTAGTATGTAAGTAGATGGGTAATATAATTAGTAAAAGGTTGTTACCGTAACTAAGTTTTAAGCCGGGGCGCGTTCATGGGTAACAAATGTAAAGGGCCAAGTAGTATTATCGATTCGTTAAATTGTTGACCTAACAACAACATTCTATATTTCCATTATATATGTGAAAACACAAAACCAAAAAGGCTATTGCACCATTAAAATTTATTATGATTTATTGATAAATCTATAGCAGTCATCCTACCAAATCTATGCAAAGTAGTAATAAATTTTTCTTTAGTAGCTATTATAAACCAAATTTGTAACTCCTAAAAATCTATGTAATTTACCATATCTCTAATTAGCTATTATAATATTTCTTCAGTAAATCTATGTTTAATCGTCGATTTATACCTCAGAAAGTTCAAGCCTACCTTGATTTTGAAAGGCATGAGAGCAATATTTAGAGGTGTGTGGCTTCAATTCAGAACTAGGTGATAGTAATACTTTAAAGCTTAAAATTAGACTCAGTGGATGAGGCTTGCAATTGGAATGGAATCTGTCACAGGTTGTATGCTTTTATTGTCGAAGTTCTATTTGCTTTAAAATCAATTGCATGTCCTTTTCTTACTCTTTAATGGCTTGCATAGGATAATGGGAAATATGTTTCAGGCATTCATGGCCTACTAAACATGGCCAAATGCATACATTTCCAATTGCACTGTCATGGAGGGACGAGTCTTTCAATATTTGTAGTATGAGCCATAGATTCCTCCCATACATTGTTGTATATACATGGCGAACAATGATGTAGAGATGGTAGGTGGCAATTCAAAGCTATCAACAAATTCTCTGTATTCCCAAATACTGAATGTTTCAATTGAATAGTTGCATTGATAGGTGTTTATATTTTACAATTTGGTGTAGATGAAGAAGGGTCCCCTTCCTAGATCACAGGAAGATACCATTCCTTCTCACAAATACACATATTAACCCACGTTGAAGGAATAACCCTTGGGAAACATGTGTAACAAGTAACTAGATGATAAACCACAACAGAATAACGTGGAGGATCACTATTATAACCCATCAATTATATACAAATAAACTACAACAAAGACATGACTTGACTGCACTGTAAACCGAACGATTGAGAAACCTTACCACAAATATTTTGGAATATGGACTAGAATGTGCGCAGAATCGAACTTGAGAACACCTTCAAAGGGAAAATTCTAGAAGCACCAATTGATTGAATGAACGGAGGGGCAGAAGAGACGAGAGTTAAATCCCATGCCTCGAAAAACGTTTGTAATTAAGACACGCGGGCATGCACAGAGGACATATGTCGGAATATTATTATTGAAAGGTAACAAATAGAAAAATCCATCTCGCTAACCACGTAATTAAATTATGGTCAAAATATCAGTTATCTCACAGAGGTGGACATACTAAACATACGATATAGATAAAAAAGGAGTATGAGTGATCTACTATAGCTATTGATCGTTGTCTTCCTTCATTCTTTTAATCTGAATGTAAAAAGAAACCAACCAACAAATCCAGTGGAACATAAGAAGAAAATCAAGAATGTGTACGAGACATAGTAGGGCTGGTAGTAATAGTTATTACTTCATCGTCGTGTCACTCCCCTGTATACAGAAGCAGTCATAGAATGACCCACCATTACTTTTGAATTTTCTTGTGGAAGTTGATAAACTATTTGGTTGCGCCTTAACATTGAAGTGTGTTGTGGATGGCCGGGGTATGGAAGGGTTGGAGTGTGGCTCGCAATCACAAAAATTCGGCCCATATCTAACACCCTTGTCAGGTCAGCAAATGGCTATTTTTTTAAGTTTATTTTCTCATAACAACACCACCTAAAATAACATGAAAGGTTGTCATATCTTGGTCATGTCACACTTTTAGCGAATTGTATAGTAGATAAATAGTCTTAAAGAATAGTTAAAAAGATATTTTTTTTGAATTATAAAGTTTAACTTTAGGAACATAGATATAATTTCATTAACTAAAAATAGTCAATGCAATTTGACCATCGATGGATTACTATATCTCTGGCGGTGTACACCAAAACTCTAACTGTCACATACCCCAATTTTATTAAAATAATGTAATTATTTTTAATATTCCTGAGAACATTATGTTAAATTTAATGCTAAGTAGGAATGGATGACTCAGCAGAGTCTCCAGAAATGGAATGTAAATTCTGAATAATTATTATTAATAAATAAATTATGGAGACAACAGCATGGGAGAGCTGTTAAAAGAGGTTACTGGTCTAACTGGTGGATGGAATTAGGTGGAAGGACAAAAGACAAGTGGCAGCATCCTCAAACACTTCCTGAGTTGCAGGTGGCAACTTCCCTATATTTTGGGGTCATGATTCCCCAAGAAAGTGGAATCTGAGCAGGTGGCTCATTAATGACAGTTAGCCCAACTAAGACCTAGGCAATCTTTTAAATACTACTCAATGAACTGAGTTGGGGGTTCAGCAATTGTTCTAGAGGGAGGATACATTCAGGTGAATGCTATTCAGGAGTCCCATTGAGGAAGTGGGAAAACAGTAAGGAAGTGTTTTGAGCAGGAAGTTGCAGTAACTTGGTTCCAGTATAGCTGTTTTGGCTGAGGGAATTATTGGTCGTACTTAGATTCCATCCAGTTAGACCAGAGCAAGCTCGGGGGTCCTGAGAAGTGCTGTCTGGGCACTCTCCAGGAATTGGTAGGGAGGAACAGCCTCCCATTGCTGTTATTGTCTACCATCTACAGGTTCTGCCACTCTTCCTGTTGTTGGTTTATTTAATTTTCCTATGATATAGACTAGTACAACTACGTTTTGATTGTATTCAACTTCAGTAGATCATTCTCTGTACTTCCTTTGGTATAAATTTCAGAATGCAGATGTTGTAGAAACTTCCTATTTTTATTTAAATAAAGTATTTATCTTATACAGAACCTATTTGTTACTATTACAGTTAATAAATACTATGCTTATGCATATGTTAGAATTTCTGTTAATAGTTTAATAATAGACAGAATTATTAGACAATAGATATTCCAGATTTATAGCTATCAAACAATCATAAGAACAAATCTAGACAAATCTTAGTTTTACTTTGAGATATTTTCCTGTAGAAGTAATCTACCTGTATTTATAAGTATTACATATTATAGTCAACTTTAAGTTACAGGTCACTCTTATATCAAGTTAATAGATAAACAAAACTCATCGTAATATATATTTATACTCAGAACATGTTGACAGCTAGTGATTCTCTAAAGAGGTGACTGTAACAATATTTCATTGTTACCAGCTTCCACATAATCTTAAAAAAATTACACGGTAGTCAAAATACAAACACTAGCAACTGTAGAGTATTATTTCCTTTCTACCTAGTATTCTAATACAGTAGTCATGTTGTTGTTTTTTTTTATATAAAATTAACAGAGTTATTTTAAACAACAACAAACATATTAATACAACAGAGAAACTGTCGACGAACGCAGTCATCATTGGCTGTTACAAACCATCTTAAATTATACACAGTAATAATAGTTATTCAGTATAAATGTCTCTCTTGGAGTTTTCTCAAAAACCTACACGGCCGTAGCCATACAATAACTCTACAACAGACTGAAAAACAAATGAAGAATGCCTTATATGGTAGACAGACTTATAGTATCTTATTACATAGTTCTATGTTTATATTATTCTACTCACAGTGTCGTTTAATAACAATACAAGAATCAAAATAAACATTGTTACATTTCTTTCCCGGTAGTTATCAAGTTAACAAACCCCACATATATAGGTTGAACACAAAACAGAACCCCAAATTCGCCAGAACAACCCTATGCTTATAACTATTACAGGCACAGTCGATAAACTTTCACCATGTTCTATTTAACTTTTCCAATCGAATAAAAACGCAGAGAGACAATTTAGGGTTTCATTTATAAACAGAGTTATCATCCATTGCAAGTACTGAAGAATACATCTATCCCTACATTCCAAACACATTCTAATAACTTAACAAAACATAAACACGGCCATACCAGGCCCATTATATATTAAGTATAATATCATACGGCGAGGTTAAAAACCCCATGCTCAGCCATTACAAAGTACAATAACCGAAACCCTGGCCTCATAAGTCTTGGCCGTGAATGGCTCTCCATAAACTTAACAGGGTTTCAAACCCCATTTCATTTCAAACAAAACAATTTCATACATATGACTGCACCTACGAACATCAAGTCGATAATGACCTCAACACACAGGAGTTTCCCTCCGAGACACAACCCTAACCACTAAAACCAGCAAAGGAAGAGACAGCCGTGGATAACCAGGCTTACCCGGAGGAGCCTGCGTGGGTGACAAAGTCCTGTACACTTTCAAGAGCCGTGTAACCTGTTAAATAACAAATGCCGAGGGTTTTAGTCACCATTTTGAATGCAGAGAATAGAATTAGAAACGTAAATCTAATTAATGATTATAAAACATAAAGACTGTAAAACTTTGATTTATCTTACCGAGACATGGAGGAAGGTAACAGTGGACAATCGGTAGCTACAAGCTGAACAAACAGAGAAACCCCATCATCTTCATCAGATGGGTGAGCAAAAGAAACTATCATAACATTCTTGACAGCCGAGACAAGGTAACAGTTCCCAACGAAACCCTCACGCTGGGATTGAACCAGTCAAGAAGCAAACCCAAAGCCCAATTGCATCAACCCTCTCATAACCTAAAGACAATATCGAAACTCTATCTCATACCCACACCAGCACAGTGACGGACTGTAAATAGCTGGGACTTAAACCAATAATGAACAACGAGACCACGAAGCAATAAAACTATAGCAGACGCTATCACCAGAGCCGAGGACATACCCTATTACCGAATGGAACCACGAGGCCATAACCACCACACTCTGCACATTGTTACAGTGCCTTCATTACAAAACTCAGACAGGGAGGGTTTCATCCTTAGGACCCGAGCCCAAAGGCAACTTCAATAACCAGGTAGGGTTTTCAATAACAGATTATATATCACCAACTGCGTGGAGGAGAGTTAACCACGTAGCATCCAAATAAATCAACGTATTATGGGTCGAGACCATATAGTTCAAATTGCAATCCAAATCATTATACACCGATTCCAAATCATTACATATGTAAGTCAAACGTATAAGATAACAAATGATATATAATCTTTTGGCATATAGTGCATGCCTTGCAAATGAATCGTCGAGAATCCCAAGCACTTGGAATGTATAATCACTACAATGATATAAATAAGAGTTAGTCAACATCACATATGGATTATTCAATAACTTAATAGGGTGGATAATACCTTAACATATTATTGGTTATAAATCTTATCCATGGTAAGGGAAAAACATTAGGACTATGACAAAATCAAGTTAATGCACATTTACAATGAAACCAGGGCATAGGTTAATGTCATTAGCATATCACATTACACAAGGTGGTGGTCAACTTCAACCCTAGAGTTTTCTCTATGGCCTAGTATGATAAATACAACCATAACACTATATTGATTATAAAGTTTGCCAATGTATGGGAACAATATGTTTATGGCACAAACATTATATTATATATATATTGAAATCAAACCATAGCTTTAAGCCAGGAGTATATTACATTCCATGATCATGTAAGTAATAAGATAATCAACCTTAAAATGTAAATACCATGTACTTAATACCGTGAAATATTACCAAGTCCATATGACTTTAAACACAATTGCTATCATATACTCTCATCGTATTTTCTACCTTTACTATTGTTCACAGTAAACAAATTTGAATACTAAACCTCTATTTATTAAAATGTTGAAATAGAGTTTCATCTACAGGTTCACATCGTAAAGATAGTTAAAATCAAGGCACAGTCAGGTAACATAAGTTAAACTCTAAGTAGACATTGGACTTCGATGCATAGGATTATATTGAAACAACGCTAGAGGCGTCACCTTCTCAACTCGCATTATCAATGCATGAACAAAACAGTAGTCACCGGTATTAAATTGACAACAGGTCACATGATGCAAAGACACTTTTTACAGCCAATAATTATGATATAACAATTGTTTCATTGTTAGTTACAGCAGTAACATAAGCATAATAATCATAAAAACATAATTTTAACTAAGACAATGTAAATCTTCATAACACCTGACGATACTAGCTGAATAAGAAATATCATGTCGATCTCTTAAGTTTTAAAATACAGGGAGTAGTGATGCTCACCAGGTTTAAACATACAGTGATCCTTACTTCATTGGCGCACCTGAGAAACAAAAGACGACATATGCATTAGCTCATAAGCTAAGTAAGCCAGTCAACTACGACTAGCTCTTCCCTTGCGGTTCAAAACAAAACAATCATTAATTACAATCACTGAAATCAAAGTTTTTTTTTTTTTTTTATAAGACAGAGTCTTTAAATAGATTATGTTAGTTATTTAAATTAAAACAATATCAGAAATACTACCTAGTTAACATTTATTGTTACGAATAAAAAATTTTAAATTTTTCAGAAATAACGGGTTATGACATGTGGTATCAGAGCCAGGTTCAGACACTAGGCCTGGATGTGACTCCACTAAACTTCCGCAAACAGCGATCATAAAAGAAGATTTTGTGTTATTTATAAAATACTAACATATATTTCGGTTTCATGTACAGAACAGAAAAAAAAAAAAAAAATTCTCTTTTCTGAATTTTACAGACAGATATGGAAAAACTGGGAGAATATACTGAGGAGGAATCTCCCAATGCTGTGACAAGACAGATGTCAAAAGAACTTGAGACAGAAGAAGAAATTGCTCACACCACTGAACTGATGCAGACTATAAGAGGATTAAAGACAGAAATGGAAACAGTTAAGAAGGATAATGAAAGAATTCTAAAGACTCAGGAACAGCTAAATCAGCTATTGATGGAAAAATTTCAGACTGACGGAAGGAGCAAACCAGCTGACTCAGAAGAAGTTAATCATCCAAGAGGGTCAAAAAGGACAAAACCAAATAAATCTGACAGCAGTTCCTCATCTGAAGAAAGAAAAGGACAACCCAGTTATCACACTAGCAGTGACAGCAGTGAAGCTGAGATGCACAACCGAAGGAAAAAGTACAGGCCTTATGAAGAGATTTCCGGGGAGTTTAAGAAGATAAAGCCCCCAACTTTCAATGGAGAAACTGAAACTGGAGAAGAGGCAGAATCCTGGTTATCCGGGATGAGAAAATATTTTCAGATCTATAACTACTCAAATCAGCTAAAGGCAAGAATGGCCATCTACAATCTCTCGGGAAAGGCGGACATATGGTGGCAAGACCTGAAAAGGGTCAAAGGGATCAAAGAAAGAGAAGTTAATTGGAGTACCTTTAAAAGGTATTTCAAGAAGAAATTCCTGTCCGAGCAGTATTATGAAGAAAGGGCTAAGGAATTTTATGAACTAAAACTCGGATCTATGACGATGAAGGACTTAAACAGTAAATTTTTAAGTCTGTTGCGTTATGTACCGTATTTTGTCGAAGAGAAACCAAAAATACAGCGGTTTCTTAGTTGCCTGCTTTATCATATCAAGGACAGAATTGAATATGACAACCCCAAAACACTGGAAGAAGCTATGCGCAAGGCAAATTTCTGTTACGAACAGAATAAAAAGAAAGAGGGGATAGCCAGCTGGAAAGCCAAAAAGAACAGCAATCTGATCGAGTACAAGAAAAAGGAATTTGTTCCCCATAAAAGTTTCAAGAATGGCAGAAACGGGAACCACTTTAACAGTAAAAGTTTCCAAGGAAACAAAAATGGAGCTGTCAGCCATTCAAACAATTACAAAAACAGCAAAGAGACTCCTAATAACCATGGAAACTACACCAAAAATTTTGAGCGAAAAGAACCTGTCAAGTGCTGGGAATGTAATGGGCCACATTATGCTTCAGTCTGCCCAAACAGAAAGAAACAAGTCAGCAATATTCATACTGTTCAAGATGAAATGACAGTTGGAGATTTTGCAGGAACTATGCCCCGAATCAATGCAGCGTTGGAAAACCGTCAGGCTGACTACCAAACTTCCATGGTGGAAGTAGGAGGTATGATTAACAAAACCCCAGTTACTATATTAATAGATCCAGGTGCTAGTCTTAGTTATATTTCACCTCAACTGGTAGAAAAATGTAATTTGACTGTTGAAAGGTTTGATAATTCTTGGTCTGTACAATTAGCTACTGGGGCTAAGAAGAAAGTAAACTGTTATGTAAAAGAATGCATCTTAAGCATGAATGATTTTAGAACTACAGTTAAACTGAACGTTTTACCACTTGGCTCTTATGACATACTTATCGGAATGGACTGGTTGGAACAACATAGGGTCGTTTTAAACTGTTTTGACAAAACTTTTAGGTGTATAAACAGTAATGGACAGCCTGTAACTGTTAGGGGTATCCCTAGGAAAACAGTAGTTAGGAAAATTTCTGCATTACAACTTAAAAGAGCAGTCAGGAAAGGGTGCAAGACCTATGCTGTAACTATTACAGACGAGATCGATAAGTCTGAAAACAACCAGAAAACAGTAGATAACATTCCTGTCGTCAATGATTTTATTGACGTTTTTCCTGAAGAAATCCCAGAATTGCCTCCCAAGAGAGAGCTTGACTTTACAATTGAGCTGGTACCAGGTGCTGTTCCCAGTTCAAAAGCCCCGTACCGTATGAATATTTTGGAGCTTAACGAGTTGAAAACTCAGTTGAAGGAGTTAATAGATAAGAACTATATCCGACCCAGTGTATCCCCTTGGGGAGCACCAGTGATTTTCGTTAAGAAGAAGGACGGAACTATGCGACTTTGCATAGATTATCGTCAACTAAACAAGATGACGATCAAAAACAGGCATCCGTTACCTCGTATTGATGATCTGTTTGATCAACTACGTGGCGCTACGGTATTCTCTAAGATCGATCTGAGATCGGGTTATCATCAGGTAAGAATTAAAGAAGAAGACATTTTCAAAACAGCCTTTAGAACAAGGTACGGACATTACGAATTTGTCGTAATGCCATTTGGACTTACTAATGCCCCAGCGGTTTTCATGTGCTTAATGAATAACATAATGCACAAGTACTTAGATAAATTTGTTGTTGTATTTATCGACGACATTTTAGTCTATTCTAAGAGCAAGGAGGAGCACAAGGAACACTTACGTATCGTTTTACAAGAACTAAGAGAACAACAACTTTTTGCGAAATTTAGTAAATGTGACTTCTTCAAAGATGAAATCCAGTACTTAGGACATGTAGTCACTAAGGAAGGGATTTCAGTAGATCCCGAAAAGATTCGGGCGATTGAAGAATGGCCTGTACCTAAAGATGTGACGGATGTTAGATATTTCATGGGAATTACCGGTTACTACCGGAGGTTTATTGAAGGCTTTTCAAAAATAGCCAACCCTATCACTTCTTTGCAGAAGAAAGGCAAGAAGTTTGATTGGAATGCGAAATGTGAAGAAAGTTTCAAGAAACTTAAGACCTTATTAACAACTGCCCCTATTCTTAGAATAGCGGACCCAAATAAAGATTTCATAGTTTGCACCGACGCCTGTAATGATGGCTTAGGCGGAGTGCTGACTCAAGAAGGACACGTCATTGCTTACGAATCTAGGAAGCTGAAAATCCATGAAAAGAATTATGCCACTTATGACCTAGAATTAGCTGCTGTAATTCATGCTTTAAAGATGTGGCGACACCACCTAATAGGCAGAAAATTTACCTTACTAACAGATAATAAAGGTCTGAAATACCTTCTAGACCAGCCAAATTTAAATGCAATACAAGCCAGATGGCTGGCATTCCTAAGTGAATACGATTTTGAAATCCAACACATAAAAGGGAAGGAAAATAAGGTGGCTGATGCCTTGAGCAGGAATGCAAAACTGAATTTTATATCAGCTAGCAGCACTTATACCTCTGATTTAAATGAACAGCTGGCTGAAGGGATAAAGTTAGATGAAAATTATCAACATTTACAAATTACAGCCAAAGAACAGCCCACAGAAAGTTTGATAAAAGGGTATAGTTTAAACGAAAACGGATTTTTGTTGTTTAAGGACAGGCTGTATATCCCTAATGCACCTACAGTTAAGCTGTTAATTTTAGACGAAATACATAAAACCCCTTATTCCGGGCATCCTGGCTATCAAAAGACTATCACTATGTTGAGAAAAGAATATTTTTGGCCTAACATGAAATCTGAAACTGCTGAATATTTAGCTAAGTGTTTGGACTGCCAACAAGTAAAAACAGAACACCAACATCCAGCTGGATTGCTGCAACCTTTACCTATTCCTAGCTGGAAATGGGAAATAATCAGCCTGGATTTTATTACGGGTTTACCCAAAAATCAACATCAAAATGATTCAATTATGGTAGTGGTAGACAAATTAAGTAAATCAGCACATTTTATTCCTGTTAAAACCACATACAAGGCTGCAAACATAGCAGATATCTTTCTAAAACAGATTTTTCGGTTACACGGTATTCCAAAAGTTATTATATCAGACAGGGATCCTAAATTTACAGGAAATTTTTGGAGATCCTTGTTCAAAGGATTAAACACCACTTTGAATTTCAGCACCTCTTTCCATCCTCAGACTGACGGACAAACGGAAAGAGTTAATCAACTACTAGAAGATCTGTTAAGGATGTATGTTAAAGATCAACCAGGTAAGTGGGAGGATTATTTACACTTAGCTGAATTTGCATACAATAACAGCTATCAATCATCAGCTAAGTTTAGTCCTTTTGAGGTTTTGTATGGACGAAAATGCAACACTCCTATCTCTTGGAGTAATCCAGTAGATAGATTAGTGTTAAGACCTGATTTATTGAAAGAAATGGAACAGATTGTGAAACAAGTGCAGGAAAACTTGAAGATTGCCCAGGATCGGCAAAAGAGTCAAGCAGATTTGAAAAGAACTCCTAAAGAGTTCCAGGTAGGTGAACATGTGTTCATCAAGGTAAGACCAAAGAAAATCTCCCTAAGATTAGGAAGTTGTGCAAAATTAGCACCACGTTACTGTGGTCCATTTGAAATTTTAGCTAGAATTGGTCAAGTTGCTTATCAGTTAGCATCACCGCCCAATTTAAAAGTACACAATGTTTTTCATATCTCTGTTTTGAAAAAGTATGTTCATGATGCTACTCATGTTATTGATTGGAACATTGTACAGGTAGAACCAGAAGGGGAAGTTCTGGTAGAACCGGATTGTATCCTCGGGAGGAGGGAAATTACTCTACGGAACCGGATAATTGGACAAGTGAAGGTGCAATGGAAGCATCTTAGTCCTGAAGAATCTACCTGGGAGCTGGAAAGTAAGATGCGGGAAGCATATCCCCATCTATTCCAGCAGGTAGCTGAAGAAGAAGAATAAGTAACATCGAGGACGATGTTACATTTTAAGGGGGTGTGTATGTCACATACCCCAATTTTATTAAAATAATGTAATTATTTTTAATATTCCTGAGAACATTATGTTAAATTTAATGCTAAGTAGGAATGGATGACTCAGCAGAGTCTCCAGAAATGGAATGTAAATTCTGAATAATTATTATTAATAAATAAATTATGGAGACAACAGCATGGGAGAGCTGTTAAAAGAGGTTACTGGTCTAACTGGTGGATGGAATTAGGTGGAAGGACAAAAGACAAGTGGCAGCATCCTCAAACACTTCCTGAGTTGCAGGTGGCAACTTCCCTATATTTTGGGGTCATGATTCCCCAAGAAAGTGGAATCTGAGCAGGTGGCTCATTAATGACAGTTAGCCCAACTAAGACCTAGGCAATCTTTTAAATACTACTCAATGAACTGAGCTGGGGGTTCAGCAATTGTTCTAGAGGGAGGATACATTCAGGTGAATGCTATTCAGGAGTCCCATTGAGGAAGTGGGAAAACAGTAAGGAAGTGTTTTGAGCAGGAAGTTGCAGTAACTTGGTTCCAGTATAGCTGTTTTGGCTGAGGGAATTATTGGCCGTACTTAGATTCCATCCAGTTAGACCAGAGCAAGCTCGGGGGTCCTGAGAAGTGCTGTCTGGGCACTCTCCAGGAATTGGTAGGGAGGAACAGCCTCCCATTGCTGTTATTGTCTACCATCTACAGGTTCTGCCACTCTTCCTGTTGTTGGTTTATTTAATTTTCCTATGATATAGACTAGTACAACTACGTTTTGATTGTATTCAACTTCAGTAGATCATTCTCTGTACTTCCTTTGGTATAAATTTCAGAATGCAGATGTTGTAGAAACTTCCTATTTTTATTTAAATAAAGTATTTATCTTATACAGAACCTATTTGTTACTGTTACAGTTAATAAATACTATGCTTATGCATATGTTAGAATTTCTGTTAATAGTTTAATAATAGACAGAATTATTAGACAATAGATATTCCAGATTTATAGCTATCAAACAATCATAAGAACAAATCTAGACAAATCTTAGTTTTACTTTGAGATATTTTCCTGTAGAAGTAATCTACCTGTATTTATAAGTATTACATATTATAGTCAACTTTAAGTTACAGGTCACTCTTATATCAAGTTAATAGATAAACAAAACTCATCGTAATATATATTTATACTCAGAACATGTTGACAGCTAGTGATTCTCTAAAGAGGTGACTGTAACAATATTTCATTGTTACCAGCTTCCACATAATCTTAAAAAAATTACACGGTAGTCAAAATACAAACACTAGCAACTGTAGAGTATTATTTCCTTTCTACCTAGTATTCTAATACAGTAGTCATGTTGTTGTTTTTTTTTATATAAAATTAACAGAGTTATTTTAAACAACAACAAACATATTAATACAACAGAGAAACTGTCGACGAACGCAGTCATCATTGGCTGTTACAAACCATCTTAAATTATACACAGTAATAATAGTTATTCAGTATAAATGTCTCTCTTGGAGTTTTCTCAAAAACCTACACGGCCGTAGCCATACAATAACTCTACAACAGACTGAAAAACAAATGAAGAATGCCTTATATGGTAGACAGACTTATAGTATCTTATTACATAGTTCTATGTTTATATTATTCTACTCACAGTGTCGTTTAATAACAATACAAGAATCAAAATAAACATTGTTACATTTCTTTCCCGGTAGTTATCAAGTTAACAAACCCCACATATATAGGTTGAACACAAAACAGAACCCCAAATTCGCCAGAACAACCCTATGCTTATAACTATTACAGGCACAGTCGATAAACTTTCACCATGTTCTATTTAACTTTTCCAATCGAATAAAAACGCAGAGAGACAATTTAGGGTTTCATTTATAAACAGAGTTATCATCCATTGCAAGTACTGAAGAATACATCTATCCATACATTCCAAACACATTCTAATAACTTAACAAAACATAAACACGGCCATACCAGGCCCAGTATAGATTAAGTATAAATATCATACGGCGAGGTTAAAAACCCCATGCTCAGCCATTACAAAGTACAATAACCGAAACCCTGGCCTCATAAGTCTTGGCCGTGAATGGCTCTCCATAAACTTAACAGGGTTTCAAACCCCATTTCATTTCAAACAAAACAATTTCATACATATGACTGCACCTACGAACATCAGGTCGATAATGACCTCAACAAACAGGAGTTTCCCTCCGAGACACAACCCTAACCACTAAAACCAGCAAAGGAAGAGACAGCCGTGGATAACCAGGCTTACCCGGAGGAGCCTGCGTGGGTGACAAAGTCCTGTACACTTTCAAGAGCCGCGTAACCTGTTAAATAACAAATGCCGAGGGTTTTAGTCACCATTTTGAATGCACAGAATAGAATTAGAAACGTAAATCTAATTAATGATTATAAAACATAAAGACTGTAAAACTGTGATTTATCTTACCGAGAC
This sequence comes from Larix kaempferi, assembly GCA_027924585.1. Classification (NCBI taxonomy): domain Eukaryota; kingdom Viridiplantae; phylum Streptophyta; class Pinopsida; order Pinales; family Pinaceae; genus Larix; species Larix kaempferi. The sequence continues at coordinate 2,538,084 of BSBM01000430.1, read as the reverse complement.
ATGGAGGAAGGTAACAGTGGACAATCGGTAGCTACAAGCTGAACAAACAGAGAAACCCCATCATCTTCATCAGATGGGTGAGCAAAAGAAACTATCATAACATTCTTGACAGCCGAGACAAGGTAACAGTTCCCAACGAAACCCTCACGCTGGGATTGAACCAGTCAAGAAGCAAACCCAAAGCCCAATTGCATCAACCCTCTCATAACCTAAAGACAATATCGAAACTCTATCTCATACCCACACCAGCACAGTGACAGACTGTAAATAGCTGGGACTTAAACCAATAATGAACAACGAGACCACGAAGCAATAAAACTATAGCAGACGCTATCACCAGAGCCGAGGACATACCCTATTACCGAATGGAACCACGAGGCCATAACCACCACACTCTGCACATTGTTACAGTGCCTTCATTACAAAACTCAGACAGGGAGGGTTTCATCCTTAGGACCCGAGCCCGAAGGCAACTACAATAACCAGGTAGGGTTTTCAATAACAGATTATATATCACCAACTGCGTGGAGGAGAGTTAACCACGTAGCATCCAAATAAATCAACGTATTATGGGTCGAGACCATATAGTTCAAATTGCAATCCAAATCATTATACACCGATTCCAAATCATTACATATGTAAGTCAAACGTATAAGATAACAAATGATATATAATCTTTTGGCATATAGTGCATGCCTTGCAAATGAATCGTCGAGAATCCCAAGCACTTGGAATGTATAATCACTACAATGATATAAATAAGAGTTAGTCAACATCACATATGGATTATTCAATAACTTAATAGGGTGGATAATACCTTAACATATTATTGGTTATAAATCTTATCCATGGTAAGGGAAAAACATTAGGACTATGACAAAATCAAGTTAATGCACGTTTACAATGAAACCAGGGCATAGGTTAATGTCATTAGCATATCACATTACACAAGGTGGTGGTCAACTTCAACCCTAGAGTTTTCTCTATGGCCTAGTATGATAAATACAACCATAACACTATATTGATTATAAAGTTTGCCAATGTATGGGAACAATATGTTTATGGCACAAACATTATATTATATATATATTGAAATCAAACCATAGCTTTAAGCCAGGAGTATATTACATTCCATGATCATGTAAGTAATAAGATAATCAACCTTAAAATGTAAATACCATGTACTTAATACCGTGAAATATTACCAAGTCCATATGACTTTAAACACAATTGCTATCATATACTCTCATCGTATTTTCTACCTTTACTATTGTTCACAGTAAACAAATTTGAATACTAAACCTCTATTTATTAAAATGTTGAAATAGAGTTTCATCTACAGGTTCACATCGTAAAGATAGTTAAAATCAAGGCACAGTCAGGTAACATAAGTTAAACTCTAAGTAGACATTGGACTTCGATGCATAGGATTATATTGAAACAACGCTAGAGGCGTCACCTTCTCAACTCGCATTATCAATGCATGAACAAAACAGTAGTCACCGGTATTAAATTGACAACAGGTCACATGATGCAAAGACACTTTTTACAACCAATAATTATGATATAACAATTGTTTCATTGTTAGTTACAGCAGTAACATAAGCATAATAATCATAAAAACATAATTTTAACTAAGACAATGTAAATCTTCGTAACACCTGACGATACTAGCTGAATAAGAAATATCATGTCGATCTCTTAAGTTTTAAAATACAGGGAGTAGTGATGCTCACCAGTTTTAAACATACAGTGATCCTTACTTCACTGGCGCACCTGAGAAACAAAAGACGACATATGCATTAGCTCATAAGCTAAGTAAGCCAGTCAACTACGACTAGCTCTTCCCTTGCGGTTCAAAACAAAACAATCATTAATTACAATCACTGAAATCAAAGTTTTTTTTTTTTTTTTTATAAGACAGAGTCTTTAAACAGATTATGTTAGTTATTTAAATTAAAACAATATCAGAAATACTACCTAGTTAACATTTATTGTTACGAATAAAAAATTTTAAATTTTTCAGAAATAACGGGTTATGACACTAACTTATGTAGTCTATGATATAATCTCTAACTTATCGATTATCTATTAATATTTTCAGTTAAAATAGACACGGTCATAAAGAAACCTATTTAACTTGTATTATATTAATATATTTTTTTATATAAAAAATGTAATATTATATAATTAATTATGTATTAAACATGCCTCGTAAATATGTTATAAAGTTGAACTCTACAACTTTAAAAATAATGATCAAATTTTTAAGGGTGGGTCTTAATTTCAATCTGATTGGCGTATATTCCTCTAGTCTTTAAAAGATGAAGAGTGATATAAATAGTTGCACTTCAATTAACAAGTGTAAATTAACTAAACCCTTAAATAAAATGCGAAAAAACAAATGTTGCCCTTCCAAATTTTTACAATCTGAAACAATTGAACATAACATTCATGAAAAAATGGTAAATTTTCAATGAAACCAAAGAAAAACACGAAATTTTCTTTGAAATTAGTAAAGTCCTCAAAATTATGATTATGTTAGATAAATGAGCACATTCCAACAAAAAAATAAGAAAACATTCTTCGATTCATTTGATATTCTTCAAAAGTATTGCTCTTAAATCATTGAAAACATCAATTTATTTTCGCAAAGGAAGAATCTTTCTAGTTTTCATTTAATTCCATACATCATAAATATCATTCCAATCTACCCCATTTATACCATGAGTTAAACTAAGAGAGTGAAACATTAACATATATGATGGTGACAGAATCCACTCGAGGAAGTGGGTCTGCCAATCAAAGCACGCAACAGAAGCACAAATGGACACCCACACACTCAACATTCACACAACACAAATGGTGCCACCAATAATGGATTTCTATTTATTACTGAAAATCAAATTGCAATGATACGATTACATTCAGGGTGAAGTCCTTGTTCAGAATACACAATTTTCACTACTCAATTAAAGTTGGTCATTGTTTTCTCATACAAAGGCTAACTCTTTGGCTTGCGGTCAAAGTTTTTACCAAAAACAAAACCCTTCTTCAATGCTTCAATATGTATTTATAACCTTCATCCATCACCTTAATCTCCCGCTCCTACAGCTTCTAGAATCCTCTTGCTTCTTGTTGAATTCTCCTTGGCATGTTGTGCAAACTGGCATCTCCAACAAATGTCGTTACTCTACATTTAATGCTACAACTACTCTCGCATCATGGCTTTTCCCTTCTGCGCTTCGGCTCTCCAGTCGATTGGCATCTCAAGAGAAACTTGTTCTCCTCTCAATCAGTCTCCTGCTACAACATATATGATGTCGATGTCCTCTTGGGATACATCCCAAGCTCTCCTCTTCACCTTGAACTTTTTTCACTGCCCAACTGATCCTCATCAGCACCTTCTGTCCATCGGCCAACTTCCGACTCTAATACTACTTGGAGCGATCCAACCGATCCTCATCGGCACTCCTTCCTCTATCTCCGCATCGGCTTTAAATCCGACCTCCCTTTAACTTCCAGTTTTTCTTCACCCGCCTCCTTCCAACTACCTCATTCGGAAACAAACCTTCCCCTTGTCAACTTACATATACCTATCCTATTACCATTATTTTCGTCGTCAATTCTCCTTTCATCGACCCTTCCATTGTCGCGACCATTCTTTGGCTGGTCCTTCACCTCTATCATGACTTGGTAAGTTTCCTCCTTCTCCACGTGTTCTTTTTCTTCCAAGTCAGTTGATATTCCCTTTGAATGCTCTTCGAGTTGTCTTCTACTCATGTCGGAATCAAGCCCAACTTCTCCAATTCAACCAGTCGCCCTTTCCTCCAACTACTTTCCTCCTGTTGACTCCACTCCACGATCATCGAATTTCTTCACCATCTCATTCTTTACCTGCTCAACTGCTTCTCTGCAGTATACACATCCTCTTTCCTTCACTTTTGGATACCCATTCAGATAGCTTCTATATCCATCCTCGGCTAGATCTACCCACAACTCTGATCATCTTCATATCCTTTAGTTGCTTCATAGTCGTCGTCGCCACCTTTTTCAGCTATCTTCTTGTCATCGTCGTCATCTTGTCAGTCTCTCCGCCAACTCTCCTAGTCCACGGACTAGCTTTCTGTCTTCACTGTGACTTGGTTGGATCGACTCAAGTTGGCTTCTAGTCTTCCACGACCTTTTCGTCCCAAATTCCCATGCTCGTGCTGCGTAAGTCTTGACTCTTCCCAACGATTCCTCTTCATTCTATTGCCATGGATAATGGCCCCGATGCTCCTACACCAATATCCAATGTCACCAATGAAAGTCTTAATATATCATTATTTATAATCATGTTTAATTTTGAGAAGCCTCTATCACACACTGTTGTACTTGCCAGAATTCAAAGATAGCTTTCGACAATCGCATCAAACAGGGAAAGCCTTAAAACCATCCAGGTCCGTCTCGACATAGATTCCATGTTCCAAACATATGCATTTTAGGTTTTGATTTATGAATCGTACAAATAAATTAATCCATTTCATTGAAAAAATTAGTGGTATCCACAATAGGTGAGTCCCTAGCATTAAACTTTTCACATAAACATTTCAACCATCTTTTTGTTTTAGAGTCTCTATCCTCCATTTGTTCACAATAGTGTCGAGGACTGAAAAACTTAACAACATTAAATATAGGAAGATATGTGAACCTCCTATCTAGAGATTCAATCACCTTTATCACAAAATGTTTTCCTAAAAGAACGCAATCATCTAGAGTCCTTGGTCTTTTTATCTTTGAAAAGCTTTCAAACCTCAATGGATGTAAGTGTACCATACATGTGTTATCTGTCTCCAATAATATAGCCTTTAAATAGTATCCCATGACACTAAAAGAATTTTGTGAATGGTAGGATCTGAGAAAGTTCTATTCTTGGGCAATTAAGAGCACGAGGCTCTAGGAATGAAATCCTTAAGGTTTGTATAAAATTTGCTAAGAGTTATCAATCATAAATATCTCTAATTAGCTATTATAATATTCGCCATAAAGTTCTGAAAGTTAATATTTAACATCAAATTAGCTAATAAGATAATGTTCAACAAAATTTCCTTAGTGACAGGGAGGAGAACACATCTCTGACTTTGTAATCGATATCATAGACCTTCTAGTAGACCATAGTACAAATTTTATGTAGTCTCGATAATTTTATTACTCTTCAACTTCAATTTATGTTCACACAAATTAATTATTTATTGATTTATTATAAAAAAAAAAAATGGATTGTGATATTTTTCAAGAAGAAATGAATAATTATTTCCAAAGGTTCAAAGTAACAGATTCATATAATTGAAAACATATTTTTAGAATAAATACAAATACAAGGTAAAACAAATTATATTATAAATGTGAAATTGTTATTAATTTGTTTTTAATATAATTCTATACTACATAAAAATAATCGATATTATGTTTATATGCCCATTAGCTAATAAGATAATGTTAATAAATATCTCTAATTTGCTAAGTTGAATGCCTCCATCTTATGCAAAGTGTAATTATAGGGTAAAATAACAACTAAGCTCCCTATCCCATGCCTTTTTTTAGAATTTTATTCATATTTTATTTATAATGAATGACTTAGTGATATTATATGTATACGCCCATTAGCTAATAAGATAATGTTAAGAAATATCTCCAATTTGCTAAGTTGAATAGACAACCTAGTTTCTTAATGCCTCCCTCTAATGCAAAGTCTAATTATAGGGTAAAATAGCAGCTAAGCTCCCTATCCCGTGCCTTTTTTTAGATTTTTTTGTAAGTGTTTGTTGTGCATAACTTAAAAGTTAGAAAAATTATTGAACATGGACAATAAATACCGCTAAGAGAATTGTTATTGCTTATTAACCCTTGCTTAGGCATTAACTATCCACACATGTAAGTCGTATTGAAAAATAGACCATGCATCAACTATCAATGGAGAAAGGGGCCATTGGCCAACAGTGTACAATCTTCCCTCCTATAGCTCGAGAGTGGCTAAATTGTAAATCTATATGGGAGGGGTTAAAGTTAAAAGTTTGCACCTTGAAAGATGGATTGGTCTTGGTGTAAAAGTTTAATAAAAAATCTCTATCTTGCTTGAATGGCTTAGCTAAAAAATTTGTAGCATGAAAAGTTTGTTGTTGATATTACAATGCTATAATAATAAGTTCACATAAACATCTTAATCACACATTTTAATTAAAAAAATTATAGTTTTGACAAAGTGAAATTGTAGATTTTGGATTCCACTAAAAAGCACTAAAATTTTGGGGAAAAATACATTTTTGAGAGAGTAGAAACATAATGTTTTAGTTAACCCTTAGCCCACTCCTATAAAGTTTTACCCTGTCATAAAAGATAAATTCAGAAAAAAGTGTATGCTTTATGTTGATGATGGAAATTCTTGTATATGGTCCATAATTTGTGAATAATGAACATTCAAAGCATCCCCAAATCAGAGGGTAAGATCCATCCTCTCTCACTAGTGCATTAATGAAGATCCGGCCTTGCAAATCCTAACTTGATGACTAAATGCCTTTTTGCATTTAACTATGTTATGGTTAAAATTATATAGCAAGGTGCCTCTCAATACTTTCGCTGAAACATGAATTGCATGGTGCACCCTCTAGAAATCAAATAAGCCCAATTATTATTATAACTAATGTGTCTTTCAACACATTCAATTCCACAATGTACTCCTTTGAAATCAAATGCTCTCTGAATGTCATATGCGACATGTATTTCACATTTACAAAAAAAAACTCGAACATTCTTGTTGCCATGGGGTTGAGACAAATATATTTTTTCCAACATCTAATGCAGGTGAAACATTATAATTCTAATGGAACTGACAATTTAACAAACCAAAATATGGCGGAGTTTTTAATTAGATAAATCATTTCCAAATTAATGGTGACAATAGATTGCTTTTATTGCATTAAAGAAAAGATAAAATTACATGTATTTACTTTTTGGTGAAATAAAAAAATTCAAATTTTCAATATAATAATATTTAAAGGTTTTAAAACATTAATATTTTTAGAACAAAATAATTGTTTTAGAAAATAAATAAGTAAATATTTAAAAAATATATCCATTTTTAAGGGGTTGTTGAGAAGAGTGTGTTGATGCTCAAAATGACACGGTTCGGGAACAACACTGTAAACAAACCTCAAGGTGTTTTTCAAGGGGATGATGTGGATGGAATCTCGGGTTATATTTAGGCCCTCGAATAGATACGACTATCAAGGTTAATCAATGACGTCAAATTCATAAATAAATGAAAGCGGTATATGATTTGCGTTATTAAATGCAATAATTCTTTCAAAACAAGAATGTGAGTCCATTAAATAAATATATGCATCCTATCTAACCATCCATCCTTTAATTTTTGAAGATGAGATTAATTAACTAATTAGTGGACAAAGATAAATTAATGAAAAATATTTGTAGAAAAATGAATATGCGTTATGCAATTAATTCCCCCCCAAAAAAACTTTAGTCGCTAGTATTAAAATGAAACAATAATTTATACTTTCTCACGCTTAAGAAATTTACTTAGTCATTTTTAATGCATAAAAAGATATTTGCAATTTCACTTGAATTCGTATTTTTAAATACAGTGAAAAACCTGAGTTTCTTTAATGAAATAATTTGGCTTTATGAAGCTGAAACTGTATGCTTTAGACGTTTCCTAAAAATGAACTTGGTAATTTTGACCGATTGCATGAAATGAAAGATCTGTAAAAGTTGTGCATAACAACTACTTCATTTTGAAAAATGAAGCACTAGAAATAGTAACGACTAAAGATTAAAATTACAACTTTGTACAAGTTAGTGAACTGAAATTAAAAATTAATATTTGCAACACATAATGTACATATTTTATAGCTTGTGAAATGAAAAAAAAAATAAAAGCATCACAAAGTTGAATAATAAAGGTGGAGGAAAGACAGAGATATGCCCAAATAAGATTTTTTTATTAAGAGTGGAATTTGAACAGTCATCAAGTACAATAGGGTGTGGCCTGTCAACCCCTGAAAAAAGGAGGTTTACAAGATCCTACACAGCTCTCAATGACTCAGTCTCATCCTAGTGAAATCAAGACATCGGGAGTACTTCCCTCTTAGATTGCGCTGAGGGTAACTTGCGCGGATGAATACATCGGTCATAAAAATATAAACAAGAAAGTACAAATGCGTCTGCCGGAAGGACAATCTACCTTCACTGTAATGGATGGATCTGAAACATTATCTTACCTAAAATCTCTGCCCATTAGGCTCGTGGATAACTGGTTATGAAAGGGAAAAATGCAACAATGGAGCCTAGTAGTGCCTACTTCTTACCTCCGGTGCGAGATCCTTGTTTCGATGCCTTCATCTTGCTTTTAAAGGATGCATGCTGGCTAGGCAAAGTGTTTCGGCTGCCTCAAAAACTGAAAAAGTTGTCGTTTCTTTTGGCATTTAAGTCTTCTCATGTGCATCTGTTAGGGTGAGCCACAAGTAACCAGCGCTCACCCTCAGACTTTGTTCAATATTTTATAATTTAACATATTGTAGGTGTATGGTATTAAGCACGGTTTTCAATATTTGCATTGTTCATACATTTTGCACTAGGATAAGATAAAATATTTGCTTAGCCTTGACCATTCATGAACCGTACAGCGTGGTAATGAAGTGAAGTGGAACAAAAATTTCCCAAAAATGTAGAATGTTATTTCGTTGTTCATTCGTTGTCTGCGGCCTTGAAGAACATAGTATATGTTCCCCTACGAACCTGGACTACTGTGGATCAAGGATAGAGCTAGTGCATGCTGGCGATGCAAACAGGGATATTTAGATCTCAACCTTCTCATGGGTTCTTGCTATAGATATGATAAAAGCAATACATCTAGCTGCAATGAATTTTACCTAGTCGACTACATATGTATATTCTCCGGAGCTCACTCATTTCCAGTTCCAATTGCAATAACCCCTTTAATTATCATATTTTAATACATAAGAAGGATGGGAAGCTCCTATACAACCGAGAGTTGACTTGCCACCTACCATTCTTTTGTACTTTGTGCACTCCCCCTTTTCTAATTATTTGGCATAATTCTTAAGAACTTGGATGGGCATGCATTCGGATCAGTATATAAATCCAAGGAATTTTAGAATCGTTTGCACACATGCCAAATACTAGCAGAACCAAAGCTCAGATATCCATTCTCGTTAATAATCAACATCAATATGCCCACCAAATCGATGATATCCATTGGAAGAGGTCCCTGAGTGTTGTGCGGCTTAACTAAACGGTCATAAATCGGGTGGGCGTCTCCAGGTAACTTCCCAAAACAAAAATATGATAGCACCTTATTGTTCATGATTACCTCACCATATAACTATGAATGGAATAGTGTGCTTCATCTTCTAGCTTGCAAAAGTAAGGGCTGAAAAGCTTTCATTCAAAGATATCAACTATGGAGACTGCAATCCACAGTTGCCTCTTTTCCATATTGAGCTCGACCGGGAAAATATTTTTGTATCCCTCTCGACCTTTTGAGTTAGGGTTACATTTTTTCTTATCAGGTGCATTGGGAGAGTGTGTTTTTTTCTTTGGTGTTGCTGGTGAAGTCTGTCATCAACTACGCTTTCCTACGTTGGTGAGCTTGGTGTTGGGGCTTGAACTCTTCATGTCGTTGGACGGTTTTCCCCTGCATTGTTATCTCGAGTATGTCGATGGATTATAGGCCTGTGGATCACGTGTTGGACCTCAATGCCCTATGTTTGGTTGCTTGGATCAATGGACATGCATATATTCTTGCTCTGCTTGGGTTTCTCCATGGAGTCTGTTATTATCGGTGTTATCTTTTTTTTACAGTCTGCGTGTCTACAGATTAAGCGACCGTTGCCACTAGCTCTTTGTCACTTTCCTGGTTTGTCTGTCGGTACTCTCCAATGGTGCATACCAGCAGTATGATTCCTGTTCATTTTTAATTGTCTAATGAAAACTCATGGCTCCCTCCTTGTGTTCTGTAACGACGCTTTCGAGCCATGGGCCTATGTTTCACTATGAGTCAATTGTTTCCTTCATACACCTTCTTTAGCCTGCTACGTGTTCCTACCATTCCTGTCTCTGTGTAGATCCCTTCGTGGAGTTCTTGGTGCGAAGGTTTTCCATATGCACGTAAAAAAAAATCTCTCTTTTTCATTGACAAACCCAAGATTGCTGACCATGGACACTAGTGAACCTTAGGAGAAACATCCATTTGATTTGTCGGTGGGAAGGAGGATTTTTGCAGAAGATAGGCCGAGAGATTTGCAAGGGCCCGAAAGGGGCTTTTAATTTTCTATTATTATTTTTGCAATATTTTTACATTAAAAGATGGGATTGGGGATTAGAGACCTTTTAAAACTGCACACTGGGGTAATCAATTGATAGTTGGAAATTCCATTTTTATTTCATTTTAAAACATAATCCCAAAGGGTATAACAGAAGAAAACATTTGAATAGGAGAAGGATAATGTGAAACTTAAATGAAAAAGGGGGCGAATTTATTTTTCTCTTAAAAAATATGAGCATATGTGCTTTTACATAAGGAGGTAGCCAAAAAGTATTTTAAACCTTTTAGACATGGGAATGGAACAATGACAATTGACAAATGCAATTGGTGAATTAATTGAAGCACCCAAAATCGACGAAATTTAATTGACAAGAATCATAGGCTTCTTACTTGTAGAAACTTCATCCAAGTGTCGAGAGGGTCAAACGACAATGGTTTTGGCCAGATTAGATATGGGCATGATCAACACTTTGACATGGATGCAATGGCATAAAAATTGTGACATAACCACATGTGTAACAAGAAATGTCAGACCTCAAATTTTGACACACTTTTGCCATGATCACTCATAACGAGGCTTTGTATGATCGACGTGAGGACCAAATAGCGACACAAATGACCAAAGTGGGCATGGATAGGATCATGACGTCGGTCTGCAAACGACGACAAAGGTAGAATGGAAAGGCGATGAAGTTAAATAGGTTTGCCTCTAGTGTCATGTTACAACACTTCATAATCATGTCGATGTTGATCATCAATAGAGTGAAGGTTGGGAAGTGCATTTAACCTAATTGTTGAAGTGTTAATGGGAGCCACTCGTAACTGATCTCTTCCACCTGGTAACTAACCACCATCAACATTATAAACAATGTTAACTTGATTTTGGCGGGGTAGCGCATTTCAATACTTGTGTTTATGATTACAACGGTCATGTAAATTAGTGGTAGTTTGGGAAGAAGAAAATAAACTCTATGATGCTAGCACTAGATGGACCAAAAACAAGAATATTAAAAATGTTAGGATAATATTATTGATGTGAGCTTTCACATTGTTGCATAGATGTATGTGGCAGGAAAAAGTGAGCCACGTTGTCCTTTTCCCCCATAGTACCTTGTCACAACTTTTAATTAGTAGGAGAATAGTATTTTTATATTATTTTAAACCCCGGAGTTATTAGATATCCAAATCTGAATTACTACAGGAAATATGTTGATAAGGATTTGTCCCGTTACTTTTTTTAGTTAATAAAAATACTACTTCCATTCAAAAAGTTGGTTGCTTAATTGATTGCAATTAAAACTTTATAGAAAAAATGATTTGATTACTGCGGCATCATATGGAGAAACAAATAATATATGATGGGCTTATGAATAATTTAGGTATCTAGTGTGCAAAACTTAGTGTTTGGCATTTTGATCGAATGAGATTTTTCATATAAATAGCGGATAGCGGATAAGATTGGAGAAGCTAAAAAATATGTTCCAAACACATCACCTGGAGAGGATCATAAATTATAAACTACATTATTGCCACTTGGTTCACTGAACTAGTTGTGCTAGTAAAATTAGCACACCATTCGTGTGCAGCGTGAACTCACACAACGTGCACACTATTTAATGCTGGAATGCATTATCACCTTGTATCGTGCATCATATTTAATGTTGCACTACATTAGCACCTTGTAAATCATCACAGAGCCACTAAATGGAAAGGTATGCACGATACTCCCATATTTGATCCTTCTGCATGTCACATCTATATAGTTCACACTATGCCACACAGAACAAATCCGCATCAGTGAAAACATCACATCGTTGTTACATTGCTGAACCAATCTATGTCGTAATTAATATTTTTATTTTATTTGTAAAGTCTTCGACCAACAACAATAACATAGAACTAGTCACATCACAATCTTATCATAAATTCAACCAATCATAAAATAGATAAATAAAATTTCAATATATTTAAAAATTAATTATTTTCAATCCATAAAGTTTAACATGGTGAACAAAATTTTGATTTGATGAACTAATTAAAATTCAACTAACACTGAATAGTTGACTGCAAACCAATTACAATATATTTGCCTTCAATGGGTTTAATTTAAAGTTTTAGTGTAACTCTGTGTCTAATTGTTAAACAAGATATTTTCTTACAATGATTTTATTATTATCTAATTTATGGAGGGATGAACACTCCAACATTAGATTATGCTATCCAAAATGTGTAAATACTCTATTATCTCTCCATTCAACTCTTATATATACAAAGAGAGACAATTTATTTATTTATTTCAAAGTCTATTTAAAAGTTGTTTGCTCTATTTATTTGTAAGTGTGTATTTTATTGATGAAAATAAAATAATAATGAAAATGAAACTTACCGCAATTATAAAATACCGATTTTGATTTACAACATATAACATTAAACATATGCTTTAATTCTTTTTATTAAACAATCACCTGTATGCTCGAGGAGAACAAATTTTCAGTAGACCTAATGCTAGATTATAATGTAGAGGGCTTGACTAGGCATGCTTCATAGTATGTGAACATGGGAAGGTGGCATAGGTGGTTTCTTGAAATACAATTGATGATACATGGAGTTGGCTTCTTGTCATGGCTTTTGAAATGAGACCGGACATGAAAGTAGGCATACTTTTTGCGTCACCACCTTGAAAATTTTAAACAACAATACTTTCACACACTTGTCTTTAGTACTACCTGTAAATTGGACTTGGGAAAACATTACTTTGGGCTTCGTAATCTCAGGGTATGCTTTTGAACATGTATAAGAAGTTGGAGATGTATTCTTAGTAATATGGTGTAGATAAGGAAATTTTGTTTAGATTAAGCCCTTCTAGAATGAACATTTAGATTATAATCGGGTTTTCAAAAAACAATTCCACTTTTTTGTGAAAGTAGCATTCTTGTAATTTCAACATCACTAGATTCCATAGCAATTTATAAGAATTTCTCATGTTTAAGTTCCTAGGGTTCATTTTTAATTCTTTTAACTTCTGTACTACACCCACAATTGTTTTTTGCAGGGTCGAGTACCCGTCCATTTTTTAAAATGATAAGAAAATAAATCTTACAATATGAACCAGCAAAAAAACCACAAGTTTCATGAATCACATACCACTTCAGCAGCCAAGTGCAATGGAAAAATGGCATATCATAACATAATTGTCAACAATATTTGAATGGAATTTTCCAATTTCCATCGTTACTAACATGGAGTCATGCAATATGTTTGTCAAATCTCACTCTCTTTATGATTTATGAACAACCATTTAAACTATATAACAACCATTTCTTATATCTTTGGTAGATGGAATTACTTAGTTAGGGGATAAATTTCCAACGCAAACAATCCTTACCCTGAGGATAAATTTCCAATATAAGCAATGCCCAAGTAAATCTTGAAGCATGTTGCCTGAAGGTAGGGATGCATGGTTTCTTTTTATTCCCGCTATGGTAATACCTTAAACAAATCTTACGAGCATGTCACTGATATCCTCCGCTAGAGGCACTACTTACATGCATTCCTTTCCCGACCCCGCATGCAAGAATGCCATTCCCTTCCATGGGAGAGAGAATTCCTTTACATACAATCCCAAGTTTCACCAATAAGCAATAGAGCAGTACAAGTCAATTATGGCGCTCCACTCTGGTAATACCTTAGTATGGTCTGTTTATTGACGGAAGGTAGCCATGCAGGAATCTATTTTGTTTGATCCGGTTAGGTTTCTTTCCCTTTACTCTGTTGCGTTACTGGAACTACCCTCTTGTCCATCTTGCAGGGGCTTGTCAACGATGCAGAATGCTTATGGGGGCTAGAACTCTTGCCCATATCGCTAGGCTAAGTGAAATGACATTGTAATGCCAGGTTCTTAATCACCTGAGGATTTCCATGGAAATGTATATGGGCCCCAAGGTATATGATATTACAATGCTAGGTTCCTAATCATCTGACCCAATCGGGATTTCAGTGGAAATGTATATGGGCCCAAGCATATGATATTATTGTGACGCGTGTTTCTTATTGATCCGACCCTCGGGATTTCCCCAAGTATTAAAAATATAGAAATCTTTAAATGCGGGATAGAATGAGGCCAAGCTTTATGTGCAGGAGCTATGTGCTCGCTTACTTATATCACTTCACACTGCAAAGAGTTGCAGGAAGGAAGGGATCCTATGACTTATAACTTAAATATAGAGAGTGATTAAAGCCAAGCAAAGGAATTACGTAATGGTTTCATACATTATGATTCTACTGAAAATATACCTTCAAGCAGGGCCCATATATAAAATAAAAAATTCAGCTTTCATACATTCTATTTCTACTAAAATTATGCCTTCAAGCAAGGCCCATGGAAAGACTCATCACTTTCCAGGTCTACATATGATATATGATATAGAGTTGTTCTCCTTGTGATATTCCAGTTCTTGTTATTATATCTGATATTAGCTCATATTCGCCTTTCATTTCAATAAGGCAGCCATTGAAAGGAGCGACCTCCCTAGACTTCATCCTTTTGTGATAACCACTCCACCTCAACTAACTAAAAAGATGGGTCAAAATAGCAGTGAGGTGGAAGGATCTATCTCTCTTGTGCATTACGTCACCATTAATTAAGTGGGTGAAATTACTATATAGACTTAGCCATGGCATGAGTGGCATCTTACTGATGCCTTTCAATGACCCTTCTATTTCTTAATGGTGTGCTTGAGTAAGTGGACCAGGCTTGGATATATATCTTCTCTTTATTTATTCTCTATCTAGTTAAATGATCTAGTGTGGTATGCTTTCGGAGATATACTTTGCAGATGGAGAGACTTAAGAAAGATTACATAAATATTGTTGTTATTGGTGATATTCTTTCCTTTTATGTATTTTGATCTAGTGTGGTCTTCTTTCGAAGTGATACTTTAAAGATTAAGAGACTTAAGAAATATTATATAAATCTTTTGTTATTGGTAATATTCTTTCTTTTTATGTATTTAAGAACGAACATGTAATTATACGATGAATCCTACCCGAGTAATCTATCCGGTTGAAACCTACCTGCCCAAGAAGTAATTTAGTGCATGACCCACCAATACACAAAATCTCTTAAATGACCCCAGAAGTAGTTTAATGCATGCCCCACAATACACCAATTCTATTAAATGATGTGGACATGCTCTGCTTGCACTAGAGGGTGCTCCGTTTATTGGGTTTCTTCCTTGCGCCATTTGTTTCATGTAGGTTGATCGGCTGGGACAACATTACGAGCAAATCTAATTCCTTTCTCGTCCTAGCTCCATAGCATCATTCCCGGGTTTTTCGTCTAGGATGTGAACCCGACATGCCTTCACAATCACTAGGAACATCCACACCAGCAACCTTTGCAGCTTGCCTTTTGTTTCTCCTTTACTACATTCCATCTCCTTTGTGGGTATACAAAAACTTTGAGAAAACTCTTTGCGTGTGCTTAATAAAAACATAGTGGGTTGGTAATGAAAACGATACTTTCTTTCACATGCTTCGTGTTGTGTTGTATGTGTAGCTTACATCTTATGCATGGTGGGATGGTAATGGCGATGATAGTTTCTATCACATGTTTCTTGCTTTGTTGTGAGTGTAGTTTAAATCTAATGTATGGTGGTGCCTTTCCTTGCTTGTTTGTTGAAGTAGTATTGACAATAGAGAGGATGACTTTGAATAGGTTGATGTGCTACTAGCATGTGCTAATATTTTTACACTTGAAATTCTTTCTTTGTTAAGTTGGGTTTCCCTTTTTCAATTGGAATTTCATGGGATAGTCATTGCTTTGTCAAAGTGCATGATACAAGGAAGTTATCATGAAGGGCTAATGCTTGTTGTCTAACAATAAATCCTCTTGTTGATTTGAAGTCTGTGTTGATTGCAAGAAAGGATTTCCTCTTCCCACCACAACAATAGAGCAAGTGATTTACAAATGTAGATAGAGGTTTCGTCCCATCTTTTGCTAAACTAGGTGGAGAAAATGTAAGGAGTCTTAAACTCTGCCAATATTCTGAAATCACCTAATAAAGTATTAAAATATCATATATAGTCACCAACGAAAACATTTTTTATTTTTTATTTTTCTATAGTAACCATATAGTAACTCTCATCATAAGTTGTGACCATCCTCTTGCGGATTTGGGTGAATAAAATGTAAAGATGCTTGCACACTCAGTGTTTTGACCTCCCTACTTAGTGCAACATAAGCGCCTTCACCCTATACACACAAGAGTCAGAAGGTTGAAAACTAGTTAGAAACTATAGTGTGAGTCATTTATGTTTTGCCTATTTATGTCTCAACAATCCATCAATTTATTATTAGGTTTAGTCAATTTGTTATGTAGTTTTAAAGTTGTTTATGCATTTACAAAGTGAGTGTGAAATAGTTTTACCCTCTTTTAACATAATAGATTTAAATTGAATGTCATGTTGTTTTTTAGTTGAAAACATGTCTCCGTATATTTCTCTAACGATATTTATTCTATCGGTTGAATAAGTATGTTATAATAAGCACATTTAAATTATAGTAGCATCCATGGTTGTCTCCACCTTAAATAGCTAGGGATAGGTCCTATGAATGCTAGTATTATAGTTTGGAGGCCATCTTTTAGGTAATCCACTCCCACATTTGAGTTGGAGACACATAGATCAGTGGACAATGAAGTGTTTCTATAACATAGGATGGAGTTACTTTATTGTGGGAGAGGGATTAGGAGTCAGGCATGAGGGAGAGGACTCGTAGGATTCCCACCAACGGGAGAGAGCATTTCTATTTGCACTAAACATATAAATTTTCCTTTACCCCAAAAAATATTAATAACATAAATCTCTCAACATTGATCCTTAGATTATTACTTTTAATAAAAATTAAATTATTTTATTATATATCTTAATCATATATAATGTGAATATTCCTTTCCATTAATCTTCCCCGTAGACTCATCAACCAAAACAAGATCATAATGGGAATTGAAAGCTCTCTTACAACTTTATTTTTATGTCATGAGATTCTTTCTTCAATACAACAATATAATGTTGAGAGGTGCCCCCTATACTTGTTAGCTTAAAATTTTTAATTAATATAAAGTAATAGTAAATTTAATGTGTTTTTATTATTAAAAAATGATATATATAATGTTGAGAGGCGTCCTCTATATTTGTTAGCCTAAATTATTTAATTAATATAAAATAATAAAAATAGGAGTCCATTAATATATTTCCAATCCCGAATCCCGATTGATCCTTGTGCGGGCGACGCGGTGGTCAGCAATAGCAGCTCTCCATACGACCTTGGAAAACTCTGGCGGAAGGACAAACCCTCCCTTGCCGAGTCCCGACGACACACTTCAACTCATGCGCATGTGAACTTCCACGCGGCCATTCAAAAGAAATGGCGGGCCATTCTATGCTTTTGTTATGTCTATATACGAGGGAGTGGCACGACGATGAAGTACTTATTATTACCAGCTCTCCCGTGTCTCACACACAATCTTCATTTTCTGCTTCTACTTTTCACTTACAGACTAGAAGGACGAGGAAGACCAGTTGGTAGGTTGTTCTTTACCCACAGACTAACAAGAGGGAAGGAAGGCCAGTGAGTGAAGTAGTAAATCACTTCGTTTACTGGCAGTCTAGCACGATGGAAGAAGCTGCTTGGTTTCCAAGGCGGCTTTAACATGTGTCCAGTTTGGCCTTGCATCGTCCAGAGAAATTATAAGTGTATGCACGAAATAGAGAAGAGTAATGGGAACTCGGGTCCTTGTTTATAGCAATTTTGAGTCAAATAATGGTTAATGGTTAATGGATGTTAGGAGGCTCACCTTTGACACTCAAAAGAACATATGACTACAAAATAAACCCTTACAATAGAGTTAGCATACAATGCAACCCAAGTTAGACCTATGGCCTTTGACTTGTAAGATGATGGATTCTGACTTTTCCGCCCCACAATAGCCCTACTCTTATGGTTAGCACTACTTATGCTCCCCACCATTCCATAACTTACTATGGTTCATTTGTCCTTCCATACACTTGATCATCATCCAATGGGAACATTGAATGAATCCTTAGCGCTCTTGAGCCCTCTTATCAGTCGTAAGAATTAAAAGTTTAGTATGCCAAACCACGCTTGAGATTGCTTAAACAAGTTTGATGCGGCTCATGCCAAGTTAGGCATGGTCTTTTTCCTTCACCCTTAGCAAGAGTTTCTTGTTATTAATGCAGACTTCTTTGATCCTGCTTTAATCATAACCAAGGGTTAACGATGTATGTGATTTGTCATAAACCATGCATGAATTGTATGTACAATTCCCAAGTATAAAACATGTATGACATCAATGACTCGTACTCATGCTATATTCTCATCGAGTGTAAAAATTTATTATGGTAATCATGTGCAAACATTTGTGCATTTCCACTGAGCATTTGTAGCTTATCAATTTCGTTGTCTACAGAGTGAGTGCTTCATTTATGGATTTAGGCCTTTGATTGATGTACAATTTCCTTTATAGACGATTGACTTAATGGGTTAGAGCTTGTACTTGTTATTTGAAGTCGTATATTTCATTAGTATTTTGAAGATTTTGCTAAAGGGTCTTGAATAATTTGGTCCTCAATTGGACATTTTATTCTTCTTGAATTAATGGTCTCGAGGACAAACCAAAATTCCACATTTTGACTTATCGTTCAAATTTTGTGTAGGTGAACCATCTAGTTGTTTTTAATTGAGGAAATATATCAATGCTAATTTTCATAAATGTTGGTTAAAAACATTGCAAAGCTATTTTCTCATTATTGTTTTCCTTTCTTTTGTAAATCATTAATATATTTAGTTATTCCTTAAATAAACACTTTTTACTACTACGTATTTGTTTGGACCTTAAAATTTGTGGTGGTTTTTTTCTTCATATTAGTTTTACTCTTTTGACTCATTTAGTTAGCTTTATACCCTAAGTCCTTTTGTCACTTATAATATCAAAAGGGGAATATTCTCAATAATATTTTGAATTTTAATATTGTACATTAGCTGCTCTTCAAAGCGATGGTGTTTGCACCAATTCACATAAATGTTTTCCAAATAGTCAATGATAAAATTGAGTACATGAAATATGATATAAACAATTAAAAAGGTGAACCACTAAGGTTGTGAGTAGTTATTGATAATGGCATCTCGGGTATGTGGAGCTAATATGGTGTATGAAAGGGTACGGCAGGAGACGTACCCAAGTACCTGGTTCTCGGGTATGTGGAGCTAATATGGTGTATGAAAGGGTATGGCAGGAGACGTACCCAAGTACCCGATATGCGTACGTGTACCCTACCCTCGGGTACAGGTACCCATGCTACATAGCCTTCTGTGTACTCTCTCATAAGGATCAACACCCAAGCATGGTTATAAATGTACTTGGCTATTTGAAAGACCTATTTTGATATAAATT
Organism: Larix kaempferi; assembly: GCA_027924585.1. Taxonomy (NCBI): domain Eukaryota; kingdom Viridiplantae; phylum Streptophyta; class Pinopsida; order Pinales; family Pinaceae; genus Larix; species Larix kaempferi. The sequence goes on along the minus strand of BSBM01000430.1, from coordinate 2,518,266 downwards.
TCTTGATATAAAGACAAGCCAAGGTTTCAATGAAGAGAGTTTCTACAACTTCGAGGGAAATGTTCCCAAAGCTCAGGGCTTTTAACATAGATAGAATAAATGGCCATTCAATACAATTATAAGTTTTCTAAAACATAACGTTGCTAAAAAGTGTATACATACCAAGGGTACAAACCTAATTCATGCATTTCCAAAGTTTCAAGTCATTGTCCAATCACATCTCTAATTTAAATTGGGATTCAACATAGAGAGTGCCTACAAACCCCAAGGAAAAGGCTCCTTAAGACCAAGGCTTTTAAGTTTTAACATATCTAGAATAAATGGCCATTCAACTTGATTTTGAGATTCCTTCAAGCGAATTTTAATCAAAGTTGCATCTGAACCAAAGGCATGGATCTATTCTAAGAAATTCTCCAAATTAATTATCCTCTAATGACCTCTATTGACTTAGGATGGACTATCTTAGGTAGAATATGTTTTATGTGGATTGTAAGGGTCTTGGCCAAAATATTGCTAGAAACATTATGTTTTATGTGTATTGCAAGGGTTTTGGCCAAAATCTTGTGAGAAACATTAAGTAGAGTTATTGGTGTCTAGTTTGTAATCATCTTAGGGTCATCTAGTTTCCACATGGGTTTATTGAAATCTTAGTTGACAATAGCACTTAAGGTTTTCTTTTTGACAACTTCCTTAGACACCCTAGAGAACCTTGGACCACAAATACCCATCTTGCTCCTATAGAAGTTGCATTTGAGTGACATGTCATTAATCCGAGTGACAGGTCATCAATCATTTTCATTAGATTTGTTGTTAATTGATTAGTGAGTTAATGCCTCCTCACACACCATCAATCCAAGAAGCACCATGCATTAATGTCTAAGACATGTTTGCATGGCCATTCTACATTCCACTATAGGCCCATGCAATTGGAGAATCATTTTTATATTGATTTACAAACTCCTCAACAATTCCTCTTCTTTATCGAACAACCTTAATTATAAAATTTTCTCCATAGGTACCTTAATGGCCACGGTTTTGATGCATTGCTACATCAATTTGTCACCAGTTTTAATCCAATGCAATTGGTTCCTTAGTTGAGTTGTCTCTTTGGCTCAACAAAACTCTTTTTAGTGGGTGACAAAGTTTGGTATCTTAGGCTTGTTTGTCCTTGTCACATGGGTAAGAATGGAGCAAATGAGGAATAAACAAAGTTCATTTTTAATATCCTTATAGTGCTTATGATGCATAATATTTGTCTTAATGAATGTATCCAAGGAAGAAATCCATTTAGCATGTGATAGCGGCCTCCCACTAAGGTATCCAAACCTATTTTCCATCTAGACTTGGAAGAAGATTCCAAATTATTACAAAATGGTTGATACAATTCTAGGTTTTGAGACATGACACATTCAAAATGAACATGATTTTGTGAATCCTTGTTTTTTTTTACCAAGAGAATGAATGGAAAATAGGTTAAGTGAGAGTGCCCTCCCCCAACACCTAAATATGCCTACTTTCAATGCAATCAAAATAAAAGGTCTTTTGTTTAGTCAACATAGCAAGTGCTCATCTTTTAAGGCCCTGTTTCAAGCCCTTATGAAATTTGGACTAGGTAAACCATAACTCTTCAGAATCTCCACATCTGAATGTGTTAGGAACTTAGGACATAAAACCCTAGTGTGGCATTTAGAGCATTCACTGTATCTTTTTCACCCTGAGGTAGTTGAAGGGGAAGTGATCCTTCTTTGTCATCCTTGCCTATTGCATGAAGTTAGGAAACTGATTTGCAACAATACCTCTCCATTGTGGTGAGATTGAGACAATTGGACACTTATTTTGGAACTGCATGTATGTTTAGTATTGTTGGGAATTTTTTTGGGACATTGTGCATCATCTCTTTTTTGGTAATATCTCTTGGAAATCAACATTGTTAGATGATTCCAACTCCATTGGTACTATACATTTCATAGTGCTTGGCATTGTATATTTGTCATGTTATATATTTTGTGTTTTTTTTGTGGTAGTTTGTTTTCTATTCCCTGTTTGGGACACCTTGCATCATCTCTTATTTGGTAAGATTTCTTGGAAATCAACATTGTTAGGTGATGCCAACTCCATTGGTCCCGTACCTTTCATAGTGCTTGGCATTGTATATTTGTCACATCGTATGTTGTCATGTTATTTATTGTGTTGTTTTTGTATTAATGTGTTTTCTATTGCCTCTGTTAAGCAATGCCTTCTTATGGAGGTATGTTTAGAGTAGTGTAGTTAGACTCAGACTCTACAAATACTCGGTTGGCTTGGGACTCAGTAGACTCGGCGACTCAGATAAGACTCAGATAAGACTCAACAAATATGAAAAAATACCATATAATGGTATCTTCTGTGCACAAAAAACATACATAATGACATTTTTAATCCAAGTAAGTTATAAAAGCAATTATATGCAGAAATTCATTAGATCATCTCATAAAAATTGATGTTACAACATTTGACGCTCAATATTTGTATGCAAAATAGTGATTTGAAAGATGATTCCTTGAACACATTCCAAAATAGTACCAAGTTCAAATAATAACTCAAAACATAACTAGAAAATAAATAAAAATAGTGTCTCCAAGTCCAAACTCGAGTCTCGTGCATGACTATGAGTAGTAGAACGCCTAGTATAGGTTCTACTAGAGCTAGTGCCAACATCACTAGACTGAAAAATCAACTGTGATGCAGGTGTATTCGGCATTTCCATTTCAGAAAATGGTACACCAAAGGAACTCTCGGTCTCTTCATCAAGCCAACCCAAATCAACAGGAGCTTCATCCTCTATTACCCAATAAGAGACTAGATCAATCTGATCCAATAAAATTAGATCCAAATCCTTTGCCTGCAACTGTTTTGTGAGCATCCGAAGGTTGTAGTATATGCAAACCAACTTCTCCAACCTCTCATGCTCCAACCAGTTGCGCTTTTGGGTGTGGATGTGCTTGAATACTAACCAATTGCGCTTACAACCTGAAGCACTACAAGGATGACTCGGGATTCTGATGGTGAATTCCTGTAGTTGTGGTGCCTCGATGCCATAATCTAACACCAATGGGATGTTATAAAAAACAAACAAAGAAAGATTACTAGTTTTGCATTGTCAAACTTGAAAAATAAAACTAGAAAAATAAAATTTAACGATTTATGAATTGAATCTGACAAGGCATTTTCTTCTCTCTGATACGTTGTGTTGAGCTAAATCCAAACATACCAGATGATTCCTTGTACAAATTTCGCCGCATATTGATTTGGTCTTGAGTCTCTTGATTGGGGTACATCCTCTCAATGCATATCATCGCACCTCTCATCACCTCAAGATCTTTTTGAATTTTAGACCCATCATTATAGAATGTGCTTGGATTGAGATATGCTCCTGCTGCATGCAATGGTGAATGTAGCTGCCTGCCCCAGCTGGAATCAATAATATACCATATAGGGAGAGATTTAGATTCATCCCCTTTATAGAAGACCTTGATGGCCTCTTTGGCTATGTCCAACCCCTCATAAACATACCCAATTGGTGGTTTGTCACCATCGATGATCCTCAACACTTTCACAAGTGGTTTTGTCATGCTGACATTCTCAGTGACTTCCTCCCATAAACTATCTCTACAAACAGACAAACTCATAGCCATTGCATCTGGTTTTGTGTTGTCCTTATAATGTATCCATTCCCTGCTACTAACCATCTACCTCAATGCTTGGTACTCATTAAGAAGGCTTTGGAGGGAGATAAAGTTTGTTGCAAACTGTGCGATAGTATGGCAACTGAACTCACCTTCTGTCTAAGTTGCCAAGAAACTTGGGTACGGGGACAGGGACGGGTCTTTCATGTCATAGTCACATTATACATGCATATTTCAGATTTCTTCATAAATTATGAATCATGATTCATAATTCTAAATTCAATGCTTAATTGGACAAGGAACATTCACATTGAAAATTTGAAAAATCATAGACTCATAGTAGATATCAAGTGGAAGACTCGAAGTTACATAAAATTTGATAAATCATTGTATTAGGTAGTTGTAACAAACAATCATATTGTAATTTGAAGGTACACTTGAAATCCGATTTTAAACACCTATTTGTACTACTGTTACAAGCAATAAAAAGTTGCAAATGTATTACTGGGTTGATGTGAGTGTATTTATTAGTATTAAATACATATGTATATTTTTTATGTGCACATTTGGTAGTTCAATTATGTTCCATGAGTGTTGAACAAAAAACCATACAAACATTCCTTGAAAATCAATGCAAAATTGGTCTACCAAATTTGGACAATATTCAGTGGAATTTGAACAATGTTGTAAAGTGCTTGACATAAGTCCTCAACCAGGCTCCATACGCAGTTAGCAAAAATTTAGTTCAGATTTGGTTGGCGGTCATTATATTTTCCCCAGGGGATTTTCATTTTGCTGAGTCGGCCGTACCCTGGAGTACCCAAACACGGGGTACGCCGCACCATTTAGCCTATACGTACCCCTTTTTTTATAATGGCATCTCTGGTATGTGGAGCTAATATGGGGTACGACAGGTTAAGACAGGAGACGTACTGTTATCACTCCAGGAGTCTTTCCCTGACTGTAAAGGGAATGAGCCTGGTAACTTAAATATTCAATAATGTAGGAGAAAAAAGATCAAATAGGATGACTTAATATACTCACATTCAATCAGTAACATATGAATCCACTTGAAGACGAAAGGCTTTCTACTATATTGCTCAGCGGGCTTAAATCAAAGGTGTGAAAGCAAGAAGAATACTTATCATACTAGCAGATCAACATACGAAACATATGTGAATGGCTGGCTATGATAGATAAAGTATATTGCAGTTCAAGTTCATCAACACAGTGATAAGATGACAATGACCAGGCGTTAGATGAAACATGAAAAGAATACATGTAGGCTTAGTATATCGATAAAGAGATGAGATGACAGTCATCTATCATCAAACACACATAAACAGAAAAGAAATAAAATGAAACTGAACAAACACAGTGAAAGAAGCTTCGTATGTCAAGCTGTATTCATAAAAATCTGAATGAAGTATGGTTACAAGTATCTAAAGTTGAATCCCAGTCTCTTGGACTATTTTTCTTCTTCCCCTCCTTTCATTTACAGAAATCTCAGGCTTTGTAGCCTTTACAAACAGTTTCAAAATCCTAAAAATATGGAACTGAAATGCTAAAAATAGTACATAGTTAAAACCGTTTAGAAAAAGAAAGATCGGATCCTATCTATAAGGGATCAAGCCCTTATCACAATCTTATGGTCTTCGACATCTGCCCTGTATGTTGGAGTCTGGATACACCTGACGGAGGCTTCTTTGACAGCTGGGCAATATCTTGGCCAAACATAAAAAAGGCCACTTGGTCTTCTTTCCTCATCATATGCCTCAAAATATGAAACAAAATGATGATTCCTTTAATTATTATTTATCATTATAAATCGTCTTTGAGGCATCTGGATCAGATAATCTTGGATTTGTGCAAAATTGGTAGCATTTTGCCCTGCTTTGTGCTTTTGGTGGCTAGGAGATAAAAAATATGAGCTTATAAGCCACTGAAAAGCCTGTTTTAGTAATCAGTTCAAAAATGCAAAAATGCATTACCTCTTAGTTCAACATTGGGTGGTTTTCCTCCATAAATGTAAACTTTTGCACTCTTTAATAGCAGATTCGACCCTGCATCTTTAATTCTTCCACCATTGAAGAGTGCACATATTTGATGTTTGTCAAGCTCCGTCTTGCGTTCCTTCTCTGCCCGAAACACACTAAAAAATGGTCCAGCCTAGCTCTGCACCTCTTCGAGGCTGCTTTTCGCTTTGAACTTGCCTGCCCCTAAACTCTTTTGACACCTGCGCATGACCTATTGCTTGAGTGCTCTACACGTTGTGTAGTTTGAACTTATGGCTCGACCGGTGGTTTAGCCTCACAACTCAATGCCTTCGACTGTTAAAGAATCGAGAGATGCAACTATACTCATCAGATGACAACTGCACATTCTTGTGACACTTGGCATTTACTCTGTGTCTGCGTTTTATTTATATTTTTTAATATTTGCTAAGGGACAAAATTCCACATGAATCGGGATTTTATGTTTTATAAACTTTATATATACAACGCATACATAGTTCAATCAATGAGGTGTGGACAGGCTATGGAGCTCGGCGACAGGCTTGTGAAATAAACTTGTGGAATCACTCGTGTCTTGTCTAGTTGGTGGACTTGTGACTTGGAGCTGTGGGTCCATACTCTTTTGGTTAAAAAGGAAAACCTAAGAGGTGGGTTAGGTATACTTTAAAACAAAATGCAAATGCATATAGAGCTTGAAATATGAATAGACTTAGGCATGAGGCGTAGGTATGGATAAGGCTTTAGGTCATTTTGCACACACCACTCTTGTTTTGATAATTTTTACAAAAGCTAAATAAAAACTAGGAACACATCCTAATTAAAAAATCTCGAGCATGATTGATCATTTTTGGTTTTGTAGGTCAAAAGCCAAAGGATGATGGGAAAAAGTGATCGATAAGAACTTGATGACAAACCTGGAGGTTAAGACACTAGCCAAAAACGCTCTCAAAAGTCCATTGCATTTTGGTCACTAACACGTACCTTACGCGTACCCAAGTACCTGGTACGTGTACACGTTCCCTACCCTCAGGTACGAGTACCCATGCTACATAGCCTTATGTGTACTCTCTCATAAGGCTCAAGACCCAATCATGGTTAGAAATGTACTTGGTTATTTGTTTGCACTCATGAACCACATCTTGCACCCACTCCAACTTCCCGATGTCCTCCAAAATCAAATCTATACAGTGGGTAGCACAAGGGATCCAAAAAATAGTAGGGTATTTTGCACAAAGCAATTTACCTGCTGCCACATAATTTGCAGCATTGTCTGTGATTACTTGGACAACATGTTTGGCCCCTACTTCTTCCACAACCTTTGCTAGCAATGTAAATATCAGATTTGCATCTTTAACATGTGAAGATGCATCAACAGATTTCAGGGACATTGTTCCTTTAGGGAAAGCCACAAGAAAATTTATGATTGTTCTAATCCTCTGATCTGTCCACCCATCTGGCAAGATTGTGCAACCTGTAAACTCCCATGAGCTTTTAATGCTCTCGAACTGTGCCTTGAAAAACTGCAACTCCTCATCTAGATCTTCCCCCCAAGTGCACTATAAGAGGGGCCTTTGTATCTAGAGCTAGCACTAGCAATAACATCTACCATGGGTTGATAAAAAGGAGACCTTGCAATGTTGAATGAGAGGCTGTCATGGTACCAGAACCTCCTAACTATCATATCTGCCTCCTTCCTTTTCCTTTCATTAAAGTTGTCCAAGGTTGGTCGAGATCCCGAGGTAATACGAGGAAGGAAGAAAGGAGAGATGATAGATGGACTTGGTGCAAAAATTGATGAGAAACCGCCTGAAGGTCCCATTGGAGATCTACCCCTCCCTACTGTTTCAAACCTCAACCTAGATCTTTTGGCATTTTGTTCTTTGATTCATTCCAAAGGAATGTGCATTTCCACTGTGACTTCTTTAGTGCAGCCATCACAAGCTACAACATCCTTGCACACAACTCGAGCTAGGTGGTGTTTTAAGCTGTTTATGCCCCCATACATAGTTGTTGGATAGTAGTTGCACTTTACTTGATTGTCTTTCCCTGGGACCACCTGGACACAATGATCCCATGCTTTATCAGGAGGCCTTCTAGGTCTGCCCTTAGGTGCCATGGATCTGATAGTAGAAAAGGAATAAATTACAATGAATTTTGTTTATAAATTAAAATGATTTTTTTTTTTTAAATTAAATTTAACTCATTTTTGGCAGGCTTGTGTGGGCAGCCACAAGGGAGCCTACAGGCCTGTAGGTTGTGATGGCAGCCTACACGGGCCTGCCAAAAGCCCATTTTTAAAAAAAATTAATACAAAACTTAAAAACATTAAAAAGTTAAAACAAAAAGAAACAACTTGAACTTTGTTGATAGTTGAACATCTAGTTTCCAAATTAACTATTAAGAAGTTGATGATTGTGTAATTGGAAAGTTTAGATGTGCACCAAATTTCCTTAAAAATTCATCTGATATGAATGTTTGAAAATACATTGAGTAGTAGGGCAACGTGAAAACAATCAATACTTGATTATATTCTAAATCAAATAACTTTTTTTCTTAATTTTTAATTTTTACATATTTTTGTTTAGAGGAAAACCTCACAAGATTTGCCCCCACCTCTTTCCTAGAATTTGTAGATAGAGGGCGGCTCAACCACCAACCACAATAATAGTTGGTAAACTTAAGGGACTTAACAAATTTGAACCTACGACCTATGGGCTTCTTGTCAACAAGATGCCTTGGGTAGTTTAGTCTATTGAGCCAACTCTTGGGATTATATTAACTAATTCTTATAAAAATGGCGTAGTGGATCAGATAGATTAGATTTATGACAGACACGGATTACAATTGTCCTTTCAACTAATTTAAAGTCTTTAAAGTTAAGACTTCATAACGATGTCCTCAGTCACACTGTGGCTTAGTAGTTGGGATGGGGCATTGTCAAGCAGACAACTCAATTCTAACCCTGATGGGTTTAGAGTGTGTGTGTTTGTGTGTGAGGGACAATGTTTAACCACTTGGAGTTAGTTCCAATCTAAAACATGTTCCACAAGCCAAATTAGGTTAAGTGGATGATAATAGGACACATTATCCTTTTATATTCCATAAAGCAAGTCATTTTAAAGTAGACCCCTTACATAACTCAAATGATTTGGTAACGAGGACTTTTATAGAAGTTGCTAAAATTAGTTCTCCTAAGATCTTTTGGGATGGGGTGCCACCATGTAAATAGGAATAATTCCTTGTGTGTGTGTGAGGGAAGGTGTTTGACCTCTTGGAGTTGGTTTCCATTTGTCATAAAAGTGATTTAACACATTTCTGACAAGCCAAATTAGTTCAAGTGGACGATAATACGATACTGTAAGTGGACGAGAATAGGATACTTTATATTTTTATAGTTCACGAAGTAAGTCATTTATTAAAACATCCCCCTACATAATTCAAATGATTTGAATTTGCTAAAGTTCATTCTTTTAAGATCTTTTTGGGTGGCCATTGCCAAAGATGATTTGCTGCTGAAAGCAACTTCCTTACATAACTAAAATGATTTGTTAATGAAATATTTTATATAATTTGCTAAAGTTCATTCTTTTAAGATCTTTTGGAGTGGCCACTGCCAAAGATGATCTGTTGCTGCTCTTTCCATGGTTTACTCAAGAAGACAATCTTGGTCGTTTTCAATCTTTTCTTTTAAAGATTGTTGATGTTTTAGGTGAAAAAGCTTGTTAAATATCCAAGTGGTGCTTCTCTTTTTTGTTTGTGATTGTCATTATGAACATATGTTTGCAAGTGACAGGTTGTTACAAGAAATGTATCCACTCGAATAGTGCTTTCACTTTCTGTAATGGTTGTTAGATATTTACAAGAAGAAAATTTATGGGGAAATTTATGTGAATTGATCAAGCATAGTGTGTAATTTATCAGAAATTTTTATATATATGTAATTATAGTTAAGGAATGTGGCTTTGCAACATTATTCTGGAATTTTGTAAGTTGCTAAAATTCATTCTCCTAAGATCTTTTGGGATGGGGTGCCACCACGTAAATAGGAATAATGCCTTGTGTGTGTGTGAGGGAAGGTGTTTGACCTCTTGGAGTTGGTTTCCCTTTGTCATAAAAGTGATTTAACACATTTTCGACAAGCCAAATTGGTTTAAGTGGATGATAATAGGATACTTAATATTTTTATAGTCCACGAAGCCACGAAGCAAGTCGTTTATTAAAGAAACCCCCTTACATAATTCAAATGATATGAATTTGCTAAAGTTCATTCTTTTAAGATCTTTTGGGGTGGCCATTGCCAAAGATGATCTGCTGCTGAAAGCAACCCCCTTACATAACTCAAATGATTTGTTAATGAAAGCTTTTATATAATTTGCTAAAGTTCATTCTTTTAAGATCTTGTGGGGTGGCTACTGCCAAAGATGATTGTTGTTGCTGCTGCTCTTTCCATGGTTTACTCAAGAAAACAATCTTGGTTGTTTTCAATCTTTTCTTTTAAAGACTGTTGATGTTTTAGGTGAAAAAGCTTGTTAAATATCCATGTGGTGCTCCTCTTTTTTGTTTGTGATTGCCATGGAGAACTTATGTTTGCAAGTGACAGGTTTTTATAAGAAATGTATCCACTCGGATAGCGCTTTCACTTTCTATAATGGTTGTTAGATATTTACAAGAAGAAAATTTATGGGGAGATTTAAGTGAATTGATCAAGCATAGTGCGTAATTTATCAGAAATTGTTATATATATGTAATTATAGTTAAGAAATGTGGCTTTGCAACATTATTCTGGAATTTTGTACCTTCACAAATCTTTACTCACTGCACATATTTAAGTCCCACTTTTATTTTGGTATTTGCAGAGTAAGGTGTCAGTCTACGGAATGTCTTCTATTCAACATCCAACTCAGCTTGTGAATGCTCGACTGGGACTCCCGGTTAAGTCTGGTAAATGTGAAACATGTGGAACTGAGAATCCTGATGAATGTGATGGTATGTACTATGCAATATGGTTGCAAAATTCTCAATCATTTGATCATTCTGTCACAATATGTTAATGATTATCTTAATTGGCAGAAAACCTTCACTCTAAATGCAGCATGATTTACTATTTCTAGAAGTTGAAACTGTTTTGCAGGTCATTTTGGACACATTAGACTTCCAACACCAATTTATCATCCTTCTCATGTGGATGAGCTTAAACGAATTCTTAGCCAAATATGTTTAAACTGTTTTTGATTGAAGGAGCAAAAGGTAATCATTTGACTAAAGTAGATATGAAAAGATGACATGACAATTTCTATCATTCTTGTTTTGTCATTTCCTTTGTGTTTTTTCTAGATTTTTTATTTTCTGTTGTTTTATTGGAGGAAGGGTAAAGTTATACACATTTAATTGTTATGGACTGATTTAAAGCTCAATTATGTGATTCATAATGATTTATTTTATCTTGCTTAATGTTTACAAGACATGATAATATATTGCTTCACGTTATTCTAACCAAGATGACATTCAATGTACATATGCACATGTGATTTAATTTTTCAAGAAGTGGTAGTGACTACAGATGATGGATGGCGGCTTTCAAAATAAAAATGATATAAATGTCTTTTAAAGTCTATATTTTTCTGAACTATGACGTTAACCTCTTTAAAAGAAACAAGAGATAACACTACCACTAATAGCATACAATTGTGAAACTTCTTAAGGTCGAAAGGAATTGTCATCACCTAGCATGGCCACTTATGAGTGGATCGTATTGAAGAATATGCTTCTCCAATTACTTCTAATGAACCTCTAGATATGCATCTCTAAATATACATGCTGAATGGCATCTCTTGCCTCAATATATGCAAGCATCATCTTTAAACCCTGTTTGTGACAGAGGCATGTGGATGTTTTATCGAGGCATGCTTTGACTTGAAGGCCTTCGTTTTGGCCTTTAGGTAGGAAAGTAGGCACACTCGTTTGCACATTATATTGTCCTTGTTCTTTCTTAATGTAAGTAGATTTTTAAAAAAATAAAATATTATATTTTCTTACATTTTTTATTGTTATATATAACTTTTGCAATATGATTTTCTCTTATTTCGAGGCCTAGTATTGAATTGTCTCTCTTTTGAATTTGTAATTATATTTTGGTTACAGATAATAGACATCTTTGTCTCATGTTCCTTGAGAAAAAAGACAAAGACACCTTCATTAGGGTCAGTATCCCTCATTGAATTGTGGAATCTCTTGCTAGAGACAATGCCACCCATTGTAAAGTTCTATCAACTAGGAGGCCTCTAGGGTGCTCACTAAATCTCTCCTCCTTACGATATCCATCCAACTAAGAGAGAGATTGGTTTCGTTCCTCTTGTTATTCTTGATATTCCATCTGCTAGAAGACCCCTTGTTTCGAGGTGTGTGGAAAGCATGCCCTCGGCCTTGTGGGACGTGTCCCCATGGAACATTGGACAATATTTGTTGTCATTCGAGATACTAGGTAGATTCTGTACGTTTGATGGCTCAAGGACTTGTGGATGAGAGAGTGAAGGATCAAGTGCACTATCTTTGAAGTAACTTCCTTGTTGAGAATGGTGATACATGCATGCATTGTTGGATCTAGATTGTTGTGGTTCGAGGACACATTGTTTTTTGCATTGTCTTCATTCAATGCACATTTTTACTTGATGGAAAGCAAGACTTTGTATTACTTTGTCCTCATTAGATTTTAGTTTACAGATACTCGAGTGAGTGAAAACACTGTTCATATGTTCCCTTTGGGAGTGAATGAAGATATTCTTATCGCCATTATTATTGGAGAGCTACATCAATGGTTATTGAGGCTAGGAGGATCAAGGAAAGATGTAGAGCAGTAGAAATTATCTATTCTAAAATTGTCCTTTAATGGTTCCATATCAATCACAATTGGTTGTACCAAAACATAACCATCTTATCCAAACCAAGTAAGTTGTAGAAACTATTTGCAACTTGACTTAAGTAACTTAACCAATCAATGATAGAGTGAGGTTCACAAATCCCCATTTTGCTATCTTACTTATGCACCACACACTTCTCTTTGGTTGTAAGATTTGTATCCAACATGGTTAATTTTGATTTGCCATTCTATTAATTGATTTGATTATTTGTTGACTTGTTAATTGAATTAGATTCAATGATGTTGAAAAATTTGAACTCTTCTACCATTGACACAAAATATGTGTTTGTTCAATAAAAACACATTTTCTACATCTTGACAGTGCAATAAAACTTATGTTGAAACATGAAGACTTCCGCTCTTCCCCGAGTTGTAAATATTTCAACCTATTTGTGTACTTCACCACCCTTCATAGGCCTTTTTACTCTGTTGACCAAATTGAACTCCCATGGTTAGCATTTTCTTGTCTTGCTTTTTTGTAGAAACAACTTACACTCAATTTTTTCTGCATGCTATTGTTCTCAAGACTTTTCCACAACAATAAATTATCAAAATAAATATTCTCTTGCTTAACTTCCCTTCTTTTCTCAATGGAGGAATATCCTCCAATTCCACATCCTTTTAAACTTTGGTGTGCCCAAACCATAGTCTAATCTCGATTGCTCGAATCGGTTCATATGTGAAGGTTGAATCAGGGTGGTTTTGATCCGTCTGCACCCTCATTTGGTCATCTTATCAATTGATATCAATCATTTATTTTCAATATTTTTTATATATATTGTAGAATTCCTTTGTCATTCTATAATAATAGGAACTGTCTATTACATTTGGTATCAGAGCCATTTATTTGGCCAAATTTTGTGAGTTAATACCTAAAGCTGCCAAATCTAAAAACCAATAATTCCATACATCCATCCTTGCGGCCGTCAAATTAGTGTTTGTATGATTCATTGAAATTGTGCTCTATTTGTACACTTGTACACATTTTTTGGTTGTACATTCTGTCATCCTCCAATTATCTACCCGTAGATAGTATGATTCCTCCCCGATACAACCACCAAATTGCAACTTGTACTACATTCGTATGATTTTAATTCCACTGTAGCTGCTCGTACATTGTACTGCCAAGGACAATAATCTTGTAACAGTCGCATTAATTAATCCATACAACGGTGACTGATCCATACGATTATGTACAACCACCACTCAAATTAATTCTTGTTTCCGTTGTTTGTGGCTTCTGTTGTATTCCCATACATCCATACAATTCATTCATAAATTAGTCTGTCGCTATTGTACGACACCACCACTAGCTGCAATGCGTGCTTCTGTTGACACAAATCCGTTCAAACATCTTATCAGCTGCCATGTGTTCGTACAACCACCCTTTTTTGTGATATGTCGCAGACTCGCACCTCAACTATTATTTTATCTTTTTGGCCTTTTATAATTCAAAGTGTCTCAGTTATAAGCGAAGTTATTTAAAAAAAGAATAAATAAAAAACTTAAAAAATAAAAAAAAAGGAAAATTAAGTGGGTCTCGCAAGGAAGCCACTACTAAAAAGAGTTATTATGACAGGGTGCAAGAAGATGACCATCTTTAATAAGATAAAGCCAATTATGTGGAGTTGAAGATAGAGTTGGGAAAAAATCGACAAAATTGTGGACAAATTTGACAAGTTATTTGAAGATTCCTGAAGACAATGGCTAGAATTAATAAAGAATGCAAATATTTGCTTCAAATGCAATAAGAGATTGATTCCAAGACATCTATGGGAGTTAAAATCCAACAAGGATAAGGTGTAAATAATAATTAATGAACACAGAGGAGGGATTGCCCAACCAACTGAAAGTTGAGTTGAGTTATCGATAGAACGTGAAACTTACGAAAATCCAGCAGTAACTTCGAACTCATCGACCACAATTGATGAAAGAGGTCAGGGTAGAACAAGGCAACCCAATATATTTAAGACCAAAATAACAACTATTGAAAAAGCATCACTACCATCAATCTCATGCACACTACCAAATATGAATGAAAATGATGTGTCTAAAAAATGAACTATAAGTCTATTTATTGAAAGGAGCAAATACAAGAACCACCTAGAAAGTATATTCAACCCATATCAAGAAGATTGACAAGATCTAGGTCCCAATATAAGGGCAAAGCAAGCCTACAGTTCTACTTGCAACCATGACTGCGAAATCATAACCCAAGATGTTGAAGCTTAAAGGAATCATAAAAAATAGAAGCATAATGATACTTGTATATTCTGGCAGTACTCATAATTGTATAGACATCAATGTTGCTAAACAACTAAACCTTTTTGTGTACTCCACCAGGGACCTCACACTTACGGTCACTAATGGACAAAATTTCAAGGAAGTAGGAAGATGTTATAAAGTCTCAGTTCAGATAAAAGAACTAGAACTACAAACAAGACTCTATGCTCTACCACTCGAAGAAATGGACATGGTACTAGGTTTGGAATGGTTGATGCAGTTGGTCACATATTCCACCAACCTTGAAGAACAATTCATGGAGTTTATGTAACGTCCCCCTTGCCCTATTCGACCATCGGGAGGGGACATTGGCCAAACCTGGGCTTTCAAATTTTTCCCCAAGTCCATAATACGTTTTTCCAACAAATAAAATGTGTGCAGAACATAAATAAACATGCACAGTGGAATTAAAAACCTTTCCACACACATCTACCATTCAATTACACAATCACAACATATAGGCATGAAATAAAAATGCATCAGAATCAAACGCATAAGATTACTTATCTTTATCCAACGCAGATCCAAGCAATTGGCTGTGTAAGAGCGCTTTTCCACCCAACCATAGAACTTGTCCAGCCTGTACTATTTTAGCTCCCAAGTTCACCCCCAAGCTGGGCTATGAGTCCACTAGGGCAAAGGAAACACCTATGGGCTTCTATCTCTCATCCTACAACCCGTTCTTCTCTTTGTGCTTAGTCAAATGCTCATACAGAGCTCTTCAGGGGTCTCACTCAACCCTCCCAGCCTTGGCTGGTGACTTATCAAGCACCTACGAGCAACATAACTCTATGGGTAAGGTTCCTAGCTTTCCCAACCTCTTGCTCACGTAAAACCAATGAATTTCCCTTCTAAAAAACGCAGCTCTGTCCTCTAATTTGGATTTCTAGGTTTAGCATACAGTCTAGTCATGAACATGAACATCAATGGGAAACTCTCCGTAGTGTAACAACATGCCTGACCGGGAATAAGAATGGAATGGAATGCCCTCCAAAGAGTGTTGACTCCAAGGATTTGAGGTAAGGGTGAAAAGATAGTTGACATGTATTCTAACCATAGAAGAAATAGGACAACTGACAGCTGAGATAACTGTCACAACCCCATGCTTCAATAACTACAAGAAGTGACTTTTCCCAGTAATCCCACATGTGCCTTAATGATTAGATAAATAGTCAAAGAAGGAGATAATTGGATTATTCTCATCACATGGCAGAATTTAGGTGTGAGTTATAAGGTTGACACATGGAAGCATAGGATTGGGTTTCCCATAAGCCCCCTTCCTCTTCCCCTCTGATGGAATCATAGCCCCTTTGGTGCTCTTTACACAACCATTGTTGGAACATTTTATTATTTATGCACATAATATTTACATATACTCTAAATAGACATAAAATCCAACCAAACACTCCAAACATCACACATGTCTATCCATTCACTAGTCGGGCCTTGGTCTTGAGCTCCTCACTAGGAATTCACACCAGCATATTTTCATCATTTACATTTTAATGCAATGGGGTCAAAATCGGGATATTACAGTTTAACTAGGAAGTCAACATTATAAATGATATGGTGTTTAAGGGACCACTCTCAAGAAAGGTGAATTACAACTAAATAAAAAAGTGCAGGAAGTACTTCAAGATATGATTCAAACAATACAAAGGAATTGTTATCACACAACTTGTAGTTGTCCCTAAAGGTATCCCATCCGGGATGGAAAAGGTGTTGGACAACTAAAGAGGTTACCCAAGAGATGCCATGGTTCCCAATGCAAGCTGGGTGTCACGATAACCAAGGCACTCTTCACTTTAGATCAAGACTAATCAGGATCAAGGGGGAGACCCTAGCCAATCAATGAAGACTAGCTAACCCAAAGACTCCTAGGGAAATGTGTAAAATGAAAGAAGGAGATCAATGGTGAGTTAGATCCATGAAGATTAAGTGGACCCAAGGGTTAAGGTATGATTGAATAGGCTTAAAGAGTGACAAATGATTCAACCAATGAAAGACAAGGGCCACTTCTGTCACCAACTTAGAGCCGAGACACAAAACAAACATGGATGCAATCCTTTATGATTTGAGATTCTTCTTTTCTCTAGAGAAGTGTTCATCCTTTATGCAAGCTCACTATTGAGAATTTAACCATATAAGTTAAGAAAAGGAAACCATTGCAGCAGTTAGCTGAGTTCCTGGTTCTCAAGATGGCAGTGGAATCCAGTGTTGTAAAGAGGTTGTTGTTGTGCTCATGATAGTGCAAGAATCAACATTGTCACCTTTGTTTGGTGTAAGCTTCCTCATAACTGCTATGTAATTTGAAGCAATGCTTAGTGGTTTAAATGTTATGATGATCTAATGTACTCTACTAAGAGATTGTCTCAGCTAGTATTTGTTCTTAAAAATTCTGAAATATGTGTTTATTCTACAAGGTACCATTTTCATCCTATTCTAATGTTGCTTATTTGAAACCTACAACAGAAAGAGCCAATTCGACAACTTAAGGTTAAAGATGGGGTTTGAAAGGGAGCTAATGTCGAGTAAGAGGCACAAAGCTGAACTGATATCCTCAGATATTCTGTTGATAAACTGCTAGTTACCTGACCAAGCCACTACACATGAAGGACAACATCATTTAGGATATGTTAAAATGAGGATGCCTGATTACAAGACAGGTGTAAGCCATTAAAATAATGATATCAAAGATGAAAGGTAGAGTTCCAGCAGAAAAATATGTGGTGAAAAGTCTAAAGCTCCATTTGGAAGGAAAAATTCTAGTACAATAAAAGGTAATCAAGGGAATGAAACTAATGGAAAGACAGAGATCATGGAAATGAATCTTGTTAAACAAGAAATGGGAATAGGAAATGAATATGCATCTGATGAACTGTCTCCTGAGCAAAATCCAAATTTTCCTGGTATGAAATCTCAGAAGAGTAAAATGCTTGTTTCATCACTGGAAGAGGTTTCTAATGCATCCTTTGATCATCTAAACTCTGAGAGTAGTGAGGAAAAGCTGTTGAAGTATAAAATGCAATTATATGAACTGGAAGAATTTGTAGCTAATCAAGGTGAAACTCTTGGTCATGGCTGGAAAGTACAAATATCTTGCAAGTTCACTTATTTCATATCACTTGACAAGAAAATATCCAATTCAATGATGTATGTTGCAGAACACCTTAAAAAAAGAAAAGATTCAAAGGGCAAGGAAAAAAGACAGGTAAAGAAGAACCAAATGGCGGTCTGTCTAGCGCTTCTGTTTGTTTGAATACCAGTGGCCCCGAAGGAGAAGTCGTGCTTAGAAATTAGACAGTGGATTAGTTTCCCGAGAGTAATGATCTGGATGCCAGACAATCTTCAGTACTCAGAGGTTTTTAAGGCAGCAAGAAGAGATGGCCTCTGTTATAGCAGAGCAAGGACCAAAAGTGGGTGGCAATTCGATTGTAGGGGTATGTTCAAACATTATTGTAATGTTGAAATAATTATAACTTGTAGAATCTAGAAAGAATACCTAGTTTCCTTTTTGGCATTTTTTTTGGAGTCAGTTGAAGGGGTGGTGGGAAAGGGAAGGGGAAAATTATAAATATTGCATCAAAATACAAAATTGGCATCGCAATTATTTTATTATCAACCATTTATTAGTGATACTCATTTGAATAATCACAAGAATGTGCAATGCAAGACATTTTGTTGATGTGAATTTAGTCAATTTTATTTTCATATTAGGACACATCCTTTTATTGATATATGTTGTAAGATTGAATTACACACAGTTAATCAACAATTACTGTGCGTTGCATGGATAGATCGATGGCGTAGAACGACTAGGTATCCAATTTATAAGTTGAACGACGAAGATCGGGCATGGTTGTGATCGATGGTTGGGGGACCACATCGTAGTCAACAATTTCGTACACTGAATCGTTTATTATCTATTGAGATGGGCCCTGGTTCGTATGTCTATGGTCATGTGTGCAAAGACTGAGTCTATTGATCAGTTTTATGGTGGTTGCGATGAAGGCTTAGAGCTTAGGTAATGGTCTTATGAGGTGCACCAAGGATTTGATATCCAAAAGGGTTAAGTGTCGAGGAATGAAGGCTTAAAACATAAACGAAGTGAGCGCTATAGCCATAAGGCGCTAATGTTTTATTGGGAAGAATGGCGGTGGATGCTAAATATGGAGGAGTAACATTAGTCATAGTTACTAATCCAACTCTGTTTTATACATTGCTTTATGTTTAAAAGAGTAGGCCCAAGAGGCACATTGTTATTGGTTTTTGGCATTTATTGAAGAGGTGCTTCACCTAGAGGTAAAATATTGCTTATCTACACTCGAATGATCCTCGTATGATTGGCCTTGGAAGGAGATAGGCTATCACATTTTAAGCCCTGCAAACATTAAGAAAAGCTGTTCACACAACAACAAACAGAAAACCATTCACAGAAGCCATGAAAAGCAACCATTCACAAACTGCATGACATTTACTTATGCAACTTAGAGATTGCACACGCAGGCTTGGAAATTTAACACTTCCTGGATTAAGATTTGATTGATAGTAGTTTACATGTGCTCTGGAAGCAACCACAATGACCCTTGTAAGACAAGCATAATTACATATATAATTTATATCTCTTTGTATACTATATTATGCTTGGTACGATCGATTCAAGTGCTCTTAAACTACTCTACTACTCAATTGGTCCTGCTCACTTGTATACTTGATGGATTTGCTTTCTGGGGCCATTAAAGAGGCAACCATCTTCTCACAATACTCTTAAAACACCTTGGAGGTGTATTCTCCCCCACTCTAGCTGCTCAGTCTTATTTTTGCACGACCCAACCAAGGAAGGAGAAGTGCTTCCTTAATCAAACCACCACCACTAAATGTGCCTTGCTCTTAGGGAAGGGAAGGAAGACCTGAGAAAGCGCAAACATATTGACTTGGGTTGGGTGGGAGAGCCAGCCAGCTGGGGAGAGGATGGAAGGAGGAAGAAAAGTAAGATGAGGCCGAGGTTGAAAAACCAACCGTCTCCTTGATCTAGGCGAAGTGATGGCTTTAAAACCAACCGTCTCCGCTGCCATCTTTGGCTTTGTTCTTGTACTCTCTGTGGCTCACACATCTGTGGGTTTTCCATCTCGATCTATGACAACTGGAACTCTGGGATTGGATATGGCTATGTCCCTGCTTCTGCAAACCTTCTGCCCAGATCCATATGCGTAATTGCACCATGACGGCCTATCAACGACGTTCGATGCAACAGGTACAGCGGAATAATGCTCCGAAATGAAGTAGACTCTCTTTATCGGGTATGTATGGGGACTTATCCTCTCGGCTAGTGATGTGCTCCTTCTCTCATCTGCCCCCCACCCAATAAATACTAAGGTCCTTATATATTCTCTCGATTATCTTGTGAACACAAACACATAGAGAGAGTTCAAAGAAGAAATTATGTTCACGCACAGGGAAAGGCCACGATCTTGATATATCAAGCAGTGGAATGGCCGTTTTGGTAGAGCAACGGCTTCAATTTTCAATAGTTAATCATTGCCCTCCCGACTCGAGAGAGCCCTCACGACGTTTGCACCCTCTGCTCCGTCTCCAGCTGTCATCCGAAGAACCCGGTCGCCCACTGTCATCTGAAAAACCAGGTCGCCGAAGTGCGGGTCCCCACGCCGTCGAGACACTGACACAAAATCGAGATTTTCCAGCCAGATATCCCCACGTCAACCTGCAGTTATTGCATGGGGATTTTGAACATCGAGAAAAGAATGGAGTAGCTCCTACGACCTGTGACTTCCGTTCCCTTCCGTGAACGTTGCCCTCCCTCTGCACACCGAAATCGGCGATCTTCTCCCTTCTGCACTCTTGCCCCTGCGAGAACTTGAACACAACGGAGTAGGAAAGGTATGATTCCTTCCAACTACAGACCCAAAAGTTTTCAAACTAAATTTGCATAGGTGTTCAATTTCATTGCGGGTATACATTTGAAGACATTTGAAAACTTTATATCTCTATGGATGATGCACCGCTGGCAGCATTTGATATCTCTATGGATGATGCGCCACTGGCTGCATTTGTGTAGCTAATGCAACCCCTGTGCTGTTTCAATTGCTACCTTATACCTAATTGACCCTTCCAGCACCATAGCCTTGGTGCCTGTTTGTCAAAGATGAATGTACTTTGGATTTAGACCTCTAATGCTCTGCTTGTCCACACAATATGGAAATCAAATTGGAATTTCAGTAATTGACTTGAACATGAGATAAGCTCTTAGATCTAAACAAAGCTTCATGCTGCCAGTCCATGATGACGAGCAAGTTTAGAAGCTGTAAAAGAAAACTCAAGCACAGACAAATTGTCAAATAGTTTATTAACCATATCCGAGGCCTTAATTTATTCCTAATCATAACAAAAATTAAAAAGAGGTGCAACATTCTGTTTTCAGAAACCTCTTATTATTTGGTTGAAGCTGGATCTATCGTTAACAAAAATAAAAAAGGAGTGCATCATTCTTTTTTGAGAAACCTCTTATTATTTGGTTGAAGCGGGATCTATCTTTAACAAAAATAAAAACGGATTAAATCATTCTTTTTTGAGAAACCTCTTATTACTTGGTTGAAACTGGATCTATCGTTTTTCCAGAAACCTCTTATTATGTTGTTAATGATTTCACTGGTATTCATTTTTGAAAAGCTGGAGACACAGTGTACAGAGTCTTATTCTCAACGTTGAGAATAAAACTCTTTACTCTGTATCTCTAGTTTTGCAGAAACCTCTTATTACTTGGCTAAATCTGGATCTAAATTCAATTTAGGTATTGTACACTTGAGACACTTTATTCTATAATGCCCTGCTGAATAAAATCTACTAAATAAAATCTGCTAAATAAAATCTGCATGGTTGTTGTAAATTGTTTACAGAACAAGGATGGCTATATTTACAGGTAAGCTCATTACTTTGATTATATTTTTCATTTTAACATTTATCCTCAATTTTTAGTGGAAAAATGATAAGGATTTACAACAAAACGGGTGGCATGGCCCTCGTATGATGGAATATTTACAATCTGATGTTTATGTGATCCTAGGATTGTTTTGATAGTTGAAAGTTGTCAAGAACTATTACAATTTGTTGATTAATTGTCTTGCATTGAATTGATTTATCAACCACAGAGCTCTGGAGCAACTTTTGTGGCCTCTCAAATCCATCGTCCCCTGCTCAAAACTATGAATAGAGTTGCGGTTTACCCCTATCTATCAACTCAGATTTACTACACACCTTCCATTTGTCCTCGTGTAGCAAACATGCTTTGATCAGAATCATACATTTAGTCTTCTTGCTAGCATTTTGGTCCATTGTTCTCATGAAATGGATAAGGCGGACGAGCATACTAAGATATGTGAAACCTCAAAAGCCATTCCACATATGTTTTACAGTGAGAAATACTATTTTGGGTGCTATCTGTCACTCTGTCAGTTTTCTAGGCTTTGGTTTGCTGTCAGTGGAACAATCTGGCGAGGATTGGGTTCTATGCCTTTCTAAAAATACTTACCCTGTCTTCTAAACCACTTGTTCTGTATGCCTTTTATTGGATTTTCAGAAGGTAGACAATCAATCAAATATGAAGGTTTTGTTTTGGTAGGAGCACTCTTTATTGCCAAAGTCATATAGAGTCCTTATCTCAAAGGCAATGGTATTTTGGCACTAGACGGATTGGTCTACAAATGCGCTCTTCACTCATTGCAGCAATCTATCAAAAACAACTAAAGTTGTCCAATGAAGCTAAATAGGTGCATACAGCAAGAGAAATCATGAATTATATGGCGATAGATGCTTATCGTATTGGGGAAATTCCCTTCTGGTTTCATCAGACTTGGACAACAGTACTTAAGCTCATATTTGCTTTAGGCATCCTCTTCCATGCAATTGGATGGGCCACACTTTCAACCTTGGCAGTTATCAGCATTACCATGCTTTGTAACTCTCCATTAGAAAAGTTACAACATAAGTTTCAAATTGAACTCATGTCAGCCCAGGATCAGTGGTTAAGGGCCACCACAAAAGCTTTGGTGCATATATATGGAGGCTAAACAAGGCCAAAATTTGGCAATTTGTGGAGAAGTTGGATCAGGAAAATCAACTCTTTTAGCTGCAATAATTGGAGAAGTACCAAAGTTGAGGGGCAGTGTAAGTAAGAATTATTTACCCCCTTACACTAACATTGTTAACCTTTTAAATTGATGGATTCTCTTTCTCATGTTCTCAACCCTACTTCTGTAGTTGCAAGTTTGTGGCACTCTTGCATATGTTTCTCAGACTGCATGGATTCAAAATGTAACAGTACGAGACATCATACTATTTGGGCATCCCATGGACAAGCAGAAATACCAGGAAGCTATCCTAAAGTATTCGCTGGATAAAGACCTCCAGAATCTTCCCTTTGGTGATCAACTGAAATAGGAGAAAGAGGTGTCAATCTCAGTGGTGGCCAAAAACAACGGATACAGCTTGCCTGTGCTTTATATCAAGATTCTGATATTTATCTTTTGGCTGATCCTTTCAATGTTGTTTATGCTCATGCTGCTAATAGCTTGTTTAAGGTTAATATCATGATTTCCTTTTGATATAAAGATTTTCAGATTATTATGTGCCTAACACTTTTGTATGTTGCCCCTTTCTATAGTAATGATTTTCGTTTTGTCTTAGCTTTCTAATATCCTATTAATCATAGATTTTGATGTGTATAAAATACATAATGGGAGCACTGTCAAAAAAAGACAGTAATCCTTGTAACACACCAAGTTGATTTTCTCCCTGCTTTTGATGCTATTCTAGTTAGGAAAAAGTTGTCCTAGTCATTGAAATATGTTTGTTTGCTTGTATGCAACTTTTTGACAACGTTTTTCAATGGATGACACATGATTATAATTCTTGTAATTTTGACATATTTACTGTTGATAGTTTTGGCAAATTTTCTTTGAATTTCTACACTAAAATCTCTCTTTTGCAGTTGATGTTGGATGGGGAGATTCATCAAGCTGCGCAATATCAGGAACTACTGGTCTCAAGTGAGGCATTTAGGGAGCTTGTGAATGCACACAAGAACACTGTTTCTCAGCAAATCAGTAGTTGATTCAATGTCTGGAGGTATTGAGTGCAATTGTTCTTTGCTCCTCTGTTCTTTCCCTGGTCCTGCTCCCAAAGGGTACTATCAATCATGGTTTGCACAATAAAACTAAAGGTTAACTGTGGGAGATTCTGCTTTTACTGGGTGTTTATTTGTATAAGATAATCATGCCTAACAATTTTAAGCCGTGCACAACGATTTATGGAGAAACGATTTTCCGTTACTCAGGGAACTCATTCCGTCGATGATCGTTTCCTGGTCAATTCATAATATTATTGAAGTATTAATGAATGGTGGGTGGCATGTCAGCGATCTGTTAATGCAAAATTGAATGGGAATTGAGTGCTGAGTAAGGAAGCGTGTTGCCTGTCGCCTACCGCTTCATTGAAAGTTCAAACTGTGTTTGTATCTGCGACTCTGCTTTTGCTGATGCTTGCCACCTACCGCCTTCATTGAAAGTTCAAACTGTGTTTGTATCTGCGGCTCTGCTTTTGTTGAGGTCCTGTAAAAGCTAGAAGAGTGCTGGGGCGGTGAGATTGGTTTCAAGAATCAACAGATTGCTAGTTTGCCAATTGCCAGGTATCTTAATTCGATGTAGCTGTAGCCTGTTATGACTTAGAAATTTAAAATTTACCCAATTTTCACTTAAAAATGCATTGGGGGCAAACATTTGTTGATATTCGTAGAAAAAGAAAACACAATTTGCGTCTAGAACATGTATCGAGGGTGAGAGGATGTTGAGATGCCTTAGCCTCCCCTGCCAGTTCTGCGCCAAGTTTTCGGTAGTTTCCTCATTAGAAAGACATGTCCAGGATCTAGAGCAGGTTCAACACCCTTTTCAAAGTCAATCTTTAGCCTATTGGTACTATCCGGGTGAATAAACTGGTGGCATGAGGAGGTTGAGATGCCTTAGCCTCCCCTATTTCTCCAGTTCTGCGCCAAATTTTCGGTAGTTTCCTTATTAGAAAGACATTTCCAGGATCTAGAGCGGTTTCAACACCCTTTTCAAAGTCAATCTTTAGCCAGTGTGAATAAACTGGCCTTAGATCTGACAGACTAGCTGCACTTCTGGCATTTGATACTCACTAGGGAAAAAGTATTTGCATGCCACAATAAACAATGCAACTGCCCCACTGATAAAAACAGTACTTGCAAATTTGCAATAACAACTCCAATCAACAAATTTAGCGAGACTCTTTTCTTTTTAGTGGTGGCACTAGCAAGAACAGATCGCCTAGTACAGAGACCAGGGTTTCCTGTGCAGTCCCTCTCTTGGAATTTTTATTCTTCCCATTTTTTTCTTTCATTCGGGTTACTGGTTGCTTTTCTGCACAGAAACGACATCGGAGGACTACACAGGACTTGAGGTTTTAGTAGAACATTGCGCATCTGAAATCTTATAACACTTTCTGTGCATTCTTCATCCAATCTTTCTTTTTCCTAAAACAATATTCTAATACATTCTCCATTGAAGATAGTTTGGTCTATTCTATTGGAGTGACACATTGATCTGGGGAACCGGAAAAACAATTATATAGTTCATCCATAAATACTAGATATTATAGTTGTTGCCACCCAACCCCGGGATTCAGTGCTCATCAACATGTCAATATAGCAGTTGTCTCTTATTATTTGCTCGTAATTTGAACGAATAGCATGCTTGATATATTGGCTATTTCTTCCAAAACCCGTAAGTCATCATAGTGCTAAAAAACCCTTTTCTAAAATTTGGAAAATTTATTGTTTGATAGGTTCAACGGTGTAAGATTGATCATAGCTGTCAGAGAAACCAGAACTTTTCCTGTCAATTTATTGTTGGAAAGATCCAAAATTTATAACAAGTACAAATTTGAAAGATTATTCAGAATCCCCCCTTCTAAATAATTGTAGCTGAGATTGGAATTTGCAACTTTCTGTCATTCTGATGAAGCCAATTTCCAATGGAATTGTTCTAGTTAGATTGTTGCCACCCAACTGGAGCTCTAACAACTGTTTAACTGCAATATATGTCCCTAGCGTTTTCTCAATTATCCTGAATTTGTTTCTCGTTAATCTTCAATTGGTTGGTATTTATGCATTATTTTTTGACATTTGTACTGATTTTGGTTCACTGAAATTAATAGAGATGTTTAAATATTGTTAGGTATGATTTTGGTTTGAGAACCGATCTTCATTTTTATTGAGGAGTGTCATGATCAGAAAGGAAAAGATTTCGTTGGAAAGTTTTTCAAGTCTCTAAATTTTTATGGAAAATATGTTAAGAGTTAAGTGTGTTTTTGGATTACCAGTTTTTTTTTTGTTTTCTCTCTCCTCGTTTCTTATATGCGAAACCTTCCAAACTCCGTTTCTCGTACCGTTCTCGTTTCTCGTTCCGTTGCCTGTTTCTCGTTTCTGGCAACATAGCTTCCAACCATACTAATTATGAACCAAGTAAGAGAATGCAAGGGAAGCTGACTGTTTCTCTGAAAGGTGGGGCATTGCCAATTGTCCAAAGAACTGAATCTATGTCATCAACTTTTTTTAGTCATATTTGCATGGATGAAATCCCAGAACCACAATTAGCAAATGTCATGCGAGTACATTCCCTTGAAAGAAGTGTTGCACAAAGAGATGTCAGCCTAAAAGCAAAGAGCCTTACGGTTATTTTGAGATCCATCTTTGCTGTGTTGTTTTTTTCTGCACTTCTGATGATTGTAAAGCACTTGAAAACACAAGAGGAACACCATCTCTTGGTTCAAACATAGAAGACTGCATGAAGATTTTCAGACAGATTCTCTGTATTAACAGATTCAAAGTCTGCTTAGTCTCTGTTTCTGTGCAATTTGTTAGGACACATTGTACCTTACTGATGTTCTTCTCATCTCTAATGAGAGGCCAATAGAAAAGGTTTATGGCATGCTTGTTATTTCATTGATATAATTGATTCATGATTTTTAGTATTTCCAAAATACTCCTTTCAAATTTCTATTTAATAATCATTAAGGTATAAAGCATATCACAGAAAATGGCAGCAAAGGCACATTGCCAAGAAGTTGCAAAAACTTCAGAATTGGTGGTGTGTACTACAAAGTCTAAAATGCTATAAAAGCAGTTATGACCCCTATTAATGGGGGAATGACACAAACAATATTAAACATAAAGCATTAACCCTTGGTCAGCTAGGAAGCTCATTGCAAAAATTCCACTTGTGCATTGTAATGGTGGAATGTAGAATAGTTACTTAATTCAGTCAATCAATCTTGAATCATGAAATATGGTTTATAGTTTATATGTCTTGGACTTCATGATTAGCATATATGTTATTTTATTTTTTAAATGGGGAGGGATTTCTGAGATTGTATTATCAAGCTTTCATGTCCATTACTACTAGGAAAGCCTGCTAGTAAATGTTGATTATTTAAAAGAATTAAGAGTCAGGACACTTCATCATCTTCTGCAATATGGTGGCAATGGAAATGAAGTACATTTGAGTTTAGCATTAGATACCAGTAACACAGATTATACAATTATATAAAATTATACAAATTATATTGGAACTTTTATTTCACATATGTTATCCATGCTACAAATCCCAATTAAGTGCCTGGAGTAAAAGAAAATTTTGGATTATAGTTCACAATGGCCAACCATATATACATGTGATGCAGGATCAAAAGATCTAGGAGTTTGTTACAGAGATATCCCAATATGTTTTAGTGAGCCATTAAGAGGATAGACTTGAGTTTCTATATTTAGAAATCAGTTGCAAAATTGCAACAGTTTTTTAGTGAGCTGGAAGTAACATTGCCAAGCAGAAATTTGTAAGCCGGTGGGCATTTCAAGGTTCAACTCGTTAAGTTAGTTAGTCTGAGGGTCGATTGATCACACACATAGTAGAAGTAGGTTGGGGTTTCAAAAGTATGTACAATTTTTTTTATGAATGAGGAAAAGATAAATTCCTACTATCTCTGGTGTTGGTGATTCATTGTGCTTATTTATGTGTTATGAATGCATGAGAATCAAATAGTAAGCTTATTTGAATTCTATACATAACCTGATAAAAATGCAGAGTAGTTCTGTAATTGTGTGATTGTATATTGATTGATTGTGTGTCTTGGTTGTGGCAAATAAAGTTACACTTAAAATGCTATGGGGATTACGAACTCACCATAGGTTCATAGACAATGTTGTTAGCACCTAGTCCATCAACATAAGGAGATTAAAGGCCCTGTTAAATAAGTAAATAATTGTTTTGATATGGTTGTATTCCCATATGCCAAGCAACTGTTCAAGGTGATTGGCATTATTGCAAATAAAGGGGATGATTCGGTTGCAAATTCATTTAAAGTATGGGTTCCAAGACATGACACTTCTCCTTTACATGATTTAGTTTGTGCAAGCCACATCTACAAAACATGCCTGATATGACTCTTCTCTTTATAGCTTGTTGTGGCAATTCTATGGAAGAATTCAAATTGAAGAGGGAGATTGAGGATAGAGATTGGTATCTTTCCCCTCCATTTCCACCAATCAATTATTCCCTGAGGATTATGGTTTGAAAAATGAGAGAGGACCCAATTGGTAATTTTGTCCAAAAACGTTTCATCTCTGAAAGACAATGTGTATGTGCTTGCATATAAAGTTTTAGACATGAACATCAAGAGTATGGGTTTTAAGGAAAACATGAAAGCTTTGCAAACAAATTGAATATTGGCTTGCATACTTGGAGTCTCAAGATTTAAAGGCATGATGAGTCTCAGTTGATAACTTGGAAGAGAAAATGGAATATGAATGGGGATCAGATGCTGAAAACAATGAAGATGCCAGCGATAATTTAACATAATCAACACAAGTAACTAGTCAATAAAGATGATAATGAGGGGTGCTCCTGCCAATGCATGTGGAGTGGAAGTAATCAGAGGGTTCAAATTAAGTTGATACCCTTATAGCCAGGCCCTTTCTTCTCATATTCTGAGTGAAGTCTTGAGAGTGTGAACCATCGTGATTGAAATTTCTAAATGGCCAGTGCAGACTTCCCAAGCCACAGTGAGAGTATGTAGGTGCCTAATAAGCACACAATTAAGTTGGATCCATGAGCTTTGACAACAACTCAAAATCATAACCAAACTTGAATGGAGTAATGTAACATCCCGAATTTTCATAAAAATTTAAAACTTTTGAAAACAACATTAAATACAAAAATTATAGTTGCGGAAATAATAATTGTTCGATTACGACAGCTTTAAATAAAAAGTCGTTAGTACTAAACATAATTTAATTTATGTTTTAGTAGCATTGTGACAATGACAACTTTAACGCATAATTGACGAACATGATTATGATAATAAATGAACTAACAGGTCATAATTGTGATGCGATACTTTTTCTTTGAAAAGATACTGACAGTTTGATTTTTAATGAACAAGGATGTCCTACGAGTTACCTTGGAGTTTACTTAGCTGCAACGCTAACGCATTTGAATGTTCTATGTGCAAACGACAGGTAAGAGGTTCAATAACTGCATATTTTAAAAGTACGTGTGTAATTCAATTCAACATCAAATAAAAATGTTGTGAATTCTTTTGCGAAAACAAGTATCTTCAGGTATGAAATTTCTAGTGTTGCTTATTGGTTTTTCAACGCTGTCTTACAATTCATAAATGTTGGAAACAATGACGTCTAGAAGGTATACATGTTGTTTAAGTTTGTTGTCGTAAGCCAATGACGTTGTTATAGTTTGGCTTTGGTCGTCGTCTTAAATAATTAATACTTGTATAGTATTAATGTCGTAATTGTATCGCTAACCGTCAAATGCATTTCTTTAAGAGTTAGGGTATGAAGTACATGGCAATGGCATGGTTTTATGCTAGTTACTATTCATTGGTTTTGTTGAAAATCCAAAAATGCAAACTCCTATTTTATTTTATTTTTAAGAATGAAATTTATGATTATTATACTAACCATATAATCCTCATAGATTACTATTCTATGCACTAGTTTTATCATTGCAAACTATTCAAGATATATATAAAGTTCACAATAATTAAATTCTTATTAACTTGGAACTTAATACGTGGCTAATATAAACCTTAATATCCTAATTTCGACCATAATCTTAGAGCTATAATTCTTATACAATGTAACAATAATTTTTTGGGTTTATAAAAGATCAATATGAAAATTAAATTGTCGTTATAAATGGCACTGGCATGTCTTTATGTCGACAGGATGGACGAGTTGACGGTCATTAAAAAGGGCATAAGCCTCGAGCTGTCGTGGAGATAGTGTCTCGATCCTGCATTAAAAGCTTGAATAAAAACTCCAGCTGACAAGGGTTGTTAACGATCCACGTAGTATGATATCAATGTAATAGTGACTGCGACAGCCACTGTGTAATGGTTTTTAGATTGAACTCCTCTGAGTTGGCTGTTGATCAATCCTCCGTGTGCAAAGGTGGCAATGGCATGCTTGTGCTAATGAATCCAACGTTAACTGCAGTTGCTTGTTCGCCCCAATGGAACTTCGCTGG
Source organism: Larix kaempferi (assembly GCA_027924585.1). NCBI lineage: Eukaryota > Viridiplantae > Streptophyta > Pinopsida > Pinales > Pinaceae > Larix > Larix kaempferi. The sequence goes on along the minus strand of BSBM01000430.1, from coordinate 2,487,758 downwards.
CACTCTTATGATCGTCGATTGTGATGAGTTTGGGTCGTTGGATGTAACCCTAGATTTTTGTCGTCGTTTTGGTTAATGAAGGTTGAATGTCGTTCATTGTTACTATTATTTTGGTCTGTGTGGCCGCCAGGTTGCTAGTTTCCAGGGTTAGATGAGAAAGTAGAGGGTTTTGACCTCGCGACCTGTAGGTTAGGCTTGAAAGTTGCAGGTTTCGTCTTGCTGTATTAGCGTGTGATAGAATGTAGTATTTGTAGTTTGATTTCTGTCGTCGTTGAAAGATTTGCAGTCTCGTTTATGAGTTTGAATGGAAACACATCATCCTGCAAAGAGATTTAGGGTATCCTGGTTTCGTCCAAGCAAGGAACTTGTCGTTTAGAGTGTTCGTCCTGTGCTCAACCATCGACTGTCAAGGGTAAGTAATTTCCAAAACCAGAATTGCTAGTAACGTTTAATTTTCAGTTTGAAAAGATATAATGTTTTAACCTTCACTGTTTATGTGGCAGGCAAATTAGTTTCGAAAGGGAAAGCTTGAACCAGGGTTTTGGAAATGGATGGAAACTCCAATCCTGGTAAGCTCCAGGTCTTCAAACCCTTGTAGGTGTAAAATTAGTCACAGCAGATCTAATGAACAAGTAAATCAATCACAACAGATGAACATAGAAAATATGGTGCAAACTGTGCAAAACATGCAGCAGTGCTCTCTATCCCAGAAAGGGTGAATGAATTACAATAGAATACAATATCTGTCAATGAGCAATTCGAATTGACTAAGTAGGCCATTCGAATCACTGAATGGAGTAGCTTGACTCTGTCTAGGAGTCCTCATAAATCATCGGTGGTACTCATCAATCACAACAACCAGTCATCCAGGTGTCAATCTGAGTCTAACTGAGCATAATAAATGTAACTGAAGTGTGTAGCACTGATATAGGATCTGGAGGCTCAGTGGGGGCGCATGGGAGGCTAACTGAAGTCAGAACAAGTCACCTAATCGAACTGGAGGTCAAACGAAAGTGATACAGTCAGTCGGGAGTGAAACTAGCCTCAAATCAGGGAGAATCGGAGCTAACTGAATGTAACTGGAGTGAATCTGCAGTGGTAGGTGAACAAGTGCGCCCTTCTCTGGCAGTAGGTGAGAAGTGGGCGCCTTTCAGCTTAGGAGGGATAAAACTCTGTGGTAGGTGGCTCCCGGGTGCTAGAAGAAGGTGGATAAGGTGCTGGAGGCATCAAACTGGTGACTGGGATGCATGCCTGTGCATGCAGAATCCTGAAATAGATCATATCCTGAAATAGGAATCCTGAAATAGGTCATATCCTGAAATAGATCATGCAAGATCCTGAAATAGATGATGTATCCCGAAATAGATGATGTGGATATCCGAACACCCCCCCTCAAGCTAGACTATGATGTGCCAACTAAAATAATGTGGGGCCCTGGTAACTAAGACCAAAGGTCACTCCAATACAATAATCCAAAAAATGCTGAAAATAAACTAAGTGAGGAAAGAGGGAAAACCCAGTGGGAAGAAAGCCCCCCCTCAAGCTAAAGCATAATAATGAATCAATCTGTCTCCACCATGATGGAACTCACCCCAACAGTGAACGGAGGTAAGAGAACTTCTTCTCAGTGAAGCTCTTGGTGAAGATGTCTACAATTTGCTCATCAGTAGGGCAATATTGCAGAATGATGGTGCGGTCGTGCACCAACTGTCGAATGTAATGCATATGAATCTCAATGTGTTTGGTCCTCTGCCGCTGAACTGGATCTGTGGAGATCTTGATAGCACTTTGATTGTCACAAAATAGGACAGTCGAAGTAGTGCCACCAAAACCAAACTCGGAAAGAATACCCTGCAACCAAACTGCCTGAATGCAGGCATTGACTGCCCCTCGATACTCTGCCTCTGCTGAAGAAAGTGCAATGGCTGCTTGCTTTTTGCTGGACCAGCAAATAGCACCATGACCAATCATGAAAACATAACCGGAAGTGGACTTCCGATCAATGCTATCACCTGCCCAATCTGAATCAGTAAAACCAATGAAATCTAGCTCAGAATCTGCAGCATAATGTATGCCAAACTGTCTCGTACCTTGCACATACTGCAAGATCCGCTTGGCTGCTCGCCAATGAAGCTCATGTGGCTGTTGCATATATCTTGACACGGCACTCACGGCATATGAGATATCAGGCCGTGAATGTGTCAAATAAAGTAGTGAACCAATCAACTGTCGATACATACTGCAATCTGCAAGCGGTGTGGAATCTCCCTCTTCAAGACTGATTCCTGAGAGGAATGGGAACGGGGCTGCCTTACATTCAGCCATATTAAACTTCAATAACAGGTCGGAAGCATATTTTTGCTGAGATATAGTGATCCCATCAAAATTTTGAGCTATCTCTAAGCCCAAAAAGTGACTCAGCAAGCCCAAATCGCTCATGTCAAAAGCTAGATTTAAGGCAGATTTTAGCTTGTTTATTGAAGTAAGTGTGCTACCAGTAATAAGCAGATCATCAACATAAAGTACAATAACCAACAAATTACCTTTAACTCGCTGAAGATAGACATTCGGATCAGATTTGCATCTTTGGAAATTCTGAGAAAGAAGGAAGGAGTCCATCTTTGCGTACCAAGCTCTTGGGGCCTGTTTTAACCCGTACAAAGATTTCTTCAATCTACAAACCAATGATGGATCTGATGTATAACCCTCTGGCTGCTGCATATAGACCTCTTCAGCAAGGTCTCCATGTAAAAATGCACTCTTCACATCCATATGGTGCACTTCCCAGTGCTTGGATGCGGCAATAGCTAAAACAAGGCGGATGGAATCCATCTTTGCAACCGGTGCAAAGGTCTCTGTGTAGTCCACTCCTTGGACTTGGGAAAAACATTTTGCCACCAACCTTGCTTTATATTTGCTGATAGTGCCATCAGCAGCAACTTTAGTACGGTAGACCCATTTACACTTCACTAATTTTCTTCCAGGTGGAAGAGAAACTAGATCCCATGTATTGTTCTTTTGAAGAGAACTGTACTCTTCATCCATGGCACTTTGCCATCTCGGATCTCGATGAGCAGAATAGTATGATGTAGGATCTGAACCAGCCATCAAATAACAAGTCTCAGCAAGAAAAGGATCATCAATAGAAAAATCCATACCTGCCCTTTGAAAGTCTCCTCTTGTTCGTCTCGGATCAGCAGGATTTCCAAGACTAGAACCAACAGATTGTAGAGTGTTTTGGGCCCACTTTGGTAACTGAGGAGGATCATCATGATCGGATTCCGAACCTGATATGTCATGATCATCATATGCTGCTACAATATCAGAAATATCAGAACTCATACCTTCCTTATCGCTGCTCGGATCTTCTTCTGGTGAAGGCGGTGAATCGGCAGTTTTCTCCTCAACTAGTTGCAATTCTTGAAGCGGTTCTTCAAACTGCACACTGCGCTCTATGAATATCTTTTTGGATCTGATATCCATGAGTTTATATGCTTTTGATTCTTCCCCATATCCTATCAATATGCACTCGATACTTTGTGGATCCAAGGCTCGTCTCTTCTCAGAAGAAATTCTAGCCCATGCAGTAGAGCCAAAAACTCTCAAATTTGACACATCCGGTTTGTGACCAAAGAATGCTTCGAAAGGAGTCATACCTTTCACGGATGAATGTGGAACTCGGTTCTGTATATATGCAGCAACATTGATTGCTTCAGCCCAAATATTTGCAGCCAAACCTTTTGATTCAATCATGCATGTAGCCATCTCTTTCAGTGACCGGTTTTTCCTTTCCGCTACACCGTTCTGCTGGGGTGTGTAGGGAACTGTATGTTGGATCTTGATTCCGCTTTGGGCACAAAGTTGCAGCAACTCGGACTTGATATATTCCCCACCATTATCAGATCTAAGAGCTTTGATCTTGCTCTCAGTGGTGGTCTCAACAGAAGCCTTAAAATCCTTGAATTTTCCAAGCACTTCTGACTTGTTTTTGAGAAAGAATACCCATGTAAAGCGAGAATAATCATCAATAAATGTCAAAACATACCTTGAACCATTTAATGAAATATGGGGCAGCGGACCGCTGATATCAGAATGGATCAATCCCAAAATAGTAGAGGCTCTGCTAGCCTTGCCGCGGTCGAATCTGTGCTCGGGGTGCTTCCCAATAATGCAACCGGTGCATATTCCCTTCGAGGAACGGAGTTGTGGAAGCCCATCAACCATGGATTTATTTGATAGCAGCAGCAAATACTTATAATTTAGATGTCCAAATATTTCATGCCAAAGCCTACTAACCTCATTACCATGTGTGCGAAGAGCAGTGGGCTTTGCAAGCGGAATAAAGTGCGAAAACTCATAGCATTTTGCAGTGTGGTTTGCCTTTCCAACCGCAACTAGTCTTCCACTTTTGATATCAGAAATTTCAACTGTATTAGGGCTGAATGTGACTTTCTTTGGATCACCAGTATGTGTCATTTGATACACAGAAAGGAGATTCGAAGCTAAGGAAGGCACATAGAGAACATTCTGAAAGCATCCATGTTCTACATGAATTGTACCTTTGCCCTTTGAAGAAATTTTTGAGTCATCTCCCAAATGGATGGGGATGGAGCTGTTTGGATCGAATGAGGAAAAAGAATCAATATTTGCAGCCATATGATTTGATGCACCCGAATCTATCAAGAGAGTGGGCTTCGAAACCGTTGCCATGAGTGCTTGTCCTCTTTCATGATCGTCATTCCGATCCTTCTTCCTTGCACCGTCAGGAAGGGTTATGTTGTTCTTTTCCAAAAGGAGGGCCATTTGATCTATAGTCTTCTTCATACATGAACTTTCGGGATGAAAGCCACGGTTACAATAAGTACATTTAGATTTTTGGTTACCTTCTTTGCCCTTTTGCTTGGATTTCGAACTGGATGGTGCATCCGTTTGCTTGCCTTTGTCTTTTTGCTTGTGAGGCTCGAATTTGGGCTTCTCCTTCTTTAGCTTTCCTTTACCATTCGAGATCTTGGGTCCTTGAACAAATAGGGCTGAATCTTTGGAGCTTATGGACCCCATTTGAATCAACTTGTCATGCTCTTTCGTAACGGACTCAATGAAGGCATTCAAGGTAGGCATCTTCCAATTCGGGGTAGTTAGCCGACCGGAATTGAAAGTGGAGACAAATACCGAATAATCTTTCCCAAGCTTGCTTAGAATGGAGAGGATCAACTGTTTATCCTCTTTGATAACACCACTGTTCTTCAATTGCAAGTTCAAGTTCTTGAATTTTGTGAAGAATTCATTGATGGTCTCGAAATTCTCAGGATTAAGGCCAATCAATTCATTCTCTAATTGAAAAGCCCTAAGCTCATCCTGCTTGCCGAATAGTGTTTCAAGTTTCTCCCATATGGCTTTTGGAGTCTTCAATCTGCTGAGATGGAAGTGAAGATCCTTGGAGATGGAGAGACAAAGAAGACCGTAAGCTTCATCAAGCTTGTTGTAGTGTTTGGTTCTTTCTGCTACATTGTTTGGCTCCAATTCAAGACCAAGAGTGACTCGGTAGTAACCTTTTGAACGTAATATGATCTCCATATCATCTTTCCAATCAAAATAATTGAATGGGGTGAGGATAGGCTTTGAAGAAGAGTATTCCATTGCAAGGATTGAGTCAACTGATGAAGAGGTAGCTTGCATGCAGACTATAGCGAATGCAATTGAAGGAGGAAACCTTGCATGCAGAAAATAGCGAGTGCACTTGGAGGAGACAATAAACCTGCAAATCACATCAAAACAACCACAATAAGGTTGAACAATCCACCCTTTGAGAGTTGCATCACACCTGGGATTGGATTTCAAGCAATGTTGAATAGGTCCAATGTATCATATCCAGGAATTATGTGGTAACTCAAGCTTCTGGAGTGGTATTGGAGTATTTTTCAAGCTTTGCATGCACAGGAGCGAATTCCCTTGAGATATCTCATGCCAAACTTTTTGCAATTTTTAGCAATTCAGTCAAATCTTCTTGTATAAACACCTGTAGAAAAGAGATCTTGTCCCTGCAATGGCTCTGATACCATGTAAAATTAGTCACAGCAGATCTAATGAACAAGTAAATCAATCACAACAGATGAACATAGAAAATATGGTGCAAAACTGTGCAAAACATGCAGCAGTGCTCTCTATCCCAGAAAGGGTGAATGAATTACAATAGAATACAATATCTGTCAATGAGCAATTCGAATTGACTAAGTAGGCCATTCGAATCACTGAATGGAGTAGCTTGACTCTGTCTAGGAGTCCTCATAAATCATCGGTGGTACTCATCAATCACAACAACCAGTCATCCAGGTGTCAATCTGAGTCTAACTGAGCATAATAAATGTAACTGAAGTGTGTAGCACTGATATAGGATCTGGAGGCTCAGTGGGGGCGCATGGGAGGCTAACTGAAGTCAGAACAAGTCACCTAATCGAACTGGAGGTCAAACGGAAGTGGTACAGTCAGTCGGGAGTGAAACTAGCCTCAAATCAGGGAGAATCGGAGCTAACTGAATGTAACTGGAGTGAATCTGCAGTGGTAGGTGAACAAGTGCGCCCTTCTATGGCAGTAGGTGAGAAGTGGGCGCCTTTCAGCTTAGGAGGGCTAAAACTCTGTGGTAGGTGGCTCCCGGGTGCTAGAAGAAGGTGGATAAGGTGCTGGAGGCATCAAACTGGTGACTGGGATGCATGCCTGTGCATGCAGAATCCTGAAATAGATCATATCCCGAAATAGGAATCCTGAAATAGGTCATATCCTGAAATAGATCATGCAAGATCCTGAAATAGATGATGTATCCCGAAATAGATGATGTGGATATCCGAACAGTAGGTGCTCTATCGATCTTGGTTGATATGGTTCTCAACAGAAAGAAAGACTGAGTTTTCGTCATGCTTCGGCGTGGTTTGTCAGTTGTGAAACTTTGAATTTTGTTATGTTTTGAAGTAAGAACTTGTACAGAGGATAATCCCTCATAACTTAAAGATAACGGCCTACTTCGTTTAAATGCTAGAGGTGGGGGAAAATATCCCGGTGTGGTGTTTTCGTTTTTAAAAGAGTAATGTCGACCTGTAATATTTGAAGCTTCCTTTGTGAAGTTGAAAACTGTGTTGGGTTCGAAACTCAAACTTGGATAACGTTTTCATTTTAAGTTTGATGAAATAAAATAAGGAGCCGAAGCTCGTTATCACTGTGAACTATGTTTTATTTTTAACTCTAAGCAATAGAGAAGTTTTGTGTAATGCTATTCGTTTTATGTTGAAATTTTGAGTTCTGTGTATAAGGTCGGATTACCAAGCTATGCAAAATCTAAAGCATTTTTGTAGATGATGAATTCTATAAGCAATGTAATGGTTTGATTTTTAAAAGAAGAGAATAAGGTCATGCTAAAAAATAATTGTTTTTCCTTTGAAAATAAAAGAACTTTTCACAAATAACTTCAGAAAAAACCCTTAGGTCGAAGCTAGGGTTTGTACTGTATATTCAATGTAGAGGTAACTCTTGTTTTGTGTAATTGTCGATAACTATGGTGAAAACCTGGAAAAACTTAACTAGGGTTTCACAATGATACGATTCCATGCTTTAGTTTATATATATACCGTTTTGCAAAATGGTTGGAAAACTACAATAATTGTAACGAGATAGGGGTTACATAACTTTTGTTTTTAGTTACAATAATACTGAAATAATTAAAAGAAATATTCTAACAGAAAGATTTGTAAAAGAAAAACATAGTGTGGGTGAGTTATGGAAACTGTATAGTGACTGTAATTTGTGGCTTAAGTTCACAGTTACAAATTTTATCTATTGCAGCAATACCTATTTATTTGCAGACAAGATATGATGTATGAAATTTTGAATTTCATTTATTTCTTATGTACATAGTAGAGATAAGAAAATACAATGTAATTATACATGAAATAAACAATGTTTGTTTTTCATGAAACAATGGGGTATTCTATAATATATTAAATACTATTCAATGATTATTACTGTTATTAGTTATAGGGCAGAAAATGAAACACAAATCCATCATTGTACTTATTTATCGAATCCATGGCAGTTTGCCTATCTTTTCATCTATACTTAATTTACTTCTCTACACTAGAGTACGATGCACAAAACAACATGTGGAAAAATGTAGAGATTGGTTTATCAATTCCATATCATCATTTAAACTTAACATTCAAACTTTAAACTAAATTAGAAATAAATTTTTCTTCCAACAGAAAAACAAAGATTACAAAAATTTACTAAACAAAGCTATTAACTGAAATAAAATAGGGAACAACAAAACCTGGATAAATCTGTAGGGAAACAAACAACCCAAGAAGACTGTTCCACCCAACCAATTCCTGAAGACAGCCAAGTACTTGCCTTAGGACCCCCGAGCCTGTTCACTGAACCACCAAGAGGAAGAAACTTAGGAATTTAGGATCTCCACTTACAGTAGCAGTAATTTTCAAATCTTCAAGAACTAGCAGTCCAAATACCTGCACCAGCTCCTCTGGTTTTTCTTAGCAAAATAGTATGCAGATTTCTGATTGCACTCACAACTAGCCTCCCTATTCGAATCTCTCAGTCATCACCTGATGCACATGAGGAATATTTCTGCAGAAAATATTGTGTAAGAGCTGCCTGCTCAATTCGAATTTGCCTTATGTAGGCTGCCTAAGCCTTATCAGTTGTTACTTGGTCATTAAATGAGCTACCTGCCCACTCCCACCACTTGGGGAATAATGCCACATTTTTAGGGGTAGTTGTCCCATAACCAACAGCTAGTGGTGTGGTGAAATTGCTGCCATCTGTCCCATACCTTCCAACAACTTCCATTCCTCCTAGTAGGTCAGTGAACACTCATTTAATAGTTTGCTTGGGTGTTTGTCTCCTACTTAATTTATTTAAATAATAATAATTAGTAATTACATTCATCCTTGACCAAACTTGGTCATAATTTCAAAATTTTGAAATTAAAATTTAACATAAATTATTTTGCAATTAAAATAATAGTTTTAGAATTTGGGTAGGTGACATACACCCCCCCTTAAGTCTCAACATCACCCTCGATGTTGGTTAATCACTCCTTGAGTGTTCCTGAAATAGAGTTGGGTATGCTGCCTGCATATTACTCTCCAACTCCCAGGTTGCCTCTTTTGGGCTAAGGTGCTTCCATTGCACCTTCACTTGCCCAATGGTGCGATTCCAGAGAATAGTTTTCCTCATTCCAAGGATACAGTCCGGTTCCACCTGAAAATCTCCGTCTTGTCCCACCTGTACATCATTCCAGTTTACAACATGAGTAGCATCGTGTACATATTTCTTTAAAAACGATATATGAAAAACATTATGTATTTTTAAGTTTGGTGGGAAAGCCAGTTGGTATGCCACCGGTCCAACTTTGGACAATATTTCAAAAGGACCACAATACCTGGGTGCCAACTTGGCACAACTTCCCAATTTCAATGAACTCTTTTTCGGTCTTACCTTGAGGAATACATGCTCACCAACTTGGAACTCTTTATGAGTCATTTTTAAATCTGCTTGACTCTTTTGCCTATCTTGGGAAGCTTTTAAATTCTCTTGTACCTGTTTCACAATTAGTTTTAACTCCTGCAATAATTCAGGTCCTAAAACAACTCTATTTACTGGATCATTCCACGAAACAGGTGTATCACATTTCCTACCATAAAGAATTTCGAAAGGATTAAGTCTGGATGATGCATGATAATGATTATTATAAGCAAATTCTGCTAAGTGCAAGTAGTCTTCCCACTTACCAGGCTGATCCTTAACACACATTCTTAATAAGTCTTCTAAAACTTGATTTACCCTTTCTGTCTGTCCATCCGTTTGTGGATGAAATGTCGTGTTGAAAATTAAGGTTGTATTCAACCCCTTAAACAATGACCTCCAAAAGTTTCCGGTAAAATTAGAGTCACGTTCTGAAATTATTACTTTCAGTATCCCATGTAGTCGAAGAATCTGTTTCATAAAGATTTCTGCAATGTCTGGAGCTTTATGAGTAGTTTTCACAGGTATAAAATGTGCTGCTTTGCTGAGTTTGTCCACTACTACCATGATAGAGTCATATTTTTTCTGATTTTTAGGTAATCTAGTAATAAAGTCTATGCTTATCACTTCCCATTTCCAACTTGGTATCGGTAACAGTTGTAACAATCCAGCAGGATGTTGGTGTTCATCCTTCACTTTTTGACAATCCAAACATTTAGCTATGTACTCTGCTACTTCATCCTTCATTCTGGGCCAATAGTATTATTTCCTTAGCATCGTAATGGTATTTTGATAACCTGGATGACCAGAATAATGACTTTTATGCATCTCATTTAATATCATAATTTTTATTTCTGGTATGTCTGGTACATACAATCTGTTTTTATACAGCAATAACCCATTTTCTTTCATACTGAAATCTGCCATAAAATTTTCAGATGCAGTGAACGTATCCGTTCACTAATTTAATAGTCGAATCCGACTCTCATATTGGATACTAAGTAAGAATAATATATTAGATGATAGGATAAAAGATGATATGTTACAATGATGGCCCTGCCTTAAATATGGCTCGGGCATTTGATGTTGAGGAGACACCTCATTTCATAACCTAACTTTAGTTAACCTAATTATTAATTATTTTAATTATTATCTTATTTTATGTTCGTAACATCAGAATTGTTGTTTCTTGTCCTTTCTTTTATTTTTCTGTATTCTTCATCAGTTTCAATCTTTTCAAGAATCTAATTTTCCAAATCTGTGGAGTAAGTGCTGATGGCTGAAATAAAATTCAGTTTTGCCTTACGACTCAAGGCATCTGCAACCTTGTTCTCTTTTCCTTTAATATGCTAAATTTCGAAATCATACTCACTTAAGAAAGTCAACCATCTAGCTTGTCTAGTGTTTAGATTTGTCTGGTCTAATAAATATTTCAGACCCATATTATCTGTCAACAATGTGAATTTTCTGCCAATAAGGTGATGACGCCACATTTTTAAGGCATGAATTACTGCCAATAACTCTAAATCATAAGTAGAGTAGTTCTTCTCATGTATTTTCAGCTTTCTAGATTCATATGCCACCGCATGCCCTTCTTGTGTCAGGACTCCATCGAGTCTGTCATTGCATGCATCTGTACAAACTATAAAATCCTTGTTAGGGTCTGCTATCCTCAAGATAGGTGCTGTAGTCAATAATTCTTTTAATTTCTTAAAACTGTCAGAACATTTATGATCCCATACAAATTTCTTCCCTTTCTTCCGCAAAGAAGTTATGGGGTTGGAAATCCTCAAAAAACCTTCTATAAACTTTCTGTAATATCCGGTAATGCCCATAAATGATCTTACATCCGACACGTCCTTAGGAACCGGCCAGTCATTAATGGCCCTTATCTTATTGGTGTCAACCGAGATTCCTTCTTTAGAAATTATGTGTCCTAGATACTGAATTTTGTCTTTGTGGAAGTCACACTTACTAAACTTAGCGTATAGTTGATGATCTCTCAAAACTTGTAAGATAATCCATAAATGTTCATCATGCTCTTCTTTATTTTTAGAATACACTAAAATGTCATCTATAAACACAACAACAAACTTGTCTAAGTATTTGTGCAGAATATTATTCATCAAACACATAAATACAGCTGGGGCATTAGTCAAGCCAAAGGGCATGACTACGAACTCGTAATTTCCATACCAAGTTCTGAAAGCTGTTTTGAAAATATCTTCATCCTTAACCCGCATTTGATGATATCCTGATCTTAGATCAATCTTTGAAAATATCGTTGCTCCACACAGCTGATCAAATAGATCGTCTATGCGGGGAAACGGATACTAATTTTTGCTTGTCATCTTATTAAGCTGATGATAATCTATGCATAGTCTTATGGTTCCATCCTTCTTCTTGACAAAGATGACAGGTGCTCCCTAAGGAGACACACTGGGTCTAATATACTTATTATCAATAAGTTCCTTCAACTGTGATTTTAATTCGTTTAATTCCATTATGTTCATTCTGTATGGAGCTTTAGAATTTGGTACTGTTCCTGGTATTAACTCGATGGTAAAATCTAAATCTCTTTTAGGAGGTAATCCTGGAATCTCCTCAAGAAATACATCCTTAAAATCCTTTAGGACAGGTATGTCTTCTAATTTTAGTTTTTCCTCTTTACAGATAAACTCATCGTTTATTACATTTACTGCAAACAACTGACATCCCTTCCTAACTACCCTCTTAACTTGCATGGCTGAAATCTGTCTAAGGGTTACCTTTCTTGGGATGCCTTTTATTTATACAGTTTTTCCTTCGTCATTTAAACATGTAAAACTTTTTTCGTAACAGTCCAGAATGACATGATGGGATTCTAACCAGTGCATTTCGATTATAGTATCGTAGGATCCTAAAGGTAAAATATTCAACTTGACTTGTGTTTGTAACTGATTCAAAGATAAGGTACAACTTTCTATAAAATCTGATACTTTCCTCTTTGTTCCAGTTGCTAGTCTAACTAACCAATATTTACTAAACTTTTCTGTTTTCAATTTAAGACTTCCCACAATATCTGGTGATATATAACTTAACCTAGCACCTGGGTCAATTAAAACAGTAACAGGATGATTTTGTAGCATACCTTCAATCTCTACCATGGAGATTTGATGATCTGCTTGCCTGTTGTCGAGTGCTGCATTAATTCTGGGCATCTCCCTCGCCACATCTCCAACGGTAGGTTCAGTCTGAATAGAGTTGATGTTGTTAGCTTTTCGCTTCCTCAAGGGGCATTCTGATGCGTAATGGGGACCTTGACATTCAAAACATTTGATAGGTGCCTTCTGCTCATTGGTTTTGGTATTATTAGGTGCATTTATGGGTGTTGTAGAATTCTGTTGTTGATTGTTTCTGGAATTATTCCCTTGATAATTCCGATTCTGAAATTTTTTCTTTTAGAAACCGGAATTTCCACTAAACCTGAATTTTTTCTTTTTCAGCTCAAAATTGTTGGGCTTATGACTTTTCCAGTTCGACATTCCTTCTCTTTTCCGATTTGTGTCATAACAGAAAACTACCTTTCTCATAGCCTCTTCCAATGTTTTTGGACTTTCATACTCGATTCTGTCTTTAATATTGAAAGGTAGGCAGCTTAAGTATCTTTGAATTTTCGGTTTTTCTTCTATGAGGTATGGGACATATCTCAGTAAGTTCATAAATTTACTATTCATTTCCTTCATGTTCATACCTCCCAGCTTCAAATCGTAGAACTCTTTGGATTTTTCTTCATAGTACTGTTCAGATAAATACTTATTTTTAAAGTATCGTTTAAAAGTACTCTAGCTTACATCTTTATATTTGATGCTCTTTACTCTTTTGATGTCCTGCCACCAAATATCCGCTTTTCCGGTCAAGTTATATATAGCCATTTTTGCCTTCAAGGACTCTGAATAGTTATAAATCTAGAAGTATTTCTTCATACCGGACAACCAAGCTTCAGCTATCTCTCCCTTCTCAGTTTCTCCATTTAAAGTTGGAGGTCTAATCTTTTTGAACTCCCTAGAAATCTGCTCATACTCCTTATGATTTTTCCTTCTAGGTTTGAAATCTCCTTCACTGCTATCACTAGTGTAGTTACGTTTCTTTTTACGTGCTTCAATAGCATCTCCTGATGAGGTTGAACTGTTATTCACGTCACTGGTTTTCATTTTCTTATTTTTATTAGCATGAGGCAGATCTTCAACTTTGGAGATATCTTCATTATTTCTCTCTTGCTCCTCAGTTGGGCACTGTTCAAACAACACTTGGTTTAATTGTTCTTGTGCTAGTAGAATTCTTTCATTGTCTTGTTTCACAGATCTGATTTCTGCCTTTAATTCATGAAAATCACATAACAATTCTGACGAACTATTATTTAGTTCACTGTGACCTTCTTCTGCATAGTGTTGTCCTAAGATGTGACTATTTGGCTGAAATCTGTCTTCTAACTGTTCAATTGAGTTCTCCATACCTGTAACTGAAAATAATTCATGTATAACATCATAATTAAAATTTCAAATTAGTAAAATTTTCTGCTACATGTTTTTGGACCTCTTTCAAGAATAGAGTTCGAACATGAGCTCTGATACCACATGTAACATCCCGAATTTTCATAAAAATTTAAAACTTTTGAAAACAACATTAAATACAAAAGTTATAGTTGTGGAAATAATAATTGTTTGATTACGACCACTTTAATTAAAAAGTCGTTAGTACTAAACATAATTTAATTTCTATTTTAGCAGCATTGTGACAATGACAACTTTAACACATAATTGACGAACATGATTATGGTAATAAATGAACTAACAAGTCATAATTGTGATGCGATACTTTTTCTTTGAAAAGATACTGACAGTTTGATTTTTGATGAACAAGGGTGTCCTACGAGGTACCCTGGAGTTTACTTAGCTGCAACGCTAACGCATTTGAATGTTCTATGTGCAGACGACAGGTAAGAGGTTCAATAACTGCATACTTTAAAAGTACGTGTGTAATTCAATTCAACGTCAAATAAAAATGTTGTGAATTCTTTTGCGAAAACAAGTATCTTCAGGTATGAAATGTCTAGTGCTGCTTACTGGTTTTTCAACGCTGTCTTACAATTCATAAATGTTGGAAACAATGACGTCTAGAAGGTATACATGATGTTTAAGTTTGTTGTCGTAAGCCAATGACGTTGTTATAGTTTGGCTTTGGTCGTCGTCTTAAATAATTAATACTTGTATAGTATTAATGTCGTAATTGTATCGCTAACCGTCAAATGCATTGCTTTAAGAGTTAGGGTATGAAGTACATGGCAATGGCATGGTTTTTATGATAGTTACTATTCATTGGTTTTGTTGAAAATCCAAAAATGCAAACTCCTATTTTATTTTATTTTTAAGAATGAAATTCATGATTATTATACTAACCATATAATCCTCATAGATTACTATTCTATGCACTAGTTTTATCATTGCAAACTATTCAAGATATATATAAAGCTCACAATAATTAAATTCTTATTAACTTGGAACTTTATACGTGGCTAATATAAACCTTAATATCCTAATTTCAACCATAATCTTAGAGCTATAATTCTTATACAATGTAACAATAATGTTTTGGGTTTATAAAAGATCAATATGAAAATTAAATCATCGTTATAGATGGCACTGACATGTCTTTATGTCGACAGGATGGACGCGTTGACGGTCATTAAAAAGGGCATAAGCCTCGAGCTGTCATGGAGATAGTGTCTCGATCCTGCATTAAAAGCTCGAATCAAACTTCCAGCTGACAAGGGTTGTTAACAATCCACATAGTATGATATCAATGTAATAGTGATTGCGACAACCACTGTGTAATGGTTTTTAGATTGAACTCCTCTGAGTTGGCTGTTGATCGATCCTCCGTGTGAAAAGGTGGAAATTCCATGCTTGTGCTAATGAATCCAACATTAACTGCAGTTGCTTGTTCGCCCCAATGCAACTTCGCTAGCACTCTTATGATCATCGATTGTGATGAGTTTGGGTCGTTGGATGTAACCCTAGCTTTTTGTCGTCGTTTTGGTTAATGAAGGTTGAATGTCGTTCATTGTTACTATTATTTTGGTCTGTGTGGCCGACAGGCTACTGGTTTCCAGGTTTAGATGTGAAAGTAGAGGGTTTCGACCTCGCGACTTGTAGGTTAGGCTTGAAAGTTGCAGGTTTCGTCTTGCTGTATTAGCGTGTGATAGAATGTAGTATCTGTAGTTTGATTTCTGTCGTCGTTGAAAGATTTGCGGTCTCTTTTATGAGTTTGAATGGAAACACATCATCCTGCAAAGAGATTTAGGGTATACTAGTTTCGTCCAAGCAAGGAACTCGTCGTTTAGAGGTGTTCGTCTTGTGCTCAACCGTCGACTGTCAAGGGTAAGTAATTTCCAAAACCAGAATTGCTAGTAACGTTTAGTTTTCAGTTTGAAAAGATATAATGTTTTAACCTTAACTGTTTATGTGGCATGCACCAGTTTCGAAAGGGAAAGCTTTAACCAGGGTTTTGGAAATGGATGGCAACTCCAATCCTGGTAAGCTCCGGGTCTTCAAACCCTCGTAGGTGCTCTATCAGTATTGTTTGATATTGTTGGTTGTGGATCCAGATCTTTTAGTCTCATAGATGATATTGTATCAGCCGTGTTTGTACCCCAGTTTTATATGATATGTAGGTGGACTGTACAGTCACCCCAGCGGGGGAGCGTCGCTCCCCCATGGGGTTCCAGGGGGGAGCATCCCCCCTGGATGGGGGGTCCGGGGGCAGCGCCCCCGAAGAAAATTTTTGGGGCTGTTTTCGCCAGCTGTTTTGCGGGCCCATGGTTTTGGGTATCCTGTGGTATTTTTCCATTGTATTTCCCCTATAAAATAAAGACATTGTAATACGGCTAGGGTAGTGGATGTATTAGGTTTTATGCATTGTAAAGATCTCTGAGATCAGGAGAGAGACTGTGAAACAGAGAAGAGGAAGTGTAGCGGTTGTGCTGCAGGTTGTATCCCTTCACCTTGCTGGACGGTAATAATAATAAGGACTGACAAATTCAGTGTGGACGTAGCCCAAGTTGGGTGAACTACGATATATCTGTGTCTCTCTTGCAATGTGTATGTGTGATTATATTTGCATTTTTGTTTATTGTTATTGCTCTGTGATCCTGTTTTTCTAACAATTGGTATCAGAGCCAAAGGTCTATTTGGCAGTTAAACCCGCAGGAAGCTAGGGTTTTTGGTTCGAGTGGGATCAATGGCAGAAGAAGGAAAGTTTAAGGTCGAGAAGTTTAACGGCCAAAACTTTGGGTTATGGAAGATGCAAATGGAGGACTATCTATAACAGAAGGATCTATTCCTACCGTTGGAAGGAAAAGCAAAGCAACCGACGGCTATGAAGGACGAAGAATGGGAGGTTCTTGACAGAAAGGCTCTGGGAACAATACGGTTGAGCCTGGCTTCGTCGGTGGCTTTCAATATCTCAAAAGAAACGACAACACAGGGTTTGATGAGCGCATTGGGTAAGCTGTATGAAAAACCCTCGGCCTCCAACAAGGTATTTCTAATGAAGCGTTTATTTAATATGAAGATGTCTGAAGATGGATCTGTTACTGATCATTTAAATGAGTTTAATACGGTTACAAATCAGCTAAGTTCTGTAAGTGTGAACTTTGATGATGAGGTTAGGGCTCTTCTAATCTTGTGTTCATTGCCAGAAAGATGGAATAGCTTGGTCATGGCTGTAAGTAACTCTGTCTCTGGTTCAAACACCTTGAAATTTGATGATGTTATTGGTGTTATTCTTAGCGAGGAAATGCGAAGAGAAAGCACAGGTGAGACATCAGGTAATGCGTTGACCATGGAGAGCAGGGGAAGACAAAAGGAGAGAGGAAAGAGCCAAGGTAATCGTGGAAATTCTAAAACGGGCAGATCCAAGTCCAGACTGGGAAAGATAGAGTGCTGTAACTGTGGAAAGAAAGGTCATCTGTAGAAAGACTGCAAATCTCTAAAGAAGAAAGGAGATGCACAGAAGGAAACTACCCAGGAAGCAAATGTAGCAGGTGATGTGTTACAAGATGCTTTGATTCTTGCATTAGATAATACTAGTGATTATTGGGTAGTAGATTCAGGAGCTTCATGTCATGCTACACCCCATAGGAAATACTTTCATGAGTATGTTCCTGGCGACTTTGGACATGTTTTATTGGGTGATGATGAGCCATGTAAAATTGTTGGAATGGGTAAGGTATGGATAAAACTTAAGAATGGAACTGATTGGTTGTTGAAAGAAGTTAGGCATATTCCTGCTATGAAAAGAAATCTGATCTCAATAGGGCAGTTGGGAGATGGCGGCTGTCTATCTACGTTCGGAGAAAAGTGGTGGAAGATCACTAAAGGATCAATGGTGATAGCAAAAGGAAACAGAGTAGGTACGTTGTATTTATGTCCTCATAATACTGACCATTTTATCTCTTTAGCTTCCACAGGAACATATACATCATTGTGGCATCATAGGCTTGGCCACATGAGTGAGAAGGGGATGCAGATTCTCCACTCAAGGAAGTTGCTGCCGGATTTGAAGCAGATAAATTTGGAATTCTGTGAAAACTATGTTTATGGAAAACAGAAGAGAGTCAGATTTCTCAGGGTTGGGAAATAGAAGAAGAATGAAAAATTAGAGCTTGTGCATACAGATGTATGGGGACCGGCTCAAGTACAATCTCTTGGTGGCTCTCATTATTATGTTACATTTATTGATGATGCAACGAGAAAAACTTGGGTTTATTGCATTAGACAAAAATCTGATGTGTTTGCTACTTTTAAGAAGTGGAAATCTTTGGTTGAGAATGAGACAGGAAAAAGATTGAAGTGTCTCAGATCTGATAATGGAGGTGAGTACTACGGTAAGGAGTTTGATAGTTACTGTTCATACCATGAGATTCGTAGAGAGAAAACAGTCCCAGGAACACCACAGGAAAATGGTGTGTCAGAAAGGATGAACAGAACGATCATGGAGCGTGCAAGGTGTATGAGACTGCATGCAGGGCCGCCCTTACAGTTTTGGGCGGATGCTGTAAATACTGCTGTTTATTTAATAAACAGAGGACCTTCAAGTGCTTTGGATGGTGGTATTCCAGAGGAAGCATGGACAGATAAAAAGGTAAAATACTCATTTCTGAGAACGTTTGGTTGTGAAGCATTTGTCCATATTGATAAAGAAAATAGAACAAAGCTTGAAGCTAAATCCAAGAAATGTACATTTATTGGATATGGAGTTGATGAATTTGGTTATCGTTTATGGGATTATGAAAATAAAAAAATAATCAGGAGTAGAGATGTGATATTCAAGGAAAAGGTCATGTATAAAGATCAGTTGTAGGAAAGAAATAGGAAAAGGAAAACACAGAGTACATAGTGCTTGATGAAATTAAAGAAAATGAAGTTCCGAAGGTGCCAGAAAATCAAGAGCAGCAGCAAGTACCTGAAACTCCTGCAACTGTAAGAAGATCTACCAGGTTAAGTAGACTCCCTGAACGATACTCTCCTTCAATGTATTATTTATTGATGACTGATTCTGGTGAACCAGAATGTTATGAAGAAGCAATGCAGGTGGAAACTAGAAAGAAGTGGGAGCAAGGCATGAATGAGGAGATGGACTCATTGGTAGGAAACCAGACTTTGGATTTGGTTCAGTTGCCTGCTGGTAAAAGAGTATTGCAAAACAAATGGATTTACAGGTTGAAGGAAGAAGAAGGAGGTAAGAAGCGGTACAAGGCCAGACTTGTTGTAAAGGGGTTTTCACAGAAGAAAGGTATTGATTTTGATGAAATATTTTCTCCTGTTGTTAAGATGACTTCAATTAGGACTATCTTAAGTCTAGTGGCGGTAGAAGATTTGCATCTTGAACAGTTAGATGTAAAAAAAACCTTCCTTCATGGGGATTTGGAGGAAGAAATATATATGCAGCAGCCACAAGGGTATGAGGTCAAAGGTAAGGAGGATCTGGTATGCAGGTTGAAAAAGAGCTTGTATGGCTTGAAGCAAACTCCAAGGCAGTGGTATCTAAAGTTTGACAGGTTTATGACAGAACAAGGTTATAGTAGATGCCATTCTGACCATTGTGTTTATTTCAAGAAGCTAGATAATGGAAGATATATTATCTTGTTATTGTATGTGGATGACATGCTTGTTGCAGGGTCTGACATGCAGGATATAAATGCACTCAAAAGGAAGCTAGCTAATTCATTTGCGATGAAGGATTTGGGTGCTGCAAAGCAAATCCTTGGTATGAGAATAACAAGAGACAGGAAAAATCGCAAATTGACATTGTCTCAAAGTGAGTACATACAAAAGGTGTTGGAGAGGTTCATAATGCAAAATGCAAAACCTATAAGTACACCTTTGGCTAACCATTTCAGTCTAAGTAAGGAAATGTGTCCCAAGACACAAGAAGAGAGATTACATGTCCAAGATTCCCTATCAATCAACAGTTGGCAGTTTGATGTATGCCATGGTGTGCACAAGACCAGATATTGCACATGCAGTGGGAGTTGTGAGCAGATATATGAACAATCCAGGTAAAGAACATTGGAAGGTAGTACAGTGGATTCTCAGGTATTTGTGAGGTACTACCACTGGGGCATTATGTTTTGGAGGTTCAGACACTGTTCTACAGGGATATGTTGATGCAGATATGGCAGGTGACAAGGATAGCAGGAGGAGCACCACAGGGTATGTGTTTACTGTAGGTTGAACATCAGTAAGCTGGATTTTGAAACTCCAGAAGGTTGTTGCACTCTCAACAACAGAAGCAGAGTATGTTTCCATTACAGAGGCTAGTAAAGAGATGATTTGGTTGCAGAGGTTTATGGAGGAAGTGGGTAAGAAGCAGAAGGGTAGCAGATTGTATGGTGAAAGCCAGAGTGCCATTCACCTTGCAAAGAAATCAGCATTCCATTCCAGGACTAAACATATACAGCTCAAGTACCATTTCATACGCTCTGTTCTGGAAGATGAACTGTTGAAGCTGGAAAAGATACATACTAGCCAGAATCCTGTAGACATGTTCACAAAGGTAGTGACCAGAGAGAAACTGAGTTCGTGCTTGGTTTCAGTTGGCCTTCTAGCATGAAGGTGAAGAGGAGAAATTTGCCAAGTCCAAGTCCAGCAGCGGTGGAGTTGCTGTGATCAGTCTCCAAGTGGGAGATTGTTGGTTGTGGAGCCAGATCTTCTAGTCTCATAGATGATATTGTATCAACCGTGTTTGTACCCCAGTTTTATATGATATTTAGGTGGACTGTACAGTCGCCCCAGCGGGGGGGCATCGCCCCCCCACAGGGTTCCAGGGGGGACCATCCCCCCTGGCTGGGGGGTTCGGGGGCAGCGCCCCCAAAGAAAATTTTTGGGGTTGTTTTCGCCAGTTGTTTTACGGGCCCATGGTTTTGGGTATCCCGTGGTATTTTTCCATTGTATTTCCCCTATAAAATAAAGACATTGTAATACGGCTAGGGTAGTGGATGTATTAGGTTTTATGCATTGTAAAGATATCCGAGATCAGGAGAGAGACTGTGAAACAGAGAAGAGGAAGTGTAGCGGTTGTGCTGCAGGTTGTATCCCTTCACCTTGCTGAACGGTAATAATAATAAGGACTGAAAAATTCAGTGTGGACGTAGCCCAAGTTGGTTGAACCACGATATATCTGTGTCTCTCTTGCAATGTGTATGTGTGATTATATTTGCATTTCTGTTTATTGTTATTGCTCTGCGATCCTGTTTTTCTAACAGATATGGTTCTCAACAGAAAGAAAGACTGAGTTTTCGTCATGCTTCGGCGTGGATTGTCAGTTGTGAAACTTTGAAGTTTGTTATGTTTTGAAGTAAGAACTTGTACAGAGGATAATACCTCGTAACTTAAAGATAACGGCTTACTTCGTTTAAATGCTAGAGGTGGGGGAAAATATTCCGGTGTGGTGTTTTTGTTTTTAAAAGAGTAATGTCGACCTGTAATATTTGAAGCTTCCTTTGTGAAGTTGAAAACTGTGTTGGGTTCTAAACTCAAACTTGGATAACGTTTTCGTTTTAAGTTTGATGAAATAAAATAAGGAGCCGAAGCTTGTTATCACTGTGAACTATGTTTTATTTTTAACTCTCAGCAATAGAGAAGTTTTGTGTAATGCTATTCGTTTTATGTTGAAATTTTGAGTTCTGTGTATAAGGTCAGACTACCAACCTATGCAAAATCTAAATCATTTTTGTAGATGATGAATTCTGTAAGCGATGTAATGGTTTGATTTTTAAAAGAAGAGAACAGGGTCACGCTAAACAATAATTGTTTTTCCTTTGAAAATAAAAGAAGTTTTCACAAATAACTTCAGAAAAACCCTTAGGTCGAAGCTAGGGTTTGTACTGTAGATTCAATGTAGAGGTAACTCTTGTTTTGTGTAATTGTCGATAACTATGGTGAAAACCTAGAAAAACTTAACTAGGGTTTCACAATGATACGATTCCATGCTTTAGTTTATATATATACCGTTTTGCGAAATGGTTGGAAAACTACAATAATTGTAACGAGATAGGGGTTACATAACTTTTGTTTTTTGTTACAATAATACTGAAATAATTAAAAGAAATATTCTAACAGAAATATTTGTAAAAGAAAAACATAGTGTGGGTGAGTTATGGAAACTGTATAGTGACTTTAATTTGTGGCTTAAGTCCACAGTTAGAAATTTTATCTATTGCAGCAATACCTATTTATTTGCAGACAAGATATGATGTATGAAATTTTGAATTTCATTTATTTCCTATGTACATAGTAGAGATAAGAAAATACAATGTAATTATACAGGAAATAAACAATGTTTGTTTTTCATGAAACAATGGGGTATTCTATAATATATTAAATACTATTATGTGATTATTACTGTTATTAGTTATAGGGCAGAAAATGAAACACAACTCCATCACTATACTTATTTATCAAATCAATGGCAGTTTGCCTACCTTTTTATCTATACTTAATTTACTTCTCTACACTAGAGTACGATGCACAAAACAACATGTGGAAAAATGTAGAGATTGGTTTATCAATTCCAGATCATCATTTAAACTTAACATTCAAAATTTAAACTAAATTAGAAATAATTTCTTCTTCCAACAGAAAAACAAAGATTACAAAATTTTACTAAACAAAGCTATTGACTGAAATAAAATAGGAAACAACAAAACCTGGATAAATCTGCAGGGAAACAAACAACCCAAGAAGACTGTTCCACCCAACCAATTCCTGAATAACACCAAGTACTTGCCTTAGGACCCCCGAGATTGTTCACTGAACCACCAGGAGGAAGAAACTTAGGAATTTAGGATCTCTACTTACTGTAGCAGTAATTGTCAAATATTCAAGAACTAGCAGTCCAAAGACCTGCACCAGTTCCTCTAGTTCTTGTTAGCAAAATAGTATGCAGACTTTTGATTGCACTCACAACTAGCCTCCCTATTTGAATCTCTCAGTCATCACCTGATGCACATGAGGAATATTTCTGCAGAAAATATTGTGTAAGAGCTGCCTGCTCAATTCGAATTTGCCTTATGTATGCTGCCTAATCCTTATCAATTGTTACTTGGTCATTAAATGAGCTTCCTGCCCATTCCCACCACTTGGGGGATAATGGCACATTTTTAGGGGTAGTTGTCCCATAACCAACAGCTAGTTGTGTGGTGCAATTGTTTCCATCTGTCCCATACCTTCCAACAGCTTCCATTCCTCCTGGTGGGTCAGTGAACACTCATTTAACAGTTTCCTTAGGTGTATGTTTCCTACTTAATTTATTTAAATAATAATAATCAGTAATTACATTCATCCTTGACCAAACTTGGTCATAATTTCAAAACTTTGAAATTAAAATTTAACATAAAGTATTTTGCAATTAAAATAATATTTTTAGAATTTGGGTAGGTGACAAGTGAAAATTTTTCCTTTATTTTATTACTCTTTTACTTTTGTCTATTGGTTTGTATATCTGGCCTTGAGGTAAAAGATTGATAAGAAATTGTATATCTGGCCTCAATGTAAAAGATTAATAAAAAACAAAAGCCTGCGCTATTTCATTTTTGTTTTTTTGTGAACTTTATATAAACAGTGTAATCCTGACAGTTATTCAGTTATATATTGTGCATGTTACAAGTCTTCATTTTTTTTTATAGAGATTTCCGTATGTATTTTAATTTATTTCTTTCTTTTGAACTCTTGAGCTATGGTTGGATTCCACCCAACAACTTTGATCCAAAGTATTTTGGAAATCAGTGTCATTCTTAGAATTCCACCCAACAACTTTGATCCAAAGTATTTTGGAAATCATTTTCATTCTTAGAGAGTGCCATCAAATTCATATTCCAATACCGTAGATAGTGAGGCCTTACTAAATGTTGCAAGTTTAGATGCTTCTCTCATGCACTTGAATGGTCTCTTTCAATCAACACGCAAAATATAACAATACATTAGTGATGGAAATTATGTGGACTTAGTATCACATGTAATGTTTATTCTATAGCTTAGTGCCCACTAGATAAATCTAGTTTCCTCCAAGCTTATAATAAATATTATCCCATGAGACAAGCATGCAATTCCCAATGTGATCTTGTGGTAACCAAGAATCTTCAAGGTTTGATGATGTTTCGCTTTCCTCCATTTCAGGCACATAATAATTTGAAAACCTTTATATCAAAATGAAATCACTATATTAACCTTAAACAAGCTACTAACAGTATGAGCATCAACAACACTTAAAGGATCATCCAAAAGATAAATATCAGAATCTTGATACAAAACGAAGGCAATTTGTATCCGTTGTTTCTAACCACCACTGAGATTGACACCTCTTTCTCCTATTTAAGTCTAATCACCAAAGGTAAGATTCTAGAGGTCCTTATCTAGCAAAGACTTTAGGATAACTTCCTGATATTTTTGCTTGTCCATGGGATGCCCAAATAGTATGTTGATTCGTACTGTTACAATTTGAATCCATGCAGTCTGAGAAACATATGCAAGAGCGCCACAGACTTTCAACTGCAAAAGAAGGGTTGAGAGCATGAGAAACATAATTCATCGTAGGGGATTCAATCTAAAAATGGAGGGGATTTCGTTTGCAGGAAGATGGGGTGCGGGCATTCAAAAAAATCTCCGTTTAAAAATGCATTAATGTTGACGTCGATGAGCTGACAGATCCAGATCAATGGACAGACCTGTCAGCCCAAGGCGGCGGAGGGTAGATGGGGTCTCAAGCCTTGATGGGCCCGCAATCTTTGAGAGAAACGCCGACGAACAGAAAATGGAATGGAGTAAATGTCGAGAGGAAAACGCCGTGAGGTGGCTCCACTCTCGACAGTGCAAATCGTCAAGAGAATAGCCCACTCCTTTGTGTTCTAATCTTACTGTCAAAGAACGTTATGCCTAAATTTGTGGCCTTCAATAATGAATTTTTAATGAGAATTAACCCTTAATAATAAAATTTTAATTATAAATTACTCTTTCATAATGTTTTAAGTTAAAACTACCCTTTTAACTCATGGTTATTTTAAAATTTCCTATGATCTTTCTGAAATTTTATAGGCATACATTGACAAATTAAAACATTTGTATTCTAAATATGATTAGCTATTCAAACTTTATAATTTTACTTTGATTTTATGGCTTCTTTGTGAAATTCATCTAGTAAAATATTAAAATGGAATATGTAAAAAGTATTGATGTGAGTTATATAAAATTTATTATTTTAATTTCAAACTACAAAAGATATACAAAATACAATAAATCTTCCTTAAAACTACAAAAATAAAAACTAATAGTACAAAATAATAATAAAAACAAATACAATTTCCTATAAAAAAAACAGTTTAAAAAAATCAGAACAATTTTAAATTTATCAAAAGCTAAAAGATATCTTACTGTAAGTTGTAATCAACTAATGTCAAGGGATATTAATCTACTCCTTTTCCATCGAAGGAGATCACCTTGAAGCTGTCTGCAAGTCAAAGTTGGGAGTCAGGGAAGGAGATAACCTTGAAGTTGTCTGCAAGTCAAAGTTGGGAGTCAATGACTTTCGTCTGATCAAGTGATTCTGAAGTTCAATCACAGTCTGGAAAACTATGACTTTCCCATTAATCCGACCAAGCTTATGAGATTCCTCGTTATATAAAATTTTTTATACTACTATCTTTATTCAAGTGCCCGACCTCTCCTCTCATAGGATTATCACTTTCAGTATTGATTCGCCTGACTCCTCCTTGCTTGTATTGATCACTTTGGGCAAACTCTATCTCTATTTCCCTAATGAGAAAACTCTCTGCATCAAGAGAATAGAGGCCCAGTAGATAAATGGAACCTTGGCCAAAGTATTGACGAACTCGCTTAACTTGATTGGGAAATTAAAGTGATTGAACAAACCAACCAAAAAAGCAGGCATTTAAGATCGCTCTTAGGAAAGAGTTTCTCCCCAATTCAAAAATTTTAGTCAAGTAATTCAATAAAGCATTCAAGTTGAGGAAATGTCCCACTGGAAAGTTGGTTGGAAGGTCAAGGAAATAGAATATATCCCTTTGGTCGTTGGTCGCTCTGTCTGTGTGGGGAAGAATGTCAGCAATGGCCTCGGGGATGACTAAAATGACCTTCTCACAAGGTTGTTTTTGCTAGATAACGCCGACTGATTCGGTCCTAAAGGATTTTACACTGGAAGGAGGTGATAATAGTTGGTTTACATTGGGATGGAGAGGGGTGAGCGTGAACAGTCCCCTCTTAAGAAAGGGATGACTCTCCACCCATTCTACAAAAATCAGTGAATGAAATTATAACATAAATGGGGGTTCAAGTTTCTTCAACCAGTGCTTGGATCTGAGATCTTAGGTCCTAAATACTATAATAGGTAGCCACAAGTTTTCTAAATGGTCCAAGACTATGGATAAGCAGTTGGTTCTACAACGTTAATTCCAGCATAATGCGTCATCTAAAACATTTAGCCAAACCAACTAACAAGTAACACTTACTGTGGCAGAGTGGATGGAGTTAATTTTATCATTAAACACTCGTCTACCACTAGTACAACAATGGTGTTACATAGTCCGTATAGCCTCTGAGATATGTCCATTAAAGTTTTGAATTTGGGATTGCTAAAGGGCCAATTTGCCAACGATTGGACCTTTTACCACACCTGTCAATCATTGATTCCAGAAGCTACATCCTCCCGTCTTCGTTGATCCCATTGTACACCTGAAAAGAAGGAGGTACAACCAACTGATCGAGGAGACATGAATTCAGCTGATGGTTACAGTGATCTGATCGAGGAGACCTGAATTCATTTGATGGTTAACACTGCACTTATCTTATTTACTCCCTTCGCACCCATTTTTTTATTTGATAAACTTACCATGATTCGTATTCGTGACTTATCATTTCAATGTCCAAGTTGCCAACTGTAACACTTTACAATCCTGGTGGACAGACCAGTAATAAAAGATTAATGACGGTTATGAAAAATTATCAAACGTAAAAAATACTTGTTAACAAATTGTTTACCCGTTCGACCCGACGTGTTCATAAAATTTTTAGGCGTATTTGATGGACAAAATGCCCGTCAAATTCCAACCATGCGGGGACCCCATCTTGTCAGATAGATCTACGTGAACCTTTGAACCTCTAGGCTCTCAGAGCGTCTCTGATAACGGAGTTAATTATAAAAATTGTTTATACATATTAATATTATTAATGATAATCTATGATAATCTTAATATATATATATTTTTTTAAATAAGTGTTATTTATAATTTATTAGTTAATATTAAATATTAAAAATATTTTAAAAGTAATGTGTTAATTATAATTAAACATAATTTATATTTTCATAAAATATATATATATATGAAAATAGATAAATTTAAAAATATATTGACATAATATATATTATGTTTCTTGGAATTATGATTAACATAAATTATAAAGAATAATATTTGAAGTTTTGGTTAGTAATTAGACACCTTATCATCTATAGGAATTATAATGAATTCTCATTGATAGTCATGATAGGAAGAACTCTGATGAAGGAACTGTGATCCATTCTATTGGTACGTCTATCTTAGATATCTTAGAAAAGATATTGGATTGACGAGGTTACTGGCTTGCTTACTTGAATAAAGACATTCTATTCTTTTAGCACTTAAATACTTTGTGTTGGCACAACCATGGTTGATGGATGACTGAGGCACAATCACATTATGGTTCTAAAGAGCCTTCTCTTCTCGGCATTGCTGAGGTGATAAAACCCCTTAATGATTAAGGAAACAACTATTTATTATTAATCCATTATTGAATGTTGAATGAAGACCCTTATTATTTGAAGAGAGCTAATACTTGAAGTTGCTCCCTCCATTGTTGAAGTTGATGCCCCTACCCTATCAATTCTCTCGGCTTGTAGTGGGTGTACCTCTTGTTTCATCTGTGCATGAGTTCTGGTAGGGGGGAAATCATGCGTATATAAATTTGGACATGCATTTGAAAATGCACTAACATCCAACCATAATTATCTTAATTTTTCATTCAGGACCATTGTACTTTTCCCCATAGTGGCAGGAAATTTGGAGAGGCTTCACAGTTTCCATCAGAAAGAATCCCTTAAAAGCTAGTCACCTCTAATGAAATAATTGCTATATGGCATTCTCATAACAGCATTAAAACTGAGCAGACATTATAGCATCACATATGCGTTGGTTTTGATATAAAACCTTGAAATGGTCACAAGGACAGAATGTCCTAACAATTTAGGAATGGGTCAGCTTACTAAGAAGATATAATTATAATGAGTTCCGATTAAATTCTCCATGAGTAAAATGTTGGATGCTTTGATATCTCTATGAATAATAAGTCTTTAACCCTCATGAACGTAAAGAAGACCTGAGTAAAATGTTGGATGCTTTGATATGTTGTGCCCAAAGCAAATTTTTACTGGATGTTCCAATCTAGAAGATGAAACTTTGTGACTGGATAGAACAATCCAAAAAATGATAAAGCAAAACTAATGAATCCAGGAAGCAAAAATACAAGTATTGATTCTGTTAAGAGTATATCTCATTCTATAATAACCTAACTTTATACATGCCTAATTAGAAGTAAATATCAGAATATGGACATACCATATGATGCTAAGCTTCCATGGGGGGAAATTCAAAAACAATAGTGAAATCCACCTTCAATACCAAAGCCAATAAGACAAACTGTGTTGGGATGGTTAACATGCACAACTATCCCAAGCTCTGTCAGAAATTCATTCACCCTCTGCTCCTCTTGAAATTATACACCAATTTAAATGATATAAGAAACTCCATTAAATCTTAATGTTCTATTTTTTAGACTAATTGTCTTTACCATGAAATTATACACCAATTTAAATGATATAAGAAACTCCATTAAATCTTAATGTCTTAATGTTCTGTTTTCGAGACTAATTACAATAATACATTTTCTGTGATATTAACATTACAATGAAAAAAAATCCATGAAATCTCAATGTTCTATTTGAGACACTAACGCTCAAAGCTTATTTATTTTTTGCAGTTTACTTAAATAAAAAAAAACATGTTTATACCTATTTATATTTTAAAAGAAATTCAGACGAACACCTAATAACCGGATTCCCCAAATGACTTATTTTTAACTTTATTGTACTTGCAAAGTCAACATTGACTTTGCTTGTGGCCCAACCAAGGAGTTGAGATTAGTGCATATAATATTAAATTGGGAGTTGAAATTACTTTAATTTATCAATTTTCTTCCCAGAAAGTGATACCTTTTACCAAATTCAAAACAAAATATCATAAACACTGGGACCTTATGGATATATTTGGAATGATTGAAGGTGTAAAATTTTAAATTTAAATTTTGAATAATTGACATAAAATTAAGATTGAGCAAACTAATACCAAATTTAAAACAAAATATTACAAACATTGGAGCCTTTGGATATATCGGGAATGATAGAGGTTGATAAATTTTTAAGTTTAAATTTTGAATAATTGACATAAGATAAAGATTGAGCAAACAACATTGTTATGCTATTTATTAAGATTGAAAAAATGAGGCAATAATGCCATATTATTTATTTTGAAGAGGACTGAAAACTATATTAAAAAAAAACTGGGTGAAAGAGATTGTTGAGTAACTAATAAAGTTATTAAAAGAAAAGCAGAATTTACCCACACGTGATGAACTGAACATAATAACGCTATGCTCAACAAACCTGTAGTTGAGATTTTAGTAAAAAGAATATAAAATAGATTTGATAAAATAAATTTGTCCAATTTTAATAAGAAAATATAAAATGGATTTTTAATAATCTATAAAATGAAATAATATATGGTATTATGGTTGGATAAAAAAACTTAAAACCAAGAACTAGTAATAAAATTAAATAAATCTTTTAGATTTAAACCCATTTCTTTAAAAATCAAATAATATATATGCTTAAAATCCACAAAATCTAATATAAAATTAAACCCATCTATTTTGAAAATACTTTAAAAAAACTCACAAAATCGAAATCTAAATAGAATAATTTGTATATAAAAGACAAAATATAAATAGAGATTTTAGCATCATAAAAACCTAAAAATATATATCTCTGGCCGATTGAAAATGAAATCGGAATTCAATATCATTAAAAAAGCACACATCTATGCTTTGAAAATTTCATGCTAAAAAACTACATAATAAATATGATGGACGGATTTTGATTTAAAATATAAATATGAATGAGCTGATTAAAAATGAAATCTCGATTAAATATATTAAATAAATAAATACCTATCATAAATAATGCATAAGTCCAACTCTATCCTGCATCCTCTTTATTTCCCTTTGCCTCCTCATCCATGTAAATCTGAATTACCTGAATCATATAATATAAAAAAAAACCTAAAATATGTAAATCTAATGTAAATCATCTTAATCATATAATATAGGAAAAACCTAGAAAATTGTAAATCTAATGTGCAGTCAATCATATACTTAAAAACCTATCAAATATAATTTTGAAAAACCAATAAAATCTTAATCTGAATGGGTGAATGGGTGAATTTTGGTCAGAAAATATAATAAACCTACAAAATCTAAAAATCTAAATATGAACATGATAAATTTAGAAATCTAAAAAACCTACAAAATCCTCATTCTAATAAGTCATTAATGACTAGCAATTCTTATAATGGTGGTGGTAGCCCATTTTAATTTTTCTATATCTCTTTCTTAAAAGGTGTAAGTCCAAAACAACCAAATTCTTATATGAGGTACTCTTTTTCATTACCTATAATGTAAATATATGTCTTACCAGGATCCCCATAACCTTTGAAACAGATTATCTTTGAAAGAGAGAAACTCAAAAAAACCATCATAATAGAAATTAATTCATTTTCTAAAACTAGCTATAAAATTGCTCTCTAAGTCAGCTTCCCCACTATCAAATTATAATTGTCAAATTATCCTCATATGCTAGCCTAAAGTGCTCAAGGAAAGGTAAGTGTCATCATCTTATTTGACAATTAATTAGGACGAACTTGAAAAATATAGATTATGGAGAATTGAGCTACTTTGTATAGTTGTATGTGTTGTCTCAACTCAACTAAGAGTATGGATTAATCAAAAGAGAAAATTGAGATTGAGAATATAAATTAAATTAATCATCAAATATTATATTATTTTAATAAAAGTTTTGATAAGAGAAAGAAGGAAAACTAAGAGTGTACATTTGATTGCTAACTTTTAACAATTAACTAGGAAAGAAATAAAAGATA
Source organism: Larix kaempferi (assembly GCA_027924585.1). Lineage (NCBI taxonomy): Eukaryota > Viridiplantae > Streptophyta > Pinopsida > Pinales > Pinaceae > Larix > Larix kaempferi. The sequence goes on along the minus strand of BSBM01000430.1, from coordinate 2,456,377 downwards.
TAAATGATTGGACATTGGCAAAATCAAGTTAGACACTCTTTCTAGAAGTTAATTGTTTATGTCATTATTTGTCTTGAAGGCACTTTCATCCTAAGTAGATAAGAGCTAAAAAGAATGTACGTTATTAATTAGATTTTTTTTAGTATATAGTTAATACTTTGAGAGTTGCAAAAAAATAAGAAAATAAAAATAAAAGAAATAAATTAGTGGTGACCAATAAAAAATAAAGGTAAAAATTAATTGAAAAGTAATATAATAAAAATCTTCAAAAGGAAGATGCTTCCAGCAATAATATTCAAAAAATTGTGAAATGGGTAGATGTGATTATGAGGGCGTCCCAATCCATCGTTAGTTAGGAACCATTTTCCAAATAATATAAACATGTTAGGAAAGAGATATAAACATGCAACCATGGGCTGTTATAGATATGCTACATAGATATAAGAGTTTTTTTTGCATATAGGTCATTAATAAAGGTGGGATTGTAACCATAACCTGTTTGTAAGGAGTTTGATTAGTTTCACAAACGTCAAAATTTAATCGATTTATATAATCGTTGTATTGGCACTTTGGAATCTATATGTAGACAAATATACAAAATAGTCAAAATAACCTACACATATAATTGCTAAAGCTGGGTTTGTAAATAAATCATATGTTTACGAGTTTGTAACTAGTTTTACCCATGTTTTAGAAGATTATGTTCATTGATCTTTTATTAGATTATATAGAATATTATAATTAATTGAATCAAACATGATTTAAAGAAACTAGTATACTATTTTTTTAATAACATTTCTCAAACTAAAAAATATTGATTGTATTTATAATTTATATTTGTCTTATGTTTATCATTTTAAGTTATAAATTAAAAATGAATTAAGATTACTAAAAAGGAAAATAATAATAATAATATATATATATAGTGTAAAATAAAATAACATAAATCCATTTTAATGTATAATTTTTAAAACCAATAAATTTGTATTGATATTTTTTTGATAATTTTTAACACTACACTATCAAACTGTAACAAATAGCTAACTACATATTATTTGGAAAAGGTATTGTAAACAACCTAGCCATCTCTAGTTCATAAGGCCCACAAGGTAGTAGAGTTTTAAATGAATAAACGTAAGTTGACCTCATAAAAAAGGTCCACTAGTCAGTGGTTTTGGTCTCATTAATGAAGCCCCACTAGGTGATTATACTTTTGGTTAGTTATAAACTATATACAGTAGTATCCCAACTTGTTTCAACCATTTCTTAGAAATAATGCCAACCAATGATCATTGAATCCCTAATAAACTTTCCATCTCCCTAAAGGCTCAATACTAGGGTATCTCCATTAAGGATTTCCCTATCGATTTACCTTTTCTCAGGTAAGGTCCGGTCAACCTGGGCTTGGCAATGCCTTCCTTTATTATGAGACGGTCAATAATAAAGTAAGGTCAAGTTTTAAAGTAGCATGTGTTAAGAAACCAATAACAAGGAGCTAGTTTGTTTTACTGGCCAAGACAGCAAAAAACCATGCGAATAACATGAGCTAATGAAGCCATCTGCTTCGACCCCTTATAGCCCTATTCAAGTAGAGGATAAATATACGTGATAGTAGTTTACTCTACTTGTGCTTTATCTTGTAAACTAACTTAAGATTTACATATATCAAAGCGAGCAAGTTAGTTAGCTGCTACAATGCCGAATTTAGTTTACAAGCAGTTAATTTGTCGAGCGACACAACTAACCACTTTTTAAATAAAAACACGGATAGGAGATGCAAAGAGCACTCCTAGGCCTTGAATGACCAATAGCTTGCTACTCTTATATAGGCGTAAACCCATAGCAGCTGCCACCGTTAAATAAAACTAATAAAGCAAATAATTCACCCATTATAGCAGCTTTCAAGACTGCTTTCCTTGACAAATTTGGCAGCAAAAAGGAACCTAGACATCTAGTGGCATCCTTAACCAGCATGAAGAATTCAGATACTGAAACTATGGATGAATTCAATGCTAAGTTCACAGAATTATCCAATTCCATCCTTGTCACTTATGCACCTCCTGCAGCTTCCTTATTGGATTTTTACATAGAAGCATTGAGTGGCAAGATTCGATATCAAATAAGAGACAAGGAACCCACAACATTGCTTCAAGCACAAAGTTTGGCTGTAAAATTTGGAAAGAACATGCAGTCTTCAAGAGAATCGAACATCCAAGGTTACTCTAGATCCACAATCCCTTCAAAAGCTCATGAAACCAAAGACAAATATCCCTTATCAGTTATGAAGGATGCTTATGAAAAGAAGATGCCAGAGATTAAAAAGGAAATGAAAAGAAATATGGAAGAAGCTGAGCAAAAGCACTTGGCATAGTTGAAAGAAATTCAGAATCGGGTCATTAATGTTGAAAGGACTCAACCCCCCCCACCTCCTAGAATTTCCTGCAAAACCAACATGGCAGAGAAAAATGCCCAATCATGAACACAGGCCTCCTAATCAGTTAGAGATTGCTAACATGGTTGAATCATATAAACCATTTTGTAGGCCATGCAAAGACTTCCACGAGGAATCTCATTGCTACTATGCATGCTATGTTCAAGAGCATGGTTATCCTGAGGGTTGTGGTCCTAACACTTCTACAAGAGAGCCTAATTTCATCAACCATGTGGGGGTCACTTATGAAAATCCTAGGGATAGTTGGACTCAAGCCAACCAAGGTCATCAAAGGGTTGATAACGTAACTAGGATTTATGGTGAGATGCCACTTAGTGTCAACAACAATCAGAAATTCAAAGGCATGACATATCAAAGGATACCAAAGGAGAGACCCTCTACTCAAATTGCTCCAAAGGTAACAATTCCTAACACTACTCAAGAAATCAATAATGAAAAGGAACCTGTTGCTTTGAGTTTTGATTTAGGTAGTTGGTTGGCCAACACTAAAGTTCCAATTCCCGTACTAGAGCTATGTAAAATTCCTAGTCAGAAAGAGAAGCTTTTGAAAATGTTAGATCCTTAAGCTGATGATGTTCCTCAATATAGCTCAAATCCCATAGCATCTGAAAAGCCTCCTCCACCTGCAAACCTTCTACCCTTAAAAAGGTATCTTTCTCGGATAATGTAGAGCAACCTTTAACAAGTTATGGAAATGATTTTGAGGATCCTTCTATGATCCTACATACCAGGGAAACAAGAAAAGAAGCTCACCCGCCTCTCTATGTATCATTAATGATAGGTGACCTTCTTCTACATAATTGTATGTTGGATTTGGGATCTAGTGCAAGCTTAATGACTAAAAAAGTTATGTAGCAGCTTAACTTAAAAACCACTAGGCCTTACTAGAATGTATGTGCAATGGATTCCGGACCTGTTAAAGTTGAAGGAATGATTGAAAACCAACCTATTAGATTGGCCAAGTATCCGGACATCCATGTCACTATGGATATCCTTGTCATAGATGTGCCTGATAAGTGGGGTGCTACTTTGGGTTGGTCAATACAATTAGATTGGTCTTATGCAACTGTTCCAGCATCCGAAGATTCTCTCATCAAACTACACACAGAAAAAGAAAGAAGGTACCATGTTGAGAATCCTCAGAAACCATCAAATGAATATATTTGCAATACTGATGAAATAGGAACCAACCAAATCAATTCCACCTTGTTAGATCCTGTTCATGAAGAAATGAAAGATGAAGTAGTTGATGGATTATGGAAAATGAAGTTTGATGGTGCTTTCTCTAGAGCTGGAAAAGGAGCTGGCATAGTCTTAACATCACCCAAAAGGAAAGTCTTTAATTTTGCTTTCAGATTAGAATTTGAAGCCACAAACAACGTAGCAGAGTATGAGGCACTCTTACTAGGCATAGAGATTTCTAAAGACATGAAAATAAAGATGCTTAGTATAAAGGGAGATTCTGACTTAGTAGTGCAACAGATTAAGGGTAAATTTGCATGCAACCTTAAAAGGATTAAAAGGTACAGAAATGCAATATGGGACACCATGGAGTATTTTGATGCACTCAACATAAAAGAAATCCATAGAGAGAAGAACAGTGCGGCACATAGATTGGCGGTTGCGGCATCCACCCTCCAACCTTTAGAAGAAATGTTGAATGGAGACTGTACCCTTGAAAATAACTATAGACCATCAGTCCCAGACAACATGAACCGTTGGAAAATTTTCAAAGATGATGAATAGATTCTGAAATTTATTAATAACTTGGATGAGTTCTCAAATTTCAAGATAAATAGGCAGGAGGAAGGCAAGCAGTATCGGGAAGACAACCAGTCCATAAACCCAGTATCACATGGCTCTACTAATCTAGAAAACATTTTTGACAGGCAAGATGGGAAGAGAAATAACATCGACCAGTTGAAACCTGGTGATTACATTGAAGTAAACATTGGATCGGAAACAAATCCAAAAATCATAAAAATTGGAAAAGGAACTTTTGAAAAGGAAAGGAATGCTTTAATAAGTCTGGTAAAAGAGTATAGCGACATATTTGCATTTACATATGACGAGCTAAAATCTTATAGGGAGGATGTTTTCCAACATACCATCCCTCTAAAACTAGAAATGCGAAATGTAAAACCTTTCCGCCAAAAACTTAGGCAAATAAATCCTAAGTTGGCCCCTATTGTCAAGCAAGAATTAGAGAAGATGTTGGTAGTAGGTATTATAGCACCCATCCGACATACATCACGGTGTTCCAACTTAGTTGTGGTAAGGAAGAAGAATGGGAGTATCAGGATGTGTATTGATTTTAGAAATCTTAACATAGCATGCCAGAAAGATAATTATCCACTCCCCAATATGGACACCCTCCTCCAATGGGTCACTGGATCTACAATGATGTTCATGCTAGATAGATTTTTAGGATACAACCAGGTTGTTATTAAGGATGAGGACAAACACAAAACAACATTCACCACCCCTTTGGGAACTTTTGAGTATCTCAGAATTCCTTTTGGTCTTACAAATGCTGGGGCCACTTTTCAAAGGGCCATGGATTATGCTTTCAATGATTTGATAGGAAAAATTATTGAGATATATCAGGATGATTTGACTGTTTTTTCCAAGGAAAGATCCAACCATGTTGACCATATTAGGAAAGTGTTTCAATGATGTAGTGAATATGGGATTTCTTTGAATTCGGCAAAGTCAGTTTTAGGAATTGAAGAAGGGAAACTTTTGGGTCATATAATTAACAAAGACGGGGTCAAGATTGAACCCGAAAGAATTGAGGCTATACAGAAGATTCCCCTTCCAAGAAATGTTAAAGGTCTCCAATCATTCAATGGTCATATAAACATAAGGAGATTCATCCCTAACCTTATTGAACTCATGAAACCTATGGAAGCTCTCCTAAAAAAGAATACTAAGTTCATATGGACAAGTGAAGGAAAAGATGCTTTTGACACCATAAAAGATTCCATCACTAGGGAACCTGTCTTAGTCATCCCAGATTACACGAAATATTTCATGATCTTTTCTTTTGACTCAGAAGACACCATTTCCAGTGTGTTTCTCCAGAAGAACTTCGAAGGTTTTGAGCAACCAATCGCATTCATGAGTAGAGCCTTGCAGAATTCCGAGCTAAAGTACACAATCATGGAAAAACAAGCCTATGCCTTGGTCAAATCTTTGAAGCACTTTAGAACATACATAGGATACTCCAAAGTTATAGGGTATGTTCCCCATGTTGCAATAAAAGATATCCTATCTCAACATGATTGCTTAGGAATAAGAGGCACATGGGTATCCAAGATCCAAGAATATGACCTTGAGATAAAACCCACCAAGTTAATCAAAGGGAAAGGTCTTGCTAAAATGCTCACTCAAAAGAATGAAGAAGCCATTGAAATGATTGCTGAAAACAATATTCCTCGACCTTCCATGACCCCTGCACTCCAAGAGCTTGACAAAATCTGGTATTTCGACATCATTTACTTTCTTCTCCATTTCAATTGCCCTGATCATCTCAAAGGTCACAAGCGAAAGGCTTTAAGACTCAAAACTGCTAGGTATTGCCTTACCCAAGAGGGTTTGGGTTGGAGGAACCCATATGGCATCATACTTAGGTGTGTAAATGAACAAGATTCCAAAAGTATCTTAACTGAGTTTCACTCAGGATTCTGTGGAGGCCATTATGCAGCAAATACAACTACTCACAAGATCCTGAGAGCTGGATACTATTGGCCCACCATCTTCGCAGATGTTCACAAACATGTCAAGTGTTGCCAAGAGTGTCATCTTTTTACTGGGAAGTAGAAATTGGCTGCACTTCCCCTTACACCTGTTGTGGTGCTTGACCCTTTTCAACAATGGGGGCTTGACTTTATCGGCAAGTTCAAGGATAACTCTAGCAATGGATTTTGCTGGATTCTTACGACAACCGATTACTTTAATAAATGGGTAGAGGCCATATCTACTAAAAAAACCGATGAAAGAGTTGTTATAAACTTTATTGAAGAAAGAATCATCACCAGATTCAGAATTCCTTTAAGAATAACAACTGACAATGCCAAGGCTTTCAGTTCGGGAGAAGTCAATGAATTTTGTTTTAAATATGGCATTATCCTATCCCACTCCTCAGATTATTACCCACAAGGAAATGGACCTGCTGATTCCACAAATAAAAATCTAATGACCATTCTAAAGAAAACTGTGGGAGATAATAAGAGAGCATGGGACAACAAGATTGAGTATGCTGTGTGGGATGATAGGATAACCAATAAGAACTCTACAGGGAAGTCCCCTTTTGAGTTAATATATGGTCTTACAGCCACCCTTCCGGTTAGCATGCAGATTCCAATTTTCAGATTAATAAGTGAGTATGGAACGGAAAAATTGGAAATGGAGCAGAGGATAAATCAGATCATAGAGTTAGATGAAGCAAGAAGAGCTGCCCTTGATCAGTCCCTAAGACATCAAGAAAGTATGAAGGGCACATTTGACAAATCATCCAAGCCAAGACCCTTCCAGGTGGGAGATACTGTTCTCCTATGGGATAAAAGAAGGGAGAAGCCTGGGAAGCATGGGAAATTCGACAGCCTTTGGAAAGGCCCATTTATCATCCATGCCATTGCTGGCACTAATTCTTTCTTGCTGAATACCATAGAAGGAGAAGAATTGAGCCTACCCAGAAATGGGTAACATCTGAAGCCCTTCTATCGAAACAACATCCAAGATGACCAAGGGGTCATCTCAGGGCTTCTCTAAACCCATCCTTGTTGTATTTTTATGTATTTTACATCTGTACTATATTGATGTATCATAGCTTTATAATGTTAGATGTTGTATCATATTTCATATATATGTTGGAAAAGAAAAGATTTTATTTCATGTACTTTGATTTGAAAAAAGCAAAAAAATATTTTTTGGTATTTCATTTTGGCATTATTTATCATGTACACGTGGATTGAGACACTTTTGTTTCCATGCAGGAAACTGATATTCTGGGATTCTCGGACACTCTCTTTGATCCAAATATCAAATGAGTGCCCGTCCTTTCAGTTGGAGCCAGATGTTACCAACATATTTGTACCATAGTTGGATTATCTGACGAGCCGCCATTTGACAAACATGATGAATGTTTGTGTTCCAGTGTATCAGATGATCCATCCTTTGTGCCTAGCCAGTTTTGGCTTGTCAGTTTTTATTTTCAGTCAAAATGACCATGGTCCCACAGGGTTTGTAATAAGTGTACTAGTAGTATTTTTGAGTGGTTCAGTCCCCCATGACTTGGTTAAGCAACTAAGGTATTCCATGGATTTTTTTCCCTTGTCAATTATACTTTGCCTACAACCGAGCTATAATCGATGAGGTTTTCTCCCGCTTCCTCCAAAGCTGGAATGCCTGATTTTGAAAATTTTAGCCATGGGGGGTTATTAGAGCCCAACTGATGTGTATAAGCCTACTAGACACCATGTATGTCTTAGATGGTCATTTTATAGGGTCCCCATCCAATAAAAACATTGTCCAAATTTTTTTTATCAGACGCGTTGGATTTGGGTTTTTATTTATTTTTAAGAATTAATTTTTCCATAGTTTAAATGGAAAAATTCAACTTGTAATATGTCAGTCGTCCGGGGGTGTTTTTCAGTGAATGGAGGCTTGATTCCTAATCCAAAATTCACACTTAGACCCTGGACACCTTCATCCTAAGTTTTAGATCATTATTTAGCCACTTAATTAATAATTCCTCAAAAATCAATAAAAGAGGGTTATTAATTAATTAAATTTGAAAAAATTAATAATTGGAGAAAAGTCCAATTCTCTCCAAAATAATCCAAATTGGATTATTTCAGTGGCTAAATGACATGGAACAAGGCATTAAGGAAGATTCAAATCATCTCAGTCATCATCTAGTCATCCATACAGTCAGCACCAGTGATTAACTCCAAAAGAACTCACCCTCCTTCATGTAAAATTCGAATTAGTGACATGGTAAAGGTATTAATTGGTAAATAAGTTAAAGTTTGAGTTACATTGATAAGAGTGGGGGTGCCTTTCCTAGGTGGGGGCCACCTCCCACTCTTAACCACCAAATCTCAAGCAAATTCGAGTTAACTTCAAGCTTTTGTATGCATTCATGTCAAAGAGTGAAGGGATATACGAATTGGTAATGTGTTACCCTTTTAATAGGTTGTTGGTTTGATATTTAATGAAAGGTGGGTGCCCTCCCTTGAAGATAGGACCACATCACTTATGCTTCATTTATCTTAGGATTTTCCTCAGTGTTTTCTACTGAAGTGCTAGATTGTGGGTCAAAAGATTCTAGCAATTTATTTATTTGCTGGGGAAGACTACACATTTCAAATATAGAGATGTTTGCTTTTTCTTTCTTGATATCTTCGATTATGTCATATCCCATGTCATACTCTTTTGGGCCTTTCCCATGATTTCCTGTTTTGTTTGCTGTAACCTTTGGCTGTTTGTTTATTTCTGCGTTTGATTCCTTTTTCACTGTTGGGTTTGTCTTGGGTTGTGGTGGAATGACGGTTATGTGCCGCTTTGGCATTTCTTTTGCATACTTGGTTTTAGGGACATCAATGGTTTGATCGAGAACCGGTCCCTTACTCCTAGTGGTGACATTGATTGATGAGGATTGAAATTCATCAGCAAGATCTTCAAATGAAGATTATTGTGTGGGTTCCCAATCCCATAGGATGATCATAGCATCGGGAGCGGGTTCTTCCTGTTCAAAGATTTGTTCTTCCTGAGGATCTTCCTGATCTGTTACTTGTGCATCTAGCATTTGATTCATCGCCAAACTCATCGAGTTTATCCACTGTGGGCATCTCTTTTCAGAGTGTGGTTCTTGATGAAAAGTGCAAAAATGATCCATTCCTACTTCATTTAAATTTAAAAAGCAGAGTTGTTTACAGGTGGAAGAGGCTGGCCACTTTCATCCCTTTTCTTGTAGAAAGGTTTGAATGGCTTTCTAGATGTGATAGCTTCCTTATCTTTCTCCAAATCTACAATTTTATTAGATAGTTTTTGCATCATTTTGACCACGTTTTCTAAATCAGCTGAAAATTCTTCCTTAGGTTTGGTTAACAACGGAGTCTTCTTAGTAGTTGTTGGTTTTGTTTCCAGATCAAGGGAATGCTTAGCAATACTGTCCGCTTCTTCCTCTACCTTCTGGCTTCTTCGAAGTTTTCTATCAAGATAGTTTTCTTTGTTCTTTTGACAAACATTGCTATGGGAGGATCAAGTGTTGTAGTATAATATTCAACTAAAGATTCTTCAACGGGTCTTGCTGCATCACTAAAATTATTTAAAAATGTAGTAAACCTTTGATTAAATTTTTGAACCTTTTCCTTCTTCTCCATCCTCATAGACAACAATTCTTTGATGAGTGTAGCGACTGTTTTCAGATTCCCATATTTACTTAGGAAACATTTCTCGAATTCTTCCCAATTTGATATCGAATTAGCTTGCAAACTAAAATACCAAGAAGATACCTTAGGGTCAAAAGTATAGGGAAAAAGTCTGCAGACTACATCTTCATGTTCTACATTGAGAAGATTCAAAGCCAAATAGAAACTCTTAAGGTGATCTTCAGTAGAAATACCCTTTCCAGGATCGTACTTAGGCAATAGTTTTTCTGGATTCCTAGGCAGATCATGGAAAGGTGCAGCCAAATTGAGTGCTCCTCTGGCTCTCCACGCAGGCACAACCATGACTCTCGGTGGAGAACGTGGTGGGGACCGTGGTGGAGAGTGCGGTGGAGAATTATGTGGAGAATGTGGTGGGGTTTGAGGTATTTCTTGATTTGGAAGATTTTCATGTCTGATTTCACTAATAGGTTCCGTGATCTCCTATAAAGATAGATCTAACAATTCTTCTAAATTTTTAGCAAGAACTGAATCTCTTGTGTATTGTGTTTCCCTCCTAGGAGCTTTTCTTCTGGGTAGTAAGGGAATTACTTTCAACCCACCAAGTTCCCCAACATAAGAACGCGTATGTCTTCTGAAGTTTTCTACTTCTTCAAAAGGGACATCGTACAATGGTTCTTGATGTTCAATTTCAGGATTGGGATCTTCTTAATTTCTTGATTCCAGAAAGAAATTATTTGGGATAGTTGTTTCAAGTGGGTCTTCAGTGGGATTTATTCTAACGAATGGATCTCCTCTTCCAACCGTGCACGGGTGGCCCTCCTTCTAGCGCCAAAAAACTGTTGATGCCTCGACATTCGCAGCACCAATCAACAAGGGATTCTCCCTGGTAAGCAATCCCAATTAGACCACTCACCGTTTGGTGTGGGAAATCCATCTGGTTAATGTCCTGGCTACTGTATAAGGTTTAAAGATTTGTTTTCTTTCACCGGTTGCGGGCCGATCCACCATTTATGTGTTTTATATTAAAGATGATATGAAAGTTCTCTAACTAAATGCATGCAATTAAAACAAATCTAATCTAAATCTTCCTGAGCTAATTAATCTATCCCTGCAAGGAGCAAACTGAAATATGAGTAATACGTTGGAAACACACCCAAGAATCTCACAGGTAGTTGTTCAATAATATAGATGCATTTACAACAGAAAGTAAAAGATATCAACAATAGCTTTGACAGGATTAAAACATTCCATTACTCATTTAACACATACATCTTTGCATAGAAAATTGAGAGCATTCATAACAAAGAATTAATTCAGAATAGTTAGGAATGATCTCACAGTATATGTATAAATGATGCAGAAATAATTCAGTAGGCATTCAACACATCTTAAAGCAAAAACACAGTGCTCTTTTCCTAGGTAAAATGGAGCTTTCTTTATATATATAGAAAAATAGTTCACGTACAAGACAAATCAGTCCTTTCACCTTCCAAAAGTCCTTTCATTCTTCTCTATTCATCTATTTATAAGCTTACAAAAATGCTTCTAGAGCCTCTACGTATACCCTAAACCTAGGGAATCTCTTGATTTTGTCTTTTAGTGCCTTTTACAAAAAAGAATATTTCCCAGTTGCTTTTAATGTTTTTACAAAAAGAAACAGAAAATCTCCAGTTGTCTCCAATATTTTACAAAAATAGAGAGGCAAATATAGTTTCCAGCTGCCTTTAATATTTAGATATTCATGCAATGCCAAAACAAGCTTTCAGCTGGCATTTATGTTTCAGCTGGTCTATCCACCTCAGCTGGTTTGTCCACTTCAGTTATGTAGCTAAAACACATACCCGTTTCTCTTACAATGGTATTTCCAGGCGCGTGGAGCATCATATTTAGGGAAATCTCATGCTTGGCCAATTCTGCTTCAATGCTTTTCACACCTGTTGTTGTCACCTGGCAGATATCTTCGAGAAAGTAAACGTGAAAGGAGGTTTGTCTGATGAAATGGTGGAGATCCTTTGCTATCAACACGTCTATCTTCTTCACATATTCCATCTCTATGTTTAGCCCGCTCCTCAACTTTGAAAATCATTGGCTTTTTTCAGGAAAGTCCTCTAAAGTTGGAGGTACCACCATTTGACACTTCTCATGAGTTTCATGGATCCCAAGGTAGAGGCTAGTACATTGCCCAATGGTTTTTTGGATTACAATGTTTAATTTCATACCACAATTCTTGCAAAACTCCATAAGACTTGAATCAAATTTAAAATATTCTACGGGTTTGAGATGTAGGTTTGTAGGGAAGCCTAACTTCCCTTCTCTCCATTCAATCTGCTTCTTGATGTCCTCCATTACACGTGCATATTTCCTCCTGAGCCTATTGGCTTTGGCATTTATTTCCTTCATCCTGGTAATCATTGCTTTCATTTTACATACTTCTTCTGTGATAATCTCTTGTGACTCATAGATCTTCTTTAGTATATCACAAGACTGCTCATGGAAGGGGCTTAAGTAATTTTTCATGTTGTTTGCTAGCTCTAGCGATTCTATCATCAGCTCCTTTCCCTTTTCCAACTCTCAATATTAGCTTTTAATTCCTCTATCTGTTGATTTGCGACTGATTGTCCTGATTCCAACTAAGTGGCCCTGGCTTCGAGATCATTTTTCTCACCTTCCAATATCATCATTTTCACTGCTAATGCCTCCTTTTCTACCTCTAGATTAGGGTACTCGCTTGTTAATTTTCTTTGTTATGATAAGAGGTCATCATACTTCTTCAACATTAATTATGCATATGTTCGCTCCTTTATCAAATTAAGATTTAACTTGGGCACCTTCTGTTTTCTCACCTCAACATCATTCATCAACTTGTGAACGTTGTCCTCACTTTCCTGGGCAGCAGCTATGTTGACGGATTCTATGAACCCAAGGTCACTCTGCGTACCTTGTATGACGATGTTGTCTTGTCTAAGGACGATATCTGGCTGGAATGGCTTCTTAATTCTTTTCTCCGTCTTTCTCACAATAGCTTTTATTTTCCCATCAAAAACAATCTTGTCCAGCTGAGACACAGTGTGATTCTTTGATGGGGTAAAAGGAATGACTGGGAGCTCTCGTATAGAGAAGTGGATTCCCGTGGTTATTTCTTGAGACACTTGGGATGAGTTTATGTCCATGTTCTGCATGTTTGGACTTCCTGCTCCCGCATCCTTCTTGAATTTCTCCTCTTCCTCTGCTTTCCTCTGCTACTCCTTCTCTTCCGCTTTCTTCTGCCTCTCATCTTCTTCAGCTTTATTCTGTTGTTCCACTGCTTCTCTCTCTGCCCTCTCCCTCATTTCTTCCAGCTTGCCAGGTTCTTCCTGGATCCTCTTAGCTTCTTCTTCTCAGAGCTTGTCGGCATGTTCCTTATTCTTTCTTTCCGCTGCTTCTCTTTGGAATTTCTCAGCCTCTTCTCTTAGCCTTTTCTCTTCCTTCGTCATAGCTTCGGCTTCGTCTCTCTCTCTCTTTGTAATTCTGCCTGCTTAGCAGCTTGGGAAACAGTAGAGCTAGAACTAGCTCTACTCTTGATTCAAAAGTGCTTTCTCAATTCAGTCATATTGCTGGCTCTTTTAAAACTTTCTTTGTCTTCATCAAAGTAGTTTGCATATTCAAAGTGTACTTGGATTTCTGAACAATGGTCTGCAACTTTGTTGAGACTATCATTCTTCATGAAAATATTTTCACCAAAGTGGAAATCTCCCAACTCTTGAATGAAGGCTTCAATTGATTTAACTTTATAGAACTTATATTCCCCAATGTAGAAGGGAAATGGTGGGAAAGAGGCCTTTTTCATTCTATTCAGGAAGTCGCCAATCTCGTCTATAAAAACTTGCCATACCACTTCCTTGTGGATCACATAGTCGGTTGCGTATATGGGCAAGAGAGATGGTGGTTTGGAACCACCATACATTCTAATGTGGGTGCCTTCCTTGGAAAGGTAATAATCGCCATATTCTTCCATGACTACCATGGCGTTCTCAGAAGGGAATTTTGGCTCTCTAATGAACATCAGTTCGTACAGAGTCATGATAAATTCTTCACATATGGCCTTGTAATAACTGTTGTACTTCTGAGCCCATGGGATCTTATAAGAAGTATAAATTGGGGAGTCAGCCTTGTTCCAAATGCATCCTAAATTTGGGAAAGGATGTCTTGACAAAATGCAATCTACAAGGTATGATGACATGCACAATTCTGCTTTCTTTTGAACCAGTCCTTCCTGGGAAGCAGCTATTGCTGATGCCAGACTATCTGAGATGATGTCTGCCCAATTGAAAATTGCACCATTCAAATCCACATGATGGATTAAAGGTATCCAACTCAGTTTATAGATAGTTCCATCTGCTCTGCCGAAAGTTCTACTCATCATTAGGGCTATGATTCTGAAAGGAGGCCTTAGTGCTTGGGTTTCATACTCTTCGCTCTCCTTTTTCCTCAGCTGTTTGCTTGTTATCAACAACTTCTTGGAAAACTCGAAGGTATCCATGTTGAGGCTTTCGAGCCAAGCATCGTTCAGTAGGACCTGAGCATGTGGTAACTTGTAGGCTGTCGATATATGGGCTGGGTGGAATGAGGCAATTGCCTCTCCCATGTTTTCAAATAGAATCCTTGATGTGGCGTTTGCATGCGATAGAATCCACCTGATGAATTCTGAGCAGGGGAAGAGTTTTGGGCATGTAGCCGCTTTTGTGATGCCAGATTTTCTGATATTTTGGTATAAATACATTTCTTCCAGGACTGCCCCATGAATATTTTGATCTCTTATCATGTGATGCAGTTCCCCCCACTTGAATTCAACGGAAACACCTGTAGTTGACCTGGTGTCCTCATATAAGGTTTCCATCCTTGCTTCCAGAATGACCTTGCCACCTGACTCAGGTTCAGATACCTTAGACTTCTTCTTGACTCCTTTCGACATTGTATCCAAACCTGGTAGAACAAGTCCATGCATAAGCAAACAAAATATAACAAATTCTTGAGCAAAAACTAATCAAGGGGCATGCAAAGCTTGAAACAAAACATTGTTACACTTGCTTAAAACTCATGTTGTGCTCAACCAATACTCAAACCAGCAATAGAAGATACATACGATAATCAAACACATCATCTTGCTATCAAATTAATAGTGAGACAACTAGCTTCTCTCAAGCAAGCTTGAGAGAAAAAAACTATGATGATATTTAGAGTGTAGTGTTTGTTTAAAGGCACATGATAAACATAACAATCTTGCAAGTAAACATAAAAGAAACTGGATAATTGTAACCAGGGGATGGCCCATTGCGTTGATCTAGCTCGTCTTAGTTTACGCTGGGAATCTCTAGGATGTAACTGGTTAGCTCACTAGGGATGGGAAACAGGGCCTGAGTGAGGCTACTGGGGTCATCAAAGCTTTCTGTGTAGAGATGGCTTAAAAGATTGGGACCTTCAACGATAGGTGAAAAAATCAGCGCAGAGAGTGATTTCACAAGGTGTTCAAAGCTGGCCTCGACGAGGGAGATGCTGACAGGAAGGTTCTAAGGGGACAACTCAGGCTCAACCAACCAAAAACTAGACAACAGTATGATAAAAACCCACAAAGAGGGACAAAAATAACCTACCTGTCGATCTGTTAGTGGTTCTGCGGCTTTGACGATGCTGGGCACTTGGTGCCCTGTGAGTGGTGGGAACAACCTCGAACAGTGTTTGGACAAGTTTAACAATAAACAACAATCAAAAAACCCAAATTCTATATATCAACCCTTTGCACGCTTGAGTCATTAAGATGACTAGACAGGGTTAACTACGACACAAAAACATCATTAAGGAGGTGGGGCTTAGCGTCGTACCAGCACCGTCCAAAAAAAAAACTCTTCACCGCCATTTTCGGCACAACTCAACAAGTTTGAACAATGTGTGTCGGCATCACTCGCCGAATTCTTGCGCAATGTGTTGGCAGAATTTAGCGAGTATGGTGCAAGATCACTTACCTAGCCGATCTCGGCTCCTTCGACGGGGTTTTCGCATGTCAAAAACTTACTTTCGACCATTCCAGTGACTGTGCTTTAGTTCCATCGATGTGTTGTGTTGGAGGGGATTCTTGCTGACTGTGGGAAATGGTTTCAGTGTGACTCTTCGAGTTCAGCTGAAACACATCGCGACTCTTTAAAACAAAAGACGATATTGCTGGAAAGACTAACTGCTAAAAGGAGCAAGATCAACGCTTTGGAACTTCGTTGAATCTGAGAGAGAAAAAGAGACCATTTCGAGCGGACTCAGGGAGTTCCGCCAAAACGAGAGGTTTAAAAATAAACTACCGATCGTGTCAGCTGGACTCGCCCAATCTTGCCGAAACGAAAGTTAGAAAAACGAACGCGCAATGTTTCGGCGGGCTTGACTTAGTTTATCCGACCGTTGCGGCTCAACTGGGCGAGTTACACTGAAACGAGAAAAGGCTTCCCAACTTAAAAATGACAACCGACCATTGCGGATCGACTCGGTGAGTTGAGCCGCCGTTTTGGCTAAAAACAATTATTTTTACTTAGTGAAAACAAGCTTCACTTATTTGATCCTTTTGAAAAAACTAAGTATGGAAAGGCCTTTTAGACAAGACTTAACTCCAAAGAAAACTCTCCTAGGAGAAAAGGAGGGGCCCCAATATATTTCACAAATTTTGGGGATCATGTTGCAGCAACAACACGACTAGTTCCGTCGAACTTCGCTCATGGTTTAGACAAAATATGCGAGGTTCCACTACGCATTTATGCTCTTCAATTTTTAACTTCACAGTTGTGCTTCCTACTTTTACTTCACATTGCAGCTTTTGATGTTCACTTCGCATCTCATGTTTCATAGAACTTCACATTTCACCAAAATTGTGTGCATACTTTTTATTCTGTCATTCTTAGTGTCCAATTTCAACTGCACATGACACTTAGAATTTTTCTCGTTTTTGATCAATTGAGGTCTTGCGAAGTAGGACTATCCCTGTAGGGTTTTAGTGTACTTCCATTAATAAGATCTGGAAAGTTTTCTCCTGCTAACATGGCTAGTTGAACTGCGCCACCATTAGTAACATTCTTGACAATATATGGCCCTAGCTAATTCATTTTAAATTTTCCAGGAAACTTCATGAATTTATTGTCATAGAGGAGGAAAAGGTATCCTACCTAAAATAATTTGTACTTGATGTGGCGATCATGCCATGCTTTCTCTCTATTTTTCTGCACTTGTTGGTGAAAGGCTGCAATGAAGCGATCTTCCTCCAATCCAACCAAGTGTAGTAGCCTTTCTTCTATTTTTTGATCATCTGCCATGCCTGTGAATGATGCAATTCTCAAACTTGGTATTATGTATTCCATTGGCATCACAACTTCCTATCCATATGCTAATCTGAAAGGTGTATGGTCTATCAACTTCTTGCAAGTTGTCCTGTATGCCCATAACACAGCTTGTATTCCCAGATTCCAATCATCTAGGTTTGTATGACATACCTTGGGAAACGCGTTTTCCAACACTTTGTTAAAAGCTTCAACAGTGCCATTATCTTGTGGATGATATGGCATGCTCTTCTGATGGTGAATATGAAATTCTCCAGTCAGGGATTCAATAGTTCTATTCAAAAAGTGCGTTCCTTGATCGCTCATTAGGATCTTTGGGCATCCAAACCTTGTTAGGATGTTTTCAAAAATGAACTGCACGGCAGTAACTGCGCTACAGTCCTTTACTGGTTTTTACTCTGCCCATCTGGTTAGATAGTCTGTAGCTGTAGTGATGTATCTTGAACCAGCTCATTTTTCTGGTGGGTTAATAGGTCCCACAAAATCAATACCCCATTCATCAAAGGCCTGCAAAGTCAATTGTGGAATCAGTGGCATTTCATCTCTATGAGATGGCTTCCCTGTTCTTTGGAAAACATCACAACTTCGGTAATGCTCCTTTGAATCCTTGTGGAGTGTAGGCCACCATAGTCCTGCTCTTAAAATTTTCTATGCAGTAGCTCTTCTTGCGTAGTGGCCTCCAGAAACCCCTGAGTGCGCTTCAACAAGTATCAATGGTTTCTCGTGTTCTAGCACACATCTACGCAGTACTTCATCCGGTCCTAGCTTGTATAATTGTCCTGCAATTATGGTAAAGTCAGCAGCTCTTACCACTAATTGCTTCTTCTGCTGCATAGTAAAATTTGTAGGTGCCAACCATGTGGTCAGAAATTCTATAATGTCCTTATAATAGTCATATACTATGTGAATACCTGCAAATAATTGCGCATCAGGTATACTATCCTCCAAGTTGGTAGGTTCTAATTCGCCTGATTCAATTCTGGAAAGATGGCAGGTCCTGAATTCAACATACCCGGCTTAACAATGATTTTAAAATCATACTCCTGAAAGAGTAACAACAATATGCTTATTCTCCCCCCTAACACTGGTTTATTGACCAAGTATTTCAAAGATGAATGGTCAGTAAACATACAAAAGTGCACACCTAGTAGATAATGCCTAAACTTCTATAGTGCGTACACCATAGCTAAGCCTTCTCTCTTTGTTTTTGTATAATTATTTTCTACTGAGGACAGATTCCTGCTTGAGAATGTAATAGGATGGTCATTTCCTCCCTCACTTGGTTAAGCTAGCAAAATACCAAGTGCAATGGATGAAGCATCTACATGTACACGGAATGGTTTACTCCTGAAAGAGTAACAACAATATGCCTATTCTCCCCCCTAACACTGGTTTATTGAACAAGTATTTCAAAGATGAATGGTCAGTAAACATACAAAAGTGAACACCTAGTAGATAGTGCCTGAACTTCTACAGTGCATACACCATAGCTAAGCCTTCTCTCTTTGTTGTTGTATAATTATTTTCTACTGAGGACAAATTCCTACTTGAGAATGTAATAGAATGGTCAATGCCTCCCTCACTTGGTTGAGCTAGCACAATACCAAGTGCAATGGATGAAGCATCTACATGTACATGGAATGGTTTACTCGAATATGGAAAAACTAGAATAGGCACAATTACCATCCTTTCTTTCAATGTGTTCATTCCTTTCTGACAGTCCTCAGTCCATATGAACTTCGTTTCCTTCTTCAGTAATTTTTCCATAGGCATGGTGATCTGCACATGGTTCCTTGATGAACTTCCTGTAGTACCCTATGTGTCCCAATGTAGTGCATAGCTATTTTACTGAATTAGGTGCTGGAAAGTTCACAATAACTGCGATTTTAGCTAGAGCAACCATCACTCCCTGTTTACAAACAATGTGTCCCAATAAAATTCCATTTGGAACACAGAAAATGCTTTTCTTCAAATTCAGGGAAATTTGATTTTTTCTACACTTCGCTAACATCAGTCTTAAGATGGCATAATGGTTCTTCAATAACCCAAATACTGTCCAATCATCAAAATGCACTTCTAAAAATTTATGGATAAAATCCTTAAATGCAGCAACAACTACTCTAGAAAAGATACCAGGTGGATTCTTCGAACCAAAGGGCATAACTGTGTACTAAAATGAGCCCCATTTAGTGGAAATTGTGGTCTTGTGTATATTTGTTGTATCAATTATGATCTGGTGATATCCAGAAAATCGATTAGTGAAAGAGTATGTTTCGTTCCCTCCAACATTGTCTAACACTTCATTTGTGAATGGGGTAGGAAATGGGTCATGCAGCGATGCATCATTTAATTTTATGAGATCTACGCAGATCCTGATTTCACCTTTAGTTTTCTTTTCCTGGATAACCATGGGACTTAACCATTATGACTCTTCTACTGGATCAATTATTCCTGCATCAAGCATCTTATCTAGCTCTGGCTTTACTCTCTCTTTGTATCTTGGATTTAACATGTAGGGTCTCTGCTTAATGGTATTCGCATCTAGCTTTAGAGGTATTTTCATGACTCCCAAGTCGCCCAAAATACCTTTCATTTCGGAAAACTTTGTAAGAAACAAGTCTTCATGTTCGCGGAGTAAATCTGCTATCTGTGTGACTATCTCTTCATCCCAATAATCCCCTATAGAAGTGAACTTTGGTTCTTTAGTGGTTCCAATGTTCACTTTTCGAGTTTTCACATGATTACTCAGATCCGTAATTTCCAATGGAGGTCCTTCTACTTCACACTCTCCTTCTGACTCAGGTATGTTGATGTTGCGCAGGTCTTCATCCTCACTTCCCTCTATTTCTTTGTCTAAAGCGAAGTTATAACATTCCAAGGAATGTTCAAACTGTCTTTCCCATTTTGGTTGTTTATACACAGGTTTTGGTGTGTCATTGAATACCTTCTTTTTGATGATCTGCAATGCCTCATTTATACTTGGACAGTCGTCCTCAAAACTAAAAGTGGATTTGAAGTTCTGAGACATGAAGAACCATTCTAATGTTTCTTTGCAAAGTTCTGTGTCTGTGTACCAGTTCTTTGGAATTTTCTCCAATGTGTGCACAAACCGATGGACCCATTCTGCTTGCGGTACGTGTGTCCATGATTTCGTGCAAAGGTCTATGTGATCTCTAGGATTAGTTTGTCCATTATATTTCACTTGTACAAACTCAATGTTTTCGAGAAATTTGATCTCCATCATGTGCTTACATTCTTCCCATGTGGTCATATTCTGCTTATGCACAACCCACCATCTAGCAGGTGTATCATGCGGTGCTGTATCTAATGTTACTATCTTGTGTTCATCTACAACTGATATAAAATATTCTTGAAAAAATGCATGAATATTACTCAAGACATCATAAGTAGGAATTGGACTTACCTCTGTTCCAATCCAGCACAGTGATCTCGTGAGCTGTGCACATCTTCTTGCAGATACTTCATGCATTATGCTCTACCAGTTATCTAGCCCTACATCTGAGTATGATATGCAAGAACTGTCACATCGCCAACTCAATGTGACATCATCAGTTGGGTTGATGTAGTCTGCCTGATTCACCATCATCTTGTAGATTTGATCTAGATCTTGAGTTCTGCATTCTTCTCGTATTGGTTCAGTATATCTAGGTCCCTGTAAAGGATCCAAGGGTGCAATGACCCTAATATCTGGTCCTTCGAATATCATTTGTTTCTTTTTCAAATTGGTGATTGCAAGGTTATCAATTTCCCAATCTATCCCCAATAGTGAAGGATAGGGTTGGGTATCATCTACAATTTCGATCACTTCGAAGTCTGCTCAACTTCGCACTCCTTCAATATCAACGAGGACATTTGATAATATCCCAAAGGGTAGAAATTTTTGTTGATTGGCTAACCGCAACTGTATCGGCGACCATGATAACTTCGGCTTTCCCATTTGTTCCCATGTCTTCTTTGTCAAGACATTTACTTCTAATTCTAAGTCAAGGATAATCTCGTCCATTTCAAAATCTCCGATCTGCGCATTTAGTCTCATTTCTCTTTCAATTCTCTTATGGTTCTTGATATGATGAACCACTCTATGTGCTTCATTTACTACATTACGCTTCTCGTAATGACTCAGTAGGATCCGTAGCTCTGCTAAATCATTTTCACGCTTCAACAATTTCATACAACTTTGTAAAAGCTATGCAACAAGACTCATCGTGTCCGTTTCAGTACGTGATCGATCATACGAAGCTGGAATATCCATCACATGTGCAGTCTCACTTCGCAACTTGATTCTCGTAGATAAAGGTTCTGACCCTTTGAAGGTTTCCCTTGCTTCCATAAAGACTTATTTTTCTTTGTTCAGGTTGAAAGTAGGTGTTTTTCCAGTTGCTTTTCTTATCCAAGCCCCTTCAGTAGGATTCTGTTTAGCTTGGTGATTCTCATAAGTCGAAGCTTCAGCTCTTTGATCTGCACCTTTCGTATCTCCACTTCATGTTACAACATTGATGTTTCAATCTGCATTCCATTTTTCAGCTGTGATCATCTGTATGTTCTGATTCTGCGCTTCTGGTATTCTTTCTTGCATTTTTTCTTTTAACACAGGGAATGCCTCAATGACATGATCAAAAGACTTACAATACTTGCAGGTAGTACAAGCATTCGTGTAATCTATGGATAGATGTCCAGGTTGAATGCAGTTATAACATACTATTTGACCTCTTCCTCTTCCCTAGCCAGTGTTTTTTCATCTTCCTCTGAATCCACCACGTCCTCTGTACGTGCCTTGATCATACTGTACATTTTCATTGTTATACGATGTTTCTTCTTGTATTCGGTAGACATCAAATTTTATTTCTATCATGAGCTCATAGGCTCTACATTTGCTATCATCATGGCCAACTGATTTACAAAATGTGCAATATAAGTTCTTATGTGTTTGCACATACTTCTGAATTAAATAACAGTCTTCTAGCCAATGTCCTCTGCATCGGCAAATCTCACACCATGGTCCTTGCTGTTGATTCAATGGGTTTGGTGCTCCACTCACGATGTAATCTTTAAATACTGGACAGTGTTCTTTGGAGTGACCTTCTCCCTCACACTTTGTACACCAAACTTCTTCTCGAGTTTCTTTCCCTTTCTTCATATCTTGCAGTTGTAATGTCAAATTTTCTAGTTGGCTATGTATCTGAACCATACCTGCGCTAGTCTCTCCTATAGGTGAAGCCTCTAGTTTCATCGCAATTTCTAGGGCCTCTGTCTACAAAGTAACCTTCCATTGCATCAATGGTAATCTAATATGTGGCAACAGTGTGGCTATGAACCATTCCTAGTGATGTTGTGGTGCTATTTTAAAGCTCACTTGATCTAACAATGCTTTGAACTTTTGGTCAAACTCCCATAGTGACTCACTCGATTTCTGCTTAATTTCTTTGAGCTCTGTGATACACTGTGATTCTGACTTAGGTTTTTTAAACTCTCTAATGAGCGCAGTTCTAATCCCTTCTAATGTTCTATTCTGTCCAACAGAGTACTTCATAAACCATGTTAAGGCTCTGTCCCGAAATGTGGTAACTAGCTATGCTTGTTTAACATCATCATCATGTACTTGTTTAACATTCCATACAGCTTCACAGAGAAACCAATGTTGTTTTGGGTCCTCAAGACTAGTTCCTTTGAATATCGGCAGCTTAATGTCGTCTGTCATTCTTCTTCTAGGAGGCGTAGTATTCCGTGATGTCCTAGGTATACTACTACTTGGAACATTCTGAGTACTTGCTCCTGCGGTGTTACTACTACTGTTGTTCTGTGGGTTAGCAGTATTTATGTCGTTAGTTGGAGGTTTCTGCGGAGTAAAAGGTTGATGGCCAATGGTCTATCACTATCAGTCTCAGCCTGATATGAGTCCCTATTAATTCCTAATTCAGTCTCTAGAGACATGTGAGGTTCGGTTTCATTGGACCTCTTCTTGTTGCTAAACTTGTATCTTTTACCACTTCGTAATGTATAAATATTTTCCAAAGTGTCACTATCTGTATTACTAAACATTACAGACTCAAGTTCCTAAGGTTTTTATTTCATTCTTAGGAGACCTTTCTCTACTAACAACATTTTAATGTATAGACTGAGATTGTTCAAGTACTTACCTCTAAATCCTTTGAAGAAATTTGCTGCTCCTGTGCTGTAAGACTTTAGAGTGTCCACATCAAATTCTTTAATGTATCGTTCAAGTATGCTATTGAGCCAGAAGTCTACTGCTCTTGAGATTGGGCTATCCACTACTTTAAGTCTTTGAATTAGTTCTGGGGTCCAATCCGTAGGTTCTCCACCTTGATGGAAGTTTTTTCATTCTGCTAGTCTTGCTAGCCACTCGTATAGATCATTGCTGAATAATGTGAAGAAAAATTCATAAATATCAGACCATAGGTATCTCTGCAACCATTATACGTCAGAGAAACGCGGATGTTTGTTGTCCTTCCTTGCAAACTCTCTTTCTGTCTTATCTACCTAGTTTTGTATTTTTTTCCTCTCGGGATTCCAATATTCGGAACACATCACCAATTCAAGCGCAACAACGGAACCATTTGTTGGCTTCTAACTTCGTTCCTTTACTTTTCTTGTTCTGACCCAGGTTTGACGTAGTTGTGGTCCAACAAAACCCTTCTTCACTGGCCCTTTCGGCAACAATCCGTGAACAGAATGAGGTCTCACCCGAGGCGAAGCTATGGGGGGTATGAAGAAGCATGTTTCTATAACCAGGTGATGGGCGGATAATAGACTGTTGAAATACGGGAAGTCACATCTACTTCACGTTTATTTCTTATGCTACTGTGCACACTGGGACTGCACACTCCACAACTTCCCCAATACAATATGATAGCGCAACTCCAGACTACGCTTCCAAACAATCAAACACTTTACAGACTTCGTTGATTTAGTGTTACTTGTGTACCTATGCATTTCACATACTCGGAATTACTCGCACATTCAAGCATATGTGTTCGGTACTTAACATATTATACCCATCAATCATTCATGTGGAAATACATATAAAAGTGGAAACACACATAACTACAAGCATGAAATTAACCATAAACATAAGCAATCACACAGATTCAATTAGACAACACAAGTATTTATGTGGTTCACCCCCCGGATGGGGGCTATGTCCACGGGAACTGTTGTTTTTATTAATGGGAAGGGTTCAATAGTTCCAATCTGCGCACTCAACTGTAAACTCTTCTCTCTAAAATAGGTCTATGCGCACACAAATGCAGAGCCTTTTCCTCTCTTCTTGCTGTCTTACAATGCTTAGTATTTTCCAAAAGACTTAAGATCATAATATGACTATGAGAGACCAAAAATAAGGCCAACATAAGATCTTCTATATTACCAATAAGACCAACGAGAGATTAACCCGAAACTTTTAAAATTTCCCTTTTTACAGATCATGCTCGAAGGTCGCGTATTTACAATCATTGTGGGTAGAAATTCTATGCTACCCAAAAATGACATGGTTACCTTGCTAACCAGGCCTGTCGTAGTCGATAGCTACCTTACTTGACTTCGGTCACCTTTCTGCGCCGCTTCTGGCTCTGATGACTCTTTTGAAAGCCGCAGTTATGACTACGTGGCTCTGACTGCGTATTGGCACGTCCCTTTCCACTGCTCCACTTCTTCTGTCGTTGTCAATCCGTCGTTCTTCTTCTAACGGTCTTAGTACTCTGCTTGTACTAAGGTGACAGGTTGTTTTCTTCCAACTCCACGCCGCTCCTTACCCAAATCCTGGGAATTAGGGAGTCGCTTACCCCAAATAGGTCATTTTTGTACCTCGTCCTACTTGTACTTATTGCCAAAAATAGCTGCTTCGCTGGAGCTATGTTTCATCAAAACTGTGCACTGCTTGGACTTCGCATTTCCAACTGCGCTTACTCAGACTTTTCTCCACCAAAAACTGTGCCAACTTGGTCCATGCCCAACAGAAGAAGTGGCGCCAAATGGACAGTGAAGTTAAAGCAAATCATGGTAAACATTTGAACCACGGGGTTTTGGGTTTAAGGGTACTATGGGGGTTGGCACATAGTTATTGTAATATGTGACCTTCGAGCACATCTATATATAAGGGTAATTTTGTATAAGGAAGGGTTGGGATTTTGATGGTTAGATAGACCTCATAAGAAATATAGACTAAGAGAGAACAGACTCTACAACTAATTGCATAAAGATATGATTTTAGAGAAGAGTCTGCAGCTGAGTGTGCAAACTAGAACTGTTACCCTTCCAAGTAATATAAGAACAGTTCCTGTGGACGTAGCTCCCACGTGGGCGGTGAACCACGTAAATCTATGTGTTATGTATGATTTTATGGCATGTTTGAGTTCATGTTGTTATATTTTATGTATTTTCTTCCATGAGTATGTGAATGTGTTGATGCCTCGAAATTCGTAGCATCAATCAGTAAGGGATTCTCCCCGGTAAACAGTCCCAATTAGATTATTCACCGTTTGGTGTGGGGAATACGTCCGGTTAATGGTTCCAGCTACCGTGAGATTTAAAGATTCTTGTCCTTTGCACCGGTTGCGGCCCGATCCACCGTTTATGTATTTTATTTTTAAGGTGATATGCAAGTGCCCTAAGCTAAATGCAATTAATTATCCTAAGTTAATCTAAGACCGTATAAGCAAATTTAATATATCCTTGCAAGGAGCAAACTGTAAAGATGAGTAATACACTGAAAGAAAAATCTAAAGATCATACAGATAACCATTTAATCATAAAGATACAGTTCCAGCAGAAGACAAAAGATATTAAAGATAGCTTTAATTCAATCAATACATTCCATTACTCATTTGAGAAAAACAACTTTGCACAGGAAAATATAAGAACATTCATCACATAGAAGCAATTCATGATAGCAAGGAATGATCTCACAGCAATACGCAGATGATACAGGAATAATCTAGCACACATTTGACACATTCTCCAGGCAAAAACGCCTTCTCCCACGCTTTCATTAGGCAACATCTATTTCTTGGAGCATGTAGTAAAATAGTTCACGTACAAGGAAGAAAAATTCTTTCATATGCCAAAAGTCCCTTTTCTTTCTTTTATCCCTCTATATATAGCTTTAAAAATTGCTCCTTGAGCTGCCACGTGTACCCTAAATTTTGGAATCTTCTAGTTTGTCATTTAGTGTATAACTACAAAATTGAATGATTCGTGAGGACCTTTTCACAAAAGACAAAATAAAGGACATATGTCTCTTAATGTGTTTATACATGAAAACTTTCTAGCTTATTTTCCTAAAATATAATAAGGCAAACTATGGCCCACATGGTTCTGCTGACTCATTGGGTTGCTCTTCTGCTATTAGCGTGCCCTTTTCAACATGCTCGCTTGATTGTGCTGATTTATCTTCCTTCTGAATGTAACTTTCCCACTATCCAATTTCCCTTACAATGGTTTCCCTCTTAATGATATTGTCACATTTCGAGCTATCATGTGCTTACGTAAATCTAATTTGATGGTCGTTGTCCCTGTTGCAGTCTTCTGAGCACAGATTTCCAGAAAGTGAGTGTGGACAGCAATCTACCCAATGAACTGATTAAGGTCTTATGAGGATATAACCTCTATCTTATTTAAATAATCCAACTCTTTGTTCAAATTATTCTTCAACTCCGTCATGCGCTAGTCTCTTTTAGGAAACTCGAAAATACTCTATGGTAGAGGCATTTGACATGTCTCATGAGCTTGACATGTCACAATATTTGCAAAATTCGAGGACTCCTATATTCATGTCCAACTCCTCATTGGTTAAGGCGCGCAGATTTGAGGGAAAACCTAATTTTCCTTTTCTCCATTCAGACTGCTCTGTAATCTTGACCACGTGTTGCGCATGCTTGTATTTAATCTGAAGTGATTCACTCTCAAGTCTTGTCATCTTTGTGATAATTTCTTTCATCCCACAAACCTCTTCAGAAATTAGTACCAGCAATTGATGAATCCTCTCTTGCATGTCGCAGGCCTGCTTGTGAAAGGTGAACAAATCCCGTCTCTTTTCATTTGATTCTATGAGTTGTTCCAACAACCCAATATTTTCTTCTGTTAGTCTTTCTAACTCTGATATGTGAATTTTCAGGTCCTTTTGTTCATCTTCTGAAATTGCTAGTTGCATTTCCAGTGAATTCTTCTCATTTTCAAGCTACAGGGCTTTTGAAGTGATTTCTTCTTTCTCTTCTATGAGATATTTATATTTCCTTTTTAATTCATTGCTTTCTAATACCTCCTTCTTCCTGTCATCTTTTATCTTAAAACACAGCTCTCTGTAGTTCTTAATAGTTTCCATTAACCGATCGACATTGGCTTTACTTTCCTGGGCTGAAGCTATAGTGCATCCTTCCTGGAATGAAGGATCGATGTTGGTCCCTTGGACAAGTGTGGTCTCCGATACTCTGAATTCATATAATTCCTCCCCAATCTCCATTTTCCTTACTCTTTTGTCAATAATAGCCCTCTTCCATTAGTGAAAATAGACGGAATCCAGGTTGGCCACTTGGCGCTGTTTTCTGGGGTTGTATGGGGTCAGTGCTAATTCTTTAGTGGAGGCAACCCCTTCATGATCTATCCCTAGTTGTTCTATATTTGACATACCTAAGTCCATTTAGTGTGGGATGGGAGGGTTTTGTGCCGCATATTTCTCGGATTCTTCCTTTTCTTGTCTTTCTGTTAGCTCTGCTAACTCTGCTTGCAGCCTATTTGCTTCATCTACCAAGAGTCTTTCCTCTTCTTCTTCTTGCAAGTTAGTAGCTTTCTCCTGGAGGATCCTATTTTCTTCTTCTCTCAGGGATTTTGCTTCCTGCACCTTTTGGATTCTAGCGGCTTCCTCTTTCTCTCGCCTTTCAGATAGCACTGCTCTCATCCTGTTTTCCTCCTCCAACAAGGTTCTTTCTTCTTCTTCCTTTTGGATTCTAGCAGCTTCCTCTTATTGCTTCAACTTAATAGGTTGCTCTTGCTGAATTATTGCTACTTGTTGTTGTTGTAATTTGGAAGCCTACTCATTTTGAAGCCTTGCAGCTTCTTCATCTTGGTGTTGTTTGACAACCTGTTCTTGTAGGACTTTATTTGTTTCTTCTGGTTCTATGTCTTTTGAACCTCCTGCTTGGGATGTTGCTACCTCTTTCTCAAGTTGTATCAGACCAACAGGCTTGGGAGTAGTACTCTTTTTACCTTTCTTCTTGTAGCATTTCCCTAACTCTGATTTTCTGGCGCTACGAAAGAATTCTTCATTCAGGTCAATAAGATGGGTGTACTCAAAGGTATTTTTGACATCAATAACATGCTTGGCAACTTTGCCACAAGGGTCATGCCTTCTGAAAAACTTTGTACCAAAATGAAATATTTCCAAGTCCTGAACATAGTTTTCTCCCTCTTTTTCCCTCGGGAGGTTGTATGCGCCAATAGTGAAAGGCATTGGTGGATATATCCCTTTCTTCCTTTCGGTTAGGATTCTACTGATTCTACCGACACTGAAGAGTTTCCTTAAGGCTTCCTTGTGTATCACAAAATCTGTAGCATATCTGGGAAGCAGAATTGGAGCTACGGATCCTCCACTCATGCGGATGTAGGTGCCTTCTTGGGCGTGGTAATAATCACCAAATGCTTCAATAATGGGCATGGAATTCTTTGACATGCAATTTGGTTCCTCAACAAAAATAAGCTGATATAAGGGCTATGAATTTCTCGCAAACCTGCTTGTAGTAGTTCGCATACTTGGCTGCCCATGTGGTTTGATAGGCTAT
The DNA here is from genome assembly GCA_027924585.1 of Larix kaempferi. NCBI lineage: Eukaryota > Viridiplantae > Streptophyta > Pinopsida > Pinales > Pinaceae > Larix > Larix kaempferi. The sequence continues at coordinate 2,427,369 of BSBM01000430.1, read as the reverse complement.
GAAGAGAGGTGTCTCCTTTCTGTTCCATGAACAACCCAAGTCTGGGAAGGCGTGCTTGCTCAACAAGCAATCTATCAAATAGGAAGACATAAAGAAGTCTGCTTTCTTCTGAGTCATTCCTCCTTGGGCGGTGGTTAATTGTGATTCCAGGCTTTCTGAGATTATATCAGCCCAATTGAAAATGGTATCGGACATGGCTACATAGAATATTACCAGTACCCAGCCAAGCTTGAAGATATTACCATTAGGCATGTCGAAGATCTGGCTCAGCATCAAAACAATGAGTCTATAGGGGGTTTTCAGGAGGTTGCTTTTATATTCATTGGTCTTCATTTGTCTTATTTGTCTGTCAGCTATCGTCATTTTCCAAACAGATACCAGAGGGTCCATGGGGTGTTCTGCTATCCAGTTATTGTCCAAACAAGCTCTTGCTGGGGGAAATCTGTAAGTGGCTATGATATATTCAAGTGCGAACGATGCCAGATTCATTCCATTCTTGTCATTTATGAACCTGGTGTCAGTTTTGACATGAGGGATCAACCATCCAAGGACCTCGGAACATGGAAATAACTCAAGCCGGGTTGTTGCCTTATGGATACAGGACTTCTTGATGTTCGCATATACCAAAGTATCTTCTAGGGGGTCATTAGGGTATTCCTGATCCCTGATGAATCTATACAAGTCACCCCATTGAAAATATGGGGCATAGCTTCCTGGGGGTACATTAGTGGTGGCTTGCGTATCACTGAACATGGTTTCAAGTGAGGTATCTAGCAGGATTTCCACATCTGAATCTGATTCTACCTTTTGCATGGTCTTCTTCCTTGCAGATCTTCTATGCATTTCAAACCTGTATCGATAAGGTAGCACCAATGAGGAGTTGGGCATATTCAGAAGCAATCAACACCACAAATATTACCCAGAATACAAAGTAACTAATCAATGAATAAGGAACAACAAATGGCTTTTTTCAATCTCAAACATCCTTTTAGAATAATAGCAGCAAAACTCAAAAAAAAAAAAAACATTCATGTAGTAACTCCAAACTAAGCGCTTTCAAAACAGAAAAAGGAAGTTGCCAACGTCTCATTCATACATATTTGTTGAGTTGAACCAAGAATCTTCTTCTATTAAAAGTGAGAACACTATAGCATTTGGGCTCTTACCTCTTATTCGAGTAAGAAGCGGGCAATTTGGGGAGAAAACAGGTTTTGTTTCATTTTCCTACTTGTTCGAACTGAAGGAGGCTACTTTTAAATGATTACTCAACAGATAAGACTGTACAGTGCACACATCATATTGATCAACGAATAGGACGGTATTACAGGATTGTGATAGTTTGAAGTATCAAATAGGCGCTAATTTGCAACCATGTGGTGGTTCGCTATTTTGGTATGAGACAGAAACCACCGCACGTTACTGGCTTTAGTGTCAAGGTTATTTTGCTAGAGGCTCAACTCAAAGCCTACACATCAGACAAATGCGGCACTATGGACATGGGCGACTTTTCATTGGTAATGTGTGATATAGAACCAGGAGGATATGGTGTTGTCAAAATGGTTCTTGAAGGATTTCATGATGAAGATGACTCGGCTTATAAGGTTTTGAAGGATACGACTGATGTGAGCCTTTTCCAATAATAAACACGACAGCAGTGGAGGATAGATGGCATTTCACATGTAAATGGAAGCTTTCATAAGTTCATGTCAAAGCCTGCAGGGAGACTTAGTGTTATAAGGTCCTACGGGGAAAACTAACACGGGGTGTATGGCCGAGGAGAAACAAAAAAATTGTGGGTGACTCAAACAATTGTAAATGAAACAAATTTCACGTTTTAAACTATTAGAAGACAAGCCTCAAATGGAGTTACTCTTCAGAACAAGCAAACAGAGGAGAGAAAGCCTACCTGGTTCCTTCGAAGTGGTCTCCCGTGGTTGACACGTCTACTCGAGCAAATAAGGAACTTGAACCAAATGTCGAACGTCTTACACCAGAAGCTAAGTCGGCTTTGGGGATAATGAATAGTTGAAATCCTGTTTTTTGTTTATATGGTAGGGGTATTAATTTCCCATGCATGAATTAATTGGTGTTTGGTGGGGCACGGGGCTCGATGCAATAGTGCATTAAAACCACATAAACCAAATTCAATGGCTTCACCAACCAAGACGTTTCCGTGACTTTCGGGCATGTAGTGGCGGCGATTTGAACGTCCTCCCGCATCGAGCAGAGTTTTACATTTAATACTTTCGATGGCGCGGTGAATGACACGGCGACACTCTTAATTGCAGAGCTTGCGACTATGGCGGGGAAGCTATTGTTAAGTCTTGCGCGAGAGAGATGCGGAGACGGTAAAGTTAACGGGAAGGAGAGTATGGCGGCGATTTTAACCTTAGGTTCTGCACAACGGGCGGGGAAGCGAAGGTTAGATCTTGCGCCCAAAAGATGCGCCAATGGGAAGGAAAAAAGAGCACAAAAGTCAGGCGGTGACTTTAGGTTTAAAAATGTGCACGATGGCAAAGAGTTTAGATTTTAGTCTTACGACGAGATGATGCGCCAATATGGCGCAGATTTTACATCTAGAAACTACACGGAAGGTGGAGAGTTTACATCTAGAAACTGCGCAAAAGGCAGAAATTTAAAGAACTTGTTGGCACAACAACGGTAAGGTTAAGACCAACACTTGCACCTTTCGGCACAAAGTTAAACTTGCGAGCTGCGCTTTTAGCACACATTTAAAAACTCAAATTGCGCTTTGTATTAAAGATAGAAAAAATGCTTTAGCCGAAAAGATAGAAAATTTTTGGAAAATATCAACACTTAGGAAAAAGTTGAAAAGAAAGATGGCTAAGTTTGAACAATAAGCTTCAAAACAAAATTAAAAGGAGGGGCCCAAAACATTTACAAGATTTTTTTGGGGGGGGATGTTGCAGCAACAACAATTGGCGATTCGCTAGTGAACATAGATATCTGAAACAAAATCCTGTCATGATCAGCATGACTTTTAAACTGATATCTCTAAGCATAACAAAATGCCCCACAGCTCAACTTTTAAGAATGCAGTGATCTCTTTATCATATTGGTCATTTGGGAAAGGGGACTCAGACTTATACTTCTTTCAAACTCTCTTAAGGCCGGATTATGGAGGTAATTCTCTTAGGATCTGTCTTTATGGTGTTTTGACTAAAAGAGGACTCCACAGGATCGTAATAGTATCTCATAGGGGTATTCGTTTGTTCCCCATCCCCATGCTATTTGCATCCCTTTTGGATGTTCCTATAACTGACAGCTTTTGCTGTTTGAGCCTCCCAAAAATAACTTTCTTAAAATTCCAATCCTTTGATTTGGGTTCTTCAATCCATAATGTCCTTTTGTGTGAGCAAGAGATTTTATTTGATTATCAAGCTTCACGGATGGAGAAGAACCTTGCTTGAGATGAGTTATTTGAACAACTTTCTAGATTGAACATTTTGCTTTATCTCAGCCATGCTTTAATTGAGGCGAGAATTTCTGGAAATCAGACTCTTTGATGTAAGCCCTTTTGGCTTTTATTTGTAGCATGGGATCATTTTAAATACCATACACCTGTGAGACATGCCTCCTTTTTGTGGGTCCATAATAGCAAAAAAACCTTGGGACAGGCATTAATGTTAAAGTGGATGGGACCTCAAGATAGTGAGAGAGAAATACTGAATCATTAGTCATTTAACTAGGGTTATTTTGGCCAAACAAGAAAGGATCTCTACATTCTCAGAGGATGATCAGTGAAAGCAAAGTTACAGAGCTATATTTTCTTTACAAGTGAGATTCTGTCTTCAAGACTTTGAGGTTCGCTGGGAGCTCTGTCCTACCACTAATCCATGAGTTGAGATGGGTTTTATTAGTAAAGAAAAGAGGAAACTCAAATGGAAAGTACAAAATACAAATGACCGACTAGACTACTGAAAATGTTCATAAAACAAAACAAGAAAGTAAGCAAAAGAAAAGGAAATAAACGAAACTGTTTATTTATGTACAAAAATCTCACTGAGACTATGCAAAGTATTGCTTCAAGGCGAGGCCATTGACGAGAAGGATTACTCCTCTCCTTGGAGGTCTTTCATCTTGCAAGTGGATGGGTCGAGCTTTTCGGAAATTAGATAAGGGCCGACCCATAAATGTTTGAACTTCGTATGCATTCCTTTACCTTCATGTAGATTATCCCATTCCAGAACTAAGTCACCTACTTCGAAATTCCTTTTGCCAAATTTTCGTTTATCAAACCATCTTTTGACTATGTCTTGGTGTTGGTGGAACCGGTCTTTGGTTTTCTACCGAGATTCTTCAATTTTCAGTAGAGTGTCAATTCTAGACTGTAAAACTTGACTATTGGTACCTCGGGAGGCTTGGGTCAATTGCAAATATGAGAGTAAGAGGTTAGGAGGGAGGATGGTGTCTCTACCGTAGACGAGGGTATATGGGGAAACTCCCAAAGCGTTCTTTGGTGTGACTCTATCTTCCCATAAAGCATTTGGGAGGGCAGTGTGCCAGCTTCTCTGGTTTTCAATCATAGTTTTCTTAAGGATCCTAATGAGGTTTTTGTTTGAAGATTCAGCTAATCCGTTTCCCTAGGGATAGTAATTGGCTGAGTAATGTAACTTAATTCCTCTTTCATAGAAAAATTCATTTATCTTAAAGGACGAAAAATAAGTTGCATTATCAAAGACTAGGGAAATTGGAACCCCAAACCTAGTTATGATGTTCTCCTTTAAGAAGCTGATAACTACATCTTCATTAATTTTGCGCAATGGGATAGCCTCTATCCATCTCGTAAAATAGTCCGTGGCTGTCAGGATATACCGGTGCTGCGGAGAAGAATTCGTCTTTATCTCTCCAATGGCATCTATGCCACATTGTTCGAAAGGTTCTGAGATGATAACCGGCTGTAATGGTCCTGCCACTTTGGGTAATTTCCCAGCACTCCTTTTGAATATATCACAATTCCTTGCATAGTCATGAGAATCTCTGAACAAAGTGGGACAATAATATCCAGCCCTTGGTATTTTGTGAGTTGTCGTATCTCCAGAATAATGTCCTCCAGCAGGGCCATCATGTTATTCTTTAACTACCTTACTTGCATCTTCCTTCTCTAAACCTCTGAGAAAGACGCCATCATAATTTTTTTTGAAAAGTACTCCATCAATGATCTAATAAGCTGTTGATTTCAACCAGAGTGCTCTTCTTTGCTTAGAACTCCAATGCTCTGGTAGGTACCCTTGCTGTAAGTAATGTACTAAGTCCCTATACCAAGATTTAGGCGCTATAAAAATAGGGCATACTTCAACTGTATTTAGCTCGGCTTCATTTTCCCAGTCTCGCTCTTCATCAATTGGATGTTCAGTGAGAAATTTACATAGGCCTTGAGCTTTAATGATGGTAGTTGGTTTAAATTCTAAATCATATTCTTGAAGAGCGGTGACCCATTTTCCCCTTCTTTCTCCCAATTCCTTTTGAACGAAAAGGGACCTAACAGCTAGATGGGGAACTACAATTTTAGTCCTGTTCTTAAGAATATATGGCCTAAACTACTTTATTTCTTTGAATACGGCATATGCTTGTTTGTCTACAACAGGATAGTTCAGTTCAGCGCCTTGTAGACCAGTGCTCATAAAAGAGATTGGATATTCATCTCCTGATTCTACCTTTTGTGTAAGCACAGCTGAGAGAGAGTCATCTGAAGCAAAGGTATATAAAATAAAATCTTTGCCAAAATATGGACTTCTTAGAGAGGGAGCATTGGCTATGGCTGCTTTGATATCCTTAAATGCATCCTTTTCTAAATCTGTCCATTTAAATTGCACACTTTGCTTGACCATTTGCTGCAAAAGTTTGAAGGTCTGAGCGAAATCAGGGACAAATCTTCGAACAAAGTTAATCGTGCCCATAAATGATTACATAGCTTTTTTGTTGTGTGGCATGGGGATTTTTTTGATAAATTGAACTCTCTCTTGATCTATCGAAATTACCTTTTTTGAAATGATGTGATCGAGAAGCTTTCCCTCAAGGACCGCGAACACACTTTTCTTGGGGTTCAGAGAGATACCATATTTCCTGCATCGGTCAAAAATCTGTTTTAAATGGAAAACATGGTCCTCTCTTTTCTTTGAAAATATTGTCACATCATCCAGATAGACTACAACACAATGACCTCCCAATCCTCGAAAGGCAATGTCCATTGCTCGTTGGAAAGTATCTCTTGCGTTTATCAATTCGAACGACATTCTTCGGTATGCAAATGTTCCCCACTTAGTGCAGAAGGTAGTCTTAAGATGGTCTTCTTCTGCTACCAATACTTGATTGTAACCGGAGAAACCATCTAGAAGAGAAAAACGTTATGATCCTGATACCATCTGTAGAATTTGCTCCATTGAAGGAACGTGATAGTTATCTTTATCAGAGGCTCTGTTTAGATTTCTGAAATATACACATAGTGTTATTTCTACAGACTTCTTCCTTACGAGAACTAAATTAGCAACCCATTCCGAATGCTGGACCTTAAGATGATCTTAGCATCAAGCAATTTCTTCAACTCCTTTTGAATTAACGGTTCAAGAGTAGGGTGCATTCTTTGTAGCTGCTGCTGAAACGGCTTAAGGCCTGCTTTCATTGGTATGACATGTTGGATGATACGAGGTTCTTATGTTTTCAGATCTTCATACGTCCAAGCAAAAACATCTTTATATTGCCGAAAAAGCTTGATGAACTTATCTCTTTCACCCGGCGAACAACATCTACCAAGATTAACATATTTTGGTTCAGCTTCTGTGCCCAAATTTATCAATTCATGATGCATAGAAGAGCTATGAGTTTTAACATTTGCTGGTTTCTTGAACTTGCTCTATAGATCGAACAAATTTTCAAGTGTTCTCACTCCTTTAGACATGATATTCCCTTTGACTACGTCATTATTTTGCAGATCCGCATCATGTTTTTCTTCATCTATAACGGATTCTTGAAACATGTTTTCACTTGTAAGTAAACTAATGATCTGATCGTCATCATCGAACACCCTGATATTTGTGATATTATCTGGAACAGAAGGCCTGAAAACCAATTCGATAGAACATTTATTATTAGTAGGTACTAATCTAGAAGCAAAGGTAGCTAAGAAATCAGCTGCAGCATTCTGTAATCTAGGAACAAATTTTATATTAAAAGGTTCAAAGTGTGTAATTAGATCCCATACCTCAGATTGATAGCCTTTCAAATGTGGCGAAAGACAATGAATTGTATCTCTTACCTGTCTGACGACTATTTCCGAGTCACCAAAGAATTTCAGGTATTTAACATTCAAACCAATGGCTTTCTTTAATCCATGGACTAAAGCTTCATATTTAGTAGTATTGTTAGTACAAACAACTCTAATCTACAAGACAAGAAGTGTTTTTTTCCTTTCAGGATCCATTAGAACACAACCGACTCCGGATCCTTCCTGAGTTTTGGAACCATCAAAGTACAAAATCCAAAAAAAATCTTTGATCTAACTAAGTTAGTATCTGTATCATCTAAGTCAGTGACTAAGTTAACTATGTTACAGTCGATCTCATCAGTCCGAGAAAATTGAAGGAGATTGGACTGTTTGTCTGATTCATTGCTGATATCTTCAGATTGATAATTACCCAGCTCGATTTCTAAGAAATAATTCCCTAGGACAGAAGATGAGAAAGCTATGGCTTCATTCTTTTCCTCGAGCTGAGTTACATTCTGTTTCATGTGCGGTTCTCTTAGCACTTTGATCTGGTTTTTCCTATTCTGATAAGGTAACCACAAGTGGGACCAGTCTGTGGCGAAATAACCATCTAGTTTTGTAGACCAGTCCCTACTCAAGATCAAACCGTAAGCTTTAGGAATATCAACTACCATTATATCAATAATCTGACACACTCTAGAATTTGTGGACAACTTAATAAGCACATATTTCATTTCCCCAATTACTTTAACAACAATTCTATCTAGCTGAATAATCTGGGATGGGGATGGAATTGGCTACCCATTAATACTTTTGCAAATAGACAGTGGCATGAAGTTTGAGGATGCTCCGGAATCTAGCAAAGAGTTATGTACATTGTGATTGAAAATTTCAAAACATGAAGTTTGAGGATGCTCCAGAATCTAGCAAAGAGTTATGTACATTGTGATTGAAAAATTCAAAAGTCAAAAGAAAAGGGAGTGTTTGGGATTTAGATTTCCCGCCAATACTAGCTTCATTTATTTCCGGATCTTCCTGAGTATTTGGTAACAGAGTGCTAGATTGGGGTTCGAGAGCTTGCAACAGCTTCTTTTGTTGTTGAGGAAAACTACACATATCAAATATAGACACATTTTCTTTTATTTTCTTTATGTCGTCAATGATGTCATATCCCATGTCACATTCCTTTATGACTTTGGGCTGATTGTCAGTTTTATTCAAAGTTACTTTTGGTTGCTGAATTGTTTCCATGTTTGGCTGCTTAGTAGGTATTTGGTTAGGTTTGGGATGTGGTGGAATGAGTATGATGTGTCTTTTAGGTATCTCTTTGGAGGCTTTAGGATTGGGTGTGGTTGAGCTTGGAATCGGATTAGCGACTAGACCTTTACTGCGAGTATTAATATTTACAGTTGAGACTTGACTTTCCTCGGGGTCATCTTCAATCAATTCAGTTAAAGGAACCCAATCCCATAGCACCATAGTGGTATCTGGAGCGGGCTCCTCAACTTCAAGGGTCTGCTCTTCGGGAGGATTATCTTGATCTGGAATTTGTGAGTTCGGCATTTGGTTCATCACCAAGCTCATTGAATTTATCCATTGCGGACAACTTTTTTCAGAATGTGGTTCCTGATGAAAGGTGCAAAAATGTTCCATTCCTACTTCATTCAAATTTAAAACAGGAGAGTTGTTCATAGGTGGGTGAGGCTGATCATTTTCTTCCCTTTTCTTGTAGAAAGGTTTAAAAGGGTTCCTAGATGTGCTAGCTGCCTTATCCTTTTCAAGATCTACAATTTTATTGGACAACTTTTGCATAATTTTGACTACATTTTCCATATCGGCTGATGGTTCTTCTTTATTCCTAGTAAGCAACAATGGTTTCTTAGTGGTTGTTGGTTTTGTTTCTGCATCAAGAGCATGCTTAGCGATGATGTCTGCTTCTTCTTCTACCTTCCTAGCTTCTTCGAAATTTTCTATTAATGTAGTTTTCTTAGTTCTTTTGACAAACATTGCTATTGGAGGATCAAGTGTTGTTGTGTAATATTCCACTAAATATTCTTCTGAAGGTTTAACAGCCTCACTAAAATTATTTAACAGCATAGTGAATCTTTGGTTAAATTCTTGAACCTTTTCCTTCTTTTCCATTCTCATGGACAACAACTCTTTCATGAGTGTAGCTGCTACTTTCTGATTTCCATATTTCTTTAAAAAACATTTTTCAAAATCTTCCCAATTAGCTATTGAACTAGCTTGTAAACTAAAGTACAATGAAGATACCTTAGGCTCGAAAGTATAGGGAAAGAGTCTGCAGACTACATCTTCATGTTGCACATTCAAAAGGATCAAAGCCAAATAATAGCTCTTAAGGTGATCTTCAGCATAAATACCTTTCCCAGGATCATACTTAGGAAAAACCTTTCAGGATTCTTAGGAAGATTGTGAAAAGGACCAGCCAAGTTCAAAGCTCCTCTTTCTTTCCATGCAGGTACAGCCATGGCTCCATGTGGAGAATTTGGTGGAGTATCGTGAGGAGTATGAGGTGGGGAATTATTTGGAGTGCACAGTTCTTCAAGATCTAGAGGATATTCAAGTTCTATTTCTCCAACAGGTTCTGTAATTTATTCTAAAGATAATTCTACTAATTCTTCAAAGCTTTGAACAAGAACTGAATCGCATGTGTACTGTCTTTCCCTTCTAGGAGCTCTTCTTCTAGGGAGGAAAGGAATCGCGTTTAAACCGCCAAGCTGCTTAACATAAGCACAGGCATGTCTTCTTAAGTTTGCTACTTCAGCAAAAGGTATAGCATACAGTGTTTATTGATTTTCAAATTCAAAGTTAGGATTTTCTTGATTTGCTACTTTAAGATCTGAATTATCTGGGATTACTGTTCCAAGCGGGTTTCCAGTTGGATCTCCTCTTAAAGAAGAGTCTCCTTTATCATCCATGCACTGGTGGCCCTCCTTCTAGCGCCAAAAACTGTTGATGCCTCGAAAATCGTAGCATCAATCAGCAAGGGATTCTCCTCAGTAAACAATCCCAATTATATTATTCACCGTTTGGTGTGGGGAATCCATCCAGTTAACGGTTTCGGCTACCGTGAGATTTAAAGATTATTGTCCTTTGCACCGGTTGCGGCCCGATCCACCGTTTATGTATTTTATTTTTAAGATGATATGCAAGTGCCCTAAGCTAAATTTAGTTAATTATCCTAAGTTAATCTAAGATTGTATAAGCAAATTTAATCTATCCTTGCAAGGAGCAAACTGTAAAGATGAGTAATACGCTGAAAGCAACATCTAAAGATCATACAGATAGCCATTTAATCATAAAGATACAGTTCCAGCAGAAGACAAAAGACATTAAAGCTAGCTTTAATTCAATCAATACATTCCATTACTCATTTGAGAAAAACCAACTTTGCACAGGAAAATATAAGAACATTCATCACATAGAAGCAATTCATGATAGCAAGGAATGATCTCACAGTAAGATCCAGATGATACAGGAATAATCCATCACACATTTGACACATTCTCCAGGAACAAATGCCTTCTCCCAGGCTTTCATTAGGCAACATCGATTTCTTGAAGCATGTAGTAAAAGAGTTCATGTACAAGGAAGAAAAATTCTTTCACATGCCAAAAGTCCCTTTTCTTTCTTTTATCCCTCTATATATAGCTTTACAAATTGATCCTTGAGCTGCCACATGTACCCTAAATTTTGGAACCTTCTAATTTGTCATTTAGTGTATAACTACAAAATTGAATGATTCGTGAGGACCTTTTCACAAAAGACAAAATAAAGGACATCTGTCTCTTAATGTATTTATACATGAAAACTTTCCAGTTTATTTTCCTAAAATATAATAAGACTATGACATGGAAAACTATGGCCCACATGGTTCTGCTGACTCATTGGGTCGCTCTTTTGCTATTAGCTTGCCCTTTTCAACACGCTCACTTGATTGTGCTAATTTATCTTCCTTCAGAATGTAACTTTCCCACTATCCAATTTCCCTTACAATGGTTTTCTCTCTTAATGATATTGTTACATTCCGAACTATCATGTGCTTGCGTAAATTTGATTTGACGGTCGCTGTCCCTGTTGCAGTCTTCTAAGCACAGATTTCTAGAAAGTGAGTGTGGACAACAATATTTCCAATGAACTAATTAAGGTCTTTTGAGGATATAGCCTCTATCTTCTTTAAATAATCCAACTCTTCGATCAAATTACTCTTCAACTCTGTCATGCGCTGGTCTCTTTCAGGAAACTCGAAAATAATCTATGGTAGAGGCATCTGACATGTTTCGTGAGATTCTCGGATTTTGGAATAGATAACATAGCACTTTTTACTGTCTTCTGGATTTCAACACTTAATTTGTTGCCACAATCTCTGCAAAATTCGAGGACTCCTATATTCATGTCGAGCTCATCATCGGTTAAGGCGCGCAAATTTGAGGGAAAACCTGATTTTCCTTTTCTCCATTCAGACTGCTCCTTAATCTCGACCACGTGTTGCGCATGCCTGTCTTTAATCTGAAGTGCTTCACTCTCAAGGCTTGCCATCTTTGTGATCATTTCTTTCATCCTGCAAACCTCTTCAGAAATTAGTACTAGCAATTGATGAATCCTCTCTTGCATGTCGCAGGCCTGCTCGTGAAAGGTGAATAGATCTTGTCTCTTTTCATTTGATTCTCTGAGTTGTTCCAACAACCGAGTCTTTTCTTCTTTTAGCCTTTCTAACTCTGATATGTGAATTTTCAGGTCCTTTTGTTCATCTTCTGAAATTTCTAGTTGCATTACTAGTGAATTCTTCTCATTTTCAAGCTGCAGGGCTTTTGAAGTGATTTCTTCTTTCTCTTATACGAGCTCTTTGTATTTCCTTTTTAGTTCATTGCTTTCTAATACCTCCTTCTTCCTGTCAGCTTTTATCTTAAAACACATCTCTTTGTAGTTCTTAACAGTTTCCATTAACCAATCGACATTGGATTTACTTGCCTGGGCTGAAGCTACAGTGCATCCTTCCTGGAATGAAGGATCGATATCGGTCCCTTGGACAAGTGTGATCTCCGATACTCTAAATTCATATAATTCCTCCCCAATCTCCATTTTCCTTACTCTTCTGTCAATAATAGCCCTCTTCTGTTCGTGAAAATAGACGGAATCTAGGTTGGTCACTCGGCGCTGCTTTCTGGGGTTGTATGGGGTCAGTGCTAATTCTTCAGTGGAGGCAACCCCTTCATGAGCTATCCCTGGTTGGTCTATCTTTTACATACCTAAGTCCATTTCCTGTGGGTTGGGTAGGTTTTGTTCCACATCTTTCTCGGCTTCTTCCTTTTCTTGTCTTTCTGTTAGCTCTGCTAACTCTGCTTGCAGCCTATTTGCTTCATCTACCAAGAGTCTTTCCTCTTCTTCTCCTTGGAAGTTAGTAGCTTGATCCTGGAGGATCCTATTTTCTTCTTCTCTCGGGGCTTTTGCTTCCTACTCCTTTTGGATTCTAGCGGCTTCCTCTTTCTCTTGCCTTTCGGATAGCACTACTCTTATCCTGTTTGCCTCCTCCAACAAGGTTCTTTCTTCTTCTTCCTTTTGGATCTAGGAGCTTCCTCTTCTTGCTGCAACTTAATAGCTTGCTCTTGCTGAATTCTTGTTGCTTCTTCTTGTTGTAATTTGGCATCCTGCTCATTTTGAAGCCTTGCAACTTCTTCATCTTGGTGTTGTTTGACAGCCTTTTTTTGTAGGAATCTATCTGTTTCTTTTGGTTTTATGTCTTTTGAACATCCTGCTTGGGATGTTGTTGCCTCTTGATCCAGTTTTGATCAGACCAACAGGATTGGGAGTAGTACTCTTTCCTCCTTTCTTCTTGTAGTGTTTCCCTAACTCTGTTAATTTGCTGGCGCTATGAAAGAATTCTTCATTCAGGTCAATAAGATGGGTGTACTCAAAGGTAGTTTTGACATCAATAACATGCCTGGAAACTTCACTATAAGGGTCATGCCTTCTGAAAAAATTTGTACCAAAATGAAATATTTCCAAGTCTTGAACATAGTTTTCTCCCTCTTTTTCCCTCGGGAGGCTGTATGCATCGATAGTGAAAGGCATTGGCAGATAAATCCCTTTCTTCCTTTCGGTTAGGATTCTACTGATTCCACCGATGCTGAAGAGTTTCCTTAAGGCTTCCTTGTGTATCACAAAATCTGTAGCATATCTGGGAAGCAGAAATGGAGCTACGGATCCTCCACTCATGCAGATGTAGGTGCCTTCTTGGGAGTGGTAATAATCTCCAAATGCTTCAATAATGGGCATGGCATTCTCTGACATGCAATTTGGTTCCTCAACAAAAATAAGCTGATATAAGAGCATGATGAATTTCTCGCAAACCTGCTTGTAGTAGTTCGCATACTTGCTTATCCATGTGGGTTGATAGGCTATGAAGAGAGGTGTCTCCTTTCTATTCCATGAACAACCCGATTCTGGGAATGCGTGCTTGCTCAACAGGAAATCTATCAAATAGGAAGACATAAAGAAGAATGCTTTCTTCTGAGTCATTCTTCCTTGGGCGGCGGTTAACTGTGATTCCAGAATTTCTGAAATTATATCAGCCCAATCGAAAATAGTACCGGACATGGCTACATGGAATATTACCAGTACCCAGCCAAGCTTGAAGATATTACCATTAAGCATGTCGAAGATCTAGCTCAACATCAAAACAATGAGTCTATAGGGGGTTTTTAGGAGGTTGCTTTTATATTCATTGGTCTGCCTTTGTCTTAGTTGTCTATCGGCTATCGTCATTTTCCTAACAGATACCAGAGGGTCCATGGGGTGTTCTGCTATCCATTTATTGTCCAAACAAGATCTTGTTGCTGGCAATCTGTAAGTTGCTATGATATGTTCAGGTGCGAACGATGCCAGATTCATTCCATTCTTGTCATTTATGAACCTAGTGCCAGTTTTGACATGAGGCATCAACCAGCCAAGGACCTCAGAACATGGGAATAACTCAGGTCAGGTTGCTTCCTTATCGATACAGGACTTCTTGATGTTCGTGTATACCAAAGTATCTTCTAGGGGGGCATTAGGGTGTTCCTGATGCCTGATGAATCTATACAAGTCACCCCATTGAAACTCTGGGGCAAAGCTTCCTGGGGGTACATTAGTGGTGGCTTGCATATCACTGAACATGGTTTCAAGTGAGGTATCTAGCAGGATTTCCATGTCTGAATATGATTCTACCTTTTGTGTGGCCTTCTTCCTTGTAGATCTTCTATGCATGTCAAACCTGTATCGATAAGGTAGCACCAATGAGGAGTTGGGCATATTCAGAAGCAATCAACACCACAAATATTACCCAGAATACAAAGTAACTAATCAATGAATAAGGAACAACAAATGGCTTTTTTCAATCTCAAACATCCTTTTAGAATAATAGCAGCAAGACTCAAAAAAAAAAAAAACCCTTCATGTAGTAACTCCAAACTAAGCGCTTTCAAAACAAAAAAAGGAAGTTGTCGACGTCTCATTCATACATATTTGTTGAGTTGAACCAAGAATCTTCTTCTATTAAAAGTGAGAACACTATAGCATTTGGGCTCTTACCTCTTATTCAAGTAAGAAGCGGGCAATTTGGGGAGCAAACAGGTTTTGTTTCATTTTCCTACTTGTTCGAACTGAAGGAGGCTGCTTTTACGTGATTACTCAACAGATAAGACTGTACAGTGCGTGTGTCATATTGATCAACGAATATGACGATATTACAAGATTGTGATAGTGTGAAGTATCAAATAGGCACTAATTTGCAACCATGTGGTGGGTCGCTATTCTAGTATGAGACAGAAACCACCGCACGTTACCGGCTTTAGTGTCAAGGTTATTTTGCTAGAGGCTCAACTCAAATCCTACGCATCAAATGAATGCTGCATTATGGCCATGGGATACTTTTCATTGGTAATGTGTGATATAGAACCAGGAGGATATGGTGTTGTCAAAATGGTTCATGAAGGAGTTCATGATGAAGATGACTCGGCTTATAAATTTTTGAAGGATACGACTGAAGTGAGCCTTTTCCAATAATAAACGCGACAGTAGTGGGGGATAGATGGCATTTCACACGTAAAGGGAAGCTTTCATAAGTTCTCATTGAAGCCTGCAGGGCGACTTAGTGTTTTAAGGTCATACAGGGAAAACTAACGCGGGGTGTATGGATGAGGAGAAACAGAAAAACCGTGGGTGACTCAAACAACTGTAAATGAAACAAATTTCACCTTTTAAACTATTAAAAGACAAGCCTCAAATGGAGTTACTCCTCGGAACAAGCAAATGGAGGAGAGGAAAGCCTACCTGGTGCCTTCGAAGTGGTCGCCCGTGGTTGACGTGTCTACTCGGGAAAATAACGAACTTGAACCAAACGTCGAACTTCTTACATCGGAATCTAAGTTGACTTTGGGGATAATGAATAGTCGAAATTCCATTTTGTGTTTATATGGTAGGGGTATTAATTTCCAATGCGTGAATTAATTGGTGTTTGGTGGGGCACGGGGCTCGGTGCAACACTGCATTAAAATCGCACAAACCGTATTCAATGGCTTCACCAACCAAGACGTTTCCGCAACTTTCGAGCGTGTACAGGCGGCGATTTGAATGTCCTCCCACGTCGAGCGGCGTTTTACGTTTAAGACTCGCAATGGCGCGGGGAATGACATAGAGACACTCTTAATTGCAGAGCTTGTGACTATGGTGGGGAAGCTATCGTTAAGCTTTGCGCGACAGAGATGCGACGACGGTAAAGTTAACAGGAAGGAGAGTATGGCGGCGATTTTAAGCTTAGGTTCTGCACAATGGGCGGGGAAGCGAAGGTTAGGTCTTGCACCCAAAAGATGCGCCAATGGGAAGGCAAAAAGAGCGTGAAAGTTAGGCGGGGACTTTAGGTTTAAAATTGCGTGCGATGGTGAAGAGTTCAGAATTAAGTCTTGCGACGAGATGATGCACCAATATGGCACAGATTTTACGTCTAGAAACTGCGTGGAAGGCAGAGAGTTTACATCTAGAAACTACGCAGAAGGCGGTTATTTAAAGAACTCGTTGGCGCAATGACGGTAAGGTTAATACCAACACTTGCGCCTTTCGGCGCAAAGTTAAACTTGCGAGCTATGCTTTTAGCGCACATTTAAAAACTCAAATTGCGCTTTGTATTAAAGATAGAAAAAATGCTTTAGCCAAAAAGATAGAAATTTTTTGGAAAAGATCAACACTTGGGAAAAAGTTGAAAAGAAAGATGGCTAAGTTTGAACAATAAGCTTTAAAACGAAATTAAAAGGAGGGGCCCCAAACATTTACAATATGTTTTTGGGGGGGATGTTGCAGCAACAAAAAAATGGAAATCATATGTTAAGTAAACGGAACACATGTGTATGAATGTTGCGAAGTAACACTAAGTGCGATGGGGAAGCAAAGGTTAGGTCTTGCACCCAAAATATGCGCCAATGGGAAGGAAAAAAGAGCATGAAAGTTAGGCGGCGACTTTAGATTTAAAACTACGTGCGATGGCGAAGAGTTTAGAATTAAGTCTTGCGACGAGATGATGCACCAATATGGCACAGATTTTATGTCTACAAACTGCATGGAAGGCGGAGAGTTTACATCTAGAAACTACGCAGAAGGCGGTTATTTAAAGAACTCATTGGCGCAACGATGGTAAGGTTAAGACCAACACTTGTGCCTTTCGGCACAAAGTTAAACTTGTGAGCTATGCTTTTAGCGCACATTTAAAAACTCAAACTGCGCTTTGTATTAAAGGTAGAAAAAATGCTTTAGTCAAAAAGATAGAAATTTTTTGGAAAAGATCAAAACTTGGGAAAAATTTGAAAAGAAAGATGGCTAAGTTTGAAAAATAAGCTTTAAAACAAAATTAAAAGGAGGGGCCCCAAACATTTACAATATTTTTTGGGGGGGGATGTTGCAGCAACAACAAAATGGAAATCATATGTTAAGTAAATGGAACACATGGGTATGAATGTTGCGAAGTAACACTAAGTGCGATGAATGTGTAGTTATAAGAGTAAAGACAACATCGATTCATCATAGTCTGTAGATTGTTGGTAACTACGAAGTGCGAAGTCATTTCTGTGATCTATCCTGCTAATAGATGATTAAGTAAGAGATGCATTGCGAGGTCGTTTACTATATCCGCACATCGCCACAGTTACAGAAACCTGATTCTGTAACCCCCCCATCTTTGCTTCAGATGAGACTTCATTTTGTTTGCAGGTTGATGTCGAAAGGGCCAATGAAAGGGGTTTTGTTGTGTCTACAATAACTTCGCCAAACCCGGGTTATCCCATAGAGGACCAACACACCCAGACTTAGAAATGTTGAGAAAGATGAACCAAGCTAGAGACTCGATAGTGAAAACCCATTTATCAAATGTGAAGAGCATATATGTTTGTAGATATGTGGCATCGATGTATTTCTTATGAGGTGAGTTCTTATGAAGAAACAATCTTAAAATATATTTTAATACTACCAAATATCCTTTCCTCCATCCGAATGTTTATGTTCTTTCTTGATTTAGGTCCAGATATGTTGATTCCGTTGAAGGATGGCTGGTTATACCAAATCTAGGTGGGAATTCGATGTTATCGATTGCATATATGATGGTGACCTATGATGGATGGTTAATCATTCAATGGATTTCACTCAATTTTTATTCTTCAATGTTCAACCATCCCTAGAACAATAAATTATAACCTTAGCTACAGTACCTTCACACAAAATTGAGTTGGAGATTGTTTCTGGAAGAATGGATTAACATTTTCATTCTTACGACTCCCATCAGATTTCACTGGATTATTTGATATGCATTTACAACCCTGATTTACTATTGATGAGTTTTATGGAACATAGGAATTATGAATACAAGGGGAGAAAGCCCTTGGTGCTTCTCTTTATTCATAAGAAACATGATAATGCTTGATGCTTTACAATTGACATGAAGGCATGTATTTAAACACTTCTAACATGAAAAATTTAAAATCTCTAAACTTAGACTAAACTGACTCATATTGCATGTGACTACGTGCATCTAACTAAGACTCAACTCACTACTTGCATGGAAGGAGAAAATAACACTCCCCATTAATTACAACTGCTAAACACATGATCAAACTATGACTTCTAAGGGATTTCATCAAAAACAAAAAGTGAATTCCTATTGGTCTATATCTCATCTAGGCGTACAACACATATTCATATTCACCTTCTTCAATACTATTTGTTGATGCAACTTATTCTTGTAATTTATCCTCCAAAAATTGAAGATTTCAATGTTTTTATTCTTCTTCGTGCTCCATAATTTAACCTTTGGATATCTCTTCTCCTTGTTATTGCTTGGATTTCACCATTTCTTCTTCTTGGATTTAGGATGTGCAAAACTATACACTGCTCTTTTTCAATTCCATAACTATGGTTGTAAAACCAATGATCTACAACATATTTAATGCTTCCTTTAACACATGCAAAATATTAGTTGCATATTTCTTCCTCTAGCTCTTCAACTGAGTGAATTACTTTTTCTACTTCTTCTTCAGATTCCGCTGGTCCAAAATATACTGTCCTACAATCCTGCATACTCAAAACACTTGTCAAGATTACAAATAATATCATAATTAGAAACATGTTGGTTCTTTTATTTTTTCTCTTCTTGGATAGTTGCCTCATATTCAATCAAGTTTGGTTAAGCCTCTGCTTTAGAATGTAGGATATCATCTTCATATTCTTTGGTATTTGCAAGCCAATCCCCAATAAATGCCAAATCTTCCTCAAAATGTGTTTCTTCATTAACTTCAAGTTGTTCATATTCCTTAGTTACTACTGTTGTAAAGTCATTTTTTTATGTGTATCTTCTTTATGTCTTTCTTTTGCAATCAATACATCATCTGCTTGGTCCTCATTGTCAAGAAGGGTTACCCTTCCAAACAACAACTTAGCAATGAACTTCTTCTTTGTTATCATTTGTAAGCAATCATCATCAAATTCAAATTCAAGTGATTTAACCTCTATTTCAAAGAGGCCATTTACTTTATAATATTCATCATCAATATTCTTTGTTGGATCTACTCTATCATCATATACTGCTACATTAGCAATTTTATCATCACAATCTACTACATTGGAAGCTTTAGTATCACAAGCTACTACATTGGCAGTTTTATAATTATTATCATCAGCAATAAATATTTCTAGATTCATTGAGCAACAAACTACCTCATTGGTAGTTCTGGAACCATCATGCACATATGCTTGAGCACTGTGGGATTTTCTATCTTCACATACTGCTTCATGGGAAGTTTCATTGTCGTCATTGTGACTATCATCCACTTGTGTTCCTGCATAGTGGGATTCACCAACAACCATATTCTCTTGCTCTGATACACATGCATATTCTTCAACTAAATCTAATACTATAGATTCATGTTCAATTTCATAAAATTCCTCATGCTCTACTTCACTCACATATGCCAAATCTGTTGCTACAAATTCATGTTCAATTTCTTGAACTTCTTCATGCTCTGCTTCACTTGTAGATGCCAAATATGCTACTACACATTCATGTTCAAATTATTGAAATTATCCATGCTCTGCTTCACTCACAAGATTTGTTAGTCCCAG
The DNA here is from genome assembly GCA_027924585.1 of Larix kaempferi. Classification (NCBI taxonomy): domain Eukaryota; kingdom Viridiplantae; phylum Streptophyta; class Pinopsida; order Pinales; family Pinaceae; genus Larix; species Larix kaempferi. The sequence goes on along the minus strand of BSBM01000430.1, from coordinate 2,407,484 downwards.
AGGTGTTCTAAGGCTGTAATTTAAAACCATGCCCAAGAATCAATAATTTTTTCTTTCTTGGGATTTACTTATTCAGTAGAAAATATTTTTCAAGAATTGTTGTAACTTATTTGCATTGTCTAAAAATCAGAAAGACATTCATAATCATACAAAGAATGAGGGAAATACTTCTGATACAACAGGAGGAGACTTAAACAAATGAATGAATGGAATGTCATGAACAAAGGTACTGTAATAGTAAATATTTATCCCATGTTTTCTTAGAAGACATACTGAGCAGATAGAATTCAGTAGTCGGAAACAAAATAATCATAGATCTTACAGAAACAACCTCATCAAATTCAGATAGCACATCGTGAATACTTCACAACATATTAAGAGAAAAATGATACACACAATAACATTTGAATCAAATATCCATTGAAAGGTTATCCCATTAGTATTTGCATTATGCTTGTCAATTACATAAAAGTTGAACGAGATGAAAATACAGTAGAAAATGGCACTAACTATATATATCAAAGCTTAGAATCAACATAATCACCATGACATAGATTAAAATTTCATAGCCAATGCTTTATCAAAGAAAATCCTTCAGAAGTTACACTTCTTACAAAACGAGTCAACGCTTTATTCTTGTCCTTAAGTTTATTTATAGCCTTTAGGGATTTACAGTTCCTTTTACAACAAAATTTTGTTTTAACAACAATTTTTAGTTAAAAAAAACATTTTAGAAAAATCATTGTTACAAAATTGACTATCTAATGACTTTATGTTGACTAGCTAGAAATGGTACTTGGGATCCTCCTTGCTGAGGTGGAGGATGTGGTTGCGATGTTGAAGCTCCAACTGGTGACTGCATAGCTACTGCCCTTGTTTGTCGCTTGAGATCAAGAATCTTGGTTATACTCTTTCAGTCTTTTCCTAAAGGGTATTAGAAAACCTTACTTCCTTGAGGGCCACATCCAAATCTGTATAATTCTCATAGGTCGGCCTCAACAAAGTCTTAAAGATTGATTGAAGCCTTGTAAACACTTCAAATTCTGGATGAAGCTTTTCAAACACTATCTTTACATCTAGTTCCCCTTGGATATATGAAAATCCAGCCTCAGAGTTGTGAGAATCCATCAGAAAGACATCAAAACATTCCTTTGGGTATATATCCCCATTGCCATCCCAAAATTAAGGAAGTCCTAATTGGAATAGATCATTAAATATGGCTTTAAAGGAACGAAAAATCATGAGAAAGTTGATTGGCCATATCATTGACATTTTGATCCATCATGCCTTTACTTATCACTTTGTTATCTTCCATTATAATATTGGTTATGTCCCTTATAGCACAATCCTAAAGCTCTTGATAATATTTTTCATCCACAAAATCTATTACTTCCTTGGCAGTATTTGGTCTCTTATCCAAATTATTTAGAATGTTGTGTGAGTTTTGAGAAGCTATAATAGCTAGATCCCACTCTTCTTATGAGATGACAAAATTATTCCAGTGAGAAGTAATCAACATGGATATTGTTCCCATATTAAATTCTTAGAAGCCCTTAGAAATGTATTACCAGCTAACTTTCTAGCTAGCTCTTAAATGTTTTTTGCAAATCAGTCTTGGACTGCTGTATATCAGAAATAACATTGTTTATTATAATCACTTCTTCATTCAGGACTTTCAATTCATCATTAGTTTGCCTCAATTCCTCCTACACACGGTTAAGCTGAGCATCTTTGAGACTCATCTCGGTTATGCCCTAGGCCAATTTGTCTGTAGGGTCTACTGACGATGTTGCTTGTAAAACTATGGCTTTATTCAACATGAGGTCTTGATTTTGCTTTTTTAACTCAATTTCTCTCTCAAGAGACAATTCATTCCTTATGAGCCTGATTTTCAACCACTGCTTTATCCATCTTTGAGTGTATTGCTAATATCTCTATCATTTGAGGATGTTCAACTGTGGGCATGTTCAATTTATTTTTTAGAGCTGAAATCTCCTTGTCCTTTTGCCTTAGAATATTCTGGATGGTGTTGATCTATGGTTATCATTGATGTCAACTAATATCAAAGAGGATGTCAATTGATTCAGTTTGAGTCATTCATATCAACTGATGTCAAAGTGGATACAACATTCCTACAACAATTTGAAGAAGTATAAGGAAACCACTTTGAAGAAGTATTTGCGCAAGATGATGAAAGTGACAAACATGGATGCTAGTTTGAAGAAGTATATCCAAAATTTCATTCAGTATGAAGATGTTTGTCCAAGGATACATCATGTATGATCAGTTTCAAGAAGTAGAAAAGAAGGATACATCATGTATGATCAGTTTCAAGAAGTAGAAAAGAAGGATACATCATGCAAATCCAGTTTGAAGAAGTACATAAGGAAGGTACATCATGAAAGACATCCTCCTTCAAGCAGTACCTGCTCAGAATTCAAGTCTACCAAGTCACATTCTCTCATGGTAAGCAGTCAAAGGACTGTTCGGACAATGGTACATGTGCACAAGCATCCAAGGAGTTGGTTAAGAAGTAGTACAAGTGAGCAAGCATGTTGAAAGAAGACTTTGGAATATGCAAGAAATTGCTTGGTCAAATATCGGGAGTGCGCAAACAGCTTATGGTTGGACAGTCCTAAAAGTGCACATGTATTACAAAATCAAAAGATTCTTTCAGTTTGTAAAGGGTGCACAAGTTCCAAGAAGTGTACAGTGGTTGAAGTTAGTCTATGAGAAAATTCCATAGTCGATGGTATAATAGATGTGCAAGTACCACAAGTGATGATGATGCAAGGGTCAAAGTCCCACCAAGCAGAAGATGGATTATGCGTAGATTCCGGGAAACACCAATACATTAGGTGTGCATGTCCAACATGTGATGACGCAGAAAGGGTTGAAGTCCCATCAAGTAGAAGTTAGTGTATGTGCAGATTCTGTAAAGCATCAATGCATCAAGGGTGCAATACCCACAAGGGATGGTACAACAAGGGTCATAGACTCATCAAGTTGAAGAGCAAGGATGCACACATACCTTAAAACAATGGTACATCAAAAGCACAAATGTACACCACCAAGGTGTAATGTCCCACTAAGTTGTGTACCATGAAGGCATAATACACACAACATATAACACAATATCAGCGCAGAATATGACATGTGGCATATGCACAATCCATGAAATATGGAATAAGGGAAGACACAACCAACTTGCATACATACAATCCGTGCAGGACATGTATAAATAGAGATGCAAGTTGGATATTTGAAGTAAGCTTCATGGTTAGAGAATAAGAGCTTCAAGTAGAAGTTTCAGTTTGATATTTGGGGCATCAAAGGGATTGAGGATAGAACATAATGATCTAGCGAGGAGTCGAGTGCACATGTAGTAGAATGAATTTTTGATGGTGCACATAACAATGTTGTATATCTATGATGGATTCCCAAGTACTGAAAGGAAGAAATATTGAATAATGTGCAAGTGCTTAATGTTTTGAATGACAATATTATAGTCATCGCGCCTATAGTCAGATACACTGTAAAGACAGAAGCACAGAGATAGAACCGAAGTATATCAGGTGTTGTGCAGATGTATAGCTTATGCATATAAGCAGAAGTGATAGTGTGTGAAGTTGAGAAGACCATCTAATGCACAACGACAGAACAACAGCAGGATAAGCATGTCATGATGTAGATGATTTGAGACAAGTACATTAAACCGAAAAGACGTATCATTTGATGCACATGACATCAAAGATTGTATAAAATATCGTGGCACTTTAACATAATGGACACATCAGTAAGTGCATAGTTCCATCTGTTATTGGTGCATGATTTTAGAATAGAAAAATATCAATTGAAAGCATAGTATCAGTTGGTGAAAGCAGTAGCACTATAGCAGAACTAGAAAGCATACCTCAGCGTAGAATACAGTATCAACAAGCACACAGTACATAAAGTAAGTCATCAACAGAAGTATGAATTAAGAGGAATGAGAAGACAAGTGATGTATGGAACTTGGTGACAGAGAATCGAATGCATACGAAAGTAGCGCAAAACAGAACTATCATCAAAATATCACAAGACTGCATGGAGATGAATTTTAGTAAGACATAATCATATATTGGACATCAGGGAGTTCGAGCTTCCTTCAGGTCGGTTCTTGTAAAACAACAAGGAGACGGGGAGTTGGAAATTCCTTTAGGTTGGTTCCTGTAAAACAAAAAGAAGACAGGGGTTTGTATCCTACTTCTAGTTGGTACTAGAGAAACAAAGGGAGTTATTGATTCCTTAAGGTCGGTGCCTAAAAAACCAGGGGGTTGGTGCCTCCATCCAGTTGGTGTTGGTAAACACAGGAATTTGGTGCTTCCATGAATGTGTTATTTCTCATTATAAAGAAGCATTCCATGGTTTTCTCCCGTTTGGGTTTCCATGTAAAAATATTGTGTGTTATGTGTTCTTTTTCTTGGTGCATATATGGATGAATGCTTATTTATTTATGCATAACTGAAGATAAAGATTAAGTAAAGGATAATCTGTTAAAGAAGGAAACAAATGTTGATAAATTCACTAATACTGATTCACCCCCCTCTTAGTATTCGATCGATTCCAAAAATTGGTATTAGAGTCAGTGTCTTCAGTAACAGATTAACATATGGAAGATAGATCATTGCGTAGAAATGGATAAGCAGGAAGGCCTTTCCACCAATAGAGCACCAAGGTTTAGCGACACCAATTATGTTTTATGGAATCTATGTATGGAAGTTTATCTGCAATATTTGGGAGCATATGTTTGGCAATCTATCATCGATGGTTATGATGTCCCAACATTTGTGCTAGTTAATCCAACGCAAAAGAGAATCTATGAAAGCAATGCAACAGCCAGAAATGCTTTGCTATGTGGATTGACAAGTGATGAATTCGTCAAGGTTATGCACTGCACATCAGCGAAGGAAGTTTGGGACAAACTCATAGGTATCTATGAAGGCAACTATAAGGTAAAGAAAGAAAAAATGCAAAACTACTCTAGACAATTTGAATCACTGAGAATGAAATATGAAGATAAAATCACATATTATTTCTTAAGATTAGACGAGTTAGTCAATTCTATTAAAAGTATTGGGGTCACATTGGACGAAGAATCAGTGGTACAGAAGATATTGAGCACGTTGCTTCAAAGATTCGATGCAAAGGTGTATGTGTTACAATATCGATCTAATATTGAAGACCTGGCGAAGGATGAGCTTCAGGGGGTTCTCACTGCATACGAGATGAGAACTGACAAAGAGACTCCCATCAGAAAGGAAGTTGCTTTTAAAGCTATAGGAAAGGATAAGCATGATCATGACAAATACTGGTGTGATGAGTCGGATGATGAGGAATAAAAAAATTTCAAAAAGATGAAAAGAGGATGAGGTAAGTACAAGAACAAGTTACCCTTCAAATGATTTAGATGTGGAGGAATAGGTCATTATGCCTCAAACTGTCCTTTCAAGGAAAATGGAGACAACAAAAATAATAAGGGATCTAGCTTGTATGATCAGAAAACTACGCGCTCACAACACAGACCTACAAATAAAAGGAGGATTCCAAAACAAAGGAAGAGTATGTAGACTGAATAAGTAAGCAATGCATTTGAAGGAAGTGATTGCAATGAAAAAACTAATAAGTACTCTTCATGGCTCATGTAGTAGAATAAATCAAATATGAAAGGAAGAAGAACAGTTTGAAGAACACACCAGTTGTGCAAAGCAAGCCAGGATCACTAGACAAGTATTTTTTCAGTGGATTGTTCAAAACACCTCCAAATCCAGTCACACCTCCAAAACCTGTTGCAGAGGTCAGGGCTAACAGTCAATCAGATAACAATGAAGACACTGCAAATATTGACTAGGAAGGTGAATTGATTAGTTCCCTGGATGACTTAAGGAAGTCAAAGAAGAAGAATAAACTCTTGTAGGACAATTGTCAAAGTATGAAGAACATAACAAAACATGTCAAGAAACTGTTGGCACAGAATTTCGTGAAACGAAAACCATCTATGAGATTCAACTGAGTTGCACACAAGACAAATTTCAAGTACTTGAGAAATATAAATTTGCATTGAAAGCTTCACTGGAGGAATTGGTACAGAAAATCAAGATGATGACAAATCAACTTGAAGAAAAGAACAAAGAGATATCTCATCTAGAAGACAAGATGACTAAGATAAAGGGAAAGAAACAAGCATGTATTTCAAGAAGCAATCCTATCTATGCATAATCAGAAAGTAAGACATCATCTGAATATGAAGTGCAAAATAAGTTAAAATATAGGACGTCAATACTGAACGTGATTATGAAGGATCAGAGACCACCTTAAGACAAAACATGACTTGGTTATGTAAAGACACCAAAGAAGATCTATGAGAGAGAACATTGTCCAAATCATTTTAAGTCCTTAAGGTATGATGATTCCTTCAAATACAGAAGAATCTATAGGGTGAGATGCACAAGATGCAAATGTTTTGTTCATATTGCAAAATATTGTCAAACTGTGAGATGATATGCATGTGATGAGTTCAGACACAAGGCCATGTACTGTCGAAAAGCAGTGAGCTATTCGAATTAATACTTGTTTCCCAAAGGATATCCCATTCAAAGAGACTTTAGTAGAAAATATTCATAGCAAAATCAAAACAGAAGTGCACACAACAATGCTTGGGTAAGGAAATATCCTCAGAAGTGCACTGAAGATGCAAATAATCCATGAGCATCTAATGCAGCAAGCAATTTTTGTCTCTCTGGATAGTCCCATAAGTACTATGTGAAACCCCTGAATTCAACACGGTGCATCTAAAGAATTCAAGGTGATTTTTGTTAGGTGTGTGGTTAGAATTTGTCTGTGGTTAAGATGTCTATCACAAGTATGTTCGCACAAGGTTATGTGTTAAGTTATTAATGTTGCAGAAAAATTAAGTGGTTGAATATTTTCACTACATGTAATACAATACAGAGAGTATCACTTTGAATTTAGTAGTACAGACACATGAAGAATCAAACATTGCCAAAAGACATGAAATTGCGCAAAGTAGATATGTTCATTATATTCAAAATTGGGCATGATTACAAAATTGCATGAGTCAAGACTCCATGCCAAAGCCCAAAAATGGCATAAATAAGAAGATGGAAAAAAATGAAAGATGTTGAATCATTCTAGATCCAAAGCTCAAGGTCAAGCTCCATGACTGACCGGTTTACAAGGCGTAGCTCCAAACCCACTGGAACCAGTACAATACACTCCGAAGATGGGTGTAGAGGAATAAGTTGCAGAGTTGTAGATGATGATGGTTCAACATGTTGAGGCCGAAGACGAGACAGTTCATTCAATATTTGTTGTTACTGACACTCCATATTATCAACCTAATGAGTCAAGAGAATCAGTTTTTCAGAATGATGGTGATTCACTTGTGAATAAGAGTATTGCTGAAGAAACGTATTTTCTTCCATTTGTTATTTCTAGGAGCCCATATCAACTCTCAAGCGCGGAAACTCAAACTGTTGAGTCTAGACGGAAAGATGCACACTCTCAAGGGAATTTATTACTATGTGATAGAAGGAAGCCATTGGAAGGAAGAGGAAGAATCCAAAGAAGGAGCATACAAAAATGTGACATGGAAGAGCAAGAATGCAAGAGACGATGAACCATAATTTGTTCGCAGAAATATTATAGAGTTGATTGAAATACAATCATGCGCATGAAATTAATTTAATGAGATATGCACTCAATGTTGCACAAGTCAAAGAAGGTGATGGAGTCTCCAAAACTAAAAGTTGGAGTTAATGAATTTTTGGAAAGAATACAAAGAGTTGGAAATTCATCTCATTGCACAATATGATGGTTAATGTTGCCCCAAAATTTTCAAGTACGGAAGCGACATGTCACTGTTGCCACATGAACTGAGTGTCATATCTGCTTTTATGCTGAGTTGGTCGATAAATGAAAAGTGTGCCATATATTTGGATGTCTTGGAAAGGGATGCCACAACATTAAATGCAACAAGTCCATATGGCAGTGCAGTAAATGCAACAGATGAAGCAATTAGGTGCATGAAGTGTAATGCAAAACTAGTAGAGGATTGAATTTGGCACTACATAGTTGGCACGAAAGGAAGTCTATATGGATCACTGCGCAAGGAATGGTGAAATATTGTGACAAGAACAAGAGATCAAGATGAAGAATCAATGTAATATCTATATCAAGAAAGGAATCAAAGATAATTATGAAAATATATCAGTATAGAATTTCAACATAGAAATGAAGCATGAATACAGAGGGAGTCATCCCTGAAAACAACTAAGGTAGACGCCAGTGCAAAAAAAAATATGAACTTACATTGTGCAAGTATTGGAACCTCTTTTCCATTGATGTCAAAGGGGAAAAAGTGCATGAATCTAACAAGACACCAAGAACAACTAAAGAGTAATGCATGAATATGGAACTTGTTGGAATATTCTCCCCATCATTTTTTCAGTTTTGCATGTCTACATGCATTTTGCATGCATCCAGTCATCCACATGCAATTGCATGCATCGATTCATCACCCTGATGGCCCTCCCAGCACCTAGAGCTTGTTCCTAGCTCTCCAGAGCCTGTCTACAGCCCCCAATTGGCCTCCCACCTACCTAAAGCGCCTTCTTTGAGTTTCCACATGCCTAGTGCGCCTTTGCTCACCTAACACAGTTAGTTAGAGCGCCTTTGCTCACCTACCACCAGTTATCACTCAGTTAGGGCGCCTTTTCTCACCTACCAGTAGTTATCACTCAGTTAGTGCATGGAATGAGTAGTTCTTCCACTAATTGCTCATCCTAACTACCTGTAGCTCCTAGTTAGCTAGTTTTGGAGTACCACTTGACCCTATGACAGCCTCATGCTCCCCCCTTGGAGTCTCCATTCCTTGATTTATGACTAGATAGTTCAGTTAGACTCAGTTAGACACACTTAACTGACTATTAACATTTATGACTGATACTACTGACTGGATGATGTCTCCATTGTTATCCAAGCTAGACTTTGAGCTCAGATTTGAATTCCCTACTTCGCTAATTCGAATCCTATATGATGCTCCATCACAGATTATTGTAACACATTCATTATTCATTGTATGATACTGATATTGTCTATTATTTTATGTTTATAAGTGATTATTGAGTGCATTCTTCTCTTCTTCTTTGCAACATTATTGAGAGTTTGATTGTGAGTTTGTTACAGTTGCTATATCCCTTGCAGATTATCACATGGTATCAGAGTAATAAGTATCTATTCAAATTGTATCCATTGCAGCAGTTGCAGCATTTCCTTGAGCAACTATCTTTTCACTTGAGCACCAGAAGCCTCTGAGTTTCCACAACAAATCCTAGTTCTATTACTTGAATTCATTGGAGAAATCCAGTGAGGTCTGGCCAGGTGTGAAGGACTTAGTCTATGTGCTCAATGTTCTTAAGTTAGTTTTTAGTTGAAGTGTAGCATTCTCCATCAGCAAAAACTCTTCTTGTTTTGCAGGTTTATTCACCCATTTGAATTCTTCTTCAACAATTTGACAATCTCTGTTCAGATGTTTCTAAAGCTCACATCTTCCAACTATGTTGAGTGGAAAGCCAATATGGATCTCTTCATGAGATCCAAGAGCTTCACCAGAATACTCAATGGAACGATGGTAGAACCTCTCAGTGCAGTTGAAAAGTACAAGTACTTGGATAGGCTTGATGAAGCAGTTGGCCTCCTCCTTCTCTCAATTTCTGAAGATCTTCACTTCCATGTCATCGATCTTACATCTCCTAAATAGGTTTGGGACAAGCTCGAATCCCTTTTTGGACAGAAAGATGATATGAAAGGACACAAATTGGAGAATGAACTCATATCTTTGAGTTCAGACACCTTCGAATCAATCGATGCCTTCCTCACCAAGTTCAAAATATTGATATCACAGTTGAAAAGATATGAGATAGTGAAAGAAGATAAGTAACTTATTCTTGCCATTCTCTCAAATTTGGGGCCAAACTTCTCAGTTTTTGTCTCTACTTTCCAGTCAACTAAGATGTCCATTCCAAAATGGAAGTTTCCCTCACTTGATGACTTCATCCAATCTCTTACTCAAGAGGAAGAGAAGTCAATCTCCATGGGAATGATCAAACCCAAATTGGATTCGGCCCTTACAGGTGCTGAGGATAAAAGGGAGAATGGTAAAGGCAAGCAAAAGATTCCTGATAAGAGATCAAATGATACAAAGCCTACAGATAGTCCATACCAGTCAGATGGGGCTTCAAACTCAAGGAAGACCAACAATTCTTAGAAGGAAAGATCCAAGTGAACATACTGTCATAAAGGGTTCCATTCTGAGAGTTCTTGCATGAAGAAGACTATAGATTTGATGGATCAGTTACTTGAGAAGAACAATCTTCCTGTACCTGCATGTGCAAGGAAGAGATATGTCATTCACTCATGGAAAACAAAGAGATATGTCATTCACTCATGGAAAATGCATCAACGGATTCTTCTTTCATCATAGATTCAGGAGCATCAAGACACATGTCTTCTTCCAAAGATCTCTTCTCCAATTTCGAAAGCTCAGTTGGCCCTTCCATCATGTTGGGAAATGATTCAGAAGTCTCCTCACAGGGGATTGGAAGAATCAATCTTGACCATGGTTACTTTTCTGATGTGCTTTATGTTCCTTCTCTTACAACAAACTTACTTTTGCTTTATGTTCCTTCTCTTACAACAAACTTACTTTCAATGTATTAAATGATCCATATTGGAGATCCCAAAAGAGTAATCTTTTCTCCAAATGAAGTCAAGATACAAAACATGGTTTCAGGTGAAATCATTGCAAAGGGAGTTGCAAATCACAACTCCAAACTATATGAGTTCTCACACTTCTTACCTCTCTTGAAGTAATCTGCTCTCCATACTCATGCCAATGAAGAAAGCAAATTGTGGCATGAAATATTTTGGCATCTTAACTATAAGTACTTGCATGACATGCATGCAAAGGAGATGCTTGATGGGCTTCCCAAGATCAAGTTTTCCAAAGGAAACTGTCATGGTTGTTTTTGTTGATGTATTTGTTACTTCAGAATGTATTTCATATATGTATATTGTATTCCTATAGAGATGTTATTATTCCGCTAAACATAAGTGCTTGTATTCCTATAGAGATGTTATTATTCCTCTATACAGAAGTGTCGTCATTTATATTGTAAGTGTCGTAACTTATACTTGATGGGTTATTAGACCACCTTTTTGGGGTCGTCCCTGTATAAGTCATGTGGGTTAAAGGTTTATTAGACCACCCTATTGGGGTTTGGCCCTGTCAACATTATGTTATGTGGTTAAGTTAAGGCTTACCTAGTAAAGCTTATTAGGCAAGTCAAGTCAAGTATAAATAGAGTGCGGTAGGCACTCTATTTGATCATTCACTTTCTCACTCATACTCTCAGTGGCACACTTGTGGAGGAGGAGAAGCTGCTGCTAGGAGAAGACTATCTCTTATGCTTGGGTTGTATCATTGCTCTATCTATCTCTAAGGAAGTTGTGGGGTTTTTCACCTTTATGATTTTCCCCAGTGAAACTCTGTGTGTCTATTGTATCTTGTGTGCTTGCATTATTATGTCCATGATTGATATGCTGTAGATATGTTGTACATGTTGTCCTCTCAGTTAAGATCCTAGATCAGATTGAAGTAAATTCTGAAAAAACTAACAGTTTGATGGGGAAGCATCCCGAGAATAAGTTTGAGAAGGGAAAGGCTAGGAGAGCCTCTCACCCTCTTCATCTCATCCATAGTGATGTGGCTGGTCCATTTCCAGATCTGTCTCTAAACAAATCAAGGTATTTGCTCACTTTTATTGATGATTATTCTAGATTCACTTGGGTATATTTCCTTAGATTGAAATCAAAAGTATTTGGGTTCTTCAAGTTTTTCAAGTCTTCTATAGAGAAATTTTCAGATAGGAAAATAAAATCCATTTGCACTGACAATGGTGGTGAGTACATTAAGGGTGAGTTTCAATATTTTTGTACTAAAGAGGGCATTGAGATGCAGCATACTGTTCCCTATACACCACAACAGAATGGTGTAGCTGAAAGGAAGAACATAACATTGAAAGAAATGGCCACCTGCATGCTAAAGTCGAAAGGGTTGCACCCTAGTTTTTGGGAAGAAGCCATTAATTGTGCCACCTATCTTCAGAACAGAGTTCCTCACAAGGGACTCAGTGACACTACTCCTTTTGAAACATGGATGGGATACAAACCTGATGTATCTCATCTTAAAGTGTTTGGATCCAGAGCTTGGGAAAGGATTCCAGCTGACAAAAGGAGAGCTCTTGATTTACAAAGCAGAGAGTGCATTATGGTGGGCTAGGAATTGTATGCAAAGGCCAACAAGTTACTTGATCCTACTTCCATGACCACATTCCTGGAAAGGAGTGTATATTTTGAGGAGTAGACTCTCCATGATGCTCCTTCTGTTGAGTAAGATATCTCACCTACCACTCCTCCTTTGGATGATGAGAGCGATGCATCTTCACATGATACTTCAGATTTAGAATCTGAAGATGGAGATGATGATGATGGAATGCTAGATCCATATCCACAAGAACCTGAAGGTATAGCAACTAATGATGAATATGAGCGAATGGGATATCCAAATCCATAAGAACCTGAAGGTCTCTCAACTGATGATCCTCCTCTTCCTCGATGGGTAGCCATTACACTCTGATCTATCAGTGATTTGGTTGGTGATCCACATGATCATAGAAGAACTAGATCAGATTTTCATAATAGAAGGTTTCATCCTTCTCACATTGTTGATCCATTTCAGATCGATCGATCCTTCTTCAGAAAAGAAGGAAACTTACCTCCTGTAGGGGTGAGAGATGATATGCTACATTATCATACTTCAGTCTATTTTGAGGGAGGGATTTATTCCCACTGGGTTTTCCCTCTTTCCTCACTTAGTTTATTTAGATTGATTGTATAGGGTGACCTTTGGTCTTAGTCACCAAGGCCCTATTTTACTGTTTTCAGTTATTTCCTGATAGTATAGCTTGAGAGGGGGTGTTGGAATATTCTCCCCATCATTTTTTAGTTTTGCATCTCTGCATGCATTTTGCATGCATCTAGTCATCTGCATGCATTTGCATGCATCCAGTCATCACCTTGATGGTCCTCCCAACACCTAGAGCTTGTTCCTAGCTCTCTAGAGCCTGTCTACAACCCCCAGTTGACCTCCCACCTACCTAAAGCACCTTCTTTGAGTTTATGCATGCCAAGTGCACCTTTTCTCACCTACCACAGTCAATTAGAACGCCTTTTCTCACCTACCACAAGTTATCACTCAGTTAGGGTGCCTTTTCTCACCTACCGGGAGTTATCACTCAGTTAGTGCATGGAATGAGTAGTTCTTCCACTGATTGCTCATCCTAACTACCTGCCTGCAACTACTAGTTAGCTAGTTTTGGAGTGCCACTTGACCCTATCATAGCCTCATTCGCCCCCCTTGGATTCTCCATTCCCTGATTTATGCCTAGATGGTTATGTTAGACTCAGTTATACACACTTGACTGAATATTACCATTTATGACTGATACTACTAATTGGATGATGTCTTCATTGCTATCCAAGCTATAATTTGAGCTCATATTCGAATGCCCTACGTGGCTAATTCAAATCATATATGATGCTCCATCACGGATTATTGTAACACATTCTTTGCTTTCATTATTCATTGTATGATACTGATATTGTCTATTATTCTGTGTTTATGAGTGATTATTGAGTGCATTCTTATCTTCTTCTTTGCAACATTCTTGATATTTTGATTGTGAGTTTGTTACAGTTGCTAGATCCCTTGTAGATTATCACGGAACTGACAAGATACAGTAGACAACAAAATATACAACATGAAAGGGAGAGATGTATGAAGCTGACAGAACTGAATATTAACGCATGAATGCACCAGAAAGAAGCAACATGATGATCATTGAAGATAAAGAATAAATATTTAGCAGAAATGGAAGATCGTGAAGCATATTACCAAAGGAACAGATGCAACAAACGTGAAAGAATGTGAATAAATTCAATTGGATAAATGGCATGAAGATGACTGAACATATAGTCCGTGCAAAAATAACAAAAAGCAGCATGGTCCGCACAGAAGAAGCATAACTGACAACATACAATGCAGTATCCAAAATCCCAAAGAACTCAGGGGGAGCACTGTGACAAAGTGCATATGAATCATACAGTTCAAATCATATCATGCACAACTTCATAAGGTGTTGACATCAATGCCAAAGGGGGATTTTGTTGGACTTTAGATGTAATTGATGTCAACTAATGTCAAAGAGTATGTCAACTGATTCAGTTTGAGTTATTGATATAAACTGATTTCAAAGTGGATACAACATTCCTACAACACTTTGAAGAAGTATAAGGAAACCACTTTGAATAAGTATCTACGCAAGATGGTGAAAGTGACAGACATGGATGCTAGTTTGAAGAAGTATATCCAGAAGTGCATTTAGTATGAATATGTGTGTATAAGGATACATCATGCATGATTATTTTGAAGAAGTACATAATAAGGATACATCATGCATATCTAGTGTGAAGAAGCACATAAGGAAGGTACATGATGAAAGGCATCCTACTTCAAGCAGTACCTGTGCATAAATCAAGTCCACTAAGTCACACTCTCCCATGGTAAGCAGTCAAAGGACTGGTTGTACAATGGTACATGTGCACAAGTAACCAAGGAGTTGGTTAAGAAGTGGTACAAGTGAGCCAACATGTTGAAAGAAGACTCTGGAATGTGCAAGCAATTGCTTGGTCAAAGATTGAGAGTGCACAAACAACGTATGGTTGGACAATCCTGAAAATGTGCAAGTCTTACCAAATTAGAATATGCTTCCAGTTTGTAAAGGGTGCACAAGTTACAAGAAGTGTACATGGGTAGAAGTTAGTCTATGATAAAATTCCACACCCGATGGTACAATAGATGCACAAGTCCCACCAAGCATAATATGGATTATGCATAGATTCCGGGAAGCATCAATACATATTGTGCACATGTCCAACACGTGATGTCACAACAAGGGTCAAAGTCCCACCAAGTATAATTTGGTTTATGCACAGATTCCGCAAAGAATAAATGCATCAAGGGCACAATACCCACAAGGGATGGTACATCAAGGATCGTAGACTCATCAAGTTGAAGAGAAAGGATGCGCACATACCTAAAAAACAATGGTACATCAAGAGCAAAAATGTACACCACCAAGGTGTAATGCCCCACTAAGTTGTGGACCATTAAGGATCAAGACACACATCATATGACACATAAGAGGCGTAGAATATGACATGTGGCATATGCACAATCCATGAAATATGGAAGAAGGGAAGCCACAACCAACTTGTGGATATATAATCCATGTAGGACATGTATAACAAAGATGCAAGTTGGATATTTGAAGTAAGCTTGATGGCGAGAGCATAAGAGCTTCAAGTGGAAGTTTTAGTTTGATATTTGTGGCATTAAAGGGATTGAGGATAGAACAGAATGATCTAGCGAGGAGTCAAGTGCGCACATGTAGCAGAATGGAGTTTTTATGGTGCACAGAACGATGTTGTAGATCCGTGACAGATCAGCAAGTACTTAAAGGAATAAATATTGAAGAATGCGCAAGTTATTTATGTTTTGAATGAAAATATTATAGTCAGCACTCCCTCGCCACAGGCGCTGTAAATATAGAAGCACAAAGACAGAACCAAATTATATTAGGTGTTACATAGATGTCTAGTTGATGCATATAAGAAGAAGTGAAAGTGTGTGAAATTGGAAAGACCGTCTGATGCGCGATGATAGAACAATAGTTGGATCCATCAAGCGCGTCATGATGCATATGATTTGAGACAAGTGCATTAAACTGAACGAACATATCATTTGATGCACAGGACGTTGAAGATTGTCTAAAATACTATGGCACTTAAACAGAATAAACACATCAGTAAGTGCGCAGTTCCATGTGTTATTGGTGCATGATTTGAGAACAACAAACTATCAATTGAAAGCACAATATCAGTTGGTGAAAGCAGTAGCACCATAGAAGAATGACAGAGCATACCTTAGCACATACTACAGTATCAACGAGCACACAGTACATAAATTAAGTCATCAATAGAAGTATGAATTGAGAGGAAGCAAAAGTCAAGTGATGTATGCATCTCATTGACAGAGAATTGATTGCATAAAAAGGTAGTGCACAACATAACTATCATCAGAAGATTAGAAGAGTGCATGGATTTGAATTTCAGTAATATAGAATCATACATTGGACATCAGGGTGGTAGGGCAGGGCAAGGAGACAAGGAGTTGGATCTTCCTTAAGGTTGATGCCTGTGAAAAAGCAAGGATACAAGGAGTTAGAGCTTCCTTCAAGTTGGTCCCTGTAAAACAACAAGAATATAGGGGGTTGTAGCCTCCTTCGAGTTGGTGTTGGAGAAACACATGGAGTTGTAGCTTCCTTTAGGTCAGTTCTTGAAAAACTAGGGGGATGGTGCCTCCTTCAAATTGTTGTTGGTAAACATAGGAAGTTGGTGCTTCCTTGAATGTATTCTTTCTCATTATAAAGAAGCATTCTATGGTTTTCTCCCATTTTGGTTTCCACGTATAAAAAATCCTATTTGTTATGTGTTCTTTGTCTTGGTGCGTATATGGATGAATGTTTATTTATTGAAGCATAACTGAAGATAAAGATTAAGTAAATGGTGATATATTAAAGAAGGTAAAAACTGTTGATAACTACGCTAATACTGATTCACCCCCCCTCTCAGTATTAAATCAATTCCAACAAATGGGAATGGAATAATTGGGGTCCTTCACTAACTTAACAATATGATGTTCTAAGTCAGTGATCTTCAATTGCTTGGACTTGGTTGAATATTTTTCGTTCTTTAGTTGATGCTCCAACCTGTTAACTACACCTTGTAGTTTATTAGTGCTTATGGTGTACTTCAAAACATCTATGGACACTCCTCTGATTTTCTTGTGAAGCTCCATAATGTCTTTTGGATGAAATGCATCAAGGTTTATAGTAACTTGAGTGGTTTTATAGTTTGAAGGAACCTTCTTACCACTAGGCGCAATTGGTTCTAGAATAACCATTTTTAATGTCCCTTGTCTCAAATCGAGCGCTAGCAACATTCTAGCTTGATGACTCATACTGATCTCTTTCTTTATAAAAAGGATCTTTTGTAAATTCACGTTGTCATCATTTATTTGTGCATAAATACCAAAAAATCCATCTTTAACTGGAGAAGTCGTCACTAGGGCTTCCTGTTGAGAGGATACTTCCTGCCCTTGTGGCCATACAGTGGAGGGAAAATTCTCAAGATTGACCAGCGCTAAAGTAGTGGGAGTTGACCTAAGTTGGATAGCCAAGCTGGAATGATTTTATGACTTGGAATTCTTAGGTTGAGACCCAAAGCTTTCTGATTTGTCTTTCTCAAAATCAGAAGTGGCATCAGTCAAGGATCTCTTCCCTAACCGGTCAGTTTTTTGAGGTGTTGGGATAACTTGAGACTTAGTTTCCTAACTTGGATCCATATCCTTCTTTGCTTCTTCCCAACTATCAAGGTTAGCCACCTTATCAAGCCGTGGATGTGGTTCATGGGGATACGCGACTAACCTCACGGCTTGTATTTTGTGTGATATAAATCCTTTTGGATCATACTTCCAACTGAAACTTTTGGGGAGATTCAGAATAGCCAACATCTCTTCAGCAATTGGTTGAGCGGCCCTAGTTATGACATTAAAAGGTCCTTCTTCATTTCGAACTTTGAAAGTTCTAGTAATGTTTATTTTCATAGAATGTACATAATCACAATTGAACCTTTGACAAGTGAATTCAAGAGAAAACAATATAGGAGTTAAGAACATAGGAATATGATAAGGTGGTAGCTCTGCTCCATATACACGAATCTCAGTCTAGATTTCAAAACAAAACCAACCTCCTAGAGTGTCCTTAGGATTTAAATATAGTAAACTTTTACATTCAGTGAAGACTCTGGGAGGAGGTGTATCGAACAACAAAGAATATATCTTGGTCATAACAATGTCCACAAACTCAAGAAAAAAATCATTGTTAGGCTTAGCTATAGATTTATGCAGGTCTAACTGGTCAAATAACTCTTTGTTATGATACAGAATCATGTACATAAGATAGGAAAGGTACCTAAAAATCTTTTTTGAGGAAAAATCCTTTAACTAGAGGTGAATGATTTGAACAAGAAAAGAAGGAATATCTAACTTAATAGGTGATTCCTGATTTGACAAATTTATTAGCAAAAGAAAACCTAGGGCCACATCATTGGTGACTAGATCATGATCGTTCCCTAGAATTTGGCATACCATAGAAAGAGTTGGTCGAGCTTGCTCTAAAACTACCTCCAGAATGTATAACAAATGTGTAGTTGGAATTTCCACTTCCGAAGGAATGAACGTCTTGATAAAAGTGTCCATGTTCTCAAATGATAATTCTTTAATATTTGAATTGAGAACCTATTCATCAAATATCAATCTAGTGTGATATTCCTTTGTCTCTTTCATATCAAGGATAAGATATTTACTAATAGGACATATGATAGAACCCATCCTGGATACGATGACCTTTCTTTTGGGGGCATGCCATTCTGCACACTACTACACTAATTCTAAGAAAGGTGGAGCTTTGGAAGAATCATTTTTGCTTGAGTTGAACCCTATATTTTTAATGGATCACTTCCTTCTTTATCCTGATCTTCATCCTCTAGATACAGTTGGTGCAGATGACCGATAGAGAGCACGGGGTCATGTATATTGAAATGCTCATATCCCAAGTGCTCCTCCTTTCTAATTTTCCTGCTTGCAGACGGGACGACTTCTGTATCTAAAATGGATTCCATCCTTCTTCACACAGACAACTTTCTTAGACTGGTGGATGTTGGGGATGCAAGAACAAAGTAGAGACAACAATGGGTTAAACGAGAGCTCGGGGCGGTTGTGGGAAATAATGCTCTGAAAATTTTGAATATGCGCCTTTATAGGTGAGAGTTTGAAAAAAGGTGCATTGAATATGCTGGATACATGGTGTTTTGAGATTTTTCTTTGAGAGAGGGGAACGTGGATTTTAATGCATGAGGATTTTTATTAGAGGAATGAAAACAGTAATATCCGTTGGGTAAAGCTTGGTCGGTCCACCTTAAAAAATGCATAGGAAAAGAGGGTTTCAGGGCTAGAAGAAAGTAGTGTGGGAATACTTCTTTTGGAATCATGAAGAGCTATAGGAAGGACACATGGCTAAGTGGTTTTAAGTTTAAGGTTGCAGCCACAGCTTAAAGATCGAGAAATTGTAGGTGCCAAAAAAATTTCCAATTGTTGATCTTAATCGTGCTTTCATTTGGATATGCACCAATCTGAATGGTCAGGGAGCTGTGGGTACGGTTACTTGATTTTTCTGTCGAGATGTGATGGATGTTAATTCACTTGTCGTAATTGGGTAATAGCAGTTTCAGGGTCATACTTGAGTGGTATATTAAGACCACTTTGGGGACCCTGAATCCATCTCGCATTGACACATGTTGAAGTGGTCTTAGGTTCAAGCTCCTGGGAATGCATTATATTTCGAGCATCTTGAGGAGCCTGAGAACCTGTCCATCGTTTATTAAACTAGGATTGGATCTTGAGGTAGGATTTCCTCCAAGAAACTTTGTGCTTAATGATTCATGTTCTTACATTCAATCCAAACCTTTTAGATGCACAACTAATCCTCCTTTCATAACATGTTGAACAAATGGTTTCAGGGTTCAATAGAAGTAGTATTTCAAGACTGATTTCGATGTCCTGAATAAATATAGGACTGCCACGTGGACAAGTGGTTTTAACTTTAGGGTTGCGGCTATGGATTAAATTTCATGCATATCTAGATCCCTGAATCTTTCTCAGTCGTAGATATTCATTCTATCTCATGTGTCCTTGGATCTTCAAAATTCCAATCAAAACACCAAAGTCTTGTTCCAAAACTCCTTCACTTGTCTATCTGAATTTACCACATAAATAATGGGTCACAAGACCTTGTGCACTTTATGATCTGATACGCTTCGACCTGTCTACTGTAGATTCCGGTACCAACATTGTCTTCAATGAGGACAATTGTTTTCTCTGAAAGAGGTTGAAAACTGTATACTAGTTCCTTTAAGTCCATTGGGTTGTGGAGTCATATCAAGACTTTATTTTCACAAAATCAGAGAGAACATATTAACTTGAAACAATCATGACATAAAATATTTAAAAGAAAACTTTGAAAGACAAACATAATGTCACATAATGATACAATATATTTGGAAGAAAATAGAGAGAGAAATTAGTACTGGAAGAAACACTTCAAAAACATGCCATTGACAGGATTCCTAAGTACCTCACCATCTAGTTGCACCAATTCATAGGTGTTTTTATCTTGAACTATTATTACTTTGAACAGACCAATCCAAAAATTATCAAATTTCCTATGCTTAGACCTTTCTTCTCTTTAGGAATTCCATCTCAAAATGAGGTCACTAGGATGGAAATACTTGGCTGTGGATTTCCTATCGAAGGTCGCCTTCAATCTTTCTTGGTTCATTTTGGTGGTATAATCCAGTTGTTCTCTGACTTGATGAATTTATATTAATTGGTGAATTCTTATTTCCATATCATTTGGTTCATCCTGTTCTGGTTGCAATAAATTCATCACTAGGATGCCTAGTTGAATAGGGAGGACATCCTCTTTGCCATAAACCAGTTGGAAAGGGGAAGTACCAATGGCTCTTTTAACATTGATTGTATCTTCCCATAATGCATATTTCAGATGAGAGTCTCAAGCCCTTTTGTTAATGTCAAGCATCTTTTTGGTAAATATCACTAAACTTTTATTTGAGGTTTCGTCCAATTCATTTCCCTCGGGATAATATGATTTTGAGTGAGCCAATTCAATGTTGTAGTATTGATAGAAAATCACCATTTTGGCATATTTGAAAGCTTGCACATTATCTATAACTATTCTCCTAGGACAACCAAACCTTAACATAATATTTTCTTCCACGGATTTTATAATCACATTAACATTTGAATTTCTTGTTGGTATTATTTTTACCTAAATGTGCCAATGTCAAAGTATCGGACTTCTTGTCATCTTATTTACAGTCTTAGCAGGTCCTGAGCTTCATCTTGGAATAATTTGGGAGATTCTAGTGATGTTTTGTTTTTTCCTTCTGAATTCTAGTCAGACTAGCTAGTTATTGTTCCTAGCCCATCCACTATGTGTTATAATTTCACAAAATTTGAGTTAGTGCATCTATAATCAGTTTGGGTACATTACAATGGTATCATAGCATGGTCCTTTGAACCTACTCTTGATTATCTTTGATGAGTGCTAACAGAAATCCACCTCCCAAAGGGAAAGGTCCAAAAGAATCTCTTGTTGAAGAGGAGGTTGATTCCACCGAAGGAAGGATTCAAGGAGAAAAGGATATGTATATATAACATGGATGAAAGAGAATATTTCAGATATTGTGTTCAAAGCATGCTAAAAGGAATGCAAGATATGTCCCAGAACATCATCAAGTCAGGTCAAGAGACTCAAGAATTCCTTGCTAAGCAATTGGTAAGAAAAGATGGAGAAGGGAGCCGCAGTGGCTCTCAACATGAAGGGAAGAAGATCCTTAGTGAGACTCTATTTTCAAAAGATGGGCCTCAAAATCGGCCACATGAATTCAAGGACTTGCTAAGGCCTACTATTCCCAATTTCCTTGCACCCATAATGGAGGAACTTGAGATGCAGTTTGAATTAGTTGAATCCTTGGAGGTTCGACTAGTAGAATAGATGGATTTGGGTGAAGATTGCAAGATACATTTGACCTTCAAGGAGTACTATGAATACCAAGACAAAGCCAAACCGAGAGGAGGTTACATAATTCCTACTCATTCCACTCAAAATTTTGAGTTGCAGAGAACCATTGGTAAGATATTCCTCCCCTACTTTGATGGATCCTCTAAATGCACTACTAGCTCTTGCGTGTCGAAGATAGATACTCACTTTCAATTGAATCCTATGGTTCAAATGGATGTCGTTAAGATGGATACCTTTCATTTAGAAGGAGAATATAATGATTGGTGGTTTCATGGTTCAAGAACTTTGTGGCATGACACTGTGACCACCTATGAGGAGTTCACAAGAAGGTTGGTTAATAGGTTTGATAGGAGAGATCTTGAAATGTCATTCAAAGATATTTCCCAATTGAAACAGTCTAGAACTCTTGAGGCATACATTTCAGGATTTCAAAAGGTTTCATTCTTGGTTAATTATATATCTGAATCTCACTTTGTTCTTTTGTTTACAGAAGGACTAGCAGAGCCACTTAAGGGACTGGTTAAATCTCATCAACCTGCTACATTGCAGGATTCCATGAACAAGGCTAGAGATATTCAAGATGCTATTCCAAGAACCAGATTCCCACATAAGAGTAGTTTTCATCCTAAGCTCAAGGATAAGAGATCCTTTCAAAAGGGTCCAAGAGTAAATTTCAAGAAGGATAATTTTTCCGAGGACTGAGATGAGTAAGGAGAAATAAGTTGCGCTTTTCATGCCTAGAGCCATGGGTTCTAGGCCATAAATGTGTTATGGGGAAATCACACTATATAGAGGTAATTTCTGAGAGTGAATAAGAAGAAGAGAATGAGGGGCATCCAATCATTCAAGAAGAATATTATGAATCAAGAGAAGAAGAGAAACCCGAACTAGATTAAGGAAAGATTGTAGTTTCATCCAAAGTACCAAGATGCCATACTCTTCGGTTAAAGGGAGTAGTACAAGGCCAAAGGGATACTATCTTGGTGGATGGAGGAGCCATTCATAATTTTATTTATGCTACAATGGTGGATAGAATAAATTTTCCCACCGAATCTTTTGATGGATTCATTGTCATGATCCATGGGAATAATTCCATGGATTGCAAAAAATGGATTCCCAAGATGCAAGTGACTATTGGGGATTACATAGTGACTGATAATTTATATGTTGTGAATGTAGCTGACACAAACATAGTGCTGGGAGTTCAATGGTTATTCTCAATTGGTGAACATACTGTGAACTACAAATTTCCATAAATGAGATTAAAAATTATGATGGGAAGCAAGTACTTATGAAACATATGAACACCTATCCTAGTGGTGTCTTCCCATAGCATGAGGTCTATACTAAGGCATGGGGACATAGAGTGGGATTCTGAATGTTTCATTTCCTCACAAGAATAATCCCTTAACATTTCAAAACATCCAGATGACATTAAGAAGTTGCTCAAGCAGTATGCAATTGTTTTTGGAGACCTTCCTCATGGAAGGCCACCAAATAGAGGATTTGAGCATGTGATTGAGCTGGAAGTAGGAACACTTCCTATCATGAACCACCCCCATAAGAATACCAAGAAGCTAAAATATAAAATTTAAAGGGATATAAAGGATCTTCTTGAGTTAGGATTTATTAGGCCAAGATCTAGTCCTTTTGCTTCCTCAGTAGCTTTAGTGAAGAAGAAAGATGGTACATTCAGGATGTGCATAGACTACTGAGCTCTAAACAAGAAAACCATAAAGAATCAATACCCAATCCCAAGAATTGATGAGTTGATGGATGAGTTGCATGGGGATAAGTTCTTCTCCAAGATAGACATGTTCTCTAGGTACCATCAAATTAGAACGAGGGAAGAAGATATACATAAGACAACTTTCCGCTATCACTATGGGATTTTTGAATTCTTAGTCATGCCATTTGGCCTAACTAATGCTCCTACAGCTTTTCAATATTGTATGAATAGAGTGTTCCGCAAGCATCTCTATAAGTATGTTCTAGTTTTTTTTATGATATCTTGATTTATAGCATAACTTGGGAAGAATACTTGCAACATTTGGAAGTTTTACTAACTATTCTTGCAAATCAATATCTGTATGAAAATTTGTCCAAATGTGAATTTATAATGACTGATATGATGTATCTTTTCCATGTTATTGGAAAAGAGGAGCTGAAAGTCCACATGGAAAATATCTAGTCCATTCTTGATTGTCCAAGCCTGAAAAATGTCACAGAATTGAGAGGGTTCCTTGGGATCTACACTTACTACAGAAAATTTGTTAAAGGGTTCTCTTAACTAGAATCTCCCTTGACTGATCTTACTAAGAAGGAAGATTTCTATTGGTAAGAGGAAGTTGAAAGAGTTTTCAATAAGATGAAGGAAGTAATGATCAGTTGTCCGGTCCTGGCACTACCTGATTCCACTCATCCATTTGTGCTTGAGTGTGATGCCTCAAGGGAAGGCCTTCGAGCTATTCTTATGCAAAATAAGAACCCAATTGATTTTGAGAGAAGAAATTTGCATCCACATGAAAGACACTATTCCATATATGATAAATAAATCTTGGCCATTATGCATGCATTGTCCAAGTTTTGACAGTATCTGGAGGGTATCAAGTTTGTGGTCAAAACATATCACAACAGTTTGAGGCATTTCTTGACTTAAAAAGAGCTCAATGACAGGAATAAAAGCGAATGAGTAAATTTAAAGCTTATGATTTTTATATAGATTACAAGATAGAGAAAATGAATATAGTTGCAAATTATCTTTCAAGAAAACCATCCCTTTCTAGAATGGAGGTTCCTATTGTTGGAAAGATTAGGTAACCATATAGTACTCCAAAATCAATTTGCATGTGAACTGTTTGATGGCTTGATTAGACATGATCTTATAAAGTGTTAGATGGATTCATCTATTACAAATAAATAATATATTTGGTGCCTGGATCAATATTGAAGAATAATATTTTGGAATCTCCCCATGATTCCCGTTTGGCAGGAAATCCTGGTTACTTGAAGACTTACAGGAAAATTAGAGAGAGGTTCTCATGTGAGGGCGTCAAGAATGATTTTATGAAGCATGTGAGTGAGTGCAGCACATGCCAAAAAAAAAATTGGGCATATACATCCAGTTGGGATACTACAAACACTATCGATTCTGGAGCATAAGTGGGGGATCATTTCAATGGACTTCATCGCTGGTTTTCCCAAGGTACAAGAAAAAGAATGCATTATTTAAGTAGTAAATAGAATTACTGAGTTTGCACATTTGTTTGTTGTTTCACCAACTATCTTAGCAACCTAAATTGCCGACCTTTTCTTTAAAGAAGAGTTCAGAATACATGGCTTGCCAAAAACAATAATTAGTGATAGAGACAGTAAGTTCACTAGTGCTTTTTGGAAAGAGTTATTTAAATTGGTGGGAACAGATTTGGATCTCAGTACAAGTTACTACCCCCAAAATGATGGGAAAACTAAGAGGGTGAATCAATGGTTGGAAGGATATATCAGAAATTTTATTACATGGAATCAAACAACATGGATTAGGTGGCTGCATTTGGGTGAATTCTGCTACAACACTTCTTATCACATGCCTATTGGCATGTCCCCCTTCAAAGCATTGTATGGATATGAATCATCCAGCTATGTTGATCATAGTTTTGGAGAGAGTAGATCACCAATAGAAAAATAATGGATCCAATTAAGTCAAAATATCTTGAGAGCACTCAAGGATAACTTGCAAACTACTCAAAATCAATAGAAAATGTATGCAGATAGGAGTAGAATAGAGCATAGATTTCAAGTGGATGAATTAGTTTAGTTTAGGTTGGAACCCGATAAAAAATAATCCTTGAAAGGTAAAGGGGTGGGTTAGGATATTCTTCACCACAGTGTGAGGGACATAAGCAACTATCCTGGAATAGCCTACGTAGCTTCTAAAGTGCTTAAAGGACTGGACCAAGGCATAGGACCAAGATTCTACTGTCATTACAGAGCTGTGCATAAGGTAATCTACCTATGAGTTGGATATTCTGGAAGGAAGCAAAGTACACAATGTTTTTCAGGTCTCGAGAAAGCAGATGGGAAATAAGTGATGGTATCAGTAGAACTTCCACCATTGGATGATGAAGGGAAAATAATATTGGTACCATAAAGAATTATGCAAACAAGAAAAAAAATAATGAGGAATGGGATCATCAAGGAATATCTTATTTTGTGGAAATTCCTACCGAGTGAAGATGCCACATGGGAGAATGAGAAAGTATTGCAGCACCCTAAGTTACAATCACTCGAGGACAAGTAATTTTGGGTGGGGAGGAATATAATTTCCCCTCCCTAAGGATCCTATTGTAATTTTTCTACCTTATCAACCCCTATACATTCTGGAAAAAATTAATAAGTGAAGGGGTTAATTTTTTATGCATTAATTGTCCAAGTTTATTTAATTTCAAGACCTAGAATAATGTGCCATCTTTAAATTGTAAATATTTTTATTATTATTTGATATTGGTGATAAGTGGATGTGATTAGGTGGCCAAGGAGGGTGCATGAGTGATATTTTGGACCCTATGAGTTGTCATACACAATGACAACTAGAAGAAAATAAAAGAAAACCAATAAATCCACTAGTACAATGGATAACACAAAAGCAGGAAAAGCATAAAAGTAGAAAGCATGCATAAAGGAAAGAAAGTCCATAAAATCATAAAGAAGCAGGAAAGTAGGTAAAAGCACTGGAAAAGTAGGAAATCAGAGAAAATATAGGAAAAGAAAGATATTTCCAAAAGAAGAAAAGCAATCCAAAGGAGAAGGGAAACAAAGCAAGGGAAAAGAAGGTAAAAGTTGTAGATGCTAAAATTATTCAATGAGGGAGCATTAGTTGAGATGGATGAACACATCCAATGTTCCTGATATCAATTCATGATTATAAAAGAAATTTTTGTGCCCCCTCTCACATCCTTTGACAATTTGTTTATTGGATTGAGAGCTCTAAAGATTCTTAGACTTGGGAGGTGTGCCCCTAGTCATAGTTGGGTGATGTGCCCCATCTAATCATTAGTTTAGTGAATGTTTAGCTTAGAAATTAGGAGTAAGGAATTCATACCTACTCATTGATTTATTTTCAGGTCCATATCACTATCAGATTCATGTTGCTTGGTTTAGAGTTGAAGATCCAATCCATTGTAGTAATTTCCTTCAATGTTTGTCTTGCTTATGGTTTTTGGAAGATAATAGGACCCACATGGGTATCTTCTAATGCATATGATATTTGCAATGAAATATGAAATCTTTGATATTCAATATATTGTTGTGGTACTCAGTTATTCAAATTAGTCCTTCTTATGTTGATGAGATTTAGTACCTATGCTCGCTTTAGTGCACAAATTGTCTAGTTTTCCAGAAATTGTATTAGTGTGACTTATATTAGTCCAAATATCAGTATGTGAGTTTTTACAGGTTATAAATCTTATTTTAAATCCATCCCAATATCTAATTCTGAAATTTGTGACCCTCTAGGGGCATTTGGACTTGTTTGGAAATTCACTAGTTTAGAAGTCTTAGGTAGCGCACTTGTCCTTTTGGCCTCCAAATCCCTATAAATTCGAGTGTAAACCTGTGTATATTTGTTGTGGAATTGTGGTAAAATACATTTATCCTACCCTAGGTATGATTACTTCCAATGAGAAACAGAAGCCTTGGGTTTCCATAGAATTCCTTGGGGAATGTGCATTGAGAGCCTTGGCTCTGCTAAGGAATCTTCCCAGGCATGAAGCACCAATCAATGTGCCACTGTCGAAGTATTGGCCTTTCTTCATCCTATTTGCAGCCTTATAAGGTCTCGAGATTCATCTTGGAAGAATTTGGGAGAGTCTAGTGATGTTTGGGTTTTTCCTTCTAAATTATAGCCAAACTAGCTAGTACTTGTTCCTAGCCCATCCACTATGTGTTCTAATTTTGAATTTGAGTTAATGTACCTATAATCAGTTTGGGTACATTATAGTGGTATCATATCATGGTCCTATGAACCTTCTATTGATTTTATTTGATGATTCCTAAGATAAATTCACCTCCCAAAGGGAAATGTTTAAAAGAACCTCTTGTTGAAGAGGAGGTTGATTCCACTGAAGGAAAGCTTCAAGGAGAAAATGATATGTCTACCATGGATGAAAGAGAAGAGTTCATATACTTTTTGTAGAGAATGTTGAAAGGAATGCAATACATATCCCATAACATCCTAAAGTCGAGTCAAGAGATTTGAGAATTCCTTTCCAAGCAATTGGAAAGCAAAGATGGGTGTTATAGGTCAAATCAGCACTTCTCCGTCCGTGATCACATTGCTCTGCGTTCAAAAAAAAGGACACTATGGATGGAAGAGCTAGGTTGACCTCAGTTGACTTAGTGTTGAGATCCCACATCTTCAGCTGAAAAACTTATTTTTCTGCATATTTTGTTGGAAAGTCACAACTCTAGTAATTGGCATCCAGTGGGTTGTGCGCTGGTATAAATATGCACGACTCGCACACATCACTTAAAAGTTTCATGCGAGAGATGCTAAGATAACTATCCATGCACTATGTGCCAAATTCCTAGTGTCATACTCGCGGGTATCTTAAGATGAAATTGAAAAATATATTAAGAATACGAATTGGGATTAGTTGATTTTGGTATTATAACTCCCCCAACTTCCCAATTCAACTGCCTCACGAATCTAACTTCCTGCCTTGGGCCATAAATGCAAGGGGAAGCCATGAGGACGAGGCCAAGGAAGAAAGAGCTATTGTTATGCTAAAGAAATTCCAAGTCAAGAGAGGAGCAAGAGCCTAGAACTCGGTTGCAGAAGTGCTTGG
Organism: Larix kaempferi; assembly: GCA_027924585.1. Taxonomy (NCBI): domain Eukaryota; kingdom Viridiplantae; phylum Streptophyta; class Pinopsida; order Pinales; family Pinaceae; genus Larix; species Larix kaempferi. The sequence continues at coordinate 2,378,680 of BSBM01000430.1, read as the reverse complement.
AGCAAGATCAGGTATACCAGTTGTATTTTGCTACATTTCTTTGACAATATCCTTCCCGTCCCAATGAGGTGTAAAATTTATTGAGTTTGATTATAATTAATTTTTATTGCTGATTCAATATCATTACATGTTTATAGTCCAATTGTTTTGAGTAAGGTCTAAGTTTTGCAGGTGCATTGCTGAGGAAATTGGGAGAAAGCTAGGACCAACCACCATAAAGAAGGCACTCCTTTCTAAACCCTAATCTCTTATTTTTGCAATAATGGATGTAAAACCTAATATATCTATCTTTCATCCCCATGTACATTGGTAGCATCTATCACCCGCTATAGGAAATATTTCCTAACAATAGAACTGGAAAATACATTAGGGAGAACCTGTTCATTTCTTCTCTGGGGATCTTTGAACATTTTCTTTAGTTTTTACAGCTTTTGGTTTTCTGTGAGGTTTTCAAAGGTGTCTTTTGATTTTCTTTTATCTTGATCCAGTCCAGTGTTCAGTTTGCAAAGCTATTTCTTTTTCTATTAGTCCCCGTGCACGTGTTTCCTGTACATCCAAGCGCGCATTTTTTCCCTATGTGTGAGTTGTTAACGTTACAACCCGCAGCTTTATAGTTGCATGCGCGGGTTGTTAGTATTTACAGCTGTGCATTTTCCTGTAGGTTGAACCTTTTGCTGTAGGGTTTGATTTTTGGGTGTTGGGTCTATGTTTGGAACATTGCTTTGTCTTTTTACTGGTGTTGAGACACCCATGTGTCTCCCCTAGGTCTTTTTATAGCCTCTCAGAGGTCCCTTTTGAACTCTTCTTTTGATTCAGTCACTGGTGTGGTTTACTTTCTTTTTTTTAGGTCTTTTGAAACCTGTGCACGACTTTCCAGTGGTTGCAGTAGCGCACTTTGTGCCCTAGCCCCGATTTTACTGTTTAGAGACCCGTGCATCAACCGCGAGTTGTCTCATACAGTACTTGCGCACGTTTCCTGAGTTTTTCCTTTTTTTATTAGGGTTTGATCTCAGTAGGGTCTTGTTGTGGTTTTGGAGGTCCTGGATAGAGCTCGGTCTGAGTCTGCTTAGAGTCTTTTTGATAATTTTTTCTTCGAGTTGCAGTGATTGTGAAGTTGCCCTAGTTTGCTTTCCTACTTGTCTGTTTGGTGGATGCCTTTCTTTGGTTTGCTGATGTTTAGGAGCAGCCTAGTTTTCTGCCTTTCCGCTTTACGCATTAGTTTCTTCCTCTTCTTTTGCATCTTGTACCAAATTTCGAGTTATTTTAGTGAAACAACTCTGTAGGTAAAGTCTTTGTCAGTCTTTGGATTGATTTGTTATAAGCCTTGGGTCTTTGTCTTTAATCATGCTTTTTGATAAATCTTGATAGTTCATTTTCATTTTTATTCTTCTTGCATAGTTAGAGAAAAAGGTCAAAATCGAAATCCAAGAACTTTCTTGTAAGATTTGTCATTTATTTTCAAGATAGGATAGTTTATATTACTGTTAATTTTGAAAATTTAAAATTGAAAAAGAAATTTTTTTATGCTTAGGAATGCCTAGTTTTTGTTTCGAAAGATATTAAATGAAAAATAATTTTGTGAAGTTTTCGCATTAACGTACGTACTTTCATTTTTTCATAACCATACCACACACGTCACTATCTTTTGAGTAAGAAACAACCTCTAAAAGGAATATCTAATAAAATCAATTAGTAACTTTTTCTTTCTAGGGTTTGACACTACATCAACTAGCTTAGGCTAGGATTTCGGGACATATCACTTTAAACTTTCTGAAATCGTTTCATTGCTCAAAAATCGTAGTAAGACAATATGTTAGGTAAACCCACTCTATTCAAAATATTATGGGAAGCTCCACTTAAACCGGATTTAAGCACGAGGTCGTGTGAGACTAGAACTGTTGGGGATACCCCCCCACTTTCCTTTCGAGCATACACCAGAGCTAATTCGCGTACGGGGGTCCATTAGTGCCTTGTTCATTTTTGGATTTCGGGCTTAGCTACCCTGCCCATGCATTTTGGTTGGACTCACAATTGTCCCCCCAGATATTTTCATAATTGTGGTATGCTTAGAATCTTGACCTTAGGGATTTACACAAGTATAGTGGAAGGTTATTTCCATTGCACCTAGGACAGACGCGGAAGGTAACCCTTTACAATAATCCAGGGAGGGAGGTTTGGTGATTCAAATGCTTGCACCCAGAGGACCTGCATTGGACACCGTGTAACTGACCTTCGATATTCTACTAGTTTGTTCTAGGCCCTCATCATTCCATACTGACTTTTGAGAGTATTATCTTTCATTTTCTTGGTCTTTATTGCCTTAGGATATTTTTTGTAGTGGTATGTTGTTTGATCCCTAGTTGTTAGTGGCCACTAGGTTTCTTTACTTAGTCTATTTTTATAATTGTGGAGGACCAACCTCTCCATAGGTCACGAAGGTTTCAAAACCTCCCCACACACACAGTGGAACCTCCACCGCCACCTTGAAGCTGGAGGACTGACTCCTGTGGTTCATATGAAATTTTGGGTACGACGAAACCAACTAGAGAACCACACCTTATTACTGATTATCAACAAGTCCGGGATACTGTTGAGGTTGAGGACATAACTACCCAAGAATTCGATACACCTTTCAACCCTCCTTTGACAGGACCCAATGATCCTCTACTTGTAAGTGTAGTGTCTCTAGGTCAATCAGAGTTTAGTTCGTACCATTTTACACTTGGTTTGTTTATGGCTAGTTAAGGAGACGAGTCAGGAGTTCCCCACACTCTCATTATTGCTATTATGTCTGGAGGTTTCTCTCCTCCATTCACACACACAATGACACCTAGCTCTCTGCAGAATGTTTCTGCTTTGAGTCCTTCATTTAGTTTCAATATCGGTTCCTTAGGTATGTCAAGCTCTTTTGCTTCAACATCTGCTATCCCTTTTGGTTCCATTGTTGGATCGTATAATATCCCTTTTACAGGGATACCTTCAGTGCCATTCACATCATTTCCATTTACACAACCACCCCAGGGTAATCCACAATCTGCTCCCTTTAGTCAAGGTTTTCCTTGGTGTGTATGCCACATAGCTCCTTCCACACCCTTTGTAGGCTCGATGCCCACTTTGTCTGCAACTTCTACATTTGGGTTCAACCCCTTCAGAGGGTCTAATGTACATTCCTCAGATGTGCAGACATCTAATGTACTTTTAGGGAGTTCCCCTTTTTCACTATTTGGTGGAGGAGGTGGTAACATTTTTAACCCACATTATGGAGGGGGTAACACCCAACCGTAGTGGATGAACACACAAGGAAGTAAACCATTAGATTTTGGTTGGAGTGGCTTTACTAATGCTTACACTTCATAATCGATGGTCGAGGGCATCCTCAACCAACAGTATGGGAACCAGGTCTCGGGAGGTTCCCCCTACCAGGCTCATGTTAACCAAATGCCATCATTGACCTTGTTTACCTTTTTTGGAAACATTGAACCTGCCAAATATTTCGAAACTAACGAGTGATCCAGTGCGCCACAATTCAACATGGCCACCAATTCCAACTAAGCTACCGTCAGACATACCAAAGCTTGAGGGAAAAACTGGGGAAGATCCTGGTGACCATGTCACTACTTTTAATCTCTGGTGCTCTTCTAATTCTATGAATGACGATTCCATCAGGTTGAGGCTCTTCCAAAGGACCTTGACCAGTTTTGTGACTAAGTGGTACATAGAGCTACCTGCTACATCCTTGACAACTTTTGGGATCTGGAAACTGTTTTCTTGAATCACTTTAAACTTCCTGTTCGGTATGATGTTGGTATAGATCTTTTGTCAACTTTTCGACGACAAAATAAAGCCACTCACCTTTCTGATCACATTCAGGAGTGGCGGAGACGAAATAGGCTCATTAAGGCTGAAATCCCTCCAGAGTTTCTATTGGAGTGGTATTTGAAATCACTCATGCCTTATATTTCCAAGGACGTAGCAACTTCTGGAGTGTCTTCAGAGGAAGAAGCAATACTCGGGACCCAACAACTTGATCTTGTATATGCTCAATCTGGGATCATGTACGAGATTATACCTGATGCACCAAGATCTAATATCGATCTAAGTAAACCTAATCCTGGACCGCATGCCAATGACATTGTTGGTTCAGTTGATACAACAACATTCAAAGCTCTAACCAAGCAATTTCATGCTTTATCTGTAAAGCAGTTTGTTGTAGATGCAACCACCATTGCAGCCTCCCCTTCTACTATTGAATTTTTCAAGCAAGTGCAGACAAATCAAAAGGGTCCCCGGTAACCCAACAACAAAAAGAAGGGCAAGAAAGGGGAGGGGAACCATCAAAATACCAAGAATCCCAAAAATGTCGGAGAGGAAAAAAAGGATAAGAAGAAGGTAAAGTTTCCTTGCAAGTTGTGTAAGGATTACCACCTTACTCACCAGTTTCCTCTGTTAGAAGAATCCCAGAAGCTCCTCTGTGAGAAGAACCCAGCTGTCCTAAGGGACCCATTCCGTCACAGACAAGGCTCAATTTCTGGCAGCTCTAGTGCTGGGGGCACCACTCGTGTCTCGTCAGTTGATCAATCGTTCATAAACATGGTTAATTCATATATGCTCTTACAAACTAGAGCTAAGAACTACCCCCTGAACTCACAGCAGAAAGATGGCAAAGTTCATGAGTCATCTACATCTCTCCATATTGAGAGACCTGTAGATCCATTGCCGAAGATCCCTAAGGACATTTTCAAAAGAGCTATGCACAATCCTAATGCACGGGTCACTCCCAACTATTCAGTGGTTTAAGATCTGTCCCAAACACCTTGTGCAATGTCCACTTTAGAAGTTTTACAAAGTTGTCCATTACAGCGAAGTGCACTTCTAACAGCGATCGGGATCATGGATTCATTTGTTATGCAGGCTTAGTTTGATATGTCTAATATCAATCCGCGATTACTGTATCATGTGGCCCTCCAAATTGAAGTAGTCCATGGCCCAAAAACCATTGGACGAACTGTCATGGATGAGGGTGCGTCTACATGTGTGATGTCGGTGTCATGCTAGAAAGCTTTAGGCTCTCCTGAGTTAGCCCCTTCTAACACCTTGTCTACTGCGTTTGACGGAAGATCATTTTGTCTGCATGGAGTCTTGACCGATTTCAAGATTCAACTTTCTAGCAAGATCATTTCTGTGGAGGTTGAAGTATTATATGCTCCCCTTGATTACAATTTGTTATTAGGGAGGAGCTGGAAGTATGCGATGCAAGTTGTCCCATCGTCCATTTTTTGAGTAATAATGTTCATGTTTCAAGGAAGGATCATTACTATTGATCAACTCTCATTTAATCAAAGAAACAACAATGCTTCTATGGATTCAACGATTCTGTTGATTGATCAAACTAACCCGCTCAGCGAGAGTCTAGGAGTAGTTATGTATTCATCACTAATGGGCACATTTGGCCTACCTACTCCTACAACCTACATTGGTTCTGCCACATACTCTGACATTGTGTCTCAGGATATTTTTACGGTTAGCCAAGCAACTGACCCATGGGTTCTCCCCACTCAAACAGAACCAGTAGTGCCCTTATCTGCTGTATAAGTGGCCTACCAAGCAACACAAAATGCTGCAGCAGATTATATCTTAACTCTATCCATCTCCGCAGAGTCAGATATAGACTATGCACCTACATGGTCAGTTAACTCCATACATTCTTTAGACTATCTAGACACCATATTGCCTTTCGATCAAGCTATATTGGAAGCTATGACAGGTCTGGATCATCCATGGGAACATATGCATCAAATATTATACTTTCTTGTCGATCTGGACATGATAGAGAATGGCGAGTTCTCATTGAGACTTGGAGGCAATATGGATTTGTCCATGAATCCTTCTATACACAAGATTTATGTTGAGGGAAACAATGAAAACATATCGAAAACTATACCGATTGATATTTCCGTCAAACCTGGCGTTGTGGAAAATATTTTCATTGGAGCAAATTGTTCTCCTGATGAGATCACTTTGCACACCAATTTGTTTAAAGAGTTTCGTGACATTTTTTTGTGGTCTTACGAGGAGATGCTAGGCATCAACCCTGCCATCGTAGAGCATGTCATCACTACTTATCCAAATGCTAAACCTGCGAGACAGAAGCTCCCTCTGGTCAATCCTAGGAAAGCGACAACCAGCAAGGATGAAGTAGAAAAATTGCCTAAAGTTGGATTCATTTATCCGATCAACATGACGGAATGGGTCTCCAACCTAGTCCTAGTCAATAAGAAGCAAGGTACTATACGAATCTGTACCGACTTCAGGGACCTAGATAAAGCTTGTCCCAAAGGCAATTACCCCACGCCCTTCATAGATCATATTATCGACGCGTGTGCGGGCCATGAAGTATTCTCTTTCATGGATGGCTTTTTAGGATATAATCAGATTCAGATAAAACCTGAAGACCAACATAAAACAAATTTTATTCGTCCCTGGGGCACTTTTGCTTACTGAAAGATGCCATTTGGATTAAAGAATGATGGATCTACCTTCTAGCATGCAATGAACTTCGCTTTCCACGATATCAAACATGTAGTGGAACCATATCTAGATGATCTCGCAGCGTGATCTCGGAAGAGATGAGATCATCTTGATCACCTAAGACTCATGTTTGAATGATGCAGGTATTACAAGATTTGACTAAATCCTAATAAGTGTGTTTTCTGTGTCGAGTCCGGACGCTTACTGGGTTTTATTGTATCCAATCGTGGCATCATGGTCAATCCACTTAAAGTTGATTCTATTGTAAATATGCCTCCTCCTCAAACCCTATGACAAATTTAGAGTATGCAGGGTATGTCCAACTTCTTAAGACGGTTTATCATTAACTACGCCAAGATCACAAAAGGATTCATGAGGATGCTTAAGCAAGATACCTATTTTTTATGGGACGTGGCTGTGCAGCTGTCATTTGATGCCTTGAAAAAGGAATTATTATCAGCCCCCTTGCTAATTCCACCAAATTATACCAAGGATTTCCTTCTATATCTAGCAAGTTTGGTCTCCACGATCGGCATATTACTCGTTCAAGAGGATGACAAGCTCCAAGAGCATGTAATTTACTATCTGTCGCGCGCTCTAGTTATTCCTAAGTTGAAGTATTCATATGTTGAGAAGTTGGCACTCGATGTTGTCCATGCAAATTAGAGGCTACGTCACTACATCTTTCTATGTACCACCACTGTTATTGCAAAGGTTGATCCCTTTCAGTATGTATTAACCTGGCGCATCAGCGACGAGAAGTTTAATAAGTGGATTATCATCTTGTGGGAATTTGACCTAGTTTTTCAGTCGGCTAAGTCATTGGTGTTCGCAAAACGTATTTCAGAATTTCCGAGTGACATAGTGAACAATGAAGAAGAATCATCATTCCCGGATGAGCACATCTTCCTCATTGCCTCCTATGACCCATGGTATGGGGATATTTTGGTTTATCTCTAGACTTTGAGGTGTCCTCCCACTTTCTCTTGAGATGAACGGTAGAAGTTAAAACACCACGCACGGAATTACCTTATCATTTCTGATACTTTATACAGACAGGTGGTTGATTCCATCCTACGTCATTGTTTAACCTTAGAGGAAGCGAAAATAGTATTGAATGATGCTCAGAGTAGAGCTTGTGGGGGTCATATTTCTAGGTTGGAAACAACCCAGAAAATACTGCGTGCTAGTTATTTCTGGCCCACAATCTTCAAATATTGTGTGGAAGCTGTGAAACACTGTCAGCCATGTCAGTTTTTCACCAAAATGATGAGAGCACACCCAGCTCCTCTCCATCCTATGATTACAGCAGGACCCTTCACCAAGTGGGGGATTGATTTCATGACATCTAATCTAGCTTCGGCTGGAGGGAATTAGTACATAATTGTTTTCATCGACTACTTCACCAAGTGGTCCAAGGAAATGCCTACTGTCAAAGTAGATGGAGAAACGGCTGCTTACTTTGTACTCAACCAGATCATTGCCAGATTTGGTATCCCTAAAGAGATTGTAACTGACCACGATTGGCACTTTCAGAACAGTATGATGATTGAACTCTACATGATGCTAGGTTTTTGACGAGAACATTCGTCCTCGTTCTATCCGCAGGAAAATGGACAAGTTGAAGCAGTCAACAAAACTTTGAAGACCATTCTTCAGAGGACTGTCATTTCTAGTAGGACAAACTGGCACATCATGTTGTATCCTACTCTTTGGGCGTATCATTCCAATGTTAAGACTGCCACGGGATTCTCACCCTTTAAACTTGTTCATGGGGTGGAAGCGGTTATTTCGGTTGAATGTGAAATCCCTTCTTTGAAGTTAGTTGTTTAGTTGCTTCCCGATACTTCAGATTTGGAAGAATGTTTGATGCACTTAGAACATCTTGATGAGCAGTGCCGCGATGCGCTCACAGCAAATGAGGCTAATAAGAATCGAGTTAAACGTCAATATGAAAATCCATTCAAACCAAGGGTCTTTCTTGAAGGAGACCTTTTCCTGCTTTACGACTAGGACAAGGAACCCCTAGGGGTAGGCAAGTTCAAGTCTATGTGGCTCAGTCCTTACGTAGTGTCTAAAGTTCTAAAGAAGGGAACAATAGTGGCTCTCAACATGAAGGGAATAAGATCATTGGTGAGACTCTATTTTCAAAACTTGGGCCTCACAATTGGCCACATGAATTCAAGGAATTTCCAAGGCCTATTATTCCCAATTTCCTTGCACCCAGAATGGAGGAACTTGAGATGTAGTTTGAAGTAGTTAAATCCTTGGAGGTTCAACTATCAAAATACATGGCTTTGGGTGAATATTGCAAGAGAAATTTGACCTTCAAGGAGTATTGTGACTACCAAGACAAAGAAATACCAAGACGAGGTTATATAATTCCCACTCATTCCACTAAAAATTTTGAGTTGCGGAGAAGCATTCGTAACATATCCCTCCCCTACTCTGATGGATCCTCTAAATGCACTACTAGCTCTTGGGTGTAGAAGCTGGATACTTACTTTCAATTGAATCCTATGGATGAAAGGGATGCCATTAGGATGGCTACCTTGCATTTAGAAGGATAAGATAATGAATGGTGGTTTCATGGTTTGAGAAATTTGGGGCATGAAATTGTGACCACCTATGAGGAGTTCACAAGAAGGTTGGTGAATAGGTTTCATAGGAGAGATCCTAAAATGTAATTCATAGATATTTCCCAATTGAAACAATCTGGAACTTATGAGACATACATTTCATAATTTCAAAAGGTTGCAGTTGTGGTTAATGATATATCTGAATTAGCTCGCTTAGTTCTTTTGTTTACAAAAGGACTAGCAGATCCACTTAAAGGACTGGTTAAAGCTCATCAACCTGCCACATTATAGGATTCCATGACCAAGGCTAGAGATCTTCAAGATGGTATTCCAAGAACCAGATCCCCACCTAAGAGTATTTTTCCTCCTAAGCTCAAGGATAAGAGATCCTTTCAAAAGGGTCCAAGTGGAAATTTCAAGAAGGATAACTTTTCCAAAGACCGAGATGAGCTAAGGAGAATGAAGTTGTGCTTTTCATGCTAAGATCCATGGGTTCCAGGCCATAAATGTGCTAAGGGGAAAGCACACAATATAGAGGTATTTTATGAGAGTGAAGAAGAATAAGAGAATTATATGCATCCAATCATTCCAGAAGAAGATTATGAATCAACAAAAGAGGAGCAGCCACAACCAGATTCCATAAAGATTGTTGTTTTTTCTGGACTACCAAGATTCCATACTCTTTCGTTCAAGGGAGTAGTCAAAGTCCAAAGGGATACTATATTGGTGGATAGAGGAGCTACTCATAATTTTAATGATTCTGCAATGGTGGAAACACAAAATCTTCCCACCAAATATTTTGATGCATTCATTGTCATGATCCATGGGAGTAATTCCATGGTTTGCAAAAAATGGATTCCCAAGCTACAAGTGACTATTGGGGATTACACAATGACTGATAATTTATATGTTGTGAATGTGTCTGAAACAAACATAGTGTTGGGATTTCAATGGTTATTCTCAATTGGTGAACATACTGTGAACTAAAAAATTCTGTAAAGGAGATTCAAAAACTATGATGGGTTAGTTCTAAAAGGTATAGACACCTATCCAAGTGGTGTCTTCCCATAGCATGAGGTCTATACTGAGGCATGGGGACATAGAGTGGGTTGCTGAATGTTTGATTTCCTCACAAGGATAATCCCTTGACATTTCACAACATACAGATGACATCAATAAGTTGCTCAAGATGTATGAGATTTTTTTTAGAGACCTTCCTCCTGGCAGGCCACCAGATAGAGGAGTCGAGCATGTGATAGAGTTGGAAGTAGGAAAAATTACTATCATTACCCACCCCTATAAGTGTCCCAAGAAGATAAAATATGAAATTGAAAAGGCTATAAAGGATCTTCTTGAGTTAGGATTGATTAGTCCAAGCTCTAGTCCTTTTGTTTCCTCGGTAGTTTTAGTGAAGAAGAAAGATGGTACATTGAGGATGGGCCTAGACTATCAAGATTTAAACAAGAAAACCATAAAGAAAATGTACACAGTCCCAAGAATTAATGAGTTGATGGATGAGATGCATGGGGATAAGTTCTTCTCCAAGATAGACCTTCGCTCTAGGTACCATCAAATTAGAATGAGGGAAGAAGATATACAGAAGACAACTTTCCACTGTCACTATGGGAATTTTGAATTCTTAGTCATGCCATTTGGCCTAACTAATGCTCCTACAAATTTTCAATATTGTATGAATAGAGTGTTCAATAAGCATCTCTATAAGTATGTGCCAGTGTTTTTTGATGACATCTTGATTTATAGCAAAACTTGAACACTAGCAACATTTGGAAGTTGTACTAACTATTCTTGCAGATCAATATTTGTATGCAAAGTTGTCCAAATGTGAATTTGGAATGACTGAGATGTTGTATCTTGGCCATGTGATTGGAAAAGAGGGGGTGAAATTTCACATGGAAAAGATCTAGTCCATTCTTGATTTTCCAATCCTGAAAAATGTCATAGAATTGAGAGGGTTCCTTGGGATCTGCACTTACTACATGAAATTTGTTAAAGGGTTCTCTCAACTGGAAGCTCCCTTGACTGACATTACCAAGAAGGAATATTTATGTTGGTCAGAGGAAGCTGAAATGGTTTTCAAGAAGATGAAGGAAGTAATGAGCAGCTGTCCATTCCTTTCACTACCTGATTTCACTCAGCCATTTGTGATTGAGTGTGATGCCTCAGGGGAAGGCCTTGGAGCTGTTATGATGCAAAATAAGCACCCAATTGATTTTGAGAGAAGAAAGTTGAAGCCACATGAAAGACACTATTATGTATATGGTAAATAAATGTTGGCCATTATGCATGCATTGGCCAAGGTCTGACAGTATTTGGTGGGTAGCAAGTTTGTGGTAAAAAATGATCACAACAGTTTGAGGCATTTCTTGACTCAAAAAGATCTCAATGAATGGAAACAAAAATGGGTGAGTAAAGTTCAAGCTTTTGATTTTGATATAGAGTACAAGAAAGGGAAAATGAATATAGTTTCAGATGCTCTTTCAAGAAAACCATCCCTTTCTACAATTGAGGGTCCTATTGGTTGGAAGGATAAGCTAACCATAGAGTACTCTAAAAATAAATTTGCATGTGAACTGCTAGATGGCTTGATTAGAGATGATCTGTATAAAGTGTTAAATGGAGTCATCTATTACAAAGATAGAGTCTATTTGGTTCTAGGATTGGTATTGAAGAAGAATATTTTGGAAATTGCCCATGATTCCCCTTTGGCAGGAAATTTTGGTTACTTGAAGACTTATAGGAAAATTAGAGAGAGGTTCTCATGGAAAGGCCTCAAGAATGATGTTTTGAATCATGTGAGGGAGTGCAACACATGCCAATAGAATAAAATTGAGCACACACATCCAGCCGAGCTACTACAACCACTATCGATTCTAGAGCAGAAGTAGGAGAGCATTTCAATGGAATTCATCACTGGTCTACCCAAGGTACAAGGAAAATACTGCATATTTGTTTAGTAGATAGACTTACTAAGTTTTCACATTTCTTTGTTGTTCCATCAACTAAATCATCATCCCAAATTGGTGAAATTATCTTTAAAGAAGTGTTCAGATTACAAGGCTTCCCAAAAACAATAATTAGTGATAGAGACAGTAAATTCACCATTGTTTTTTTGAGATAGTTGTTTAAATTGGTGGGGACAAATTTGGATCTCAATACAAGTTACCACCCCCAAACAGATGGGAAAATTGCGAGGGTTAATTAGTGGTTGGAAGGATATCTCAAAAATTATGTTACAGGGAAGCAAAAGACATGGATTAGGTGGTTGCATCTAGATGAATTTTGCTACAATACTTCTTATCACATGTCTATTGTCATGTCCCCATTTAAATCCATGTATGGATATGAATCCTCCACCTGTGTTGATCATATTTTTGGAGAGAGTAGAGCACCAAAAGAAAAATAGTGGATCCAGGAAAGTCAAGATATCTTGAGAACACTCAAGGATAACTTGCAAACTGCTCAAAATCAATAGAAAATGTATGTAGATAGGAGCATAACATAACTTATCTTTCAAGTGGATGAATTAGTATACCTAAGGTTGCATCCCTACAAGCATCATCCTTGAAAGGTAAAGGGGATGAAAAGTTAATACCAAGATTATACGATCCTTACAAAGTTGTGTGGAAGGTAGGAGAAGTTGTCTATGAGTTGGATCTTCTAGAAGGAAGCAAAGTACACAATGTGTTTCATGTCTCATATCTCAAGAAATCAGTTGGGAAGTAGGTGACAGGATCAATACAGCTTACACCATTGGATGATGAATGCAAACTAATCTTGGTACCATAAATAATTTTGCAAACAAGAGAAAGAAGACTAAGGAATATGATCATCAATGAATATGTTGTTTTGTGGGAAGGCCTACCCAGTGAAGATGCCACATGGGAGAATGAGCAAATATTGCAGCACCCTAATTATAGTTGCTTGAGGACAATCCATATTGGGTTGGGAGGACAATAATGTCCCCTCCCTGAGGACCCCATGGTCATTTTTATACTTTATCAACCCTTATAGGTCCTGGAAAATTTAATAAGTGAATGGGTTAATTTTTTATGCATTAATTGTCAAAGTTTATTTAATTCCGAGACTTAGGATAGTGTTCCGTTGTTAATTTTTCAGAATTTACTTCAATCTGATCTAGGATCTTAACTAAGAGAACAACATGTACATCATATCTACAACATATCAATCATGGACACAATAATGCAAGCACACAAGAGACACAAAGTTTACTTGGGGAAAACCATAAAGGTGAAAAACCCCAATAACTTCCTCAAAGATAGATAGAGCAATGATACAACCTATGTACAAGAGATAGTCTTCTCCTAGCAGCAGAACCTCCTCCTCACAAGTGTGCCACTTTCTGAATGAGAGAAGTGTGAGTAATGATTGATCAAATAGAGATCTCCCGATATCTATTTATACTTGTCATGTCCTGCCCAATAAACTAATGGGGCCGAATTGTCTAGCTTAACCCATGGTTAGCTTAATCTGGTCCGACCCCACACTTGGTGGTCTAATAACCCATTTACCCACATGACTCATACAGGGCCGACCCCATCAAGGTGGTATAATAACCCATCAAGTATAAGTTACGACACTTACAATATAAATGACGACACTTCCATATAGAGGAATAATAACATCTCTATAGGAATACAATATACATGGGTAAATACATTCCGAAGTTACATATACATCAACACTCCCTCTTAACTAGGAAGGTATTTCTCGACATAGATTTGCTAGCACAAGTCTTCTTCTATGGATCATCATCAGTGAATCATCGTCCTCGAATTATCATCATAGTCACTGCTGCTGCTATCTCAATCAATCTTTGAATCTGCTCGTCATAGGAAGTTCTACAGAGCCAGTCCTTTTTCATACTGGATGTAGGCCCACCACCTGCAGGTATTCATCATCACTGGCCATACTGTGGAATCCTCGGGACTTATTACATGCGTCACAAAACCTTAAAAGAGTCTCTTGACTAGCAAAAACCCTAAAGAGCATTTGAGGCCTTTTTCATCCTATCCAAATCTCCAGGACTTGTTACATGTGACTGTCACGAAACCTTAAAAGAGTGTCTCAGGAACGTTTATGTGCATAGCACGACCGGTAAGAACTCTAAAGAGCATCCCAAGAACATTTATGTGCCTAAGCACGACCGGTAAGATCTCCAGGACTAATTACATGTGACCTCTGCTACAAACCCTCGAAAGAGCATCCCAGGACTTATTACGGGAACACATACCAACCTATCGGATATCCCAGGTCTTACATGTAGAATCCCACCACAAATCCTCGAAATAGCATCCCAGGACTTATTACAGGCACACAGCCCAACCTATCGAATCTCCCAGGTCTTACATGTGGCCCACTATCACAAACCCTCGAAAGAGAATCCTAAGACTTATTACGGGCACATAGCCCAACCTATCGGATCTCCTAGGTCTTACATGTGATACACAGTGCCAGTCCTTTTTCATACTAGATGTGACCTAGAACAAATCTAGGATTTCCTTTGCATAACCTATCCACGGCCACAGAGTATCAACTTGATACTCATCATACATCATCTTGATGTACACATGATCATCTTGATCATCATCACTGCATCGTCCTAATGCAAGTCATCTGGAGCAACATCCTGAAGTTCGTCATCCATGATCATTCTAATCATACAATGCATCTACCTGATGCATACCAAGTATCTACCTGATACATATCACCATACATGATCCACCTGATCATACAATGTATCCACCTGATACATACATAGATACATGATCCACACAATGTATCCACCTGATATATATCAACATACATGATCTACCTAATCATACATAGTATCCACCGGATACATATACAGATACATGTTCCAAGAATCCAACATGATGCATATACATATACATATAAATGATCCAACTGATCATATCCAGCATCCAACATGATGCGTACATATATATACATATAAATGATCCAACTGATCATATCCAGCATCCAACATGATGCGTACATACATATACATATGAATGATCCAACTAATCATATCCAGCATCCAACATGATGCGTACACGGAGCAGTAACTGGGCCATCGTCCTGATGCTCATCATCCAGCGCTTACATCCACAGCCATGTGAAGGATCATCCTTCCAACATGCTTGGAATGGCTTCAGCAAATGTGTCCATCACTTCTTCCTCGAAATGTCATCAATCTGAAGAACTCCAATCCTCTCTCTGAAGTACTCAAACTTCACTCTGGCTAGTGGCTTCGTCAGTACATCTCCAATCTGCTCATCCATCGCAACATACAGGAGCTTCACTGCTCCTCTCTGTACCATATCCCTGATATAGTGGTATTTGATCTCTATGTGTTTCGACCTGTCGTGGAACACCGGGTTCTCAAACAGCTTCACACAACTATGGTTGTCACAAAATATACTAGTAGTCTCCAACGGGAGATCAAATAACTCTGATAGTAGCTTCCATAGACATACTGCCTCACAACTAGCCAAACAAGCTACAACATACTCTGCATCGGCTGTACTCAGTGCTACGCAGGACTGCTTCCTGCTAAACCAAGAGATCACACCTGATCCCATACTGAAGCAGCACCCAGAAGTGCTCTTCCTATCTGCAGCATTGCCTGCCCAATATGAATCAACATAACCCTGCAGGTTAAACTTTTGATTCGCATCATACTTGAGCCCATAATCAATTGTACCCTTCAGATACCTCAGAATATGCTTTACAACAACTAGGTGAACACCTCTGGGATCCGTCAGGAACTGGCTCAATGTGTTCACCGCAAATCAAATATCTAGTCTCTTGTTCATCAGGTACATCAAGGACCCAATCATCTGAAGATACACAGTGACATCAACCGGATCAGATGAAGCATCACACAGAAGCTTCAGGTTCGATGCCATAGGTGTGGCCATGTCCTTGCATTCCATCATCCTGAACCTCTTCAGGATCTCTACTACAAAATTCCCTTGTCCAAGGAAGATTCCATCTGCACTCTGCCACACCTACATGCCTAGAAAGAAGTGCATCATCCACAAGTTCTTCATCTCGAACTCGGCAGCAAGCTTCCGCTACGTGTCAGCAATCAATCTATCCTCACCTATTACAAACAGGTCATCCACATACAATAGTAGTATCACTGGATTTCCTTCCTCGACCTTGTAGTAAAGGTTGGAATCCTCTTTACTCTTGGTAAAGCCCAAATTGGATAGAAAGCTGTCTATCCTACCATACCAAGTTCTGCACATATATGGCTTCCTATCATGTGTCTCAAAACCAAGTGGATGCTCCACATACATTTCCTCTTCGACTACACCATTCAAGAAAGTTGTCTTGACATTCATCTGGTGTATCTTCCATTTCATCACTACAATCAGAGCAAGTATTGATCTGATGGAAGTGTGCCTGACTAAAGGTGTAGAAGTCTCTTCATACTCAATCCCTTTTTCTAGGAGAATCCACGAGCTACAAACCTTGTTTTGTATTTCTCCATGCTACCATCTGCAGCATGCTTAATCTTATAGATCCATTTGGAAGTCACAACAGACTTCCCTTCAGGTCTTGATACAGCATCCTAAACATCATTCTTTCATGATCGATTGATCATGGTATTCTTCCATTACTTCATCCCAGATCCTGGGAACTTCAATATCTTCAATAGATATCTTTGTTGATGGAACAAATGTTGCAGTCCTTCTTTTGTAGGTGAAGGTATACGATCTTTCCTACAAAACAAGTTAAATTGCATGATTAGAAAACATCTCATAGTTTTCAGAACAAATTCTTACACATAAAGAAATATGTCATATAGTCATGCAATTATCTTAGCCAATGCTTCAATACAACATTTATCCATATCCCATAACTTTCTAGATGCCTTCCAATCTCTACCAGAACATTGTTAAGAGTGTGCACAACTCCCAACATGTCAGCAAAGATGTTTCATTCTAGATAAGTAGCAATGGAATGTTGTACAGTGCCATAGGCCACTTACCCATGTATATTAGTAGTATATTGTTCATCAATGCAACTATTCTAATATGCATAATACACAACCTAATTCTAGGAACATCAGTATATACATTATTGAACAGTATTATTTAAACAATAAAATATGCAAGGAATGATAATTCAATTACTTATCTTTGTTTGTTTGTTGGGTTGACTCCCTCTCAATCTTTGCTTATTTTCTGCAACTCCATTCTGATGTGGATTGTGAGAAGTTGTCAACTCCCTCTGAATATCTGCATCCTTGCAGAAACGACTGAAGTGTGCTCCTTCTTGATCTTTGCTTCCTTGCAGGAACAACTGAAGTGTGCTCCCTCTTGATCTTTGCTTCCTTGCAGGAACAACTGGAGTGTGCTCCCTCTTGATCTTTGCTTCCTGGATTACATGTCCTTGAACTTATATCCATCCTTAATCACTATGCATGCTTATTAGTATCATCATTGTGTTATCCTCGAGGTCTCATACATAATCACACATTCATTAGTATAATCTTAATACTATCAAAACACAATAATCTTAAACATGTATAGTTATGATCATTTCAAACACAGATAATAAACATTAGTATCCAAGGTTTCAGGGAAGTCTTCTTTTACTCATGCATATTCTTATTTGATCATAGGACTCTTCTGGTTAGTTAAATCATCAATCAAGATAAGAGACATAATATGCATAAACCCTTGATTACTTACATTTCTAACTTTATCAATAAACATAACCAAATCATACCAAGTATACTTATATAAGGGATCCTAACACAAGGTAGGATTCTAACTTGATATAGGAAAAACATACCTGGATTGGTATGTTAGCTAGTTATGTCTAACATACCCACATGATGTCTTCTTGTTCTCTTCAATGACTTGTGCTAGTAACTTGCATATCTCATAGGTTAACCATTGTAGAACCAAGTTATACATACCTCGTAAATAGATGTTCTAAGTGATCCATGACAATGGATGAATCTTTGTCTTCATGTCATCATGATCATATGTTCTTGAACTAGAACATGATTTGTCTTTCTTGGTGTACCTTTCGTGTTAGCGGACAACATAAACCTCATATAACACCATAATGCATTAGTACAATCATAAGTGTCAACACCCTAATCAATGAATATCTTCTATCTTGCATTCATAATTTTATGACAAGTCTAAATTTAATCAAGATTGTACTAACCGTAATAACATGAAGACAAACATACCATAAACTTAATCATGAACAAATATTGAAACATACCTGGATAAGTCATACCTATCGAGATTTCTTGTAATCTTCTTATGTAAGGCCTTAGCCTCATCTCCCTCTGAAACATGAACTTCTTCACTTATGCAGGTGACCAATCCATTATCTTCTAGGATTAACCCAATCCACTTGATTTGCAGGAACTGGATCTGGAGCTGGATTAGGGTTTGTCAAAGAAACCCTAAAAATTCAAACTTTGAATTTCAAACTTCCAAAATGATAGAAATATTTGCCTTGATGAGCTGATCAAGCTGGTATACTCAGAATTTCAAAACTACAAAGTTTCACCCCTCAAATTTGCCTTTGAAACTTCTGGATTCATTGGACATGAACCCGAACTAGGGTTCGATAAATCCCACCCTTCTGCTCAATAAAAAGGTTCAATCCAAAGCTCTAAGCTTCTATTTTTCTGAGGAGCTTCTACCCGTGGTCACAGATTTCAAAATTTTCTATTTTTGCAGAAGCCCTAATTTTCCACTTTTCTGATCAAAGTCCCGAACTAGGGTCTGATCAAGACCGACCTTCTGCCCAGCCAAAAATTCTGATCTTGGTCTCTAAATTTTTATTTTGATGAGTAGCATTCAGCCGTAGTCTCCGATTACAAAAATTCCAACTTTCTCCAAAACCCTAAATTCCGGAAGCCATGAATGAAGGTGCTAAAAAATAATTCTGTTTTGAAAGAAATATGTACCTGATTGTTTCTGGTGTAACTCCAAACATTTCGATCAACAAGGTCTAAAAACGTTTCTTGTGATAGCATTACCTGTCATCTTTCCAACCCCATAGGTCTGACCTCAAATGGATTCTCTGATAGAGAGTTATTCCAACTGTCGTAACGTGACCTGTTTATGGGATAAAACAGGAGAGTGAACTTGTACGGCGTGCCACATGTTACTGGTTCAGTTTAGGCCTCTGAAAACGTTACCTGAAAAAGTACGGTCTGTGCACTACCTGTCACATTTTACGAAATTTCATTTGGAGCTTCCTATCCCAATTTATGACATTTTTTCCTAGGTCACCTGTTTATGACTTAGATCTGGAAGAGGCAAAAACCCTAGATTCTACAGATCATAAAACACAAAGTACAACGAATTAGAAGTTTTCCTTTGTACACAAGGTACATGAGGATCTTAGCTTTGCCCTGTACGATTTTCAGACCCTGAAACCTTTCCAAAATTTATTTATAGTGAAGTGCTACGATGACTGGTTTTTGCTATATCAAGCCCTAAACACATATTTCAATAAAATTGGAAACATTTTATTCCAAGGACATTAGCAAAATTGAGTTTTTTAGTTATTTTGTGATTCTATATCCACTGTTTAATTCCAAATTTAATGAAATATGTGTTCCTAGCTTCGCAAGTGTAACAAGTGTCATACATGCCATACCATGCCTTCTTTCAGGCTAGCTCTGATACCATGTTAATTTTTCAGAATTTACTTCAATATGATCTAGGATCTTAACTAAGAGAACAACATGTACAGCATATCTACAGCATATCAATCATGGACACAATAATGCAAGCACATAAGAGACACGAAGTTTACTTGGGGAAAACCATAAAGGTGAAAAACCCCAATAACTTCCTCAAAGATAGATAGAGCAATGAATCTAAGTACAAGAGATAGTCTTATCCTAGCAGCAGAACCTCCTCCTCACAAGTGCGCCACTTTTCGAATGAGATAAGTGTGAGTAATGAGTGATCAAATAGAGATCTCCCGATCTCTATTTATACTTGTCCTGTCCTGCCCAAGAAACTAATGGGGCCGACTTGTCTAGCTTAACCCATAGTTAACTTAATCCGGGTCGACCCCACACTTGGTGGTCTAATAACCCATTTACCCACATGACTCATATAGGGCCGACCCCATCAAGGTGGTCTAATAACCCATCAAGTATAAGTTACGACACTTACAATATAAATGACGACACTTCCGTATAGAGGAATAATAACATCTCTATAAGAATACAAACACTTTCGTATAGAGGAATAATAACATCTCTATAGGAATACAATATACATGGGTAAATACATTCCGAAGTTACATATACATCAACATCCGTGTTTAAATTGTAAATATTTTTATTATTATTTGCTATTGGTGATGAGTGGATATGCTTAGGTGGCCAAGGAGGGTGCATGAGTGATCTTGTGGACCCTATGAGTTGTCATCCACAATGGAAACTTGAAGAAAATTAGAGAGAATCAATAAAGCCACTAAAAATATGGATGGTAGCACAAAAGTAAGAAACTCAGAAAAGCAGAAAGCATGCAGAAAAGCAAGAAAGTCCATAAAAGTAGAAAGAAGCAAAAAAGTAGGCAAAAGCACTAGAAAAGCAGGAAAGTAGAGAAAATCCAGGAAAAGCAAGATGTTGCCAAAATGAAAAAAGCAATTCAAAGCAGAAAGGCAACAAAGCACGGAAAAAAAGAAGAAGGTAAAAGTTGTAGATGTTAAAATCAATCAATGAGGGCGCATTAGTTGAGATGGATGAACACACTCAATGTTCTTGAGATCAATTCATGATTATAAAATAAGGTGGTGCAACCCCTCTCACATCTTTTTATAGTCTATTTATTGCATTAAGAGGTTTGAAGCTTCTTAGACTTGGGAGGTGTGCCCCCAATCATAGTAGGGTGATGTTCCCCATCTGATCATCAGTTTAGTGAATTTTTATCTTGGAAATGAGGATTAAGGAATTAATCCCTACTCATTGATTTATTTTCAGATCCATATCACTATCAGATGCATGCTACCTGGTTTAGAGTTGAAGATCCAGTCCATTGGAGCAATTTCCTTCAATGTTTGTCTTGCTTATGGTTTTTGGAAGATGATAGAGCCCCCAAGGGTATCTTCTTATGCATATTATATTTGTAATGTAATATGAACTCTCTACTATTCAATATATTTATGTGGTACTCAATTCTACAAATTAGTTCTTCTTATGTTGATGAGATTTAGTACCTATGCTCGTTTTAGTGAAAAAAATTTCTAGTTTTCCAGAAATTGTATTAGTGTGACTTATGTTAGTCCAATTATCAGTATGCGACTTTATACAGGTTATTAATATTCTATTAAATCCATCCCAATCTCTAATTTTTAAATTCGTGACCCTCTAGGGGCATTTGGACTTGTTTGGAAATTGACTAGTTGAGTAGTCCTAGGTAATGCGCTTGTCCTTTTGGCCTCCAAAATCCTATAAATTCAAGTTAAAGATTTGTATATTTGTTGTATCATGGTAGGACAGTCCATTTATCCTACCCCAGGTCTGAATACTTCCAGTGAGCACTAGAAGCCTTGGGTTTCCATAGAAGTCCTTGGGGAATGTGTATTGATAACCTTGTCTCTGCCAAGGAAATATTCCCATGTGTGAAGCACCCATAAATGTGCCACTATTGAAGTATTGTCCTTATTTTCATCTTATTTTTAACCTTAATGGGTCCTGAGCTTCATCTTGGAATAATTTGGGAGAATCTAATGATGTTTGGGTTTTTCCTTCTGAATTCTAGTCAAACTAGCTAGTTTGTTCCTAGTCCATCCACTGTGTGTTCTAATTTTGAAAAAATTGAGTTAGTGTACCTATAATAAGTTTGGGTACATTACACAAATTATGCATAAATTCTAGGGATATCTGCTGAATTGACTAAAAATAAGAAGAATACATCATTAAAGAACATCATATGCATGGATTTGTGTTCATCTTGAAAATGACAACAAATAAACAAAAATATAGATTTCTATGTGTAAGCATGAAGAAGGGAAATATTTAGAAATATAGGGAATCCAAACGCTGCCTACACAACATTTAAACATACCCAAATGCAACACTGTGAAATTCAAATCATACTAAAATCATTCACAACTATGGCATCTTGCAATCAAGTTAACCTATAAACAACCTTGCAAAGTAAATTACTAGCATACATGTTTTGAAGGGGGAGGGGTTGGATATGGGTAGATTCTTTAATTTTTATGATTTAATTTGGTTGAGAAAAGCAAGAGGAAAAGAAATGAAAAAAAATAAAAAAATATGAACTAGAAAAAAAATGAAATCAAACAAAACAATATCAAATTTCAAAAACAAAGAGGGAGACCAAATACATAGAAAGTACGTAAAGCAAGAGTGATATTTTAAGTTTTTCATTAGTTTTTTTTTCATTATTATTAGGGATACCAAATACACAAAAGCAATTAGAGCCATTTGGTAACTATTGTACTTTACTTGGTAAGCCAGTCATCATTGGTGCTTGCTACTACTAAGCTTGAGGTGATATGATTAGTCACTACTTCTCACAATCTGTAACTTGCAAATTACTTCTAATGGTGTTATTTTAAAATTTTAGTCAAAGACAAGCTAGGAACTTGGGAAAATATTATAATTTAGAAGAAAATGGTTTCATATGGAAAAAGTTTTGTGTGGTTGCAATTATGAAAGATAAAAATTTTGATGCCTTACCTGAGTCATGCAGTAGATGAACATGCTATGATCCTATAAAAGTTATTTAATTTGAGCTTGTAACTGGTAAACCTAACTTTGTTGGTGCTTTCTAATGCTAATATTGAGGTTATATGATTAGCCACTACTTCTCACAATGTGTAATATGCAAATTAATTCTCCTATATTAAAGTACTAAAACCAATCTCGAGCATGAAATCCTCAATTTCCCAGTTTGTTGGTTTCTTCTATATTAAGATATGTTTGTGGTGTATCCAATTGAAGATGGACTATGTAAATAGAAGTAGATTTTGCATAAATGACTAGTACAAAACCTTATTTTGGCACTTTCCAATGCCTGCCAATCAAAAGGGAAAGGATCTAGAGCCTCCTCTAGGATTTGTTTTACTATGCATTTTATCTTAAGTTCTTTTTTAAAATATGTGTTTGGACCAATGAACATCTTGGAGGCATTATTTGGCCTCATATCAACGCAAGGAAATTTTATTGTGGTTAATATGGTATCCTCTAGGGTATCATCAAAGAGGAACATTGCAAAACAAGCATTGTGTTAGATGCAAGTAGAGGAATCATGCTTGATATCCATTGGGAATGTGATATCCGAATAATTTCGTATGAACTTTTGGTTATCTAGGAGACTACTCTTATTACCTAGAGCAATAAAAACATGTCACTTTCATAACATGACTTTGGACTAAACCATAGATATTGTACATTTGAATTATAGCAGTGAATAAATAGAAGAAGTAGTGTTCTCCCCGCCCACTTTTACATATGAGAAGGTCAAGCAAATGAAATTGGAAATCAAGAAGCTCAAGAGAAGCTCAAGAGTGAGTTGAGGGAAGTTATTGCTATTGAGGTTTTGGTGTAATCAATAGCTACAAAACATGGGGGATCATCACACAGGGCCCATTTTCCAGCTCGAAATATTGCAAGGTTTTATATTCATGCATGTAAGCATTGGATTCAAGGTAGAAGAGTAGGTGTTGTGAGAAATGAAACTTCTGGGCCTATTTTTTCAGCAAAAGCTGAGAAAGCAACAAATTGGAGATAAGTCAACCTAAAGGAGGGATGAACACGATACTTTGACAATCTAGAAGATAAAGGAAATCCCTGTTTTTGAGACATAGCAAATATGAAGTTAATTCGGAGGTCGTTGTGAGTGTTCCAGAAATCTGGTCTTAATCTTTTGCATGGATGAATTCCACTTGGAACGAAATTCTTACCTTTGTTTAATAAGGAGCACAGAGACATTTCCCGTTACGTGTGTAAGAATCATTCCGAAGTTTTAATCAAATAGTTTGCATCAAATGTATAGATTAAGGGGGAACAAGAGTTGACTACATGGCACTCATGTCCCCCTTTCACTTTGTTAATGGTAATAAAGGTGACGTAAGTGTTTTTTAAAGGTATATTATATAACATTTAGATGGTTATGATGAGTCTCCAGTGCAAGCATGCATATATTTATACAGAAAGTAGGGGCTAGCTTAGGGGAGTTTGGAATGTAGAATAGTTAAAGGGGCATACAGAGTAAAGTCAAGCTGAGGTAGGTTGTTTAAGAAGTAGGTTAAGATAATATAATATTTTATTTTGTTTAGTTTTTCATTATTAATTTTAGTTTGGTTTCTTTCGATGGTTAATATAATTTCAAATAGCTCCTTGAGTGCAATACCTGAGAAAAAGTTTGCACTTTGGGAGATTTGATCCCTCTCGGTGTTTGATAGAGCTTAGGATTTGGATCTAGGCTAGTTTATTTTAATATCAATGATTACAATCTATTTCAAGTTAAGAACTCGCACAAGGTTTGACCACAGGTTTGTGTGTTGAAATTGTTGTGACAACCCAGAATCCTTGAGCACAGGTTTGCGTGAGAAAATTGTCGTGACAACCCAGAGTCCTTGGACCTTGACCACAGGTTTGTGTGAGGAAAGGCATATGTATACGCTTCCTACAGCATCCAATTCAAAATATGTGATAGAATATAGTGAGCCAAACCAATTCAAAATATGTGATAGAATATAGTGAGCCAAACCAGGTTTTGAGGGATAAAATGGTTTGTGAGGTCAAATACAAAATCATTTCATAAAGCCTATAACAAGAGGTCACATTTGTAAGAGATCCGCTACTTATATCATAGAGATCCAAATCTGTGATCAAAGCTACAGATAGATGTTGGAAGGAGTGATATCGTGGCACTTTTTGGAGATTGGAATATGGTGATTTCGATATCCCATGCTCCCTGTCAGCGATTCTAAAATTGGTAAGTGTGTCCATTCGTTTGAATAAATTTCGAATATTGAAATTGGAGGAGGTGCAAATTTGGAAGCTATTACATTGAATTTTTGGACGGAATGAGATAAAGAATAAAAGAATGTAAATTATATTGTAATACCCCATTTTGACCCTTAGGATATATTAGCTTTTAATGTAAATATTGTATACATGTGATGTATGTTTTCCTAGCGTGGAGCTCAAGGCCAAAGCCCCGCTAGTGGAAGCTCGAATTTTATTTACAGACAAGTATTAGACATTATGTTTCCCATGTGCTATTTAGCCATGGAACATTGTAAAAATGATGTAAATAAACATCATGCAATAAAATACCAAAACTGGCTATGGAGGCAACGAATGAGAAGGGGACATGTGTATCCACTAGGGAGTGGTGAGGGGGCTGTGGGATTGAACCATAGGCTGCCATATGTCACCTTGAGAACCCCTTTGACTTCCCTTGCTGACATTTAATTCTATTGTAAGGAAGTGGTTGAAGAAAACAATCCATGGCTTCAATGGAGCGTGGGCAGCCCAGAAATTCGTATGGCAGGGTATGGGCTCTATTTTGCTTGACCCACAAGTCACTCTACCTCTTGGGAATCCTTCTAATCTCATTCCCATTCCATTGTTGATCACCCAACATCAATTCTCATCACCCACGAATTTTCAGCAAAGAGAAAAACCAGAAATCACAACTTTGCAAGAACCCATGTTTTGAAGAGCAAAAAACGCCCATATTTGGTATTGGACAGTAAAATCCAATGGGGGATCCATAGGTATGAACCTTGGGGCAAATTTGGGAGCATTAGCTACCCTGAAATCCATTGGAAAACCCAGTTTTGACAGCCGAGAAACCTAGTGACGGGATTGAGTTATTTTGTTGCCAGAATGGTGAGGAATCCAAATGTGGATGTTTGCACAAAGGATGGATTGCTTGAATTTAGCTGGAGATGTCTGTAGCTCTGTGGTTGAGCTCACTGGCTTAACATCCTCCTCATTTTCCTTATTGCATGCTTGATAAACCCAGCTGTGTACTGGCTTAGCATGACCATTTGAGTGAATCCATGGCTGTGAGTGAGCATGTCTAGTTCCTCCTTAGTGGATACACATTCCAGCTCGGGAGTGATCTCTCAGCTAAAAGAATACAGGCTGGACGGAGATCTATGGTTGGGTGGAATGTTGCTCTCACATAGCCAGTTGTTTGGACATTTGCATTTCAAGATAAGTATTCTCTGTGGATTAATTTATTTGCATTATGTGTTCAACAATGTGTTAATCCTATATGTTAAATTACTCATGTTACTTGGATGAAATGATTATCTTAAGTTAGTTGGCATGATGCCTGTGTATAGCATGAGAATGGGATGGATTACTGTATGACCATTTCATCATTCTGCCTGGAAGAAATAGGCTGATGCATCTCCTTCTGCTTGTATGTTATTATGATTATTCCACTGTATTTATTAAATGAGTTGTGTTAATTCTATGTTTTGTAATGTCTTGATTAGTGACTGTTGTTTATATGTTGAATGAGTGATGAAACTATGTGCATCTATAGTGTTTAATTTCGTTGTGCTTGTTGAGTATGAATATGTATGCACAAGTTTTTATTTAACCATGCATTTCTTAAACATTTCGAATGGGGCTGAGATTGCCAATAAGCCCAGTATGTTGGTTCATGTTCTCTCCCCTGCATTGGGATGACGGGAGGAGACGTGACAGAGTGGTATTAGAGCCCAGCTTGTAGCATTGGGGCTGCTTGGGCCAGACTCCGAGTTTACAGGCATGTAGCAGGATGTTTTAGCACAATATTGGGAAGTTGGGGGCGGCATTTTGATTGGAGAAAATGGCAGGATCATATTTTCCAGATATGGAAGAGGATCACATAGGTGCATAGATCTCTCCAAGATATTTCCAACGGTACCATACTCGCCTCATTTGGCCAAGGGACGAAGGAGATACGGACCCCGCAAGTTGCAGGAAAACACAAGTGTTTTCGCAGTTTCGGGATATCGGGATGCGGGATGTGGGATGGTTACATCCCCGTGACCGCAGCTTGACCCCCCCGAACCCGCAATGTCGGATTGCGGGATGCGGTATGCGGGATGCGGGTTGCAGGATGGTCACATCCCCGTGACCACAACTCGACCCTCCGAACCCGCAGTTTCGGGTTGCGGGTTGCGGGATGGTCACATCCCCGTGATCGCAACTCGACCCTCCGAACCCGCAGTTTCGGGTTGCGGGTTGCGAGATCGTCACATCCCCGTGACCGCAACTTGACCCTCCGAACCCGCATTTTCGGGTTTCAGGTTGCGGGTTGCGAGACGGTTACATCCCCGTGACCGAAACTTGACTTTCCGAACCGTCATCTTTCGGGTTGCGGCCTGCGTGTGGTGGGATAGATGAGTATAGAGCCCGAAATTAGAATTTTGGATAGCAGGAGCATGCAAGATCAGATTTTGATGAGGTCAGTGACATTCTGAGGCCATCGATGGAGGCCATGAATGAACCAGTGAAGATCCCGAGCTCATTATGCTCCAATTTGGCATAAAATTGGAATTATTAGCTTTTACAAATCAGTGTCCCGGCGCTTGATGAGAGGTCGGATTGAGCCGAAATTGATATGGGACAGTCATGGAGAAGACACGATGTTAAGTTTGGAGTTTTGGAGCCGAACTCCAAAGGATGTGGAGTCGGGGTGTGCAAGAAGGCCGAAAAGCACTATTCCAGGCCACATTTTGGGAATTTTAAAAACCTTGCAGTGATTGAAAGTGACCCTAGAATTCGGAATCAAGAAATTTACTGAACTCGACATTTCATATTCTCAGTCAACCAGACATTTCACGTTAGACAAATATTTTCCAGAAATGCACCGTTTTGGAAATAGCCATTTTTGGCCCAAAATTTGGAATTTTGAAAAAATGTGAAAAGTGGAAAGTAGTCAAACCCAGAATTTTATAGAAGATGAATGGTGCATCGGAATAGAGATATGCGAGTTTCTGAGTACTCCTTGTTATATGGACTAAATTTTCTTGGTAGAAACGTTTTCGTAATACCTCATAGATTTTCTTCCACAGGTGGCTGAAGTTGGCATTCTGGACCAAAATGCAACTGTGTAAAAATGTGCAGAATTATTAGTAAAAGTTGTTATTTTTTAAGTGATGTAGTTCCCACACCCGATGTTGGAATGGAGCAAGTGGATAGACATTGGAAATCTTATCCAGCAGGGATCAATGGTGCATAGGCAGAATGTAAAGGAGGTTATCATAGACCATAGATAATTGGAGCATAAAAGTGTCAGTGACTATTTTTGACATATTGTTGTCAATATTGGCAAATTCTAGAATTGTATGCCTGGAAGTAGCATGCCATGAAATCGAACCAGCTACGATGTGGAAGAGGAAGTTCATGCAAAGATGAGGGATCGGAAAGGAAGAATTCCTTAACCCCTGTCTTGCTAACTGCATTTATATTTTATAAGCTTTATGTGCATAAAATTATGGCATGAGAATGCTGAAAATGCAAGAGATTAGATGAGTAGCATGAATATGCATTGATTGGCATATTAATAAACATTGCACATTGCATGAGTATATGTTTTGCATGCATATGACATTACATATTGGTAAAACTAGTGAGATTTTACATATGCAGTGAACCACTAATGGTGAATATTGTGTTTGATAATCACTATTGGTGATTGGTTTTGGTTGTAGGATCAAAGACAACAAAAGCATGGCTAAATATGTTGAAGATGTTGCTACATATGGCCAACAAACCTTATGAAGAAAGGATGGTGCAACAAATATGTGATCATGAGGTTGGCAAAAGGACTGTGTAGCCTTGGTAAGAGGCCAACCGATCAGGTAACATCAAAGGTGTAAATCGGAGCCATGCAGGTAATGGTTTACTTATGATGATTGCATAAGTGTTGAAGGGGATTGGGTAAGAATCCATTGAACCATATTCGGTAATCATAAAATGGTATGCATTTAGAGTCGAAATGCATTCATGTGAACGCCATACTGCCATAGTGTGGTGGAGCATGAAGTGGTGAAGGAAAGAGGCCTCATACCATGTGGTTGTTTAGAAATTTAGATTGCAATCATATAAAATACATCATGCCATGTGTATGTTGGTTATGAGCTTAATAACCAAAGCAAGTGAGGACCAATGGTCCTGATTATGGTAATTCATGTTATATGAGATAGTCATGATTAAGTCATAATATGATTGAATGCATAGTACTCATGAAACAATGCAAGGTGGCATTGAGTGGACAAGCATTAAGAGATTTTGTAAATCTTGTAGTTAAGCATTGAGTGAATGCATATGAAAAACTTGAGTAAATGTTGTGAATATACATGCATGTGGGTAGCTACACCTAAGGAGATGTATTGTGTGCATGCATGATTGTGATATATGTATATGTCTCATTACAATTGAGCAATAGATGAAATGATGAATTAATGATAATTCTGAGATCATTTCATGAGCTGCTATGAATGCAGGGGAAGAATTACATGAAGGTAGTCATGATTGATGGACTGTCGTAATACTCTGTGGAGGGATAGAGTTGTATAAATGATATGGCTATGAATTAATGAGCATTTAAAAGCTTTAAGTTAATTGCATAAATGATGTGACTATACCTTGCAATTTTAGTATGATAATGATTTACGTGAAGTAAATGAATTGGTTATATTGATATGTTAACAGCTGGAAGTGTTTGAATTATGGAATGTTATAATTCCAGAAATGCTTCAGTGATTGTTGCAGCAAATGAAATATTATATGCATGGAGACTTACAAAGTGTTGGCTGATTGAAGTTTCAGATTCCAGGTAGAAATGTCTTGCGTATGGAAATGAGAATAAGACCATAGTAAAGACCAAACTCTACCATGTGCAAAAAGTGAAAGGTTATGAGAAGGTTCTCATGGTTGTGAAATTTAACTTATGCATGAAACAGATCTGAAAATATTCTGATTTAAGTTATGAGAATAATATCATGGTTGCAAATCTAACTTTTGTAGGGAATAGATTTGCAAATTCGATTTAGAGCTTATGAGAAGGAATCTCATGGTTGAGAAATCTAAGCTCTGTTAGAAAGAAGATTTGTAAATCTCAGATTTGTAAATTTTCAGATTTGAAATTTTGCTTATAATTACTAATGACTGTTTGGCTTATGAAAAATTGTGTCAGAAGGACATGTTGTAGGTGGATGTCCATGTGTGGCTGTCACATACCCCAATTTTATTTAAAATAATGTAATTATTTTTAATATTCCTGAGAACATTATGTTAAATTTAATGCTAAGTAGGAAGGGATGACTCAGCAGAGTCTCCAGAAATGGAATGTAAAATCTGAATAATTATTATTAATAAATAAATTATGGAGACAACAGCATGGGAGAGCTGTTAAAAGAGGTTACTGGTCTAACTGGTGGATGGAATTAGGTGGAAGGACAAAAGACAAGTGGCAGCATCCTCAAACACTTCCTGAGTTGCAGGTGGCAACTTCCCTATATTTTGGGGTCATGATTCCCCAAGAAAGTGGAATCTGAGCAGGTGGCTCATTAATGACAGTTAGCCCAACTAAGACCTAGGCAATCTTTTAAATACTACTCAATGAACTGAGCTGGGGGTTCAGCAATTGTTCTAGAGGGAGAATACATTCAGGTGAATGCTATTCAGGAGTCCCATTGAGGAAGTGGGAAAACAGTAAGGAAGTGTTTTTGAAGCAGGAAGTTGCAGTAACTTGGTTCCAGTATAGCTATTTTGGGCTGAGGGAATTATTGGCCGTACCTAGATTCCAGCCAGTTAGACCAGAGCAAGCTCGGGGGTCCTGAGAAGTGCTGTCTGGGCACTCTCCAGGAATTGGTAGGGAGGAACAGCCTCCCATTGCTGTTATTGTCTACCTTAGCTACAGGTTCTGTCACTCTTCCTGCTGTTGGTTTAATTAATTTTCATATGAAGTAGACTAGTTTAACTATATTTGACTGAAATCAATTTCAGTAAATCAGTATCTGTATTTTCTTTTGGTATAAATTACAGAACTAAGAGGTTTTAGAATTTTTCCTACTTCTATTTAAATAGAGTAATTATCCTATGCAGAACACATTTGTTACTGTTACAGTTAACAAATACTATGTTTATGTATTTCTAGAATTCCTGTTAATAGTTAAATAATAGATAGAAATATTAAATAATAGATATTCCAGTAATATACCTGCATATATATATGTATAGCATATTTCAGTCAACTTTAGTTTTAGGTCATTCTTATATCGAGTTAACAGATAAACAAAACTCATTTTAAATATATAGTTTATACTCAAAACATGTCTGACAGCTATCGATTAACTAAAGAGGTGACTGTAACAATATTTCATTGTTACAAGCTTCCACATAATCTTAATCATCTACACAGTAGTCAAACACAAACACTTAGCAACTGTATAGTATTATTCTCCTTCAACCTAGTAATTATAATACATTAGCCATGCTTTTTATAATAGAATTAACAAAGTTGTTTTAAACAAAAACAAACATATTACACAACAGAGAAACTGTCGATGAACGCAACCATCTTTGGCTGTTACAAACCATCTTAAGTTTACACAGTAATCATATTTATTCAGTACAAATGTTCTTCCTTAGGTAGTCCACAAACCCTACACGGCCGTAACCTTATATTATTCTTTCGACAGACTGAAAAACAATTGAAAAGAATGTTTTTTATGACAGACAGAACCTACAGCATCTTAACACATAGTTCTATGTAGATATTATTCTATTCATAGTTTTATTTAATAATTATATAGATTCAAAATAAATTGTTACAACTCGTACCAGTCACCACCGAGTTAACAATATCATACTTATGCATTGAACACAAAACAAAACTCCCAATTCGCCAGAATAACCCTATGCTATTAACTATTACAGACATAGTGGATAAACTTCCACAATCTTTTATTTAATACTCCAAAACGAAGAAAAACGCAGAGAGACAATCATAGGGTTTCATTTATAACAGAGTTAACATCCATTGCAGGTACCGAAGAATTCATCTATCCTTACAGTTCAAATACTTTTGAATAATTTAACGAAACCCAAAAATGAACACGGCCATGATAGGCCCAGTAATATATTAAGTATAAATTTTATGCAGCGAGGATGGAACCCTACGCTTAGCAATTACAAAGTTCAGTAACAGAAACCCTGGCCTCATAAGTCTTGGCCGTGAATGGCCTTCCATAAACTTAACAGGGTTTCAAACCCCAATTCATTTCAAACAAAACAACTTCATACATATGACTGCACCTACAAACATCAGGTCGATAATGACCTGAACACACAGGAGTTGCCCCTGAGACACAACCCTAACCACTAAAACCAGCAAAGGAAGAGACAGCCGTGGATAACCAGGCTTACCCGGAGGAGCCTGCGTGGGTGACAAAGTCCTGTACACCATCAAGAGCCGCGTGACCTGTTAAATAACAAATGCCGAGGGTTAGTCACCACTTGAATGCAGAGAATAGAATTAGAAAACGTAAATATACTTAATGATTATAAAAAAATAAAGACTGTAAACAAAAAGAGAACTGTGATTTATCTTACCGAGACATGGAGGAAGTTAACCGTGGACCATCGGTAGCTACAAGCTGAACAAACAGAGAAGCCCCATCATCTTCATCAGATGGGTGAGCGAATGGAACTGTCATAACATTCTTGACAGCCGAGACAAGGTAACAGCTCCCAACGAAACCCTCACGCCGGGATTGAACCAGTCAAGAAGCAAACCCAAAGCCCAATGGCATCAACTCTCTCATAACCTAAAGACATTACCGAAACCCTATCTCACACCCACACCAGCACAGTGACGAACTGTAAATAGCTGGGACTTAAACTTATAAAGAGCAACGAGACCACGAAGCAATAAAACTATAGCAGACGCTATCACCAGAGCCGAGGAAATACCCTATTGCCGAATGGAACCTCAAGGCCATAACCATCACACTCTGCACATTGTTACAGTGCCTTCGTTACAAAACTCAGACAGGGAAGGGTTTCATCCTTAGGACCCGAGCCCGAAGGCAACTACAATAACCTGTAGGGTTTCGATAGCAGCTTATATATCGCCCATCGCATGGAGGAGATTCAACCACGTAGCACTCAAATAAATCAACGTAGCATGGGTCGAGAACCTATAGTTCCATTGCCAACCAAATCATTATACACCGATTCCAAATCATGTCATACATAAGTCAAACGTATAAGGTAACAAATGATATATAATCATTTGGCATATAGTGCATGCCTTGCCATTGAATTGTCGAGAATCTCAAGCATTGGGAATGTATAATCACTACAATGATATAACTAAGAGTTAGTCAACATCACATATGGATCATTCCATAACTTAATAGGGTGGATAATACTTTAACATATTTTAGTTATAAATCTTATCCATGGTAAGGGAAAAACATTAGGACTATAACAAAATCAAGTTAATGCACATATACAATGAAACCAGGGCATAGGTTAATGTCATTAGCATATCACTTTACACAAGATGTTGGTCAACTTCAACCCTAGAGTTTTCTCTATGGCCTAGTATGATAAATACAACCATAACACTATATAGAATATAAAGTTTGCCAATGTATGGAATATTATGATTATTGCACAATCATTATATATATAAATTAATACCAAGCCATAGATTAATGCCATGGGCATATTACATTTCTATGTTCATATAAGTACCAAGGTAGTCAACCTTCAAATGAAAATGCCTCGTTATTTAATACTTGAAATGTTACCAAGTCTATAAGACAATAAATATATTGCCATTATATACTATCATCAGAATTGCTATTAATACTATTGTTAACAGTAACAATATGAAAAATAAACCTCTATTATTAAGATGCTGAAATAGAGCTTCATCTACAGGTGTACATCGTAAAGATAGTTAAAATCAAGGCACCGTCAAGTAACATAAGTTAAACTCTAAGTGGACATTGGACTTCGACGCATAGGATCATATTGAAACAACGCTAGAGGCGTCACCTTCTCAACTCGCATTATCAATGCATGAACAAAACAGTAGTCACCGGTATTAAGTTGACAACAGGTCACATGATGCAAAGACACTGTTACAGCCAAAAATTCTGATATCACAAATGTTTCATTTTAGTTACAACAGTAACATAGCATAATAATCATAAAAACATAATTATAACTGAGACAATGTAAATCTTCGTAACACTTGACGATACTAGCTGAATAAGAAATATCATGACGATCATTAAGTTTTGAAGTATAGGGAGTATTGATGCTCACCAAGTTTAACATACAGTGATCCTTACTTCACTGGCGCACCTGAGAAACAATAGACGACGTATGCATTAGCTCGTAAGCTAAGTAAGCCAGTCAACTACGACTAGCTCTTCCCTTGCGGTACAAAACAAAACAATCATTAATTACAATCACCGAAATCAAAGTTTTAATAAAACAGAATCTTTAAACAGTTTATGTTAGTTGTTTAAATTAAAACAATATCAGAAATACTACCTAATTAACATTTATTGTTACGAATAAAAATTTTTAAATTTTTCAGAATTAACGGGTTCTGACATGTGGTATCAGAGCCAAGTTTCAGACACTAGGCCTGGATGTGACTCCACTAAACTTCCGCAAACAGCGATCATAAAAGAAGATTTTGTTTTATTTATAAAATACTAACATATATTTCGGTTTAATGTACAGTACAGAAAAATTCTCTTTTCTGAATTTTTCAGACAGATATGGAAAAACTGGGAGAATATGCTGAGGAGGAATCTCCCAATGCTGGGACAAGACAGATGTCAAAAGAACTAGAGGCAGAAGAAGAAATTGCTCACACCACTGAGCTGATGCAGACTATAAGAGGATTAAAGACAGAAATGGAAACGGTTAAGAAGGATAATGAAAGAATTCTAAAGACTCAGGAACAGCTAAATCAGCTATTGATAGAAAAATTTCAAACTGACGGAAGGAGCAAACCAGCTGACTCAGAAGAAGTTAATCATCCAAGAGGGTCAAAAAGGACAAAACCAACTAAATCTGACAGCAGTTCCTCATCTGAAGAAAGAAAGGGACAACCCAGTTATCACACTAGCAGTGACAGCAGTGAAGCTGAGATGCACAACCGAAGGAAAAAGTACAGGCCTTATGAAGAGATTTCCGGGGAGTTTAAGAAGATAAAGCCCCCAACTTTCAATGGAGAAACTGAAACTGGAGAAGAGGCAGAATCTTGGTTATCCGGGATGAGAAAATATTTTCAGATCTATAACTACTCAAATCAGCTAAAGGCAAGAATGGCCATCTACAACCTCTCGGGAAAGGCGGACATATGGTGGCAAGACCTGAAAAGGGTCAAAGGGATCAAAGAAAGAGAAGTTAATTGGAGTACCTTTAAAAGGTATTTCAAGAAGAAATTCCTGTCCGAGCAGTATTATGAAGAAAGGGCTAAAGAATTTTATGAACTAAAACTCGGATCTATGACGATGAAGGACTTAAACAGTAAATTTTTAAGTCTGTTGCGTTATGTACCATATTTTGTCGAAGAGAAACCAAAAATACAGCGGTTTCTTAGTTGCCTGCCTTATCATATCAAGGACAGAATTGAATATGACAACCCCAAAACACTGGAAGAAGCTATGCGCAAGGCAAACTTCTGTTACGAACAGAATAAAAAGAAAGAAGGAATAGCCAGTTGGAAAGCCAAAAAGAACAGCAATCTGATCGAGTACAAGAAAAAGGAATTTGTTCCCCATAAAAATTTCAAGAATGGCAAAAACGGGAACCACTTTAATAGTAAAAGTTTCCAAGGAAACAAAAATGGAGCTGTCAGCCATTCAAACAATTACAAAAACAGCAAAGAGACTCCTAATAACCATGGAAACTACCTCAAAAATTTTGAGCGAAAAGAACCTGTCAAGTGCTGGGAATGTAATGGGCCACATTATGCTTCAGTTTGCCCAAACAGAAAGAAACCAGTCAGCAATATTCATACTGTTCAAGACGAAATGACCGTTGGAGATTTTGCAGGAACTATGCCCCGAATCAATGCAGCGTTGGAAAACCGCCAGGCTGACTACCAAACTTCCATGGTGGAAGTAGGAGGTATGATTAACAAAACCCCAGTTACTATATTAATAGATCCCGGTGCTAGTCTTAGTTATATTTCACCTCAGCTGGTAGAAAAATGTAATTTGACTGTTGAAAGGTTTGATAATTCTTGGTCTGTACAATTAGCTACTGGGGCTAAGAAGAAAGTAAACTGCTATGTAAAAGAATGCATTTTAAACATGACTGATTTTAGAACTACAGTTAAACTGAACGTTTTACCACTTGGCTCATATGACATACTTATCGGAATGGACTGGTTGGAACAACATAGGGTCGTTTTAAACTGTTTTGACAAAACTTTTAGGTGTATAAACAGTAGTGGACAGCCTGTAACTGTTAGGGGTATTCCTAGGAAAACAGTAGTTAGGCAAATTTCTGCATTACAACTTAAAAGAGCAGTCAGGAAAGGATGCAAGACCTATGCTGTAACTATTACAGACGAGACAGATAAATTTGAAAACAACCAGAAAACAGTAGAGAACATTCCTGTCGTCAATGAATTTATTGACGTTTTTCCTGAGGAAATTCCAGAATTGCCTCCCAAGAGAGAGCTTGACTTTACCATTGAGCTGGTACCAGGTGCTGTTCCCAGTTCAAAAGCCTCGTATCGTATGAATATCTTGGAGCTTAACGAGTTGAAAACTCAGTTGAAGGAGTTAATAGATAAGAACTATATCCGACCCAGTGTATCCCCTTGGGGAGCACCAGTGATTTTCGTTAAGAAGAAGGACGGAACTATGCGACTTTGCATAGATTATCGTCAACTAAACAAGATGACGATCAAAAACAGGTATCCGTTACCTCGTATTGATGATCTGTTTGATCAACTACGTGGCGCTACGGTATTCTCTAAGATCGATCTGAGATCGGGTTATCATCAGGTAAGAATTAAAGAAGAAGACATTTTCAAAACAGCCTTTAGAACCAGGTATGGACATTACGAATTTGTCGTAATGCCATTTGGACTTACTAATGCCCCAGCGGTTTTCATGTGCTTAATGAACAACATAATGCACAAGTACTTAGATAAATTTGTTGTTGTATTTATCGACGACATTTTAGTCTATTCTAAGAGCGAGGAGGAGCACAGGGAACACTTACGTATCGTTTTACAAGAACTAAGAGAACAACAACTTTTTGCGAAATTTAGCAAATGTGACTTCTTCAAAGATGAAATCCAGTACTTAGGACATGTAGTCATTAAGGAAGGGATTTCAGTGGATCCCGAAAAGATTCGGGCGATTGAAGAATGGCCAGTACCTAAAGATGTGACGGACGTTAGATCTTTCATGGGAATTACCGGTTACTACCGGAGGTTTATTGAAGGCTTTTCAAAAATAGCCAACCCAATCACTTCTTTGCAGAAGAAAGGCAAGAAGTTTGATTGGAATGCGAAATGTGAAGAAAGTTTCA
Source organism: Larix kaempferi (assembly GCA_027924585.1). Classification (NCBI taxonomy): domain Eukaryota; kingdom Viridiplantae; phylum Streptophyta; class Pinopsida; order Pinales; family Pinaceae; genus Larix; species Larix kaempferi. The sequence goes on along the minus strand of BSBM01000430.1, from coordinate 2,340,949 downwards.
AGAAACTTAAGACTTTATTGACAACTGCACCTATTCTTAGAATAGAGGACCCAAATAAAGATTTCATAGTTTGTACCGACGCTTGTAATGATGGCTTAGGCGGAGTGCTGACTCAAGAAGGACATGTCATTGCTTACGAATCTAGGAAGCTGAAAATCCATGAAAAGAATTATGCCACTTATGACCTAGAATTAGCTGCTGTAATTCATGCTTTAAAGATGTGGCGACACCACCTAATAGGAAGAAAATTTACCTTACTAACAGATAATAAAGGTCTGAAATACCTTTTAGACCAGCCAAATCTAAATGCAAGACAAGCCAGGTGGCTGGCATTCCTAAGTGAATACGATTTTGAAATCCAACACATAAAAGGGAAGGAGAATAAGGTGGCTGATGCCTTGAGTAGGAATGAAAAACTGAATTTTATATCAGCTAGCAGCACTTACACCTCTGATTTAAATGAACAGCTGGCTGAAGGGATAAAATTAGACGAAAATTATCAACATTTACAAATTACAGCCCAAGAACAGCCCACAGAAAGTTTGCTAAAAGGGTATAGTTTAAGCGAAAACGGATTTTTGCTGTTTAAAGACAGGCTGTATATCCCTAATGCACCTACAGTTAAGCTGTTAATTTTAGACGAAATACATAAAACCCCTTACTCCGGGCACCCTGGCTATCAAAAGACTATCACTATGTTGAGAAAAGAATATTTTTGGCCTAACATGAAATCTGAAACTGCTGAATATTTAGCGAAGTGTTTGGACTGCCAACAAGTAAAAACAGAACATCAACATCCAGCTGGATTGCTGCAACCTTTACCTATTCCTAGCTGGAAATGGGAAATAATTAGCCTGGATTTCATTACGGGTTTACCCAAAAACCAACATCAGAATGATTCAATTATGGTAGTGGTAGACAAATTAAGTAAATCAGCACATTTTATTCCTGTTAAAACCACATACAAGGCTGCAAACATAGCAGATATCTTTCTAAAACAGATTTTTCGGTTACACGGTATTCCAAAGGTTATTATATCAGACAGGGATCCTAAATTTACAGGAAATTTTTGGAGATCCTTGTTCAAAGGATTAAACACCACTTTAAATTTCAGCACCTCTTTCCATCCTCAGACTGACGGACAAACGGAAAGAGTTAATCAAATATTAGAAGATCTGTTAAGGATGTATGTTAAAGATCAACCAGGTAAGTGGGAGGATTATTTACACTTAGCCGAATTTGCATACAATAACGGCTATCAATCATCAGCTAAGTTTAGTCCTTTTGAGGTTTTGTATGGACGAAAATGCAACACTCCTATCTCTTGGAGTAATCCAGTAGATAGATTAGTGTTAGGACCTGATTTATTGAAAGAAATGGAACAGATTGTGAAACAAGTGCAGGAAAACTTGAAGATTGCCCAGGATCGGCAAAAGAGTCAAGCAGATTTGAAAAGAACTCCTAAAGAGTTCCAGGTAGGTGAACATGTGTTCATCAAGGTAAGACCAAAGAAAAGCTCCCTAAGATTAGGAAGTTGTGCAAAATTAGCACCACGTTACTGTGGTCCATTTGAAATTTTAGCCAGAATTGGTCAAGTTGCTTATCGGTTAGCATTACCGCCAAATTTAAAAGTACACAATGTTTTTCATATCTCTGTTTTGAAAAAGTATATTCATGATGCTACTCATGTTATTGATTGGAACATTGTACAGGTAGAACCAGAAGGGGAAGTTCTGGTAGAACCGGATTGTATCCTCGGGAGGAGGGAAATTACTCTACGGAACCGGATAATTGGACAAGTGAAGGTGCAATGGAAGCACCTTAGTCCTGAAGAATCTACCTGGGAGCTGGAAAGTAAGATGCGGGAAGCATATCCCCATCTATTCCAGCAGGTAGCTGAAGAAGAAGAATAAGTAACATCGAGGACGATGTTACATTTTAAGGGGGTGTGTATGTCACATACCCCAATTTTATTTAAAATAATGTAATTATTTTTAATATTCCTGAGAACATTATGTTAAATTTAATGCTAAGTAGGAAGGGATGACTCAGCAGAGTCTCCAGAAATGGAATGTAAAATCTGAATAATTATTATTAATAAATAAATTATGGAGACAACAGCATGGGAGAGCTGTTAAAAGAGGTTACTGGTCTAACTGGTGGATGGAATTAGGTGGAAGGACAAAAGACAAGTGGCAGCATCCTCAAACACTTCCTGAGTTGCAGGTGGCAACTTCCCTATATTTTGGGGTCATGATTCCCCAAGAAAGTGGAATCTGAGCAGGTGGCTCATTAATGACAGTTAGCCCAACTAAGACCTAGGCAATCTTTTAAATACTACTCAATGAACTGAGCTGGGGGTTCAGCAATTGTTCTAGAGGGAGAATACATTCAGGTGAATGCTATTCAGGAGTCCCATTGAGGAAGTGGGAAAACAGTAAGGAAGTGTTTTTGAAGCAGGAAGTTGCAGTAACTTGGTTCCAGTATAGCTATTTTGGGCTGAGGGAATTATTGGCCGTACCTAGATTCCAGCCAGTTAGACCAGAGCAAGCTCGGGGGTCCTGAGAAGTGCTGTCTGGGCACTCTCCAGGAATTGGTAAGGAGGAACAGCCTCCCATTGCTGTTATTGTCTACCTTAGCTACAGGTTCTGTCACTCTTCCTGCTGTTGGTTTAATTAATTTTCATATGAAGTAGACTAGTTTAACTATATTTGACTGAAATCAATTTCAGTAAATCAGTATCTGTATTTTCTTTTGGTATAAATTACAGAACTAAGAGGTTTTAGAATTTTTCCTACTTCTATTTAAATAGAGTAATTATCCTATGCAGAACACATTTGTTACTGTTACAGTTAACAAATACTATGTTTATGTATTTCTAGAATTCCTGTTAATAGTTAAATAATAGATAGAAATATTAAATAATAGATATTCCAGTAATATACCTGCATATATATATGTATAGCATATTTCAGTCAACTTTAGTTTTAGGTCATTCTTATATCGAGTTAACAGATAAACAAAACTCATTTTAAATATATAGTTTATACTCAAAACATGTCTGACAGCTATCGATTAACTAAAGAGGTGACTGTAACAATATTTCATTGTTACAAGCTTCCACATAATCTTAATCATCTACACAGTAGTCAAACACAAACACTTAGCAACTGTATAGTATTATTCTCCTTCAACCTAGTAATTATAATACATTAGCCATGCTTTTTATAATAGAATTAACAAAGTTGTTTTAAACAAAAACAAACATATTACACAACAGAGAAACTGTCGATGAACGCAACCATCTTTGGCTGTTACAAACCATCTTAAGTTTACACAGTAATCATATTTATTCAGTACAAATGTTCTTCCTTAGGTAGTCCACAAACCCTACACGGCCGTAACCTTATATTATTCTTTCGACAGACTGAAAAACAATTGAAAAGAATGTTTTTTATGACAGACAGAACCTACAGCATCTTAACACATAGTTCTATGTAGATATTATTCTATTCATAGTTTTATTTAATAATTATATAGATTCAAAATAAATTGTTACAACTCGTACCAGTCACCACCGAGTTAACAATATCATACTTATGCATTGAACACAAAACAAAACTCCCAATTCGCCAGAATAACCCTATGCTATTAACTATTACAGACATAGTGGATAAACTTCCACAATCTTTTATTTAATACTCCAAAACGAAGAAAAACGCAGAGAGACAATCATAGGGTTTCATTTATAACAGAGTTAACATCCATTGCAGGTACCGAAGAATTCATCTATCCTTACAGTTCAAATACTTTTGAATAATTTAACGAAACCCAAAAATGAACACGGCCATGATAGGCCCAGTAATATATTAAGTATAAATTTTATGCAGCGAGGATGGAACCCTACGCTTAGCAATTACAAAGTTCAGTAACAGAAACCCTGGCCTCATAAGTCTTGGCCGTGAATGGCCTTCCATAAACTTAACAGGGTTTCAAACCCCAATTCATTTCAAACAAAACAACTTCATACATATGACTGCACCTACAAACATCAGGTCGATAATGACCTCAACACACAGGAGTTGCCCCTGAGACACAACCCTAACCACTAAAACCAGCAAAGGAAGAGACAGCCGTGGATAACCAGGCTTACCCGGAGGAGCCTGCGTGGGTGACAAAGTCCTGTACACCATCAAGAGCCGCGTGACCTGTTAAATAACAAATGCCGAGGGTTAGTCACCACTTGAATGCAGAGAATAGAATTAGAAAACGTAAATATACTTAATGATTATAAAAAAATAAAGACTGTAAACAAAAAGAGAACTGTGATTTATCTTACCGAGACATGGAGGAAGTTAACCGTGGACCATCGGTAGCTACAAGCTGAACAAACAGAGAAGCCCCATCATCTTCATCAGATGGGTGAGCGAATGGAACTGTCATAACATTCTTGACAGCCGAGACAAGGTAACAGCTCCCAACGAAACCCTCACGCCGGGATTGAACCAGTCAAGAAGCAAACCCAAAGCCCAATGGCATCAACTCTCTCATAACCTAAAGACATTACCGAAACCCTATCTCACACCCACACCAGCACAGTGACGAACTGTAAATAGCTGGGACTTAAACTTATAAAGAGCAACGAGACCACGAAGCAATAAAACTATAGCAGACGCTATCACCAGAGCCGAGGAAATACCCTATTGCCGAATGGAACCTCAAGGCCATAACCATCACACTCTGCACATTGTTACAGTGCCTTCGTTACAAAACTCAGACAGGGAAGGGTTTCATCCTTAGGACCCGAGCCCGAAGGCAACTACAATAACCTGTAGGGTTTCGATAGCAGCTTATATATCGCCCATCGCATGGAGGAGATTCAACCACGTAGCACTCAAATAAATCAACGTAGCATGGGTCGAGAACCTATAGTTCCATTGCCAACCAAATCATTATACACCGATTCCAAATCATGTCATACATAAGTCAAACGTATAAGGTAACAAATGATATATAATCATTTGGCATATAGTGCATGCCTTGCCATTGAATTGTCGAGAATCTCAAGCATTGGGAATGTATAATCACTACAATGATATAACTAAGAGTTAGTCAACATCACATATGGATCATTCCATAACTTAATAGGGTGGATAATACTTTAACATATTTTAGTTATAAATCTTATCCATGGTAAGGGAAAAACATTAGGACTATAACAAAATCAAGTTAATGCACATATACAATGAAACCAGGGCATAGGTTAATGTCATTAGCATATCACTTTACACAAGATGTTGGTCAACTTCAACCCTAGAGTTTTCTCTATGGCCTAGTATGATAAATACAACCATAACACTATATAGAATATAAAGTTTGCCAATGTATGGAATATTATGATTATTGCACAATCATTATATATATAAATTAATACCAAGCCATAGATTAATGCCATGGGCATATTACATTTCTATGTTCATATAAGTACCAAGGTAGTCAACCTTCAAATGAAAATGCCTCGTTATTTAATACTTGAAATGTTACCAAGTCTATAAGACAATAAATATATTGCCATTATATACTATCATCAGAATTGCTATTAATACTATTGTTAACAGTAACAATATGAAAAATAAACCTCTATTATTAAGATGCTGAAATAGAGCTTCATCTACAGGTGTACATCGTAAAGATAGTTAAAATCAAGGCACCGTCAAGTAACATAAGTTAAACTCTAAGTGGACATTGGACTTCGACGCATAGGATCATATTGAAACAACGCTAGAGGCGTCACCTTCTCAACTCGCATTATCAATGCATGAACAAAACAGTAGTCACCGGTATTAAGTTGACAACAGGTCACATGATGCAAAGACACTGTTACAGCCAAAAATTCTGATATCACAAATGTTTCATTTTAGTTACAACAGTAACATAGCATAATAATCATAAAAACATAATTATAACTGAGACAATGTAAATCTTCGTAACACTTGACGATACTAGCTGAATAAGAAATATCATGACGATCATTAAGTTTTGAAGTATAGGGAGTATTGATGCTCACCAAGTTTAACATACAGTGATCCTTACTTCACTGGCGCACCTGAGAAACAATAGACGACGTATGCATTAGCTCGTAAGCTAAGTAAGCCAGTCAACTACGACTAGCTCTTCCCTTGCGGTACAAAACAAAACAATCATTAATTACAATCACCGAAATCAAAGTTTTAATAAAACAGAATCTTTAAACAGTTTATGTTAGTTGTTTAAATTAAAACAATATCAGAAATACTACCTAATTAACATTTATTGTTACGAATAAAAATTTTTAAATTTTTCAGAATTAACGGGTTCTGACAGTGGCAGCAAACATAAATCCATAATGGACGGAATGGTGCCACTTACAAGAGCCAAGCAATATGAGGATAGCCTCATGGCTAAGAGAATCAATTTTTGTAGTAGATAGAGTTGCAAATTCATATTGAATTTAATTATTAGTGCCATTGATCGGTTATGAAACAATCAGATTTGAATTGCATTGTTAAATGTTGCTGACAGTTTGGCTATTTAATAAGTGTGCCAGGAAGACACCTCGCAGTAAGACCAAGAGAGAGGGCCTGCAGAAGCCAAACTTCATGGGAAGGGATTCCATGATCTAGAAATGGGTTTCGGGTGAAACGCCATTAGACATTATTAATGTCTCATCTGCACTGCATGATTAGTAAACAATATGAGTGAGATGATAAAGATTATGATAGTAAGATACATGAGAGTTATATAACATCAAAAGGAGTTGGGATGGCAAACCGAGGGACTGTCAACTCAGAGAAGGGGCCCCCATTCCTCATTAGTAAAGAGAAATTACATCTTCAAAATGGATAAGTGTTCTGTAAACCTTAATTAATATATATATATATATATATATATATATATATATATATATATATATATGTGTGTGTACCTATATGTATGCAAGTTTAATTGTTAGAATTACTATGCAAAATGTATTCTATTTATGTACATTATTCAGACTGCTTGAAGTATGATTAGGACTTGCATAGCTCCCATCAGTGAGGAGTGCACGTCTTTTTGATGATGAGTTATGTTAGGGATGCCAATATTGATTATGCCCTAAAGGAATGGACGCATTCCTGGTGTTTCAATACTTGATAGTGAATGCTATGAATTATGGTTATAATTTTTTAATAACAACGCTGACAAGTTTGCCTATACTTCTTGTGCTGTCACCTTAAACAGATGCAATTTGGTGCTACACACTAAAGGAACAAAGTAAAAGGTTGTTGTGAGGGGTTGTGGTGGAAGGGTTAATGTGTATGAAAGGATGTTGTGGAGGTTGTGGAAGTTGTGGGTTTTGATGAAGAGTTGTGAAGGTGTTGATGAAAGGGCTGTTATATGCCTATGGCTCCATAGTAGAGCCTTGACCTAGAAATAGTCGTAGTGAAGTGTTCTTCCAAGTCGGTGTGAGGGTGTACTGGTTGGACAGTAATTATTTGATGTTTTGGAGCAGCCTACGTGCTGGCCAAACATATTAGTCCGCGGGAGGATCCCAAGGCTTATAAAGTAAAAGCAGGACCCTGTGGACCAGAGAGGAAATGCACAATACAGATAAGTATTCAATTTCATTTATTTCTTGTTTGGAATAATGAAGATTTCAAGTATAAGTCTTGTAACAGTTCAACTGATGCACTATTGTTTCTTTGTTGGAAACATTGACCATTACAGGAAGCAAGGACCCTGAAACAACTATAAATTGCTTTGTAAATCTAGAGAGTGACTGGTTGGGCATTAATTATTTGATGATTTGGAGCAGCCTGCGTGCTGGACAAACATACAAGGTTATTTGATGATTTGGAGCAGCTTGTGTGCTGGCCAAACATACAAGGTTGTTGGATGATTTGGAGCAGCCTGCGTGCTGGCCAAACATACAAGGATGTTTGATGTTGTGGAGCAGCCTGCGTGCTAGCCAAACATACAAGATTAATTGATGTTGAGGAGCAACCTGTGCGCTGGCCAGACATCCAAGTCCATAGGCAATTCCAAGGCTTGTAAAGCAAAGAAGGACCCTATGGAATAAAGTGAAGACATCCAATGCAGATAAGTATTTGGTTATCTTGTAATTTCCTGCTTATGAATATACATGTGTATATGATTTGGTTATGATTTCCTATGAAAATAAACTAAACATGTGAATTAATTCAATGTTTGAGTGTAGGTATTGCTGGAAGCAATGACTATGAAAGCATCTTAAGGATGTGTGTGGACATGTGACTGTCCTAAAAGGGCTCAGCTGGCGCATAATAAAATGATGGTGCTATTGGACTTGTAGGGGTCCTAGAATCCAAGGGAGTTGTAGACAAACCATGTGGAGGGACTCCATGGTTGAGAGGTCTGAAATAGACCCTAGACACTAAGTGTCATAGCCAAGAAGGACTGGTAAAGCATTCACAAGGAAGTGAAAGAGGTTAGGAGCATGAAAACCACAGTGGTGGTGTGGGTTCCAGAATGGAACAAGACTAAGAGAAGAAAACTCTTACTGCTCTCTCTTTCCTTTTTCTTGATGCATTTATAAAAACAGAAAATTGTTGAATGCATGTATGGCTGAAAGTGGAATGTGTTTATTTGCTTGAAATAAATTGTGAATGTTGAAGTAGTTAGTTTAATGTGAATGGATGAACATGAAAGAATTCATGTGTATGCTGGAAAAGCATGGAAAGTGTGAAAGTCTCATGAATAGAGCATGGGACCTCCATGTCAATTGGGGAAAAACAATTGACTGATTTTTAATGTTTAGGTTATGCTTGGCCTAACAAGATTTGCAATGATGAATTTCACAAGTGGAAATTGAATCAATTGGTTGCAGTTGTACGAGTAAGTGCTGCTTGTGAGCAAAGTGAGAACCAGCTGTGCACAGTAACCATGGCAGCAGACCATGGGCTATTGGAATTGGCTGAATTCTTCTTCAAACAATTTACTAGAACCAAGAAAATCTTGGAGAGATGCTCAAGATACAGAAGAGGTAGAATGAGATAAACCACAAGGTTTTGAAGAACTCTATTAGTATGAAAAGAGAGGTAAAAAGCATTATGAGAGCAATCAGTAAAGGAAAAGAAAGTGGATCAATGATGAGGCATTCATCTAATCAGCCCATTAAGAAACTTTCCAGGCATGAAGACTCAAAGGAAATTGAGCAGGTAAAGATGAAGCAGCCAGTGAGATGTTGGAAATGTGGAGGACATCATTGCCTCCGCAACTACCCAACAAGGAAACCTCAAGAGGGTAGCAGCCATAAATTTTCCAGACTTGTGGATGAGATAAAAGATCGGAACCAGCAGGAGAAGCTCGTGGAAGTCAAAGGACTTGGTCCTGAAAGTTCAAAGTAAAGGATAGAATGCAGGGCAGACCCGCAAAGTTTTTGAAATTTTGGACATGTGTAAATTGTATATGTATTCCTAAGTCTTGGAACATCGAGGACGGTGTTATTCTAAGGGGGAGGGGATTGTAATACCCCATTTTGACCCTTAGTATATATTATCTTTTAATGTAAATATTGTATACATGTGATGTATGTTTTCCTAGTGTGGAGCTCAAGGCCAAGGCCCCGCTGGTGGAAGCTCGAATTTTATTTAAAGGCAAGTATTAGACATTATGTTTCCCATGTGCTATTTAGCCATGGAACATTGTAAAAATAATGTAAATAAACATCATGCAATAAAATACCAAAACTGGCTATGGAGACAATGAATGAGAAGGGGCCATGTGTATCCACTAGGGAGTGGTGAGGGGGCTGTGGGATTGAAACATAGGCTGCCATATGTTACCTTGAGAACCCATTTGACTTCCCTTGCTGACATTTAATTTTGTTGTAAGGTGGTTGAAAAAAATAGTCCATGGCTTCAATGGAGTATGGGCAGCCCAGAAATTCGTATGGTAGGGTATGGGCTCTGTTTTGCTTGACCCACAAGTCACTCTACCTCTTGGGAATCCTTCCAATCTCATTCCCATTCCATTGTTGATCACCCAGCATCAATTCTCATCACCCACGAATTTCCAGCAGAGAGAAACCAGAAATCACAACTTTGCAAGAACCTACGTTTTGAAGAGCAAAAAACGCCCAGATTTGGTATTGGACAGTAAAATCCAATGGGGGATCCATAGGTATGAACCTTGGGGCAAATTTGGGAGCATTAGCTACCCTGAAATCCATTGGAAAACCCAGTTTTGATAGCCCAGAAACCCAGTGACGAGATTAAGTTATTTTGTTGCGAGAATGGTGAGGAATCCAAGTGTGGATGTTTGCACAGAGGATGGGATTGCTTGAATTTAGCTGGAGATGTCTGTAGCTCTGTGGTTGAGCTCACTGGCTTAACATCCTCCTCATTTTCCTTATTGCATGCTTGATAAACCCAGCTGTGTACTTGCTTAGCATGACCATTTGAGTGAATCCATGGTTGTGAGTGAGCCTGTCTAGTTCCTCCTTAGTGGATATACAGCCCAGCTCGGGGGTGATCTCCCAGCTGAAAGAATACAGGCTGGACAGAGATCTATGGTTGGGTGGAACGTTTCTCTCATGTAGCCAGTTATTTGGACATTTGCATTTCAAGATAAGTATTCTCTGTGGATTAATTTATTTGCATTATGTGTTCAACAATGTGTTAATCCTGTATGTTAAATTACTCATGTTACTTGGATGAAATGATTATCTTAAGTTAGTTGGCATGATGCCTGTGTATAGCATGAGAATGGGATGGATTACTGTATGACCGTTTCATCATTCTGCCTAGAAGAAATAGGCTGATGCATCTCCTTTTGCTTGTATTTTATTATGATTATTCCACTGTATTTATTAAATGAGTTGTGTTAATTCTATGTTCTGTAATGTCTTAATTAGTGATTGTTGTTTATATGCTGAATGCGTGATGAAAATATGTGCATCTATAGTGTTTAATTCCGTTGTGCTTGTTGAGTACGAATATGTATGCATAAGTTTTTATTTAACCATGCATTTCTTAAACATTTCGAATGGGGTTGAGATTGCCAATAAGCCCAGTATGTTGGTTCATGTTCTCTCCCCTGCATTGGGATGACGGGAGGGGACGTGACAATAGACCTATATCAAATCACCCTATAGCTTATGGGATTTTCCAGAAAAGAAAAATATTTGTGAGATTTTGATTATGTTAGGAGATTGATAACCGGGGTTTGTCATTTTGGTAGGAGGATAGTAAGACCAGAATTCCCTTTAGATATTGAGTATTGATGGAAGAGAATAAACTACAGTCATATGATAAACACTTGAATCCTGTAGCACATTTTGCTAGAAACTACAAGAACATAGTTGCTATAACCAGTGCAATGTTGGAGACTTGGCATATAGACTGAGAGTCCCTGAATGAACAAAGGGGATTATAGGAGCTACTATGCCATCAAGTGGTATCAAAGCAGGAAAAGTCTTGTGTGCTGAAGAAAGGTGAAGTGCAATTCCGATGAGGTTTAAGAGGTAATGATTTTTTGATATTTTGACTCCGGTAGAATATTTGCGTTGACTATTAGTAGAAAAAGAGAAGAGGTGTGCCAAAACCCTTTACAATAGAGGAGCTGTAAATAAATTATAGCTTGGGTTGGAATGAAGGAGAATAGATTCAATAGAAGAGAGTTGGGTAATTGAGAAAAAGTCACAGAAATGAAACTCTGGTTAAATATTTGATAGGTAAAATGTGTTTAATATTTTGATGTTAAATTCTGGACCATATATGAGTTTTTGTAGATAGCAGCCAGCATGTGGTAGAGACCTATAACTAGAAAATTATGATAGTGGAAAAGGGAAAATGAAGCTCTCAAAATGAAATGTGAGGAGAAATGTAGAATCCTACACAGTTCTTTGAAGATGAAGAGAAAAGGATGCTCATGAGGTTCTAGAAAATAGAGCTTGAGACACAAAAAGACCAGGTTTAGGAAAAGAAACATTGGTGAGGTATTGTGTAGCAAGGTGTAAAGGCATGTTACTGCGGAGGCTATTCCGCTATTTTCAACTTACTATTAGACATTATGAAGCTTATAGGGAGAGAGATGGAGATGAGTAGAGACATTCATAGGAAGGAATCGAGAGAAAAAATAAACCATAGAGAAGAGAAGGAAAATACCATAGCACTTGAGTTGGATGATTTGAAGGGGAGACTCAGTATGTTAGAAGAATTACTGCTAAAGCAAATGGAAGAAGACCAGTGGTATGATTGGAAGATGAGAAAGAAGGTTCAATGGAACGTTGGGAAATTGTTTGAAACAAAAATGAGATATAGGTTAAAATCCTGATTAAAGTTCAGACAAACTGAGTATGGGCAAGAGGAAGTTCACTATTGTGAACTTGAGCAAGGAGTGTTGAAAGCTATGCTTTCACATCACATTCAAGCATAAAGAAAAATAAATTCAGTCACATGCTTTATTCCAAGAAGATATATTTATACATCAAATAAGGAGGCTGGAGTGGTTACACCTGCTCCAACTATCCATTCGTTAAGGCACATAAACCATACATAAATATATTAACTAATACATTATATGATGACTTAGAAGAATCCTATCACACCCCTCAACATCTCCACCACCCCAAAACTCTTCTTCGTCCTGAAGAGAACAAGTATTCAAAAACAATCATGATTCATGACCTGTCAGACTATGTCTTCAATATGTTAGCAAGCGGACAAAGTCTCACCCTCTCACTAAGGCGATCGACTATCCTTGCCCAAGGAGGTATTTTGGTTTAAATCCTCACCCTATCTCATATGGTCAACCTTTCCTCGACTCAGGATTGGGTCTTTTGGCTCTTCAACTTTCTATACCATCTCTATGCCTTCTGCTTCTAAAATCACAATTGAGGAACTGCTCTGCAATTCTGCACCGAGGGGCTCCACAATTCAAGTGTTCGTATGTCATCATTTGTTCAATAAGGTATGTCTATGTGGTGTAGGATATAGTTTGTTTGAATGTCTTCTTTGTCGTCTACTTGTGTCGTGAGGATTCCTGCAAGTTTAAATTATATACTCGGTACATGTGTTGTTGATCATGGTCAGGATCACCTGCTGTGGACCTGACTGACTAACTCAACTCCACTAACAATGGTCGGAAAGAAACCGAATTAATTTACATATAATAAAGGGGATCCCCTCCCTCAAAAGATACTCCTGTTTAACCCCCTCTTAACATCAAAACTTTGAAACAAAGTCACTCATAAAGATTCATGACTCAATGACTTCAAGATAGATCAACTTAGACTCTTATTACATGACTTAAAAGTACTCAACCATAATGCAAGATGTCGGAACCAACCAATGTTAAATGACCATTGACCACTTTTTTATTCGGCCATGGAAGACTCGGCCAAAGTTAAAATTCAACCGAGTGATACTCACTCAACTCACGACCAAATACAACATTGACTTTCTTAATAAGTCGACCAAAAAGCATATCTACCAAATCATGACATCAACAAAATTTACAAAACCCATATCGACCATATATGAGCAATTTAATTTTGACTTAGAAGTAACACGGGGTCGCCTACTACAAATACCGACTCAAAATAAATTACAACACTATCATCATTTATGCAAAGTTCATTTTCACAACATTTGACATCAATGTTCAAACCAAAATTATAGTCCATCATTTGCTAGTTGATGGTCTTCACGTTCCCAAATGAATTGACATTCTTTCTAACCAATGGAAATACCTCTCGAAGCGGTAACTTGATCGAATATCGATGTATTCATATTAGGTGATAGTCTATATTTATCATGTCGGCTAATGTCTATTTTACAATATCATACACGTGAATGTTTAACTTTTCTTTAGCACTTGGACTGCAAATAGTAGTCGACCCATTGAAGTAGTCCCTGTTGTCTTCCAATCGAATCTTTTGCCACTATTTTCCAAATCATTCATTCCTTCTAGCAATAGGAACTCTTAAGTGGATAGAGATTACTAGTTATATAGCAAAAGATTATGAATTCTTGTACAATTTTTTAAGAGAGAGATCTTCATCTTGTTGTTATTACTATTGAAAGGGATCCAATTGCTTGAGGTGTATTTCTTTTTTTAAATTTAAACTCAAGAAATTTGATCTTTCTTGATTAATAGAAGTTTTTATTTTATAAACAAACATCCATGTTTTAATTACTTTTCATAATATTTTATTTTATGAACCAACATGAATTTTTTTTTAATATTTTCCATAAATTTTTATTTTATGAGCTGATCTCATCAACTAATAATATAATGATAGACTATTGATTTTATACACCCACCGCCTTTAAAAACTCAATCAATTATTACAACTGATGCCAAGTCGCTGAAGGAAAACATTTAATAAAGGGCACGTCGACAAAGAAAGAACACTTAAAGAGGAAAAGACATAATTAACGACATTTACCAATATAATATTCCGCAGCTCCAAAAAGTCGAATAGCTTGTAGACACACTATCTTGTCGGTAGGTCAAAGGATTCTGATCAATGTGCTTTTGGTATCACCAGTTGAAATATGGATTTAATCAATAAACTACTGCTCGACGGGGCAACTCCTTACAGGTCGATTTTGACAATAATAATGAATCTTTTGCGGATTAACTGTGTAATCATTTTTTGCTATTGTTTTATTTGCATCCCATACACATATTCAAAAAACAAATCTCGTTCTTGCAGGTTTTTAATGATCAATGGTCGACCATGTTTGCAACAATAAAAAATAATTAAGCATGCTAACGATCTTTAATCTTTTTCTTCCAGGTTCCTTTCTACCTCTCAGGTTTGTACCGCTCCTCATTTATTGGTGTTGTGAACGACAACGACGCCAGATGTTGAAAGATGTGCTTTCACATCACATTCAAGGAGAAAGAACAATATGCATACCCACAACCATCAAGAAAGTATTGAATCGAACGTTCTGTCACCTGTTTTTTATAAGAAGATATATTTATACATCAAATATGAAAGGAGGTTGGAGTGGTTACACCGGCTCCAACTGTCCATTCGTTAAGGCACATAAACCATACATAAATATATTAACTAATACATTATATGATGCCTCAACAAGCAGCTATGCTTGGAGAAGAGGATAGGGTACTAGATGAATGCTTCATGAAATGCTTGGAAATTTTAGTCTAATACATGGACGGGGGATTTTAGAGGCATCTAAAGAGACAATACTATGTGTATTCAGGTACTAAAGACAATAGAGTTGATCAAGAAGCTACCACAAAGAAAAATAAAGAAGAAGATATGCCTAAAGATTATGGATACCTAGAAAAGAGTTAAAATCCCAAGAACATCAATAAAGACATTCCAAGAGCATCAATAAAGACAAAGTAGTCTCAAAGTTTTAAGGCTAACTTTTTGTGTGATATTGTAGGCTCTAAATTTGATGAGAAACAATTTCAAGAAATTATCACATTAGAGGAGAGTATAAATTTGTCTCATGAGGAAAGAGACACGTTAGAGGAAGTTTATTTCCAGATTCCAATAAATGGAATTGAAGCTAATTCAGAAAGCATTTCAGTTGTAGACTCTTGGGAAATATTTTTAGGAAAGGATTGGAAGAAGAAAGAAGACAACCAAGAACATCATTTGACATGATGGATAATTCATTTCAAAAAGAAGAAAGTGGAAATCTAAAGTTCATGGTGGAAAAGTTAAGGAGAAGGATAGAGACACAAAACAAATTGCAAATTCAGGACCACAGATACAAGAAGTCCAAGGAGGGATTTACAAGATTTCAAAGGTGCAAAAATGTAGTTTGAAGAAGACCACATTAGTAGTGTGGTAATGACAAGAGAAAATTCTATGGATGATGGAGATTTTTAGGAATATGGAAGTAGAATTGAACATAAAATAGACAAGGAGAAGGCCATGTGTTTGGACAATAGATTACTAGTTTTTGTGTTGCATAAACAACTAGGAAATAAGAAATATTGGATGCAAAATAATTTCTACATGAAAGAGATGGAAGTTCTAAAGAATTGCGAAAAGAATTATGGAGAACCAATTTCCTCATGCAAAGACATTGATGAGTTAATGATTAAAGAATGGGAGATAATTGTGAATTGGTGAAAGCATATTTTGAAGGAGAGACTACTTGCAAAAATATTGAACAAAGGAAGGTGGACCCAAAGAACTACATCGTTTGAATAACAAAGACTAGCAAGGCAAGAAAATGTCTTCGAGGACAATGAGAGGCATGGACGAAATCAAATTGTTGTTGGATACACCATAAGAATGGATTATTATCAGCCAAGGAAGGGTGATACACAAATATCCCTTGAAAAGAGACAACATGGATTCAATGAACATGGTTCCATGATCACCATATTGGAAGCAAGTTTACAAACAAGAAAATTGCATAATCAACTAAGAGGGTGGAATGGTTGGTTGTGTGATTTTGGGATTAAGGATAATTCACTCAAAGTAGTGAACCAATGGATAAGGGAGTTATACACCTTACAAATTGAAAATGAAGGCAAAAAAGTTGTTTTGTCTCTGCAAAACCAACAAAGTAGTGTAATAATGTCAAATGTTGTTAATGGATGAGGTTGATGGAAGATGAAATCTTTGATGATTCAAACACAAGAATGTGCATAAATATGAAGAAGAAAGAAGAAGAAACAAAGAATTTGGAGTAGAATTTCAAAGATAATGAAACAATTGCAGGAGACATAAAACAAGTTGAGGCGAAGTTTAGGGGTTATGAATTGAATCACGGACAATAGAAGTTCCTACAACAATTTCTTAAAAAACTAATTGATGATAAACACCTTAGTGAGATCAAGGGGTGCAGTAAGAATGATATATGGTATAAAGGAACAAATTTTATGACCATATTGGTTGCAAGTTTGGGAAGCATGATAAAAAGAGACAGTGATGAGAAGGCTAGGTAATATCACTTGCAGGAAAATATGATCTATAGAATTTTAGAAAGATTGATTAATAATTGGAGGTAGCCAAGCATATGGAAAAGGATGACCGAGTCACATTTCTGCATAGATATTAGATTGTGTATGAGATGAGAGAAATGAAACAACAAAAATTTGAAGATGCAAAAGATGAAGAAAAAGTAGTATACAAGATGAAGATGCAGACAATGGAAAGGAAACAGAGAAGCAAAGCAAAGGAGCAACAACAAAGTAAAGTATGGGATCCTAGAAGGTGATAGACATCAACAAGGCAACTAAACAACCAAATAAGAAGACACCGGCAGCACAAAGTGTGATACTTAGGTTGACTTCATCAAATGGAAGGCCCATGACTAGGAGGCCATGAAAAATTTTGTACCTTGGGAGTCTGATGCAGGAGCATCTTAACCCCTAATATCATCATTAAAATCCAAATAATCTAGAAGAAGAAACCTTTATAAGAGGATATTATTCTCATGTAAATGTAATCTAGTGTCTAGAAAGTCAATGTAATTAATGTTGGTTAGCTGGCATATTTAGTAGATAGGGTTGAATTGCAAAGATTGATATCTTTAGTAGTTAGTTAAAAATTCCTAGGAGTTGTTTTGATGATTTGGAAGCTATCTTCCATGCTTAAATTTTAATCCTATGGGAACGAGAGAGGTGGCCAAGAGAATGTAGATCGGGTTATTTGAGTTTTAATCAAATATCTACATTTGAATGTTGAATAAATCTGCATATGAATAATTTGGATCTATGTGTATACTCCTTTGAATGGTGAATGAATGAGCTTTATGGTGATTGATGATAATGGACTACATTATCATTATGGCCTATTGAGGGTATTAGAGGGCTGGTGCAAGCTAATGCTGGCCACTCATGACGCGTTAGTCGCAATGGACTTCTGTAAAAACATAAATCTGAACGTCAAAAAGCAATATTAGAGCTACCTACACAACTTTTTGGAATATGGCGTAAGAAGATGAAACATAGACAATCGGATTACCTTTCGGAATTTATAAATATTATTTATGGAAATTAAGTATAACTCCCAAAAAATGGGGTTCTCCTAAAGTTGGTATGTTATTTTTTTAAGAAAACATAATGAATATGTTTGCGTTGGTCCCCTGGTTTTGTATGAAAATGGTGGAAATTTGTGAAAAAAATTATATACAGTCGTAGATAACAGGTCGTTCTAGTGCAGCGCTATTTTTCCATATTTATTTATGTTAATTTTATTTTATTTTTTAATTAAGGAATTCAACCAAGCCCTAAAATGAATAGGTCGAGCATTGGTCCTCGACATCATGGTCTTAACATAATCAATGAACTTTGTTTTTTTTAGGATGTAGGTCTTTGTGTGTACTTGTGCGGGTTCTTTTCCGTTTTCAAAATAGGTGAGCCAATCAAAAGTTATAGACAAAAGAAATAACCTACTTTTTGTGTAAGATTGACGTTAGTGCAATTAAAATTAATTAAAAAATAGAAACAAATAATAAATTTAATAAAAAATTACATATTTAGAATCTGCACACATAGTTCTACAAGTGTGTGCAATTTCATTAGTAGTGGACAAGTGTAGCATACGCAGAATCATGCGAAAAATAGAAGAAGTTATAGAATAAGATGTATTTTGTTATAACACAGTCCAAGCCACTTGGTTTGGCAACCCGAACCTAAAACCGTGAACCCCATGTTAAACAATTCCTTGACAACACACAAACTGAACTCTATGAGATATTTAGGAATGAGCACACACAATTGAACCTAGGCCAAAGGTCCTTTGAGAAATGCAAACCATGGTATGTTTGTATATGCATTGATCGGAACACATGTTTGTGTAGATACCATGTCGAATATGAATATTATTATGACACATATAAACATATATTTTGTGATTTGCATACTAACATTGTGCAGGGATGCAATGAATCCGTACTACCATTGAATGCATCAAGAGACTATATCCACAACATCATGTGTCCAAGGCCCGAAGGACAAAAATATTAAGAAAAATCGTGTTTATATGGGACATGTTCTAAGTGCATTGGGTTTTCTCTTTTGAACCGTTGCATTCATGAAAGCGAGGAAAAAGAATTTGAAAGGATGGTCATGGAGATGCAGAGCTTCAAGTACGTAACCTATCAATTAGATAGTGCTAGGGAAAGTAAAAATATTGCATTAGTGAAGTCACAGGTACAAATGAATATTGCATATTTTTCATATTACACGTTCAATTTATGACATATACATTTTTACAAAGGCCACATTGTAATATTTCCCTTGTTTTCATGGTAACAGGAATGGGTATGTGACTTCTTGATGGAGTTCTACAAGAAAACAGATCACTATGTTCAACATGTGCATGTAGCGTGATGGAAAGATGAGCAGTACAGAAAATGCTGGGACACATTTCCTATTGGAACCATAGTGTCAATTGTGGATTTTGTAGAAAATTACACCCTTCAACGACAAAATGAAATCCAGAGTCAATACTACCATTTAGACCAATTCAACATCATGGTACATATTATGTATAGGCATGGGACAGAGAGTAGCAATGACATGAGGATAATACTGAAGGAGAAATTTTTTTACATAAGTGATGATAGAACCCATGATCTGCATTATGTGCAACATTGTTTTCGAATTTTCTATGATCAGTTGAAGGAGAGTGATATACATATGGATTGGCATTGGATATGGTTGGATGGTTGTGCGGGCCAGTTCAAAAATTCCCGAGTATTCCAATGGATGAGTATTTTGCATAAGACTTATAATGTGCCGCATGTCTGGAACTATTTTGATGTCGGGCACATCAAAGGCGAGCATGATGGAACTATTTTGTAAAATATTTGTTAATTGCGGATTGCAGATTACGGAAGCGATCGTTAACGAAATTTGAGATTTGGCGCTTCCGCATCCGCAATTGCGGATTGCGGATTGCGGGTTCGCAGTTTTGGATTTTCCATTGCGGATTGAGGATTGCAGAAAGGTGAGTTTTCCAGTTATGAAGTTTGGACCTTTTGCATCCGCAGTACGGATTGCGGATTGTGGATTCGCCGCTGCGGATTGTGGATTGTGGAAAGGTATGTTTTTTGGTTATGAAGTTTGGACCTTTCGCATCCGCAGTACGGATTGCATATTTGCAGTTGCGGATTGCGGAAAGGTAAGTTTTCTGGTTATAAAGTTTGGATCGTCCACATCCGCAGCATGGATTGTGGATTGCGGATTCGCAGTTGCGGATTGTGGATTGTGGAAAGGTAAGTTTTTCGGTTATGAAGTTTGGACCTTCCGTATCCGTAGTACATATTACAGATTGTGTATTCGCAGTTGCGGATTGCGGAAAGGTAAGTTTTTCGGTTATGAATTTTGTACCTTCCGCATCCGCAGTACGGATTGCGGAATCGCAGTTGTGGAAAGGAAAATTGCGGATTGACGATTGCGAATCCGGTGATGCAAATTGCAGATTGCGGAATCGCAGTTGCGGACTGCGGATTACGGAAAGGAAACTTGTGGATTGAGGATTGCGGATCCGGTGATGCAAATTGTGGAAAGGCGTGCATGGAAGCATTTTGAAGAAGAAAAAAATGTATCAGGGTCTCCCGTGGCCATGGAGGTCAATGGGGACATGACAAAGCAGTTCTACCTTGTTCTTTTTGGTCACCCTCTATATTTCGGGCAGAGGTTTATCATTTTTCTTGCAATGAGGGGATTTTGTGACCTCTTTGGGTTTTTCCTTTGATTAGGAATTAACTTTAGTAGAATTAGGAATAGCAATATTTTTATATTTATGATGTTTTAGGGGTTTGGGTCTAAGGCCATACTTTCTTTGGAGATCAGCTTGGAGAGTGTCTACAAATAGGTGGTACTGAGCCGGTGACTGATCAAACTCACTTTCTTGTCCTTGATTCAGCTCATCTGCATAATATAGAAAATAATTTTCATAGACATGTTGAGTGAGATGCATAGTATTTGATTCATCTTGAAGCTATTCCATCTCTTCCTTAGGGTCCAAAGATTCCTCCTCAATGGGAAAATATAAAAAAAGGTTCTTATTGATATTATTTTTTATGAAAGGAGGTTGAATAGGTTGCTCCTCATCGGTTATTTATCTATACATCATCTAAGGATTATAAGTCCTTATGAATTGTGTTGGATTCCTTGTCCCAATGCCCTCGGGAGGCCTATTTGGACTACTACCTTCTAGATTTATTCTTATGACCTTATTTGAAAATTTGTTTACAACACGAGACATCTCCTGAATCTTTGCTCCATGGGAATATTTGACAGTTTGAGAAGTACCAGTCTCCTCCTTTGATTTTTCCTTATATTTTTTTATCCTTGGTTTGATTTTACCACCAGCCATCATGTTTCCATGTACATCAATGGAATCATATTTCATGATAAGTAAGGTGGTTGATCTTCTTTCTCTTAGCAAGATGGAAAGTTAGATTGAAAATGCCCATCACAAGAAACCTTTGCAGCTATTTGTTTGGGTCTAATATCTATAGGGATTCGATTAAACAAGTTATTGAATCTCACAATAAAATTCTTCACAGATTCATAATTTCCTTTCTTGAGTGAAGCAAACTCTGTCAGGTAGTATAGGTGGTCCCTCTTTTCTCCCCATTGTTTCATGAAAGTGGATTCTAATTCATCCCATGACCCAATTGAGGCGGCAAGAAGTGATCTAAACCATTTTTAAACATCTCCCTCCAAGGTTTGAGTAAAGATCCTCAAGAACACATCATCATGTTCAACGAAAATATTAGTAGTAAAATATTGGAAGGTATTCATGTGATCTTTAGCAGAGGTCCCCTTCCCACCATAATTTTGGGTAATAATTTGAAGTAATTTACAGGCATGTTATGGAGGTTTTCAGGAATATTTAAGGGTCCATGCCTATTTGCAACCCAACAGTGAATCTACAGTGGAGGTGGTGGTGGTGGTTGATTTCCTCCTTCTCCTCCAGCTCTATCCATTATTTGTTGAAGGATGGTATTCTTAGCTTGGAGGGTGATTGGAGTTATGGACTTCTGAGGAATGAGCTGGATGACTATTGAATACTTTTAGAAGTGGTTCTGGGGGTTCTGGAAGATCTACCAAAGGATTACCATGGTTTCTCAAAGAGGAATTATATCCAAGAGTTTGAAACACGAATTCAAATTCTCAAAATTTGGGATTAAAGAAAGGTGGAGATAGGATTCTATGAGGATTACCTGATAGTGGTGATGAATGTATTTTGTGATTGTTCCTCTAGGAAACTATCTTTTTCGGATCTTGCAATATGAGAAACTCTTCATGTGTAGGATTGGCTCTGGTATGCCTTCTTCTAGATGATAGATTTGCCTTAGTGGGGTCATCAGGTGAATAATAGCAGCCAAAAATATGAATCTTATTCACCCAAATAATTCAAAGCTTATGATTGTTGTTGTCCCTAGTAATAAATAAATTCATTCCTTCGATCAACGAAAATCGAAATAGAAAATATTTTGGTCCCTGAGATGTTCCAAGGATGCTTTGGAACTATGTTAGGGCATCGATAAATTTGTATTTGCACGTATTTTTAATTTGCTGATAAGAAACTGTAAGATGTTGTTATTTCCTATATAAATTGCTTTAGCTATCACATTATGAGCATATAAAGTACAAGATGTAATGCACATAGATTGGAGTTGTTCTTGATATACCATACATATAACATAGCTGAGATATGGGAATGATGGAATGAACACAATGGAAACAAGGTACTATGAAAGTAAATAGTATTCCCCAAGAATATAAGAAAACATACTGAGCATAAAGAATATAGTAGTTAAACACATAAGGTAATTGCAGATATAAAATGAGACTCGTGTGGACAACATCTTCTACTGAATGTAACATATCATGAAGAATTCATAACATATCAATAGAAAA
Organism: Larix kaempferi; assembly: GCA_027924585.1. Lineage (NCBI taxonomy): Eukaryota > Viridiplantae > Streptophyta > Pinopsida > Pinales > Pinaceae > Larix > Larix kaempferi. The sequence goes on along the minus strand of BSBM01000430.1, from coordinate 2,318,065 downwards.
CAAAGTCATTCATCACATCAAATGATCCAAATGTAGGATGAAAGGGTGCCTCATGGGATTTTCATTATATATCTATGGAGCCATTACATGGCCAATGGAAGATATGGAGTAACAGAAGGATAATACAAAACAAAAGAAGGATTCTAGACGGATAAACCAAAATGTATGAATCCACCCAACCCAATTACATTAAAATACTAAATAGAAATGTATGATAACTATGATACAAAAAAATCAGAGGAGTTACACTCTCCTCTAAAAATGATGATTCTTTGTGCAGATGTTTCCTCTTCCTTATATAGAATCCAAATATTTTTTCTATTACAACAACCATTTCTTGTATTTTACTAGCTCTTTTCTTGTTATTGATTTGAAGTGCCAAAATTGATTTCAGAGGTTGTTGTAGCTATCTCTTTTGATGCTGACTAAATTATTGCATCCCATGTGGGCCAGTCCATTGAGGTGGATACAGAGGTTGTTGTTGCGGTTTTTTTTGAGGTAGCTACTGAAGTGGTTGAGAGGATGACTCCCCAGGATCCCCTCAAGGTACTATTTCCCTTGTTTTTTGTGAGGTAGATAGTGTTGGAAATATCCTTCATGTCCTTACCCATTGGTGTGAAGAACCTGCAATAATTAATTAATGCAAATACACGAGATATCAGAAATAATAGAACTCATAATCACTCTTATATTGATCACGAGCCACTTCGAGGGGGCAACCTCCTTTGAGCAAGCTCAATACAATTAACTTCACGGTGCCTTCAATGACCTCAACACACACTTATATACTAAGTCTATGCCCAATACTATGAGTCAAAACCATGGGACATATAATACTACGGGACGACTTACAAAGCATATGCGTCCAATACTATGGGTCAATACCATGGGCTAATATAAACTATGGATCAACAAATACTACGGGATGACTTACAAAGCATATGCATCCAACAACAATATACTAACAAAGTAAAGAGAAGGGTTGACACAGGTTCCTAACATCCCCTCTCCCTTAGAAAAAGCTTTGTCCTCAAAGCTTTGGTTGGGGAAATTGATGCAGAATCTGAATGAGTGGTTCCCCGGTAGCATCATCGGGTTGCATTTCGGGCCACTGACGCCTTTGGAGTTTCAGGGAGGATTGCTTGGAAGGCTGTAGACGAAGAAGAACCATATCAGTTGCGTGAAAAGTGCGCTCAGAATGGTGCTGATCGGATTGTTGTTGCAGTCGAATTCTGGCCATGGCCATGTGAAGATTGTCCTGCAGAATGAGAAGAATCTGATCGCGGTTTCGAAGTACCGAGTCAATTTCCTGAACTGGGGAGCTGCTAAGGGTGTATGGAATAAGAATTGGCGATGTTTGTCCATAGACTGCTTCATATGGTGTCCTTGTAGATGTGGTATTGTACCACCAGAGCGCTTCTAAGAAATCCATAGAAATAGTTGGCCAAATCTGTGTAGGGATGGGAAAGGGTTTGAGCAGTCCCGAAAGGAGTGTCGTTTCATCCTTGTTGACCTGGAAAGTATCACAGTCAGCCACCATCTATTGAATTGTCATTTTCACTCCCTGCCAAAAGAAGTTACATTGTTCCCGGTCATACATTTTGAAGAACCTAGAGTGCCTTGCTGATGAAGAAGCATGGAGTTCATAGAAGAGATAGCCCTGTTGAACATATTGCAACCAATTTGGAACAAGCAGAGAAATAGCTGTAAGAGAAACTGGGTCATCAATTGTGCAAGAAGGAGCATCTGCCACCATATTGTCCTTACCCTTATTGTAAGTGATCGCATAGCGATAACCCATGAGTCGGATAACCCATTTCAGGTGTGTTGGGGAGGAGACCCATTGTTCCAGGAAATTTTTCAGACCCTGGAGATCAGTCTTGATGCAGAAATAATTCCCTAATAGGTATGGCTGCCACTTCCGTACTGCATGCAAAATAGCCATCATTTCCTGCTGAGAGGTAGATGCGGCTAAATTCTTACCGGAAAGGTCTCTTGAAGGAAGCAAGCTCATTGGTTCAGCAAAGACACCTGCATATCTATCCAAGGAAGTAGTGGAAACTGTTGATGGGTGCATCTGAATGGAATGGAGCTGAGCGATGACACCATGTGAATTCTTCTTAAGGATTTTTTCCAGGCGATGTGAACTGATGATGCAGAGAGACCTTGGTTGTAAGCCCATAAGTTTGTGTTGTGCCCCATTAACTGAAAATTGCATCCAAAGTTCAACAAAATCCCATAAGATGGGGCCAAGTGTGCGTAACCATTGAACGCCCAAAACCACATCACATCCTCCTAAGGACAAGGCAAACATGTCAAAGCGCAGGTTATAATCTTCCATAGAGATACGCACATTGTGACACTTCCCCTTGCAAGGTAAGGTTCCCCCATTGGCAACCATGACTTCAAAGTGGGAGCAAGGATGTACAAAACAATCAGTCTGTTTGGCAATCCGAGGGTCAATGAAGTTATGAGTGCTACCAGAATCAATGAGTATGGTAAGAGGGAGCTTCTTGAAGTATCCCCTGACCCACATTGTTTGTGGGGTGGTGACGTCGGTTACAGCATGGAGAGAGATCTCGGGTGGGTTGTCCTGAGATGGGGTGTCAACAGGAGGGTGCTAAATTTCAACCTAATCATCTATTGTATCTAGAGCTTCTTCACCAAGTTCAGAGGCAGGCGGAGAATCCACATCCAAGAGATAGAGCTTTTGTTGAACACATCTATGTCCCCGAGTGAATTTCTCATCACAATTATAACAAAGCCCTTTTTCTCGGCGTGCCTGCATCTTTGTTTCAGACAAATGCTTGATAGGAGTTGGTTGAGGAGCAGGCGTGATGGGAGGTCGTTGGGAACCCATATTTATGAAGAGAACAAAGGTGGGTTTGGAGCATTGTTGAGCTATGATCTTGTCCTCGGCTAGCTTAGCCAACCCTAGGACTTCCATCATTGTGTTGGGACAGAACATTTTGACCTTTGAGCAGATTTCATCCTTGAGACCATTGATAAAACAACTCCTGTAGAATTCATCAGAAAATCCTTTTGTGTGATTGGCTCAAATTCCGTCTGATACTCTCTCACTGTTCCAGTTTGGTGAAGTTTAGTGAGTGCTCTTGTGAAGTTGTCAAAAGCACTAGGACCAAATCGTGGCAAAAGGAGTTGGCAAAAATCTATCCAGTTTGGCTGAGGATGAGCTTTGATGTACCAACAGTACCATTGAAGGGCTTCCTATTCCAAATGAAAGGATGCAAGTGGAACTTTCTGGACATCAAAAGTATTATGTAGACTGAAATATTGTTTTGCTCGGTATATCCATCCAGTCGGATCAGTACCATTGAAGCAAGGAAAATCAAGCTTCGGCCCACAAAAATTGTTGGATGAAGAGAACCCAGTGGCTGCAAAAGATTCTGGCTGTCGGTTATTGTTCATGGTTGAATGTTGAAGATGGAGGCTGAGAAATTTTTCATCTAGATCCTGGAGTTTGGTTTGGATGGCTGCAAGTGCTTCCTCCATGGTTTTTGCTCCTACGCAGGTGACAACCACAACCAGGACTTTTTTTTTTTTTTTTGGAAATGGATAGAAAAACACAAACAAAAGTTTATTTAGTAAAGGAAAATTTGGATTTGGGAAAAACTCGGATTGGTAATTGGGGTTTGACTAGGATTTGGACACTTTCTGATGGACATGGAGGCAAAAAATGGGGATTTCAGAAGCGGGGTGAAAGAATGAGAAAATTTTGTAGAGAGGGACAAAGAAGCAGAATTAGGAAAGGAACATGGTGGCAAAATTTGAAGGCTTTTGGGTGAAAATTGAAGGAGTTATGGCAAACCCTAAAAATAGACAAATGTGGGTTTTTTGGTCTTGGGAAGTGGAATTTGGGATAGGGTCTTCAGGAATGAAATATGCAGAATGGGATTGCGGGGATGTCAGTGAAGTTTCAAGGAAAACATAGTTGAAACAAGGGAGATATGGCCAAAAAACAGAAATTTTTATTTTTATTTTTTATTTATTATTATTATTATTATTTCGAAATGGATCAGCAACGGCGGCGTGAAAGGGATCCCCAACAGATGGATCTGCAACGGCGCGGAAGGGATCGAAAAACGGTTGGATCTGGAACGATTTTCAGAATAGATTTGAAACGGCTGGATCTGGAGTGGAAGTGATCAACAACAGTTTAGATGAAAATAGATATGGAACCCAGGTATGTGCGGCTTCCTATCGGTTCAGGAGATTCACTCGGCTACCAATGTTGTCTGACGTCTTGCGTATTGGGGTAGTATCCCTCACTCGACGGTTCAGGTAAAACTGATAACCGCTTTGCCACAAACGACAGCTCTTGGTTTACCTCCCGGGTGGGAACTAGTCAATCGGTTAGGGGTCGTTGCCCTTTTCGCTGGCAGGTCCTCTCAATGGGCCAGCTACTTTGGGGTTCCTGTGGTACTCCTCACAATGAGTTTTAGGGCTTATTCCCAAGTACTTCCCACAGTTAAGCGGATAGGGATTATTCCCAGATCTGAACTATGCGAGAAAAAAAAAATTGGCAGAAATTCCACCCAACGAGCCCAAGAAAGTGCTCTGATACTAGATGTGAAGAACCTGCAATAATTAATTAATGCAATTACACGAGATATAAGAAATAATAGAACTCAGAATCACTCTTATATTGATCATGGGCCACTTCGAGGGGGAAACCTCCTTTGAGCAAGCTCAATACAATTAACTTCACGGTGCCTTCAATGACCTCAACACACACTTATATACTAAGTCTATGCCCAATACTATGAGTCAAAACCATGGGACATATAATACTATGGGACGACTTACAAAGCATATGCATCCAATACTATGGGTTAATACCATAGGCTAATATAAACTATGGATCAACAAATACTACGGGACAACTTACAAAGCATATGCGTCCAACAACAATATACTAACAAAGTAAAGAGAAAGGTTGACACGGGTTCCTAACAATTGGGTACCGAAATGTTTTCATATCCCTAAGGGCCATATCCAATTCAATGTAATGGGCATATGTAGGATGCGAGAGAGCCTGGAAGATAGTCTGTAGACCAACCAACAACACAAAGTCCTCCTACAACTTGTCAAACACAATATTCCCCTTCAAGTTCCCTTCCATGTCTTCAAATTTTATATCATGAGTTCTATAGAAAGCAATGAGAGAATCATAGTGAATTTTAGGGTATAGGTCACCATTTTCATCCCATGGCAATAGTAAACCTTGATTGATTATGGAATCAAATATAGATTTGAAATAATTTACATCCCTTGATAGTTGAGATGCTCCGTCTTGTACACCATGGGCCAATATTTTTTTTGGTTGTTAGCTTAGAAGCCTCCATAATGGTCTTTGTCCTATCTAAGAGATCAATAACTGCTAGTGCAACTTCAAGATTCTTATTTAATTCAGCGAATATCATTCAGGCCTCATGGGAGGCTATTACAACCACATCCCATTCATCCTGAGCAATGACAAAATAGTTCCATTTTTTAGTTATCACAACATTTATTTGATCCTAGATCAAATGTTTGGCTCGTTTTAGCAAGGATTTTCCTTGTCGCTTCTTTGTCAGGTGTTCAATATATTTTTGCAAATTATTCCTAGTTTGTTGTAACTCTATGATGACTGCATCCTTTTTTACAATTGCTTCATTAAGCACCTGGACTTCATCCTCTTTTCTCCTCAATGTTTCTTTGATTTTTCTAATTTGTGCATCCTTGATGATCATATCAGCCATGATTCTTTCTAGCTGATCCATGGGAATAACTAAAGTTGCTTCTTGCAAGGTGGTATCTTTTTCCTCTTTTCCTCCCTATGACCACACTAGAGTCCTCCGACCTCCATTTTTCATGCCGTTCGCACCGCCAGAATCAGCGTTTCATGCCCATGATGATGATTGATATCATTTCTTGTTCTCACTCAACTTTTTTCAGGTTGTCCTTTCAACGTGCCCACCTCGATTTGCATGCCACCAGTACGTCGATGGTTTTATGCATCTTTTTTCCGTTCTACCCATTGTGACCTATTCATGAGCCCTATGTTTCCTCCATATTGTATTTCTTGTGTTGTTTTTCCGCCACTCATCTACCCGTAAGGAGGCCCCATTAGTGTTACACCTCACCTTTTTTATTGGTCCATTAATACATATCCCCCACTCTGAACACTTCCTCCTTTCTTGAATTTCACGTCTGTCCGGTATACGTTTATCCCTTTTTCGGGATGAGCATATCATTTACGAAAAAGGAACTTAGGGAGATTTTGTTAAGCTATTTTCGGACTCCTTAAAGAATGAAAATATCGTCGAGCAATCTTGCTTCCTTTCATGCTCGTTAAATTATTTTGAAAGGGTGTCTATCTGGTATAAGTTTAACCCTTTTTCGGACAAGGTAGACTAATTATGAAAAAGGAATACTCTAGTCCCTTCGGTTAGAAGATTTATCCATTGCATACTTTTATGATTTTTTGGGTTTGGGGAATAACACGCGAAAAAGAACACCCTCGGTGTCTTCTTATTGCTTTTAGACTCTCTAAAATTGAAAGCACCCACGAGCATCCACCGTCTTGGGCTCGTACAAATCCACATGACGGTGTCATCTGGAGCATACTTATATCCCTTCTACGAGCTCATTAAACTATGAAGAAGGCCCACACAATGCCTTTTGGAACCCCTACAGATCACCTCTGGTTCTCCCAGTATGGTTTCCTTTTTTCAGATTATTATGTGATGACCCTTGGAGTCTCACGCTATCACTTGTTGGTTCCCCCTTCCGAGGATCCCCCATTACAATCACACTCCCCGATCCCTTACGTTATGATCCTCTTCCCCTGAGGTTAGTTTCATATGCTACCAGGTCATTCTTTCCATCATACTCTAAACAAAGGAAGTTTGAGTCCCATCACTCTGCGTCCCTCATATCCCCCCACGGTGTCTCAGTCTCACGTCCAGTGCCATCACATATTAGTTGTATCCATCATACTCCTATCAAGGAAACATCATTTCCTTGTTAGTTGCAGGTCTCCCTCTATCGACGCCAACACATCTATTCTAGAGGATTGACCCAGAGGTCCCTGTACCTTGGCCTCATCTCCATCAACGGTGAGTTCTGATAGACCATCTAAGGGGAGTCCTTAGTGCCTCTCAAAATGGTTGTTTCTCACGTGATCGAATCCAAATCCATCATCACAACGTTGAGATTCGTACAGGGTATTAGTCCCTTCAGTTATTGGTCGAAGACCCCAGATGTCCCCTGACTCTAGCACATTGGTGAGTTTATTTGGAAACCCCTAGTTGTATGTTCTCACGGATATTCGAGTTGCGTTGGAGACAGTATTTGGAATCCCTCCAGTTGTATGCTTCCTAGAGTATCCAGTTCAGATGCAGTTAATGTACCTTTGAGATTCTAACTCTCTGTCGTTAATTCCATACAGTTGTTGGACCCCTTCATATCCAGCCAAGCATCAGTTGTTGTGATACTGCATTCATGATGGATGCCATTGTTTCCAGTTTTCGTTCTTCGGATCAATCATGGTTGGACCATGAGTATGTCCAATATTTGTGTCCCCTTTGGACCATTATGATGTACACAACAATTTTGTATGTATTGTTCAGGTCCCCTTTGGGCCCCACCATTATTTGTATATCTTGAGACATTGATACGAGCATGGGTATTCTCGACTCATCCATATATTTGAGATTATATGTCCCTCATCCATTATTGAGGAGTTGTATTTGTAGTTATAACCCTTGCAGTTTGTATGAAGCACTTGTTCCACTCTCCAACCAGTCTCTACTCTCCATCATCACAATGCTCACACCCTTGAAAAATTCAGAACCTATGATGTCTATCGGCCATACAATGAGATCTTTCTCTCACACATCAGGGAACAATCTGTTAACACCAAAATTTGACCACCTAGCTCATCCCCTTAGTCACATAACCCAATTATCCCTTTTTCCTACATATTTGGCCTCCAAAACCCCAAAATCCCTAAGTTGGTAAACAAATGGGCAAAAAATCAGTATTTCCCTCAAAACATTAATTAAATTCCTTCAAAAAAGGTCAAAATCCCCAAAAAATAAAAATAAAAGAAAAAGAAAAAGGGGAAATATTCAAAATAAAAGAAAAAGGAGGGAAACCATCAAATACCATGGGCCAATACTAGTGGATTTCCAATACCACGAGACAATATATCATCGTCCAAAATTGCTATAAAAGGGTGGTGGAGGCCCCCCACTTCACATCATTCAATCTTGCCTACCAACACTATGCCGAAATTCCTACTGAAACCCTAGCCTCCCTTTGAGCTTTTGTTTCCCCATTTTAGTTGAGTTTTGGCTACCTGTGAGCATTCAGTAGAGAGCAAGAGACATTGAAAACCAAGAACACCATCACTTCTATGGCTGCGAGGGCCCCCAACATCCTCACCATTTCAAGGTAAACCCATATTGTAAATCCACTTTTACTATAATGAAAAGCATTCTTTGATTCACATGGCGTATTATTGATTCTTGGGTACTTAATATTTTAGTTTAGATCTTATTTTTACTACAGTAATTTTCAGGATTTCTACTTTTCACCATTTTTATTTGCATGCAAACACTTCCATTCACGAACTGTTACTAAGAGTTCTGCAACTGTTACTAAGTGCATTTCTGCACTAGCTAGCGTGAATAACCTAGCTACAGAGAGTAGATTTTGATTCTATCTCTTTAGTTCAGTAATCTCTTTGTCTAGCGATTCTATCTTTTCCTTGTTCTCTTGAGCCACAATTACCACCTTAATTTTTTCTTCTTAAGCTGCTAGCAGCTGCCATTTGTACATGATTTGTCGCTGGTACTTTTAACTTTTTTTTCAAAATATGAATTTCCTTGTCCTTGTATTTTAACAAATTCTGAACTGGATTTGGATTTGAGGGATCCACTCCTTGTTCCACTATCTTTTGCTCCAGTTCATTAATATTGAGTTGTTTTTATGTGTTTTCCACTTTTCTTGTTTGAGCAGTTAGTCCACCATGTTGAATGTGCTCTTCAACTTGTTTACATTCATCGTTTATTTGAGAAGATCATGAAAAACAACCTCACCAGCTTGTCTATGCCACTCCATTTTGTATATGGGGCTAAAATCATCCAGATTGTAAGTTATTTGATTTTTTCTATAATTAGAAGGGGCATTTTCCCTCCTACAACAATGGGCTCCAAAAATGCCATTTTCAAAGTGCCTTATTCCAAATCAATGGCTGATAATAGTCTTGATTGTTCTCCTATAGCAATTTCCTTTTTAGGAAACAAGTCCTTCTTTAGCTCAACATTGTTGACCCTAATTTGGGCATATAGAACAAATAAACTTGTCTTGAGAGGTGAGGCTTTTGTTGATTCTAAAGATTCCTGTTGGGATGATGATCCCTGCTCTTGTGGCCACTTTGCAGTTGGAAATATTTCAAACACAAATGGTGCTTTGGTAGGAATGGAAGCTGGTGCTTGACCTTAATGAACAACTATTGTTGACTGGTATTCAACCTTGAGTCTCTTAGACTTTGTAATGTCCCCATTTTGACCCCCTTTGTATTAAATCATAAATGATGTAAATATTGTAATTTAATCATGGTGAGGAGCTCAAGGCCAAGGCCCCACCATTGATTTAGCGTTTTATGTATCGGTAATTAAAGAAATAGATGCCTATGGTTCTTGTGCTAAGATAGGCACAATGTAAATTAAGACATCATGTAAATACGAATTTTAATTAAAAGACCCACAACTAGCTATGCAATGCAACAAAGAGATGGGGCATGATTCTACAAGGAATAGGGAGGGAAATTATTCAAACCCTTGAGCCAGTGGTGTTAATCCATGTGTCAATGAGAAAACTCATAAACCCTCAACTACCCATTTTGGGTTATGGACCCAATCATTTAATTCTTCCAGAAATTGGTTGAGGCAGTTAATGCCTTGGGAATGAAGAGGTATGGCAGCCAATTTCGTGCATGGGAAAGCCATCAACCTGGGAAATCGTATTTTGTCTCCTTGGGCAAGAAAACACCCACAAAATGGTGCCCAAAGCCATTCTGAACCCACAACCTTTCCTCTCTCACGCAGTCTGAACTACTGGGCCTTTCCCCATCACGTTTCTCACCATTTTTCCTGCATTGTCCATGCCTGGGAGCTCGTTTTTGCATTGTATAGCAGCTGGGAGAGAAGGTCCACGATTTGGGACTGTGATGGAGGTCGTTTTTGCCCCAAAATGCCCATGGACATTTTTCTGAAAACGATTTCTGCTCTCCAGGGTTGTTCCCCCAATTGCCATTTCATTTTTGGGCTTTCCCACATTTTTCTGATTTGGTAGAAACCTCCTCCTTGGGCATCCCACTGAAGAAACGTGTTTCCTCATGCCCAACAATTGTGGTTTTGCTGTTATGTGCATCCCTGTTTGGGTTTGAACCTGTGAGCAAAAGTTTTGGAGTGGTAGTGGATAGAATTGGCTTGATAAACCTAGTGGGGAGAATAACCTCTCAAGAAGATCAAGAGGGCTGGCTACTCTTCTATGCACACCCTGAGAACACTAGATGGGGAAGGTATGGCTTGAGGGACTGTACAACAGTGAAAAGAATACTTCCTTGTGCTGGGTGTGTAGGTATTGTGGGTGCCAAGCTAGATAGATCTTGTAAGGTTATCCCTGGCTCTGTGCTTGAGCTCACTAGTTTAGCAGTTCTTTCTTTCCATTTCCTAGCAGCCTGATAAACCCAATTGTAGATTGGCTTGGCTCATCTTGGTGCATGCTTGGCTATGTGTGAGTCTGTTGTTCCCTGGTTCCTTGTAGAAATCATGCCCAGCTCAAGGGTGGCAGTTGTATCAAGAGGTTGATAAGCACAACTGGCCTATGGTTGGGTGGAACGTTGCAGTTGCATAGCCAGTTGCTTGGGGCTACTTTGTTATAAGATAAGTACTCTCTTGTGTTAACTTTGCACTTATTTATTTGATGAATGTCTTGAATGTATGATGGATGTGTTATTGTATTTATTTCCGTTGTATTTTTCTTATAATTATACATTTCATATGTTCTTTTATATTATGTGAATGCTTATTTAAAAGCTCATGGGGCTAGATTCCCGGATTTAGTGTCATGTCCTCTCTATCATGCTCGTATGATGAGAGGGGACATTACATTTTGGTATCAGAGCTTCTGGTTGTAGCATTGGACCTCTATGGGCCAAATCCGATTACAGTTACATGGTAAGGTCCCTTCCTGATTACAGAGGTAAGATCACCTCCTGCTGAGCAAGCAGTCATCACTGAAGGAAGGAAAGATTTCAAATTTTCCTAAGATTTTTTGGAAAATTTTTGTTTAAGTCTATTTCTGGAAGTCGTCCCGAAACTGCGGAAGGATTCCGCGAGTTGTTCCGCAACGCGGAAGAGTTCGGGAAGTCGTCCCGAAACTACGGAAAGATTCTGCGAATCGTTCCAAAATTGCGGAAGAGTTCGGTGAATCATTCTGAAATTGTGGAAGAGTTCTGCGAATCGTTCCGCAACTGCGGAAGACTTCAGCGAATCATTCCACAACTGCGGAAGACATCGGCGAATCGTTCCGCAACTGCGGAAGACTTCAGCGAATCGTTCTGCAATTGCGGAAGCATTCTGCAAGTCGTTCCGCAATTGCGGAAGCATTTCACAAATCACCCCGCAATTGTGGAAGCATTTCGTAAACTACCCCGCAATTGCGGAAGCATTCCGCAAACCGCCCCACAATTGCAGAAGCACTCAGCAAATCGCCCCGCAATTGTGGAAGCATTCTGCAAACCGCCCCGCAATTGCGAAAGCATTCTGCAAATCTCCCCGCAATTGCGGAAGCATTCCGCAAATCGCCACGCAATTGCGGAAGCATTCCGCAAACCGCCCCGCAATTGCGGAAGCACTCAGCAACCCGCCCCGCAAATGCGGAAGCGTTCGACAAACCGCCCCGAAACTGTAGAAAGAATTTCCCAGTGTCTTCCGAAACTGCGGAAGGGATTCTCTTCCGAAACTGCGGAAGGAATCCTCTTCCGAAATTGTGGAAGAACTCCAGAACTACGGAAGAACTCCAAAATTGCGGAAGAACTACACAAGTTGCTCCGAAACATGGAATTTCAGCCATTTTTCAGGGAGATTTTCAAGTGCCGAAAATGAAAAAATTGCCATGGAACTTATGCGCCAGATTGCGTGAAATGAAAGATTTACAAAAAAAAAAAAAGGGCGTTGTCCTCGACCTGCCCTGCACAAGGGGGCAAGCCCCCTTGACCCCCTTTGTCCCCCCCCTCATATGTCATTGATTGTGAGAAAATTCAATGATTTGACAAATTGTCAATATAATACTTTCCCACGTGCATGAAAGTAATTTATGAATTCCTGAGAATATAATGTAGCTAACAATTGGTGGATGAACACATTTTGCAGAATCACAGTTAAATCAGGGTAGCACTCTAGATAGTACAGTTAAAAAGTTTTGGATCTTGGTTGGGCCAAGAAAATCAACATCATGCACAGGATCCCTATGAGCCTGAGACAGATGCCATGGGGAAGAACATACATGTTGAAAATGCTGAAACAGAGTCTAATGGGAGAAGAAATCAAGAGACTCCTCCAGGTATTGCAGCCACCATGAGAAGCCTAAGGGTGGAGTTGCAAAGCTGTAGAGAAGACAATGAAAGGATGATTAAAGCTCAGGAAGAACAAAATCAGTTGAATGCAGCCATGCTACAGAGTTTCACAAACATCCAAAGGCAAATAAACTCTGGGCATCAGACATCAAATCCAGAAAGGGGTGGGAGTGGTTCTAGAAGGAATTCCCGTAAGAGGGCCAATAGTTCAAGAAGAGTTTCTACAGACAGAACATATACTCCAGAAATCTCTTCTAATGAATCATCTGACTCGGAAGAATCCATTGAGGGTTCAAGCTCTTCGTCTCGCGGGAGTAAGAGGAAGAAGCACTGCAAGAATAATTCACATGGGGAATTTAAGAAGGCGAAACCTCCTACATTTGATGGAGAGATAAAGTCTGGTCAAGAAGCTGAAGCTTGGCTTCTTGGGATGAGAAAGTATTTCCAAGTCCAAGACTACTCGAGAAATATGAAGGCAAGGGTAGCCATCTTCAACTTGAATGGAAGAGCATTTATATGGTGGGAACACATCAGGCAAGTGAAGAAGATCAATGAAAGGAAGATTGTGTGGAAACAGTTCAAGAAATACTTCAAGCAAAAGTACCTCTCTGATAGGTACTATGATGATAAGATCAAAGAGTTCCATGAGTTAAGATTGAGACAATTGACCATGGAAGAATATGCAAACAAATTCTTGGAGCTGCTAAGGTATATCAGGTATATTCGAGATGATAAGGTGAAAATTCAACGTTTCCTAAGTGGACTTCCCCAGTCAAATAAAGATAGAATCGAGTTCGATGAACCTCGAACTCTAGAGGGGGCCATAAGAAAGGCCAAGTATTGCTTTGATCAAAACATAAGCAAACTAGAATTCCATAAGGCATGGAAGGATAGGAAAAACGAAAAGTTTGATCAAAGGAAGAAGGGGTTCAAGCCTCCTCAATTCTGGAATCAGCAAAGGCAACCATCACAGGTTGTGACTAAGCCAACTAGGATGATGGGAGACAAGCCAAGAGATCCAAAGGAACCAAGAGAACCACTTCAGTATTGGGGTTGTGTAGGAGACCACATGCTTAGGAACTGTCCACATCGGAATGGGAATCCAAATCAAGTTCACAACCTCCAAGGAGCTAAAACTGTGGGTTAAGTGGCAAGGACAATCCCTAGAATATATACAGCACTAGACGATCGCCAGGCAGATCATCAGTCACTCCTAGAATTGTTGAGATTTGTGCTTTCAAGAAATTAAAGCATAGTAAATCATGGTTAGTTTAACTAGCCACTGGAACCAAGAGAAAAGTTAGTGAAATAGTAGATTAATGTCCATTAGAGATGGATGGGCTATTCACTTATGCAGATTTGAATATTTAACCACTGGGTTCCTATGACATTCTCATTGGAATGGATTGGTTAGAAGCACACAGGGTTAAACTTGAATGCTACAATAAGACATTTGAATGCATGGACGAAGAAGGAAACCCGAGGGTTGTAAAAGGCATTCCAAAGGTGACTTCTATTAGACAGGTTTCAGCCATGCAGTTGAAGAACTTCTGTAGGAAGGGATGTCAATTGTATGCAGCCCACATTTTAGAGGCATCAGAGAATGAAACTCTGAAATTGGAGGACTATCATGTATTGCAAGAATTCAGGGATATTTTTCCTGATGAGATTCCAGGACTCCCTCCAAAGAGAGACATTGACTTTACAATTGAACTTGTTCCAGGAGCGGCACCAGTGTCTAAGACACCCTACAGGATGAGTACACTAGAATTGCTAGAATTGAAAATGCAATTACAAGAGTTGCTGGAAAAGAAGTATATTAGGCCAAGTGTGTCCTCGTGGGGAGCACCTGTTCTATTTGTGAAAAAGAAAGATGGAACACTCAGGTTATGTATTGACTACAGGCAGTTGAACAAAGTCACTGTGAAGAACAAATACCCGTTTCCCCGAATTGATGACCTTTTTGACCAAATGAGAGGAGCAAAGGTATTTTCAAAGATTGACTTGAGGTCTAGTTACCATCAGGTAAGAATCAAAGAAGAAGATATTCATAATACAACCTTTAGAACGAGGTAGGGACACTATGAGTTTGTAGTGGTACCATTCGGTCTCACAAATGCACCAACTACATTCATGTGTCTCATGAATAATGTTTTTAGCAAATATTTGGACAAGTTTGTTCTTGTATTCCTAGACGACATTCTCATCTATTCTGAGAATGAAGAAGAGCATGAAGAACATTTGAGAATGACAATGCAATTACTAAGGGAGCATAAGCTGTATGCAAAGTTGAGCAAATGTGACTTTTATAAAGATAGAATTCATTATTTGGGTCACATCATCTCTGACGAAGGAATATCTATAGACCCTGAGAAGATTGAAACCATTATGAATTGGCCAACTCCAAGGAATGTGACTGATGTGAGATCTTTTATGGGCCTTGCTGGTTACTACAAGAGGTTTATCGAAGGATTCTCCAAGGTTGCAAACCCGATCACTTCTTTGCAAAAGAAGGGGATAAAGTTTGAGTGGTCACCAAGATGTGAGGAAAGTTTTCAACGGTTGAAGAATCTTCTTACAAGTGCACAAATTTTGAAAATTGCAGACCCAGAAAAAGACTTTGTGGTGTGTACCGATGCATGCAATCAAGGACTTGGAGGAGTTCTTATGCAAGACAACCACGTGATATGCTATGAGTCAAGAAAGTTGAAGGAGCATGAGAAGAACTATGCTACCCATGATATAGAACTTGCATCCATAGTACATGCTTTAAAGATGTGGAGGCATTACTTGATGGGAAGAAAATTTGAGTTAAGGACAGACCATTGTGGTCTGAAATACTTGTTTGATCAGCCAACTTTAAATGCTAGGCAAGCTAGATGGTTGGAATTTTTGTGTGAATTTGATTTTTAAATCAAACACATAAAAGGGAAAGAAAACAAGGTGGCTGATGCACTCAGCAGGAAGGTACAGGAAATGCATGTGGCAGCGCTTAGTACTTGCCAACCAGATTTGAGGCAGCAGATTGTTAACCATATGGTTGAGGATGAAGTATACGTGTAGATAAAGGACAAATTGAAGCAGCAAGACCTTGGCAAGAAGTATGAAGGATATCATTTGGAAGAAGGCGGACTTCTCACTTATAAGAATAGAGTCTATATTCCAAATGCGGCAGATTTGAGGAGAATTGTTATGGATGAAATCCATAAATCTCCATACTCTGGTCACCCAGGATATCAGAAAACAATTGCTACAGCAAGAAAATATTATTTCTGGCCAAGCATGAAGAAGGACATCGCTGAATACATTTCTAAGTGCATGGAATGTCAGCAGGTGAAGAGTGAACACCAACATCCAGTAGGTTTATTGCTTCCAGTGCCAATTCCAGAATGGAAATGGGAAGTAATATCCATGGACTTTATTACAGGATTGCCAATGACTGTGAGACAACATGATTCCATCATGGTTGTGGTGGACAAGTTAACAAAGGCAGCACATTTTATACCCTTTAAGTCTACACATAAAGCCGATGCCATTGCAAATATTTTCATGAAGGAAATTTTCAAATTATATGGGTTGCCTAAGGCAATAATTTTTGACAGGGATACCAAGTTCACTTCCAATTTTTGGAAAGGTCTCTTTGCAAATTTGGGTACACAGTTAAGATTTAGTACCGCATACCATCCTCAAACAGATGGGAAAACAAAAAGAGTAAATCGGGTGCTTGAAGACATGCTCCGCATGTATGTAATGGACAAACCATCCAAGTGGGAGGATTATCTACACTTGGTAGAATTTGCATATAACAATGGGCAATAAGCATCATTGGGAATGAGTCCTTATGAGGCTTTGTACGGCAGAAGGTGTAGGACACCAGTGACTTGGGACAATCCAGTGAACAGAATTGTACTTGGGCCAGAATTGCTTAAGGAAATGGAACAAGAGGTTGCAAAGATCAGATAGAATTTAAAAACAGCCCAAGATATACAGAAAAGCTATGCAGATAAGCATAGGATCCATAGGGAATTCAATGTTGGGGATCATGTGTATCTTAGAGTGAGATCAAGGAAGAGTTCCTTGAAGCTTGGGAGTTGTGCCAAGCTATCACCTAGATATTGTGGGCCATTTGAAGTGCTTGAAAGAATAGGACCAGTTGCATATAGACTTGCATTGCTTGCTAGCACTAAAGCTCATAATGTTTTTCATGTCTCTTTACTTAAGAAATATGTACATGATCCTAACCATGTGATTAATTGGGATGTGATCCAGGTGGAACCCGAGGGAGAATTCCAAACCGATCCATTGCGCATCCTATACAAGAAGGTAACATTGATCCGGAACTGAGCCATCAGACAGGTAAAGATGCAATGGAAGCACTACGGTCCCGATGAGGCTAAATGGGCGCTGGAGGATGCCATGAGGGTGGCATATCCATTTTTGTTCAATTTTGATGAGCACTGAGGACAGTGCTAATGTAAGGGGAGGGGAATGTAATGTCCCCATTTTGACCCCCTTTGTATTAAATCGTAAATGATGTAAATATTGTAATTTAATCACGGTGAGGAGCTCAAGGCCAAGGCCCCACCATTGATTTAGTGTTTTATGTATCGGAAATTAAAGAAATAGATGCCTATGGTTCTTGTGCTAAGATAGGCACAATGTAAATTAAGACATCATGTAAATACAAATTTTAATGAAAAGACCCACAACTAGCTATGCAATGCAACAAAGAGATGGGGCATGGTTCTACAAGGAATAGGGAGGGGAATTATTCAAACCCTTGATCCAATGGTGTTTATCCATGTGTCAATAAGAAAACCCATAAACCCTCAACTACCCATTTTGGGTTATGGACCCAATCATTTAATTCTTCCAGAAATTGGTTGAGGCAATTAATGACTTGGGAATGAAGAGGTATGGTAGCCAATTTCATGCATGGGCAAGCCATCAACCTGGGAAATCGTATTTTGTCCCCTTGGGCAAGAAAACACCCACGAAATGGTGCCCAAAGCCATTTTGAACCCACAGCCTTTCCTCTCTCATGCAGTCTGAACTACTGGGCCTTTCCCCATCACGTTTCTCACCATTTTTCCTGCATTTTCCATGCCTGGGAGCTCGTTTTTGCATTGTACAGCAACTAGGAGAGAAGGTCCACGATTTGGGACTGTGATGGAGGTCGTTTTTGCCCCAAAATGCCCATGGACGTTTTTCTGAAAACAATTTCTGCTCTCCAGGGTTGTTCCCCCAATTGCCATTTCGTTTTTGGGCTTTCCCATGTTTTTCTGAATTGGTAGAAACCTCCTCCTTAGGCATCCCACTGAAGAAACGTTTTTCCTCATGCCCAACAATTGTGGTTTTGTTGTTATGTGCATCCCTATTTGGGTTTGAACCTGTGAGCAAAAGTTTTGGAGTGGTAGTGGATAGAATTGGCTTGATAAACCTAGTGGGGAGAATAACCTCTCAAGAAGATCAAGAGGGCTGGCTACTCTTCTATGCACACCCTGAGAGCACTAGATGGGGAAGGTATGGATTGAGGGACTACACAACAGTGAAAAGAATACTTCCTTGTGCCGGGTGTGTAGTTATTGTGGGTGCCAAGCTAGATAGATCTTGTAAGGTTATCCCTAGCTCTGTGCTTGAGCTCACTAGTTTAGTAGTTCTTCCTTTCCATTTCCTAGCAGCCTAATAAACCCAATTGTAGATTGGCTTGGCTCATCTTGGTGTATGCTTGGCTATGTGTGAGTCTGTTGTTCCCTGGTTCCTTGTAGAAATCATGCCCAGCTCGGGGGTGGCAGTTGTATCAAGAGGTTGATAAGCACAACTGGCCTATGGTTGGGTGGAACATTGCAGTTGCATAGCTAGTTGCTTGGGACTACTTTGTTATAAGATAAGTACTATCTTGTGTTAACTTTGCACTTATTTATTTGATGAATGTCTTGAATGTATGATGGATGTGTTATTGTATTTATTTCCGTTGTGTTTTTCTTATAATTATACATTTCATATGTTCTTTTATATTATGTGAATGCTTATTTAAAAGCTCATGGGGCTAGATTCCCGGATTTAGTGTCACGTCCTCTCTATCATGCTGGTATGATGGGAGGGGACATTACAGACTTAGGCTCTTCATCCTTAGCTTCCTCCATTTCAAGCCATCTCTTTCATCGATCTTTTTCTCCCTACATATTTTTTGTGTGGAGTGGGTACCACCTGATATCTTGACTAAGAACCTCATTGTAATATCTTTTGTACCTCTTCCCAGCTTTCGAGATTGGAAATTTTATCCAACTCTTCAAGTGGTGCATGCTGACATTCCAAAATCTTTACCTTTTCCCTCTTTTCTGATATGACACCCTTGGGGTCATATTTACAATTGAAACATGAAAGTAAATTCAAAATTGCAAGCATTTCTTTAACCATGGATTGGGAAGTCATGATATTTACTATAAAAGGAACCACTTCTTCAGGGAGATTAAAAGTAATAGTTCTTTTATTCTTGACAAAATGTATACCATCATAATCAACTATCTTCCTTGTATATTCTAAAGAAAAATCCTAGGGGTTAGAAAAGTCAGAAGTTGGTAAGGAGGCAATTCAATCCCATATGGTTCTCAGTATGGTTCTCATAACAAAACCAGTCTCCAACAGAAGTTTCTAAACTCAATTGTAAAAGGTTTTTGCATTGTAAAAAAATCCTAGGAAGAGGAGATCCAAACAACATGGAAAAGATTTTGGAGATGACTGTGTTAGTGAATTCGAGGAAATATTCATTTGTAGGGTGGGATACCACCTTATTCAAGTATGTTGAGTCAAAGCAGTCTTTGTTATAGAAAATGATCATGTAAAGAAGGTAGGTTTGAAATCTGAAGAATTTCATTGCCAAGAAATTTTTCAGTTGGTCATGTATCATTGCAATGAGGAAAGAAACAAAATATAACCTAGTGGATGACTCTTGAGAAGATATATTGATAGAGAGTAACATACCCATGAAATTTTCATCTACCAACTTATCATGATTGTAACCCAACACTTGACATACCATTGCAATTGTATCCCTAGTTGATTCTGAGAATAGCTCTGACTTGTACAACAACGGTCTCGAAGGAAATTCATCCTCTGGAGGCAGCAATACCCTATAGAAATGCTCTTTGTCTTCCTGGGTTAGTTTTCTGAACTTCGTGTTCAAAACCTCTTCATCAAATCCAATGTTGGACCTATTTATTCTATCTCCAACATATCTTGTAAGAATTATTTGGTAATAGGGCATACGATTGCACCCTCTTTGGAGATAATGGCTCGTTTTCCAGAGAATACAATTCAATGCACCATGTGACCAATTCAAGGAATGGACGAGCTCTGGGATTATAACCATGGCTAATACATATCTCCATATGTTCAAGTAACCGTTCCTTTCCTTGGTGCACATCTCTGCATCCTTAGCAGCATGATGTGCATCTGCAATTGACATCATAGGGTCATAGATGTTGAGCTAAGTGTCAGCCAGTTGCTCATCCAGTGTGGAGGGATAGATGGAGGATGACAGGGGTGCAGATTCTACAACAAAGTCCATGGTGACTAATTTGTGGGGGAATTCTATTGGTGGAATAGTGCAATTGAGAGAAATTCAGCTCTGGAGTGAGGTGCATGAACTTGAGCTCTTTAATGACCTTTGGAAAAAATACCAAGGAATTTGAATATTGGGGCTTTATACTGAAAATTTGAAAATTGGTGCATTCAATGAGAGAGACATGTGGTAGAAGGTCATTGGGTGAGAAGACATCATGCGGGGGTCATTCAATTAATATAAGTGTTGCAGGAGTATTGGCAACAATCGGAGCCATTGGGGTCAGGTGTAAAGACACATCAGATAGGCCCCACTTATGGCCACTAGGAGACAAGAAGGCAGTTTTAGGATTGGGATGTAGGTGGTTTAACAAGACTTCTTTTGTGAGCTTGAAGTGCTCTGATATAGACATGTGTCCCGGGTGGTTTTAACTTAGGCTCATGCATTTTGATTAAAACACGAGCAAGTTCTAGGGCTTGAAGTGATGTGAGCCATAGATTATCTGACAACTGTCTTATCAGAGCTCATTTGTAAGATTTGCTTTTGTGAGTGGGGCCCCCTTCACTTGTAGAATCATCCTGTTAGATGTTGGGGTATGTGTTCCAATTGTTCAATCAGTCTGTTGTCTTCCAATGATGTGTACCTCACACCAAACCTGGTAAGTGGTTCTAGGCTTGCAGAGGTGGTGGTTTTCCAAGATTGCTTTCAGGATCCTAAATTCCTGTTAAAGTCCCACGTGTCCCAGGAAGTTTTGGTTTATGCATGTGCATTTTAGATAATGCATGAGCATCTCCATGGTCATAAAGACTGGGGCTATTGATCTGTACATTGATGATCTGAGCCGTCAATCTCTTTTATGCTCTACACATATTACCAACACAATCTTCTTGGGAAATTCCTTCGACCATGATGCCTTGATCTACTACTCCTTTCTCCATCACAGATCGTCACCATTGGTAGGATACTAGAGCTTGTTTATATCTTCCATTGATTACTCCCTCTACTTAAAGCACAAATGACTTCTTTTGATGTTAGAAATTCCCCTACCAACTCCACAATCTACTACATATTGTGATGGGGGTACTAGTTCCCTCAATTTTTTAGAAATGTAAATATTAGTACTACCAGGAAGGTTGATGCCATCTAGAACAATAGGTGGATTAAACTAGTTAGTGATATATAACTAAGAACCTTCTAGAGGGAAACACGAGGTCCAAGTCACAAGAGGTAGAGGGATAGGGTTGTGATTGGAGAGAGATTCTTAGGATGAAAGAGATAGATAGTTGTCTCAATCACATCACAATTTCTATACTTTGGCTATGGTTCTCCTTTCTTCTTATTGAAAGACTACTTAGAGAAAGGTATTAATTAGCGAAGTTACTTCATATATATAACACCAGGGATATATAGTTTGTGAGTTATTATATCAATGTGGGTGGAATGCAAAGATATTTATTTTATTTTATAATAAATGAATCAAATAGTCACCTTGCCATGTCAAACCATCTAGAAAAGTCAATATATCCATGCTCGGTGTACCCACCAAAAATGGATTTAGAACTTAAAATAAAGGCTTACAAAATAGATTTATAATAGAGATAATGGAATAAATATATACTCAAAATAAAAACTTACGAAATAAATTTAGAATACATTATAATATACTAGTTGCTCCATAAACATTACCATTGTTATTGCCATTCCAAGTTTCTCTATAATCATCACCATTTCCATTACCATTCAAATATTCCACTAATAGTAATTATAATTAATGACGCTTCATTCAATTACCCTGAACTTGATTACATATATAAAACATTATATAAATATTTCAAATCAAATAATTCATTTGAAACACCAATCATATGATTGATTCAAACAAAACCTATACTACTTAATCCAAAAGTCAAACTATGTGATTTCTTAGATCTCTTATGTAGACGATTTGTAAGAAACACTCATTTGTCACAATTCATTGGTATTTAACACTTTTTAAGTTAAAATGGTTATAATTGATCAAATTTTATCAAAAGTTTTAAGTATACAACCCGATTTCCCAAAACCTTATTACCGATCCCGAAAAGAGAATTTACATAACTAATTATTTTAATATTTAAATAATAAAAAAGAAACTACAAACTATTACCAAAATTAATAACATGAAATAGGCCAAATGTCAAACAAAAACTAATATAACATCGTGCCAAAATTAACATCTGATCAATGCCAAACTAGATATAAATAGTACCTTACCTTAGGCCGTGATTAATAAAACATATATAAACCACCCCCCAAAATCGTAACATCCAGTCTAGGTGGACACTAACCACTAAGGTATTTAAAGGGGCATCAACGGTGGTAGCTAAATACACTAAGTATCATCTTATATCACAACCAATAACTATTTGCAATTTGGTTTGGCCATTTGCTTTGAACTCTTTAACAACAATTTAGTATTTTATAGTAAAATACAAGCATAAAGGTAGTGACATCTTGGTAAGAATAAAAATTAAGAATTACGAACGAATGAAAATTATAAATTAGGTAGTGGTAACATTTGAAAGTTTATTCTTCATTTGAATTCAAAGTATACATTTAAACATTAAAAGTATTATACATTTGAATTGATTTAAAGTATTCCGATATAGTTTTTTTTTAATTTTTTAATTTATGGATTTTATAAGAGCTCTTATTTATTAAATATAAATTTATATATGAGGCTTTCTTATATATAAATATAAATACTTAGAATTGTTTGACAGAATACTATTAACTGGAAAAAGGGAGAATGAGAATTGAAACTTTAAATAGAGTAGGGAGCAAAAGTGTGTTTGATATATTAAATGTAAAATTTAAAATAGAAAAAAATGGTAATATAAAATTCAATATAGGAAAAATAATTTTAGATAATTTCAAATAACCATTTTTTTTTTATAATTAATCATTTAGTCCTATCATTTACCAATATTATGGGTTTTCTTTCAATATAAAAAACAAATATTTTCTTATTAAGACCCTTGAAAACATAAAAAGCTAATTTTCATGATTAATCCATAGTGTCATTATTGTATTTTTTGAGCGGATGGTGTAAAAAATTCCCTTTTCATACTGACTTTACTAGTAAAGTTAAAGTAGAAAACGTGTATGTACGAAAACAACATAAAAGAAAAGAAAAGAGAGGAGAGGAGAGGAGAGAGGATGGAGAGGGGAGTGGTATGGAGAGAGAAACTAGAGAGGTGCAGGTGCTGCAACAGTGGATTCATGTTCCAGAAGCAAGAAGCAGAACGGTAGATAAGGAATTTTGACAACAGATCTTGAAGAGCAGAAGGAAGGCAGGCAGAATGAGAATGAGAATGAGAATGAAGGCTGAGGGACGTCCAAACGGATCTAGCAACTTTGCATCTTGCGTTGTGGGTACAATATTTGTTGCGTTTATTATCATCATTCTGCTCATTCTCTTCTTTTCTCTATTCAAGGCAAAGGATCCCAATATCACTGTCAACGCTGTGCAGCTGCCCAACTTCCATGCTGCTGCTGCTGCTGCTACTAATCCCAATGATGGAGAATCAGCTACAGTGAATTTCACCATTTCTGTGTATTTGACGGTGAAGAATCCCAACAGGGGCACCTTCAACTATTACGACAGCAGTCTGGAGTTGAATTATGGTGGCGACCAAATTGGATTCATGTTCCTTCCTGCAGGCAGAGTGATGTCCCAGAGCTCTCGATTCATGGCTGTAACGCTCTCCGTTCAGCCCTTCGCTGCTGCTGCTGCTGCTGCTGCTGCTAATCCAGCAGATGGGGTTCAGCCCTTCGCCGCTGCTGCTGCTGCTAATAATAATAATCCAGCAGATGGGATTCTGCCCATCAACACCAAACTTAAGATGGCTGGCCGTGTTCGGGTTCTTCATTTCTTCACTCACCATGCTCAGGCCTTCGCCGACTGTAATATTCGCATAGCATTCCATGATGGCTCAGTAACCAGCTTTCACTGTACTACTGGACCACATTAGCTTTCATTTGATATATCTAATATCATATATTTTCATAAATTATACACCTTTTTTTTTATTGCTATTGCTGGTTGCTGGTCCAGATGCACGCCAGATCTACTATCTTATCTTCTGTGTTTGTTTGTTTGTTTTAGTGGAAATCTATAATGAATAGGTAATATTTTCTTATTTACAGAACACAGCATGGATATTTACTTTTTCTGTTAACTTTCAACCCTCCAAAATGGAGATAACTTTGTCAAAGCATTTCTGTCATGCCATGTGAAGTGAGGTGGAATCCAAGATGAAATTATTAAATCCATTGGTACAGCACATGCACATGCACATGCACATGCATACCTAACCTCACACATCATTAACCTATTCAAAGTGGATCACTCCCATCAAAGAGTGGCCTACAGCCACATGCAGATAATATCATTTTTTGCACTTTTTCTTATTTGGGTGTTTCAAGTTTTATTATGATTTAATTTTCAATTTCAAATAACCCATTTTAATTAACCCTTATCAAACTCTATAAATTAACTCTCCACCCACCTATTTCTACTACCCTAATTTCAAGATGGTAAATGTTCAGAAACCTAAAATCAACACTGGTTAAGAAAATGTTGTTTTGTTTTTTTAAATAATATCGGAAAGTAACAAAAAGTCAAAGATTCCCAAAATAATTTGAAGTGTCGCGGAAGGCCGGGGGGTCTTGAAGTACAAAGTCAATACAAAGGACATTTTCACTCAAAGTCCTTATTAAGAGGGGCGGACGAATTTAAAATTTAAAACTATTTCTCGAGTGTTAAATTTTATATATTATTTTTTAGTTATAAAATTATCATATCTATATATCTCTACATATAAAATAAAAAAAAATATTTTATGATTTTTCATCACAACAACGAATGTTTAGAAAAAATAGTTTATAGTTAAAATGTTAATTAAAAAAAGATAGTTCTTTAAATCTCAAAGTGGGTAAATGTTTAGAAAAATTGTTTATAGTTAAAATGTTAATTAAAAAAAGTTAGTTCTTTAAATCTAAAAGTGGGTAAATGTATGATCCTTTTTCGGTGGAAGAAAAAGGAGTTTGGCATATGCATTTCATCACAACAAAGAATGTCTAGAAAAATTGTTTATAGTTAAAATGTTAATTAAAAAAAAATAGTTCTTTAAATTTAAAAGTGGGCAAATGTTTAGAAAAATGGTTTATAGTTAAAATGTTAATTAAAAAAAGATAGTTCTTTAAATCTAAAAGTGGGTAAATGTATGATCCTTTTTCGGTGGAGCAAAAAGGAGTTTGGCATATGCCCATTACTACCCTCAAGGGTAATGGAAAGAGTACATGAATCTAATAATTGGGGATGGATTTATGTAGAAAAATGGATTTATAAAACATTTTTTTAAAGAGTTATTTGATTGGTTATTTTTAAGTGCTTTAAAAATACATTCAAGAAATTTTAAATAGTTTTTGCGAATATATAGAATTTTTAGATAAAAATAGGGAAGACAGAGAACCTAAATCTCAAGTAAAGTTAGAGAAAACATTTGATAATAAATTTGCATCATTTAAAGACAAGATTAAAAAGCATATGGATATTAAAATAATTAATTTAGAGAATAAGTTGGAGAAAATGAGGATGAGTTTTTTTTTTTCAAACGTAAATACCATAATTTGTTATTCATCCAGAATGGAGAATTAACTTCCCTCAACTTGATTAATCCTATATTTTTTTTTAACAGAAACAGGGAAGAGAGTATATTTATAAAAGCTGTGCACAGCTATTCAGTACAAAATATAAAAGAGTTTTTTCAGAAGGAGAAATCTCTAGAGGGACTGTAATTTCTGTCAACATATCTTTAAAAGCTCTGAATCTTGTCTTTCTAAAGCTATCCAAAATGGTACTAGAATAAACCCTGATAAACTGATTGTTTAGGAGAATGCAGAAATACATTGGCAAAATAGATACAATATTTGAAACCTGGGCTACAAAATGACTTAGCCATAATTCTTTAACTGAGCTGAAACTGCATCCACCATTTCCTAATTTATCTCCCGATTGACCATGGGGGTTTCCTGCACTTGGCTTCCTTGCGTTTTCCCTGTCAGCACTGCAATGTCTTCCTGTAGAACATCAACCTTTCCCATAAGCTCGAACAGATTTTTCTCCAAATTGTCAATTCTCGAATCCTGACATGATAGCTGGGTGACTGTATAACTGAGGTCCGAGGCCAACTCCTCGTTTTGCTTCACACTGGTGTAGACAGCATCATAGGTGCTGCGAATTGAGAGTTTTACATCCACCATGGTGCGACTCAGGGCAGTTATGGCTGCCATTACATTTTGCATTATGCCGAGGCTATGACGAAGGGCAAACAGGGGTAGCAGAGGGGGTCTGGAGATAGGTGGAGGAGGGGAGTCTAAATCGCATAGTGAGAGCCGGTTAAGAGCAGAGCTGGGGAAATGAGGAGGACGGGCCATTGCAGAGGATGGATAGAAAGGCGTGAAGGGGGGAGTTAATACCGGCTCATGAGAGCTGACAACGGGATAGGAGGCCATGTGAGAAGCGTGTGGAGGGAGGGGATGGCGTGTGGTGGACACTAAAATGATCGAGGATGAACTAAGGAAGCTTAACCTTAAGCGAGGGATGGGGAGGACCCTAGGTGAACCATGAAGACCATGCTTTAAGCATGAAAATGAAAGTGAAGTCCTTAACATTGATTAGGGAATGAAGTGAAATCTATTGGCACCATTGTGATCATGGATGTGCCCTGGTTCTAGTAAAGTTCCTTTATTTGCCTCAAGGTCTGCTAGACGGTTATTCTCTCTTAAAATGTGAAAGAAAGGGACTTCAGTGGGGAGAGCATAGGATCTTAATCTTTGAAGGTATCTATGAGCTTTTGAACCTTGGGGGGCAGAGCCCTTTCTCATGACTTGAATGACATGCCTGGAATCACCAAAAATTTTGAGATTGTCAATGTTGAAGGAGATGGCCAGTTCTATTGAGAGCATAAGTTCTAGCCATTCTGCCTCGTTGTTCGTTTTCTTGCCTAGGCCCCATGAGAATGCTGCGACTTTGTTTCCTCCGGGATCAAAGAGTATCCCTCCCGCACCTGCCGCCCCATTAATCCTATATTAACTTCTATGACAAGTTGCCATTAAGATCTCTTAATCATATACTAACTTCCATTCATGGCCAGAGCATGGTAGTTCAAGTGATTTTTCATTTGAGAATGTGGAAAAGTTGGTGGTATATCATTGGAGGATCAAAACTAAGGTGGAAAGGCCCCACTCCTAGGAACAAATAATTGGTAGGGCATATACTTTGAACCTAATATGAACTAGAAACTAGCATTGCCAAATATCCCTTTTTAAAATAGAATCCCACAAGCCATTCGAGCCTATTAATCTGTACATTCGACCAAAAATGGTCGATCAAATCTATAGATTCTAGAATGGATCTTTACATTCTTTGACGGGACACATTCATCATGGACTGATATAGATCTTTAATCAAGGATGAGAAATGAAATCATGACAATTTATGCTCGTATTCCCTTTAATGGGATCCAAGCATGATGAAATCCTAATTGTTGATTTACCAGTCATGAAAAAATATTAGTCGTTCACACTATTACCATTATATTATGTTTCAATCACTTTTCCCTATTGGAATTCTTAATGATACTAAGAGGGCGGTTGAATCTGCATTGTCCACAAATTAAACAATTTTCACTTAAAAAATTATGCACCAATTCATGCTTAAATAACAACAATAAAAGACAACTGTGCGTAGAGTATTTGGAAAGTAACTTTGTATATATATGAAGGTTTTGATTACATAAATAGATGGGAGACACCAATCTCCAAAGATGTGAGCACCAACTAACTCATACACCAATCCCACATGCAAGCACCAACTCGTTGATTATAGGCACCAACTTGTGAGGAAACCAATCCTCCGCGCAAGCACCAACTTACAATGTATAGGCACCAACCTATGAGGACACCAATCCTCTATGCAAGCACCAACTTGTTGTGTATAGGAACCAACCTATGAGGACAACAATACTTTGCATAAGCACCAACTTGTTGTGTTCAGGCACCAACCTAAGAGGAGACTGCAATATCCTGTCCTTGCCCCGTCCTTCCCTCTGAGATAGATGTAGATATTCTTCTGTTGCATTTCGTTCTGATTTCCGAACACAGCTTCACACTTGTTCTGTGCACTGCTTCACTTTCTTTTGCATTCACTTATGTGCTCTACTTTAGTTTTGTGCAACTGCTATGTTTCACTATCTGTTTTGCACACTACTCTACTTACTATGTAATCTACTTCGGTTCTGTGCACTGGTTCTCTTGATACATACTCTACTTCATTTATGTGCATTGCTCTGATCCAGCACATTGCTTTGATCCTGCGTACTTCTTCAATTCTATACATTGTTCTGGTTCTGCGCACTGTCTATTGCTCTACTTTTCTTCTCTACGCACTTGGCTCTCTGCTCTTTCTTTCTTCTAGATCAATGGGCCATTGATTCCCCAAGAAAATGAAGCTCCCAAATACAGAATACCCTTACATCTCCATTGTGCACACCTTACCTTCACCTCAATCTTTGGTTTATTTATATCACTACTTGTTTCCTTGATTATATTGATTTGGCCACAAGTAGGGGCTTTTTTATGTCAGCTACCTCTTTCTTCCTGGTCAAGTTTACCCAACAAAATGCATTTAGCCGACTAAGTCTTTTATGCGCACTTTGATATTCTTGCTTATTGCACAAAATCCCAGTATATGTGCAACATGTACCCATCCATATTGCGCAGATAGGTAGCCTTTTTTTGTATATATTTCTTCAAACTGGCATTAAGGCTTCATGCTTATTGCTTGACATCATCATGCTTCTTGTTTGACATCAATGACAACACCAAAGTTCAACATTCCCAACATGAACTAGTCTGATTAGTTGATCTTATGGGCCCAATGAAACCTTATTCATTCATATTGTGACCCATCATGTTATAATACGATCATTCAACTTAACATGGATCGGTGTGATTTGAAAATCTTGGTGGCCTAGTATAATGATAGTTACTGCCACTGAGGATCCCTATGCTATTATTCGATTAGATACCATAGTGCAAATGGTTCTAGTCTATCAATATGGTGAGACCAATAAAATATTAGTCATTGGCATGAATGTCCCATCCATTATCGCTCAATCAGCACAAATGAATCTAAACCATTAATCTCCTAGATGAGGATGATCTCAAATATTCTACTACTTTGTGTGAATTTGGGAGGTTATTTCATGGAGGATTACTTCCAAGGGAACAACATATTATTCTTGACCTCTTCTCCTTTATTTTCTTCTTTTCGGTAGCCTCATTAGTAGTCATTTTTTTTCTTTGTTATTCCCTTCTTCTACAAGCATTTTATATCTATTACCCTCTCCTATTCCTCTACTTTTTTTAGTAGATTATGCTATACTCTTTTGCTTTTCTTATTCTTTCTAATTAAATTTTGTTGCATCTTTCTCCTCTTCCTCTAATTTTTTAGAGGCATTTTCTACAATTATTTTATCTTCCTCTACGTTTTGAGTAAATTGTTTCACCCCGCGACCAATATTTTCACTACTGAATAAATACCCATCTCAGAAAAGTCGTAATACGCTTTCAAGAAAACTCCCAACGAATCCCCAATTTTAGAGAAAATAGTGTGAAAGTTTGGAATGCACACCAATCACAACTCTAGGCTCCAATACATGTGACAAAAAAAACATAGATATAGATATAGATTCAATAACAACTTCACTTAGAATATTTCAAGAGATAGCAAAAATATGAGAAGAAGAATATTGAGACAAAACTAGAGAAATTCACTCTAGATATTTATTTCCATTATTCATTGTTGAACAAAAGCTAGTACAATATATAGATGCTCTCAAGAGACAAAATTGAGAGGCTTAGTGGAAAGTTGAGTAGCTCAAAATAATGAGGCTTAGATTGGACCAATTCACCCGTCAATGACATGAGGCTAAGTGTAACTCATAGATTGGGCCATAATGAGGTTCAATGAACATAGATGGACCATGAGGAGGTTAGGCTAGTCAAAATAGTGTGAAAGGTATGTTTGACGGACAATCCACTCAAGCGGACGTGAGCCGGATCTCCCTAGCTCAATTTGAGTCTAGAACAAATAGAACATTATATAAACCACTTTCCTAGATCCAGTTAAGGATCAAGTAATCAAATGTCTTACCTTAAGTTTGTAGTCCCTTTTCCTGGATGTTGTTCCACGCCTCGCGGTCGTCAGATCTCAACGGCAAGACCTGTCAAGATACATAGAGCAGGACAAACAAGTAAAAATCATCTAAACGATAACAGATCTAAGTAAACAGTTAAGCAGGTAAACTACACAATATCATCAACACAACAATATTGGTGGAAAGCATTTATATTACTGTAAAAAGTAGGGAAAGTGCATAAAAGAGAACGACTACAACCGAAGCTTAACGAAGCAATCCTTCTCCATCCAAGCCAATGCCATATCCTCCCAAGGAAGTGTAAGTCTCTCAATGGATGAGTAGAGATCTCTCCAAAGTAATTTCACTAGCATGTAGACAGTATAGACTTCCTCCCTTTGGAATGGGAATGAGCTTCATTTATATAGGACTAAGTGGATAGGGTATGGATAGGCTAGGTTGAGATATGGTAGGAGAGAGATAGGGGATCCTTCCAAGAGGTTAGGAACTGAGTTCCATCTCTCCCAAGAGGCCAGGGATTAGGATCCATGTCAATTGGCTTCGAGAAAGGGCTCAAAGGAGCTATTTTAGTCCATTAACTGACATCGTCGTACCTTGCAAGAGAGAAAGCTGCGACGTCGCACGTTGCATGAGGGAAGCCTGTGACGACCTCTCAAGACCTAGTATAAATAGGTACATATCTCTCCCAGTTCAATAACTTAGTCAAGGAAACTTTAGGGATGTATACATTGAATCTCATGATGGGAATATTTTAGGCGTAACAAGGTACCATTATGAGGGTGGATTAGGTGGTTTAGGATTGAGTGGAAGTTAGGTGTTGAAGGAGTGGCCAAAATAGCCAAGAAAGGGTCAAAATGACTAGATATAGTGCATGGGAGCCTATGGTCAAAAACAACTCCTTAAAATAGGGGAATCAGGGCTCCTTAGTTCAAGGAGTGGTAATAAATGTTGTAGGTGGCCATTAATAGGGCGCCCAACAACTAGTTTGACTATATTTTGGCCCATACTTGGTGGATAAGTCATCATTTAAATCTAACTAACTTCTAACAACCCATAATAAGGAAATAGACACACTTGTGGACAAACTTGGCATTTATGGTAAACCACTAGTGTAATATGTGGACAAACTCCCTAGACTAGGTGCCATGAAGCCAAACCATGGAACAACTTACATTAAACACTTGGAACCTTATGCAAGGATTATTAACCAAGGTTTAGATGGGAATTATGTTCCAACACCCCCCCTTAAGCCAAAATGGTTGTGAGCAAAGAAAATTATTATGAGGGCCCAAGCAACAAAGGCTTATAGTCACCCTTTACACTATTCATCCATGTAAATGAGGAAAGAGGCAAAACCACATGGGGAAAATCTTTCCTCTAAAATGGACATGAAGGACACCAAAAAATAATCTACTCTAATAACACAAGTAGGTGTGAACTTGTTCATATGTCTGGAGGAACCTTCTTCTTGGGAAGAAGAGGAATGTGCTCAACCAGATCAGAAACATGTACAACTGTATGATGGAAACTGAAGCCATGTAGAACAATTGAAACAAACTGATAGTAGAGCAAATGCATGTGCTCTTTATACTTGAACTTTGAACCAACCAGGGTTCCAGGTCCAAAAGAGACTTGAGATGTTTGAGAATAAGTGACCCCAAGCAAATCATAAGGCTCCTGAGCATCAACATCAAACCAAGAGAGTTGTAATCGGCTCCAAGAAAGAGGAGCAAGAGTCCCAAGTTTTCCAATGTGATGGCTAGGACTTCTCCATCTTCAAATGAATTTGAAGAAATTTTGCTAGTCATGGTGTAGGAATACATAGGAATCAAAAGAGTGTGAAGCAATGAGAGATCTTTGCTTGACTTCCAAACTTCTCCTTAATCGTCTTTCGAATGAATACTCTCATATTAAGAAAGAAGCTCTTCTAGATAAGGCTCACTATGATCACCAATCAACAACCCATCTTCAACATTCGTAATATAATACATAGAGGAGAAATAAGTGGAATGGAGAGACATCTCTTCAACAGTATTGATGGCAGCAACTCGTATTTTATCTTCATGAAAAACAACTTCATGGAAGACATAGGAAGGAACAGAGGAATAAAGTTGAGCTGGATCATTTGTTAAATCTGTATCTTCTTCTTTTTCTTCTTCAATCTGAACAACTTCTTGAGAAATGCATGAGGTCGAGACCTTTGGAGGGAGAACAGATGAGGATGTGTCCATTTGCTTGCTCTCCATTTAGCTAATATCTTCTTTCTGCATGCTAAGAGACTTTTCTATATTTCTCCAAAGCTCAAATGGATACTCAACAGAATCAATGAGATAATGCATTCTAGGAGGTATAGTGTCACGTCCCCTTCCATCAATCCAATGCAAGGGAGGGAACATGACTGTAACATGGGGTGTCTAATTCTTCCCCAAAGCCATAATGGTAAACATTTTTTCTATTTAAATCAAATGCACAATCAAATTACACAGCGGAATTAAAATACATAATTGCACACACACAACAGACATACATCAGTATATTTATCTCAAGCAAATGATTCCTCAACAGGCAAGGAATCCATCCCATTCTCATGCTATGCACAGACTTCATATCAATTCCATTAACATGAATAATTACCATTCTAAATTAACACGTTACAGAACACAAAATGCATATAATTCATAACACAGATAACACTTATCTTTGAAGATGAAGCTGTCCAACAACTGGCTATGTGAGAGCAACGTTCCACCCAACTATAGATCTCTGTCCAGCTTGTATTCTTTCAGCTTAGATATCACCCCCGAGCTGGGTTGTGTATCCACTAAGGAGAAACTAGTTGGGCTCCCTCACAGACATGGTTTCACTCAACAACTATGCTAAGCCAACACACAGTTGGGTTTTTCAAGCATATGAAAGACAAAGGAGGGCAATGCTAAGCCAGTGAGCTCAACCATAGAGCTACATGCATCTCAAATGAATTCAACAGTCAAGGCACCCACATTACCTACCACACCCAACACAAGGAAGGTCCCCTTCTCTGTTGCACAGTCCCTCAGGCATCCCTTCCCTCCACTGTTCTTCAGGATGGGTATAGAAAGGTCCACCTACTAATTCTTGAGATTCGAGCCTTCACTGGGTTTATCAAGCAAACCCAACCTCTGCTCAGTCATTCACAATTGGATTTCTCAGAATTCTGTTCATCAAATAACTCAATCCCGTCACTGGTTTTCTGGGCTATAAAAACTGCATTTTCCAATGGATTTTGGGGTATCTAATACTCTCAAATTCGCCCCAAGGTTCATATCTATGGATCTCCCATTGGATTTCACTGTCCAATACCAAATCTGGGCATTTTTGGCTCTTCAAAACGTGGGTTCTTGCAAAGTTGCGATTTCTGGTTTTTCTCCCTGCTGGCAATTCGTTTTTGGATGCAAAATGATGTTGGTAACTTCCACAATGGAATGGGGATGAGGAAGAAGCAATCCCCATGAGGTAGAGTGACTTGTGGTACAAGAAAATAGAGTCCATACTCTGCCATACGAATTTCTGGGCTGCCCATGCTCCATTGAAGCCATGGACTGAAATCTTCAACTACTTCCTTACAACAGAAATAAATGTCATCAAAGAAGGTCAAATGGGTTCTCACAATGACATTTGACAACATATGGTTCATCC
This sequence comes from Larix kaempferi, assembly GCA_027924585.1. Lineage (NCBI taxonomy): Eukaryota > Viridiplantae > Streptophyta > Pinopsida > Pinales > Pinaceae > Larix > Larix kaempferi. Next base: position 2,283,909 of record BSBM01000430.1, on the reverse strand, counting down.
CCACAACCCCCTCACCACTCCCCAGTGGATACACATGGCCCCTTCTCATTCGTTGCCTCCATATCCAGTTTTGGTATTTTATTGCATGATGTTTATTTACATCATTTTTACAATGTTCCATGGCTAAATAGCACATGGGTAACACAATGCATAATATTTTCCTTTTAGATAAAATTTGAGCTTCCACTAGCGGGGCCTTGGCCTTGAGATCCACGCTAGGTAAACATACATCACATGTATACAATATTTACATTAAAAGCTAATATATCCTAAGGGTCAAAATGGGGTATTACAATCCCCTCCCCCTTAGAATAACACCGTCCTCGATGTTCTAATACTTAGGATAAAATATATAGTTTACACATGTCCAAAATTTCAAAAAAAATTTGCAGGTCTGCCCTGCATTCTATCCTTTACTTTGACTTTCAGGACCATGTCCTTTGACTTCCACGAGCTTCTCCTATTGGTTCTGATCTTTCAGCTCATCCACAAGTCTAAAAACTTTATGGCTGCTACCTTCTTGATTTTCCCTTGTTGGGCAGTTGCAGAGGCAATGATGTCCTCTACATTTCCAACATTTCACTGGCTGCTTCATCTTTACCTATTCAATTTCCTTTGAGTATTCATGCCTGAAATGTTTCTTAATGGACTGATTGGACGAATGCCTCATCATTGATCCACTTTCCTTTCCCTTACTGATTGCTCTCATAATGCTTTTTACCTCTCTTTGCAAACAAATAGAGTTCTGCAAAACCTTGTGGTTCATCTCATTCTGCCTCTTCTGTATCTTGAGCATCTCTCCAAGATTTTCTTGGGTCTTGTAAATTGTTTGAAAAATACTTTTAGCCAATTCCAACAGCCTATGGTCTGCTGTCATGGTCACTGTGCACAACTGGTTCTCACTTTTCTCACAAGCAGCACTTGCTCGTAACAGCTGCAACCAATGGATTTAATTTTCACCTGTGAAATTCATCATTACAAATCTTGTTAGGCCAAGCATGACCTAAAAATTAAAAATCAGTCAATTGTTTTTCCTCAATTGACATGGAGAGTCCATGCTCTATTCATGAGACTTTCACACTTTCCATGCTATCCCAGCATACACATGGATTCTTTCATGTTCATCCATTCACAAGAAATTAACTACTTCAACATTCACAATTTATTTCAAGCAAATAAACACACTCTACTTTCAGCCATACATGCATTCAACAATTTTTCTGTTTTTATAAATGCATCAATAAAAAGGAAAGAGAGAGCAGTAAGAGTTTTCTTCTCTTAGTCTTGTTCCAATCTGGAACCCACACCACCATTGTGGTTTTCATGCTCCTAGCCTCTTTCACTTCAATGTGAATGCTTGACTTACCCTTCTTGGCTATGACACTTAGTGTCTATGGTCTATTTCAGACCTCTCAACCATGGAGTCCCTCCACATGGTTTGTTTACAACTCTTGGCTACTAGTACTCACACAATTCCACTAGCCCCATCTTCCATTACTGCTCATGCTGAGCTCTTTAGGACAGTTACATGCCCACATGCATCCCTAGGATGCCTTTATAGTCCTTGCTTCCAACAATACCTACACTCAAATATTGAATCAATTTGCATGTTTAGTTTATTTTCATAGGATTTATCTCTAAACAAGAGTTTAGGAAGTCATAACCAAATCATATATACATGTATATTCATAAGCAAGAAATTACAAGATAACCCAATACTTATCTGCATTGGATGTCTTCACTTTATTCCATAGGGTCCTTCTTTGCTTTACAAGCCTTGGATTTCCTATGGATATAATAACAAATGTTGGGCTAGCACGCTGGCTATTCCTCAACCATTTGTATAGGCAATGCTAAGTCAGTACGTCGACTGGTTTTATCAGACATCTCATTTAGAAATATGCTAAGCCAGTACTTTGACTGGGAATTATCAAGTATTTGAGGGGTGTTTGGCCAGCACATTGGCTGCTCCATAACATTCAAGTAGTTAATGCCCAACTAGTACACCTTCACGCCGACTGGGTTTACCAAGCATTTGTAGCATCCAACTAGTTACTGTTTGGATTTACCAAGCACTTTTAATTCTTTTAGGGTCCTTTCTTCTTGCATTGACCAAGATTTCCAATAAAGAACAATAGTGCATCAACTTAATTGTTAGAGGGATTATACTTGAAACCTTCATTATTCCAAATAAGACATGAATGAAATTGAATACTTATCTGTATTGGACATTTCCTCTCTAGTCCACAGGGTCCTGCTTTTACTTTACAAGCCTTGGGATCCTCCTGCCGACTGGGATGTTTGGCCAGCACGCAGGCTGCTCCAAAACATCAAATAATTAATGTCCAACCAGTACACCTTCACGCCGACTTGGAAGAAAACTTCACTATGACCATTTCTAGGTCAAGGCTCTACTATGGAGCCATAGGCATATAACAACCTTTTCATCAACACCTTCACTACCCTTCATCAAATTCCCCACAACCTCCACAACCTCCACAACATCCTTTCATACACATTAACCCTTCCACCACAACCCCTCACAACAACCTTTTACTTTGCTTCTTTAGTGTGTAGCACCAAATTGCATCTGTTTAAGGTGACAACACAAGTAGTATAGGCAAACATGTCAGCGTTGTTATTCAAAAATTATAACCATAATTCATAGCATTCACTATCAAGTATTGAAACACCAGGAATGCGTCCATTCCTTTAGGGTGTAATTAATATTGGCATCCCTAACATAACTCATCATCAGAAAGACGTGCACTCCTCACTGATGGGAGCTATGCAAGTCCTAATCATACTTCAAGCAGTCTGAATAATGTACATAAATAGAATATGTTCTGCATAGTAATTCTAACAATTAGACTTGCACACACACACACACACACACACACACACACATATATATATATATCAGTCAAGGTTTACATAACACTTATCCATTTGCAGATGTAGTCTTTCTTGATTAATGAGGAATGGGGGCTCCCTTCTCTGAGTTGACAGTCCCTCGGCTTGCCATCCCAACTCCTTTTGAGGTTACATAAATCTCCTATGTCTTACGGACATAATCTTTATCATCTCACTCATATTATTTACCAATCATACAGTGTAGATGGGACATTATCAAAATATCCAATGGCGTTTCACCCTGAAACCCATTTCCAATGTATGGGATCCTTTCCATGAAGTTTGGCTTCTGCAGGTCCTCTCTCATGGTCTTACTGTAATGTGTCTTCTTGGCACTCTTATTAAATATCCAAACAGTCAACAACATTTACCATTAAAATTCAAACCTGATTGTTTCATAACCAATCAATGGCATTAATAATTAAATTCATTATGAATTTGCAATTCTATCTCCTACAGAAATTTATTTGCTTAGTCATGAGGCTATCCTCATATTGTTTGTCTCTTGTAAGTGGCACCACTCTGCCCTTTAGTATTTTATGCTTGCTAGTATAACATGCACATCCACTTACAACACGTCCTCCTGACATAATCCATATAAGCCAAATAGTCATTAGTCATTTATTAGTAAAATTCCAAATCTGAGATTTACTATTCTTCTTTCTAATAGAACTTAGAGTTCTCAACCATGAGATTCTTCTCATGAGGTTTGGCTCTTTCACATGGTATATTCCAACCTTCATCATGGATTTACCCACATTGCCATGCCTAGAAAAATCTAGCTGAAATTAGCAACTTCAATTAGCCAAACACTTGTAAGTCTTCATGCATATAATATTTCATTGCTACAACAGTCACTGAAGCATATCCATAATTATAACACTCCATAATTCAAACATTCTCAAGTATTAATAGTTCAAATGCAATGAAATGTATAGGCTTATGTTATATGCACCCTTAGCACCATAAAATTACAAGACACCATCACACCGTCCGTGCAATCAACTTAAAGCTTTTAAATGCTCATTAATTCATAGCCATATCATTACACAACTCTGCCCTTTCACAAAGCATTCCGGCAGTCCATAAATCATGACTGCCCTCTTCATGCACTTACTATTCTGCATTCATAACAGCCCATGAAATGATCCTAGAATTATCTTTATTCATCATCTCATTCATTATTTAGTTTACAATGATACATATACCATCCCCATGCATTCATGCAATGCATCACAACATGCGCACACTTATGCATGCACATTTACAACATTTACTCAAACTTTTCATATGCATCCACTCAATGCATAACTACAAGATTTATAAAATCTCTTAATGCATATCCACTCAATGCTACCTTGCATTGGTTCATGAATGTTATACATTCAAACATATTATGGCCGAAACATGACTACCTCATATAACATGCATTACCATAATTAGGACCACCAGTCCTCACTTGCTTTGATTATTAAGCTCATAACCGACATACACATGCAATGATATATTTTATATGAAAGTAGTCTAAATTTCTAAATAGTCATATGGTATGAGACCTCTTGCTTTCACCTTTCCATGCTCCACCACACTATGGCAGTATTGTATTCACATGAATGCATTTCAACTCCAAATGCATACCATTTTATGATTACTAAATATGGTTCAAGGGATTCTTACCCAATCCCCTTTCAACACTTATGCAATCATCATAATTAAACCATTACCTGCATGGCTTCATTGACACCCTTGATGTTACCTGATTAGTTGGTCTCTTACCAAGGCTACACAGTCCTTTTGCCAACCTCATGATCACATTTTTTTGCACCATCCTTTCTTCATAAGGTTGTTGGCTTCATGCAACAACATCCTCAACATATTTAGCCATGCTTCTGTTGTCTTTGGTCCTACAACCAAAACCAATCACCAATAGTGATTATCAACCACAATATTTACCATTAGTGGTTCACTGCATATGTAAAATCTCACTACTTTTACCAATATGTAATGTTATATGAATGAAAAACATATACTCATGCACTGTGCAATGTTTATTAATATGCCAATCAATGCATGTCCATGCCACTCATCTAATCTCTTGCATTTTCAGCATTCTCATGCCATAATTTTATGCACATAAAGCTTATAAAATATAAATGCAGTTAGAAATACAGGGGTTTAGGAATTCTCCCTTTCCAATACCTCATCTTGGCATGAACTTCCTCTTCGACATCGTAGCTGGTTCGATTTCATGGCTTGCTACTTCCAGGCATGCAATTCTAGAATCTGCCCATATTGACACAATTTTGCCAAACAACCACTCGCACTTTCCTGCTCCAATTATCTATGATGCATGATAGCTCCATTCGAATTCTGATTATGTGTCATTATTCCCTGCTGAACAAGATTTCCAATGCCTATACCCTTTCTCCATTCCGACATCGGGTGTGGGAACTACATCATTTCAAAAATGACAACTTTCACCCCAATTCTGCACATTTTTACACAGTTGTATTTTGGTCCGGAATGCCAGCTTCAACCACCTGTGGACGAAAATATATGAAGAATCATGAAAATTTTTATACCGGGCGAAGTTAGTCCATATAACAAGGAACGCTCAACAACTTGCGGATATCTATTCCGATGCTCCATTCATCTTCTATAAAATTTTGAGTTTGATTACTTTTCACTTTTTACTTTTTTTCCAAAATTCCAAATTTTGGGCAAAAAATGGCTATTTCCCAAACGGTGCATTTATGGGAAATCTTTGTCTAACGGAATATGTCTGGTTTACTGAGAATATGAATTGCTGAGTTCATTAATTTTCTTGATTCCGAATTATAGGGTCACTTTCAACCACTGCAAGCTTTTCAAAATTCCTAAAACGTGGCTCGGAATAGTGCTTTTTGGCCTTCTTGCACACCCCAACTCCACATCCTTTGGAGTTTGGCTCCAAAAATACAAACTTAACACCGTGCCTGCACCATGTCAATTTCGGCTCAATCCAACCTTATGTCAAGCGTCGAGACACCGATTTGTAAAAGCCAATAATTCCAATCTTATGCCAAATCAGAGCATAATGGGCTCAGAATCTTCACTGGTTCATTCATGGCCTCCGTCAATGGCCTCAGAATGCCCTTGAACTCATCAAATTCCGACCTTGCATGCTCCTGTAATCCAAAAATCAATTTTTGGGCTCTATATTTTTATTTTTTTTTGAACCCGAAACCTGAAATTGCGGGTTCGGGAAGCCAAGTCGTGGTCACGGAAATTTAACAATCCCGAGACCTGCAACCCACAACCTGAAATCCGAAATTGCGGGTTTGGGATTTCGGAAATCCAAACGCAAATTTTGAGAATTCACGTTCCCGAAACCCGAAACCCGACATCCTGAAAGCCGAAAATTGCGGGTTCGGGATTTCGGAAATCCAAACGCAAATTTTGAAAATTCGTGTTCAGGAAACCCGAAACTCGACATATTGAAAGCCGAAAACACCTGCGTTTCCTATAACTTCCGAGGTTCATAACCTCCTCGTCCCTTATCCAAATGGGACAAGTCTGGTACCGTTGGAAAGCTGTTGGAGATCTTTATGCAATGGTGTGATCCTCCCCCACACCTGAGAACTCTAACCCTGTCATTTTTCCAATCAAAGATGTTGCCCCAACTTCATCAATACTGGGTTAAAACCATTCTATTACTTGCCTGTAACTCAGGGTTTGACCCAAGTAGCCCCAGTGCTGCAAGCTGGGCTCTGATACCACTCTGTCACATCCCCTTCCATCAATCTAATGCAAGGGAGGGAACATGACTGTAACATGGGGTGTCTAATTCTTCCCTAAAGCCATTATTGTAAAACATTTTGCCATTTAAATAAAATGCACAATCAAATTACACAGTGGAATTAAAATACATAATTGCACACACACAACAGACATACATCAGTATATTTATCTCAAGCAAATGATTCCTCAACAGGCAAGGAATCCATCCCATTCTCATGCTATGCACAAACTTCATATCAATTCCATTAACATGAATAATTACCATTCTGAATTAACACATTACAGAACACAAAATGTATATAATTCATAACACAGATAACACTTATCTTTGAAGATGAACCTGTCCAACAACTGGCTATGTGAGAGCAATGTTCCACCCAACCATAGATCTCTGTCCAGTTTGTATTCTTTCAGTTGAGAGATCACCCCCGAGATGGGTTGTGTATCCACTAAGGAGGAACTAGCTGGGCTCCCTCACAGACATGGTTTCACTCAACAACTATGCTAAGCCAACACACAGTTGGGTTTGTCAAGCATATGAAAGACAAAGGAGGGCAATGCTAAGCTAGTGAGCTCAACCACAGAGCTATAGGAATCTCAAATGAATTCAACAGTCAAGGCACCCACATTACCTACCACACCCAACACAAGGAAGGTCCCCTTCTCTGTTGCACAGTCCCTTAGGCGTCCCTTCCCTCCAGTGCACTTCAGGATGGGTATAGAAAGGTCGAGCTGCTAATTCTTGAGATTCGAGCCTTCACTGAGTTTATCAAGCAAACCCAACCTCTGCTCAGTCATTCACAATTGGATTTTTCACAATTCTATTCATCAAATAACTCAATCCCGTCACTGGTTTTCTGGGCTATAAAAACTGGTTTTTCCAATAGATTTTGGGGTATCTAATACTCTCAAATTCGCCCCAAGGTTCATATGTATGGATTCCCCATTGGATTTCACTGTCCAATACCAAATCTGGGCGTTTTTGGCTCTTCAAAACGTGGGTTCTTGCAAAGTTGCGATTTCTGGTTTTTCTCCCTGCTGGCAATTCGTTTTTTGATGCAAAATGATGCTGATAACTTCCACAATGGAATAGGGATTAGGAAGAAGCAATCCCCATGAGGTAGAGTGAATTGTGGTACAAGAAAACAGAGCCCATACTCTGCCATACGAATTTCTTGGCTGCCCATGTTCCATTGAATTCATGGTCTGAAATCTTCAACTATTTCCTTACAACAGAAATAAATGTCATCAAGGAAGGTCAAATGGGTTCTCACAATGACATTTGGCAGCATATGGTTCATCCCCACAGCCCCTCACCACTCCTTAGTGGCTACACATGGCCCCTTCTCATTCGTTGCCTCCATAGCTAGTTTTGGTATTTTATTGCATGATGTTTATTTACATCATTTTTACAATGTTCCATGGCTAAATAGCACATGGGTAACATAATGTCTAATACTTGCATTTTAGATCAAATTCGAGCTTCCACTAGCGGGGCCTTGGCCTTGTGCTCCACGCTAGGTAAACATACATTACATGTATACAATATTTACATTAAAAGCTAATATATCCTAAGTGTCAAAATGGGGTATTACATATAGCCAAACACATATTTCCATATGCTCTATCACAATCATTGAGCCAATCACACTTCTCTTCATAAGATTCTAGATCACTCACAACACCAATGGACACATCAAAGAGACATTTTATCTTAAGATATGCACACATCAAAGAGACATTTTATCTTAAGATATGCACACATCTTTTCTTTCCACTTTGAATAGTTGAATGGAGAGAGGAGAGGAACAACTTTCGAATCCATATTGAAGTTGTTGTAGGAACCTGCAAACAACACTCAAGAAAGGATATGGAAATTGATTTGAATCAGTCTAGCTCTGATACCATGTGAAATTTTGGAATGCATACCAGCTCTGATACATGTGACAGAACAAACATAGATATAGATCTAGATTCAATAACAACTTCACTTAGAATATTTCAAGAGATAGCAGAAGTATGAGAAGAAGAATATTGAGACAAAACTAGAGAAATTCACTCGAGAGATTTATTTCCATTATTCATTGTCGAGCTAAAGCTAGAACAATATATAGATGCGCTCAAGAGACAAAATTGAGAGGCTTAGTGGAAAGTTGAGTAGCTCACAATAATGAGGCTTATATTGGACCAATTCACCCATCAATGACATGAGGCCAAGTGTAACTCATAGATTGGGCCATAATGAGGTTCAATGAACATATATGGACCATGAGGAAGTTAGTCCAGTAAAAATAGTGTGAAAGGTACCATTATGAGGGTGGTAGGTGGCTTAGGATTGAGTGGAAGTTAGGTGGCCAAGGAGTGGCCAAAATAACCAAGAAAGGGTTAAAATGACTAGATACAATGCATGGGCGCCTATGGTCAAAGACAACTCCTTAAAACAAGGGAATCAGGGTGCCTTAGTTTAAGGAGTGGTAATAAATGCTGGAGGTGGCCATTAATAGGGTTCCCAACAACTAGTTTGTGAGGAACCTACAACAATTAATTGATAAAATGCACAATATATTAGATCACAAAATATTTTTATTGATCGTGGGCCACTTCGAGGGGGAAATCTCCTTTGAGCAAGCTCAATACAAATAAGTTCACCGTGCCTTCATTGGCATCACTAGTCTATGCAACAATACTATGGGTCAATACCATGGAACATATAATACTACGAGACGACTTATAAATCATATGTGTCAAATACTATGGATCAATACTATGGGATAATACAAAATATGGATCAACAAATACTACAGGACGACTTACAAAGCATATGCGTCCAACAACAATATACTAACAAAGTAAAGACATGGGTTCCTAACATAGTTTGACTATATTTTGGCCCATACTTGGTAGATAAGTCATCATTTAACCCTAACTAACATCTAACAACCCAAAATAAGGAAATATGCACACTTGTGGACAAAATTGGCATTTATGGTAAACCACTAGTCTAATATGTGGACAAACTCCCTAGAATAGGCACTATGAAGCCAAACTATGGAACAACTTACATTAAACACTTGGAACCTTATACAAGGATTATTAACCAAGGTCTAGATGGGAATTATGTTCCAACAAGTAGCACTATATCACACTACTACAAAAAAGACCTTTAGACACAGTCATTTTCCGCCTCCAAAAGTGGAATTGGAAGGGGTTTTAGCATTAACGATGGTTTTGCAAACTCCCCCCTAAAGGCACCGCTACTAAAATTCAATCCTTTTAGTGAATGTTTTTGAATAAATATAAACCGCCCCCAAAAGTGACTTTTAGGGGCAGCTCCAAACTGCCCCCAAAAATGAATTTTGGCTGCGGTTCTGAACCGACCTTAAAAGTCATTTTTGGGGGCCGGTTTATAACTCTTAAAAAACTATTGCTAAAAGAATTGACTTTTAGCAGCGGTGCCTTTAGGGTGGGTTTGGAATCACCCTTGAAAAGTGTCTTTTAGGGGTGGTTTAGAACTCCTTCTGTAGAAACCTACAAGAGTGGTTTATATCTCTTTAAAAACTGCCACTAAAAGGATTGGCTTTTGGGGGCGGTTTAGAACCCCCCTTGTAGTAACCTATGAGAGTGGTTTAGAACTCTCATCATATAAGCTTTTGGGGCCATTTTGAAACCCCCCTTGTAGACGCTTATGAGGGTGATTTAGAACCCTCCTTGTAGCAACTTATGAGGGTGGTGTAGAACCCTCCTCATAGCAACCTATGAGAGTGGTTTAGAACCCCCATCGTAGCAACTTACGAGGGCAGTTTAGAAACCCACCTCGTAGCAACCTATGAGGGTGGTGTAGAACCATCCTCATAGAAACCTATGAGGTAAATTTAGAACCCCCCTTCGTAGATACTTATGAAGATGTTTGAGAACCCCCCTTGTAGCATCCTATGACGGTTATTTAGAACCAACCTCGTAACAACATATGGAGTCAGTTTAGAACCCCCCTCGTAGCAGGTTACGAAGTCAGTCTGGAAGACCCCATAAAAATATACAGGGATGGTTTGAAACCTCCCCATAGAAAACTACGAGGGAAGCTTGAAAACCCCCTTGTAGAAACGTACATGGGTGTTTTAGAACCCCCTCACAGGAACTTATGAGGGTGATTTAGAAGCTCCCTTATAGCAACTTACGAGGGCAATTTGTATGTATGTGGGTATATATATACATATATATATATACATATATATATATATATATATTCATGTTTGATATTTTTTTTCTTAAAATTTCTTTTACATTATTGATTTTAATTTGAGTTTCTATTTTTAAATATTATGGTAGGCCCACCTTTTTTACATGTCACGTCAATATTATGCACAAACACTATATATCTCCCTCAGTGAGATGCACTTCACTTAACATAAGTCAGTATTACTATAAAGAGAACAAAAGCAAAACCATGGAATGACTTTTCTTGAAGAAGTTTAGTAGTGATCCTCTTCATATGCATTAAAATTTGAATGACATGCAAGTAGACTTTGAAAATATTCAAAATTTATATCAAAAACATTTTCAATATGTGCATTTTCATAAAAATTATCAATTGCATTCAAGTAAACTAATTGGTAGATGCACATTCAAACAATTAAGAGTATACAAATGTAATTTTCAATTTCATAGATACAAATTAAATGAGAATGGATAAATAAATAATAAATAGTACTTATTTATTAGTATCCAGTCATGTGCCTTCACAATCTTGTCCAACATAGGGTGAAAACATGAAGTTGGGAAACAATTTTGGCTTGTTTTTGACAAACAAAACTGCTAAATTTTATTTTTTTCAACTTCGACCTCTTCAAACCCATATCCCTCTTAGGAATTTCAATGTGAAGTAAACATAAAGGTTTTAGAGAGATGAACTAGCTTTCTACTCGTTTTTTTTTATGGACATATCGTGGGACAAATTTGTTGTCAACCAACGACATATACTTGAAAATTTTAGGTATGGATAATGAGTGACTTGTGTTGACATCGGTTTTTTGATAGATGGTTATTCATTTTAGGGAAATAAATTGTAGGCTCATAATATACACACACTACACTGTGCATGGACTATATTTTGAGTTTTTTAAGACTTGGGAACTAGTTTTTATTGTTTATCGAAACAACATATGTTCAGAAAATGGTGCATTATCGAAACATGTTTTTGTCTTCGCATTTTCTTTCAAACGTGACTCTTATTGGAAAAAATAAAAGTACCCTTTTGAAGAGGACGAGCCAATTGTGATCTCTATAAAATTTCAAATTTTTTGGTGTTGTTTTTGTTATGATATTGAATTTTTATTTTGGGTGATTTTCAGAGTAATAAAATTCTTAAGGGATAAGGTTTAGAAAAAAAATATTAATAAATAGAAATTCAAATCGAAATGAAACAATTATTATATCATTGGAAACTAGATTCGGAGATGAATCCATTGCTACCAAGTCCGACAAATAATATTTAGAATTTGCAGGGGTTCAGGCTTGCCAAAGTTGCAGGTTCCAGAAAGATGCCATATATTTTCGTAGGTTTGTTGACCATAAAATCTCGGCCAAAACAATAGCTTCCAAACTCTAGACCGAGAGTTTAGTTCAAAATCTCATCCGAGAGTTTTTTTAAAAATACAGCGCGACGATTGGTTCAAACTCTCAGCCTAGAGTTTTATTAAACTCTCAGCCTAGATTTTGAGGTTGAATTTTTTTCACGTGATCATCCCCCTGCACTAGTGTTTTTTCACTCCATTTGTCATAAAATTGTTTCCCAGGTTCATGTTTTCACCCCATAATCCATGTCACCATCACCTATAGCTTCATAATCTTTTCATTTTGTTCCATAAAAGTCTACAACGCTTGATAGATCTGCATACTCCAATTCATATGCGTTACTATTTCTCAATCCCTTTGGAGGGCATGTCAGAACTACATACCGATCATTCTCTATAGGATCTTGTATGTAGAATACTTGTTTTGCTTGTGATGCTAGAGTAAATGGATCACCTTGTGTTATGTGGAATTCTGCCCTACGGATAAGTCAAAATTCCCTTAGGCTAAAGTAGACATTAACTAACTCTAGGCTAAGAACAGACAAAACAAATGCTACCTTGAATCCCTAGATCTAACAAATATTTCAGGATTAAAATGCTGAAGAGAGTAGAAGGAGTTTAACTGACCTTCTATCCAAACGCTTGTCTTTGGTATTTGCTCCAAGCTCGAAGCCCTCACAAGTGAACCTGTTGAAATGGAACCAAAACACAAGTATGCACTATTCTCTAGCAATCTGAAACATGAGTTAGAATCTAAATCTATACAAGATACAAATCATATCATTAAAACAAGATTAACACAAATGATTTGGGGAAACAAGATAAGTTATTCTATTACAACTTGAAGATTACTTACAAAGGGTGCTTGATGTCCAAGCCAATCCTCCAACTCCAAGTGTCTTCTCCTCTAGCTATCTCCACAATGCTGCAAGACCATAAGTTTGGTGCTCTCAAGAGTCCTCCCCTCTTTTCAATGGCATGCCTCTCTTTTATAGTAAATGGTGAGGTTAACCAACAAGAGAGATGAGTGGATCTAAGGAGGGATAAGTGGATCAGGGTTTCTAATCGAAGGAGATGAGTTGAGATCGAATCAAGGAACCCAATCTTCCATTATCTTCGAAAATCCAAGATCCCACAAACCAAGGGCAAAAAACTATTAAAAGGGTGCCGCGTTTTGCAAAGTCTGCAGAACGCGGCACTGCCGCGCTTTGAGGCAAAAGTAGAACGCGGTAGTGTCTAGTGCCGCGTTTTGGGAACATAGCAAGGCGCGGTAGTGTGTAAAAATAAAGTCCAAGGTGGGTCAAAACTTGCCAGGGTGGATTTACCTTCAAGGTTGACTCATCATCTGTCTCTTCTGGATGGTTCAAAACAGTAGGGAAAGTGTCGTCAAATTGTGTTGTGATGGGGATGCGACACCGTGAAATATAGAGGTATAACAGATGCCCCCTAAAGTGTGAGGTCAGAAGGGACTGATGGCCGAAAGACTTTACGAATATAATGTGCAGAGATAGCATCGAGGAGAGCGACACGGAGCTGAAATAGAAACAAAGTGTTAGATATACCACCGAGGCGGGCATTCCCATGCTCGGAAACAAATGACTCAAAGCATGGCTGCCGACCAATACATTGCAGATCCATGAGTACTGAGATAATGTAAACCGTGGACAGATCATGGCTACTATGAACAATCGTAGATCCATGAGATAGTAACGACACAGCCACGACCAATACAATAAGTGGATCTGTGTGACAATACAAGAGACATTTCCATCGCAGCCTGGACGCAGTCAAGATACAGTGATGCACCCAGGGTCTTCTACCCGATCGCATAAAGATACGAATCTAACCATGTGATTACAAGGTGTTGAAGTCGAACATGGAAGAAACCATTTGATTACCGGTCAATGATGTGGACCGTTAACAAATGCGAGGGAGATCACCAATAATGACAATGATTCCCAAGGTATCAATAGTACATCTCAACGAAATGCGAATGAATGAGTTGATGTCGAGCATCCGAGAGATTGCTTGATCAGAGGTCAATGAGGTGAACCTGCTGTCAAACACGAGGAAACCTACCATTGAGGCATGCAGGTACCAAGGTACTAATGGTTGATTTCTAAGTCCAATTCCTGGATAGTGATTTGGTGTCGACAGGAACAAACTCGTCGAAGGTGGACCATGATGATTCCCACATTATCGACACGAAATTGGCACATGTGATAGGATGATGAAGTAATGGACTATGTACTGACACAACGGAGGCCTGACACAGTGAATGACTCGATACAATGCAACCCTTTGAACATATAACGGCATGTAACAAGACTTGGCAGCAGGGATTATTGATAAATAGAGGATAGACACCGGATGAGTGGACTCGTGGCCAGGGAGACGACCCATGATGATGACTATGACTCAAATGAAAAACGGATACCCAAATATAGACAAGAGATGGACACATGCCATGTTCAAAGGTAACGACTGACAAGCTGCCATAGATAAACTTGACTTGTTCCCCCATATTTCCCCGACATGATGGACGAGTACCTCTTTCTTGTTTTACGAGCTTGAAGAGGATAACAGATGCTCGGTGTAGCTCATCTTGTGGATGAGTCCAATCTCACATGTTTTACGAACCTGAGAAAGGAGGGGTTCGTCCCAAAGTGGGTCCTTCGATGTTAATATTTTAACGAGCCCAAGGAAGGAAAACTCGGCAGTTTTTCATATTTAGAGAGCCTAAAAAACTTAAAGGAAGCTCCATAATGTACTTTTTCGTAAAATTTAGTCTCTCGATCCCGAAAAAGTGTAAAACGATTCCCGAGAGAACTCTCCCAGCCGAGATTGACTGAGGTATACCTTTCTCGTAGATAGTCTAGACGGGCCGAAAAAGGGGTAACCTATCACCGAATAGACGACCTTTCAAATACTTTTACAAGTGTGAAAGCGTCAAGATCACTTGGCAATCTTTTCAATTTTAAGGAGTCTGAAAAGAGCTTAACTATGGACTCCTGTGGTCTTTTTCGTAAATTTTTAAATTATTCTGGCCCAAAAAAAGAATAAAATACAACCAGGATAATACTTTCCTCATTGTTTAACGAGCATGAGTAAAGTTGACCGTACTCGACACCGTTTACTTGCGTTTGACAAGCACGACACAGGTGTGAAAGCGCTTGGAATCTTTTTCAAGTTTTAAATCCAGAGCACGAAAAAGATAAAGTGGGCTCAATATGAAGGTCAAACTACGAACAAATACCAGTATGAATGCATCCCGTTTTTACCGCAGATCCTGTCAATAAATGCTCAGAAATCAGGCATTAGTAATATGAATAAGGGTCTATTAATTTGAAATAGTAATTAATTAATTAAAAAAATGTGAAAAAATGCTATATAAAGCATGGTAAAAATAGAAATTACTATCCATTTGTGATTTTTACCCAAAGGAGACATTTTTACCCATTTTGGAGCAAAATTTCAAGGATCGATACCGAGAGTTCTGGGACACCATTTCGACCGCCGTCTGCGCCAGGTAAGAGTGCTTGAACCCCTCTTTCATTTCATGCAAGAAATTTTTACTTTCACCAGGGGAAAATTAATTTTTTGGGAAGCCCTTTTGGGAAAAAATCGCCTGCCGTACTGCCGCGCGGGGCCCCTATTGAGGAACGCGGCACTGTTGAACAGTGCCGCGCTGTAACCTCAAAATGAGGCGCGGCACTGTGGACTGCCGCGCGGCAGGGTGCCCTCCAGGCGCGGCACGTGCGAAAATTGAGTTCAAAAAATCAATTTTTCCTCAAATTTTTTCTAGAAGCAAGTTGTTAAATAGTCACTAATTACTTTGTTTGCCTTTTTGCAGGGATTTGCAACTTGTTTGAAGCAAAATGGTGAGTTGGAAAGAGAGGGAGCATGAAACGGACGATTTTAGGGCCGAAAATGACTTACCAACCGTGACCGCATTGCGAGAATGCGGTTTGCTAAAGTTTTTCAAGACTAAAGGGATCCGCCAACAACCTAAGATCCTTACTCACCTTATTCAATTGTGGGACCCTGATATCGAAGCTTTCCGAGTGGGAGAGCACGTGCTTGAAATCCAACTTGAAGACATCTACTTTCTCACGGGCCTCTCGAAAAGAGGGGCCCGGCTGAATCTTACCGGGTACAGTGCTTCAGACTCAAGCACGGATGATTTGATTGCTCGATATTGTCAGGCGGGTTCGAGTAAGAAGAGTGGGAAAGTGGCCATAAAAGAGGTCACAAATCTTCCTTTCAAAACTTTGCTATTCACTATTACACGTGCAGCAGGAAGCGTGAGTCCACATCAGGCAACCCGCACGCAGGTAAATCTCGCAGCAGAGTGCATGGGAGGAACAGTCTTCAACTGGTGTGATGCAGTGTTGTCCCACATGAAGGAACAGGTGCACAAATGTAGAACTGGGAAAAATACCCAGTTTGGCTATGGGAGTATCTTGGTCACTTTCTTCCTGGCAAGGGTGCCATTACTGCGTCCGCAGATATCTATGCATCCTCGCCCACCTACTGAGCCATGGATGGCTCGATGGAGCGACTATGCCGGGCGCCTTGGAGGACCTCAGCGGCTAGCTTTTGGAGAGGATTTTTTCTCTTGGCTAGAGGAGCAGATAGTCATGATCGACGACTATCCCTATTCAGGGGTAGATTTCCGCGAGGATATTGACTTGGCTTTGCCAGAAGATGATGACTGGGACAAATCTGGTATGACCTTCATGGATATGTATTTTTCTTTTTGAATATTTAATTTTTAGATGCTTTTTTAGAATGTGTAAAAGACTTCTAATGTATATTCGCATGCATGTTGCAGACCGTGGACCACAGCGACCAGCTGGATATTCTCCACTACGTCGTGGCGGTGTAGATCGTCAAGCTGATCCTGTCGAAGAAGAAGATGAAGATGAGGCAGGAGGTGTGCGGGATATTGAGAGGAACCTGCAGGGATTGACTCATGGGATCCCTGCTATGCGGATGGATGATGTCCCCTACCACCTCCAGAGGCATACTGTGGGTGTACCTGGACGTATTAGTCGACTTCTTCGCAAGGTGGTTCGAGCCGTGATGTGTTACCACCATCAGCGGGAGGAGTCCGACGAGGGACATGATAGGTCCCCTAGATCTCCATAGATGGTCTTTCGATCTTTTTGCGGCATGTACACGATATGTAGGCTTTGAGGGCCAATTTTTTGTATATGGGATTTGATCCCCAATTTTGTCTTTGACACAAACTTTATGTATTTTTGGAAAAAACACTTTTATATATAGTGATACGGACCTATTTATGATCTAAATATTTACAATGACTTGTGCATTTATTTATCCTTTATGATGTGTTTATGTATGGGCAAGATGCCAGTCCAAAACGTAATTGGCTAATGAATCGGCAATATAATTGAATTCTCTCGGTATATGTTGATATGTGATAAAATCAAATGACCGTTCCAAGAGGCGTACTCTTCGAAATAAACGAAGCAATGTAGGATCGCGAACTGTGTAAACACGGTTTAGATGAGAAACCACGAGTTGGGAATCTAAAAAGACCGATAAGGAGTCAATCCCGAGTGAAGCAACCTCTGTCAAGAGACCAATGACTGCATGGTACTCTGCGATATTGTTGGTTGCGGGACCTAAACAAATAGCTCCTGAATAAATCAACTCGCCAGTGGGGGAATAAATCACCCATGCTGCAGAAGCGAGATTCCGGGTATGTCGGCTTGCACCGTCAGCGAATCCAAAGTAGGTAGACATCTGCGCATAAAAGCACGAGTCAAAGTAAGAGTAGATACATAAGATCCACGCGCACACTAAAAATAAAGCAAAAAGCAAACTAAGTACATTATGTACAAGAACTAACCCGCGTGGGGTAACCTCACGCGTAGAAACGCTTGAGGTATAGCCCATTGCGGGGCCGTGCCAATGGCGTACCATCACAGTCGACTAGTTCATAGGCTCCTTTTTCTAAGACACGTTTTATGATGAAGGGGCCGTACCACATAGATTCAAGCTTACCTTTTCCAAGTTTATCATGCATCTGATCATATGTAAGTACGAGGTCACCCTCATTAAAGATCCGAGGTTGAACGGATTTGTCGTATTGAGCTTTGACGCGTTTTTTGTGAGCTTCATTAGCCAAAGCGGCGTCGCGGCGGGTTTCATCTAGCTTAGCTAGGTATAGAAACCGTTCTTCTTCGGAAGTAGTGTGTGGAAGTAGCTCTATGGCTATCTTGAGTGATGGAATTTCACATTCAATCGGGAGAATGGCTTCCAGGCCGTACACCAATTGAAATGGTGTAAACCCAGTAGCACTTTTCACTGAGGTTCGGTATGCCCACAGTGCTGAGAACAGAGCTGAGTGCCAATTGGATTTTTGGGTACCCACAATGCGCTGAA
Organism: Larix kaempferi; assembly: GCA_027924585.1. NCBI lineage: Eukaryota > Viridiplantae > Streptophyta > Pinopsida > Pinales > Pinaceae > Larix > Larix kaempferi. Next base: position 2,265,232 of record BSBM01000430.1, on the reverse strand, counting down.
TCATTCGTTTTAGGACCTTATTGATGGCTTCAACTTGACCATTAGCTTGTGGGTAATACGGGGTTGAGTTTTCGTGACGAAAACCCAGTTTGGCACTTAGTTCTTCGATCATATGATTCCTAAAATGGGAACCATGATCGGTCACAATAGACTGTGGGACACCGAATCTAGCTATGATATGATTGAATATGAACTGCGCTGCTGTTTTGCCGTCTTCAGCATACGTAGGCATCGCTTCAGCCCATTTTGTAAAATAGTCCACAGCTACTATGACATAGCTATGCCCCACGGCTGAAGTGGGATTACAGTGCATAAAATCAATGCCCCATTTGGAGAAGGGGCCAACGGCAATGACAGGATGGAGTGGAGCAGGATGCGAGCGTGCTTTGCTATGAAAGAATTGACATGGCGGACACTTCTTGACTGTTTCAATGCAGTCTTTGAAAATTGAGGGCCAGAAGTATCCCGCTCGCAGTATTTTCTGGGCCGTAGCCATCCCAGAGAGATGACCACCACATGCTCCAGCGTGGCAGTCATTGAGAACGCGTTCTGCCTCATCTAAGGTCAAACAGCGTCGAAGGACAGTGTCGACACCACGTCGATACAAAGTATCGTTCACTATAAGGTAGTATTTTGCGTGATGTCTGATACGTCGTCGTTCATCGCGGTTGAGATCGGGACGAAAGCGTTGGGTTTGGAGATATAAGAGAATATCCCCATACCACGGATCGGACGTGCTAATGAGAAACAATGATTCGTCGGGAAGAGAATCAATGGGCTCGGATTGCTCAGTAGCACGGGGCAAGTGACAAATTAACTCAGCAAAGACCAGAGATTTCTTAGACTTGGCCTTGACAAATTCCAAGTCAAACTCTTGCAGGATGACAATCCAACGGGAGTACTTGCCCCCAAGCACTTGTCGTGTGAGGATATAGTACATCGGATTGAAATCAGCAATAACGGTGGTCCGGCGGAGTAAGATGTAGTGACGGAATCTCTGGACAACAAATACTGTTGCCAGAGCCAGCTTTTCAACATGTGAGTAGCGAGTTTCAGAGTCGAGAAGACTCTTGCTGAGGTAGTACACCACATGTTCTATGCCGTTATGGTCTTCCTGGACTAACACCATTCCAATGGTGGAAATCGAGGCTGCGAGATAAAGGATGTAGTCCTGTGTGTAATTGGGGGGTTGAATCACAGGATCTTTGGTTAAGGCTGCCTTTAAATTGTCAAAGGAGCGTTGGGCTTCATCATCCCATATGAAGGGAACGTTCTTCTTGAGAAGCCGCATGTAGCCTTTTGTTATCTCGGACAGATTGCAGATAAAACGGCGTAGAAAGTTTGCATGCCCTTGCAAACATTGAAGTTCTGGAATATTGGTAGGTGAAGGCAAGGCTATAATAGCTGCTACCTTTGCGGGATCTAGACGTATCCCGTCTTTGGAGACTATGAAGCCCAACAGTTTTCCGGCTTCTACACAGAAGACGCACTTATGCGGGTTCAAACGTATATTGTAGCGCCGACACCTTTCGAAAATGGCACTCAAGTGATCTGGATGTTCTTCCCGAGTTCGAGAATGAGCGGGAAGGTCATCGAGATATGGCTCTACAATATGTTTGATGTCATGAAATGCGTAGGACATCGCCCGTTGGAAAGTTGCCCCGGCATTTTTGAGGCCAAAAGGTAACTTCCGATATGCAAAGATCCCCGAAGGGCAGATAAAGGCCGTTTTGTGCTGGTCGGCTGGGAGGATATTGATCTGATTATAGCCAGAAAAGCCATCCATGAATGAAAAGATAACACTTCCGGCACAGTTATCGATGATCTGGTCAATAAACGGAGTTGGGTAGTTGTCCTTGGGACAAGCTTTGTTCAAATCACGGTAATCGACACAGACTCTGATCGTTCCCTGTTTCTTGGCTACAGGGACGATGTTGGATACCCATTCTATCAATGGGACAGGATAGATAAAACCAGCACGCAAAAGTTTTTCAACTTCTGCTTTAATGGCGGCTGCCTTACGAGGATGAACGGGTCGAAGCTTTTGCCGAACAGGTCGGGCGCCAGGGAAAGTTGGAATTTCGTGGACCACAATCGACGGGTCGATTCCTGGCATCTCTTCATAACTCCAAGCGAAAACATCGCGGAAAGTTTTAAAGTAGGCATTATAGAACTCCATCTCGAGAGGAGTACATGTTTTGCCAATGTGTATATTTTCCACGATACCAGGCTTTACTGAAATGTCGATGGGAGTGGTTGCCATAAGATTGGCCAAGTTGCCTTCAGAAAATACTTCGTCGAGGGAAGTGGGGAACTTGGTTTGAACCATCCCAAGTGAAGCACTGGATTTGGTATCAGGCTCAAGTGACTGAATGGTGGGGAATGAAGATCGATGATGAAAATCTCCCCATGGTGGCTCATTACCGCACATAACCTCTATGATTGATTCGTCGGTAGGAAAAATCAAGTTGAGAGGATCAAACAATGGTGGGTGTGTATGATTTTCAGTCGAGAGCTGTGCCACTGTGTGATCAGTAGAACAGTCGACCCAATCTGTGGCTGATTGGATCGCGTCATAAGCTGCAAGGTTTCGGTTCAAAGGCATGGAATTGCCATAGCCTTGGATCTGAATAGGACTCGGGATCACCCATGAATCATCGGACGGGGTGACATGCGATGAAATCATGTTGACTGGTTGAAGATGGGTTCCCAGCTCTGGAAAAACTCCAATGAGGGATGAATCCTTCATGAGACCAACACCTATGTCTTGGAACCGGTACCGAGGTTGATCCAATAACGGCACGGTATTGGTGGAGTTCGGATGGGAGTCTGGGATACAGTAATCCAACTGATCAATAGTGACAATTTTCCCTTCATGAGGAAATTGTACGATCCGGAAGACTGTAGATGCTATGGCAGTCATGGCATAGAACCAGTTCCGACCAAGTAGGAGGTTGTAGTCCAAAGGTGCATCTACGACTTCGATGTGTACGGATACTGTTTTGCCCCCCAGTTCAACACCGATTGAGGGGATGAGTCCGTATGGTTGAAAACCGTGTCCATCAAACGCTCTAAGAGTAGTGGGAGAAGTTGTGACCTCAGGCGAGCCTAGGGCTCTCCAGCAGTTCAAAGACATAATCGACGTGGAAGCACCCTCATCTAACACTGTGCGGTGGATAACATTTCCACGGATTTTCGTATGTACCTGGAAGGCTAACTGGTGAGAAAGCCTAGGTTTAGCGTGCTCCAAGTTAAACATGATGGAGTTTGAAGTATCTGGGTCCAATGCCCCCAGTGCTGAAAGTAGGGTTCTACGCTGCGTGGGGCAGTGTTGGAGAACCTCGAGAGTTGACATAGCGCAAGGTGCTTGAGCCAAATCTTCAACAATGTTGTAGTTTTGGGCAGCTCGCGCATTCGGATTGAATGTCGCCTTTCGTATGGTGCCCTTGGGTGGGCGTAGCACTGTATCCATAAGTGGTCTCTCGATATGGAGAGGACCATTAGGGGGGGGAATAGGAATCGGATCTTCAACAGGAGATTTGCCTTTGGCTGTCTCCGATTGTTTGGTTGAACTTGGAGGATTGTCATACGTCTTTGAACGAGTGGTGATATTAATCTCCTCATTACTTGTCATTAGGATCTCACGGTTTGTGGATGTCTCTCCACGGGAAGGATTGGTTGGGTTGCCCCCTTGTGGGGATTCTTGGGAAACCATTTGCTGTTGCTGTTGGGGGAAAGGGTCAGTTAGCACTACCGGTCGAGAGGATCCTTTAACGAACTTATGGACCTCGTCCTTGTAGGGACAGTCACGCGTATAATGATCATCTTGACAAATCAAGTAGGGAAACTTAGCTTTCCGACGTGGTTTTTGGTCATTCTGGGTAGGTTGTGGTTTGGGGTTCTCCTGCTGGTTCTTCTTGGGTTTACCACGATTGTTTTTCTTCTTTCCTCCGGATGGTTGTGATGTAGATTGGACTGCATTCACTTCGGAGGAGACAGCAGGAGAGGTGGAATCTTTTGAAGCGGCCTGGGTAAAAGCGGGGGAAGCAGAAGCTTGTTGCCCCGTCGAGTTGGTAGCAGGCTGAGCCTTAACTGAACCAACGATACCATCAATGGGTGGTTCAGTAGTAGGCTTTGTAGGATCAGTGTGAACGCGGGAAGCATGTGGAAGAAGTTCATGTAAAGTACCGGATTGAGTGTATACTAAATCCATGTATTGTGCTGCCGAGATGGCTTGTTCTTCCGTAACTGGTCCGCGCATAGCAATGTCTCTGGCTATGGGAGGCAAAAAGGATTTTGTAAACCAATCAGCAAGTAGCTGATCTGGAATAGGTGCCTTTATTAGCCTACGGCGTCTTCGCCATTCATGGATGTGATCCGAAATGTGTGTGGAAGTGGTTTGACGCAGTGAAGTTAGCAGTTCTGTTCCAGTCTCATACCGGATGGGAAGCTGGAAATGTGTCAGAAACTGCATAGCCAAAGTGTTGAAATCACGAAAAGAGTGCTGTGGCAGCTCGATGTACCATTTTGCTGCCATTCCGGTAAGCGTACGTTGGAAGAGCCGAAGTCGGATGGAATCATCCATCAAGGAGTTGGATGAACACCAAAGATGGAAGGTCATCACGTGGTTCTTGGGGTCTTCCCCGGGCTTAGCATCGAACTTGGGAATGTCCGATGGTAGTTTGGCTGGGATAGGTGGCCAGTGAGGTTCGTGCCATATAGGATCGTTGATAAGCCTCGACAAATCAGGTAGATCAAGTGTGGCCAAAAAGGGAAGTTGACGGTTGGTCTGCGGGAATGAGTAATAACCATGTGGTGCTGGGAACCCTGGAGGGCCCTGCATAGCATGCTGCTGTGTGTTATACCCATATGAGTTTCCCGCGGGATACTGCTGGAAGTTCGGCGGATAGTAAGCCATCTGGTTAACCGGTTGATTGTAAGCAATCGGTTGATAAGTATTCTGCTGAGTGGGTATGGTACCCTGAGGTTGTTGATACCCAGGAATAGTTGCTGTTCCTTGTTGGGGAAAAGTTCCTTGGAATTGTTGTGTTCCAGGGATGTTGCCACCATACTGTGTAAGTGGAGGATTTCCCATAGCAGGGTTGGGGGGTGGCTGCGGCGGTGGCGTCCATGGAAGGCTCGTTCCTGCTTGAGGAACGAGTGGAAATTGAAGTGACGGGTTCCATGGAGTTGTAGCAACTGAAGGGTAAGGGAAGCCAGAATTTAGGTTGGGGGGAATCTGAGATTGCCCCCCAGCTTGGTTCCAATTTCCAAAAAGTGAGTACCCCCCACTCTGTGGGATTTGATGATCCAAAGAAGGAAGCATACCTGACAGGGGTGGTTGAGAGTGAGGCCCGGTTGCAATACCGGAATAAGGTTGCCCACTGCCAGGTGGATTGTACATACCAAACTGAGTAGACACTGCTGGTTGGGAAACTTGTTGGATCGAGCCAATAGGTTGTCCGCCAGCAGTTAGGTTGGATGGCCCTATATGAGGAGGCTGTAGACTGGGAACTGGGTTCCCAGCAGAAGGTTGTCCTCCGACTGGTTGGGTTGATGGTCCACCAGTGGGAGGTTGTTGACTAACAATGGAGTTCCCAATAAAAAGTTGCCCACCAGCTGGTTGGGTTGATGGTCCACCAGGGAGGGTTTGGATGTTGGAGTTAGGGATCATTGCCGTCGGTTGTCCACCTCCTGAAATAGTATAAATGGTGGCCGAAGGTGATCCTCCGGTCGAAACGGAAGATCCAGCAGTATGACTAGGTGTTCTTCCGCCGCTAGCCAAATATGATAGCATGGATTGGCCAACGGCGCCAAAAGTACCGATTTGCGGAGGAGGTCGTCCATATTGGATAGGTGAGGACGGAGAAAAAACTGGGTTGTCCCTCATAGAATGTGCACCAAAGATAGGTGATGATAGCAAATGTGGGGAATTTAGCCCAGGGGTATTAGCGTCGTCCATCACGTGTTCAATGATAGGGGGACCTACGAGAACTGGGTCCGAGTTCATATCCCGAAAAAGATGTTGGGGATCCGACAGGAACCTAGGTGTAGTAAAGTCCGAAGGTCCTGAGCCGTCTGCAAAGGAATGGTGAAATTCTGTGCTAGACGGGACGTTGGGATCCCTATAGTCAGAAGGACGAGAAACAGGGGGTATCTAGACGCTGTCGAAAGCATTTGCTCTGTGTTGCGTCTAAATTGTGCCGATGCTAACGGAGAGTTCGCTAGGCTAACCATACTAGACTGGATGGAAGCCATGATTTCATGTCCCGGTGGGATGTTGGGTAGATGTAAAGTGCGAGGTACGTTGCTAGAAGAACTTGTCTCCTGAGGGTGAACACTGGGTGGCGTAGTAATAACAGGCGGAAGTTCCGTCTGGGAAGTAATGAAACCATAATCAGGTTCAAAAGGTGTGTCAGGTAGACGAGTATCTTCAATGATCTCAACGTATCCGCCTGGGACTGAAATTAGGCCAGGTATGTCCTGGTCGGATCCTTCTGTGGTGCCAATAGATCCGTCTATATCGTCGTGGAAAGTGTCTGATGGACGAGAAGTGTTGGCATCCGGTAGAAGGATGACCTCTGGTCTAGTACTCTGGGTCATGCTAGGTTCAGCTGCTGTAACTGTGCCCACTGTTACAGATAAATCTGGAATGACAGTGGGTGAGGTGACAGTGGAAGCCTCAGACATGCTAGTGGTCATAGAAGCTGCAATAGATTCTGAGACTGTGCTGTGTGTGGAAGTTACAGGCGTAACTGAAGATGTTGTACGAATCGGCGGTGGGATGTTGCCTCGACCAGCACCGCGGCCAGGAGGAGCAGGAATGCGTGAGGCAGGCGGACCAGAAGTCCGTGGCGGTGGTGGTGGTGGAGGGCTTAGGCCCTGTTGTCTTCGTGATCTTCGTTGTTGATCTGACATGATGACAGGAAAATGAAAATCGGGGGCAGTACTGTAAACAAAGAACTCAAAAACTCTAATGCATCCGAGTGTGCAAAAGAGGAGCTAGAAAAAGCAAGGCTCACAGGCCAAAAAAGCAAGCTCTAAAATCTATACTGAGACCGGTGTCTCAATAAGCGAGCTAATCAACAAAAATGGCCAGAATGCCAACAAGCAGTCCCTACAAAGAAAAAATGACCCTCTACAAAGATGAGACGCCAAGCAAACTCCTAACTAAGAGCTGGAGACCTCAACAGGCTGTATCCTTCGCAAGGTGATGAAATCCAAGTCGAACAATACAACATGAGAGACCGATATAAGAAGGATATCCCTCTACCGAAAGGGATCCTGGGTAAAAGAGCCCTAGTAGAATAGATACTAAGCTACCTCGTTCATGACACGTCGGAAAAGGTTTTGGGCACTTCAGCCTTCCGAAGAAGACAGCGATCGATGTTGCCTTAGGGCTAAGTGGAGTGCGGTATTCCACAGAGTCCGTCCGGTTCTCAATCTCGCGGCCGTTTAACCCCTGAACAGTTAGAAACAGTCAGGAGGCCCCTCCACAAACTAGCTGTGACTGTGTCAATAAGTACTAGAGGATTTTAGTTCCCTAAAGACAACGACTATGTCTTAGATTAAAATGACAAGGGGGAATTATTTTGATGCCTATCCCCGGTGTCCCACCTAACTACCAATTTCTTTTGATTTCCTCAAGTGAGGTTAAAGTTGGTTTAATTAGGGTGATTAATTTTAGTGGCTGTCTTTACTCAATCAGGTAGTGGACGTGAAACTTGATGGTGTTATGACGACCCAAACCATGCAAATGAGAATGAATCATAAACAAGCCTTTGTCTTCGATGAAATCTAGCTAAGGTAAAGATAGAGGTTCTTCGATCAAATATGCATAACAATTTTCACAAGCAATCAAAGTAAAAGATTTTTCTTTTCTTTTTGATTTATAAACAAAGCCAAACTGAAGTAAATACTCTTTTCAATGCACTGATTTTACAATCTACAATGCTTCTATAATGAGAATTTCTATGGCAAAATTAATGGTTCATTTTTCTATGCAAAATATCACTAAACTTTTTCGATTTAAACAACAAATTTTGCTCTCAACCAATGATCTTTTTAATTTACTGAAAATGATAATGACAATATGACTGTAAAACTACAGCGTTCAGTAACAGAAGACAGTGGTGTTGAGTTGGTTGTGGGGAAAAAGTCAAGTCAAATGCAATCAAATTGAAAAATGACCAATATGTCAAAAGTGCCACTTAATTCAATCAATCAATCAAACTCACAAACTAGGTGATAAGCAGACCAAACAGACTGGAAATTAACCAGGATGCTAACAGGCAACAGTAAAGACTATCTGAGGTAGGGAGAAACTCAGGAAACCAAGCAAAAATTAAAAAAAATTTACCCACTTGCAGACACTACCGCGGGCTAAAGCCTGACTGAAGCGCGGCACTATGTAACTGCCGCTCTGGTATGAATGCCTAGGACGCGGCACTGTGTAACTGTCGCGCTGGAAGTGGTTCAGAGGGCGCGACACTGTGGCAAGAGGAAAAGAAAAAATCAAGTTTTCAGGGTTGTTGCTAACCCAGGGGACTCAGTAATTGAACAGGGAGATAAAAACTGCGAGGAGGGGTGAATAAGGGTCAAAAAAGACCAAAATTCAAGCTGGTTTGAAGTGCAACAAAAGACTGATAATTCAAAGATAAATGACTGTGAATTTGAACCAATCAAGCAGTAATCAAACCTAGCGGAGTCGCCATTCTTGTTATGTGGAATTCTGCCCTACGGATAAGTCAAAATTCCCTTAGGCTAAAGTAGACATTAACTAACTCTAGGCTAAGAACAGACAAAACAAATGCTACCTTGAATCCCTAGATCTAACAAATATTTCAGGATTAAAATGCTGAAGAGAGTAGAAGGAGTTTAACTGACCTTCTATCCAAACGCTTGTCTTTGGTATTTGCTCCAAGCTCCAAGCCCTCACAAGTGAACCTGTTGAAATGGAACCAAAACACAAGTATGCACTATTCTCTAGCAATCTGAAACATGAGTTAGAATCTAAATCTATACAAGATACAAATCATATCATTAAAACAAGATTAACACAAATGATTTGGGGAAACAAGACAAGTTATTCTATTACAACTTGAAGATTACTTACAAAGGGTGCTTGATGTCCAAGCCAATCCTCCAACTCCAAGTGTCTTCTCCTCTAGCTATCTCCACAATGCTGCAAGACCATAAGTTTGGTGCTCTCAAGAGTCCTCCCCTCTTTTCAATGGCATGCCTCTCTTTTATAGTAAATGGTGAGGTTAACCAACAAGAGAGATGAGTGGATCTAAGGAGGGATAAGTGGATTAGGGTTTCTAATCGAAGGAGATGAGTTGAGATCGAATCAAGGAACCCAATCTTCCATTAGCTTCGAAAATCCAAGATCCCACAAACCAAGGGAAAAAAACTATTAAAAGGGTGCCACGTTTTGCAAAGTCTGCAGAACGCGGCACTGCCGCGCTTTGAGGCAAAAGTAGAACGCGGTAGTGTCTAGTGCCGCGTTTTGGGAACATAGCAAGGCGCGGTAGTGTGTAAAAATAAAGTCCAAGGTGGGTCAAAACTTGCCAGGGTGGATTTACCTTCAAGGTTGACTCATCATCTGTCTCTTTTGGATGGTTCAAAACAGTAGGGAAAGTGTCGTCAAATTGTGTTGTGATGGGGATGCGACACCGTGAAATATAGAGGTATAACACCTTGCACCCTGTCCTTACTTAATCATCTCTTTAGATTCACCATTGTGAAACCAAATCCATCAACCTTCATTCCATTCTTCTTGTCTACATCACAGGGGGATTTACTCAATAAACAACTATCATAGCACGTTCGTTCATGGCATATGAAACAATACCCATAATTTCACTAAATATTGGAAAATCCCTTCCAAAATCGTTTTTTTTAACCCCCTCCCAATATGCCTTCCCAATTTAAAAAAACCCTTATTTTCACTAGATATTGTATGTATAAACTTTTTCATTAACATTTTTTATACCCCTTTATATTTCTACCTAGTATATTGATATGATACCCCTCTTATGACCCCACATGCATTCTACAATGCACCTTGCTTCTTTCGATGTATATTTTGGATGCACATTACTTCACCCACAATGGAATTAGTAAACCACATATCATTTTGATTTGCAACATCTAATGGTCTAATGAAGAGATAGGAGACCACTTCTTGTATGTCACTAGAGCCAATGCACATAGTACAACATTTAGATTGCATGTTGAAGTTTCCCAATCGTTGACTAATCCTGTTGTGGGCTAGGTATCCAATCCCCCAGGGCCTGTAACAAGCTCTAGGAGGCTGACTAAACCTCCCAAGGCCTGTAATAGGCACGAGTGGTTGGGTATTCAAGCCCCCAAGGCCTATCGAGGGCCTATAACAGGCCTTGGAGGCTTAGAGCCTCCCAAGGCTATTGGTAACAACTGGTTGAGTACTATTGGTAACAATTGGCTGTCAATGACCACTGTCTCTCGACTATGATCGACTGGAAACCCACTTCACCATGAAACCCCCTAGCCTCAAGCATGCCTCAAGACGTGATTTCCCTCCATACTGATAAGCCCGAGCCTTGCCTCAACCCGATTTCTCATCCGGTCGTGATCCTGCCATCTCCATTTGGAGGATATTTGTCATCCCTCCCATATAAAAAAGACCCCAAAGTATTTTTGTATTGTTACATTAAATAAAAAACCCTTTGCCCCTTGATATATAAGCAATATAATTTTTAGGTTTTCATGAATATTTAATACCGCAATATGAATGAACGTGGTATTATATTGCCTTCTAGTGAAGTGCCCATAGTCTACATCTACCCAATCACATTTGAACAAGGGATGCTTCACACAATAGTAGTCCAATATGATTATTTATTGGATCACTCCATAATATCTTGTCATTTGACATATTGGATTTTTGTCTTTTGGAAGTCTCGATCTCATTAATGTTTGTGCATCTATGAACACACCACTATTTTGGGTGGCCCTAAGATTCTATATTCTTTTAATATGAAATCTACACCCATTGATTAAGTATCCGTCATACCTAGTTGCATATTTCATTGGTCCACGTGCCAACCATTTAAGGGTATCAAAAATATTTTATTTTCCTTCCACATGTAAACTCTTAAATGTCATTAGAAAGCCATTTAATTTCAAACTACATAAAAGGATCCTTAGTTTCATATATCATAATAGTCTTGTTCATTGAATTTTAAATAATTATAATATAATGAACATATCATTACTTGTTTTTTTAACCAATCACTAAATTGTTGGTTGTGGAGCTTTTGTAGCAAGGCTTCATCCTTTTGGGTTTGGTTTTTATTTGTTATTTCACTTAGGTGCATCATAATTTATATTAATGTCAATGAACACCATTTTCAAATTATTTAAATAGATTATAATAAAAAATGGTTTGCTAAGGTCATGCTTATTACTTACTTTATCCAAGGGTGAACTTCATCCATGTTGTGCAAGACCCACCTATGGGATTGTAACAAACTGGTATTATCCAATTCAAAAGAAGTACCCCTAGATAAGGGCTTCCCATAGTGACCAATCTCTCACTCTTCAACATCCCAAGCCTAATTTCTATTAGTCATGCTTCCAATATATTCCATAGGTTCAACATATACAACAAAAAATTTGATGGATTCCTCCACAATGTAGTTTTCAGCTATGCACCCTTCGGGCCTATTCCCGTTCTTCAGATAACTTTTGTAAACTTTCATGTTACTGAATGAAAACAAACAAACAAACAAACAAACAAACTTGCATTCAAATGAAAAGTATAAATAAATATTTGTTAGCGATGTACTAGATACACATCATATGTTGGAATTTATGTGGATTTGTACACAGTAAAACTTCACTGAGCTTTCAAAAGGGTACATCCATCACTATGCAACTAGACCACAAAAATGTAACTATTGTACCAAGTGTATGGTCAAATGTATCATTATATAAAAGAATGTGGGGAGGGAGGGGATATTTTCTAGTAAGCACAATGTCTCCACAACATCATCTTCTAAGTTTTCTAGATTTGTTGGATCCACCATTTTTGCACAAATTCACCTAAAAATGAAGCAAAGCCTACAAATGGTGTTTCGCACTACTTTTGGTAGCACATGACACAATGCTACTGGAAGGAGTTGTTGCATGAGAACATGGAAATCATCTGCTTTAATGTTATGAAACTTAAGAGGACAACATCAATATCTTTCATAGATAACAATATGACACACATATGCCTAGATGTGCATGAGTCAGATTAGATATAATTATCAATTGTCTGAAAGTATGCCACCATGTGCTAGAGGACACAAACAATGAAAAAAAGAAATGAACTCACCATACAACAATGGACAGAGAGTAGTGACTAGAACATCATGAGAAAGAGGAAATAACAAGGAGATATATCGACAATGATCCAATGTGAGAATATTGCCTCCATCAAGATGAGTGATACATGGTACACAACTAAAGAAACTTCCAACAATGGTAGAAACATGGCCAATCCATACTGAAGTGAGTGAAAGGGCATGAAAAAATGATCATGCGAATTTTCCACGAATAACACATATAAGGGGTGGAAGCAAGGAAGATATGTGCACCATGATAATGCCTATGATCTGAAACTAGTCAATAGAAAGTCTATAGGTGTCATTTTGTCATGTGTCATGAAAAATGGTCCTTTGACATTACATACAAAATATTGTGTAACATTCACCTTGCTCCATCTTTTTCCCATACTAGAAATCCTTGTTGGCACTTGGGATTTCTATTTGGTTATCCTCACCTTTTTCCATCTTTTGCTCATATTAGGAAGCCTTAACCTTGTGTTTGTATTTCCATCATATGGGATAATGCACAATAAATATTTATTGTCTACATGGCCCTACAAATATTCTTGGCATCCCACAATCAAGCATTCAAAATGTCATATCAGGATTGACAAAGAAGAAAAATCTAACAAATATCGTCAAAACCCAAATGAAAAAGAATGCATTGGAAAATGTGCAAATAGATACACAAACATTAATTTGACATTGAATCACAAATAAGGTAAACATATATATTAGTAAGAAAACACATTATTTTGGAAATACAATTTGAGGGTTCAAGTCTACTAACATTATCTTCTATGGGAATACATGTATTAGATTACTAGTTACACCTTTGGTGGAAGGTCTCTTGGAGTAGGCTAATGTGAAAGTGCTTATTGATTCCAAAAACATGTGCATGTTCTGCATGTGGAAGCTTGTTAATTGCAAGTGGACATGAGGATATCATGCAATCTACCAATTTTAGAAGATATAACTTGCAAATGATAACATTGATAAGTCATACATGTATCTGTAACGCTGACATAGAGAATATAGGAGATGCAAAAGTAATGCAACAATCATTGAGCAAAAAAGAAACCATGAACAGAAACATCTAGTACTGCATGCAATTTGACATATGTAAAGATGTGCCTGCCATTATAAAAGATGTTAAGTTTAATCTTAATGATTTCAATAAAATGTCTTATAGCTACACCAACTTTAGAAATTTCCAACAAGACCACTTAATATTTGCAGGTTGATCAGTGAATCAAATAAGTTAGGTCTCTATTTCTGTGTGTGCAACAATTTTGAATGCATGTTGTGTACTGTCAAACAATCCATTTTCATTAAAAGGGAGTGTCTTATACTCTCATGTTCAAGTTAAGATATTTTGGTGCAAGACTACCAGTTAATCATCGACTAATGGAACAACAACATATGTCAGAATATATACATGCTCAAGTGAACTATTATTTCTTAGTAGCTTATACACATGACATAATGTGCATTATAATCCATGCAACATATTAACTAAGCTAGACAATCACCATAAGAAACAACACAACACACCCCGAGTTAGAAAAAATGCAGCCAATAAAATTTTAGTTCCACTATATTGCATCCGAATATATATATATATATATATATGTATGTATGTATGTAGATATATATATATATATCTACATACATACATATATGTATGTATGTATGTAGATATATATATATACATACATACATACATACATACATACATATATATATACATATCTATATATATGTATATATATATATATATACATGAGGCCATAAAGTTTTGGGCAAGGGGGATGATATCCACCCAATTTCAAGGATTTGAAGGATAAAGTAATCACAATACTCAATACTTAATGAATGAAGACTTGATGAATGAAAGAATACATAGATTTTCCCATCATAGTTGTTAAATTGAGATTCATTCAAAATCCTATAAGAGGTGATTCCTCCAAAAATTAAATGTTTATTTTTCCATGGTGTAAACATATTGTCAAGTACTTTCTCTCTATGGAAGTTGGAGGATAATAGAATTCAGTGCAAATGTCTTATGGAAATTAAAAAAATACAAATAGATGAATTTTTGTCATGTAAAATATGACCACATCTTTGTTTCTGATGAGAATTTTATATAGATGTGATTATTTCGTTACCATCAAAAAGTTAAAACTACACAAATGACATTGACAACTGCAACATAACACCCACAATAGGGTTAGTAAACAACAATATGTGTGTGTGTGTGTGTGTGTAGGAAAGGCTACTTATGTCTATAGATATACCTAGAAATTATGAAGGATAGTTATTTGTACATAACCCATTGCATAAATTCAACATCAACAAACATTTGAATTGACATGATTTATTGCATGAATGCAACAACAACAAACATTTCAATTGACATGATTTTAGATGATCTTCTCATGATAATATGAAGCAACTAAGGGGATTCAAACCACATACATCATGTATAACCTAAGAAAAAAATACTAAACATTTTAGGGGTCTCACCTGTAGACGGGTCCCTTTACTACTAGGCAAGAAAAAAAATCCTATATAACAAATAAGACAATCCAAAATAACAGTTAAGCAATACTACAATATTTTGCATGGTTGACAATAGCCACTTAATGTCTTTCTATTAGACATATAGAAAAAAATGTTTAGGCTTATACATCAAACTCCATACCTCATATTATCCCATGGATAGACTATACTTCTGGTGGATAGTATCCTCCTCACCAGCCCACGACAGACCATTGTGCACAACAAATCAAACCAGTGCCCAGTCTACGCATAGGTCGTGAGTTATCCAATTGCAATTCGTGGAAGACCAAACACCATTGCGCAAAATATCAGAGTCTTGAGCTTAAGCACCAAGTACCAACACCAAATGATTGAGATCACATGAGCCAACCAAAATATGTGTGTGCACTACACATTCACCATCAGGGAGAATGGTCATCATAGCCATGTCAACCGCACAGGTTGCGGGCCATGGAAAGTAACTCACACACACTACAACAACAACAACAAAAAGATGACCACCCAAATCAAGAAATGACGCACAAACCCTTATTGAAGCTGCCAAAATGTAGTTACACTTCTGTGAGGATCAAGAGGAAGACATACACATACCACGAGTAGATTATACCACAACGAACTAACTATGGGACTCAACCTGAACATGCGTGTCCATGGCCGTATTTGCACAGAGGAGAGAATATATATATATATACATAAATATAAACATTTGGAATTATAATTATAATTAAAATTATAAAATATAATTTTTTTATTAAATTAATTACTTAGGAAACACCAAACAAACTCTAATTATGGAATTAAATTAAGTGACTTAGGAAGTAATGGATAACTAGAAGGGGTTATTATGAAACCATTGTTATTGGAACAATATGGTATTAGTTTCAATCAATAAATCACCACAGGTATGGTTATGATAGTAGATGTGCATAGATGACCACCTAACCCACAAGGAAACAAACAAGGTGGGAACTACCTAAATGATTTATCCCACAAAACATTAGAAAGTAGATCTAGTGCCAAGTGCCCTCAAGATGGCCTGATCGAAAACCCTAGAACTATAGATCATTGTAAAACTATAGACCTAAGTGCTAACCCTCAAGGTCAAGAGACATTGTATCATTGACCCTTAAAATCATCTTTTCCCCCACAATTGGTATGCCTATCACAAATATATGAAAAGTAGAAACATTCACTTTTCACATAGGTGCGAGTATGTGTTTAATTAAAACTTAGATATGAATTAAGAGTTGATGATTAGATGTATTTCCATGACTCGGGATCAATAATGGTTAGAACACAGAGAGTTCAAGGTCAGTTTTCCCCACCTTTAGCTCCACCACCTCCACCATCAATGTTGGATACTACCTTGTACTGACATAGGTTCGGCGCAATTGTGGTCCAACAAAACCCTTATTCACCGGCCCTTTCGGTAATAGCCTACGAACAGACTGAGGTATCACCCGAGGAAATTATATGGGGGGGCTGCAGAAGCACGTTTCTACAACTAGGTGATGCGTGGATAATAAACTGGTGAGCTGAGCGAAGTCACACCTACTTTGTATTTACTTCTATGCTACAATGCACACTAGAGCTGCGCTTACCGGTAGCTACACAATGCAATGTAACAACACACTCTGGGACTGCGCTGAGGGGCAGTTTTACACTCTACAAGCTCTGTTGACTTAGTGTTACTTGTCTAACTACACATTCAACATGCTCATAATTAATTGCACATTCAATTATATGTGTTCAATACTTAACATATTATTCTCATCAATCATTCATGTGAAAATACATATAAAAGAGGAAAAACACATAACTATAAGCATGAACATAATTGTAAACATAAGCAATCACACTCATACATTCACATAACATGCTTATTTACATGGTTTACCCCCAGGATGGGATCTATGTCCACGGGAACTATTGTTTATATTAACGGGAAGGGTCAACAGTTCCAGTGCGCACACATAGGTGCAGACTCTTCTCTACAATAGGTCTATGTGCACACAGCTGCAGAGCCTCTTTCTCTCTTCTTGCTCTTACAATACTTAGTCTTTCATCAAAACCCCCGAAAGACCATCAGAGACCAAAAATAAGGCCAACATAAGATCTTCTATATTCCCATTAAGACCATCAGAGACCAACCCTTCCCTTACAAAATTTCCCTTCTTATAGATTTTTCCTGAAGGTCACGTCTTTACAATCATTGTGGGCCAAAATCCCTATAGTACCCAAAAATCCCCAAAAAATGGCACAGTTACCCCGCTAACCAGGCCCGTCGTAGTCGACAGCTACATCACTTGACTTCGACTGCCTTTCTGCGCCGCTTCTGGCTCTGATGCCTCTTCTGACAGCAACAGTTCTAACTACATGACTTTGACTGCGTACTGGCATGTCCCTTTCTGCTGCTCTGCTCCTTCTGTCGTTGTCGGTTTTCCTCTCTTCTTCTAACAGTCTCCGTCACCCTAGATGTCTTAGTACTTTGTCTGTACTAAGGCGTCAGGTTGCTTTCCTTCAATTCCGCACCGCTCCTCACCCTGCTCCCGGTATTTGCGGAGTCGTTTACCCAAAATAGGTCACTACTGGACCTCGCTTCACTTGTACTTCTTGCCAAAAATAAATGCTTTGTTGGAGCTAAGCATCAAAAAAATTGCACCATGCTTGGACTTCGCTTTTCCAACTGCGCTTACTTGGACTTTACTTTGCCAAAAACTGTGCCAACTTGGGACATGCCCAACAGGCCCCTAACACTTACTCGTGGATCGTCTCTGATCCACTTGGCTCTGGATGCGCGTCCCCTGGGGGACTCAATATTCTGGTGAAGTCCTGAAGGGTTTCGCTTATATTCACAACTATTTCCTTTGTTTCCTGCTCGAAGTCCTTGACAGTTTCCAACATCTCCTGTGAGATGTCTTCCTGAGCATGCTCCTTTATTGTTTGCTCCGTGGTGCGGAGTTCTTGTAACTTTTCTTTGATTTCCTCTGAGAGGGCGAGTGCGTCTTCCTGTATTGGTTGTAACATCTCAGAGGTATCATATTCCTTCTCCCTCAGTACTTTTAGCCCTCGCTGCAAGTCTGTAACTTCAACGAATTTATGGATTTTCTCTCTGGATCTCAAGATTTTCATGGTTACGTTCACAGCATCCAGCTCTTCCTGTCATTGCTATAGGTCATCTTGAATCTTCTGCATCCTAGAATCCTCCTGCAGCATAGTCCATATTCTAGTGGCCTCCTCCTGTATTTCTTGGCATTTCGCTACTTCTATGGAGATGGTCTCGGTTGAATCCCTTAGCACTGCAACTCTTTCTTCTACTATACCTGGAGGGGTACCGGGCGGGTTCTGAGTTTCTAAGATAACAACCTTTTCCTTGTAGGAGATCTCCATCTCTGCCATCTCTACTTTAAGATCGCTTACCATAGTACCGATCTTAAGGATGGTATCTTCGATCTCCGGTTGCTCTTTGCATTTTGGAATCTGTACACATACCAAAGCAACGGTTTCTTCCAGCCTTTCTTCGCTTCTCTTGGGCACCATCAAGCTCTCATTTTTTCTACGCACATTCCTCTTGTAGCTGATTTTAATTTTATTCTGAATGTAGGCGTTGATTGTAAGAGACTATGTCTCTATCTCTAATCTCTTCTACAACCTGCAGATGCAGATTGTGCAACCCCTCAATAGGTAGCATACCAACATTGATATCCAGGTGCTCTAACCTCTTCGCACCTTCGGCTAGCTCATCGTTTGGGAAGATTATACTAAGAGGTTCCATTCAGACCAAGCGAGGTTTCGTTGTCAAGGCAGGTGGCCTTCGCTTCTTTTGACTTGATTCACGTGACTTGCCTTCTGAATCAGATTCTTGCACCAAGTCCCTCTGGACTTGTTCTATCCTTGCAAGCATGCTTTTGAGCTCTGCAAGATTCTCGTTTATCTGTGCCTGAGTTTCTTCGCTTTTGCTATATTTTAGCATGAGTGCCTCTTCTAAGTGCTCGATGACGCATAGTGCAATGCAGTCGTAATCATCGTTATGTAACTTCACCTCTGGTGGAGTCTTGGTCACCTTGTGTTTCTTCCTAGGACCTTTCTTTGTTGTTGTGCTTTCAGAGTCCTTTCTCTTTTCTCCTGCAGGCATCTATGCAGTGTCTTTTTGTGCCTCGTATTTTCTTGTTCCTTCTTCATCTGCTGGATCTTTAGGTTCATCTTCCTTCGAGGTTGTCTGGATTATTACTAGCGAATCGACCTTCCACTCTGTTGGCCAATCTTCCATAATCAGCTTGATATTTTGTGCATGAAGCTGATAGTTCCCTGGGAACCAATCTAGATTTTGCTTTTCGGACCTTGGATGAATATAGATAAAGTGTAATTCATCCTTGAATATCACTCTTTGGAGATACTTGGTTGTCAGGTCCCTTGAGATGCGCAGAGTGCGTTGTATCACATCGCACAACTTCCTGAAGTAAGTATACATTTGTTCATTGTTTACGCGCTTTCTGTTAGGCCGCGCATTTTCCCACATGTTGGCATATTTTTTCGCTTGGAAATCTCCTAACATTACTGGAAGGTTGTTCTGGTCCAATGGTTCCTTCCATCCTATAAAAGCAATTATCACAAGCAACCAAGTATAGTGAAATGGGTTTCCAGTCTCCTGAGTTTCGCAGACATCGCCCAAGAACTCATTCAGTAAATAACTTGCCCAATTGTATGGTGTTCCATCCTTGGTATTCTCAGCTAGGATAACTGCTGCGGCGGGCACCTCTGCGAGTCTGCACTTCCTCAAGACTTTACCTGCTAGCAGCTGGACAGTGAATCGCATAGCTAGGTATTCAATTCCATCTGTGACAAAACCTCGGTTCCCCTTTACTAATTTATACTCTTCCTTCATTTGCTTGGTGTTGGCTCGGTTTTGCAACCAAGCTTAGTGCTATGGGCACCTACTAACTAGTAGTAGCAGTTTCAATAGAAATAAAAACAATAAACTAAATAAACAATACTTTTCATGGATCTAAACAAGAATCTAAGCAAATAATGTAAATATTTCAAAATCAAGAACAAGAAACATAATAAATAATTTTTTGTATTGAAAAGTGGGGGGCAAGCAAGTGCTTGCGATATTACCTTCAATGGTGAAGGTTGATGTTGAGCAACTCCCAAGATGAGTAGCTCCAAACTCCAATAGGTCTCTTTCTCCAAGGTTGCTTCAATGGCTAAAAGTGCTCATGGGAGATTTCAGCAGCATAAGGATGAGATAATGGAAGGATGTGAAATGAGGAGCCCCTACCACCTTTTTATAGGTTTTGGTGGTGAGGAATACCATTTATGGTTTTGTGGAAACCAATGGTATTGACCAACATGGTTTAGGTAATTTTCCCTCCTTTTTCCTTTTTTGAATAAAAATAATATTTTAATTCCCTTTTTAATATTTTTGGGAATTTGGACCCTTTTTGAGGGTTTTTTATGATTTTCTTGGAAAAATAATCTTTTTTAATGGAAAAAGGGGTGTACCAAGGTCTTTTGGTGACCTTTTGTTGGTTTCAGAGGCTCAGATGGTGAAAAAGTGGACAAATGGGTCATGTGAATAGGGAAATGAGCTAGTGAGCACTTTTTAGGTGTTAACAGATTGCCCCCTGATGTGTGAGGGCAGGAGCTCATCGTATGGCCGATAGACATCATAGTTCTTTTGTCCATTTTCTGGGTTTTAGGGGAGAGAAGAGACCGTTTGGAGACTGGAGCCACGGCCCTTGGAAGCTGCAAAAACAAAAAATATTACATGGCCTCAATATGAATGAGGTATAATCTCTGATAAAGGACGAGGCGGGCATTCCCATGCTCGTATCAAGGCATATACAAAACAATTAGTCCCAAGAAGGGGGATCTAATACGGGAAGAAATATACTGGTACATCATAATGGTCCAGAGGGGACATGATGGTGGGATATACTCAGGATCATGAATGATCTCAATAAGAATGATCTCAATAAGAATGATCTCAATAACTGATACACTGGATCAACTTGTGGAAACGCTGTAACTGAAGGTGTCCAACATCTGTAGGGACTCAAAGACTATGAGTCAAATCTGGGAATAAATGTAACTGTATACTCAAGGGAGTATGAAACAGGTGTAAATCTGAATATTGTCGCCATGCGCAGCCCGGATAACTATAGGAAAAGTGTAACTGATATTATCCATAGGAAGACTCTCAAATGTGGAGGGGTCAGGAGGTATCCGGGGTCTTCGACTAATAAGTGAACGGACCAATACCCTGTGCGAGTCTCAACGATGCGATCAAGTTGTTGAAGTCGAGCATGTGAGAAACAACCATTTGGAGAGGCAGTAATGATTCCTCTCGAAATGATTCGTAGGCACTCATCATAAATGGTAATGAGTCCAAGACACAGGGGCCTCTAGGTCTATCCTCTGGAATAAATGTGGTTGTCGTCGACAGAGGGAGACCAGCAACTAACAAGGCAATGATGTTTCCTTGCTAGGAGCGCGAGGTGTAAACTGAAGTGATGTAGTACTGCTGGTAGGACTGACATACATTGTGGGGATGGAAAATAGCTGGGTCAAAAAATGGGTAGACTCAAACTTCCTTTGTTCAGAGCATGATGACATGGTTGACCTGGCAGCGTAGGGAACTGACTTGTAGGTGCAGGGATCATAGCTTTGACTGAATGGTATTTATTGACTCTGGGGGGGAGGACAAGCTGATGGTAGCTGTCGAGGGAGTTTCAGGGTGACATACTGCAGAATACTCTGAACAAAGGCGACCAAAAAGGGGAAGCTGCTATGCGAGTAGATATGATCTGTCGTGGCGCCAAGAGGCACCCTTCTTCCTTCTTCATAGTTTTAATGAGCTTCAAGAAGGGATAAAAGTGTGCTCTGAAATGGTACGGTCCTGTGGATTTTGTGAGCCCAGGACGGCGCATGCTCATGGTTGCTTTCATGTTTAGGGAGTCTGAAAACAGTAAGTGGACTCTGTTGGTGTTTCTTTTTCGTAAGTTTAGTCTCCGAGGCCCGAAAAAGTATAAAATGATGCGAATGGAGAACTCTTCTAGCCGATGTGACTAGAGTATACCTTTTTCGTAATTAGTCTACAAGGTCCGAAAAAGGGGTAAACTTATACCAGGTAGACGCCCTTTCAGATACGTTTATCGAGCATGAAAGGAAGAAAGATTGCTCGGCGATCTTTTCATTGTTTTAGGAGTCAGAAAAGAGCTTAACAGAAACTCCCTAAGTGCCTTTTTCGTAAAAGGGGTTGCTCGGCCCGAAAAAGGGGTAAAATCATATCGAACAAAAATGGATTGACGAGGACGAGAAAAGGTCTCAAGCATCGTCATCTGTGCGGAAAACTGGATCCGGCGACATAAGATACATCGAAAACGGAGAACGGCCGATGTGGCACGCAAACCGAGGCGACGAGGGGGCGTGGAAAAAATGCCCGGAAAATCTAAAGGTGAGAGCGAGAAATGGTCTCTAGCATCATCAAGGGCGCGGAAAACTGAATCCGGCGATATAAGACACATCGAAAACGGAGAACGGCCGATGTGGCACGCAAACCGAGGCGACGAGGGGGCGTGGGAAAAAATGCCCGGAAAATCTAAAGGTGAGAGCGAGAAATGGTCTCAAGCATCATCACGAGCGCGGAAAACTGAATCCGGCCATATAAGGCGCCTCGAAAACGGAGTACGGCCGATGTGGCACGCAAACCGAGGCCACGAGAGGGGCTAAAAAATGGTCAAAAATGGACCCCGGGAAAAACGGGAAACGGAAGGAACCTCTATGAAGTTCTCGCTGTGCTGATCCCAACGGTACCAACGGTTTGAGAAATGGACTTCGTATGACACCGCAATGGTTGTTTGAAATTTGTGGAATTTCTATAAATAGGACGTGGGGCCCAATATGACTTGTCATTGTCACGTGCGAGTTTGATAGAGCAGTCAGAGCTTTTTCTCGATTTCTGGGAGATTTCACCGTTGGTTTTCGATTTAGCGAGTTGCAGGTAACTCTATTCGCCTTAACCTAGTCAATTATGTCTTTTTTAGTTGGCGGTGGGCCCCCGAAAGCCGCGAAACTCCACGTTGACTCTCCAACGTGGAACCGCGCGGGTTTCGGGGCGGAACCCGCGATGAACCGCGCGGGTTTTAGACTCACAGTCGCGATGTTCATCGCGACTGTGAGGTCGGAACCCGCGATGTTCATCGCGTGTTCATGGGTGACAGTCGCGATGTTCATCGCGACTGTCTGGACGAAACTCGCGATGTTCATCGCGGGTTTTTTCATGGAACCCGCGATGGTCATCGCGGCTTTTGTGGAAAAGCCGCGATGGTCATCGCGGCTTTTTGTGAAAAAGTCGCGATGAGATTTTTTTTCAAAAATTTTGATGCTGGGGCTAAAATTTTCTGTGTTTTCTTGGCAGGATGTTGCGGAGGGCTCAGTCCGTATGGCGGGAGAGAGATATTGATGCCGAGATTGTGGCCAGGATCGAGGATGATGGGGGGGTGAGACAGACCTTAGCCATGAGCGGACTCTTGAAGTTCGGTCAGATACCTTATATCCGTTCAGTGAGGAGACTCCTGAACAAGCTCGTTCAGTGGTGGGTGCCGGCAGAGGGTGCCTTTATTATTGGTGGTGAGAGGTTGGAGATTACTCTCACTGATGTATATTTTTTGACCGGTTTGCCTCGCTTGGGTGAGGTGGGTGATATCTCTCCGAGGTTGCCTCCAGGCGTGGATATGGAGGACCTCTTACAGACCTTTTGTGGGGATGACGCTGTTTTGGTAAACAGCTCTATCAGTCTGAAGTTCCTACGTGAGTGGGATATGCGGGCCGTTGGTGCCTGCGTTCTGAGGGTTTTGGGTGCTGCTGCACCACATCGTATGTCTGGGGGGCAGACGGTGATGGTGGACTCCGTTCTACGGGGTACTTACTATGCTTGGGCTCAGATGTTCTTGGCCGGTGTCCGGAGAGATCTGGACAAGGCCGTGAGAGAGGGAGGTGAGTTCTGTTACGCCTCATTTTTATGTTGTTTTTTCTTTGAGCGGGTGCCGACCCTACGGCCACACGTACCGGTTCGTGCTGGTCTACCTAGCGAGCCTCGTATGATGAGGTGGGGGCAGATGATGCCTCGCGCTGGCGGTGGTATCCGTGGCTTCTTTACAGAGGATTTTTTCCAGCAGTGGGAGCAGATGCCACTGGTGATCGAGGACTATCCATACGCCGGTATGGACTACCGGGGAGACCCGGAGATGCCACGTGCCCCAGGACAGGCCTGGAGCTTAGACGGTATGTTTTTGTGTCTTATGTGATGTTTATACCATATGTATTATGATTGATCATGATGATGTCTGTTGTATAGTATCTGATGGTTCTACTTGCTTTGTGCAGATATTGGTCCGGTACCACCACCTGACTATGTGGCTCGGCAGGGGCGGGCGATAGTGGTTGCGCGTCCTCCAGTACCTGTACGTCCTCCTCGTGGTGGAGGATTTGGAGCCCGTGGGCGAGGGGTTGGCCCTCAGGACGATGCTATAGATGGTGTTCGACGGACTTTGGCCCGGATCGTAGCTAGACTTCCGGAGGATGGCTGGAGGGACCTTGATCGGGACATTTTGCAGGGATGTCTCGGTGCACCGCCCGAGTGGCAGTCACTGTTGTTGAGGGCAGCGGTGCTTGCTGCGAGACACGGGGGTGGTGGAGGAGATGCTCCGGCAGAGCCGGCACCGGGGAGGATACGTCTGAGGGACGACCCAGCAGGGCCAGCCGAGCGGCGAGTTCGGGGTCGTCGTGACCCGGCTGGGCCAGTGGAGGTGGAGTCGGAGGAGGAGCCGGAGGAGGATCCTGAGGATCCGGAGGATCCTGATGATTAGACGTCATTGTACTTGCCCCCAAATGCTCATGAGCATATGGGGAAGCATTTTTGTATGACAGATGTATCTTGTGTATATCGAGTGCTGAGGGCACTTATGACATGTAGACTATTTGGTTCGTATATATATGTGGATATATTTTGGATATTTTGATGTGTATGCACGTGGATGCACTTTGTCTATTGTATATGCCCATGGAGGCACATGTTATGCACGTGGATGCAGTGTGTTTGTAGATTTATATATGCCCGTGGAGGCACATGCTAGGCACATGGATGCAATATTTTGGTTTGTTTGTTTTTATGCCCGTGGAGGCACATGTTATGCATGTGGATGCAATATTGGTTTCTGTATATGCCCGTGGAGGCACATGTTTTGCTCCTGGATGCATGTTTGTTTATGGATATGACATGATGTGATTGGTGTGCCAGTCGAGGACACTGTTGGCCATATTATCTGCTACACTATTGAGGTGTCTTGGGACATGTGTGAATGTAATGGATTCAAACTGTCTAACCATTTGTTTAGTGCGCAGGAATTTTCTGAACAGACAGGGATCGCGTACCTGGTAATCATTGTTGAGCTGGGAAACTAGGAGCTGTGAGTCCAAGAAAACGTTGAGGTGACGTATGCTCATCTGGAGAGCAGCGGCCAGGAGACCGGTCACGGCATCGTATTCAGCTTGATTATTGGTGGCGGCACCTAAACATACTCCATCGATGTGAATTAACTCATGTGAAGGGGAGTATATTACCCAAGCTGCGGAGGCGAGATTGGGAGACCAACGGCTTGCACCATCAGCGAAACCGATGTGGCAGAGTGGAAGAGGCTCCATCTGTGGTCATGCAGGGAAAACAAATATTTAGGTTTTTTGAAAATTTTTTGTGAACGAAAAAACGTATGCCTATACTAAAAAATGGACGATGGTGTCCATGAGATTTTCTATGGGTAAAATCTTTTAAGGTACAACCCGTTGCGTGGGTTGCGTAAGGTGTTGCCTTCTGAATCGGTCAGAATGTATGCCCCCTGCCCGAGGCAGGTGTGTATGATGTAGGGGCCTTGCCACATAGACACGAACTTCCCTTTTCAAGTTTTATCATGAGCTTGATCGTAAGCGAGGACAAGGTCTCCCTCCGAAAAGGTTCTTGGGTGGACGCGTTTGTCGTAACTTAGCTTCGATCTTTGTTTAGCGGCTTCCATGTTTTGAATGGCTGTGCGCCGATCTTCATCGGCCTGCTCTAGGAGCAGTAAACGTTGCTCGATCGGGGAAGTATCTGGTAGGAGCTCAACGGCGATGTGTAGAGCTGGGATCTAGCACTCAATAGGGAGGACAGATTCGACACCGTGAACTAAATGGAAAGGGGTAAAACCGGTGGCGGTTTTGGTTGATGTGCGGTAAGCCCAGAGTGCTGGGAAAAGCATGTGATGCCAATTGGACTTGTGGTTGTCTACAGTGCGTTGGAGAATGGTCTTCAAGATTTTATTGATCGCTTCGACTTGGCCGTTTCCTTGGGGGTAATAAGCGGAAGAGAAATGGTGTTCGAATTTCAACATGGCTGATAACTCTTTCCAGACGGCATCTTCGAAGTGAGAGCCGTGGTCAGAGACTAGCTGTTGTGGTACTCCGAAACGAGCGATGACGTGGTTGAAGAAAAACCGCGCCGCGGTGTCCGCTTTGCAGTTATAGGTTGGCATGGCTTCTGCCCACTTGGTGAAATAATCTACGGCCACAATGATGTGTTTGTGACCGCCGGCTGACGGGGGGTTGCAGTCGAGGAAGTCTATGGCCCATTTGCAGAATGGTCCAACAGTGATGACTGGATGAAGGGGGGCAGGGGGGGTTCTTGCTTTGGGGGCAAAGAGCTGGCAGTTCTGGCAATGCTTGACTGCGGTGATGCAATCAGTAAACAACGATGGCCAAAAATAACCTGCCCGAATGATTTTCTGGGCGGTAGCCATGCCGGAGAAATGGCCTCCACAGGCACCGCTATGACAATCATTGAGGACTTGTTCTGCCTCACTATGGGATAGGCAGCGGCGTAAGATAGTATCAACGCCGCGTCGGTAAAGTACATCTCCAATAAGTAGGTATCGGGGTGCGTGGTGTCGTATGCGACGGCGTCCATCACGATCGATGTGTGGTCGGAATTTTTGCGTACGGAGGTAAGTCAAAATGTCTCCGTACCAAGGGTCGTCCGACGAAATGACGAAGATCTGCTCGTCAATCAGGTCCGTATGGATAACGGGTGATGTCGAAGAGGATGGGAGATCTGTAATTAAGTGAGCAAGCGCGAGGGCTTTGGTGCTTTTGGGAGTCTTGAAAGTAAGGTCATATTCCTGGAGGATAATGACCCATTTAGCGACACGACCCTGAAGGAGTCTCCTTGTGAGGAGGTAGACCATGGGGTTGGAGTCGGCCACAACCGTGGTATGACTAAGCAAAATGTAGTGTCGTAGTTTCTGTACGGAAAAGACTACAGCTAGGGCTAATCTTTCCTCATATGGGTAACGTAGAGGTGGGCCAGACAAGGTCTGGCTGACGTAGTAAATTACATGCTCTTTGTGGGAAGCATCTTCTTGGACCAAAACTCCGGATACGGCATGTTCGGATGCCGAGACGTAAAGGGTGAAGTCTTGGGAAAAATCCGGTGGGGATATCAAGGGGGCTTGTGTGAGAGCCTTCTTGAGGGCTTCGAATGCCGTGTCTGCTTGTTCGTCCCAGACAAAGGGTATGTGGGTACGAAGTAAGCGTAAGAATCCATGGACTTTGGTGGCGTAATCAGGAACAAAGCGCCTAAGAAAATTGGACCGACCTTGCAAGCTCTGAAGCTGGCGAAGCGTGCGAGGAGGGGGAAGTTCTAAGATGGCTTTGACTTTCAGGGGATCAACGGTGATCCCGTCCTGGGAAACAATGAAACCCAACAACCGGCCTGCCGGGACGCAAAAGACACACTTGTGTGGGTTCAAGCGGATTTTATACTTACGACAACGCAGGAAAACCTGCCGGAGGTCGCTAAGGTGGTCTGATCGTTTTCGGGAACGCGCTGTGAGGTCGTCAAGATAGACCCGCAGGATGTGGACCAAGTCGTGAAAGCAGTAGGTCATGGCTCGCTGGAAAGTGGCACCAGCATTTTTTAGGCCAAAGGGCATGACTCGATAGGCAAAGGTGCCCCATGGGGTGGTAAAGGCAGTCTTGTACTGATCCTCTTTGCGGATGTGAATCTGGTTGTATCCGGAAAAACCGTCCATGAAGGATAGGACCTCATGGCCCGCACACTCATCAATGAGTTGGTCAATGAATGGCGTGGGGAAATTGTCTTTTGGACAAGCGTGGTTTAGGTCGCGGAAATCAGTGCATACTCTAAGGGTGCCCTGCTTTTTGTTGACAGGGACGGGGTTCGACACCCATGTGGTGTACGGAATAGGGTAGATGAAACCTGCTGTTCGAAGTTTCTCGACTTCAGCCTTGACAGCGGGGAGCTTGGCAGGGTGAATAGGTCGCTGTTTCTGACGAACAGGGGGTACTTCCGGCCATGTATCGATGTGGTGTTCAATAATGGCGGGGTCGAGACCAGGCATCTCGGTATAGGACCAGGCGAAGACGTCTCGGAACTCTTGAAAGAGTTTTTTGTATGCCTGAGTTTCTGCTTGAGTGCAAGATGCGCCCAGCGAGATGAGCTCAGGTTTCCCTGGTGTTATGGAAATGTCTATCTGTATGGTGGGGGAAATGTTGGACATGTTCCCCTCTTCAAAGGCATCCGGTGCTGGGATGGGGTCCTTTAACCAATCGACCTTAGCAGGTATGAAGTCTTTCGACTCGACTGATAGCTGGTTGGATACGGTGGAGGTAGATGCTTCCGGGAGGAAGTACGAGCGATGATGCATATCATCCCAAGGGTAGTCAGGTGCAGTGAGTGTTTCCAAAATCTGCTCGTCAGTATTGAAGTAGTCAGACCATAAATCTAGGGGTTCTGGTTTGAAGGTTGTCGAAATCATATATATCGTATTGACTTCTTCTGACGAGGATGATGGTGGAGGGTGAATCTCCTCGATGAGGGGAGGAGATATCTCTAAATCGGCATTGTTTAACTCGTACAGCGCTGCTCTATAGTCTGGTAGATCAGGGCAATGGTGTGAGTAGTGGCCGTAGACACTGCATATAGCACAAGGATGGTTAGTGCGCAGTGTTTTGTCGCGAGGCTGTAGAGGTGGCTCTAATCTGACTACTGGGATTCCTATGTCATCGTCCAACATATTCATATGTTCTTGGAGTGCCGGTAAATGTGGGCATTGATGAGTTGGATGGCCAATTTCATCGCATAATGAACATTTGGGGGGAGCTCGAAACACCGGTGGGGGTTTGGCTGTCTTAGGAGGTGGTATGGCAGTGTAGGGTTGTGGACCTCTGCCCCCAGTGGGCTTAGCAAGGAGAGGGGGATCCTTGGACGTCGACGCAATCGTGAGACCTGGAGGAGGTTTCGTTGACGACGAAGGAATATGGAGATTAGGAGGAGGTGTCGTTGCCGACGAAGGGATCGCGACGCCAGGGGGAGGTTGATTTGTGGTAACAATAGGTTGTACCGGTTGGAGGACGACGTCTGGTGTCGGTAATCGAACGGGAGGCGGAATGTACCATACGGGTAATCCCAATGTTAGCCCGGGTAGGCTAAGGGTAGCCATAACCGGGGCGCTTACTACACCTGAAGGAGGAAATAGGAAGGGGATGGTGTGGATGGGTGTAACACCAATGTGACTGGGGATCAATGGTGGTTGACCGCCGGGTGTTTGCGTATTCTGCGAAACAGTACAGAGGTTTGCGACTTGGGTCTCCGGTGACGGTGGTGGAATGGCCTGGAATGTAGAGGTCATTGGTGTATCCGAATACAGTCCGGGTGCTACAGAAGACACAAAGGAGGTAACAGCACTAGAAGTGGGTTGTTCAATCATGGGGAGAACATTCTCCGGTGCTGCAGGGGCGTTGGGGTCATAGTAGGTGAGTTGGTCAATTTTGACCACGCGGCCCTCATGGGGGAACATCATGGTGCGGAAGACGGAGGAGGCGACCGCTTTCATGGCATACATGTAACTGCGGCCAAGTAAAAGGTTATAGTCTAGTTGGGCGTTAATGACCTCTATGTCGATGAGCACAGTCTTCCCACCTAATTGGACGGGTACCTTGGGTAATAAACCGTGAGGTTGAGCTGACCGGCCGTCGTAGGCCCGCAATGCAGTGGTGGATTGCTGGAGAGCAGGGGAGCCCAACTTTTGCCAAACAAAAGTGGACATGACGCATGTGGATGCACCCTCGTCGATGATACATCGATGGATGACAAGATTCCGAATAGAAACGGAAACTTGGACTGCTATGGTAGAAGGCAGCCGTGGTTCAGATTGGTCTAAGTCAAAAGTCATCAAGTTCGAATCATTTGGGTCAATAGCCCCAATGGCGGAAAGTAAAGTCTTACGCTGAGAAGGACAGGTTTTTAAGACTTCTAACGCAGACATGGCTGCGGGAGATTGAGCTAAGTCATCTACGATGTTGTAATTGGACGCAGCTCGTACATTGGGGTTGTTGTTGATTCGGCGAAGGGGGAAGCGAGGTGCTTTAGAAGCGCCATCAAGTGGAAACTGAGGTATACGCAATGTCTGATCAGTGGGATTAGCAGTGGTATCCTTTTCGGCGGGAGGGGCTTCAGAAGTCGGTCCGTATTGATTTCGACGGGTTTGGACATTGACGTCAGCGGTGGACATCATCAATAAGTGGTGGGTACCTGAATCAAACATGGGTTGATCAGGAGCTGTGTAAGTTATTTGTTGTGGTTGCACGTTGCCCTGTTGGGGGGCTAACGGCTGGGTGTTTACCACTCCCTGTGTTGGAAAGGGGTTTTGGAGAACCAGAGGTTGTTGTGGAGGTGGTGGGGGGTTGGGTGGTGGCTGAGGAGCCGCCTGCCCTTGACGATGGGCGTCATTTGTCCATAGTTGTCGAGCTCGCTCGAGATGTGGGCAAGCGTGGGTATAGTGGCCATAGACACCACAAATGGAACAAGGATGGTTTGTCCGTAAATTAGCGTTTTTAGGTTGCTTAGGTGGCCGATCAGGATTCTGATGAGCGGGCGCCGCGTTATTGTTTTGCGGGGGCTGGGTAGGCTGTGGAGCTTGGTTTCGGTTTTGATTGTTTCCACGGTTGCGTCCTCTTCCGCGGTTGGGTTGTCCACCCTGGTTGCGTTGGTTATTTTGATATTGGGGCTGCTGTTGTTGTGCGTACACATGCCCTTGAGCATTGGGGGGATTCTGAGGAGCCGCAGGTGCGGGAGCAGGTTGCGGTGGATAGTATGCAGGTGGAGCTGGAGGTGGTCCAGTTGCCTGTTGGGGTTGTTGGTACCCCTGCGCTGGTGGAGGTGTGAGGTTAGCCGGTGCAACCGGTTGTGGGTAATGCATGGGCTGTTGTGGAAACTGCATGGGGTTTTGTACCGTAGGTTGAGCATAGTATGTAGGAGGTACATATGCTGATGGTGCTTGGCCATAACAATGTTGTGGACAAGAGGGTCCATGAACATGATGGGTCTGGTTTATTGGAGCATAAGAAGTTGTCGCTCCGGAACTGGATGTAGCCCTAGAAAGGTCTGGAGCGGGCATGGTGCTCACCATACTGAAAGGTTTTGCTTGCGGTGTAATTTGGCCAATAATGCCATCAGCGGCATGTGATGCCCCCGGTGTGTCACCGCGTGCAGAGTCGCCTCGTGGGGCGTCAGGTATGATGGTGTATAGGTATCCTGATTGGGCATAGATAAGGTCAAACTGTTGGGCCTTAAGGATGGCCTCCTCTTCAGACTGGGGTCTTTCAGAAGCTACATCCTTCGCAATGAGGGGAAGGAGGGATTTAAGGAACCAGTCTAAAAAGATTCGGTCGTCTAATTTGATCTTGCATAGGCTTCGGCGCCGACGCCAATCATGGATATGGTCAGTGATGTGCGTGGCTGTGTTCTGTCTGCAAGACAGCAAGATCTCAACGCCCGCATCATAGCGGACCGGTAGCTGAAAGAACTGCAGGAAGGTTGAGGCAAGGGAGGTAAATGTGGAATGCGTCCCATGGGGTTGCTCGATATACCATTTGGCTGCAGAGCCAGTGAAGGTGCGCTGTAATAAACGGAGGCGGACAGAGTCGTCCACTATGGAGTTGGAGGAACACCATAAGTGGAAAGACATGACGTGGTTCTGGGGGTCTTCTCCGGCCTTTCCCTCAAACTTAGGGATGTCAGAGGGAAGCTTAGTGGGCATATGGGGCCAAGCAGGATCATGTCTAATGGGGTCATTCGTAAGCCTAGCTAAATCTGGCAAGTTGAGACTTGCCATGTACGGTAGACTAGCGGGTGTGGTGACCGGAACCGGGATTTGCCTAGCCATTGTGGTATGGTGTAGGGGTCCAGTAGCTCCTATAGGTATGCTGGGTATGGAGGGTATGTGCCCTCCAAAAGGTGTGGCCTGATATGGGTTAGCACTCCCAAGTGCAACCTGGGTTACACTTGGGTTAGGAATCGCACTAGGGATTCCTGGTATAGTACTACCGAGTGCAACATGGGTTACACTTGGGTTAGGAATCGCACTAGGGATTCCTGGGATAGCATTCCCAAGTGCAACAGGAGTGACACTTGGGTTAGGAATCGTACTAGGGATTCCTGGGATAGGGTTTGTGGAAACCGAAGGGGGTATGACCCCCATGTTGGGCATGCCCATGACAGGTTGTGGTCCTGTGCTAGGCATTCCTAAATGTGGAGTGTTACCCATATTGGGCATACCCAAGGGGGTGGGTGTTGTCATGGATGGTATCCCCGCAGAAAGGTCTGCGGATGTCTGACCTATGGTTAATGTAAATTGTGGATCTTCTGGTGTTCCAGACATAATTGCGGTAGGTGGTAACTCTGTGGGGTTTTCGGATTCTACCTCCAAATCAAAGGTGAAGTGGGGTATGTCAGAATCGGATGACCGTCTAGATGATCGACGATGTGTCGAATCAAGGGATAATGCTCTGCGTCCGTGACGTGGAGAGCCAAGTGGACTAAACTCTGGGAGTTCGCCCTGTAGACGACGAGAACGTCTAGAATTCTCAATGGTGAGAATATGTTTTTTATGTAAAAATTTGTTTTAAGTATCAGGTGATGATGATGTATGTAAAAGACTCAAAACCCTAATGCAACCAAGGGTGCAAAAAGGGGAGTGAAAAAAGAAGGCTCACAGGCCAAAAAATCAATCCTCAAAAAATGCACTTATTCTAGCAGCTGTGCTACAATAAGTGGAGGAATGCAACAACCGGTCAGAATACCAACATGCAAGCGGCTCTTAGAAAAAATCGGTGTAACTAGACTCAAAAGGTGGTAAAGATCATGCAAACACCTAATCTAAAAGTATTGTGACTCAAACAGACGATATCCCCTGCAAGGTGATGAAATCCAAGTCAGACAATATGAATGTAGAGACAACGGCTAGATATCCCCCTACCGGGAGGGACACCGGGTAATCAATCCTAAAAAGACAGGCTACTAGGATACTCCGTTCATGACGCGTCGAGAAAAGGTAAATCTGCCGTTTGGTCCTTTGATCGCAATATCCCAATACAGGGATATCCCGAGAACTGCGAATGGTAGCCCTTCGGTTACTGAATGGGTTTCGGTATCCCACTCAGGCTTCCGGAACCATCCTCGCGACTTCAACCCTCCTAGGGGAGAGGCCTTCCCACAAACCGGTTGTGACCGCGCCAAAAAGTACTAAGAGATTTTAGCTCCCTAATTGGACAACTTCTATGTCTCAGATGTATGAACTGAGGGGTGTTATTGGAACACCTATCCCCCCAATACTACCTAGCTACAAGAATTCTTTTCGTGTTCCCCAAGTGGGGTTAAGAGTGTGTTCAAATTAGGGTAAGTTTTAAGTCTTAGTTCAATTAAGTGATCGTGTGAGTGCACGTGAGGTGTTATAAACTGAACTTGAAAAAATTAAATGCTTTAAGGGAAATTTTTCAAAAAATAAAGGACTTTTCGAAAAATAACAAGCAAATATTTAAGACTTTTTTCACTAAAAGAAATTAATTTGCTTTTTCAAAAATAACTCAAAAAATAATGGATTTTTTGGATTTATGAAAGCAAATAATAAACTTCTAAAAGAAATAAATGGATTTCTTCGTTTCAATAAAATTTGCTAAGGGCAAGATTCTAAAGAAGTAAACAAGAAAAAATTTGAATCTAGATAAAGAATGCAAAATGAATCTTTCTTTCACTTTCTTGAAAATTTTTAAAAAGATTTCTATGTATGCACTTTTAAATAGTAAAATTTTTTTTCTAAATCTGGAAAATATGCAGGATTTTATGCTGTAAAAAATATGCTATGGGCAGAAAGTACAGTAAAAAATATTTTTCAAAATCGGGATGGCCGAATGAAAAAATTCAGCCGCGCGGGTTTTGGACGAACAGCCGCGATGGGCCGCGCGGGTTTTGGCCGAACAGTCGCGATGGACCGCGCGGGTTTTGGACGCACAGTCGCGATGGACCGCGCAGGTTTTGGGCGCACAGTCGCGATGGACCGCGCAGGTTTTGGGCGCACAGTCGCGATGGACCGCGCAGGTTTTGGGCGCACAGTCGCGATGGACAGCGCGGAAAAAGGCCGCGAAGCCGCGGTGTGCAGCGCGGAAAAACACAGAACAGTCGCGATGGACCGCGCGACTGTCTGGAAAAAGGCCGCGATGGACCGCGCGGAAAAATGCAGAAAAGTCGCGATGGACCGCGCGACTGTCTGGCAAAAAGCCGCGAGGCGGAAGCCGTGCACGGAAAACGAGAAAGGAACTCGAAAATTTAAAGTTTAGGGCTGTTTTTTGGGGCCAAATCTCAGAACAGCAATGGATCTGCTGTCTAAGATGGCAGATCTATGGATCTAATGGTTAAAAACTCATAAAAACTAAGATTTAATGGCAAAGCTAGAGATCTAAAGTTCAAACCAAAGCGGAGTCGCCAAAAACTGTTGGCTCGGTTTTGCAACCAAGCTTAGTGCTATGGGCACCTACTAACTAGTAGTAGCAGTTTCAATAGAAATAAAAACAATAAACTAAATAAACAATACTTTTCATGGATCTAAACAAGAATCTAAGCAAATAATGTAAATATTTCAAAATCAAGAACAAGAAACATAATAAATAATTTTTTGTATTGAAAAGTGGGGGGCAAGCAAGTGCTTGCGATATTACCTTCAATGGTGAAGGTTGATGTTGAGCAACTCCCAAGATGAGTAGCTCCAAACTCCAATAGGTCTCTTTCTCCAAGGTTGCTTCAATGGCTAAAAGTGCTCATGGGAGATTTCAGCAGCATAAGGATGAGATAATGGAAGGATGTGAAATGAGGAGCCCCTACCACCTTTTTATAGGTTTTGGTGGTGAGGAATACCATTTATGGTTTTGTGGAAACCAATGGTATTGACCAACATGGTTTAGGTAATTTTCCCTCCTTTTTCCTTTTTTGAATAAAAATAATATTTTAATTCCCTTTTTAATATTTTTGGGAATTTGGACCCTTTTTGAGGGTTTTTTATGATTTTCTTGGAAAAATAATGTTTTTTAATGGAAAAAGGGGTGTACCAAGGTCTTTTGGTGACCTTTTGTTGGTTTCAGAGGCTCAGATGGTGAAAAAGTGGACAAATGGGTCATGTGAATAGGGAAATGAGCTAGTGAGCACTTTTTAGGTGTTAACACTTGGCAAGATCTTTGTCCTTTGTCTTTCCCACAAACTTCGTTGCGGGATCATCACCTCACTTGTTGAGATGGGTGATTCGGTGGATGAGGTCGATATTGATATCGATCCTGTGGTCGAGCCACAAATAGTCCTGGTGCGTGCACGAAAACAAAGTGCGCACCACTGCAGTACACTCGGGACTTCGATCAAAATGTGGTATTCGTAGGAGATTCAACAACCTGGATGGCACCAGGATCTTGAGCCAGTCCTATGTGGCGATGACATGTTTCCCCATTTTCTCATCATTCCTTCGGCACATATATTGGTCAGGCTGGAACTAAGGATATTTTGGATCTTTAGGGTCCTTCCCCTCTAAGATATCATGATATGAGAACTTACATCCCCCTAGCTTTCCAATTAAGTTCTCAAGGATACGCACATCGCTGGAAATCGGTGGTAAAGGAATTTCATATTGTGCATTCTTGAATAGGTTAACCACTGGCATGTCAAGCCTTATGGGTGGAATATACTCATGTGTGAGGTAGATTGGCCTATCCCCAAGTGGTAGCGGTGGAACGGGCCTCACAATTCCTCCTGCATTCGGCTTCTCATGGTCCTTTATCGACTAATTATCCTTTCACTACATGGCTGGTGCGTGGCGTGGCGAGCTTCTTGACCCAAAACCCCTCTCTGGAACATAATTTTTGATGGGTGTTTTCATTAACCCCGCAAGCCTGTAGTGTTTAAAATCCCTCACAACATGTTCGACTGTTGACTCAAGATTGTTCATGCACTCATTGGAAGAAGCTTAAACTCTTTTTGTGGTAAAATGGAAAATCATAGTAAAGCCCACGACTCTGTGCGTAGCGCTATTTATAGGCGCAGCGAACCTTAAGGCGCGCCCACAAACAAATAGATAGACATTAAATGTTGTGACCATTGGCCAAATACACAGAGTATCTTGGTCCTTTCCTTCATTGAATGCGTTAGAAATGACTAACTTTATGTTAAATGCAAAAGCGGTCGTTGGCGAAAACACTGTATAACGACTATTTTTTCGACCGACATTTTAACGGCTAGTTCCTTTGAACTTCGCTCATAGCTTATACAAAATTTTCGAAGTTCCTCTATGCACTTGTGCTCCTTATTTTTAACTTCGCAGTCGCGCTTCCTATTTGTACTTCGCATCACATTTTTCGACGTGCACTTCGCATCACATATTTCATAGAACTTCGCGATTCACCAAAATTGTGTACAAACTTTGCGCAAATTTTAGTGTCCAATTTCAACTGTACTTACACTTAAAAGTTTCTTCGTTATTGATCAACTGAGGTATGGCAAAGTAGGACTATCCCTGTAGGGTTTTAGTCTACTTCCATTAATAAGACCTATTAGGTTTTCTCCCATTAATGTGGCTAGCTAAACTGCACCACCATTAGTAACATTCTTGACAACATATGTCCCTAGCCAATGCATCTTAAATTTTCCAGGAAACTTCATGAATTTATTGTCATAGAGGAGGACAAGGTCTCCTACGTGAAAGAATTTATACTTGATGTGGAAGTCATGCCATGATTTTTCTCTATAGTACCCAACCAAGTGTAGTAGCCTTTCTTCCATTGTCTCATCATTTGCCATGTCTGTGAAAGCTGCAATTCTCAAACTTGGTACTATGCATTCCATTGGCATCACAACTTCCTGTCCATATGCTAACCTAAAGGGTGCATTGCCTGTCAACTTCTTGCAAGTCGTCCTTTATTCCCATAGCACAACTGGTATTCACAAATCCCAATCATCCCTATTTGTATTACATACCTTATTCAGTGCATTTTCCAACACTTTGTTAAAAGATTCAACTATTCCATTGGCCTGTGGATGATATGGTGTGCTCTTCTGATGGTAAATCTGAAATTCCTCAGTCAGGGTTTCGATGGTTCTATTCAAGAAGTGAGGTCCCTTATCGCTCATTAGGATATTTGGAAATATAAACCTTGTGAGGATGTTTTCAAAAATGAACTACACGGCAATAACTGCGCTACAATCCTTTACTAGTTTTGCCTTTGCCCATCTAGTTAGATAGTCTGTAGCTGTAATGATGTATCTTGAGCCAGTTCGCTTCCCTGGTAGGTTTATAGGTCCCGCAAAATCAATATCCCACTTATCAAAGGCTTGCAAAGTCAATTTTGGAATTAGTGGAATTTAATTTCTACGAGATGGCTTCCTATTCTTTGGAAAACATCGTAATTGCGGCAATGCTCCTTCAAATCCTTGTGGAGTGTAGGCCACCATAGTCCTGCTCTCAAAATTTTCTGCACAGTGGCTCTTCCTGCGTAGTTTCCTCTAGACACCCTTGAATGTGCTTCAACAAGTATCAATGGTTTCTCATGTTCTAGCACACATCTACGTAGTACTTCATCCGGTCCTAGCTTGTATAATTGTCCTGCAATTATGGTGAAGTCAGCTTATTTTAATACCAGTTGTTTCTTCTGTTGCACAGTAAACTCTGTAGGTGCCAATCCTATGGTCAAGAATTCTACAATATCCTTATAATACTCATCTTCTATTTGAATAGAAAACAACTGCGCATCTGGTAGACTATCCTCCAGGTTGGTAGGTTCTTTGCCTGATTCAATTCTGGAAAGATGGTCAGGTCCTGAGTTCAGCCTTCCTGGCTTAACAATGATTTCAAAATCATACTCCTGAAAGAGTAACAACCATCTATAGATTCTTCCCCCTAACACTGGTTTATTGACTAGGTATTTCAAAGCTGAATGGTCAGTAAACATGCAAAAGTGTGCACCTAACAAATAATGTCTGAACTTTTGCAGTGCGTACACCATGGCTAATCCTTCTCTTGTTTTTGTTGTATAATTATTTTCTGTTGAGGATAGCTTTCTGCTTGAGAATGCAATAGGATGGTCGATGCCCCCCTCACCTGGATGAGCTAGCACAATGCCTAGTGCTATGGATGAAGCGTATACATATACGTGGAGTGGTTTACTTTAGTTTGTAAAAACTAGAATAGGCACAATTACCATCCTTTCTTTCAATGTGTCACACCCTTTATGACAGTCCTCAGTCCATATGAACTTTGCTTTCTTCTTCAACAATTTTTCCATAGGTGCAGTGATCTGCGCATATTCTTTGATGAACTTACTATAGTACCCTATGTGTCCCAATGTAGTGCGTAGCTGTTTTACAGAATTAGGTGCTGGAAAATTCACAATAACTGTGATTTTTGTTGGATCAACCATCTGTCCTTGTTTACAAACAATGTGTCCTAGTAGAATTCCACAGGGAACACAAAAGATGCTTTTCTTCAAGTTGAGGGAGCTCTGATGTTGTCTACACTTTGCTAACATTAGTCTTAATATGTCATAATGGTTCTTCAATAACCCAAATACTGTCCAATCATCAAAATACACTTCTAAAAATTTATGGATAAAATCCTTAAATGCAACAACAACTACTCTAGAAAAGATAGCAGGTGAATTCTTCAAACCAAAGGGCATAACTGTGTACTGAAATGAGTCCCATTCAGTGGCAACTGTGGTCTTGTGTCTATTTGTTGTATCAATTATTATTTGATGATATCCGTAAAATCCATCAGTGAAAGAGTATGCTTCATTCCCTCCAACATTATCTAATACTTCCTCTGTTAATGCAGTAGGAAATGGGTCATGCAGCGATGCATCGTTTAGCTTTCTGATATCTACGCATATCCTGATTTCATCTTTAGTTTTCTTTTCCTGGATAACCATGGGACTTATCCATTCTGAATCTTCTGCTGGTTCAATGATTCCTACCTAAATCATCTTATCCAGCTCTTCCTTTACTCTTCCTTTGTATCTGGGATTTAGTCGATAGGGTCTTTGCTTAATAGGCTTTGCATCCGGCTTGAGAGGTATTTTCATGACTCCCAAGTCGCCCAAAATGCCTTTCATTTCAGAAAAATTCGTAGGAAATAAGTATTCATATTCGCGGAGTAAATCTATTATCCGTGCTACCGTCTCCTCATCCCAGTAATCCCCTATAGAAGCGAACTTCGGTTCTTCAGTAGTTCCAATGTTCACTTTCGAGTTTTTATAGGATTGCTTAGATCCAAAATTTCCAATGGAGGTCCTTCTACTTCGCGCTCTCCTTCCGACTCATGTATGTTAACATTGAGCATGTCATCATCCTTGCTTTCCTCTTAATCTTCACCTTCATCCAAAGCGAAGTTATAGCATTCCAAGGCATGCTCTAACTGTCTTTCCCACTCTGGTTGTTGATACATTGGTTCTGGTGTGTCATTGAATACCTTCTTTTTGATGATCTGCAAAGATTCATTTATACTTGGATAGTCATCCTAAAAACTGAAAGTCGCTTGGAAGTTCTTAGTCATGATGGACCATTCTACTATTTCTCTGCAAAGTTTTCTTTTTGTGTACCAGTTCTTTGTAATTTGTTCCATTGTGTGCACAAACCAATGGACCCATGGCTTGTGGTACATGTTTCCATGCTTTCGTGCAAAGGTTTATGTGATCTCTAGGATCAGTTTTTCCATTATATTTCACCTGTACAAGCTCAGTTTATTCTATTCTGATTTACATCATGTGCTTACATTCTTCCCTTGTGGTCATATTCTGCTTATGCGCATCCCACCATCTAGTAGGTGTAGCGTGCAGTGCTGTATCTAATGCTGCTAACTTGTGTTCATATGAGATTGATATAAGATATTCTTGAAAAAATGCATGAATATTACTTAAGCCATCATAAGTAGGGATTGAACGTACCTCTATTCCAATCTAGCGTAGTGATCTAGTGAGCTGCATGCATCTTCTTGCAGATACTTCGTGCATTCTGCTCTTCCAATTTTCTAGTCCTGCATCTGAGTCTGATATGCAAGAACTGTCACATCGACAACTCAATGTTCCATCATCAATTGGATTGACATAATCTGCCTGATTCACCGTCATCTTGTAGATATGATCCAGATCTTGAGTTCTGCATTCTTCTCGTATCGGTTCAATATATCTAGGCCTATGTAAAGGATCCAAGGGTACGATGACCCTGATATCTGGTCTTCGAATACCATCTACTTCTTTTCAAATTGATAATTGCGAAGTTATCAATTGCCCAATATATTCCTAATAGTGTAGGATATGGTTGGCTATCATATATGATCTCGATCACTTCGAAGTATGCTCTACTTCGCACTCCATCAATGTCAACGAGGGCATTTGATAATCTCCCAATGTGTATGATTTTTTGTTGATTGGATAACCTCAACTATATTGATGACCATGATAAATTCAGATTTCCCATTTGTTCCCATGTCTGCTTTGTCAAGACATTTAATTATGAGCCTAAGTCAAGGATAATCTCATCCATTTCAAAATCCTCAATCTACGCATTTAGTCTCATTTCTCTTCTGTTTCTTTTGTGATTCTTGATATGATGAACCATTCTATGTGCTTCATTTACTACATTATGTTTCTCGTAATGACTCAGTAGGCTCTGTAGTTCTTCCAAAGAATTTTCATGCTTTAACAACTTTATGCAGCTCTGTAAAAGCTGCGCAACAGGACTCATCATGTCTATTGCAGTACGTGATCGATCATACGAAGTTGGCATATCCATCACAAGTGATGTCTCACTTCACAACTTGATTCTTGGAGTTAAAAGTTCTGGATCTTTGAAGGTGTATTGGAGAAAACTCACTATGGCTTGGGAATACCACAACAGACAGATGACTACCAGAAATCTACTCAATTCTCAAAACAATGCTATTATAAATGACAATGTTAAAATAATGGAGAAATGTAACCAACCTCGATCCAACGTTTGATGTAGATCCCCGTTGGAGATTTCAATCCACGCACATCCAAGCAC
This sequence comes from Larix kaempferi, assembly GCA_027924585.1. NCBI lineage: Eukaryota > Viridiplantae > Streptophyta > Pinopsida > Pinales > Pinaceae > Larix > Larix kaempferi. Next base: position 2,223,856 of record BSBM01000430.1, on the reverse strand, counting down.
TTGTAATCTGCAAATTAGTCTTGACAACCAATATCTCACAAGTACATGTGATATATAAATGAAATTAACATTATCAATAACAATGGTCCATAATATCATAAGCAAATGTAACCCAATGTATAATAAATGACATTCACACCATGAATGGACGAGAATATGAGTATTTCTATTAATGAACAAGAAGAAGTACAAAGTGATACAACCTCTTGCTAGCAACCAATCTGAACTAAGATTTAGATCAATCCACTTGTGCCTCCACCACTTCAATCCTCCATGAAAGGCAAACTCAAAATAGCAAGGAGTTTGGAAGGTGAACACAAATGGTTCACAACTACAAGGATCAATGAGTGCAGACTCATAGTGGACTTGAGCACAAATATTATTGTGGCAACTCTGGTGCAGATCACAGGATCCAAAGCACTACATTAGGCATCCAGACCGGTGATGTTCTATGCATCACAATGCTTGCATCCCACTATATTCGACTAGTGTACTACTCTGCTGGTGTCTATGAAGACACAACTGATAGAATGCAAAGAAGGGAAGGCCAAAAACTTTGGGTATGGTAGCATCCTCTGTAGTTTCTTCTTTGAGAGGGTTTCGGGACTTAGCCCGAGGGTGGATGTCCCTCCTCACAGTCTCCGAGATACAGCCCTGACCTGGTGGGATGAGATATTGACACGACAGGATGGTGGCCGTCTGGCGTCACCATATACTGAAGAGTTCTTCCACTGCTGGAACCGGCAGGTGATTTCTATCGAGGACTACCCCTATGCGGGTATAGACTTCAGACAGGACCGTGACATGCCGCTCCCACCAGGTGCAGCCTTCGAAGACATCGGTGACTACTCTTTTGGTTTTGTGTTTTTTAAATTTTTATGGATTTTTTATTATAGTTGAAATGCAAAACATATTTTTGGTGGTAGTATCATGTGCTAATGGGTGACTGTTTGCTCGCAGACAAAGGCCCAGTGAGACCCGAGGGCTTCCCGAGACATGGTCGTCGGGGTAGAGATGAGGTGGCAGCAGATGCTGCAGTAGGGCGCACACTCCAGATGTTGCGGCACAGCATATCATAGATGGTTTCCCAAGTACCACTGATAGAGGTATCCTGACTACTTGAGGCTATGTAGCGCCAGATAGTGGGTGTTCCCAGGGAGTGGGTGTGGCTACTGCAGCGAATGGCCAACGCAGTACAGTACTACTATGAGACACATCCCGTCGATGCGGCAGCTAGAGCTCCTCAGAGGGAATATATATCCCAGGGTCTCATCATTTTTTGTATCGATATGTATATTTTTGAGGGCTACGGGCTCTAGTCTTGTATGACACTACCATTTTTGGACATATTTATATATATATATACAACTTTGGTTCTCGGTTCTATTATATGTGTGTATGGTTCAAATGTATGAATGTCTTTGTATTTATGTGCTTCATGATGAATGTGACAAATGCCAATCTAATACATAGTTAGCGTATGCATCAGATATATAATTATGACTTCTCGAAATGTGAATATATGTAATGGAAACAAAATGTCTCTCCAAGAGTCGTACCTTAAGGAATATCCGTAGTAATGTAGGGTCTCGTACACGGTACTTCCCATTCAGCTGAGACACAACTAGTTGTGAATCCAGGCGGACTTCTAAAGACTAGATACCATGTGAAATGGCATCCCGAAGTAGCTCGACAACGGCGCTATACTCAGCCACATTGTTAGATGTAGGACTGAGACAAGCACCTCTTGAGGATACAACTAGATGGTCAGGTGAAAAGATAACCCAAGTAGAAAAAGCAAGCTGCTGCGTATGTCGGCTACCACAATCCGTGAAACCTAAGAACGTAGGACATCCCGCTGACATCTGTCAATCAAACAGAAGCTAATCAGCAGACCCGACAACCAAAAAGAAATCCTAGACTATGTACAGAAAAACTATACAATAGTGTACAAAAGTATCAACCCGAACCAAAGGTTCAAGCGTAATACCGCTTGAGGTAGAGCCCATTTCTAGGCTCCTTCAAGACAACTCCCTCGTAATCTTCTAACTCATAAGCTCCTTTTTCCAGGACCCGCCTCACAATGTAAGGACCGTGCCACATGGGATTGAACTTGCCTGCCCCCAGGGGTTCTTTAGCTTGGTCATACAAGAGTACCAGGTCACCTTCAACATATTGCTGGGGACGGACATACCTATCATATTGAACCTTGGCACGACGCTTGTTAACATCAATGGCCACAACGGCATCTCAATGGTGTTCGTCAAGTTGCTCGAGGTGTACTAAACGTTGCTCAATCTCTGTTGTATCAGGGAGGAGCTCTATGGCTAGCTTGAGCGAAGGGATCTCGCATTCAATCGGTAAAAGTGACTCCACACCATGAACCAACTGGAATGGTGAGAACCCGGTGGCAGTCTTAACTGCGGTTTGATATGCCCACAAAGCAGGATATAACATGATATGCCAATTGGTCTTACTTTGTTGGATGGTACATTGGAGAATGGTCTTCAAAGACTTATTTACTGCTTCAACCTGACCATTTGCTTGAGGATAGTAGGAAGACGAGTGTTCCTGACGAAACCCAAGCTTGAGAGACAAATCCTCCATCATCTTATTTTGAAAGTGACTGCCATGGTCATTGACAATCTCTTTCGGGATACCGAATCGAGTGATAATATGGTTGAACACGAAATGGGATGCAGTAACACCACCAGCTTTAATGGTAGGCATGGCCTCAGCCCATTTGGAAAAATAATCCACAGCCACAATAATATGATGATACCCCCCAGCCGAAGCTGGTTTGCAATCCATGAAATCTACCCCTCACTTAGTGAAGGGACCGACAGTGACAACTGGATGGAGGGGCGCTGGATGCGAGTGTATGTTTCGAGAAAACACCTGGCAAGGGTGACATCTCTTCACAACGTTAATACAATCTTTAAAGATAGTAGGCCAAAAATAACCCGCTCGCATAATATGCTGGGCTGTAGCAAGCCTAGATAAGTGACCGCCACATGCCCCCGCATGGCAATCATTAAGTACCTATTCTGCTTCTTCGTGAGTCAAGAAACAACGGAGAATGGAATCCTTTCCTTTACGATACAAAGTGTCACCGACGATAGTATAATCTTTAGCGTGATGTCTCACACGCCGTCGCTTGTCTTGTGAATAATGCGGGGAAAACTTCAAAGTTTGGAGATATCTAATGACATCCGCATACCAAGGGTCCTCGATCGAGATAAGAAATAGGTGTTCATCCACAAAGGAATCTTCATGAATGACATCCTCATCAAGCCGTGGAAGGTCCGATATAAGCTCAGCGAAAACCAATGATTTCACCGATTTTGCAGAAGCAAACTCGAGATAAAATTCTTGAAGGATCACAATCCATTTATTATACTTACCCCCGATAAGGCGTCGTGATAGCACGAACTGAAACGGATTGATATGATCTACAACAGTGGTTGTTCGAAGCAAAATGTAATGCCGTAACCGCTGGACTGCATGAACAGTCGCAAGTGCCAGCTTTTCTACGTGGGTGTACCTTAGTTCAGCGTCTACTAAATTTCGACTAAGATAATAGATAACATGCTCGACGAGCGCATCATCTACCTGAACCAAGACCATGCCAATAGTCTCTTGAGACGCGACCACATAAAGAATGAAATCTTGTGTAAAGTCCGGCGGACTAAGCACGGGGGCCGATACCAAAGATTTCTTAAGGGTGTCGAAAGACTGCTGGGCTCGCTCATCCCAGATAAAAGGTGTGTCTTTCTTCAATAGGCGTGCGAAACCTTTAGTAATACTAGCATAGTTAGATATAAAATGACGCAGAAAAGTAGCTCTCCCTTGGAGGCTCTGAAGTTGAAACAGATTACGCGGAGGAGGCAGTTGAAGTATTGCCTCAACTTTGAGAGGATTGACTCTAATACCCTCTTTCGAAACAATGAATCCTAGAAGGTGACCAGTCCTAACAACGAACATGCATTTGTTTGGATTCAATCGAATTTTGTAGTTAATACATCGTTTGAGAATCATACGGAGGTGCTTGGGGTGGTCCACTCTCTTGCGATAATGGCCAGCAAGATCATCCAAGAAAACTTCCATAATCATCTTAAGATCGTGAAAGGCATAGGTCATGGCTCGCTAAAAAGTAGCTCCGGCGTTCTTGAGGCTGAAGGGCATTTTCCGGTACGCAAAAGTTCCCCATGGACAAATAAATGCCGTTTTATGTTGGTCCATGGGTTTGATTTGAATCTGATTATAACCCGAGAATCCGTCCATGAATGAAAAAATTTCACTTCCCACACAAACATCCAATATTTGATCAATGAATGGAGTGGGGAAGTTGTCTTTCAGACATGCATGGTTCAAATCTCTGAAATCAGTGCATACACGGATCGTTCCCTGCTTCTTATCCACAGGAACGGGGTTTGACACCCATTCGGTAAGGGGAATGGGGTAGATGAAACCAACTTTGAGCAGTTTCTCCACCTCTACCTTAATAGCAGCTGCCTTCCTAGGGTTCACAGGACGTAAGCATCGTCGAACCGGTTTAGCATCAGGATACGTTCTAATTTCATGTTCAACAATGCAGGGATCTATTCCTGACATCTCCTCATATGACCAGGAAAAAGCTTCCCGGAGTTCAGTAAACAAATCAGTGTAAATAACAATCTCCTCAGGAGTGAAATCGGCACCAACGTAAACATTCTCAATCTTTCCGGGAGTGTGGGAGATGTTGATCGAAGTGGTTGGGGAAAAGGCCATATTCCCCTCCAAGAAAACATCATGTGACTGCAAAAGAGCCACAGGGTGACCAACCATCTCGGCTAGAGTCATCCTAAACTCTTCCTGCTCAATGAGCTCAAGGTTGGGAAAGAAATAAGATCGATTGTGCATATCTTCCCAAGGACTCTCACTACCACACATGGCTTCGAGGATATCTTCATCCGATGGAAAAGCATCATCGAGGCAATCGTGAGAGCAAGATGAGTTGGCTGCCCAAACTGACAGCGTAATAGGATCTTCTTCAATTGTCTGGGAAGAAGAGAGATCCGGATCTGTAGTGGTTTGTTGGATGTGATCATAAGTGAGCTCCGCTACAGATAAAGGCATAGACATCCCGACGTGCGCAATGTCTCCAGAGATAGAATCTGCGGATGGAAAAATCCATGGATCACCACAATAGGAAGTCCGAAATGGCATACTATTCAAAGGAGGAAATGCACTGTCGGAAATGGTTCCAATAAAATTCACAGGTGCAGAATGGTTAAAAGTTCCCATTAACGAGGGGTACATTCCAACACCTATGTTCCAAGTTGCTGATTGAGAATCAGAAACTTACGGGACTACTGATCCCGTGGATGTTGTGGAAGGAGTGCCAACATAATCCAGTTGATCGATTGTCACAATCTTGCCTTCATGGGGAAAGCAAATAACTTGAAATACAGTAGACGCGATAGCCTTCATAGCGTACATCCAGTTCCGACCCAGTAAAAGGTTGTAGTCGATGGGTGCATCAACCAGTTTGACTTCAATAGGCATGGACTTACCTCCCAAGAAGACAACAAGGGAAGGGATAATTCCATGTAGCGATTTACCGTCGAATGCAGTGAGTGTATTTCTAGACGCGAGTAGAGGAGGAGAGCCAAGAGCTTTCCAACAAGTTAACGACATTACTGACGCGGAAGCACCTTCATCAACCATAGTACGTTTGATGAAGCTCTTAAGGAAAACCACCTGGATTTGAAAAGCCACGGGGTAAGGAAAGTGAGGTTGGACATCAGTAGTATCGAACTTGATAACATTAGTACTTCCCCCATCCTGAAATCCTAACGCACTCAAAAAGGGCATGCTTCTGAGAAGGACAGGCTTGCAAAACTTCAAGAGCCGACATGGCACACGGGGTTTGGCCCAAATATTCTACGATGGAGTAGTTCTGGGCTCGAGCATTAGGATTATGCGTGGAGCGCTTGAGAACACCTTTCGGTATCCACGACATAATAGAAGGATTCTCGATATGCAAGGAATTATCAGGAGGAGGGGGAGGCTCATTCCCCAAATTCGGTTGTGGTGCACCATAATCACGTTGATGAGTAGCAACACAAACCTCTGACTGAACCATATTCAGACATCCATAACCACTAGTATTGGAAGAATACGTTGTCGTTTCATTAGTACCATAACCAGTGGTGGGAGCATGCAAAGCCATGTTCTGGTGATGAGGTAGGGGATCCTTCAGCACAGCTGGGCTCTATTCCAAATTCTTCGATGCTTCTTCAATACGAGGACATAAGTGAGTAAGATGATCCTCCCCATAAAGCTTGCAAGGGAATTTCACCTTACGTCTAGGTTTACGATCCTTGCCAGCATTACCGCCTTCCCGAGGAGGGTTGGCATTCTCTTTACGAGGAGTATTACGATTTATATTGTTGTTACTTCCATTATTTCCACCCCTACGATTATTTCTCCCCATTTTCTTACCACCAGGTTGCTGGTTACCCGATGGTTTCGTTGATTGCACATTGTGTACATCAGACGATGGAGTGGAAGTGGACAAGGTGTGAACCTGTCCAAGAACATACTGGTTTAGTGACAAATTTTGAATTTGATTAGCTACCAAGTCTATAGGGCAAGTGCATGTGGACCCCACGATGCCATTGACATGTGGTCCAGGAATTGACATGGGCTCATGTCTTGTTCTCGGTGCGTCAGGAATAATGTCATACAAAATGCCAGACTGAGAATAAAGTAGATATAACTGCTGGACTTTCAAGATAGCTTGTTCCTCAGTCATAATGCCGGACATTGAAACATCCTTAGCAATATATGGAAGTAAAGAGTTAAGGAACCATTCCAACAGGAACTCTGGAGGAATGTTGGCTTTCACTAATCTCTTCTGTCGATGCCACTTTTGAACGTGGTCAGAAATATGTGTGGCCTTATTCTGACGGAAGGTGGACAACAACTCAGTACCAGTATCATAACGACCTGGCAACTGAAAATGGTCTAAGAAAACCAAAGCAATCTCGTTGAATCCCCTATAGGTGTTTCCAGGAAACTCCACATACCACTTCGCGGCTGCCCCCATGAGGATGTGTTGAAATAGTCGTAATCGAATGAAATGATGATTCAAAGAGTTGGAGGAGCACCAAAGGTGAAATGTCATGACATGATCTCCCGGGTCCTCACCACCTTTCCCTTCAAACTTTGGAATTTCCGAAGGGATCTTAGTAGGGACCGGGGGCCAAGTAGGGTCGTGACACACTGGATCATTCGTGAGCTTCGAAAGATCCGGGAGATTCAAGCATGCAAGGAATGGGAGCTGCGATTGGAAAGCTTGATTATAAGCTCCCATAAAAGGTTGGTTTAATGGAACTGTGTTATACGATGGACCAAAATCTTGACCATGAGGATTAAATGGTTGATAATGAGGACCTGACGGCCCATAAGCTTTCCCATGGCCATAAGATGGATAACCTCCCCCTGCCTAACCCATTTGCGAGTAAGCAGGTATATGTGCGTTTTGATTACCATATTGGGGTGGTGGGTGATACTGGTGGCCAGCACCGACTGTGTTGTAGTAAGGGTTGCCACCATGGGTATGGGGCATGTATGTACTATTCATAGTGGGAACCGTGTTGTATTGAGCGTAATGGTATGGTATGTTCCCACCCCCAATATTAGGATTAGCTTGAGCAGTTGTGTGATGACCATAAGCATGAGAAGTATTCCCAGCTCCAATATGGGTGTGACCAGTAGCAGGGTTGGTGGTGTGATGTCCATGTGGATAGGAAATATTCCCACCCCCTACATTACTATTACTAGCGGCGGTAGTGTATGCAAAAGTATGCGGTATGCGTCCACCCCCGTGGTTGGGAGGAATGGTATCATGTGCAAAAGTAGTCCTGGGTTGACGAGTAGAGACATGTGTATTAGGTGGTGGATGGCGAGTCGTGTTTCGGACAACATTCCGACTAGGTTGGGTATTCCTAGGAGGTGGTTGCATTCCAAAATTAGCATGGTTAGGAATTTGACCAGTCCCCATACTATGTGAGTGGGTGGACAACGTAGTGCCCCCAACTAGGGTAGTGCCCCCTGTGGGTATAGTATGGATAACACTTTGACTAGTGCCAGCATGAGTACCAACTATAGTGGAAGGTTCGACAATATTGTGACTAGGCATACCAAAAGAGAGTGCGGTGGGGTTGACCATAGGGCCAGAATCATCATCAGTCTCAAGCCTCCTATATCTAGAATCGCGTGGAAATGAAGGAACGAAAGGCTTGTCCTGTTCTTCCTCCTCAGGTAAGTCGGGCATCCCGTAAAGATAATTATCCGGATTTGAAGGATCAAATGGATCCCAGTCAAGTGGATTAGGCCAAATAGAACCAGGTTGATTCGCAGGTGGATCACCTCCCCAATCCCCACGAGGAGTCTGGGGATCGGAAGTATGTTCAACTCTACCCGAAGAGTAGAAAGGTCTTTCCCGATATAGGGATGTGCATCCATGTAGTCCTCAATGTAAGTCTTGTAAGAATCCGAAGACTCAAAGGGATCCCTCCGGCATCCTCTAGCAATACGACGTGTAACCTCGAGTGGATTTAAATCAGCCAAATGACAGGACCGGCGGAGAGTAGGGCTCCGCGCCACGCTCTCTCCAGAGAGAGACACAGCGTCTCCTAAAGGCCAACAATCGATCAAAAAATAGTAAATCAAAAGCACACACCTAGAGAATCTACAGCCAAGAGCAGACAGACAGAGTAGCTAAATGAGCTCCCGACACTAGAGCCGGTATGTCTTGCCTAGGAGAGGCTTGAGACTCCCAAAATATAGCTGGAGGTAATAGAATCAGTTATAGAGACACCCAAGCTTCACTGTGTTGACAGGGTCAAGTCCACTGCACGAACACAACTGTGCTGTCCAATCCCTATCTGAATCAGGACACAAACAGCATAACCACTACAAGTACCCTGTGCGGTACCTAGGTAAGGAAACTATGTCTACCACAATATAACTAATGCTTAGGGGGACAGTCGTAGGTGGGACCCGTCATATGGGAAGGGTAGCTAAGCCTGAAGCACAAGAGGACGAACCGGTGGTACCCCCAGATACGAACAAATCCTAGATATATCTCCCACGTTCAGCCGGTATCAGAGGGATATCTCCTCAACCAACCTCCCGTGACCTTGTGCTTAACTCTGGATTGAGTAGAGATTTCCTAAGAACACCGATCTATACCATGGATTCCTCCACTCCCTGGTCAGACACCTAATGTTTCGTTCAGTAGTCTTGGATTGTTAACTCACAATGATCTATTCCAAGACTCTAAACCTATGCTAGTTGGTGTACCCTATAAATAAAATAAGTCTAATCAATTTTATGATTAAGCATTAATTTTAGTGGCTGTGATTACTCAAGGGATATGGTCATGAAACTAGTGATGTGTAGACTCAATAGTATGCAACATCGTCCAATCCTAGACTCATCTATCCAATAAAACAATGTCACTAATATGCAAAATCAACCAACAATTCCGAAATAAATATGCAAACTTTTATCTTTTCAATGCATAAGCAGAACCTAAAATAAAGGCAACAAGCACTCAATGCAAAATGCAGTACATGGAAATAAAATATTTTTGTATTTTCTCTTATAAACAGAAAGGAAAATGCAAAAAACTAAATGAACATTTTTGTATTTTTTCAATATATATGGAATGAAAAAATGCAAGCAAAATCCTACTATTCAGTCATTGAAGTGCCGAGAAGATCACTAAGACAACCCAGCAGATCCTAAACAGCAAGACTCAGCCAAAAGGAAGAGCTCAAAAGGAAGAAACCAAGAGGCTAAAACCAAAGATTGGTAAAAAACCAAGAAGGCTCAACCAAGAGAAATGAAGAGATCTGGTCACAACCAAGTCATGAAACAGTCAAGAAAGAGGCCAACAAAGACTCAGGAATCAACCAAAATCACCCAGCAACAACCAATAGCCATAAACCAACAAAAGCCAGAGTTACACGCTACTGTTGAAGGAATAACTGCGGGTACCCGCGATCAGTAGAGTAAACAGAGGTGGGTATACGCGGGCAGAACTAAGCCAGCTCGCGGGTGAGGAAAAGAAAATGGTCAAATAAAGAGTCCATAGGCTCAGAAAAAAGAAAGTTTTCTACAGTGTATCTTAACAGCCAAACAGTGACACAAAGCTTCAATAAACAACAACTCTAATTATGGACTAATGCTCAAAATTTTTCCCAAACATGGATGTTTTCCCCAGTGGAGTCACCATTTCTATATTGGAGAAAACTCACTATGGCTTGGGAATACCACAACAGATAGCTGACTACCAGAAATCTACTCAATTCTCAAAACAATGCTATTATAAATGACAATGTTAAAATAATGGAGAAATGTAACCAACCTCGATCCAACGTTAGATGTAGATCCCTGTTGGAGCTTTCAATCCGTGCACATCCAAGCACTTGCAATATGCAAATTAGTCTTGACAACCAATATCTAACAAGTACATGTGATATATAAATGACATTAACATTATCAATAACAATGGTCCATAATATCATAAGCAAATGTAACCCAATGTATAATAAATGACATTCACACCATGAATGGACGAGAATATGAGTATTTCTATTAATGAACAAGAAGAAGTACAAAGTGATACGACCTCTTGCCGGCAACCAATCTGAACCAAGATCTAGATCAATCCACTTGTGCCTCCACCACTTCAATCCTCCATGAAAGGAAAATTCAAACTAGCAAGGAGTTTGGAAGGTGAACATAAATGGTTCACAACTACAAGGATCAATGAGTGCAGAATCAAGATAGGGAAAAAATCCACTAGAGTGCCTTTACTATTCTCTTCTTCCTCCTGTCCATAATCCATATGTGCTCAATATATAGTCCTCTCAAAGGTAGGTGAAAGGACTCATCGAGACGTTACTTGGGAAGATGGAGAGCCAAAGGTCACCCAATGACCGCTTTTTGGGAGTAAAAAGTAATAAAATAGTGGTTTTTACCATTTTACTTGATACCCGTGGGCTATAGGGATGCAAATCGCGGGTACGCATGCTATAGTGATGCAACATGTAGGTAGGAACAAAAATAGGATAAACTAGTATCACTGAAGGATGAAAATGGATTTGAGTCACTGAAATGGATCCTACAGGCCAAAGAATGTTGATGCTCACAGGGTGGAAGATTTCTATGTAACAGAAGGTTTCTCTTGCTTCCATGAAGACTTCTTTTTCTTTGTTTAGGTTGAAAGCAGGTGTTTCTGCAGTTTCTTTTCTTATCCAAGCCCCTTTAGTAGGCTTCTGTTTAGATTGGTGATCCTCAGAATTCGAAGCTACAGCTCTTTGATCTGCACCTGTCATAGCTCCACTTCGCGTCACAACATGAATGTTGCACTCTGTATTTCATTTTTCAGCTGTGATCATCTGTATGTTCTGATTCTATGCTTCCGGTCTTCTCTCTTGCATTTTTCCTTGCAAAACAGGGCATGCCTCAATGACATTTTCAAATGATTTACAATATTTACAAGTAGTGCAAGGGTTTGTACAATCTCTAGCTAGATGTCCTGGTTGGGTGCAATTATAACACACAATCTGACCTCTTCCTCGTCCTTGTCCAGTTTTTTGTCCTCTTCCTCTGAATCCTCCATGTCCTCTGTATGTGGCTTGGTCTTACTGCGCATTTTCATTGTTGTTTTGCATTTCCCCTTGAACTCTGTAGACATCATGTTTTCTTTCTATCATGAGGTCATATGCTCTGCAATTTCTATCATCATGGCCAACTGATTTATAGAATGTGCAATATAGGTTCTTTGGTGTTTGCACATACTTCTGAATTAGATAATAGTCTTCTGGATGATGTCATCTACATCGAAAAATCTCACACCATGGTCCTTGTTGTTGATTTAATGGGTTTGGTGCTCCACTAGTGATGTAATCTCTAAATACCGTACAATGTTCTTTAGAGTGTCCTTCTCCCTTACACTTTATACACCAAAATTCTTCTCGTTTTTTTTTCCTTTCTTCATATCTTGCAGTTGTAATGTTAAATTTGATAACTGGGTGTGTATCTGAACCATTCCTGCGCTAGTCTCTCCTATAGGAGAAGCCTCTAGTTTCCTCGCAATCTCTAGGGCCTTTATCTGTGAAGTGACCTTCTGTTGCATCAACGGTAACCTGATATGTGGAAACATCATGGCTATGAACCATTCTTGGTGCTGTTGTAGGGCTATGTCGAAGCTTACTTGAGCTAACATTGCTTTGAACTTTTTATCAAACTCCCATACTGATTTACTAGGTTTCTGCTTAATTTCTTTGAGCTCTATGATACACTATGATTCTGACTTATGTTTTTTAAACTATATGATGAGCGCAGTTCTAATCTCCGCTAGTGTCCTATGCTGTCCAATAGAGTACTTCATAAACCATGTTAAGGTTCTGTCTCTAAATGTAGTAACTAGCTGTGCTTGTATAATAGCATCATCGTGTACCTGTTTAGCATTCCATACGACTTCACAAAGAAACCAATGTTGCTCTGGCTCTTTGAGACCAATTCCTTTGAATATAGGCAGCTTAATGTCGTCTGTCATTCTTCTTCTAGTAGGCGTAGTGTGCTGTGAGGACTTAGGTATACTGCTACTTGGAACGTTTTGAGTACTTTATCCTGTGGTGTTACTACTATTGGTGTTCTATGTGTTAGCAATATTTATGTCGTCAGCTGGAGGTTTCCACGGAGTAATAGGTTGATGGCCAATGGTTCTATCACTATCAGTATCAACCTGAGATGAGTCCCTATTACTTCCTAACTCAATTTCTAGAGAGATGCGAGGTCTAGTTTCATGAGACCTCTTCTCGGTGCTAAACTTGTACCTTTTACCACTTCGTAGTGTATAAATATTTTCCTCAATGTCACTGTCTATATTACTGAACATTACAAACTCAAGTTCCTAATGTTTTTACTTCATTCTTAAGACACCTTTATCTGCTAACAACATTTTAATGTATAGACTGAGATTTTTTAGGTACTTACCTCGGAATCCTTTGAAGAAATATGCCTTTGTTGCGCTGTAATATTGCAGAGTGTCCACAAAAAATTCTGTAATGTGGCCTTCTAGTACGTTGTCAAGCCAGAAGTCGACTGCTCTTGAAATTGGACTATTAACCTCTTTAAGCCTTTGAATCAGTTCTAGATTCCACACTATAGGTTCTCTACCTTTAAATAATTTTTTCCGCTCTGCGAGCCTTGATATCCACTCGTGTAGCTCGTTGCTAAAGAATGTGAAGAAGATTTCATGTATGTCAGAGAAGAGGCATCTCTGCAAACACTCTTCTGTAGATAAGCGCGGATGTCTATTTTATTTCTTCACAAACTCCTCCTCGGTCTTAGTTACCTAGTTCTGTATCTCTGTCCGCTAGGGATGCCAGTTATCGAAGCACATCACTAGTTCAAGCACAACAATGGAACCATTTTTTGGCTACTACCTTTTTGTTTAAATTTCTTTTACAGACCCATGTTCGGCGTAGTTGTGGTCCAACAAAACCCTTCTTCACTAGCCCTTTCGGAAACAACCTGCGAACAAACTGAGGTCTCACCCGAGGTGAAGCTATGGGGGGGCTGCAGAAGCACATTTCTACAACTAGGTGATGCGCATATAATAAAATGGTGAGCTGAGCGAAGTCACACCTAATTCGTATTTACTTCTCATTCTATAATGCACACTGGAGCTGGGCTTACGAGTAGCTACACAATTCAATGTAACAACGCACTCTGGGACTGCGCTGAGGGGTAGTTTTACACTCTAAACGCCAATTTCTTTAAACTTGGACTTATTCTAGTCCAAGTCACTTTGAAGACGGGTCAAAAATAGCCTTTCTAAACCCCAAAATCAAGCAAAATCCGGTTCCAAAAGTGCCTAATTCGGGTTCCAAAAGTGCCAAAACCAGTTCCAAAAGTGCCAAATCCGGTTCTGAAAGTGTCAAAACCGGTTCCAAAAGTGTCAAATCAAGGTTCCAAAAGTACCAAAACCGGTTCCAAAAATGCCAAAACCGATTCCAAAAGTGCCAAAACCGATTTTGAAAGTGCCAAATCAAGGTTCCAAAAGTGACAAAACCGGTTCCTAAAGAGCCAAAACCGGTTCCAAAAGTGCCAAATCCGGTTCCAAAAGTGACCAAACCGGTTCCAAAACTGCCAAATCCATTTCCAAAAGTGCCAAATCCAGGTTCTAAAACCATACTTTTTCTTTTGATATTGCCACTTTTGAAATTGTTTTTTGCGGTGTTCCGATATGATAATTATGATGGTCATTTGAAGTTGTAAAAAATATACAAATTATCAAATGAATCGGTGTCTATATAATATGACGGTCATTTCAAGTTGGATTTCATTAATCAACACCCCATTTTGAATGAGGCTCGAGATAAATTAATGAAGGGTCAGTCGATCCTTCTTCTCCCCACTATTATTTTCATAATAGTTCTAGACTACAAGAAGGGTGGTTCAATCCTTCTTGTATTCACCATTTTGGATATAGGTGAATTGTCAGATATTGGTGTTCACAATTATCTACTAAAAGAAGGGGTGGCCGATCCTTCTTGACGACAGTTGGAAGTCCGTAGAAATATTGTTTGGATGTTATAACTTAGGCAATGTCCCGATCCCTACCATATACTGTGGAAGTTGGTAGTGGGGAATTGTCATCCCAACCTTCGTAGATTAAATATTTTTTCATTTCTTTTAAATGAAGGGTCGGACGACCCTTCTTGTGGTTAGTATTTTTCAGTCTTCACGATTTAGGATATACATGAATTGACAGCCTATACTTCATAGGTTGAATATTTGCACAATTCCCTCATAAATGAAGGGGCGGTCAACCCTTCTTCTGACCAATATTTTTTTCATACTAGTTCTAGATTGCAAGAACGGTCATCCGATCCTTCTTGTGTTTACCAGTCTGGATATAGGTTAATTGATGGATATTCGTGTTCACAATTATCTACTAAATGAAGGGTCAGCTGACCCTTCTTGTGATTTGTATTTTTCCAGTCTTGACCATTCTGGTTATACATGAATTGATCTTTATTTTGGCAAGCCAAAATCTCACACGTGTGAGCCTCAAAGAGAGAACTGACACCATAGGAAGTGATGAAATGGCATGTATGATGACATGGAATGTGTGGTGAGACTGGAAAGACATGTGATGGTGTTTTGGTGCTATCATTAAGTCAGTGTCTCAATCTGACATCATTCTGGAAAAGTATGACAAGTTTGTGAAACTTTGGAAATTGACAAAGGATGGAAAAAGTAGAAAAAACTGCTCTGAGAGAATGCCCACCATAATTCATGGTTTGAGAAAAATGCACGCACCATCATATCATGCTATAGCTTGTTGAAGTGGCTATCTAGTCATGGTCTCAGTTTTCCTTAATCAATTATGAGGAGAAAGTTATAAGTTTGCCAAAATAGGGTTTTAGGATCAACCTTGGAGAAATTCTTGGAAATGACCGAGTGTTGGAAAACTGGTTCAGGTGGTCTTGGGAAAATGCCCGCCATACCTCATGGGAGAATGATAAAAGGGTGGTTAGATCAATGACTATTCTATAAAGGGTGGTTAGATCGACGGTCCATAATATTTCCGCACCGCCAACATGCCCGACGTAATGGAGGTCTGAGCAGTTGCGAAATACCATACTGTTGTACGCGTGTCGTCTCCACATCATTCTGCAATCAGATAAAGTGGTAAGGAAAACCACCATCCTGTGTTGCGAAACCACCTTCGGTGGTGTATAAAATAGAGGAAGGGCACGTCAAAAATTGATTTTTGTGTTGCAAACGACAGAGGATTGGAACATGTGTGTTCTACTCGAAAGCGACAGAGCATAGTTTATTCATCCTGTCCGTGCCAGGTAGGTCCTCTTAACTCGTGAAAGTAATTAGAATTGTTTACATAATGGAAGGAAGTAGTGAAACCGTCTATCAGAATGTTGAAACTACGAGGATAGGAGAAACCCTAGTGGACAAAGATAGTGACATTCGTAACCCCATAATGGTTAAATTCTCAGTTTCATAAATCAAAAGCAATTTGGAGGGTTTATATAAACAAAATTTGGATGTGCACAATGTTTATAAGTCTCGTTTTATCCATTTCTATCCCGAACAACCTTCAAGGTTTCCGGAATTCGTTTCATGGTGTGCAGTAAATTATTCTCAGAGTCAAAGAGTCATTATGAATTCATCACGAAAGAAAATTATTTTCCCTGTAAATGCGTCTACCGTTAGGAAAGGTCTAACAGTACCCCTGTTTTCCTCCCACCACCAAGAAGATTTTGCTGAAGAAGCCCTAGTTAGCCAGTATAGAGAGTCATCCCCTGAGACCAAACAAACTTTCATGGCCAGTTGTCTGAAACCTGGCCTTGACATTGATAACACCCCCTATCCACTTGACATTAATTTCTTTGATGAAAATTCACAATTAGTTTTGTCACTCATTTCACAGTTTTTAGGGTTTGATGATGATTCCATGGTCACAGAGGTCCAGTTAAGTTTTCTTTTTATATTAAGTGTTTCTAAACCAGAAATGGATTACAGTCAAGTACCCTACCTTAAATTTGATGAATTCTTGGCTCAGAACATCCACTCTCAGTTAGTGAATTTCCACACTTCGAGACATTTCAGATTCCAGACACACCTGATGAAAATGCTCCTGTTTAGCAGTTGAAAAGATTTACATTTCCGACAATTTGTGTTTTCATAAACAGTGGAAGACAGTATGTTTAATTTTATGAATTATATTTTATCAGAAGTATATAGATTGATGTTTGGAGAAAATTTGCCTAGAGTATTATTAGAGGTGAAGACCCTTATGCAATTAAACCCCAAAAAAGCAATTGGAGGCTGGTTTTTAGGGAAGCAAGATACAACAATCAGACTTTATGGATTTGTTAGGGAGCCTTATATTCTACCCACCTTTTTGATTGCGAGAGTTTTTGCTTTGGAGTTTATCAGACAAAAATTGACAGTAGAAAATGACCATTTTCTACATTTCAAGAAAGATACAGATATAAAGTTCCCTTTAAAAATTGGTCCTTTTATCATCAAGAACAAGAATGCTCTCCCTTTTGTACAAAAACATTTAGAAGCACTGATTTTTAGGAAAGCAACAGTTATTAATTATGATCCTTGTCATTTTATTTCTTATAGAAGGCAAGAGAACAAAAATAAAGCCTTTGATCACCAAGAGGTTGAAGGATTGGCGAAGATGGCAAATTCACTACAATGTGAATCATACATACAAGTTTAGGGAAGTTCACATGCTAATCCTTCTACCTTGGATAAAGTTTCAGCTGAGTTGGTACCTACCCCAGGAAAGGTTGTAGCAACTAGTAAAATAAGTATTTATGAATGTACTAATATGCAGGTGGAGGAAGAAAGAGAAGCCAAAAGATTAAAATCAAGCCAGGAAGATGAAGTAGTTGTATCTGACAAAGAAAAGGGAGTGAAGAAAGAAAAATACCAGGGGCCAGGAATTCAACTACATGAATAAGAATTTGACGAGGCAAGAGCTGCAGGTGATTCTAGCAAATTTCATTCAAGAGATGAAATATGTGTAAAATATGGCGAAGATAGACAAACAACAACAAAAGCAATGCATACGTTGTTTCCAGAAGTCAGGAATGTTGTTGATTCAGAAATTACTCTGATGACTAGCAGAGATCCAGGCAAAAATACTTTGAGTTTGGTCGTATCGTCTGATGATAAGGTCACATAAATGAAATTGAATTTGTACAAGATAACAGTCCCTGATAAAATTCACCTACACAGACAGACTGGAGAGGTAATTTATGTTGATATGATGAAAGCTACTTTAATAGTGGAAAAACTACAAAAAACAGTGAACAGGCTGCAAATCCAGTTGAGGAAAGAGAAAATAGAGAACGAAGCTCATCGGCTGCAAATAAAAATATTACAAGATGACCTGGTGAAGAGAAATGATGAACCAAATAGAGGGGAGGCAATTAAAAATATTTTAGCTGAGAAAGAAAAGAATATCCAATTACTTCAGCAAAAGGTTAGCATTCTAGCAACGATAATTCAAGCCTCTGAATTAATTATGTTAGAACAAGAAAAATAAACTTTATCTCGATAATTGGATGACTGTCTTGCTAAATTTCTCAAGTTTGAGGAAAAAGAGAAAAGATGGGAGAAAGATAGATCGAGTCTTAAGACTGAAATTGAAGATCTAAAGGCCAAATTGGAAAATACAACACAAGAGAAGCAAGGAACAGATCAAGGAAACAAAGAAGCAAGCACAAATGATATAGTTCAAGCTATGTCCCAAGTTAGCTTGAAAGAGGTGGATATCATAGAACTAAAAGAAGAAAAACAAATACTAGAAGAGGAAAATAAAAAAAGGGAAATGAAATAAAAGAGTTGACAAAAAACAATAAAGATTTGGTAGGTAGAAATCAGAGGATGATAGGTTAAGTGACAGGACAACTAGCATTGCAAGGTGCAAAGCGTTTTATTTGGGATTCAATCATCGATGAGGCTGCAAAATTGAGGCCTTATTTAGATTTTATGAAGACAAAGGAAGCCATAGAAAATGATAGCTTACAAAGCAGTAAAGCAGTGAGAGAAGTTTTAGATAAGATACCAAAAGATACAACCCAGAGTACCATAAGTTTCTTAAATACTCTGACAGAAGGTGATTTGAAAGTAATGGCTATCAAAAATAGGGTAATAGTCATAACTTGGGCTAGGAGAGTCCTTGGCAAACATTCTCACATTGAGAATGTTCAGGCTAGTGCAAAACAGATGAAGGAACAAGTTGAAGCGTTCAAAAAGGGATTTGAAAAGTAATACAAAAGGGCCTGCCTTCTTTTTGGGATGAAAATAATGAATTAATTTCCCAGGACAATTATAAGGATTTACTATATAACATAGGGAGGAACCATGAGAAATTTCAAGGTTTGAATCATGTTCTAACAGGGAAAATTCTACTGAAGAAACTCTCCCTTGCCTTTGAAATTCTAAACTAGCTGGCCATGATAGTTGAAAAGATTCCTCCAACTTCCATTGCAGAGCTCATAGAG
This sequence comes from Larix kaempferi, assembly GCA_027924585.1. Taxonomy (NCBI): domain Eukaryota; kingdom Viridiplantae; phylum Streptophyta; class Pinopsida; order Pinales; family Pinaceae; genus Larix; species Larix kaempferi. The sequence goes on along the minus strand of BSBM01000430.1, from coordinate 2,204,735 downwards.
ATGAAAGTTATGGTCGAGGAGATGACTAATTATGAGGTACCTTCTACAATTCAATGGAAGAAAGTGGAGAGATATGGGAAAATGAAGTACACCTTGCACACTTGAAGACTACTATTGGAGAAAGAAGCCCTGTCAACAGCTACATCTAATAGAAAGACATGAAATGTTATATTTTGAGAAATTTTGGAAATTGTATAAATTTTGACCGAAATGGAATGTAATAGTTAGTTTATAATTTTCTATTTTTAGTTATGAAGCAGTTAGGGTTTTACGTCGAGAGGTTTTACAATGTATAAAAGACAATTTTTGGCAATGTAGTAAGTGTTGGAACCGGTGAAGAGATATTTGTCTTGTATTGAGCCCTTCAATTTTGAAAAAAGACGGCCGAGCAGAGTTGATGCATATTTTCAAGACTAAAGATTCTAGTGTTATTTTATTCAAAGGATTAGATGTTTTTTTTGGCAATGTAGTAAGGGTTGGAAATTGTGAAGATATACTTGTTTTGTATTGAGCTATTCAATTCTGAAATAATATTCCCGAACAGAGTTGATGCATATTTTCAAAAGTTAAGATTCATGTGTTATTTTATTCAAAGGATTAAAAAGAATGTGACTGTCTTGTTAATGATGACCTAATTAACAAATTATATTATGACGATAATGACTGCGCTGTGATTGCAGAATGTGAAACAATATGAATCAAGGAAAGAACTAGACTGGTGCATAACGTACATATAAATCATATGAATGATAAATCAAACACACAGATTTATATGTTTTATGATTTAACAATACAAACCGGAGTTATTAGATGTATGTATGAAAAACCAAAATGAATCAAGGAAATTTGATTCATATAACAAAAGAAAGTAAAATAGAAACTAACTGAAATTCTTTAAAGATTGTAAAACATTACAAGTCTCCAAGTACAAAGTGTCTCCAATTCTCTCCTTCGATGGTCCCCACCATTCATGCGATTTGCCCAGTATTATTTCCATACTAGTTCTAGACTGCAGGAAAGGTCATCCGATCCTTCTTGTGATCACCATTCTGGATTCAGGTGAATTGCTGGACATCGGTGTTCTCAATTATCTACTAAACGAAGAGTCGGCCAACCCTTCTTGTGCTTCGGATTTTTCCATTATTGACCATTCTGGTTACACATGAAATGACAGCCTAGCCTTAGTACTTTTCCATGATTGACCATTCTGGTTTTCGGTTGTAAATTTTTTCCAATAATCGGGGATTTGATTCCCGCAACCCGAAACCCGCAATTGCAAATTGCGGGAAGAGTATTGTAAATGTTTGCGTTCTTCGTTTCCGCAATTCGCAATGCAGATTGCTAGAACTATTTGAATAATGGATTTGCGACATGCGTTTCCGCAACCCGCAACCCGCAATGCGGATTGTGGAAACTTTGGTTTGTTTTCATTTGAAGTTGAATATCATTAACCAACACCCCATTTTTGAATGAGGCTCGAGATAAATGAATCAAGGGGAGACCGACCCTTCTTCTGCCCAATATTATTTTCATAATAGTTCTAGACTGCAGGAAGGGTGGTTCGATCCTTCTTGTGTTCATCATTGTGGATATAGGTGAATTGTCATTTATTGGTGTTCACAGTTATCTATTAAAAGAAGGGGCGGTCGATCCATCTTGTCGGCAGTCGGAAGTTGGGATGAATATTTTTGACATGTTATAACATAGGCAATTTCCCAATCCCTACCATATTCTGCAGAAGTTGGCAGTGGGGAATTGTTGTCCCAACCTTCGTAGATTAAAAAACTTTCATTTCTCTTTTAAATGTAGGGTCGACCGACCCTTCTTGTGCTTAGTAGTTTTGCAGTCTTCACCATTCATTATATACATGAATTGACAGCCTATACTTCGTAGGTTGAATATTTTCACAATTCCCTCATAAATGAAGGGGCATCTGACCCTTCTTTTGCCCAATATTATTTTCATACTAGTTCTAGACTGCCAGAAGGGTCGTCCGATCCTTCTTGTGTTCACCAGTCTGGATACAGGTGAATTGCTGGATATTGGTGTTCACAATTATCTACTAAACGAAGGGTTGCTCGACCCTTCTTGTGATTTATATATTTCCAGTCTTGACCATTCTGGTTATACATGAATTGATCTCTATTTTGGCAGGACAAAATCTCACATGTGTGAGCCTCAAAGAGAGAACTGAAACCATAGGAAGTGATGACATGGAATGTGTGAGTGTTTCTATCTGACATCATTCTGGAAAAGTATGTCAAGTTTGTGAAACTTTGGAAATTGAAAAAGTATGGAAAAAGTAGTCAAAACTTCTCTGAGACAATGCTCGCCATAATTCATGGTTTGAGAAAAATGCACGCACCATCATATCATGCTATAGCTTGTTGAAGTGGCTATCTAGTTATAAATGATTGTGGATGTGGGAACTATTTGAATAATGGATTTGTGACATGCGTTTCTGCAACCCGCAATGCAGATTGCGGAACCTCCGGTTTCTTTTTATTTCGAGTTGTAGTCCCGCAACCCGCACTTGCAGATTGTGGGAACGTTGTATATATTTCCGAAGACGTAAACCCATGCAACTCGTATTCTGCATTCCACATATTAGATATCAGCCATCGATTTGTCTTAATCTTACGGCCCAGATTTTACCCGATGGAATTAATAAATATGTTGATTTTGTTTCTGTTTCCTTTTATTATTTTTCATCTTTGAAAATTACTTGTTGTGTGGATTTTACTGCGAGTTTTTACCACAGGTCGTTTTCGCCATTTTTTCCAGCTTAAATGAAGGGTCGGGCAACCCTTCTTGTGCTTAGTATTTTTGCAGTCTTATCCATTTAGGATATACATGAATTGACAGCCTATACTTCGTAGGTTGAATATTTGCACAATTCCCTCATAAATGAAGGGGATAACAACCCTTATTCTGCCCACTATTATTTTCATACTAGTTCTAGACTGCCAAAAGCTTCACGGGGATCGACGGTTACAGAAGCTTGACGGAGATTGATGGTTACAGAATCTTGACAGAGATCTACAGTTACAGAATCTTGACGGAGATCGACGGCCACAAGCATTGTTCGCAAAAGTAAGACAAGACGGTTTAAACGTGGGCGGAGTGTTGTTAGCCCGCGTACAAGTTGGAAATTAGATCAAGTAGCAGAAGGACAGATCTACAGACGACAGGTACTTCGGTGATTTGAGATGTGTGGGGAAATGGACTTTTCAGATTTGTGAAGTTTTGGTAGGGGCCGCATGTTTCGACGGTGCAGATCTGGCAGGGAAAGGAATCAACGACGAAGGTTTAGTTCGCAGATTGAACGTACATGGAGTATCGGCACATTCCAAATTTGCGAACCTCGGTAAAGGCCACACCTTTGGATGTTAAGGATGCAGAGAGGGGCATGCAGATCTAAGGTGCGAGGAAGGCGGCATTTGAGAGATTGAAGAATGTGGAAGGCCGTGGGGCTAAGCATGGAAGAAGATCAACGGTACCTAATCGGTCATGCAAGATGGACGGCTCAGAGAAATTTCTTTATCGCTAGAGATGCAAGAATGATAGGAAAGGATAGATAATATTAAAAATGGAATGCATGGGGATCTGAGTACTGTATGATTCAGTTTCCCCATTTCCCCCTTAGTCGAGGTAAAGGGGGGCAAGTTAATTTAGATAGACTCAAATAGACTCTAGCACCTTGTTGAATGCACATTCTATCTGGGACCAAGTCCAACAAAACTGATGCAATAACTTAACAACTAGCTCAAAGAAAACTTCAAAGAATCAGGTAAGAGAGCTACAATGGAAAGTCACATGACACATATGGAACAAAGTTATAATCATTTTGAATATTTGATATATAAGCAAATCTATGGGTTTAAGCTTGCTCCAATGCATGCAAGAAAAATTCCCACTTCCAAAGGTATATTCTTCCTCCATGAGATCAAATGAACTAAGACATAAAATTGGACAAAAGTATATGCAGGACACTCGATAATTTGAAAAGATTTATGGTATTAAAAATGGAATTTACATGCATTGAATAGATGACAACCTTAATTTAACTGATGTGTGTATTTTACTGGGAGTTTTTACCAGAGGTCGTTTTCGCCATTTTTTCCAGCTTAAATGAAGGGTCGATCGACCCTTCTTGTGATTAGTATTTTTGCAGTCTTCACCATTCAGGATATACATGAATTGACAGCCTATACTTCGTAGGTTGAATATTTGCACAATTCCATCATGAATGAAGGGGCGACCGACCCTTCTTCTGCCCACTATTATATTCATACTAGTTCTAGACTGCCAGAAGGGTCGTCCGATCCTTCTTATGTTCACCAGTCTAGATACAGGTGAATTGTTGGATATTTTTGTTCACAATTATCTACTAAACGAAGGATCGACCAACCCTTCTTGTGATTTATATTTTTCTAGTCTTGACCATTCTGGTTATACATGGATTGATCTCTATTTTGTAAGGCCAAAATCTCACATGTGTGACCCTCAAAGGGAGAACTAACATCATAGGAAGTGATGACACTTTGTTTTGTTTTTATTTGGAGTTGTGGTCCCGAAACCCGCAATTGAGGATTGCGGGAATGTTGTATATATTTCCAAAAAATTAAACCCCCGCAACTTGTCTTCCGCATTCCCCAGATTAGATCTCAGCCGTCGATTTGTCTTCATCTTACGGCCCAGATGTAACCCGAAGGAATTAATAAATATGTTGATTTTGTTTCTATTTTCTTTTATCATTTTTCATTTTTGAAAATTTCCTGTTGTGTGGATTTTATTGCTAGTTTTACCAGTGCTCGTTTTCGCCATTTGTGCGGATTTTACTGCGAGTTTTTACCAAGGGTTGTTTTCACAAGTTTTTACTAGGGGTCGTTTTTGTGACTTTTTACCAGGGGTCGTTTTCGCGACTTCTTACCAAGGGTCATTTTCACCATTTTTTCCATCTTGCACAGGTTGGCTTCGTGTCACTTTTTTATTCAATTGTTCAAGGTTTTTTTCTATTTTGAGTTTTTTTCTTATTGGTGTTTATTTATTCATCATATTTCTCCAGTTTTTCAAACATGTCTCGCAACACTCGCTGCAAAACTCCTCAGAAAGATCTTTTGAACAAAGACCCAAAATTTGACATCCTTGTTGACACCAGCGATAAGGTTTCTGAGACATACCAAATGGATTGGTCCAAAATTTACTCCATCTTTGACAATGATGACCTAACTGATATTCATAGTGACCGCCCCACCTATGAAAATATTAGGGATTCACAAATCCACCCTATAGCTACCAGACCTGCTATCCTTCCCTACACTGATGCAGTTAAGTGGATTATAGACCATGCTAACCCTAAAGACCGCTCTTTCAATGATAGCGCAGGGTCTCAATTGGATACTTTTCGCCCTGAGGTTTTTACCAGAGCTTACGCCCTAAAACCAGTTGTTCAACCCCTCAATGTTGCATTCCTTGAATCATCAAAGAATAGGTATAATTTCAATGAAATGTTGAAGTCTTGGATGCACAGACTGACAAATTTCATCCCTAGGGCTGATAATTTATACCCGATTTCCTGGTTCAAGGAGCCTTATTCTCTTCTAGCCTTGCTCCACAGAATTTATGGTCTCCCTAATTGTTCAGTATTCAAAGCTAAATGGGAGGGATCCTATCTCCCATCATGTCCTAACAACGGGGTAGTCATTCCCTTGGGCTTCAATTTTATTAGCAGAGTTAAAGACAACCATTGAGAAATATCAGAAAACAACAGCTACAAGGAAGCCATACTTATTTTTCTCTACATTTGTAATTGATGTTTTCTGTACAGAGTTTCAACATCCCACCATGGGGTGGAGTTGGACTAAGTCCTCACCCCCTGTTCATATTTATTGTTCAACCTTATGGGAACGCAATTTTGTTCCCTTTCTCTATGACATCTATGCCAATTTCTTTGGTGCAATTTACCAGCAGATTTTGAGGGAAGATGCCCCTGCCTTTTCTCCTGATTCTAGACTTCTCATCCCTACATTGGGTGACTAGTATGTGGGAGAAGCCTTTTCTTACATTAGAGTCTGGGGAAGTAGTACTGTACATTTGCTACCAAGAGTTGTCCCTAACAGATTGTTACTTGAGGAGATATCTTATCAGACTGTTACAGATGGTGTCTACCTTAAGCTCACTGGTCCCAAAAGTAAGGGATGGCCTAAGTTCCCTTTAAACCTCAAGCCTTTGGTTATCCCAACTTCAACTTGGGCTGCACCACTAGGAGATAGGATTATTTCTTTAAAATTGGGATTTGCTCCCAAAAGAACTCATGACCCCAAAGGATTTCTGGAGGCTCATTTCAAACAGGCACATATGAGGATTGGTTATAAACACCAACACATCCCTGATGACTCTATTTATGATGGAGTTAATATTTTCTTTAAAGTCTTGCTGAGGGAAAAGAGAAAATAAGAACATAGCCATATCTTTCAGTATCAGCGGGAGCTTAAAGCCAAGGTTTTGAGCTATAGAAGCATGGAACTCAAGCTTGATGAGCAAACAAGAAAAGATAGGGAAGAAAAGGAAGCTCACAAAGCCAGTGCTCCATTGATGCTAATCTACCCGGATGGAGACAAAGGCAAAGGCCTTATGGAGGATACTCCTGAATTTGAAAACTGCTGCAGAATTAAAGATCTTAATGCATACATCTCAGGAATTCAAGCAGAAATTAGCACAGATGAAGTCTTCGGTGCTGGATACCCAAGTGGTTGTAGTATCCAAACCCACTACTGATATTCAAGTGGTTGCTATAGCCAACCTCATTAGTGATGTTCAAGTGATTGCTGTGAGTAAACCAACTAAAAGACAGAAAATTCAAACTTCTACCTATGAAATTCCTACTCTTACTATTGAAGACAGTGACGTCGAAGATGAAACACTTCCTTATGTGACTGTGGTGCAGGAAGAAATTGAAAGTTCCAAGGAAATTGAATATTTGTTGGATGGCATAGTCATGGATGATCTTGTCCTGGATCAATAGTCTCTTGAAACCACTACTAGTACTGTTGATACCACAACTTCAACACTCTTACTTTCAACCATTCAAGCTCTTTCCACTTGATCTTCTGGGGTAACACCACCATCCACCATCCCTACTCCAACCTCTTTACCCTCAGTCCCCTAAGTTATCCCTTCTCCACTAACCACCTCTCAGATTACTATGACAATACCTAATACCACTGTTACTCAAACAACCCCAATAATTGCAACAGGAGATGTGGCTACATCTTCCACTAAATTGGTAGCTACTTATGAGGAAGATATTGTAACCTCCCTTGGAGATTATTTCTATAGAAAAAAGGCTAGGGAAGTGGTGAAGAAGGGTAACAAAAGAGGTAGAGATCAGCTAGATGTGTTGCAGGGCCCCTTTCCTAATCAAATCATTTGGGCCAAGCAATCAGATGACATACAACAAGAAGCACCGGATATTGTTGCTGCCATGGGTGCTTTTGCAGGTGCCAATTTTGATTCAGTAATCACACTGAATAAAGAAATTGATGTCAAGAAGGAGGAGGTAAATAAAATTCAAGAGCAGCTAGTTAAGGCTAATGAAGAACATGAAGATGAAATTCGTGAACTGAGAAAAGCATTTGAAAATAAGATTGAAGACCTTCAAGAAAATAATGCTTCTCTTCAAGTCCAATTGCAAGATGCTGAAGCTTTGGACACTACCAATGCTAAAAAGATAGTTGTGCTTGAAGAACAACTAAAGGATGCAACTGCAAGCGGAGCCTCCGTTGCGTTTTCTAGGTTTTCACAGCAAGAGTTCAAGGACCTAGCCAATCAAGTCAACCTGGAGCATTATCAACTTCTAGCTAAGCTATTTACTACCTTGGGTGAAATCCATGAGACTTACATTGTCTTTGACAAAATGGCTGGGACCTTGGGCAAGCAAGTAGAGAAAACAAAACAGGCTTCTAAAGTTGTAGAAGACATCATGGAGTGGCATAAGTATATTGAAGATAAGCCAACTGATATCCCTGAGTTGGACAGCCTCAAATTCAGAAAGATCTGAACTGCTATGCGAGCTTGGGAGAATGTTATTGACATGGTACAAGATACTATCAACCAGGCTCAAGCCCTTTGCATAAGAAGATGGTATGCCTTGTGAAAATCCTCACAACATATCTAAGAGATGATGTATACCTCACAAGAGTAATTATGATTAAGCAGTAAAATAGAAGAAGAGTGGTCAATGCAGTATAATGAGCAACAGAATAATAATACAGTAGAACTTGGATAGAAGCAAAAATACTTCACACACTAATTAATTAATCACAATATGGACAAATAAATAGTACAATGGTAGAGAGGATTTGAATGCCTAAGGTGGCAATTCGAATTAGCTTCTCAGAGTGATCATCATATCAATAGAGTGTCATCGGAGCACAACTAGGTGTGCTTATGATCATCAATGGAGTCATCAATGCACAAGTAACTATCAACTAGATGTCAAACTGAGTCTAACTGAATGTAGTAGGAGTAATTGGCACAAGTAGGCACTAACTGAATGAAGGAGGCTCAGTGGAGGGCACCATAGGAGTTAACTGGAGTTAGAATGGCCAGTCTAGTCTCACTGGAGGTCCGACAAAGTGATAAACTCAGTTAAGAGTCAATTTAAGCCTAAAATCAAGGGAGAACTGAATGTAACTGAATATAACTGAATATAAATGGACTGGTAGGTGAAGAAGGCGCCCTTGTCATGCAGTGGAGCAAAGGAGGGCACATTAGTCACTGGGAGGGCTAGAAATTATATGAAAGAAGCTCTGGGGGCTAGTTTGCTGAGGACTAGGTGCTGGGACTGATGACTAGGATGCATGCAAACCCTAATTTTTACATGCATGACTAAAAATGAAAATAATGGAAATGCTTCTAGGACTAGGATGGAGTATAGGAATATCCTAAGACCCCCCCTTAATCCATCCTGGGCCCTAGTAACTAGGACCAAAGGTCACCCAATACAATCAAATGAATGATAATAATAAAGAACAGTCCATAAACCGAGGAAATGGGGAAAACCTCATGGGAAAAATACCCCCCTCAAATAAACTGTAGGTCACACATAATAATAAATGCTCCAAACTCAAGCAAGTGTGATGCTTGGTCATATGTCTAGAGGTATCTTCTTCTTGGGAAGAAGTGGATCATGCTAAAAAAGCATGTGTTTGTACTTGCTCTTCAGATCGAATGTGATGAGAACAAATCCAATAGTATGAGGATGATCCTTGAACCTGTGATTCGAATTAGCTGAGGTAGGATCAAATTTTTGAATGTGCATATAGCATTTTGTCTTCTCCTTTGAACCACCATGGGTGAGATTATGCCAAAAAGAACTATTACATGTTTTCTTGAAATCAAAATCAGATTTAAGACTTAAAAAACAGTTTCTTGAGATCTCATTTGAACCAACAGGGGTGAGATCAAAACTATCATATGCATGAGAAATTATCCCAAGTAGTAATTGCTTAGAATCCAAATTAGATCCAAGACTTGAATCATGGTTTCTTGAGATCTCCTTTGAACCAACAGGGGTGAGATCAAAACCATGAGATGCATGAGAAATCTTCCCAAGCGAATGGCAATGACCATATTCTTCAATGACCTTCTGAAAGCATGGAATTATGATCATATAGTAGTATAAAAGAGGTGATAGCTTGAGGAGGGCGAATGCATTACCTTCAATAGATGTTTTGACCTCCGAAATAATCATGTGATCATGATGCAAACCAACATACTCTGGTGCAAGAGAGGATTTAGGACCTTCTGCAATGTCTAGAGTGTGAGTTGGCACAGAAAGAGAAGAAAGTTTGAGCATGAGTGTAGAATCTGCAATTTCTTTGTGGACAACTTCAATATGAGATGATACTAGTGCATGATCTGAGAGACCATCAAGGGGAGCGAATGCATCACTTTGCTTGATTTCGAATGGGTTTGGACCAATCCCTTCATTCTTTCTGCCAAAATTTTCATCCAGGTGAGCCCATGCTTTTTGGAGTTTCAATATCAACGAATTGGTGTGCCATGTAAAAATGCATAGCAATGTGATGCACCTGCAACAATTAATTAATACGAATATGCGAAATAGCAGAAATGACAGAACTCAGAATCACTTTTATATTGATCACATGCCACTTCGAGGGGGCAACCTCCTATGAGCAATCTCAATACAAATAACTTCACGGTGCCTTCATAGGTCTCAACACACACTTATATACTAAGTCTAGGCACCAATACTATGGGTCAAAACCATGGGCCACTACAAACTATGGATCAAGAATACTACGGGTGACTTACAAAGCATATGCGCCAACAACAATAACACAAACTATTGATCAACAAATACTACGGGCTGACTTACAAAGCACATGCGTCCAATAACAACATACTAATAATGTAAAGACATGGGTTCCTAGCATCCCCTACCCCTTAGAAAAAGCTTTGTCCTTAAAGCTTTAGATGTGGAAATTGTTGTTGAATCTGAAGGAGTGGTTCCCATGTAGCATCCTCTGGTTGCATGCCGTGCCATTGAATTAAGACCTCTGTGATAGAGCGAGAGACAAGATGACGCATGCGCCGATTGAGGATGGCCTATGGCTCCAAAAGGATGGATCCTTCATTATCCAGTTCGGGTAAAATCGTTTTTCCACTGATGTTGGTGCCAAGAACTTTCTTCAGACAAGAGACATGAAAGACTGGATGAATGTGGGAAGAAGGAGGAAGTTCCAATTTATAAGCAATGGACCCAATCTTCTGAAGAATCCGATATGGCCCATTGAACTTTGGAGCGAGCTTATGACGCCCTTTGAGTTTCAAGGAGGATTGTTTATACGGTTGGAGATGAAGAAAAACCATATCGCCGACTTGAAAGTGCGCTCAGAACGGTGCTGATCAGCTTGTTGCTTCATGCGATTTCTTGCCATGTGAAGATTGTCTCGCAAAATGCGAAGAATCTGATCATGGTTTCTAAGGACCATGTCAACTTCCTGAACTGGTGAACTGGTGGGGGTGTATGGAAGAAGAGCTGGAGGTTCTTGACCATAGACTGCTTCATATAGGGTCATTTTAGAGGCAGCGTGATAAGAGGTATTGTACCACCATTCAGCGAGAGGGAGCCACTTTTCCCACTGATGTTGTTGTTCTGAGGTGAAGCAACGAAGATAAGTTTCCAAGCATTTATTGATAATTTTAGTCTGACCATCTGTTTGTGGGTGATAACCTGAACTCATCTTCAGTTTGGTGCCAGTGTGGCGAAATAGTTCTATCCAAAAATGACTGGTGAAAGTCGCATCACGATCCAAGACAATGGAAGAAGGGATGCCATGAAGACGAAAGATCTGGTCCAGGAAAATTTAAGCGACGGAGGAGGCTGTATAGGGATGGATGAGAGCACAAAAATGGCTATATTTGGATAGGCGATCAACCAAAATGAGAATCACTGTCTTCCCGCCATATTTAGGGAGCCCTTCAATGAAATCCATAGAAATATCTGTCCAAATCCGTGTAGGTATGGGCAAGGGTTCAAGCAATCCTGGAAGGAGTGTTGTTTCACCCTTATTGCGCTGGCAGGTATCACATTCGGCCACCATCTGTTGAATTGTCCTTTTCATGCCCTGCCAAAAGAAGTTACGTCGTGCTCGTTCATACGTTTTGAGGAACCCAGAGTGCCCTGCCGATGGAGAAGCATGGAGTTCATAGAAGACAGCCTGTTGAAGATCTGTGCTTTGGGGAAGCACCAGACGGCCCTTATATCGCAGAGAAGCACCATCCCAAGAGTGATGTGGTACAACAGAAGGGTTTTTGGTCAAGCGTTGGATGATTTGAGATAAAGAAGAGTCATTGACATAACCCTGTTGAACAGATTGCAACCAATTTGGAACAGGCATAAAAATAGCTAAAAGAGAACCTTGGGCATCAAATGTGCGAGAAAGAGCATCTACCACAATATGTCTTTACCCTTCTTGTAAGTGATCTCATAGTCATAACCCATGAGTTTTCTAACCCATTTCTGTTGTGTCGGGGAGGAGACACGCTGGTCCAAGAAATATTTCAGACTCTAGTGATCAGTCTTGATGCATAAATGATTCCCTAATAGGTATGGGTGCCACTTCTGTACTGCATGCAAAATAGCCATCATTTCCTTCTCATAGGTAGAGGCAGCTAAATTCTTACCTGAAAGGGCTTTGCTGGTGAACGCAATGGGTTGTTCATCTTGAAGGAGAACAACACCAAGTCCATTGCCGCAAGCATCACTCTCAATAGTGAAGGGCATGGAAAAATCGGGCATGGCTAGCACAGGTGTAGTACACATAGCTTGTTTAAGTTTGTCAAATGCACACTGAGCAGCAGGTGTCCATTTAAAAGCATCCTTTTTCAATAGAGCAGTTAATGGAGTTGCAATCTTTCCATAATCCTTGAAAAACTTGCGGTAGTAGCCAGTCAACCCCAAAAAACCACGAAGGTTCTTGAGTGTCTGAGGATGCGGCCAATTGTTCATGGCATCAATTTTGGCAGGATCCACGCGAACCCCTTGTGTTGAGATAATGTGCCCGAGATACTCAACTTCCTTTTGTCCATAAACACATTTAGACTGCTTGGCATAGAGATGATGGTCAGAGAAAAGTTACATGACAAGATCCAAATGCTGGAGATGTTCATCCCAAGTTTTATTGTAGATGAGGATATCATCAAAGAATACCAGAACGAATTTCCGCAAGTAGGGTCGAAATATTTTATTCATTAAGGCCTGGAATGTGGAAGGAGCATTAGTGAGGCCAAAGGGCATGACCAAAAACTCATAATGGCCATCATGTGTGCGGAAAGATGTTTTAGGGATATCATCCTCATGAACCCGAATTTGATGATACCCAGAACGAAGATCCAACTTGGAGAAAAAGTGAGCCCCATGAAGCTCATCAACAACAGGAATTGGAAACTTATCCTTGATGGTGAGGTGATTAAGTGCTCAGAAGTCAATGCAGAGGCACGATGACCCATCTTTTTTGTGGACAAGAATAACTGGAGAAGAAAAGGAACTAGTGTGTGGGCGAATAATACCTTGCTTCAATAAGTCCCGAACGAGCATTTCAATCTCCATTTTTTGGTGAAATGGTTAGAGATAGGGCTTGATGTTGGGAGGAACGCTGCCAGGAAGGAGCTGAATACGATGGTCTTCTGGCCTAGAAGGTGGAAATCCCACTGGTTCAGCAAAGAAACCTGTATATCGATCCAGGATTTTTTGTAGATCCAAAGGAGTAGTGGAGACCGCTGATGGTTGCATCTGAATGGAATGGATCTGAGCGATGACACTATGTGAATTCTTCTTGAGGATTTTTTCCATGCGATGTGAACTGATGATGCTGAGAGAACCTGGTTGTAATCGTGTCAATGTGTGTTTTTTTCCATTGAGGGAAAACTACATCCAAAGTTCAGCAAAATCCCATAAGATAGGGCCAAGTGTGCGTAGCCATTGAGCGCCCAAAACCACATCACATCCGCCTAAGGGAAAGGCAAACATGTCAGAGTGCAAGGTATAATCTCCCATAGAGATACGCACATTTCGACACTTCCCTTTGCAAGGTAAGGTGCCCCCATTGGAAACCATGACTTCAAAGTTGGAGCAAGGATGGATAAAACAATCAGCTTGTTTGGCAATCCGAGGGTCAATGAAATTATGAGTGCTACTAGAATCAATGAGTATTGTAAGAGGAAGCTTCTTGAAGTAACCCCTGACCCTCATTGTTTGGGGGGTGGTGATTCCAGCTAAAGCATGGAGAGATATATCTGGCTGGTCATCCTGAGACGGAGGGTCAATAGGCGGTTCCTGAATGTCGACCGGAGCATCCAGTGTTTCTGGATCTTCGTCACCAATTTCAGAGGCAGGCGGAGACTCCACATCCAAGACATAGAGCTTTTGCTGAACACATCTATGTCCCCGAGTGAATTTCTCATCACAATTATAGTAAAGCCCCTTTTCTCTGTGTGCTTGCATCTCTGTTTCAGACAAACGCTTGATAGGAGTCGGTCAAGGAGCCTGCGGTATAGGTGGTCGCTGAGAACCCATATTGCGGAAGGGAACAAAAGTGGGCTTGGAGCGTTGTTGGGCTGCAATCTTGTCTTCTTCCAACTTAGCCAACCCTAGGGCTTCCATCATTGTGGTGGGACAGAACATTTTGACCTTAGAGCGGATGGCATCCTTTAGACCACTGATAAAACAACTCCGGTAAAAGTCATCAGGAAATTCTTCGGTGTGGTTGGCTAGGTTCTCAAATTCGGTTTGATACTCTCTCATAGTGCCAATTTGGTGAAGTTTAGTGAGGGCTCCGGTGAAGTCATCAAAAGCACTAGGACCAAATCGTTGCAAAAGGAGCTGGCAAAATTCTGACCATTTGGGCTCTGGATGAGCCTTGATGTACCAACGGTACCATTGAAGAGCTTCCTATTCCAAGTGAAATAATGCCAACGGAGCTTTGTTGACATCAAAAGTATTATGCAGACTGAAATACTGTTCTGCACAATAGATCCATCCAGTTGGATCAATACCATTGAAGCGAGGAAAATCAAGCTTTGGACCACAGAAATTGCTGGAAGAAGAGAAACCATTTTTTGATGAAGACTCGGACTGTCGTTTGTTGTTCATAGCTGAATGTTCAAGATGGAGGCCGAGAAATTTTTCATCCAGATCCTGGATTTTGGCTTGGATGGTTGCAAGTGCTTCTTCCATGGTTTTTTCTCCTGCACGGGTGACAACCATAACCAGGAGTTTTTTTTTTTTTTTTGATTGGGTAGGAAAACAAAAACAGAAACTGCTTAAGTAAGGGAAAATCTGGACTTGGGAAAAAATCTGAAGGGTAATTGGGGTTTGACTAGGTGCTAGACACTGTCGACTAGACAGGGAAGCCAAAAATGAGGATTTCAGAAGCGGGGTGAAAGAATGGGAAAATTTGGCAGAGGGGGACAAAGAAGCAGAATTCAGAAAGGAACTCTGTGGTAAAATTTGAAGGTGATTGGGTGAAATTTGAGGAAGTTATGGCAAACCCTAAAAATAGACAAATGTGGGCTTTCGGGCTGTGGGAAGGGGAATTGGGGATAGGGTCGTCAGGAATGAAATATGTAGAATGGGATGACAAGGGTTCCTCGAAAATTTCAAGGGAAACAGAGTGAAAACAAGGGAGATATGGACAATTTTTTTTTTTTTTTCCAGACTAGAGCAGCTATGGCTCGGAAGGGATCTAGAACAGCGCCGAATGGATTGAAAACGGTTGGATATGGAACGGCTTGCAAAATGGATCTGGAACGGATTGCAAAATGGATCTGAAACGACGCAGTAGTGATCGACAATAGTTCAGCTGAAAGTAGATATGGACCCCAGGTATGTGCGGCTTCCTAACAGTTCAGGGGTTTCACTTGGACACCAATGTTGTCTGACGGCTTGCGTATTGGGGCAGTACCCCTCACTCCACGGCTCAGGTAAAACTGATAACCGCTTTGCCACAAACGACAACTCTTGGTTTACCTCACGGGTGGGAACTAGTCAATCAGGTAGGGGTCGTTGCCTTTTTCGCTAGCAGGTCCTCTCAATGGGCCAGCTACTTCGGGGTTCCTGTGGTACTCCTCACAATGAGTTTTAGGGATTGTGCCCAAGTACTTCCCACAGTTAAGCGGATAGGGATTATTCCCAAATCCGAACCTGCAACAGATGTGAAAAAAAATTGGCAGAAATTTCACCCAGCGAGCCCAAGAAAGTGCTCTGATACTAGATGTGATGCACCTGCAACAATTAATTAATACGAATATGCAAAATAGAAGAAATGACAGAACTCAGAATCACTTTTATATTGATCACAGGCCACTTCGAGGGGGCAACCTCCTATGAGCAAGCTCAATACAAGTAACTTCACGGTGCCTTCATAGGTCTCAAAACACACTTATATACTAAGTCTAGGCGCCAATACTATGGGTCAAAACCATGGGCCGCTACAAACTATGGATCAACAATACTACGAGCGACTTACAAAGCATATGCGCCAACAACAATAACACAAACTATTGATCAACAAATATTATGGGACGACTTACAAAGCATATGCATCCAATAACAACATACTAACAAAGTAAAGGCATGGGTTCCTAACAAGCAAGCAACATGGCTCCACAAGCTCTGTCACCATTATTTAACTAGTCAATCTCTTCTTTAGAGGATTCAAACTCTCTTTCAAAACAATAATCAAAGAGACCATTTCTCTTCAAATGTGCTATTATATTCGGTTTCCATTCATCATAATTGAGTGGAGAAAGAGGAGGGATTTCTTCTGAATTCATTGAAGCTGTAGAAGACCTGCAAAAACAATAGAGAATATCTACAACTGCTACTGCTGCAAAGATGCAGAAACTGCTGCAACTACTGCACTCAAAATCTTGGTAATAACCTGCAAAAAACACTCTCAGGAATGGAGACAAATAATACTCTGAACATGCTCTGATACCATGTGAAAATCCTCACAGCAGATCTAAGAGATGATGTATACCTCACAAGAGTAATTATGATTAAGCAGGAAAATAGAAGAAGAGTGGTCAATGCAGTATAATGAGCAACAGAATAATAATACAGTAGAACTCGGATTGAAGCAAAAATACTTCACACACACTAATTAATTAATCACAATATGGACAAATAAATAGTACAATGGTAGAGAGGATTCGAATGCCTAAGGTGGAAATTCGAATTAGATTCTCAGAGTGATCATCAGATCAATAGAGTGTCATCGGAGCACAACTAGGTGTCCTCATGATCATCAGTTGAGTCATCAATGCACAAGTAACTGTCAACTAGATGTCAAACTGAGTCTAACTGAGTGTAGTAGGAGTAACTGGAACAAGTAGGCACTAACTGAATGAAGGAGGCTCAGTAGAGGGTGCCATAGGAGTTAATTGGAGTTAGAATGGTCAGTCTAGTCTCACTGGAGGTCCGACGGAGTGATAAACTCAGTTAAGAGTCAGTTCAAGCCTAAAATCAAGGGAGAACTGAATGTAACTGAATATAACTGAATATAACTAGACTGGTAGGTGAAGAAGGTGCCCTTGTCATGCAGTGGAGAAAAGGAGGGCGCATTAGTCACTAGGAGGGCTAGAAATGATCTGAAAGAAGCTCCAGGGGCTAGTTTGTTGAGGACTAGGTGCTGGGATTGATGACTGGGATGCATGCAAAATGTATGCAAACCCTAATTTTTGCATGCATGACTGAAAATGCAAATAATGGAAATGCTGCTAGGACTAGGATGGAGTATAGGAATATCCTAACATGCCTCACACAATCTCATGGAGATACTGGCATTCCCTGCAATGTGGCTCATCGAGGGGGCAGATCCACCAAAATTGATGATAGAACATGTCGAAGCCCGTTGTGATCAAGTCAAGGAGAAAATCCTGCAGATTGAACATATCCAAATTGAAGACATGGATTGATTGATTAAGCAACCTATTTCCTTGGAGTCCAAGTTCTATATGTTTATCCATACGTGGCATAAAATAAACAAAAATGAGATTGAAGGATTCATGTGTGATGCCCAGCTGGGGCTCAAATCTCCTCATTATCTAGATATAGATGAATTGATAGAAGTTTGGGACAAGTGGGGATATTTCCTCACTAAATAGAATATTCTGATTTTGTAATCCCTGTTTAAGGGGAATTTATCCTTTGTGTTATTTTTGTAATTTATTATTTAAGGGATAGATCTCTCTTGGGCAAGGGATGATCATTTTTGGGGTGGAAATCGACAGAAGAAGACTGGAGATGCTCTGTTTTATGTTGAGCTTGTAATTTCTTACAGACTTTCATTAATACAATAAATTTATTCTCTTGCATCATCTTTTGTTCATTGATCAAATTTCTTTGGTAAATATTGATTTCTACTTCAGGTTATTATCTGTGTTGTTTAATCCCTTGCAAATATTATTTCATGTCGAGATAGTTAATCTGGATTTTTCCTTATGTTAGATTTGTGTATGCATTATGTTTTAATTGAATTTCTTCAACTCAAATATTTATCGATTTCTGCAAATGATTTACAGTAAATTATAATCTAGTATGTTAATTTTTCAATTGACATATTGGTTACATGTTAATCTTGAATGAGCTTAAACACTTAATATTGCATTCAGTTAATTTTAATTGATTGATTGTAACTTAAGAAAATAAGGAATTGATCTTCTTCACATTTCTGTTAAGTGGATGAATGTACTTATTTATTTTCACATCTGAAGTTAATCTACATTTAAACAAGGCACCTTTTAGAGTAGGTCTAACTTAGCTTAAATTTTACTTCCTAGGTAGATTTGTTTCAGACCGAACACACTTTGTTTTCCTTCATTGGAAGACAGATCCTTTTAGGATCAAAACCACAAGTGCCAGTGGAGGCCTTTGTATCCATGGGAGATCACCATCCCAAACAGCTCGAGTATAGGGTAATACTTGCGCAAGATTACCTGAAGCCTCTGGATAGGTTTTCTCCCTCTGTTGAGAGCTTTGGAATCCATTCCAGCACATACACACTCGACTCCTCAACAAATGGTGCTAGAAGGAGGGCCTCAAGTAAAATATGCCTAAAAAGAATACTCATAAACCTCCTCCAGCAAGAACATCATTGGTTGTCACTCGTAGCCAGTCACAGGCATCTACCTCTGAATAGAAAATAGTCCCACAATCGACTGTAATTCCTGGTACACCTGCACCTTAGCAGGAAAATATAAGGGATATCCTTATCATATCACCTACTAGAGGACCCCTTTCACTTAAACAAATACTGAAAAGTTCTAATGATAGTGTTGCTAGAGTACAACAAAGAATTATTAACCTACAAAGTAGAGGACTAGTAGCAATTCAACAGAACACCATTTCACAGACTGATAACCAAGAAGACCATGTCACAACCTCATTGATGGATGGATGCCTCCTGTATGTTCTTAGAATGATAGGCATAATCCTAGTTAAGGAGCTGTTAATTAGATGCTTAATAACTTAACTTAGCAAATTAAATTAATATGATTGTAATGACTATTATGTAATTGATGAATGTGAAACAATATGAATCAAGTAAAGAAATTTACTGATGCATAACCTTCATATAAATCATATGAATGATAAATCAAGCACACAGTTTTTTATGTTTTGTGATTTAACAATACAATTTAAACAGGGTACTAGATGTATGTGTGGAAAACCAAAATGAATCAAGGAAACTTTATACACAACAAAAGAAAGGAAAAGAGAAACTAACTGAAATTCTTTTAAGATTGTAAAACATTACAATTCTCCAAGTACAGAGAATCTCCAATTCTCTCATTCGATGGTTCCTCCATTCATCTGATTTTCCAAGGGAAGATTGCCACCTTCCCTTTTGGAAGGATACTTTTTACACATCCAATACTTAATCTTGAAATTTTAAAACAGATTTTAGCAATTTCAAACTTTGATTTTGCATTTTCGAAAACCAAACTCGACACTTTACAAGAATTATAATCACAGTGAAATTGAACATACTAGTAAAAACAAACATTCAAGTGTATTATTTAACAAAATAGTTTCATTTTCCTTTTATTCACAATTGGCCTCACATCGCTCATGCCATTCAGCTGCAGCAAGCAAGGCCATAATCGATCTAACAAGAATGTATCATTGACATCTTCTCAAGTATAAGTTTTTGTTATAATACAATTCCCTTCCTCATTAGAAACATGTTTTTCTGCCAAGTCATCGAGAATCACTGTATTTGTCCGATCCCAACCATGGATCAAAGTGTCCCAAACTTTACTTAAAGGATTGCGGAATACGTTAATATTTCCATCACCCTAAAAACCCTCTCTGGCTACGGAAGAACAATCTTCTTGTGTTAAAATTAATCTAAATTGTTCCCTTTTCAATCTTGTTCTTTATAATAATCTAGGCAAAAATTCGTCAACGTTTTTTCATTGAGTAGATGTCCATACCCCAACCTCAAAAATAGTAAAGCATTTTACAAAAAATTCTCTTAAGCTTGGCTGTATAAAATAATACTTTGTTGATGTTTCGATGTCCGGTGGTCGTTGCAATCCGGGTTTCTGTTTTCTATGTAATGCGTGTAACAAAGTGCCATTGAAATAAAAAATTATCAATGGTTTACTAGAAACAAATCTTCTAGTACTATCTGCAAACAAAAAACACACACACACGACCCAATCAATAAAATATTATGGTTCAATGTTTCTAAGTATATTGCTTTCATGTTCAACAATTTTTGAAACACATTACCACATACATGGTACAATGTCCATAAATAATATGAGAACTGTGCAATAAAGCTTACATCAATTAAATGCAGGAGTTGTAAAAAATATACAAATAACTAAATGATTTTTTTTTGTATAATATGACGGTCATTTCAAATTCAATGTGTTTAACCAACGCCCCATTTTTGAACTAAGCCCGAGATAATTCAACAGAGAACACAACATTGTTTTTATAGTTATATCTCTCTCTTGTGACCCGTCAAATTTCCAACTAGTTGGCATTTTCAAGTAGTTTTCCTTGCAATTGTCTGTTGGTTGATATTGCCCTTCTTGTATAAACAACATGTCTGTTTGTTTATATATATCTCCATATTGGATAAGTACATCCTTGAATGACTTTTTGTATATGTTCTGTACTCTACCAACATTATAGTCTGCAGACATTGAGTGATTATAAATAGTACTACGTTTACATTGCTCTCGACCCCAAATAAATACAAAATCTTCATTTTTCAACCATTCAAATATAGCAAGGAAATTTTTAATTTCCATGTTGTCGAGCGAGGAAAACCACAGAGCAACGTCGAAATACTCTCTGGCAACACTGATAATTGTGAGGCTGAACATGCATGTATAATAACGATAGCAATTATGGACAGAATGAGGTTGACGTTTGGAAGAATCTCCAATGTTGGATAACATCTGAACTCCAAAGAGAAATCCCTCTACTCCCAGGACCAATAGTTTCTTTTGCGGTGATATCGCGACTGCATACAAGAACAATTACTATATATATAACAACAACAACAACACTTTGTTCATGAAGTTAATGATCACAACCATGCAACTATACATGAAGATGTTGATTTCCAAAGATTAATACAAAAATCACCCAAAATTTCACAGATTCAATTGATTTAATAAAAGCATCACACTGAACTAATAATATGTTACATTTAGACGAAAATAGCAACGTCTCCGAAAAAAACAGAAAACAAATTGAATGATTTAAAACAGGAAATGATAGATTACATCTAGAAATAGGCAATGATAGGTTGCATTTGATGGCTGTCACTCAACTAGGATGGCAATGATAGGTTACATTTGATGGCTGTAACTCAACTAGGATTCAACTAGGAGAAGGCATTGAAGGTTCTGATATCAGCTGATTCATGCATTTGACTAAAACGTTGCCAAATTCCATGTACCAATTCAGTATCTGTCCTAAGGGACGATTCAATAAAGGGATTACTCAAAATACAGTTTTGAAATGGAAGTGCTTTCTCACCATTACCCTCCAAAACAATTATTGATGTATTAATATCCAAAGTTTTCATTGGGAACTCCATCCACACACTCTCCATATTTTTTTTTGTATTTTCTTCTTGATCGTAGGTACATATCTCTCAAAACCAAATAAAAATAAATAAATTCTCATATGATTTATCTTTACCGCATGCCGTAAAAAAATTTGTAAGCATCGGCTTCCCCTCATTGACACTACATTTAGATGACCAAATGCCAACATTGAATTTGGAAAGAAGTAAATCCAAAAATACAATGGCATTTGATCGTGACTCATATGAAGTTCTTCTATGTTTAAATTCAAATTCACCATTACTAATCTCTTCCCCCTTTTTTACTCTTTCCCCTCCAACAATATTTTTTTATTTCCTTTTTTTTTTCTCTTTTGGAGTCATTTTCCGTGGCTTTCTTGCGAAGTAGAAAACCTTCCATTTCTAATATCAATAACACTTTTGTATGGGGAGTTGCACATAAATATTGCTTGTCCTTATATAATTCGGAATAAATTTGTTTTATCAATTTAAGTAGAAAATATTCTTTGTCTTTTACCTGTCAATGGCAGGCCAACATTTGACTGGTGCGTAACATCGCTGGAGACACCGCATTTTGACACCAAGCCCTTTCCAGTTTCAATATTGTCCAAGCTCTTGCCTGGTCCATTATTCTCCAATATGATTTGCTGGCCAATATCCAGGGGCATCATCGGTGCCAGCTCTGGTTGTGGATGATCCACATGTTGACCTGGAAATTTGCAGGTATACATTTTATATAATGTTTTGCAAGTATTCAACGTCACTACCCCCTTTCATAATTTAGTTAATTTAACCATGATCTTTGAAAAATAAATTTTTACCTTCTTGTCCTATTTGTGCTCCTTTTTGGTAGTTCTTAGTGGATTCTCTATCACATTCACTTTCGTCATCATATAGCACAATTTGATTGGATGATACCTGGGTGTGCTCTTTATTTGAAGCTGTAGTAGAATAGGAATTTGAAGAAGTTATTGAACATAACCGACCGAGAAAAGTAAAATAAAATCAAAGACATCTAAAAATGTTAATAGAAAAACCTTGTTTTAGAAAAGTAAAATAAAATCAAAGACATCTGAAAAAGTTAATAGAAATACCTTGTTTTACACCCAATTCATGATAGAAATTGTTCATAAACATCTTTTGTTGTAGAGTCTCCACAATAGAAATAACTATTTTTTGTGGAGCCCTCATCAATGAACGAAGAAGCCTACCTCTTGCGTACAACGAAAGAACTGTGCCTTGAGAAGAGACCTGTCTGGAAACTATGTGATGCTAGAATTCCTGTGTCCTTTCTTTTGCAAACACATGGCTTCTCGCACTATCGTTGTCAACCTTGGGCCGAGGTAAATAAATCATAGGTAGGCCCTCATCCTTCCAATCAATATCAAGTTCAGAAGTAGATAAAATATCCTTATCCCTTCCAATGCTCCAACACTGTATAATAGAGAATCCTATAAACAAGTCCCTGGAGAATTCTCTATAAAATCCCTTTGTAGCACTCGGTGTAACATGTTTTTTTTATTTCTTGCTGAAAATTGTGAAAGCTTTAGAAATCATACAAGAGTTTTCCATATCAGCTAAAAAAATACAAGTACATGCCTCTTCATTTGTTTCTAAGTAGTACAAAAACTCAAGCATGTCCTGTTCCGTCCATGGACTATCACAATTACACATATCCACAACAACAAATTCACAGCTGACTGCCGCACCAAAGAATGGAATTAATCTTAGTGTGCTGACCAAATATTTGGGATAACAACATAGACAAGCAAACTGTGAACTATTTTTGACATCGTCAATGGACATAGCCATCCTCTCTTTATTGATATATAGATTCAATATTTTATGAGAATCAATTGGTATTTTGGTACCATTATCCACTTCAGATTCGTTCTTTCTCTTTTTACTCGGAGATTTTGCTTTCTTTCTGGAGCATAAAATACTGCACAGTTGCTGGCAATGGTTTGGTGCAATTTTATATATTTCAATGACATTATCGACAGTGACAGTTTGTGATCGATCAATTTGAACATCATTAACTTTGAAATATTCAACGATCGAATGGATGGTTGACCTCTCATCCTCGATTCATTTGCAATATTGATTTAAAGTTTGTGTGCAAACATTTTTATCGATTGATGTGCTAATCCAAACCGATCCATTGATTATATTGTTCGCCACAACGGTTAATTCATCTTCATCAAGATCACACAATGGTCTAAAAAAATTAGAGCCATAACTCTTTATTTTATTTTGAACAAAATCATCCTTAGTGATGCTCTTGGGCGAGCATGGCAAGGAGCCACTTCGGTAAAGCTCAAATACAGATTGTCATTTTCTCCACAGTCGATCCGATGTCAAAACAAGAGTTAGCTTGTCTTTAAGGCTCTCCTTATTTTGAATAAGAAATATATCCATACATTCATCTTGGAAAGACTGCAAACATATAAAATTGCGTATTCCAGTTAATTTGCTAATTTCATAACACAACCAACAATCTAAAGACTTTGATTGACAAGAAGAAAAATTCTATACCTGCCAAGCATCACTGGAAACGTTTCCCTTTCCCGAGCGGGATGGAGTACCGCAGGATATCCATTTCTCCCTTGCTTTTTCAACTTGAGAAATGAATGAAGTGTTTGCAAATTCCTTGTTTGACAAATTTTGTTGTTTGCATAATTTGTTGATGGTGTTCTGAGGAACGTCTCTATGTAGAAGAGGAGTTGGTCGATGCCGATACCTTGAATGGAGCTCTTTATATCGATCATTTGCAATGATTATTTTCTGTGCAGAAATAGTATGCTTCCCATCCAATATAAAAAAATTACTAATGGCAAATTAATTTCTTCTACATTTTCAGAAAAAAAGGCCAATGTGGTCTCTTTATGGAAAGGCAATAGAATAACATCTCTCAATGTTGTTGTAAATGTATGGACAAGAGATACAACCATCTTTTGCACGACCTCCTCATCAAACTTTAGATATTGTAAGTGCAGAGGCGCAACAACACATCTTGTTACGTCAATGGGAAAAACGTTCTCATTGAACAAAAAGTATTTGATCTGCTGTTGTTGAACTTATTTTGAACTTTCAAAGCTCTTAATTGCTTTCCGTAGCATTGATTTAGAAGGAATTCCTTTGAGTTGTTTGAAAGGAATATTTGTCCACATATTTTACAATATTTTGGAGAAATGCTCTTCTGTTGTACGTAAGAAACTTTTCATGGCATACCTTTATGGGATTCTTATTAATATTCATGTAATGCAATACAGAGGAAGTTTTCCCAGCCAACATTCTTTTCCTCCATACCGACAATATTCCTTTCTTCAAGGATGACGCGGTATCAATTCCAGAACAATTAGAAACATCATAGAGGGAAAAACCCACCCTTGCTTCGCATAGGAAATCAGATCTGGATCGGGATCACTTTTCATTAGATCTAGTCGATAATTAGAAACCATAAGATCAAGCTGTAGAAGGCAACACTTTTCACTATCCACCGCTTCAACTTGAACTCGCATTTTTTCATCATCTTCAACGGGAACTGCATATGTCAATATTCCAACTTTAGTTTGAGCTCCCTCATAATCCAAGTAGAATAGATATAAATCCGGGTAAAAATTATCTGGTTCTTCCATCTCAACATACCATCCATTTGTGAATAGGTGATGGTCATGTTCTTTTGTCAATTCAAAGAGAGGGATTTCTTGGTAGTTACTAAGGCTCAACAACGCAGCCATGCTTTATCTGCAAAACAGTCAATATTAAGTAGTCAATATAAGAATGCATACAATGTCTATAATTATAAATTAGTGTTTTAATATTATATGTATACTTGCAAATGTTCATGCTAATGATTGATGGTTAAGGAACGATCCCTCATTTTCAAAATCAATTGATTGATTAAGAACAAATTTACTAGCATTATCCATGAGATATCGAATGCACATTTCATAGATTCGTTTGAGATAAGGATTGATCATAGAACGAGCGGTCATCATAGAAGGTGCGTCCGATCCTTCTTGTTTATGTGTATGAGTTTATCGCTTGTTTTGTATTCGATTTTATGTGAGTTTTTGTACTTAATTTATATGTATGTGAAGGGTAATTGCACATTGATTAATTGGAATACAAGTGCGTGATTGTGAAGAAGAAACACATAGTTTGACGAATTCGTAGCTAATTGGTGAATACAATAGAGATTCAGCATAGTTCTGTATACTGCGATAGATGCCAAGTGCGAAGTCATCTTGTGTTCTATCCCATTAGTTAGTTGATGTTAAATAGAACGTTATGCGAAGATCTTAACGGCATCTGTGCATCACCATGGTTAAGAGAATATTGATTATGCAACCCCCATATTCGCTTCGGGTTAGACTTCAACCTGTTTACAAGGTCATGTCGAAGGGGCCAATGAAAGGGGTTTTGTTGTGTATACATTTATCTCGTGAATGGAGGGTCGACTAACCCTTATTGTGCTCGGTATTATTTCAGTGTTCACCATTCTTCATATACATGAATTGACACCCTCTCCTTCGGAGGTTGAATATTTGGACAAAAGTATATGCAGGCCACCCGATAATTTGAAAAGATTTCTGGTATTGAAAATGGAATTTACATGCATTGAATAGATGGCAACCTTAATTAAGCTTGGACAATTACTGGACAAGAAAGATCTACAAATCATACAGAGATAACAAATAAAACTTATTAAAGAGTAATGATTGGATTGTTTCTTATCTCTTCTTTTCCACCAAACCAAAGCATTTTGACTGTAACTAAATGGCTACCTTTCCTTTGTTAAAATTCCCATGCACTGAAGGGGCGACCGACCCTTCTTCTACCAAGTAATCTTTTCATAAAATTTCTAGATTGCAAGAAGGGTCGACCAATCTTTCTTGTGTTCAACATTCTGGATACAGGTGAACTCCTGGATATAGGTGTTCACAATTTTATACTAAACAAAGGGGCAGCCGATCCTTCTTGTCAGAGGTCAAAAGTCGAGATTAATATTGTTTATATGTTATAACTTAGCCAATCTCCACTCCCCACTATTTACTGCGGAAGTCGGGAGTCGGGAATTGTTGTCCCATCCCACAATCTGCATTGCGGGTTGCGGGATAGAGTAATTGATGGAACGTTTTTAGAAATCTAGGTATCCTCAATCCGCAATATATTTGCACCTTCGGAAAAGAAGATGAAATCCACATGGGGGGTGCAAG
Organism: Larix kaempferi; assembly: GCA_027924585.1. NCBI lineage: Eukaryota > Viridiplantae > Streptophyta > Pinopsida > Pinales > Pinaceae > Larix > Larix kaempferi. The sequence continues at coordinate 2,177,869 of BSBM01000430.1, read as the reverse complement.
AAGGGTCTGCCGACCTTTCTTGTGCTGATTATTCTGTTCAAAATAGTTCTAGGCTGCAAGAAGGGTCGGTCGATCCTTCTTGTGTTCACCACTCTGGACACAGGTGAATTGTAACATATAGGTGTCTACAGTTGTCTACTAAACGAAGGGGCGACCGATTCTTCTTGTCACAAGTCAGGATAAATATTGTTGATATGTTATAACTTAGCCAATATACTGATCCCAACCGTTCATTGCGGAAGTTAGAAGTCTGGAATTGTTGTCCCAACCTAGGCGGGTTGAATATTTTTACAATTCACTCATAAATGAAGGATCGGACGACCTTTCTTGTGCCGAGTATTCTATTCAAAATAGTTCTCGGCTGCAAGAAGGGTTGGTTGATCCTTATTGTGTTCACCACTTTGGATACAGGTGAATTGTAACATATAGGTGTCTACAGTTGTCTACTAAACGAAAGGGCGATGGATTGTTCTTGTCACAAGTCAGGATAAATATTGTTGATATGTTATAACTTAGCCAATATACCGATCCCAACTATTCATTGCAGAAGTCGGAAGTCTGGAATTGTTGTCCCAGCCTATGAGGGTTGAATATTTTTACAATTCACTCATAAATGAAGGGCCGGTTGACCTTTCTTCTGCCAGTATTTTGTTCAAAATAGTTCTATACTGCAAGAAGGGTCGGTCGATCTTTCTTGTGTTTACCATTCTGGATACAGGTGAATGGTTGGATATAGTTGTTAACAATTTTATAATAAACGAAGGGGCGGACGATCCTTCTTGTTGGAGGTCGAAAGTTGGGATAAATATTGTTTATATGTTATAAATGATCCAATATCCATTCTAGGATGAATTCTGCATTAATTTGGAAGAAAGAACATTGAAAATATTTAAATGTGTGGATGAGAGCATATAAAATGAATTCGAACTCAGATATTACAGTCAACTATGAGGCAAAGCGATAAGATGGTGTAACACGAAATACATTCACAAAAGAGAAATTAAAAGACTGAAGAAAGTAACAACATATGAATCTCTGTTTCGGATCCAACCCCTATTACTTTGTAAAATCAAAATGTATACAAAATGTTCTTTGAATTCTTCGCTAAAAGAAGAAATTTCAAAGAAATCTGGCTGATGCAACACTGGAGCAGTTAACAAAGGAACCGCAATGTCATTTAAAATTAAGACACCTGAATATTTATTCCTGACATAACCTGTGTTTTGGTTCCCCAAATATTTCAACAATTTTCCATTGCTCTTGAGTTGGGATTCCATAATCCATCATTTCTTTCACCATCACCTCCAATTCTATGCATTCTATGTAACATACATATGGCAGACCCTTCTTAATGATTACAAAATTTTCAAGTATTTCAAAATCATCTGTCAATTTATCAATTATTGTCTTTCTAGTTAATCCTTTGACCAAACCTTCCAATTTCGAGTGATCCATACGAGCCTATACTATCAAATTGTGATAATTTTCTTGAGTCGTTAGTTTTCCATCGACACTCTAAAAAGAAGGTAGACCACATTCAAAAGTCCCCAGAAATAATTCCTTAAAATTTTGAACTTCAAGGACCATCTGTTGCGCCATGTCTTCTACTTCTTTAACACGATCATGCTTTCCAATAACTCTTCTTGCTGAAATGATGATTGATGGTCTGTCTTTGATTCCAAAACGCTGCATATCTAATTGGGTTAGAGTTTTTAACAAACTGACTGTATTTTGAGCTATTTCTGAAGGCCTTTTGCATAATGTCTTGTTTGCCACTTTACACCTTTGGAGAGCTATGTTTGCTATAGCATATTTATCTGCTATAAAATTCAAATAAGACCAGAATTTGGTGATTTCCACTGATATCGCATCCCATACAAGGTGTTTAGCTCTGTGTAATGGAAGCCGACCTATCAATTTATCTTTTAATTCATCAAATTTCTTTTGCAGTTGATTTTTATCACTCAAAGCCTTTATCTTTGCTCCAAAATTTTGAATTACTTCCTCTTTCAACTTCTGGTTTTCTGCTTTCAACTCTTCTATCTCTACATATTTTAGACTAATTTGTGACATAGCACTGGTCAGTTCTTTAGTGGAGGAATTTTCCATTTTCCCTTTATCCGTACATAGAGAGTGATCCCCTCACTTCTCTGGTGCTTGTACAGTTTCAATTTGATTGGTATTCAACAATGAAATTTGTGACAAAAATTCAATCCTTTGTTTTTCCCAAGCATGCTTTTCATCTTGTAACTTTAACATTTTACCTTTGTGATCCATCATTTCTTGATATATGGATTCATTTTCTTGTTGTAATGCTGTCAACTATGGAGATTGCACATGTTTATTATTTGGCACCTTCAATTTTTTCTTGAGAATTTGAATGGTATTTTCGTTTTCATCAATGAGCCTTTTGATAAACTGGTTGTTCCCTGGCTCGGATCCCACAGTCACAAGGTCCACTTGTAGTCTTTTAATCTGTATTGAATTTGCTTTGTTTTCCTCCTTCTCTTGCCTCAATTGACTCTCCAGCTTTGCTATCATAGACTGCAATTTAGAAATTTTTAAAGTGAATTGCAATAAATCAAAATACAAGACATCTCCTATTTGTTTATGCAATTGAATCTTATCGGGTATATTAATCGCATCAAGCTTAACTTCCATTTCAAAAACTTTCTCATCGTTCACCACTACAAACCTTATAGTGTTTCTTCCTGGATCCGTAGCTGTAAGAAGGGAAACTTTTTGTTCTGCCAACGTTCTTACTTGAGGGTACTATTTTTTAGTTTCTTCGGAAGACTGCTCCCTCTTTGATGTATATTGTGAAAGGACATCAAATATGGACTTATACTGAGAGTTACTTCCAGATTCCTTTATTTCTGAAAAATAATATTTCTGCATAATATTTGCAGGTGCCTGCGAAATCAAACTAGTTTTTTCTGGAACAATTGAATCTCGTTCCTCCATACTAATAATTTCCTTCTGTCGTTCCACTTTTGATTTCTTCCTTGAAACTTCTTGATCGACTTCCATACTATCAACTTCTGAAATACTTCTCTTACTAGTGATATCAGATTTAGTTGGTGTCTAAACCAACATTGCCAAATTTCCTGTTTGTTCCATATTCGCCTCTTTATTATCTTGTTCAAATTTGAATAAATTTTCCATTTCTTTCAATCCTTCTACTGTTTGATGATCAAAAGCCTTGTTTTCATTTTGATGTCTCCTTTGCAATATAATTTGATGAGGATCATAATTAATCCTTTCAGCCTCTTGGAAATCCATAATATTCATTAATTGTTCTACTACAGAGAGGGCTACCTTATTCTTAATGATTAATGGACCAACTTTAAGAGGGAATTTCACATCCGATGCTTTTTTGAAAGGATAGAAATGTTCTTCTTCTGAATGCAACCTTTGTCTAATAAATTCCAAGGCAAAACCCTCGCTGTTAAAAAGGCTGGCAACAGATATGGTGCTCCAGTAAAACCATACACTCTAATTATAGTATGTTCTCTATACAATAACCAATCACCTGTTTGGCATTCTGGTGTAGGCTACAAAGTTTCTTTCATTTCTTCTAACACTTGGGGCATTTCAACATTAAAAATAATTCTGTAAACTTCTGCCATAATTTTATGGGTTAAATCAAATATATTGACATGTTTAGGAAGGTCATGAGAAAAGATGGTACCAAGAAACTTGGATTCCAAAACATTTGAACACATGAACAGCTTCAGGAGATATGGCTGATATCTGAAATGCTTCAACTGGTTGAAATTCACCAACTGGCCATGAATCGCTTCAGCTAGGAATACATCAAAATTAAAACAACACACCGGACTCGATTGTGACTCTGGTGAAATTACTTGGAGAAGGAAACCTAACATAACTTCCGTGATTGACTTATCACTATCTAGACCTAAAATTTGACTCAACAAGGAAAAAACTAACCGGGTATATCGTTGAAAGACATCAATACTCAAAGGGAATGATAGGTTTTCATGCGACAGACCATCTTTCAAGAATTGTAATAAAAGCTTGTCTTTTTCTACAGGACTGCAGTTTCTATAAAAATTTGCCAAATTTTCTTCGTTAAATGACTCAGGTCTTTTGGGAAATGTTTCAGGTAAACGTAGAACCTCATGGATAGTCTGCGCATTTATTGGGCATAGAATTTTGGTCATTTTTACATTAATGATTACCCTTTCACCCTGCGAATAATTTGCCGCACACCAACAAACAAATTTGGGGAAATGTGGGGTTTGTTTGACACAAAAATAGTACAGAAAATAACCAAAAACATTACATACATCATTTCCCTGTGACTTAAACTCCATTAATTTCTCCTTAGGCTGCGAAATAATACACATAGACAAATCAGGGTCGAAAATATCCCTTTCCTTGTCAAATACAAGCTTCTCGTTTTCATCTGAACTTTCATTGAAGGGAAGAAGGTCTTGGGTTTTCTCCATTTGGGACACAAAAACTAAAAAATGAGGATTTCGAGCTAACTATGCAGTGAGCTTCTTGGTTGTTGTTCCAGTTGATGAAGACAACGGCATGTTCCCCGTGGGTTCTTTTCCTCTAGGAAACAAGCGACAAAACATTTTTTAAAACTTCGAACAAACATTTTATAGAACATATGCTTAGGTGGTTTCGGAACTTGCGATGAGTGGTTTAAATTTAACCTCTTTTCATAGCGGACTCCACCAACGCTTGCCATGTGGTAAACGGTTTATTTTTCACTCCACCTTTTCCAAGTTTAACCACCGTGCACTTTCTAGTGTGGTAACCTATTTCCACTGTCGATTTGCTTCTGGGTGGGTCTGCATCATTATTTCACCACATTGCTACACGTTTGCAACTTTTGGTGCGAGTTGTCCAATTTTTTAGCACCTTTTCCACCTCCGCCCTTGGAGTGAGAGACCTTAGAATAGTGACAATATTTGCATTGTTCCTCTCTATAAACATTAATAAGCAATGTTATATTAATGTTAACTAACCCAAGAATCCATATAGAATAAATTTTAAAAACATAAAGACAAAAATGCTAACAATATGAAGAAATCACTTGTTTGATCAATTATACCAATTCTAGACATTGTTTGTAGATGGGTTTGTTGAAGATCTAGTGTAACATGGGAAGAATTCGATGAAGAAGAGGGAGAGATGACCATAAGAGATAACAGAATTCTAAACAACAAGATCAATCTTCCAAGATGGCATTGAGATGAAACATTAAATTAGGAAAAGAAGGAGAGATCACATGTTGTAGCAATAAAATCTAAGGTTGGTGTTGTTTTTTTACACAACCCCTTTCATATTAGCTGCATAATTCTATTGTTCATGTAGTGTCCCTTTTTAATAAAATTTTTAAAATTTGAAAATTGCAATTTTTGGCCAATTCGACCCTTAGACTATTAATGACTCGAATGATTCCAAATGGCTTCAAATGTTTCTGATTTGGGTCTGAAGGTGTTTTAAAGGTATTGGGACATAAAAATCGACAAAATTTGCATTGTTCCTCTCTACATCTTTTAATAAGCAATGTTTAACCGAGATAAACCAAGAACCCATATAGAGGAAATTTTAGAAACATAAAAAAATACCTATCAATTTGAAAAAAACATTTGAAAAATATTCATAACCATTGAGGTGTAATATGACACATTTATGCAGCTATTATGGGCTTGGAAACTTCCAAAAGACTTCAGCCACTTGCATTTACAATTAGAGAATGAAAGGCATAATTACTAGAAAAATCTATGTTGAAGCCCCCAAGGGTAGATGGATCCAAAATAATCTTTAAAGGATTTCGCGGAATAATTCTGCAACATCCATTTAACGTCAGGAGAAGTAGCAGAATTTTACTAGTCAAATCGAGGTTCAAAACCCCAAAGGATAGGGGACAAAGATGGATTCCCAAATGTTGTAAGACCTTTCCAAATTTCAGAACAGAGACATGGTACTGATAAAGGACTTCAATGATCTCCCCAATTCATCATCAATTAGTTTCTATAGGCTTCTACAACTACCATGAATCAAATGTTTGTATACATGTCTTCACATACTTAATTAAATGCTAGTAAACTTCACCACTGGTTATGAAATTCAAGATTTAGGTTCCAAGGACTTGTGCAATGTTAATGAAACTTCTTCATTAATAACATTAATGACACTTCATACATCAACAAAATCACAAAGATTGAATTATACAATTCGAAATAATGTCTCTTCAAGCTCCGACAACAAGATATAGGGAACATCTCAGGACTGATTACACTGTCTCTGAAAAAACCTGTGTACCCTACTGTCACCCCATCATCTTCGGATAATCTCATCATCTTTAGATCATCTCATCGTCAAAGAAGCACCATCTTTTGGAATATATTTTGCTGTCAGGAACCTCGTCAGCTCGAACACCGTCTTCCGGAACATCCTCATTAGCAACACCATCAGCTGGAACATCTTCTGTTGCCAGCAACCTCGTCAGCTGGAACACCATCTGCCGGAACATCCTCATCAACAACACCATCTGTTGGAACACCTGCAACAAACATCAGTAACTAAATACTGATACCATCAGTAAACCAATACTAATCTACCCTCACCCTTGGAGAGGCATCCATCCCTATGGACAGGCATAAACGCATGAGAGTTGGAACTATCAGTCAGCTAATACTAGTCTTCCGTCCCTCCTGAACAGGCATCTATCCTTTTAGATATGATCTCTATCAGTCTTTCTTTCTAGAGAGATCCCTCTGGACCACACGAAGCTTCAAACTTCACACGAGCTAGAGGTTTAGTCAACACATAAGCAACTTGTTCCTCTGTAGGAACATAATCGAGCTTCACAGCTCCCTTCTATACCATATACCGGATATAGTGGAACATAATCTTGATGTGCTTCGATCCATCATGAAACATAGGATTTCCTGTCAACCTGATGCAACTCTAGTTGTCACAAAGTATCTCCGTAGCATCAATCTATGCATCGAACAATCCTATCAACATTTTGCGAAGACACACTACTTCATCACAAGCTGAAGAAGCCGATACATGTTCAACTTCCGTTGTATTGAGTGCAACACATGGTTTCTTTCTACTGATCCATGAGATCACGACTGATCCAAAACTAAAGTAACATGATCCTGAGGAACTCTTTCTGTATTCAACACTTCCATCCCAATCTGAGTCTGTGTACCCATACAGTCTGAACTCACTATCTGAGGCATATCTGAGTCCATAATCCAATGTACCCTTTAGATATCTCATCACATGTTTTTCCACAATCAGGTGAACTTTCTTGGGTTCAACCATATACTGACTCAATGTGTTATTTATCTAGTCTCATATAATTCAAATACTTATCTTTTTTTGGTTGTTGGGTGGACTCCCTCTCAATATTTGCTTCCTTGCAGGAACTACTGGAGTCTCTAACATAGTGTTCTTCTTCTTGTGGGAGCTGCTTTTGTTCCTGGGACAATATCCTTCTTGTGATGAGGATGCTCCCTCTTGTTGTAATTCCTCTTGGTGTGTGCCATGAGAGCCTGGTCTTCACTACCCATGTTTTCTTTTCGAGCTACAATTCGAGCTTCTTCCTGTGAGCATTCCTCCCACAGCCTACTGAATGTGATGAGCTTCTTCCTAGCACAAATTCCTTGAATGATATAGGAGGACCATTCAAGGTGGTCATCACTATTTCTCCATTCTCTATATCTTCTTCAATGGCTTCAAGTTGTTCTTTTATCTGAGAGACCCTTGTAAAGTGCGACTGCATGGTCTCTGCATTTTGTATCTTGACATTCTTTCATTGATTCCTCAAAGTCATCTTTTGATTTATGTTCTTTCCTTCAAACATCTTGGTCAAGGAGTCAAACATCTCTTTGGGTGTCTTTAGGGATGACACATGTAGTATGAGATGGTCCTTGATAGAATCTGCAATGATCCTCTTGGCCTTGACCAAGTTCTTCTTATGTAAGGCCTTAGCCTCATCTCCCTCTGCGAATGGAACCTCTTCACTTATGTAGGTATCCAATTCATTCTCTTCTAGGATTAACCCAATCCCATACTTCCATGTTCATAAGTTATCAGCCCCTTCAAGCTTATCCTCAAGCTTGGTGTGGTGAGACATCTTAATGAGAAACTCAAATGGAAATAAAAGATTTAGATCTTACCACTGGATTTGGAGCTAACTAGGGTTTTACAGAGAAACCCTAAAAATCCAAACTTGGAATTTCAAACTTCTGACTGGACAGGGAGATGCAATTGACTGAGGCAAGCAAGTTGGTGTGCTCAGATTTTGAACTCCAAAAATTTACCCCTCAAAAGTGACCTGAAAATTTTGGATCTGTAATTTCTGTCAAATTCTGGTTTTCTGGTTTTCTGTCCAATGCACAATGGCCTATCCAATTCCCAATTAGAGTAAACACTCCACTAGCATGACAAAGTACAAGCTCTCCAAATTGCAAAGATGCAAATAAAAATGATCAAAAGCTGCTCTCCTTCTTTGTTCTTGTGAATTTTATAAACTTCTCAAGTCCTCCATGGATCGAATTCCTTCCAAAGGATTCATTCCAACTCAATTTGGGAAGAGATTCCAATGTGTGCCACTTGTACAACCATTCCTAGTCTCCTTAATAATTCCCTTGGCTGCACTAACTCCCTTGTGCACCTTCTCGGAGGCTATTTTTATCCCTAACATGTCATATATTTTAGATGCCGGCATTCAGGTTTGATTTGTGTCATAGGTGTCATAGCATCTTCATCATTGTTGTCATAGTAGAGGCTACGGAATCTAGCCCAACTGTCACAATTCTTCTAAGATGCCTCTTCCTCTTCCATGGGACTTATTCTTCCACTCCAATTTGAACTTACATGACTGAGGCCATGAATAATATCTCTTAAACTACCCCAAGTATGTTACCCTTAATCTTGAACTTGAATTGGTGAGAGAATCATGCCAAGTGTAGTGGGGAATCTTGCCACAAATGGGGGCAACAACCTCTTAATATGTGTCCTCATGGTCCGATGCACAATGGCCTCTCCAATTCCCAATTAGGATGGGAATCTTTCACCCTCGAAATTGGTACTAAGGAAAGTAGATTAAACACTCCACAAGGATGGACAAGCTATGCTCTCCAATACGCAAAATGAGAAATGATCAAAAACCACTCTCCAATGGCATAGATATTATTGGTGATTGTATTGAAATATTCCATGGTAATGATATTGGCATGAGATCTAAGATTTTGAGATCCCTCTAAGCTTTTGGAATGTACTATGAGGTCTATGATGTAAGGGTTTGAAGGTGAAAATATATGACGTCTATTGGTGATTATTTATGGGATTTGATTACACTCTTTGGAGGCATCTTTATGGTCTTTCTATACATCTGAATTATATCTTGGAAGAAGTTGATGCCATTCTTGGACGACAGACTTGGGGCATGTACAAGTTGGCATTGTGACATCGATATTTTTTGTGGCCTTCTGACAGAGACAATTATTGTGTCCTTGTGACGAACATGGATTGTGATAGTGACATCCATACAATGATACATGGATAGTTATACAGGTACAAGGACATAGATACACACATAGGTTGATGGAAACCGTGATACAATGGCACTGGAATATTGTTATTCTTATTCATATTAGGGTGGTAGGATCGAGCAAGGATAGGAGATTGAAGTCTCCTTTCGTATGGTGCTCGTGATCTCAATGAGTTGGGGATTCCATCCAGTTGGTGCTAGTAAAAATATTGAGTTGGACTTTACTGAGGTCTAGAGTTAGGCTGGAAATTATGAAAACCAAGGGGTTGTAGCCTCGTTTTAGATGGAGCTAGTAAATCGAGGAGTTGGAGCTTCCTTAGGTTTCGAGCCTCCTTCTAGTTGGTGCAGTTAAATTAGGGAGTCAATTCCTTCAAGAGAGTCTGATAGATGGACCGAAGATCTCTAGAGCACATGGATGAACATGAAAGTCTCTACTCCGCAGATGGGGTTTGACTGTTCTATGGATCAAATCCTGATATGATTGGATTATAAGAATGAGACTCCATTTAAATGCACAAGGTTTTGATATCTGGAAATCTGTTCAAAATGCTTACATCGCTCTAAAAAGACTACAAAAAATTGCATCCATGAAGGAGATAACAAATAATAATGCAATGGAAATGGATATCTTGTTGCATGGAATACATGATCATGTGAAAGATAAATTTGGAAGTTGTTCATCAGGTGGGACAAGGTACAAAATCTTTGCACAAAGGGACCCCATTCTTAGCATTATTTTTGTCCCAGGTACCTAAAAAGATCGGGTAAATAGTTCATGAGCTTTGGAGTCCAAAGAAGGCTTAAAAAGTATAAGGGAAGTAAGCTTACCTTAGGGGCCCTACAAACTTATGATAATAGGCCCAAGCGCTTAAAATATTAAGCAGATGCAGTAGAGAATCAACTACACAAGACGTTAGGTGATGATGAGGGCGCTATGCGGTAGGTGTTGGTCCATCCAATAATACGAAGAGGTGGGGGGGGAATCAATATTGCCTTTTTCAACCCTTTTATATAAAATTAGTATTAAGCACAAGTTAAATAATCATTCCCAATGTGAATAAGACAATTAAAAATTTGAACACACCGATTTATCATGGAAACCTCAAAGGTAAAACCAACAAAGCCTTTCTATTAATGAGGTAATTGTATACAAAATTTTTCTACAAGCACCAACTTGATGGAGAACTTAATCCCATGCATTCTTCTGCCACTACAAAAATGATGCTCCTACACCCCTAGTTTTCTACCTGCTAAACAAACAAGGATTCCCCACCACCCTAAATCTCTACCCACGACTGGAAGGAGGCAAGAATTCCCTTAGAAGGCCTGAACCTGCACCAAGAAGCACCCAACAACCCTCTAATTTATAATAGTTTTAACTTCATTTTTTTAGATCTTGCTTCTGATATGCAATTACCAAAACTTCATAGACACCTATGGTCCTCTTCATACATTTGACTTGTATGGTTATATATATTTTCAAAGAACTTTATTATTTGAGAACTTTATTAAGGAAAATCACACCTCTTCAGAAGAAAAAAAATATTGGATCCTTATAATGGCATCGATTCATCATTGATCTTCATAGTCTTTCAATCTTGTTTTAATTAGTAAGGAATTACTATTTTGCAGAGTTAACCAATTTTGGAAATTCTCCAAAGTTGGCAATTTGGCCAAATTGTTCTCCAAATATACCATTGCCAAACGTCTCTTTAACATAGTGGATGTCAAACCGGTGGTCAACTAAGATTTACAAATATTTCGCGTCCGATCCTTTAAATTAACCCTCCAGCATCTCTCAACAACGGAATGATTCAAACCCATTGGATATTCATCAATACACATTGACGGTGGACTTCAACATGCACTTAGATATATTTCATAAAGAATCCACACCGTATCCTGTGATTTAAACGCTGCACAACTTAACCCAGCGTAACTATCCTGTAGCGTTGGATCGCCCCATCCAAGATCGACGGTGGACCTCAAAAGTTTATGAGCCCAATTATGAACCCTTGCCGTCAATATGTTCCATAAATTAAATCAAAGGGTAACGTATTTGACCCTTAATGTCCTATAACGCGCTATAACAGTCTTTCAATTGCTTTGATCTTCAATTTTGACGGCTCTGTAGATTTACTGCGATCTGTGTTCTGGTTTTTTTTATCATTTCCGATCTGTGTTGTGGAGTTAAATAAGTTATGCTCCTGTTCAATCCAGTTTGTTGAAAATGTTTTCTAAATTAGCTCTCTGTTCGACTCTTTCTCCGTCCACTGGCCCTCATCAACGTCAGGTTGTTAGAGTCAGAGAACAGGAAAGTATGAGGATTTCGACCACTGCTCTGCTCAGCGGCCGCGAGATCCTGTACGAGAATATTTCTTGCAGGAGTTCTTTAGGCCTATGTCCTTATTTAATGGCGTAAGGTAGCAGTCGAGGAAGGACCAACATCACCGATGCACCCACCCGCAGACAAGTCGAGAAGTTGGACAAGGAAATGGCAGAGCTTCGACAGAAGTTAGACTCCTTGGAGCAAACCATGGAAAATGAAAAAATCAAAATAATGCAAACCATGGAAAATGACAATGCTGATATGATGGAGAGGAATGCGCAAGACAGAGCACAAGACAGAGCCGACAACGCCGAAATGTTGAGGCTAATGCGATCCCTCGTCCGTGAACGGGATGAATCCATTCAAAATCAACCCGAGGGGAGCCCAACTACTTCGGTAGGTTTTGGATAGTCCCGTCCATCCCGTCCAACTTCTTGAACTTCGTTGAATCCGTTAGAGATTCCCTCAGAGGCAAGATCGGCAAGATCATCAGGAGGGGTCAAACCAATGGATATCGACCCCTGAGGGAATGACGCGGCCTACCCACCATGGTTACTTTTTATTCTAGGTTTAATTTTTTGTTAGTTTAGGCTAGGGATTTTGTCCTCGGCCCTTATGTTAAGTTTGTATCGACAACTATTTTAGGTTTACTTTTCTGTAAGTTTAGGTAAGGGATTTTGTTCAATGCCCTAAATTTTGGAAAATTATTTAAACTCTGTGATGATGTCCTTACTATTTGAAGAATATATATCCAGTTTTTTGAATATTAATTTTAATTAATTTTCTTAATTCTTTGGATTTATTTATCGATTATGTTTGGATTTATATATTTTGTTTCAGTTTAGATAAAGTTTTGAATTTATTTTGCATGATAGTTTAAATAATGAAAAACAAAAAATCGAGGCAAACAATTGGACATCATGATTATCTATTGGAGAAAAACTCCATGAAACACATTAACGAACCATATTTTATTTTGTTTTTTAGATTGAGCGAGGAACCATATTTTATTTCGTTTTTCAGATTGAGCGAGGAACCATATTTTTCTTGGAAGTGCATTTTAGCTATTTTGTATAAGATTTGAAAATGGAGATGTGTTGATTTTCGAAGTACTAATGTTTGTAAATTTCCTTTTTTACTTTGCATAATATACATGGTTATCTAAATATGGCTTAAATTTCTAGTTTGAAAACAATAATTTTTAATAAAACATTATCAATAGGATTATTATAAAAAGAGTATTATCGAAGGTCATGTATTTCTTGGTTTTTCCCTCGATGTTTCTGCTCTTGCATTGGAATCACTATAACATAAAATGATTCTACTCTTGCATTGGAATTACTATAACTTAAATCCATAGGTTTATATTGAAATGGTACCTTTACAATCCGTAATATTATTTTAAACAATGGCAAAACCAATGGAAAAATCAAATATGCCACGTGTCACAGTCTGAGCGTTCCACGTGTCACCCTGGAAGCAAGATCTTAACATTTTAACAACAAAATTTATAGAAAGATTCCTCGAAAGAGTTTGATGGAAAGTTGAAACTTGTGTTTAGTGAAAGGGTGTTGGAATTAGATGCTGAGGAGAAAGAGCGTCCGCTCCTTCCTCCAGAGATGTTTTGTAGCAGTGGCGAAAGTAGATATCAACACTCTAAACAGAAAGTTCAAACAAAAATTTCATAGGAACATTGCTTTGCACAACTTGATTGCAATTGGAAATATTCTCAAAGAAAGAGTGACCGCTCTTTCTCCAGGTTGTCTATTTTTACAAATTCCTCATAAAGGAAGGAGCAACCGCCCCTTCTTCTGCCCATAACTCTATTCATAATAGTTTTAAGAATGCAAGTAGGGTCGGTCGAATCTTCTTGTGTTCACCATTCTGGATATAGGTGAATTGATGGATATGGGTGTTCACAATTATCTACTAATCGAAGGGGCGGATCCCTACTATTTATAGCAGAAGTTGAAAGTCTAGAATTCTCAGACTGGCCTTCGTAGATTAAATTTTTTTACACTAATCTCGTAAATGAAGGGTCGGCCGAACCCTTGTTCTGGTAAGCATTTTACCAATGTTCACTGTTATGGATATAAATGAAGTGATGGTCTAGCCTTCGTAGGAAGTATTCTCACAATTTGCGTGCAAGTGGAATTATTCTCAGAGCAAGAGTGACCGCTCTTTCTCCAAGTTGTATATTTTTACAAATCCCTCATAAAGGAAGGGGCGGTCACCCCTTGTTGTGGTAAGTATTCTACCAATGTTCACCGTTATGTATATAGATGAATTTTACATTGCTTCGCACAATTTGCTTGCAAGTGGAAATATTCTCAGAGAAAGAGAGGCCGCTCTTTCTCCAAGTTGTCTATTTCTACAAATACCTCATAAAGGAAGGGGCTGTCGACCCTTCTTTTGACCATGAATCTATTCATAAAATTTCTAGGATACAAGAAGGGTCGGTCGATCCTTCTTTTGTTCTCCAGTCTAGATATAGCTCAATTACTAGATATGGGTGTTCACAATTATCTACTAAGTGAATGGGCGGATCCCTTCTATTTAAAGCGGAAGTTGGAAGTCTAGAATTCTCATCCTGGCCTTCGTAACTTAAATATGTTTACACTTCACTCGTAAATTAAAGGGTCTTCCGACCCTTGTTGTGGTAAATATTCTGCCAGTGCTCATCGTTTTGGATATAAATGAATTGACGGTCTAGCCTTCGCAAGTTGAATAAGTTTACATTGCTTTGCACAATTTGCTTGCAAGTGGAAATGTTGTCAAAGAAAGAGCGGACGCTCTTTCTCGAAGTTGTCTATTTTTACAAATCCCTCATAATGGAAGAGGCAGCCAACCCTTTTTCTTCCCATAACTCTATTCATAATAGTTCTAGGATGCAAGAAGGGTTGGTTCATCCTTCCTGTGTTTGCCAATTTGGATATAGGTGAATTGCTGAATATGGTTGTTAAAAATATATCCACTAAACGAATGGGTGGATCAGAAATATTTACAGCGGGAGCTGGAAGTACAGAATTGTTAGCTTGGCCTTCGTAGATTAAATATGTTTACACTTCACTCGTAAATGAAGGGTCCGTTGACCCTTGTTGTGGTAAGTATTCTTCCAGTGCTCACCGTTTTGGATATAAATGAATTGACAATCTAACCATCGTAGGGTCTTGTAAGTGGAAATATTCTCAGAGAAAGAGCATCTTCATCTTCTTTATCCAAGTTGTCATTTATCCTGACTGGGGATGGCAGAAACATTTATATCATGCCAATTTTTCATTTAGCATTTTATAATAGGATAATCTTGTATGTGCTTCAATCCTTAAGCTACAATCATACTATTTTACTTAAATTGTATGTTTGAATGAGAAGCAAGGTTTGTTTCAAAAAGTACAAAAACATATATGATATTTTCCACACAGAAAACTACCAAAAAACTGTTCATCCAAAACTATTTGATCATCATGACTCAGAGATCGACCAATACAAAAACTTGCTTATATAAAGAAGCTACAAAAAAGCAGAAATATTATTTACTTATTTTATGAATACACATACACATTTAAAAAACAATATTATTATATTTACCCCCACATAATATATTTATAAAACAATTGTCTCGCACATCCTAATACATATACCTTAATTCTTCATGAGTTGCGCGTTGACATCTTCCAAAAGAAATCGCATGCGTTTTAACCAAAAATTAAAAACACCTATCCTATGAACAACCTTCCCTTCAATATCAAAAGCCTTGAGGTAGGAAACATTGTCATAATCAAAATTGCTTGACTCTAATGGGAGAGAATTTTTTTTTTTGTAAATATGCGAATTTATATTAAGCTAATAGAAATATTGTAGAGATTACAGTCAGCGGTGGTCTTATCCATAGGTGCCAGCCATAGATATCAGCAGAGTTGTGGCGATTCAAAATCAAACTATACAAAAAAAAACTGGCCATTGTAGGGAAACCAAGGTGAATATCAGGAGTAGTCATGGCCATAGCGAGATACAAAAAAATAGCAGTCATAGGCATCAGAAGAACCTCCTCAACTAGTTGCAGAGGGGCCTTCTACATCAGAAGGTGTCTCCTCCAGAATTGGGCAGCTGTAGTAATTCATGTCCTTCCAATCGCTTGCAAGGTTTGTAGCAGCATTCCCAAGTGTCGAAGCATCAATCCCAGGTGTCGACGTAGCTCTCATGGGAGGCAGAGTAGTCTTCGCAGAAGGACAAGTGGCCTGAGCAGGGAGCTTGACCGACAAGGGCGTCATCTTCTGGGGCTTGACAAGAACGAAACCAGTAAGCTCGTTGCATGTATTCTTACCCAGGATCGGGCCTAAGGTGGAGGGGATGGGGAAGGAGGGATCGGGACCTGGGTTGGACTTATCCATGCCAAGAGTTCCAGTGGTGGCTTTAGGTCTTACAGCAGACGTGGTGGCGCAAGGTGTATTTTTCCCAGGACGACTGTCGTGGCCGAAGGGACGAGTGGTGGCATAGGAGTGCCAACTAAGCGTGTGTTCTAGGGTGGCCGCCAAGTTTGGTAGAGTAGCTCGCAGAGTTTGGGTGGCGTAGCATGTAGGGGTCCAATTAGTCTGCATGTCCTCCATAAGTTGGCCTAACATGTTCTTTACTAGCCAATAGGGGTCCCAGGTCTGCTCCTGATTCCTATTAGCCAAAATGTCCGCAATTATCGTAGCCTCCCAGTTATCAATCAGTAAACGGACTGGAATGGAGACTTCACCACCGTAGCCCTACCTGGTGTGACTCGTCTCTAGAGCTGCATCTTTCTTCTTGCTACCCTTTGGCCTGCCCATGGGAGCCAATGAGAAGATGTTACAGGTGCAGGTAAGCGAGAGCGTGAGGAGAACTGGAGCACGAGGAGCCTGGAGCAGAACCAGGTGAGTGCAAATGTGCATCGCAGAGGGCCATGACAAAACATAGTCGCGTGAACTTGGCAGCCTGATCTTTGCACGTCGGAGATCCATGTGAATTGTTTCCAGGCTAGATGAGGCTATTTTCGGGGCAGGGGAATTAAAGATCCCAACGACTTTACGTCGCATGGCTTACCTCACAATTAATACATTGATATGTGGAGGGGTAAGGCCTCAGTTATCGAATCATAAGACCCAAGGGATGTCTAATCGGATCTCTGGATATGAATTTGCAGCGCCTGAATGAAATAATCAAAGATCCTAAGATTTAACATTGGTGATGAGGGAGAAATTATAAAGTCCCGCTCAATGTTATATAGGGGCACAGATGAAGGGTGTAGATCTGTGGCGACGAAAATCGACGGCCATAGGCACCCTTCGCAAATTAAGATTGCGCGTGAACTTGTATTGTGTTGGCAACTAGAGATAACATAAAGATGTAAGTGATACATCATGTGAATTTATAGATATATATATTTATACCATGTAACATTCCCTTCTCTTAATACACTCCCTTAAGATGCCTTAAGAATGAAGTATGTTGACTAATGAGGTCTAGTTAAATTACATCAAAGGTGTTTACTAGAGGCATTGCCTTATGTTGAAGGTGATGAAGGTGTTGATTTATCTCAACTTATGTTGAATCTTATTGATGGAAATTCTTCCCACATAAATCCCACATAAATCTCAGAAGGTGTTAATTATGTTGATATAGAGTTGGCTATTTTGATTATTAAAGGAGTTGATTAAATTAATTACGTTCATAGTGTATTTTGTCTACTTTGTTGGCTATGTTGATTGTTGATGGAGTTAGATATGTTGATTGTTGATGGAGTTAGCTATGTTGAATGTTGCCTATGTTTACTTAGTGAATTATTGATTTTTTGAATATGATAATTATGATGATTATGCTAACTATTTAAGTTGTTGACTCTGGTGAGTGTTAATGATAAGTCATAAATGCACACATTCACCTCTAGAAACAGTGGGTAGTAGGGGGGTTTTGGTTTGTATTTGTGTATACCAACACTCCTCTAGTAGGGTGGGTAGTGATCTGCACTTATGTACATCAAACACTCGCTCTTTTCAAAATGTGTGTAGTTGTTCTTGAAGGATGGGCAAAGGTGGTTTTGCAAATGGAGGAAGGTGGTTTTCCTTACCGCCCTTCCAACTTGAAAAATCATGTGGTGCTGCCACGTGGAGAGTGGTTTCAGATTCTGCAACCACCCATCCCTCCATCCTAGCACACATGTTGGGGATGTGGAACAGACGTGGGACCGTTTATCTTTTCCACGATTTAAAATGGTTTGTACATTGGCAGTGATCCTGACCCTGAAGGCGCCAATGGGAAATGATGGATTGTATCACTCGTGTAAATAATCTCATCGCATTTATGATGGATTGTGTTTATGTGTCACAACGTATAGATGATATCCCGCCACACTATGATAATTAATGTCACGAAATTTTATGCATTGATACTGTGATGATATCCCACCATGATATTCGTATTAGTGAACCTACAAGATCTGAACATGAAATTATTGATGCCTATTTGAAGGAAAATGTTCCTTCTTTGGAGGATTGCTATGTTGGACCACTATGCAACAAGCCTAGAGATGAATTCATTCCAAGAGTGGATGTTGTAAAGGGCCAAATGGTCATTGTGCAATCACCAGAGCCAGATTGTGCAATCTGGTTGGGTAAGGTGATTGGTGATATTTATCAGGAGTCATATGATATTACTGTTGGGTATTATAAAGTAGAGGTGCAATGGTGGAATCCAACAGGAACATCGAAGGATCTGAAGGTCTTGTACAAAAAATGATTAGATAGAAAGCAACAATGGGTTGTTGGTGCAGAAGAAAATATGATGATCGACATAAATAGCATCGCATGGGCATGGTCACCAAGGCAAGGATGGACAGGAGAAAAAATTAGCATAAACGAAAAGGGCGTTGCAGCAGTCAAGGCACAACGAGAAAATATGGTTTCTAAATAGTAGACAAAATTGGTTTCTAAATTTCTCTATGTGGTAGTTTTAGGAAACAAAATTGTTGTGTTTCTAAATTTCCACTTAGTCAACAAAAAGTTGTATTTTTTTTATTTTCATTAAAGTTTTATAAAAGGAAAGGCCATTGGGATTGACAATGAATGGTTATCTGTTAAAAATTTGGATTTGTGATCACTGTCGTCATTTGCGCACTAACTGTCGTTAAGTGTTGTAATTAACACCTTACTTACTAGTTAATTGTGCTTAAGAATAATTGGCCTTTAGAAGTGGTTTATCCATTGCACTTAAAATCAACTAATTATCCTCAGAGTAACTACCTAAATACTAAAATATGATTTGCTACACTCAAAGTGCCAAATTCAGCAGTGCTCATAGGAGATAATATTCTATACAAGCCAATATTATAATTAAACTATATTTCTAATAGTCAATATGCCAAATCAAATATGCCACATCTCAAATATGATCGTTCCACGTGTCACCCTAAGATACTAGATATCAACATTTAAACAACAAAATTTATAGACGTTTTGCTTCAAAGAATTTGCTGGCAAGTGGAAATATTTTCAGAGAAAGAGCGACCACTCTTTCCCAAAGGTGTTCTATTGTTACGATTTCCTCATAAATGAAGGGTTGGCCGACCCTTCTTATTCCCAATATTCTTTTCATAATAGATTGACACTGCAAGAAGGGTCGATCGATCCTTCTTGTGTTCTCTATTATGGATATAGAGGAATTGTTGGATAAGGGTTTTCACAATTAACTACGAAAAGAAGGGGCAACCGATCCTTCTTGTCAGAAAACAGAAAGCCAGATGATTGATTTTATATGTTATAACTTAACCGGTTAACTGGCTATTCACACAAAGAGTGAATATTTTAGACATTGGACTTTTCACTTTAAAATTTTGAACATTTAAAAAATAAAATTGCACTTTTCAAATGAAAAATTGCATTTTTTGATTTGAAATTCACACTTTTCAAATCAAAATTTGCATTTTTGCATTTGAAATTCACACTTTTCAAATCACAATTGCATTTTTTGAGTTTTACCAAAAGTCAAATTATTTCCGCAACCCAGAATCTGCAATCCGCAATGCAGATTGCAGAAGCAGAAATATTCTTCAATAATTGTGGTCTTCTGCATCTGCAACCTGCAACCCGCAATTGCAGATTGCTGGAAGAGTCTTAAAATAGTTTTGCACTATGCGTTTCCACAACCTGGAACCCGCAATTGCGGAAAGAATTTATATATTTATGAAATAAAACCCTGCAACCCTTCTTCTCCTTTCCGCATGTTTACGTTTTAACCGTCGATTTGTCTAGATCCTGGGGATGAGATTACACTGGGTGATTTAAATGAAGTTTATCTTGCCCGTTTAGCTTGTATCCTTGTCGGTGTTAGCATTAGCTTTGTCCTGGATGAAAGTGGGAGGTTCAATTTCTAAAAAGAATGGAAAAAGCCTCAGTGGTCTGAGCAAAATAGAATCATCTGGGTAGGTATTCACGACCTCAAGGGTAAAATGATCAAATCCCAAGCCTGAAACTTTGCAAGGAGAATTAAATTGCAGAGGTTCGTCTCCAGTTATATATCTGCACAAATAAACAGTCTATATCGGCAGTGGTGAAGATCTACAGTCATGAGCATGCTTCGTGAAAAAAGGGTGAGGTGCTTTAGACGGAGGCGGGAGGTTTAGCCCACAATCATCTTAAGGAGCACATCAATGACCAATGGAGCAGATCAACGGTCGGGAATTACTTCTCCGATATGACATGCGCAGAGCAAACAAAATTCGGATCCGCGAACTTTTGGTAGAGGCCCATGGGTTTGGACGACGTAGATCTGACAAGGCCAAGATCTATGGCCGAGGTTTTGATCGCGGATCTAACTTGCATGAAACATCAACGCAAGCCAAATCCGCAAAGTTGGTAAAAGTCGCACCGTTTGATGGCCAGGATTCATGCAAGATCCAGACCAATGGTGGGCGACTTCCCGTGGTCTTAACTGGCAGAAAATGTGACATGTGGCGGGATTCGAGGCCATCGGGGATCATAGAGTTAGAAATCAGCGGCGATCCACGACCCATAACGGATCAGGAAAATAGACAGTCAGGGAAGATTCCACGCCACAGGAGATGCAGGGGTGATATAAAAGGATAAATAATATAAAAAAATCGCCTGCATGGAGAGTTGGATTCCATCTATCCCATTTTACATCAGAAAGCAATAGGAGAAAGCTGTGCAGAAATAGACAGGTCAACCAGGGGTGCAAGCCAACCTTCAACCAACCAGGTAGGTTCTATGCTCTACACTAAAGTACTTAATGGCTGAATTGAGTGATAGAGAACTGCCTGGTTTTGAGCTTCAAAGCATAGAAACATTGTTGATAGACAGAGATGCAGATGTCTACGACACTATGATGAACGATGACCCCATGGAAACTGTAAAAAACAAGCTCGAACTGGTTAGGGAGCGAGGTATAGATGTGCACCAGGTACACCAGTCCTATTTCCATTTGTTTACAGTAAGCCAAACCCCTGGTTTTCCCAAATTTGTTGAATGGTGCGCCTCTAACTACTCTTCTACCAAGAGGGAAATCATGCACGCTGCCAAGTCGAAAGACCTTTGCAAAATCAATCCCCAAAACCTTAGAAAAACCATGTTCATCCCAGAAGATTTTTTACAGAAATCTATAGGGTATACCAAGGAATCCCTAATCCGATTTTTTAGACAATCCCCTGTTGAAGTAAAACACCATTTATGCAGGTCCTATCTGAATCCTACTATCCAAATACAAGATTCGAATTTCTTAGTTGAAGCCAAACTATTCACGGAAGAATCCAGAGGTGTTATCGTCATGATGAGCCAATTCCTAGGTCTAGACTCTGATATGTATGTCATAGAACCTCTAATACGTTTTATTTTTGTCCTAGGCACTTGCCCCCTGGAATCAGATGACCCAAGCCAGTCTACCCAATGTGCATGCCTCAGGTTTGATGAATTTTTGGCTAAAAGTATACACTCCCAGCTAAAGGATTTTTAGGAAACAAGGATTTTCAGATTTCAGTCCTACTTACTAAAAATGTTCCTGGCATTCAATGAGGAAAACTTGAAAATGGCTGAGGTACTAATTACTCAGGATATGTACACTAATTACACCAAGTTCCATGGTGAACTCATGTCTGAGGTTTATCAGGTCATTTTTCAAAAGAAGCTTCCTAGAGTATTACCAGAAATGCAGGAGTTACTACATCTTTCTCCTGAGAAGAGGGTCGGAGATTGGTTTCTTTCAGAGCATGGCACAATCATTAGGTTTTATGGGTTTTCTTATGCACCCTATGTGCTACCATTTCTCCTGACCCCCAGAATATTTGCATTAGAATTCATCAGACAAAAATTGAAGGCCGAAGCTGAGCACTTTCTAGATCATAGAAAGGGCTATGATATTGTGTTTCCATGGACTATAGGTCCATTCTTAATAAAAAAAAAAGGAGCTCTTACAACCATCGAATGCAAGATAAAGGAGATGGGTTTCAAAACAGAATCACCCTTAAAATAAGATCCCCACCACATCATTTCCAACAAGAGGAAGGAAGGAAACAGGAAGGATTTTGTGCATTCTGAAATTCCAGGCATGGAAGAAGCTGCAAATTTATTGGAATGTCCTAGCAGGAGCTAGATGGAAATAGACACACTTGAGAGCTTCTCCCTATTGACACAAGGGAACACACCCCTAGTTCTTGGCTCTTCTAGCCTAATCCTATCAGTGTTAGCAGCCATGCCTATGGCCATTAACTTAATAAAGTCCAGCAAGGAAGATGACAGTGTCCCTATGGACACAAAAGGGGAAGCTAAGAGAGCCCCAAAGGGGCAAAAAACTGAGGAATCTGGGCAGTAGCTAGTACCTGTGGAGACTTCTAAAGGAAAAGATAAACAAGTGGTAGCCCAACTAGTACCTCTGGGGACTGGTAAAGGGAAAAAGAAACAAGTGGATAAGCTACCAACATTTGAGATCAAAGATTATGTGTTTAACCCAACAACCACTGGACCTGCTACCTTAAGCAAGACTAGAGATGAGTTAATAGATGAATACAAGGTGGACTCGAGGGAAGCCTCAAAGGAGTCCAAGTTATATACTGAAGTAAGGCAAATTTCAAGCAAAGAAGTGTCTCTAGTGACTAGCAGGAGCCTTGCTCAGAACACCCTGAGTTTGGCCTTGGCCACCAAGAGCAAGGCCACTGAGCTAAGGATGAATTTAGAGGACATCCTTGTCCCAGATGTAATAAACTTGCACAAAGAAACCATGGATTTTATTTATACAAAACTGTTGAGGACAACTTTGGAGCTATCAAAGGTACAGGTCAGTAAGAGTAAGGTTGCCAGCTAACTCAAGCAGGAAAAGACGGAAAACAAAGCTCATAAGGCACAGATCAAGAAATTGCAGGGTGATATATTGGCCACTAAGGGCTATGTTGATAAGGCACAGATCAAGAAATTGCAGGGTGTTATCTTTTTCATTGTGTAGGTTTTGAATGTTGGCATCCAATATCTAAAAAAGGGGTTGAAAATCCTCTCTACCCAGTTAGTAGTAGTCTCTGAGCTAACAGAACTGGAGGAAAAGAAGGATAAGTTGCAAACTAACTTGACAGATTGTAGGGCCAAGCTATTGAAGCTTGAAGAGAAGGAAAAACAATGGCAGATAGATATAGCCCATTTGGTGTCAAGTGAGAAAATATCAAAGGCCAAAGTGGAAGAGCTTGAGAAGAAACTACAGGAGAAGGAGCAAGATGTAGAAAGCATGGCCACACCATCCATAGAGGCTGGTGATTTCTCCCTGGTAGGGGTTATAGCCGAAGCTAGTCTGGAAGACATGGAAATAACAAGATTAAAAAAGCAGAATGCGAATCTGAAAACCCTGAAGGATAATGCAAAAAGATAAAAGGAGGCTTGGGAAGCCAAGCACCAGGAGTTGCAGGGTAAATATGATGAGTTAGCAAGACAAACTATAGGGCAGACTTCCTTTCTAGAGGCCAGGCAGGTCATCTGGGATGGCATCATTGAAGAAGAAGGAAAATTGAGGCCCTTCCTCGATTTTGTCTTGGACAAGGAAGAAGTGATAAAATTAGCCAAGAATAGTGTGACAACAACAAATGAGAAATTGAACAAAAAACTTGTAGAGTATACTAAGAATTCCATCGAATTCCTGAATGGCTTATTTGAGGAGAAGGTTAAGACAACTGGTGTAACATATAGGGTTTCCATCATCATTGGAGCCAAAAAAGTGATGCATAAGCACCAGCAGGTAAAGGCTATTCAAGCTAAAATAGATGTCATGGCACAGCAGATCAAGTATTTCAAAGACATGTTTGACCCTTTGTTCAAGAAAGGGTTACCTCCCTTTTGGGAGGAGGATGGAACAATGCTCACAGAAGACTAATATCAGAAGAAATTGGCAGGATGTAAAGTGGATTTCACAAATTTTGTAGGTATGGATTAGTTGCTATCAGGGAAGACAGTGGTGGAGAAAATGGCAAAGGATTTTGAGTTAAGCATGACGTTCAAGGATGCTAGTGCACATCTGCGAAGCTACTCTTATAGGGACCACACTGAGATCTGATTCTTAATGAAGGAGTTGGCCACCTTAGAGCTGCCAGCTGCTAAGCTATGGAAGTGCGTTGATAAATATGGGAAGATAAAGCTGATATTGAACCATTGAAGCATTTTGTTTACTTTGTTCGAGTCTGTTGTCTTTCGGTAAAAATACTCAGTAATTTTGTAAAAGGCAATTGAGGCAGTTTTTCCAGCATTGTCATTTTGTTGTAACTAATTCTTGAGGGTGGCGAACCTATTTGAATATGTGTAATCTACATTGTAACAAATTCCTGTTGAGGCAACTCGAGCCTGAAGGATCTAAGCATCTATATAAGCAATGTAATAGAAGGAGAAAGGGTTGGAAATTTTTTTTGTTCTCATGAATTCCCTGTGTTAAGCACTCTGAGATATATTTTAATAAAATCTAGCTAGGCCGAGCAAGGTTTTCTATCAAAGATTCCTGTGTTATTCGTCTTACAGTCTATTTACTTCTTCTCTTATGTGAATGTTTCTCTCACTGTTTAATTCATACTATTATTCTTTTTCATGCTTGGATAAGTGTTGTAATGGGACATAATTCATAAATATTATGCTTTGTTGCTTTCATTTCAAGCATCGACTACCATTTTCTACTAAATTCGGTATAGAATTCATTATCATATGCTCTATATTGATGGGTTTTTCATATCTTCTTCTTTAATCACCAAACAAAATCTCTTTGACTGTGAGCGGGTGGCTATCCTACCTCTAATTAGTTTTCTTTGCAAGTTTTCTTTGAGTTTGTCCACTTTTCTTTTAGTTTTCTTTGATGAATGTTGATTTTCAATTCAGATTATTTATGAACACTGTTTAATTTTTGCAATTAATAATCCATACATTTTTCTATAGTTTGGATTTGTCTTTACTCATGATCTGTGTGTCTTTTATGTTTTAAGTGAATTTATTTAATTAAAACATTTATCTATTTCTACAAATGATTAACATAAATTAATAAATTCATGTTAATGTTTCAATTAGCATTCAAGATACAGGTGCCTAATCCTTAAAACTACTATGAGTGAATTTTCATTTCCTGATTGTGTTGTGGTTAAACTATCATTAGTAACCTCTCTATACTCAATGTTCCAAATCAAATAAAAAATAGTAACCTCCCTATACTCAATGTGCCAAATCAAATATGCCACGTGTCACAATATGATCATTCCACGTGTCACCTTAGGATACTAGATATCAACATTTTAACAACAAAATTTATAGACATTTTGATTTAAAGACTTTGCTGGCAAGTGGAAATATTCTTAGAGAAAGAGCGACCGCTCTATCTCCTCTCTTTCTCCAAGGTTTTCTATTGTTACAATTCCCTCCTAAATGAAGGGCCGACCGGCCCTTCTTATTCCCAATATTATTTTCTTAATAGTTTGACATTGCAAGAAGGGTCGGTCAGTCCTTCTTGTATTATCTAGTATGGCTATATCTTAATTGATGGATAAAATTTTTGACAATTAAATAAGGAAAATAAGGGGCGGCGGATCCTTCTTGTCATAAAACGAAAGTAGGGACAAACCATTTTTATATGATATAACTTCCAAGGTGTTCTATTTTTACAATTCCCTCGTAATTGAAGGGTTGGCCGACCCTTCTTATTCCCCATATTATTTTTATAATAGTTTGACACTACAAGAAGGGTCGTTCGACCCTTCAAGGTCTTAATTTGCATGTTGATAAAGAAGCAAAGAAAACAATCCATTAATGTTGGGAATTGGTGATAAATGAATCCAATATCTATTTTAGTAGAGAATTGGTGAATACTCAAATGCAGTAAACCAGAGCATAAACATATGAATTTTGATTTAATATTATTTTCATCCAATAATGAAGAATAGCACAATGGAAAAGATTTAATGGGAATAAGAATTGACAGAGAAAGGAAGATAATTTACAGACTGGCATAATTTACTGCAAATAATAAATAACAGAGAAAGGAAGGAAATTTACACACTGTCATTACTGGAAATAACAATTAACAGAGAAAGGAATGAAATTTACAGACTGTCATTAATGAAAATTTTTGTCATCAGTGGTACAATTATATTCAACACATTCCATACATCATCCGACGACTGCTGCAAGTGTCTTTGAAAGAATGAAACCAAATCATTCACTGAATACGTCATACCTCCTGCACAAGGTGGTCGTATAAGGTAACCTTCAAAAAGTGTTGAAAATCCCATATTAATCCAAGGATTCCAATTTCCATCCCATTAATTTGGCCTAGTTACTCGTGGATTCCTCCTACCCTGATGATGTAGTTATTTGTTGATGAATAGTGCAAAAAATGTGCAATGGTGATAACAAGTTTACTATCTTTTAAGTCTGATACTACATCATCCGAGAGTTGCTCAACAAACTTTGAGATAGAAAGATCTGTAATTTAAGATGTCGATTCAACCATTCACACAGTTTCTCACCTTCCTGAGGACCGAAGCTTTATGGTTCTAAAACAACATTTGACGACTGTTGCAAGCCTAATGTTGACGACCGCAACAACGCATGTTTGCTTAGAGAAAGCATAGTCCTTCCTTCTACTTTCGCTGCTTCTTCTCCCTATGTCCCCTCCTCGTTGCATACCAATCATTTATTGAAATAAGAGTAATGGAAAGAAGATGGACGAAAACGTGATTGGTGCCAAGGAACATAATGATAAATCCATGTATTGGGACTTTGAGAGTGCTCGAAATGCCCAATATCATGGTGTATTGGGACTTCGAGAGTGCTCAAAGCCTTCTACTGGGTGCAATTATAAGAAGCTGACAGCATGGTCTGGTATTAAAACAACATTCGAAGACTGCTTGTGGGATTTCCCTCCCATCATATCCCTTCATGTCTACTTTTAACACCCGAAGATTACCAAGCGGATAGCTTAGACACGGCTGTATTGCATCTATCTTGAATACCTGCATAGCAAACAAATAATTGTTTATCACACTGCCGTAAAAGTAAACCATTTCCAACAAATGCAAAAATAATCATTTTATTGCAGCCAGGGTAGTGCGTGAGCACACATATTATCATGCACAATAAAAATAGAGAAACTATTCATGCATGAGAAATCTCGTAAAACAACACCCTGTTGACTCTTAGATCCATTATATGAGAACGTTTCTTCATAGCTATAATATTCTAATAGTTCACAGTTAAAACCTCTATTTCAGTAGCCCATTACACATAAGTGTGCAATGTTGGGAGAGGAGATAATAGGCTTTCGTAGTCCATAACAATAGATTAGCTCATGTTTTTGAAGAAGAGGGCAATGAGAAATAAAGCGAGCTAAAGAGTCATCTGTCAAAGCGAGCTAACAACACCCCATTGACTCTTAGACTATTTTAATGAATTGAAATAAAAGTAAGAAGAAGTTGACAGCATGGTCTGGTACTAAAACAACATTCAACGATTACTGCAAGTGTTGATGACCGCAACAGCACATGTTGTCTTAGAGACGAAAGCTAATCTCCCTATGTTCCCTCCTCGTTGCATACCCAGGAACATAATGACAAATCCATGTATTGAGACTTCGACAGTGCTAATATCCCTTTGTCCCCATATCAGTTTGTTGTGATATGGGGCATGGTTAGCCTATATATAGTGAGTGGCCACTGTGTTGATGGATTGAATGGGATGGGAGTCTGGGACGAATGGGGAATGGTAATTATCACAGTATGGCGGAATCATGGTGGTCATAGATATCATCTGTAGCCAGTACATATTTTGCTCGAGTAATCGTACACGTATCACTCCAATCCGACTACAGATTTTGCTGGAGTAATCGTACATGTATCACTCCAATCGATTCCTTGAAAATCCAATGGCCAACATGCCTGCTATAGGCCAACGCATTAAATGGCCTACAACAGGTTGAATAATATTCGTCGTAAATGATGGATTGTATCACTCGTGTGAATAATCTCATCACGCTTCAATCCACATTATGTTTATGTCTTGTCATCAACAAAGTCTCTGGATCGGGAATGGTAATTATGACAGTATGGCGAGATCATGGTGGTCATAGATATCATCTGTAGCGACTACAGATTTTAATGGAGTAATCATTTACTTATCACTCCAAGTTTCATCCTATGTGAATCAAGTATACCATATATTAAATATCTAGTTGGTAAATATAACGAAGTTTATATTTTAAACCTGATTTGGAGTGTATCAGTTTTAAACTTCGGTAAGGAACTTCTACTCAACAAGTCAACCATAAATTCCTTACACCATCTTAACCTCCAACTACTTCTCATTTCTCCACAAACTGCAAGCTATACTTGATTCTCATTTGGACCCCGCTGATATAACATCCACGTTGTTGGTTTAGAAAACGTAGGAACTTGAAACAATCCCCAAACTTTAAATGGTACCATTAATATCCTTAATATTCGTTTAAACAATCTTTAAACTAATTTTAAAAATCAAGTATGCCACGTGTCACAATCTAAGCGTTCCACGTGTCACGAAATTTATAGAAGTTTTGATTCAAAGACTTTGCTGGCAAGTAGAAATATTCTCAAAGAAAGAACAACCACTTTTTCTCTAAGGTGTTCCATTTTTACCATTCCCTCGTAGATGAAAGGTCGGTCAACCCTTCTTATTCCCAATATTCTTTTCATAAAAGTTTGAGACTGCAAGAAGGGTCAGTTGATACTTCTTGTGTTCTCCATTATGGATATAACTGAATTTATGGATAAAGGTTTTCACAAATAACTACGAAAAGAAGGGGCAACCAATCCGTCTTGTCGAAAAACAAGGATCGAAGACAAAAGTCATCAGAAACCAGTTTTCTATGTTATACCTTACAAAGTGTTCTATTTTTACAATTCCCTCGTAATTGAAGGGTCGACCGACCTTTCATTTACGAGGGAATTCCCCTCTGTGGATATGAGAATTGCTGAGGAAACCTCTGTTCAACGACATAATTTTTTGTAGATGAGATCCATACTTGGATGATTTTTTACATCAATTTTGGAATTTTTTTTGCATCAGATTGTTAAATTTACAGAGCCATACTGGTAAAGCTATTTATGCTCCCAGGCTCTCCTTTTGTAATGAATGGTTGTGCACATCCTATTGAATAAATCCATCTATATGCTTCAATATAATTGTAGAGAAGTATTTTATAGAGAAATATGGTCAAATGATGAATATATCTTTATGAATATAACTCATTGTATTTTACATATTAAGAACAAAAGTATTTTACATATTAAGAACAAAAGTATTTTACATATTAAGAACAAAAGTATTTTATATATAAAGAACAAAAATCTAGCTAAGTGTTGAACTCACATGGCTAAGTGATGAACTAGCTATCTATTTATAGGATGAGAGTTGCCTCTGAAGTTCACACTTGTGAATTACAAGCCTGCCAAAATGAGAAAAAGGTTGTTCTGTTTTGCATATTAAGAACAAAAATTTGGCTAAGTGTTGAAATTCACACTTTTTGAATTGAAATTTATAGTTTTATAACAAAAAAACTGCAATTTTAAGGTTCATAAGTAGTAAAAAAAACACATTATTCGAATAGAAAAACACACTTTTCAAAGCCAATATTGCAACTTTCAGAACCCGTTTTTGCACTTTAGAAAGGTTGATATTCACACTTTCAAAGTCTAAATTCATGCTTTCAAAGTCTAAATCCCTTTGAGAGGCATTAAAATATTCAAATTTTATGTGTTCTTTCTTTTCAAACAGTTCTCAGAATTTTATGTGTTCTCTTTTCAAACATACATATTATAGAATTAAATAACAGAGAAATCACAACATTACAATTAACAGAATATAAAATAATATAGCACTACATTTAACAAACCAAATCACAAGATTAGATAGAACATATAAAAAATGTTTGTCCCGATGGCGCTAATGGTAAATGATGGCGGTGACCTTGGTGTTTGTGACATGACATAATTTCGGATTGCGGATTGTGGAAAGAATGTATATATTTATGAAATAAAACCCCACAACCCTTTTTTTCCTTCTCGCATGTTTAAGTTTTAACCGTCGATTTGTCTTGATCCTGCGGATGAGATTACATTGGGTGATTTAAATTAAGTTTAGCTTTTCCGTTTTCCCCTCTGCCATTTTAAAAAATTGCAACTAGTCTCCGAACTGCGATTTTCACCTTGGGCCAAATTTGAAGTCATAATCATTGATCTGACTAATCCATAATGATAAGTTGTTTAGATTTTTTTTTTTACACAAACGGTTAACAAGATTTTATATTAAAAAGAGAGAACATATTACATAGCATAGGGGAGACAAGTCCCAAAAAACTAGAGTTGTCGAAACAGTCTCTTCATATTTCAGTCTGTGATCTTCAAAAAAGGCCTGATGCATGCTATTATTGAATTTTTTAATGAAATGACCTAAGAGAAACGTACAAGAGTAATACATATAAGAAGGATTACAAAATTAAATCCCAAACAGAGCTGCTAAAACGCCGATACGAGAACACAAAGAAGGAGTCAGTTGCCACGATGGAGACGAGCGTTCTTATCCTTGCCTCCTACTGTTGTACTTGTATTTTCATCGTCAATGTTCAGGATGACGGATGGGCTATTTCTACCACTGGTTCTAATACAATCAACTTTAGCTTCCACAATCCTGAGGCAGCTATGGAACAAGTCTAACTTTCCAACCAACTTCTTGAAGTAGTCTTTAATCTTGCCATTGCTATTCTGGACTTTAGCGTTAGAAATTTGAACGAAGGTAGCGAGGTGAGATATGGCTGTCTTCATCTCAGAGAAGTCACCCCATAACCAACGGACCTGGGCTTCCAGGTCCTGAACTTGCCTGAGAATTTCTAGGGAAGGGTTGTCCTACCCACGAGGAGAATCAATGTTAACCAGACCACCATTATCGCCCAATGTATGCTGCCTATTTACTAGGCTAGTGCCACGAAACTGCTGCGTAGGACCACTTTGATTGCAGCCAGCTTTTGTTTGTAGAATTTTCTCCCTACGGATAGGTATAAGTTCTCTTAGATTAAAGTAGACTTTAACTGACTCTAAACTAAGACAAAACTAAACAAATGCTACCTTGAATTCCTAGATCTAAACAGACATCTCAAGATTAAAGTGCTAGAAGAAGTAGAAAAAATCTAACTGACCTTCAATCCAATCGCTTGTCTTTATGGCTGCTCCAATTTCCAAGTCCTCGCGAATGAACCTGTCAAAATGAAACCGAGATACAAGCATATACAATTCTCTAGCAACTTGAAATATGAGTTAGGATCTAAATCTACAATAGAAACAAATCATATCATTGAAACAAAATCAACACATGTGATTTGGGAAACAAGACAAGTTATGTTATATTATCAACTTGAAGTCACTTACAATGGTTGCTTGATATCCAAGCCAACTTCCAGCTCCAAGTGCTTCCTCCTCTAGCTATCTCCACAAAGCTTCAAGATCATAAGTTTTATACCTCCAAGCGTCTTCCCCTTTGCTCATGGAATGCCTCTCTCTTATAGTGTGTGGTAAGGTTAACCAACAAGAGAGAAGGGTGGATCTTGGGAGAGTTTAGTGGATCAGGCCTACTAATCACAGAAAGTGAGTTAGGATCGAATCAGGGACACCAATCCTCAAAAATCTCTCGAAAATCAAAATCCCACAAGCCATGGCAAAAAGGCTAAAAAATTGTACCGTGCCTCTAGAATAGAGCATAACACGGTAGTACCGTGTGGCAGAGAAAGAGCATAGCGCGGTAGTGTGGACTACCACGCGCATAACATGGAGCAAGGCGCGGTAGTGTGGACTACCGCACGCCTAATATGGAGCAAGGTGTGGTAGTGAGGGTAAATGAAGTCTCAGCTAGGTTGATTCTTGTCAGGGTAGGTTTTCCTTCAAGGATCACTCATCATTTTTCTCTTCTGGGTGTTTTAAGCAGTAGGGGAAGTGTCGTCAACTCTTTTTGTGGTGAAGATGCGACACTATGAAATATGGAGGTATAACAGATGCCCCATAAAGTGTGAGGTCAGAAGGGACTGATGGCCGAAAAGACTTTACAAATACCGTGCGGAGATAGCATCGAGGAGAGCGACAAGGAGCTGAAACAGAAACAAAATGTTAGATATACCACCGAGGCGGGCATCCCCATGCCCGGAAACAATTGACTCAAAGCATGGCTTCCGACCAATACATTGCAGATCCATGAGTACTGTGATGATATAGACTGTAGACAAATCATGGCTACTATGAACAAGCGTAGATCCATGAGACAGTAATGACACAGCCACGACCAATACAAAAAGTGGATCTGTGTGACAATACAAAGAACATCTCCATCGCAACCTGGACATAATCAAGATACAAAGGTGCGCCCAGGGTCTTCTACCCAATCGCAAATGACACGAATCTAGCCATGTGATTACAAAGTGTTGAAGTCGAACATGGTAGAAACCATTTGATTACTGGTCAATGATGTGAACCGTTAACAAATGTGAGGGAAATCACCAATGATGACGATGATCCCCAAGGTATCTGAAGTACATCTCAAGGAAATGCGAATAGATGAGCTGATGTCGAGCATTCGAGATATCGTTCGATCAGAAGTCAATGATGTAAACCTACTTTCGAACACGAGGAAACTTTCCATTGAGGCATGCAGGTACCAAGGTACTAATGGTTTATCCCTAAGTCCAATTCCCGGATAGTGATTTGGCGTTGACGAGAATAGACTCGTCGAAGGTAGGCCATAATGATTCCCACATCATCGACACGAAATCTGAACGAAAGATAGTATAAGATGATGAAACAATGGAGTATGTACTGACACAACGGAGGTCTGACATAATGAATGACTCTGAACAATGCAACCCTTTGAACATATAATGACATGTAATAGGACTTGGCAGCAGGGATTATTGATAGCAGAGGATAGACACCGAACGAGTAGGCTCGTGGCCAGAGAGACGACTCAAGATGATGACAATGACTCAGCGAGAATAGATACCCAAAATAGACAAGGAACAGACGCATGCCATGTTCAAAGGTAACGACTGACAAGCTGCCAAAACAAACTTGACTTGTTCCCCATATTCCCTCGACATGATAGATGAGTACCTCTTTGTTGTTTTTCGAGCTTGAAGAGGATAACAGATGCTCGGTATAGCTCATCTCACAGATGAGTCCAATCTCACATGTTTTATGAACCTAAGAAAGGAGGGGTTCGTCCCAAAATGGGTCCTTCGATGTTAAATTTTAACGAGTCCAAGGAAGGAAAACTCGGTAGTTTTTCACATTTAGAGAGCCTGAAAAAATTAAAGTAGGCTCCATAGTGTACTTTTTTGTAAATTTAGTCCCTCGATCTCGAAAAAGTGTAAAACAATTCCCGAGAGAACTCTCCTAGCCAAAAATTGACCGAGGTATACCTTTCTCGTAAATAGTCTAGACGGGCCGAAAAAGGGGTAACCTATCACCGAATAGACGACCTTTCAAATACTTTTAAAAGTGTGAAAGAGTCAAGATCACTTGGCAATATTTTCAATTTTAGGGAGTCTGAAAAGAGCTTAACTATGGACTCCAATGGTCTTTTTCGTAATTTTTAATTATTCTGGTCCGAAAAGAGAATAAAATACAACCAGGATAATACTTTCCCCATCGTTTAACGAGCATGAGTAAAGCTGACCAAGCTCGACACCATTTACTTAAGTTTTGTTAAAATTCAATATGCTAAGACAGAAAATAGCAGCATTACATTTCATTTCACAATAATAGCATATACAGGATCACTGAAGAAACAACAAGCATAGCATAAACACAAGAGACAGAGATTTATCCTGGGAAACCCTCATGGGGTAGAAAACCCAGCAAAGCTTCCTCAATATAGATGACCAGCAATATACAAAGATGCAAACCCTGAGCATAAGCTCCTTCTCCTCCATAGCAGACCTCTCCTCCACAAATGCGCCTTTCTCAAGTGAGTGAGTGTTTATAATGAGGAACACACCTCCTCTATTTATACACTACTCTGATATGTATTTTACACAAGTACACGTAGGCTCGTATTTAACCAATAGGTTAAATACCCCACTACAACTAACTGGGCCGACCCCTCTAGGGTGGTCTAATAACCCTTTGACCCACATAACACATACAGGGCCGACCCCTACTAGGGAAGTCTAATAACCCGAGTTACCACATTCCGACGGAGGAATAAACATCTCCGGATATACAATAAGATCTTCACGGAGGAATGAAACATATCCGGAATAATAAAGTACAAATATAATATTCTTTGAAGTTACAATATCTCAACACTCCCCCTTAATGAGAAGGATATTATAACAACATCTGCACGAGCAAGGAGTCATCAACATCATACATGATACATCTATAAATCATTGGAAGCTTTCTTCAATTTGTCTTCATCAGTAACTCAAACAGTTACTGGTACATCAATGTCAACATCAATATCAGCATTACGATCATCAGCATCGTAATCACACGATCAACAGCATCATCATCACACTATCAACAGCAGCACGATCAGCATCGTCATCATACGATCATCAGCATCGTCATCACACGATCATCAGCATCGTCATCACACGATCATCAGCATCGTCATCACACGATCATCAGCATCGTCATCATACGATCATCAGTATCGTCATCAGCATCGTCATCACACGATCATCAGCATCGTCATCAGCATCGTCATCATACGATCATCAGCATCATCACCGCACGATCATCAGCATCGTCATCATACGATCATCAGCATCGTCATCATACGATCATCGGCATCGTCATCACACGATCATCATCATCGTCATCGCACGATCATCAGCATACTTGATCCTTCCTTTCGGAATTACTGGATCAATCTCATCATAATCATATTTAAGACTATCCTTCCTTTCGGAATTACTGGATTTACTATCTAAGGATGATTAGTCCAACTACAATCATATTTAAGACTATCCCTCCTGGATTTGCTGTCTAAGGATGATTAGTCCAACTACAATCATATTTAAGACTATCCCTCCTGGATTTGCTGTCTAAGGATGATTAGTCCAACCACAATTCATTTAGGACTATCCTTCCTTTCGGAATTACTGGATTTACTGTCCAAGGATGATTTAATCCACTCAATTCATTTAGGACTATCCTTCCTTTCGGAATTACTGGATTTACTGTCCAAGGATGATTTAATCCAACTACAATCATATTTAAGACTATCCCTCCTGGATTTGCTGTCTAAGGATGATTAGTCCAACCACAATTCATTTAGGACTATCCTTCCTTTCGGAATTACTGGATTTACTGTCCAAGGATGATTTAATCCAACCACAATTCATTTAGGACTATCCTTCCTTTCGGAATTACTGGATTTACTGTCCAAGGATGATTTAATCCACTCAATTCATTTAGGACTATCCTTCCTTTCGGAATTACTGGATTTACTATCCAAGGATGATTTAATCCAACCACAATTCATTTAGGACTATCCTTCCTTTCGGAATTACTGGATTTACTGTCCAAGGATGATTTAATCCACTCAATTCATTTAGGACTATCCTTCCTTTCGGAATTACTGGATTTACTGTCCAAGGATGATTTAATCCACTCAATTCATTTAGGACTATCCTTCCTTTCGGAATTACTGGATTTACTGTCCAAGGATGATTTAATCCACTGATTTCATTCTCGAAGACCTCACGTCTACGGCTCTCTTTAGGACTGACAGTCCAGGGATGATCCAATCCCCTCAAGTCCATCAAGGACTTCATTCTCGGAGACCTCACGCCTACGGCTCTCTTCAGGACTGACAGTCCAGGGATGATCCAATCCCCTCAAGTCCATCAAGGAATTCATTCTCGGAGACCTTACATCTACGGCTCTCTTTAGGACTGAAAATCCAGGGATGATCCAATCCCCTCAACTGTCCGCTAAGGACTTCATTCTCGGAGACCTCACGTCTACGGCTCTCTTTAGGACTGAAGGTCCAGGGATGATCCAATCCCCTCAACTGTCCGCTAAGGACTTCATTCTCGGAGACCTCACGTCTACGGCTCTCTTTAGGACTGAAAGTCCAGGGATGATCCAATCCCCTCAACTGTCCGCTAAGGAATTCATTCTCGGAGACCTCACGTCTACGGCTCTCTTTAGGACTGAAAGTCCAGGGATGATCCAATCCCCTCAACTGTCCACTAAGGACTTCATTCTCGGAGACCTTACGTCTACGGTTCTCTTTAGGACTGAAAGTCCAGGGATGATCCAATACCCTCAACTGTCCACTAAGGACTTCATTCTCGGAGACCTTACGTCTACGGTTCTCTTTAGGACTGAAAGTCCAGGGATGATCCAATCCCCTCAACTGTATTCTCATCTATACAAGAGCAGTTATCACATTAGCATGTATTCTCACCAATACATCAAAACATGTATACATCACACCAAAACATGTATACATCACAACTAGCATGTATTCTTACTAATACATCAAAACATGTATACATCACATCTAGCATGTATTCTTACTAATACATCTAACATCAAAACATGCATACATCACAACTAGCATGTATTCTTACTAATACATCAAAACATGTATACATCACATCTAGCATGTATTCTTACTAATACATCTAACATCAAAACATGTATACATCACAACTAGCATGTATTCTTACTAATACATCAAAACATGTATACAGCACATCTAGCATGTATTCTTACTAATACATCTAACATCAAAACATGTATAAGTAAAACTAAGTATTCTAAGTAAGAGAGTCCTAAATCTAAATATTTCTAAGTAACTGGGTGTAGAGAACAGGTTACCTCATCATCGACCTTGTTGTTCGATGAGACAATCTCATCAGCAGTGACTATACTACTCCCCCTTTCGAGGAGGGTCCTTTTGAACTACACCAAGCTTGTCTCGGAAGTATTCAAACTTCACTCGAGACAGAGGTTTGGTTAGTACAACGGTAACCTGTTACAAATTCAAACTTTAGAGTTCCTTTCTGCGTCATATCTTGTTAGTTCCCTATGTTCTTTGACTTATCATGGAACACTAGATTCTATGTCATCTTGATACAACTCTAATTATCACATAGGATCTCAGTTGGTTCTATCTCTAAGTCAAACAATCCTAAAGCCAAACTTCTTCACAACTAGCAGAGCAAGCAGCCATATATTCCGCTTGTGCTGAGAGCCACACTAGACTGATTCCAGCTAAACCACGAGATCATGGCTAATCCCAGACAATAACATTCTCTCGATGTGTTCTTCTTGTCTGATACACTTCTTGCCCAAACAGAATCTGAATAGCCATCTGAAGTCATGATCTTCAAGATAGCATAGATCAAATTCTATCGTGTCCTTTATGTGCCTCATCACATGCTTTGCAACTATCAGGTAAACACATCTAGTTTCCACTAGATACTAACTCAAGGTGTTCATAACAAAGCATATATCTAACCTAGTATATGTTAGATATATCAAAGACCCAATAATTTGACTATACAGAGTTATATCCACTAACTCTGATGAGTTATCCCCTAACAGCTTCAAGTTGGAATCCATAAGAGTGGCCATTCCAACACTTCAAGTCATATTTCTCATCATACTTTCCCTGGTTGAGAAATATTCCTTCTGAGCCTTGCCATACTTCCAGACCTAGGAAGTAAAGCATCAATTTGAGATCTTTCAATTTTTCATTTCTGCAATGAATGATCTTCTGCATATCTATCTGTGCCATCTCTCGTTAGATGGGTCTACTGATATGAGCCTCAATATCATTCGAACTCTGTGGTGAGTTCCTTCTTGCATCCATGTCATATGTGTATCATATTCAACCTTGTAGCAAAGGGTTGAGATCCACATCACCCATGGTGATCATTAAGCTTATCAAATTATTATCGATCCTAGGTACCTATACAGAACCTGATTCATACTTCTTCTTTAATTACACCATACTTGGAGCAAACATCTTGTCGTGATTCTCTTCCCCTTTCTAAGAGAATCTTCTAGCCATGAGCCTTCTATATTTTGTTTGATTTGTAAATCTTCTTGTTTGAGCATCCACCACTTGTACGGTATCCATCATTCTTCATGACCTTTCCTACAAATCAAAATTAAGTACATGATTAGTAATACTTCATAATCATCAAAAGATAACCCATTATGCATACAGATATCATTTACATAGTGATGCAACTATTTTGACCAATACTTTGGCACAACATTTTCCCATATCCTGTATGCATACAGTGGCTATCTAGATGCCTTCCATCTCTACCAGAACATACTATCGAGAGTGTGCACAACTCTCAGCATGTTAGCAAAGAGGTTTCATTCTAGACAAGCAACAATGGAATGTTTGTCCAAACATATGCACATTAGTTGTATACTGTTCAATGCTCTATGAATGTTTACACTCAGCATTATATATTCTAGGAATACAAATATGCATGCAGGCAATATCATTACTATTTCAAATAGCAACTCAAATACTTATCTTTTATGTTTGTGTGGCTGCCTCCCGCTTGATCTTCTGTATGTCTTTTGAACTTCTATTCATTCTGTACCACTGTGCATGCTCAAGAGTCATCCTCATGATCTCATACACAAACATACACTCATTAGTATATTCTAAATGCTATCAAAACATTATAGTACTAAATAATCTTGAAAACGTATAGTCATGATTATAGTTAATAAACATTAGTATTCAAGATTTCAGGGAAGTCTTCTTTTACTCATGCATATCATTGATAAAAGATATAATATGCATAATCCCTTGATTACTAACTTTATGAATAAGCATAACCAATCATTCCAAGTATACTTATATAAGGGATCCTAACACAAGGTAAGATTCATGGGAAACATACCTGGATTAGTATACCTACTTGGTTATGTACAACATACCTAAACAATCTCTTCAATGATTTAGAGATCTTGAGCTAGAACCTGCATGTCTCATAGGTTAAGCATAATATAACAAAGTCATACATACCTCGTAAGTAGAACAAAGATTATGGATGAGTCTTTGTCTTCATGTTTTCATGGTCATGGAGCCTAATTTGTCTTTTGTGATGTACCTGTATCTTGTTAGCAGACAACCTCAACCTCACACAACACCATAATGCATTAGTACAATCATAAGTGTCAACACCCTAACCAATGAATATCTTCCATCATGCATTCATAATTTTTGTTAAGGTGATACAACAAATCTAAAATCAGGATTGTACTAACTGTAATAACATGAAGACAAACATACCATAAACTTAATCATGAACAAATCTCAAAACATACCTCGATGAGTCATACCTATCGAGATCGCTTGTAATCTCCTTATGTAAAGCCTTAGCCTCATCTCCCTCTGAAACATGAACTCCTTCACTTATGTAGGTGACCAATCCATCTTCTTCTAGGATTAACCCTATCCACTTGATTTGCAAGAACTGGACCTGGAGCTGGATATGGGTTTGTCAGAGAAACCCCAAAAATT
The DNA here is from genome assembly GCA_027924585.1 of Larix kaempferi. Classification (NCBI taxonomy): domain Eukaryota; kingdom Viridiplantae; phylum Streptophyta; class Pinopsida; order Pinales; family Pinaceae; genus Larix; species Larix kaempferi. The sequence goes on along the minus strand of BSBM01000430.1, from coordinate 2,137,923 downwards.
CAAACTTTGAATTTCAAACTTCCGAAAGGATAGAGATATGCGCCTTGATGAGCTGATCAAACTGATATATTCAGAATTTGAAAACTGCAAAGTTTTACTCCTCAATTTTGCCTTTGAAACTTTCGGATTCACTGGACGTGACCCTGAACTGGGGTTTGATGAAGCCCACTCTTTTTCCCCATCAAAAAGTTTGATCCAAAGCTCTAAGCTTCTATTTTTCTGAGGAGCTTCCAGCCGTGGTCACAGATTTCAAAAATTCCCATTTTTACAGAAGCCCTAATTTTCCGCTTTTCTGATCAAAGTCCTGAACTAGGGTCTAATCAAGCCTGGCCTTCTGCCCAACCAAAAATTCTGATCTTGGTCTCTAAATTTCTATTTTGATGAGTAGCATCCAGCCGTGGTCTCCGATTACAAAAATTCCAACTTTCTCCAAAGCCCTAAATTCCGGAAGCCATGAATGAAGGTACCAAAAAATAATTCTGTTTTGACAGAAATATGTACCTGATTGTTTCTGGTGTAACTCTGAAATTTTTGATCCAAAGGGTCTGAAAAAGTTTCCTGAGATAGCCTGACCTGTTATCTTTCCATTCTGATAGGTCTGACCTCAATTGGATTCTCTGAGAGAGAGTTATGCCAAATGTCGCAACGTGACCTGTTTTGGGAAAATACAGGAGAGCGAACTTGTACGGCGTTCCACGTGTCCTTTTTGACCTTCGGCCTCTGAAAACGTTTTCTGAGATAGCTCGGCCTGTTATCTTTCCATCCTGACAGGTCTGACCTCAATTGGATTTTCTGAGAGAGAGTTATGCCAAGTGTCGCAACGTGACCTGTTTATGGGATAATACAGGAGAGCGCACTTGTACGGAGCGCCACGTGTCACTGGTTCAACTTCGGCCTCTGAAAAAGTTTTCTGAGATAGTGCAGACTGTGTACTACCTGTAACTTTTTACGAAATTTCATTTGGAGCTTCCTAGCCCAAGATATGACCTTTTTACCAAGGTCACCTGATTTTGACTCAGATCTGGAAGAGGCAGAAACCCTATATTGTACAGATCATAAATCACAAAGTACAACGAATTAGAGGTTGTCCTTTGGACACAAGGTACCTGGAGATTTTAGCTTCGTCCTGTAACAATTTCAGATCCGAAAACTTCGCCAAAACGGATTTATAGCTAAAGTGCTACGATGACTGGTTTTTGCTATGTAAAACCCTAACCTTCAAATTGTCGTAAGTAAAGCAAGTGTCTTTAGTGCCATACCTTGTCTTCCTTCAGGTTAGCTCTGATACCATGTTAAAATTCAATATGCTAAGACAGAAAATAGCAGCATTACATTTCATTTCACAATAATAGCATATACAGGATCACTGAAGAAACAACAAGCATAGCATAAACACAAGAGACAGAGATTTATCCTGGGAAACCCTCATGGGGTAGAAAACCCAGCAAAGCTTCCTCAATATAGATGACCAGCAATATACAAAGATGCAAACCCTGAGCATAAGCTCCTTCTCCTCCATAGCAGACCTCTCCTCCACAAATGCGCCTTTCTCAAGTGAGTGAGTGTGTATAATGAGGAACACACCTCCTCTATTTATACACTACTCTGATATGTATTTTACACAAGTACACGTAGGCTCGTATTTAACCAATAGGTTAAATACCCCACTACAACTAACTGGGCCGACCCCTCTAGGGTGGTCTAATAACCCTTTGACCCACATAACACATACAGGGCCGACCCCTACTAGGGAAGTCTAATAACCCGAGTTACCACATTCCGACGGAGGAATAAACATCTCCGGATATACAATAAGATCTTCACGGAGGAATGAAACATCTCCGGAATAATAAAGTACAAATATAATATTCTTTGAAGTTACAATATCTCAACAAGTTTGACAAGCACAACATGGGTGTAAAAGCGCTTGGAATCTTTTTCAAGTTTTAATCCAGAGCACGAAAAAGATAAAGTAGGCTCAAAATGAAGGTCAAACAATAAATGAACGCCAATGTGAATATTTTTTTTAAAGGAGATCCTGCCAACAAATGCTCATGAAACCAGATATTAGTAATGTGAAATGGGTTTTATTTTAACTAGATAAAATAATGAGTAAAAAATAAGTGAAAGAGCTATATAAAGGATGGGTAAATATGGAAAGTTACCATTTCACTTGTGCATTTACCAAAAGAGGAGATTTTACCCATTTGAGGAGCAAAAACTTCAAGAGTTCATATCTGGAGATTCAGGGCACCGTTTCAACAGCTGTCTGCACCATGTAAGAGCTTTCAAGCCCCTCTTTCATTTCATGTATGAATAACTTGTTTTCAGTAGGAAAAAATAATTTTTTGGGCAAGCCCTATTAGGAAAAATTCACCCTTCACAGTACCGCGCGGGAGCCATATCGGGAAGCGCGGTACTGTGCAACAGTACCACGCTGTAAAGTTAAATCGGGGCGCGGTACTATGCAGTACCGCGCAGTCAAAATTCCCCCAGGTGCGATATAGGCGATTTTTAAGATGAAAAAATAATTTTTTCTCAAATTTTTAGTTGAGATCAAGTTGTTAAATGACTAATGAATGTTTCCTATGACCTTTTGCAGGTGTTTGAAACTTGTTTGGAGCAAAATGGTCCATTGGAAAGAAAGAGAGCATGAAGCGGATGATTTGTTGGCCGAAAATGACCAAAGGACTGTGACTGCACTGCGGGAATGCGGTTTGTTGAAATTCTTCAAGACCGAAGGTATTCGTAAGCAGGAAAAACTTCTCACCCACATTATTCAAATGTGGGACCCCGACATTCAAGCTTTCCGAGTGGGAGAACAAACCCTCGAGATTGAACTCGAGGATATTTATTTCCTCACGGGTCTCTCGAAAAGAGGAGCTCGAGTGAGTTTTACTGGGTTCACGGCCTCGGAGGCGAGCACGGATGCTTTGATTGCTCGTTATTGCTGTCAAGGTTCGGGGAAGAAAAGCGGTAAGGTGGTCATCAAAGACATTATAGAACTTCCTGTAAAAACCGTGTTGTTCACCATCACACGTGCAGCAGGGAGCACAGGTCCCCATCAGGCGTCCTGTACACAGATGAATCTTGCAGTGGATTGTATGGCAGGAATAGTATTCAACTGGTGTGAGGCAGTGTTGACCAACCTCAAAGAGCAAGTGAACAAGTGTAGGATTGGAGAGAATTCTCAATTTGGGTATGGGAGCATCTTAGTCACCTTCTTTTTGGCGAGGGTTCCGTTGTTGCACCCACAGATAGCCATGCCCCCCCGTCCACCTACTGAGCCATGGATGGCTCGATGGAGTGAATACACAGGATGACTTGGGGGGCCACAACGTTTGGCTTTCAATGAGGATTTCTTCTCGTGGCTCGAGGAACAGATAGTGATGATCGATGACTACCCCTATGAAGGGGTGGATTTCCGCGAGGACATAGACTTGGCACTGCCGGAAGATGAGGATTGGGACAACTCAGGTATGACCTTCATGGATATATTTTTTCTTTTTTGAATATATCATTTTTATTATTTTTTAGAATGTGTAAAAGACTTTAATATATGTACGTGTGCATGTCGCAGATCGTGGACCACAGTGACTGGCAGGGTACTCGCCATTACGCTGGGGTGGTGTTGATCACCAAACTGATCTAGACAAGGAAGAAGACGAAGATGAAGCGGGAGGGGTCCAGGAAATAGAGAGGAATTTGCAGGTTTTAACCCACGGTATTCCTGCTATGAAGGTGGACGACATCCCTTTGCATCTCCAGTGGCATACTGTAGGTGTGCCTAGGCGTATTGGCCGACTCCTTCATAGGGTGGTTTGAGCTATAGTGTGTTATCACCAGCAGCGTGAGGAATATGATGAGGGACATGATAGATCTCCCAAATCTCCTTATATGGTAGCTTTTATCTTTTTGCGGCATGTATAAGATATGTAGGCTTTGAGAGCCAAGTTTTGCATGGGATTAGGTCCCAAATTTTGTCTTTAAAACACAAACTTTATGTATTTGGAAAAACACTTTTAAATACAGTGATATACATATGGACCTATTTTATGATCTACTTATTTACAATGACTTGTGTGTTTTTATGTATGGGCAAGATGCCAATCCAAAATATAATTAGCTAATGAATCAGCTATACAATTGAATTCCCTTGGTACGTGCTGATATGAAATGAAATAAAAAGATCGTTCCAAGAGGCGTACCGTCCGAAATAAACAAGTAGGATAGGATCGCGGACTATGTAAACACGATTCAGATGAGAAACCATGAGTTGGGAATCTAAAAGGATTGATAGGTAGTCAATTCCAAGGGAAGCAACCTCTGTCAAGATTCCGATGACTGCATGGTACTCTGCGATATTGTTGGTTGCAGGGCCCAAACAATTGGCTCCTGATGATAGTAACTCGCCAATGGGAGAATAAATTACCCATGCTGCGGAAGCGAGGTTCTGGGTATGCCAGCTTGCACTGTCGGTGAATCCAAAGTAGGCAAACATCTGCGCATAAAATCACGAGTCAAAGTAAGAATGGATACATGAGGTCCATGCGCACACCAAAAAAAATGAGTGAAAACAAGATAAGTACATTATGTACAAAAAGTATCCCGCGTAGGGTAACCTTACGCGTAGAAGCATTTGAGGTATAGCCCATTGCGGGGCCGTGCCAATGGCATGCCATCACAATCGACGAGTTCATAGGCTCCTTTCTCCAAGACATGTTTTACAACAAAGGGGCCGTACCACATAGATTCTAGTTTTCCTTTTCCGCATTTATCGTGCATTTGATCATATGTGAGTACGAGGTCACGTTCATCGAAAATATGAGGTTGAATGGATTTGTCATACTGCGCTTTGACGCGTTTTTTATGAGCTTCGTTGGCTAAAGTAGCGTCGCGACGGGTTTCATCTAGCTTGGCTAGGTATAGAAACCGTTCCTCTTCAGAAGTGGTGTGGGGAAGTAGCTCTATGGCTATCTTAAGTGATGGAATTTCACATTCAATCGGTAAAATGGCTTCTAGGACATACACTAGTTGGAATGGTGTAAACCCAGTAGCACTTTTTACTGAGGTTCGGTATGCCCATAGTGCTGAAAATAGAGCTGAGTGCCAGTTGGATTTATGAGTACCCACAATACGCTGAATCATTCGTTTCAGAACTTTGTTAATGGCTTCAACTTGGCCATTAGCTTGTGGGTAGTATGGGGTTGAGTTTTCATGGCGAAAACCCAACTTGGCACTTAGTTCCTCAATCATATGGTTCCTAAAGTGGGAGCCATGATCGGTCACAATGGATTGTGGGACACCAAATCTAGCTATAATGTGATAGAATATGAATTGTGCTATTGTTTTTCCGTTCTCAGCATAAGTAGGCATCGCTTTAGCCCATTTGGTGAAATAGTCGACAGCTACTATGACATAGCTATGCCCCCCAGCTGAAGTGGGCTTACAGTGCATGAAATCTATGCCCCATTTGGAAAAGGGGCGGACGGCAATAACAGGATGGAGTGGAGCAGGGTGCGAGTGTGTTTTACTATGAAAGAATTGACATGGTGGACATTTCTTGACTGTTTCAATGCAGTCTTTGAAAATCGAGGGCCAGAAATATCCTGCTCGCAGTATTTTCTGGGTCGTAGCCATCTCAGAGAGATGACCACCACATGCTCCAGCATGGTAGTCATTAAGAATGTGTTCCGCCTCATCTAGGGTCAAACAACGTCGAAGAACGGTGTCGATGCCACGTCGATAAACAGTATCGTTGACTATGAGGTAGTACTTGGCGTGATGTCGGATGCGTCGAAGTTCATCGCGAGTGAGGTCGGGGCGGAAGCGTTGGGTTTGGAGATATAATAAAATATCCCTGTACCACGGATCAGACATGCTAATGAGGAACAATGATTCATCAGGAAGAGAATCGATGGGCTCGGATTGCTTGGTAGCACGGGGCAAGTTACAAATCAACTCAGAAAAGACCAAAGACTTCTTGGACTTGGCTTTGACAAATTCCAAGTCAAACTCTTGAAGGATGATGATCCAACGAGAATATTTTCCCCCAAGCACTTGACATGTGAGGATATAATACATTGGATTGAAATCGGCTATAACAGTGGTCCGGTGAAGTAGAATGTAATGATGAAACCTTTGGACAGCGAAAACTGTTGCCAGAGCCAGTTTTTCAACATGTGAATAATGAGTTTCGGAGTCGAGAAGACTCTTACTAAGATAGTATACCACATGTTCTATGCCGTTATGGTCTTCCTGGACTAGCACCATACCAATGGTGGAAGTCGAAGCTGCGATATAAAGAATGTAATCTCGTGTGTAATCGGGGGGTTGGATCACAGGATCTTTAGTTAAGGCTGCCTTTAGATTTTCAAAGGAACGTTGGGCTTCATCGTCACAGATAAAGGGAGTATTCTTCTTGAGAATCCTCATATAGCCTTTTGTTATCTCGGAAATATGATAGATGAAACGGTGTAGAAAGTTTGCATGCCCTTGCAAACAATGAAGTTCTGGAATGTTTGTGGGGGAAGGTAGGGCTAAGATAGCTTCTACCTTCACAGGATCTAAGCGTATCCCGCTTTTGGAGATTATGAATCCCAAAAAAAATTCGACTTCCATGCAAAAGACGCACTTATGTGGATTCAAATGGATATTGTAGTGACGACACCTTTCGAAAATGACACCTAAGTGATCAGGATGGTCTTCCGAGTCTGAGAATGAGCGGGAAGATCATCAAGATATGATTCTACAATATGTTTGATATCGTGGAATGCGTACGACATCGCCCGTTGGAAAGTTGCCCCGGCATTTTAAGGCCAAAAGGTAACTTTCGATATGCGAAAATCCCCCAAGGGCAGATAAAGGCTGTTTTGTGCTAGTCGGCTGGGAGGATATCGATCTGATTATAGCCAGAAAAGTCATCCATAAATGAAAAGATGACACTCCCGGCACAGTTATTGATGATCTGGTCGATGAACGGAGTTGGGTAATTGTCCTTTGGACAAGCTTTGTTCAAGTCATGGTAATCGACACAAACTCTAATTGTTCCCTGTTTCTTGGCTACGGGAACGATGTTACATACCCATTCTATCAATGGGACAGGATAGATAAAACTAGCACGCAAAAGTTTTTCAACTTCTGCTTTAATAGCGACTGCCTTACGAGGATGGACGGGTCGAAGTTTCTGCCGAACAGGTCGGGTGCAGGGAAGGTTGGAATTTCATGGACCACAATCGAGGGATCTATTCCTGGCATTTCTTCATAACTCTAAGCAAAAACATCGCAGAAGGTTTTGAAGTAGGCACTGTAGAACTCCATTTCGAGGGGAGTACATGTTTTTCCAATGTGTACGTTTTCCATGATACCAGGCTTCACCGAAATATCTATGGGAGTGGTTGCCATAAGGTTAGCCAAGTTTCCTTCGGAAAATACTTCGTCGAGGGAAGTGGGAAACTTGGTTTGAACCATCCCAAGTAAAGTACTGGGTTTTGTATCGGGCTCAAGTGTCTGAATGGTGGGGAATGAAGATCGATGATGAAAATCTCCCCATGGTAACTCATCACCGCACATAACCTCCATAATTGATTCTTCAGTGGGAAAAATCAAATTGAGAGGATCGATAAGTGTTGGGTATGAATGAGTCTCAGACGAGAGCTGTGCCACGGTGTGATGGGTAGCACAGTCGACCCAATTGGTGGCTGATTGGATCGCTTCGTACGCTGCAAGGTTTCTATTCAAAGGCATGGAGTTGCCATAGTTTTCAATCTCAGCGGGACTCAGAATCACCCATGAATCATTGGAAGGGGTGGTATTTGATGAAATCATGTTGACTGGTTGAACATCGGGCCCCAGCTCTGGAAAAAATCCAATAAGGGAAGAATATTTCATAAGACCAACACCAATGTCTTAGAACCGGTACCGAGGCTAATCCAATAATGGGATGGTGTTGGCGGAGTTCGGATGAGAGTCTGGGATACAGTAATCAAGTTGATCAATGGTGACAATTTTCCCTTCATGAGGAAATTGCACAATCCGGAAGATGGTAGATGCTATGGCGGTCATGGCGTAAAACTAGTTCCGACCAAGTAGAAGATTGTAATCTAATGGTGCATCCACGACTTCAATTTGTACGGATACTGTTTTGATCCCCAGTTCAACACCAATTGAGGGAATGAGTCCATAAAGTTGAAAACCGTGTCCATCAAATGCCCTGAGAGTAGTGGGAAACGTCGTGACTTTGGGTGACCCTAAGGCTCTCAAGCAATTCAAAGACATGATCGACGTGGAGGCACCTTCATCTAAAACAGTGCGATGGATGCTATTTCCATGGATTTTTGTATGAACTTGGAAGGCTAACTGGTGAGAAAGCTGAGGTTTGGCATGCTCCAAGTTAAACATAATAGAGTTTGAAGTATCTGGGTCCATTGCCCCCAGTGCTGAAAGTAAGGTTCTACGCTGCGTGGGGCAGTGTTGAAGAACCTCGAGAGTCGACATGGCGCAAGGTGCTTGAGCTAAATCCTGAACAATGTTGTAATTTTGGGCAGCTCGTGCATTGGGATTAAATGTCGCCTTTCGTATGGTGCCCTTGGGTGGGCGTAGCACTGTGTCCGTAAGCGGTCTCTCAATATGGAGATGGCCGGTAGGGGGAGGGATAGGGGTCCGATCTTCAATAGGAGATTTTCCTTTGGCTATCTCTGATTGTTTGTTTGAACTTGGAGGGTTCTCATATGTCTTTGAACGAGTGGTTATATGAATCTCCTCATTACTCGTCATCAAGATTTCACGATTTGTGGACGTCTCTGTGCAAGTTGGGTTGCTCGAGTTGCCTCCCTGTGGGGTTTCTTGGGCAACCATCTGCTGTTGCTATTGAAGGAAAGTGTCAGTTAACACTGCCGGGCGAGAGGATCCTTTAACGAACTTGTTGACTTCGTCCTTGTAGGGACAGTCACGCGTGTAGTGATCGTCTTGACAAATTAGGCAGGGAAACTTAGCCTTTCGACGTTGTGTCTGGTCGTTGTGGGTGGGTTGTGGCTTGGGGTTCTCCTGCTGGTTCTTCTTGGATTTACCACGATTATTTTTCTTCTTTCCTCCAGATGGTTGTGATGTAGATTGAACTGCGTTCACTTCGGAGGAGATAGCAGGAGAAGTAGTAGCTTTTGAAGCAGCCTGAGGTAGAGCGGGGGAAGCAGAAGCTTGTTGCCTCATCGAGTTGGTAGTAGGCTGGGCCTTGACTGAACCGACAATACCATCAATGGGGGGTTCAGTGGCAGGTTTCATTGGATCAGTGGTAACACGGGCAGCATGGGGAAGAATTTCGTGTAAAAAGTCGGATTGGGTGTATACCAAATCCATGTACTGAGCTGCCGAGATGGCTTGCTCCTCTGTGACCGGTCCGCGCATAGCAATATCCCTGGCTATGGGAGGCAAAAAGGACTTCGTGAACCAATCAGCGAGTAGCTGATCCAGAATGGGTGCCTTGATTAGCCTACGACATCGATGCCACTCATGGATGTGATCCGAAATGTGTGTAGAAGTGGTTTGACGTAGTGAGGTTAATAGTTCTATTCCAGTCTCATACCGGATGGGGAGCTGGAAATGGGCCAGAAACTGCATAGCCAAGGTGTTGAAATCGTGGAAAGAGTGTTTTGGCAGCTCGATGTACCATTTTGCTGACGTTCCGGTAAGCATACGCTGGAAGAGCCGTAGTCGAATGGAATCGTCCATCAAGGAGTTGGATGAACACCAAAGATGGAAGGTCATTACTTGGTTCTTGGGGTCTTCCCCGAGCTTAGCATCGAACTTAGGAATGTCCAATGGAAGTTTGGCTGGAATGGGTGGCCAGTGAGGTTCATGCCATATGGGATCGTTAATGAGCCTCGACAAATCAGGTAAGTCTAGCGTGGCCAAAAAGGGAAGTTGACGATTAGTCTGCGGGTATGAGTAATAACCGTATGGTGCAGAGAAACCTGGGGGGCCCTGCATAGCATACTGTTGTGTGTTATACCCATATGTGTTTCTCGGGGGGTACTGCTGGAAGTTCTGTGGGTAGTAAGCCATCTGGTTAACCGGTTGAGTGTTGGTAACCGGTTGGTGGATGTTCTGTTGAGTGGGGATGGTAGGTATGGTACCCTGGGGTTGCTGAAACCCAGGAATGGTTGTTGCTCCTGGTTGGGGAAAAGTTCCTTGGAGTTGTTGTGTTCCAGGAATGTTACCACTATATTGAGTAAGTGGAGGGTTTCCCATAGCAGGCTTGGGGGGTGGCTACGACAGTGGTGTCCATGGAGTTGTAGCAGCTGAAGGATAAGGGAAGCCGGAGTTCAAGTTGGGGGGAATCTGAGATTGCCCCCTAGCTGGGTTTCAGTTTCCAAATAATGAGTACGCCCCACTCTATGGGATTTTAGGTTCCCATAAAGGAAGCGTACCTGACGGGGGATGTTGAGGATGAGGCCCAGTTGGAAAATGGGTATGAGGTTGTCCACTGCCAGGTGTGTTGTACATACCATACTAAGCAGATGTTGTTGGTTGGGAGGGTTGTTGGATGGAGCCGATGGGTTACCCTCCAGCAGATGGGTTGGATGGCCCTATAGGAGGAGGTTTTTGACTAGGAACGGGGTTCCCAATAAAGGATTGTCCTCCAGCTGGTTGGGTTGATGGCCCACTAGGAGGAGTTTGGTTTTTGGAGTTGGGGACCATGGCAGTTGGTTGTCCACCTCCTGAGATAGTGTAGATAGTGGCCGAAGGTGAACCTCCGGTCAAAATGGAATATCTAGCAGTATGACTTGGTGTTCTTCCGCCGCTAGCCAAATACGATAGTGTCGATTAGCCAACGGCGCCAAAAGTGTCGATTTGTGGAGGGGGTCTTCTATATCTGATAGGCGAGGACGGAGAAAAAAATGGGTTATCCCTCATAGAATGTGCGCCAAACATGGGTGATGGAAAAAAATGTGGGGAATTTAACCGAGGGGTATCGTCCATAGCGTGTTCAACGATAGGAGGACCATCGAAGACTGGGTCCGAGTTCATGTCCTGAAAAGGGTTTTCAGGGTCCGACAGGAACCTAGGTATAGTAATGTCTGAAGTTCTGGAGCCATCTACATAGGAGTGATGAAACTATGTGTTAGACGGAAGGTTGGGATCTCGATAGTCAGGAGGACGGGTAACAGGGGGATATCTAGAAGCTGTCGAGAGCATTTTCTCTGTGTCGCGTTTAAACTGTGTCGATGCTAACAGGGAATTTGCTAGACTAACCATACTAGAATGAATGGAGGCCATGATCTCATGTCCCGGAAGGAGGTTGGGGAGAGATATGGTATGAGGTACGTTGCTGGAAGAACTGGTTTCCTGTGGATGAACACTGGATGGCGCGGTGATAACAGGTGGAAGCTCTACCTGGGAAGTGATAAAGCCATAATCAGGTTCAAAAGGTGTGTCAGGAAGTTGAGGGTCTTCAATAATTTCGACGTACCCGCCCAGGATTGAAATCAAGCCAGGTATATCCTAGTCGGATCCTTTGGTGGTTCCAACAGATCCGTCTGTGTCATCGTGGAAAGTTTCTGGTGGAAGGGAGGTGTTGACATCAAGTAGGAGGATGGCCTCTGGTCTAGTATTTTGGGTTGTACTAGATTCAGCCGCTGTAATGTTGTCCACTGTGGCAGATATATCTAGAATAACAGTGGGTGAAGTGAGAGTGGGAATCTTAGATATACTAGTGGTTGCAGAAGCTGCAAGAGATTCTGAGACTGTGTCGTGAGTAACGGTTACAGACGGAACTGAAGATGTAGTATGTATCGGCGGTGAAATGTTCCCTCGATCGGCATCGCGGCCAGGAGGAGCGGGAATACATGATGTAGGTGGACCGGAGGTCTGTGGCGGTGGTGGTGGTGGAGGGATTTTTCCCTGTACTCGTCGTGATCTCCGTGGTGGTTCTGACATGATGGCAGGAATATGAAATCTGGGGGCAGTCTCGTAACAAAGAACTCAAAAACTCTAATGCAGCCGAGTGTGAAAAAGAGGAGCTAGAAAAAGCAAGGCTCGCAGGCCAAAAAAACAAGCTCTAAAATCTATACTGAGACCGGTGTCGCAGTAAGCGAGCTGAGAAAAATAATGGACAGAATGCCAACAAGCAATCACTGAAAAGAAAAATGACCCTCTATAAAGATGAGATAACAAGCAAACTCCTAACTAAGAGTTGGAGACCTCAACAAGCTGTATCCTTCGCAAGTTGATGAAATCCAAGTCAAACAATACAACGTGAGAGACCAATATGAGAAGGATATCCCTCTACCGAAAGGGATCCTGGGTAAAAGAGCCCTAGTAGAAAATTCACTAAGCTACCTCGTTCATGACACGTTGGAAAAGGTTTTCGGCGCTTCTGCCTTATCACCCTTGCATTACTATGAATTACAAGGAAGACATTGATCGATGTTTCCTTAGGGATAAGTGGAGTGTGGCATTCCACAGACTCCGTCTGGTTCTCAATCTCGCGGCGGTTTAACCCCTAAAAGTTAAAAACAATCAGGAGGCCCCTCCATAAACTGGCTGTGACTATGTCAATAAATACTAGAGGATTTTAGTTCCCTAGAGGACAACAACTATGTCTCAGATGAAAATGAAAAGGGGGAATTATTTTGATGCCTATCCCCGGTGTCCTACCTAACTACCAAATTCTTTTGATTTCCTCAAGTGAGGTTAATGTTGGTTTAGTTAGGGAGATTAATTTTAGTGGTTGTATTACTCAATCGGGTAAATGGACGTGAAACTTGGTGGTGTTGTGACGACCCAAACCATGCAAGTGAGAATGAATCGAAATAAGCCTTGTATTTGATGAAAACTAGCTATGGAAGAGAGAGAGTTCTTCGATCATAAATGCATGAAACTTTCACAAGCAATTAAAAACCAAAACAATTTTTTTTTTTTTTTTTTGTAAATAGAGCCAAACTGAAATAAACACTTCTTTCCAATTCACTGATCTTACAACTAAGATGCTTCAAAAATGAGAATTTCTGTGGAAATTTTCAATGGTTCACTCCTAATGCACAATAATACTGCTACACCATTTCAATCCAAACAACACAAATGTTCTCCAATGATAATTTTTTAATATAGATTTTAATGATAATAATGGAAACAATGTGACTATGGAAGCTACACGATTCAGTAAAAGAGAACAGTAGTAATGGTCTGGTTGTGATGAGAAGATCAAGCCAATGTAATCAAACTGAAGGGGTGACCCAATGTGCAAATAATGCCACTAACTCACAAAATAATCAAGTTCACAAAAGAAATAAACACACCACAAAGACTGTGTAATGAACAAGATAGTAACAGGCAACAAAAAACACCAACTAAGGCAGAGAAAAATGAAAAATGACTCAGGAAACCAAGCAGGGAAGAAATGAAAATATGTAGACACTACCACGTGGCAAAAGAAGATTAGAGCGCGATACTGGTACACTACCGCTTTGGTAAGAGTGCAGGATACGCGGTACTACCGTGCTGTGGGAAATGCTGAGGGCGCAATACTGTTGTAAAGTATGGAAAGGCGCAACTTTTGAAAAGAAAAATGAGTTTTTCAGGGTTGCTGCAGACCCAGAGGACTCACTAATCACACAGAGGGGAAAAATGTAGAGAAGAGGGAAGAATAAAGGTCAAGGAGACCAAAATTCAATATTGGTTTGAAGAGAAAGAAAAAATCGCAATCAAAAAATGGCTGAAAGTGAAATCAATCAATCTAATGGGGTTCAAACCAGTGGAGTCGCCATTCTTGTTTGTAGAATTTTCTCCCTACGGATAGGTAGAAATTCTCTTAGATTAAAGTAGACTTTAACTGACTCTAAACTAAGACAAAACTAAACAAATGCTACCTTGAATTCCTAGATCTAAACAGACATCTCAAGATTAAAGTGCTAGAAGAAGTAGAAAAAATCTAACTGACCTTCAATCCAATCGCTTGTCTTTATGGCTGCTCCAATTTCCAAGTCCTCGCGAATGAACCTATCAAAATGAAACCGAGATACAAGTATATACAATTCTCTAGCAACTTGAAATATGAGTTAGGATCTAAGTCTACAATAGATACAAATCATATCATTGAAACAAAATCAACACATTTGATTTGGGAAACAAGACAAGTTATGTTCTATTATCAACTTGAAGTCACTTACAATGGTTGCTTGATATCCAAGCCAAATTCCAGCTCCAAGTGCTTCCTCCTCTATCTATCTCCACAAAGCTTCAATATCATAAGTTTGATACCTCCAAGCGTCCTCCCCTTTGCTCATGGAATGCCTCTCTCGTATAGTGTGTGGTAGGGTTAAACAACAAGAGAGAAGGGTGGATATTGGGAGAGTTTAGTGGATCAGGCCTACTAATCACAGAAAGTGAGTTAGGATCGAATCAGGGACACCAATCCTAAAAAATCTCTCGAAAATCAAAATCCCACAAGCCATGGCAAAAAGGCTAAAAAAGTGTACCGCGCCTCTAGAACAGAGCATAACGCGGTAGTACCGCGTGGCAGAGAAAGAGCATAGAGTGGTAGTGTGGACAACCGCGTGCCTAAGATGGAGCAAGGAACGGTAGTGAGGGTAAATGAAGTCTCAGCTAGGTTGATTCTTGTCAGGGTAGGTTTCCTTTCAAGGATCACTCATCATTTTTCTCTTCTGGGTATTTTAAGCAGTAGAGGAAGTGTCATCAACTCTTTTTGTGGTGAAGATGCGACATTGTGAAATATGGAGGTATAACAGCTTCATAGGGTGTCGATATAAACCCATAGTTAGGAGTTGATAGGACCTTCCAATTCCTACTTCCAGAATCAAAACCGAAACCAAAATGTTGCACCAGGCCCCTGATTCCCTGACCCTAACCAACGTCGAGAGAAATGTTAGGATATTCCTATACTCCATCCTAGTCCCACCAGTATTTTGATCATTTACATTTTCAGTCATGCATGCACCTTTAGGGTTTGCATGCATTCTAGGTTTTTCATGCATCCCAGTCATCAGTCCAGCACCTAGCCCTCAGTTATCCAGCCCCCAGGAGCTTCTCACTATTCAGTTTTAGCCCTCCGGTTGCTTAATGCGCCCTTCTTCCTTGATTTTAGGGAGCAACTCGCCCTTCTTCACCTACCAGTCCAGTTGTCACTCAATTACACTCAGTTATAGTCAGTTACACTCAGTTACACTTAGTTACATTGAGTTACACTCAGTTACACTTAGTTACATTAAGTTACACTTAGTTACACCTACCAAAGTTAGTTTGACTGATGGTTGACATTTACTTGAGCATTGATGACTCCACTGATAATGATGAAGACTTCCAGTTGCGCTCCGATGATCATGAGTACACCTAGTTGTGCTCCGATGACACTCTATTGTTCTTATGATCACTCTGAGAGGCTAATTCGAATTGCCACCTTAGGCATTCGAATCCTCTCTACCATTGTACTATTTATTTGTCCATACTGTGATTAATTAATTAGTGTGTGTGAAGTATTATTGCTTCTATCTGAGTTCTATTGTACCATATTATTCTGTTGCTCATTATACTATATTGTTCACTCTTTTTCTATTTTCCTGCTTAATCATAATTACTCTTGTGAGGTACACATCATCTCTTAGATCTGCTGTGAGGATTTTCACATGGTATCAGAGCATGTTGAGAGTATTGTTTATCTCCATTCTTGAGAGTTTTTTGCAGGTTATTATCCAGATTTCGAGTGCAGCAGTTGCAACAGTTTCTGCATTTTTGTAGCAGTAGCAGTTGCAGTTATTCTATAATTTTTTTTGCAGGTCTTCTACAGCTTCAATGTATCCTGAATTAGAAGAAATCACTCCTATTTCTCTATTCAACTATGATGAATGGAAACCAAAAATAATAGCATATTTAAAGAGCCATGATCTCTTTGATTGTTATTTTGAAAGAGAGTTCGAATCCTCTGATGAGAAGATTGATTGGTTGAATAAAGGTGACATGCACATTGGAAGAATGAAGCTTACTATGCCGGATTACATATTTCTCCCAATCATTATTGATATTGAAACTCCAAAAGAGCTATGGGATCACTTGGAGGAAAAATTTGGCAGAAAGAATGAAGGATTTGGTCCAAACCCCTTCAAAAGCAAGCAAAGCGATGCATTTGCTCCTCTTGATGGTCTCTCATATCATGAACCAATATCATCTCATATTGAAGTTGTTGACAAAGAACTTGCAGATTCTCCACTCATGCTCAAACTTTCTTCTCTTTTTGTGCCAGCTCACACTCTAGATATTGCAGAAGGTCCTAAATCCTCTCTTGCACCAGAGTCTGTTGGTTTGCATCATGATCACATGATTATTTTGGAGGTCAAAACAGCTTTTGAAGGTAATGCATTCGCTCCTCTCTAGTTATCTCCTCTTTTATACTACTATATGATCATAATTCCATGCTTTCAGAAGGTCATTGAAGAATATGGCCATGGCCATTCGCTTGGGATAATTTCTCATGCATCTACTAGTTTTGATCTCACCTCTCATGGTTCAAAGGATATCTCAAGAAGCCATGATTCAAGTCTTGTATCTAATTTGGGTTCTAAGCAATTACTACTTGGGATAATTTCTCATGCATATGATAGTTTTGATCTCACCCCTGCTAGTTCAAAGGAGATCTCAAAAAACTGTTTTGAAAGTCTTAAATCTGATTTTGATTTCAAGCAAACATGTAATAGTTGTTTTTGGCATAATCTCACCCATGGTGGTTTGAAGGACAAGACAAAGACTATATGCACTTTCACAGATTTGATCCTACCTCAGCTGATTCGAATCACAGGTTCAAGGATCATTCTCATACTGTTGGATTTGTTCTCATCACATTCAAACTGAAGAGCAAGTACAAACACATACTTTTTGAGCATGATCCACTTCTTCCCAAGAAGAAGATACCTCCAGACATATGACCAAGCATCACACATGCTTGAGTTTGGAGCATTTATTTTTATGTGTGCCTCACAGTCTATTTTTTGAAGAGGGGGGTATGTTTCCCATGAAATTTTTCCACTTCCTTGGTTTATTGATTGTTATTATTCATTGTATTGGGTGACCTTTGGTCTTAGTTACCAGGGCCCACCAGTATTTTGATCATTTACATGTTCATTCATGCATGCACCTTTAGGGTTTGCATGCATCCTAGTCATCAGTCCAACACCTAGCCCTCAGTTAGCCAGCCCCTAGGAGCTTCTCACTATTCAGTTTTATCCCTCCAGTTGCTTAATGCGCCCTTCTTCCTTGATTTTAGGGAGAAACTCACCCTTCTTCACCTACCAGTCCAGTTGTCACTCAGTTACAGTCAGTTACAATCAGTTACAGTCAGTTACAGTCAGTTACATTGAGTTACACTTAGTTACACTCAATTACACTTAGTTACATTGAGTTACACTCAGTTACACCTACCAGAGTTAGTTTGACTGATGGTTGATAGTTACTTGAGCATTGAGGACTCCACTGATGATGATGAATACTTCCAGTTGCACTCCGATGATCATGAGGACACCTAGTTGTGCTCCGATGACACTCTATTGATCTTATGATCACTCTGAGAGGCTAATTCAAATTGCCACCTTAGGCATTTGAATCCTCTCTACCATTGTACTATTTATTTGTCCATACTATGATTAAT
Organism: Larix kaempferi; assembly: GCA_027924585.1. Lineage (NCBI taxonomy): Eukaryota > Viridiplantae > Streptophyta > Pinopsida > Pinales > Pinaceae > Larix > Larix kaempferi. The sequence continues at coordinate 2,120,273 of BSBM01000430.1, read as the reverse complement.
TAATTAGTGTGTGTGAAGTATTATTGTTTCTATCTGAGTTCTATTGTACCATATTATTCTGTTTCTCATTATACTGTATTGTTCACTCTTCTTCTATTTTCCTGCTTAATCATAATTACTCTTGTGAGGTACACATCATCTCTTGATCTGCTGTGAGGAATTTCACAAGAAACCTATCTTTCACCACTGCCAGAGTCATCAGCATGCTTTTTCAAGCCACCACGAGAGATCTCATTACCGCCAGTGTTGTGCCCATGAAAAAAATTAGAGAGGTATTGCTTCGAGCCAACCCCCCTGGACTTCCCCTGGGAAGACTTCCTACGTTTGTGACATTGCAGAGAAGACAAACACAAATTTCTCTCCTCCATATTTAGACAAAACGACAGACTTCAGAGAAAGTCGCAACGAGAACCTTCACAGAGAGGGATATGCAAGATATAGAATGCGCCACCTTCATGCATGAAATAGCCTCTGCAAACCTTAGGAATAGTCCGCATTGATCTCCCGTATGCGAGATAGATGCGAGATCAATGATAAGTTGTTTAGATTTGACATCAAATCATACGTGATATAATTAAAATTGTAATTCATCTTAATCCAAATTTTGTTGGCGCATGCTATATGTTATTTCGTTACAGATGTAATAATTGCATTTATCAAACCGAAAGGTTTTAATCATGGAAATTCATTACAGTTAATCATTATGGGATCTTTAATGCTCTTCTTAAACACAAAGACCAATATGGGCAATTTGTTAGTCGTCATATTCCATAGAAAAAGTCTTGTTATTCAATTTCCAAAGGGTAATCTTGCTATGAGTGAATTTTCATTTCCTGATTGTGTTGTGGTTAAACCCGCATTAGTAACCTTGCTATACTCAATGTGCCAAATCAAATAAAAATTAGCAACCTCGCTATACTCAATGTGCCAAATCAAATATGCCACATGTCACAATATGATCATTCCATGTGTCACCCTAACATACTAGATATCAACATTTTAATAACGAAATGTGTAGATGTTTTTCTTTAAAGACTTGGCTAGCAAGTGGAAATATTCTTAGAGAAAGAGCGGCCGCTCTTTCTCCAAGGTGTTCTATTGATACAATTCCCTTCTAAATGAAGGGTCGGCCAACCCTTCTTATTCCCAATATTATTTTCATAATAGTTTGACATTGCAAGAAGGGTCGGTCGGTCCTTCTTGTATTATCCATTATGGCTATATCTGAATTCATGGATAAAGGTTTTGACAATTAACTAGCAAAAGAAGGGGCGACCGATCCTTCTTGTAGTAAAACGAAAGTAGGGACAAACCATTTTGATATGATATCACTTCCAAGGTGCTCTATTTTTACAATTCCCTCGTAATTGAAGGGTTGGACGACTCTTCTTATCCCCCATATTATTTTTATAATAGTTTGACACTCCAAGAAGGGTCCATCGACCCTTCTTATTATCAATATTATTTTCAGAATATTTCGACACTGCAAGAACGGTTGGTCAATCCTTCTTGTGTTCTCCATTATGGATATAACTGAATTGTTGGATAAAGGTTTTCATAGTTAACTACGAAAAGAATAGGCGGCTGATCCTTCTTGTCGGAAAACAAAAGTCGGGACAAACTATTTTTATATGTTATAACTTAGCCGATTGACTTGTTATTCAAACAATGACTGAATATTTTAGACACTGATTTTTTCACCTTAAAATTTTGAACATTTACAAATGGAAACTACAATTTCCAAATAAACAATTGCATTTTTTTATTTGAAATTCACACTTTTCAAATCAAAAATTGCATTTTTTGAATGAACAGAACGTTGATGACTAAAACAACATTCGACGACTGCTGCAACTGTTGACGACCTCATGTGGCGATGGTTCCATCCCATCCTTACATCCATCTATCGAAGTCTATATGGTAATTCAGGCCTGGAATTTGACGTCGTACAAGATGTTTTTTCATTCTAGCACGTATTTTACAGATAAATTTGGAATGTACACGTCAATTGTGACATCTACCAAAATATTCAAACCGTGCTAGAATGAAAAAAATGTCCTGTACAACGTCAAATTCCAGGCCTGGTCATAACTCACATGTATTGTTCCATATTGGCATATTCTTGCTGGATGTCAGTGATTATAAGTTTTGCGGGCGAATTCATGTCCTCTGTCAAAAAAATATGACTCCATTGCATCCATATATCCAAGGAAGCCGATTTTGAAATGCTCATATATCATGAGGAGAACTGGGGAGCGATCATAAGACTCAAGAATTTCTCATAAAACAACAAAGGATGAAGAACAAAGGAAGTAAAGAAAAATTATATGGCTTCCTGGACGATTTCAGTTTGTTGTGTGATATATAGTGAGTGGCGACTGTGTTGATGGATTGAATGGGATGGGATTTTGGGATAGATGGGGATAATTTGGTAATTATCACAGTATGGCGGGATCATGGTGGTCATATATATCATCTGTAGCGACTATAGATTTTGCTGGAGTAATCGTACATGTATCATTCCAATTGATTCCTTGAAAATCCAATGGCCAACATGCCTGCTGGCAGCACATTAAATGGCATACAGTAGGCTGAATAATATTCACCATAAGTTTCAGCCTATGTGAATCAAGTATACCATAAATTAAACTGTGCAATTACTTCCCATGATTGTTTTTAAGAAACAAAATTGTTTATGTGAATCAAGTATACCATATATTAACCCTGGATGCAGGCGTCACCATTATACAAGGGGCCACATGCTGGAAATGAGGAGGGAATGTGGGGGAGAAGCCTCGACCCAGTATCCCGTAAAATGGCACGCGTGCCCCATGCAATATACCACCTCCCTCGCTTCCACTTGCCTGCCCTCACATGTGCGGCTTTATGTCTCCTTCTCAATTCTTCGCTCACAAGTCCCTTCACCGACTAGCTGGCTGCAACTCTGGTACCTCGGCCCTCTACGCATTCAAAGCAACCCCATTCTCTATGCTCTGTGTCTACTGGGGAGCTCCATGTCTATTGGGGAGCTTCCCCATTCTCTCTGCTCCATCTGTAACTGGGTAGCTTCCCCATTCTCGAGGAATAATTCCATGTCTACTAGGGAGCTTCCCCATTCTCTCTCGTGTTTTGTAGTAGCTATCTAATGAGTTTTTTGTATGATCTCGGTTAGAATTTTTTTTCGTCTTGGCCACGCCGTTGGAGGCAGGTTTTTTGTATAACCCACAATTTGTTCCGTAATACTCTTGGTAGTTCTATTTTTTTCTCTCACTATAATCCATTCATGTATAGATTATGAAATGTAACATGGAAACTTTGATTTGAGCTCTCCTCCCGGCTCGGTAGATATGAGAAGTATACCTTGGAGTTTTTGGAGAAATGAGAAGTAGTTGGAAATGAAGATGGTGTAAGGAATTTATGGTTGAGGTTCTACGTAGAAGTTTATATTTACCTGATTTGGACTGTATCAGTTTTAAACTTCATTAAGGAACTTCTACTCAGCAACTCAACCATAAATTCCTTACACCAACTTCATCTCCAACTACTTCTCATTTCCCCAAAAACTGCAAGCTATACTTCTCATATCTACTGAACCGGGAGGAGAGCTCAAATTAAAGTTTCCATGCTAGATTTCATAATCAATACATGAATGTATTATAGTAAGAGAAAAAACTAGAACTAACAAGAGTATTACAGAACAACTTATGGGTATTACTTCTCATTTCTCCACAAACTACAAGCTATATTTCTCATTTTGACCTCGCTGATATAACATCCACGTTGCTGGTTCAGAAAACGTAGGAACTTAAAACAGTCCCCAAATGTTAAATGGTACCATTAATATCCTTAATATTCGTTTAAACAATCTTTAAACTAATTTTAAAGATCAAATATGCCACGTGTCACAATATAAGCGTTCCACATGTCACAAAATTTATAGAAGTTTTGCTTCAAAGACTTTGCTGGAAATTAGAAATATTCTTAGAGGAAGAGCGACCGCTCTTTCTCTAAGGTGTTCTATTTTTACAATTCCCTCGTAGATGAAAGGTCGGCCGACCCTTCTTATTACCAATATTATTTCATAATATTTCGACACTGCAAGAAGGGTCGGTCGATCCTTCTTGCATTCTCCATTATGGATATAGCTGAATTGTTGGATAAAGGTTTTCACAATTAACTACAAAAAGAAGGGGCAACCGATCCTTCTTGTCGAAAAAAAAGGATCGAAGACAAAAGATGGCATAAACCATTTTTATATGTTATAACTTACAAGGTATTCTATTTTTACAATTCCCTCGCAATAGAAGGGTCAACCGACCCATCTTATTCCCAATATTATTTTCACAATAGTTCGACACTAACAAAAGAGTCGAACGACCCTTTGTATTCACAATATTATTTTCATAATAGTTCGACACTGCAAGAAGGGTCGGTCGACCCTCCGAATTAAGTACGAAAAGAAGGGGCGACCAATCCTTCTTGTCGAAAAACAAAAGTCAGGACAAACCATTTTTATATGTTATAACTTAGCCAATTGACTGGCTATTCAAACAATGAGTGAATATTTTAGACATTGGACTTTTCACGTTAAAATTTTGAACATTTAAAAAAGAAAATTGCACTTTTCAAATAAAAAATTGCATTTTTTTATTTGCAATTCACACTTTTTAAATGAGAAATTGCCTTTTTTATTTGAAATTCACACTTTTCAAAGCACAATTTTCATTTTTTTATTTGAAAATTCACACTTTTGAAATCAAAATTTGCATTTCTTGATTTGAAATTCACACTTTTAAGGTTGATTTGAAATTCACACTTTCCTTTGAAATTTTCTTGCATTTTTTAGTGTTTTTGTGAGTTGCGGAAAGCACTGAGTTTTTCCAAAAGTCAGGTTCTTTCTGCAATCCACAATGCGGATTGCGGAATCTTGGTTTTCAGTTTTGAAATATTTTCTTTCCACAACCCGCAATCCTCAATGCGGATTGTGGATGCAGAAATATTCTTCAATAATTGTGGTCTTTTACATCCGCAACCCGCAACCCGCAATTGTGGATTATGGGGAGAGTCTTAAAATAGTTTTACCCTTTGCGTTTCCGCATCCCGCAAGCCGCAATTTCGAATTGCGGGAAGAATGTATATATTTATGAAATAAAACCCCGCAACCCTTCTTTTCCTTTCCACATGTTTAAGTTTTAACCGTCGATTTGTCTTGATCCTGCGGATAAGATTACACTGGGTGATTTAAATGAAGTTTAGCTTGTCTGTTTTCCCCTCTACCATTTTTAGAAATAGCAATTAGTCTCCTAACTACGATTTTCACCTTCGGAAAAATTTGAAGTCATAGTCATTGATCCGACTAATTCATAATGATAAGTTGTTTAGATTTGACATCAAATCATACGTGATATAATTAAAATTGTACTTCATCTTAATCCAAATTTTGTTGGTGCATGCTATATGTTATTTCGTTATAGATGTGATAATTGCATTTCTCAGACTGAAAGGTTTTAATCATGGCAATTCATTACAGTTAATCATTATGGGATCTTTATTGCTCTTCTTAAACACAAAGACCAATATGGGCAATTTGTTAGTCATCATATTCCATAGAAAAAGTCTTGTTATTCAATTTACAGAGATTTCCTCCTAACAATTACATACTGTGAACAAGATGCAAAAAAGTCACAAATCTTCAATCTATTTTGTGGCGAGAAAGAACTTCAACATCTTCAATATCATGAACCTTTGTCGCCACCTTTTAATGCCGATGTTTTGGATGACAATAGTGGTAGTGAAAAAGAAGACTCTGAGATTCAATCCATGTATATACGACTCCTCAAGGGAAGATAAGGAAGATCACTATGAAACATGTTGATCGAGATGATACAGTCATCCAGGATTTTATAATTAATCAAGTGCTTGTGACTCCACCAATTCCCCTGAAGGAAGGACAAGTGGCTGATTTTTCAATTTTTGAGGACATTGTCGATCATCATGAATCTTCTATGAAGAATCTTTCAACTTCTGTCACAGATAGCTAGTGGATTGTCGGTATCTTCCACAGTTTGTTACGAGATACTTCCCGGAAACCATGTGATGAAAATATTTTGGGAATTTTGTGAAAAATATTGTCCGTATTAGTCGCTCCTGAGGATGCCTTTTGGTTTCAATTTGTAATCCCTGTTTTATGGGAAGTCTATCTTTTGTAACTATTTTTGTAATTATTATTTAAAGGGTAGAGGTCTCATGGGGTAGTGGGGAGAAAATCAACAAAAGAATACTAGAGACATTCTGATTGATGCAGAGATTGTAATTTTTTGCAACTTTGAAGTAATACAATTAGTCCTTCTCTTGATTCCTCTTTTGTTAATTGATCAAATTTCTTTGATGAATGTTGATTTTCACTTCAGATTATTTATGAACACTGTTTAATTTTTGCAATCAATAATCCATACATTGATCTACAGTTTGGATTTGTCTTTACTCATGATATGTGTGTCTTTTATGTTTTGAGTGAATTTATTTAATTAAAACATTTATCTATTTCTACAAATGATTAACATAAGTTAATAAATTCATGTTAATTTTTCAATTAGCATTCTAGCTACAAAGTAATCTTGCATGTGCCTAATCCTTAAAACTACTATCAGGGTAACCTTGCATATGCATTAGTAACCTCGCTATACTCAATGTGTCAAATCAAATAAAAATTAGTAACCTTGCTATACTCAATGTGCCAAATCAAATATGCCACGTGTCATAATATGATTTTTCCACATGTCACCCTAGGATACTAGATATCAACATTTTAACAACAAAATTTATGGATGTTTTGCTTTAAAGACTTTGCTGGCAAGTAGAAAAATTCTCAGAGAAAGAGCGGCTGCTCTTTCTCCAAGGTGTTCTATTGTTACAATTCCCTCCTAAATGAAGGGTTGGCCGACCCTTCTTATTCCTAATATTCTTTTTATATTAGTTCAACACTGCAAGAAGGGTCGGTTGATCCTTCTTGTATTATCCATTATGACTATAACTGAATTGATGGATAAAGGTTTTTACAATTAACTACGAAAAGAAGGGGCGACCGATCCTTCTTCTCGTAAAACGGAAGTCGGGACAAACCATTTTTATATGATATAACTTCCAAGGTGTTCTATTTTTACAATTCCCTTGTAATTGAAGGGTCAGTCGACCCTTCTTATTCCCCATATTATTTTCATAATAGTTCGACACTGCAAGAAGGGTCGGTCTACCCTTCTTATTACCAATCTTCTTTTCATAATATTTTGACACTGCAAGAAGGGTCGGTCGATCCTTCTTGTGTTTCATATAATGGATGTAGTTGAATTATTGGATAAAGGTTTTCACCATTAACTACGAAAAAGAAGGGGTGGCCGATCCTTCTTGTCGGAAAATGAAAGTCGGGACAAACTATGTTTATGTGTTATAAGTTCCAAGGTGTTCTATTTTAACAATTCCCTCGAAATTGAAGGGTCGAACGACCCTTCTTATTCCCAATATTATTTTCATAATAGTTCGACACTGCAAGAAGGGTCAGTCGATCCTTCTTTTGTTCTCCATTATGGATATAGATGAATCACTAGATAAATGTTTTCACAATTAACTACGAAAAGAAGGGGTGGACGATCCTTCTTGTCAGAAAATAGAAGTTGGGACAAACCATTTTTATATGTTATAACTTAGTGGATTGACTTGTTATTCAAACAATGACTGAATATTTTAGACATTGAACTTTTCACCTTAAAATTTTGAACATTTACAAATGAAAAATGCAATTTTCAAATAAAAAATTGCAGTTTTATGATTTGAAATTCACACTTTTGAAATCCAAAAATGCATTTTTTTAATTTTAAATTCACACTTTTCAAATCAAAATTTGCATTTTTTTATTTGAAATTCACACTTTTCAAATCAAAATTTGCATTTTTTTATTTGAAATTCACACTTTTCAAATCAAAATTTGCATTTTTTTATTTGAAATTCGCACTTTTCAAATTAAAATTTGCATTTTTTGATTTGAAATTCATAGTTTTATAACAAAAAACTGCAATTTTAAGGTTCATAAGTAGTCAAAAAACACACTATTTGAATAGAAAAACACACTTTTCAAATCAAATATTGCCACTTTTAGAACCCGTTTTTGCACTTTAGAAAGGTTGATATTGACACTTTCAAAGTCTAAATTCACACTTTCTTAATCCAAAATTTGCCTATTTGTCCAAATTTAATGAAATTGGTGTTTCTACAGAATCCGCTAACTTAGTGTTACTTGTGTAAATACGCATTCAAAATGCTCAGAATTACTTGCGCATTCGATTATATGTGTTCGATACTTAACATATTATTCTCATCAATCATTCATGTGAAAATACATATAAAAGCGGAAACACACATAACTATAAGCATGAACATAATCGTAAACATAAGAAATCAAACTCATACATTCACATAACACTCTTATTTACGTGGTTCAACCCCAAGATGGGAGCTATGTCCACGGGAACTGTTGTTTATATTAACGGGAAGAGTCAATAGTTCCAGTCCGTGCACACAGCTGCAGACTCTTCTCTACAATAGGTCTCTGTGCACACACCTGCAGACTCTTCTCTACAATAGGTCTCTGCGCACATAGCTGCATAGCCTCTTTCTCTCTTCTTACTTTTCAATACTTAGTCTTTCAGCAAAACCCCCGAAAGACCATCAAAGACCAAAAATAAGGCCAACGTAAGATCTTCTATATTCCCATTAAGACCATCAGAGACCAACCCTTCCCTTACAAAATTTCCCTTCTTATAGATCTTGCCCGAAGGTCACGTCTTTACAATCATTGTGGGACAAAATCCCTATAGTACCCAAAAATCCCCAAAAATGGCACAGTTACCCCGCTAACCAAGCTTGTCATAGTCGACAGCTACATCACTTGACTTCGACCGCTTTCTGCGCCGCTTCTAGTTCTGACAGCCGCAGATCTGACTATGCAGATCTGACTGCGTACTGGCATGTCCCTTTCCATCGCTCTACTCCTTCTATCGCTATCGGTCCACTGCTTATGTTCTAATGGTCGCCGCCGCCTTGGCTATCTTAGTACTTTTTCAGTACTAAGGAGACACATCGCTTTCTTTCAATTTCGCGTCGCTCCTCACCCTGCTCCCGGGATTTGTGTAGTGGTTTACTCAAAATAGGTCGTTGCAAGACCTCACTTCACTTGTACTTCTTTCCAAAAATAAATTCTTCGTTAGAGCTACGCATCAACAAAACTGCGCCATGCTTGGACTTCTCTTTTTCAACTGCACTTACTTGGACTTTACTTTGCCAAAACAGGTGACAACTTGGGCCATTCCCAACAATCAACCCTGGAAATGGATCTAGAAGTCATAATGAGATCCTTAGAGACGATTGTGACCACATTGAATAGGAAGTCAGAGAGGGATGAATAATTTGATACCCCTTAGGTAAGCTGAGAAAAATATGATAGGACATAGGGACCAAGGAAAGAACCACTACAAGATATTTCAAGAGAGTTTCAAAATATAAAAATTCTTGATTTTTCTGGAGGACGTTTAGGTAGGCATGCCAAAGCATGGCTTGAGGGAATGAAAATGTGCTTCACGTTGAATGAATATACCTCTAGTTCCAAGGGCCCTAGGATGACCATTTTCTAGCTTAAGGGTGATGCTCTAAATTAGTGGTAAGATTTAGAGAAGCAACTACACCTTACTCCTCATACTATTTCTTGGGAATGCTTTGAAGAAAGGTTCCACATGAAGTACTTGCTAGCTTATTATAGGGAAGAATAGGCATGTGCATTCCATGCTCTAGTATAGGGAAACATGACTATGGAGGAGTATGAATCTAGGTTTATGGAACTAGTAAAATATGTTCCTTACATGGACTCAAACGATCTCCAAGTAGAGCATTTCATGTATGGGATCAACCATAATATTAGGGTTGTTGTGCAGATGTGGAAACCAACTTTATTTTCCATGGAAATTGAGTATGCTCGCTATGCATAAGAGATGTCATATGCAAAAGGGGGGTAGCAAGTGTGAAATTCCAAAGGGGTGGATCACCAAGCTTGAACAAACCTCACAATTTAACACTGTTATTACTGAGAAGAATTAGACAAATACATGGATAAATTCACTCATAAAACTGAAACACACATGAAAAACTGTCATTGATACATTAATTAGCTGTAAGCTAGAAATCAAAAGGTGTTACAATAGAATGAATTCGATACTCCTGGTAGGATTCGAATTCACCTCAAGTCTAGGCTTAGTTTGCATTGGAACCATCTCCCGATAAGGTTTGGTGGCCACCGATGAAGAATAATTAGTTAACTGGCGTAGAACTGAGCATAACTTAATAATGCAAGACCAAAATAAGATGGTGAGAATAATCCAACACCCCCCCTTAATCTAGACTATGAGGAAAAATTAATGAAAATTAGGGCCCTAGTTACTGAGACCAAAGGTCACCCCATACAACAATCTAAAAAAGTGAGGAAATAATGAAAACCCAATGGGAACCCCCCCCCCTCAAGATAAACTGAAACCTACCAAAATTTTATTGATGCTCTCCAGAGCTGAAGATGTCTAGAGGTATCTTCCTCCTTGGTAGAAGAGGATCATGCTCCCAAGGCACATGCTTGAATTCTCCACCAATGGAAGCAAGAAAATCTGGAAGCTCTATGAAGTTGTGCTTTAGACCAAACATGGTGAAAACAAATCCAAAAATATGAAGATCATATTAGAACCTGTAATTCGAACCAAATGAGGTAGGATCAACTCCAATCATATCCAATTTCTCTTGAAACTTGAACTTCTAATAAGTGGAAGTTAAATCAGCTCCAAGAATTGATAGATGGTTTATTGTGATATCCTTTGAACCAACAGGGGTGAGATCAAAACCAAAGTCACCAAAATGTGTCTAATATTTGAACCCAAGCGAGTGGTAGTGTCTTCCATCTTCGATGAAACCTTGAGAGCATGTGCCAATGATCAAATAGAAGTTCCTAGGAAGCCTGCAATTAAGGAGGGCGAATGCATCACCTCCAAAATCTGAGTTGACCTCCAAAAAATTCATTATATCATCATTATGCACACCAACAGACTCATGGGAAGTAGATAATTCGAAACTCTCTTCATCTTCTAGAGTAGTAACTGACATATCTTGCTCAGAATTCGAAATATAAGATATTGAGACCATGAGTGAGGAATGTATAATCTCTCTGAAGGGATAAAAATCATTAGTTGTATCAGTTTCATCTGCATTAGCTACATGGGAAGGGGACAATTCGAAACTTTCTTCAAATTCTAGAGCAATAGAGGAAGGAATGTCTTCAACATGAATTTTCTGTGTTGAATCTACAACTTCTTCTTCATCTTGAACAACTTCATCATGAGATATGATTGAGGCCGAGACATAATTAGAGAGAACACTTAAGGAGGTATCACTGTGTTTGTTCTCCAAATAATTTGCACCAATCTCTTAATTCTACTTTCCAAATGCTTTGTCCAGCTGCGCCAATAGATCACTTGGATATTCAGTAGTTTCCATGAGGTAGCACATACTAGGAGACATAGCAATACACATTGCTCCAAAGGCTCTATCAAATTCATTTAGCCAATCATTCTCTTCTTCATAGGAAACAAAATATCGTATAACACCAATACAAATATAAAAAATATCGTGTCTCTTTAGATATGCTATCATCTTTGGTTTCCACTCATCATAGTTGAAAGGAGAGAGAGGAGAAATTTCTTTTAGATTCATGGACGCTGTTGTAGAATACCTACAAAAACAATGGAAAATAATCTAGAGGATTGTTATTGAATCTATTGAACACTGCTTTAGGACAATAGGAAATTTTATTCGGATCCTCCACACCTGGCTAGACCTCAAAGGATTTAACCAATGAATTCAATGCAATGGAGCCAGGATTTGCTGTGGAAATCCAAAGGATTTTGGTGCTCTACTAAAAGCAGCTGCTCAATCTACTACTGGAACTGTTGTAACTACTGCACTCAAAATCTCTCACAAGCTCTAATCCCATGTGAAATTCCACAGGGGTAGATAACCGAGCTTGAAAAAACCTCACAATTTCACACTGTTATTACTTAGAAGAATTAGACAAATACATGGATCAATTCACTCATAAAACTGAAACACACATGAAAAATTGTTATTGATACATTAATCAGCTCTAAGCTGGCAATAAAAAAGTGTTATAATAGAATGAATTTTATACTCCTGGTAGGATTTGAATTCACCTCAAGTATAGGCTTAGTTTGCATTGGAACCATCTCCCGATAAGGTTCAGTGGCCATCGATAATGAATAATCAGTTTACTGAGGTAGAATTGAGCATAACCGAATCATGCAAGACCAAAATAAGATGGTGAGAATATTCAAACAACAAGTTGATAGGCTCCCATCATTATGGATTTTTAGGGGAGGATTTGGGACCCATTAGACCTAGTATTTCATCATGGGGTGCATCGGTTATATTTGTCAAGAAGAAGGATGGTTCTTTGTGATTATGCATAGATTATAGGGACTTGAATAAATCCACAGTGAATAATAGGTACCCAATACCTATAATTGATGACCTCTTTGATCAGATGAAAGGTGCTTCAGTTTTCTCTAAGATCAATTTGCGATCAAGGTATAACCAACTAAGGATTAAATAAGGTGACATTCCCAAGATTGCTTTATGAACTCAGTTTGGGAATTACGAGTTCATAGTGGTGTCATTTGGTTAAACCAGTGTGCCATCTATATTCATGAGTCTCATGAATAGTGCTTTTTGAAAATACTTGGACCACTTTGTCTAGGTCTTTTTAGATGATATTCGTATCTATTCTAAGAATGAAAAGGAGCATGAGGAGCACTTGCAATTAGTATTGAAATGCTTAAGAGAACATAGATTATATGGTAAATTGTCAAATTTCTCTTTCTTCCAAAAGGAGATTCACTTCTTGGGACATATTATCTTAGGGAAAGGGATCTCGGTAGACCTAGAAAAAGCGAAGTCCATCGAGGATTGAATGATTCTGAAGAATGCACATGAAGTGTGTAGCTTCATGTGGTTAGCAGGCTATTACTAAAGATTCATGGAAGGATTTTACAAGATTGCAAAACCCATTACCACCTTGCAGCGCAAGGGGATCCAGTATCTATGGACTAGTGAATGTGATGCCACTTTTGCAGAGTTGAAAAGATTGTTAACAAGTGCACCAATCCTGCACATACTAAATATGGATAACGACTTAATGGTACACACAGGCGCTTCGATAAAGGTGATATAGATACAAATGTTGTTATGAGGTCGAATCATCTCCTTGATAACAACTAGTTTCTTTCCATGATTGTACTTTTGAAAAGGGGAAAAGGAGGCATGAATTATATAGCTTGAATCATGAAGTGAAACAATCCCTTTGATATTATCATATGGTGTAAAGTAATTAATAGTGTTAGAATCTCCTTTTTTCCACAATCAACGTGTTGGTTGGATTGAAATATGGAAGAAAGAGTGAAAAAAGATGTCCTTCTACATACATTGTAAAATAACCATCCCAACATGTAGTCTCCAACATGTAAATTTTGTGGTTAGTGGTCTACATAGATGAAGAGTAAAAAACATTTGATAGACCAAGGATCTATTTTCTGAATTTTGAGATCATAGGATAAAGTATCAAACCCTAAAAGAGTGGAACATATTCTAAATTATTGGTGTTGATAATAATTTTTTCTTATTTTTTTACATAAACGACAAGGTTCCCACAATTGAGGGATGGGTCTGTCTTTCCAATGTACATGAGAATAATTGAGAGGCATGCTCACTATGGACTCCTAGATAATATGATAATTTTAATTATGAAAGAAAACAAAGTTTCATGCTAATAGTCACATTCTCCTGGTGAATGGAGGTGTCCATAAAGGTAGTGACCCTCTGTTGAGGCCCCATATGTGTAGGTGCTAGAATGGGTTCTAAGGCTCACAATAGAGGGGGAAAACCCAAACTGAAAGGCTTCAAAAGGTCCTACGCAAGGAAATTTCTATCCCTAGCCTGTTTGGAATAGTAATCTCCCACGGATACAAAGGCCTCTGCTGGAACTTATGGTTTTGATCCTGAAAGGATCTGTCTTCCAATGAAGGAAAACAAGGTGTGTTCAGTCTAAAACAAATCTACCTAGAAAGGAAATCTAATCTAAGTTACACCTACTCTAAGAAGGTATCTTTTTTAAGTGAAAGTTAACTTGATGTGAAAGTAAATAAGCATGTTCATCAACTTAACATAAATGTAAAGGAGATTAATTACTTATGTGCTCAAATCACTACCAACCAATTAAAATTGACTGATGGCAAATTAAGGGTTTAAGTGCATTCAATATTAACTTGTAACTGATATGTCAATTGAAAAATTAAGATCAATTATAATTTTTTGTAAACCATTTGCAGAAATAGATAAAAGTTTTAATTGAATAAATTCTTTTAAAACATTAATGATACACAAATCATAAGCAGAGACAAATCAAAACTGTAGATCAATGTATTTATAGATTGCAAATAATAAACAGTATTGATAAACAACCTGTAAGCGAAAATCAATATTGATCAAAGAAATTTGATTAATAGACAAAAGAGGATGCAAGAGAATAGCATAACTGTATTACTAAAATTTTGCAAGAAATTACAAGCCATGCATTAACTAGACTATACCCAGTCTCTTTTGTTGATTTTCTCCTCCAAATTCCATCATCCCTAGCCTACGGGAGATCTACCCTTTAAATAATAATTACATCTTTGTTACAAAGTATAAATTCCCATAAAACAAGGATTACAAAAATCGAACTAGACTAATTTCCAAGGAAATCTTGCCACTTGGCCCAAATTTCTAACAGCTCATCTATATTTCGATAATTTGTTGACTCAATCCCGAGCTGGGAATCACATGTAAAACTCTCCATTTCGTTTTTAGCAAGATTGTGCCAAATACGGATAAAAATGTGGATCTTTCCCTCCATGACAATGGGTTTCCTGATTAACTAATCCATGTCATAAATCTTGATCTACTCGAGGTGCTGGATCTTCTCTTTGGTCTCCTCACAGCGGCGTTCAACCTGTTCAATCGTCAATTTTGGTGGGCAGGCATTTTCAATAAGATCCATGGTAGGGAAATGCAATAACTCCATGATGTTGTCCACTGCATACCACCTCTTGCTGCAAATAGCTTGCGCTTTCTGGATTCTTCAACCATATCATTGAGATCATGCCAGGCATGCAACACAGTTATGATCTTCTTTAGTTGGAAACTATTGAGAATAGGAATATCCTATTGTCTCTCCTTAATTTACTTCTTCCATTCCACAATATCTTCATTGGCCTTAGTGGCCTGCAGTCTTTTAGCTACCTGCTGATCAAGAGTAATAGACATCTTCCCAAAAGAAATGTGGGTGTCCTGAATATCATCCAAGGTGCCAAGCATTTCAGTTAGCAGCTTATAGTGTTCATCATTGACCTAGATGGACAAGTCTTTAAACTCCACCTGGGAAAACTTAGAGAATGCAAAGGAGGCTGCACTTGTAGTTGAATCCTCACATTGTTTTTCAAGCACAACTATCCTTTGTGAGATCAGTAACATAAGCTTAATGATCCTCATTGTTTTTGGCCAATTTCTCTTCAATATTTTTCAACTCTTCTTTTTTCAAATCAATCTCTCTATTCAATGTTCTCACTAAATCAAAATTTGCACCTACAAAGGCACCCATGGTTGCAGCAGCATCCAATGCTTCTGACTGGGTATCATCATATTGCTTAGTCCAAATTATTTGATTAGGAGTAGGTTCCTCTAACCCACCTTGATCCCTACTTCTCTTCTTACCTTTTCTTACTACTGCCTTAGATGCTCTGCTATAGAAGTAATCCCCAAGAGGGACTACAATGTCTTCTTCAAACTCAGCTACCAATTCAGTAAATGATGAAGTCACATTTACTGTTGAAACCAATGGAGATGTCTGAGTAGTAGTAGGAACAGGTATAGACATAGTAACTTGGAAAGTAATTGGGGTGGAAGGAGTGTTTTGGATAACTGACGGTATATAAGTTGGGGAAGGAATTGAGGTGAAAAATTCAGAAAGAGGAATATGAATGTCATCAGCTGATGATAAATAAGGAGGAACTGGAGTTTGCTCATCAGTAGCTGATGGTAATAAAATGGATAGAGGTGATTGTAGAGGGACAGTTGAAGACTGGATCTCTGCAATAGTAGATGGAAAAATAGGAAGTGGGACTGAGCTGTATCGGAATGGAGCAGTGATAGTAGTTAGGGTATGGAAAAGTTGGGATATGGGGAATGGAGGTGTTACCCCAAATGACAGGGTTGAAATAATTTGAATAGATGAAAGTAGAAGGGATGAGGTTGTGGTATCAACAGTGGGGATGGTTTCTAGAAATTGTTGGTCTGGGACAGAGTCATCCAATTCGATATTATTCAACAAATATGCAATTGCTTGTGAAGCAGTTACTTATTCAATTACAGGCACAGAAGAGTGTACCTCATCTTCAACATCACTATCAATAATGTCTAAGGTAGGGATTTGAGATGTAGAAGTTTGATTTTTCTGCCTTTTGGTTGGCTTGGTCACAACCATCACTTGATCCTGTTAATTTTTTAGCATTAATTCATCATACTCTAGGATCTTTACTTAGAGAATAACATGTACAACATATCAAGCATATCAATCACAATAAGCAATCACATGAGACAATAGACACACAAAGTTTCCTTGGGGAAAACCATAAAGGTGAAAAACCCCAATAACTTTCTCAGAGATAGATAGAGCAATGATACAAAACCCAAGAATAAGAGATAGTCTCCTAGCAACAACTTCTCCTCCTCCACTAGTGCGCCACTCTCCAATGAGTGTATGAGTGAGAAAGTGAATGATCAAATAGAGTGCCTCCCGCAATCTATTTATACATGACTTGAGTTACCTAACCTTACTAGGTCGGCCTCAACTTAATCACATAATATAATACTAACAGGGCCAACCCCCACTAGGGTGGTCTAATAACCCTTTAACCCACATGACTTATGCAGGGCCAACCCCATCAAGGTGGTCTAATAACCCATCAAGTATAATTTACGACACTTACAATATAAATGATGACACTTCCATATAGAGGAATAATAACATCTCTATAGGAATACAATATACATATATGAAATACATTCCGAAGTTACAAATACATCAACACTCCCTCTTAACTAGGAAGGTATTTATCGACACAGGTATGCTAGCACAAGTCTTCTTCTCTGGTTCATCGTCACTGGATCAACGTCATCAAATCATCGTCATCGTCATTACTGCCACTATCTCAATCAATCTCTGATCTACTCATCATAGTAATTTCTACAGAGCCAACCCTTTTTCATGAAGGATGTAGGCCCACCACCTGCAGGTCTTCATCATCACTAGCCATACTGTGGAATCCTCAGGACTTATTACATGCGTCACAATGCCTCGAAAGAGTATCCCAGGATCCTTTATGTGCCGAAGCACGATCGAAAAAATATCCCAGGTCCACTTACATGTGACTGTCACAAAACCTTAAAAGAGTGTCTTGACTAGCAAGAACTCTAAAGAGCATCCGAGGCCTTTTACGTGACTAGCACAACCTGTCCGGATCTCCAGGACGTATTACATGTGACCCCCACCACAAAACCTTAAAAAAGTGTCTTGACTAGCAAGAACTCTAAAGAGCATCCGAGGCCTTTTACGTGACTAGCACAACCTATCCGGATCTCCAGGACGTATTACATGTGGTCATGGAAAAGCCTTGAAAGAGCATCCCAGGACTGATTACGAGCGTATTGCTCAACCTATTGAGTCTCCCAAGTCTAGTTACATGCCATAGGACAAAGCCTCGAAAGAGCATCCCAAGACTAATTACGAGCGTACTGCTCAACCTAACGGATCTCCTAGGTCTAGTTACATGTTCTCCCAAAGCAATTCCTTGAAAGAGTATCCCAGGACTAATTACGAGCATACTGCTCAACCTATTGTATCTCCCAGGTCTAGTTACATGCTCATCTTCACAACCTGTCCACGGCCACAGAGTATAAACCCGATACTCACCATACATCATCCTGATGTACATCATCACATGATCATGCTAATCATCATAGCATCATCCTGATATGTATCATCTGGAGCAACATCCTGGAGCTCATCATCCATGATCATCCTGATCATACAATGCATCCACCTGATGCATACCAAGTGTCTACCTGATACATATCATCATACATGATCTACCTGATACATACAATGTATCCACCTGATACATATACAAATACATGATCCAACTAATCATATGATGTATCCAACTGATACATATACAAATACATGATCCAATTGATCATATGATGTATCCACCTGATACATATACAAATACATGATCCAACTGATCATATGATGTATCCAACCGATACATATACAAATACATGATCCAACTGATCATATGATGTATCCACTTGATACATATACAAATACATGACCCAACTGATCATATGATGTATCCACCTGATACATATACAAATACATGATCCAACCGATCATAGCAAGCATCCAACATAATGCATATACATATACATGATCCAACTGATCATATAGAGCAGAAACTGGAGCATCGTCCTGATGCGCATCATACAACGCTTACATCCACAACCATGGGAAGGATCCTCCTCTCACCATGCTTGGAATGGCTCCTGCAAATGTGTCCATCACTTCTTCCTCGAAGTGTCGTCAATCTGAAGGTCACCAAGCCTCTCTCTGAAGTACTCAAACTTCACTCTGGCTAGTGTTTTCGTCAACACATCTGCAACTTGCTCATCCGTCGCAACATACAGGAGCTTCACTGCTCCTCTCTGCACCATATCCCTGATATAGTGATATTTTATCTCAATGTCCTTCGACCTGTCATGAAACACCGGGTTCTCAAACAGCTTCACACAACTCTGGTTGTCACAAAAGATACCAATAGCATCCAACGGGAGATCAAATAACTCAGATAGTAGCTTCCTAAGCCATACTTCCTTACAACTAGCCGAACAAGCTACAACATACTCTTCTTCGGCTGTACTCAGTGCTACGCAGGACTGCTTCCTGCTAAACTAAGAGATCACACATGATCCCATACTGAAGTAGCACCCCGAAGTGCTCTTCCTATCTGCAGCACTACCTTCCCAATCTGAATCAACATAACCCTCCAGGTTAAACTTTTGAATCGCATCATACTTGAGCCCATAATCAACTGTACCCTTCAGGTACCTTAGAATATGTTTTACAGCAACCAGGTGAACACTTCTCGGATCTGTCAGGAACTGGCTCAATGTGTTCACCGCAAAGCAAATATATGGTCTCGTGTTCATCAGGTACATCAAGGACCCAATCATCTGACGATACACAGTGACATCAACCGGATAAGATGAAGTATCACACAGAAGCTTCGAGTTCGATGCCATAGGTGTGGCCATGGACTTGCAGTCCATCATCCCAAACCTCTTCAGGATATCTACTGCATACTTCCCTTGTCCAAGGAAGATTCCATCTGTACTCTACCACACCTCCATGCCTACGAAATGGTGCATCATCCCCAAGTCCTTCATCTCGAACTCGGCAGCAAGCTTCCTCTTCGTGTCGGCAATCAATCTATCCTCACCTGTAACAAAGAGGTCATCCACATACAAAAGTAGTATCACTGGATTGCCTTCCTCAACCTTGTAGTAAAGGTTGGAATCTGATTTACTCTTGGTAAAGCCCAAACTAGATAGAAAGTTGTCTATCCTTCCATACCAAGTCCTAGGAGCTTGCTTCAAGCCATACAAGGCTTTCTTCAATCTGCACACATATGACTCTCTGTCATGTGTCTCAAAACCAAGTGGCTTCTCCACATACACTTCCTCCTCGACTACACCATTCAAGAAAGTTGTCTTGACATCCATCTGGTGTATCTTCCATTTCATTACTATAGCCAGAGAAAGTATTGATCTGATGGAAGTGTATCTGGCTACAGGAGAAAAATTCTCTTCATAGTCTATTCTCTCTTTCTAGGAGAAGCCATGAGCTACAAATCTCGCTTTGTATTTCTCTATGCTACCAACTGCAGCATGCTTGATCTTATAGATCCACTTGGAAGTCACAAAAGACTTCTCTTCAAGTCTTGGGACCACATCCCAAACATCATTCTTCATGATTGACTAGTACTCTTCGATCATGGCATTCTTCCATTACTTCATCCCGAATCCTGGGAACTTCAGATTCTTCAATATCTTCAATAGATAGCTTTGTTGCTTGAACAAATGTTGAAGTCCTTCTTTTGTAGGTGATGGTATATGATCTTCCCTACAAGACAATTTAAATTGCATGATTAGAAACATCTCATAGTTTTCAGAACAAATTCTTACACATAAAGAAATATGTCATGCAGTCATGCAATTATTTTATCCAATGCTTCAATACAACATTTATCCATATCCCGTAACTTTCTAGATGCCTTCCAATCTCTACCAGAACATTGTTAAGAGTGTGCATAACTCCCAACATGTCAGCAAAGAGGTTTCATTCTAGATAAGTAGCAATGGAATGTTGTATAGTGCCATAGGCCACTTACCCATTACATGCATATTAGTAGTATATTGTTCATTAATGCAATTATTCTAATATGCATAATACACAACCTAAACCTAGGAACATAAGTATATACATCATTGAACAATATTATTTAAACAATCAGATATACAAGAAATGACAATTCAAATACTTATCTTTGTTTGTTTGTTGTGTGGACTCCCTCTCAATCTTTGCTTCCTTGCAGGAACTATTGGAGTGTGCTCCCTCTTGATCTTTTCTTCCTGGATTATCTGTCCTGTCCATCCTCGATCACTATGCATGCTTACTAGTATCATCATTGCATTATCCTCAAGATTTCATACATAATCATACATTCATTAGTATAATCTTAATACTATCAAAACACAATAATATGAAACATGTATAGTCATGATCATTTCAAACACAGATAATAAGCATTAGCATGCAAAGTTTCAGGGAGGACTTCTCTTACTCATGCATATTCATATTTGACCATAGAAATCTTCTGGTTAGTCATATCATCAATCAAGGTAAGAGACATAATATGCATGAACCCTAGATTACTCAAACTTGTAACTTCATGAGTAATCATTATCAATCATACAAAAGTATAATATCCTTACATAGGGTAGGATTCTAACTTGATATAGGAAAAACATACCTGGTCATCATATTTGCTAGTTATGTCTAGCAATGTTTTTCTTGTTATATTCAATGACCTGCATAACTCATAAGTTAACCATTGTAGAACCAAATTATACATACCTCTATGTGATCCATGACTATGGATGAGTCTTTGTCTTCATGTCACTATGGTCTTGATCTAGGACTTGATACCTTCATGTTAGCGGATAACATTCTCCTCATACAACACCACAGTGCATTAGTACAAGCATAATACAATAATAAGTTTCATAACCCTAATCAATGAATGCCTTCTATCATGCATTCATAATTTTACTAGGGTGATAAAACAAGTCTAAAATTAAATAAGATTGTTACTAAACTCAATAACATGAAGACAATCATATTATAAACTTAATTATGAATAGATTTCAAAACATACCTGTAAGTCATACTTATCAGATTGCTTGTAGTAGTTGTTGTTGTTGTTCCTTTTGTTCTTAGGACAATCTAAGGAAAAGTGTCCTCTTCTTGGTATGTGTTGTGAGAGCTTGATCTTCATTCCCCATCTTCTCTTCTCGAGCTACAATCTGAGCTTCTTCCTGTGAGCATTCTTCCCACAGCTTACTGAAAGAGGTAAGTTTCTTCTTAGCACAAATTCCTTGGATGAAGGAATCCCATGACCTAGGAAGGCCATTAAGAGTGGTCATTACCACTTCTACATTCTCTATAACTTCTCCCACAGCTTCAAGTTGTTCTTTTATATGGGAGACCCTTGATAAATAAGACTGCATGGTCTCCGCATTCTGGAACTTGATATTCTTCAATTGATTCCTCAAGGTCAACTTCCAATTTATATTCTTCCCTTCAAATAGCTTGGTCAAGGAATCAAACATCTCCTTAGGTGTCTTCAGAGATGACACATGTGGTATGAGATGGTTTTTGATAGAATCAATAATGATCCTCTTAGCCTTGAATATGTTCCTCTTGTGTAAGGCCTTAGTCTCTTCTCCCTCTGGGACATGAACCCCTTCACTTATGTAGGTGTCCAACTCACTCTCTTCTAGAATTAACCCAATCCCATACTTCCATACTCGGAAGTGATCAGCCCCTTCAAGATTATCCTCAAGCTAGGTGTGGTGAGACATCTTAAAGAGTACTTCAAATGAAATAGAAAAGATTTAGGTCTTACCACTTGATTTGCAGAAATCTGGATCTAGAGCTGGATTAGGGTTTGTTAGAGAAACCCTAAAAATTCAAACTTTGAATTTCAAACTTCTGAAAGGATAGAAAGATGTGCCTTGATGATTTGATCAAGCTGGTATACTCAGAATTTGAAAACTACAAAGTTTCACCCCTCAAATTTGTTTTTCAAACTTCCGGATTCACTGGGGAGGACCCTGAATTAGGGTTTGATTTTCCCGAAGCTTCACCCATCCAAAAATTTCAATCTTGGTCTCTAAACTTTGATTTTTCAGAGGAGATTCCAACCATGGCCTCAAATTTCAGAAATGCCAACTTTTGCAGAAGCCCTAATTTTCAGCTTCACTGGAGAGGACCCAAAACTAGGGTTTGATTTTCCTGGAGCTTCACCCAACCAAAAAGTTCGATCCAAAGCTCTAAAATTCGATTTTTCCAAGGAGCTTCCAGCTATGGTCTTAGAATTCAGAAATTCCTATTTTTGTGGAAACCCCAATTTTTAGGGCCAAAAATGAAAGTGCCCAAAATTGAATTATGTTTGGACAGAAAGATGTGCCTTGCTGAGGAGAGTCAAAATATCCTACTGCCTTTCAAGATATGTGGAGAGAAACCCAATAAACAAGAAGCCCTAGCTTTCGCAACTACATAGTGTCTTCTTCTCAGGTTATCTTTGATATCATGTTAATTTTTTAGCATTAATTCAACATACTCTAGGATCTTTACTGAGAGAATAACATGTATACAATAGCAAGCATATCAATCACAACAAGCAATCACATGAGACAATAGACACACAGAGTTTCCTTGGGGAAAACCATAAAGGTGAAAAACCCTAATAACTTCCTCAAAGATAGATAGAGCAATGATACAAAACCCAAGTATAAGAGATAGTCTCCTAGTAGCAGCTTATCCTCCTCCACTAGTGCGCCACTCTCCAATGAGTGTATGAGTGAGAAAGTGAATGATCAAATAGAGTGCCTCCCGCACTCTATTTATACATGGCTTGACTTTCCTAATAACTGTACTAGGTCGGCCTCAACTTAATCACATAATATAATGCTGACAGGGCCGACCCCCACTAGGGTGGTCTAATAACCCTTTAACCCACATGACTTATACAGGTCCGACCCCATCAAGGTGGTCTAATAACCCATCAAGTATAAGTTACGACACTTATAATATAAATGACAACACTTCCATATAAAGGAATAATAACATCTCTATAGGAATACAATATACATATATGAAATACATTCCGAATTTACAAATACATCAACAGATAATCACAAGTCTAAGTAACTGCAACAGTCACCTGAATATCAGCAGTAGTCTTAGCAGCTGCAACTACTTGAGTGTCTAGCATCGAGGTCATCTAAGCTAACCTCTGCTTTGATTTCTGTGCTGCTTGCATCAATACTTTCAATTGTTCAACAGTCTTTACCTCTGGAGCATCTTCCATGAGACCTTTTCCTTTGTTCCCATCATTATATGTCAGCATTAGTGGGGAAACTACTTTATGGACTTCTTTTTCCTCTCTATCCTTTCTTGCTTTCTCAACAAGTTTTAGTTCCATTGCTCTGTAGCTCAAAACCTTAGTTTTAAGATCATGTTGATATTGCATGATATAGCTATGTTCATCTATGCTCTTAGCTCTTACCAAGACTTCAGAAAAGGTATTTACTCCCTGATAGATGGAATCACCAGGGAAATCTTCATGAGCATAACCACCCTTCATATGGTTTTGCTTGAAGTGAGCATCAAGAAAACCTTTAGGATCATGTCTTCTTTTGGTAGCATAGCCCAATTTCAAAGAAACCATCTTGTCACCCAATACTATATCCCAAGTTGAAGTTGGGATGGCCAATGGACCAAGGTTCAAGGGGAACTTAGGCCACCCCTTCCTTTTAGGACCAGGTAGCTTTAAATATACACCATATGTGACAGTATGATAAGAAACTTCTTCGATGACCAACCTGTCAGGAACTATCCTGGGTAGCAGATGAACAGTACTGCTTCCCCAAACTCTGACATATGAGAAGGATTCACACACATACCAGTCACCAATTGTGGCAATGAAGGTTCTGGCATCAACTGAGAAAGCAGGACCCTGCTTTCTAAATATTTTAAAATAAATACTTCCAAGGAATTGATCACAAATGTCATATATCAAAGGCACATAATTGTTCTCCCATAATGATGAATGATAACTATGGACAGGAGGGGCTGATGGAGTCCAATTCCATCCCATATTGGGATATTGGAATTCTACACAAAATACATAAATGACAAAACCTGAAAAGAAGAAATGTGGCTTCCTCAGAGTCGGTGCTTTCTGATATGCTTGAATGGCTATTTTGAGTTCGGCTAATAAGATAGATGCCCAAGGGAATGACTCACCAGTTGTTAGAACATGATGGGCTAAGATAGATGCCCAAGGGAATGACTCACCAGTTGTTAGAACATGATGGGCTACAAGAGCCCACTCAGCTTTAAATACAGAACAGTCTGGGAGACCATACAGCCTGCATAGCATAGCAGCCAATAGGGAATAAGGTTCTCTAAACAAGGAAATCGGGTACAAGTTATCATCCCTAGGCGTGAAACTGTTAGGTTTATTCATCCATGATTTTAGCATTTCGTTAAAATTATACCTTGTCTTAGAAGATCCTATGAACTCAACATTAAGGGGTTGCATAGATGGTTTAAGAGCATAGGCTCCGGTGAAAACCTCGGGGCGGAATGTAGCCAATTGTGACCCTGCGCTATCATTAAATGACCAGTCTTTAGGGTTTGTGTGGTCGACAATCCATTTAACTGCATCAGTATAAGTCAAGATATTGGGTCTAGCAATAATGGCATGAAATTGGGAATCCCTAATTTTCTCATATGCCAGCTGGTCATTCTGGATGTCTCATAGGTCATCATTATAAAAAATTGAGTAGATTTTGGACCAGTCTATCTGATAGGTTTCAGTAATCCTGTCACTGGTGTCTGAGAAGATACCAAAATTTGGGTCTTTGTTCAGCTCGTCTTTGTTCAGCTCGTCTTTGTGAGCAGTCTTGGATCGAGTATTCCGTGACATTTTGAAAGACTAAACAATTCTGGTAAATAAATAAATGCAAAATCAAAACTAATTCACAAACAACAAAAACTATAAACAATAGAAATGTGAAAATGACAGAAAAACCAACCTGAATTAACTGAAAACGGTGAAAATGACCTCTGGTAAAACTTCGCAATGAAAATCCACTCAGCAAGGTAATATTTTGAAAATGAAAATGATAAGAAAAGAATAGAAAAAATCATATATTTATTGATTTTCGACGGGTCAAATCTAAATCATAGGATGAAGACGAATCAACGACTAAGATTAAGTTTTGTGGGATGCGGGGTCAAGTTGCGGGGTTTTATTTTCTAGCTATATACATCCTTCCCGCAATCCGCAATCCGCAATTGCGGGTTGCGGGATCACAACTTTTAAAACCAACGAAAAAAAAGGTTCACGCAATCCGCAATCCGCAATTGCAGGTTGCGGGATGCGGGAACACAAACAACCTTTTATTATAAAATAAACTTTCCACAATCCACAATTACGAGTTGTGGAAACACACAAAACACTTTATTATTCAAACCATTTTACGCAATCTACAATTGCGGGTTGCGGGTTGCGGAAAAAGTTCAAATACTATTTACAAAGTTTCCCCGCAATCCGCAATTACGGGTTAAGGGTTGCGGGATGACAAAGTTTCAAAAGGGAAAAACGAGCTCCCGCAGTCCGCAATTGCGGGTTTGCGGGATGAAAATGACTTTGTGAGAAAAATCAAAGCTTCCCGCAACTTCAGAAAAAACAATAAAAAAACTAGAAATTTTCAAAAGGGAAAAACCTAATTAAACCAAAACAATGCAAAGGCATAAAATCATAATAAACATGATGGCAAATCCCCATAATGATAAAGGAATTCAAACCATTACCTTTGCATTAAAAATATTGGGGCTCCCGTGTTCCATTAGAACATGGGATCTATTGTACCTACAACAAATGGCGACTGGTTGGGACGAACCAGTTATCTCTGTTAATAAAAACTTCAATTAAAAGAAAGTATGTCAGTAAACTTATGTTTCAACCTGAAATTTAGAAAAAGTTCATATAAAAGCACAAACAACAAGCAGAGTTAAACACATGATTGATATGCTCCCATCCAAAATCGTTGAAAGATGATGCAAATCTAATAAAGAGATGTAAGAAATAATAGGAATTCATTACCATTATGCAATCACAGGGAGGCAGCTTGAGTTGAACTTGGGAACAAGCTTAGAACTACTCTGGATATCCAAATTATAAATCACCTTGATTTATTAATTGCTTTATTTATATACAGATGCATTATTAACAATATATACATTTTCTTATCCCTTTTTCTCTTTTTCTCTCTTCTTTTATACTTTTTCTTTTCTTTTGAAAATAAAAATGAAAATATGTGCATAAGACTTTGTTGACATAAGACCATTGCCCTAACTTGGTGATCAGATGTTGGCAATGCCATTCACAAACTTGATATGGAAACTGAACAAGCTAGCTCAGTAAGGAGACTCCTTGTCTTCCAGCTATGACACTGAAAGCAATTATCATGGCTTGGTGACCACATAGTGATAATTTCAGTCCAAAATCAAATCCATGATCATGGTAGGGATGGCTTGTGATAAGACCCCCCTATCCTCATATACAACAATTGTCTTATAAAAGAAAACAAAAATTTATTAAGGTGTAAATTACAAGACACTACCATGGCTTGGTAACAATATAGTAGTAATGTTACTCACTGGTGCTTTGCAGATCATGAGTGGACCGACCTGTGATAGGATCTTCCACCTTTCAGTAGAAACTGGAAGTCATCTCCCAAGTTTGGTGGCTTGATGTGAAGATGTCATTCCACTAAACACATGTGAACCTAATGGGTTGGCTTGTGATAAGCCCCCCCATCTTGTAATCTACTATTATTAAGGAATTTTTTATTTTTTTATTTTTTTAAAGGTGACTATGATAAGATCCAGAGTAGATAAAGTTGACCAGGTTATTAAGATATGTTGCCTCATTAATGAAACATAAGATAAGAAAAACCTCAATTAACCAAATAAAACATATGTAAAGATGGATCAAGGTGGGAAAGTATCAATCAAAGCTCTGCAATTATTGACTGTAAATTCTATACAAAACAAATTCTGACATAGGTTGAGAAAAGCTAAAACTGACAGTGCATTCTAAAACTTCCGACTGTATTAATCTTGAGACAGACTGATCAACAACCATTGCCAAATGTGTGGGAATTATTCAAACACAAACTAATATGAAATGAAAAACAATCAGAAACAAAAGAAAAGAAAACATGCCAAAATTATGTACAAAGTGCATCAAATTGTTTAAACGAAATACTTCTTAATCAAAGAAACATTCACTGGAAAAGTGTCAATGACTCCCTCCAGTGTCTACAATCGAATAGTACTAGGACGAATCTTTTCTGTAACAATGAAAGGTCCTAGCTAGAGGCGTTGAAATTTGGTGTAGTCATTTCTGTCCTTATGTTGTTTATCCCATCTCAATACCCAATCTCTTACTGAAAACTCTCTGTCAGAAGAAGATTTCTCATCAAACCATCTTTTAACAAACTGTTGATGTTGATACAATTTTTTTTTAGACCTTTCCCTATCTTCCTCCAACTTAAGTAGGGTATCAATTCTCTACTGAAGCGGAGAGGAATCATCTTCTTGAATGGATTGGGATAATTGTAATGAAGGAATGTTAAGGTTGGATAGTAGGGTGGCTTCCTTAGCATAGACTAGACAGTAAGGAGAATTTCCAATAGCTTCCTTTGGGGTGACCCGGTCTGCCCAAAGAGCATTGTAAAGCTGGGTGTGCCAATCTTTGTGATGAGAAGCTACTGTCTTCTTCAAAATGTTTATCAAGTTCTTGTTAGAAGATTCAACAAGCCCATTACCTTGTGGATAATAATTGGAGGAAAATTTCAGTTTGATCCCTTTTTCAAGGGCATACTATGTAAGAACAATGGAAGAAAAGGAAGACGCATTGTCAAACACTAGATATTCAGGGGCACCAAACCTAGTGACTATTTGACTTTCAAGGAAGGATATAACTTGGTTTGTATTGCATTGTCTGAGGGGGGATGCCTCTAACCACCTGGTAAAGTAGCATGTGGTTGTCAAGATATACTTGTGCTGCAGGGAGGAAACAGGATTAATGGGTCCAACAAAATCCAGTCCCCATTGTTGAAATGGAAACTGAACTGTCACCGGATGCAAAGGAAAGGCAGGTTTTTTGAATTTCCCATCACACTTTTGACAAGGCTCACATTTTCTGACATGAGCATAGGCATCCTCGAACAAAGTAGGCCAGTAGTATCCTGCCCTGAGAATCTTGTGGGATGTGGTTTCTCCTGAGAAATTCCCTCCAGCAGGTCCTGCATGAAATTGCAAAAGAATATCATCATTTTCATTCTTCTCTAAGCATCCGAGAAAAACTCCATCATAGTTCTTCCTAAACAAAACACCATCTATAAATTGATATGGAGTAGCTTTTAATATTAGAGCTCTGTGTTTTTTGAAGTCAAGGGTTTTAGGAGCAAACCCATGGTAGAAGAAAAACTTAATATGATCATACCATTCAGATGTTGGAGTTTCTATGGCATTAACAGAACCTGTAGGTGTACTTTCCTCCTGATCCCACTCAATCTGTAATTGTACATGATTATTTGATTGAGAAGTGAGCAGACACAAACCTTGGCCTTTCACAATCTTTGTTGGTCTGATATCCAAGTCATATTCCTGAAAAGTTGTCATCTAGTGGGCTCTTTTCTCACCTAGTTCCTTCTGAACCAGAACATTTCTGATGGCTGCATAAGGAACAATGACCTTAGTTCGAGATTTCAATAGATATAGTCTATAATGTTTTATTGATTTGTAAATCGTATAAGCCTACTTGTCAATTTGGGAGTAGTTGATTTCTGCTCCCTTGAACGTTGAGCTCATGAATGAGATGGGAATTTCAACATCATTATCATGTTTCTGTGTCAGGACAGCTGCGTAGGAAAAGTCAGTAGCAAAGGTATACAGAATAAAATCTTTGCTGAAATCTGGATACATCAAAGCAGGGGCTTCTGCAATGGCTCTCCAGATTTTAACAAAGGCATTTCTTTGTTCCTTAGACCACCTAAACTGTGCATCTTTTTTAACTAACTGTTGCAATGTATTAACAATTTGACCAAATTTTGGAACAAACCTACGTACAAAATTAATCTTACCAAGAAATGATTGCATGGCGTTTCGTGAACCAGGCAGGTTGATCTTTGAAATGGCTTTAGTGCATTCTGGATCAATAATCATGTCTTCTTTAGAAACAATAAACCTAATAGCTTACCTTCTATAACTGTGAATATGGAATTCTTGGGGTTCATCAAAATCCCGTACTTCTTGCAGCGTTCAAACACCTGTTTCAGAGCAGACAAATGTTCATGTCGTCTTTTAGAATAAATAGTAATATCATCTAGGTATACAGCGACAGAATTGTGCATCAAACCTTTGAAATCTATATCGATGGTTCTCTGGAATGTAGCTCCTGCATTTATCAGCCCGAAAGGCATTTGACTGTAGGAAAAGGTTCCCCAAGGGGTCCTAAAAGTTGTTTTTAGTTGATCATTTGGGGTAACTAGGACTTGGTTATACCCTGAGAAGCCATCAAGGAGAGAAAACATCTCAGACCCTTCTACTTTCTGTAGAATCTGCTCCATAGGAGGAACATGGTAGTTATCCTTTTCGGAAGCTCTATTTAAGTTTCTGAAATCGACACAAAGTCTAATTTCCCCATTCTTCTTTTGAACAGGTAACAGGTTAGCAATCCACTGTGTATGTATGACAGGGAATATAATTTGAGATGTCAATAATTCCTCAAGCTCTTTCTTTACAGAGGGTTCTAGACTGGGATGCATCTTCCTTAACTTCTGTTGATAAGGTTTTACTTATGGTTTCATTGGTATATT
Source organism: Larix kaempferi (assembly GCA_027924585.1). Lineage (NCBI taxonomy): Eukaryota > Viridiplantae > Streptophyta > Pinopsida > Pinales > Pinaceae > Larix > Larix kaempferi. Next base: position 2,089,721 of record BSBM01000430.1, on the reverse strand, counting down.
ATGATGCATGATGTTGGTGTCAAAAGTTCTGAGTTCATCGTATGTCCATGCAAAAACATCTTTGAACTCCTTGCACAATTTGATAAAATCTCTCCTTTCTTCAACAGAGCAGTCAAATCTAAGATTGATGAAACGAGGATTCTATTCATTGCCTAAGTTGACAAGCTCATAGTTGAGAGATGAACTCTGGGTCTTACAGTTAACATTGTATTTGAACTTATCTTGCAAGTCATAGAATTTATCCAGGTTGATGACTGATTTTGGGATGAGGTTGGAAGGATCAGACATGGATCTATCATGTTCAGCCTCATCTATTGCCATGTCTTGAAAGGTGTCATGGGTTGTGAGAAAGTCTAATATTTGGTAGTCATCATCAAATACTTTCCAATTTGTCACATTATCGGGAATAGAAGGCCTGTACATAAGTTCAATTGAAAAAGTTTGAGAGGATAAACCTTCTGGTGGAATTAACCTAGATGCAGTATTAGCCAGGAGATCAACATCAAAATTATGTTATCTGGGGACTGACTTGATTTTGAATGCATAGAAAGAGTTAGTGAGATCTCTTACCATTTTTTGATAATTAATTAAACGAGGAGACAAACAATGTATCTTGTTTCTTACCTGTTTGACTATGATCTCGGAATCTCCAAAGCATTCAATTACCTGTGCACCCATATCAATGGCCTTCTTGAGTCCCTAGACCAAGGCCTCATACTCAGCTATATTATTGGTACATTCAAACTCAAGTCTGCATGCAATCATGGTTTTGGTCCCTTTCAGATAGATTAGGACACAGCCTGCACAAGCTGCACCTTTAGATCTGGAGCCATCAAAAAATAAAGTCCATGCAATAGGATCAATCCTAAAATTTGTATTAACATTACATACATTATGTACAATAGTGCCAGAGAACGGTACAGAAGTAACATTGATAATTTGTGACTCATTCTATACATTCTCAATCGGTGAAGAATCAACTGGCAAATCCCCAAAGAAATTATCAAATGTGAAATGCTCAGTATCTGAATTGAAATAAGATGCAGGTTCACTTGAGTCATTAAGGTCAGTTATTGTTTGCTTCATAAATGGTTCCCTAGTGATCTTAATTTTATTTGGTTGTCCATTGTAGGGTAGCCATAGGTGAGACCAATCAGTGGAAAAGTATCCTTTCAACTTCTCTTACCAATATCTACACAGCCACATTCCATAAGATTCAGGGATGTCAGCTACAACGATGTCTATGGTCTGGTGGATTCAGGGATCAGCAGATAATGTCAACAAAACATTTCTTAATCTTCCCATTACTCTTACTTTAGATCTGTCAAGCTGGACAATCTAAGTAGGACAGGGTTCCCAAGTTTGTAACATCCCTCCAATTTGACCCTATTATTATTATTTTTGTAAATGTAATTGTAAATTGCATAAATGGCCCTGGTGAGGAGCTCAAGGCCAAGGCCCGACCAGTGGACCTCGAGCTAGTGTTATGTTTATAAGTCTTAGCCTAGAAGATAAAGAATGGTAATACGACTAAACGATACGTAACAAAACCCACCCATAAGAAAAGATAATTATTAGGGAGCCATGTGTTGGGTAACTGTATGATGACTTATCATGTTGGATTATGAAGGGTAAGGGATATAAGTTCATCCTAGTAGAATTATTATTCACCATTAAATATCTAGATAAGATACTATGGCCTAAATTATTTTAATTCTATAACGATTAAGTCATAAAGAAGGATTATATATATATATATGGATAGTGGTGAATATCATATATATATATATAAATAATTGAGGTTATTATTAAATGAGTATGATATATGTGTGTCGTATAAAGTTATGAAAGTGTTTATAAACTAATCTATAAACAATGTTATACATACCAAGATTTAAACAAACATGTAAATTATATATATGGAATATATATAAATAAATAAAACAAGAACTAAAACAATCATATATATATATGAATAAGAGTGGATCTATTATATATATATATATATGAGTAAAGTATACACCCACATGTCTCAAGTATCTATAATAAGGAACCATGGGTTAAACCTATCTTCATGGATTATTTAAGATCGCAGTAGCTAGATGAACGGTTAGAGGGTTTTTAGCAGGGTTGTCTCCTTAGTGGAGCACCCAAATAAATACGCCACTACTTACTAAGTAGGAACACCTAATATTTTACCATTTTTAGTAAAGATTCCACTTAGAAGGAAGATCGCATAAACATGCATATATCCTTGGGTAATGTCCCCAAGCGGGAGAAAACGCCAAATCCTTCGAACTACCATCTGTCACCATTTCGGAGGATCCTAAGTTATATTACTTACCGGTTCACTGTGATAGTTTTGCCTATTTATACACATTATTGGTGTGAAGGGGGATGGGCATGGGAGCCTGACATATTTGTTTTGTGAGTGACTTTACCTTTTTCCGTGGGAGCTATGCTTATGATTGATCATAGTTAGCTAATCGACTCTGGTATCACATGTATACATTTTGCGTTGATACAAAGGATGTTAATACCGATCTCTGAGAAGAGGAGAGCCGAGTATTTGCTAGTTTACTGGGGAAGGCTCGGTATGTAGAGTTTAGGTTATGGAGGCACTCTTAGTATGACCCTGTTGGAAAGCAAAATCTGGATCGATTGTAGTTCAATAATTGATGCCAACGCTATCAGCGCAATGCTACCAGCGCAGAATCCTAACCTCTGTATAGTGCCTTCGGATCAGTGTAGAACCTGAATGCATGGATGCACACTCTCGAAGGATTCATATCTCCGTCGTCTTACCTCTTCATGGACGAAACAGAGTCGCCTCGCAAAGTTTCTAAGTATGATTTTTCTAATATGTTTTGGGCAGATTTAGAACAATCAGTCACTTAGGAGTCTATTTCGGCGTGGATATTGTAAACACTTGGAAGGCGTGAACCCTTGTAAAATTAAAAGATACACACTGAAAGATCTCCATTTGTATTAGAATTTGGTATACTTTGTAAATAGTTATAGAAAAGTGTAGTTTCCCTTCTTTTGTATAGATCAGTGAAGATATGCTTCTTAAAGATCGAACTCTTTCCTTTGACAACGCTCTTCTTCTTAGTTTTTGGTATAGAAGGAAGAACCTTGAAAGTTTTATTCACCAGAAATTAAGTTTTTGTATTTGTAATTGAAGTGCCGGAATTGTCTAGGATCTCCTATCTATAGGTGTTACGATTGGTTTGTTTGTGCGGCTACGTTAACTGGGCGACCTTTCCTGGAGAGAGTTGACCCATTCCAGTATATATATCCTTCAACCTGGGTTTTCGATCTAGCTTCATACAGAGTTTTTTGTGCTGGACTAGGAAACTGAGTCTTGTTTATATCTACCCCCACCCCCCGCAGTTTGTTTATTATAGTTGTACTTTTCCATTATGGATCTCTGCAGTAGTGAAATCCATTGATAGGATTGTAGTTGGTTGTTTTCTTTAATGCCTCGCTGCGAGGATGCTTCCTGGGGTATCTAACTAACTCGTACTCTAATTTTGTTGATGTTTTACATGATGGTTGTTTATATTGGACATGGATGAAATCCGAATTAAAAGAAACCCTTGCATAGAAAGTCGACTGAAACACAAGAGGCAACTTCTGCTAGAAACACACCGATGTTAAGATAAGCTCTTTCTGCACTTAATAGATTGGTTGAAGTTGTTTGATAAAATCGTAGGCTTTTCTGCCTAAAAGTTCTTATGGTTGTTTCTTCAAAAAATCACTAAGATCTGATAGATTTGCAGTTAATAGAATCACAACTCATATAGGAGTCCTCGGACAACATTGTGATTCGATAGAATCACAGTAAATAAATTTGTATTTAATTCAACTGACAGAATTTACATTTTATAAGCTCGTAGTTCATCTATCTATATATATATGAGTCAAATGATATAAATACATTCGCAGTAATATATAAATGGACCGACAAAACGACAGGTTTGATAGAATAGCAGTTCATATATATTATTATATTATCTTCCATCTTTAGATACCAATGGGGAAGACTCGCTCCTTCTGGGTTCATTTCCTGTAAACACGGATACATATATATAAATATATATAGTGTATAATGAATATTGTTTAAATATATACCCTATGGTAGGTTTATTATTGTGGAGTCATGTCTATATATAATGTATATTGAAAAGTGTTTATATGAATACTCTATGGTAAATTTATTACCGTACCGAACCTCGAGGATGTATGTATTTATTTTAAATGTCCCATTTAAAATTGTATGTTTAAACCAAATTGTATGTTTAAACTAATCATGATTGGGAGGATTGGGAGAGGGTCAAAAGTATATATATACATACATACATACACACATACATATATTAGTATGAAACATTTGAATAAATTTCTTGGGATGTAAAAGCAGTACTCATAATATTAGCTTCAGTTATCGTGAGATGACCCTCTTCAAGAGAGGCCTTTAGAAATTGCACTGTAATTGTTGCAACACCTGTTGTTATGGGTTGTAGCCTTATGTTTTGGATATAAATATATTATACGACTATCCTTAGTGAACGTAGCCCAAAGTTTGGGTGAACCACCTTATATATGGTCTCCTATGTGTAGTCTTTTGTGTGTATGTTTTTGATGGATCTTTCACTGAGTAGTTATGGTGACTTGGTTGTTTAATTGGGCTCTTCATATGTATTTTATTAATATATTAAGGGATTTATTGCTTATAAATAGGTATATTGTTATACAATGTTCCAATAGTACAAGGTAATTTCTTGATTAATCATGTTGTGTTGTGATGACCACATAGATGTGTGCATTATATGAATTCGTCAACATTTAAGTTTACTACTCCCATGTAGGAAATTCATGAGTATGTTTCAAGGTAAAAATAATGATGTATGATGGATGCCTCGATTTATCTAATCACCAATTTAGTGATGGAAGTATGTTAGTAATTTTGGGTCCTTTCATGAATCAACTTTATTGTGAATTTTCTAAATTCACTATTTTACCAACTCATGTATTTGGGTATGTTACATATGGTATCAAAGCTTTAGGTTACAACACTAAGGCCTACTAGGCTCAACATGAGATAAATAAATATGAAGATTCTTGTTTTTTCTGGGTGCATAAACTGTACTAGACGAGGGGAAAATGTTCTCCGAGTTCAACTCCAAGCTTCTCCAAAAGAGTAGAGATAAGTATTTTATTCTCATTCAGGTATGTTATCTTGACATAAGTTTTATTGCTAGATAAAAGGTATAGCTACTCACATGGGTGAATAGTATTGGCATGGAAGTACGACATGGTTAGTTGAGTTTGAATATGATATGCAACAAGAAATATGTAAAAGGCTTGGAAGTTACAAAGGAACTACTATGTAATTATCTTTTATGAAAGAAGTGTCGACATAGATGTTGTTCTTATGTCCTTTTGTAATTTGACGTGAAATATAATGAATTTTTGTATCATGGTTTTGTTAAAAGGAAAAGTATTATTATTCGTACGCTCCAAAGAAGTGTGCTTGTTAGATTAGGCAAAATCACTTAAAAATATTCACTTATCATAGCTATATTTTATTTGGATATTATATAGTTGTTATATATTCTTTTGAAAGTTTTCATGAAATGCTATATCAAAAGATATTGCCTTCGCAGAAATTATAGAATGAGATTGGGCAAAGTTACTTGTTTAAGAAGTTATAGTTAAAGTGTTGATAGGTTCTTTCCTCGAATAAAAGTTGGTCCTCAAGTGTCAATAATAGAATGTACATCCTCGTACTCAGGTTTTATTAGTATGCCGGTTGCAAAAAGATATGCTATATTTCTTTCATTTTCTTCGTGGATCCAATAGTATGGAGACCAAAGTCCAAGTAATTATCATTGAGTATTGATAGTCAGGATGAACTTCACGAACTAGGTTACAAGATATGTTTTAAAATGCGAACGAATTCATGTGGTGAAATGACTTATGTGTTGAAATATTATTTTTGAAGAATCATCATCTTATTAAAATATTAATTATTTTTAACATAAATTGTATTGTCATTTTTAGAACTTTAGAATTGTAAGTATAAGCTTAAAAGATGTATTATTGTATGGAATTACAAGCAGTATTCATAGGAGTTTAAAAAGATTTTATTTAGAAAGAATTATGATCCTTAAACCGGGTTTGTTGAAACTTCTAAATAAAGATTGATGTGTATCAAGAAAAGAGATTATGTTAAAAGAATGGATATAGGAATAGAAGAACCCTAAAATCTTATTATAGTCGATTGATCATATGAAATTTTGAAAAGAGTATCCTTAGCTAAATGAGTCTCAAAATTAAATGAATCGATATATCATACTAACATGTTTGCTTGTTAGCAGATTTGACCTTAGATTCACAAATAAGAATATCAAAGAGTTTACATTCAAATATCAGATTAAATTTAAGACGATACACCGGTTATTAGATGGGCATGTGTGTAATACTATGGAACTAATGTGTTCAATCGTTGAGCAATTGAAGCAATTTTTTTTTCTTATATAGTGACATTTCAGGAAGTGATCTCAACTATGGTTGATGACAGGATTGAAGAAGAACGTTGATTATAAAATTATATAGATAAGTTGGGAAAAATTACTCAAAGAGTAAGTAATGATTTACTTTTGTTAGGAACCCATGTCAACCCTTCTATTTACTTTGTTAGTATATTGTTGTTGGACGCATATGCTTTGTAAGTCATCCCATAGTATTTGTTGATCCATAGTTTGCATTATTGTTGTTGGACGCATATGCTTTGTAAGTCGTCCCGTAGTAATTGTTGATCCATAGTTTGTATTGGCCCATGGTATTGACCCATGGTATTGGCGCCTAGACTTAGTATATAAGTTTGTGTTGAGACCAATGAAGGTACCGTGAAGTTATTTGTATTGAGCTTGCTCAAAGGAGGTTGCCCCCTCGAAGTGGCCTGCGATCAATAAAGCGATTATGAGTTTTGTTATTTATGTTATCTCGTGTCATTGTCATTAATTAATTGTCGTAGTTTCTCCACATCTGGTATCAGAGCACTTTCTTGGGCTCGTTGGGTAAAATTTCTGCCAAATTGTTTTTTCGCATCTGTTGCATGTTCGGATATGGGAATAATTCTTATCCGCTTAACTGTGGGAAGTACTTGGGAATAATCCATAAAACGCATTGTGAGGAGTACCACAGGAACCCCAAAGCATCTAGCCCATTGAAAGGACCTTCCAGTGAAAAGGTCAACGACGCCTACCTGATTGACTAGTTCCCACCTGTGAGGTAAACCAAGAGTTGTCATTTGTGGCAAAGCGGTTATTAGTTTTACCTGAGCAGTGGAGTGAGGGGTACTACCCCAATACACAAGTCGTCAAACAACATTGGTGGTTGAATGAATCACCTAAACCATTAAGAAGCTGAGCATACAAGGTCCATATCTATTTCCAGCTGATAAATCATAGATTTCCTCTGTCCAGAACTGTTGCCAATCACTTATGTGCCGCTGCAGATTTGTCTGTTGCCGATCACTTCTGCATCGTTGCAGATCCATCTGTTTTCGATCCCTTCTGCGTTGTACCAGATCCATTCTGAAAAAAAAGATAAAAAAAATTCTCGTTTTTTCGCCATATCTCCCTTGTTTTTAGTCTATTTCCATTGAAAATTCCATGACACCCCCGTAATCCCATTCTGCATCTTTCATTCCTAAGGATCCTATCCCAAATTCCACTTCCCAAAGCTAGATATCCCACATTTGTCTATTTTTAGGGTTTTCCATAACTTCTTTAATTTTCACCCAATCACCTTCAAATTTTTTCACTGTGTTCATTCCCTAATTATGCTTCTTTGTCCCTCTCTGAAAATTTTTCTCATTCTTTCACCCGACTTCTGAAATCCTCATTTTCTGCTTCCCTGTCCATTCGAAAGTGTCCAAAACCTAGTCGAACCCCAATTACCCATCAGAGTTTTTCCCAAATCCAAATTTTCCTTTACTAAATAAGCTTATGTTTTTGTTTTTCTACTCATTCACAAAAAAAAAAGAAAAAAAAACTCCTGGTTATGGTTGTCACCCGTGCAGGAGCAAAAACCATGGAGGAAGCACTTGCAGCCATCCAAACCAAACTCCAGGATCTGGATGAAAAATTTCTCGGCCTCCATCTTGAGCATTCAACCATGAACAACAAATGACAGTCTGAGTGTTCATCAGACAATGGGTTCTCTTCTTCCATCAATTTTCGTGGTCCGAAGCTTGATTTTCCTCGCTTCAATGGTACTAATCCGACTGGATGGATCTATCGTGAAGAATAGTATTTCAGTTTGCATAATACTTTTGATGTCAACAAAGTTCCACTTGCACCATTTCATTTGGAACAAGAATCTCTTCAATGGTACCGTTGGTACATCAAGGCTCATGAAGAGCCAAAATGGCCAGATTTTTGCCAGCTCCTTTTGCAACGATTTGGTCCTAGTGCTCTTTATGACCTCATAGGATCCCTCACTAAACTTCGCCAAATTGGCATTGTGAGAGAGTATCAGACAGAATTTGAGAAACTAGCCAATCACATAGAATGATTGTCTGATGAATTCTACAAGAGTTGTTTTATCACTGGTCTTAAGGATGAAATCCGCTCAAAGGTTAAAATGTTATGTCCCAACACAATGATGGAAGCCCTGGGGTTGGCTAAGTTGGCAGAAGATAAGATTGCAGCCCAACAATGCTCCAAACCCACTTTTGTTCCCTTCTGAAATATGGGTTCTCAACGACCTCCCATCCCACCAGCTCCTCGACCAACTCCTATCAAGCATTTGTCTGAAACAGAGATGCAGGAATGCAGAGAAAAAAGGCTTTGTTATAATTGTGATGAGAAATTCACTCGGGGACATATATGTGTTTAGCAACAACTCTATCTCTTGGATGTGGATTCTCCGCCTGCCTCTGAAATTGGTGAAGAAGCTCTAGATACAATGGTTGATCAGGTCGACATTCAGAAACCTCTTATTGACCCTCTGTCTCAGGAAGACCACTGAGAGATATCTCTCCATGATTTAGCTAGAATCACCAGCCCCCAAACAATGCGGGTTAGGGGTTACTTCTCGAAGCTTCCTCTATAATACTCATTGATTATGGTAGCACTCATAACTTCATTGACCCTCGGATTTCCAAACAGGCTAATTGTTTTGTCCATCCTTACTCTAACTTTGAAGTCATGGTTGCCAATGGGGGCACCTTACCTTGCAAGGGGAAGTGTCACAATGTGTGTATCTCTCTGGAATATTATAACCTACGCTCTGACATGTTTTCCTTGTCTCTAGGCAGATGTGATGTGTTTTTGGGAGTTCAATGGTTACGCACACTTGGTCCCATCTTATGGGATTTTCCTGAACTTTGGATGTAGTTTTCAGTCAATGGGAAACAACACAAATTTAAGGGCTTACAACCAGGGTCTCTCCGCATCATTAGTTCACATCACCTGGAAAAGATCCTTAAGAAGAATTCACATGGTGTCATCTCTCAACTCCATTCCATTCAGATGCACCCATCAACGGTTTCCACTACTTCCTTGGATAGATATGCAGGTGTATTTGCTGAACTAGTGGGCTTGTCACCTTCAAGAGACCATTCTGGTAAGAATTTCGCTGCATCTACATCTCAGCAGAACATGCTGGCTATTTTGCATGCAGTACAGAAGTGGCGGCCATACCTATTAGGGAATTATTTCTGCATCACGACTGATCTCCAGAGTTTGAAAAATTTCCCGGAACAACAGGTTTCCTCCCTAGCACACTTGAAATGGGTTATCCAACTCATAGGTTATGCCTATGCAATCACTTACACGAAGGTTAAGGACAATATGGTGGCAGATGCTCCTTCTCGCACATTTGATGACCCAGTTTCTCTCACAACTATTTCTCTGCTTGTTCCAAATTGGTTGCAATCTGTTCAACATGTAGCTATCTCTTCTATGAACTCCATGCTTCTACATCGACAGGACACTCTGGGTTCCTCACAACGTATGACCGAGAACAATATAAATTATTTTGGTAGGGACTGAACATGAAAATTCAATAGATGGTGGTTGACTGTGATACTTTCCAGGTCAACAAGGGTGAGATGACACTCCTTTCGGGACTGCTCGAACCCTTGCCCATCCCTACACAGATTTGGACAACTATTTCTATGGATTTCCTAGAAGCGCTTCGATGGTACAATACCACATCTAAAAGGACACCACATGAAGCATCCCATGGAAAGGCACCACCAGTTCTTCTTCCATACACCCTCAGCAGCTCCCCAATTCAGGCAATTGAATCGGTTCTTCGAAACCACTATCAGATTCTTCTCATTCTGTAGGACAATCTTCACATGGCAAGAATCCGACTGAAACAACAAGCCAATCAGCACCGTTCTGAGCGCACTTTTCACACAGTTGATATGGTTCTTCTTCATCTATAGCCTTCCAAGAAATCCTCCCTGAAATGCAAAAGGTTTCCGTGGCCCAGAATGCAACCCGAGGATGCTACCAGGGAACCCCTCCTTCAGATTCTGCATCAATTTCCACCTCTCAAGCTTTGAGGACAAAGTTTTTTTTAAGGGAGAGGAGATGCTAGGAACCCATGTCAACCCTTCTATTAACTGTGTGAGTATATTTTTGTTGGATGCATATGCTTTGTAAGTCGTCCCATAGTATTTGTTGATCCATAGTTTGCATTAGTGTTGTTGGACGCATATGCTTTGTAAGTTGTCCCGTAGTATTTGTTGATCCATAGATTGTATTGGCCCATGGTTTGTATTGGCACATAGTATTGACCCATGGTATTGGCACCTAGAATTAGTATATAAGTTTTTGTTGAAACCAATGAAGGTACCGTGAAGTTATTTGTATTGAGCTTGCTCAAAGGAGGTTTCCCCCTTGAAGTGGACTGCGATCAATAAAGCGATTTTGAGTTATGTTGTTTCTGCTATCTTGTGTATTCTCATTAATTAATTGTTGCAGGTTCTCCACAACTTTAAATCTTATTGGGATTACAGGATTCTGTGAATCATGATTGGTGATAAAACTTATGATTAATGATGTGTAATCATCAAAATGAAAAGAATGTGATAAGCAAATAAGCGAATATATCTTGTTGCTATTATGTTGAATGTAGAGTGCAAGAAATAATAAATGATTGTTACTAAGTAAATTTTCTGGACTCAAACGAGAAGGTTTGAGGGGAAAAGAATATTTCCTCGACTCAAACGAGGAGGTTTAAGGGGAAAATAATATTTACTGGACTCAAGCAGAGAGGTGGCATCTTGCACTCACTTACTAGCTGTTGCAGGAGGCAACTTCCCTAAAAAAAAAATGTGTGGTCATATTCCCCATGGAAGTGGAACAGAGAAGGTGGCTCATTGAATGTTATATTGACCCAAAATACCTAGGCAATCTTTATATCCATCGAATTGAGCAGGAGGCTCACAAATATTTTTCCTTGTGTTGCTAGAAAACTACTATGTTGGGCACACACGAGATTCGATGAGGGGATGCTAGCTAATAAGTTGTAGAGTAAGACTGTCATATTTTCCTGTTGAGTTCGCAGAAGGATCATGTTTTGTATGCAAGTCTCTATGATTGTTGAAATACAAAAGAGTTTGATGATCAACAAAGCTTGTTGAAAGAATTGTTTTATGATATAAACAATTTTTAAATGAATTGTCTTGTGACTAGACTATGAGATGTATTTATGTATGAATGTTATGAATGCTAGAGTAAGCAAATATCCCCTCAAGGATGAGGAAGAAAGATGAACATTTACTATTTTAAAATTTTGTATACTTATGTTATACTGAAGAATATTGAAAAATCTGGCACGAGTTGTACAATGTGGAGTTTATAAGTGAAGAGATCCTGCAAAAATTGCAAAAATGTGAAGACGACCAAAGCAGAAAAATAAAGCAAGCAGAAGATAGTGAAATGATGCAAAAGAAAAAATGTTGAACACTGAGGACGGTGTCAATTATACGGGGAGGAGTGTGTAACATGCCTCCAATTTGACCCTATTATTATTATTTTTGTAAATGTAATTGTAAATTACATAAATGGCCCTAGTGAGGAGCTCAAGGCCAAGGCCCCACCAGTGGACCTCGAGCTAGTGTTACGTTTATAAGTCTTATCCTAGAAGATAAAGAATGGTAATACGACTAAATGATAAGTAACAAAACCCACCCATAAGAAAATATAATGATTAGGGAGGCATGTGTTGGGTAACTATATGATGACTTATCATGTTGGATTATGAAGGGTAAGGGATATAAGTTCATCCTAGTAGAATTATTTTTCACCATTAAATATCTAGCTAAGATACTATGCCTAAGTTATTTTAATCCTATAACGATTAAGCCATAAAGAAGGATTATATATATATATATCTCTATATATTGTAACATCCCGTAAAATACCAAAAGTTAAAAAAAATAATTTAAAATAGCAATAATTATCGAAGTTGTTAGTGCGGAACATATAAAATAGTTAATTCTCTCAACTAGGATAATTAATAACGATGACACGTCATAATTCTCAAAATAAATATGATGTTAGTTGTAATTGCTATTGCGGATTAAATGGATGCTAAACTCTTTAACGAAAGACATTTTATGAACATAACACAAGAATGCAATCTTCAAATCTGTCTAAGTTCTAAAAGTAATTATATGTTGTACATAGGTTTGTATTATTATGATGTTCTTGATGAAGTGCTGACAGTTTGTTTTGTATGATGATGAAGGGGTCCTACGAGGTACCCTAGTGTTTACTTAGCTACGTTTAGCTAAGGAATTTGAATCATGTTTCCATGTGTAGAATGCAGGTAAGAAATTCTACAACAACCTTGAGTTAAGAGTACATGTGTCTTTCAATTCAACATCAATGTAATAAGAAAATGCTAAGTACTTCCTTGCAAAATAATTACTGGAGGTATGGATATTTTGTTTCCAATTCTAGCTTATGTGTAGGCTTACAAAACTCTTCAGTGTTACTAAAATTTATGTCATCTAGGAGAAGTCACCCTAATATGGCTATTGTCATTACATCACATATTGATACCAATACCCAAATGTAACTCTATTTGAAAGCTTGTAGAAATAATGTTTATACTATTGAATTATCATTACATTTTGCATCTACAGAATTTAGACTATTCTAAAGTCTCACAATTATCATTTGATTAACAATATATGAAATATATAGTGGTTATAGTACTAATGCTATAAATTAACATTTATTGTACATGCAAACTATACCTCTAGTCTTGCTCTTATCAATCGATTTCAATACATAGCTATTGTGTGAAATATATTATGAATATAGTGCTATGTTATAACTACATTATACTTATGCATAAATAAAATCCTAAACTATATCTATGGTATCCATTTATCAAATGATTAACAATATATATGGTTAATATATGAGACATATAAGCTTTATTCTATATGTATATACACGAGCCATAGAAATTAAATGTAAACATTATATAGTGACTATGCATTCACATAATACATTGGCATATAATACCATTGTTATGATGCCTAAAACAAAACTTTGAACTATATAAAAATGTGCACTTATGGATCTAATATTGCAATGAAACGATCCATAATATGAAACCCTAGATTTTATTCTAAGCCTTGACATTGTATAATATTACCCTATGCAAACAAAATCGTCGTTGGTAAGGATTTGACGGATATTAAATTTGTTGTTGAAATGAACTGGCAGGTTGATAGTGTCTTGTCCAAGTATTAATGGTTCTGACCAAACTCCACAGTGGAATATGTTGCTGTCAATCCACGTAATCCACCCACGTGAAACCTGGTTGATAATAAAACTATGAGTCTGAGCTGTGTATGGTTAACATATCGATTCTCCTCCGAGCTATATACAGTGTTGTCCCTTGGTATGTGATGTTGGACTCGTTGTAGTTGTTACAATTAATGAGGTATAAATGTGATGGTTTCCCAACTCTCAACATATCTGGTTGGCACCTTCTCGCTTGTCGATCTCACAAGATCTTGATCATTGAAAGAGAAACCCTAAAACCTCATCGTATGTATAGATGGAGAGTTTCCCGATCTTCATTTTCACGTTAGAGTTGGAGTTGTGAGGCCGACAGACTGCTAACATGTAGGGTTTGAAAGAGTATTTTTCAGAAGGTTTTGATCATGGGACCTGTGGGAAGAACCTGCTAGTTCAAGGTGTCATGAATACTGGAGAGCCGAGCCACCGGAGGTCTAGAGTGACTTTCAGGAAATGATTTTCCTTCCTTCGTACAGTTTTCACAAGGTGATACTATCGTCGAAAGTTACAGGCATCTTTCTCTTGTAGTTATAATGCTGGTAATGTTTCCACACTATAGTCTTAATGTAATAATGTTTAAAGTCTTTCCTGATATTTTTATCCTTGTTTAACCTCTTCAATACTTTGTGACAGGTATATAAAAACGTCGATGAAGTTGTAGGGTTTGCGGGCCTAGAGGAGAAGGAGTTGCTCGGCCACCGGGTAAGCCTCAGAGGTTCACTTCCTCATAGGTACCCTGGGCACAATGTGGCCGAAGTTCTTTTGTTTAGAACGAGTCTGTTACTTTCAAAGTTTTGGAAAGGTTTCCTTGGCCGCGGTGATGATTGTTTTTAAATGATAAGAGCTTTGCTTGACAGGGGTTAGATCTTTACCCTGTTAACCTTATAGCATTTTTGCCAAGGTGTTTACAATGTATGAGGGTTGAAATTCTAATTTTTGGAAACAATTGATAAAATATTTTATAAGTTGTTTTAGTTTTCGAGTTCATTTTTGTCTAAAATGTAATCTTGTCTATAATGAAACCATAAATATAAAAATGGCTGAAAGTCGAGATTTAAATTGCTTGGTTTGAAAAACTATTGAAAGATGGTTCCTGAACTTCATTATTGTTTTCAAATTAGTGATTTGGTAAAGTTTGGTCTTCGTCAGTTTTGAAATGGCAATGCCATAAGGTTCGATCTTGTTTCAATGAGTGAAACTCAACCCTGTAGGTGTAGTTGGCAATCTTACTTGTACCGATTTTTTGAACCCGAAACTGGGCCTTAACTTGTGTATGAAATGGTTTCAATATTGTGTATGTTTCTGTTAGGGTTGTAAGCTATGGTTAGACATTGATATGAAAATCGTACTGTCTGCTAAATGATAATTAGTGTCTTGTTGGTAAACTTGACATGTATAAAAGATGGTATGTTGTATATAATGTTGGTTAGGGTCTGGATAAACATGTCTGTTATAACTCCAGAAATAAATGTCTAATGTTTGCCATGAATGGCTTGATGAGAATTTTATGAACTGTGTACTAAATAAACATTTAGAATCTAGGGTTTGTGATAACATAGGGTTTTGATGCTACTGTGCAGGTATTTGTATTTAATAATTGAAACCAAATGTGATAGTTAGTAAAGAAATAATATGTTTTTACTTATAACAATTCTGTACAGAGAATAGTTTTACAGTTGCTCTATTTCTTAGAATATAAATGCTTGAAAACATGGAATTTATAATAATGAAATGCAGATGATTACTATCTGAAATATATGGAGTTAAATGGGAAAATAGAGATCTATGCAGAAATAAAATGTGTTTTTTCTTTTAATTAAGATATATATGAATGCTATGCATCTGTTTATACTTATACTGTACTATTTCCTGCATTTTAAAACATATGATTGAAATGACAGAATTTAACAAGAACACTACTGTATTCATCTTTTCATTCAAATGGAATTCTGCCTATCACTCATCTCTATTAATTTTGCTTTTCTGTACTATAGTACTATAAACCACTTATACTATGAAACGAGAACTATATACTATGAACGAGAACTATATACTATGAACGAGAACTCTACCCATAAAAACAATGATTTTTGCAAAAAAAACACCAAAAACACCCCCCAAATAGAAAAGTGTTGATACCAGTATACACGTTTTTTTTTTAGGGTAAAAAATAGAGCCATGGACTAAACATCCCATATTGTTGTTTAACAAAACTTTAAAATCAACCTTAAATTGGAAAAAAAGAAAAATTCTTGAAGAGATAAATTACAACTTTCTGGAAAATTTCATATTAAAGAAAAAACAAATTTCTCTAATAATTTCACCATTATAACCATATAGAAACAAAGAAATTATGATGCGATTCATAATGAGACAATATATTAGACCATACAAGAACAAATGGTTCATATAAATATTCAAAAACTCCTCTAGAGTTTCAATTACAAAAATCATACTAGTAAAAAGCATCTAACTGCCTCTTCAAATTCATCCATGGATTATGACACCCCATCATCAAAAACTCCTGTAGAGTTTCAATTACAAAAATCATACTAATAAAAAGAATCTACACTGCTTCTTCAAATTCATCCATGGATTCTGACACCCCATCAGAATCTACATTTTCTGCAGATGAAGGACTTGATGAAGATGTAGATGACCCATACTCTTCTCTATTATCAATGGGTGCACCATCTGTGTCTACATCTATGCCCATCATTTCAGATGTCATATTCCTTCGGGATCTATGGCTTGGTTTAACAGACTCCCATCTTGCAACTTCTGGCTGTGGCAGGAACCTCTTGATAATCTCTATAGTCTTGGAGCGGAGAGTGTCTTTCTTTGTCAACTTGAAATCATAAACAAGTATGTCAACTTCCTCTAATTTCAAGATGTCAATGCGGCGGCGATTTATTTTTTGACCCTTTCTGTTTCTCTTTCTGCAAACCTTTTTCTCAACCACCATCTCTGCCTTGTACACACCATCAAATGGGTGTGTATCTGTTGCATACCAATGTACTTCTACTGATACTGCTTCTTCATTTTCTTTATTGACCTTCATAGCTTTTGCAATCCAGAATGGATATTGACGTGGATCATCTGTAGCCAAAATGACAATCATGCAACCCTCCTTGATATCTTGTACCGAGCCCCTGTAAAGGTATTCCATCTCTCGATGCTTTGCGGATGAGCTTCTAGAGCCAATATACATTTCTCTTTCCTCTACTTGAGAAAACTCAACAGCTCGAGGTTCAACATTTGTTACCTCGTTTTCATTTGATAAACTTTGTGGCCAAGCAAATGGAGTCTTCAAAAATATATCTCCATTTGTAGAGTTTGAAATTATGTCACTCTGCTCCATGAAAAAGACTCCCACCAAATGGAATCAACAACATCAAAGTACTCATATGTATCTTCAATAGACTTTTTGATTTCTTCCAAGCATTGAGAAGAATCAACATCTCTACTATGTCGCCTTGAATTATGAATCTCTGTAGATGATTGCAATAACAATAAATTTGAAGCATACATTTGACGACTTGGGATGAATTTCAAAAATGCCAAACCTGATGAAGGCCCCCATTCTGTGCTAGTTGAGTACTTCTTGCCCCACAATAGTGTTTTTCCATCAATTTTTTTATACGAAATTGATGCTGAAAGCTAATGTCATTAAGTTTTTCAATGCACCTTTCCTCACCATGCGATCCAAACAGAAATCTTCGCATGTCAACAGTTTCTTCCAATTTCTGTACAGTAGGCTCTGGATGGTATGCTTTCCCTATAATTTCAATCAACGATGGCAGGCTCCCGACTTTCTTCCTCCTCAATGTCCTTGCAAAATGGCTAAACATTTGATCAATATGATCATGTGTATGCCCAACAAGAAGGAACCCAACTTTTACCTTCTTAAAAATTCCCAATTCCACAAGCATGCTTAGATAACCAAACACGACCTGGTTTTTGTTTTCCCGGCTTGTGTTGTCCAATTATAGATATAGAACTTCTGGAAGATCACCAGGCCAATGAGTAATGACATGGTGAATTATGCTGATGGTCAAATTTGCATCATTGTGAATATTTGGAGCTGTAAAGTAAACCCTTGGAATCATTTCACCATTAAAAACCATACACCCAACCAAGTGAAACTGAATAAAATTCTCCTCCTTTAAATTCTTTGGCACACGGACAAAATGTGGCAAGAGTGTTTTTTTCTGATCCATGCCATCAATTATCAAACCCATATACTTATGTGGAGCATCGTAACACTTCTTACGATGTTTGTACAATTTTTGTCGTTCATTTGATTGTTGATTGCGATGTTCTTGTAGTGCATTGATTATGGAATCTACAAACAACATAACAAAAAAATATTGATAGCTAGATTCAATAATTGACATTTATCTATTTGTTTTTTTGTTTTGTAAACATACCTCTTTCTATCCCTTCTGATCTATCCCTTCTTTCTTTAAGAGAAGCACATGTACTGCAGACCCCCATCCTTGACCTCTTTGGAATGCGGATGTTGTTGAACTTCTTTTTCCATACTCTTGTGAAATATGCATATCTGATGAAGTTGTCATTTCCTTGACCACCTTGAACATAATCCTTGTATAAGTTGTAGATTTCCTGCCTTGTGAAATTATCTTGAATGTGTATTGTTTCTCTATTTGGCATACTCTCTCCATGCTTGGAAAAAAAATCATGCATTCATGATATTGCAATGTGTGTTGATGGCCCAGTGATTCGTCCATGATAATCGTCAGTGTAAAATGTAGGATCCTTTTCTAGTCTTGTTTGGATTCTTGATAATCGAAGATTACCAATTGAGTGAATCCGTTTGAATGCCTTTCTACAAAGCATAATTCTTCCAACGCGATAATCATAGCTTGTCCTGGTAGAAATCATGCACCCCACTAAATATGAATTTTGCATGCTTTTGTTCATTGAAAGATACATCTTCCTTCTCTCCAAGACATAATTGTAGCCTAAACTTTTCAAACAACTTTTGTGGCAACACTCACTCGAAATCAAATGAGTAATGGAACTTGGACTTGTGAGCAATTCTTTCCTAGACCTTGTATAACTGGAATGCTTTGGATTGACATAAAAAGGTCTAGTCCTACACGTAATCCTGCTCTGCATTGGATTCTGTCGCTGGATCTCCTAGACCATTATGTCTACAACAACATCCTCAGCAGGATGATTGTTTTCATTTTGATGCATATGACCCCCCTCATTGAAAATTTCATCACCAAATTCATTATGAAAATTATTGTCATGATCACTTGCTTCCAGATCAATGTGACCATCAACATTATTTGTGCCACTAAATTCTTCACTGAAAGGAGAATCACTGTCTTCATCATTGGTGGCTTCATCATCAACAGAATGATCATCGATGCCATTGAAATCCTCGCTCGGAGAGAAATCATCATCGATTCCATTGAAATCTTCACTTGGAGGAAAATCATCATCAATGCCATTGAAATCCTTGCTTGGATGATAGTCACCATCGTTGCCATTGAAATCCTCGCTTGGAGATAAGTCATCATCGGTGCCATTGAAATCCTCGCTTGGAGGTAACTCATCATCGGTGCCATTGAAATCCTCGCTTGGAGGAAACTCATCATTGGTGCCATTGAAATCCTCGCTTGGAGGAAACTCATCATCTGTTCCATTGAAATCCTCGCTTGGAGGAAACTTATCATCCGTTCCATTGAAATCCTCACTTGGAGGAAACTCGTCATCTGTGACATTCAAATCCTCGCTTGGAGGAAAGTCATCATTTCTTCCATTGAAATCCTCGCTTTGAGTAAAATCATTTTCACCATTATTGATGTCTTCTTCCTCACCAGAATCATCATCCGTCCCATTAAAATCCTCATTGGGACAAATATCATCATCAATCCCACAAAAATCCTCGCTGGGAGGAAAATCTTTGCTTGAAGGAAAATCATCGTTGGTGCCTTGAAAATCCTCGCTTTCAGGTAAATCATCATTGGTGCCTTGAAAATCCCTAAAGCGCCCAAGCGGGGTGCCCGGGAGGAGGGGGAAGGTGAAAAAAAAATTTAATTAAATTTTAATATTCTTTAGGGTGTGGGGAGGCGGGGTGTTTTTAAAAAAAAAATTAATTAATTCAAAAAAAAATTTGGTAGTGTAAATATTTGGTTTTTAGTTTTTATTGTATTGTCTTTTTAATTTTTTTTTATATTGTTTTTTTTAATTTTTATTAGTGGGGTTAGGTTTAATCTTTTTTAAATCTTATGTATTATATTGCTAGGTGGGAGGGTTATTTTTAATTTGTTTTTAAATATTTTATTATGTTGTTAAGGGGTTAGGGGGTAGGAGGTTAGTTTTAAATTTCTTTTTTAAAATTTTTATTATATATTTATGTGGTAGGGGTAGGTGTAATTTTTATTTTAAAATTAATTATTATGTTCGTTATAGGGGTAGGGTGTAGGCTTACATTTTTTTTTTTAAATTTCAAAACGTAAAAAACAACGATTATGAAGATAAAAATATTTTTTAATTTCTTAAAACGTTTTTCAAATTCAATTTATAGTGAATATTGATGTTGATTTTGTTTAGATTATAAATTTTTGTTGATTTATTTTAAAATTCTACATTTTGGATATAGGTACAATGGCGTCAAGGCGGATATCTGTAAATGTTTCTGGATCAAGAGCGGCAATCATTGCATCGAAAAAAACAGTTGAGGCATCTGAGAATGTTGAGACTCAAGAGAGATTTCTTAGTTTTGAAGAATTAAGAATGAAGAATGCTAGAGAATGGAAACATGCAACAGAAGAAGACATAACAGAGTATCATTGGCATCTGAAGGAAAAAAATCAAGAAAAACCAGAAAGCATTCTCTTATTTTGTTCTGCGGATCCATATATTCAAGCAGATTACAATCTATTGGGATTGCTGAGAGATATATGTGTAGTGCCGGGTACAGATATTGTTTATGCACAGGTGAAACAAGCCAAGACCTTTGCAAAAATCTGATATGCTTTGAAGATTGCAAAATATAATGTTCAAGAAAATTTCACATATTTTTGTCAAGGGGTCATGGATGAAATTGAAAGCGGGAGAGTAAGTTTGAATATTGATATTATTCTTAAACTGGTTTTGTTATATCTTGGATATCACAATGTAATAGATTTAATATGATAATGTTTTTATTTTGCAGGATTTTTCCATTTCAATTTCAAAAAAGTTGAATGGAATTTATTATACTGAGGCCAATCCTATGGATGTCATTACTGTCGCTATTCAAAAGGGACTAGAAGCAAGGAAGAAAAAACAAGTGTTAAATGTTCAAATTGAAGAAGTACAAGCGAAAAGAGGAAAGAGCATCCGACAATCAAATCAGGTACCTAGAAGGGTTATATTTAAATCTTCATCTCGCCGAATTGAACATGATGAAATTGTTGCAAATGAGCTTGTTACTCCTACTAGTAAGAGTAGCAAACAATCTCGTAAAAGAAATATGGTTGATAGTGCCTCGATTCCTGTTGAAGGCATTGTAGATTTAGGAGGAACCCCTTCAAATCAAAAAAGGAGGAGATCTATTGTTGCTGAAACCAACGTTATTACTGAAAGATCACTTTAGAATTAGAAAACCACATCACTTGCATATTCACAACTTGAAAGCATTGATGAGGCACAATCCCTATGCACATGTTGCTGACTACCTAGTCCTTGTTGACCCGGAAGTTGTTCCTACTAGAGATGAATTTGATGAAACAAGATGTTTTCATTACAAATATTATGTTCTTGGAGGGAATCATTCTGCAGAGGCAAGAAGAGAGTTGATGCAAGAATATCCCAATAACCCTATTTTTTAAATAGTTAAATGCATCATCTATGCTGGTTCAACAGATGTTGAAGCAAAGTTGTTGGCATGGGATCATAACACAGATAGTGAATATAGGTTGACAATGACATTTGTTCAAAAGGTGAGATTTATACACAGTTAATTTGTGCAAATATGTGGTGGGGAAAAATCTAGAGTTGATGCAAGTTTTTGGAGACAATGTTGTATGGAAATAGGTCTCCCTATTAAAGATGATATTATGCTACCAAAATTTTTATTATATATTTATGTGGTAGGGGTAGGTGTAATTTTTATTTTAAAATTAATTATTATGCTCGTTATAGGGGTAGGGTGTAGGCTTACATTTTTTTTTTAAATTTCAAAACGTAAAAAACAACGATTATGAAGATAAAAATATTTTTAAATTTCTTAAAACGTTTTTCAAATTCAGTTTATAGTGAATATTGATGTTGATTTTGTTTAGAAAACCACATCACTTGCATATTCACAACTTGCAAGCATTGATGAGGTACAATCCCTATGCACATATTGATGACTACCTAGTCCTTGTTGACCCGGAAGTTGTTCCTACTAGAGATGAATTTGATGAAACAAGATGTTTTCATTACAAATATTATGTTCTTGGAGGGAATCATTCTGCAGAGGCAAGAAGAGAGTTGATGCAAGAATATCCCAGTAACCCTATTTTTGAAATAATTAAATGCATCATCTATGCTGGTTTAACAGATGTTGAAGCAAAGTTGTTGGTATGGGATCATAACACAGATAGTGAATATAGGTTGACAATGACATTTGTTCAAAAGGTGAGATTTATACACAGTTAATTTGTGCAAATATGTGGTGGGGAAAAATCTAGAGTTGATGCAAGTTTTCGGAGACAATGTTGTATGGAAATAGGTCTCCCTATTAAAGATGATATTATGCTACCAAAATTTTTATTATATATTTATGTGGTAGGGGTAGGTGTAATTTTTATTTTAAAATTAATTATTATGCTCGTTATAGGGGTAGGGTGTAGGCTTACATTTTTTTTTTTAATTTCAAAACGTAAAAAACAACGATTATGAAGATAAAAATATTTTTAAATTTCTTAAAACGTTTTTCAAATTCAGTTTATAGTGAATATTGATGTTGATTTTGTTTAGAAAACCACATCACTTGCATATTCACAACTTGAAAGCATTGATGAGGCACAATCCCTATGCACATGTTGCTGACTACCTAGTCCTTGTTGACCCGGAAGTTGTTCCTACTAGAGATGAATTTGATGAAACAAGATGTTTTCATTACAAATATTATGTTCTTGGAGGGAATCATTCTGCAGAGGCAAGAAGAGAGTTGATGCAAGAATATCCCAATAACCCTATTTTTGAAATAGTTAAATGCATCATCTATGCTGGTTTAACAAATGTTGAAGCAAAGTTGTTGGTATGGGATCATAACACAGATAGTGAATATAGGTTGACAATGACATTTGTTCAAAATGTGAGATTTATACACAGTTAATTTGTGCAAATATGTGGTGGGGAAAAATCTAGAGTTGATGCAAGTTTTCGGAGACAATGTTGTATGGAAATAGGTCTCCCTATTAAAGATGATATTATGCTACCAAAATTTTTATTATATATTTATGTGGTAGGGGTAGGTGTAATTTTTATTTTAAAATTAATTATTATGCTCGTTATAGGGGTAGGGTGTAGGCTTACATTTTTTTTTTTTAATTTCAAAACGTAAAAAACAACGATTATGAAGATAAAAATATTTTTAAATTTCTTAAAATATTTTTCAAATTCAGTTTATAGTGAATATTGATGTTGATTTTGTTTAGAAAACCACATCACTTGCATATTCACAACTTGAAAGCATTGATGAGGCACAATCCCTATGCACATGTTGCTGACTACCTAGTCCTTGTTGACCCGGAAGTTGTTCAAAAGGTGAGATTTATACACAGTTAATTTGTGCAAATATGTGGTGGGGAAAAATCTAGAGTTGATGCAAGTTTTCGGAGACAATGTTGTATGGAAATAGGTCTCCCTATTAAAGATGATATTATGCTACCAAAATTTTTATTATATATTTATGTGGTGGGGGTAGGTGTAATTTTTAATTAAATGAAATAGTTAAATGCATCATTTTTTTTTTTAATTTCAAAACGTAAAAAACAACGATTATGAAGATAAAAATATTTTTAAATTTCTTAAAACGTTTTTCAAATTCAGTTTATAGTGAATATTGATGTTGATTTTGTTTAGAAAACCACATCACTTGCATATTCACAACTTGAAAGCATTGATGAGGCACAATCCCTATGCACATGTTGCTGACTACCTAGTCCTTGTTGATCCGGAAGTTGTTCCTACTAGAGATGAATTTGATGAAACAAGATGTTTTCATTACAAATATTATGTTCTTGGAGGGAATCATTCTGCAGAGGCAAGAAGAGAGTTGATGCAAGAATATCCCAATAACCCTATTTTTGAAATAGTTAAATGCATCATCTATTTTGGTTTAACAGATGTTGAAGCAAAGTTGTTGGCATGGGATCATAACACAGATAGTGAATATAGGTTGAAAGCATTGATTTTGTTTAGAAAACCACATCACTTGCATATTCACAACTTGAAAGCATTGATGACGCACATGTTGCTGACTACCTAGTCCTTGTTGACCCAGAAGTTGTTCAAAAGGTGAGATTTATACACAGTTAATTTGTGCAAATATGTGGTGGGGAAAAATCTAGAGTTGATGCAAGTTCTCGGAGACAATGTTGTATGGAAATAGGTCTCCCTATTAAAGATGATATTATGCTACCAAAATTTTTATTATATATTTATGTGGTAGGGGTAGGTGTAATTTTTAATTAAATGAAATAGTTAAATGCATCATTTTTTTTTTTTTAATTTCAAAACGTAAAAAACAACGATTATGAAGATAAAAATATTTTTAAATTTCTTAAAACGTTTTTCAAATTCAGTTTATAGTGAATATTGATGTTGATTTTGTTTAGAAAACCACATCACTTGCATATTCACAACTTGAAAGCATTGATGAGGCACAATCCCTATGCACATGTTGCTGACTACCTAGTCCTTGTTGACCCGGAAGTTGTTCAAAAGGTGAGATTTATAAACAGTTAATTTGTGCAAATATGTGGTGGGGAAAAATCTAGAGTTGATGCAAGTTTTCGGAGACAATGTTGTATGGAAATAGGTCTCCCTATTAAAGATGATATTATGCTACCAAAATTTTTATTATATATTTATGTGGTAGGGGTAGGTGTAATTTTTAATTAAATGAAATAGTTAAATGCATCATTTTTTTTTTAATTTCAAAACGTAAAAAACAACGATTATGAAGATAAAAATATTTTTAAATTTCTTAAAATATTTTTCAAATTCAGTTTATAGTGAATATTGATGTTGATTTTGTTTAGAAAACCACATCACTTGCATATTCACAACTTGAAAGCATTGATGAGGCACAATCCCTATGCACATGTTGCTGACTACCTAATCCTTGTTGACCCGGAAGTTGTTCAAAAGGTGAGATTTATACACAGTTAATTTGTGCAAATATGTGGTGGGGAAAAATCTAGAGTTGATGCAAGTTTTCGGAGACAATGTTGTATGGAAATAGGTCTCCCTATTAAAGATGATATTATGCTACCAAAATTTTTATTATATATTTATGTCGTAGGGGTAGGTGTAATTTTTAATTAAATGAAATAGTTAAATGCATCATTTTTTTTTTTAATTTCAAAACGTAAAAAACAACGATTATGAAGATAAAAATATTTTTAAATTTCTTAAAACGTTTTTCAAATTCAGTTTATAGTGAATATTGATGTTGATTTTGTTTAGAAAACCACATCACTTGCATATTCACAACTTGAAAGCATTGATGAGGCACAATCCCTATGCACATGTTGCTGACTACCTAGTCCTTGTTGATCCGGAAGTTGTTCCTACTAGAGATGAATTTGATGAAACAAGATGTTTTCATTACAAATATTATGTTCTTGGAGGGAATCATTCTGCAGAGGCAAGAAGAGAGTTGATGCAAGAATATCCCAATAACCCTATTTTTGAAATAGTTAAATGCATCATCTATGCTGGTTTAACAGATGTTGAAGCAAAGTTGTTGGCATGGGATCATAACACAGATAGTGAATATAGGTTGAAAGCATTGATTTTGTTTAGAAAACCACATCACTTGCATATTCACAACTTGAAAGCATTGATGACGCACAATCCCTATGCACATGTTGCTGACTACCTAGTCCTTGTTGACCCAGAAGTTGTTCAAAAGGTGAGATTTATACACAGTTAATTTGTGCAAATATGTGGTGGGGAAAAATCTAGAGTTGATGCAAGTTCTCGGAGACAATGTTGTATGGAAATAGGTCTCCCTATTAAAGATGATATTATGCTACCAAAATGTTTATTATATATTTATGTGGCAGGGGTAGGTGTAATTTTTAATTAAATGAAATAGTTAAATGCATCATTTTTTTTTTTTTAATTTCAAAACGTAAAAAACAACGATTATGAAGATAAAAATATTTTTAAATTTCTTAAAACGTTTTTCAAATTCAGTTTATCGTGAATATTGATGTTGATTTTGTTTAGAAAACCACATCACTTGCATATTCACAACTTGAAAGCATTGATGAGGCACAATCCCTATGCACATGTTGCTGACTACCTAGTCCTTGTTGACCCGGAAGTTGTTCAAAAGGTGAGATTTATACACAGTTAATTTGTGCAAATATGTGGTGGGGAAAAATCTAGAGTTGATGCAAGTTTTCGGAGACAATGTTGTATGGAAATAGGTCTCCCTATTAAAGATGATATTATGCTACCAAAATTTTTATTATATATTTATGTGGTAGGGGTAGGTGTAATTTTTTTTTTTTAATTTCAAAACGTAAAAAACAACGATTATGAAGATAAAAATATTTTTAAATTTCTTAAAACGTTTTTCAAATTCAGTTTATAGTGAATATTGATGTTGATTTGGTTTAGAAAACCACATCACTTGCATATTCACAACTTGAAAGCATTGATGAGGCACAATCCCTATGCACATGTTGCTGACTACCTAGTCCTTGTTGACCCGGAAGTTGTTCCTACTAGAGATGAATTTGATGAAACAAGATGTTTTCATTACAAATATTATGTTCTTGGAGGGAATCATTCTGCAGAGGCAAGAAGAGAGTTGATGCAAGAATATCCCAATAACCCTATTTTTGAAATAGTTAAATGCATCATCTATGCTGGTTTAACAAATGTTGAAGCAAAGTTGTTGGCATGGGATCATAACACAGATAGTGAATATATGTTGAAAGCATTGATTTTGTTTAGAAAACCACATCACTTGCATATTCACAACTTGAAAGCATTGATGACGCACAATCCCTATGCACATGTTGCTGACTACCTAGTCCTTGTTGACCCAGAAGTTGTTCAAAAGGTGAGATTTATACATAGTTAATTTGTGCAAATATGTGGTGGGGAAAAATCTAGAGTTGATGCAAGTTTTCGGAGACAATGTTGTATGGAAATAGGTCTCCCTATTAAAGATGATATTATGCTACCAAAATTTTTATTATATATTTATGTGGTAGGGGTAGGTGTAATTTTTAATTAAATGAAATAGTTAAATGCATCATTTTTTTTTTTAATTTCAAAACGTAAAAAACAACGATTATGAAGATAAAAATATTTTTAAATTTCTTAAAACGTTTTTCAAATTCAGTTTATAGTGAATATTGATGTTGATTTTGTTTAGAAAACCACATCACTTGCATATTCACAACTTGAAAGCATTGATGAGGCACAATCCCTATGCGCATGTTGTTGACTACCTAGTCCTTGTTGACCCGAAAGTTGTTCAAAAGGTGAGATTTATACACAGTTAATTTGTGCAAATATGTGGTGGGCAAAAATCTAGAGTTGATGCAAGTTTTCGGAGACAATGTTGTATGGAAATAGGTCTCCCTATTAAAGATGATATTATGCTACCAAAATTTTTATTATATATTTATTGGGTAGGGGTAGGTGTAATTTTTTTTTTAAAATTTCAAAACGTAAAAAACAACGATTATGAAGATAAAAATATTTTTAAATTTCTTAAAACGTTTTTCAAATTCAGTTTATAGTGAATATTGATGTTGATTTTGTTTAGAAAACCACATCACTTGCATATTCACAACTTGGAAACATTGATGAGGCACAATCCCTATGCACATGTTGCTGACTACCTAGTCCTTGTTGACCCGGAAGTTGTTCAAAATGTGAGATTTATACACAGTTAATTTGTGCAAATATGTGGTGGGGAAAAATCTAGAGTTGATGCAAGTTTTCGGAGACAATGTTGTATGGAAATAGGTCTCCCTATTAAAGATGATATTATTCTACCAAAATTTTTATTATATATTTATGTGGTAGGGGTAGGTGTAATTTTTTTTTTTTTTAATTTCAAAACGTAAAAAACAACGATTATGAAGATAAAAATATTTTTAAATTTCTTAAAACGTTTTTCAAATTCAGTTTATAGTGAATATTGATGTTGATTTTATTTAGAAAACCACATCACTTGCATATTCACAACTTGAAAGCATTGATGAGGCACAATCCCTATGCACATGTTGCTGACTACCTAGTCCTTCTTGACCCGGAAGTTGTTCAAAAGGTGAGATTTATACAAGGTTAATTTGTGCAAATATGTGGTGGGAAAAAATCTAGAGTTGATGCAAGTTTTCGGAGACAATGTTGTATGGAAATAGGTCTCCCTATTAAAGATGATATTATGCTACCAAAATTTTTATTATATATTTATGTGGTAGGGGTAGGTGTAATTTTTATTTTAAAATTAATTATTATGTCGTTATAGGGGTAGGGTGTAGGCTTACATTTTTTTTTTAATTTCAAAACGTAAAAAACAACAATTATGAAGATAAAAATATTTTTAAATTTCTTAAAACGTTTTTCAAATTCAGTTTATAGTGAATATTGATGTTGATTTTGTTTAGAAAACCACATCACTTGCATATTCACAACTTGAAAGCATTGATGAGGCACAATCCCTATGCACATGTTGCTGACTACCTAGTCCTTGTTGACCCGGAAGTTGTTCTTACTAGAGATGAATTTGATGAAACAAGATGTTTTCATTACAAATATTATGTTCTTGGAGGGAATCATTCTGCAGAGGCAAGAAGAGAGTTGATGCAAGAATATCCCAATAACCCTATTTTTGAAATAGTTAAATGCATCATCTATGCTGGTTTAACAAATGTTGAAGCAAAGTTGTTGGTATGGGATCATAACACAGATAGTGAATATAGGTTGACAATGACATTTGTTCAAAATGTGAGATTTATACACAGTTAATTTGTGCAAATATGTGGTGGGGAAAAATCTAGAGTTGATGCAAGTTTTCGGAGACAATGTTGTATGGAAATAGGTCTCCCTATTAAAGATGATATTATGCTACCAAAATTTTTATTATATATTTATGTGGTAGGGGTAGGTGTAATTTTTATTTTAAAATTAATTATTATGCTCGTTACAGGGGTAGGGTGTAGGCTTACATTTTTTTTTTTTTTTTTTCAAAACGTAAAAAATAACGTTAATCAAGATAAAAATATTTTTAAATTTCTTAAAATATTTTTCAAATTCAGTTTATAGTGAATATTGATGTTGATTTTGTTTAGAAAACCACATCACTTGCATATTCACAACTTGAAAGCATTGATGAGGCACAATCCCTATGCACATGTTGCTGACTACCTAGTCCTTGTTGACCCGGAAGTTGTTCAAAAGGTGAGATTTATACACAGTTAATTTGTGCAAATATGTGGTGGGGAAAAATCTAGAGTTGATGCAAGTTTTCCGAGACAATGTTGTATGGAAATAGGTCTCCCTATTAAAGATGATATTATGCTACCAAAATTTTTATTATATATTTATGTGGTAGGGGTAGGTGTAATTTTTAATTAAATGAAATAGTTAAATGCATCATTTTTTTTTTTTAATTTCAAAACGTAAAAAACAACGATTATGAAGATAAAAATATTTTTAAATTTCTTAAAACGTTTTTCAAATTCAGTTTATAGTGAATATTGATGTTGATTTTGTTTAGAAAACCACATCACTTGCATATTCACAACTTGAAAGCATTGATGAGGCACAATCCCTATGCACATGTTGCTGACTACCTAGTCCTTGTTGATCCGGAAGTTGTTCCTACTAGAGATGAATTTGATGAAACAAGATGTTTTCATTACAAATATTATGTTCTTGGAGGGAATCATTCTGCAGAGGCAAGAAGAGAGTTGATGCAAGAATATCCCAATAACCCTATTTTTGAAATAGTTAAATGCATCATCTATGCTGGTTTAACAGATGTTGAAGCAAAGTTGTTGGCATGGGATCATAACACAGATAGTGAATATAGGTTGAAAGCATTGATTTTGTTTAGAAAACAACATCACTTGCATATTCACAACTTGAAAGCATTGATGACGCACAATCCCTATGCACATGTTGCTGACTACCTAGTCCTTGTTGACCCAGAAGTTGTTCAAAAGGTGAGATTTATACACAGTTAATTTGTGCAAATATGTGGTGGGGAAAAATCTAGAGTTGATGCAAGTTCTCGGAGACAATGTTGTATGGAAATAGGTCTCCCTATTAAAGATGATATTATGCTACCAAAAATTTTATTATATATTTATGTGGTAGGGGTAGGTGTAATTTTTAATTAAATGAAATGGTTAAATGCATCATTTTTTTTTTTAATTTCAAAACGTAAAAAACAACGATTATGAAGATAAAAATATTTTTAAATTTCTTAAAACGTTTTTCAAATTCAGTTTATAGTGAATATTGATGTTGATTTTGTTTAGAAAACCACATCACTTGCATATTCACAACTTGAAAGAATTGATGAGGCACAATCCCTATGCACATGTTGCTGACTACCTAGTCCTTGTTGACCCGGAAGTTGTTCAAAAGGTGAGATTTATACACAGTTAATTTGTGCAAATATGTGGTGGGGAAAAATCTAGAGTTGATGCAAGTTTTCGGAGACAATGTTGTATGGAAATAGGTCTCCCTATTAAAGATGATATTATGCTACCAAAATTTTTATTATATAATTATGTGGTAGGGGTAGGTGTAATTTTTTTTTTTTAATTTCAAAACGTAAAAAACAACGATTATGAAGATAAAAATATTTTTAAATTTCTTAAAACGTTTTTCAAATTCAGTTTATAGTGAATATTGATGTTGATTTTGTTTAGAAAACCACATCACTTGCATATTAACAACTTGAAAGCATTGATGAGGCACAATCCCTATGCACATGTTGATGACTACCTAGTCCTTGTTGACCCGGAAGTTGTTCAAAAGGTGAGATTTATACATAGTTAATTTGAGCAAATATGTGGTGCGGAAAAATCTAGAGTTGATGCAAGTTTTCGGAGACAATGTTGTATGGAAATAGGTCTCCCTATTAAAGATGATATTATGCTACCAAAATTTTTATTATATATTTATGTGGTAGGGGTAGGTGTAATTTGTAATTAAATGAAATAGTTAAATGCATCATTTTTTTTTTTAATTTCAAAACGTAAAAAACAACGATTATGAAGATAAAAATATTTTTAAATTTCTTAAAACGTTTTTCAAATTCAGTTTATAGTGAATATTGATGTTGATTTTGTTTAGAAAACCACATCACTTGCATATTCACAACTTGAAAGCATTGATGAGGCACAATCCCTATGCGCATGTTGCTGACTACCTAGTCCTTGTTGACCCGGAAGTTGTTCAAAAGGTGAGATTTATACACAGTTAATTTGTGCAAATATGTGGTGGGCAAAAATCTAGAGTTGATGCAAGTTTTCGGAGACAATGTTGTATGGAAATAGGTCTCCCTATTAAAGATGATATTATGCTACCAAAATTTTTATTATATATTTATGTGGTAGGGGTAGGTGTAATTTTTTTTTTTAAATTTCAAAACGTAAAAAACAACGATTATGAAGATAAAAATATTTTTAAATTTCTTAAAATGTTTTTCAAATTCAGTTTATAGTGAATATTGATGTTGATTTTGTTTAGAAAACCACATCACTTGCATATTCACAACTTGAAAGCATTGATGAGGCACAATCCCTATGCACATGTTGCTGACTAGCTAGTCCTTGTTGACCCGGAAGTTGTTCCTACTAGAGATGAATTTGATGAAACA
Source organism: Larix kaempferi (assembly GCA_027924585.1). Taxonomy (NCBI): domain Eukaryota; kingdom Viridiplantae; phylum Streptophyta; class Pinopsida; order Pinales; family Pinaceae; genus Larix; species Larix kaempferi. The sequence goes on along the minus strand of BSBM01000430.1, from coordinate 2,057,768 downwards.
AAATGTTTTCATTACAAATAATATGTTCTTGGAGGGAATCATTCTGCAGAGGCAAGAAGAGAGTTGATGCAAGAATATCCCAATAACCCTATTTTTGAAATAGTTAAATGCATCATCTATGCTGGTTTAACAAATGTTGAAGCAAAGTTGTTGGCATGGGATCATAACACAGATAGTGAATATAGGTTGACAATGACATTTGTTCAAAAGGTGAGATTTATACACAGTTAATTTGTGCAAATATGTGGTGGGGAAAAATCTAGAGTTGATGCAAGTTCTCGGAGACAATGTTGTATGGAAATAGGTCTCCCTATTAAAGATGATATTATGCTACCAAAATTTTTATTATATATTTATGTGGTAGGGGTAGGTGTAATTTTTATTTTAAAATTAATTATTATGCTCGTTATAGGGGTAGGGTGTAGGCTTACATTTTTTTTTTTTAAATTTCAAAACGTAAAAAACAACGATTATGAAGATAAAAATATTTTTAAATTTCTTAAAATATTTTTCAAATTCAGTTTATAGTGAATATTGATGTTGATTTTGTTTAGAAAACCACATCACTTGCATATTCACAACTTGAAAGCATTGATGAGGCACAATCCCTATGCACATGTTGCTGACTACCTAGTCCTTGTAGACCCGGAAGTTGTTCAAAAGGTGAGATTTATACACAGTTAATTTGTGCAAATATGTGGTGGGGAAAAATCTAGACTTGATGCAAGTTTTCGGAGACAGTGTTGTATGGAAATAGGTCTCCCTATTAAAAATGATATTATGCTACCAAAATTTTTATTATATATTTATGTCGTAGGGGTAGGTGTAATTTTTAATTAAATGAAATAGTTAAATGCATCATTTTTTTTTTTAATTTCAAAACGTAAAAAACAACGATTATGAAGATAAAAATATTTTTAAATTTCTTAAAACGTTTTTCAAATTCAGTTTATAGTGAATATTGATGTTGATTTTGTTTAGAAAACCACATCACTTGCATATTCACAACTTGAAAGCATAGATGAGGCACAATCCCTATGCACATGTTGCTAACTACCTAGTCCTTGTTGATCCGGAAGTTGTTCCTACTAGAGATGAATTTGATGAAACAAGATGTTTTCATTACAAATATTATGTTCTTGGAGGGAATCATTCTGCAGAGGCAAGAAGAGAGTTGATGCAAGAATATCCCAATAACCCTATTTTTGAAATAGTTAAATGCATCATCTATGCTGGTTTAACAGATGTTGAAGCAAAGTTGTTGGCATGGGATCATAACACAGATAGTGAATATAGGTTGAAAGCATTGATTTTGTTTAGAAAACCACATCACTTGCATATTCACAACTTGAAAGCATTGATGACGCACAATCCCTATGCACATGTTGCTGACTACCTAGTCCTTGTTGACCCAGAAGTTGTTCAAAAGGTGAGATTTATACACAGTTAATTTGTGCAAATATGTGGTGGGGAAAAATCTAGAGTTGATGCAAGTTCTCGGAGACAATGTTGTATGGAAATAGGTCTCCCTATTAAAGATGATATTATGCTACCAAAAATTTTATTATATATTTATGTGGTAGGGGTAGGTGTAATTTTTAATTAAATGAAATAGTTAAATGCATCATTTTTTTTTTTTTAATTTCAAAACGTAAAAAACAACGATTATGAAGATAAAAATATTTTTAAATTTCTTAAAACGTTTTTCAAATTCAGTTTATAGTGAATATTGATGTTGATTTTGTTTAGAAAACCACATCACTTGCATATTCACAACTTGAAAGCATTGATGAGGCACAATCCCTATGCACATGTTGCTGACTACCTAGTCCTTGTTGACCCGGAAGTTGTTCAAAAGGTGAGATTTATACACAGTTAATTTGTGCAAATATGTGGTGGGGAAAAATCTAGAGTTGATGCAAGTTTTCGGAGACAATGTTGTATGGAAATAGGTCTCCCTATTAAAGATGATATTATGCTACCAAAATTTTTATTATATATTTATGTGGTAGGGGTAGGTGTAATTTTTTTTTTTAATTTCAAAACGTAAAAAACAACGATTATGAAGATAAAAATATTTTTAAATTTCTTAAAACGTTTTTCAAATTCAGTTTATAGTGAATATTGATGTTGATTTTGTTTAGAAAACCACATCACTTGCATATTCACAACTTGAAAGCATTGATGAGGCACAATCCCTATGCACATGTTGCTGACTACCTAGTCCTTGTTGACCCGGAAGTTGTTCCTACTAGAGATGAATTTGATGAAACAAGATGTTTTCATTACAAATATTATGTTCTTGGAGGGAATCATTCTGCAGAGGCAAGAAGAGAGTTGATGCAAGAATATCCCAATAACCCTATTTTTGAAATAGTTAAATGCATCATCTATGTTGGTTTAACAGATGTTGAAGCAAAGTTGTTGGCATGGGATCATAACACATATAGTGAATATAGGTTGAAAGCATTGATTTTTTTTAGAAAACCACATCACTTGCATATTCACAACTTGAAAGCATTGATGAGGCACAATCCCTATGCACATGTTGATGACTACCTAGTCCTTGTTGACCCGGAAGTTGTTCAAAAGGTGAGATTTATACATAGTTAATTTGTGCAAATATGTGGTGGGGAAAAATCTAGAGTTGATGCAAGTTTTCGGAGACAATGTTGTATGGAAATAGGTCTCCCTATTAAAGATGATATTATGCTACCAAAATTTTTATTATATATTTATGTGGTAGGGGTAGGTGTAATTTTTAATTAAATGAAATAGTTAAATGCATCATTTTTTTTTTTAATTTCAAAACGTAAAAAACAACGATTATGAAGATAAAAATATTTTTAAATTTCTTAAAACGTTTTTCAAATTCAGTTTATAGTGAATATTGATGTTGATTTTGTTTAGAAAACCACATCACTTGCATATTCACAACTTGAAAGCATTGATGAGGCACAATCCCTATGCGCATGTTGCTGACTACCTAGTTCTTGTTGACCCGGAAGTTGTTCAAAATGTGAGATTTATACACAGTTCATTTGTGCAAATATGTGGTGGGCAAAAATCTAGAGTTGATGCAAGTTTTCGGAGACAATGTTGTATGGAAATAGGTCTCCCTATTAAAGATGATATTATGCTACCAAAATTTTTATTATATATTTATGTGGTAGGGGTAGGTGTAATTTTTTTTTTTAAATTTCAAAACGTAAAAAACAACGATTATGAAGATAAAAATATTTTTAAATTTCTTAAAACGTTTTTCAAATTCAGTTTATAGTGAATATTGATGTTGATTTTGTTTAGAAAACCACATCACTTGCATATTCACAACTTGGAAGCATTGATGAGGCACAATCCCTATGCACATGTTGCTGACTACCTAGTCCTTGTTGACCCGGAAGTTGTTCAAAATGTGAGATTTATACACAGTTAATTTGTGCAAATATTTGGTGGGGAAAAATCTAGAGTTGATGAAAGTTTTCGGAGACAATGTTGTATGGAAATAGGTCTCCCTATTAAAGATGATATTATGCTACCAAAATTTTTATTATATATTTATGTGGTAGGGGTAGGTGTAATTTTTTTTTTTTTTAAATTTCAAAACATAAAAAACAACGATTATGAAGATAAAAATATTTTTAAATTTCTTAAAACGTTTTTCAAATTCAGTTTATAGTGAATATTGATGTTGATTTTGTTTAGAAAACCACATCATTTGCATATTCACAACTTGAAAGCATTGATGAGGCACAATCCCTATGCACATGTTGCTGACTACCTAGTCCTTCTTGACCCAGAAGTTGTTCAAAAGGTGAGATTTATACACAGTTAATTTGTGCAAATATGTGGTGGGAAAAAATCTAGAGTTGATGCAAGTTTTCGGAGACAATGTTGTATGGAAATAGGTCTCCCTATTAAAGATGATATTATGCTACCAAAATTTTTATTATATATTTATGTCGTAGGGGTAGGTGTAATTTTTAATTAAATGAAATAGTTAAATGCATCATTTTTTTTTTTAATTTCAAAACGTAAAAAACAACGATTATGAAGATAAAAATATTTTTAAATTTCTTAAAACGTTTTTCAAATTCAGTTTATAGTGAATATTGATGTTGATTTTGTTTAGAAAACCACATCACTTGCATATTCACAACTTGAAAGCATTGATGAGGCACAATCCCTATGCACATGTTGCTGACTACCTAGTCGTTGTTGACCCGGAAGTTGTTCAAAACGTGAGATTTATACACAGTTAATTTGTGCAAATATGTGGTGGGGAAAAATCTAGAGTTGATGCAAGTTTTCGGAGACAATGTTGTATCGAAATAGGTCTCCCTATTAAAGATGATATTATGCTACCAAAATTTTTATTATATATTTATGTGGTAGGGGTAGGTGTAATTTTTAATTAAATGAAATAGTTAAATGCATCATTTTTTTTTTAATTTCAAAACGTAAAAAACAACGATTATGAAGATAAAAATATTTTTAAATTTCTTAAAACGTTTTTCAAATTCAGTTTATAGTGAATATTGATGTTGATTTTGTTTAGAAAACCACATCACTTGCATATTCACAACTTGAAAGCATTGATGAGGCACAATCCCTATGCACATGTTGTTGACTACCTAGTCCTTGTTGACTCGGAAGTTGTTCCTACTAGAGATGAATTTGATGAAACAAGATGTTTTCATTACAAATATTATGTTCTTGGAGGGAATCATTCTGCAGAGGCAAGAAGAGAGTTGATGCAAGAATATCCCAATAACCCCATTTTTGAAATAGTTAAATGCATCATCTATGCTGGTTTAACAGATGTTGAAGCAAAGTTGTTGGCATGGGATCATAACACATATAGTGAATATAGGTTGAAAATGACATTTGTTCAAAAGGTGAGATTTATACACAGTTAATTTGTGCAAATATGTGGTGGGGAAAAATCTAGAGTTGATGCAAGTTTTCGGAGACAATGTTGTATGGAAACAGGTCTCCCTATTAAAGATGATATTATGCTACCAAAATTTTTATTATATATTTATGTGGTAGGGGTAGGTGTAATTTTTATTTTAAAATTAATTATTATGCTCGTTATAGGGGTAGGGTGTAGGCTTACATTTTTTTTTTAAATTTCAAAACGTAAAAAACAATGATTATGAAGATAAAAATATTTTTAAATTTCTTAAAACGTTTTTCAAATTCAGTTTATAGTGAATATTGATGTTGATTTTGTTTAGAAAACCACATCACTTGCATATTCACAACTTGAAAGCATTGATTAGGCACAATCCCTATGCACATGTTGCTGACTACCTAGTTCTTGTTGACCCGGAAGTTGTTCCTACTAGAGATGAATTTGATGAAACAAGATGTTTTCATTACAAATATTATGTTCTTGGAGGGAATCATTCTGCAGAGGCAAGAAGAGAGTTGATGCAAGAATATCCCAATAACCCTATTTTTTAAATAGTTAAATGCACCATCTATGCTGGTTTAACAAATGTTGAAGCAAAGTTGTTGGCATGGGATCATAACACATATAGTCAATATAGGTTGACAATGACATTTGTTCAAAAGGTGAGATTTATACACAGTTAATTTGTGCAAATATGTGGTGGGGAAAAATCTAGAGTTGATGCAAGTTTTCGGAGACAATGTTGTATGGAAATAGGTCTCCCTATTAAAGATGGTATTATGCTACCAAAATTTTTATTATATATTTATGTGGTAGGGGTAGGTGTAATTTTTATTTTAAAATTAATTATTATGCTCGTTATAGGGGTAGGGTGTAGGCTTACATTTTTTTTTTTAATTTCAAAACGTAAAAAACAACGATTATGAAGATAAAAATATTTTAAAATTTCTTAAAACGTTTTTCAAATTCAGTTTATAGTGAATATTGATGTTGATTTTGTTTAGAAAACCACATCACTTGCATATTCACAACTTGAAAGCATTGATGAGGCACAATCCCTATGCACATGTTGTTGACTACCTAGTCCTTGTTGACCAGGAAGTTGTTCCTACTAGAGATGAATTTGATGAAACAAGATGTTTTCATTACAAATATTATGTTCTTGGAGGGAATCATTCTGCAGAGGCAAGAAGAGAGTTGATGCAAGAATATCCCAATAACCCTATTTTTGAAATAGTTAAATGCATCATCTATGCTGGTTTAACAGATGTTGAAGCAAAGTTGTTGGCATGGGATCATAACACAGATAGTGAATATAGGTTGACAATGACATTTGTTCAAAAGGTGAGATTTATACACAGTTAATTTGTGCAAATATGTGGTGGGGAAAAATCTAGAGTTGATGCAAGTTTTCGGAGACAATGTTGTATGGAAATAGGTCTCCCTATTAAAGATGATATTATGCTACCAAATATTATATATTTATGTGGTAGGGGTAGGTGTAATTTTTATTTTAAAATTAATTATTATGCTCGTTATAGGGGTAGGGTGTAGGCTTACATTTTTTTTTTTAATTTCAAAACGTAAAAAACAACGATTATGAAAATAAAAATATTTTTAAATTTCTTAAAACGTTTTTCAAATTCAGTTTATAGTGAATATTGATGTTGATTTTGTTTAGATTATAAATTTTTGTTGATTTATTTTAAAATTCTACATTTTGGATATAGGTACAATGGCATCAAGGCGGATATCTGTAAATGTTTCTGGATCAAGAGCGGCAATCATTGCATCGAAAAAAACAGTTGAGGCATCTGAGAATGTTGAGACTCAAGAGAGATTTCTTAGTTTTGAAGAATTAAGAATGAAGAATGCTAGAGAATGGAAACATGCAACAGAAGAAGACATAACAGAGTATCATTGGCATCTGAAGGAAAAAAATCAAGAAAAACCAGAAAGCATTCTCTTATTTTGTTCTGCAGATCCATATATTCAAGCAGATTACAATCTATTGGGATTGCTGAGAGATATATGTGTAGTGCCGGGTACAGATATTGTTTATGCACAGGTGAAACAAGCCAAGACCTTTGCAAAAATCTGATATGCTTTGAAGATTGCAAAATATAATGTTCAAGAAAATTTCACATATTTTTGTCAAGGGGTCATGGATGAAATTGAAAGCGGGAGAGTAAGTTTGAATATTGATATTATTCTTAAACTGGTTTTGTTATATCTTGGATATCACAATGTAATAGATTTAATATGATAATGTTTTTATTTTGCAAGATTTTTCCATTTCTATTTCAAAAAAGTTGAATGGAATTTAATATACTGAGGCCAATCCTATGGATGTCATTACTGTCGCTATTCAAAAGGGACTAGAAGCAAGGAAGAAAAAACAAGTGTTAAATGTTCAAATTGAAGAAGTACAAGCGAAAAGAGGAAAGAGCATCCGACAATCAAATCAGGTACCTAGAAGGGTTATATTTAAATCTTCATCTCGCCGAACTGAACATGATGAAATTGTTGCAAATGAGCTTGTTACTCCTACTAGTAAGAGTAGCAAACAATCTCGTAAAAGAAATATGGTTGATAGTGCCTCGATTCCTGTTGAAGGCATTGTAGATTTAGGAGGAACCGCTTCAAATAAAAAAAGGAGGAGATCTATTGTTGCTGAAACCAACGTTATTACTAAAAGATCACTTTAGAATTAGAAAACCACATCACTTGCATATTCACAACTTGAAAGCATTGATGAGGCACAATCCCTATGCACATGTTGATGACTACCTAATCCTTGTTGACCCGGAAGTTGTTCCTACTAGAGATGAATTTGATGAAACAAGATGTTTTCATTACAAATATTATGTTTTTGGAGGGAATCATTCTGCAGAGGCAAGAAGAGAGTTGATGCAAGAATATCCCAATAACCCTATTTTTGAAATAGTTAAATGCATCATCTATGCTGGTTTAACAGATGTTGAAGCAAAGTTGTTGGCATGGGATCATAACACAGATAGTGAATATAGGTTGACAATGACATTTGTTCAAAAGGTGAGATTTATACACAGTTAATTTGTGCAAATATGTGGTGGGGAAAATTCTAGAGTTGATGCAAGTTTTCGGAGACAATGTTGTATGGAAATAGGTCTCCCTATTAAAGATGATATTATGCTACCAAAAAGTTCCAGAGGAAATGATGCATTCAGGGTTGTAGATGCCTATTTCCAGTTGGCATTCAGAGTTGGGAAAACATGGGATTTGATTGATGACATATTTAGCTTGTGGGAGAATATTGGCATAAAAAACCAAAAAGTGAAAAAAGGTAGAGTTGTTCCATGGAGCGGTGGTAAGGCAAGTCCTGACGTCAAGAATCTGCCAGAAGACATGACTATTACACCTTAGAGAACAATGCAAGGTGTGAAGGATGAAACATTAATAGCTACAATACTATCACGAGTAAAGTCAGGTGAATTATCCATGGAGGAAATGTGCAGCGAACTTGAGAAGTAAGTTGAGCATTTTTTTGAGTTTAACATTTTTGTTATGTTCTAGGTATTCAGTTATATTATTATATATGATTGTAAACATCATTTATTGTTTCATTGTCTAGTCACAAGGTCTACATGAAAATACAAGAGGATATGGTTAAAATGTTGAGTGAGAAGAGTTGGGATGATGTCAAATGCAACTATCCAGACTCAAGCTCGATAGAAAGTTTACAACAATTTTTTGTTGCATTCAAGAAGGTATGTTGATCTATGATACATCCTATTTTATTTATTTTTTAATTCAATTAATTTCTATTTTATTACTTATAGAGATCATTTTCATTTGAATATGCCAAAGAGGAGTCGAGCTGGAGTACCAGAGTCCTTCAAAATCCATATCCAAAGAGCCAAAATAGAACGACAAAGGAGACAATGTCTTGCAAATGTTGAACTTGATGATACACTTGATCATTATATTTGGAATGGGCTTGACACTGTGCAATATAGAGCCATTTTAGGTGATTGTGAAGACATTGCAAATCTTGTTCCTAAAAAGGAGTACGCACTAGTGATTGCAGATATCCCTCATGGATACAATATCCGAAACACTACTTATGATTGTGAGCCTTATACTTACCAATCATTCAGTAAAGTGGTTTCGGGATTTGTAGATGTCACAACATCACCACTGTGGAGATTTGTTGTTTTCCATTCAGACACACAATTAGGGGGCTTGTTGACAGCCTTCAGGGGTAAAGGAAAAAAAAGGAAGCAACTTCATTGGTAATATATTTGCACTATATTATCAAAATTTTGAATTTATAAATCAATTATATTTATTGATAAGTTAATTAATTGTTTTATATTTTTGTTACAGGCAAAAGCCTAATGTTCGTAGCTTAGGCAGCGATCCATTCCTGAGTGATGCTGAAAGCATACATGTTGCAACTTGGACACAGGAGGATGCTTATGAACCTCTTTTAATCAATGAAAAGAGAGGAGGAAAACATAGTCAGATATTGAGTTATAATGTCGTGGTAAAAAAATTAACATATGAAGAAAGGGATTTGAAAGGAGTGACTGTAAACATCTATCAAAAGCCACAAGCATTGATTAATTATCTCATAGATACATTTTCAAGAGAAGGAGATTGGGTCTTAGATTTGTTCTCGGGTTCAGGTAAACTTTCTCATATTACATATGAAATAATATATCAAGTTTTATTGTATGTTTTATCCTTCATTATTTTATTGCTTTAAAGTATGCTTCTTTATGCTATTTCACTTAACTTTAAATTTTTTTTTGGTGATTAGGTACAACAATAGCATGCTCCTTACAGAAAGGAAGAAATTGCATATCGATTGATAATTATCCACTCCAATGCAATTACATAAAACAAAGAATTAAGGCTATTCAAGTTCTTCCAGATGAACTGCAAGAAGTTGGTTTGAAGAAAGGAGAGTTTAGTGAAACACTTGTGGCAAAGATGTCAAAAGAGCCCCAACCCCCGTTAGGAGGGGTGTTTGGAAAGGAGCACTTTGGGGATCTTGCAGACATAGAAGACCCAATGGAAGAGGACATTGATGTCCCTGAGGAAATTCAAGCTCCGGAAAATTCCAATGTCGATGAAGAATTTGGCATGCATGATATTGTTGAATAGTTTCATGTTTTGAAGAAAATGTTAATTTTGACAATTTTTTTATCAGATATATTAGTAATGTTTTGACTTTTAGACTTTATTTTAGAAATAAAATTTCTAAATATAATGTTTTTAATATGTTTTTTACAAATAATTTGTATATTTTTTCTCGACTTTATGTGAGTCGTCACTTTTCGATAACTAATATGAAATATGATCATTTTTAGAGAAAACTTCTCTGAAAATTCATTGAAAATGGTTTTAAATGTCTTTATTTTCTGGAATTATTTACAATTTTTTCAATAAAAATGCCTTATTTTGTACATAAAAATGTCTTATTTTATAGAAAAAATCGTAAAATGTATATGTTTTTCATTATAAATTGCTTAAAAATGTATGTTATTTTGTTAAATTTCAAAAAACACACTTGAAAATAGAAATTAAAAATATTTTACAACAAAGATAATTCAAAGGCCCCAAAAAATGTCTCAAAATGAAAATGTGTGATACTGGCATCAACCATTTTTTAAACGGGGGTAAAAATAGCTACTAAAATTAGGAGAGAGAAAAACGAGAATTGTGTCGAGTTCTCGTTTCATAGTATAAGTGGTTTATACAGATAACAGTATGGGAAAAATACAGAAAAGAATTTAATCATTCATTAAAATTACTTAATCATTCTTAAAAAAAAATTATCTTTAAATCAGAAAATAGATTAGTTTCTTCTGTATAACTGTAATTAATAATTCTATAATGTAGAAACACATTTAACTGTAAACAAAAGTAAGAACAGTAGAACCTGGTGACTGTAGGAGAAACAAACAACCCAAGGAACTTGTTCCACCCAACCTATTCCTGAAGACAACCACGTTACTTTCCTTAGGACCCCCGAGCCTGTTCACTGAACCACCAAGAGGAAGATTCTGTAGAAGCCTTAGTACATCAACTTGCAGTAGAATATAGATTATCTAGTCATAAAGACTCAGCAGTCAAAGAGACCTGCACCAGCAGCTCTGGATTTCCTTCTGAGTATAACTAGTAGAATCACAATTGCACTCCCACGAAGCCTCCCTATTGGAATCTCTCAGTGATCACCTGATGCACTTGAGGAATATTTCTGCAGAAAATATTGTAGGCTGCTTGCCCAATTCGAATTGCCTTATCTAGGTTTCCTAAGCCTTTTAGTGGTTAACTAGTCATTAATGAGTTGACTGCTCTCTTCCACCCACCTGGGGGATAATGACACAATTTTAGGGGTAGTTGTCCCATAACCAACAGCTAGTGGTGGAGTGCAAATTCTACCATCTATCACATACCTTCTGAGAGCTTCCATTCCTCCTAGTGGGTCAATGAACACTCATTTAACAATTCCCTTGGATGTTTGTCTCCTATTTTAATTCATTAAATAATAATAATCAGTAATTACAATCATCCTTGACCAACTTGATCATAATTATAAATCTTTGTAATTATAATTTAACATAAAGTATTTTGCAAGTAAAATAATATTCTCAAAATTTGGGTAGGTGACATACACCCCCCCTTAAGTCTCAGCATCGTCCTCGATGTTATTTAATCACTCTCTAAGTGTTCCTGAAATAGAGTTGGGTATGTTGCTCGCATACTACTCTCCAACTCCCAGGTTGCCTCTTCTGGGCCAAGGTGCTTCCATTGCACTTTTACCTGCCCAATGGTGCGATTTTGGAGTAGAGTTTCCCTCCTTTCGAGGATACAGTCCGGTTCCACTTAAAAATCATCGTCTTGTCCCACTTGTACATCATTCCAATTTACAACATGAGTAGTATCATGTACATACTTCTTTAAAAATGATATATGAAAAACATTATGTATCTTTAAATTTGGTGGCAAAGCCAGTTGGTATGCCACGAGTCCAACCCTTGACAAAATTTCGAAAGGACCACAATACCTGGGTGCCAACTTGGCATAGATTCTCAATTTCAATAAACTCTTTTTCGGTCTTACCTTAAGAAAAACATGTTCACCAGCCTAGAACTATTTATGAGTCATTCTAAGATCTGCTTGACTCTTTTGCCTATCTTGGGAAGCTTTAAGATTTCTTTGTACCTGTTTCACAATTAGTTCTAATTCCTGCAACAATTCAGGCCTTAAGATAACTCTATTTACTAGATCATTCCAAGAAACAGGTGTATCACATTTCCTACCATAAAGAATTTCAAAAGGGCTAAGCCTGGCTGATCCATGATAATGGTTATTATATGCAAATTTTGCTAAATGCAAGTAGTCCTCCCACTTACCAGGCTGGTCTTTAACATACATCCTAATCATGTCTTCCAATACCTGATTCACGCTTTCTGTTTGTCCATCCGTTTGTAGATGAAATAATATGCTGAAGTTTAAGGTTGTATTTAACCCTTTAAACAAATACCTCCAAACATTTCCAGTAAACTTAGAATCACAGTCTGAAATTATCACTTTTGGTATCCCATGTAATATAAAAATCCGTTTCATGAAGATTTCTACAATGTCTGGAGCCTTATGAGTAGTCTTTACAGGTACAAAATGTGTTGTCTTGCTGAGTTTATCCACTACCACCATGATAGAGTCATTTTGTTTTTTATTTTTGGGTAGTCCGGTAATAAAGTCTATGCTTATAATCTCCCATTTCCATCTAGGTATAGGCAATGGTTGCAACAGTCCAGCCGGATGTTGATGTTCAACCTTCACTTTTTGACTATCCAAACACTTAGCTATGTATTCTGCTATTTCATCCTTCATTCTGGGCCAATAGTACTCTTTCCGTAACATAGTGATGGTTTTCTGATAACCTGGATGACCAGAATAATGGCTTTTGTGCATCTCGTCTAAAATTAGAATTTTTTACTTTTGGTATGTTGGGTACATACAATCTGTTTTTGTACAATAACAGTCCATTTTCCTTCAAACTGTAATCTGCCATAGAATTTTTAGAATTGTTATTTGCTGTCTTTTCTTGTAATTTTCTGTATTCTTCATCCATTGCAATCCCTTCAAGGATTTGATTTTCTAAATCTGTTGAGTATGTACTGATGGCTGAAATAAAATTCAACTTTGCTTTACGACTTAATGCATCAACAACCTTGTTCTCTTTCCCTTTAATATGTTGAATTTCAAAATCATATTCACTTAGAAAAGTTAACCATCTAGCTTGTCTAGCGTTCAAATTTGTTTGATCTAATAAATACTCCAAACCCATGTTATCTGTCAATAAGGTAAATTTTCTGCCAATAAGATGGTGACGCCACATTTTTAAAGCGTGAATTACTGCTAATAACTCTAAATCATAAGTAGAGTAGTTCTTCTCATGTATTTTCAGCTTTCTAGGCTTGTATGCAACAGCATGTCCCTCTTGTGTTAGGACTCCACCGATTCTGTCATTACATGCATCGGTGCATACTATAAAAACCTTATTGGGATCTGTTATCCTCAGAATAGGCACTGTAGTTAGTAATTCCTTTAGCTTCTTAAAACTGTCTGAACATTTATGATCCCACACAAATTTCTTCCCTTTCTTCTGTAAGGAGGTTATGGGGTTTGCAATATTTGAAAAACCCTCTATAAATTTTCTATAATATCCAGTGATACCCATAAATGATCGTACATCCGACACATCCTTAGGAACCGGCCAATCATTAATGGATTTTATCTTATCGGGGTCAACCGAGATTCCTTCCTTAGAAATTATGTGTCCTAAATACTGAATCTTATTCTTGTGAAAGTCACATTTACTAAAATTAGCATATAATTGATGATCTCTCAGAACTTGTAAGATAATACGCAGATGTTCGTCATGTTCTTCTTTGCTTTTAGAATACACTAGAATGTCATCTATGAACACAATAGCAAACTTATCCAAGTATTTGTGCAGAATATTGTTCATTAAACACATAAATACACCTGGGGCATTAGTCAATCCAAATGGCATGACTACGAACTCATAATGTCCATATCGAGTTCTAAAGGATGTTTTAAAAATATCCTCATCCTTCACACGAACTTGATGATATCCTGACCTTAAATCAATATTTGAAAGTATCATTGCTCCATGCAGCTGATCAAATAAATCGTCTATGCGGGGCAACGGATATTGATTCTTGATTACCATCTTATTCAACTGACGATAATCTATACAAAGCCTCAGAGTGCAATCTTTCTTCTTAACAAATATAACAGGTGCTCCCCAAGGAGACATGCTGGGTCTTATATAGTTTTTATCAATCAGTTCCTTCAACTATGATTTCAACTCATTTAATTCCAGTATACTCATCCTATATGGAGCTTTATAATTCGGTACTGCTCCTGGTATTAACTCTATGGTAAAATCTAGGTCTCTCTTACGAGGTAATCCTGGAATCTCTTCAGGAAAAACATCTTTGAAATCTTTTAGGACAGGTATATCTTCTAGTTTCAGTTTGTCTTCTTTAGTAATCAACTCATCATTCAATACATTTACTGCAAACATTTGAAATCCTTTTATAACTTCTCTTTTTACTTGCATAGCTGAAATCTGTCTAAGTGATGTCTTTCTTGGAATACCTTTTACTTCTACTGTTTCTCCTTCATCATTTAAACATGTAAAACTCTTCTCATAACAATTCAGAATGACATGATGGGCTTCTAACCAGTCCATTCCGATTAAGATATCATAGGATCCTAAAGGTAAAACATCAACTTGGTTTGTGTCTTTAACTGATTCATAGATAAAACACAACTTTCAATAAAATCAGATAATTTTCTTTTTGTTCCTGTTGCTAGTCTAACTAACCAGGATTTACTGAATTTTTATGTTTTCAAATTAAAACATTCTGCAATATCTGGTGATATATCACTCAGGCTAGCACCTGGATCAATCAAAATAGTAACAGGATGGTTTTGTAGCATACCTTCAATCTCTACCATAGAGACTTGATGATCTGCTTGCCTGTTGTCTAGTGCTGCATTAATTCTGGGCATCTCCCTTGCCAAGTCTCTAACAGTAGGTTCAGTCTGTGTGGAATGAATATTGTTAGCTGTCCGCTTCCTCTTGGGAAATTCTGAAGCATAATGAGGACCTTGACACTCAAACCATTTGATAGGTTCCTTTTGGTCATTAGTTCTGGTAGCATTGGGAGTATTTCTAGGAGCTATAAAATTCTGCTGCTGATTATTTCCTTGAAAATTCAGATTCTGAAATTTTTTCTTTTGGAAACCAGAATTTCCACTAAACCTGAAATTTTTCTTTTTCAGCTCAAAGTTGTTGGGTTTATGATTTTTCCAGTTAGATATCCCTTCTCTTTTCCAATTAGTGTCATAACAGAAAGTTGCTTTCCTCATGGCCTCTTCTAAGGTCTTTGGATTTTCATACTCTATTATGTCCTTGATGTTGAAAGGTAGACAACTCAGGTATCTTTGAATCTTCGATTTTTCTTCCACGACGTATGGCACATACCTCAACAAATTCAAAAATTTATTGTTCATCTCTTTCATGTTCATAGTTCCTAGCTTTAAATCATAGAACTCCTTTGATTTTTCTTCATAGTATTGTTCAGATAAGAACTTTTTCTTGAAGTATCTTTTAAAAGTGCTCCAATTTACATCCTTGTCTTTGATGCCCTTCACTCTTTTGATATCCTGCCACCAAATATCTGCCTTCCCAATCAAGTTGTATATTTCCATCTTTGCCTTCAATGATTCTGAATAATCATAAATTTGGAAGTACTTCTTCATGTCGGATAGCCATGCTTTTGTTGTCTCTCCTTTTTCAGTTTCACCATTGAAAGTTGGGGGTTTGATTTTCTTGAATTCCCCAGAAATCTATTCATACTGTTTGTGACTTTTTCTTTTGGGTTTGCAGTCTCCTTCGCTGCTATCACTTGAATATTTTCGTTTCTTTTTGCATTTTTCATGGGCAGCTTCTGATGATGTTGAAATGTTGTTCGCATCATCAATTTTGATTTTCTTACCCCTATCTCGATGAGGTAAATATTCAATATTGGAGGTATTTTCAATTTCTCTATCATGTTCATCAGTTGGGCATTGTTCGAACAGTACTTGGTTAAGTTCCTCTTGTGCTTTTATAATTTTCTCATTGTCTTGTTTTACATATCTAATTTTTGCTTTGAACTCTTGAAATGCACATAACAATTCCGATGAATTGTCATTTAATTCTCCATGGACTTCTTCTTCATAATGTTGTCCCGTGCTATGACTGTTGGGTCGGAATCTGTCCTCTATATGTTCAGCTGATCCTTCCATACCTGTAGCTTAAAAACAATTTATGTATAACACAATAGTTTAAAATTTAATTAGTAAGATTTATGCTGTAATAAAAATTTTTGTTGCGTGTTCTTTGGACCTTTTCAGGCCTAGAGTTCGAACGTGAGCTTCGATACCACATGGAACATCCCATAAAATACCAAAAGTTTAATTTTTTTTTTAAATAGCAATAATTATCGAAGTTGTTAGTGCGGAACATATAAAATAGTTAATTCTCTTAACTAGGATAATTAATAACGATGACACGTCATAATTCTCAAAATAAATATGATGTTAGTTGTAATTTCTATTGAGGATTAAATGGATGCTAAACTCTTTAACGAAAGACATTTTATGAACGTAACACAAGAATGCAATCTTCAGATCTATCTAAGGTCTAAAAGTAATTATATGTTGTACATAGGTTTGTATTATTACGATGTTCTTGATGATGTGCTGACAGTTTGTTTTGTATGATGACGAAGGGGTCCTACGAGGTACCCTGGAGTTTACTTAACTACGTTTAGCTAAGGCATTTGAATCTTGTTTCCATGTGCAGAATGCAGGTAATAAATTCTACAACAAACCTGAGTTAAGAGTACATGTGTCTTTCAATTCAACGTCAATCTAATAAGAAAATGCTAAGTACTTCCTTGCAAAATAATTACTGGAGGTATGGATATTTTGTTTCCAATTCTAGTTTACGTGTTGGCTTACAAAACTCTTCAATGTTACTAAAATTTATGTCGTCAAATTGTTGTTATAATTCTATATTGATTATCTAGGAGAAGTCACCCTAATATGGCTATTGTCATTACGTCACGTATTGATACCAATACCCAAATGTCACTCTATTTGAAAGCTTGTAGAAATAATGTTTATACTATTGAATTATCATTACATTTTGCATCTACAAAACTTAGACTATTCTAAAGTCTCACAATTATCATTTGATTAACAATATATGAAATATATAGTGGTTACAGTACTAATGCTATAAATTAACATTTGTTGTACATGCAAACTATACCTCTAGTCTTGCTCTTATCAATCGATTTCAATACATAGCTATTGTGTGAAATATATTATGAATATAGTGCTATGCTATAACTACATTATACTTATGCATAAATAAAATCCTAAACTATATCTATGGTCTCCATTTATCAAATGATTAACAATATATATGGTTAATATATGAGACATATAAGCTTTATTCTATATGTCTATACACGAGCCATAGAAATGAAATGTAAACATTATATAGTGACTATGCATTCACATAATACATTCGTATATAATACCATTGTTATGATGCCTAAAACAAATCTTTGAACTATATAAAAATGTGCACTTATGGATCTAATATTGCAATGAAACGATCCATAATATGAAACCCTAGCTTTTATTCTAATCCTTGACATTGTATGATATTACCCTATGCAAACAAAATTGTCATTGGTAAGGATTTGACGGATATTAAATTTGCTGTTGAAATGAATTGGCAGGTTGACAGTGTCCCATCCAAGTATTAATGGTTCTAACCAAACTCCTCAGTGGAATGTGTTGCTGTCAATCCACGTAATCCACCCACGTGAAACTTAGTTGATAATACAACTATGAATCTGAGCTGTGCATGGTTAACATATCGATTCTCCTCCGAGCTGTATACGGTGTTGTCCCTTGGTATGTGATGTTGGCATCGTCGTGGTTGTTACAATTAATGAGTTATAAATGTGATGTTTTCCCGAATCTCAACGTATCTGGTTGGCGCCTTCTCGCTCGTCGATCTTGATCGTTGAAAGAGAAACCCTAAAACCTCGTCGTAAGTATTGATGGAGAGTTTCCCGATCTTCATTTTCACGTTAGAGTTGGAGTTGTGAGGCCGACAGACTGCTAACATGTAGGGTTTGAAAGAGTATTTTTCAGAAGGTTTCGATCCTGGGACCTGTGGGAAGAACCTGCTAGTTCAAGGTGTCATGAATACTGGAGAGCCAAGCCACCGGTGGTCCAGAGTGACTTTCAGGAAACGATTTTCCTTCCTTCGTACAGTTTTCACAAGGTGATACTATCATCAAAAGTTACAGGCGTCTTTCTCTTGTAGTTATAATGATGGTAATGTTTCCACACTATAGTCTTAATGTAATAATGTTTAAAGTCTTTCCTGATATTTTTATCCTCATTTAACCTCTTCAATACTGTGTGACAGTTATATAAAAACGTTGATGAAGTTGCAGGGTTTGCGGGCCTAGAGGAGAATGAGTTGATTGGCCATCGGGTAATCCTTGGAGGTTCACTTCCTCGTAGGTACCTTGGGCACGATGTGGCCGAAGTTCTTTTGTTTAGAACGAGTCTGTTACTTTCAGAGTTTTGGAAAGGTTTCCTTGGCCGCGGTGATGATTGTTTTTAAATGATAAGAGATTTGCTCGACAGGGGTTAGATCTTTACCCTATTAACCTTATAGCATTTTTGCCAAGGTGTTTACAATGTATGAGGGTTGAAATTCTAATTTTTGGAAACAGTTGATAAAATATTTTATAAGTTGTTTTAGTTTTCGAGTTCATTTTTATCTAAAATGTAATCTTGTCTATAATGACACTGGATAAATATAAAAATGGCTGAAAGTCTAGATTTAAATTGCTTGGTTTGTAAAACTATTGAAAGATGGTTCCTAAAATTCGTTATTATTTTCAAATTTGTGATTTGGTAAAGTTTGGTCTTCGTCAGTTTTAAAATGGCAATGCCATAAGGTTCGATCTCATTTCAATGAGTGAAACTCAACCCTGTAGGTGTAGTTGGCAATCTTGCTTGTACTGAGATTTTGAACCCGAAATTGGACCTTAACCTGTCTATGAAATGGTTTCGATATTGTGTATGTTTCTAGTTATGGTTGTAAGCTATGGTTAGACATTGATACGAAAATCGTACTGTCTACTAAATGATAATTAGTGTCTTGTTGGTAAACTCGACATGTATAAAAGATGGTATGCTATATATAATGTTGGTTAGGGTTTGGATAAACATGTCTGTTATAACTTCAGAAATAAATGTCTAATGTTTGCCATGAATGGCTTGATGAAAAGTTTATGAACTGTGTACTAAATAAACATTTAGAATCTAGGGTCTGTGATAACATAGGGTTTTGATGCTACTATGCAGGTATTTGTATTTAATAATTGAAATCAAATGTGATAGTTAGTGAAGAAATAATGTGTTTACTTATAACAATTCTGTACAGAGAATAGTTTTACAGCTGCTATATTTCTTAGAATATAAATGCTTGAAAACATGGAATTTATAATATTGAAATGCAAATGATTACTATCTGAAATAGATGGAGTTAAATGGGAAAATAGAGATCTGTGCAGAAATCAAATGTGTTTTTTCTTTTAATTAAGAAAGTGATGAATGCTATGCATCTGTTTATACTTATATTGTACTATTTCCTGCATTTTAAAACATATGATTTAAATGACAAAATTTAACAAGAACACTACTGTATTCATCTTTTTCATTCAAATGGCATTATGCCTATCACTCATCTCTATTAATTTTGCTTTTCTGTACTAGAGTACTATACAAATAACAGTATGGAAAAAATACAGAAAAGAATTTAATCATTCATTAAAATTACTTAATCGTTCTTAAAAAAATCGTCTTTAAATCAGAAAATAGAGTAGTTTCTTCTGTATAACTGTAATTAATAATTCTATCATGCAGAAATACATTTAACTATAAACAGAAGTAAGAACAGTAGAACCTGGTTGACTGTAGGAGAAACAAAAATCCCAAGGAACTTATTCCACCCAACCTATTCCTAAAGACAACCAAGTTACTTGCCTTAGGACCCCCGAGCCTATTCACTGAACCACCAGGAGGAAGATTTTGTAGAAGCCTTAGTACATCAACTTGCAGCAGAATATAGACTATCCAGTCATAAAGACTCAGCAATCAAAGAGACCTGCACCAGCACCTCTGGATTTCCTTCTCAGTATAACTAGCAGACTCACAATTTCACTCGCACATACCCTCCCTATTGGAATATCTCAGTGATCACCTAATGCACTTGAGGAATACTTCTGCAGAAAATATTGTAGGCTGCCTGCCCAATTTGAATTGCTTTATCTAGGTTGCCTAGGCCTTTTAGTGGTTAACTGGTCATTAATGAGTTGATTGCTCTCTTCCACCCACCTGGGGGATAATGCCACAATTTTGGGGGTAGTTGTCCCATAATCACAGCTAGTGGTGGAGTGCAAATGTTGTCATCTATCCCATACCTTCTGACAGCTTCCATTCCTCCTAGTGGGTCAGTGAACACTCATTTAATAGTTTCATTGGGTGTTTGTCTCCTATTTTAATTTATTAAATAATAATAATCAGTAATTACAATCATCCTTAACCAACTTGGTCATAATTACAAAACTTTGTAATTATAATTTAACATAAAGTATTTTGCAAGTAAAATAATTTTCTCAAAATTTGGGTAGATAACATATATATTAGTTGAGATCATTATTAAATGAGTATGATCTATGTGTCTTATAGAATTCTGAAAGTGTTATAGAATTCTGAAAGTGTTTATAAACTAATCTATAAACAATGTTATACATACCAAGATTTAAACAAACATGTAGTTATATATATATGAGTAAAGTATACACCCGCATGTCTCGAGTAACTATAATAAGGAACCATGGGTTAAACCTATCTTCATGGATTATTTAAGAACGCAGTAGCTAGACGAATGGTTAGAGGGTTTTTAGCAGGGTTGTCTCCTTAGTGGAGCACCCAAATAAATACACCACTACTTACTAAGTAGGAACACCTAATATTTTACCATTTTTAGTAAAGATTCCACTTAGAAGGCAGATCGCATAGACATGGATATATCCTTGGGTAATGTGCCCAAGCTGGAGAAAACGCCAAATCCTTCGAACTACCATCTGTCACCATTTCTGAGGATCCTAAGTTATATTACTTACCGGTTCACTGTGATAGTTTTTCCTATTTATACACATTATAATTGGTGTGAAAGGGGATGGCAATGGGAGCCTGACATATTTTTTTGTGAGTGACTTTACATTTTTCCGCGGGAGCTATGCTTATGATTGATCATAGTTAGCTAATCGACTCCAGTATCACATGTATACATTTTGCATTGATACAAAGGATGTTAATACCGATCTCTGAGAAGAGGAGAGCCGAGTCTTTGCTAGTTGACTGGGAAGGCTGGGTATGTAGAGTTTAGGTTACGAAGGCACTCCTAACGTGAGCCTGTTGGAAAGCAAAATTTGGATCGATTGTAGTTCAATAATTGATGCCAATGCTATCAGCGCAACACTACCAACGCAGATTCCTGACCTCTGTATAGTGCCTTCGGATCAACATAGAACCTGAATGCATGGATGCGCACTCTCGAAGGATTCATATCTCCGTCGTCTTACCTCTTCATGGACGAAACACAGTCGCCTCGCAAAGTTTGTAAGTATGATTTTTTTAATATGTTTTGGGAAAATTTAGAACAATCGGTCACTTAGGAGTTTATTTCCGCATTGATCTTGTAAACACTTGGAAGGCGTGAACCCTTGTAAAATTAAAATATACACACTGACAGATCTCTGTTTGGATTAGAATTTCGTATACTTTGTAAATAGTTATAGAAAAGTGTAGTTTCCCTTCTTTTGTATGAGCTTTGTATAGATCAGTGAAGATATGCTTCTTAAAGATCGAACTCTTTCCTTTGACAACGCTCTCCTTCTTAGTTTTTGGTATAGAAGGAAGAAACTTGAAAGTTCTATTTACCAGAAATTAAGTTTTTTTATTTGTAATTGAAGTGCCAGAATTGTCTAGGATCTCCTATCTATAGGTGTTAGGATTCGTTTTCTTGTGCGGCTAAGTTAGCTGGGCGACCTTTCCCGGAGAGAGTCGACCCATGCCAGTATATATATCCTTCAACCTGGGTTTTCGATCTAGCTTCATACAGAGCTTTTTGTGCTGGACTAGGAGACAGTCTTGTTTATATCTACCCCCCGTGCATTTTGTTTATTATAGTTGTACTTTTCCATTGTGGATCTCTGCAGTAGTGAAATCCATTGATAGGATTGTAGTTGGTTGTTTTCCTTAATGCCTCATTGCGAGGATGCTTCCAGGGGTATCCAACTGACTCGTACTCTAATTTCCTTGATGCTTTACATGATGGTTGTTTATATTGGACATGGATGAAATCCCAATTAAAAGAAACCCTTGCATAGCAGGTCAACTAAAACACAAGAGGCGACTTCTGCTAGAAGCACACCCATGTTAAGATAAGCTCTTTCTGCACTTAATAGATTGGTTGAAGTTGTTTGATAAAATCGTAGGGTTTTCTGCCTAAAAGTTGTTATGGTTGTTTCTTCAACAAATAACTAAGATCTGATAGATTTACAGTTAATAGAATCACAACTCATATAGGAGTCCTTGGACAACATTGTGATTCGATAGAATCACAGTAAAAAAATTTGTATTTAAGTCAACTCACAGAATTTACATTTTATAAACTCGTAGTTCATCTATCTATATATTTGAGTCAAATGATAGAACTACGATCGCAGTAATATATAAATGGACTGACAGAACGGTAGGTTTGATAGAATAGCAGTTCATATATATTATTATATTATCTTCCATCTTTAGATACCAATGGGGAAGACTCGCTCCTTCTAGGTTCGTTTCCTGTAAACACGGATACATATATATAAATATATATAGTGTATACTGAATATTGTTTAAATATATACCCTATGGTAGGTTTATTACTGTGGATTCATGTCTATATATAATGTATATTGAAAAGTGTTTATATGAATACTCTATGGTAAATTTATTACCGTACCGAACCTCGGGGATGTATGTATTTTAAATGTCCCATTTAAAATTGTATGTTTAAACTAATCATGAGAGGGAGAGGGTCAAAAGTATATATAGGTATACATAGATACATACATATATATTAGTATGGAACATTTGGATAAATCTCTTGGGATGTAAAAGCAGTACTCATAATATTAGTATCAGTTGTTGTGAGATGATCGTCTTCAAGGGAGGCCTTTAGAAATTGCAATGTAATTGTTGCAACACCTGTTGCTGCGGGTTGTAGCTCTATGTTTTGGATATAAATATATTATATGACTCTCCTTCATGGACGTAGCCCAAAGTTTGGGTGAACCACCATATATATGGTCTCCTATGTGTAGTCTTTTTGTGTATGTTTTTTATGGTATCTTTCACTGAGTAGTTATGGTGACTTGGTTGTTTAATTGGTATCTTCATATGTACTTTATTAATATATTAAGGGATTTATTGCTTATAAATAGGTATATTGTTATACAATGTTCCAATAGTACAAGGTAATTTCCTAATTAATCATGTTGTGTTGTGACGACCACATAGATTTGTGCATTATAGGAATTCGTCAACATTTAAGTTTTTACTCCAATGTAGGAAATTCATGAGTATGTTTCAAGGTAAAAATAATGATGTATGATGGATGCCTCGATTTATCTAATCGCCAATTTAGTGATGGAAGTATGTTAGTAATTTTGGGTCCTTTCATGAATAAACTTTATTGTGAAGATCGTTAATGTTATGTAAATTTTCTAAATTCACTATTTTACCAACTCTCATATTTGGGTATGTTACATATGGTATCAGAGCTTTAGGTTACAACACTAAGGCCGATTGGGCTCAACATGAGATAAATAAATATGAAGACTAATCAAGTGGTTCCTGTTTTGTCTAGGTGCATGAACTGTATTGGACGAGGGGAAAATGTTCTCCGAGTTCAACTCCAAGTTTCTCCAAAAGAGTAGAGATAAGTATTTTATTCTCAGTCAGGTATGTTATCTTGACGAAAGTTTCATTGCTATATAAAAGGTATAGCTACTCACATGGGTGAATAGTATTTGCATGGAAGTACTAAATTTTGTTAAACAGACGGTTAGTTGAGTTTGAATATGATATGCAACAGGAAATACGTAAAAGGCTTGGAAGTTACAAAGGAACTACTATGTAATTATATTTTATAAAAGAAGTGTCGACATAGATGTTGTTCTTATGTCCTTTCGGAATTTGACGTGAAATATAATGAATTTTTGTATCATGGTTTTGTTAAAAGGAAAAGTATTATTATTCGTGCGCTCCAAAGAAGCGTGCTTGTTAGATTAGGCAAAATCACTTTAAAAAATTCACTTATCATAGCTATATTTTATTTGGAGATTGTATAGTTGTTATATATTCTTTTGACAGTTTTCATGAAATGCTATATCAAAAGATATTGCCTTCACAGAAATTATAGAATGATATTGGGAAAAGTTAATTGTTTAAGAAGTTATAGTTAAAGTGTTGATAGGTTCCTTCCTCGAATAAAAGTTGGTCCTCAATTGCCAATAATAGAATGTACATCCTCGTACTCAGGTTTTTATAGTATGCCTATTGCAAAAATATATGCTATCTTTCCTTCATTTTCTTCGTGGATCCAATAGTATGGAGACCAAAGTCCAAGTAATTATCATTGAGTATTGACAGTCAAGATAAACTTCACGAATGAGGTTACAAGATATGTTTTAAAATGCGAACGAAATCATGTGGTGAAATGACCGATGTGTTGAAATATTATTTTTGAAGAATCGCCATCTTGTTAAAATATTAATTATTTTTAACATAAATCATATTTTCATTTTTAGAACTTTAGAATTCTAAGTATAAGCTTAAAAGATGTATTATTGTATGGAATTACAAGCGGTATTCTTAGGAGTTTAAAAATATTTTATTTATAGAGGATTATGATCCTTAAACAGGGTTTGTTGAAACTTCTAATAAAGATTGATGTGTATCAAGGAAAGAGATTCTATTAAAAGAATGGATATAGGAATAGAAGAACCCTAAAATATTGTTATAGTCGATTGATCATATGACATTTTGAAAAGAGTATCCTTAGCTAAATGAGTCTCAAAATGAAATGAATCTATATATCATACTAACATGTTTGTTTGTTAGAAGATTTGACCTCATATTCACAAATAAGAATATCGAAGACTTTACATTCAAATATCAGAGTAAATTTAAGATGATACACCGGTTATTAGATGAGCATGTGTGTAATACTATGGAACTAATGTGTTCAATTGTTGAGCAATTGAAGCAAATAAATTTTTTCTTATATACTAACATTTCAGGAAGTGATCTCAACTATGACTGATGACATGATTGAAGAAGAACGTTGATTATAAACTTATATAGATAAGTTGGGAAAAATTACTCAAAGAGTAAGTAATGATTTACTTTACATCTTATTGGGATTACAGGATTCTGTGAATCATGATTGGTGATAAAACTTATGATTAAGGATGTGTAATCATCAAAATGCAAAGAATGTGAACAGCAAATAAGTGAATATATCTTGTTGCTATTATGTTGAATGTGGAGTGCAAGAAATAATAAATGATTGTTACTAAGTAAATTTCTTGGACTCAAACGAGAAGGTTTGAGGGGAAAAGAATATTTCCTCGACTCAAACGAGGAGGTTTGAGGAGAAAAGAATATTTACTGGACTCAAGCAGAGAGGCGGCATCTTGCACTCGTACTAGCTGTTGTAGGAGGCAACTTCCCTAAAAAAAAAAAAAGTGTGTGGTCATATTCCCCATGGAAGTGGAACAGAGCAAGTGGATCGTTGAATGTTATACTAACCCAAAAGACCTAGGCAATCTTTATATCCATCGAATTGAGCAGGAGGCTCACAAATATTTTTCCTTGTGTTGCTAGAAAACTACTATGTTGGGCACACACGCGATTCGATGAGAGGATGCTAGCTAATAAGTTGTAGAGTAAGACTATCAGATTTTCCTATCGAGTTCGTAGAAGGCTCGTGTTTTGTATGCAAGTCTCCATGATTGTTGAAATACAAAAGAGTTTGATGATCAACAAAGCTTGTTGAAAGAATTTTTTTATGATATAAACAATTGTTAAATGAATTGTCTTGTGACTAGACTATGAGATGTATTTATGTATGAATGTTATGAATGCTAGAGTAAGCAAATATCCCCTCAAGGATGAGGAAGAATGATGAACATTTACTATTTTAAAATTGTGTATACTTATGTTATACTGAAGAATATTGGAAAATATCTCACGAGTTGTACAATGTGCAGTTTATAAGTGAAGAGAGCTTGCAGAAATCGCAAAAATGTAAAGACGACCAAAGCAGAAAAATAAAGCAAGCGGAAGATGGTGAAATGATGCGAAAGACAAACTGTTGAACACCGACGATGGTGTTAATTCTAAGGGGAGGACTGTGTAACATCCCTCCAATTTGACCCTATTATTATTATTTTTGTAAATGTAATTGTAAATTACGTAAATGGCCCTGGTGAGGCGCTCAAGGCCAAGACCCCACAAGTGGACCTCGAGCTAGTGTTATGTTTATAAGTCTTAGCCTACAAGATAAAGAATGGTAATACGACTAAACGATAAGTAACAAAACCCACCCATAAGAAAAGATAATGATTAGGGATCCATGTGTTGGGTAACTGTATGATGACTTATCATGTTGGATTATGAAGGGTAAGGGATATAAGTTCATCCTAGTAGGATTATTGTTCACCATTAAATATCTAGCTAAGATACTATGGCCTAAGTTATTTTAATCCTATAACGATTAAGCCATAAAGAAGTGTTAACACCCAAAAAGTGCTCACTAGCTCATTCCCTTATTCACATGACCCATTTGTCCACTTTTTTCACCATTTGAGCCTTTGTAACCATCAAAAAGTCATCAAAAAGACCATAATACACCATTTTTCCCCTCAAAAGATATATATTTTCCTCAAAAAAACCCTCAAAAAGGGTCCAGAATTCCCAAAAAAGTATTAAAAAGGAATAAAAATATATAAAATATTCAAAAAAGGAAAAAAGGGGGAAAAGAGACCTAAACCATGTTGGTCAATACCATTGGTTTCCTTAAAACCACAATGGTATTTCCAATCACCAAAAACTATAAAAAGGTGATAGGGGCTCTTCACTATCCACCCATCATCCATCATATCCTCATGCTGTCAAAATCTCTCTTGAGTTCTTTAACCATTTTAGCAAACTTGGAGAAAAGAGCATTGGAGCCTGGAGCACCTCAACCTTGGAGCTGCTCAACACCAAATATCCTCACCATTTGAGGTATCATAATACAAAAACCATTATTTGTTACATTTCTTGTTCTTTCTGTTAATCATTTTAATTTTTTTTTTATATGCACATGTTAATGTTAGATTAGTTTATAATTGTTTTTGCTTTTCATTCAAAGACTGCTATTACAAGTTAATAGGTGCATCCTTGTACATGCTTGGTTGAAAAACCAGGCAACGGTTTTTTGGTGACTCCACTGGCTTTTGAGCTTTAAATTGTTTCTTTAGATCTTTGTTTTTTACTTGTTTTTACCATTCCAATTAGCAGATCTGCTATACTAGACAGCATATTCATTGCTGCCCTAGTCGTTGGCCCTTTCTGTAGCCTTTAACAGACCGAAATTTCACTTTTCGGTTTCGTTTTCGACGACCTTTTTTTCCGTTTTCACATCGCGGCTTTTCGCCCGACAGTCGCGCAGCTCCTCGTGGCCTTTTTCGGTGCGGTTCACCGCAGCTTCGCGCCCCTTTTTCGCGCTGCACAACACGGCCTCTTTCCACACTGCACATCCTGGCTTCGCGGTCTTTTTCCGCACTGCACATCGCGGCTTCGTGGCTTTTTTCCACCTTGCATATCGCAACTTCGCAGCTCAAACCCGCGATGCCCATCGCGGCTTTTTCCCTAAAACCTGCGATGCTGTTGTTTTGAGTTCGGCCCATTTTTTAGAAAAAAAAATTGTTGCATTATTGCCCATTTAGCCTATTTTCCAGCATTATTTTTCCCTGTAATTTTTTCCATCATTCTATTTTAATTATTGCAACAATAGTAAATCATTTTCTATTACATATGCTCCATTAAAATCTTTTTAAAAATTTTCAGTAAGTGAAAGAAAGGTTTTTAGCACTCTATTTAGATCATAGATTTCACTTCAGATTTGCTCAATAGTTTGCCCAAGCAAGTTCTTAAGAAATCCATTTATTTCTTGCACTTTTTCAGATATTTGCTTTCCTTTAAAAATTATTTCAAAAATCCATAGTTTTTGAATTATTTTTGTTAAAGCATTTACATTTCAGAAAAAGCCTTTACTTTTTGCAAATTGGAATCGTCTTGTTTTTAATTTGTAATCAATTGCCCAAGCGAGGAAAATTCATTTTCAGTTAAATAATCACACTTGCACCCAATCTGCCACATTTTTAATTAACTGAGCCTTAAAATCTACCTAAACTCAACAAACACTTTGGCCCCACTTGGGGAACACTTAAAGAATCTTGTAGCTAGGTAGGATTGGGGGGATAGGTGTTCCAATAACACCCCTCAATTAATTATATCTGAGACATAGTGGTTGTCTTTTAGGGAACCCAAAAATCCCTTATTATTTGTTGACACGGTTATACACCAATTTATCAGGAAGGCCTCGCCCTTAGGAGGGTTGAAGTAGCCAGACTGGTTCCAGAAGCCTGAGTGGAATACCGCTATCCATTCAGTAACCGAAGGATACCTTTCACAGTTCTCAGTGTACTACCCATATGGGAGTACAGCGGCGATAGAACCAAACTGCAGATTCACCCAATCGAACATGTCATGAACGGGGTATCCTAATGGCTATTTTTTAGGACTGTCTACCTGGTGTCCCTCCCGGTAGGGGGATATCTAGCCTTTGATTCCACTACCCATATTGTCTGAATTGGATTTCATCACCTTGTAGAGAATATGTTTAGTTGAGTCATAATACCACTTTTGGTTAGGCGTTTGCATGCTCTACTACCCCCCTTGGTCTAGTGAACACCATTTTTTTTTAGGAGCTGCTTGATTTTTGGTATTCTGACCACTTTTCTTGATTCCTCCACTTATTATAGCACAGCTGTTATAATAAGTGATTTTGAGGTTGGTTGTTGGCCTGAGAGCCATTATTTTTCACTCCCCTCCTGCACACATCGTGGCATTAGGGTCTTTAGTTTTTTATCTCACCGCCATCCATTGGCATTTCTAGACATTTCTCACCATTGAGAACTTAAGACAATCCCGCCGTTTTCAGGGTGAACCCCCTCAACTCAGTACACTTGATTTACACGTCATAAACGAAGAGCGTTATCCCTTGACTCCACACATCATCGGAATAGCACCCAGTCATCCGATTCTGACGTGCCTCATTTTACATCTAATTTTGAGGCTGAATTCGAACACCCTACCAAGATATCACCAACCAACTCCATGGATGGATCACAATATGACTCCCTTTTCACCAGTGTTGTTGGAGCTACATCACCAAACCCCACTACTACTGTGCCACCCACGGTAACCACAACCCCTTTAGGCATGCCTAATATAGGGGTCATCCCCCCTTTAGGTATTCCCAACACAGGACCAACACCTACCTTAGGTATGCCCAACATGGGCGTCACCCCCCCTCTCATCACCACTACCCAGATCCCAGTGATTCCTGGAACCATTCCTAACCCATATGCAACCCATGTTGCACTTGGGAGCACAGGTCCCTCCCACACCACATCGGTTGGAGGAAACATCCCTTTCACACCTAGCATGCCCTTAGCGGGCACTGGACCACTCCATAATGCTGTTATTAACAGTTATGCCCCAGTGACCATGCCACACCCATCTTCCAGTCTGTCATACATGGCTAGTCTAAACTTACTAGACCTGGCAAGGTTAACCAACGACCCTAGTAGACACAACCCTACGTGGCCCCCCATGCCCACAAAGCTTCCCTCAGATATCCCAAAATTTGAAGGCAAAGCTGGGGAAGATCCCCAAAACCATATCATGTCATTTCACCTATGGTGTTCCTCCAACTCCATAATAGATGACTCTATTAAACTGAGACTTTTACAAAGAACTTTCACTGGCTCTGCATCCAAGTGGTAGATTGAGCAGCCACATGGGACTCACAACACATTTATGTCCTTTGCCCCAACTTTCCTCCAGTTCTTTCAATTACCTGTACGCTATGATGCAAGAGTGGAAATACTTTTGTCTTGTAGACAGAACACTGCTACACACATCACTGATCATATCTATGAGTGGCGTAAGCGTCGTAGCCTCTGCAAGATAAATCTTGACGACCGTATCATTTTGGACTGGTTCCTCAAATCACTCCTCCCCCTCATAGCCAAAGATATAGCTTCTAAACGACTCCAGTCGGAAGAATAATCCATCTTAAAAGCTCAACATTTCGATCTCATATATGCCCAGTAAGGATATCTATACACTATTTTACCTGATGCCCCACGCAATGATCCATCTTGCCATGACGTGCTAGAGGCATCCCATGCCACCGACAGTATTATCAGGCAGGTTACAGTGCACAACAAACCTTTTACCATGACCAGTACAAACAACACCCCAGACCTTTCTAGGGCTTCATCTAATTCTGGAGCTACAACTTCGTATGCTCCAGTAACACACACCCATCACATTCATGGACCTTCGTGTCCACCACAATGTTATGGGAAAGCACCATCAGCTTATGCGCCAGCTCCATATTATAATCAACAGGACCACCAGACTCCAGTCCAACCATAAGCCCAAGTGGCTTATTATCCTCAACAGGCGACACCTCTTGCTCCAACACTTCCAGCAGCTCAAGGTTACCCACAACCACAACAAACACCAGGGCCACCTCTGAACCGTCCTGTTTACTACCCACCGCAACCAGGTCCAGAGCCTACATGACCTCAAAACCCACCTACTGCCCAAGGGCATGTCTGCGCACAACAAAACCAACCTCCAAACCAAAAAAACCAGCGTAACCAAGGAGGTCAACAAAACCGCGTAAGAGGACGTAACCGCGGAAACAACCATCAACATAACCAAGGTGCACCACCACCTAATCCTCCAAATAATAATTACGCTGCTCCTCCCAACCAAAACCCTGACCGTCCACCGAAACAGGCTAAAAATAATAACTTGAGAACAAACCATCCATGTTCCATATGTGGAGTCTATGGCCATTACACACATAATTGTCCCCATTTAGATCGAGCACATCAACTCTGGACTGACGACACCCAATGACAAGGACATGTTGCACAGCCAGCACCCCCTCCTCAACCACAACCCATGATATGACAAAATCCCTTACCTAACCAAGCACAGTAAAGACTCGTCCAAATGATCCCCCTCAAGGATCCGCTGCAACACAGCAGCAAATTACTTACGCGACAACCGACTACCAGCATGCTGAGTCCAACACTCACCAATTGATATGATGTCAACAAATGATGTCAATCTTCAAACTCATCGAAATCAATACGGATCTGCCCGTGAGACCACACCTACCGACCCATCGTCGAGTACTCTCCAAACCGATCAACCACTTCGCATACCCACTATGCCCATCGACGGCGGCCCCAAAGCGCCTCGTTTCCCTTTGAGACAGATTAATAATAACCTGAACGCTCGTGCAGCTTCCAACTATAACATTGTAGAGGATTTAGCTCAGTCCCTCGCTGCTATGTCCGCTCTCGAAATCTTAAAAAATTGTCCTGCACAAAGAAAATTGTTGTTATCTGCCATTGGTGCCATAGGTCCTAACGACTCTAACATGATGTCTTTTGACTTAGAACAAGCTGAACCTCGCATGCCTTCATCTCTAGTTTTTCAAGTTTCTGTCTCCATTCGCAACCTCGTCGTTCATCGATGCATAATCGATGAAGGGGCCTCTACCTGCATCATGTCGACTTTCGTATGGCAGAAACTTGGATCCCCAATGCTACAACCATCCACTACCGCATTACGAGCTTACGATGGTTGTGCAGCTCAACCTCAAGGTTTACTAGTGAACGTACCCATACAACTTGGGGGCAAACTGGTCATCATAGATATAGAGGTCATTAACACCCAACTTGATTACAATCTCCTTCTAGGACACAGCTACATGTATAAAATGAAATTTGTCGCTTCTTCAGTTTTCCGCATCATGATGTTCCCCCATGAAGGACGCGTAATCAAAATCGACCAGATTACATACTATGACCCCAATGCCCCCACAACACCAGAAAATTTTCTTCCCATGATCGAACAACCTGTTCTTAGTGCGCCCACATCATTCGTCTCATCAGTCGGACCCGGGATATATTCGGATACTCCCATGACCATCTATTTCCCGTCAATCCCACCCCCTCTTCAGGTAATTGCAGTATCTGATTTGTGTACCCTATCACACAACGAACAACAACATCCTCAACAACCTCAAACATCGCCACAAGCACCCATTATGCCTAGTCATATCGGAACAACACCGATTCACACAATGTCATTCTTGTTTCCGTTTTCAGGAGTTGTCAGCTCGCTAGTAATGGCTACACTCAACCTTCCAGGTTTAACAATAGGGTTACCAGTATGGTACTTACCTACACCAACCCCCCCGCTGACTCCGATCGTTGTTTTACAACCGGTACAACCCGTGAATATGTCGAACCACCCACCACCTGGTGGTCCCAACCCCCAAAACTGATCGATTCCCACAGGGGGCACTACATCGACATCTAGTTATGTCCCCCCTCAATCCCGCCACACTGGGGGTAGAGGTCTACAAACCTACAACATTGCACCCACAACTCGCACCCCCCTAGTGACTCCCAAATTAGCAAAAAATCCCCCAACCCGTGTTAGGATATTTAGACACTTAGGAGTTAGTTAAGATCAACTTGTGTAATATATCTGTTAGGGATAGTGTGTTTCTTTAGTATGCATTAGTATGCATTTGTAAATACTTAATCCGACGGTCACGATATGTTTCTGACATAGAGTGATCCGACGGCTCAACTTCTCTTAGATCAAACCTAACCTTGATCCGTGGCTTAACACCCGATTGGTCCATGATCTCTATTTAAAGAGCATGGAGGGTCATTGTTTAGTTGATCGATTATGAGAAGCTCATTTGTAACTTTCTTTCTTTGCATAATAAATTGTCCCGTAGAAGCTATTTGGTCGGGGCCGTGGAGTGTTTCCCTCAAGAGGGTTTAAACCACGTCAAAACATCGGTGTGTTGATCTGTGATCTGTTTGTGTGAAGTGGTTGCTCTTGGTGTTCGGTCCTTTGTTAGTACCCTGTGTACCCGAACATGGTATCAGAGCTTTTATGAAGTGCTGCTTCCGGTTATGATCTAGATCTTGAACTGTTGTTGCTGAAACTCGAAAGGGTTTCTAGTTCGGGTATTTTTGTGCATTTATGGGCTGTGGGAGGTGTTCCATTGCGTCCGGAGCGTCGTTTCCATTGAGAAATAGTTTTCGTTTGATCGAAAACGGTTCCCGGTTGCTCTAGAAACGCGTATTTCATCAGATCTGAAGGTATAATGTTACAGTGACGCTTTTTTTTATTTCGTTTTTTGAAAAGAAAAAATCTCATATTTCATCTTTTTTTACTGTTAGATTTTTTTTTGTTCGGATTGTTGCTTTCCCGTCTGCGTATGCTCTTTGCCGTGCACCTTGAGCGATCTCGGCAAATCAGAAACAGAAAGGGAAAGGGTTTTTCTCGGATGCGTATGCTCTTTGCCGTGCACCTTGCGCGATCTCGGCAAATCAGAAACAGAGAGAAAACGCATACCTTCCGGGCAAGCTAACAAGATCTAACTCCAAAAGTGTGGAAATTTTTTTTTGTTTCGATTTGTGGTCTGTTTTGCAGGAAAAAGGGCAAGCACGCAAACCAAGCAAGAAGAGTAAAAAAAAAAAAAAAAAGCCCCCTTCCTCATTCCCATATTTTACATACCTTTTAATCTAACTCAC
Source organism: Larix kaempferi (assembly GCA_027924585.1). Lineage (NCBI taxonomy): Eukaryota > Viridiplantae > Streptophyta > Pinopsida > Pinales > Pinaceae > Larix > Larix kaempferi. The sequence goes on along the minus strand of BSBM01000430.1, from coordinate 2,023,577 downwards.
TTGGTTCAAAGTTGCCTTATTCCTTAATAGGTCTTGAGTTCAAGTCTTAGGAAGTTACTTTTAAAAGAAAAAGTGCATGCAATTTCTATTTTCAAGTTACTTTATTGTAAAAGTGCATCTCACTTAAATAATAAAAAATAAAAATACAAGTGAGTCACTTAAGTTTTTTTTATTGTTGCATTATTTAAAAGTAATATCATTGTAAAAGTGAAATCACTTATTTTACAAAAGTGGTTCACTTCAAGCAACTTTTTTGTAAAGTGATTGTCAAAAGGTTCATTTTGGGAAGAGGGGGGTTCTTTTTTTTAGCTGGACATTCTCTAGCTGCCACGTCACTATTGGGACATCTTCAACAGTTTCTTTGTTCAAGCATAACTTCATCATACAGAGTCATTTTTCAGTGCCGTTTTTTTTTAAACCGCCTATTTTTTCGAGCTCTTCACATCCAGACTATTGGTTTCTACTTTTACAGCCATTAATTTATAAATATGGCCGCCCATTGTGATATTCTACTTAACAGTTCCAACTATTTCTCATGGAAATCTCGTATGGAGGATGTTCTACGAAGTAGGGGACTTTTTAGAATTACCACAGGGAAAGAAAAAGAACCCATTGATGATGATAAGAAAATAAAATGGGAAAATAGATGTGATGAAGCTCGTGGATTGATTGGGATGTCAATCTCTACTGATTTGCGATTCCACATATCTGGAATTGATGAACCTAATACTGCTTGGGACAAGTTGGAAATTGTGTTTGGTAAACACAATGAAATTCGAGGTCACCAACTCAAAAATGAGTTGATTTCTTTAAATCCAAGTGACTTTTCATGCATTCAAGATTATTTATCTAAGTACAAAACTCTTAAACTCTTATGTGCAGAATGTAAGATTGAGAGGGAAGACAAACAATGTATTTATCATATTCTTTCCAAACTTGGACCTGCATATTTTGTTTTTGTATCTACATTTTACTCCATGAAAGCATCATTGAATGCAGCTAGCTATCAAGAGCCTAGTCTTGAATCCTTTTGTGATTCCTTGATTAGGGAACAAGATAAACTCATTCATCTTGGAATAATCAACAATGCAGATACATCTGGGAAAGCCTTATTGTCCCAACAGAAAGAAAAGTCCAAGCCTCCCAAGAACCAAAATTTTCACAATAATAAGTCAAACAAGGGTCCAAAACCCTCTCAGTCAACTCCTTCTTTAAAAAATGACAAAGGATCCAAGCCAAAAGGCAAGAAGACTGAGCGTCATTGCAACTATTGCGGGAAAGATAATCATGATGAATCTAAGTGTTTCAAGAAGATGGCAGCCTTGGAAGCAGTAATGAAGAAGCACCACATCAGCCTAGATTCGTCTTCAGAATCTACCTCTCATGGACATGCACTTTGTGCTTCTGGTTATTCTTATAATGCATCTTCTTCTTCTACTTCAAATGAATGGCTCATTGATTCTGGAGCATCTTATCATATGGCTAAGGATCAAGCCATCTTTTCTACTATGCATGAATGTAACACCAAACAAATATTTGTTGGTGATGATAGATCTCTAAGTGAAGTAGGAGATGGAACAGTTCCAGTAGATAATGGTCATTTTAGTGATGTACTATGTGTTCCAAGAATTTCCTGCAATTTGTTATCAGTCTATCAGATCACTCATTCTGGTGAAGGTAAAACTGTGACCTTTACACCTTACCAAGTTGTAATCAAGGATTTTAAAGATCCTCAACAGGTTCTAGCTACCGAAATTGTTGATGATATTACCAAGTTGTACAAGTTTAACAACTTTGGGTCATCACCTTTCCCTTCAGTTTTTGTTGCTCATAGTGATAACTTGAGCAAACTTTGGCATGAGCGATTTGGTCACTTAAATTATCGCTCATTGCAACAACTATGTAAAGAAAATATGGTGACAGGTCTTCCGATGGTATCTTGCAGAGATGGTGTTTGTTCCGGTTGTGTACTTGGAAAACATCATCGGGACAGTTTTGAAAAACGTGCCTCTTGGCACGCCTCGGTTCCCTTGGAGCTTGTGCATAGTGACTTGTGTGGTCCTCTTCCATCTGCTTCCTTTTCTGGTTTCAAGTATTTCTTAAATTTTATTGATGATTACACCAGACGCACTTGGGTTTATTTCCTAAAACTTAAGAGCGAAGTATTTAACATGTTCTTGGCCTACAAGGCCCTTGTTGAAAAACAATCTGGTCATCAAATTATTAAGTTAAGATCTGACAATGGAGGAGAATATGTTAACAAACAGTTCACTACTTTCTGCACTGAACAAGGCATCCAACAACAGCACACTGTTCCATATACACCACAACAAAATGGTGTAGCTGAGCGGAAGAACCGCACTTTAAAAGAAATGGCTAATTGTATGATCCAATCTAAGGGACTAAGTCTTCAATTTTGGGCTGAAGCCATAAATTGTGCAAATTACATAGTTAATCGCACCCCCACAAAATCATTACAAGGTATAACACCGGAAGAAGCATGGAGTAAAATTAAACCTGATGTAAGTCACTTTCGTTTGTTTGGTAGTGAAGCATGGGATCACATTCCGGATGAAAAACGGAAAGCATTGCAGCCTAAAAGTGAAAAGTGCATATTTGTTGGATATTCTGAAGATGTAAAAGGTTATAGAATTCTTCAACCACATTCTCATGCTATAATCATTAGAAGAGATGTTAAATTTGATGAAAATCTCTTGGCCTGCGAGCCTAACTCGGCGATTGTGCCATCTTTGGCCTGCGAGCCTGATTCGGCGTTTGTGCCTTCTTCTTCTTCTTCTTCCAACTTCCTTGACAGGTTTCCAACTCCAGTTTCTGATGATGACAGTGAGGATGAAAATCCACCTCCGCCTGCTCATGTTCCTCCAGTTGCACCAGCACAAGTGCTTCCTCGATGGGTCCATTCAACATGTGAAGCAGCTGGTGATCTTGACGATGATCCTAGAGATCAACGTCGAACACGTTCTCAATTTCAGCGAGCCTCTTCTCTTTTGGCTCAAGTTTCCGAGAATCATGATCCAGAAACCTTTGCAGAAGCTTCAGGGAATCCAGATTGGGATGCAGCCATGGATGAAGAATATCGTTCCTTAATGGCGAACGATACTTGGGATCTTGTACCTCTTCCAAAAGGAAGAAAACTTGTCAGATGTAAATGGGTCTACAGAACTAAGTATGTATCAGATGGAAGTGTTGAAAGACTTAAGGCAAGGTTAGTTGCCAAAGGTTTTTCTCAAGTTGAAGGGATTGACTACAATGAAACCTTTGCTCCCGTTGTCAAAATGAACTCCATCCGCCTTGTTCTTTCCCTTGCAGCCTTACACAACTGGGAAGTCCATCAAATGGATGTCAAGTCTACCTTCTTACATGGTGATTTACAGGAGGAAATTTACATGGAACAACCTCCTGGCTATGTTCAGAATAACTCTAGCCTTGTCTGTCGCCTTAAGAAATCCTTATATGGCCTTAAGCAAACTCCTAGAGCTTGGTATGCCAAAATGGATAACTTTCTCCTTGACACTGGTTTTTCTAGATGCCATTCTGACCCCAATGTCTATACCAAGAAAGTAGGAAACCATCTCATCATACTTGTTCTATATGTTGATGACCTTATTCTTACTGGTAGTGACCCTAAGCTTATAACCCATGTGAAATCCAGTCTTAAACAAACCTTTGAAATGTCAGACTTAGGACATTTGCATTATTTTCTTGGTCTCCAAGTTCTGCAAACCAAAGAAGGAATCTTTCTTTCTCAGTCTAAGTATGCTTGTGACCTTCTTCGTCGCTTTCACATGGAAGATTGTACACCAACCCCTTCTCCCTTCCAGTCTGGAGTCAAACTTTCTGCCACTTGTACTTCACCTGAAGTAGATGCCACCTTGTATCGTCAGCTTGTTGGTAGTCTTTTATACTTGACTCATTCTCGTCCTGACCTTTCCTTTTCCGTTGGTCGAGTTGCCCGTTATATGCAGACACCTCATGAAAGTCACTGGAAAGCAGCTAAAAGAATACTTCGATATATTCGAGGTACAGTTCAGTTTGGGATTCATTACAGTACAGGGGGGAAACCTTTGTTGGTTGGTTTCACTGATTTAGATTGGGCCGGCGATCCTGATGATCGAAAGTCTACTGCAGGTTATGTTTTCAGTCTGGGATCTGGACCTATTACTTGGGCTTGTAAGAAACAACAAGCTCTTGCTCTTTCTTCAGCAGAGGCAGAATATCGAGCAGCAGTTAATGCCAGTCAGGAAGCTTTATGGCTTCGACAGATCCTTTCAGAGTTTGTATTCGAGCAGCAGTAGCCTACTCCACTTTGGTGCGACAATCAAAGTGCCATCAAGCTTGCCAAAGATCCAGTTCTACATCAACGCAACAAACACATTGAGCTACATATGCACTTCATCAGAAATCTTGTTCATGATCGTGTTCTTGAAGTGCTCTTTTTCCCTACAGATGATCAAGTTGCAGACATCTTCACCAAGTCTCTTACAGAAGCGAAGTTTTCTAAACTTCGATCTATGTTAGGAGTTCAGGAACTTGTCATTAAGGGGGGATAGGCTCTAATGCCTCCTTCCTTCTCCTAATAGTGTCACCTTTGTAAATCCTTCAATCCTATCCCAAGTTGTTCTTAAGGGGGGATGTTAGGATATTTAGACACTTAGGAGTTAGTTAAGATCAACTTGTGTAATATATCCGTTAGGGATAGTGTGTTTCTTTAGTATGCATTAGTATGCATTTGTAAATACTTAATCCGACGGTCACGATATGTTTCCGACATAGAGTGATCCGACGGCTCAACTTCTCTTAGATCAAACCTAACCTTGATTCGTGGCTTAACACTCGATTGGTCCATGATCTCTATTTAAAGAGCATGGAGGGTCATTGTTTAGTTGATCGATTATGAGAAGCTCATTTGTAACTTTCTTTCTTTGCATAATAAATTGTCCCGTAGAAGCTATTTGGCTGGGGCCGTGGATTGTTTCCCTCAAGAGGGTTTAAACCATGTCAAAATATCGGTGTGTTGATCTGTGATCTGTTTGTGTGAAGTGGTTGCTCTCGGTGTTCGGTCCTTTGGTAGTACCCTGTGTACCCGAACAACCCGTGTACTCCCTAAGTGCTCCTTGTGCGACGATATTGGCCATGCCACCCATCTATGTCCACAACTCCCAGCACTTCAAGAACACATGAATATATTGGATGACAACACCAACGTTCCAGTAGTCAAACTAGAACTCCCCCCTCAGCCTCGTGATAAATCATTGCGCACAATCCATCCTTGTGCAATATGCGGAATCTACGGTCATTATTCACATCACTTCTTGAGTCTCCCAGATTACAGAGCAGCCCTATATGAGATGAATAATGCCGACTTAGAGATATCCCCCCCACTTATTGAGGAAATATTCCCTCCAGAATCGTGCCATTCAGAAGAAATCAATACCATTTACATGATTTCATCTACCTATAAACTCGAGCCAGTGAATTTATGGTCCCACTACTTTTGTACTGATGAAGAAATCCTAGAAACACTCACTGCACCGGACTACCCTTGGGATGATATGCACCATCGATCATACTTCCTCCCTGAAGCGTCTACATCCACCGCGGAAAACCAACTATCTGTTGAATCTAAGGACTTCTTACCAACCAAGGTTGATTGGTTCAAGGACCCAATCCCAACTCCAGAAGCCTTTGAAGAAGGTAACATGGTAACATTTCACCCATTATAAAAATTGATATCTCCACCACCCCCGGAAAGCCTGAGCTTATCTCTTTGGGTGCATCTTGCACTGAGAAAGAAACCCAAGCTTATAAGAAACTCTTCCAAGAGTTTTTAGATGTCTTCGTCTGGTCTTATACCGAGATTCCTGATCTTGATTCCACCATCGTAGAACATCACATAGACACTTGGCCCAACATATCACCGGTCCGCTAGAAACAATGTCCCATTCACCCATCCAAGCTTCCAGCTGTTAAAGCAGAAATTGAGAAGCTTCGAGCAGTAGGTTTCATATACCCGATTACATATACCACCTAGGTTTCAAATCCAGTACCAGTTAATAAGAAATTCAGCACCATCCGCGTCTGTACTGACTTCCGCGACCTCAACCTAGCTTGTCCCAAAGACAACTTCCCCGCACCATTTATTGACCAACTAATCGATGAGTGTGCGGGGCATGAGGTACTCTCTTTTATGGACGATTTCTCCGGATATAACCAAATCAAAATCCATAAAGAAGATCAATACAAGACCGCTTTTACTACCCCATGGGGCACCTTCGCCTATCGCGTCATGCCTTTCAGTCTCAAGAATGCGGGAGCCACTTTCCAATGAGCCATGACTTACTGCTTTCATGATCTGCATAAAATCATTAAAGTTTATCTAGACGATCTCACCACTAGATCTAAGAAACGATCTGACCACTTAGAAGATCTTCGACAAGTTTTCTTGCATTGCCGCAAATACAAAATCCGCTTGAACCCGCTTAAATGTGTATTTTGCATTACAGCAGGCCGCCTGCTGGGGTTTGTCATTTTAGAAAAAGGGATCACCATTGACCCTCTAAAAGTTCAATCCATAGTGCATCTCCCCTCACCACGTACATTAAGACAACTGCAAAGCCTCCAGGGGAAATCCAACTTCCTTCGTTGTTTTGTCCCAGACTATGCCACCACAATACATGGTTTCCTCCGTTTGCTATGTCTTCATACACACTTTGTATGGGACAACCAAGCATAAGGAGCTTTCATGGACCTAAAGAAAGCACTTACAAGCGCCCCTTTGATTTCTCCACCAGATTTCACAAAAGACTTTACCCTTTACATTTCGGCGTCAGATCAGACCGTCTCTGGAGTTCTCGTCCAAGAAGACTCCGCTCGCCAAGAGCATGTCATTTACTATGTGAGCCAGACCTTATCAGGCCCACCCCTCTACTACCCACATGAAGAGAAAATGGCCCTCGTTGTTTTCTTTTCAGTACAAAAGCTGCGACATTATATTCTCCTCAGCCACACCACGGTTGTGGCCAATTCCAATCCAATGGTCTATCTCTTGAATCATTGCCTTCTACAAGGCCGTATTGCCAAATGGGTGATTATCTTACAAGAATATGACCTAACTTTTAAAACCCCGAAGAGCACCAATGAATTAGCACTCGATCAACTCATTACGGACTTACCATCATCGTTGCCATCACCAACTATTCATACTGATATGATCGACGAACATTTGTTCATCATCTCGTCGGATGACCCTTGGTATGGTGACATTTTGGTATACCTCCGCACACAGAAGTTTTGACACAACATCGACCGTGACGAACGCCGTTGCACCTGTCACCATGCCCCCCATTATCTCCTCTTGGGTGATGTCCTCTATCGACGTGGCATCGGCACAATCTTACGACGATGCCTTTCCCAAGACAAAGCAGAACAAGTCCTTAACGACTGTCATAGAAGTGCCTGTGGCGGCCATTTTTCAGGAATGGCCACTGCCCAAAAGGTAATCCGCACAGGTTATTTTTGGCCATCACTATTCACTGATTGTATCACAACAGTCAAACACTGCCAAAACTGCCAGCTCTTTGCCCCAAAAGCAAGAACCCCCCCCGCCCCCCTTCATCCGGTCGTCACTGCCAGACCATTTTACAAATGGGTCATCGACTTCATGGATTGTAATCCCACATCAGCCGACAGTCACAAACACATTATTGTGGTTGTAGATTACTTTACCAAATGGGCGGAAGCCATGCCTACTTACAATTGCAAAGCCGACACTGCAGCCCGTTTCTTCCTCAACCATCTTATTGCTCGTTTCAGAGTACCAAAACAACTCGTCTCAAACCACAGCTCTCACTTCAAAGACTCCATTTGGAGAGAATTGTCCACACTTTTTAAGTTTGGACACCATTTCTCCTCCACCTACTACCCCCAAGGGAATGGCCAAGTCGAAGCTGTTAACAAAATTTTGAAAACCATCCTCCAACGCACCGTCGAAAAACATAAATCCAATTGGCATCACATGATTTTTCCCGCATTATGGGCTTATCGCATGTCGACTAAGACCGCCACCGGCTTTACCCCATTCCATTTAGTTCATGGCGTAGAATCTGTCCTCCCCATTGAATTCCAGATACCAACATTACAAATTTCCGTAGAACTTCTTCTCAATACATCAATGATTGAAGAACGCTTACTTCTTTTAGAGTAGGCCGACGAAGATCGCCGCGCAGCTCTCCAAACAATCGAAGCTGCAAAGAACAGATTTAAACTTCATTATGATAAACATGTTCACCCACGAACTTTTAGTGAAGGGAACCTTGTACTTGCCTATGATCAAGCTCATGAAAAAACGGGAAAAGGAAAGTTTGTGTCCATGTGGCAAGGCCTATATATTATACACACCTGCCTCAGACAGGGGGAATATATTCTGACCGACTCAGAAGGAAACCCCCTACGCAACCCACGTAATGGGTTGTACCTCAAGCGATTTTACCCATAGAAAGTCGGATGGACACCACAGTCCATAATTGTACAGTCTTATTTTGTTTTTTTTTTGTTTTTTACAAAAAATACAAAAACCTAAAAAAAAAATTCCTGCATGACCACAGATGGATCCTGTTCCACTTTGCTACGTTGACTTTGCCGATGGTGCAAGCCGTTGGTCTCCAAATATCGCCTCCGCAACTTGGGTAATATATTCCCCTTCACATGAGTTGATCCACATCGACGGAGTGTGCATAGGTGTCGCCACAAACAACCAAGCTGAGTACGACACCGTGACCGGTCTCCTGGCCGCTGCTCTCCAAATGAGCATAAGTCACCTTAGCATTTTCTTGGACTCCCAGCTCCTTTTTTCCCAGCTCAACAATGATTACCAAGTACACGATCCCTGTCTATTCAGAAAATTCCTGCTCACTAAACAAATGATTCGACAGTTTGAGTCCATTCCATTCACACATGTCCCAAGGAATCTCAACAGTGTAGCAGACCATATGGAAAACAACATTCTTGATTGGCACACCAATCAAATCATGTAGAAAAAAAAAAAGATTGCATCCATGTGCATAGAGTGTGCCTCCATGGGCATACAAACAAAAACATAAACAGATATATACGACATGCCTCCACAGGCATACAAGAATCAAACATGCCTCCACAGGAAAACAAATAGACAACAAATGCATCCATGTGCATACATGACTATATATCCAAACATATATATACATATATATATATAATCATAATAGTCAACATTTCATAGGTTCCCTCAACACCCAATATACAAAAATACATAGCCATACAAAAAACAAAAAAAAAAGTACATCCCCATATGCTCATCAGCATTTGGGGGCAAATACAAGATCAACTAGTCATCGTGATCCCCAGGATCCTCTGGATCCTCCTGATCACGATCCCTCCTCTCCGCCATCACAACTGCTGCTCTAAGTAGGATAGAATGCCACTCACGAGGAGCATCGAAACAACACTCGATAGTGGCCCGGTCCAAGTTCCTCCACCCCTCCTCTGGCGTTCCTGCTAGAATCTCATCCAAAGTCTCTCGTATGCCTCTAGGGAATCATCTTGAGGGCGCACAACCCTCAAGCACGTGGAGGCGGTACCGCTACAGGTGGAGGAACGACCACCATCGCCCGTCCCCTACGGCCTACATGATCAGGTGGTGGCCTCGGACCAATATCTGCACAATCACACAAGTGAACCAAGTCAAAAATCATCTAAAGACATGATATAGTAGAGAACCCAAAACAAAGACATACCATCTAAACCCTAGGCCTGCCCCTGAGCTCGAGGCATCTCCGGATCTCCTTGGTAATCCATGCCAGCATAAGGATAATCATCAATCAACAGGGGGATCTGCTCCCACTGCTCATACATATCCGTCAAAAAGAAACGCCGAATACCACCACCACCACGGGGCATCATCTGCCCCCACTGCACCATCTGCGGCTCACTAACCAACCCATCTCGAACCTACACATGCGGCCGCAAGGTCGGTACTCGCTCAAAGAAAAAACAACAGAGGAAGGAGGCATAGAAAAACTCCCCCCCCTCTCGACTGACCTTGTCTAGATCTTGCCGGACACAGGCCAAAAACATCTGACCCCAGGCAAAGTAGGTCCCTCTCAACACACGGTCTACCATCATCGTTTTCCCCCCAGACAAAGGATGTGGCGTCGCGGCACCCAACACCCGCAAAACACAAGCCCCAACCACCCGCATCTCCCACTCCCTCAACGATGTCAAACTCAATGCCCTGTTCTGCGCAATAGCTCCCGGCACACAGAATATCTCCAAGAGATCCTCAATGTCCAACCCAACAGAGATCCTCGGCTGGAGCTCCCCTACCTAGCTTAAGCAAGGAAACCCAGTAAGAAAATAAATATCATAAAGGGTGATCTCTAACCGCTCACCCCCACCATGAATGCAGCCTCTGCTGGAACCCAGAAACCCACCAATTTGTTCAGCAGCTCTCTGACTGAACGCATAGGTGGAATCTGAGCGAACTTTAGGAGCCCGCCTGCAGCCATGTTCTCCCGGACACCCTGGTCGGTCCGAATCTTCTCCATCAAGTCCTCATCCATCTCTCGCTCCCGCCATGATACTAGCGGCCTCCTCAACATCCTGCCAAAAAACAATGGAAAATATTTTAGAAACAATTTTTATTTTTTCAAAAAATTCCATCACGGCTTTCAGGCCTTTAGCCGCGATGATCATCGTGGGTATCGGCCCCACAGTCGTGATGAATATCGTGACTGTTAGCTAAACAGCCGCGATGAAAATCGCGACTATCGGCCCCAAACCCGTGATGAACATCGCGGGTTTTGAGCCAAAACCCACGATGTTCATCGCGGAAAAGGACGCGAAACCCGCGATATTCCACGTTGGAATGCCAAAGTGGAATTTCACGGTTTTCGGGGGCCTGCCGCCAACCAGAAAGCAAATAAATTGAAAGGCTAAGGCGAATAGGATTACCTAAAACTCGCGGAACAAAAATCCAATGGTCGACTCTCCCACAAATCAAGAAAGAGCTCTGACCTCACTCAATTGCTCTGTGAAACTCACACGTAACAATGACACATGTAACATTGGGCCCACAACCTATTTATAGAGATTTGACCATTTTTCCAACAGCGATTTCGGTATCATACGACGTCCGTTTTTCAAACCGTTGGTACCGTTGGAATCAGCACATCAAGAACTTCATAGTAGTCCACTACTTTTCCATTTCCACCAGGTCCCGTTTTGGGGCATTTACTACACGCCCCTCGTTGCCTTGGTTTACGTGCCACATCGACCGTCGTCCATTTTTTACGAGTCTTATATCGCCGGATTCCGTTTTCCGCGCTCGTGATGATGCTTGAGATCGTTTCTCGCTCTCACATCCAGATTTTTTCGGGCATTTTTTCCATAACCTCTCGTCGCCTCGGTTTGCATGCCACATCGGTCGTCGTCCGTTTTTGACGAATTTTAAATCGCCGGATTCAGTTTTCCGTGCTCGTGATGATGCTTGAGATCATTTCTCGCTCTCACGCCCAGATTTTTTGGACATTTTTTCCATGCCCCCTCGTCACCTCAGTTTGTGTGCCACATCGATCGTCGTCTGTTTTTGACGAATTTTATATCATCGGATTCAGTTTTCCGCACTCGTGATGAAGATTGAGATCATTTCTCGCTCTCACGCCCAGATTTTTTGGGCATCTTTTACATGCCCCTCGTCGCCTCAATTTACGTGCCACATCGGCCGTCGTCCGTTTTTTACAAATTGTATACCGCCATATTCAGTTTTTCGCACTCATGATGATGCTTGAGATCATTTCTCGCCTTCACCCCCATAATTTTTTGGGCATTTTTTCAAAATGCCGCTCATCACCTCGGTTTACGTGCCACATCAACCGTTGCCCATTTTTTATGATCTTTATGCCGCCGGATTCAGTTTTTTGCGCTCATGACGATGCTTGAGACCATTTCTTACTCTCATCAATACCTTTTTGTTCGGTATAATTTTATCCCTTTTTTGGGCCGAGCAATTCCTTTACGAAAAAGGCACTTAGGGAGTTTATGTTAAGCTATTTTCTGACTCCTAAAACAATGAAAAGATCGCCGAGAAACCTTGCTTCCTTTCATGCTCGCTAAACATATCTGAAAGAGCGTCTACCTGGTATAAGTTTACCACTTTTCCGGACCTTGTAGACTAATTACGAAAAAGGAATACTCTAGTCACATCGGCTAGAAGAGTTCTCCATTTGCATCATTATATGCGTTTTTCGGGCCTTGGAGACTAACTTACGAAAAAGAACACCAATGGAGTCCACTTACCACTTTCAGACTCTCTAAACATGAAAGCGACCACGAGCAATCACCATCCTGGGCTCGTATAAATCCACAGGACAATACAAAACCACCAATTCAGAGTCTTCTTATCGTTTTCAGACTCCTTAAAAATGAAAGCACTCATGAGCATGAACAGTCCTGGGCTCGCAAAATCCACAGGATGGTACCATTTCAGAGCACACTTTTATCCCTTCTTGGAGATCATTAAAACTACAAAGAAAAAACCAATGGTGTTTTTCGGCACCACAACAAATCATGTCTACTCATATGGCAGCTTCCCCATTTTCGTCGCCTTTGTTCAGAGTATTCTGCAGTACGTCACCCTGAGAGTCCCTCTATAGCATCCATCAGCTTGTCCCCCCAGAGTCACTCCAATCTACAATACATACCCTTCACCTATTAAAGCTATGATCCCCGCACCTACAAGTCAGTTTCCTATGCTGTCAGGCCAACCATGTGATCATGCTCTAAACAAAGGAAGTTTGAGTCCACCCATTCTATGACCCCAGTCATTTCCCATCCCCACAGTATGTCAGTCCTACCATCAGTACTACCACATATCGGTTGTGCACCTCGCGCTCCTATCAAGGAAACATCATTGCCTTAATAGTTTCCGGTCTCCCTCTGTCGACACCAACCAAATCTATTCCAGAGGATAGACCCAGAGGTCCCTATGCCTTGGACTCATCACCATTTGTGATGAGTACCTATGGATCATTTCGAAAGGAGTCCTCGGTGCCTCTCCAAATGATTGCTTCTCACATGCTCAACTTCAACACCTTGATCACATCGTTGAGACTCGTACAGGGTATCAATCCTTTCAATTATTCGTTGAAGACCCCGGATATCACCTGACTCTACCACAATTGAGAGTTTAATTAAGAAAACAACCGGTTACATTTTCCTATGGATATCCGGGCTACACTTGGCAACAGTATTCAGATGTAACCCAGTATATAGTTACATGTACTTCTCAGAGATGATTAACAGTCATTGAGTCCCTACAGATGTTGGACACCTTCAGTTTCAACAGTCCATCAACCCTTCTGATACCTTATTCAGAATGGTTGTTGCTTTATTCCAGTGTAGCAGTTATTGAGATCAGTCATGTCATGATCATGAGTACGTCCCAGCATTGTGTCCGCTCTGAACCATTATGATGTACGAGCATATGTTTTATGTATTATTCAGGTCCCCCTTCTTGGGACTAATTGTTATGTATATGTCTTGATACGAGCATGGGTATGCCCGCCTCGTCCATTATCAGATATTATTCGTCATTCATATTGAGGCCATGTAATATTTTTTGTTTTTGCAGCTTCCAAGGGGTCGTTGCTCCATTCTCCAACCGGTCTCTTCTCTCCTCCAAACCCCAGGAAAAAAGAAAAAAGCACTATGATGTCTATCGGCCATACGATGAGCTCCTGCCCTCACACATTAGGGGGCAATCTGTTAACACCCAAAAAGTGCTCACTAGCTCATTCCCTTATTCACATGACCCATTTGTTGTAATGTCCCCATTTTGACCCCCTTTGTATTAAACCGTAAATGATGTAAATATTGTAATTTAATCATGGTGAGGAGCTCAAGGCCAAGGCCCCACCATTGATTTAGCGTTTATGTATCGGCAATTAAAAATAGATGCCCATGGTTCTTGTGCGAGATGGGCACAATGTAAATAAGACACCATGTAAATACGAATTTTAATGGAAAAACCCACAACCGGCTATGCAATGCAACAAAAGAGATGGGGCATGACTTTACAAGGAAAAGGGAGGGAAATTATTCAAACCTTGAGCCAATGGTATTAATCCATGTGTCAATGGGGAAACCCATAAACCACCAACTACCCATTTTGTCTCATGTACCCAATCATTTAATTTTTCCAAGAAATTGGTTAAGGCAGTTAATGCCTTGGGAATGAAAGAGTATGGGCAAGCCATTTTCGTGCATGGGCAAGCCATCAACTTGGAAAATCGTGTTTTTGCTTGTGGGGCAAGAAACCACCCACGAAATGGTGCCCAAAGCCATTCTGTACAGGCAGCCTTTGATCATTCACGCAGTTAGAGTTAGCTGGGTCTTTCCTTTTACGTTTTTCATCCAAATGCTGCATTTTTCCATGCCTGGGAGTCGTTTTTGCAGTATATAACAGTTGGGAGAGGGAGGGCCACGTTTTGGGGACTGTAGGGAGGTCGTTTTTGCCCCTGAATGTCCAATGACGTTTTTCTAAAAATGGATTTGGCTTCCTGGGTTGTTCACCAACTTCCCATTTTCGTTTTGTGGGTTCCCACGTTTTTCTGGGTTAGTTGAAACCCCATCTCATGCATTCCACTGTTGGAAACGTTTTCTCATGCTCAACAAGTGTAGGTTGCTGTCAGGTGCATCCCTGTTTTGTTTGGAACCCATGAGTAAGAAACTGGAATGGTAGTGGAAAGAATTGGCTTGATAAACCTAGTGTAGGGAGTATCCTCTCAAGAAGATTAAGAGGGCTGGCTACTTTTCTATGCACACCCTGAGAGCACTAGAGAGGAAGGTATGGCTTGAGGGACTGTATGGCAGTGAAGAGAATACTTCCTGGTGTTGGGTGTGTAGGCATTGTGAGTGCCAAGCTAGATAGATCTGAGAGAGGTACCCATAGCTCTGTAGTTGAGCTCACTAGCTTAGCAATTCTTCCTTTCCATCTCCTAGCAGCCTGATAAACCCAATTGTAGATTGGCTTGGCTCATTTTGGTGTATGCTTGGCTATGTGTGAGTCTGCTGTTCCCTGGTTCCTTGTAGAGATCATGCCCAGCTCGGGGGTGGCAGTGGTGCTGAGAGATTAAGGAGCACACTGGCCTATGGTTGGGTGGAACGTTGCAGTTGCATAGCCAGTTGCTTGGGACTGCCTTATTGAGATAAGTATTCTCTTGTGTAAATTGGCAATTATCATTTGAAGAATGTTATGAATGTATGTGGATGTATTAAACGAAATTGCTTCTGCTGTGTTTTTAAAAGTTTATGCATTTCCATATGATCTTGTATAGTTCTGCACAGATCTTTACTTCATGGCTGTCACAGAATCTTGAATGTGTGTTAGAGATCAACAACATTGATTTGATTACAGTCGTTTTTCCATAGTATGCATAGATACAGGTCTTTGCATCAATGATTTTAATTCCAACGTTTTGGGGCTAATTGCCCGGATTGTGTACCACGTCCTCTCTATCCTGCTGTATGGTAGGAGGGGACACTACATTTGTCCACTTTTTCCACCATTTGAGCCTCTGTAACCATCAAAAGGTCATCAAAAAGACCATAATACACCCTTTTTCCCCTCAAAAGATATATTTTTCTCAAAAAACACAAAAAACCCTCAAAAAGGGTCCAGAATTCCCAAAAAAGTATTAAAAGGGAATAAAAATATATAAAATATTCAAAAAAGGAAAAAAGCGGGAAAAAAGACCTAAACCATGTTGGTCAATACCATTGGTTTCCTTAAAATCAAAATGGTATTCCCAATCACCAAAAACTATAAAACGGTAATAGGGGCTCCTCACTATCCATCCATCATCCATCCTATCCTCATGCTGTCAAAATCTCTCTTGAGTTCTTTGACCATTTTAGCAAAGTTGGAGAAGAGACCATTGGAGCCTAGAGCACCTCAACCTTGGAGCTGCGCAACACCAAACATCCTCACCATTTGAGGTATCATAATACAAAAACTATTCTTTATTACATTTCTTGTTCTTTCTGTTAATCATTTTAAATTTATTTTTTATATGCACATGTTAATGTTAGATTAGTTTATAATGTTATACATACCAAGATTTAAACAAACGTGTAAATTATATATATGGAATATATATAAAGATATATATAAATAAATAAAACAAGAACTAAAACAATCATATATATATATATATATATATATATGAGTAAAGTATACACCCGCGTGTCTCAAGTAACCATGGGTTAAACCTATCTTCATGGATTATTTAAGAACGCAATATCAAGATGAACGGTTAGAGGGTTTTTAACGGGGTTGTCTCCTTAGTGGAGCACCCAAATAAATACGCCACTACTTACTCAGTAGGAACACCTAATATTTTACCATTTTTAGTAAAGATTCCACTTAGAAGGAAGATTGCATAAACATGGAGATATCCTTGGGTAATGTCCCCAAGTGGGAGAAAAGGCCAAATCCTTCGAACTACAATCAGTCACCGTTTCAGAGGATCCTAAGTTATATTACTTACCGGTTCACTGTGATAGTTTTTCCTATTTATACACATTATAATTGGTGTGAAGGAGGATGGGCATGGGAGCTTGACATATTTTTTTTGTGAGCGACTTTAACTTTTTCCGCGGGAGCTATGCTTATGATTGATCATAGTTAGCTAATCGACTCTGGTATGACATGTATACATTTTGTGGTGGTACAAAGGATGCTAATACCGATCATCGAGAACAGGAGAGTCGATTCTTTGCTAGTTGACTGAGGAAGGCTCGGTATGTAGAGTTTAGGTTACGGAGGCACTCCTAGCGTCAGCCTGTTGGAAAGCAAAATATGGATCGATTGTAGTTCAATAATTGATGCCAATGCTATCAGCGCAACGCTACCAGCGCAGATTCCTGACCTCTATATAGTGCCTTCGGATCAACGTAGAACCTGAATGCATGGATGTGCACTCTCGAAGGATTCATATCTCCGTTATCTTCCCTCTTCATGGACGAAACACAGTCGCCTCGCAAAGTTTGTAAGTATGATTTTTCTAACATTTTTTGGGCAGATTTAGAACAATCGGTCACTTAGGAGTCTATTTCGGCGTGGATCTTGAAAACACTTGGAAGGCGTGAACCCTTGTAAAATTAAAAGATACACACTGATAGATCACCGTTTGTATTAGAATTCGGTATACTCTGTAAATAGTTAGAGAAAAGTGTAGTTTCCCTTCTTTTGTATGAGCTTTGTATAGATCAGTGAAGATATGCTTCTTAAATATCGAACTCTTTCCTTTGACAATGCTCTTCTTCTTAGTTTTTGGTATAGAAGGAAGAACCTTGAAAGTTTTATTTACCAGAAATTAAGTTTTTGTATTTGTAATTGAAGTGCTAGAATTGTCTAGGATCTCCTATCTATAGGTGTTAGGATTGGTTTGCTTGTGTAGCTAATTTAACTGGACGACCTTTCCTGGAGGGAGTCGACCCATGCTAGTATATATATCCTTCAACCTGGGTTTTTGATCTAGCTTCATACAGAGTTTTTTGTGTTGGACTAGGAGACAGAGTCTTGTTTATATCTACCCCCTTGCAGTTTTTTTATTATAGTTGTACTTTTCCATTGTGGATCTCTGCAGTAGTGAAATCCATTGATAGGATTGTAGTTGGTTGTTTTCCTTAATGCCTCATTGCGAGGATTCTTCCAGGGGTATCCAACTCACTCGTACTCTAATTTCGTTGATGTTTTACATGATGGTTGTTTATATTGGACATGGATAAAATCCCAATTAAAAGAAACCCTTGCATAGCAGGTCGACTGAAACACAAGAGGCGACTTCTGCTAGAAACACACCCATGTTAAGATAAGCTCTTTCTGCACTTAATAGATTGGTTGAAGTTGTTTGATAAAATCGTAGGGTTTTCTGCTTAAAATTTGGTATGGTGGTTTCTTCAAAAAATAACTAAGATCTGATAGATTTATAGTTAATAGAATCACAACTCATATAGGAGTCCTCGGACAACATTGTGATTCAATAGAATCACAGTAAATAAATTTGTATTTAAGTCAACTCACAGAATTTACATTTTATGAACTCGCAGTTCATCTATCTATATATATGAGTCAAATGATAGAAATACGATCGCAGTAATATATAAATGGACAGACAGAACGACATGTTTGATAGAATAGCAGTTCATATATATGATCATATTATCTTCCATCTTTAGATACCAATGGGGAAGACTTGCTCCTTCTGGGTTCGTTTCCTATAAACACGGATACATATATATAAATATATATAGTGTATACTGAATATTGTTTAAATATATACCCTATGGTAGGTTTATTACTGTGGATTCATGTCTATATATAATGTATATTGAAAATTGTTCATATGAATACTCTATGATAAATTTATTACTGCACCGAACCTCGGGGATGTATGTATTTTAAATGTCCCATTTAAAATTGTTTGTTTAAACTAATCATGATTGGGAGAGGGTCAAAAGTATACATAGATATACATATATACATACATATATTAGTATGGAACATTTGCATAAATCTCTTGGGATGTAAAAGCAATACTCATAATATTAGCTTCAGTTGTTGGGAGATGACCCTCTTCAAGAGAGGCCTTTAGAAATTGCAATGTAATTGTTGCAAGACTTGTCGTTGCGGGTTGTATCCCTATGTTTTGGATATAAATATATTATATGACTCTTCTTCGTGGACGTAGCCCAAAGTTTGGGTGAACCACCTTATATATGGTCTCCTATGTGTAGTCTTTTTGTGTATGTTTTTTTATGGTATCTTTCACTGAGTAGTTATGGTGACTTGGTTGTTTAATTGTTCTCTTCATATGTATTATATTAATATATTAAGGGATTTATTGCTTATAAATAGGTATATTGTTATACAATGTTCCGATAGTACAAGGTTATTTCCTGATTAATCACGTTGTGTTGTGACAACCACTTAGATGTGTGCATTATAAGAATTCGTCAACATTTAAGTTTACTACTCCAATGTAGGAAATTCATGAGTATGTTTCAAGGTAAAAATAATGATGTATGATGGATGCCTCGATTTATCTAATCGCCAATTTAGTGATGGAAGTATGTTAGTAATGATGTATTATACGAATTCGGGCATTATACAAATTCGTCAACATTTAAGTTTACTACTCCAATGTAGGAAATTCATGAGTATGTTTCAAGGTAAAAATAATGATGTATGATGGATGCCTCGATTTATCTAATTGCCAATTAGTGATGGAAGTATGTTAGTAATTTTGGGTCCTTTCATGAATAAACTTTATTGTGAAGATCGTTAATGTTATGTAAGTTTTCTAAATTCACTATTTTACCAACTCACATATTTGGGTATGTTCCAAAGTTGCATTTAGCTTTCTACAGACAGACAGGGGCATGACATTGGACGAGGCACCTGAGTCTATCATACAATTGTGTACATTTCTGTTGAATATTTCAAATGGAAGCAAGAAAGGATGTCCTTTAGCTTCCAGGTTTCTGATCATTTGGTTTGGTATAAGAGTCTAGGTTATTGTTTTGAGTATCTCTTGGTTGTTTGATTATCATACTTTTAGGTAGAGAATCTCTCATAGAAGGGATTTTAAGAAGTTCAAATAAAGAAATATTAGCTTTGACTATTTTTAAATCTTTAGCCAAACTATACTGCATTTCAGGAATGACTGTATCCTTTTGGGGAACAGTTTTACCTTTGTTGGGAACTGTTGTTGAAGATGAAGGTTCCTGTGAGGGTCGTCCTTTTGATCTAGTATTGTAAGGATGTTGAACATTGAATACTGTCTCAGGTTATTCTTCTTCTTCATTCATTGGGAGTTCATAAAATTAACTTACAATATTAATCTATTGATCTTCTTCTTCTTCTTCTTCTTCTTCTTGTGGTAATTGTGGATCTTGATTTGTTTGATCATCAGAGGGTTCAGGGACATGCTGTGCTTCAGTGGCCAAATCCTTAAAGATAGAGTAAATCTCTTCATAAATCAGTCCTTCATTAGGATTCAAAGGTGGTGGATTTTGAGGAGGTTGATAAGGTCTCCTAAAAGGTGGCCTGGCAAAGCCTCTATTATTTGCTTGATTTTCATTATTATTCCTTTTTAAATCAACCATCTCAATGGACATTTTATGGAGAAAATTTTTCATATCAACCATCTCAAATGGGTCTTTGTTTTGCACTGTGGGTTTTGGAGGGTTATCAGGTTTCTTACGAGAAGTTGAAGGTTGATCTGATGTGGCATCAGGGTTATCTTTCAAACAATAAATGTCTTTTTCAACCTGAATAGCCTCAGCAAAGGATTATTGTAAGGTGTCTTTTCTTGCTCTTTTCAACCACACTTAAATGGGACAGGTAATCCTTTAATATAATAAGCAACCTGAAGTTCTTTTGCAGGTAGAAGGGTGTTAGGAATTTTGTTCTTTAGATGTGAAAACCTTTGATTGTAATATTTAACTGTTTCTTTACCTCTGATTTTCATAGATGATAAATCAATAACCAAATCTTTTGGAGTCTTATCATCTCCAAATTTCTGAATGAACAATTTCTCAAAGTCATCCCATGAAGAGATGGATCTAGCTTCCAAGGCAAAGTACCATGTGGAAGCTTTTCCTTGGAAGGTGTATGGAAACAATCTATAGACAACATCTTCATGAACTGCACTCCTAAGTCTGATTGCCTACATGATAGTATTTATATGATCAAGGGAAGGTGACTTTTCATCAGGATAAAACTTGGGTAACCACTTTTCAGGGTTCTTAGGGAGTCTGTATTGGTCTCCAACTATGAACACAGCATCCTGGTCAAGCTAGGGTCAGTTTGCACCTTGAGCCATGGGTATGTCTTCTTCTGAGGAAGAACTAGAAGATGATAACTCTTCTGATGAAGATGAAGAAGATGATGGACGTGTTTGTGGAGGTCCACCTATTGTGGTGTTTTCAAGTGGATTTTGTTATGTTTCACCAAACAGTGAATCAAGATCAAATTTAGGGGAATGTTGTTGGTTAGATGAATTTTTGTGCTCGGTCTTTTGTTCACCTGAATTTTGATTGTCTTGATTATTATCTTGCAAATCGATATTCTGATGATGAATTGCTACAAGCCCTTGATTACGTTCTTCAGTGATCCTTTGTTGCAATCTAGAAACACTATCACTAGAACCTTTAAGTATTTGTTCAAGTGTGAGGGATCCCCTAGTGGGTGATACAAAAATAATGTCTCCCCTTCTAGTTTCCTTTTTAAACTATAGGGGTAGCAGGAATATTGTTTGGATCTTGCATCGGTTGTTCAACATAGGTAGATGCCTGTGTGTGACTACGGGTGACTATCAATATTCTTGCTGGAGGAGGTTTATTAGTATTCTATTTAGACATATTTTACTTATGGCCCTCCTTCTAGCGCCATTTTTTGAGGCCTCGGATGTGTAGGTGCTGGAATGGGTTCTAAGGCTCACAATAGAGGGGGGAAAACCATACTGAAAGGATTCAAAAGATCCTACACAAGGATAGTTCTATCCCCAACCTGTTTGGAATAGTAATCTCCCACGGATACAAAGGCCTCCGCTGGCACTTATGGTTTTGATCCTGAAAGGATCCATCTTCCAATGAAGGAAAACAAGGTGTGTTTAGTCTAAAACAAATCTACCTAGAAAGGAAATCTAATCTAAGTTAGACCTACTCTAAGAAGGTATCTTGTTTAAGTGCAAGTTAACTTGATGTGAAAGTAAATAAGCATGTTCATCAACTTAACAGAAATGTAAAGGATATTAATTATTTATGTGCTCAAATCACTACCAACCAATTAAAATTGACTGATGGCAAATTAAGGGTTTAAGCGCATTCAAGATTAACTTGTAACTAATATGTCAATTGAAAAATTAACATCAATTATAATTTTCTGTAAACCATTTGCAGAAATAGATAAAAGTTTTAATTGAATAAATTCTTTTAAAACATTAATGATACACAGATCATATGCATAGAAAAATCAAAACTGTAGATCAATGTATTTATAGATTGCAAATAATAAACAGTAATAATAAACAACCTGAAAGAGAAAATCAATATTGATCAATGAAATTTGATTAATAGACAAAAGAGGATGCAAGAGAATAATATAACTGTATTACTAAAATTTTGCAAGAAATTACAAGCCCTGCATTAACCAAAGTATTCCTAGTCTCTTTTGTTGATTTTCTCCTCCAAATTCCATCATCCCCAACCTACGAGAGATCTACCCTTTAAATAATAATTACATCTTTGTTACAAAGGATAAATTCCCATAAAATAGAGATTACAAAAATCGAACTAGACTAATTGCCAAGGAAAGCTTGCCACTTGGCCCAAATTTCTAACACCTCATCTGTATTTGGATAATTTGCTGACTCAAGCCCGAGCTGGGCATCACATGTAAAATTCTCGATTTCGTTTTTAGCAAGCCTTTGCCAAATACGGATAAAAATGTGTATCTTGACCTCCATGGAATACGGATAAAAATGCGTATCTTGACCTCCATGGAAACAGGTTGCCTGATTAACTGATCCACGTCATCAATCTTGATCTACTCGAGGTGTTGGATCTTCTCTTTGGCCTCCTCACAGCAATGTTCAACCTATTCAATCGTCAATTTTGGTGGGCAGGCATTTTCAATAAGATCCATGGTAGGGAAATGAAATAACTCCATGATGTTGTCCACCGCATACCACCTCCTGCTGCAAATAGCTTGCGCTTTCTGGATTGTATCTTAAACCATATCATTGAGATCATGCCAAGAACACAACATAGTTCTGATCTTATTTAGTTAGAAACTATTGAGAACAGGAATATCCCTTGGTCTCTCCTTAATGTACTTCTGCCATTCCACAATATCTTCATTGGCTTTAGTGGCCTGCAGTCTTTTAGCTACCTGCTTTTCAAGAGTAACATGCATCTTCCCAAAAGCAATGTGGGTCTCCTGAATATCATTCAAGGTGCCAAACATTTCAGTTAGCAACTTATAGTGTTCATGATTGACCTGGATGGCCAAGACTTTAAACTCCACCCGGGAAAACTTAGAGAATGCAGAGGAGGATGCACTTGCAGTTGCATCCTCACATTGTTTTTCAAGCACAACTGTCCTTTGTGCATTGGTAGCATTCAAAACTTGTGCATCATGTAATTGACCCTAGAGGGAGGTATTATTCAGCTGCAAATATTCAAACCTATCTTCAAATACCTTTCTGAGATCAATAACATAAGCTTCATGCTCCTCATTGGTTTTGGCCATTGCTCTTCAAGCTTTTTCAACTCTTCTTTTTTCAAATCAATCTCCCTATTCAATGTTCTCACTGAATCAAAATTTGCACCTGCAAAGGCACCCATGGCTGCAGTAGAATCCAATGCTTTTGACTGGATATCATCAGATTGCTTAGTCCATATTATTTGATTAGGAGTAGGTGCCTCTAACCCACCTTGATCCCTACTTCTCTTCTTACCTTTTCTTACTACTGCCTTAGATGCTCTATTGTAGAAATAAGCCCCAAGAGGGACTACAATATCTTCTTCAAACTCAGATACCAATTCAGTAAATGATGAAGTCACATTTATTGTTGAAACCAATGGAGATGTCTGAGTAGTAGTAGGAACAGGTATAGACATAGTAACTTGGGAAGTAATTGGGGTAGAAGGAGTGTTTTGGATAACTGCTGGTACAGAATTTGGGGAAGGAATTAAGGTGAAAAATTCAGAAAGAGGAATATGAATATCAGCTGATGATAAAGAAGGAGGAACTGGAGTTTTCTCATCAGTAGCTGATGGTAATAAAATGGATAGAGGTGATTGCAGAGGGACAGTCGAAGACTGGATCTCTGCAATAGTAGATGGAAAAATAGGAAGTGGGAATGAGTTGGCTGGGAATGGAGCAATGGTGGTAGTTAGGGTATGGAAAAGATGGGATATGGGGAATCGAGGTGTTACCCCAGATGACAGGGTTGAAAGAATTTGAATAGATGAAAGTAGAAGGGCTGAGGTTGTGGTATCAACAGCAGGGATGGTTCTGGAAACGGCTGGTCTAGGACAGAGTCATCCAATTCGGTAGTATTCAACAAATCTGCAACTGCTTATGAAGTAGTTAATTCTTCAATTACAGGAACAGAAGAGTGTACCTCATCTTCAACATTACTATCAATTATGTCTAAGGTAGGGATTTGAGATGCAGAAGTCTGAGTTTTCTACCTTTTGGCTGGCTTGGTCACAACCATTGTTGGCAGGCAGGTTTGGATGAGTCAGCTGCGTAGCATCGCGGATGCTGTGCAAGGTCAAAGATACCGCACAAGGAGGAGAATCGCGCACAAGTCGGAAATAATATTACTTTATGTATTTTTGGGTTATTTTGGACCGCATTGCGCGGATTAAGGGTCATTTTGTTAGAAAGTAGTTAGACGGTTAGTTAAGTGGAAAATGAATGTAAAGGCGCAAAGCCTATAAATAGATGTTGATTGTAAGTGATAGAGAGAATCATAATCATGATTAGATAGCGATATCCATAGCAGGAGCATGATGTGACAGTGATCGTTGAATCTGGGTATGCAACAGAGAATTATGTTGATGTATCAATGTTTTGCTGAGAAGATTAATATGATATAATGGAGTTTTGAGGCAGAATCATTGTGTATTTTTGTTGTTCTGAATGTGTTATGAATTCGTGAATGATGCGATGTTTCCTTACTGCACATGATGTGATTATGTTAGATATATTTGCGTAGTATTGGTTCCATTAATAATATGGTCTGTTGAATGATGATGTGATTTTGTTTAATGTTGATCTGTTGAATGATGATGTGATTTTGTTTAATGCATAAGTTGAATAGTTAAGATCTGCTAAATAATGTCGCATTAATTCCATAAGTAGATGCACAAAGTCCTCCTTCTTTCGGTGGAAACGTGGTTCTTTCAGCTCTCCCTTGAACATCTCGGGTGAGACTTCATCTGCTCCACAGGTGTTGTCGGATGGGATAAAACGCATATGGGCCGGTGCTTAGGGAGATCACGGTGGGTTGGATGTTGACAGAGTGAGGAACCCCTGTCGACTAGGTTTGTGTCAACAAATGGTTCCATTGCAGGGACCCTAGCGCGAAGTGAAAGGGGGACATGTTGTGGCATCCGACGAGACCGGAAATTCAAGATTGGTTCGACCAAAAGTTGTGAGAGTTTGTTGAAAAAGAGAACCAAAACCATGGGTTGACGATGGATTGGTGGTTGGAAAAATACATACATGAGGGTCCACAAGAGTACTTTTTCTGCGAATTCCCGATCATCTTGTATGAGTGGTTAGAGAAATTGACTTTTCAGAAGAGAAACTTCCAAGGTGGTGAGCCAACGTCTTAGACCCCATAACTGATCCAGGAGCTACAAGAGGTATGCAACAAAGCATAACGGGCTATTGAAGTCTGGCTTGATAGCATATTGGAAGGATATATCACCAAGTTTGCGGTCAATACAATGAATTCTTATAGTGATCTGAAAGAGAATTTTTCAGTGGACCACGAGGTAGGTTCTTGTTGTCGATGCAATTGTCCATTAAGATGCTCATCTATGAAAAATGCATACTAAAGATGCACCTCGACTAGTAGTTCCCTAGTGTGCGGAGGTTGTGGATGCTGCAAAGGCAGGGGGGAGGCCAATGGAATGATACGGGGTAGATGGGTGCAAGTTGCGACGAGACTGTGAGGGAAACTGAGAAAGAGAGTGGTCTTACGAGGGGAGGAGCAATGTTTCGACAAGAGAAGAGGCAAATGATAGAGGAAGGTCTTGCTACGATTGAAACATAAGATCGCTAAGGAAGACCACACGGGACGAAGCGACCCTACAGTGTCGACAAGGAGGACCAGGCTACGCCCGAGGTAGAGGCAATACCCACCCCCACCAGCATAGTACACACACCTCCGTGCACTATATCGCAACCAGGAGGAAACACGAACTCAACACCGCCGTATCTGAAGTGTCAACAACAATTAAAAGGCAACAGGTCAGCGACTATAGGAAGAGGGTCTGGGATGCCAGGATATGATGCGAAGTTGCCTCTGTTCCAAGGGAATGGAAATGAGGACCCAGAGAAATATTGGTTTTTATGTGAAGCTGTGTGGAACGTTAAACAAACTACAGATGAAGATGTCAATAAAGGCCAGTTGACGACAACCCTTCAGGGTTGCGCACTGGATTGGTTCATGAAATTTGTACAAGCCCCTACGGGAAGCCCAAAGAAGACATTGGCTGACATTAGAAAAGGGTTAATTGACGAGTTCAGAAAACCGAAGTATGAAGAGTAGTAAATTACAAAACTAAAGAAGATAAAGCAGTATCCGAATGAAACTGTTTAGGATTTTGATCAAATATTTAAAACACTGATGGCCAGAGTCAGCTTTGAAATGAGCAACTTTCAGCATAAAGAATGGTTCATTGCGGTGTTACTAACTCACATCAAAGTTCCATTAATGCAATACAAAATTATGACACAGAGCTAGGATCTGGAGATCGCAATGAAGTTGGAATCCTCGCCTGTTGGTGAGAGTGCGGCCAGCATGACTCAGATTCAGACACAGCTAGAAAATCTGGCACTACAGTTGCAAGACCTTAAGAAGGGTAAAGAGCATCATGGAGAATTTTGGTGTAATCGATGTCTTAAAGAGGGACATAAAAAGGATAACTTACTAGATTTACGAAACTATTTATTGTCCGGAGTGTCGAACCCATTCAATGGCATAGGTATGCCATGGTGCCGCATTTGTCAATTTTATGGACATCAACATGAAGAGTGTCAATACATGCAGAAGATGGTCACGAAGCCGATGAATTTGTATTGCACATTCTATAAATATGTTCGGCATGTAGATAAGGATTTCCATGCATACGACCTACTCTGGGAAAGAACATATGACGCATACTATGTAAAGGGAGAGGACCATCGCGCTGTACAGCAACCACAGCTGCAGCATAGGTGGCCCAACTGCCACAGATGTAATTTGTACCGCAATAGAAGTTTATGCCACAACCACAGTATAGTCAGGTGTAGATGGCTCCGCGGCAGCCACAATATTTTCAACCAGCGCAATATGTTCAGCCAGTGCAGTACGTTCAGCAGCAACAGAATCCCGCACAACAACAATTTAATCAACCGCAATACCAGCAGCAAGGAGGATTTCGAGGAGGCCGAGGTGGAGGCTTTGGCCAAGGAGGAGGACGAGGTTGTGGACCTTTCCAATGTTATAATTGTGGGATATTGGGGCACTACCAGAGGGATTTCCTGCACCTACAAACGTAGTGTACATTTTGTTTTGGTATTGACCACACTGTTGAGAACTGTCCACACTTGATCGCGAGATGGCAGACAGAGAATGTTCCGCAATTGCAGAATCAGAACCAGGTACCAAACCAGTTGTAGAATCAGGATCAATCGCAGAATCTGAAACAAGTACAGAATCAACATCCATTACCGAACTAGAATCAGTTTCAGAATCAGAATCAGAACGCAAATCAAAATGTGAATCAACCTGCAAATCCACTGCTAAACCAGAATTAGGGATCAACTTATGCGACGATTTTCGTGGAACCAAGGACACAAGATGTTGAGGTTGCTGTTATCACTCGCGGAGGTGCGATGACGAGAGAAGATGGTTCACGTCAGCTAATCCGGCTGGCTGGAAAGAAGAAGATGTCGTTTGATATTGGTGTTGAGCAAGACACATTATTTGAAGCATGTAAGGTGATGGGAAGAGACCTTGGTAAGTCAATTACTTGCGATATGCCCTCTGCTTTTGATTCAACTTTGGTAGCAGGGTCGTCACGCCTGTATGGGACGTTGCAGAACTTCTTTCAAATTTGCTTATCGCTTGAAAAAGATCTGGATGCTCTCTCTCGGATTGAGAGTTTGTTGCATCGCCTGGGCATGGGCCGGAAAGAGTCCGCAGTGAACTCTTTACAGCAGAAGAAGACAGGAAAAGAGATGCGCATGAATATCCAGATTGGGGACTACGAGGTAGATTCAGTTATTCTGGATCTAGGATCAGATGTCAACATTTTGACAAAGCAGAATATGGGGAGCCCACAGCTGAGTTGGTCTCCTGTGCAGCTGTGACTGGCTAATCAGGCCAAGGTAACACCAATTAGGAGAGTTCCACGCCTTGTGGTGGACATTAAGGGGATGAAAAATTATGTGGATTTTTATGTTAGTGAAGTTGTTGAGGGTGGAGGCTCCTATCCTGTGTTGTTGGGGATTGGATGGGCCAATGACAGTATGGCGGTAATTAATTTCAAGAAGCGGATAATGACCTTGGAAAATCAGGACCTTAGAGTCATAGCTCCGTTGGATCTGTCTGAAGGGAGAAGGTATGTTGAACCAGTAAAGAATGAAGTTGTAATAGGATGGGATCATGCATATAACATTTCCGAAGATTACATTCATCTGACTGTCGAGGGCGAACTTGGTTGGCATAGCTCTAGCTCTGCGTCTTCCGATTCTGAGGATGCTTTAGAGAACTAGCAGAATCGCATGCATGAAGTGTCATACAGAAAGTGTGGGTTGATCACACACTCATTGTGTCGCATTGTGACTGAGACTATTGAATTACCAATATATGAAGGACTTCCCGGGTTGTCTGAATTTCTAGTAGCATTTGAAGACAGGGTGTCGGAACCACAACGGTTGCTGGCGTTGAAAGAGACATTGAAGGCTGCTCTAACATGTTGGTGGGCGACCCATAAGAATTCGATCATTGGATGGTCACAGTGTCGAAGGTTGATGATAGTTCGCTTTGGCGACATAGAAGTATACCACACTGGAAAGTATGACGGGCGGAATGACCCTGGCAGTCATCTGATGGAATGTCAGACTTTGTGGGCATCGCGGCCAAAGGATGAATGGTTCCATGCCTTTGTCCACACTTTGGATGACATGTCGTGATATTGGTATGCCTCAGTTGAGTTGCACAGGGAGATTGCCACTTGGTTGGAGTTGACGGTTTGTTTCACTCAAACCTTGTGTTTTGCGGATGCCAATCCAGATGTTAATAATGTTCTACAGATCATCCGCGATGTTGTTCTGAAGGTCATTCCAGTTGCATACCCTATGGATCCGTAGGCGCATTGTCAGATGCAATCGATGATGGAATGCTACAATATTACTGGAGGACTGAAAGATGGTGATGACCTGTGAAATGTCAATATTTCAGAGACAGAAGGGAGTCAGGATGTTGCATCACCTGACGTACCGACTGATTCAATAAATTAACCGTTGAAGCTTAGGAAGGTCAACATTGGGTCGCATGAGAAACCAAAGTTTGTGAATGCTGGGGACTACTGGGACGAAGAGATGATGGCAAATATCACAGACCTATTGCATGAATTCCAGGATTTATTTCCTACGAAATTTTCTGAGATGAAGGGAATATTGGGAGATTTAGGAGAGATGAATATTTCGTTGAAGCCAAATGCGAAACCAGTAAGACAGTGACCGTATCGACTAAATCCGCGACACAAGGAAAGGGTCAAAGGAGAACTTGACAGAATGCTGGATGCTGGAATAATTGAGGCAGTCGAAGAATCAGAATGGATCAGTCCTATGGTAGTTCAAGATACGAAGAAAGGTGAGGTGCGAATTTGTGTTAACCTGAGGAAGTTGAATGATGCGTGCATGCATGATCCATTTCCAACGCCCTTCACTAATGAGGTACTAGAAGGAGTGGGTGGTCAAGAAATGTATTCTTTCACGGATGGTTTCTCTAGCTATCACCAGATTAGGATCACAAAAGAGGATCACCACAAGACAATGTTTGTGACTGAATGGGGTTGTTTTCAATACACTGTGATGCCACTTGGGCTAAAGAATGCCCCTGCGATATTTTCTCAGGTCGTTGTCGCTGCATTCATGGCTTTCATTCAGAATTTTCTGCAAGTCTATATGGATGAATGGACAATTTATGGATTGATCAGCAACCATCTGGAAAACCCGCGACTAATGCTGGAGCAGTATAGATAGCATCAGATCGCGTTGAATTTGAAGAAGTGTATTTTTTGTGCACCGTTTGGGATGTTGTTGGGTCACATTGTTTGCAAAGAAGGATTATTGGTTGACCGAGAAAAGATTGCGCTGATTTTAAGCTTTCCACCACCTACAACTGTAAATCAATTGCGAGCGACGCTGGGGCACACAGGGTATTACGGTAAGTTTATCCGTGGTTATGCTGCAATCACAGAATCTATGGAGAAGTTGCTGAAAAAGGATGTGGTATTTTTATGGAGTCCAAAATGTCAAGTAAGTTATGAGATGTTGAAGGCTAAGATGGATTCTGCACCCATATTGGTATTTATGGATTGGAGTTAGGAATTCCATGTCCATGTGGATGCATCGTCGATGGCACTGGGAGTGGTTCTTGCGCAGCCAAAAGAAGGAGATTTGGACCACCCGATTGCTTTTGTAAGTCAGAATTTGTCATCTACGGAGAAAAATTATACCACTATAGAGAGGGAAGGTTTGGAAATGGTCTATACGCTGCAGAAGTTTAGGCATTACCTGTTGGGAAGTCATTTCAATATGTTCACGGACCATTCCTCTCTAAAATACCTGGTCAATAAGCCTGTGTTGAGGGGGAAAATATGTCATTGGTTACTTCTCTTTCAGGAGTTTGATTTTGAAGTGATTGTGAAGCCAAGTCGCTTGAATGCGAGGCCAAATCATTTATCGCGAATTGAGATAGGGGAGGAACCAACAAACATTGAAGATGGGTTTTCGGATGCGCAACTATGCAAAGTTGACGTGGATGGCAACTATTATGAGGATGTAGTTTAGTTTTTGGCGACAGGAGCCGCACCAGAAGAGTTTACCACAAGTCAGAAGAAGCAGTTGGTGGTTAAGGTCGCATATTTCCAGTTGATTGTTGGACAGCTATATAAACTAGGACCAAACAAGATCTTTTGGAGTTGTGTCCTCCCTCATGAACAAGGGCAGATATTGGCAGAGGCACATGCGGGTGTTGCTAGTGGAAATTATGGAGGTTGCACCACTGCAAGGAAGGTTCTTCACGCAGGAATTTGGTGGCCCACTCTTCATAATGATGCGACAGATTATGCACAGAGGGATGAGATGCTACTAGTACCTCAAGTGACATTGCAGCCATTTGATAAATGGGTTGTGGATTTTGTTGGACCAACTAACCCACCTGGAAAGAGAACTGGTGCACGATACATCATTACCGTGACATATTACTTAGCGAGGTGGGTGGAGGCCGCACCTGTTGTAGATCGCACCACTGCGACAGCAGCCCATTTCTTGTTCGACAACATCGTTACTCGGTTTGGATGGCCGAATATATTGATGAGTGGCCAGGGGAGTCACTTCATTAATCGCACAGTTACCGCATTGACAGAAGAACTTCAGATATAGCATAAGAAGAGTACTCCGTATCACCCGCAAGAAAATGGAACAGTGGAGGCATTTAACAAAGTGTTTGAGCATGTGCTTACAAAGGTGTGTAACGCAAACCGCGATGACTGGGATTTGAAAATTCTAGCAGTCTTGTGGGCATATCGCACCACTTGTAAAAGATTGTCAGGGAAAACACCGTTCAAACTAGTTTATGGGTAGGAGGCAGTTATGCTTATGGAATACATTGTTTCGAGTCTGCGCATAGCGGTAGCGATAGGTATGAATGATGAAGCAGCATTAGCAAAGCAACTGGAACAGTTGGAACAGCTTGAGGAAGACCGATTTGTCACAAGTTTTCACCAGCGTGTGGAGAAGGATCGGCAAAAAGCGTGGCACGATCGACATATAAAAAATAAGTAGTTTCAACAAGGCGACTTGGTGTTGTTGTATGATAGCAAGTTTATGAAGCATCCATGGAAGTTCCAAATGCATTGGCTAGGTCCATACTGCATTACTTCCATTAATGCACGAGGTGCAGTACAGCTACAACAGCTAAATGGAGCGATTCTACCAAATCTCATGAATGGTAGAAGGTTGAATCCCTATAGGATGGGCTCAGTGTTGCGCGATGCATAAGGCACTGTGCGTCGATCAAAAAAAAAACCATGATAATGGTAGAATGTGGAAGCAAGGAGGCTTCTTTGCACACATGACTGCAGGTAGAAGCATGACATGAATGACACCAGGTCGACGCATGGTCAATGCTTCACATAGTTGGCACGTAGGACAACAGCTGGAAGCATGATCAATGCTTCGCATGGTTGGCACATAGGGGTTGGCAACAGGGCCAACCGGGTTGCTATCGATGATTCGCATGCTTGACAAGTGAGGGGTCAAGTCTGAGAATGAATGCTGCGGATCAACCTCATCAGTAGACGACGACATGGCATGATGACAGGATCGGAGGATGACGCGAATGGATTTTTGAATGATTGCAGGGTCAAGTCTCGAGGACACAACGAAAAATGCATAAATGCAAGCGCAAGGGAGAAAGGAGGTATCTATCAGTGAGCGAAACTCATGCTGCGAGTGAGTCAGGACGATAATTGAGTTAGGAATTCCAAGGAAGCCGTGGAAATGATCCATTTCATTTCATGCAGTAGCACACCAAGTGCACTGAGAGCCCGAACGACGAGTGTGCATGAACCACCTGCGAGCGATGCGGAACAAATCCTCAACCAAAATAGAGATGAGGTCTCAATTGTGATGTCTAGGTACGTGGTGATCATTTGAAGGTTTGTGGTCCCGGGGACCACTAGCAGGCCAAGGGCCGAGGCCCCCTGGCCCCGATAGAAGGAACTCCAGGGAGAGAAATAGATGTGTTGGAGCAGTCATCCTGTTTCCCACCTTGGCGACGTCGATGAACTTTTCCTCGGTCTGGAACGAGTGCGTCGTATGGCAGCAGATGCTCGAGAGGTAGATGATCAAGGTTCAAAGAGACTGGAGGATGAGTTCAAGAAGTACCTGACATCAAACCAGAAATCATTGCGCAAGATTGAGAAGTACACAACAACGAGCTCCAGACAGCAAGAACAGTTTCATAGGAATAATGCAGCGAAGGATGAGTATAGACCAACAGTGTCCAACTGATGTGGCTCGAGGGAAAGCCACAAGATTCTGTTGGGAGCCTGTTGGAGGGAGGGTTTGGATGAGTTAGCTGTGCAACATCGCAGATGTTGCGCAAGGTCAAAGATACCTCGCAAGGAGGAGAACCACACAGAAATCGGAAATAATATTACTTTATGTATTTTTGGGTCATTTTGGACTGCATTGCGCGGATTAAGGGTAATTTTGTTAGAAAGTAGTTAGACTGTTAGTTAAGTGGACAATGAATGTAAAGACTCAAAGCCTATAAATAGATGTTGATTGTAAGTGATAGAGAGAATCATAATCATGATCAGATAGCGATAGCCAAAGAAGGAGCATGATGTGACAGTGATCGTTGAATCTGGGTATGTAACAGAGAATTATGTTGATGTATCTGTGTTTTGCTGCAAAGATTAATATGATATGACGGATTTTTGAGGCAGAATCATTGTGTCTTTTTGTTGTTCTGAATGTGTTATGAATTTGTGAATGATGTGATGTTTCCTTACTGCAAATGATGTGATGATGTTAGATATATTTGCGCAGTATTGGTTCCATTAATAATATGGTATGTTGAATGATGATGCGATTATGTTTAATGTTGATATGTTGAATGATGATGTGATTCTGTTTAATGCATAAGTCGAATAGCTAAGATATGCTAAATAATGTCGCATTAAGTCCATAAGTAGATGCACAAAGTCATCCTTCTTTCGGCGGAAAAGTGGTTGCGTCAGCTCTCCCTTGAACATCTTGGGTGAGTATTCATCTACTCCGCAGATGTTTCCGTATGGGATAACACCCATCAGGGCCGGTCCTCAGGGAGATCACGGTGGGTTGGATGTCAACAAAGTGAGGAACCCCTATCGACTGGGTTTGTGTCAACAACCATCACTTGATCATCACAAGTCTGAGTAACTGCAACAGTCACCTGAATATCAGCAGTAGGCTTAGCAGCTGCAACTACTTGAGTGTCTAGCATCGAGGTCATCCGAGCTAACCTCTACTTTGATTACTGTGCTTCTTGCATCAATACTTTCAATTGTTGAGTAGTCTTTACCTCTAGAGTATCTTCCATGAGACCTTTTCCTTTGTCCCCATCATTATATGTCAGCATTAGTGGGGCAGCTGCTTTCTGGGCTTCTTTTTCCTCTATATCCTTTCTTTCTTTCTCAACAAGTTTTAGTTCCATTGCTTTGTAGCTCAAAACCTTACTTTTAAGATCATGTTGATATTGCATGATATGGTTATATTCATCTCTGCTCTTATCTCTTGCCAAGACTTCAGAAAAGGTATTTACTCCCTGATAGATGGAATCATCAGGGACATCTTCATGAGCATAACCACCCTTCATATGGTTTTGCTTAAAATGAGCATCAAGAAAACCTTTAGGATCATGTCTTCTTTTGGCAGCATAGCCCAATTTTAAAGCAGCAATCTTGTCACCCAATATTGTATCCCAAGTTGAAGTTGGGATGGCTAATGTCCCAAGGTTCAAGGGGAACTTAGGCCACCCCTTCCTTTTAGGACCAGTTAGCTTTAAATATACACCATCTATGACAGTCTGATAGGAAACTTCTTCGATGACCAACCTATTAGGAACTATCCTGGGTAGAAGATGAACAATATTGCTTCCCCAAACTCTGACATATGAGAAGGATTCACACACATACTAGTCACCAATTGTGGCAATGAAGGTTCTGGCTTCAACTGAGAAAGCAGGAGCTTGCTCTCTGAATATTTTAAAATAAATACTTCCAAGGAAGTGATCACAAATGTCATATATCAAAGGCACATAATTGTTCTCCCATAATGTTGAATGATAAATATGGTCAGGAGGGGATGATGGAGTCGAATTCCATCCCATATTGGGATATTGGAATTCTGCACAAAATACATCAATGACAAAAGCTGAAAAGAAGAAATGTGGCTTACTCAGAACCGGTGCTTTTTGATATGCTTGAATGGTTGTTTTGAGTTCGACTAACAAGATAGATGCCCAAGGGAATGACTCACCAGTTGTTAGAACATGATGGTCTACAGGAGCCCACTTATCTTTAAATACAGAACAGTTTGGGAGACCATACAGTCTGCATAGCATAGCAGCCAATAGGGAATAAGGTTCTCTAAACCAGGAAACCAGGTACAATTTATCATCCCTAGGCGTGAAAGTGTTAGGTTTATCATCCATGATTTTAGCATTTCATTAAAATTATACCTAGTCTTAGAAGATCCTAAGAACTCAGCCTTAAGGGGTTGCATAGATGGTTTAAGAGCATAGGCTCTGATAAAAACCTCGGGGCAGAATGTAGCCAATTGTGACCCTGTGTTGTCATTAAATGACTGGTCTTTAGGGTTTGCGTGGTTGAAAATCCATTTAAATGCATCAGTATAAGGAAAGATAGCGGGTCTGGCAGCAATGGCATGAAGTTGGGAATCCCTAATTTTCTCATATGCCAGCTGGTCGTTCTGGATGTTTGATAGGTCATCATTATCAAATATTGAGTAGATTTTGGACTAGTCTATTTGATAGGTTTCAGTAATCCTGTCACTGGTGTCCGAGAAGATACCAAAATTTGGGTCTTTGTTCAGCTGGTCTTTGTGAGGAGTCTTGGATCAAGTATTCCATGACATTTTGAAAGACTGAACAATTCTGGTAAATAAATAAATGAAAAATCAAAACTAATTCACAAACAGCAAAAACCGTAAATAATAGAAATGCAAAAATGACAAAAAAAAACAACCTGAATTAACTAAAAACGGTGAAAATGACCTCTGGTAAAACTTCGCAGTGAAAATCCACTCAACAAGGTAATTTTTCGAAAACGAAAATGATAAGAAAAAATAGAAAAAATCATATATTTATTGATTTTCGAAGGGTCAAATCTAAATCATAGGATGAAGACGAATCAACAGCTAAGATTAAGTTTTGCAGGATGCGGGGTCAAGTTGCGGGGTTTTATTTTGCATCTATATACATCCTTTCCGCAATCCGCAATCCGCAATTGCGGGTTGCAGGTTGCGAGATTGTAACTTTTAAAACCAATGAACAAAAAGGTTCCTGCAATCCGCAATTGCAGGTTGCGGGATGCAGGAACGCAAACCACCTTTTATTATAAAATAAACTTTATGCAATCTGCAATTGCAGGTTGCAAGTTGCAGAAGCACACAACACACTTTATTATTCAAACCACTTTCCGCAATCTGCAATCCACTATTGCACATTGCGGGTTGCGGAAAAAAGTTCAAAAACTATTTACAAAGTCTCCCCGCAATCCGAAAATTGCAGGTTGCGGGTTGCGGGATGACAAAGTTCCAAAAGGGAAAAACAAGCTCCCGCAGTCTGCAATTGCGGGATTGCGGGTTTGCGGGATGAAAATGACTTTGTGATAAAAATCAAAGCTTCCCGCAACTTCAAAAAAACAGTCAGAAAACTAGAAATTTTCAAAAGGGAAAAACCTAATTAAACCAAAACAATGCAAAGGAATAAAATCATAATAAACATGATTGAAAATACCCATAATGATAAAGGAATTCAAACCATTACCTTTTCATTAAATATATTGGGGCTCTCGTGTTCCATTAGAACATGGGATCCGTTGTACCTACAACACCCTCCCAATAACATAATGGTTGATATGTTATGGGATAAATACGTATGTTTTATTTTTCTTCCCCATCTTCCTCTATGGGAGATATTGTATGGTGCATATGTGTGAACAACAAAAATAATACATATGAAAATAGACCATCAGATACATTGTGTTTTGTGTATCAAAATGATTTCCAAAAATTTAAAATCACTTCTCATCTCCTCTCATGTATAAAGATAAATTAAAACGTAAAAGGGTGTCTCCTATTAGAGATTGAACAAGGATGACTTTTAAATCTAACAATACTCACCTATTAATGATTATCCAAAAGTGAGCTTAAGAATGGCCACTAATTAAATTAGCATTGGATAATATAATGTATGCTAAAGTTTTTCCAATAAGATCATGATCTAAAGTTGAAGAATCAATAGGAAGATGGATATGTTTTAGGTCACCAACCAAGGTCTAATTCTCCAAATGCATGTTTTAGACAATTGAAGTTAGGTACAAGTTCAAGGTGACTTTAATAGAGTACTACCACCATCATTATAACTTATCCAAACATGAACTCTATGTTATTTGATAATGTAAAATATGTCTTTCATACATGGATTACATAGCTGCATTGCAATTCACCCTTCAAGAGGATGGGCTCGCAAGGCATGTTTCTAAGGCACACAAATTATAAGAAAGGATTAAAACAAACATTCCCCTTGAACAGGTGGAAGGATACATTGAATTGTATCAACCATTAAATCATTTAATTTACAAGTATTACATGTAGCATCCCTAAATTATTTCCTTAACCATCTAACACAACCCATGAATTTTCTTTGCTCAATTAAAACATTCGGCAAGCCAAATTTAATCTATAACATCACCACATTGCATAATTTATATGAAAATATAAAACAATATGTTAAATTCTTACATTACCCATTAAATCCAATGCGCAAGCAAAATGAAAAAACATTCCAGGAAGAAGACATTCATGAACACTTATCTACAAACAATCCATGTCCACCGAATTGTTTTAGGAACCATTTTTCACCCAACCATAGAAATAAACAAATAATTTCACACCCAATCCAAACCATAATACCATGGGGATAAAGGAATTTCATACAAGGATTTAAACTCACTCAACCTAACCCATTACTCCCATGACAAGACATATGCTCACACTAGATCTCTCAAGACTCTTTTCTATCCATGAAACTAGGCATGGAAATCTCTTCCAACACCCACATAACACAATAAAGACCCAATTCTTCTCTACTTAATAATCCCTCAGAGTGCTCTTTCCTTACAGTGTTATTTAGTGTGTGTGGAAAGATCCCAATTTGTTTCCATCTTGTTGACACAGATCTATCGACAGGGTTTCACTTCGCACAATCGACTCAAACTCCCATAGATATCATCCCAAAAAGGTTTTACCCTTTCCAGCAACACCTGCAGAGTGAGTGAGGTCTCACCCGAGATACCTAAGAGGGCCACAGGAACCACATTTTCGTAGAGGTAAGAGGACATGCATCATTCACATTCAATCACAATCTACTCTGGAGATCGACATAATCATCATTCGCATCATTCACATCATTATAACACAATTGAAAGATTAATTAGATCTATGCAATAACATATTATTGAATCATATTTAACAAATCTAAGATACATAACACAACTGTGTTTTCATTCATGAAATATATTGAACCATACTGCGATATCAAACATTGCGATAAAACATATTCAATCACACTGCGACAATTTACAAAGAGACAAATACATAGACAAAACGATCCTTCTCATTACTCATCAGCTTGTCTTACACATCATAGAATCCACAGGGATACACATCCGCAGAACAGATCCAAGATATGATGTCCAAAAAGATATCAAAAAAATGCTCGATGCCAAAAATATGCCCTTAGGATTACAATGCTACTCCTATTTATAGGCTCAGTTGGTCGTTACACTTGGTCCACTTCCCAGATTGACTCATTAACTAATTAACTAATTACTAAATACTCTGCATTATCCACATTATTATGCTCCGCGACTGGTACTTTACCCTTGTCGATGTCCCTTTCATCGCTGAATGTACTAAAACTTATGCGCCTTAGCCCCATGCTAACAAGGCCCCAACACAAACTTGTGGCTAGCGCTCGATCCACCTTAGCTGGATGTTGTTGGTTCATTCACCTCCATTTTGAACTCATCATTGGTTGCCTTGATTTGGTTGACAACTTCCTTGGCTGTGGCTTTGAGAATTGTCCAGTATTCTACTTATTTCTCTGTTGGGTGCTCACCTCCTGTCTGCTGCACTTTATCTGTATTTATTTGTGTCATTACTAGCATCGCTGCGACCACCAATTGATCTGATTTCGTCTGCAGCTCATCCAAGTGTGTTGTTCTTTTTTGTTTCCTCGTTCGTGCCTTGTTGACACATTGTTGTAACTCTTTCAATTATGTCTCCTTCGTTATCTGCGCCAGTAGGGGCATCACCTTAAACAATCCCCTCAATGCCTATAACTGCTCCTCTGCCTCGCCAAGTTTCACATTAAGATGGTGCAACTGCACGTCTTGCATGAGACTTCCCCAAAACTGTGACACTTCTTCCGCGATCTTCTGTGCCGCCTTCTCCAATTCCATGATCTCTGTCGCACCCTCCTCAATGGTGCTCTTCCTTTCTTCAACTTGCTTTGGTGGTGTGCTTGGCGCCTCCCTTGTTTGTAATTCCTCATTCTCTTTCCGAATATCTGCGATGACTACACCCAACCTTAATGCCTTAGCTTCCGCAAGCATGTATTTTCCTATTTTTGGTGCATCTTCGCATGCAATGGAGATGGCATGTTCCAGTCTCCTTCTATCCTCCACCACATTTTCCCTTTCATCCATTACCACCTCTTTCTCCTCATGAAGTTTTTCAACCTCCGCTTCAATGCTTCGTACTTGCCGCTTATAGGTGACCATTTGATCATGCACTGATGCTTCGCGGTCATTGATCTCTTTACTCACCCCAGTGTGAGTGCGATGTAGCATAAACATAGGAAACATATTTAATTCTATGTCGATGGTTCCTTGTCCTCTCAACGTGGCATCCAAGTCTTCATCTCCTGTCGTGATCGCACTAGGTAACACCAGTACAATCTGCCATTGAGTTCCAAAATCCACATCAACCCTCCTCACTTCTGACGCCCTTAAATCTGCTTTTCCTAGCTGCAGCTTCGTTTCCATTATTGCAGTGCTCAACGTCTGCAATAGCTGCGACACTTGGTGAAAGTATTATGCCGCATGTTGTGTTACTTTTGCGCAGTTCTGTTTTTCCATAGTCGTCAATTTCTCAAGTAGTTGATTCATTTGTTCATTAGGGATACCAACATTAGTACTCCCCCTACCTCTCTCCATGCAATGCTTCGTCCTGGATTCCTATCATTGGGCCTCCAGTTCTGAATTTGTCTAGGTATCTGTCGATGCCCCATCATGGCTCACTGTGCGTGATTGGTCATCTACACCTTCATCCTCCTAATCTGATTCCTTTGTTTCTTCTTGAGTCTTTGGTACATCTAGCGACTTCCCATCCTCTGGGTCTGATAGTTGATCTTCACCAACTGGAACCTTCCATTCCTCTAGCCATTCCTCCACTATGGCATCCAGTTCTCCTTCGCTCAACTTGTATTGTGTCATTAGCCATTGCTTTTGTGGGCTTGTGAGCACTTGGATGAATATTGCTTGAGGTCCCACAATAAGCCTTGCAATTCTCCTATGCTTATTCACTACATATTTCGTTATTTGCGGAATCTTCACTGTGCCTATTCGCATCTCTTCTAAATACATATAAAACAAAATATTATTACCTTTTTTCCTTTCCTTGTCGTTCAATGCCCATAAGTTCTGGTAGCTTTCCCCTCGACACACCTTGATTGTTTCTGTCTCCATGCCCTGGTATTGTGGTGACTCCATCCATGCAAACAGTGCAATTAGCAATAAGAGCCACTAGTATGTGAAGTGATTACCCTTCACTTGTGCTGCTACCGCGTCCTCCATCAACTCATTGAGTAAAAATAGCAACCAGTTCATTTTAACTCCGGCCACGCACTGCTCCGTCGATGTTATTACCCCTAATTTACACTGGTTGGGGGGGTTATTTAT
Source organism: Larix kaempferi (assembly GCA_027924585.1). NCBI lineage: Eukaryota > Viridiplantae > Streptophyta > Pinopsida > Pinales > Pinaceae > Larix > Larix kaempferi. Next base: position 1,982,684 of record BSBM01000430.1, on the reverse strand, counting down.
CACAATATTAATGGCCAATAACTTTGTCGTGACCCTAAAAGCTCTATCATTGATTGTGTCGATCAAATATCCTTGGGTTTTTTTCTCCACCCCATACTTTTCCTTCATCTTCGCAGCTAGCGATTTTTCATTGTCCTTCCCTTGGAAGTACTACAATAGATCTACCCCGACCTTGGGTAATCTAGTGATATATGAAATGAGAAACACGGTGATTGGAATCTTCCTGTCCAGCCATAAGTATCCGCCGTGAAAGCATACCCACAGTTTCTTATGCATGCGTTCACCTCCACCGATCTTCTGAAATGTGGCATGTGAATAATTGATAGGAGCCCTGATTGCTCCAACCCTAATTCCCACTGCATTGGATCCACAATAATTGGGCCTCCATATTCATGTTTTCTCTCTATAAATGTGCACTAAGTGCACTCTGGATACGCCAAGATATCATGATCACTGTATTGCAGTATTTTTATTCGCTACAATACATCGCTAGTGGTATGGACACCCTTCGGTGTTGCTGGCTCAATTATGGTATACTTAGTATTATTTCCAAGTTGTATCATTGGAGCCCCTTCCTTCCACGATGGCACATACCCTGCAATGTCCGCTACTATCAGACCTTGTTTCCTTCCCCTTTCTGCTGCCATTTTTTCTCCCATGGCATCTGATGTGCCTGCTTCTCCTCCTGTCATTGTAGCCCTTGTCGAGGGACAGGTAGTCTTAGTTATTTTTTCTATATTCGTCAGTCGATTGGCGCTTCTCTTCTTCCTGAATGTCCGCACTGGTGCAGACGCAATTTCTAGTTATTCTTAGTTGATGGTCTCCCTTGCTCTAGGTTGTTCCTGTGTGCTCGTGCTGGATATTACTTGTGCCATTGCAACTTTCTAAATTCTCACAATTCGCTCTTAAGCTTTGTTCACAATTCTCACAATGCACAATGGATCAACTTGTCCATTTGTGTAAGCTTTTATAGCTTTTATTTCCCGCTCCCCATCCATCAAATCAATTTTGGACAATGATTTCCAAATCCCCGATCAATTTACCAAATCATGTGCACTCATTGGTCATTAATTGCATCTTCATCAACTTGTGTCGCCGTCCGCTGCATCTTAACTACTGCATTTATTTCCTGATTTGACCAATTCGCACTTCGACAGATGTCGACAGGCCCCAAAATTTGTCATTGTTTTATCAACAAACATATGAATTATGACCCTATCCCAGTTACTTCGATACCTGCAAGAACTCAACTCTAGTTTCCCCATTTTCGAAAAATTAACTTTCCTTGTCGTTGTGCTATCGACGGACTCCCAAACTTCGCAGTGTACCTGTTTCAATTTTCATTTTCTCTTTTTCATTTTTTTCACTCATTTTCTATATTCCTCAATGGCTCTATGACATGTTTTTTCGATAGGGATTTAGCCAGCTTCCATTCCCTAAATTTTTCAGAAGTGTTCCATCTAACTTTTGCAACTAAACTACACCTCCGTTAGTAATGAAATTTATAATGTATGGACCAAGACAATGCATCTGGAGTTTACCTAGGTGTTTTGCAAACTTACTGTCGTATAGGAGAACCATATCTCCATGCTGAAATTTATTTTCCTTTACATGGTGATCATGCCATGCCTTCTATCGATCGTTTTCTAATTGCTGATGAAATCTCGCATTGAAGAGATCTTCTTCAAGTTGTAATAATTGCGCCAATATTTCTTCAATGGCCCCGTCATCACTCATTCATGTCATTGCTGCTATGCGCAGACTGGGGACGATGTATTCCATAGGAATCACGGCTTCTTGTCCATATACCAACTTAAAAGGGGTCTGGCCTGTCAATATTTTGCATGTTGTCCTGTAGTCCCATAATATTGCAAGAATCTGCAAGTCCCAATCGTCGCAGTTTCTATCGCATACCTTAGTGAGCGCGTTCTCCAATATTTTGTTTAGTGCTTCAATTGCTCCATTTTCCTGTGGGTGATATGGGTTAATTTTTCTATGATGGAAATTAAATTCCTCAGTCATTGCTCTGATGGTCTAATTGATGAAATGTGTGCCTTGCTTGCTCATCAATATCTTTGGACACCCAAATCTAGTGACCAAATTTTCAAAGAAAAATCTTGTTGTTGTCGCAGCTGTACAACCCTTCACTGGTGCTGCTTCAGCCCATCTTGTTAAGTAGTCAGTCATAGTAATGATATACCTTGCACCTATATTTCTTCCTGGTGGGTTAATGGGTCCCACGAAGTCTAGTACCCATTTGTCAAAGGGTTTTAATGTCAATTGAGGCACTAAGGGCATCTCATTCCGTCGCAACGGTTTCCCCGTTCTTTGACATACGTCATAGCTATTAGCATAATCTGTTGCATCACCATGCACTGTTGGCCACCATAATTTCAATGTCCCTTGTTAGGAATTTTATTAAAATGTCAATTTTTCACTTTTTTCCCCTAGTTCGACCTTTGACTAGTTTTGAGCTCTAGGTCCCCAAATTGCTCCAATTGCTCCCAAATATTCTAAAAAAGTATATGGATGATTTTATAACATAAATATGTGTTTCAAGGATACTTTTATACCTTTAAAATACTTCTACAAATCCTCTCTCAATTCTAGCCAATGTAGGCAACTTTACTAGTAATTTCCCTTTGACTAGCAGTGGTCTCTAGGTCTCAAATTGACTCCAAATGCCTTCAAATATTCAAGGAAGGTGTATGAATAATATTAGGACTTGAATATGATGTTAAGTGATGAGATATGGCCACCAAAAGGCCTCTGCAAACTCTCTTAATATTCTGGACCAAGTATGTAATTTTACTAGTAAGTATTGAAAATGGCTTCCCAAATGCCTCCAAACCCACTCAAATTTATGAACAGAGGTAGGGGATGTCTCAATTATTTTATTAAGGTCTCATGTGCATCATTAATTTATTATTATATTTGTTCCAACCCTCTTCCATTAAGCTACAAAAATCACCAATTCGACCCTTGGGGAAATGGCACTATTTCTTCTCCCAATGCAATTAAACTGAGTAAAACTACTTCAAATGCTCAAGTATAGTACATGAAACTTGTAAAATACATACATGGAAGTCTATTAATCATAAATGTATCATATAAACATCCATTCATTCGAAATCATCAGCATTCTCATGCTATACATCAATGTAGTGGGAAATGGCATTGTTCTTTCATTAAAAATGAGATTTATACATTTCTACTTGGAATTTAGACCTGAAAATTTTTGGAGATGAATAAAATAGTATTTAATTCATATAAAAAAATAAATGGGGCATTAGAAGCTCCCCCAAAGAGTACAATAGCTCACCAAAAACGCCCTCCCTCAAGGATCAAGAATATGCCATCAAAACTAGAAATGGTTGAGAGAATGTGTTGCAATAGAAGAAACCATGAGCTGCCCTGTAGCTTACACCTGAAAATAAATACTCCATTAAAGCTCCAAATGAAAGGTCTGAATGGCCTTTCCAATTACCAACTTGGATGGGAATCTTTCACCCTCGAAATTGGCTAAGGCAAGAAACTAGTCATCGGCCACTAGCTCTCCCTCTTCACAAATGCAATTGCAAATTCTACAAATGATCAAAAGATGGTTTCATTATTTTTTATTGACATTTATAAAGTTCTAATGTCATCCATGCATCAAATTCCTTCCAAGAGACTCATTCCAACTCAAGTTGGGAAGAGATTCCAAAGAACGCCACTTGTACAACAATTCCTAGTCTCCCACTTCCACCAAATCACATGTGGAAGCATCTTAGCTGCCCTAACACCCTTGAGCGCCCTCTTGGAGTCTATTTTTATCCCTGACATGTCATATATGTCATATTTCAGCCTTCAGGTCTGATTTGTGTCATAGGTGTCATAGCATCTTCATCATTGTTTTCATAGAGCTAGGGAATCTAGCCCAAGTGTCTCACTAGCTCCAAATTGCCTCTTCCTCTTCCATGGGAGTTACTCTTCCTCTATATTTCGACCTCATTGAATCATGAAAAGTATTATTGAACTTATAACTCATCCCAAGAACATTAGGCTTCCCATAGATTCGAAATTGCAAGAAGAGGAAGCCATGTGGCACATACATTCTAGCTTGTGTGGGTCCCACTTCCTCCATGTGTCTTCATGATGAAATACCACTTTGATTTTCACTTGTATATATTTATTTACTTCCTTTATTAAATATTTATTCCATCCTAATGTTCCAACATCATTTATTACCCCCATTATTCACAATCCCAAAGCTTCCACCCCAAACCTAGGAAACTAGTAATTTCCCTCCTTGGCAATTATTTGACCTTTAGCATCAATTTGACAAACACTAATGAATATGGCCATGGTGATTAGGCCATTGTGACCCAATGCCACTTTTGGGACATGACAATAATCCATCTCTAAATATCTTCCTGGAGGTTTTGCGTCCTCCATAATGCCCTCCTGCGATCCCACTGTGAGCTTCTGCCAACACTCTTTCGTGTTCATGTGGAAGGACACATCGACGAAGAACTTCATCTGGCCCCATCTTGTATAGCTAGCCTGCAATTAGTTGAAAATTAGTGGACCTGATGACTAATTGTTTCTTCTAATTGGCGGTGAAATCCTCAGGTGGTTTTCACGTGGTCAAAAACTAAACAATCTGTTCATAATCGTCATCGACCATTCCAATTCTAAATAGTTGTGAATCAGGCAAGCCTTCATCGATGCTACATGGTTCTTCACTTGATTCAATCCTCGACAGATGATCATGTCCTGCATTCAATCGCCCTGGTTTCACGATTATTTTAAAATCAAATTCTTGAAATAGTAGTAACCATCGACAGATATTCCCCCCCAACACAGGCTTGTTGACCAAGTACTTCAGTGCTGAGTGGTCCGTAAACAATTTGAAGTGGCAGATAGTGTCGAAATTTTTGCAACACATTTACCATCGTCAGGCCTTCTCTTTCTGTTTTTGTATAATTCTTCTCTGCAGTTGATAACTTCCTACTCAAAAATGTGATTGGGTGGTTGATCGATCCTTCTCCAGGTTGGGCCAATATCACCCTCAGCGCTACTGACGAAGCATCTAAATGGACGTGGAATTTTTTTTCCAGTCGGGGAAGACTAATATTGGTGTCACGACCATCTTTTCCTTTAATATGTAGAGGATCTTCTAACACTCGTTGTTCCATTCAAATTTTGCATCCTTCTTCAACATCTTCTCCATGGATGCAGTGATCGCTGCATACCCCCTGATGAACTTCCTGTAGTGTCCTGTATGGACCAACGTGGCCCTCAACTGCTTTACTATCGTTGGTGCTAGTAAGTTAACAATGATGGAAATCTTGGTTGGGTCGACCAACATACCTTCTTTGCAGACAATGTGTTCCAATAGGATACCAAATGGTGCACAAAAGATACACTTCTTTAGATTCAACGAGATCTGATGCTGTCGACATCTTTCGAGCATCATCTTGAGACTTGAAATGTGGTATTTAACCAACCCATCTACGGTCCAATAATCCATATACACTACCAGAAACTTGTGAATGAAATATTTGAATGCAACGACAACTAATCTTGAGAACATTGCAGGGGCATTCTTGAGACCAAAAGGCATTACTGTATATTTAAAGCATCCCCACTCCATCATGAAGGTGGTATTGTGTCGATCTTCCTTCGCAATCTTGATCTGGTGGTATCCTGAGAATACATCTGTGAAATTAAACCTCTTTTCCTCCAACACCTTTAAGTACTTCGTCAGTAAAGGGTGTGGGGAGTGGATCATGAAGGCATGCATCATTCAACTTCCTCAGATCGACGCAAATCTGAATTTCACCAGTATTTTTATTTTGGAAAACCATTGGGATGATCCATTCTGACTCTTCGATAGGTTCAATGATCCCCGTGCCCAACATCCGCTCTATCTCATCCTTCACCCTCTCTTTGTATCTAGGGTTCAATCTATACGATCGTTTCTTCACGGGCTTAGCATCAGGTTTAAGAGGGATCTTCATCTCCCCCAAGTCCCTATAAATTCCCTTCATCTCATAAAACTCCATCGGGAACAAATATTGAAATTCATGCAGTACGTCGGTGACCTTTCCAATTGTTGAATCATCCCAATAGTCTCCAATACTAGAAAACTTGGGATTTTCCACTTACCCAATATTTACCTTAATTTTCAATGGCTCTTTGAATTTGTCAAATGGCATATCTGGTGCTTCAACATCACAGATTCCGTCTGACTCTGGTACATAGACGGCCCTAGGATATTCCTCGTCATTAGGTCCTCCTGACACATTGTAACACTCCATAATCATTTGTGGTGTCACAATCCATTGTAGTCCCATTGGTCATTCGGTTGAAACTATCTCGAGTACCTTTCTGCGGATTTCCTGCAACGTGTAGTGAATGAAAGGATTCTTATCTTCGAAACTGAAAGTGTGACTGAAGCTAGTGGTCAATTCATCCCATGTTGTCGTTCCTCATCACATTTCTACGGAGATGTACTAGCTCCGCGAAACTTCATTTAGCATATGGATGAACGCATGAACCCATTCCTGCTTCGGCCTCATTCCCCATTCAATTTGAAACTCTCCTAGATGATCCCTTGGATCACTTCTTCCATCATATTTCTTTCCTCTATAGCATTCGTCCTCCCCAAATCTTACTTCCATCAATCATCGACATAGTTTCCAACTTGCTATCGATGTCTTGTGTGCAGCCCACCATCTTGCTGGAGTAGCCTTCAATGCTTCTTCTAGTGCCAGCGGGACCTGTAGTTTTGATACTCTGTATTCGAATTCATTGATAAAGATTTCCAATTTAGGTAATCCTTCATATGTCAGCAAATCACATACTTCTGTCGCTACCTATCTCAATGACTTAATGATTCGCGCACACTTTCTGAATGATACTTCATGCAACCAATTCTGCTATTTTTTTAGTGCCTCGTCATAGTCTGAAGATGCTGAACTGATACTTCACCACCCCAATTCTCCATCGGCGGTGGGATTGACGTAATCTTCTGAAACATTGTAGACATTGTCCCATCCTTCCAGGAAGTCATCTCTCATTGGTTCCATGTATTTCTTCCCTTCATGCGGATCAAGTGAGGCAATTACCCTCATGTTGGTGTTCTCAAAAGACATTGTCCTTTTCTTGAAATTAATAACTTCCAGGTTTTCCATCGCCCAATCTATCCCCAATAGCGCAAGGTATGGGCTAGTGTTGTCGACTGTCTCTAAGATGTCGAAATCTGCGTATGTCTTCAGGCCTTCTATTTCGACAAGTAGATGAGGAAATCAACCGATTGGTTTAACTTTAATCTTATTTTCCAATCGAAGCTGCATGGGGGACCACACCAAATGGAAATTCCCCATAATTTCCCATGTTTTCTTGGTTAGGATATTCACATCCGATCCTAGATCCAAAATGATAGAATCTACATCGTATGCAATAATCTAGGCATTGATCGTCATTTCCCTTCTCGTTTTCTTCTTATGCAACTGGTTTACTATGCAATCCTGTCGCCATTCTTCATGTTGATACAATAAAGTAGCTATCTCTTCCAATGCACCTTGATCCTTCGCTAATGTCAAACAACTTTCAAGAAAACTTTTTAGAGCACTAACTTTCCCTGGCGACCACTGGGAATTTGTCGTATCAAAAATTGGTGTCATCTCATAGGTGGGTTCTTTGTGGATTATAGGTGGTGAGTTACCATTATTCCTTATCAGTGCATCTCGTGCTTCCAAAAAGGTTTTTTTTTGTGCTTCAACATCAAATCTTACCTACTTCTGAGTTGTACGTCATATATTTGGCAGTGGCCTATCTTCTTCTGTCGCAGCTCCTTTGTTGGTTACTATTGCGACATTTACTGGTCGAATTATTATCTCCGTTGATATATTCTTCACATTTGGATTAGGATTCTGGTTCATTTACGGTGGTGGCGTTTTCTTAGCCTGCCACTTCGTGATCAATTGTGGACATTCTTCGACAGTGTGATCAACTGCATTACAATAAGTACACTGAGGTGCTGGATTCGAAAAATCCATCTAATAATGTCCGATCTGTCCACAATTAAAGTAGGTAATCAGTCCTCGACCTCAACCAAATATTCCTCCATGACCAAAGCCTCCATTACGACCACCATGAAATCCCCTTATGAATCCTCCTCGTTGCTGATTGAAATGATGCTGATTATATGGTGGTGGATTATACTGCGGTTGATTGTAATGCGGGTGCGGTTGATTATACTGCGGGTGCGGTTGATTATACTACAGCTGTGGGTGAGGTCTATCAACCCACTGTTGCTCAACTCCCTTCATGAAGTATCTGCAGTTCTTTCTTGGAGAAAATCATATGCTTTGCAATATTTCTCCTCGTGGCCGACTGATCGACATAAGTTATAGAAAATATTAGCCACCTGTTGCAGCTGCAACTTAATCCTCAATTTTTTCTTGAAATTGTGGGGTCCCTCCTTTATTTTTTCAGAGTGTATTTATTCCTAGAAGAGTCCCACCCTAAAACTAAGATTTTTTCCTAAGAATCAAGCAAAGAAGGACATTTTTTTACTAAGTAAAACCCATTTTTTCGAGCCGAAACGGTCAAGTTAACTCACCTTTTAGAGCCGAAATGGTCGGAGTAGAAAACCTATTTTTTGAATAAGTCCCCATTTCAGAGAAACTCGTCCAATTCAACCGACACATTCGGAGCAACTCAGAGAGTGCATCCAAAATGGTCGGAGCTTTGTTAAGTTCGCTCCGAAATAAAACTTAGAGTTTTTCGCGCAGACGGTTGGAAGAAAACAAAGAGTTGCGCCGAGCATTTTGGCGATGTATCCTCAGTCACGCTAAAATGGTTAGGCGGAAACATCCCAGTCACACCGATGGACACTTGGAGAATGCTGCTAAGGGTCGTGATCCATTTCGCATCGACTTGGCCAGTTCCGCCGAAACATGAAAACTCACCAACGAGAAAAGGGAAAGCGAGCGCCGATGCAAGATTGCAAAGGAAAGCTCGAGAAGCAAAAGCATAATTTTTTCGGCTAAAATCAGAGAAGGGTGACGAAACAATCACAAGAGAACTACAAAACTTGAAAAATGGCGCCAATGGAACTTGTGAAGTGATGTCGAAAGCTGTCATCGACACAATTTTTGAAACTTTGTCGACACGTTTCATGAAAACTGAACAAGTCTCGCCGAAACGATCGACGGATAAGTTTCAAAGGCAGCGACTCGTTGGTATTTGGATGTTGGAACGGGTTTGTTAATAAATGACCCCACCAACCCCATTACCTTTTCATTTAATGATCCCACCAACCTCGCTTTAATGGCTAGGTTTTGATTTTGTTATATATAGTGCAAAAACATTGTTTGTTTGGCATTGACAAAACGTTGTTCTCAAGGTTCTCGCTTCCACCAATCTTTGGACGCCAAGACACCATTTTCAACTTTTTCTCATGACCATACCAAGACTAACAGGTAGGCCACTGCCCTACCTTAGTGGTTGTTTTTATTGTTGGCATTTTCATTCAGTTTTTACCATTGCTTTTGGTGTTTTTCACTATTAGCATTTGGTAGTTAAAACCATGTTCATTGTCGGTTGAGCATTTTTAATCACGGACCTCGTGTTAGTTAACTGTCTCAACCCAGGGCTTACGAGTTCACCTCGTCTAGTTTTCGCTTTCAGTTTTAATGCAAAACCCAACGGATTGTGGTGTTAATTTGCCACGGTTCATTTTTCTTAGGATAGTTTCTTCCAGTTTTCCCCTCGCTTCAGTATTGTCAAGCCCACTATTAGAACGAAGCTAGACAAAAAATACAGCGTTTTCCTCGAAACACTTAACCCTGCATCACCTCACATGGAAGAAACTGTTAAGTACAAATTTAAACAGTCCAGTTTTAGAGTGGTTTTCTTCCTTTGAGCATTACTATTTTTAATATTTCCCTTCTATGCATGTCGGAGTTTGGTTTTACGCACACACCTTTCGGACAGGATTGAAACTTAAACTTTTGTCAACTAACCCCAATGTTTGTTTCAGAAGCTTTAGAATCAACCAAAAAAAATTCATGAAAAAGAATTTTAGTTGAGCATCCTTAGTTTGTTCTCATAATTATATATGAGCCTTTCACATACCATTGCGGTTTTAAGCTAAACAAGCATTAGTAGATTTTACCAAACTACATGGAAGTTATGATTCTCTCAACTTAACCTATTATCAGTAGTTTGAAAGAAAATTGATTTGCAATCTTCTATTTAAGTTACTTATACAAGTTTCTTCTTTTCATCAAGATTTGAAAATTCCTAAGAAGGGTGCCAAGAAGAAATCTAAGGTAACCGAAACAGAATCGGACGTGGATATTGTATTGGACACCAAGATAGAAACCATGTTCAAAGATACAAAAGAAGTTTACAGGAGTTGTCCTTGAATTCAAATGGGGGGAATTGTATCAGGTGATTCGAAACCAGGATATCCTTGATGCAACTCTCGAAGAAATGATCTTGTATCAAAATATCAAGAGGTCAGGCATCACCAAAGAGGCCAACACATCCAGAAATTTTTCCCTGCTCAGAGGTCATTGGATGGATCCTGCCACAAGCTAATTCCGCATCAAGAATCATTTCTGACACCAAAGGGGAGGCATTTGCCTCATTCCACCCAGCTCATATAGCAGTGGCATACAAGCTACCGCCAGCCCAGGTCATGTTAACTGAATACTGGATCAAAGGTATAAACATGGACCCTTTGTAATATGCTAATAAAATGATAGTATCAGGAAGGCAGCTGCAACAGAAAGCAAGCAGAGAATATGAATGTCAAAGCTTGAGGACCCCTTTCAGAATTATATCTCTGATGATGAGCAGAAATTTTCAGCAAGGTAGATGGGACTATCTACAAGCTATATTCGGTACCTCTAATTTACTACATAGCCTTCCATGGAAAAGTTTTTAATTGGGCAGACATCATCTCGTACAGCCTGTCATCATAAATAGTAGCTGCACAAGGAGGTTTAACCCAAAAGAAGGTAGAATTCTACATGTCTTCATACCTCATAGATTGCATATTATCTAGGCACCCATTTCCTAAGTTAGGGTGCATATGGAATGGAACTGAATCTCCGGTCTACGTGGCTTATTAGATCTTGTGAGCCCATAGATATGCAAGTCATTATAAACTCATATGTGAAGATTTCATCATGTGTCTCTACTGGATAATTTTACATGAAAAACCAAACTTCTTGTCTAAAAATGCAATGGCAATCATAAATGGATACAGGGACTACTAATTCTCACAAGAGGGAAGGTACATCAGAATGTTTGGATGTTCTCAAGCTCCATCCCTTTTGCCGAGATATGAAACTGATTTTGTGGTCCATAAGGAAGCAATAAGGCAAGTTTTCATTAATGGGATTGGCAGGTTCCTGCATGATCAAAAGAAATCTTCATTCCCTCCTTTTCCTTTCTGTATCGAGGCATACAAGTTCTCCAAGGTTAAAACTATCGGAGTTTTCGCTTAAGATTTAGAATCATTTCATTTTGGCGGAAAGAGTTTTGCGAGAAATGATAGCGACGACAAAGTTGTTGAGCATTGTGCATCGATCAAAATACATTATGAATATGCCAATCACTTCGACAAGGAAGAAGAAGTGTATTGGAATGCAAGCAACATGACCGAGCTTAACAAATGCTTTCGTCGCAAAAGCGGAGCTAGTTCCAGTACTGTTGCTAAGGATGCTCAGAAAAACTAGATTAAGTAGAAAGGAATCTTAAAGAAGAAGCAGAAAGGCTACGAGCTGAAGAGGCAAAGAGACAACAAAAAGAACAGGCCGAGAGGTAAGAAAGAGAGGCTGCTAAGGAACAACAAAGAGAAGTAGAAAGGAATCTCAAGGAAGAGGAAGAACGACTATGAGCTGAAGAGGCGGAGAGGAAAGAAAGGAAGCTGCTAAGGAATAATAAAGAAAAGCTGAAGAAGAGCTGAAAGAAGCGGAAAATGCAAGGAAAGAGGTAGAGAGAAAGGAAGCAACTGAGGAATTGAAAAGAAAAGAATAAGATGATCGGTTCAAGCAAGATGTGGATAAACAAGGAACCCAAATTGAACACAAGATTCCACAACACATGGATATAGATCCACCTGAGGTGTCCAGTTTACCGCTCACCGGAATCCACCTCCCATTTAATGAGCTTAGACTCACCCCATTCACCGCATCAAAGCAACATACTGTATCCATATTGGACACAATATTTTTTTATTCAAAAATAAATACCATCAAAAGGAGATCAGAAAAGAGACTGAAATGGGAGCCCAACCCGATGTCATTTATGTCCAGGAAAGCACAATCCTAGAGGGTACCCACAGGGACCCTAAATTCATCGCATCTGTCAACATAGTTGTTGTATAAGCAAGTGCAGATAATGTTGACAAATTGATGAACGATGTCGAGTGCAAGGAGAAGATGTTGAAATTGAAGGACAACTTGGTAAAGGAGTGGGGTGAAAGCATAGAGATGAAAAGGAAATTTGAGGCCACATTATCTGAAAGAGACAGATTGTTGTCCGACTGCCAAAATCTGGATGTAGAGAAAGAAGCATTAGCGGTACAGTTGATGATAATGGAGGGAGAGAGGAGTGATTTTGAAGCACGGATCAAAGACCTGGAAGCGAGAGAGTTAGTGGAAAACCAGAAAGATGAAGAATTCAAAATTCAAGTGGATGAATTTTCAAGAGAAAAGGAATCTCTGGCAGAGCAGCTAGAGCTGGCCGATAATAGAAAGCAAGACATGACTCTGTTTTTTGAACAAGCATGCAAAATTCAGGAACAAATATATTGCTCTCAGGAAGTACTCATAGAAGAAATATACAAGATGAAGGTGATAGCAGCAAAGTCACTAGCATTCAGGAAAATACTGTTGGGTATTGCAGATAAGGTTAAGAGCTAGATGGCCTGGAGAGAAACCAAATTAGAATACCTTGATAATTTGCCTCCAAATACAACAGCAGACTTGAAGTCGGAGATGGAACTTCTAGAAATTTGCAGGAATGCTTCTAGGAGACTAAATAATTGTAATACCCCCATTTTGACCCTTAGGAAATATTGGCTTTTAATGTAAATATTGTATACATGCGATGTATGTTTCCCTAGCGTGGAGCTCAAGGCCAAGGCCCCGCTAGTGAATGCTCGGATTTTATTTAAAATGGACAAATATTTGATATTATGGTGTCCATGTGCTATTAAGCCATGGAATATTGTAAATTGATGTAAATATTTAATATTTCAATAAAATACCAAAAACTGGCTATGGGAGCAACTAATCAGAGGGGGCCATGTGTATTCCACTAGGGAGTGGTGAGGGGGATTGTGGGATGAACCATATGCTTCCAAATGTCATCTTGATAACCCATTTGACTTTCCTTGCTGACATTTATTTTTGTTGCAAGGAAGTAGTTGAAGAAAACAATCCATGGCTTCAATGGAGCATGGGCAACCCAGAAATTCGTATGGCAGAGTATGGGCTCTGTTTCCTTGAGCCACAAGTCACTCTACCTCCTGGGAATTCATTTTTCCTTATTCCCATTCCATTTTTTATCATCCAAGCTTCAGTTTTCATCCATTACACACTGCCAACAGTGAGAAAAACCAGAAAATCGAAACTGTGAATTAACCCATGTTTTGAAGTGCCATAAACACCCAGAATTTCGGGGTGGACAGTAAAATCCAATGGGGTATCCATAGACATGAACCTTGGGACAAATTTGAGAGTGTTAGATTCCCAAAAATCCAATTACGGGATTGAGTTATTTGGCCACCGAATTGAGAAAATCCAAGTTGGATTGTTTGGACAGATATTGGGGTTGCTTGATAGACCCAGTGAATTCTAATATCTCAAGGAATTAGCAGTTGGACCTTTCTATTGCCACCCTGAATAGCACTGGAGGGAAGGGACGCCCGAGGGACTGTGCAGCAGAGAAGGGTACCTTCCTTGTGTTGGGTGTGGTAGGTATTGTGGGTGCCACGAATGTTGAGTTTAATTGAGGTGCCTGTAGCTCTGTGGATGAGCTCACTAGCTTAGCATACTCCTCCTTTTTCTCTTGCATGCTTGATAAACCCAACTATGTTTTGGCTTAGCATGAATGTTTGTGTAAAACTATGGTTGTGAGTGAGCCTCTTTAGATCCTCCTTAGTGGATACACAAACCAACTCGAGGGTGATCTCTCAGCTGAAAGAATATAGGCTGGACAGAGATCTATGGTTGGGTGGAACGTTGCTCTCACATAGCCAATTGTTTGGACAGCTTCATCACAAAGATAAGTGTTCCATGTAGTTAAATTACGATCATTCTTTGTTATGTCCTGAATGTTAATTATTCATGTTAATGGAATGAAATGATTGTCTTAATATGGTTGGCATGAATTATGTGCATAGCATGGGGATGCGATTGATTCTCTGCATGTTGCTTCATCATCTTCTTGGGATAGATATGTTGATGCATTTCAGTTTGTGTGTGTGTGAATATGTTTTAATTCCGCTGTATAATTTAGCTATGCATTCATTTTTAAACCGTGAATTTAGTCTTATGGATTTTAGGGAGAAATTAGGCACCCCCATGTTGCAGTCATGTTCCCTCCACGGGACAAGATGATGGGAGGGGACGTGACAGTAATGACACTCCGAAGACTATTCAAAAGTGATAGGATTTTTACGAGAAAATCCAGCAAGTTCATGAGAAATGTCACCTCTCTCTGCTCCCGAAGATGAATGAGCTTCCTTTAAGAGACCATTGCATGGCAGAACTGCGGAATGGGTTGCAAGGAGAATTAGACTACATCAGAAAATTGGACGCTCTCACAGAAGAAGACATCCACCACTTTATAGGACAAACATCTATACATGCTTATTTTATGGAAGATAGTTGCATGGCTGCAGCAGCAGGATTGGCGCATATTAAGACTCAGTTGTCATATCATGAAGTTTCCTTGCAAGTATTGGATCCTGTCATGTTTAATGTCATAGCTGAAGAAGCTAATGCGTGGGCAGGATACATGTCCAGTTTAGCAAGGTCCACCTAAATATAAATTGTAAATATCTTTTTGTATTTTCTGATGTAAGCACTAAATGGCAAAGTTTGGGAATTCCTAGAGGACAAAATTTTTGTAAGATTAATAGGGGAATAGAAGAAAGAGAAAGGGATTTTTGTTGGTGAATCAAATGCTAGAGACATTTTTTGTAATATAACTACTCTTTGCTAATGAGAAAGGATTGGTTTGCTGGGGAAAAGCTTGCATTGTTGTTTGTCTGGAATGTGTGACCGCTGGAACATAATTCTTTATTTTTCTGCATCTATCATACTGTGAGATCTTCTAATTCTGTCGAATTATTTCAATGATGATGAATGGTTTCCTTATTTCATGCAAATGGTTATGTATAATAGAGTAATAAATTTCTTTAACCAATATCCAATCTATCTTTGATAAATTTTGCCGTAAATGTGAATGTTTCCTTTAATGGCTATCTGTTAAATGTACTTGAAGATTTCAGCTTATTACTCTTACTTTAATTTGCTCCTTGCATGGATAGGATAGTTAGCTTAGATTACGAATAAATGAATTGATAAGGTAGAAGTGGTAAGACGAGAGGTAAGAACCTGCGCATTACTTGTGAGGATTCTACTCGTCAATTCCATTGCATTAGTTAGGGCACTTACATCTCATACTTTAAGATAAAATTACATAAACGGTGAACCGGGCCGCAACCGGTAAAGAACTTAAACAATTACACCCATGGTAGCCGGACCGTTAACCGGACGGATTCCCCACACCGAACAGTGGATGATCTAATTGGGATCACTCATTGGGAAGAATCCCTACTATCAATGCTAAGAATTTATGGGAATCAACACGACCTTCGACACAACCTTTTGTAAATATACACATTCCTCTGAACAATGTCCTCTTGTTTGAAAAATTCGGCACCAGGGAATTCCCCCTTGATTGAGCGGATTTGGTGCGCCATATTGTAAATGTTCATGGAATTCATTAAACTGATCTTTGTGATGTCCTTCAGACTTGCACTGACTGAACCATACTTATTCTTGAAATTCCTTCCCCTTCTTGATATCCTGCAATTGGATAGTCAAGTTTTCCAACTGTGACTGGATATGGCTCATGACAATCCCAGTCTCACCAATCAGCGAAGCTTCTAGCTTCATCACAATTTCCAGAGCCTCCGCTTGGGAGACAATCTTTTGTTTCATAATTGGCATTCGAATGTGTGGTATCAGTGCTGCAATGAACCATTCTTTATGTTGCATGTCGCTCATACCAAAACTAACTTTCGCCATCATATTTTTGAACCTATGATCAAAATCCCATATCAATTCGTTAGGGAATTGCTTTATTTATTTTAATTATTTAATATACTGCGATTTCGATTTCAGTTTATTGAATTTGTTGATTAATCCAGCCCTGATCTCTGCTAACTTCTTCTATTGAATCCCTGCAGGTAATTGTATAAATTTCATGTACCAATCCAATGCACAACCCCTAAAGGTCGTCGCCAATTGTCCTTTCGTGATATCATCATCTTGTACTTGTTTAACTATCCACACCGCTTCGCTCATGAACCAATATTGTTCGGGATCCTCGGTCTTGTTACCCTAAAAAAGAGGCAGCTTCATGTTGTCTCCCACCATCCTCAGTCTTCTACGGATGTTTGTAGATCCGCTACTCTTACTACTATTCTGACACGTAGGACAACCCTACGAAGATCTTGTGTTTATTCCTCCGAAGTTTGGCAAAGTGCATGGAGTTTTGGTTACATTGTATATTTGGGTTTGTCCTTCCTCAAGTTCAGGGGTATCCTAGTCATTCCCTTCATCACTGTAGGGTCACTTAGTCCCTTGTGGTCTCATTTCGCAGTTCTCTCTTCTGGTCGCACTAGGACTCTCTTTCTCTCTCTATCTATCTCAGTCCTCCTCTTCTTTTCTGGCTAGAACCTCACCGGAGTTCTTAGGTGAACACAATATTCCACAGCTTCCATCGCAATTTCATCGCCGCTCATATTCATCTACCCCACATCATTCTGTCAAACCCACATCTGCGCGGTACCCATAGCCTCCGCACACCAGAGCTTTACTCGTCGAAGTTCATCTTCAATATTCCTTTTTCACATATTAGCATCTTGATCCACAATTGAAGTGACAATAAATACCTAACTCCAAGTCCCTTAAAGAATTTCCTTTCTGTGTCGCTGCATGATCAAACTGTGTCAACAAAAATTCAATAATGTATCCCTCCAGAATGTTATATACCCAAACATCGACACCCCTTGAAGCTTTATTGTTAACCTGCTTCAATTGTTGGATTGGTTCTGGGGTCCAATGTTCAGGCTCACCTCCTTGGAAATTCTTCTTCTGAAAAGTTAGTTGCACCAACCATTCATGCAACAATATCGAAAATTCACAGAAAAATACTTCGTGGACATCACTATACATATGTTTCTGCAACCATTGTTCTATCGACCATCTGGGTTTTCGATTTTCTTCCTCTGCGATTTCTCGTGTCTTCTGATCGAACCAGTCCTGGATATCTGGTTTTTTCGGATGCCACAACATGTCCTATCCTTCTCACACTAGGGTCCCAGAAACGGAACCATTTGTTGACATATATGTGTCGACAGGGTTTCACTTCTCACAATTTTCAACAAACCTCGACACAAACTCCCATGGATATCGTCCCAGAAAGGTTTTACCCTTTCCAGCAACATCCGCAGAGCAAGTGAGGTCTCACCCGAGATACCTAAGGGGGATGCAGGAACCATGTTTCCGCATATGTAAGAGGACATGCATCATTCACATTCAATCATAATGTACTCCGTAGATCGACATAATAATCATTCGCATCATAACATCATTATCTCACAATCGACAGATTAATTAGATCTACACAATAACATATTATCGAAGCATATTTAACAGATCTGAGATACATAACACAACTGCGATTTCATTCATGAAACATATTGAACCATGCTGCGATAACACATATTCATTCACACTGCGAAAATTTACAATAAGACAAAGACATAGACAAAACGATCCTTCTCATTACTCATCAACTTGTCTTACACATCACAGAATCCACATGGATACACATCCGTAGAACAAATCCAAGATAAGATGTCCAAAACGATATAAAAAATATGCTCGATGCCAAAAATATGCCCTTAGGCTTACAATGCTACTCCTATTTATAGGTTCACTTGGTCGTTAAACTTGTTCCACTTCTCAGAGTGACTCATTAACTAATTAACTAATTAACTAATTACTAACTACTCTGCATTATCTTCCTTATTACGCTCCACGACTGGTCCTTTACCCTTGTCACTGTCCCTTTTGTCGCTGAATGTACTAAAAAGTATGCACCTTATCCCTGTGCCAACACATCTCCATGACAATTCTAGTGGTGCTTTCCATTTATATAACTTCTCGATGCATTTTGTATGTATAACAATATTGGTGAATTAAGTAGATATCATAGCACCAATGCATACAATTTAAATATGATCAATAGCACTGAGGTTATAATTGTAGGTAATAAACCATTGTCGATGGTGATCAAATGCACACTGGTGTTGATGCTACATCAAGTTCAGTTGATACTTGTGTAGATGGATCATCCCCCTCTATATTAATATCTTGATGGCATGATTGTTTGCCAATATCTTCTGTACAAGAAGGGCACATGAAGGTGTTATGGATTTCTTAATAGTAAAATTTATAGTTATAAAAAAGTTTAAATTTATGAATTAATGTGCATACCATGTTCTTCATGTTGCACATATTCCTGAAAAGAAGGAAATGCCTCTTTGTCATTTCCTTCATTGCTAGGATTAATAATGGCATTCAAAGGTAACAGAGGTTCTTTTTCGCTTTCTCTTGATTGGATTTTCCTCTTCTTAATCCCTATAGCCAAGAATGTTAGTAGACATATTTATAACATGGTCATACAATAAAAATAAGCATTATATTTCACAATGAAATAAATTGTTGTTTTTCTATAATATCAATATTAAAGTACAAGATAATATGTCCTAAGCATGAAAATTTCATGAAAAATGATATAGTTCAAAAACAAATAATTAGTTAACTCCATAAATGCAATTGTACACAACTTGCATCACAAAAAAATATGATCATTAGTTAACAACAAGAAATATAAGTACACCCAGGAACAACCATCTACTAAAGAAGTAAAGTTAGTTAGAGTAAATAACCATTCACAAGGATGAAGTGAAGTGGAAAAGGTATTGATGGGAATCTTTGGCATATTTATGGCAAATTATAGGGATGCAAGTTTGTAATTCATATGTTTTTTACCTTTAAATGGACGTGGTACTTTCTTTTAAAGATATCAAAATAATACCAAGAAGTAATATACCATGGATAAACCTTTATGCTAATATATTATACCTTATGCTTTCACATGAGAGAGACTTACTCCAAAACTCCTTCACGACCTTTCCTTGAGACTTTAAACCTTTGCATTAATTCATGTCCCCCTTCGCATAAGATATTATATAAAAGATCATAATGAAGGTGATTTATATGTTTTTAAAGTGTGAAGCTTAATTTGTATTTATACAAGTGCATATGTTAACCTTTTACACTAAGGGAGCCGACATGTCAAATAATGTATGACTTTAATTCCTTTTAAAAAAATTAGTCCAAGCATTGAATTTTCTTTTTCAAGGGAACAACTAGTTTTTAAAATAACATTAATTCATTTTCAACATGTTGAACTTTTCACTTTGATCTTTAAATATTAAATATGACCCTTTTTCATTCTAGTGTGATATTAAATATAACTTTAATCCTTTTCTAAGGTAAAAGGTTTTTAGGGTACATTTACTTCTTTTGATAAGGTATTCTTCCATGGATTTCAAGGGTACTTTAAGGGCATCTTAGGGCCTTCTTCACCATGGGTTATGTGTCCCCAACATAATGTTCATGTGACCCAACACCATTAATTAGATGTCTTTTCATCTTTCGTCACAACATTTCTTAGAGGTAACCTTAGGGATATTTTTAGGGGTTTTCTCCGTATGTGTACAACACAAAGTGTCTTCCTGTGAGGGCCATACATAACCACTATGTCATAAGGGGACCACTTTGAAGGTTATATATACACATAGAGTTTGACATCAATGACAACCTTATTCAACAAGATGTAGGATTCTTCTTATCATGATATTAGTTGTTATCAGGAAAGAGCTTTAGAGCGAACACATAGAGATAGAAAGGATGTGAATATGGAAACATGGATTGGATTTGCAACTATAATATTTGTATGGTCGTGACCAAATAGACCAAAACAAAAAAATATAAATGGATGCTAAACTACTTCTATTGAGACTATAATGAATTGTTAAGATTGAAAATTTGTTGGAAAGCGAGCTTGTTCCTCTTTCAGTTGGCAGGTTGCTTATTTTGTAGCTTAATCCTCTTCAATAAAATATAGGAACGGCGTGATATGCTTTATTGCTAAACAATATACTCTTCTATGTGGCATGTTGTGTGGGCACGTGTGTGTAAAACAACAGTTATATATGCCATATTTTTCAAAGTTATATATAAACTATTGAACAAGTTTACATTGATGTCAAAGATCAAGCAATGTTGTATGTCAAATTAAATATCAAGCAAGTTGTCATTGATGTCAAGGATCCAGTACAAAGCAATGTTTAAAGGAAAATAAAGGGACAATTTCAAATTTCAATCACATATTTAGTAAGGGCATCAAACCATATACAATATGTAGCAAATAATCATCCATGTGACAAAGAAAGTATGTGCAAGTTTATGGATAGAAATCCCTCCTATGGGTATCAAAGCTCCTCTTCATGTGTACAAAAATCCTTGTTTATGTAAAATATTTTGCATGTAAGTGGTCCTATGGTTATGGAACATGATGGAGCACATAAAAGATATGTGAAATTCCTCCACAATATGTATTTCTCAAATTTATAGGTCAGCCTCATGAAAATTTAAACATCTCTTTCCAAGGGTATACATACACCATCATTTTTCCTCATTTCATCATCATCTTAATCAAATTTCTTGTGTGAAATCAAGAGGAGGTAAAGGACCTTTTTAATTTGCAATGGTTTATTAAGGTTTATCAATGGTCCTCAATTTGTTTGACCTAGGTTTTCATGAACTAGGGTTTGATTTTCTAGGCTTGAATTAGCGTTTTACCCTAATATTTCTACATGAAGAATATGGATGATTGCTTCTAGAATTATTGGTGATAGTATGGCAATATGATGATGGTATGACATTGGCAGTGAGGAAGTGTGATAGTGATAGTGTGTGACATTGACTGTGACAGGAAGTGATAGGGACAGTGACAAGGATAATGATAGGCAGTGAAAGGGTCAGTGACATGCATTAATTATGACAGGTTTATATTCTCTCATATATAGTTCTATTTAGAGGGACATTGGAGCCTCAAATTCTAGTTGGATATGGAAAATACAGGATGGATTTGTAGCTCCCTTCAGGTTGGATCCTGAAATTCAGGGGGTAGGACTCTCCTTCAAGCTTAGCTTGTAAACATTGAAACTTTGAAGATAAGTTTCCATGGTTTTTTTCCCCGTTGGGTTTCCACATAAAATCCTTGTGTTCTATGCATTGTTTACTTTTTGTGTATGGTATGTTTATACATGAATGATAAATAATGATGAATGCTGCTAACATAATTTAAAGTGAAGCATAAATTGGATAAACCAATATCACTATATATATGTGTGTGTGTGTGTGTGTGTGTGTGTGTGTGTGTATTATCCCAGTGGGTTGTTGGGTGTGTGAGCTATCTCAAAGAAAACACCTAATATTTAATTATCAACCGGGCTTGGTAATCTTAGAGTTGAGGCAAAGTATATGCTAAAGTAGAATGGAACCTAAGAATTCGGCTTGTCAGACCTTAAAAATATTTAATAAAGAAAAGATCGAAAGATCTTTCAAAATGGAAAACCGAGTCAAACTTCAGGAAAACAATAAAAGAACTAAATCAAACTTAGTTAAACATATAAACTAGAATAGTATCAATTCATACTACTCTATCTTATAATTGAATAATGAAAACTGATTGAAAAGCAAACTATGAACTATGAAAATGGAAACTATACAATTTCAGATTCTATCTAAGAATTAGAAAACAACTGTGAATAAATAAATTAGAGACCTATCTTATGAAATGGATTAATTTGATAATAAACTACATAAGCAGAAAGTTATGCTAATCAAAGCAAATTACAAACTATTAAATAACTTCAACAACTAATTCAAGAAAAACATATATTCCCATGTAACAGGAACTGGAGTTAATGTATCATAATGGCTTTCAAATGTAATAGCAAAACAAAATGGGGGTAAATCTAATCTAACTTCAACAAAGAGATGTAAACTACAAAGAGACAAATTATAGTTAACTTTAAACATTCTGATCTATCTACTATCCATGAGCAGAATAACAATATAAAACTAATGAAAACTAGAAGAGGGTAGAAAACTTGATAAAGATATTTACTTGTGAACTTGATTTGGAAGCAAGTAGAAAACTTGATAAAGATGTTTATATAGAAGTAACTAGAAAACTTGATAAAGATGTTTATATAGAAGCAAGTAGAAAACTTGATAAAGATATTAATTTCTGAATCCAAATCCTATTGCATGAACATCTTCATTATTTATCAAAATAAGGAACTGATCCTAATCTTAATGAAGGAAATTATAAAAAACTAGAATACTTGAGAAATGAAATTATTGACTCTATTCTAACTAAGTCTTAAGAGCATGTGATAAACTAGACTAGGAATAAGACTGATAAGTTCTGAAACAACATGTTAGCAAGATAAATATGAAAGACATAATTTAAAAGACAGTTAAAGCAAACTAGGAATGATAACAAGACTTTAATTAAAGCTTTATGGAATATAAAACAAGGACCTAATTATGGTTGAGAATACTAATTAAGAGCAGGAAATATTACAATTAAGAAAACTAAGAAATTGAATTCGAAATAAGCATAAAACAGTGCAGAAAGAGTGAAAATACGAATGACGATCCGAATGCCAGTCCGAAGGACAGTCCGAATGGAGGAAAAATGAATTAAACTAAGGAAAAGAGTAGTTTGGATGATCTTGACGTTAGCTGGCGAATGCAGATGAACCTACAATGCAAAGAAATCAGTGAGAAGACTTGTTGAGAAGCTAAGATAATAGAAAGCAACCTATTCTAATCATGGTTGGAGAGATATACTATTCCTATCCTATACTAAAGTAAGATTAAGATGAGAGAAGAGAATTAACCTACAACTATAGAGGAGAAGCTAACTAAACTAATTCTAACTATTAACAAAGCTTGAAACAGAGACTAACTAAGTTCTATTCAATTGTAAAAGACTAGGAAATAAACTAGCTAATTATAAAAGACTGAAATTAAACTATCAAAACTATACTGTTGGTCAACCATTTTCTAATTATGTAAACATAAACTATGTTAGCAGGAAAAAATTACAGAAAAGAAAGAAATATCATATACATGAAAACAAATTAATTACATATACAAGAAAATAAACTAACTAATTGCAGAAAAGAAAATACAAAAAACAAAGACAAAACCTCTGGTTGATGAGGGGCCCTTCCCAGCAATCAGAGATGGAAAAATGAACTGATTAGCTACTCAGAATATAAGCAAACCGGAACTTCCATTAACTTAAGAAAATTACAAAACGTCTGCTATCTATTGCAAGTTCTACAAACTATCTGCTAATCTGATGATCTTCTCCAACTAAAGACTAGCTCTGTTTCTATCTACAAGCGTCTATTTATAAATTTACAATGGGTGAGAGGGTCGACAGATTCAACCTCTCTAATAACAGAGGTGTTTATGGCTGTAACTGGCTGCTTTGAATGGTGCGTGACAGCGTAGGGAGCATACACATGCTTCACGGGGCCGATTCCTTCACGAGGCAGCTGCAGCGTCAATCTTCCTTTGACGTGGGTGGAGAGGTAGTGCACTGGAGAACTGAACGAATGGAGGAGAGGGCTGCTGGAGCATTGACGTGCGTGAAGCATTGTGTTAGCAGGCTGAGCATGGGCAGATGGACTACTTCCAGAACACCGGTGTGAATGGGAGTTACGTGATTCCAGGCTGAACGGACGAGAGAATCAACATGTGGAATGTTGACATGGAAGCATGGTGTGTTTTCGAGTTTAGAAAGCATAGATTTGAATCTTCCAGAACAATGGCTCATTAACCATCACCACCGTGTGGCTAACAGAACCCACGTACCCATTTTTTACTTTAATAGCCCAAGTCATGCCAACCGTGGATTTCGCGGGCTGAATGCAAGACTGAATGACGAGCTGAACACGGTTGAGCTTAAGCAGTGTAAACACGCAGTCTGAATGCAGGGTCATTTGAAAAATCACAGCCTGTGGATCAAAACTAAATGCCATGCATGACTGGAAATGTTAATTTAATCATTAATAAATCAAAATATAACGAGATTCGACCAAAATCCATATGATAAACGAATACATGCATACATGTTCTGTTTGATGGGATGAATGGCAGAAAGGATAACTTATTATATCAAAAGTAATGAAATTAATGCCATTCAGAATAGATTTGATGATAAAAAATAGTGAAAAAATGGACAACAACATGGGATAGCTCAAGTGGTTTAGAGATGTGAGTTGTGAGTAGAAGGTCTCAGGGTCAAATCCCCAGGTGGCTATGCATAGATATTTAAGGGACTCACTTGATGTCCCCACCGGGTTAGGCCCCGTAATCAGGGGCGATGGTTTACCTTGGGTACCATCCTCGAAATGAGGGGAAGTACCTGAGGGTTTTCCCACGACATGTTCCAAGGATATATATATATA
The DNA here is from genome assembly GCA_027924585.1 of Larix kaempferi. Classification (NCBI taxonomy): domain Eukaryota; kingdom Viridiplantae; phylum Streptophyta; class Pinopsida; order Pinales; family Pinaceae; genus Larix; species Larix kaempferi. The sequence continues at coordinate 1,957,744 of BSBM01000430.1, read as the reverse complement.
TATATATTTATCTTCCATACCATATTTAGCTAATTCGTGATCCTTTAGACTAATTTGGAAAGTGCTTTTGCTACCTAAGGGGTTTTTCTAGCTTTTAGTAAGCCTTCCTTTTTGTGATTTACAACTTGCCTTCAAGGCATTCTATTTTATATCTTGAGATGTATTCTATATTGTATTCATATTGTTGAATAATACAAGAGATGAAATTTCCATCAATTGAGTTCCTTCTCTATGTTTCTGTTTCAATATTTCTTCTTATTCTTGCATATCTTTGAATAATTCTTGTGAGGACTTCTTTGTTTCAAGATCATTGGATATTAGAATTATTTCATGGTATTGAACCTATATATAATTCTCACGTGGTATCATATTATGGGATATCTTGATTAAATTATTCTTCCAGTGTAATATTCCAGATAGTTTTTTTTGCAAGTACTGGAGATCGAATGGCATAAAACTATTCTTGAAGAAGAACTCAAATATTTCCATCTCTCATCATTGTTATCCTCTTACAATTCAGATATTGAGGATCATTTACTGGTCAATGGTATCCAATAAGGTGATCTATATTTATTTGGAATTCAATATACATTTGAGGTTTTTGGTCACACATTCACTTGCTCTATCCATGCTCTTGCCAGTTCCTACATGATTTCCAACACGTTTTTCAAGAAGTTGGATACATCTCTCAGTTCTCTCATATGTCTTTTGATTTGAATCATTATCTAGTTGTTGTAGCTCATACACGCTTAGAACTTCTCTTTGGGTTTATTTTTGGTGTGTTATTGGATGATTTAGAGGTAGAAATGCAATTTGGAGTGGTTGGTTTCTCTCTTACTATCCTGCTTTTGATCCACTGCATGATTATTAGCACCTATTACACAAAAGATGAAGGACATGATCAAGACTCATTTGGACCTGATCTTAGGAAGCTCAAGTCTAGTGAGCACATTCCACTTCTTCCCAAGAAGAATATTCCTCTGGACGTTTGACCAAGTTCTCACTTGCTTGGATTTTGGAGAGCCTTAGTATAGTGTATTCCATGATTTTGAGGGGAGGTTTTCTTCCCAAGTGGTTTTCCTTCTTTCCTCACCTACATGGACTAATAAATTTTTGTATTGGGGTGACCATAAGACTTGTTTCTTGGGCCCTATATTTCTGATATTTTATCCACATACAGTCAGGCTTAAGGGGGGGGTGTTGGAACATTTAAAAACCCATTCCATACTTAGGATATATTTTATTAGTCATCTAGATTACTTTTCCTAGGTTTAGACTATGTAGTTGGCCTAGTTTTTGTCTTTTATAGGACCACATGCCATCCTGAGTCGCTAGGATGAATTTGGATAGATTATGGATAAGATTTCCTGAGATTCTATCTGATTTTATTCTATTCCTGTATTAGAAAGGTGCCTTCCTTCTTTACAAAACTTTATCCTGCTTTTTCTTTTATCTAGTGGATAAGGGAAAGCTAGTTTGACTAGGAAACTATCTCCAGTTGGCCAATTCGACCTCCACCTCTTTCTTCTCTCCAAAATCCTTCATCACATTTTATTTTCATCACTCATTAGCTACCATACCATATTTATCTAATTCGTGAGCCTTTAGACTAATTTGGAAAGTGCTTTTGTTACCTAAGGGGTTTTTCTAGCTTTTAGTAAGCCTTCATTTTTGTACTTTACAACTCGCCTTCGAGGAATTCTATTTTCTATATTGAGATGTATTATATATTGTATTCATATTGTTGAATAATACAAGAGATGATATTTCCATCAATTGATTTCCTTCTTTTATGTTTTTGTTTCAATATTTCTTCTTATTCTTGCATATATTTGAATAATTATTGTGAGGACTTCTTTGCTTCAATATACTTGCCTATTATAATTCTTTAATGGTATTGAACCTTTATAGAATTCTCACAGCACATTATGCAACTGCCACGATAAAAAAATGACATAAATAAATCACCTCTAAAACAGGGCTTTTGGAGATGGTTTTTTATAACACTATTAGCTCCAAAAGTTCAATTCTTATTACTTTTAAGGGGCTTTCAAAACATTGCCTTGAAAATAGCTAGGGGTATTCTTTCTAAACCCCCCTGTTATGTAGAATTTTTCCCTACGGATAAGTCAAAACTCTCTTAACTTTAAAGTAGAATTTCAACTAACTCTAAAGCAAGAAACAAGTCAAAACAAATGCTACCTTGAAATTCCTGAACTAACTTTAACGGCAAGATTAAATGTATTCAGAAACGATGAGAAATAAGACACACCTTTCAAACTGACGTTTGTTCCGCTTCTAGCTCTTGATCCGAAGCTCCAATGTAGAACCTGTTAAGATCAACCAAAGAACAAACATGCAAGCTCCCAAATACCTTGAATGTAAACATTAGATTCAAATCTAGATTAGATACATTCCATGCTAAGAACTTATGCTAAACACATGAAATGGGAAAGACAAGACAAGTTATCTTATTACAACTTGAATAATGCTTACAAAAGGTTGCTTGATGTCCAAGCCAATCTTCTAGCTCCAAGTGCTTTCTCCTCTAGCTATCTCCACAATGCTGCAAGATCATAAGTTTGGTACTTCAAGAGTCCTCCCCTTTCCCCATGGAATGCCTCTCTTTTATAGTGTATGGTAGGGTTAACCAACAAGAGAGATGGGTGGATCTAGGGAGAGATAAGTGGATCAAGGTTTCTAATCACAGAAAGTGAGTTGGGATCGAATCAGGGATCCCAATCTTCCACTATCTTCGAAAATCCAAAATCCCACAAGCCATGGAAAAAAGGCTAATAAAAGAGTACCGCGCCCTGTGGTCTAAGCATAACGCGGTACTACCGCGTTCTGGGGAAAAAGCATAGCGCGGTAGTGTGGAGTACCGCGCGCCTATAATTGAGCAAGGCGCGGTAGTGTGGGTAAATAAAGTCTCAGTTGGGTCAGAACTTGTCAGGGTAGATTTACCTTCAAGGTTCACTCATCTTCTGGGTGGTTCAAACAGCAGGGGAAGTGTCGTCAACTCTGTTTGTGGTGGAGATGCGACACTGTGGAATATAGAGGTATAACAGATGCCCCCTAAAGTGTGAGGTCAGAAGGGACTGATGGCCGAAAGACTTTACAAATATAGTGTGCAGAGATAGCATTGAGGAGGGAGACAAGGAGCTGAAAAAGAAACAAAGTGTTAGATATACCACCGAGGCGGGCATTCCCATGCTTGGAAACAAATGACTCAAAGCATGGCTTCCGACCAATACATTGCAGATCCATGAGTACTGAGAAGATATAGACTATGGACAGACCATGGCTACTATGAACAAGCGTAGATCCATGAGACAATAATGACACAGCCACGACCAATACAATAAGTGGATTTGTGTGACAATACAAAAGACATCTCCATCGCAACCGGGACGCAATCAAGATACTGAGGCACGCCCAGGGTCTTCTACGCGATCGCAAAAGATACGAAGCTAGCCATGTGATTACAAGGTGTTGAAGTCAAACATGGTAGAAACCATTTGATTACCGGTCAATGATGTGAACCGTTAACAAATGCGAGGGAAATCACCAATGATGAGGATGATCCCCAAGGTATCTAAAGTACATCTCAACGAAATGCGAATAGATGAGTTGATGTCGATCATTTGAGAGATCGTTCGATCAGAGATCAATGATGTGAACCTACTGTCGAACACGAGGAAACCTGCCATTGAGGCATGCAGGTACCAAGGTACTAATGGTTGATCTCTAAGTCCAATTCCCGGATAGTGATTTGGTGTCGACGGGAATAGACTCGTCGAAGGTGGGCCATAATGATTCCCACATCATCGACACGAAATCGGCACGAACAATAAGATGATGAAACAATGGAGTATGTACTGACACAGCGGAGGCTTGACACAATGAACGACTCTGAACAATGCAACCCTTTGAACATATAACGGCATGTAATAGGACTTGGCAGCAGGGATTGACAACAGAGAATAGACACCTGGATGAGTAGGCTCGTGGCTAGGGAGACGACTCAGGATGATGACCATAACTGTTGGCCCGGTTTTGCAACCAGGCTTAGTGCTATGGGAACCTGCTAACTAGTAGCAGCAGTTTCAATGTAAAGCAAATAACAATAAACTAAATCTAAACTAAACTAAACTAGCATGTGCATTTTGAATTAAAGAACAAGAACAAGAAAGATAAAAAATAATTTTTGTATTGACAATGGGGCAAGCAAATGCTTGCAAGTAAAATACCTCCAAGTGATGAAGGTTGTTGAATGGCTCCAATGGTGAGCAGCTCCAATCTCCAATGGGTCCTTTCTCCAAGGCTTGCTACAATGGCCAAATACTCAAGGGAGATTTTGGCAGCATGAGGATAGGAATATGGATGGATGTGAAATGAGGAGCCCCTACCACCTTTTATAGGTTTTGGTGGTGGGGAATACCATTTGTGGTTTTGTGGAAACCAAATGGTATTGACCAACATGGTTTAGGTACTTTTCCCTCCTTTTTCCTTTTTTGAATAAAATTAATATTTTTATTCCTTTTTTAATATTTTGAGAATTTTGGACCCTTTTTGAGGGTTTTTTATGCTTTTTTAGGAAAAATAATCTTTTTGAGTGGGAAAAAGGGGTGTACCAAGGTCTTTTGGTGACCTTTTGTTGGCTTCAGAGGCTCAGATGGTGGAAAAGTGGACAGATGGGTCATGTGAATAAGGGAATGAGCTAGTGAGCACTTTTTGGGTGTTAACAGATTGCCCCCTGATGTGTGAGGGCAGGAGCTCATCGTATGACCGATAGACATCATAGTTCTTTTGTCTTTTTTCTGGGGTTGTAGGGAGGAGAAGAGACCGATTGGAGACTGGATCCGCGTCCCACGGAAGCTGCAAAAAATAAACAAATGTTACATTGCCTCAATATGAATGAGGGATAATCTCTGATAATGGACGAGGCGGGCATACCCATGCTCGTATCAAGACATATACATAACAATTAGTCCCAAGAAGGGGGATCTAATACATAAAAAATATACTGGTACATCATAATGGTCCAGAGGGTACATTATTTTGGGATGTACTCATGATCATGACATGGCTGATCTCAATAACTGATACGCTGGAATAATTGATGAACTGTTGGAACTGAAGGTGTCCAACATCTGTAGGGACGTAATGACTGTGAGCCATCTCTGGGAAGTATCTGTAACTGTATACTCGAGGGAGTATGAAACTGGGGTACATCTGAATATTGTCGCCATACGCAACCCGGATATCTATAGGAACAGTGTAACTGGTTGTATCCATAGGTAGACTCTCAAATGTGGAGGAGTCAGAAGGTATCCGGGGTCTTCGACTAATAAGTGAACGAACTTATGCCCTGTGCGAGTCTCAACGATGCGATCAAGGTGTTGAAGTCGAGCATGTGAGAAACAACCATTTGGAGAGGCACTGAGGACTCTTCTCGAAATGATTCGTAGGCACTCATCATAAATGGTGATGAGTCCAAGACAAAGGGACCTCTAGGTCTATCCTCTGGAATAAATTTGGTTGTCGTCGACAGAGGGAGATCAGAAACTAACAAGGCAATGATGTTTCCTTGATAGGAGCGCGAGGTGTATAACTGAAGTATTGTAGTACTGATGGTAGGACTGACATACTTGTGGGGATGGGAAGTAACTGGGGTCATATAGTGGGTAGACTCAAACTTCCTTTGTTCAGAGCATGATGACATGGTTGACCTGGTAGCGTAGGGAACTGACTTATAGGTGTGGGTATCATTACTTTTAAGGACTGAAGGGTATGTATTGAATCTGGGGGGGAATCAAGCTGATGGGTGATGTCGAGGGGTTCTCAGGGTGACATACTGCAGAATACTCTGAACAAAGGAGACCAAAATGGGGAAGCTGCCATATGAGTAGACGTGATCTGTTGTGGCACCGAGAAGAACCATTGGGTCCTTCTTCATAGTTTTAATGAGCTCCAAGAAGGGATAAAAGTGTGCTCTGAAATGGTAATGTCCTGTGGATTTTGTGAGCCCAGGACTGTTCGTGCTCATTGGTGCTTTCATTTTTTAAGGAGTCTGAAAACGATAAGAAGACTCTGCAGTGGTTATGATTATTGTCCTGTTGGTTTTATGAGCCCAGGATGGTGATTGCTCGTGGTCGCTTTCCTGTTTAGAGAGTCTGAAAGAGGGAAGTGGACTCTATTGGTGTTTCTTTTTCGTAAGTTTAGTCTCCAAGGCCCGAAAAAGCATAAAATGATGCAGATGGAGAACTCTTCTAGCCGATGTGACTAGAGTATACCTTTTTCATAATTAGTCTACGAGGTCCGGAAAAGGGGTAAACTTATACCAGGTAGACGCCCTTTCAGATACGTTTAGCGAGCATGAAAGGAAGCAAGATTGCTCAGTGATCTTTTCATTGTTTTAGGAGTCAGAAAAGAGCTTAACAGAAACTCCCTAAGTGCCTTTTTCGTGAAAGGGATTGCTCGGCACGAAAAAGGGATAAATTATACCGAACAAAAATGGATAGATGGGAGCGAGAAAAGGTCTCAAGCGTCATCATGTGTGTGGGATACTGGATCCGGTGACATAAAGATTGTCAAAAGGGGGCTGCGGCTTTGTGGCACGCAAACCGAGGCAATGAGAGGGCATTTTGAAAAAAATGGCCGAAAAGTATGGGTGTGAGAGCGAGAAATGATCTCAAGAATCATCACAAGCACGGGAAACCGAATCCGGCGATATAAAGATTGTCAACCACGGAGAACGGTGGATGTGGCACGCAAACCTAAGCGACGAGGGGGCATGGAAAAAATGCCCAAAAAATCTAGGCGTGAGAGCGAGAAATGATCTCAAGCATCGTCACGAGTGCGGAAAACTGAATCCAGCGATATAAGGCATGTCAAAAACGGACGAGGGCCGATATGGCACGCAAATCGAGGCGACGAGGGCACCCAAAAAATGGTCAAAAAATGGAGCTGGTGAAAACTGGAAAAGGAAAGAACTGTCATGAAGTTCTTCAGTGGACAGTGGTGTCCATCTGGTATTATGGGTAAAATCGTTTGAGGTACAACCCGTTGCGTGGGTTGCGTAGGGGGTTGCCTTCTAAATCTGTCAGAATGTAAGCCCCTTGTCCGAGGCAAGAGTGTATGATATATGGGCCTTGCCACATGGACACAAACTTTCATTTCCCGGTTTTGTCATGAGCCTGATCGTAGGCGAGGACAAGGTCCCCTTCGGAAAAAGTTCTTGGGTGGACATGTTTGTCATAATTCAATTTGGATCGGTTCTTGGCTGCTTCCATGTTTTGAAGGGCTGTGCGCCAATCTTCATCGGCCTGCTCCAGGAGTAGTAAGCATTGCTCAATAGGGGCAATGTCCGGTAGGAGTTCAACGGCCATATGTAGGGTTGGAATCTGGCACTCAATGGGGAGGATGGATTCGACACCATGAACTAAATGGAAAGGGGTAAAACCGGTGGCGGTTTTAGTCGATGTGCGGTATGCCCATAGTGCTGGGAAGAGCATTTGGTGCCAATTTGACTTGTGTTTGTCTACAGTGCGCTGGAGGATGGTTTTCAAAATTTTGTTTATTGCTTCGACTTGGCCATTTCCTTGGGGGTAGTAGGCAGAGGAGAAATGGTGTTCAAATTTCAGTAAGGTGGATAGTTCTTTCCAGATGACGTCTTCGAAGTGAGAGTCGTGGTCTGATACAAGTTGCTTTGGCACTCCAAAACGTACGATAACATGGTTGATAAAGAATCATGCAGCGGTTTCGGCTGTGCAATTGTAAGTTGGCATTGCCTCTGCCCACTTGGTGAAATAATCTACGACCACAATAATATGTTTGTGACCGCTGGCTGACATGGGATTGCAATCAAGGAAGTCAATGGCCCATTTGCAGAATGGTCCGGCGGTAACGACTGGATGAAGTGGGGCAGGTGGGGTTCTTGCTTTAGGGGCAAAAAGTTGACAATTTTGGCAATGTTTGACTGCGGTGATACAATCAGTAAATAATGATGGCCAAAAGTAACCTGCATGAATGATCTTTTGGGCGGTGTCCATGCCGGAGAAATGGCCTCCACAGGCACCGCTATGACAATCATTGAGGACTTGTTCTGCCTCACTATGGGATAGGCAACGTCGTAGGATGGTATCAACGTCCCGTCGATAAAGCACATCCCCTAACAAGAGGTATCGGGGAGCGTGGTGACGTATCTGACGACGTCCATCACAATCGATGTGGGGTCGAAATTTCTGCGTGCGGAGGTAAACTAGGATGTCACCGTACCATGGGTCGTCAGACGAAATAATGAAGATGTGATAGTCAATCAGATCCATTTGGATAGCGGGTGATGACGAAGAGGATGGGAGGTCAGTGATCAGATGGGCAAGCGCGAGGGCTTTGGTGATCTTGGGAGTTTTGAACGTGAGGTCATATTCCTGGAGGATAATGACCCATTTCGCAACACGGCCTTGTAGGAGCCGCCGGTTTAGGAGATAGACCATAGGGTTGGAGTTGGCGACGACTGTGGTATGACCGAGCAGAATGTAGTGTCGTAATTTTTGGACGGAAAAGACTACAGCTAGGGCTAATCTTTCCTCGTATGGGTAACGTAGGGGTGGGCCAGACAGGGTCTGGCTGACGTAATAAATGACATGTTCTTGGTGAGAGGCATCTTCTTGGACCAAGACTCCGGACACGGCATGTTCAGATGCCAAGACGTAAAGGGTGAAGTCCTGAGAGAAATCCGGAGGGGAGATCAAGGGGGCCTGTGTGAGAGCTTTCTTGAGGGCTTCGAATGCTTTGTCTGCTTGCTCATCCCAAACAAAGGGTATGTGGGTGCAAAGTAGGCGTAAGAAACCGTGAACTTTGGTGGCATAATCAGGCATGAAGCGACGAAGGAAATTGGACCGCCCCTGCAAACTCTGGAGTTGCCGAAGCATGCGTGGAGAGGGAAGGTCTAAGATGGCTTTGACTTTCAGGGGATCAATAGTAATTCCATCCTGGGAAACAATGAAACCCAATAAATGGCCTGCAGGAACGCAAAAGACACACTTGTGTGGTTTCAAGCGGATTTTATATTTGCGACAACGCAGGAAAACTTGCCGGAGGTCGTTAAGGTGGTCTGATCGTTTCCAGGAACGAGCTGTCAGGTCATCAAGATAGACCCGCAGGATATGGACCAAGTCATGAAAACAATAGGTCATGGCCCACTGGAAGGTGGCGCCAGCATTCTTTTGGCCGAAAGGCATGACACGATAGGCGAAGGTGCCCCATGGGGTAGTAAAGGCAGTCTTGTACTGATCCTCCTTATGGATCTGAATCTGGTTGTATCCGGAAAAGCCGTCCATGAAAGATAAGACTTCATGTCCCGCACACGCGTCAATGAGCTGGTCAATGAATGGTGTGGGGAAATTGTCTTTGGGACAAGCGCGGTTTAAATCACGGAAGTCAGTGCATACTCTAAGGGTGCCTTGTTTTTTGTTGATGGGAACGGGATTTGAAACCCATGTGGTGTAAGGAATAGGATAAATGAATCCTGCTTCGCGAAGTTTCTCAACCTCGACTTTAACAGCGGGGAGCTTGGAAGGATGAATGGGTCGTTGTTTCTGACGAACGGGGGGAACATCAGGCCATGTGTCAATGTGGTGCTCTAAAATGGCGGGGTCAAGACCAGGCATTTTGGTATAGGACCAGGCAAAGACATCACGAAATTCTTGAAAAAAAAATTTGTATGCCTGAGTTTCCGCTTGAGTGCAAGATGCACCCAGTGAGATGAGCTCAGGTTTCCCAGGTGTGGTGGAAATGTCAATTTGTATTATGGGGGAAATGTTGGACATGTTCCCTTCTTCGAAGGCATCCGGTGCTGGGATGGGGTCCTTTAACCAATCGACCTTAGTGGGTATGAAATCTTTCGATTCGACGGATAGCTGGTTAGATGTCGTGGATGTAGACGCCTCTGGGAGGAAATAGGAGCGACGATGCATATCATCCCAAGGGTAGTCAGGTGCAGTGAGTGTTTCCAAAATTTGCTCGTCAGTATTGAAGTAGTCAGACCACAAATCAAGGGGTTCTGGTTTGAAAGTGGAAGTCGAAGAGATCATATAAACGGTGTTAATCTCTCCGGATGAGGATGATGGAGGAGGGTAGATCTCCTTGATAGTAGGGGGTGCCGTCTCAAGGTCCAAATTGTTCATCTCGTAGAGGGATGCTCTGTAATATGGGATGTCAGGACAGTTATGGGAGTAGTGGCCGTAAATACCGCATATCGCACATGGGTGGTTGGTACGCAGTGATTTATCACGAGGCATGGGTTTTGGATCTAGTTTGACCACCGGGATGTTGGGGTCGTCGTCCAACATTTGCATGTGTTCCTGCAATGCAGGTAACTGTGGACACTGATGGGTTGGATGGCCTAACTCATCACATAGCGAGCATTTTGGAGGAGCACGAAATACGGGAGGAGGTTTAACTGCTTTGGGTGGGGGTACCGCAGTGTATGGTTGCGGGCCTCTGCCCCCAGTGAGTCTGATGAGTGGAGGGGGATTCGTCGACGATGAAGGAGTCATGATACCGAGAGGTGGTTGGGTAGAAGTAATAATGGGTTGCACTGGTTGCAGGATGACATTTGGTGTCGGTGGGGGAACGGGAGGCGAAATATACCACACGGGTAATCCCAATGTTAACCCGGGGAGGCTAAGGGTAGCCATAACCGGGGCGCTTACTACACCCGAAGGAGGAAATAGAAAGGGAATTGTGTGGATGGGTGTAACCCCAATGTAACTAGGGACCAATGGTGGTTTGGGTAACAAAGAGGGTTGATTACCAGGTGTTTGTGAAAGGGTGCAAAGGTTCGCGACGTGGGCCTCTGGTGACGGTGCTGGAATGGACTGGAATGTAGAGGTCATCGGTGCCTCGGAGTAAATTCCGGGTCCTACTAAGGAAATGAATGAGGTAGTTGCACCACAAACAGGTTGTTCAACCATGGGGAGAACATTTTCAGGTGTGGCGGGGGCCTTGGGATCGTAATAGGTGAGCTGGTCGACCTTGACCACGCGTCCCTCATGGGGGAACTGCATGGTGCAAAATACGGATGAGGAAACAGCCCACATGGCATACATGTAGCTGCGACCAAGTAAAAGGTTATAGTCTAGTTGGGCATTGATGACCTCAATGTCAATGAGCACGGTTTTACCCACCAGCTGGACGGGGACATTAGCTAATAGACCTTGGGGTTGTGCCGAACGTCTGTCATAGGCTCACAACGCAGTGGTGGACTGCTGGAGAGTAGGGGATCCCAACTTCTGCCAAACGAATGTGGACATGACGCATGTGGAGGCCCCTTCATCGATAATGCATCGATGGATGACAAGATTCCGAACAGAAACAAAAACTTGGAATGCTAAAGAGGAAGGCAGGCATGGTTCAGACTGGTCTGAATCGAATGCGATCAACTGTGAATCATTGGGGTCAATGGCGCCAATGGCAGAGAGTAAAGTCTTGCGCTGCGAAGGGCAATTTTTCAAAACTTCTAAAGCTGACATGGCCGCAGGAGACTGGGCTAAGTCGTCTACGATGTTTTAATTTGACGCAGCCCTAGCGTTGGGATTATTGTTGATACGACGAAGTGGGAAGCGAGGTGTTTTGGAAGCGTCATCAAGTGGAGCCGGGGTGATACGTAACGTTTGATCTGTGGGCTTAACGTTAGTGTTCTTTTCGGCGGGAGGGGCTTCAGACGTGGAGCCATATTGGTTCCGACGAGTTTGGAGGTTGGCATTGGCAGTTGACATCATCAACAAATGGTGAGTACCTGAATCGAACATGGGTTGATCAGGGGCTGCATAAGTGATCTGTTGTGGTGGCACGTTGCCCTGAGGGGGGGCTAACAGCTGAGTGTTCACTACACCCTGGTTTGGAAAGGGGTTTTGCAGCACCAAGGGTTGATGTTGAGGTGGTGGAGGGTTGGGTGGCGGCTGAGGAGCCGCTTGCCCTTGACGATGGGCATCATTGGTCCAGAGTTGCCGAGCTCGCTCCAAATGTGGGAAAGAATGCGTGTAATGACCATAGACCCCATAGATAGAACAAGGGTGGTTTGTTCTGAGGTTATTATTTCTAGGCTGCTTAGGATTCTGATCCGGATTGCAGTTGGGAGGAGCAGCATTGTTATTCTGTGGAGGATTGGGAGATGGAGGACCTTGCTGATGTTGTTGGTTATTACCGCGGTTGCGACCTCTACCACGGTTCTGTTGCGCACCTTGGTTGCGTTGGTTGTTTTGGTTCTGGGGTTGGTTGTGCTATGTGTACACTTGCCCTTGAGCCGTGGAAGGATTTTGGTTCGCCGCAGGTGCGGGAGCAGGTTGTGGTGGATAGTAAGCCTGTGGGGCTGGAGGTGGTCCAGTTGCCTGCTGGGGTTGTTGGTAACCCTGAGCTATTGGAGGTGTTGGGTTAGCTTCCACAGCTTGTTGTGGGTAGTATACTGGTTGAGGTGCAGCTGGGGGGGCGTATGCAGGTGGTGCGTGACCAAATCACTGAGGTGGACATGAAGGTCCATGGGTATGGTGGTGATGTGCCATGGGAGCATATGAGCTGGTTGCTCCAGACTGAGATGTAGCCCGCGAAAGGTCGGGACCATGGCTAGGATGTGTAATGGAAAAGGGTTGGGGATGCGAGGCCATACGACCAATGATGCCATCAGCGGCATGGGATGCCCCCAGCGCATCATGTTGGGATGACTCGCCCCGAGGGGCGTCTGGAATAATGGTATACAGATAACCCGATTGGGCGTAAATGAGATCAAACTGTTGGGCTTTGAGGATGGCCTCTTCTTCAGACTGGGGTCTTTCGGATGCCACATCCTTCGCAATGAGAGGGAGAAGGGATTTTAGAAACCAATCTAGGAAGATACGGTCATCTAATTTGATTTTGCAGAGGCTTCGGCGTCGACGCCACTCATGAATGTGGTCAGTGATGTGGGTGGCCGTGTTCTTTCTGCAAGACAGTAGGATCTCGACGCCCGCATCATAGCGGACAGGTAACTGAAAGAAATGTAGGAAGGTCGAGGCAAGGGAGGTAAAGGTGGCATGCGTCCCATGGGGCTGCTCGATATACCACTTGGCTGCAGAGCCAGTGAAGGTGCGCTGTAATAGACGGAGGCGGACAGAGTCGTCCACTATGGAGTTGGAGGAACACCATAGATGGAAGGACATGATATGGTTCTAGGGGTCCTCACCTGCCTTACCCTCAAACTTAGGGATGTCGGAGGGGAGTTTGGTGGGCATGTGAGGCCACGCAGGATCGTGTCTGATAGGGTCATTGGTGAGCCTGGCTAAGTCTGGCAAGTTCAGACTCGCCATGTACGGTAAGCTAGGAGATGTAGTGACGGGGACTAGGACATGCCTAGTCATGGTGGTATGATGTAGGGGTCTAGTAGTGCCTAAAGGTATGCTAGGTATCGAAGGTATATGTCCTCCAATAGGTGTGGTCTGGTATGGGCCAGCGCTTCCAAGTGCAACATGGGTTACACTTGGGTTAGGAATAGTAGTGGCGATTCCTGGAATCTGGGTTGTGGGAATCAGAGGGGGTGTGACCCCTATGTTGGGCATACCCATAACAGGTGGTGGCCCTGTGTTGGGGATTCCTATAACAGGAGGTGGCCCTGTGTTGGGCATTCCTAAATGTGGAGTGTCCGCCATATTAGGCATACCTAAGGGGGTAGGTGTTTCCATGGATGGCATCGTAGTAGAAGGGTCAGTAGACGTCTCTCCTATGGTGCTAGTAAAAAGTGGATCAAATGGTGTTCCAGACATAATGTTGGTTGGGAAAAACTCAGTGGGGTTTTCAGATTCTGCCTCAGAATCAGAAGTGAAGTGAGGCGTGTCAGAATCGGATGATTGTCTAATTGACCGACGATGTGTCGAGCCAAGGGATAAGGCTCGGCGTCTGTGACGTGGTGAGCCAAGTAGACTGAACTCTGGGAGTTCGCCCTGTAGACGATGAGAACGTCTAAAATTCTCAATGGTGAGAAAATAAGTTTTTGTGTAAAAATATGTATGTGTAAAATGGTAATGTATAAAAAACTCAAAACCCTAATGCAACCAAGGGTGCAAGAAGGGGAGTGAAAATGAAGGCTCTCAGGCCAAAAAAAAATCAACCTCAAAAAAGGCACTTATTCTAGCAGCTGTGCTACAATAAGTGGAGGGATGCAAAAAATGGTTAGAGTACCAACATGCAAACAGCTTCTAGAAAAAATAGGTGTAACTAGACCAAAGGTGGGTTGAATCATGCAAACACCTAACTAAAAGTATTGTGAATCAACAAACTATATTCTCTGCAAGGTGATGAAATCAAAGTCAGACAATATTGAGTGTTAAGTCCACGGCTAGATATCCCCCTACCGGGAGGGACACCGGGTAATCAATCCTAAAGAATGGCTACTAGGATACTCCGTTCATGACACGTCGAGAAAAGGTAAATCTGCCATTTGGTCCTTGATCGCAATATCCCAATACAGGGATATCCCGAGAACTGCGAATGGTAGCCCTTCGGTTACTGAATGGATTTCGGTATTCCACTCAGGCTTCCGGAACCATCCTCGCGACTTCAACCCTCCTAGGGGAGAGGCTTTCCCATAAACCGGTTGTGATCGTGCCAATAAATACTAAGAGATTTTAGCTCCCTAAAGGACAACAACTATGTCTCAGATGTAAGAACTGAGGGGTGTTATTGGAACACCTATCCCCCCAATACTACCTAGCTACAAAGTTCTTTTAGTGTTCCCCAAGTGGGGTTAAAAGTGGGTTGAAATTAGGGTAAGTTTTAAGGCTCAGTTTAAAATTAGTGTTTTATTGGGTGCACGTGTGGTATTTTAAACTGAAAATTGAAAAAAGTAAATGCTAAGTATTCAAAAAACAAAGGATCTTTTGAAAACAAAAGCAAATTTTATGACTTTTTCAATAAATGGAAATTAAATGCTTTTCAAGGACTATTCGAAAACCAAAGGATCTTTCAAACAGGAAAGCAAATAATATAACTTCTTTTCGAAATAAATGGATTTCGTTTTCAATAATTGCTATGGGCAAAATATTAAAGAAGCAAACAGTAAAAAATTTTAAAGCTAGATAAAATGCAAAAATAGGTCCTTCTTTCAATTGATGAAAATTTTTAAAAAGACTTCTTTCACATGTGCATTCTAAATAGTAAAATGTTTCGATGGCTGTAAAATATGCATAATTTCTAATACTGGAAAATGTGCTATGTGGGCAGAAAGTACAGTAAGAAATTAATTTTTTAAACGATTCGGCCGAATGAAAAAAATAGCATCGCGGGTTTTGACAAAAAAGCCGTGATGGACCGCGTGGGTTTCTGTCGCACAGTCACGATGGGCAGCGTGGGTTGTGACCGCGAAGCCGCGATGTGCAGCGCAGGTTTTGACCGCGAAGCCGCGATGTGCAGCGCGGGTTTTGACCGCGAAGCCGCGATGTGCAGCACGGGATTTCGTCGCACAGTCGCGATGTGCAGCGCGGAAAAGGTCTGCGAAGCCGCGATGTGCAGCGCGCTAAATGGCCGCGAAGCCGCGGTGAACCGTGCAGAAAAAAGCCGCGCAATCGCGATGGGCCACGCGACTGTTGGGCAAAAGGCCGCAAGGCGAAAGCCGTACGCGGATGCCGAAAAACGACGCCGAAAATTGAGAATTTCGGGCAGTTTAATGGCTAAAAAATGGGACAAGACCTAGATCAGCAATGGATCTGCTGTCTAGGATGGCAGATCTATGGATCTAAAGTTTAAAAACTAATAAAAAACTAAGATTAAAAGCAAAACTAGAGATCTATTGTTCAAAAAACAGCGGAGTCGCCAAAAAACCTTTGGCCCGATTTTGCAACCAGGCTTAGTGCTATGGGCACCTGCTAACTAGTAGCAGCAGTTTCAATGTAAAGCAAATAACAATAAACTAAATCTAAACTAAACTAAACTAGCATGTGCATTTTGAATTAAAGAACAAGAACAAGAAAGATAAAAAATAATTTTTTATTGACAATGGGGCAAGCAAATGCTTGCAAGGACAATACCTCCAAGTGATGAAGGTTGTTGAATGGCTCCAATGGTGAGCAGCTCCAATCTCCAATGGGTCCTTTCTCCAAGGCTTGCTACAATGGCCAAATACTCAAGGGAGATTTTGGCAGCATGAGGATAGGAATATGGATGGATGTGAGATGAGAAGCCCCTACCACCTTTTTATAGGTTTTGGTGGTGGGGAATACCATTTGTGGTTTTGTGGAAACCAAATGGTATTGACCAACATGGTTTAGGTACTTTTCCCTCCTTTTTCCTTTTTTGAATAAAATTAATATTTTTATTCTCTTTTTAATATTTTGGGAATTTTGGACCCTTTTTGAGGGTTTTTTATGCTTTTTTAGGAAAAATAATCTTTTTGAGTGGGAAAAAAGGGTGTACCAAGGTCTTTTGTTGGCTTTAGAGGCTCAGATGGTGGAAAAGTGGACAAATGGGTCATGTGAATAAGGGAATGAGCTAGTGAGCACTTTTTGGGTGTTAACAATAACTCAGTGAAAAATGGATACCCAATATAGACAAGAGACGGACACATGCCATGTTCAAAGGTAACGACTGACAAGCTGCCATAAATAACCTTGACTTATCCCCCCATATTCCCCCGACATGATAGACGAGTACCTCTTTGTTGTTTTTCGAGCTTGAAGAGGATAACAGATGCTCGGTGTATCTCATCTCATAGATGAGTCCAATCTCACATGTTTTACGAACCTGAGAAAGGAGGGGTTCGTCCCAAAGTGGGTCCTTCGATGTTAAAATTTTAACGAGTCCAAGGAAGGAAAACTCGGTAGTTTTTCGCATTTAGAGAGCCTGAAAAACTTAAAGGAAGCTCCATAATGTACTTTTTCGTAAATTTAGTCCCTCGATCCCGAAAAAGTGTAAAACAATTCCCGAGAGAACTCTCCCAGCCGAGATTGACTGAGGTATACCTTTCTTGTAAATAGTCTAGACGGGCCGAAAAAGGGGTAACCTATCACCGAATAGACGACCTTTCAAATACTTTTACAAGTGCGAAAGAGTCAAGATCACTTGGCAATCTTTTCAATTTTAGGGAGTCTGAAAAGAGCTTGACTATGGACTCCTATGGTCTTTTTCGTAATTTTTAATTATTCTGGTCCGAAAAAAGAATAAAATACAACCAGCATAATACTTTCCTCATCGTTTAACGAGCATGAGTAAAGCTGACCGTACTCGACACCGTTTACTTGAGTTTGACAAGCACGAAACGGGTGAAGAAGCGCTTGGAATCTTTTTCAAGTTTTAAATCCAGAGCACGAAAAAGATAAAGTGGGCTCAAAATGAAGGTCAAATCATGAATAAACACCAGTGTGAATATATCGCTTTTTCCCGGGGATCCTGTCAATAAGTGCTCAAAAACGGGATATTAGCAATGTGAAAAGGGCTTTATTTTAACCATTTAAAATAATAATTAAAAAAAATATGTGAAAATGCTATATAAAGAATGGTTAAAAATATAAATTACCATTTCATTTGTGTTTTTACCCAAAGAGGAGATTTTTACCCTTTTGAGGAGCAAAACTTCAAGGATCCATATCGGGAGTTCCAGGACACCATTTCAACAACCGTCTGCGCCAAGTAAGAGCTCTTGAGCTCCTCTTTCATTTCATGTAGGAATTATTTGCTTTCATTAGGAAAAAATTGATTTTTGGGCAAGCCCTATTAGGCAAAAATCGCCCTTCACAGTACTGCGTGGGGGCTCTATCGAGAAACGCGGTACTGTCTAACAGTACCGCGTTGTAGTTCCAAACCGAGGCGCGGCACTGTACAGTACCGCGCGGCAGAGTTTTCCCCAGGCGCGGTGAAGGCGATTTTTGAGATTAAGAAATCAAATTTTTTGCTGAAACTAAGTTGCCAAATAGTTACTAAATGTTTTCCCTGACCTTTTGCAGGAGTTTGCAACTTGTTTGGAGCAAAATGGTAAGCTGGAAAGAAAGAGAGCACGAAGTGGATGATTTTGCAGCTGAAAATCATTTACCAACTGTGACCGCATTGCGAGAATGTGGTTTGTTGAAGTTCTTTAAGACCAAGGGGATTCGTCAGCAACCCAAGCTTCTCACTCATCTCATCCAATTGTGGGATCCTGACATCCAAGCTTTCCGAGTGGGAGAGCATGTTCTCGAAATTCAACTTGAGGATATTTATTTCCTCACGGGCCTCTCGAAAAGAGGGGCCCGGGTGAACTTTACTGGATACTCAGCCTCAGAATCAAGTACAGATGACTTGATCGCTCGATATTGCCGTCAGGGTTCGGGTAAGAAAAGCGGGAAGGTGGCCATAAAGGATGTTATAGAACTCCCTGTAAAAACCGTACTGTTCACCATCACGCGTGCAGCAGGAAGTGTGAATCTGCATCAGGCGTCCCGCACACAAGTGAATCTCGTAGCGGAATGTATGGGGGGAACAGTATTTAACTGGTGTGAGGCGGTGTTGGCCAATCTGAAAGAACAAGTGCACAAGTGCAGAGTTGGAAAGAATTCCCAATTTGGCTATGGGAGCATCTTGGTCACCTTCTTTCTGGCGAGGGTGCCACTGTTGCACCCGCAGATATCTATGCCCCCCCGTCCACCTACCGAGCCATGGATGGCTCGATGGAGTGATTATGCTGTACGTCTCGGGGGACCTCAGCGCTTAGCCTTTGGTGAGTATTTCTTTTCCTGGCTCGAGGAGCAGATAGTTATGATTGATGACTACTCCTATGTCGGGGTATATTTCCGCGAGGACATCGACTTGGAACTACCAGAGGATGATGACTGGGACAACTCAGGTATGACCTTCATGGATATGTATTTTTTCCTTTTTCGAATATATAATTTTTATTGCTTTTTTAGAATGTGTAAAAGACTTCTAATGTATGTTCGCATGCATGTCGCAGACCGTGGACCACAGAGACCAGCTGGGTACTCGCCACTACGTCGTGGTGGTGTTGACCGTCAAGCTGTTCCTGACGAGGAGGAGGATGAAGACGAGGCAGGAGGCGTTCAGGACATTGAGAGGAACTTACAGGGGTTGACTCATGGTATCCCTGCTATGAGGATGGATGACGTCCCTTATCATCTCCAGCGGCATACTGTAGGTGAGCCTGATCGTATTAGTCAACTTCTTCGTAAGGTGGTTCGAGCTGTAGTATGTTACCACCAACAGCAGGAGGAGTCCGATGAGGGACATGATAGGTCTCCTAGATCTCCATAGATGGTCTTTTGATCTTTTTGCGGCATGTACACGATATGTAGGCTTTGAGAGCCAAATTTTGTATGGGATTTGGTCCCAAATTTTGTCTTTGACACAAACTTTATGTATTTTGGAAAAAACACTCTTATATACAGTGATATGGACCTATTTATGATCTAATTATTTACAATGACTTGTGCATTTTTATCTTTTATGATGTGTTTATGTGTGGGCAAGATGCCAATCCAAAATGTAATTAGCCAATGAATCAGCTATACAATTGAATTCTCTCGGTATGTGTTGATATGTAATGAAATTAAATGATCGTTCCAAGAGGCGTACTCTCCGAAATAAACGAAGTAGTATAGGATCGCGAACTGTGTAAACACAGTTTAGATGAGAAACCACGAGTTGGGAGTCTAAACAGACTGATAAGGAGTCAATTCCGAGTGAAGCAACCTCCGTCAAGAGACCAATGACTGCATGGTACTCCGCGATATTGTTGGTTGCAGGACCTAAACAATTGGCTCCTGAAGAAATTAACTCGCCAGTGGGGGAATAGATTACCCATGCTGCGGAAGCGAGATTCCGGGTATGTCGACTTGCACCGTCGGCGAATCCAAAGTAGTCAGACATCTACGCATAAAGTCACGAGTCAAAGTAAGAGTGGATACATAAGGTCCACGCGCACACCAAAAAGAAAGTAACAGCAAACTAAGTACATTATGTACAACAAGTAACCCGCGTAGGGTAACCTCATGCGTAGAAACGTTTGAGGTATAGCCCATTGCGGAGCCGTGCCAATGGCGTACCATCACAATCGATTAGTTCATAAGCTCCTTTTTCCAAGACACGTTTTACAATAAAGGGGCTGTACCACATAGATTCAAGTTTACCTTTTCCAAGCTTATCGTGCATTTAATCGTATGTAAGTACGATATCACCCTCATTGAAGATCCGAGGTTGAACGGATTTGTCATATTGAGCTTTGACGCGTTTTTTGTGAGCTTCATTAGCTAAAGCAGCGTCGCGGCGGGTTTCATCTAGCTTAGCTAGGTATAGAAACCGTTCCTCTTCGGAAGTGGTGTGTGGAAGTAGCTCTATGGCTATCTTGAGTGATGGTATTTCACATTCAATCGGCAAGATGGCTTCTAGGCCGTACACTAGTTGGAATGGTGTAAACCCAGTAGCACTTTTCACTGAGGTTCGGTATGCCCACAGTTCTGAGAATAGAGCTGAGTGCCAGTTGGATTTCTGGGTACCCACAATGCGCTGAATCATTCGTTTCAGGACTTTGTTAATGGCTTCAACTTGGCCATTAGCTTGTGGGTAATACGGGGTTGAGTTTTCATGGCGAAAACCCAACTTGGCACTTAGTTCTCCGATCATATGGTTCCTGAAATGGGAACCATGATCAGTCACAATAGACTGTGGGACACCGAATCTAGCTATGACATGATTGAATATGAACTGCGCTGCTGTTTTTCCGTCTTCAGCATACGTAGGCATCGCTTCAGCCCATTTCGTTAAATAGTCCACAGCTACTATCACATAGCTATGCCCCCCGGTTGAAGTGGGTTTACAGTGCATGAAATCGATGCCCCATTTGGAAAAGGGGCCGACGGCAATAACAGGATGGAGGGGAGCAAGGTACGAGCGTGCTTTACTATGAAAGAATTGGCATGGTGGACACTTCTTGATTGTTTCAATGCAGTCTTTGAAAATTGAGGGCCAGAAGTATCCTGCTCGCAGTATTTTCTGGGTCGTAGCCATCCCAGAGAGATGACCACCACATGCTCCAGCGTGGCAGTCATTAAGTACGCATTCCGCCTCATCTAAGGTCAAACAGCGTCGAAGGATGGTGTCGACACCACGCCGATAAAGAGTATCGTTGACTATGAGGTAGTATTTTGCGTGATGTCAGATGCGTCGTCGTTCATCGCGAGTGAGTTCGGGACAGAAGCGTTGGGTTTGGAGATATAAAAGAATATACCCATACCACGGATCAGACGTGCTAATGAGGAATAATGATTCGTCAGGAAGAGAATCAATGGGCTCGGATTGCTCAGTAACATGGGGAAAGTTACAAATTAATTCCGCGAAGACCAAAGACTTCTTGGACTTAGCCTTGACAAACTCCAAGTCAAACTCTTGAAGGATGAAAATCCAACGAGAGTATTTTCCCCCAAGCACTTGACGTGTGAGGATGTAATACATTGGGTTGAATTCGGCTATAACAGTGGTCCGGCAGAGTAAGATGTAGTGACAGAATCTCTGGACAGCAAATACTGTTGCCAGAGCCAGCTTTTCAACATGTGAATAGCGAGATTCGGAGTCAAGAAGACTCTTACTGAGATAGTATACCACATGTTCTATGCCGTTTTGGTCTTCCTGGACTAGCACCATACCGATGGTGGAAATCGAGGATGCGAGATAAAGAATGTAGTCCCGTGTGTAATCAGGTGGTTGAATTACGGGATCTTTGGTTAAGGCTGCCTTTAGATTGTCAAAGGAGCGTTGGGCTTCGTCATCCAAGATAAAGGGAACATTCTTCTTGAGAAGCCGCATGTAGCCTTTTGTTATCTCGAACAGATTGCAGATGAAACGGCGTAGAAAGTTTGCATGCCCTTGCAAACATTGAAGTTCTGGAATATTGGTGGGTGGAGGGAGGGCTACGATAGCTGCTACCTTTGCGGGATCTAAACGTATCCCGTCTTTGGAGACTATGAAGCCCAACATTTTTCCGGCTTCTACACAGAAGACGCACTTATGCGGGTTCAAACGTATATTGTAGCGACGACACCTTTCGAAAATGGCACTTAAGTGGTCTGGATGGTCTTCCCGGGTCCGAGAGTGAGTAGGAAGGTCATCAAGATATGGTTCTACAATATGTTTGATGTCATGAAATGCATAGGACATCGCCCGTTGGAAAGTTACCCCAGAATTTTTCAGGCCAGAAGGTAACTTTCGATATGCAAAAATCCCCCAAGGGCAGATAAAGTATGTTTTGTGCTGGTCGGCTGGGAGGATGTCGATCTGATTATAGCCAGAGAAGCCATCCATAAATGAAAAGATGACACTTCCGGCACAGTTGTCGATGATCTGGTCGATAAACGGAGTTGGGTAGTTGTCCTTTGAACAAGCCTTGTTCAAATCACAGTAATCAACACAGACCCTAATCGTTCCCTGTTTCTTGGCTACGGGAACAATGTTGGATACCCATTATGTCAATGGGAAAAGATAGATAAAACCAGCACGCAAAAGTTTTTCAACTTCTACTTTAATGGCGGCTGCTTTACGAGGATGGACGGGTCGAAGCTTTTGCCGAACAGGTCAGGCGCCAGGGAAAGTTGGAATTTCACGGACCACGATCGAGGGGTCAATTCCTGGCATTTCTTCATAACTCCAAGCAAAAACATCGCGGAAAGTTTTGAAGTAGGCACTATAAAACTCCATTTCGAGGGGAGTACATGTTTTGCCGATGTGTACGTTTTCCACGATACCAAGCTTCACTGAAATATCGATGGGAGTGGTTGCCATAAGATTGGCCAAGTTTCCTTTGGAAAATACCTCGTCGAGGGAAGTGGGGAACTTGGTTTGAACCATCCCAAGTGAAGCGCTGGGTTTTGTATCAGGCTCAAATGGCTGAATGGTGGGGAATGAAGATCGATGATGAAAATCTCCCCATGGTGGCTCATCACTGCACATAACCTCCATAATTGATTCGTCAGTTGGAAAAATCAAATTGAGAGGATCGAAAAGTGGTGGGTATGGATGAGTCTCAGCCGAGAGTTGTGCCACGAAATGATGAGTAGAACAATCGACCCAATCGATGGCTGATTGGATCGCGTTATATGCTGCAACGTTTCTGTTCAGAGGCATAGATTTGCCGTAGTCTTCAATCTGAGAAGGACTCGGAATCACCCATGAATCATTGGCAGAGGTGATATTCGATGAAATCATGTTAACTGGTTGAACATGGGTTCCCGGCTCTGGAAAAACTCCAATAAGGGATGAATCCTTCATGATACCAACACCAACGTCTTGGAACCGGTACCGAGGTTGATCCAATAACGAGACGGTGTTGGCGGAGTTTGGATGGGAGTCTGGGATACAGTAATCCAGTTGATCAATAGTGACAATTTTCCCTTCATGAGGAAATTGCACAATCCGGAAGACTGTAGATGCTATGGCGGTCATGGCGTAAAACCAGTTCCGTCCAAGGAGGAGATTGTAATCCAATGGTACATCTACGACTTCAACATGTACGGATACTATTTTTCCCCCCAGTTCGACACCAATTGAGGGAATGATTCCATAAGGTTGAAAACCGTGTCCATCAAACGCCCTGAGAGTAGTAGGAGAAGTTGTGACTTCGGGTGAGCCTAGGGCTCTCCAATAGTTCAAAGACATAATCGACGTGGAAGCACCTTCATCTAACACAGTGCGGTGGATGATATTTCCACAGATTTTCGTATGCACCTGGAAGGCTAACTGGTGAGAAAGCCTAGGTTTGGCGTGCTCCAAGTTAAACATGATGGAGTTTGAAGTATCTGGGTCCATTGCCCCCAGTGCTGAAAGTAGGGTTCTACGCTGCGTGGGGCAGTGTTGGAGAACCTCGAGAGTCAACATGGCGCAAGGTGCTTGAGCCAAATCTTCAACAATGTTTTAGTTTTGGGTAGCTCACGCATTCGAATTAAATGTCTCCTTTCGTATGGTGCCCTTGGGTGGGCGTAGCACTGTGTCCATCAGCGGTCTCTCGATATGGAGATGACCGGTAGGGGGGGGAATAGGAATCGGATCTTCAATAGGAGTTTTTCCTTTGGCTATCTCCGATTGTTTGTTTGAACTTGGAGGGTTGTCATACATCTTTGAACGAGTGGTTATATGAACCTCTTCGTTACTCGTCATCAGGATTTCGCGGTTTGTGGACATCTCTCCACAGGTGGGATTGGTCAGGTTGCCCCCTTCTGGGGATTCTTGGGCAACCATTTGTTGTTGATGTTGGGGGAAAGGGTCAGTTAATACTGCCGGGCGAGAGGATCCTTTAACAAACTTGTTGACCTCGTCCTTGTAGGGACAGTCACGCATATAATGATCATCTTGACAAATGAGGCAGGGAATCTTAGCCTTTCTACGTGGTTTTGGTCATTCTGGGTGGGTTGTGGCTTGGGGTTCTCTTGCTGGTTTTTCTTGGGTTTACCACAATTGTTTTTCTTCTTTCCCCCGGATGGTTGTGACGTAGATTGAACTGCGTTCACCTCGGAGGAAACAGCAGGATAAGTAGTTATTTTTGAGGCGGGCTGGGTGAAAGCGGGGGAAGCAGAAGCTTGTTGTCCCGTCGAGTTGGTAGCAGGCTGAGCCTTGACTGAACCGACAATACCATCAATGGGGGATTCAGTGGTAGGCTTCATTGCATCAGTGTGAACGCGGGAGGCATGTGGAAGAAGTTCATGTAAAGTACCGGATTGAGTATATACCAAATCCATGTACTGGGCTGCCGAGATGGCTTGTTCTTCTGTAACCGGCCCGCGCATAGCGATATCTCTGGATATGGGAGGTAAAAAAGATTTTGTGAACCAATCAGCGAGTAGCTGATCTGGAATGGGTGCCTTGATTAGCCTACGGCGTCGTCGCCACTCATGGATGTGATCCGAAATATGTGTGGAAGTGGTTTGACGCAGTGAGGTTAACAGTTCTATTCCAGTCTCATACCGGATGGGGAGCTAGAAATTAGTCAGAAACTGCATAGCCAAAGTGTTGAAATCACGAAAAGAGTGTTGTGGCAGCTCGATGTACCATTTTGCTGCCGTTCCGGTAAGCGTACGTTGGAAGAGCCAAAGATGGATGGAATCATCCATCAAGGAGTTGGATGAACACCAAAGATGGAAGGTCATCACGTGGTTCTTGGGGTCTTCCCCGGGCTTAGCATCGAACTTGGGAATGTCCGATGGTAGTTTGGATGGGATAGGTGGCCAGTGAGGTTCATGCCATATAGGATCGTTGATAAGCCTCGACAAATCAGGTAAGTCAAGTGTGGCCAAAAAGGGAAGTTGACGGTTGGTCTGCGGGTATGAGTAATAACCATGTGGTGCAGAGAAACCTGGAGGGCCCTGCATAGCATGCTGCTGCGTGTTATACCCATATGTGTTTCCCGCGGGATACTGCTGGAAGTTCTATGGATAGTAAGCCATCTGGTTAACCGGTTGATTGTAAGCAACTGGTTGGTAGGTGTTCTGCTGAGTGGGTATGGTACCCTGGGTTGTTGAAATCCAGGGATGGTTGCTACTCCTTGTTGGGGAAAAGTTCCTTGGAATTGTTGTGATCCAGGAGTGTTACCACTATACTGTGTAAGTGGAGGGTTTCCCATAGCAGGGTTGGGGGGTGGATGCAACGGTGGTGTCCATGGAAGGCTCGTTCCTGCTTGAGGAGCGAGTGGAAATTCAAGTGATGGGTTCCATGGAGTTGTAGCAGATGAAGGGTAAGGGAAGCCAGAATTCAGGTTGGGGGGAATCTGAGATTGTCCCCCAGCTTGGTTCCAGTTTCCAAAAAGTGAGTACCCCCCACTCTGTGGGATTTGAGGATCCCAAGAAGGAAGCATACCTGACGGGGGGGGTTGAGAATGAGGTCGGGTTGGAACACCGGAATAAGGTTTCCCACTGCCAGGTGTGTTGTACATACCGTACTGAGCAGATACTACTAGTTGGGAGAGTTGTTGGATGGAACCAATAGGTTGTCCGCCAACAGATGGGTTGGATGGCCCTATAAGAGGAGGTTGTTGACTAGGAACAGGGTTCCCAATAAAAGGTTGTCCTCCAACTAGTTGGGTTGATGACCCTATAGGGGGAGGTTGCTGACTAACAATGGGATTCCCAACAAAAGGTTTCCCCCCAGCTGGTTGGGTTGATGGCCCACTAGGGAGGGTTTGTATGTTGGATTTAGGGACCACTGTAGTCGGTTGTCCACCTCCTGAAATAGTGTAAATGGTGGCTGAAGGTGATCCTCCGGTCGAAACGGAAGATCCAGCAGTATGACTAGGTGTTCTTCCGCCGCTAGCCAAATATGATAGTGTGGATTGGCCAACGACGCCAAAAGTACCGATTTGCGGAGGGGGTTGTCCGTATCGAACAGGCGAGGACGGAGAAAAAACTGGGTTATCCCTCATAGAATGTGCACCAAAAATGGGCGATGGCAGCAAATGTGGGGAATTTATCCCAGGGGTATCGGCGTCGTCCATAACATGTTCAATGATAGGAGGACCATCGAGAACTGGGTCCGAGTTCATATCCTGAAAAGGGTTATAGGGATCCAGCGAGAACCTAGGTATAGTAAAGTTCGAAGGTCCTGAGCCATCTACAAAGGAGTGATGAAACTCTATGCTAGACGGGACGTTGGGAACCCTATAGTCAGAAGGACGAGAAACAGGGGGATATCTAGACGTTGTCGAGAGCATTTGCTCTGTGTTGTGTCTAAACTGTGCCAATGCTAACGGAGAGTTCGCTAGACTAACCATACTAGACTGGATGGAAGCCATAATTTCATGTCCCGAAGGGAGGTTGGGTAGATCTATAGTACGAGGTACGTTGCTAGAAGAACTTGTCTCCTGAGGATGAACACTGGGTGACGTAGTAATAATAGGCGGAAGTTCCGCCTGAGAAGTAATGAAGCCATAAGAAGGTTCAAAAGGTGTGTTAGGAAGTCGAGTATCTTCAACGATTTCAACGTATCCGCCTGGGACTGAAATCAAGCCAGGTATGTCCTGGTTGGACCCTTCGGTGGTACCAACAGATCCGTCTGTGTAATCGTGAAAAGTGTCTAATGGACGGGAAGTGTTGACATCCGGTAGGAGGATGACCTCTGGTCTAGTACTTTGGGTTGTACTAGGTTCAGCTGCTGTAACTGTGTCCACTGTGACAAATAAATCTGGAATGACAGTGGGTGAGGTGACAGTGGAAGTCTCAGATATGCTAGTGGTTGCAGTATCTGCAATAGATTCTAAGACTGTGCTGAGAGTGGCAGTTACGGGCGGAACTGGAGATGTTGTATGTATCGGCGGTGGAATGTTCCCTCGACCAGCACCCCGGCCAGGAGGAGCGGGAATGCGTGATGCAGGCAGACCAGAAGTCCGTGGCGGTGGTGGTGGTGGAGGGATTTGGCCCTGTATTCTTCGTGATCTTCGTGGTTGTTCTGACATGATGACAGGAAAATGAAAATCGGGGGCAGTATCGTAAACAAAGAACTCAAAAACTCTAATTCAGCCGAGTGTGCAGAAGAGGAGCTAGAAAAAACAAGGCTCACAGGCCAAACAAGCAAGCTCTAAAATCTATACTGAGACCGCTGTCTCAATAAGCGAGCTGATACAAAAAAAATGGCCAGAATGCCAACAAGCAGTCCCTACAAAGAAAAATGACCCTCTACAAAGATGAGATAACAAGCAAACTCCTAACTAAGAGCTGGAGACCTCAACAAGCTGTATCCTTCGCAAGGTGATGAAATCCAAGTCGAACAATACAACATGAGAGACCGATATAAGAAGGATATCCCTCTACCGAAAGGGATCCTGGGTAAAAGAGCCCTAGTAGAATAGATACTAAGCTACCTCATTCATGACATGTCGGAAAAGGTTTTGGGCACTTCAGCCTTCCGAAGAAGACAGCGATCGATGTTGCCTTAGGGCTAAGTGGAGTGCGGTATTCCACAGAGTCCGTCCGGTTCTCAATCTCGCGGTCGTTTAACCCCTGAAAGTTAAAAACAGTCAGGAGGCCCCTCCACAAACTAGTTGTGACCGTGTCAATAAATACTAGAGTATTTTAGTTCCATAAATACAACGACTATGTCTCAGATGAAAATGACAAGGGGGAATTATTTTGATGCCTATCCCCGGTGTCCTACCTAACTACCAAATTCTTTTGATTTTCTCAAGTGAGGTTAAAGTTGGTTTAATTAGGGAGATTAATTTTAGTGGCTGTCTTACTCAATCAGGTAATGGACGTGAAACTTGATGGTGTTATGATGACTCAAACCATGCAAATGAGAATGAATCAAAAATAAGCCTTTGTCTTCGATGAAATCTAGCTAAGGAAAAGAGAGAGTTCTTCGATCAAATATGCATGAAATTTTTCACAAGCAATCAAAAATCCAAGTAAAAGATTTTTTATTTTCTTTTTGTAAACAAAGCCAAACTGAAATAAACACTCCTTTTAATGCACTGATCCTACAATCTACAATGCTTCAACTATGAGAATTTTTGTGGAAAAATCAATGGTTCATTTCCTAATGCAAAATAATGCTACTAGACTTTTTCAATTCAAACAACAAAATTGCTCTCAAATGATAAAATTTTAATTACTGAAAATGATGGAAATAATGTGACTGTAAAAGCTACAGGGTTCAGTAACAGAGAACAGTGGTGTTGAGTTGGTTGTGGTGAAAAAATCAAGCCAATGCAATCAAACTGGAAAAATGACCCAATATGTCAAAAATGCCACTAATTCAGACAAATCAAGCTCACAACAAGAAAATAATCAAACCATACAGACTGTAAAATGACCAGGATGCTAACATGCAACAGTAAACACTACCTAAGGCAAAGAGAGACTCAGGAAATCAAGCAAGTATAAAAAATTTGAAAAAATGCAGACACTACCGCGGGTCAGGGTCTGACTGGAGCGCGGCACTGTGACAGTACCGCTCTGGTACTAAAGCAGAGGATGCGGTACTACCGCACTGGAAGCAGTTCTGAGGGCGCGGTACTGTGGCAAGGTAAGGAAAAAGCGCAACTTGAGAAAAGAAAATGAATTTTTCAGGGTTTTTGCTAACCGAGGGGACTCAGTGATCAGACAGGGAGAAAAATACAGCGAGGAGGGATGAATAAAGGTCAAAAAAAAGACCAAGATTCAAACTGGTTTGAAGTGCAATAAAACAAATCACAATCAGTAGATGGATGACAGTGCACTGAATCAATCAAACAGAAATCAAAACCAGCGGAGTCGCCATTCTTGTTATGTAGAATTTTTCCCTACGGATAAGTCAAAACTCTCTTAACTTTAAAGTAGACTTTCAACTAACTCTAAAGCAAGAAACAAGTCAAAACAAATGTGTTCGGATATCCATCATCTATTTCAGGATCTTGCATGATCTATTTCAGGATCATCTATTTCAGGATATGATCTATTTCAGGATCTTGCATGCACAGGCATGCATCCCAGTCACCAGTTTGATGCCTCCAGCACCTTATCCACCTTCTTCTAGCACCCGGGAGCCACTTACCACAGAGTTTTAGCCCTCCCAAGCTGAAAGGCGCCCTCTTCTCACCTACTGCCAGAGAAGGGCGCACTTGCTCACCTACCACTGCAGATTCACTCCAGTTACATTCAGTTAGCTCCGATTCTCCCTGATTTGAGGCTAGTTTCACTCCCGACTGACTGTATCACTTCCGTTTGACCTCCAGTTTGATTAGGTGACTTGTTCTGACTTCAGTTAGCCTCCCATGCGCCCCCACTGAGCCTCCAGATCCTATATCATTGCTACACACTTCAGTTACATTTATTACACTCAGTTAGACTCAGTTTGACACCTGGATGACTGGTTGTTGTGATTGATGAGCACCACCAATGATTGATGAGGACTCCTAGATAGAGTCAAGCTACTCCATTTAGTGATTCGAATGGCCTACTTAGTCAATTCGAATTGCTCATTGACAATATTGTAATCTATTGTAATTCATTCACCCTTTTTGGGATATTGAGCACTGCTGCATGTTTTGCACAGTTTTGCACCATATTTTCTATGTTCATCTGTTGTGATTGATTTACTTGTTCATTAGATCTGCTGTGACTAATTTTACATGGTATCAGAGCCATTGCAGGGACAAGATTTCTTTTCTACAGGTGTTCTACATGAAGAGAGAGCAATCTTGGCTCACCAATATATTTTAGCAGCGGCATGCAAAATCTCATGTGCATTCGCTCATGTGCATGCAAGGTTGAAAACATAGTGTTTGTTTGTGTGTGATTTGCAGGTTTCTTACTTCCTCCATGTGCATTCGCTAATGCAAAGATGGAGACTTCTTCTTCACAAAATATTCTTACTCCATTCAACTATGATGAATGGAAACCAAAGATGATTGCATTCTTGAAGAGACAATGTCTTTTTGATATGTGCATTGGTAATACAAGAGATTTTGATTCCGATGAAGAGGAGAATGATTGGCTCAATGATTGTGACAGAGCCTTTGGAACAATGTGTCTTGCTATGTCTCCTTGTATGCGCTACCTCAGTAATACTGCTGAAAATCCAAGTGATCTATGGGTCCAACTTGACAGAGAATTTGGAAAGCAGGAAGAAGAGGATCATGCTAGCCTTTTGGAGAACAAGCCCAGTGAGATCTCCTTATGTGTTCTTTCCGATCATGTGTTGGCCTCAACAATTGTTCAAGATGAAGAAGAAACTGTAGATTCAACACTCATTCTCTCAAAGTCTTCTATTTCGAATTCTGAGCAAGATAAACAAGCCCATACTCTAGATTCCGAAGAGGTTCTTGAATCCTCTCCTTCACATGAGTTTGCCGATATGCAGAATAATGATCTACTTGAAGTTTTGGAGGTAAAATCTGATTTTGGAGGTGAAGCATTTGCCCTCCTTGATTGCATGCCTTCTATAAACTTATGTTCTATCATTTGCAAAGTTTCTCAGAGTTTTAATGAAGATGAAGAGCACTACCATTCGCTTGAGTTAAATTCTCATGCACTTTTTGCTGATTTTGGTTTTGATCTCACCCTTGTTGGTTCAAAGGAGATCTCAAGAAACCATTCATCTATTTTTGGAGCTGATTTAACTTCTATTGATAAGAAGTTCAAGTTTCAAGATCTATTTGATCCGATTGGAGCTATTCCTACCTCACTTGGTTCGAATCACAGGTTCCAGGATCATCCTCATATTTTCAGATTTGTTCTCACCTTTTTCGGTATGAAGAGCAAGTTCTTAAAGTCTCCACATTCGCTTGCATCCACTGATGGAGAATTCAAGCACATGTTTTTGGAGCATGATCCATTTACTCCCAAGAGTAAGATACCTCCAGACATATCTACTTGATTTTGGAGCAGTTAAATCTTTTGGTGTACTACAGTCTATTTTGAGGGGGGGTATTTTTCCCATGAGGTTTTCCCCATTTCCTCGGTTTATTGACTGTTATTAGTTTTTGGATTATTGTATTGGGGTGACCTTTGGTCTTAGTTACCAGGGCCCCACATTATTTTAGTTGGCACATCATAGTCTAGCTTGAGGGGGGGTGTTCGGATATCCATCATCTATTTCGGGATACATCATCTATTTCAGGATCTTGCATGATCTATTTCAGGATCATCTATTTCAGGATATGATCTATTTCAGGATCTTACATGCACAGGCATGCATCCCAGTCACCAGTTTGATGCCTCCAGCACCTTATCCACCTTCTTCTAGCACCCGGGAGCCACTTACCACAGATTTTTAGCCCTCCCAAGCTGAAAGGCGCCCTCTTCTCACCTACTGCCAGAGAAGGGCGCACTTGCTCACCTACCACTGCAGATTCACTCCAGTTACATTCAGTTAGCTCCGATTCTCCTTGATTTGAGGCTAGTTTCACTCCCGACTGACTGTATCACTTCCGTTTGACCTCCAGTTTGATTAGGTGACTTGTTCTTACTTCAGTTAGCCTCCCATGCGCCCCCACTGAGCCTCCAGATCCTATATCAGTGCTACACACTTCAGTTACATTTATTACACTCAGTTAGACTCAGTTTGACACCTGGATGACTGGTTGTTGTGATTGATGAGCACC
Organism: Larix kaempferi; assembly: GCA_027924585.1. Lineage (NCBI taxonomy): Eukaryota > Viridiplantae > Streptophyta > Pinopsida > Pinales > Pinaceae > Larix > Larix kaempferi. The sequence continues at coordinate 1,925,676 of BSBM01000430.1, read as the reverse complement.
ACCAATGATTGATGAGGACTCCTAGATAGAGTCAAGCTACTCCATTTAGTGATTCGAATGGCCTACTTAGTCAATTCGAATTGCTCATTGACAATATTGTAATCTATTGTAATTCATTCACCCTTTTTGGGATATTGAGCACTGCTGCATGTTTTGCACAGTTTTGCACCATATTTTCTATGTTCATCTGTTGTGATTGATTTACTTGTTCATTAGATCTGCTGTGACTAATTTTACAAAATGCTACCTTGAAATTCCTGAACTAACTTTTATGACAAGATTAAATGTATTCAGAAACGATGAGAGATAAGACACACCTTTCAAACTGACGTTTGTTCCGCTTCTAACTCTTGATCCAAAGCTCCAATGTAGAACCTGTTAAGATCAACCAAAGAACAAACATGCAATCTCCCAAATACCTTGAATGTAAAGATTAAATTCAAATCTAGATTAGATACATTCCATGCTAAGAACTTATGCTAAACACATGAAATGGGAAAGACAAGACAAGTTATCTTATTACAACTTGAATAATGCTTACAAAAGGTTGCTTGATGTCCAAGCCAATCTTCTAGCTCCAAGTGCTTTCTCCTCTAGCTATCTCCACAATGCTGCAAGATCATAAGTTTGGTACTTCAAGAGTCCTCCCCTTTCCCCATGGAATGCCTCTCTTTTATAGTGTATGGTAGGGTTAACCAACAAGAGAGATGGGTGGATCTAGGGAGAGATAAGTGGATCAAGGTTTCTAATCACAGAAAGTGAGTTGGGATCGAATCAGGGATCCCAATCTTCCACTATCTTCGAAAATCCAAAATCCCACAAGCCATGGAAAAAAGGCTAATAAAAGAGTACCGCGCCCTGTGGTCTGAGCATAACGCGGTACTACCGCGTTCTGGGGAAAAAGCATAGCGCGGTAGTGTGGAGTACCGCACGCCTATAACTGAGAAAGGCGCGGTAGTGTGGGTAAATAAAGTCTCAGTTGGGTCAGAACTTGTCAGGGTAGATTTACCTTCAAGGTTCACTCATCTTCTGGGTGGTTCAAATAGCAGGGGAAGTGTCGTCAACTCTGTTTGTGGTGGAGATGCGACACTGTGGAATATAGAGGTATAACACCCCCCTAAAAGTCATGAGAATTTGACTTATGGTGGTAGTTTTTAACAAACCACCTCCAAAAGTTAAATTATCATGACTTGTAGGGGGGTTGTCAAAACAACACCTTGAAAAATATATTTAGGGGCGGTTTTTTTAACCCCCCCCCCAAAAAAAAAGGTTACGAGAATTTAACTTTTCAAGGACTGCCTACACAAGTTCAATTCTCATGACTTTTCAGAGGGATTTTAAAAAACCGCCTTTAAAAGTTAAATTTTCATGACTTTTGGGGGGGTTTGAAAATACCGCCTCCAAAAGTTAAATTCTCATGACATTTAGGGAGGGGGTTTTCAAAAAACCGCCTTCAAAAATATATTTAGGGTCAGGCTTATTAACCCCCGCCCCCCAAAAGGCATGAGAATTGAACTTTTCAAGGTGGTTATTAAAAAAACACCTCCAAAAGTTAAGTTATCATGGATTTTATGGGGGGGGTTGTTGGAATATTTCCTTAAAAACCACATTTAGGATAGTTGTTCTAACCCCCCCCAAACAAAAACAGTCATAAAAATCAAACTTTTCGAGGTGGTTGTTGAAAAACTGCCTCCTAAAATTCAATTCTTATGACTTTTAGGGGGGGTTGTAAACAAAACACCTTAAAAAACACATTTAGGGACATTTGTTTTAAAACCCCCCTAAAAGTAATGAGATTTGAACTTTTAGAGGTCACTGTTAAAACACCACTGCCAAAAGTTCAATTTTCATGACTTTTGGGCGAAGGATTCAATCTCTAAAACAAAATTTAGAGGCGATTTTGGAAAGACCCATACAAGCCTAATACCCCACTAAAGGGTTAAATTGTTTTAGTGATAGCTTTATAGGAAACCATGACATTTTCACCCACATCACCTGTTTGTAAAAAATTTCCGAGCAGGCATTAAAGAATGGGGACCATCGTTTCATCTTTAGCATAGATGAACAAGATAGCCAAATCCCCTTTAGGAGCCTAGATGAATCCTCCACTAATTCCAAAATAACACCAATCCAACCCCGCGCAAAAGTAAATAACTTTGGAGTATACCCTAGCATCTTCACCCAAGAATCATGTACCCACCTCCTATAGGTAACCATATGCATATTTGTCCCTCCAAACCGACCTACTAGAGCATGCTCAAACATAGAAATGGCCTCTGATAAATCAATGTCATCCCCAAAATCCCCAAATTTCCTCGCCACCTTCTTCACACACCCATCTTTCCTATTCCTCTTGGAAGAAGACTCACGACTTTTCAAACATGACAAAACTTCCCTTACACATTCCATCCCTCCACCTTCTGAAACCCGAGTTGGGATTCCTCCTTCCTTTAAAATAGGATTCAAAAATAAAGCACCTAAATCCTTCTTAGCAATCCTAGAAATCAAACGCACGCCTTCTTTATGCATTAGAGAAACAAAGCCAAAACCAAGTGAGAAAGAGGAAGAAACAACCCCACCAACGTTTACACCCTTGGTGGGATGTGCCAAGGAATCTACTAAGCCTTCATCCTAATGCCTAAAAGAGTGTTCCATATCAGAAAGGAACACTAAATCCTCCATCTACCATCACCATTAAACGTTGACGCACGCTGGATAAAAACTCACCTAACCCGATAAAAAGCTAAAAACCGATATGAAAACAAAGGACTACAAAAAACAAGGAACAATAGACCCTTACCTTTACTTAGATAAAAAATATTTTTAGAGCATTATTACACCTAGGACCATATTCTCATAAGATATTTTTATGGTTTATTGGTCCAAATATTGGTTAATGATTATAATCCAAGGTTGTTAAAAGGTTGTTAGGCATTAATGACACATTCTACCACCTAAGGGCCCAATTTTGGTCAAAAAGGAAGTTAGGCACCCTCGTTTATGGACACATCCCTCATTTATTACCACTACCTGAGTTAGGTGTGCCCTTATCCCCTGTTTTGTGGATCTCTCTTTGACATTAGGCGCCCATGTATTGAATGTGTCCATTTTCCCCCCTCCTTGGAAGTTTTGGCCTATCCTTGGACACCTACACTCCATCGAATCCTCACCCACTCATGCGACATCATTATTAATGACCTCCCATGCCATCCCAATGTTCATATTAGGAATTCAGGACTGTTTGAGGTGATTTGGGAGACTATTGGTCAACCTAGGGGGGATTGAGGTCCAATGTAAGCTAGCCACTTGTAGCTCATTATGTTGCTTCCAAAGGCTCACGATTTTTCCCAAATGTCATATAAGGGTGTTCACAACTCATTTATGGGTTGGACAGTAATAGAATAACCTGCTATTTGATCATTTGTGTGTTCATTGTGCCTCTTTTACACTATTTTTCTTGTATACTTAGTCAAATTATTAATTGTGAGGATATCTTTAGCTAGTTGATCCTACTATGATTTGAATTTCACATGGTATCAGAGCTCTTGGAGCTTCTAGTCGAACCAATACTACTTCATAGGTGCACCAGAAGTAGTGGAGAAACCATAGAAGTCCTCAGAGCCATTGCCTTGAAACCATTGGAGTAATACTTTGGAATCTACCCAGGGTGTGACACACTCTCGAATGTGCCTTATGTCAATGCAGGGTTCGAATTAGCTAGTTAGGATTCCCTCCTGAGTGATTGAGAGTTTGCATTGCAAGTTTACAGTGTTCTTTGTCACCTAGTGTGCAAGCTATATAATGGAGTAGTCTCATGGCATCTTGCTCACTCCATTCAACTACTTTGAGTGGAAGGACGAAATGATAATCCATTTGATATTCAAGCGTCTCTTCAGAGTTACCATGGGGACTGAAACTGAGCCAAATATTTCTTTAAATAAGTCGAATTTCTTCAATAAAATGGATGAAGCTGTTGGCATGCTTTGTCTCAACATTTCAAGAGACCTCTTGTTTCATATTGAAAATCTCACTACTCCAAATGAAGTGTGGCTCAAGCTTGAGTCATTGTTTTGGAAGACTGATTAGATGAGGGGCCACCAACTTAAGGATGAGTTGATCTCTATAAGCCCAAGTAGTTTCAAGACCATCCAAGACTTCTTCACCAAGTTCAAATATTTGGTCTTGCAGCTTAAGAAATGTGGCATTGAGAAGAAGGAATAACAACTAGTGTTGTCCATACTTTCGAATTTGGGTCTGACTACTCTATGTTTGTTTCAACATTCCATTCCACCAAGCTCACTGTTCGAAATTGGAAGATGCCATCTTTGGTAGATTTCATGGATATGCTTACACAAGAACACGATAAATTGGTCCAAATGGGAGCCATCAAGCAAAAGGACCAAGTTATTGTAGTTGGTGATTCAAAGCATGCACAAGGGAAGCAAAAGCCCAAAGGTTCGAAGCAGCAAGAGAAGAAGAAAGACAAGGAGAATCCAAGATATTCTGAAGGGGGTTCGAACCCTGTCAAGGAGAAAGGAAAGAATAAGGAGAAGACCAAATGCACTTACTGTCAAAAGGGTTGGCACCCTGAAAGTGCATGCATGAAAAAGACCATTGACATGATGACTCATCTTCTTCAGAAAAACAACATTCCTCTTCCAGAAAGTTCAAAGAAGGAGGATGTTTCCGAAGACAAGGAGAGATGCCATGCATTGATGGTTAGTACCTCAAAATCCACTTCTTTCATCATAGATTCAGGTGCCTCAAGGCACATGGATTCTGCAGGAGAAACTTTCTATACTCTTTCACCTTACAGTGGTCCTCCCATTCTCATGGGTGATGATTCAGAGATCCCAATGAGAGGCATTGGGAAGATCAGTCTAGAAAATGGGTACTTCAACAATGTGTTGTATGTGCCTGATCTTGCATCAAATATCCTCCCTATTTACCAAATGACCCACACTGGTTCAGCCAAGAGAGTGATTTTCACGCAAGAAGATGTGGAAATTTCTAAAGTTTCTATAGGCAAAGTGGTAGCAGTTGGTGTTGCAGATCATGAGTCAAGAATGTACAAGTTCTCACACTTTCTTTCTTACTCCTCTCCTAATTATCTTATGTCACATGCTAAGGAGGTCAATATAATTTTGAATGAGAGTTTTAGACACCTCAACTACAAATATATTCAATCCTTGAGCAAAGAAAGCATGGTTGAAGGACTTCCAAACATCATATTTTCCAAAGGCACCTACAAGGGGTGCATTGTTGGGAAGCATGCATAGCACAAGTATGAGAAGGGGAAGCAAATAAGAGCTTCTCATATTCTTGGTTTTCTCCATTTAGATGTGATAGAACCTCTTCCTACACCCTCCTATGAAAACTCAAAGTATGTCCTAACATTCATTAATGATTTCTCAAGATTTTGTTGGGTATTCTTTCTCAAGCTAAAATATGAAGCGTTCCATTCATTCAAAGTTTTCAAATCTTCAATGGAGAAATTAAATGGGAGGAAGATAAAGGTCATAAGCAAAGTAATTTTTAGGGGCGAAATTTCGCCAATTGGCTATTTTTGGGGATTTGTTTCAAAAAATAAATTCGCTATTTGGTCATTTTTAGTCTCTAATATCGCCTATATTTACATAAAATATGTTTTTTTATCATAATATTTGCCAAAATTTACACATTTTAGTAGTAAATTGTATGTTTCATATGTAATATTCTCCTACCTATCTATATACATGTTTTTTTCAGTCCAGAATAATCGCCTAGGATACTATACTTAAGTATAATATTAGAATCCTTAAAAAATACCCTGGTCATAAGGACTAATAATGGAAGGAAATATGTCAATAAGGACCTGCATAAGCTATGTGAAGAAGATGTCATTCAAATGCAACATTTTGTGCCTTACACACCCCAACATAATGGTGTAGCAGAGCGCAAGAATAGAGCATTGAAGGAGATGGCTACCTATATGATGGAGGCTAATTCCTTGTCTCCTAAACTATGGGATGAAGCCATTAAATGTGTTGCATATGTTCATAATAGAGTACCACACAAAGCCTTGGAAGGAAATACTCCATTCGAGGCTTCTGATGTGTCTCACCTCAGGGTGTTTGGCTCAAGAGCATGGGCTAGAATACCTCCAAAGAAAAGGAAAGCCTTGCAGCCCCAAATAAAGGATTCCAGTATGGTTTTATATGCAGAATATGCAAATTTCTACAAGATCTTTGACCCCTCATCTCAAAATACTTTCATTGATAGGAGTGTTCAGTTTGAAGAAGAGCCCATGCATGCAATTGACCAAGAAGAAGGGGAATGCTCAAACCCCCCACCTAAAGAGGATGTAAGTGATACTTCATATTCTGATGTTTATGATTCTGATGTTTAGGATGAATATGATGACATGCATGCATATCATGACCCTCCAACAAGGCCCAAGTGGGTTGAGAAAACCATAAAAGCAGCTGGTGAACTTGCAGGTGATCCACAAGAACCTAGGAAGACTAGATCACAGTTTAACAATGCATTGTCTACTTGTGATTCAAATATTCATGGGAGGTGTTTTATCATGGCTGGATATGATCCACAGTCATATGAAGAAGAATCACATGATCCAATATTGCAAAAAACCATGCAAGAAGAGATGAAGTCTCTCCATGACAATGAAACTTGGGAGTTGGTCCCTCTTCCTTCCAAGAGGAAGCTAGTGCAATGCAAGTTGGTGTATAGGACCAAGATGGCTGCTTATGGTTCTGATCTGAATTATAAGGCCATATTTATATCTAAATTATTATCTCAAGTCCATGGAGTGGAATACACAGATACATTTGCACCTGTGGCAAAGATGGACTCAATCAGGCTAATTTTGGCCATTGCAGCTTCCAAGCAATGGGAGGTTCATCACATGGATGTGAAGAGTGATTTTATTCATGGGGATATTCATGAGGATATCTATATGCATAATCTTGAAGGTTTTATTCAATATCCCTCACTTGTTTTCAGGTTGAAGAAGTCCCTCTATGGTCTCAAGCAAGCTCCTAGAGCTTGGTATGCCAAGATGGACAATTTTATGCTATCACAAGGTTTTGAGAGATGCAAATCTGCTCCAAATGTTTACATGCAACATGTTAGTGACTCTATTTTGCTTATTTTACTATTTTTTATTTACTTTTGATCACTGGTATTTGCATTGAAGAACTAGGATTAGTTAAAGCTGCATTCCATAGTGCATTCTCCATGTCAGATCTAAGATTGTTGAAACAATTTCTTGGTTTGGAGATTGATCAATCTGATGAAGGGATCACAATTTCACAGTCAAATTATGCTTCAGATCTGCTACATAATTTCAAAACGGTTGAATGTAAGGCTTCCAAGTTTCCCTTCCTTTCAGGGGTAAAGCTTCATGATTGGAGTTCCTCACCATTGGTGGATAATTCACTGTATAGACAACTAGTTGGGAGCTTGCTATATCTCACTCACTCTCGACCAGATTTGGCTTATGTAGTAGGTGTTGTTTCAAGATACATGCAAGAGCCTAATGAGATCCATTGGAAGGATTCCAAAAGGATCTTGCATTATGTGCAAGGAACCAAGCAGTTTGGGATACACTATGCAGCTGGTTCATCACTTGAACTAGTTGGTTTTACTGATTCAGATTGGGCTGGAGATAGCACTGACCGGAAGTCCACTTCTGGCTATGTCTTTAAGCTTGCACATGGTCCCATTTCTGGTTTAGCAAGAAGCAACACATTATTTCCTTATCATTAGGTGAGGCCTAATATAGGAGAGCAGTGAATGCAACTACACAATGTGTGTGGTTGCAAGGTATTCTTAGAGAGTTTGGCTTTGCATTTGATTCCCCACAGTCATTTGGTGTGATAATCAAAGTGAAATCAAGATCTTCACTGATCCAATACTTAGAAAAAGGACCAAGCACATAAAAATACACATGCACTACATCAGAGGCTTAATGCATGACCAGATTATTGCCTTGCAATATTTCGCATCTGTTGAAAAAACTATTGATATCTTCACTAAGAGTTTCACTGAGAAGACCTTCACCTACCTTAGATCACTCCTTGGGGTGGATGATGCATGGTGAATATTGGTACATTTTCCATATTTTGTTTCATGTACATTTTATAGGGGAGGTTTTATTTACCATGTGGTTTTCCTCCTTACCTTGGTTACATGGACTAATAAAAATGGTAAGAGGTGACTTGAGCCTTAGTTTCCAAGGCCTCATTTTGTTTTGGCTACATAAGTCTAGCTTAAGGGGGGGTGTTAGAACATTATTACACCTAGTACCATAGTCTCATAAGATATTTCGATACTTAATTAGTCCAAATATTGGTTAATGATGATAATCCAAGGTTGTTAGAAGGTTTTTAGGCATTAATGACACATTCCACCAGTTAAGGGCCTAGTTTTGGTCAAACAGAAAGTTAGGCACCCTCATCTGTGGCCACCTCCCTCATTTATTACCAATACTTGAGTGAGGCGTACCCTTATCTCCTATTTTTTGGATCTGGATTTGACCTAAGGCGCCCAGGCATTGAATGTGGCTATTTTCCCCCCCCTTGGCGGTTTTGGCCTATCCTTGGCCACCTACACTCCACCAAATCCTCACCCACTCATGTTCAATCATCATTAATGAACTCCCATGCTATCCCAATGTTCATATTAGGAATTAGTGACTTTTTGATGTGATTTGGGAGACTATTGGTCAACCTAGGAGGATTGAGGTCCAATGTAAGCTAGCCACTTGTAGCTCATTCTGATGCCTTCAAAGGCTCACAATTTTTCCCAAATGTAATATAAGGGTGTTCACAACTCATTTCTGGGTTGGATGGTAATAGAATAACCTGCTATTTGATCATTTGTGTGTTCATTGTGCCTCTTTTACACTATTTTTCTTGTATACTTAGTCAAATTCTTAATTGTGAGGATATCTTTAGTTAGTTGATCCTACTGTGATTTGAATTTCACAAATATAACACACTTGGATGGATAGGGATCACCTTCCAAGTCTCCATCATGGCTTCAAACCCTAGAAAACCAGCAAGAGCTCATAAATTTCACTACTACCACACAGGCCATACCTGATATGATGGATGGAAAACAACCACCCAAGGAGCCATCATGTGGAGGGGCAGGTGGATCCACAATAGCCACAATATTTTTAGTCGGCACAATATGTTCAACCAGTGCAGTACGGGCAACAGCGGCAGCATAATCCACCGTATAAGCAGTTTAATCAACATCAATACCAGCAGCAAGGAGGATTCCGGGGAGTAGGACGAGGTCACGGACCTATCCAATGCTACAATTGTGGAGTACTAGGACATTATCAGAGGGAGTGTCCGCTACTTCATACGTAGTGTATGTTATGTTTTGGTGGAGACCACACCGTTGAAAATTGTCCACAGTTGATCGCAAGATGGCAGGCAGGGAATGTGCCTCAACTGCAGAATCAGAATCAGGTACCGAATCAGTTGCCAAATCAAAACCCGCCACAGAGCCAAGTGCAGAATCAGCACCCATTTCAAAACCAACATCAGCCTCAGAATCAGAACATAAATCATAACCAACCTGGAAATCCACCGCTGAATCAGAACCAAGGATCCACTTGCGCGCCAATTTCGGCAGAACCAAGGGCATGAGATGTTGATTTTGCTGTTGTCACTCGCATAGGTGTGACAACATGCGCAGATGGTTCACATCCGCTCATCCAGTTGGCTGGAAAGAAGAAGGCGCAGTTTGATATTGGTGCTGAGCGTGAGAAATTTTTTGAAGCACGCAATGCAATGGGGAGAGATTACGATGAGTCGATTACTTACGATATGCCCTCTGCTTTTGATTCAACTTTGGAAACAGGGCCTTTGCGACCATATGGGACGCTACAACACTTCTTTAGGAGTTTTTTGTCGCTAGCAAAATATCCAAATGCTCTCACTGAGGTCAAGCATCTATTGTATCAGTTGAGCAAGGGCTGGAAAGAGTCTGCAGTGAACTCTTTACAGCAGAGGAAAATTGGAAAGGAGATGCGCATGAACATTCAAATTGGTGACTACGAGGTAGATTCAGTTATTCTGGATCTAGGCACTGATGTCAACATATTAACGAAGCAAGCATGGCAGAATATGGGGATCCCACAGCTAATTTGGTCTCCAGTGCAGCTGCGATTGGCTAATTAGGCCAAGGTAACCCCGATTGGGAGAGTTCCTTTACTAGTGGTGGATATAGACGGGATGAAGACTTGTGCATATTTTGATGTTATTGAAGTCGTTGAAGGAGGAATCTCCTATACCGCGTTGTTGGGGATTGGATGGGCCAACGACAGCATGGCGGTCATTAACTTTAAGAAGCGAATGATGACTTTCGAGAATGAGGACCTCAAAGTCATCGCTCCCTTGGATCCAACAGAAGGGCGGCGGTATGTTGAGCCAGTGAAGGATGAAGTTGTACGCGGATGGGATCATGCTTATAACATTTCAGAGGATTACATTCATCCGACTGTTGATGGTGAACTTTGTTAAGATTTAATATGCTAAGACAAAAAATAGCAGCATTGTATTCCATTTCACAATAATAGCATATACAGGATCACTGAAGAAACAACAAGCACAGCATAAACACAAGAGACACAAATTTATCCTGGGAAACCCTCATGGGGTAGAAAACCTAGTAAAGCTTCCTCAATATAGATTACCAACAATATACAAAGATGTAACCCTGAGCATAAGCTCCTCCTTCTCCATAGCAGACCTCTTCTCCACAAGTGCGCCACTCTCAAGTGAGTGAGTGTGTGTAAAATGAGGAATACACCTCCTCTATTTATACACTATTCTGACTTGTCTTTTACACAAATCATGTAGGCTCGTATTTAACCATTGGGTTAAATACCCCACTACAACTGACTGGTCCGACCCCTCTAGGGTGGTCTAATAACCCTTTGACCCACATAACACATACAGGGCCGATCCCCACTAGGTAAGTCTAATAACCCAAGTTACCACATTTCGATGGAGGAATAAACATCTCCGGATATACAATAAGATCTTCAAGGAGGAATGAAACATCTCCAGAATAATAAAGTACAAATATAATATTCTTTGAAGTTACAATATCTCAACACTCCCTCTTAACGAGAAGGATATTATAACAGCATCTGCACGAGCAAGGAGTCATCAACATCATACATGATACATCTATAAATCATTGGAAGCTTTCTCAACATCATCAGTAACTCAAGCAGTTACTGGAACATCTTCAATACTGGAACATCAACATCTTCAGTACTGAGTCTTTATCTTCTGCAGCACTCGAACAGTTATAACAACATCAACATCTGGATCCTCACGATCATCAGCATCATCATCATACGATCATCAGCATCGGGATCATCTCGATCTACAGCATCTGGATCATCTCGATCTACAGCATCTGGATCATCACGATCTACAGCATCTGGATCATCTCGATCTAAAACATCTGGATCATCTCGATCTACAACATCTGGATCATCATGATCTACAGCATCTGGATCATCTCGATCTACAGCATCTGGATCATCTCGATCTACAGCATCTGGATCATCACGATCCACAGCATCTGGATCATCTCGATCTACAGTATCTGGATCATCTGTATTAGTATCCACACCAATACATCTATCATCAAAACATGTATTCTCACTAATACATCTATTATCAAAAGCATGTATTCTCACTAATACATCTATCATCAAAAGCATGTATTCTCACTAATACATCTATCATCAAAATCATGTATTCTCACTAATACATCTATCATCAATAGCATGTATTCTCACTAATACATCTATCATCAAAATCACGTATTCTCACTAATACATCTATCATCAATACATAGCAGCATACCCTGCAACACACATGATCCAATTACGGGATGGTCAATCCCTCTCACTTTAGGACATAGGTCCAAGGATGATACAATCCTAATCCACTTATGGGATGGTCAATCCCTCTCAATTTAAGACATCTCTCATGTCTATGGACGATGCAATCCAGATCAACTTACAGGATGATCAATCCTTATCCTTTTAAGACACCTCACCATGTCTAAGGATGATGCAATCTCGAATCAACTTACAGGATGATTAGTCCTTATCACTTTAAGACACCTTACCATGTCTAGGGACGATGCAATCCCAATCTACTTACAGGATGATTAGTCCTTATCACTTTAAGACACCTCACCATGTCTAGGGACGATGCAATCCCAATCTACTTACAGGATGATTAGTCCTTATCACTTTAAGACACCTCACTATGTCTAGGGACGATGCAATCCCAATCTACTTACAAGATGATTAGTCCTTGTCACTTTAAGACACCTCACCATGTCTAGGGATGATGCAATCCCAATCTACTTACAGGATGATTAGTCCTTATCACTTTAAGACACCTCACCATGTCTAGGGACGATGCAATCCCAATCTACTTACAGGATGATTAGTCCTTATCACTTTAAGACACCTCACCATGTCTAGGGACGATGCAATCCCAATCTACTTACAGGATGATTAGTCCTTCTCACTTTAAGACACCTCACCATGTCTAGGGACGATGCAATCCCATCATGTACATTTTGAACCGAGGTCTAGGGACGATGCAGTCCTATCTTCAATTCTCGGAGACATCAGTCTACGGATCAATTCTGGGACCAAAGTCTGGGGAAGATACAATCCCCTACCTGTTCATTCAGGACTACATTCTCAGAGACCTAGTCTATGGCTCACTTTAGGACTGAAATTCAAGTATGATTCAATCCTCACATGTCCACCAAGGACTTCATTCGCGAAGACATACATCTACGGCTCTCTTTAGGACTGAAGTCCAGGGATGATCCAATCCCCTCATGTCCACCAAGGACTTCATTGTCGAAGACATACGTCTACGGCTCTCTTTAGGACTGAAGTGCAAGGATGATCCAATCCCCTCATGTCCACCGAGGACTTCATTCTCGAAGACATACATCTACGGCTCTCTTTAGGATTGAAGTCCAGGGATGATCCAATCCCCTCATGTCCACCAAGGACTTCATTATCGAAGACATACGTCTACGGCTCTCTTTAGGACTGAAGTCCAGGGATGATCCAATCCCCTCATGTCCACTAAGGACTTCATTCTCAAAGACATACGTCTACGGATCTCTTTTATAACATGTGTTCAAGGATGATGCAATCCCCTTGTCACCTTAGACCCTGTCTAAGCACCATCCATCAACCTCTCTGTCGGCATCACCAATATAGGTATCCACATCATCGACCTCATTGTCGATGCGGGCAATCTCATCATAAGTGATCACATCGCTCCCCCTTTTGAGGAGGGTCCTTCTGAACTATTTTAAGTTTGTCTCGGAAAACTTTACTTGAGGTAGAGGTTTGGTTAGTACATCGGTAACTTGTTACAAATTTGAACTTTAATTCTTTTCTGCACCATATCAACATCTGTGTAGCCATCTGAAGTCATGATCTCTAAGATAACATAGATCAAAGTCTATCGTATCCTTTAGGTACCTCATCACATGCTTTGCAACTAACAGGTGAACACATCTGGTTTCCACTAGATACTGACATATGGTGTTCACAGCAAAGCATATATCTGACCTAGTATTTGTTAGACGCATCAATGACTCAATATTTTATCTGTATAGAGTTCTATCCACTAAATCTGATGAGTCATCTGCTAACAACTTCAAGAGTGGCCATTCCAACACATCAAGTCCTTTTAATATTTCTCAGCATACTTTCCCTGGGTGAGAAAGATTCCTTCTGAGCCTTGCCATACTTCCAGACCTCGAAAGTAATGCATCAATCTGAGATCTTTCATTTCTGCAGCCATCTTCTTCTTTCTTTTCAAGATCTGTTTCTCATTCCTTGTCAGAAAGAGATCAACTTCATACAATAATGGTATGATAGGTTCGTCATCCACAACCTTAAGGTAAAGGTTAGGAACAACTTTACTTTTGGTACAGCCCAAGATTATCAAGAAACTGTCAATTCTCCCTTTTTGACTGAACATCATTCACACTCTGCATTGAATGATCTTCTGCATATCTATCTGTGCCATCTCTCGTTAGATGGGTCTACTGATATGAGCCTCAATATCATTCGAACTCTGTGGTGAGTTCCTTCTTGTATCCATGTCATTTGTGTATATAAACCATATTCAACCTTGTAGCAAAGGTTGAGATCCACATCACCCATGGTGATCATTAAGCTCATCAATTGATTATCGATCCTTGGTACCCATACAAAACCTGATTCACACTTCTTCTTTAATTACACCATTAAGAGAATGGTCTTATCTAGTCACTTGGAGAAAACATCTCATCATGATTATCTTCCTCTTTCTAAGAGAATCTTCTAGCCACAAGCCTTCTATATTTTGTTTGATTTGTAAATCTTCTTGTTGAACATCCATCATTTGTTCGGTGTTCATCATTCTTCATGATCTTTCCTACAAATCAAAATTAAGTACATGATTAGTAATAATTCATAATCATGAAATCATGTTGACATGATAACCTATTATGCATACAGATATCATTTACATAGTTATGAAACTATCTTGACCAATACTTTGGCACAACACCTTTCCATATCTTGTATGCATACAGTGGCTATATAGATGCCTTCCATCTCTACCAGAACATACTATCGAGAGTGTGCACAACTCTCAGCATGTCAGCAAAGAGGTTTCATTCTAGATAAGCTACAATGGAATGTTTTGTCCAACTTACCAATCATATGCATATTAGTAGTATACTGTTCAATGCTCTATGAATGTTTACACTCAGCATGAATACAAATATGCATACAACCTATTTACTATTTCAAATAACAACTCAAATACTTATCTTTTATGTTTGTGTGGTTGCCTCCCGCTTGATCTATGTCTTTTGAATTTCTATTCATTCTGTACCACTGTGCATGCTCAAGTGTGCACTAGTGTCATCCTCATGATCTCATACACAAACATACATTCATTAGTATATTCTCAAAACATTCTAATTCTAAATCATCTTGAATATGTATAGTCATGATCATTAGTATTCAGGGTTTCAAGGAAGTCTTCTTTTACTCATGCATATTCTTGTTTGATCATAGTACTCTTCTGGTTAATTAAATCATCAAGATAAGAGAGATAATATGCATAAACCCTTGATTACTAACTTTATGAATAAGCATAACCAATCATACCAAGTATACTTATATAAGGGATCCTAACACAAGGTAAGATTCTAACTTGACATAAGCAAACATACCTGGATTAGTATACCTGCTTAGTTATGTACAACATACCTAAACAATCTCTTCAATGACTTAGAGATCCTGAGCTAGAACCTGCATGTCTCATAGGTTAAGCATAATATAACAAAGTCATACATACCTCGTAAGTAGAACAAATATTATGGATGAGTCTTTGTCTTCATGTTGTCATGGTCATGGAACTTGATTTGTCTTTTGTGATGTACCTATATCTTGTTAGCAGACAACATCAACCTCACACAACACCATAATGCATTAGTACAATCATATAGCCCTAATCAATGAATGTATTCGATCATTCACATGCATTCATACTGTTACTAGGGTGATAAGACAATTCTAACATTAATCAAGATTGTACTAATAAATAATATGAAGACAAACACATCATGAACTTAATCAAGAATCAGATTTCAAGACATACCTGAACCTCCTTAAGTCATACCTGTCGAGACTTCTTGTAGTCTTCTTATGTAAGGCCTTAGCCTCAACTCCCCCTGAAACTTGATCTGGAGCTTGATTAGGGTTTGCTATAGAAACCCTAAAAATTCAATCTTTGACTTTCACACTTCTGAATGGATGGAAGGATGTGTCTTGCTAGCATACTTCAATTTTGAAATCTCCAAAATTTGACCCCTCAAAATTGCCTTAGAAACTTCTGGATCTTCTGGACAGGAACCCGAACTAAGGTTTGATGAAGCCCACCCATCTGTCCAATCAAAAGGTTCGATCCAAGGCTCTAAACTCTTATTTTTTTGAGGAGCTTCCAGCCGTTGTTACAGACTTCAAAAATTCTAACTTTTGTTGAAGCCCTAATTTTCTATCTTTCCAATCAAAATCCCGAACTAGGGTTTGATCAAGCCCGGTCTTCTACCCAACCAAAAAATTCAATCTTGGTCTCTAAATTAGGATTTTCCTTAGTAGCATTCAGCCGTGGATTCCGATTCCAAAAATTCTAACTTTCTCTGAAACCCTAAATTCTGGAAGCCATGAATGAAGGTGCTCCAAAAATAATTTTGTTTTGACAGAAATATGTACCTGATTGTTTTGTGGTAGGGTCTGAAAACTTTTTTTTGTGGTATCCTGACCTGTCATCTTTCCATCCCGACAGGTCTGGCCTCAATTGGATTTTCTGAGAGAGAGTTATGCCGAGTGTCGCAACGTGACCTGTTTATGGGATAAAACAGGAGAGCGAACTTGTACAGAGTGCCACGTGTCACTGGTTAAACTTCGGCCTCTGAAAACGTTTCCTGAGATAGAAAAGTCTGTGTACTACCTGTAACTTTTTACGAAATTGCATTTGGAGATTCCTAGCCCAAGTTATTCCAAGTGTCGCAACGTGACCTGTTTATGGGATAAAACAGGAGAGCGAACTTGTACGGCGTGCCATGTGTCATTGGTTCAACTTCAGCCTCTGAAAACGTTTCTTGAGATAGTACAATCTGTGTACTACCTGTCTCATTTTACGAAATTGCATTTGGAGCTTCCTAGCCCAAGTTATGACCTTTTTTCCTAGGTCACCTGATTTTGACTGAGATCTGGAAGAGGCAGAAACCCTAACTTGTACTGATCATAACTTACAAAGTACAACGAATCTGAGGGTTCCCTTTGGAAAAAAGATACCTGGAGATGTTATCTATGACCTGTAAAGGTTTCATATCCTGAACCTTAGCCAAAATGGATTTATGGCGAAAGTTCCACGATGACTAGTTTTTTCTATATAAAACCCTAACCTTCAAATTGTCGTAAGTAAAGCAAGTGTCGTAAGTGCCATCCTTCCTTCAGGTTAGCTCTGATACCATGTTAAGATTTAATATGATAAGACAGAAAATAGCATCATTGCATTCAATTTCACAATAATAGCATATACAGGATCATTGAAGAAACAACAAGCACAGCATAAACACAAGAGACACAAATTTATCCTGGGAAACCCTCGTGGGGTAGAAAACCTAGTAAAGATTCCTCAATATAGATGACCAGCAATATACAAAGATGTAACCCTGAGCATAAGCTCCTCCTTCTCCATAGCAGACCTCTTCTCCACAAGTGCGCCACTCTCAAGTGAGTGAGTGTGTGTAAAATGAGGAATACACCTCCTCTATTTATACACTTCCGACTTGTCTTTTACACAAATCATGTAGGCTCGTATTTAACCATTGGGTTAAATACCCCACTACAACTGACTGGGCCGACCCCTCTAGGGTGGTCTAATAACCCTTTGACCTACATAACACATACAGGGCCGACCCCCACTAGGGAAGTCTAATAACCCAAGTTACCACATTCCGATGGAGGAATAAACATCTCCGGATATACAATAAGATCTTCAAGGAGGAATGAAACGTCTCCAGAATAATAAAGTACAAATATAATATTCTTTGAAGTTACAATATCTCAACAAACTTGGGTGGCACGGTTCTAGTTCGGCGACTTCTGATTTGGAGGATGCTTTCGAGAACTAGCAGAACCACATGCATGAGGTGTCGTTCAGAAAATGCGGGTTGGTCACAGAATCGCTGTGTCGCGTCGCGACTGAGATCGTTGAATTGACGGTATATGAACGACTTCCCGGGTTGTCTGAATTTTTGGTGGCCTTTGAAGATAAAGTGTTGGAACCACAGCGGTTGTTGGAGTTGGAGGAAGCGCTGAAGGCTTCTCCAGCACGGTTGTGGAAGACCCATAAGAAATCGATAGCTGGATGGTCGCAATGTTGGAGGTTGATGACAGTTTTCTTTGGTGATACAGAGGTACATCACACTGGCAAGTATGACGAGCAGAATAACTCGGGTGGTCATCTGATGGAATGTCAGACTATGTGGGCATCGCAACCAAGGGATGAATGGGTCCATGCTTTTGTCCATACTTTGGACGACATGCTTCGATCCTGGTATGTAGCAGTTGAGTTACACGGAGAGATTACTACTTTGTTGGAGTTGACAGTGTGTTTTAATCAGGCCTTCAGTTTCGTAGATACCAATCCATACGTCAACAATGCCCTATAGATTATCCGCAACGTTGTGTTGAAGTTCGTCCCGGTTGCATACCCTACGGATCCGTATGCGCATTGTCAGATCCAGTCATTAATGGAATGTTACAACCTTACCGGTGGACCGGCGAATGGTGATGATCCGTGGAACGTTAATATTCCAGAGACAGAAGGAAGTCGGGGTGTCACAGCACCTGATGTACCAACATATGCAATAAATCAGCCACTGAAGCTTAAGAAGATCAACATTGGATCGCAGGAGAACCCAAAGTTTGCAAATGTTGGTGATTACTGGGATGAAGAGATGATGGCAAAGATCACAAAGTTTTTGCATGAGTTCCAGGACTTATTTCCTACAAAGTTTTCTGAGATGAAGGGAATACTGGGAGATTTGGGTGAGATGAAGATTCCATTAAAGCCCGACGCAAAACCAGTCCGACAGCGACCATATCGCTTGAATCCGCGACATAAGGAACGAGTTAAAGCATAAATTGATAGGATGTTGGATGCCGGCATAATTGAAACGGTCGAAGAATCGGAGTGGATCAATCCTATGGTAGTTCAAGACAAGAAAACAATGGAGGTGCGCATCTCTGTCGACCTGAGGAAGTTGAACGATGCCTGCATGCATGATCCATTTTCGACGCCTTTCACTGATGAGGTGTTACAAGGAATAGGCGGTCAAGAGATGTACTCTTTCACAGATGGATTCTCTGGTTATCACCAAATTAGGATCGCCAAAGAAGATCGCCATAAAACCACATTTGTGACTGAGTGGGGATGTTTCCAGTACACTGTAATGCCATTTGGGCTAAAAAATGCACCTGCGATATTTTCTCGGGTCGTTGTCGCCGCATTTTGGGATTTCATTTAGAATTTTCTACAGGTCTACATGGATGATTGGACAGTATATGGTCTGGTCAGCGACCATTTGGAAAATCTGTGATTGATGTTGGAGCGGTGTCGACAACATCAGATTGCGTTGAACCTCAAGAAGTGTATCTTTTGTGCACCATTCGGGATGTTGTTGGGGCATATTGTTCGCAAAGAAGGACTGTTGGTTGATCCAACAAAGATAGCACTAATTGTGAATTTGCCACCACCTACCACTGTCAAGCAGCTGAGGGCGACGTTGGGGCATATAGGGTATTATCGCAAGTTTATCCATGGTTATGCTGCGATCACGGCCCCTATGGAGAAGTTGCTGAAAAAGGATGCAGTATTCTTATGGAGTCCCGAGTGCCAACTATACTTTGAGACATTAAAGGCTAAGATGGCCTCCGCACCTATATTAGTATTTCCTGATTGGGGTAAGGAATTCCATGTTCATGTGGATGCATCATCAATTGCGCTGGGTGTAGTGCTTGCACAACCAGGCAAGGGGGGAGTTGGATCACCCGATTGCTTTCGTGAGTCGGAAGCTATCGTCTGCGGAGAGGAATTACACCACAACAGAGAGGGAAGGGTTGGCCATGGTGTATGCGCTGTAGAAATTTCAGCATTACTTGTTGGGCGGTAACTTCAAAATGTTCACAGATCACTCTACCCTGAAATATTTGGTCAATAAGCCTGTGTTGTGGGGGAAGATATGCCACTGGCTACTTCTCTTTCAGGAGTTTTATTTTGAGGTAGTTGTGAATCCAATTCGCTTGAATGCAGGGCCAGATCATTTATCGCGGATCGAGATAGGAGAGGAACCGACCAATATTGAAGATGGGTTGCCGGATGGACAATTCTTCAGAGTAGAGGTGGATGATGAATATTACGAGATAATTTAGTTTTTGGCGACAGGAACTGCACCAGAGGAGTTGACTACAGCTCAGAAGAAGCAGCTGGTGGTTAAGGCTATGGATTTCCAATTAATCGCAAGATAGCTATACAAACTAGGACCATATGAGATCTTGAGGCATTGTGTCCTCCCGCATGAACAAGGGCAGATATTGGCGTAGGCACATGGGGGTGTCGCAGGTGGACATTATGGTGATCAAGCTACTGCAAAGAAGGTGCTTCGCACAGGACTTTGTTGGCCCACCCTGCACAATGATGCGATAGATTATGCCCAGACTTGTGACGTTTGTCAACGAACAGGAAAACCATCAAGGAGGGACGAGATGCCATTGGTACCACGGATGACATTGCATCCATTTGATAAAAGGGCTATGGATTTTGTGGGGCCAATTAACCCAGTTGGGAAGAGAACCGACGCACGGTATATCATTACTGCAACAGAGTATTTGACAAGGTGGGCGGAGGCCGCACCTGTTGTAGATTGTACCGCTGCAACCGCAGCATGTTTTCAGTTTGACCACATTGTTACCCGGTTTGGTTGTCCGAACATATTGATAAGCGATGAAGGGAGACACTTCATCAATTGCACGGTTCAGGCGTTGACATAAGAGCTCCAGATACAGCATACGAAGAGTACTCCGTATCATCCACATGCCAATGAAACAGTGGAAGTGCTTAACAAAGTGTTGGAGCATGCGCTTACTAAGGTGTGTAACACAAGTCGCGATGACTGGGATTTGAAGATTCCAGCAGTCTTGTGGGTGTATCGCACCACTTGTAAAAGGTTGACAGGGAAAACACCATTCAAGCTAATGTATGGGCAGGAGGCAGTTATGCCCATGGAGTACATTGTTCCAAGTCTGCTCATCGCGGCAACAACAGGCATGAATGATGATGCAGCGATGGAAGAGTGACTGGCGCAGTAGGTACTGCTTGAGGAAGATCGATTTATCGCAGGGTTTCACCAGCGTGTGGAGAAGGATCGATAGAAATATTGGCATGATTGCTATATCAAAAACAAGCAGTTTTAGCAAGGCGACTTGGTGCTGTTGTATGACAGCAAGTTCATGAAGCATCCAGGGAAGTTACAGATGCATTGGCTCGGTCCATATCACGTTGGTTTCATAACTTCGGGAGGCACGGTACAACTACAGCAGCTAGACGGAGTGATGCTACCAAAGTTGATTAATGGTAGCAGGTTGAAGCCCTATAGGATGGGAAAGGAGCATCACAATGCTTGAAGGCATTGCATAGTAAAAAAAAAATGTAGGATGCTTGGTGGCAGGATGGTGCACCAATGGAGACAGGATGCGCCAGTAAAAGTGACGGTATCACAGTTGGGTGACCTGCATGTTGCGACGGCCGCAGGGCCTCAACATGGTCTAATCAGCAATAAATGTAGACCAATAAATACTATTAATTAGCAGTGCGTGATGAAATGATGGGAATTAATGATGGATCCGGCCGATGGAATGGCAGGATCGATGGTGGATTTGGGTAATTAAGGCATGCTTTGGTCAGGATGACTGGTTTGATTTGGTAATGATGATTAAGGAACCGATTCGGCACTATAAGAAGAGACAGAACCTGATCGGAAGGGACCATTGTGCAGAGCAAGAAGTATATTTGAGCATTGCAGTGTTAAGTTGAGTAGCCGAAGTAAGTGTTCGCTAGCAGCAAGTGTGCATGTTTCTCAGCGCCGGAGGGTGCGGAACTGTTGAGACGAGCAAGGACCTGGTGCAGAATTCTGGGTGCACCGGATACCATGGAGATTTCAAGCGAAGTGGAGTCACCTGTCATCCTGGTCACTGTTGAAGAAGAGGTCAATATCATAGAAGAATTCACCAGCATGCCGGTTGGTTCGTCATTCATACCCAAGAAGTGAAGGGGGAGCTAGCAGTCTGAGTCCCCACAAAGCAAACGGCAGCTACGGTCGACCACAACTATTTTCGGGGAGTTTCCACCAGAAGTGGGACATTCGAGCCGTGGCATTGGAGATTCAAGCACTGGGGAAGGGATATCTCCTGCGGATATCCATGGGTATGTTCCCTCATGTCGACCTGGTGAACCGACCCAAAATCCCACTAAAAACCAGAAATATCCCGTCTGGATGCCAGTGCTACCAATAGGAATGGCGTGCACTACAAATATTGTGCCGGCATTGATGCACATGAGATACAGTGACCATGACATGATGGCGTACAAGGAAATTATGATGGATCCCTATGTGCCAGGGATGCAAATTAGTGGCAAGCCAATTCCAAAAGATTGGGCGTGTGGGTTAGCCAGTGCAGGATTGCTTGGACTCATCAATGTGCCACACTTTGGGCGATTGAATGAGGTCAATGCTTGTGTGAAGAAGTTTCTAGCCAGTTTCCATGGCGGTACATTGTGGCTCAATCGTCCACTCACAATCACTGTTGATTTAATCGTTGTGATCACTGGATTGTCGAAGGATGGACCAGACCCTTCGCAATACTTCAGAGGGAAGGAGAATGATAAAAAGTTGGCAAAGCAGTTGGTAAAGCACTATGGATTGGAACGTGACGGCCACGCCTACCGCACTAACAATATTAATGATAGAGCATTTTTCACCGGCGCAAAGATCCTATGTTACAAAGTGGTTTGGAAGAATCGACCCAACCAGTGTAATTCGGGGGTCGTGGCATGTGTGGAGCAGTGCACGGAAGGCGTAAAGATGAACTGGTCACTCTTCTTGTTGAACCAGTTGGCCGAGGATGCAGCAGTTGTCCAAGATGGGAAGGGAGCATTTACATACAACTGGCTCCTTATTTTGATCGTGCTTGTTGCATGGAAGGAACCCGACACTTACCAAGGAATGGAAGTTGATGTCACAAAATACCAAAAGGGAGCGCGCTATCAGAATCTGTGGTGGGTACAAGAACCTGAGTGCCTTAAGGAATGCACAATAAAGTTTTGGCTCTATTGGGAGATGCTACAAGCAGCAGCAACGAGCGTGCCCCGCTTATCTGAAGAAGCTGTGGGAAAATACAAACTGATTGCTCACTTTGTGATTGGGCCTCATGCTCTTTATGTGCAAGCACGATGCGAATCCACGAAGAAATGGTTTCTCACGCACTACAAATTGTCCGATGAGTAGTTGAATGGCATCATCAATGATTGGCCTGTCGAATGGCGGGAACCAGTTAGTATTGTAGAGATCACTGAGGGATCACCAGCGACGGGACTAGTTGATCCCCCACTTGTGCAGGACCACCACAGTCACCATGA
The DNA here is from genome assembly GCA_027924585.1 of Larix kaempferi. Taxonomy (NCBI): domain Eukaryota; kingdom Viridiplantae; phylum Streptophyta; class Pinopsida; order Pinales; family Pinaceae; genus Larix; species Larix kaempferi. Next base: position 1,902,331 of record BSBM01000430.1, on the reverse strand, counting down.
CTCAGATCAGGAATCAATGTAGACACCCACGGATGATGAAACAGACCATGAGCTCGAGGAGGGAAGAACAAAGGTGCGCCATGACTATGGTACGATTAGTGGTGCCTCTCTCGCGGCAGAGTCGGAGCTCGGCCAACTTATAGCGGGGGTAACCACTGCAACAAATGTGGCAGCTCGAGCAATGATGGAAAAGGAGAATGAAGGTTTTTATGCAGTAACAGCACGACTTGATTCCTTGTGTGATATTGTTCTGAAGAAGGCACCATAGGGAGAAACTGTGCAGGTAGATGGTGCAATCGGAACTGAGCCGCGGGTCCGAAATGTAGGCAGTAGCGGCACGGGAGGTCGTCGATGAACTTGAGGATAAGTTGGAGCAGCTTTGGGTCGAGAAGTCTAGTGTAGTAACAAAGCTGAAGAAGGAATAGGATCGGTTGACGGTGGAGAAAAACACCCTGTGGGACAATAATGTGTGGCTGGAGGAGGTAGTTGCTGAAGCCTGTCAACATGTGTTGGAACCGACTGCGGCATTAGATCCTGTCAAGCGTGCGAAGTGCCTTGGGGCTGCCATCGTACAGTTGCAGCATGATAATTCTGAGTTAACTGCACTACTCAGTCTAGGGACTCCACAGGAGCAGATCGACGAGCAGAGGCACGCCATAGAGGATTTGGAAACACAGTTGGGTGAGTTGGAGCAGGAAGCCACGAACATCACTATCGAGACCGCCTTATTTTGGGGGTAGTATTGTTCAGGATGAGAAATTGGAGCAGATGACCAAGTTACGGCATGAGACAGAAGAGCAGCTCACAACACTGAAGACATCCATGCGCACGATGCCACCGGTAGCTCAAGTAACCAAGTCGGCGAAACTAAAGGAATTGCAATAGTGTGTCGCCAAGGCCGAAGAACACCAGAAGAAGCACGTTGCGCAATTGGATGAGTTTCAAGAAATTGGTGCGCAGTTTAATGCCACGTCCAGTTCCAAACTGCAAGCAGTACAGGAAGGAAAGCAACAAGTTGATGCGTGCCTGGTTAAACACCCATCCACACAGGATTTGACTGCGAGCCAGGAGATCACTGCGACAGTCATGCAACAAGTTAGTGAAATCTTCCAGCAGTACGAAGAATTCAGGGTAAAGACGAATGAGCACACCATGTCCAGCTAACATGGCTTAAGGGAGAGCCACAAGATTGTGTTGGGGCTTGTTGGCAGGCGGTTTGGATGAGTCAGCATTGCAGATGTTGTGCAAGGCAAAAGATACCGCGAAAGGCAGAAAGTAGAGCGCAAGTTGATAATATCTTATGCATTTTTGGACCATAATAGATAGATTTTGGGTCAATTGTTTTGAAGTGTCGGTTAAGAAGTAGTTAGAAAGTGGACAAATAATGTAAAGGAGCAATCCTATAAATAGATGTAGTTTTGCAAAAATCTAAAATCCATTTTTTTATGATGATCATCAGGAGTATTTGCAGAGTGTTTTGATCCGACTCTGTTTTGATCTAGGTATGTAGCAGAGGAATTATCATTGTATCAATGGGTTGTTGCTAAGGTTAATATGATATGATGTTGTGCGGAATTACTGTGTCTTTCTTGTTTCCTTATGATGAATGCATTATGTGATACGAATCATGCGATGTTTCCTTGTTGTAATTAATGTATTGTTGTTCTATCAGTTGTGCAATTACGATTCTGTCGATGATGCGATATATTGAATGATGTTGTGAATTATGCATAAGATTTTGAGTTGAATGATTAGATCTATTTCTGGATTTCGCAATAAGTTGATCAATTAATGCACAAAAGTCCTCCTTCTTTTGATGGAAATGTGGTTCCGTCAGCTCTCCCTTGAACGCCTCGGGTGAGACCACATCTGCTCTGCAGGTGTTGCTGGACAGGGTAAAACCTGTGTGGACCGGGCTCGACGAGATCGCGGTGGGTTGATGTCGATGGAGTGAGGAACCCCTGTCGACTTGGTTTTGTGTCAACACATCCATGGGAAGATTTGATCTTCTTTATTTTTTAGGAAACTCCAACTCTTACAATCTTGAGCACCCACACATCAGACTCCATCTTTACTTCATGTCACAATGACACATAGTAATGTGCATGTGATGTTTGATCAACATACCCTAAAAGGGTCTCCTTCACCTCTATTATATAGCTAGAGATATGGATATATTGCATCCCATAACACATGTGGAATAAATATTTTTCCACTTTTTTATATAATGAAAGGTAATAATATAATTTAGTTAATGATGCATGTGGGAAAACTCATTGTTATAATTTAGAGAGTTATTTTATGCCTTTTTTGATAAATAAAACCAACAACATCACACTAGTCATCATTGTGAAAGCATCAAATAAACAATAACATATGTATGAAAGGAAAGGTAAGAGAAAATGGTACACCCAATTTACGTGGTAAAACCCCAAATGGGGAAACATCTAGGGGAAGGATCGATCTTATTTATTCTTCAGGAAAATCCAACTCTTACAATATTGAGCACCCCAACATATGCTTATATGACAACTTTACAATATTCACAACAGGTTTTTCATGTAGCATTTCATTGTGCTCAATGGGTCTCCTTCACCTCTATTATATATCTATAGGTATGAAATATTTACATCCCATAACATGTGGGATAAAAAAATTCCACCCCTCTTCTATAAAGAATAGTAATAGGAGACTTTTACTCCATGATACATGTGTGATAACTCATTTCACATAAGATAAAGAGTTATAAAGAGAAGTATGCCTTCCTTTCTAGTTAGGACATCATAACATCTTATGACATCTCACTATAAATCATTACATATCAATATGGGTGAATCCATGAAGATGGGAAACACTTTTTGGTTAAAAGTGATAGTGAAAATTCGATTTTTACTCATTTATTAAATCGAAGATCTCAAAATTCATATATGCTTTGTGAATTCTGACATGTAACAAAAAAACAAACTGTGGGGAATTATGTTGTCTTTCCATCTATATTTAAAAAATAATAAAATATATATTTAATATGCCAAAATTGCATTAGTGATATGTTTGTTCTTGTAAATTTCAGGAAACGTTAACAAGTGGCTTGTGTGCACGTAAAATCATTTAGTGATAAATGCATAATTTATGGAAAAATAAATTATGAACATAATCTACACAAAATGAACCTAGGAGTACATTTTTTTTAATTTATTTTGGAAATTATATGTTTTATTCATCTTTGAAATTAGCTATTGAAAAATTTAATCGGATTTTGTACACATGTGTGCGCATAAACATTTTTTACTGGTTATAAAAATAAAAAACAAACAATACCCATTTAAAGAGGATGCGTTGATGTGGGGCATATATATTTTTTGAAATTGTTCTGTTGTGTTCTTTTTATGTTGTTGGTTTTCCTTTGCATTGATTCAAAGTTGTGGACATGGTTTTTAAGTGTAAGTTTGAAAATAAAATAAAAAAGAATTATCATATGAACTCTAAAACTTGTAAATTGTATGCCAATGGATAGATGATTCGTTGACAAATACATTGGTATGAATTCCACCACCTAAAGTGCATCCCAAGACATGGTTTAGGCCTGGAAAAGATGCCAATAAAATTAAATTTGCAGAAATGGGGGCTAAAAGTCTGTTTTTAAATCCCTTGATCGACATATGAGCTCGATCAAGATTTTATGTATGTTTTAAATACCTTGATTAAGGTTTTATGTGCGGTTAGAGAGAATCTTGATTAAGCTAGGATCTCAATCGAGCTTTTAAAAAATTCAATTAAAAAATGTTCAAGTGTCCATATTCGTGCGTGCACATGAATATGGGTACCCAAACATTTTTTTAATCAAATTTTTTAATAGCTCGTATCAAATAAGTATTCTTAGCTTGTCCCAAACATAGAATTCAATTAAAACCAAACATAGATTTATAAGATAATAAAATTTAATAAAACATCATTTTGATTAGAATAATGATACTTCGGGTAATAGTAGATACCTTGAATAAGAATCAATTAAAAGCATTACTACCACCACTTCCTTTAGATTTTATACGTGTAGTATGGGTCGCAGATTAATTGGAGTTATAGATGTGATTAGTCACGTCTATAACTCCAATTACTCCTAATCACATATCTACAAATGGGTATAAGGGGTCATTCTCCATATTTTCCATGATTTCTATAACCCATCGACTTATCTATTATATCTATAACCCCTCTCTACTAGTCCTTAACTAAATTTTTATGCAACAAACACGGTGAGATAAGCCATGGTTTTTTGTTGTTTTAAATTTATAATGGTTACAGATGCTCAATTGAGCTTTCTAAAACCCTTGATCTGAGAATGAAACACTCAATCAAGGGTTAATAAAATCTCGATTCAGGTACTGAGCTCGATCGAGGGTTTTATTAACCCTTAATCAAGCATTTTAAAATACCTCGATCGAGCACTTATTAAATCCCTCGATCGAGCTTTTTAAAGCTTGATCAAGGGCTTAAAAAACTTGATCGAGGTCAATTTTTAACATAAACGTGCCCTTCGATTTCCAAAAAGTGTTACCTATCTTCATGGAAACACCCATATACATTCCAACATTAGGGGATATGATCTATCTGTTAGTTTTTCAAAATTTACTTCAATCTGATCTAGGATCTTAAATGAGAGAACAACATGTACAGCATATCTACAGCATATCAATCATGGACATAATAATGCAAGCACACAAGAGACACAGAGTTTACTTGGGGAAAACCATAAAGGTGAAAAACCCCAATAACTTCCTCAGAGATAGATAGAGCAATGATACAACCCAAGCATAAGAGATAGACATCTCCTAGCAGCAGATTCTCCTCCTCCACAAGTGCGCCACTCTCCAAAGAGTGTGAGAGAGAATAGAATGATCAAATAGAGTGCCTCCCGCACTCTATTTATACTTGACTTGACTTGCCTAATAATTACCTTTACTAGGTCGGCCTTAACTTAACCACATAACATAATGCTGACTGGGCCAACCCCCAATAGGGTGGTCTAATAACCCTTCGACCCACATGACTTATACAGGGCCGACCCCAACAAGGTGGTCTAATAACCCATCAAGTATAAGTTACGACACTTACAATATAAATGACGACACTTCCGTATAGAGGAATAATAACATCTCTATAGGAATACATATATGAAATACATTTTGAAGTTACATATACATCAACACTCCCTCTTAACTAGGAACATATTTCTCAACACAGGTCTTCTAGCACAAGTCTTCTTCTCTGGATCATCGTCACTGGATAATCGTCATCGAGTCATCGTCATCATCACTGTTGTTGCTATCTCAATCAATCTATGATCTACTCGTCATAGGAAGTTCTACAGAGCCAGTCATTTTTCATACTGGATGTAGGCCCACCACCTGTAGGTCTTCATCATCACTGGCCATACTGTGGAATTCTCAGGACTTATTATGTGCATCACAAACCCTCGCAAGAGCATCCCAGGACTTATTACGGGCACACAGCCCAACCTATCAGATCTCCCAGGTCTTATATGTGACCTTCATCACAAAACCTTGAAAGAGCATCCCAGGACTTATTACGGGCACACAACCCAACCTATTGGATCTCCCAGGTCTTATATGTGACCCTCATCACAAACCCTCGAAAGAGCATCCCAGGACTTATTACGGGCACACATCCCAACCTATCGGATCTCCCAAGTCTTACATGTGATCTCCACTACAAACCCTTGAAAGAACATCCCAGGACTTATTACGAGCACACATCCCAACCTATCGGATCTCCCAAGTCTTACATGTAGTCACCACCACAAACCCTCAAAAGAGAATCCCAGGATTTATTACAGGCACACAGCCCAACCTATTGAATCTCCCAGGTCTTACATGTGGTCATAGGACAAACCCTCGAAAGAGAATCCCAAGACTTATTACGGGCACACAGCCCAACCTCTCGAATACCCCAGGTCTTACAAGTCCTCTCAAGCACAACCTGCCCACGGCCATAGAGTATCAACCTGATACTCACCATACATCATCCTGATGTACACATGATCATCCTGATCATCATCATTGCATCATCCTGATGCATGTCATCTAGAGAAATATCCTAAAGCTCTTCATCCATGATCATCCTAATCATACAATGCATCTACCTAATGCATACACAGTATTTGTCTGATACATATCATCATACATGATCTACCTGATCATACAATGTATCCACCTAATACACATACAAACACATGATTTCCCTGATCATACCTGATACATATCAACATACATGATCCACCTGATCATACAATGTATCCACCTGATACATATACAGATACATACACATGATCCAACTGATCATATACAGCATCCAACATGATGCATACATACACAAATGGTCCAACTGATCATATCTAGCATCCAACATGATGCATACATACATAAATGATCCAACTAATCATATCCAGCATCCAACATGATGCATACATACATAAATGATCCAACTGATCATATCCAGCATCAACATGATGCATACATACATAAATGATCCAACTGATCATATCCATCATCAACATGATGTAATGATCCAACTGATCATATAGAGAAGAAACTAGAACATCATCCTGATGCTCATCATCCAGCGCTTACATCCATAGCCATGTGAAGGATCCTCATTCCACCATGCTTGGAATGGCTTCAGCAAATGTCTCCATCACTTCTTCCTCGAAGTGTCATCGATCTGAAGGACACCAAGCCTCTCTCTGAAGTACTCGAACTTCACTCTAGCTAGTGGCTTCGTTAGCACATCTGCAATCTGCTCATTTGTCGCAACATACAAGAGCTTCACTGCTCCTCTCTACACCATATCCCCGATATAGTGATATTTGATCTCTATGTGTTTTGACCTGTCATGGAACATTGGGTTCTCAGACAGCTTCACACAACTCTGGTTGTTACAAAAGATACCAGTAGCCTCCAGTGGTAGATCAAATAACTCAAACAATAGATTATGAATCCATACTGCCTCACAACTAGCCGAACAGGAAGCAACATACTCTGCTTCAGCTGTACTCAATGCTACGCAGGACCGCTTCCTGCTAAACCAAGAGATCACACCTGATCCCATACTAAAGCAACACCCAGAAGTGCTCTTCCTATCTGCAGCACTGCCTTCCCAATCTGAATCAAAATAACCCTGCAGGTTAAACTTTTGATTTGCATCATACTTGAGCCCATAGTCAACTGTACCCTTCAGGTACCTCAGAATATGCTTTACAGCAACCAGGTGAACACTCCTCGGATACGTCAGGAACTGGCTCAATGTGTTCACCGCAAAGCAAACATATGATCTCGTGTTCGTCAGGTACATCAAGGACCAAATTATCTGACGATACATAGTGACATCAACCGGCTCAGATGAAGCATCACACAGAAGCTTTAGGTTCGATGCCATAGGTGTGGCCATGTCCTTGCAGTCCATCATCCCGAACCTCTTCAGGATCTTTACTGCATACTTCCCTTGTCCAAGGAAGATTCCATCTACACTTTGCCACACCTCCATGCCAAAAACAAATAGTGCATCATCCCCAACTTCTTCATCTCGAATTTGGCAGCAAGCTTCCGCTGCGTGTCGACAATCAATCTATCTTCACCTGTAATAAACAGGTCATCCACATACAAAAGTAGTATCACTGGATTTCCTTCCTCAACCTTGTAGTAAAGGTTGGAATCCGCTTTACTTTTGGTAAATCCCAAACTGGATAGAAATTTGTCTATCCTACCATACCAAGTTCTGCACATATATGACTCCCTGTCATGTGTCTCAGAACCAAGTGGATGCTCCACAGACACTTCTTCCTCAACTACACCATTCAAGAAAGATGTCTTGAAATCCATCTAGTGTATCTTCCACTTCATCACTGCAGCCAGAGAAAGTACTGATCTAATGGAAGTGTATCTGGCTATAGGAGCAAAATTCTCTATGCTACCACCTGCAGCATGCTTGATCTTGTAGATCCTCTTGGAATTCACTACAGACTCCCCTTCAGGTCTTGGGACTGTATCCCAAACATCTTCATGATCGACAGGTACTCCTCGATCATGGCATTCTTCCCAGATCCTGGGAACTTCAACATCTTCAATATTTTCAATAGATAACTTTGTTGCTGAACAAATGGTGTAGTCCTTCTTTTGTAGGTGATGGTATACGATCTTTTCTACATAACAATTTAAATTGCATGATCAGAAAACATCTCATATTTTTCAGAGCAAATTCTTACACATAAAGAAATATGTCATACAATCATGCAATTATCTTAGCCAATGCTTCAATACAACATTTATCCATATCCTGAACTTTCTAGATGCCTTCCAATCTCTACCAGAACATTGTTAAGAGTGTGCACAACTCCCAACATGTCATCAAAGAGGTTTCATTCTAGATAAGTAGAAATGGAATGTTGTACAGTGCCATAGGCCACTTACCCATGTATATTAGTAGTATACTATTCATCAATGCAACTATTCTAATATGCATAATACACAACCTAATTCTAGGAACATCAGTATATACATTATTGAACAATATTATTTAAACAATAAAATATGCAATGAATGATAATTCAAATACTTATCTTTGTTTTTTTGTTCGGTTGACTCCCTCACAGTATTTGCTTCTTTTCTGCAACTCCATTCTGATGTGGATTGTGAGAAGTGGTCAACTCCCTCTGAATATCTGCATCCTTGCATAAACTACTGAAGTGTGATCCTTCTTGATATTTGCTTCCTTGCAGGAACAACTAGAGTGTGCTCCCTCTTGATCTCTGCTTCCTTGCAGGAACAACTAGAGTGTGCTCCCTCTTGATCTTTGCTTCCTGGATTACCTATCCTTGAACTTATATCCATCCTTAATCACTATGCATGCTTATTAGTATCATCATTGTGTTATCCTCGAGGTATCATACATAATCACACATTCATTAGTATAATCTTAATACTATCAAAACACAATAATCTTAAACATGTATAGTCATGATCATTTCAAACACAGATAATAAACATTAGTATTCAAGGTTTCAGGGAAGTCTTCTTTTACTCATGCATATTCTTATTTGATCATAGGACTCTTCTGGTTAGTTAAATCATCAATCAAGATAAGAGACATAATATGCATAAACCCTTGACTACTTACATTTCTAACTTTATGAATAAACATAACCAATCATACCAAGTATACTTATATAAGGGATCCTAACACAAGGTAAGATTCTAACTTGATATAGGAAAAACATACCTGGATTACTATGTTAGCTAGTTATGTCTAACATACCCACATGGTGTCTTCTGGTTCTCTTTAATGACTTGTGCTAGTGACCTGCATGTCTCATAAGTTAACCATCGTAGAACCAAGTTATACATACCTCGTAAGTAGATCTTCTATGTGATCCATGACAATGGATGAATCTTTGTCTTCATGTCACCATGATCATATGTTCTTGAAGTAGAACATGATTTGTCTTTCTTGGTGTACCTTTTATGTTAGCGAACAACATAAACCTCATACAACATCACAATGCATTAGTACAATCATAAGTGTCAAAACCTTAATCAATGAATATCTTCTATTAAGGTGATACGGCAAGTCTAGTAATTAATCAAGATTGTACTAACCGTAATGATATGAAGACAAACATATCATAAACTTAACCATGAACAAAATTTGAAACATACCTACAAGCCATACCTGTCGAGATTGCTTGTAATCTTCTTATGTAAGGCCTTAGCCTCATCTCCCTCTGAAACAGGAACTTCTTTACTTATGCAGGTGACCAATCCATTCTCTTCTAGGATTAACCCAATCTACTTGATTTGCAAAAATTGGATCTGGAATTGGATTAGGGTTTGTCAGAGAAACCCTAAAAATTCAAAATTTGAATTTCAAACTTCTGAAAGGATAGAAAGATGCATATTTCTGAGTTGGTCAAGCTGGTATACTCGAAATTTGAAAACTGCAAAGTTTCACCCCTCGAAATTGCCTTTTAGATTTCTGGATTCACTAGGGAGGACCCTGAATTAGGGTTTGAGTTTTGTGGAGCTTCACCCAACCAAAATAGTTGATTCAAAGCTCTAACCTTCGATTTTTCTGAGGAGCTTCCAGCCATGGTCACAGATTTCCAAAATTCCAATTTTTGCAGAAGCCCTAATTTTCCATCTTTCCAATCAAAGTCCCGAACTGGGGTTTGATCAAGCCTGGCCTTCTGCCCAACCAAAAAATCTGATCTTGGTCTCTAAATTTTGATTTTTATGAGTATCATCCAACTGTGGTCTCCGATTACAAAAATTCCAACTTTCTCTGAAACCCTAAATTCTGGAAGTCATGAATGAAGGTGCTAAAAAATAATTCTATTTTGACAGAAATATGTACCTGATTGTTTCTGATGTAACTCTGAACTTTTCAATCCACAGGGTCTGAAAATGTTTCCTGTGATAGCCTGACCTGTCATCTTTCCAACCCCATAGGTCTGACCTCAGATGGATTCTCTGAGAGAGAGTTATTCCAAGTGTCACAACGTGACCTGTTTATGGGATAAAACAGGAGGGCGAACTTGTACGGCGTTCCATGTGTCACTGGTTCAGTTTCGGCCTCTAAAATAGTTACCTGAGAAATTACAGTCCATGCACTACCTGTCACTCTTTACTAAATTTCATTTGGAGCTTCCTAGCCCATGTTATGACCTTTTTTCCTAGGTCTCATGTTTATGACTCAGATCTAGAAGAGGCAGAAACCCTAGATTGTACAGATCATAAATCACAAAGTACAATGAATTAGAAGTTTTCCTTTGGACACAATGTACATGGGGATCTGATATTCGACTTGTAAAAGTTTCAGATCCGAAAAATTCTCCAAAATGGATTTATAGCGAAAGTGCTACGATGACCGGTTTTTGCTATATCAAGCCCTAGCATCGCAATTGCAACAAGTGTCATACATGCCATATCATGATTTCTTTCATGCTAGCTCTAATACCATGTTAGTTTTTCAAAATTTACTTCAATCTGATCTAGGATCTTAACTGAGAGAACAACATGTACAGCATATCTACAGCATATCAATCATGGACACAATAATGCAAGCACACAAGAGACACAAAGTTTACTTGGGGAAAACCATAAAGGTGAAAAACCCTAAAAACTTCCTCAGAGATAGATAGAACAATGATACAACCCAAGCATGAGAGATAGACATATCCTAGAATCAACTTCTCCTCCTCCACAAGTGCGCCACTCTCCAAAGAGTGTGAGAGAGAATAGAATGATCAAATAGAGTGCATCCCACACTCTATTTATACTTGACTTGACTTGCCTAATAACCTTTACTAGGTCGACCTTAACTTAACCACATAACATAATGCTGACTGGGCCGACCCCCAATAGGGTGGTCTAATAACCCTTCGACCCACATGGTCGACCCCAATAGGGTGGTCTAATAACCCTTCAACCCACATGACTTATACAGGGTCGACCCCAACAAGGTGGTCTAATAACCCATCAAGTATAAGTTACGACACTTACAATATAAATGACGACACTTCCATATAGAGGAATAATAACATCTCTATAGGAATACATATATGAAATACATTCTGAAGTTACATATACATCAACACTATCCATACCACTAGATATATAATATAAGTGAAGGAGACTCATTTGTATACACACATAAGGTTTTGGAAATTATTGTGTGTCATTGTGACATGAAGTGAAGATGGAATGTGATGTGTGGGTGCTCAATATTGTAAGAGTTGGAGTTTCCTAAACAATAAATCAGATTGAGCCTTCTTGTGGATGATTCCCCAATTGAGGTTTTACCTTGTAAATATAGTGTACTATTTTCTCTTCCCTTTCCTCTATTGCACTTGTTATTGATTATTGATGCTTGTGTAGATAGGAGATACCCATGCACCCTTCTTTACTATTCTTGGCCTTATCCATCCTCATGATATTCCTTGGGGGTTACTTTCCCACTAGTTCACCCTTCATAGTCTATTTTTAGTCGAGGGAGTTAAACTTCATGAGATTTCTCCATGATTGGATTCCTTCCACCTAGGATGGAGGTTACACTTCTTCTTTGACCTAATCATCCTCCTATGTGCCCTCTATGGATGAGTATACATTTTCCACCTCATTTATTAATTATTTATCCATTATTTTTTCAATTTTATGAACCACACCACTCCTTAATTAATTTTAATATGCATAGTGACTATAGGACAATTTTAATTCCCTAGTTAATTTAACTTCCACCCTAACCTATGGGAATTTAATAGGTTAGTGGAACGAACCAGTGACGCTACTGATAAATGTCCATTTTTGTCTCTGTCAAAATCCACTCTTTATGAACCAAAAGGGAATGAGGAACCTCTATGCTATGTGAACCCTAGAAGACCAGGTCCATCAAGACCTTTTCAACAACCTTTTCAGCACCATTTCTAGCATCCTTATGAGAAACACCATTTTCAGTAGCCTTACTCTTCTCCATTCAATTCATATGAATAATAGATACCAATGGGACCATCTCCCTTACCCAATCAAATTCCTTTTCAGTGGTAGAATTCTCAAGGGCCCTTTGTCCTAAATGGGTAGTATTTTACACCTATCGCATAGAGATCAAATCAGCCAAAAGCTACCTTGATGCCTCCTCCAGCAAACCATCCTACTCAAAATCCTATACAACAACCTAATCAAAAATCACATAGGCCACATCAATTACCTACCCAACCAAACCAAAATCCAAACAACAAGTAGATTCCACTTGTTTACATTAATGAGGTGGCCATCTATCCAACCTACTCTTTGAGCATGGTAGAGGCTAATGAGTTGAATTAACATTCATGCAGAACTGTGAACAACACTATTCCACCTATCATCATGGAACATCATAGTAGCCATGTTTCACCTCAAGCATCACACTCTCATCAAGAGAAATAGGCTTTAGAAGAAGAATACATAGGGGACCTACCATCTCCTATTCCTCCATTTCCTCAAAGATTGGCATTTAGAGAGCCGAGTAGATATGAAAATCCTCTCTTTGAGGAGCTCAATAATTTATTTGTCAAGATCCATGTTCTGCAAGCCATAAAATAAATTTTTATATACAACCAGTTTATGAAAGAAACTTGCATCAAAATACCGAGGAGGAAGAAGAACCATCCTACCGTACCATTCATGTAGTAGGTCATCTTGCTAATCTCATGTTGGGAAGAACCCTCAATCCGAAGTATGTTGACCCAGGAAGCCTTGTAGTTGATGTGCACATTTCTTGAACCTCAATTGAGCATACCCTGATTGATCTAGGTGAAACCATCAACATCATGTCTAAAGGAACTGTGCTAAGATTCAACATTCAAGAATTATTAAATCATACCCCAACAGTCCTCGAGATAGCATATAGTTCAACAGTATGCCTTGAAGGGATCCTATAAGGCAGTATTGTCTCCATCGATTCATGGAAATACCCTGTTGATTTCATTGTCCTGTAAACAAAGGCCAAGCTTAAAGGGTACCCTCTTATCCTAGGGAGACCATGGTTTGTAACAATTGATGCATACATAGGGTGTAGGACACGACCAATGGTCCTTCCTAGAATAAATTGAGTCTCTATCCTTCTGCAAAAAAATCTCTATATTCTGAGAAACCTCTTTGGATTGGAGAGGAAGAAGACGTGACTAGTCAACCCATTTTCCCCATCCTCGCCATTGTACAATGTTGGCACTCAGGTTTCCTTAAGAGGATGTTGTGATCTCCAACTTTTTAAAATATATATAGTAGCCCCTTTTTTTAGAATATTTTCTCATGTGGCCCAAGAAGGGGTCACCATTGGGGAACCCCTAGAAGAACCTGAATGGTATAATTTCTATAGCCTAGAAGAAGGAGAGGCCTCTACAAAGACTATTTAATTTGCTCTAGGAAAAACTCTCAAGATCAGTAACCAATTATCTCCTATCCAAGAAGAGCAACTTATTCAAATCCTTACCAAGCATAGTGAAAATTTTGCATGGGAATATGTAGATATGAAAGGGGTCCCACTAGACATCTGCAAACATCATAATTACATCAAATATGATGCCATCCCTATAATAAAACCATAGAGAAGGATGAACCTAGCCTTAAAGGATATTTTTCAAAACAATATTACAGAAACTTCTCAATGTTGGATTCATCTATCCTATTTCAAGCAGTGAGTGGGTGTCACATTTGGTGATAGTCCCAAAGAAAGGCGGAAAGTGGAGAGTCTGCATAGACTACATGGAGCACAATGAAGCTACAAGAAAAGACCACTTCCAATTACCTTTCATTGATCAAGTGCTAGATGCCTTGGCAGGAAGGAACATTTTTTCTTTCTTAGATGGTTTTAGCGGGTAAAAACAAATACAAATCAATCCAGAGGACTAGGATAAGACAACCCTTGGGGTATTTTTTCATATAGAGTCCTACATTTTGGGTTGTGCAATTCCCTTTCCACCTTTCAGATTATAGTTTTGAGTATTATTGTTGATTTTATCTAGGATGATATGGAAAATTACATGGATGATTTCACCCCCTATGGGAATACCTTTGAAGAAGCCATGGTGAACCTTGAGAAAGTACTAAAAAGGTGCATTGAAATTAGTTTATGCCTTAGCAATGAAAAATGTGAAATGTTGATGGATGCAGGTGATGGCTCCCAACAATAGGTAAGAAAAGGCATTTAAATCCTTTTCTAAATCAGACATTTTTTTCCAAAAAGGAAGTGTTATGGTATCAAGTTGGTGGATGATGAATACATCATAGTTAGGATTGTAGAAGATTTCAAATTATATATTATGGATGTTGTAGTCTTCCTTTTTCTAGATTAAAATACACATATAACCCTAATTTGGTTGGTTGTTAGCAATATATTTTTTTCTACAAGTTATGAACTAAGGCATCAAGCCAATTTTGCTAGGAAGAACGGATAAGAGAAGCAGTTTACTTACAGTTACGTTGGCTTAGCTCGAAGTAGTGTGAAAGAGTTCCTAAATTTCAACATTTTTTTATGGTCCAGTGCGCAAGAAAGTAAAGTCTAAAGGAAAAATTTGTAGTCACTAAGTACAATTCCAGTGTTCGATGATTCGGAAGACATGTCTGATTGAGGCCTAGTCCCCGAGGACTGGACTGAGCTTAGTTATAATGCCACTATGATTTTTCCTCCATATCGCACCTCATGCAGTCATAGATTAGATACTAGCAGTTTATTATGTTTCATAGCATTAGAATATATCTATTTAAACATTATTGCCTAGCTTACAAAGCAAGCCCATTATTGTATGAACACAATTATTTTTCCACGGTTGTGAGCAACATACATTTTGAGACTCATTATGTAAAAAATCTATTTTAAAGTAAATGAAGATTTACATTATTCCATCTTATTGAGTAAATTTGTATTCCTGTATTGTCGTGGATAAGGTCCCATCCATAGGAAATTACAGGGGCATGTGAGTTAAATAAGATTTCATTACTTTTGCATGAATAAGATAGATCATGTGAGTAGGGTGATTTATTGCAGTTTGTAGACGATTTACAGTTTGTTGACAGAATAGTGTTAACAAATTATTTCTACATCTTTGATTCAGTATTGTATGCTTATTATTATTTCTGCAATTTCTTATTCAGTATTTATTTTAAACATGGGATCTTATTATGTGAACTCGGTTAAACATTGGAGTTCTGAGTTTGTTTTAATAACTGATTAAGAACTCATTGTAATCAGATACCTAGACTTAGTGTGTAAGTGGTAAGGTAGATTGGGAATAAATTCTCAAAAGGTTTGCCTCCAAACTCGGTGAGGAATGTCCTGAAACTAGTCCATGAACCATTGACAAAGGAGTAGATGCCTAGCCATATTATGTGATGCATGTCCCTTACTTTTTATCTACATTTTTCTTGCTTTAGAATACGGCATCATTAGAATTTTCTTTGTAGGTTGCACATATTATGCATGACCCTCGAAAGTTTGTATGAATCCCTAGGTTGATGATTGAAGGGAAGGTTTAGATACAACACCCTTGCTAGTGTCTTGTCCTAATAGGATACAGTATTGTTGTTGAATGATTGAGTTCGTCACCTTTTTGGCACCATTTCCAGGGAGGCGTGACAAACCACAAGGAAACTGACAATATTAATTCAAATTTTTATGAATATACATTGGTTATCCTGATCCACCATATCATGTTCCACCTTTTCCCCAAAGATTGCAATCCGAAGAAACCCAAAAACCAGAGAATCCTATTTTAACAGAACTCAAAAATTTATGTGTCAAGATACCACTCCGGTAGGCTATTAAATAAATTCCTATCAAAAAATTAGCGCATTAAAGATACTTGGATAAAGAGTGTCATGTCCCCAATTAAATGATTTTCAGATAAATAATTAAGTTGGCCTACGCAATTCCTAAGAGTTATGTGGAAGAATTAAAGTATTGGCATTTAACCCCAAGGTCTATTTCTCATGAAAATTCAATATTCTAAATTGATGGTGGAAAAATAGGCAAATAATTATGGAATAAATGTTAAATGCTCCAAAATGAAGTGGCATTAGGTCCTAGTTGGACTTGGGACGCATAAGTGGACATGTGGGTTCCACATGAGAGAATATTCCTCCTTTAAACATGGATCCATCCCCAAATTCGAGTTGGAGGGAAGAGGTAACATTAATGAAGGAAGAAGAAGAGTCATAGGGTTAAAAATAGGCAATGACAGATTCTATGACAACTATGACAAGCATTATGACACTTATGATAGATTCTATGACATCTATGAAACTAATGACAGATTCTATGACATCTATGACAATGTAAGAGAATTCTAGACCAAGAGGGTGCATGAGAGGAGTTACACATCTCCAAAGCATCCAAAATATTCCCCAATTCGAATTCATGGAGGAATTGGAGACAAAAGATGAGCCAAGTGTCATGTGGGGCCAATGAAGGTTCATAACCCCCACTAATTCGAATTTCATGAGTAATTAGGATATAATTTGAGTTCTAAGGAGGGAAATGAGTCGCTCGTGGGGGGTATCTCAAGTGGTTATGTTGTTAAGTTGAAATTGGTTGTAAATGGTAGGTCACGTGTTCGATTCCCCCCAAATTGCTGTTAGTTTTTCATCATTTAATTCAATATGATCTAGGATCTTAACTGAGAGAAAAACATGTACAACATATGAAACATAAGAGACAAGAGACAAGAGACACAAAGCATTTCACCGAGGAAAACCAAGAAGGTGAAAAACCCCGCAACTTCCTCAGAGATAGAATAAGCACTAATACAAATATCACCAAGATGAATCCCCAAAAGATAAATGTCTCCAGCAGCTACTCCTCCTCCACTTGTGCACACTCCTCTCTCTAACTAATGTGAAGTGAGTGAATGAGTGAATGTGATAAATGAGGATCACACATCCTCTATTTATACTTTACTTCACTTGAATTTTAACTCTAACTAGGTCGACCCCAACTTAACCACTTAACATAATGTTGATTGGGTCGACCCCACTAGGGGACTTAAACACCCCATTACAACTGACTCTGGGCTTACCTCCCTTAGGAGAGTCTAATAACCCACTACCACTTGACACTAGGCCGACCCCACTAGGGTGGTCTAATAACCCTTTAACCCACATCACTCATACAGTGCCGATCCCACCAAGGTGGTCTAATAACCCATCAAATATAAGTTACGACACTTACAATATAACTTGCGACACTTGCAAATACAAATGACGACACTTCCAATCGGAGGAATAATACATCTCAGTTGGGGATACAATAAAATACAAATGTAATATACAAGTTAATATCTTCCGAAGTTACAAATACATCAACACTCCCTCTTAACTAGTAAGGTATTCTCTTGACACAAGTCATCAATACATATCGGCACAAGTCTTCAATTATAGAGCTGGATCATCGTCACTGGATCACGGAGCATCATCATCACTGCTGTTATACTCGACATCTCGATCACTATGGCTATCTCTCAATTCTTCTCGTCATAGGAAGTTCTACAGAGCCAGTCCTTTTTCATGTTGGATGTAGGCCTAGCCTCCTGTATGTCTTCATCATATCTGGTCATCCTATGAAATCCTCATGGCTGATTACGTGCGTCAACAAAACCTCGAAAGAGCATCACAGGACTTTTACAAGCTCACTGCTCAACCTATCGGATCTCCCAAGATCTTTTGCATGTGACCTTCACAAAACCTTTAAATATCATCTTGCAACCTGCAAGATCTCTAAAGAGCATCCCATGATCTTTTACTAGCACACAGCTTAACCTGTCCGGATCTCCAGGATATTTTACATGTGAACTTCGCAAAACCTTAAAAGAATGTCTTGCAACCTACAAGAACTCCAAAGAGCATCCCAGGATCTTTTACTAGCACACAGCTTAACCTGTCCAGATCTCCAGGATCTTTTACATGCGACCCTTGCAAAACCTTAAAAGAGTATCTTGCATCCTTCAAGATCTCTAAAGAGCATCCCAGGATCTTTTACTAGCACACAGCTTAACCTGTCCGGATCTCCGGGATCTTTTCTATGCAACTGCACAACTTGTCCCCGGCCACGGAGTATCAACCTGATACTCATGATCATACTAATCATCATACTGTACATCATCCCGATGCACACCATCATCACATGATCATCATACAGTACATCATCCTGATGCACATCATCATCATCATCACATGATCATTCTGATCATCATAGCATCATCCTGATGCATATCATCTGGAGCATCGTCCTGATGCTCATCACACAGCTTCTACATCCACAGCCATCGTAAGGATCCTCCTACCAACATGCTTGGAATGGATCCTATAAATGTGTCCCATCACTTCCTCCTCGAAGTATCTTCTATCTGAAGAACACCAAACCTCTCTCTAAAGTACTCGAACTTCACTCTGGCTAGTGGTTTGGTCAACACATCTGCAATCTGCTCATCTGTCACAACATACAGAAGCTTCACTACTCCTCTCTACACCATATCCCTGATATAGTGATATTTGATATCGATATGCTTCGAATTGTCATCAAACACTGGTTTCTATGACAACTTCACACAACTCTAGTTGTCACAGAAGATACAAGTAGCATCCAACTGGAGATCAAATAAATCAGACAGTAGCTTCCTTAGCCATACTGCCTCACAACTAGTCGAACAAGCTGCGACATACTCTGCTTTGGCTATACTCAGTGCTACGTAGGATTGCTTCCTGCTAAACCAAGACATCACACATGATCCCATACTGAAGCAGCACCCGAAAGTGCTCTTCCTATCTGCAGCACTGCCTGCCCAATCTGAATTAACATAATCCTCTAGGTTAAACTTTTGATTCGCATCATATTTGAGCCCATAATCAATTGCACCCTTTAGGTACAATCAGCTGAACATGTCTAGGATCCGCCAGGAACTGGCTCAATGTGTTCACCGCAAAGCAAATATCTGGTCTTATGTTCATCGAGTACATCAAAGACCCAATCATCTGACGATACATCATGGCATCAACGTACTCTGATGAAGCATCACTCAATAGCTTTAGGTTCGATTCCATATGTGTGGCCATGGCCTTGCAATCCATCATCTCGAACCACTTCAGGATCTCTACTGCATATTTCCCTTGTCCAAGGAAGATTCCATCTGCACTCTGCCACACCTCCATACCAAGAAAGTAATGCATCATACCCAAGTCCTTCATCTCAAACTTGGAAGCAAGCTTCCTTTTCATGTCGGTAATCAATCTATCCTCACCTGTCACAAACAGGTCATCCACATACAGTAGGAGTAACACTGGATTGCCTTCCTAAACCTTGTAGTAAATATTGGAATCCGCTTTACTCTTGGTAAAGCCCAAACTGGTCAAGAAGTTTCCTATCCTGATGTACCAAGTCCTAGGTGCTTGTTTCAAACCATACAAGGCTTTCTTCAATCTGCACACATATGACTCCATGTCATGTGTCTCAAAACCGAGTGGCTGCTCCACATAAACTTCCTATTCAGCTACACCATTCAAGAAAGTTGTCTTGAAATCCATCTAGTGTATCTTCCACTTCATCACTGCATCCAGAGAAACTATTGTTCTGATGGAAGTGTATCTGGCTATAGGTGCAAAATTTTCTTCATAATCTATCCCTTCTTTTGGGAGAAGCCACGAGCCACAAACCTTTCCTTGTATTTCTCTATGCTACCATCTGCAGCATGCTTGATCTTGTAGATCCACTTGGAAGTCACAACAAACTTCCCTTCTGGTCTCGGGACCACATCCCAGACATGATCGACTGGTACTCCTTGATCATGGAATCCTTCCATTACTGTATCCCTGATCCTGGGAACTTCAGATTCTTCAATATATTCAATAGGTAGTTTTCTTGAACTTCGTCGCTTGGAACAAATGTTGGTGTCCTTCTTTTGTAGGTGATTGTACACGATCTTTCCTACAAGTAAAATTCAATTGCATGATTAGAAACTTCTCATAGTTTACAGAACAAAATCTTACACATAAGAAAATATGTCATACATTCATGCAATTATCTTAGCCAATGCTTCAATACAACATTTATCCATATCCCGTATTCATACGGTAACTTTCTAGATGCCTTCCATCTGTACCATAACATTGTTAAGAGTGTGCACTACTCCCAACATCTCAGCAAAGAGGTTTCATTATATATAAGTAGCAATGGAATGTTGTACAGTACCATAGGCCACTTACCCATTACTTGCATATTAGTAGTATCTTGTTCATTAATGCAACTTTTCTAAAATGCCTAATATACATCCTAAATCTAGGAACATAGGTATGTACATGACTGGACAACATCATTTAAGTAATCATATATACATGAAATGATAATTCAATACTTATCTTTGTTTAGTTGTTGGGTGGACTCCCTCTCAATCTTTGCTTCCTTGCAGGAACTACTGGAGTGTGCTCCCTCTTGATCTTAGCTTACTAGATTATTTGTCCTTGAACATATATCAATCCTAGACCGCTATCCATGCTTAAGTGTGCAATAGTGTCATCATTTTGTCATCCTCAAGATCTCATACATAATCATACATTCATTAGTATAATATCAATACTATAAAAACATTAGATTCTAAATAGTCTTAAACATGTATGGTCGTGGTCATTTCATACACATGTAATTTATCAAAAGCATTAGTATTCAAGGTTTCAGGGAAAACTTCTTTTACTTATGCATATTCTTATTTGACCATAGGAGTCTTCTAGTTTTTCATATCATTAGTCAAACTAAGCATAATATGCATAAACCCATGATTGATCAAACTTATAACTTCATGAATAATCATTATCAATCATACAAAAGTATACTTATATAAGATCCTAACACAAGGTCGGATTCTAACTCGATATAGGAAAAAAATACCTGGATTATCATGCTTGCTAGTTATGTCTAACATACCCACATAATGTCTTCTTGTTCTCTTCAATGACTTGTGCGAGTAACCTGCATAACTCATAAGTTAACCATTGTAGAACCAAAATATACATACCTTGTAAGTAGAGCTTCGATGTGATCCATGACTATGGAAGAGTCTTTGTCTTCATGTCACCATGGTCATATGTTCTTGATCTAGTACTTGATTTGTCTTTCTTGATGTACCTTTCATGTTAGCGGACAACATCAGCCTCATACAACACCACAGTGCATTAGTACAATTATAAGTGTCATAACCCTAATCAATGAATGTCATCTATCATTCACATGCATTCATACTTTTACTAAGGTGATAAGACAAGTCTAAAATTAATCAAGATTGTACTAACCTCAATAATATGAAGACAAACATATCATAAACTTAATCATGAAAATATTTCAAAATATACCTGTATCTCCTCAAGTCATACCTATCGAGATTGCTTGTATCATTCTTATGTAAGGCCTTAACCTCATATCCCTCTGAAACTGGAAATTATTCGCTTATGCAAGTGTCCAATTCATTCTCTTCTAGGATTAACCCAATCCACTTTGATTTGTTGAAACTGGATCTGGAGTTGGATTAGGATTTGTCAGAGAAACCCTAAAAATTGGATCTTTGAATTTCAAAGTTCTGATTGGATGAAAAGATGCACCTTGTTGAGTTGATAAAGATGGTATACTTCAATTTTGAAATCTCCAAAAATTTGACCCTTCAAAATTGACTTTGAAAGTTTGGGATCTGCAGCGTCTGTCAAATTTTGGTTTTCTGGATTTCTGGTTTTCTAGTCAAAGTCTCGAACTAGGGTTTTATGGAGCCCAAGGTTCTACCCAACCAAAAACTTCGAAATTGGTCTCTAAATTTCGATTTTGATGAGGATCATCCAGCTGTGGTCTCAGATTCCAAGAATTCCAACTTTTCTAGAAACCCTAATTTCTTGCAGCAGTGACAAGCCAAGAATGAAAGTGCTCAGAATCCAATTCTATTTTTGACATAAATATATGCCATATTGTTTCTGATGCAACTCTAAAATTTCAAATTCACAGGGTATGAAACTTCTTCCTATAGTAGCCTGACCTATCATCTTTACAACCCCACATGTTTTAGCTTTAATGGATTCTCTGAGAGAGATAGTTATTCCAAGTGTCGCAACGTGACCTGTTTATGGGATGAAACAGTATAGCGAACTTGTACGGAGTGCCACGTGTTACTGTTTCAACTTCGGCCTCTAAAACTCAGACCTGTGAAACTACAGTCCATGCCCTTACAAAAAAAATTTACAAAATTTCATTTGGATATTCCTAGCCTGAGATATGACCTTTCTCCCTAGGTCACCTATTTAGGACTTCAATCTGGAAGAGGAAGAAACCCTAACTTGTATTGATCATGAAACACAAAGTACAATGAATCAGATGCTTATCTTTTGAAACAAGGTACAGGGGGATGTTATATTCATCCTAGAAACGTTTTAGATCCTGAACCTTCTCCAAAACAAATTTATAGCGAAAGTTCCACAATGAATGGTATTTACTATATCAAGCCCTAGCTTCCAATTTGTCGCAAGTGCAACAAATGTCATAAATGCCATACAATGCCTTCCTTCAGGCTAGCTCTGATACCATGTTATTTTTTCATCATTTAATTCAATATGATCTAGGATACTAACTGAGAGAATAACATGTACAACATATCAAACATCAGAGACAAGAGACAAGAGAAACAAAGCATTTCACCGGGGAAAACCAAGAAGGTGAGAAACCCCGCAACTTCCTCAGAGATAGAATAAGCACCAATACAAAGATCACCAAGATGAATCCCCAAAAGTTAAATGTCTCCAGCAGCTACTCCTCCTCCACTTGTGTTTACTCCTCCTCTCTCTCACTAATGCGAAGTGAGTGAATGAGTGAATGTGATAAATGAGGATCACACATCCTCTATTTATACTTTACTTCACTTGACTTTTAACTCTAACTAGGTCGGCCCCAACTTAACCACTTAACATAATGTCGACTGGTCTGACCCCACTAGGGGACTTAAACACCCCATTACAATTGACTCCGAGTCGACCTCCCTTAGGAGAGTCTAATAACCCACTACCACTTGACACTGGGCCAACCCCACTAGGGTGGTCTAATAACCCTTTAACCCACATCACTCATACCGGGCCGACCCCAACAAGGTGGTCTAATAACCCATCAAATATAAGTTACGACCTTACAATATAACTTGTGACACTTGCAAATACAAATGACGACACTTCCAATCGGGGGAATAATACATTTCCGTTGGGGATACAATAAAATACAAATGTAATATACAAGTGAATATCTTCCGAATTTACAAATAAATCAACAATTGCAATGTGTGCCATGCCTCGGGCCTTGTGGTTGCACCTAGGGGTATAGTGGTAGCGATAGTGGACCCCTGGACCTCGTGTCACGCGAGTACCAGCCCACTCTCCGTTGTTGATTCCCCTAGACAAAAAAGGGAGGGAAATAAGTCAACTAAAGTTATTAAAAGGAGGCCAAGTCGAAATGTAGCATCTTTTGGTTATTTTTCATTTGCATCTTTTCAATTTGGGAGAGCTTCAAGCTTGTCCTTGCACGGTGGATGTTCATCCTCCCTGCTAGTATGAACCGGTTTCGGTGGTGACTGGTGAGGTGCAAACCAAGATTCTTTCCTAGCTAGAGTTTTGGAGAATCCATTCATAATTATCATATGAGATTAATGCTATTGTTTTTTTGCAGGTCCCATTCCATTTTATTTTTATTTCATCTCATGTACCTTTCTCCTATCTTTTCTATCAATTTCTAGTGTGTGATTTGAGTTCTATGTGTTGATGGTGCACTTGTGGGTGCAATAAAATTTGTAAGGGTTTCACTATGGTTTCATGGTCATGGTATATGTTGTATGGAAATATATTAAGATGATTATTTGAGCCACATCTCAAAATCCCTTTGGACTATATAAGAAAACTCAAGCAAAAACCAACATTTTGAGCCATTGCGCCCTTGTATACATTTATGAAACCTTGAGCATTTATATGTCAGTTTTGCACCAGACTTATTATGAGTTTTGTATCTGTTTTAGAAGACTATTATTTACTTTAAATGAAACATAAATTTTATGCAGACCCATTTTTACATTTGCTTATAATTCCATAAAAAAACTCTATTGTATTGCTCACAATTTCCAAGCAATGAATGTGTTTTGTAATCTTATGTTTTAAGAGTGCCTTAACAAGCTGTAAATATGAATCAATGCTAAACGTAGGTTTTTTTGGAGGCCCGTTATGTGATCCAAGTGTCTTTTCTAAAATTTTGGAGGGTATTACAGCATTTGGGAAGCCAAAAGAGTCATCTACCCTTGGGGGTTTTAACATCGATTTTCCTAGTATTTTTTCCTTTCATTCTCCAGTTGTAAATGCAAGTTGTTGAAGTATTTAGAAAGTGTCCAAGCATATAATATATGAATTAGTGTTTACTAAGACACCTCAATCCATTCCATACATAATTTGAAATCATTTGGGAGAATTTGGGACAATTTGGGTTTCACTAGTCCAAGTTCGATATTTTAGTCATTTTCCCTGTTTTTAATTTTCCCTATTTTTAGATATGATTGAATGAAATGTAAAAAGGAGTCCTTTGATTCAATCATTGATTGTTTTAGGTATATTAGGATGTGTTACATCCCATAGTCTCCTTCCAAAAATAAATTTGGAAAGGTCTAGTGGTGTTTGGAACAAAACAAGGAAAGACTAGTTTTCCTTGTTTTCCTAGTTTCGAAACTAGGCAAAGAATTGAAGGAGGATGCATGTAAAGTGTTTATAAAAATTCATCATCCACACAATATTAACCAGCCACATATATCATCTTTTCAATCCAATCAAAACCTCCATATTACTTTCCTAGAGCGACCACAGTTGTCTCATAACCATGGAATCAATGTGAAACCCATTTTCAATGAGGGGTTTGAGAAACAAGCTTCCATTGTCAAAGGTTTTAAAACCCCTATTGGAAAAAATTGATTTAGTGTGCATATTTTCCTAATAAGGTACATTACAGTGGTATCAGATCACGGTCCTTGCACCGATGCATTAATATCATCCATTAAAGAAGAAGTTGCATCCATGTCTTACTATTATGATGACTGCTATGAACAGTATGAAGAAGAATGTGAATGGTATGAGGAAGAGGTGAATCATGCATCACTTCTTGCAATTTCATATGGGATGAGGTTTATTCATATGACCCCATGTATGATGAAGATGTATGTGTTGAACCACCAAATGATAATTCTATGAATGGATTACAAATATTGAGAGAAACATGTAAAACCTTGACCCAACAATATCAGGCATATCTTGATATGTACAAGGGAGATACACAAAAGGCCATTCCTTTTGAATACTTTGTTGATTTGGTGTTTGGATATAGGCCCAAGAATGCAGATGTGAACTCATTAAGAAGTAATCAACCATCCACAAACATTGAGGAGACCAATGAGCCACCTAGTTCTGTAGGTGGTGAAGAAGAAGAAGCATTACATGAAGAGGATCGAAAGTCAATCCCGAGTGACTTTGAAAAAGATGAAGAAACATCACATACCATGACGAAGATTCCATTAAAACTACTGAATATCATTCAGAGACACTGTAATACCCCATTTTGACCCTTAGGGTATTTTGGATTTTAATATAAGTAATGTATACATGCGTTGTATGTTTCCCATAGTGTGGAGCTCAAGGCCAAGGCCCCTCTAGTGGATGCTCAGATTTTATTAGAAAGGAAAGTATTTGATATATTATTAGCCATGTGCCATTGAATCCATGGAAATTGTAAAAAAAATGTTGTAAATAAATAATTATCATGCAATAAAAATACAAAAGAAACTAGTTATGGGAGCAACGAATGAGAAGGGGCCATGTGTATCCACTAGGGAGAGGTGAGGGGGCTGTGGGATCATGGACAACAATAATCGGTTTCATGCATACACAGCCCAACTAGGAAGGAAGAGGAAGGGGCATTATTCTAGAAGAAGCCACGTTGACAGAGTGGCCAAAAATTCCAAGAAACTGGAGGTGAAAAGGAAAATCGAAGGGGGCACCCTCAATAAAAACGCAGAGAGAGGAAGATGCCAGGACTTTTTTCTCAGAAGAGGACGAAAGGATGTGGATTGGAGCAACCGAGAAGGGAGTGACGAGACATAGTTGTCTTTAGAAATACAAGCTGAAGAAATCCAAGTGTCGATAATAGAATGGGAGAAAGAACAGAGGTTGGAGTTGCTTGACAAACCCAGTGAAGGATAAAATATCAAAGAGTCAGCAGCTTGGACCTTTCTATTCCCACCCTAAAGAGCACTGGAGGGAAGGGGCGCCTGAGGGACTATGTAGCAGAGAAGGGGACCTTCCTTGTGTTGGGTGTGGTAGGTATTGTGGGTGCCAATACTGTTTGAGTTAGAATTGAGATGCTTGTAGCTCTCTGGTTGAGCTCACTAGCTTAGCATCCTTCCCTTTGTTTCTTTGCATGCTTGATAAACCCAACTGTGTGTTGCATTAACATGACTGTTGTGTGAAATCATGGTTGTGAGTGAGCTAGTTTAGTTCCTCCTTAGTGGATACACAGCCCAACTCGGGGGTGGTCTCTTAGTTGAAAGAGTATAGGCTGGACAGAGACCTATGGTTGGGTGGAACATTGCTCTCACATAGCCAGTTGCTCGAAAAAAATCATTTGAAAGATAATTGTTCTATGTGATAGATATTATGTCCATTCTGTAGTTCTAAATGATATTAATTTCCTATGTTGTGTTTATATGTTATTTCAAGTTAATGTGAATTAAATGAGTACATGCATTAACTAGCAAGAATTCGGTGTATAATCCTGAGGATGAGGTAGATTTATGCTTGACTACTTTACCATTTGGTTGTGTTAGATGTGATGCTAAACTCTCATGTTATAGATGCATTAATCATATCTATTCAAGAATAAGTACCCACTACCAATAATTGATGATTTGTTTGATCAAATGAAGGAAGCTAAAGTGTTTTCAAAGATTGACTTGAGGTCTGGTTATCATAAAGTGAGGATAAAAGAAAAAGACATTCATAAGACAGCCTTCCAGACAAGGTATGGCCATTATTAGTTCATAGTGGTGCCATTTGGTCTTACCAATGCACCTGCTACATTCATGTGTCTCATGAATAGTATCTTCAGCAAGTATTTGTATTAGTTTATGATAATATTCTTGGATGATATTCTTGTCTATTCAAAGAATGAAGAAGAGCATGTTGAACATCTAAGAATGGTGTTGCAAGTTCTTAGAGAACACCAATTGTATGCAAAGCTAAGAAAGTGTGATTTCTATCAAAGAAAGGTACAGTATTTGGGTCATGTCATTTCAGAGGAAGGAATTGCAGTGGATCCAGAAAAGATTGAAGCCACAATGGATTGGCCTACTCCAAAGAATGTTACAGATGTTAGATCTTTTATGGGTCTTGCAGGCTATTATAGAAGGTTAATTGAAGAATTCTCCAAGATACCTCACCCAATTACATCATTGCAGAGGAAGAATGTCAAGTTTGTATGGTTTGAAAATACTGAGAAAAGCTTTCAGCAACTAAAAGAATTGCTTACCAACGCTCTTGTTCTAAAGATTGTTGATCCAAATAAGGATTTTGTAGTGTGCACGGGTGCTTGCATTGAAGGGATAGGTGGAGTGCTCATGCAAGAGGGATTTGTAATTTGTTATGAGTCAAGAAAGTTAAAAGAGAATGAAAATAATTATGCCACACATGATTTAGAGCTAGCAACCATAGTACATGCTCTCAATAGATGGAGACATTATCTATTGGGGAGAAAGTTTGAGCTCAGGACAGATCACATGAGCTTGAAATATTTGTTTGACCAGCCAAACCTGAATGTTAGGATGGAATATCTTTGTGAATTTGAACTTGAAATTAAGCATGTCAAAGGTAAGGAGAATAAGGTTGTAGATACACTTAGCAGAAAATTTCATGTTGCAGCAATAAGTATGTGCAAATCATATTTGAAGACAAGAGTTCTTGAAGCCCAAACCAGTGATGAATTTACCTTCAAATGAAAGTAAAATTGCAGTAAGAGAATGTTGATGGAAAGTGTGCAGGATATCAGCTTGGTAAAAATGATATTCTCTTTTATGGAGATAGACTGTATATTGCAAATTGTATAGATTTGAAGAGGCAAGTGATGGATGAAATACATCAAATGCCATATCTGGACATCCAGGATACCAAAAGACAATAATAGCAGCAAGAAAGCAATACTTTTGGCATGGGATGGAGAAGGACATAGAAGAATACATTTCTAGATGTCAAAAGTGTCAACAAGTCAAGGCAGAACATCAACACCCAGCGGGATTGTTGCAGCCCTTGCCCATTCCAGACTGGAAGTGGGAAGTAATTTCTATGGATTTCATAACAGGTTTTCCAATGATAGTAAGGAAGCATGATTTAATTATGGTAGTCCTGGATAAGCTATCGGAGGACACTCATAATGTAATAACCCCATTTTGACCCTTATGAAATATTGGATTTTAATGTAAATATTGTATACATGCGATGTATGTTTTCCTAACGTGGAGCTCAAGGCCAAGGCCCGCTAGTGGATGCTTAGTTTTTATTTAAAAAGACAAATATTTGATATTTTGTTACCCATGTGCTATTAAGCCATGGAATATTGTAAATTGATGTAAATACTAATATTGCAATAAAATACCAAAAACTAGCTATGGGAGCAACTAATCAAAGGGGGCCATGTGTATTCCACTAGGCAGTGGTGAGAGGGATTGTGGGATGAACCATATGCTTCCAAATGTCATATTGAGAACCCATTTGATTTTCCTTGCTGACATTTATTTCTGTTGTAAGGAAGTAGTTGAAAAAATCAGTCCATGGCTTCAATGGAGCATGGGCAACCCAGAAATTCGTATGGCAGAGTATGGGCTCTGTTTCCTTGACCCACAAGTCACTCTACCTTATGGGAATTCCTTCTTCCTCAATCTCATTCCATTGTGGAGGATCCAAGCTTCATTTTTCATCCATTACACAATGCCAACAGTGAGAAAAACCAGAAATCGCAACTGTGAATGAAGCCACGTTTTGAAGTGCCAAAAATGCCCAGAAATTCGTTTGGACAATGAAATCCAATGGGGGATCCATATACATGAACCTTGAGGCAAATTTGAGAGTGTTAAATGCCCATAAATCCATGGAAAAGCCCAATTTTGGTATCCCGGAAATCCAATTACGGGATTGAGTTATTTGGCCACCGAATTGAGAAAATCCAAGTGTGAATGTTTGAACAGAGGTTGGGATTGCTTGATAAACCCAGTGAAGGCTAGGATATCAAGTAATTAGCAGTTGGACCTTTCTATGCCCACCCTTAATAGCATTGGAGGGAAGGGGCACCTAAGGGACTGTGCAGCAGAGAAGGGGACCTTCCTTGTGTTGGGTGTGGTAGGTATTGTGGGTGCCATGACTGTTTGAGTTTATTTGAGATACATGTAGCTCTGTGGTTGAGCTCACTGGCGTAGCATCCTCCTCCTTTGTCTCTTGAATTCTTGATAAACCCAACTTTGTGTTGTCTTGTCATGACTGTTTGTGTAAAACCATGGTTGTGAGTAAGCATGTTTAGTTCCTCCGTAGTGGATACACAACCCAGCTCGAGGGTGGTCTCTCAGCTGAAATAATATAGGCTGGACAGAGATCTATGGTTGGGTGGAATGTTTCTCTCACATAGACATTTGTTTGGACAACTTCATCTCAAAGATAAGTAATCTATGTGGTTTAAATTATGATCATTCTGTGTTATGTTCTGAATGTTAATTATTCTTGTTAATGGAATGAAATGATTATCTTAATATGGTTGACATGAAGTCTGTGCATAACATGGGAATGGGATTGATTCTCAGCATGATTGATTCATCATCTTCTTGGGGTAGATATGTTGATGCATTCTAGCATGAGTGTGTGTTAATATATTTTAATTCCGTTGTATAATTTAGATATGCATTCATTTTTAAACCGTGAATTTAGTCTTATGGCTTTGGGGACAAATTAGACACCCCCATGTTGCAGTTATGTTCCCTCTGTCGATCAGGATGACAGGAGGGGACGTGACACATAAGAAAAATGACATAGCCAATATTTTCATGAAGGAGATATTCAAATTGCATGGATTCCCAAGGCAATAATTTCATATCAAGATGCAAAATTCACATCCAATTTTTGGAAGGGATTATTTCAGGAGTTAGGAACTCAACTGAACTTTAGCATAGCATATCATCCTCAAATAGATGCCCAAACTGAGAGGGTGAATTAGGTTCTTGAAGACATGCTGAGAATGTATGTGATGGATAAACCATACAAGTGAGAGGATTACCTACACTTGGTAGAATTTGCATACAACAATGGACAGAAAGAATCATTAGGAATGATTCCATTTGAGGCATTGTATGGAAAAGGATGCAAAACTCCAGTGAATTGGGACAGTCCAGTGAACAGGGTGGTGCTTGGGCTAGAGATGATCAAGGAGATGGAACAAGAAATTGTTAAGTTCAGGAAGAATTTAAAGGCATATCAGGACAAGCAGAAGATTTATGCATATTTGAAAAGGGTGCATAAGGAATTTAAGATTGGGGATCATGTATATTTAAGAGTGAGACCACGGAAAAGTTCCCTAAAGTTGGGAAGTTGTTCCAATTTGGCACCAAGATATTGTGGGCCATTTGAAGTACTATATAGGATAGGACCAGATGCATATAGAATTGCATTTCCTGCTAACATGAGAGTTCATAATGGTTTCCATGTTTCTTTGCTTAAGAAGTATGTACATGATCCTAATCATGTGATTGATTGGAATGTGATACAGATGGAACCCGAGGGAGATTTCCAAGTGGAGCCTATGCGCATCCTCAATAGGAAGTTCACATTGCTCCGGAACCATCCATAGGATAGGTAAAGGTGAAATGGAAGCACCTTAGTCCTGAGGAGGCTACATGGGAGATGGAGGATGCCATGAGAGAGGCATTCCCATTTTTGTTTGGTTTTGAGAATAGCGAGGACGGTGTTGTTCTAAGGGGGAGGGGATTGTAATACCCCATTTTGATCCTTAGGGTATTTTGTCTTTTAATATAAATAATGTATACATGCGATGTATGTTTCCCCTAGTGTGGAGCTCAAGGCCAAGGCCCCACTAATGGATGCTTGGATTTTATTAGAAAGGCAAGTATTGGATATTTTATTAGCCATGTGCCATTGAAGCCATGGAAATTGTAAAAACAATGCTGTAAATAAATAGTTATCATGCAATAAAAATACAAAAGAAACTGGTTATGGGAGCAACCAATGAGAAGGTGCCATGCATATCCACTAGGGAGAGGTGAGGGAGTTGTCGGATCATGGACAACAAGAATAGGTTTCATGCATACACAGCCCAGCCATGAAGGAAGAGGAAGGGTTGCGATTCTAGAAGAAGCCACGTTGACAGAGTGGCCAAAACGCCCAAGAAACTGGAGGAGAAAGGGAAAATCGAAAGGGAACCCTCAATAAAAAGGTAGAGAGTGTTACACCCAAAATCTACTCATCATAAGATTCAGTGTATACACCCCTGAAGATACCTGGACTAAGTAATCATCCTGGGATGATTTGTACCCAATTGTGCTAAGTTTTGAAGGGTCGTCGTAGGTTGTACACTAGAAACATGTGACGTCGCACCTTGCTCCATTAGAGGGTGCGACGAAGTCAGTTAGATGGAAAAAATAGCTTCTTCGAGGTCCATCTCGAAGCTTGCTAACTTGGGACCTTATCCCTGACCTCTTGGAAGAGTTGGCACTCGGTTCCTAAGCCTTTGGAGAGATCCCTTAAGCCTCTCCTACCATCTCTCAACCTATCCTATCCATATCCTATCCACTTAGTCCTATATAAGTGAAGTTCACTCCCATCCCAAAGGGAGGAATCCTATGGTATCTGCATGCTTGTGAAATCACTCTTGGAACATCTCCACTCACCCATTGGAGAACTCATACTTCCTTGGAAGGTTATGGAAATCAGCTTTATCGGAGAAGGACTATAGCATTAAGTCTTGGTTGTAGTTCTACATCTCTATTATGTACTCTATTTGTAGTAATACAAATGCTTTCCACCAATATTGTTCATGCATGTAATGATATTGAGTAGTTTACCTGCTTAACTATTTACTTAGATCTCTTATTGTATAGATGTCTTTTACTAGTTTCTCTTGTTTCTTGTCTTGACAGGTCTTGCAGCTTGGATCTGATGACCGTGAGATGTGGAGCAGCATTCTAGAGAAAGGATTGCGAAGTGAAAGGTAAGACATCTAGTACTTGATCCTTAAGTAGATCTAGGAAACGCATTAGTAGTCTGTTCTATTTGTTCTAGACTCACTTTGAGCTAGGGAGATCCTGCTCGCGTCCGCTCAAGTGGATTGTCCAATAAAAAATCTGGCGACCATACTTGGGAGAATAGAATTTGGTCAGTAGTTGTCAATCTGAGAGTCATTTTCAGTTGATAGCTTGACACAAGCCTTTTATCTTTTTCCATTTACTTCTTGAAGTTGATTTCACTATTAGATCTTTGTATTGAAGACTCTGATCTACTTCCTCTGAGTTTATACAACTCATTCCCAAACCATTCCATGGTTCATTGTTGAGAGATCTGATTCATTTTTTAATTTAGGCTTCGCCTGTTGCACCTGGGCAGTGGGAATAGAGCGACACTGTGTCATTTTGGGTCTCTGTTCTTTACCTGTTACTTACTCGTCGCATCCCTTGCATTGGTAAATTGCGACATCATCGCACTTCCCGTGTAGGCAAACTGCGACGTCGCACTGTGTACAAGCACAAAGTGCGCCGATTTGTCAAATTTTGGCATGCAGGCGTCTCCTCTCCATTTGATAGTCTGCATTTTGGGTTGCTGTATGAACTCTCTCTGTGCTGCAAGATCCATCCAGGGATACCATTTTTGGATTTGTGTGTTGAGTGTTTGGTTTCATTTGGATTGACTTTGGGTTTTGTCTTGGACAAGTTCGAAGACTGGTAGTGGTGGATACTCTTGTCTCCTCCACCTTCATCTATTCACTCTTGCATTCCCTTCCTTCCATCCCTGATCTGATCGTTGCATTGGATCAACCTCCAGACCTCATTTACATTTGTTTCGAGCTTTGCTTGCTATTGTTTGATTTTGAGTCCTGTGTTTTTTCAGCTTGATCGAGTGCTTGTCTTTTCTTGAGTTTTCTGAGTACTGAATGTTGCAAGTAGTGTTTTCTTTTCAGTCATTTACATCTGAAAGCAGAGTTGTTATCAAATTATTCCTTTGATACATCCATTAAAAAATTAAAAGCACTCATTTCCCATCATTTCTCAAATATTATCAAAGAAAAAATCATTATGCATTGGAATGTTTTGAAAAATTGAATGAAAGTATGATCAATTGTGTTTTTCTTGAACTATGAATTGCTCATTTTCTTGAAAGACTCAAACATGTTTTGATTTTTTGCAAAGATTGATTCCATGCTAAGGAAAGATAGATGCATTTTTAATTCTTATTGCTTTTAGACCATTGAAAGTGAAATTGAAAAACTTGCATATTCCATTTTAGAATCCTCTCTTTTCATTACTTAGTGTTGTTTTGATTTGAAAAGAAAAAGAAAAGGAAAAATGTTTTGATTTGGATAGTAGTGTTGTGATTTTTTGTGCTTCATTGAAAAAGAAAAGAGTACTTTCATTGTCAAGTTTTGTTTGAATTGGGATTGTGTTGCATTGAGTTTGTTTTGGCAATACTATTGGAAAAAAAATTCTCCTTCCCATAGATAGAATTCATTGAAAGAAAAGAATATTTCGTGCATGTAGCTAGGGCTTGCATTATTCTTCCAATTATGTACTCACCTCATGCATTCACCTAACCGTCCAAGATAAAATTAACGGTAGAACTAGGAAAAATTTTTAGCAAGTTGTGTGTAAGTTAGAGACGTGTTCCGGCGTCGTTAAGCATGGCAGCTGTCGTTATTTGCCAGCACTGTATCCCGGGGCTATTGTAGTCTTCCACGTACTTATCGGTATATCGAGCTCCTTCACGTACCCACCAAGTACCATAATCCATACTTGGCATATATCGAAAGGTGTATCACGTACTCGGTAGTATATCGGAAGGTCTCTTGCCAAACAGTTGTGCATTAGACAGCACCACTACGGATTTGAGCTCCCACATACCTTGCGTATATCGAGAGACAGCACTAGGATTCCTGAAACCAACTGAGTTAACCATTTGGCCGTCTTGGCAAAGCAATACACCGAGAACAGCACTCGAGGAGATTAGCACGCACGTACTGTCCAGGTAATCGGGTATGCAGGCAAGGGTACGGTCCCAATCATCCTTGTCATGTCATATTGTTGGACCCTGCAGTATATCGTGGTTTGCGATGCCTTGATAATCCCGTGAGGTTCCAGACTTTTGAATCCACTCTGTCACATAAGTCTGCTTGTTGCCTTAGTTTGAGTAGGTTTATCTGGACTGCTTTTCTTTTTTTTAGCATTCCCTTAGGAGAAACACTGCTTCAACCATCCTGGCTGATCATCCTGACGCTCTAGTGGATTTTCCCTGGAGAATATCCCGTAGGATCTTGAACTTATCACCCGAATATCCCCTTAATCCGGAGGTTATTTCGAGGGTAAGAATGGATCAACGTAACACGGTCGTAGTTACTGAAGTGGAAAATCCCACTCTGAATGTTGGAGGACTTTTGTTTCCACAAACTCCTCCGGATTCACCTGCCTCTCATCCCCTGCAGGATGAAGGAGCACAGACCCCCACTTCACAAGACCTTTCTCCCGTCATCCCAGGAAAACCTGGATCGTTTGAATGGATAAACCGACCCCAAGACGACCCTACTGCAGCTGTATCCTGACGATACTAAGTAGAAACAGAAACTAAAGTATCCTTGTTTACTGTGTGGAGATGACCATTTCTCCAAAGAATGTCCCCATAGAGACGAAGTACAAAAGTTTCTTCGGGGTAAACCAACTCCCGCAGTCCTCAATGATCCGTTTCCTACTCAGAACCAGTAGATGATTTCTCAACCCCCCCTAGCCCAGGGGGAACCATCCAATACCGCGCATGTTCTCATGGTGTGTAATGAGACGATCAATTTGAACACTCTCTCGCGATCTTACGAACCGATCCCTTCGAAGGAACCCACTAGAAGTAATACTGAAAAAGCTTCTGACTCCTTGACTGATGTCACTGTACCATCAACTTCTCTCACCATTGAGAATCCATTCTTGGACTCGATATTGCGACCGCCCAAAAACACGATTTGAAAAGTTGTTTTCAATCCTAACGCTCGGGCGGCACAAAATTACAATATCGTGGAAGACTTGGCACAAGCTCCTTGCGCCATGTCTACCCTGGAAGTTTTGCAGAATTGTCCTAATCAACGCAAAACTCTCCTTGTAGCCATCGGTGCAGTCGACCCTGATTCCTCGAATACCATCATGTTCCGACTTGACAACTTTAAATCGAGGCTCTCACACCAGCTCGCATTCCAAGTTTCTGTGAACATCGCTGGGAAGATTGTGGATCGTACCCTTTTCGATGAAGTTGCCTCCACTTTTGTCATGTCGATCGCCTGTTGGAGATCCATCGGCTCCCCCGAATTGAATCGTTCTCCTACCACGTTGAAAGCATTCGATGGGCGTGGCTTTCAACCTCATGGGATCTTACAAGCTCTTGCAGTTGAGTTGGGCGGAAAGACCGTAACCATTAACGTGGAAGTGGTCTCGGCCCCAATAGATTATAATCTCTTGCTTGGTCACAATTGGTTTTACACCATGCAGGCGGTAGCCTCTTCAGTCTTCGGCATAGTACAATTCCCCCACCAAGGACGAATTATTACTATTGACCAATTAGATTTTTGTACACCGGACACTACTACTCATCCTGGTGACCACATTCCTTCCATTGGACAAATGTCAAAATAGTATGAGAGTATAGGGGTTGTCCTTTTGAAAGATTCATCTCTCATGGGCATTTTTCCAGCCGCGGACCCCCCTAATCATGTTGCTACGGTGAACATGATCTCCACAGAGATTTCATCTCACTCTAACGATGCTTGGCTTGTACCGAATGAAGCCACAACACACATGCTTGGAGATATAATGCCTCTTTCACCCACTAAACGTATTTATGAGGCTATCCAATCAGCATCGGAGGACCATTTAATCGTGGCCTCTCCATCCTGTTCTCTATGACGGACGTCATCTCTGCCTGATCTTTTACTTCAGACTTTTCATTCAGACGAGTCCATCATGTAAGTAATGAACGTTGAAGACGGTCTGTGGGATGATCTCCACCATAGGTCATCTTTTCTTCCTCCTTTGGAGTACATAGAGGACAACATTCACACCCTCTTTTCACCAGGTATCTATCCGTTCCCTCATTCCCCCATTCTTACATGTCTTACAGACACGGAGGGAAGCTTGGCCAACATTGAGCCAACCACCTCGGTGGACATCTCGATGAAACCTGGTATAGTTGAACACATTCGCATAGGCCAGAAGTGTTCCCCTGAAAAAATAACTGTTGGCACGGCCTTGTTCAAGCAGTTTCGAGACGTATTTGCTTGGTCCTATGAGGAGATTCCTGGGATAGACCCCGCGATTGTTTCTCATGAAATAAAAACCTATCCCGATGTCAAACCTGTATGCCAAAAGTTGCGACCAGTACACCCCCGGAAGACCGCGGCGTTTAAGGCAGAAATTGAAAAGCTCTTAAAAGCTGGTTTTATTTATCTTGTCCCATTGACGGATTAGGTCTCAAATGTCGTTCCTGTGAACAAAAAGAAGGGTACCATTCGTGTCTGTGTCGATTATCGGGACCTTAATCGGGCTTGTCCAAAAGATAACTATCCGACCCCCTTCATCGACCAGATCATCGACAATTGTGCTGAAAGCGTCATCTTCTCATTTATGGATGGCTTTTCTGGTTACAACCAGATTGAGATCAACCCAGCCGACCAACATAAGACGGCTTTCATCTACCTGTGGGGAACGTTTGCATACCACAAACTCCTGTTTGGCCTTAAAAATGCTGGTGCCATGTTTCAGCGGGCTTTGTCATATGCCTTCCATGATATTAAGGGCTTTGTGGAACCTTATCTGGATGACCTCCCTGCTCACTCAAAGTAGCATGAGTTCCACATTGAACATCTGACGGTCATTTTCCTCAGATGCAGACCGTACAATATCCGTCTAAATCCTCATAAGTTTATCTTTTTCATTGAGTCTGAATGCCTCTTAGGATTTATCGTTTCGAAGGATGGGTTCCGCATTGATCCCTTAAAGGTGGAGGCCTCATCAACCTACCACCCCCAACTGATGTGACGAAACTTCAAAGTCTCCAAGGGAAGGCGACTTATTTAAGACATTTTGTTTGCAATTTCATGGAGAAGACTTAGGGGTATATGAGATTGCTTAAGAAGGACATCCCATTCATTTGGGACGACCAATCTCAAAAATCCTTCGACAGTATCAAACATGCCATCACGCATGCCCCCGTGCTCCAACCACCTAATTATTATCGAGATTACATCTTATATCGCGTCGCTTCTGTTAACACTATCGCCATGGTTTTGGTACAGGAGGATCAAAATGCCCAAGAACAAGTAATATACTATGCGAGTAAGGGTCTCACCGACATTTAAACTAGATATTCACATGTTGAAAAACTTGCTTTCGTGGTGGTCATCGCCGTCCAAAAGTTCCACCACTATATCCTGCTCCGCACCACCACCATCATCGCCGACTCGAACCCCATGTACTATGTACTGACACGTCAAGTGCTTAGGGGCAAGTATTCATGTTGGATCATAATACTGCAAGAATTTGATCTTCTTTTCGAGAAAGCCAAGTCTAAGAAGTCTTTGGTGTTTGTTGAGCTTATTTGTGACCTTCCCTGTCCTGATGCAGAAGTTGAACACAATGACTCTTTTTTGGATGAATCATTGTTTCTCATTAGTACGACTGACCCATGGTATGGATATATTTCATTGTATCTTCAAACCCAACGCTTCAACCCTCAACTCTCTCGCGACGACCGTCGTAATATACGTCACCATGCAAAGTATTATTTAATCCTCAATGATACTTTGTATCGCCGTGGCATTGATTCAATTATTCGACGTTGTCTCACCCACAATGAAGCCGAACGCGTTTTAAATGACTGTCACGCCGGGGCATGTGGCGGTCACCTCTCTGGGATGGCTACAGCCCAAAATATTTTGGACATAGGATATTACTGGCCTACTATCTTCAAAGATTTTATTGAGGCTGTCAAAAAATGTCCTCCTTGCCAACACTTCCATACGAACAAGTGCACTCATCCTGCCCCACTACATCCGGTTATTGCCATTGGCCCATTCACAAAATGGGGCATTGAATTTTTGCACTCTAAGCCTGCCTCGACCGGGGGGCATAGTTACATCATTGTAGCTATGGATTACTTTACAAAGTGGGCCGAGGCTATGCCTACATACCAAAACGATGGCAAAACCGCCGCACTCTTCATGTTCAATAATGTAATAGCGCGGTTCGGAGTTCCTCAGGAAATTGTTACCGATCATGGTTCTCATTTTCAAAACCATATGAGTGATGAACTGAACAATAGGTTGGGTTTTCACCATGAAATTTCAACACCCTACTACCCGTAGTCCAATGGACAGGTCGAGGCCATTAACAAGGTCTTGAAAACTATGATCCAAAGGATGGTAGGGACTCATAAGTCCAATTGGCACAACATGCTCTTTTCAGCGTTATGGCCCTACCGAAATTCTGTCAAAACCACCACAGGCTTCACTCCTTTCTAATTGGTATATGGATTGGAGGCTATCCTACCTATAGAGTGCGAAATTTCGTCTCTACAACTCGCTGTCGAACTTCTTCCTAACACTATTGTCGAGGAAGAACGTCTCCTGCACTTAGCAAAACTTGACGAGTCCCACCGAGATGCCTCTCTTGCTAATGAAGTGCATAAGAAACGCATCAAAGCCCAATACGACAAGTCAGTCGAACCTCGTATCTTTAATGAGGGTGACCTGGTCCTCACTTATGACTAGAAGCACGACAAAATAGGAGCAGAAAAGTTTGAATCCATGTGGCATGGACCTTACATTGTCAAACGTGTTTTGGAGAAGGGAGCTTACGAGCTTGAAGACTATGACGGAATCTCTTTGGGTGAACCCCGCAATGGGATTTACCTGAAGAGATACTACGCCTAAACTCGTCACGCTTAGACTTTCTTGTATATACTGCACATGGCGTGTTTTTTGTGTTTTTGTGTGTTGTGACGCTTTTATTTTTTAGTGTCTTTAGATCTTGTTTCCGCTCCTTATACCATGTTCTGTCTGCGTGTGCCGATGGCAACGTGTTATGGATTTGTGGACGGCGCCAGCCGGCATACCCGTAACTTTGCTTCAGTAGCCTGGGTACTATATTCCCGAACAAGTGAGCTCATTAGCTCAGGAGGAAGTTGCCTAGGGTTTGCGATCAACAACGCTGCAGAATATCAGGAAGTAATCGGAACCCTAGATAACGCCATTTACTTGGGTATGAACCACATTGTCATCCACATGGATTCTCAATTAGTGGTTTCCCATCTTAACCGGGTTTACGCCATCTATGATCCCACCTTACTCCGTCTCTTCAAACAACTACATCTCCTGGAAAGGTCATTTGAATCCGTTCAGTACCTACACATTCCACGAGAGTTAAACAAAGTTACTGACTCGATGGCCAACTTCATTTTGGATTGGTACATCACACACACATAACATTCATAATATGTAAAAGCATTCACAACATGTAAATAATACAATGTATAAAAGCAAACATGTAAACAAGATCACATCACTCATCATTTTAAAACACATAATGTATAAATCGTCGAAAATGTCTATATATATATATCGCTCAAAAGTAGTGTTGGTACAAAATCTAAAGCATGATGGATTTCAGTGGGTCTCTACAAAATCTGAAGCACGATGGCTTCCAGTGAGTCTCTACAAAATCTGAAGCATCGTAGCTTTTAGTAGTACAAAATCTGAGGCCTCTAAGCTCTCAATACAAGTATAAAAGTGTCATCAGGCCTGATGCATGACCCGTACACCACCCCTAGCACGAACAGCCTGTTGTCGTTGGGCGAGGAAGCAGTCCACAGTTCGAGCCACCTTGCGGAGTAAGGCATTGAAGTGCACAGATGCTCCAACCCCAAATCTCTGCATGGGCCTCGGTAAGTCATCAATAGCTGGCTCAGGTACCTCCACGGTCAGCTGGGATAGGTTCCTGTACACCTCCTCCATCTCCTCGATGGAAGCATGAGCACCTGTAGGAACGACTGCCTCCCCGCCTCTGTCTCTCCTCACCAGAAGAGAGAGACCCACCGGCCGTACGGGGCCCACATCTGCACACACATATAACGTACTTGTCAGTACTGCATTAAAAAAAAATGATATAATAT
Organism: Larix kaempferi; assembly: GCA_027924585.1. NCBI lineage: Eukaryota > Viridiplantae > Streptophyta > Pinopsida > Pinales > Pinaceae > Larix > Larix kaempferi. Next base: position 1,861,247 of record BSBM01000430.1, on the reverse strand, counting down.
GCAAAACTAAAATTACAAGGGTAGTTTTTGTTCTCACCTATGTCACCCCATGATGCACCCTCCGGTAGCATCAAGTCGGGGTCCTCTTGGAAGTCTGTACCACCGTATGTAAAGTCCTCAACCATGAGTAACTGGCCCTCTAGCCAGTTGAAGAACTCGGGACCAAAGCTAATGATGGGCCCACCACCATGACGGGTCATGACCTCAGCCCATCTGAGCATATGGGGATCCCTAGGCTCCCTGTCATCAAGTAGAAACTGCGGACGTAGAAGAGGAATCCGCTCTAAGAGGAATGATACTACAATCGATCCATACCCAAACTGATTGAGCTCCCCTCGTCGACACTTGGTCAGCTGAGCTTGGATGTTTGCGAGGAGACCCTCGCACCAATTGAAAACCCCGGGGGACATATAGTCCTCCACATACAACATCTGAGCCCAAGTGGCCATGTGTGGGACTTGGCTCCCCGCCACCCTGGTAATGGTAAACAATATGGTACGCAGTGGACGACTCACCACGTCTCTGATAGGGATCTTTCCACTGGAAGATCGAGCAAGAGCGGTACAATGTTGTGCCACCATCTCATCGACAGTGCGGTCCCTGGCCCGTGTTCCAGTGAGTGATACAAGGTCCCCTCTTCGGGACAAACCGATAATAAAGTAGATATCCTCAATATCTATCGTGAGGATATGTTCGCCGATCACAAAGTGTTGTTGGGCCGCATCCCAACTCTGGAGCATGTGTGTCAGTAGTGGGATCTAGGATCTCATCCCCTGAATCTCAAAGAACTTGAGTAAACCACAGTTTCTCAAAGCATCCACGCATTGTGGATCGTTCACAGCTTGTACATCATCCGCTTCATGTTCTCTCTCCCGCCACTCTAATACCATATTGGCTAGCTAGTAACCTACCAAAAAGGACATTTAAACACTGTTAGGTCCTGCTTCAACCTTCACAAGTCCATTTTTTGGATTCTTTTTTATGTTTGGAATTTGGTTCTCTGTCGTCGCACCGTACATTTAAGTACAGTGCGATGACGTCGCACCTCTCTCATTCGAGGCTTGCGACAAGTCGGTCTCATCGCAGGTCCCGAAAGGGTCACCTGCGACGAGCCGAGGGCGCAATAGCCCTCCATGAAATCATCAAAAAACCCAAAATTTGAACCTAGAAACAAAATCTAATCCATTGGAAAGTTGTTGGATGAAGTTTAGGCCTACCTGATTCGGACGGTTGGTGAAATGGCTGATCATAGCTCCCGGAATCGGCAAAGGAATTTTTGTCTCCAAATTGGTACTTCTCCACCCAAATTGGTAATTGAAACAATGAAATCTATTTTTGGCCCATTTTTCTATTTATAAATAGAGTGGAATATTCCTTTTCAAATATTTTGATGCTCTTGGGCCATTTATCAGGTTTTTTACCATTTTTGTCATGTTTGAGGCTATTTGACACGTTTTCTAGCATGCAGGAGTTGTAAGTAGTATTTCGTGTCGTTTCTCGTATCACAACGGTCATCACAGGTATGAACACTCCCTTGAACGTTTTGTCGTTATTTTTGCAACGGTTAGTTTGTAATTATTGCGTGATGATGAGTTTACTCTTCGTTTTTTCTCGTACTGATGAAACTATGAGAACAAGTACCAAGTTATGATTTATTACTTTTTCGGGCTCATTAAACTCCCACGGAAAAGGACACCCCCCAGAGTCTACCGTTAAGCTCTTTTTAGGCTCTCGAAAAATGAAAAGATTGCCAAGCGAACTTGTCGCATTCACGCTTGTTAAAGTATTTGAATGGTCGTCTTCCTGGTGATAGTTTACCCCTTTTTCGGACCAGGCAGCACTAATTACGAAAAAGGTATACTCCATCCAATCATGACTGGAAGAGTCCTCTCCCGCGTTGTTTTACCCTTTTTCGGGCGATGAGGCTAACTTTACGAAAAAGAACTGTTGGAATCTTCTTTAGTTCTTTTCAAACTCTCTAAACATGAAATGACGACCGATTTTACCTTCTATGGACTCGTTAAAATTATCACGTTGAAGGTCCCGTCATGGGATGAATCCCTCCTATCCCAAGTTCAAAAAATATTTGGGATTGGACTCATCTATGAGATGAGCTATACCGATCATCTGGTTACCCTCATCAAGCTCGTAAAAAACACATGAGTCACTCATCATTCATGATGGGGAAAAAGGAAAGCGTTTGTGTTACATACCTTATTAGTGGCAGTATGTAGTCGTTCTTGAACATGGCACTCATCTGCATTTGCATATAGCACTTGGATCATCCATTTGTCCTCGAGTTCCACTTATTTCCTGAGTCTTGTTACTCCTTTGAGTCATTCAAATAAAAGCCTCCATCATCAGTCACTTTGAGAATTTGTGTCACACTCGTCCTGTCAATACTGCCAAGCCATGCCATGCCCATGTTCAAGAATATGTCTATCATTAATCATCTGTAGTCAGTACACACGCCATCATGTCGGTCTACTCTGAGTCATTATTGCATGTTACTGTACCATCCGATCTACCCTATACATTTTTTGTCGTGTTTCATGTCAATTGATGGGGGATTCATCATGGCCCTCCTTCGACGGATTCATCCTTATCGACTTCAACACATCATCCGAGGATTGAATCTAGAAACCATTCAAGTACCTTGGCCCTGCATGCCTCAATGGCAGGTTACCTCGCTTTCAACATGAGTTGACATCATTGACTCTTGATTGAAAGATTTCATCTTGCGTTCGACTTCAACTCATTTATTCGCGCTTGATGATATGTATTGTGATACCTTGGGAATCATTGACATCAATGGTGATCTCCCTCGCACTTGTTAACGGTTTACATCAATGGCCGGTAATCAAGTGATTTCTATCATGTTCGATGTCAAGACATTTGTAATCACATGGATATATTCGTATCATTGCGGGTTCAGCTTGAAGACCCTGGGAAATCATATTTTACCCAGGTTGCAATGGAGTTTGTATTTGAGTCACACAGATCCACACTTGTATTGGTCGTGGTTGTGTTATCATCTCATCATGGATCTACGCTTGTGTCTAGTAGCCATGATTGTGTTCAATCGGTCATTACTACCATGGATCTGCAATGTATTGGTCGGCAGCCATGTTGTACTTCATATGAGATTGTCAGTTCAGAGTCAGTGTACTGTAGCAGTGTCCTTCTCCCGACGAGTCTGTTGCCATTACTTCTATCAAAGCACTTCACCTGTCTATCTTCAACAGCTTCATGCTTTGGGGGGCATTCTGTTACACCCAAAATCTACTCATCATAAGATTCAGTGTATACACCCCTGAAGATACCTGGACTAAGTAATCATCTTGGGAGGATTTGTACCCAATTGTGCTACGTTTTGAAGGGTCATCGCAGGTTGCACACTAGCAACATGCGACGTCGCACCTTGCTCCATTACAGGGTGTGACGAATTCAATTAGATGGAAAAAATAGCTTCTTCGAGGTCCATCTCGAAGCTTGCTGACTTGGGACCCTATCCCTGACCTCTTGGAAGAGTTGGCACTCGGTTCCTAAGCCTTTGGAGAGATCCCTTAAGCCTCTCCTACCATCTCCTAACCTATCATATCCATACCCTATCCACTTAGTCCTATATAAGTGAAGTTCACTCCCATCCCAAAGGGAGGAAGCCTTTGGTATCTACATGCTTGTGAAATCACTCTTGGAACATCTCCACTCACCCATTGGAGAACTCATACTTCCTTGGAAGGTTACGGCAATCGGCTTTGTTGGAGAAGGACTACAGCGTTAAGTCTTGGTTGTAGTTCTACATCTCTATTATGTACTCCTCTATTTGTAGTAATACAAATGCTTTCCACCAATATTGTTCATGCGTGTAATGATATTGAGTAGTTTACCTACTTAACTGTTTACTTAGATCTCTTATAGTATAGATGTCTTTTACTGGTTTCTCTTGTTTCTTGTCTTGACAGCTCTTGCAGCTTGGATCTGACGACCGTGAGATGTGGATCAGCATTCAGGAGAAAGGATTGCGAAGTGAAAGGTAAGACATCTAGTACTCGATCCTTAAGTAGATATAGGAAACACATTAGTAGTCTGTTCTATTTGTTCTAGACTCACTTTGAGCTAGGGAGATCATGCTCGCGTCCGCTCAAGTGGATTGTTCGATAACAGAGAGAGGAAGATGCCAGGACGTTTTTCTCAGAAGAGGAAGAAAGGACGTGGATTGGAGAAATAGAGAAGGAAGTGATGGAACATAGTTGTCTTTAGCAATAGAAGCTGGAGAAATCCAAGTGTCGATAACAAAATGGGAGAAAAAATAGAGGTTAGAGTTGCTTAACAAACCCAATGAAGGCTAAAATATCAAAGAGTCAGCAACTTGGACCTTTCTATGCCCACCCTGAAGAGAACTGGAGGGAAGGGGAACTTGAGGGACTGTGTAGTAGAGAAGGGGACCTTCCTTGCATTGGGTGTGGTAGGTATTGTGGGTGACAAGACTATTTGAGTTAGAATTGAGATGCTTGTAGCTCTGTGGTTGAGCTCAGTAGCTCAGCATCCTTCCCTTTGTTTCTTTGCATGCTTAATAAAACCAACTGTGTGTTGGATTAGCATGACTGTTGTGTGGAATCATGGTTGTCAGTGAGCATGTTTAGTTCCTCCTTAGTGGATACACAACCCATCTCAGGGGTGGTCTCTCAAGTGAAAGAGTATAGACTGGACAGAGACCTATAGTTGGGTGCAACGTTGCTCTCACATAGCCAGTTTCTTGGACAAATTAATTTGAAATATAAGTGTTCTCTGTGATTGATGTTATGTCCATTCTGTAGTTCTAAATGATATTAGGTTCCTATGTTGTGTTTATATTTATTTCAAGTTAATGTGAATGAAATGAGTACATGCATTAACCAGCAAGAATTTTGTGTACAATCCTGAGGATGAGGCATATTTATGCTTGATTGTTTTACCATTTGTTTGTGTTAGATGTGATGCTAAACTCTCATGTTATAGATGCATTAATCATATCTAGTTTCACCGTTTATGTTGTTATGCATTGCACACACTTTTAAATGGACTGCATGGCATCACTTGGACTTGGGAAGGGATTTAGGTAATCCCTGTTGTGTTTCATGACCCCTATGTGGGTCAGATGAAGGAATAACCCATGCCAGAAGGCTATCAGAGCTCCTTGTAGGGTGGAAAGGAGGCCTTGAGGAGGTTTGAGGCCTCATTTTGATTTGGAAAAGGGGAAGGATCAAAGTTCTTATACCTAGAAGAATATCATGCATTTGCATAGAGATCACTAAGAGCTTTCCAATAGTACCGGACTTGCCCAAATTGGACTTAGGATGAAGAAGTTATGGGCCTGAGAAGTTGTGCAGTTGGGGCTTCCGTCTTTCTAATTTTGCATTGTGGATTGCGAATTGCGGAAGTCGGAAGGGTGAATTTTCCGGATTTGTGACTAGGGGATTCTAAATTCTGAGTTTGGCATTGAGAATTGCGGAAGTTGGGAGTGGAGTTTCTTCGGAGCGGATATTTTGGGCTTCTACATTTCTGAATTCCGCATTGCGGATTGCGGATTGATGTTTTGGAGAAATGGTGAATTGTGGTTCCACCTTTCCAAATTCCGCATTGCAGATTATGGATTGCATATCGTAGACTGAAGTTCATTGCATCTATGCGAAGGTGCAGAGTTGTGGAACCTTTGGAAAAGAAAAAAATATATAGCAGGTGTTTCAAGGGTTGTCTCCCAACACCTCTAAAGGGAATAGAGGTGGTCGGGGACGTTGATAGAGTGGTATCAGAGCTTGTTTTGCAGCACTGGGGCTACATGGGCTGAAGTGTGAATGACCTTACAGGAGGAAGGGTGCCAAGGCCGTAGTTTTGACAAAAATTTGTTGTTTTCCATGTGGGTAATTTCCATATTTGCATGGATGGAGAAAAAAGAGAGAGAAAGCATCATAGCTTTGTAAATTGTTCCTTGAGTTTCTTCTGATTAAATTTGGATTCTTTATGTTTTATATGCATTCCTAAAAAGTCTAATAAATATCTTTTATAATGCACAATGGTTATAGCTGATCAAAGTTGAATAGTTGTAGCAGAGGCAGCATACAGGGAAAAAAAAATGGTGACTGGGAACGATGCCCAGAACCCTTATGAGCATGATAATGATGTTCTAGGAGAGAACATACAGGGAGAGAATGTTGAGACTGAATCCAATGGGAGAAGGGAGAAAACACCCCTCATAATTTGGTTGAAACCATGATAAGATTTAATTAAAGACTGATGAAGGCTCACGAAGAGCAGAACCAGCTCAATGCTGTTATTTTGCAGAGCCTCACTGATATGCAGTATAAGTTAAACCTTGGGTCCCACCCAAGCAATGTACGTAAAGAAGAAAGAGATGCAGGGAGTCTCTCTAGAGGTCATTCTAGGAAGAGGAATCCAAGCCCAAGAAATATTTATGTGAGAAAAAATCTTAGAATACCTTTCTCAAGATCTTCTTCCAGCAGGTCATGTGACTCCAGAGAGTCTCCAAGAAGTCCAAGGCATACTTCTAGTAGGTTTGGGGAAAGAAAGAAGTTCAGAAGAATTCCACAGGGAGAGTTCAGGAAGGCAAGGCCTCCCACATTTGATGGAGAAGGTAAGACTGGCCAAGAGGAAGAGGCATGGATTCTTGGGATGAAGAAATACTTCAGGATTCATGATTACTCAGGAAATAAAAAGGCCATAATTTCCATTTAAAATCTAAATGGCAGAGCTTCAATTTGGTGGGAACACCTCTTGCAAGTAAAAATAATCAATGAAAGGAGGATCAGATGGGAGCAATTTAAGAAGTATTTAAAGGAAAAATACCTTTCTTCTAGGTATTATGACAGTAAGAGGAAAGAGTTCAATGAAGTCAAGTTGGGACAGAAATCTATGGAAGAACATGTCCATAAATTTTTGGAACTGTTGAGGTATGTGGACTACATCAAAGATGAGAGGGTAAATATCCAATGCTTCCTTGGAATTCTACCTCGAAGTTTCATAGATAGGATTGATTTTGTTAACCTACCAAGTCTTGAAGAAGCCATTAGGATGGAAGTACATTACGATGAGCGGATCAAAGGAAAATCATAGGTTCACCCAACAAGGAAAGGAAAGACAAATGGGAGGTTTGGTCAAAGGAAAAGTGGATTTAAGCCATCATTCAAAGATCATCCAAGAAAATTCTCATAGGACCAATAAGCAAGAAGTGAGAACAAGCCAGTAGTAGCAGCAAAAAAGGAATCAAAAGGGCCACTTCAGTGTTGGCGATGTGGAGAAAACCACAGGCTTAGAGATTGTCCACATCAAAGGGAGAATCCCTAGAGCTTGCACAACTTAAAAGGGGAATCTACAATGGAAGATATGGCAAGGGAAACACCTTGAATCTATGCAGCATTGGATGATCATCAGGAAAACCATCAATCAGCAGTGGTGGAAGTTGAAGGTAAGATTGCTAAGCAATCTATTTCTATTTTGATTGATCCAGGATCTACTCATAGTTATCTTTCTCCAAAAGTAGTTGAAGGTTGTTCTCCTAGAAAAATGAAGCACACTAAGTCTTGGCTAGTTCAGTTATCCATAGGAACCAAGAGAAAAGTGAGTAAAGTAGTGATGGAATGTTCCATGGAGTTGAATAGATTCCCCACAAAATTAAATTTGAATGTCCTGCCATTAGAATATTACGATTCTCTAACTGGTATGGATTGGTTAGAAAGGCATAGAGCTAAGATAGATTGATATGGAAAGGTACTTAAATGCATTGATGAAGAGGGAAGACCAATATTAGTAAGAGGAATTCCCAAGCAAGTCTCAGTAAGACAGATTTCATCCTTACAATTGAAAAAGTTTTATAAGAATGGATGCCAATTATATACAATTCATATATCATATTCATCAGAAGACAAAGGACCAAGGATGGAAAACTTCCAGTTGTTGCAAGAGTTCAAAGATGTGTTTCCAGATGAAGTGCTAGGACTTCCACCAAAAAGAGACATTGATTTTACCATAAATCTAGTTCCAAGGGAAACACCAATCTCTAAAGCTCCTTATAGAATGAGCACACCAGAATTGATAGAGTTAAAGATGCAGCTACAATAATTAATGGACAAGGAGTACATCAGGTGTTAACACCCAAAATGTGCTCACTAGCTCATTTCCTTATTCACATGACCCATTTGTCCACTTTTCCACCATTTGAGCCTCTAAAGCCATCAAAAGGTCACCAAAAGACCATAATACACCCCTTTTTCCCCTCAAAATGAATAATTTTTCTCAAAAAGCATAAAAAACCCTCAAAAAGGATCCATAATTCCCAAAAATATTAAAAAGGGAATAAAAATATTCAAAATATTCAAAAAAAGAAAAAGGAGAGAAAAGGTACCTAAACCATGTTGGTCAATACCATTGGTTTCCTCAAAACCATAATGGTATTCCCCACCACCAAAAACTATAAAAAGGTGGTAGGGGCTCCTCACTTTCCATCCATCCATCATCCTATCCTCACGCTGTCAAAATCTCTCATGAGACTTTTGGCCATTTTCAGCATCTTGGAGAAGAGACCTTTGGATCTTGGAGCTACTCACCTTGGGAGTTGCTCAACACAAATCCTCACCATTTGAGGTATCTTAATACAAAACATCTATTCTTTTATTTCTTGTTCTTGAATCGTTTAAAAAAAAATTATTTGTTATATGCACATGTTAGTTTAGATTTAGATTTAATTCATAAACGTTTTTCCTTTCAATATTGAAACCGCTATCACATTGTTGATAGGTGCCCATTGCACAAAGCTTGGTTGCAAAACTGAGCCAACATCAGGACAAGTGTATCTCCTTGGGGAGCACTAGTGTTATTTGTCAAGAAAAAGGATGGGACTTTAAGGTTGTGTGTTGATTACAGGAATCTAAATAAAGTGACAGTCAAGAATAAGTGCCCATTGCCAAGAATTGATTATTTGTTTGATCAAATGAAGGAAGCTAAAGTGTTTTCAAAGATTGACTTGAGGTCTGTCTATCATCAAGTGAGGATAGAAGAAGAAGAAATTCATAAGATAGCTTTCCGGACAAGGTATGGCCATTATGAGTTCACAGTGGTGCCATTTGTTCTTACCAATGCACCTGCTACGTTCATGTGTCTCATGAATAGTATCTCAACAAGTATTTGGATTAGTTTGTGATAATATTCGTGGATTATATTCTTGTCTATTCAAAGAATGAAGAAGAGCATGCTGAACATATAAGAATGGTGTTGCAAGTTCTTAGAGAACACCAATTGTATGCAAAGCTAAGCAAGTGTGATTTCTATCAAAGAAAGGTACAGTATTTGCATCATGTCATTTCAAAGGAAGGAATTGCAATGGATCCAGAAAATATTGAAGCCATAATGGATTGGCCTACTCCAAAGAATGTTACAGATGTTAGATCTTTTACAGGCTATTATAGAAGATTCATTGAAGGATTCTCCAAGATACCTCACCCAATTACATCATTGTAGAGGAAGAATGTCAAGCTTGTATGGTCTGAAAAGCATGAGAAAAGCTTTCAGCAGCTAAAAGAATTGCTTACCAACGCTCATGTTCTGAATATTGTTGATCCAAAGAAAGATTTTGTAGTGTGCACAGGTGCTTGCATTGAAGGGCTAAGTGGAGTGCTCATGCAAGAGGGATTTGTAATCTGTTATAAGTCAAGAAAGTTAAAAGAGCATGAAAAGAATTATGTCACACATGATTTGGAGCTAGCAGCCATAGTACATGCTCTCAATAGATGGAGACATTATCTATTGGGGAGAAGTTTTGAGCTCAAGACAGATCACATGAGCCTTAAATATTTGTTTGACCAGCCAAACCTGAATGCTAAGAAAACTAGATGGATGGAATTTCTTTGTGAATTTGACCTTGAAATTGAGCATGTCAAAGGTAAGGAGAATAAGGTTGAAGATACCCTTAGCAAGAAATTTCATGTTGCGGCAGTAAGTATGTGCAAATCATATTTGAAGACAAGAGTTCTTGAAGCCGAAACCAGTGATGAAGCTTACCTTCTAATCAAAGGAAAATTGCAGCAGGGGAATGTTGATGGAAAGTGTGCAGGATATCAGCTTGGTAAAAATGATGTTCTCCTTTATGGAGATAGAATGTATATTCCAAATTGTATATATTTGAAGACGCAAGTGATGGATGAAATACATCAAATTCCATACTCTGGACATCTGACGCAAGGCAGGTCGGTCGGACCTTCTTGCTTAACAATATGCACAACAACACACAGTGCTCACAAAGTTGGTCATGAACTGAATGCCAGAAGTAGGCTTCTTATATTGAACAGAATCGGTTACAATGCTAAATACAAAGTAATCTAACAACTAGTCGGCCTTAGCCTTTACAATATACAAAATGAAAATATGTCTCTGTTTGTTCTCGGTTGTGTACACTCTTCTCCCTCTCTTGTCTTCTCTGTTGAAAATTGATCAATGGATCGGATCCTTCTCTTTGTGCCTTCGCACTACTCTTATACCTTGTTGTTTCTCTTCCTGAGGTCTACTCTGTGCCCCGAGACACTCTTCCTCTGTCCATCGAATCCTCCAGATCCTATAGACCTGCAGTTTTCAGCGCCCTCTGGCCGTGTTGCACAACCTCTGCCTGTGGTGACATTTGTCCTAATCCTAAACCACCTGCATAACTGCTCATAACTTCCTCAACAACCCCGAATGGATTCTAAGAACTCTACTTTAACTTATGCGCTTCTTTGACACTATGACAATTGTCAGCCCATGTCCTGCCTCGACCATACTGCACTTCATCATCTTAAGTTAACTTTTACGGCTGCCAGTCCGCCCCGTCCCCCACGCTTGGCTCCTTGTCGCTTTCGTTGGTGTCGTTGTTCGACACATGTCGACCTTCAACGCCTTCACTGCTTCTTATCGTCTGTTGACCTTAAACTTGTCGACTCTTGACCTCTTCTTCATGTCGATCGCATATCGACAGTTTCTGCTCGACTGGCTGGATTGACAGCCAGCCTCAAATTCCTTACCAGTGCTCGTCGGCACTCCCCCTGGTCGGCCCCATTCTGTTGATCAACTTCGACTGGTTTTCCTAGGCCTCGATGCTCCTGAATCAGACTCCTTAGGTGAAAAAGAACTCAACTGCTCCTTCAGTCTCCTGAACTCTTCTTCGAAAATCCATGTCACCTCCTAGAACTCATCATCTCTCCATCGGACCAAATATTCCTCCGTTCGTGAACTTCGCGTGTGTTTGACTTCGCATTCCTCCAACACTTCGGTGATTTCCTCCTTGTCGTGTCGAACTGAATATGCATTGTCCACTCAATGTTTGACACTTCCGCGTTGTTTCTGGTTGAACCTTCTTCGAATTTGTATAGATCTGAGACATTGAACGTAGGTGAAATGCTCAAGTCTTTCGGAATCTCCAACACATAAGCGTTGTTCGAAACCTTCTTCAAGATCTTACATGGCCCAATCTTCTTCAGCTTCAACTTGTTATATGTTCCTGTCAGAAATCTCTCCTTCCACAAGTGTACATAGACTAAGTCTCCTTCCTTGAATGACTGTAGCCTCTTCTTCCTGTCGACTCTCAACTTGTATGTTGTGTTGCTATTTTCAATGCACTTTCACACATCTCCATGCACTTCCTTCATATGCTCTGTGAGTGATTCTACATCCGCGCTTTTCCTGATTTATGTCGGTATCTCGACCAAATCCACCACTCCATGTGGGCTTCATCCTTGAATAATGTGGAATGGGATCATACCTGCCGATCGATTCACAGAATTTTTCTATGCGAACTTTGATTTCTCCAACACATTCTCCTACTGCACGGGTCTGTCGGTCGTCAAAGATCTCAGAAGGTTCCCCAAACTTATGTTCACCACCTCATTCTATCCATCTGTCTGCGGATGATATGCCGAGCTAAACTGCAACTTCATGTCCAATTTCTTCCATAGGTTTCTCCAGAAATGCCCCATAAACTTGGTATCCCTGTCCGACATGATACTCTTCGGCAACCCATGTAATTTGATTATCTTCTTGAAGAATAGTACATCAATGCTTGTGGTGTCACTTATCTTCCGACATGGAATAAAGTGTGCCATCTTAGAAAAAAATTCGACTACAACAAAGATTGAGTCGTTACCTTGATGCATCTTCGGCAATCCTAGCACAAAATCCATGCTTAGGTGCTCCCATGGGGTATTCGGAACTGGTAATGGTGCATGCAGCCCCGTATTCTGACTTCTTCCCTTTTCCAACTGGCACCCTCAACATTTTCGTACCCACTTTCCGACATCTGTCGTCATTCCTGGCCAATAATACTTTTCTTCGACCAATTACTTGGTCTTGTCGATGCCAAAATGACCTACTAATCCACCACTATGCAACTCTCGGATTAGATTCTCTCTTCGGCATCCTCTAGGAATACACAATTGTTGTCCCTTGAATAGGTATCCCTCTTGGATGAAATAATCCAAGTATGGAGGCCTGTCGACACTCCATGGTTCACTACTCCCCTTCCATGCTTTCGCAAAATCCTCATCGGTCTCATACTCTATCTTCACCGACTCTATTCTTGTTTCCTGAACTGTCGTTGTGTTTAGCAATGCAACTCTTCAACTCAGCGCGTCAGCAACCTTGTTCGATTTTCCCAACTTATGTCGCAACATGAAGGTATATCCCTGCAGGAATTCGACCCACTTCATGTGCCGCTAATTCAACTTCGACTGAGTGTTCAAGTACCTCAATGCTTGGTGATCTGTGTACAACACAAATTCCCTGGGAAACAACTAATGCCTCCACTTCTTCAACGCTTGGACAATAGCATAGAATTCTTAGTAGTAGACCGAAAATTTTTGCTTCGCATCATCCAAATTCTCTCTGAAGAATGTAATCGATCGGCCCTCCTTGCTCAACACTACTCCAATTTCGATTCCACTCATGTCGCAATAGACTTGGAAAACTTTGTCGAAATCTGTGAGCGCTGACACTGGGATCTCGATGACCTTTTCCTTCAACTTGTCGAAAACTCTCTGGGAAGCTTTCGTCCACTTCAACTCCCCTTTCTTCATGCACTCTGTCAACGGTGCACATATCCAACTGAATCCTCTATTGAACTCATATAAAAACTAGTAATTCCATGGAAAATTCACACTCTTATCGTGCTTGTCAGTTTCGGCCAATCCAATATTGCCTTCACCTTCTCTGGTTCCATCACTAACCCTTTACCCGAGATTATGAATCTCAAGTATACCAGTTCTTCCTTCATGAAGAAACATTTTTGCAAGTTCACCATCAGCTTATCTTCCCGCAACTTCTGCAATACTTGTCGAATGTGCTCCAAGTGTTCGACCTTGGTTCGACTAAATATCAAAATGTCACCTAGGTACACTACGACGAACTTTCCCAAGAATTGCTTTAGTACTTCATTCATCAATCATGGATGTATTGGGTGCATTAGACAATCTGAATGGCATGACTAACCACTCATACAGTCCTTCCTTCATCTTGAAGGTTGTTTTCCATTCATCGCCCTCTCTGACCCTGATATGGTGATAACCACTTTTCAGGTTAATCTTGGTGAATTATCTCGCTCCACTCAAGCAATCCATCAAGTCATCCATTATCGGCAATGGAAACCAGTACTTGATCGTGATCTTGTTGATGGCTCTGGAGTCGGTACACGTCCTCCATTCTCCACTCTTCTTTGGTGCTAGTGCAACTAGTACCGCACATGGGCTCAGACTCTCTCTGATCAATCCTTTGTCCAACAGCTTCTGGAATTGTTGATTGAGTTCCGGACCCTCTGTCGGAGTCATTCTATGAGGTGCCTTGTTTGGAAAACGCAATCCTGGAATCAAGTCGATCTGATGGGATATGCTTCTCATCAGTGGCAATCTCGTTGGTGCTTCGTCGACTACTATGCTTTGAAACTCCTCAAGCATATTTTTGACTTCGACTAGAATTTTCTCTATTGTCGACCTCTCGACACATGGCCCCTTCGGAATGATGGTGAAACATCCTCACTGTTTCTCCTCCTCTGTGAGGAATTCCTTGGTTGGGCACATCAACACTTGCTTCTCCCAATAGTTTCTTTCACCCTGCTTGCAGTCAGCCTGCTCCTCCTGCTACGGCTTTAGCATCTTCCACGTTCCATTTTTCCACACTGTGATTATGTTGGCTCGCCATAATAGATCATCTCCCAATCATATTTCCATGGCCTTCCTAACAATAGATGACATGCGTCCATTGGGATTACGTCGCACAGTACACTGTCTTCAAGCTTCCCGACCTTGAAGTTAATCAGGCAATGTCTGGTTACCTTCAAATGGTGACCCTTCTGCAACCAAGATATCTTGTATGGATTTGGGTGTTCTCGACATCTCAAACCCAACTTGTCGATGACCTCCGTCGACACAAGATTCTCTATGCTGCCACCATACTATGTCTTGCAATACCTGTCGTTGATCAACACTCTAGTCCGAAAGATAGCCTTTTGTTGTGGTGGCTCTTTCTCATCGTGTTGGTCATCCTGAACCAACGTTATCCTGGCCATCATGATTTGACCTCTTCTTCAACCATATTCACCACTGTCTGCTGTCCAATCCGCTTTCTCGTCGCCCTGGTCATCTCGTCGACCTTTGGGTTTCGACTCGTCTGCAACGTGTAGGTTTTTCAGAAAACCATAAGCTTTGTGTCCTACACCCAGACACTTGTAACAAACCACAGCTGGTCTTTCAACTCCTTTCTTTTCAGTCGGACCAGTTCAACCATACGCACCCTGACCACGGGTCTCTCGACCATTCTGTCGAATTCCCTACATTTTCTCTCTAGTCACTGTCCCTTCCGCACATCGATTGTTTTCAACGGCTTCTCTCCTCGTTCTGCAACTTTGGCCTTTCGTGGAAACAGTCTTCGCACCTCGACTAGTCATCCTCCCTCTAGTCAATGCGGCTTTCCTTGATAGTTTCTCGTCTTCCTTCAGAGCTAGCTAGTAGGCTTCACCGACCGCTCTGAACCTTGACAGGCTCAACTCGTCATGTATGGCATACTTCAATCCATTTACATATCTCGCGGCAGCTTCTTCACCTTCATCGGTTTGACTACACCGAATCGGCAGTCTGTAGAGTTCTTCCATGTATTCTTCCATGGCCATCTCTTTCTGAGAAAATGTTTGCAACTTCCTGAATAAGGAAATTACATAATCACCCGACAAGAAATTCCCCTTCATCTTGGAAACCATCCTATCCCAAGAATTGATCTTTTCCTTTCCTTTCTTGACTCTGTTAGCCGGTACATTGTCCCACCACAATGAGGCATGACCCTTCAACCAGAGACATGCAATCTTAACCCACTTAGGATCCCCAATATGCTCCATCTCGAAGTATTTCTCCATCTCTCTAAACCAGTCTATTAAGTCTTCTGAGTCCATACTTCCTAAGTAGGTAGGCACATCCATCTTTGTCTTACCCCTCATCTCTGAGAGTAGCTTGATGAATTTAACTTATGGTTCTTCTTGGACATATTCTCGTGCTTCCACCTCTTCTACTTCCTCATCGTTGTGGTCTAGCGCATCAGGAATACATCCGCGTCCTTGGCTCTCTTTGATCGTTGTGAATTCACTTGTCAAGCTTCGCACTGTTCGCATGCACTAATCGAGCATTTCACGATCAATTGTGACTGTTGCGCCACATGCTCTTTGTCCAACACCTCGGACATTAACGCCTCTTTGAGCCATCTTTCGACTAAGTTGAAATCTCCACTCATCCAATCACAAACGGACTTCTCACTCATGCATAACTCTACCTAACCACAGTTGGAGTTGTCGACACACTTGGCAGGATCTTCCGACTCCTCGGATTCAACTTCTCAACACTCGGTTCTAACCAGCTCAACCAGACTCCTTTCCGAGCTTCTGATATTACGGTCTCTTTCCATCTCTAATACCAACTGATGCAAGGCAGGTCGGTCGGACCTTCTTGCTTAAAAATACACACAGTGCTCACAAAGTTGGTCGTGAACTGAATGTTAGAAGTAGGCTTCTTATATTGAACTAAATTGGTTACAATGCTAAATACAAAGTAAACTAAAAACTAGTCGACCTTATCCTTTACAATATACATAATGAAAATCTTCCTCTGGTGTGTTCTCGGTTGTGTGCGCTCTTCTCCCTCTCTTGTGTTCTATGTTGAACGATGAGCAATGGATCGGATCCTTCTCTCTGTGCATTTGCACTACTCTTCTACCCTGTTGTTGCTCTTCCCTAGGTCTACTCCGTCTTCCGAGACACTCTTCCTCTGTCCGTCGAATCCTCTAGATCCTCCAGACCTGTAGTCGTCAACACCTTTTGGCCATGCTGCACAACCTCTTCCTGTGGTGACATTTTTCCTAAACCTCAACCACCTACATAACTACTCATGACTTCCTCAACAACCCCGAACGGCTGCTAAGTACTCCAATTTGACTTATGTGCTTCTCTGAATCTATGATAGTTGTCGGCCCATGTCCTTCCTCAACCATACTGCACTTCATCATATTCACTTAAATTTTGCAGCTGCCAGTCTTCCTGGTCCTCCACCCTTAGCTCCTTGTCGCTTCCGTCGGTGTCTTCGTTCGACCCATGTCGACCTTCGATGCCTTCGCTACTTCTTGTCGTCTTTGACCTTAAACTTGTCGACTCTCGACCTCTTCTTCCTGTCAATCTCATATTGACAGTTTATACTCGACTACTTGGCTTGACGGCTAGTCTCAACTTTCATACCAGTGGTCGTCAGCACTCCCTCTGGTCAGCCCCCTTCTGTCGATCAACTTCGATTGGTTTTCCTAGGCCTCGATGCTCCTGCATCAACATCCAGGATACCAAAAGACAATAACAGCACAAGAAAGCAATACTTTTGGCATAGGATGAAGAAGGACATATAAGAATACATTTATAGATGTCAAAAGTGTCAACAAGTCAAGTAAGAACATCGACACCCAGCAGGATTGTTGCAGCCCGTGTCCATTCCAAAATGGAAGTGGGGAGTAATTTCTATGGATTTCATAATAGGTTTGCCAATGATAGTAAGGAAGCATAATTTAACTATGGTAGTGGTGGATAAGCTATCGAAGGTAGCTCACTTTATTCCATTCAATTTCACTCATAAGACAAATGACATAGCCAATATTTTCATGAAGGAGATATTCAAATTGCATAGATTTCCCAAGGCAATAATTTCAGATCGAGATGCAAAGTTTACATCCAATTTTTGGAAGGGATTATTTCAAGAGTTAGGAACTCAACTGAACTTTTCCACAGCATATCATCCTCAAACTGAGAGGGTGAATCAAGTTCTTGAAGACATGCTGAGAATGTATGTGATGGATAAACCATCCAAGTGGGAGGATTACCTACACTTGGTATAATTTGCATACAACAATGGACAACAAGCATCATTGGGAATGAGTCCATTTGAGGCATCGTATGGAAAAGGATGCAGAACTCCAGTGAATTGGGACAGTCCAGTGAAAGGCGCAGTGCTTGGGCCAGAGATGATCAAGTACATGGAACAAGCAATTGTTAAGATCAAGCATAATTTAAAGACAGCTCAAGACATGCAGAAGATTTATGCGGATTTGAAAAGGGTGCATAAGGAATTTAAGATTGGGGATCATGTGTATTTAAGAGTGAAACCAAGGAAAATTTCCCTACAGTTGGGAATTTGTGACAAGTTGGCACCAAGATATTGTGGGCCATTTGAAGTACATGATAGGATAGGACCAGTTGCATATAGAATTGCATTTCCTGCTAACATGAGACTTTGTTTTCCATGTTTCTTTGCTTAAGAAGTATGTACATGATCCTAATTATGTGATTAATTGGAATGTGATATAGGTGGAACCCGAGGGAGAGTTCCAAGTGGAGCCTATGTGCATCCTCAATAGGAAGGTCACATTGCTCTGGAACCGAGCCATCGGACAGGTAAAGGTGCAATGGTAGCACCTTAGTCCCGATGAGGCTACATGTAAGCTGGAGGATGCCATGAGAGAGGCATTCCCATTTTTGTTCAGTTTTGAGAACATCGAGGACGGTGTTGTTCTAAGGTGGAGGGGATTGTAATACCCCATTTTGACCCTTAAGGTATTTGTATTTTAATATTAATAATGTATACATGCGTTGCATTTTTACCCTAGCATGGAGCTCAAGTCCAAGGCCCCCACTAGTGGATGCACGTATTTTATTAGAAAGGCAAGTATTTGATATTTTATTAGCCATGTGCCATTGAAGCCATGGAAATTGTAAAAAAAATGTTGTAAGTAAATAATTATCATGCAATAAAAATACAAAATAAATTGTCTATGGAAGCAACCAATGAGAAGGGGCCATGTGTATCCACTAGGGAGAGGTGAGGGGGATGTTGGATCATGGACAACAAGAATCAGTTTCATGCATACACAGCCCAATCGTGAAGGAGGAGGAAGGGTCGCGATTATGGAAGAAGCCACATTGAAAGAGTGGCCAAAACTCCCAAGAAACTGGAGGTGAAAGGGAAAATCGAAGGGGGAACCCTTAATAAAAACGCAGAGAGAGGAAGATGCCAGGACTTTTTGCTCAGAAGAGGAATAAAGGATGCGGACTGGATCAACCGAGAAGGAAGTGACGGGATAGAGTTGTCTTTAGAAATAGAAGTTGAATAAATCCAAGTTTTCGGATCTGAAATTGTTACAGGACGAAGATTAAATCTCCAGGTACCTTGTGTCCAAAGGACAACCTCTAATTCATTGTACTTTGTGATTTATGATCTGTACAATATAGGGTTTCTGCCTCTTCCAGATCTGAGTCAAAATCAGGTGACCTTGGGAAAAAGGTCATAACCTGGGCTAGGAAGCTCCAAATGAAATTTTGTAAAAAGTGACAGGTAGTACACAGTCTGTACTATCTCAGAAAAAATTTTCAGAGGCCAAAGTTGAATCAGTGACACGTGGCACTCCGTACAAGTTCGCTCTCCTGTATTATCCCATAAACAGGTCATGTTGCGACACTTGGCATAACTCTCTCTCAGAGAGTCCAATTGAGGTCAGACCTGTCAAGATGGAAAGATAACAGGCCGAGCTATCTCAGGAAAGTTTTTCAGAGGCCGAAGTTTAAACAGTGACACGTGGCAAGCCGTACAAGTTCGCTCTCCTGTTTTATCCCAAAACAGGTCACGTTGCGACATTTGACATAACTCTCTCTCAGAGAATCCAATTGAGGTCAGACCTGTAAGGATGGAAAGATAACAGGTCAGGCTATCTCAGGAAACTTTTTCAGACCCTGTGGATCAAAAATTTCGGAGTTACACCAGAAACAATCAGGTAAATATTTCTATCAAAACATAATTATTTTTTGGTACCTTCATTCATGGCTTCCAGAATTTAGGGCTTTGGAGAAAGTTGAAATTTTTGTAATCGGAGACCACGGCTGAATGCTACTCATCAAAATAAAAATTTAGAGACCAATATCAGAATTTTTGGTTGGGCAGAAGGCCGGGCTTGATCAGACCCTAGTTCGGGACTTTGATCAGGAAAGTGGAAAATTAGGGCTTCTTTAAAAATGGGAATTTTTGAAATCTGTGACCATGGCTGGAAGCTCCTCAGAAAAATAGAAGCTTAGAGCTTTGGATCAAACCTTTTGATTGGGAAGAAGAGTGGGCTTCATCAAACCCCAGTTTAGGGTCACGTCCAGTGAATCCGAAAGTTTCAAAGGCAAAATTGAGGAGTAAAACTTTGCAGTTTTCAAATTCTAAATATACTAGCTTGATCAGCTCATCAAGGCGCATATTTCTATCCTTTCAGAAGTTTGAAATTGAAAGTTTGAATTTTTGGGGTTTCTCTGACAAACCCATATCCAGCTCCAGGTCCAATTCTTGCAAATCAAGTGGATTGGGTTAATCCTAGAAGAAGATGAATTGATCATCTGCATAAGTGAAGATGTTCCTGTTTCAGAGGGAGATAAGGCTAAAGCCTTACATAAGAAGATTACAAGCGATCTCGAAAGGTATGACTCATCGAGGTATGTTTCGATATTTGTTCATGATTAAGTTTATGGTATGTTTGTCTTCATGTTATTACGGTTAAGTACAATTTTGTTTTTAGAGTTGTCGTATCACCTTAACAAAATTATCAATGCATGATAGAAGATATTCATTGGTTAGGGTGTTGACACTTATGATTGTACTAATACATTATGGTGTTGTATGAGGTTTATGTTGTCTACTAACATGAAAGGTACACCAAGAAAGACAAATCATGTTCTGGTCCAAGAACATATGATCATGATAACATGAAGACAGAGATTCATCCATTGTCATGAAGATCTACTCTCGAGGTATGTATAACTTGTTTATACAATGGTTAACTTATGAGACAAGCAGGTTACTAGCACAAGTCACTGAAGAGAAACAAAAGACATTATACGGGTATGTTAGACATAAATAGCTAGCATGCTAATCCAGGTATGTTTTCCCTATATCAAGATAGAATCCTACCTTGTGTTAGGATCTTATACTGTTGTTGATAATGATTATTCATGAAGTCATAGGTTTGAATAGTCATGGTTGTATGCATATTGTGTTTCTTACCATAATTGATGATATGACTAACCAGAAGATGCATGAAGTTATAGGTTTGAATAATCACAGGTTTTATGCATATTCTATCTCTTATCTCGTTTGATGATTCAACTAACCCGAAGAGTCATAGGTTTGAGTAATTACAGGTTTAGACATGTTATGTTTCTTATGATTTGACTAACCATAAGAATCCTACATAAACCTTGAATAATAATGCTTACTATTTCTGTTTGAAATGATCATGACTATACATGCTTAAAATTATTGTGTTTTAATAGTATACTAATGAATGTATGATTTTATATTAGAGGATAACACAATGATGATACTAACAAGCATGCATAGGGATCGAGAATGTATATAAGTTCAAGGACAGGTAATCCAGGAAGCAAAGATCAAGAGGGAGTACACTCCAGTGGTTTATGAAAGGATGCAGATATTCAGAGGGAGTTGACCATCTCTCTACATTCCACAACAGAAAGTTGTAGAAGAAGCTACTGCAGATTAAGACTCCAGCAACTCCTGCAAGAAAGCGAAGACTCAGAGGGAGTCCACCCAACGAACAAACAAAGATAAGTATTTTAATTATCATTTCTTGCATATGTGTTTGTTTAAATAAAATTGTTCAATGATGTATATGCTCATGTTCCTAGACTTAGGATATGTATTGTGCATATTAGAATAGTTGCATTGATGAACAGTATACTACTAATATACATGGGTAAGTGGCCTATGGCACTGTACAACATTCCATTGCTACTTATCTAGAATGAAACCTCTTTGCTGACATGTTGGGAGTTGTGCACACTCTTAACAATGTTCTGGTAGAGATTGGAAGGCATCTAGAAAGTTACGGGATATGGATAAATGTTGTATTGAAGCATTGGCTAAGATAATTGCATGACTGTATGACATATTTCTTTATGTGTAAGAATTTGTTCTGAGAATTATGAGATGTTTCTAATCATGCAATTTAACCTGTTTTGTAGGAAAGACCGTATATCTTCACCTACAAAAGGACTACAACATTTGTTCCAACAACAAAATTATCTATTGAAGATATTGAAGTTCCCAGGATACGGGAAGAATGCCATGATCCGTCGATCATGAAGAACGATGTTTGGGATGCGGTCCCAAGAGCTGAAGGGAAGTCTGTTGTGACTTCCAAATGGAACTATCAGATCAAGCATGTTGTAGATGGCAGCATAGAGAAATATTAAAGTGATGAAATAGAAGATACACCAGATGGATTCAAGACAGCTTCCTTGAATGGTGTAGTTGAAGAAGAAGTGTATGTGGAGTAGCCACTTGGTTCTGAGACACATGATAGGAAATCATATATGTGCAGAACTTGGTATGGTGAAGATAGATTGATTGCCGACATGCAGCGGAAGCTTACTACCGAGTTCGAGATGAAGAACTTGGGGATGATGCACTATTTGTTTTTGGCATGGAGGTGTGGCAGAGTGATGGAATCTTGTTTGGACAAGGGAAGTATGCAGTAGAGATCCTGAAGAGGTTCGGGATGATGGATTGCAAGGCCATGGCCACACCTATGGCATCGAATCTGAAGCTTCTTTGTGATGCTTCATCTGAGCCGGTTGATGTCTCTTCAGATGATTGGGTCCTTGATGTACCTGACGAACACGAGACCAGACATTTGCTTTGCTGTGAACACATTGAGCCAGTTCCTGACGGATCCGAGCAGTGTTCACTTGGTTGCTGTAAAGCATGTTCTGAGGTACCTGAAGGGTACAGTGGATTATGGGCTCAAGTATGAGGTGAATCAAAAGTTTAACCTGCAGGGTTATGTTGATTCAGATTGGGCTGGCAGTGCTGCAGACAGGAAGAGCACATATGGGTGTTGCTTCAGTATGGGATCCGGTGTGATCTCATGGTTTAGCAGGAAGCAGTCCTGCGTAGCACTGAGTACAGCTAAGGCAGAGTATGTTGCAGCTTGTTCAACTAATTGTGAGGCAGTATGGCTACGGATGCTACTGTCTGAGTTATTTGATCTCCCGTTGGAGGCTACTAGTATCTTCTGTGATAACCAGAGTGGTGTGAAGCTATCCGAGAACCCAGTGTTTCATGACAAGTCAAAACACATAGAGATCAAATATCACTATATCAGGTATATGGTGCAGAGAGGAGCTGTGAAGCTCCTGTATGTTGCAACGGATGAGCAGATTTTAGATGTGCTGACGAAGCCACTAGCCAGGGTGAAGTTCGAGTACTTCAGAGAGAGGCTTGGCGTGCTTCAGATCGAGGATACTTCGAGGAAGAAGTGATGGACACATTTGCTGAAGCCATTCCAAGCATGTTGGAAGGGGGATCCTTCACATGGATGTGGATGTAAGCGCTGGATGATGATCATCAGGATGATGTTCTGGTTTCTGCTTAGATATGATCAGTTGGATCATTATATGTATGTTTGTATGCATCATGTTGGATGTTGGATATGATCAGTTGGATCATTTATATGTATGTACGCATCATGTTGGATGCTGGATATGATCGGTTGGATCATGTGTATGTATTTTGTACGAACGCATCATGTTGGATGCTGATGAATACATTGTGTGGATCATGTATCTTTGTATGATCAGGTAGATCATGGATGCTGATGAATACATTGTGTGGATCATGTATCTTTGTATGATCAGGTAGATCATGGATGCTGATGGATACATTGTGTGGATCATGTATCCTTATATGATTAGGTAGATCATGTATGATTGATGGATACATTGTGTGGATCATGTATCTATGTGTGCATCAGATGGATGCATTGTATGATCAGGATGATCGTGGATGACGAGCTTCTCCAGATGACATGCAGCAGGATGTTGCAGTGATGATGATGAGTATCAGATGATACTTTGTGGCCGTGGATCAGGTTGTGCAGGTAAGCATGTAATTTGTGCCCTGGGAGATTTGCAGATAGTCTTTCGAGGTTTTGCCTATGGCATGTAATTCGGTGCCCTGGGACATCTGGAAAATGCTCTTGCGAGGTTTTGCTTGGGAGGACATGTAATTTGTGCCCTGGGAGATCTGCAGATAGTCTTTCGAGGTTTTGCCTATGGCATGTAATTCGGTGCCCTGGGATATCTGGCAGATGCTCTTGCGAGGTTTTGTCCTATGGCATGTAATTTTCTCCTGGGAGATCTGGACAGGATGAAAAAGGCCTCAGATGCTTCAGCCAGGTTTTGCCATGACCACATGTAATTTGCTCCTGGGAGATCTGGATAGGATGAAAAAGGCCTCAGATGCTTCAGCCAGGTTTTGTGGTGAGATCACATGTAATGTGCTCCTGGGAGATCCGACAGGTAGAGCTGAGTGCTCGTAACAGCCTGGGATGCTTAAGCCAGGTTTTGTGATGGGTCACATGTAATGTGCTCCTGGGAGATCCTACAGGTAGAGCTGTGTGCTCGTAATAGCCTGGGATGCTGCAGCCAGGTTTTGTGACGCACGTAATAAGTCCTGAGGATTCCACAGTATGGCCAGTGATGATGAAGACCTACAGGTGGTGGGCCTACATCCAGCATGAAAAAGGACTGGCTCTGTAGAACTTCCTATGACGAGTAGATTCAGAGATTGATTGAGATAGCAGCAGCAGTGATGATGATGATGACTCAATGACGATTATCCAGTGACGATGATCCAGAGAAGATGACTTGTGCTAGAAGAACTGCGCTGAGAAATACCTTCCTAGTTAAGAGGGAGTGTTGATGTATATGTAACTTCGGAATGTATTTCATACATGTATGTTGTATGTACTCCTATAGAGATGGTATTATTCCTCTATACGGAAGTGTCGTCATTTATATTGTAAGTGTCGTAACTTATACTTGATGAGTTATTAGACCACCTTGTTGGGGTCGGCCCTGTATAAGTCATGTGGGTCGAAGGGTTATTAGACCACCCTATTGGGGGTCGGCCATGTGGGTCAAAGGGTTATTAGACCACCCTATTGGGGGTCGGCCCAGTTAGCATTATATTATGTGGTTAAGTTCGAGCCTACATGAGTTAGGTAAAAAGGCAAGTCAAGTCAAGTATAAATAGAGTGCGGGAGGCACTCTATTTACTCACTCACTTCTCACATATGCACTTAAGGAGGAGTGGCGCACTTATGGAGGAGGAGGATCTGCTGCTAGGTTGTGTCTATCTCTTATGGTTGGTTGTATCATTGCTCTATCTATCTCTGAGGAAGTTATTGGGGTTTTTCACCTTTATGGTTTTCCCCAAGTAAATCTTTGTGTCTCTTGTGTGCTTGCATTATTGTCTCCATGATTGATATGCTATAGATATGCTGTACATGTTGTTCTCTCAGTTAAGATCCTAGATCAGATTGAAGTAAATTCAGAAAATTTAACAGGCACTGGGTGGCAAAATAATCAACGACCTACAAAATCCTATCTCGAGTGTTCCCTCACTTGTGAGAGAAACCTAATGATAGAGCCATAATAGATTGGTTGCTAGGATACCTTGTTCTTAGACACATACGATAAGTTTCTTGAACCTTCGATTGAAATCCATGAAGTAGGGGATCTTTAGTACTGAAAGGGAAAATTTAGCCAAATAAACCTCCAATCTTGTTCGTAGCACATACCACCCTGAAAAGATGGGTTTGTCATCAAGTTGGTGCACAATCGTGTCTAATACAAAAAGATTTTGTCTCTCTTGATGGACAAAAATTGTGTTTCAAATGTAAAGGAGTCCCGGCAAGTTGTTTGGATGCCTATTCCCACAACCTTATCCTAAATATTAATTATTTTTGGTCCCCAAATAAGGTTAAGTGGTCTTAAGGTATGATTTTTTTTTAAATTTGAGCTTTGAAACATAAACCAAGAATAGATTTTACATCATATTTGCTTGCAAGTGACAAAAATTAACCTAAAAAGTAATAAACAAAAGTAAATGAAAATGAAATGACATTTTCAAAAAGAATAGATTTTACATCAGATTTGCTTGCAAGTGACAAAAATTAACCTAAAAAGTAATAAACAAAAGTAAATGAAAATGAAATGACATTTTCAAAACTTAATTCAGAAAACTACCAATGAATATTCACTCAAAGCCTAAGGATTGGAGCAAATAATTTTTCAAATGAAAGAAACAATTTAAGAACGATATGGAAGTTCCCTTTGTTACCTTGTAATTCGAACTTTTGAATCTAATGTTTTTGATGACCTTCTCCACTAAAACTAAAAGTGCCATGTAGCGTGGGGGGTTCCTTTTTACATGCAAATAATGTAATATAGGAAACGAAAAACATAGAGATGTCTATGAAGAGAATGAGGGATTCCAAAAAACAATAAACTTAGAGCATAATCTGACTAGAAAACTGAAAAAAGAATAATAATAATAATAATAATAATAAAAATATATATATATATATAATATAAAAATAAATAATAATAATAATCTTAAAAGAGTAATACATTTTAATTTTATGAAATAGTTTAATTTGGATTGTGATTGAAAAAATATTGTATTAAATGATATTTCATAAATTTATATTTAAATATTTTTATTAAAAGTTTTATTAACATTGATAAAATTAAGTTGCTTGATAATTAAATATAAGAAAACAAGTATTCCTCTAGTTTTATATAACTAGAACATCTTGCATAAGTATTCCTCTAATTTTATATAACTATAACATCTTGCATATTAAAACATGAAAACAATCCTAATTCATATTTGATTAATTTTTTAAATCAATTTGCCTTATTAAATATTTTTGTTAAATCATAAAACTAATTATGTATTTTTAATTAAATAATTTTTAAAAATCTTATATCAAGAATCAATCTCATGATTATTATTATTTTAAAATAATGAGGATAATTATTAATTATTAATTTAATAATAATAATAATAAAATTAATGGGATGACAAGCGGGGGGTGTTATATGACTCCTAAGGAATTAAAGTACTTTCTTATGCTTGGGGTCAGAATTGCTACCAACAATGAAGTCGAGATCCTTGCATTATGGAAAGGGATCCATCTGGCAATTGAAAACGGAATAAAAGTTTTAATGATCATTGAGAACTCCTTGATAATCATCAAACTCCTTCAAGAAATTCATCATCCTAGTGATTCCCATCTCAAAAGAAGTATGATCTGAATTCAAAGAACGATTCAATCCTTCCAGCAAGTGCACGGTTTTCATGTTCTAATGAACCTCAATAATGCAATTGATTCCCAATAAAAACAAAGAAGTAACATGAAGTCAGGTCAATCAACGGAGAATGTTGTGGTTCTTGCCAAACACCTCATCCCCTGAGTCTTTGTTTAAATCCCTCCAATGCATGCATAATGAGGTTGTGTCAGTGACTCATGAGAATGGGATCGTGGGAATATTCCCACGCATTCTCTTCATTTCATATATCTTGTCCTCGACTACAGGATTATATGGAAGTACGCTCCACTACTTCCATTAAATGTGGTACTCCAGTGCAATCATTCCCCTGTTGATACAAATTTATGTGGAAACAAAATGAAAGAGCAGATACATAATCATATACATAGATATATTGCAATGAACACAGTGATACAGCAAACACATATTCTATTAAATAGCAGAAATAGAACAGACTGTAAAATAAAAGTAGCTAGAATGGTAGTAGCTATCTCTGAGAAGAGATGTGGCCGCTATGCTCATTCGTGCCAAGCTGAATACAAAAAGAGGTCGAAATGGCCTATTTATCATAAGCATGAGGGAAAGAATCCCAAACATCCAAAAACCTAACCCTAGAAGATGAACCGTCATAAAGTTTGCGGGCCCAAGGTGGTTAGTTGAACAGTCAACTTCCCGGGGTCATAACTTTTGCACACGATCTCCGTTTGGGGTGCTCGGTAGCCTGTTGGAAAGGTCTATCCGAGATTTCCAACTTTTGAATAGATCCAAATGCATGTTATTGGCAACCATTTGGCCCCCAAATCGCCAAAAAACATCGTTTAGGGCCTCAAAACGGCCCTAGAAGTTTAGGACCCGAAAAACTATAGAAAAATTACTAGAAAATTGCCGAAATGGGAAACTGTTTGAGCCAGTGGAATAGGTGGGTGACCACCGATATCCATCTGGATCACCTATAAGGTTACAAACATGGAAAATTCGGGAAATAGTTTTATTATGGCGTGTTTGGTGTCTGTGTAATCTACTCTACTCCCAAAGAAGAATTCAACTGAGAGAACCCCTATCAGGGAAATTTTTAGGGGCGAAATTTCGCCAATTGGCAATTTTTTGGGCATTTTTTCAAAAAATAAATTCGCGATTTGGTCATTTTTAGTCTCTAATATCACCTATATTTGGATACAATATGTTTTTTTATCATAATATTCGCCAAAATTTACAATTTTTAGTAGTAAATTGTATGTTTCATGTTTAATATTCGCCTACCTATCTATATATATGTTTTTTTTCATTCCAAAATAATCGCCTAGAATACTATACTTCAATATACTATTACAATCCTTAAAAAATACCCTGACCCCTATCCAACAATTCAAGTTTGTTGTTGGAACTTTGATCTCTAGCATGGCTCTAAGTTTGGTCATTACATGTCTCTGCTACCTTAGACTTAGGTTGTTTTTTATTTGGCTCTATTTGCAATCATTTGGGTATGTTTCTCAACTTCATAGCCTTTCTACGAAGGAAATATCTATTTTTGGTTAATGGATTATAGGGCCTATGGTATTATCCCCTCAGCCTCTATCTGTGTCTCTTCTTGTTTATGGATTTTGTACCTCCCACTACCTCTAGCATTCTAACATTAGTCTCGTCCATGGTTTTCAAAATTTCTTGCTTGTGTCTTGGTTTCTAAATACTCGCCACCTTGAGTCTTACGTTCTTTGATATGCGACTTTGGCCCTCTCCATTTCGATTTTTCCCAAGTCATCTCCTTCACCATTGGTCAAGCTACCCCTCCCCCTGATGCCCCCTGTTTGGCTCAGATCAAATTTTGTGACTATGCCCCCTTTGGCCCATAGTATTTTTCCCTCCCTACAAATCTCACCTTGGTGCTTCGTCTCTATTAGGATTCTTGGTTTTGAAGCAACCACCAGGCCTCTCAAAAGGAATACGACTTACAACAATGAGGACATCAAGTGGAAAAAACAAGATGGGTTGCACTCTTTATGCACTTCAAGGAATGCAAGTTTGTCAAGTAAATGCCTGAACACAATGCTAATATTCAGTATTATATTCCTATTAGTTTTCAGGTGTTTTGGAAGGCCCCTTAGAGGAAAAGAAACCGCTCTAAAATTCTAGCAAATGTTTTGTAAGATAATGCTCATTTTGGGGGAATTCCTTTTTTTTTTAACAGACACCAGGGTATGAATATATTTGAAAAGGCTCTGCACAGCCATTCATTACATTTTGATGGTTTTCCTGGCGAACTAGGAAAGGGAGTAATGAAGTGAAAGAAGGCTGATGACCTCTAACAGTATTGTCAGCCTTCTTAATGGTATCATGGGAGACAAATCCCATATGCTTCTAAAGATATCCCGAGTAAAAGAGAAAACTTGCGTGCAAGAGTAAATCCTTACAAACTGAGAGCATAATAAGCTGCAAAAATAGTACATTTAAGAGGATGCGGAGATAATATGCCCTTTAAGGAAGGGGTCCAAATGCTTCTGATGTCCCAAAGATATGTTCTCGGCTGCTTCTTTGTCCCTCCGCCCTTTGTTGGATTTCCGACCGCGAGTAAGAGGAGGGGAAGGGGCAGAGAAATCTTCAGTATCTGAGGTTTCCTCCATAGCAGTGGACGGTACTAAAGAAGCCAAACTTGCATGGGATGAAGTCGCCTGCTCAAAATTCCGAGCCTCTCTCTTGGAACCTGAGGGAGGCGAGCCTGGACGGGAGGCTGACAAAGGAGGATTATATGTTTCTAGATGATCTGAAGAAACTGGAATAGTCTCGGTTTGTCTGGGATCTTCTGGTGCTTCAGATTCTTTGCCTTCGGCTTCTTGCAAAAGTGCAAATCTGTTGTTATTTGTCCATGGAGAGCTAAGAGCTATTGGAGTAGTTTTATCTTGTGGCTGAACCGTCTGCTGTGAGGGTTGGGGTTCCTTACGCCGAGGAGCTCGACGCTGATTGTTAACAACCTCAAACTCTATTTCTTTGCTTGCTTTGGTTTTTTCAGAATGATGAGTTTCTGAGAATTTGGGGCAGTTCTTGGCGAAGTGACCATAAACGTGGCAAGAGCTACATTTAAACGGTATCTGCTCATAGTCCATCTCTTGGAGATGGCTCCAATCTCCCAATTTTATCTTTAAAGCTTCAGGTATCCCTCTCTCTAGGTTTACCTCTATGCATATGCGAGCACAGGTAAACTAGCCCCCTTTTGGTTTTGCACAGTCCAGAAAACGCCCCAATTTGTTGTTGATTTATGTTAGAGAGCTATGCCCCCAAAGGTGTAAGGGGAGGTCAGGAAATCTCACCCAAACAAGAGCAACGGTGATATCCGAAATGGGATTGAAATCCAAAGTCCACGGAGCTAAGAAAAGACCTCTTGAGCCCATGAAAAAAGGCCTAGAGCGGAAGATTAAATCTCTTTTTGCTTTGTTCATAAAGAGAATAACAAAATAGCCCCTTCCTGCAGCGAAGACAGAGACCTGCCCTTGCAACTTGGGGGGGCAATGTTTTGATATCCATAGATCCACTGCTTTTGGGTTGGGCCAGAGGCCAGTAAACTTGCCAATAAGAGCATTCTCTGAGAGGGTCAGAGCTTTTCAGCATGGATCCAAAGGAGAGAGATTCACAGAAGGGACCTCATCCAGCTTCTTCACGAATTTACTAGAAGGAATAGAGGCATCCTTGGGAGAGGAGAACTGGACGAGGGCCTTGAAGGCCTGTAGCTCGTCTTGGGCATCCATATCGCCGATGACTTCAACAGGCTGCAAAGAGAAACAAAAATGGTGCGCAAGAGTAATGAGGTGGGCTGCAGAGAACGGGTCAGCTGCAGTAGAGGCGAGCTGTAGCAAAACGATGGTGGATAGGGAAACCCTAGCCGCACTTCGATCGAGCAGAGCTCCGACTTCATGTTTTAGCAATGGTTCGAAAGCAATCCATTTTGGGGTAATTACTAAGAATATATACTAGTCTAATTATAGATAGTTGTAGAAATATTTTGAAAAGTTTCTAGTTAGATAGAATAACAGTTTGTAAGATAAAACTTACGCAGCTATTTCGAACCTGCTTGTTAATTTTGTATAAGAAGGATAGCATTTCGGTCGTGGTCCCTTCCTTTTTTATTCATACAAATTTACTCATTTTTGTTAACATAATAATAATTGATAATTATAATTAATAATTGTTATAAATAATAATAGATCATTATTAATTATTATTTAAATAACTATAATTAATACTTCACATAATATAAACACAATAATTGACACATAATGTACAATCCACAAAGAAATGAACATTTTAATGATGCAACAACAATGCTACAATATTGGATTCACGTGTTACATCAAATAGTTTGACATGAGCACGAGTCTTAATCGCCCTTAATGTCGCAAAACTAGTGATCATCCCAACATGTTATTTCCTCCCGACATGTTATTTCCGATATTTTGGGAATATTGATTTTGGTTTTTATTTGCTTTGGTTTTATTCTTTTGGAAAATAATTGATATGGATAATGGATTTAGTTGTTAAATCAATGGCCATAATTCACCCAACAATGAAATCAACGATTGTTGAGCCTTGACTTCGGAGAGCAATATCTTGATATTTATGAATCCAAATCAAGCCCGAGATAACTCGTTGGAAAGCTGGAAATATGAGGAATGCTTTGGGAAGATTATTTTGTCCAATTGAAGAGCTTAAACACCCTGAAAATCTGTCTAAACACTCAATTTCGGATTTAGATCAGATTTGTCATTTTCATTATATTTTGCTTTGCAAATGGATTTTTTTTTATTTAGATTTATTTCATTAGATTTGGAATGATGTTTTAATATATCTTTTGAATTTTACAAGTGTGGATTTGGATTTTGAGGAGTCAAGCTGAATAATTTACATCCCAAATTTGGAGTGATCAAAACGTGCCAAGTGGAAAGCAATCATATTTGGACGCAATTTCTGGAGTAATGAAGATGAATCTGGAAAATCTGAGACATGGGTTTTGTGCAGAATATTCCCTATTAGCTTATTTCTAAGAGCAGAATCCTCAGAAATTCTTTATTTGTGAGATCCGATTAGTTTTTCAAAACGGAATTTCCCATATTTTTCTCATGGACTGATTTACTAAATGGAACAACTCAGCTAGTTAGTTCAACAATTGGGAAAACTGATCTTATCTTCTGCTGTCATTTTTTTTTTTATAAATACCTACCTTATATGATCTAAGGGGAGGGGGATCTCAAGAGAAACAAATTTCTTTATTTCTCTATAATATAGAATTGTTATGCATACGGTTTGTTATTCAAATCAGTGGATGACACTCTCTGATTTCTCAGCAAGCTAGTTCATTGGATTTGGAGATCTTCTGTAAGGTTTTCATCAACTTATTTAATATATTTATTTTGGTTTGTTTTCTGCAATTTATTTTCA
The DNA here is from genome assembly GCA_027924585.1 of Larix kaempferi. NCBI lineage: Eukaryota > Viridiplantae > Streptophyta > Pinopsida > Pinales > Pinaceae > Larix > Larix kaempferi. The sequence goes on along the minus strand of BSBM01000430.1, from coordinate 1,829,068 downwards.
AAATATATTGATTTTCATCTGATATTCACATTTATGTTACCTATGTTTAGATATCAGAAGTTATTTTCAATTGCAGCATGAATCATTTTCAATCTGTGATGAGCGGAATTCCTGATTTGTCGTGAGTTTTGTTCATTGCATAACCTCTAATGTTTCTGACACACCAATTGATATGAATATGATTTGTCAGCTTAATAATCAATTGAATACTAATTAAAACTAATATTTTTCCTTTTGATCGGTTTATGAAAAAACATTTTTGTTTTCATTATGTTAGTTCTATTAGATGATTATTTCTATAATTTATCATAGATTAGAAGAATGACATGAACTGATTATCACAATCACATTTGATAAATTACACATTAAGTTAGGTTTTCACTTAGGATTAAGTTTCATTCTTGATTCAAAGTCTCCTCTTTGAGGAGCAACCATCGCTTAGCGGTTAACGGAGCCGTAAAACCCGTCGGAGTTAGCTACACCAAACAACTCGAGGATAGGGTAATCCTTGTATAGGATTATTCAAAGCCTTTAGTTTGGATATCTCCCTTACGTTGTTTCCTGGGGTACTTTCAGCACATCCGAGGCTTCAACACTACGGTAGCACTTTCGAACGAGCAAATGTGCAAAACTACCCTTAATCTCTCTGAACGAGGCTTAATCAATCAATTCACAGGCCTGTGGCCTTCTCCAAAAGCTACCTACACCTGGGTTCAAAAAAACTGGAGACCCCTAATTTCGGAGGATGTCAACTCTTACCTTCTAGGAAATGGATTCTTCGCTTTTGTCTTTGAAAGTAAGCATGATCGAGAGCTAATCTTCAGAAATGGGTCGTATTTCATGGGACCACAAGGGATCTACCTGAACAAATGGAATCCAGACTTCGATCTGACTCAAGATGTCCCCTCCGTAGTACCGGTTTGGGTGAGACTCTCGTACCTCCCTCTCCACTGCTGGAACCCTGAATAATTAGAATCAATCAGAAATGTCCTTGGAAAATACATAGACAAAGCTGACAAGAAGAATCAATACTCGTGCGCAAGAATCTATGTTGAAGTCGACCTCGAGCATGGACTACCGGAAGCTATAAATCTCACTATGGCAGGCTGGTCTCACATTTAGGAGCTTGATTACAAGCAAATCCCATTCAAATGTAGGTACTGCCATGAATATGGCCACTTCGCATGCTACTGCAAAAAAAAAACCCATAGATCTGGACTCAGAAGGGAAAAAAGATCATTGGACAACCATCCAGAAAAATCCTAACCTAGATCTGGACCAAAGTCCCTTTCAAAAAAAATCCAAGGTACAAGAAAGAACCCCCAACAGAAAAATTCAATAGCCACTAACAATGAGAATAGATTCAAAACCCTCGAAACCCCAAAAACTCCGGAAACCCATGAAGCTCCTGAAGAAGGAGAAATCCCTGACCACCAGGAATCCCAAGAGACCCTCGTGATTCATGAATCCCAAAAAAACCCCCTACCCTAGAATATCTCAAGACCTAAAAAAGTTAAAGAAACGCCCTCTCCTTCCTATGCTGAAATTTCCAAATCCAGATCTGTAGCCTCCCCACCTCTTCGGGAGACTTTGTAGACAAATCTACCAAAAATATCAGGCGGAAATCGAGCAAAGACATAAGAGAAGAAGAAATCGAACGTGAAAAGACTCAAGGATCTCAAGCTACACTTGCCATGGCCTTCAACAAAAACACCAAAGCCAAGATAGTAGGAAAGAAAACGTGCAACATGCCAGGGGAAGCCCTCTATTTACAATAGTAAATAATGAAGTTGGTTTCTTGGAATTGCAAAGGAATGGGAAGCCCCGACAAATTAGACGCAACCAAAGATATTCAAAATATCGATATGCCAAAAATCCTCATGCTCCAAGAAACCAAGATCTATGAAAACACTATCCTCACCATTGGTAAAGAAAAGTGAAAAAAGAATGTCGGCATGGCAGTCAACGCAAGAGGAGCCTTTGGTGGCTTGGCAACCCTCTAGTCCTCTGACAAGCTCTAGCTATGCAACTCCTTTGCCACTCAACACTGGATATTTACAGAGCTCATGCACATTCAAAGAAATATTCAGATCGTGCTCTTCAATATGTAAGTTTCTAACCTCTACTCTAAAAAAAAATAATGTTATAATCTTCTGGAATACCTCCTTGAGGCATATTGTAATGTCCCCATTCAAATAAATCTCAAAAGAGGAAATTCCACCTTACTACTAGTTTCCTAGGTTGGGGTGGAAACATTGGGATTTTGAATAAGGGAGCTAATAAACCCCAAATGGACATTATCTTGACATAAATATATTAAAAGGGGTTAAATAAATATTTATGATAGGAAAATAAGGTGGCACTTGGTCATGGAGACACATTGGTGGTGTGGGACCCACACAAGCTAGATTCCTCATACCACATAGCATCCTATTCTCACCCATTTGAATCCAAGGTGGATTCTAATGTTCTTTGGGATTTTGGAGGTCAATATATTTGGAATGACTCAATGAAGGTCGAATTGGAGTGGAAGAGTAACTCCCATGGAAGAGGAAGAGGCATTTGAGAGATATTGAGACACTTGCGCTAGATTCCCTAGCTTCTATGACAACAATGATGAAGATTCTATGACACCTATGACACAAATCAGACCTTATGGCTGACATCTGACATATATGACATGTCAAAGCTAAAAATAGACTCCAAGAGGGTTCACAAGGGAGTTAGGGCAGCCAAAGAGTTTCCCATTCGAATTGAGTGAAGGAGGAGGCTAGGAATGGAGGGACAAGTGGCATACATTGGAATCTCTTCCTAATTTGAGTTGGCATGAATATCATGGAGGTAATTCGAGATAAGGATGTATTTGGAATTTTATAAAAGTCAAGAAAAAATAAGGAGAGTATCTTTTGATCATTTTACGTTTTGCATTTGGAGAGGAGAGCTAGTAGAGTGTTATTCTACTTGCCTTAACACCAATTTTGAGAGTGAAAGATTCCCATCCTAATTGGAAATTGGAGAGGCCATTCATACCTTTCATTTGGAGCTAAAATGGACTCCTTTGTTATAGTTTGAATCTACAGGGAAGCTCATGGTCACATCTCTTTCAGCTTGCTTCTACAACCATTCTTCCATTTCTTGTCATATTCTTGCTCCTTGAGGAGTGGCGCACTTAGTGAGGTGATGATATCTTTGGAATAGTTATTTAGGCACCATATCTTTGTAATATGATATATATACTCAGTATTTACTACTTAGAATACTTTCATATCGAAACTCCAAGAGATTTTATGTATAAATGCTAAACTATGAATAAATGGTGTCATTTCCCCAATACCTTGTTACTTGCACTTGAAGTGGTATCAAATTCGAATGTTTCAGTAAAAATATGATATATTATAGTTGTATGGAGTGACATTAATATTATGAAGAAATTTCATATTCATTAGATAAGCATTTGGAGCAATATTCTCACGTTTCATAACCATTTGTGAATATTTACTATCATTTCCCCCTATGTTGAAGCTAGTATACAAACATCTTATTTATGGAAGTTGAAGAAGCCTTTAGGAACTGATTGATAATGTATTTGGGAGCCCATTTAATTCATTTAACAGTAACATGTCTCTGTTCTAAAATTTGGGAAGGTCATATAGCATTTGGATATCCATCTTTGACCACTACCCTTAGGGAATTTGAACCTCGATTTGACTAGTAAATTGCACTATCTTTCCCTGATTATAATTGAATGTTGCATAAGTATTTTGAGAGTTTCCAAGCATAAATAAGTCACAATTTTATGTATTAATACATTCGAAACACATTCAACCAATTTGGAAACATTTGGAGCCATTTGGAGGCATTTGGGTCAATACTAGTCTAAGGGTCGAATTGGCCAAAATTTGTCATTTTTCCCATTTATCCAAATTTATTAAAAAGGGAAACTACAAGTGGTATCAGAGCATGGTCATTGCACCTGATGTGGATGACCATTCATGAGGACAAGAATTCAAATAAATCACCCCCCACCCTTAGAAACTGAAACTGAAAGTACTTTTGATGAAAGGGAAGAAGTAGGAGAAGAAGTGCATTCTTTGGTAACCATGAGTAAGGATGAGAAAGGAACCTTAGAGGAGAATAAGGAGTTTAGAAAAACCCTGAAAACATTCTTTGAAGACATGATAAAACAACTAATGCAAGGGTTCGAATTGTTGGCTAGTCAATTTGGAAGCAAATTGGCAATAGGAGGGAGCAGTGGTTCTCCTTTCAAGGAAAAGAAGGCAATGGATTCATGCGTGAGAAATTTTGATGCATTTTTTGTTTTCATGCTTTTAGGCTATCATAGTGAAATTGAAGAGTTGGCATGCTCTAGATAGGAATTCTCCTTTTTCATCATTGTAGTCTCATTCTAATCGAAAAAGACAAAAAGAAAAAATATTTTTTATTTTGATTGTGATGTGTTGTTGATTAACTGTTTTGCTTGGAAAACGAAAAGAGTGCTTTCATTTACATTTTTGGTAGATTTGGGATTTGTTGGAATTTACTTTTGAGAGACCATTGGGAAAAGTTTTCTCCTTCCCGTAAATAGAATTCATCGAAAAGAAAACAAAAAAAGTGCATTTTTCACGTAGTCAAGGTGCATTCACCTAATCGTCGAGATAAAATTAACGGTAGAACTAGGTTAAAAAATTTAGTAACTTTTGTGTTAAGTTAGAGACGTGTTCTGACATCTTTAAAACATGGGAGCTATCATTATTTGCCTACACTGCATCCCAAGTGTATTGTAGTTCTTCCACGTACCAACTGGTATATAGCTCCTTCATGTACCAACCGGTATATCGAAAGGCACTTCATGTACTCAGCGTATATCGAAAGGTGTTTCACGTACTCAGTGGTATATAGGAAGGCTCTTGTTGTAAAGGTGTGCATTAGACAACACCAACACGGATTTGAGCTCCCACGTACCTTGCGTATATCGAGAGACACTCCTAGGATTCCTGAAACCAACCGAGTTAACCTTTTGGCCGTCTTGGCAGAGCAATACACCGAGAATAGCACTCGGGGATCTACTACGCACGTACTATCAGGTAGTCGGGTTCTATGGTCAGGGGTACGGTCCTAATCCTCCCTGGTTGGTGCTCTGAAAAATTAGGCCGAGTATAACTGTTGGACCCTGGAGTATATCGCGAGTTGCAAAGCCTTGAAAATCCCGTGAGGTTCCAGACTTTGAATCCACTCCTATCACATGAGTTTGCTTGCTGCCTTAGTTTGAGTATATTTTTCTGGAATACTTTTTCTTTTTGTATAGAAGATACTTAGGAGAAGTTCTGGTTCAGTCACTCTGGCTGAACAAACTTTAAGAAGGTCTCGTAGGAATTTAAACTTGCCACCCGAATATCCCCTTAACCAGGAGGTAATTTCAAGGGCGCGTATGGATCAACATACCACAGTTGTCTCAACTGAAGCAGAAAACTCCAGTATGGAGTCGGGAGTGAACCTTTCACTTCCTTTGAGTTCACCAGTCACTGAACCTCCAAGGTCCGAGGCCATGGAACCATCTACTTCACATGACACCTCTTTCCATCATTCATTGGAAGGATAGCCTGGTGCTACAGATTGGTACAATCTACCCCAGGATGATGTTGTATTCGCAGCTTTTGGTCCATTTGCATCTTTTTGGGACACCTATTTAGGGCAAGCTTGGGCTCACCTGGCCTTCACTCAAGATCCAAAAACTATCCCTTTCCGATGGGCTCCCCATGTTGAGCGTTTGGCTCTAGTTTTTGAAATAATGGACCAATTACGCCAGCGGGGTGAAAATTTTTGACGCATGAGTCTCTCTCGGCGAAGAGACATCTCGGAAGTACCCATACCTTAGTATACCCCAATTCGCTCACTATCTTTTACTTCAACGAATACACCCTTGTACATCGTGACTACTTACGAACCTGGTCATCCCTCGTTTAATGCAAGTACATCTCTCAATCAGGAGACCAGTTTCGTACCCCATCCGACTCATAACAATGAAGGACAATAGTCCAACACCCATCCCACTACTATCAGAATGTTACCACTTCCTCCACCACCGCAAACGTTACAGGGTGGATACTATTTACCCCCTATTTTTTTCCCAAGTAATGTTCCTCCTGTAGTGCGTAGTTATCAACCCGTTATGACACAACCATCCATAAGTAGTCAAAACATTGGTACTGAGGGGCAACCCCTGTATTCTAGACATAATACGAGTGGAGTACTTCCAATCGGTCGTTCCGTTGGTATCTCCTTACCCATTGTGGGAACCACCATGGGATTACATCATGGTGGAGGTCCATCCGATCCAACCCAAACACCATGGAGTCATGCATATCCTGGTCATTTTGACCCTTTACTAGGACAATTTAACTTTGGAAATGCACCTCATGGGATACCTTATCCCGGAAACCTATACACTGTATGTGGACATCGTAACTTTGCACCACTTGGATCCCCACCAACCCTTCCTCATGCCCCACCACCACCACCACCTTTGGGACCACCTCCACCTCCTTCCGGAGGTGGCGGCGGTGATGCACCCCCACATTTCGACGGTGGTGGACATCCACCTTCTGGCGGAGGTGGAGGTCCACCCCATTCTGGTGGTGGAGGTCCACCCCACTCTGGAGGAGGAGGAGGAGGGGGACCACCTCATTCTGGAGGTGGTGGCCCACCCTATTTCGGTGGCAGAGGTGGTGGCCCACCCCATTCTGGCAGCGTAGGCGGAGGCCCACCCTATTCCAGTGGAGGAGGAGGACCCTCACCTTTTGGTGGAGGCCCACCTTACTCTGGCGGTGGAGGACCCCTACCTTCCAGTGGCGGCCCACCCTATTACGGCGGCGAACCACCATTTGGCCGACCACCCAACCCAGGTGGCCCCCCACCTTATGGCTAATTTCCTATGGGAGGACCCTATCATCATTCGATTCAAGGTCCTACTGGTACGCAAATGCCATACCAATACTACCAATATTTGCAACTGAATCAACAACTTCCCTTTCTGGCTACTTTGGATCTTCCAGATTTGTCTCGGTTAACAAATGATCCCATTTTACATGGTTATAATTGGCCTCCCATTCCAGTCAAGTTACCCTCGAATATCCCTAAATTCGATGGCAAATCCAGTGAGGACCCCAAGAATCACATGATGACCTACCATTTATGGTGCTCATCTAATTCCTTGATGGACGATTCAATCCTTCTAAGGTTATTTCAAAGGACACTCACCGGTACGGCTGCCAAGTGGTATATTGAGCTACCACCCCACTCTTTTCCTGATTTTCGCTCTCTTGTTATGTCTTTCCTGACTCACTTCTAGTTACCCATATGGTATGAAACTAGTACGGACTTTTTGACTTCACTTCGTCAAACTACCGCGACTCATATATTTGATCATATCCATGAGTGGCGGCGGAGACGTTGTCTCATTAAGGCTCCCATTCCAGACTGACTCTTAGCTGACTCGTTTACGAAGTCTTTATTACCTATCGTAGCTCGAGATGTGGCGATGGGTGGGGCTGTCACGGAGGAACAAGCTATTGCTCGTGCTCAATACCTAGACCTTGTCTATGCGCAATCTAGCACGTTGTATGACATAGTTCTTGATGCTCCCCGCCCTACGTACGATCCTGCGAAACCACCTAAGGGACCTCAGGTCGGTGGCATTATCGGTTCCCTTAACTCCCAACCTTCTACTCAGACTGGTGGATCGTTAAACCTCCATGGTTATTCCACACCCCCACCACATGCTGGCAACAACACCACCAAGTCACCCACTCCTGCTTCCACCGAGGAGGTGAATTCTATCCAATCAGCTTCGCCTCAGAAATCCAGCGGTAAGAAGAAAAACAAAGTTAAAACCAAGAAACCTTCTAACCAGCAGGAGCACAAGAACACCCTCGAAGACACCAATCATAAGAGGAAGCTAAAGTATCCTTGTTTACTGTGCGGTGGCGACCATTTATCCAAAGAGTGTCCCCATCGTGAGGAAGTGCAGAAGTTTCTGAAAGGAAACACCACTCCCGCAGTTCTCAACAATCCCTTCCCTACTTAGAATCAACAAATGATTGCTTAACCCTCTCCTCCCCATGGAGAGACATCATCCACCGCGCATGTTCTCATGATGCGTAGTGAGATGGTTAACTTGAACACACGATCGCGTTCATACGACTCAGTCCCTCTGAAGGAACCCGTCGGAAGTAATACTGAAAAATATTCCACCTCTATGCTTGACGTTACCGTGCCATCGGCCTCTCTCACCATCGAGAAGCCCTCATTAGATTCAGTGTTGCGTCCGCCAAAAAGCACAATTCGAAAAGTTGTTTTCAATCCCAATGCTCGGGAAGCTCAGAACTACAACATTGCAGAGGACTTGGCACAAGCTCCTTGTGCCATGCTGACGCTAGAGGTCTTACATAATTGTCCTAATCAATGCAAGACTCTTCTCAGTGCCATCAGTGCGGTAGATCTGGATTCCTCGAATTCGATTATGTTTCGACTTGAGTACTTTAAACCAAGGCTTTCCCACCAGTTGGCACTTCAAGTTGATACGAAAGTTGCTGGGAAGATAGTCCATCATACTGTACTGGACGAAGGCGCTTCTACCTCGGTCATGTCATTGTCTTGTTGGAGAGCTATCGGTTCTCCTGAGTTAAATCGTTCTCACACTACTCTGAAAGCATTCAATGGTCGTGGGCCGTGGCTTTCAACCTCATGGGCTACTACAAGCCTTCACAGTCGAGTTGGCGGGTAAGACCGCAACCATTAACGTGAAAGTAGTCACAACCCCTTTCGATTATAATCTCTTACTTGGTCGTAATTGGTTTTATGCCATGACTGCGGTCACATCATCTGTCTTCCGCATTGTGCAATTCCCCCACCAAGGTCGAATTGTCCCTGTCGACCAACTGGATTTCTGTGCACTGGACACCGCTGCTCATCCTGGCGATAATGTCCCCTTGCTAAGACATTCTTCGCAGTTATATGAGAGCGTGGGGGTTGGCCTCATAAAACTACGGCAATTAAGGCAGAAATTGAAAAGCTCTTGAAGGCCGGCTTCATCTACCCTGTTCCGTTAACATAATGGCTCTCAAATGTCGTCCCTATAGCTTAAAAGTAGGGCACCATCTGTGTCTGTGTCGATTATCAGGATCTGAACAAAGCTTGTCCTAAGGAAAACTACCCCACTCCCTTCATTGATCAGATCATTGACAATTGTGTTGGAAGCGTCATCTTTTCATATATGGATGGCTTTTCCAGTTACAACCAGATTGAGATCCACCCGTCCGACCAACACAAGACCGCTTTCATCTGCCCCTGGGGCACGTTTGCATACCGTAAACTCCCTTTTGGTCTTAAAAATGCTAGTGCCACATTCCAGCGGGCCATGTCGTACGCTTTCCATGTTGTGAAGGACTTTGTGGAACCTTACCTTGACGATCTTCCTACTCATTCACAGCAGCAAGAGTTCCACATCGATCATCTAACGATCGTTTTTCTCACATGCAGGCGGTATAACATCCGTCTAAACCCTCACAAGTGTATTTTTTGTGTCGAGTCAGGATGACTCCTCGGTTTTATTGTTTTGAAAGATGGGATCCGCATTGATCCCTTAAAGGTGGAAGCCATTGTTGCTCTCCCACCTCCCACTGACATCACGGAACTCCAAAGTTTGCAAGGGAAGGCAACTTACTCGTAGAGTTTTGTTTGTAATTTCGCTCAAAAGACACAGGGCTATATGAGATTTGTGAAGAAGGACGTCCCGTTCATATGGGATGACCAAGCGCAACAATCAACAACCTGAAACATGTTATTACGCATGCGCTTGTGCTTCAGCCGCCCAATTACTACAAGGATTACATCCTTTATCTTGCCGCTTCTGTCACCGCGATCGCCATGGTCATGGTCTAGGAGGACAACAATGCCCAAGAACATGTGATTTATTACCTTAGTAAGGGTCTTATCGACTCTAAAACTAGTTACTGGCATGTTGAGAAACTCGCTCTCGCGGCATTCATTGTCATCCAAAAGTTTCGTCATTACATATTGCTCCGCACCACCACCATCATCGCTGACTCGAACCCCATGTACCACGTCCTGACACGTCAAGTACTTGGGGGCAAGTATTCATGCTGGATCGTGATAATTCAAGAATTCGATCTCCTCTTTGAGAAGGCCAAGTCTAAGAAGTATTTGGTGTTTGTTGAGCTCATCTGTGATCTTCCCCGTGTTGATTTAAGATCTGAGTCCAACGATTCTCTACCAGATGAGTCGTTGTTTCTTATCAGCACGTCTGACCCGTGGTATGGAGATATCACCTTATATCTTCAAACCCAATGGTTCAACCCCCAATTGTCTTGTGACGATCGTCGTCGCATACGCCAAGTACTACTTGATTATTAGCGATACCTTGTACCGACGTGGCGTTGATTTTGTTCTTCGACGTTGTCTAACACATGAAGAGGCTGAACATGTCTTGAATGACTGTCACGCTGGGGCTTGTGGTGGTCATCTCTCTAGGATGGCTTCAACCTAGAAGATACTACGCGCGGTATATTACTGGCCATCCATCTTTAAAGATTGTATTGAGGCCATCAAGCAATGTCCCCCATGCCAACACTTCAAACGAAAAAGTGCTCCCACTCAGCCCCGTTACACCCAGTTATTGCCATGGGCCCCTTCGCAAAATGGGGCATAGATTTCATGCATTGTAAGCCTACCTCAGCCAGGAGGCATGGTTACGTCATAGTAGCCGTGGATTATTTAACTAAATGGACCGAGGCTATGCCTACATACATTGACAACGGAAAAACCATCGCACTCTTCATGTTCAATCATGTTATTTCACGCTTTGGAGTCCCACAAGCCATAGTCACCGACCATGGATCTCACTTTCAGAACCATATGGTAGATGAATTGAGTTCCAGACTGGGTTTTCGTCATGAAAATTCAACCCCTTACTACCCACAATCCAATGGACAAGTAGAGGCCACTAACAAGGTCTCGAAAACCATGATCCAACGCATGGTGGGTATGCATAAGTCAAACTGGCATAATATGCTCTTTTCCGCACTATAGGCATACCGGACCTCCGTTAAGACTACTACCGGATTTACACCATTCCAGATAGTCTACGGATTGGAGGCAGTCCTACCAATAGAGTGCGAGATCCCATCTCTCAAACTCCCAGTCGAACTTCTTCTGAACACCACTATCGAGGAAGAACGCTTCCTCTACCTAGCAAAACTTGATGAGACCCGCCGCGATGCTGCTCTTGCCAATGAGGCGCATAATAAACGCATCAAAGCTTAGTACGATAGGGCTGTTAAAGCTCGTGTCTTCAATGAGGGTGATTTGGTCCTCACATACGACTAAAGGCACGATAAGTTGGGGGCAGGAAATTTTGAGTCCATATGGCATGGACCCTACATAGTGAAGCGTGTTCTGGAGAAGGGAGCCTACAAGCTCGAGGAATACGATGGGATATCTTTGGGAGAACCCCGTAACGGGCTCTACTTGAAGAGGTACTATGCATGAGTCTTTCACACATAAATATCTTGTATATATTGTACATGGCGTGTGTTTTGTATGGTGTGACGCTTTGTTTTCATGTGTCTAGGTCTTGTTTTACTACTTATACCATGTTCTGTCTGCATGTGCAAATGGCAACTGGTTATGGATTTGTGGACGGCGCCAGCCGGCTAACCCGTAACCTTGCTTCGGCAACCTGGGTACTTTATTCTCCCACCGGTGAGCTTATAGCTCAGGAGGAAGTTGTCTAGGATTCACAACCAACAACGCCGCAGAGTATCAGGCGGTGATTGGAACCCTATTTGACGCTCTTTCCTTGGGCACGAACCACATTGTTATCCATATGGATTCACAACTAGTGGTTTCTCATCTTAACCGGATCTATGTTATCCATGACCTCGCTTTACTCCGTCTCTTCCGATGAGTTCGTCTTTTGGAAAGGTCCTTTGAATTTGTTCAATACGTGCATATTCCACGAGACATGAATACAATTGCTAACTCAATGGCCAACTTCATTCTAGATTGGTACATTTTACACACATAACATAATCATAAAATATAAAAACAAACATAACATGTAAATTATCCATTATATAAGCAAACATGTAAACAAGATCTCACTAATCACCAATAGAACACAAGATGTAAAATTGCCAAAAGTGTCTGTGTATATATATATATATATATATATATATATATATATAATCGGTACATAGTACAAAATGGTAGTGCTGGTACAAAAGTATGAAGCATGCTAGCTTTCAGTAAAGGTCAACTCTACAAAATATGAAGCTCGTGAGCTTTCAGTATACACATAAGTAAAACATGTGCCTAATCCCTAGGCTGCGCATGGAAATAGATTACGGCCCTCGCTACTTTCTGGAGCAGCGTGCCGAAACGTACTAATACCCCAACCGTCAGCTTTTGGTAGCGATTTGGTAGCGACGGGGTAAGTCATGGACACCCAGCTCTGGAATGTCCAAGGTCATCCGCTTGAGGTTCTCCTCGACCTCCTATAGCTCCTCGAGAGCGTCACAGACTGCGGGGCCCATATCTGGTGCTCCCCCTCTCTGAACGAGGCGAGAGACTCCAAGCGGTTGCGTTGGACCCACGTTTGCAGGAAAACATGTAAAGGTCATCAACACTACTTCAAAAAAGCATAAATACATAAAATAAAAAACACACAAGCAGTTGTTCTTACCGATGTCGCCCCACTGTGTTCCCTGGGGAAGCACTAAGTCAGGGTCTCCCCGGAAGTCTATACCATTGTACGGGTAATCCTCCACCATGAGGATCTGCCCCCACAACCACATGAAGAAGCCGGTACCAAAACTGATGATGGGACCTCTGCCACCATGGCGAGCCATCACCTCTGCCCATCTGACCATGTGCGGATCCCATGCATCTCGATCCTCGAGGTATACCTATGGCAGCAAGAGTGGCACCCGCTCCAACATGAAAACCACCACCACTGACCCATAGCCAAACTGTTTCAGCGCCTTGCGCTGACACTTGGTCAACTGGTCTCGAAGGTTGGTGAGGAGTCCCTCACACCAATTGAACACAGTAGGAGCCATACACTCCTCGTCATACATCATCTGTGATTTGCTCGCCAGATGAGCAGCTCAGCTTCCAGCTACTCTCACGATGGTAAAGAGAACCCTCCGAAGAGCCCGATCTCGGACATCCTTGATGGGAATCTTCCCACCGGTCATCGGCGTACCTGAAGTACACCATTGCACGATCATGTCCTCTATTGTGTGATAACCATCGCGTGATCCATTCAAGGACACAAGGTTTCCTCCCCGTCACAACCCAGTCAAAAAAAAGATGTCCCCCACATCTATAGTCAGCGTGTGCTCCCCAATCTAAAAATGTTGTTGTACTGGGTCCCAGCACTGGACCATGTATGTCAACAACAGCACTTGGGACCACATCCTCGGCACTCAGAAATACTTGAGTAACCCACAGTTTCTCAACGCAGCAACACATTGTGCATTGTTTTCCGCTTGTATATCATCGAGCTCGTGCTCGCGTTCTCGCCACTCAATAACCATTGTGATCACTCGAAACCTGTCAAAGACAACATTTTAACACCATTAGAACTTGCCCTAATCTCCAAAACATTTTTATTTTGGCTAGGTTTTGAGTTCAAGTTGGAGGTTTGCGCTGACGTAGAACGTCCATTTGGACAGTGCGTCGTCGGCGCCGAACACCCTTTCGGGTTCTGCGTTGGCGTGGATCCTGAAAGGGCAACCTGCGCCGACCCGTGAGCGTAAATCTCCCAACTTAATGGGCCCAAAACCTACCTAAATGCAAGAAAAAACAAATTATAATCTGATAGAAATGTAAAGAGACAAGTTTAGGGTTACCTGTCCCTGACGTCATCCGAAATGATGGATCACAGCTCCAGGAATCGGCGAAAGAAAATCGGCTCCAATTGGAACTTCACACCTCTCCAATTTGGTAAAAAACAATAGTAATTCTTTTTTACTATTTACCACTATTTATATAGAAAAAGAGCATATTCCTTTTCTAAAGAGCATATTCTTTTTCTAATTTGTTCAAAATGTGGGTTATTTTTGCTATAGTTAGATTTATTTTTACCCGGTTAATCGCTTTGATCTAGTTTTGAATATTGCGGGTAAAGTTAAGTACCATTTTGATCCCATTTTTGCGGTCGTGGTCTTTTCATGAATATTTTCAAGTATGAACAACTCGTAGAGCATCTTTTTATCATTATTTCGCTCATTAAATTCAATTATTAATGACACTGAGCTAACTCTTTGTTCTTTCTCGTGCTCGTAAAACAATGAGAATAAGTCATTGAGTTATGGTTTATCACTTTTTTGGGCTCGTTAAACTCCTACGAAAAAGGAACCCCCGGAGTCTCTTTTAAGCTCTTTTCAGGCTCTCTAAATATGAAAAGATCGCCAAGCGAACTTGATGCGTTCACGCTTGTAAAAGTATTTGAATAATCATCTTCCTGGTGATAGTTTACCCCTTTTTCGGACCAGAGGGCACTACTTACGAAAAAGGAATACTCCAGCCAATCATGACTGGAAGATTCCTCTCTCGCATTGTTTTACCCTTCTTTTGGGCGAAGAGGCTAACTTTATGAAAAAGGACCCTTGGAGTCTTCTTTAGTTCTTTTCAGACTCTCTAAACATGAAATGACGCTGATTTTTCCGTCTATGGACTCGTTAAAACTCAACATTGAAGTGCCTGTCATGGGATGAACCCCTCCTATCCCAAGTTCGTAAAACATTTGGGATTGGACTCATCCATGGGATGAGCCATACCGAGCATCTGTTTACCCTCCTCAAGCTCGTTAAAACACAAGTGAGGCACTCATCAGTCATGATGGGGAAAAAGGAAAGATTTTGTGTTACACTCTATTTGCGGAAATGCACAGTCGCTCTTGAACATGGCATTCATTTGCATTTGCATTCAGTACTTGGGTAATCCGTTTGTCTTCGAGTCCTATTGATTTCATGAGTCATGTCACTCCTTTGAGTCATCGAAAGAATGCTTCCATCATCAGTCGCATTGGGTGTCAGTGTTATTGTCATTCTGTCAATACTGCCAAGTCATGCCATTCCCATGTTCAAAAGATATTCATTATTCATCATCTACAGCCAGTACGCCTTCAATCATGTCGGTATACTTTGAGTCAGTCTTGCACATTACTCTACCATCTATCTACACCAAACATCTATTATCAAGTTTCGTGTCAATGATGGGAGATTCATCATGGCCCTCCTTTGACAGATTCATCCTCGTCGACTTCAACACATCATCCGAGGATTGAATCTAGAAACCAATCGAGTATCTTGGACTTGCATGCCTCAATGGTAGGTTACCTCCCTTTCAACATAAGTTTACATCATTGACTCTTGATTGAAATATTTCATCGAGCGTTCGACCGCAAGTCATTTATTCACGCTTGATGATATGTACTATGATACCTTGGCGATCATCGATATTAATGGTGATTTCCCTCGCACTTGTTAACAGTATACATCAATGACCGGTAATCAAGTGGTTTCTACCATGTTCAACTCCAAAAAATTGTAATCACATGGATAGATTCGTATCATTGCGGGTTCGGCTTGAAGACCATGGGGAGGTCATATTTTACCCAGGTTGTGATGGAGATTGTTTGATTCATATTACACAGATCCACCTTGTATTGGTCATGGCTGTGTTATCATCTCATCATGGATCTACGATTGTGTCTAGTAGCCATGATTGTGTTTAGTCGGTCTTTACTACCATGGATCTGCATTATATTGGTCGATAGCCATGTTATGAGTCATGTGAGACTAGTGTCTCAAAGTCAGTTGTACTACAACAACATCTTCCAGCAAACAAGTCCTTGCCATCCTTCTTTCAAACCATTTCACCTATCTCATTTCACCAGCTTCATGCTTTGGGGGGCATTTTGTTATGCCTAAATCTCATCACCATGACCCTTATGTCAACTCAGTGTCCTAATCCCTAAAGTCTCCATGACCAAGAAGCACCTTTGAGTAAGTTGTAATCCCTCTTCCACCAGTTTTGGGTAGCTTGGCGCAGGTTGCCAACATGCAATAGGCGCATGAATATGCCCGGCACAGGTTGCCAACACGCAACAGGTGCATGACTATGCCGACGCAGGTTTCCAACATGCAACAGGCACATGACTATGCTCGGTGCAGGTTGTCATCTAGTAGAGTGCGTCGGCGGTGCCAGATGCCCTCATGTAGACTGCGCTTCCCTCTTCTGGTGCTTGTTATCGTCATGCAGCATGCGCCGAAGTTGGTTAAATAGATAAAATAGAACCTTTGAGCGAAATATCGAGGTTGGGTGATGTGGATCTCTATCCCTAACTTATTGGTGAGCTGTCCTACAGTTCCCTAACCCTTTGGGAGGATCCCTTAACCATCTCCCCATGATCCTCAACCTACTCTATCCACTTGGTCCTATATAAACAAAATTCCTCTCCATTCCAAAAAGGAGGAAGTCTATAGCATTTACATGCTGGTGAAATTAGATTGGGAGATCCCTATCCATCTTTGGGAGACTCATACTTCCTTTGGAGGCTTTGGCTTGGCTTGTTGGAGGAGGATTGCAGCATTAAGGCTTGGGTTGTAATCATCTCTCTACTTTGTATTTTCCCTTTTAATACAGTAATACAAACTCTTTCCATAAATATTATTGTGTTAATAATGTTTATAGTTTACCTCCTTAACTGTTTACTTAGATCATTTAGTTTTTAGATGTGTTTTACTGCTTGTCTTGCTTCCATATGTTTTGACAGGTCTTGCAGGTAAAGATCTGACGACCGTGGAACTTGGAGCAACATCAAGGAGAAGATCTACAGATTCAAAGGTAAGACATATAATAACTCGATCTCTAACTAGATCTAGGAAAGTAGTCTTGTATTCTATCTCTATTTGTTCTAGATTCACATTGAACTAGGAAGATTTGGCTCGCGTCCACTCGAGGAGATTGTCCATCAAACACACCCCTTATACGAAGAGTGTGAAATATAGGAACTATAGATATTGTAACAATGACACCTCCCTGTGTACCCTCAGGAGTCTGCTCCTCCTCTGCTATGTACAGTGCCTCTCCCTGCTCCTGGTCCTGATCATACTCATCCTCTCCACTGTCGGAGTATACCTCTGTGTAGTGAGCCTTTCCCTTCCCTGAACACCTGTGACCTGATACCCATGGCTCTTGACAGTTGAAACACGGTTTCTTTCTTCTAAGGTCCTAGCGGGTATCATTATCCATCCACTCTTTCTTGGGCCTTTCTCTTTGGAAGGGTATCCTTTCCTTATCTTTTATAGGAAAATTGGTTCTGGGAGGAAACTTATTTTTTGGAACGGAATCCAGTAAATATATGGTACGACTGATGGCATTAGACAGGGTGGTGGGTCTATAAGCCTTAACCCATCCAGGTAAGGGTTCTATGAGAGCCTCGATGAACAACATAATTTACTTGCTCTCTGAAATATCTGTCACCATGACTACTACCCTTTGGAACTCATATATGAATGATTCTAAACTACCTGTCTACTTGAGCTGTGCTAGCTCTCTTAAATGTACCTCGGGGTCTATCAAAGCGCTCAATGAGACTTTGTGTAAAATATGTATAAGAGGTGATGGTATTGTGACCCAATGTCATTATCCCATGGTACCACCACTCATGGGCTTCCCCGTCCAAATACAAGGTAGCCAACTTAATGGCATCTGTATCCATCATGGGGTTGAGTTGGAAGTAAGTGTCCAACTTTTGTACCCAATTCTGCGCTGGTCCACTACGGGTCCCAGCAAAGGTTGGAATAGTTAGTTTCCCTACTGTGCATTGTAATTCATAGTTTTGGTTCAAATCCCTATTATAAGCTCTCGGTTTGTTCTTACTCTTAAAATGACAAAAATCTATAAAGGTCATGGCTGACTGGAAGTCATCTCCCAGTGCTCTGTACTCTCATAAGTATGCCCCCATTGGTTCTTCTGGCTCTACCTGTATTATTGGCACTGTTGTTGAGCTATCCTATAACTGTGGCATGGTAGGTCTAGAGGGCCTATTGTAGAGATGAAGGTGACTTTGCATATTAGTATGTAATTGTTCCCCACTACTACTTATGGATACCCAGTCACTCTTAGGGAATAAAGGACTGTGTGGGGTGGGCCCTGATTTATTTGCCAATTTGTTGATGATAATCAACATTTCTTTATGTCCCAAAGTCAGTTCCTTTAAAGCATAAAGGAGGCTAGTGAAAGCCATTTTATCATCATCTGCCATTGTTTCTTTACCTTTACCTTTTCCAAACTAAGTTTTTGTATCTCCCAGTTCTATATTCTCTAAATCCTCTTATTCTCTTCTTCCACTATTCCTAAACCTCTACCTCCTGTAAGTAATATTGTGTGGGTCCTCTGTATTCATTTACTGTTCACAACTGCATGCTCCCACAACTAGCGAGGAACATGCTCTGATACAACTGTAATATTCCAACTGATATTTTGTGGTCTTTGTAATTCTTTGATGTAGTTTCTGGCTTGTTTAAAGTCTTGTAATTCAATACTATGATGAAATATGAATGCAAGCATCGTTCTAAGATCGCTTGATCATGCATGCATGTGCAAGGGTTTTCCAAAAAACCCTAAATAACCCAAATATTCAGAAATGCTATAAAGTAGGGATAACAAGGATGCATGTACATACCAATAGCTGAAGTGGTGGACGCAGATCAATATGAAACCAACATGCAAGATATGTGCCAAAGATTGAGCGAGATGTGAAGGGATCTTCCTCCAATAATGTGCCCTTGTAATAAATGCACCTCTCAAGTCTTCTAAATGAGTGAATAAGTGTTGTACTGATGTGAGATGACTCTAGGAGTGGTGCACTAGGGTTAAGATCACCCTTTGATCACTTTGGAAGATGCATGCAAGCCATGCACCAACTCCAAAGCCTAAAGTGTAAACCTCCTCAAGGGAAAGTCGCCCATGCAAGAGAAGGCACCCTTTTGATAGTAGTTTTGATGATAACTTGCTCCTGGATCCGAATTTGAAGCCTGTATTCAACATCTAGGCTAATAAGGGTGCTCTCAGAAGGAGGCAGATAGATTCCACTGCCGAAATACACTTGATGGTTGAGTAGTGTGCCCTCAACCCAAAATTGGCTCTCTGAGCTCTCCAAGTCGAATTCTCAAATCAATAAATCAATAAGCAGGCCTTACTCATTCACTTTACCTTTCTTTTATAACTTTGACATGGAATCACCTAAATTTTGCATGACTAGGTCACTTTTCTCTTCTAATTTCCAGTTGACTTGCATGCATTGCTTTCTGTGTGTATGAAATATTAATAAGGGCGTTTCAATGCATGCAACATGAAATATGGCCCACATGTAATGCATGCAGGTGGACCCTAGTTCCCGTGGCCCTCATTTACCTACGGATGATCGAATAACCATGATTAAAATCTTCTTATGGTATAAATTGAATCAATCCTCAATCAATTCCTTGAATGTCAGTACCCACTCGAACCTATGGGAATTAGATAGGTTAGCAGGATGGTCCTCTGTGCTTAAGCAGAAGATGACATTACAACAAATATGCTATGACATTTACCAAGAAACTAATTTTGCATAAGAAGAAACATTGATGAAAACACATAGATAATATACAACATGAAAACACAAGAGAGAGTTGTGGAAGAAGGATACCATTAAGATTAACCATTACATGCAATGGGACCAGTTTTGGTACCTCTCCTTCCTAATTCTAACTCTCTCCCTACTACCTTTTTTATAATGTGTCTTGTTGACAATGTCAACTTTGAATATCTAACTCCATTAATTACATGTCCATCATGCTCCCTTTTTACATTTAATAAAATATGGCTTTTTGACTCTCACATCCGATTATAGATTATAAGACCCCTAAGATTCAGATCAACAAAGTTGGATGTGGGCACTTGGGTCTACCTTAGAAGCAAGGGATTTGCAAGAGTATGGAAAGAGTCATATATATAGGATGACACCTCATTACGCTAAGGCATTTATTATTCATGCATTGATCATTCACATGAGTGGAATGTTGCTATATGATTTGTGCTATGTTAGGGTTTGGCATACTAGGGAAAATTCTCATTAACTTAGTGAACAAGGCAGAAGTGAACAAGACCTACAAGATCCAGGCTTGTGAAATATTCAGGGGTTGGATTATGCAAGTTTGTTTGATAGTAAGAAAAAGGTTACTTGTATCTTTTTCCTTGTGTAAATAGAGTTGCAAACATGAGGCTCCAACTCCCTTGTTGTATTTTGTAAACATTCTTCATCTAATAAATTTTAAGGCATTCGCCTTGGATGTTGTATGTACATGTGCATGTGGATTATGGCTTGTTTATTGGGATGAATGTTGTTTTATTTCTTGTGATGATTTATGTTGGTTAACTGTTGACATTGGCTACGTGTTGAATATTGTTAATTATAAGTATTATTAGGATGTTTTAAACGTTGTGATTGGACACATGCCGAACTGTTGAATGAACATTGTTAGTAGGAATTGGTTACATTTGACTGATTGTAGTATGAAGTGAAGTTATGGCCAAACCATAGGCATAGGCTAGTTGTAGTAGGCACAAGCTGGCTAAGCCCCTACGGTCAAGGAAAGGCAGTGTTGCACGACCTTAGGTGCTAAAGTGAAGAAAACGCTTAGGTAGACTATAGGTCCGTGATAGGTAATGTGTATTATTATTAATGGAATAATTTTTAATTTTATTTTTTGGCATTCAACAAGAGGGAAGGTGAGCAACAAGCATACTTACATTACAATGAATAAAATATTATGCTAGTAGGAGGCACCACTCCTCGTGGATTTCCCCATTTGCATAAAAATCATGATATATTGGATTTTATGTTTTATTGTGGACCACTTCTCTTAGCTAGTGTAGGATAGTAATTTTGTATAGAGATGCATTTTTGTCATAGAAACAATTCCAAGATGCACAAATGTTAAGCGCCATAATTTACTAAAGGAAGTCACCTGAAAGTGGTGTTGTGGAGTACATCTAGTGATATATTTTGTTATTTTATTGTTTGCATAGATAGTGGGGAGAAAGCAGAGCAACAATCATACTCACGACACAACTAATGAGGAACCACTCATTTATGGTTTCCCCCATTGATGTAAGATCTGTAATATTCGTATCTGGATATTCTCATGTTGTGATTGTGTCTGAATCACAATAAGACTATTCAAGTGAATAGTCAACCGATAGAAATACACTTGATGGTTTTGGGTTTCCCAGGATAAAATCTTTGTGTCTCTTTGTTTTTGTACATGGTTATTCTTTCATTGATCTTTATTTGTTTCCGCTACAAATAATTGAAATTATACTACTATTATAAAACTCTAACAAAAAAACCATCTCTATCTATCTATCTATCTATCTATAAGACACCATTGCCTTCTTGCATAGATAAGTGAATGTAGGAGATGCATCAACATCAATCAATTAAATTTCTTTGCATTTAACATCTTTTTTAAAGATGCGTGTTAAAAAAACCTCCTCAAATACATGAATTCTTGTTGTATATGAATAATTTACACATAGCAAAGAGAGGTCATGTGACATCCAGAAGTATTAAGTCTTTAACCCTAAATATGCAACCGAAATATTAGAACCTGATTGCATTTTAACCTAACGATTATAAAGCAAGTTCTAGTCGTAACAAAGAGATAATTAACATTCTAGACAATGATAAGTCAAAATCAACTAACATTGATAGCTACTGTGTTCTTAAACAAATAAACTTTTAAAATTCCCAACTTTCAATTTATGCCTCTTACAGGTTATCTAATTTAATTAAAAGCATGCAATTTGACAAATAAAATGTTTTTGCATTGAGAGTATCGAGGTGATGCAACCCAATATGGGGAGATGATGTCATATACATATGTACATCTTCGTCAACAAAAATAAATAAATAAAACTATTCAACAACATATGCCGACTCAATTTTAAATTTCATAGAAAGTTAAAAAATTAAAATCAACATAGATTCATCTTAAAATTGGATCTATCAAGCACTTAAAAAGATCAAAATTTATCGACTTGCAAATTTTTAATTATATAACATGAAGAAATTAATACATACTATATAATTAAATGAGACAAATTTATACTTGATAAAATTTAATCCTTGATAAATTTTTCCAGCGAAAAAAAATCTACTATTGATATTCAAGATTGGATCAAATAGTACAAAGATGTGCTTGTTTTGCTGTCGAAACAGTTACAACAAAAATATACAAAAATAGGAGTCCATGAGACCATCACCATAATCCAGCCATCCAAGAACATGACAGTTCAGCTGAGAGCACTTCTCCACTATGAAAATTAACCCATTACAAAAAAGCAAATATGCTCCCTAACAGCAATGACAAAAAAAGTCAAAAAGACAGATGCCTGTAACCAACAGACAATATTAAAATACTGAGGAAGCAACATCCAGATTCAGTCAAAAAAGAAAAGAGAACCACTATCCAGGACACTATTGTCCCACCATTCCTCCCATAACAAAAGACCTTCAGAGCCAGAAAGTGCTTGTTTCGATAACTTATCTGCTAGAGAATTATGATCTCTAAAGATGTGCTCAAAGATAATGTTTTGCTGCTTGGAAATTTCATGTTGAGTCCTAATGGCCCAATAAATCTACATGTATATTAAAAATATAGAAATTGAAAAACATAAAAAATAACGATAACATACATACACATACCTGAACCCTCATAATAAATAAAAATATAAAATTATATTAAAGGTATATATTTAAATTATACTTAGCTTATGCGACAAAATTAAAAAAAAGCATCGACTGAAGTAAAGTCTTGACTCAAATTAGAAAGACTCCAGCCTATTATAATACTAGCACAACCACTTAACTTGTGCTTGGCAAACATTGATAGATTACAAACTAAGTGACTCAAATAAGTTACTTGTTCTTCATGTTAGTTACACGAACTACCTATTAAATCTAGGAAAAGCATAGGATGCATAACATAATGATGCATGAAAAATAAAAAAGCTTTGCCTCCATCGAGATTACATGTTATTATGTTATTGATTTTTTTATTATTATTGGTTAATAAATCGGTATATTTTATGTTGAAAAATAGTTATATCCTGAAGATATCTATTTTAACAAATCATTGCCCTTTGCTTCCCTCGTTGATTTGGTATTTAGCGAAAATTCAGATCTTTGGCATGGGAAATGTGAAGGCATGTGTAAAGATAAGTAAAAATTTTGGCGCATGGGCATTTGCAAGGGCGTGTTGGCTCTTGAACCCCCGGGCCCCGACCCCATCCTTGCAGCGCCTTCCTATACACTTGGGCGCCAGTTGATTTACCTGCATGAAAAGAAGGGCGTGTTGGCTCTTCAAAAACTGAAATAGAATTTGTGTAGAAACATAGATGCATTTGGTATATGGAGAAACTGGCGAGAGTGGATTGGTTATAATGATTAATGATAATGAGTAATGGAAAGGCAAGTAAAAAGACATTTTTTGGGAAAGGGAGAGTAAAGTAAAATTCTGTACATTCCCACGTGTGGTCGTACGTAATTTTGGTTGGTACAAAAATCGCTGTCAAATGTTAAATTGATTGGTGAATGAATCATATTTTATTCATCTCACTGACACTCGTTACATTATATTTTGACACTCACTACATAATCTTTTGGAAGATAGTGAGCGGCAAACGGTGGAAAAAATAAATGATCGACGCTTCTCTGGATTGTGATTGTAATGTGTAATTACATACACAGGGGTTGGGGTAGGGGTGATAACTATTCATTAAGCAGAAACAGCATCATCAAGGGTTTGATCGCCCTTGGAACATCCGACGAATTAAGGACGTTACCGACTTGTGAATGTCGAGGTAATGTCATCGCCCTTCTCGCTGTACCTTCAATTATTTCCCCCCTGCATTCTGAGCTTCATTTTGCTTTATTTCGGGGTGAAATCAGTTATGTCGTCCGGTGATGCAAACGATTCTTGCGGCAGTTACATGATGTTTTGTAGTATGACTTCGTATTTTCATCAAAGCGCATTAATTAGACTTTTGACGGATTCGCAAATTCTGGAAAGATGTTCCACATTTTTCAACCAATTCTCGCACGAACAATGCTTGTTTGGGCGAACTTTTGATGGATTCTTCTTTTTCCTTAATAGCCCTTTGTACCCGGGGTTATAAATCTTAATCTGAAGCTTTGTTACGGGGTTGGATTCTTGCTCCTTTTTGATTTGGTTTACGATAGAATAGATTTTAGCAGTAGGTGCAGAAAATTTGTGCATAGAAATCATAAAGATGTTAAGTAAAGGTCTATCGGAGACTCTTATTGTAAGATATTTAAAGCAACTCCCTGTTTCGAAAACTTAATTCATAAAATATTCTCTCTGCCAGGCACTGCAGGAATCATTCATACAGCACTGCATAATCATCTTTAATGAACTTTGTCATTAGCAATGTCTGCAAATGCAAAAAAATGTAAGTTGCTTTGTCATAGATTACCTGCTCTTGTGGAAGTGGCCCCGAAACTCATTTACGGAGCAATGGTACAACTGCAGAGTCAATTTAAAGAAAGATCCAATAGTACTTTGATGCTGAATTCATCTATGGTATTGTAATTATCCTGGACGTATTTTAAGGCTGGGGTTTCATCGTCTCCTCTCATCCACATTCTAGTTGTAATCTGAGTACTGCTGCTCCATCTTTTACAAGGTGTACCTTGAGCTTCTTCAACTACTTGTGTGAAATTAGGTTTTAACAATCCTGTATCAAATCGGTCAATATGTCATAGTGTGACAAGCAATCACATTTGGATCTCCACTATCAGTTGTCTTCCAGTTCCACCTAAATTTATTTATCACTCCCACAACATAAGTCCCCCATATTGAACTAGCTCGGTGGGTTAGCTTGTGTGGTGGAGTGCTGTGAATTGCAAGTAGGAGGTCATGGTGTCAAGCCCCCGGGTTGGCTGCCTCTGTGAATATTGTGGGCCTTACTTGATGTCCCCATTGAGTAAGGTTGCCAATACTGCAACTGAATGATTTACTCCAGGTACCATCTTCGAAATGAGAGGAGGTGCCCATAGAGTTTCTTGTGATGTGTATTTAGTCAAAAAATGCCCTCCATATTGAACTAATAGCAGGCCACACAATTCACCTATTATAGTTGACTTGGGTTGTTCTCAAATTTCAATAGTAATCCTTGTGATTTTAGTTAAAGTTTGCTTATGGTTTCTGTAGTCAACACTGTGATGATAAATCCAGTATCCGTGTATTGAGGGATGCATGATAAACAACATCAACG
Source organism: Larix kaempferi (assembly GCA_027924585.1). Taxonomy (NCBI): domain Eukaryota; kingdom Viridiplantae; phylum Streptophyta; class Pinopsida; order Pinales; family Pinaceae; genus Larix; species Larix kaempferi. Next base: position 1,803,637 of record BSBM01000430.1, on the reverse strand, counting down.
ATGTGTCAAACTACGACTCAAATGTGAAGGATGAACTCCTATTTGTGATATTTGTGAATACATTATAATATGTGAATGAAGTAGACAATGTATAAAAGTCTACGTATGATCAAAGATGAGGACAACTAGAGAAATTAGGGATGAGGATCTCATAAAATCTAATTGATTGATTCATGGAGATATTGTTGGAGATAGTTATGGAGATGGTTGAACTAAATATCTTAAATATGACATAATTGGTATGGTCACCTATTGTACAGTACAAACACACACGGGAATGGTTTGATTGAATGATCCACGTGTCTTTTGTTCATATGTCTTTGAGTTGATTTGCTGTTGAATCTTATTCCCAACATTTGGTATTAGAGCTTTGGTGTCAAAAGTCATTTTCAGATTGTCTCAAGTTTGGAGGCATGGAGATGTAGCTGAAAATCGTGGATAAGAGTTGCTGCCAGGGTAGAGTTGTTGGAAAGCCATCTAAGTAAAATTTATCAATGCTACTTCAGGTAAGGCCTGATCTATTGCAGAAGGATTGTTAAAACTAAATCCTTGGGGTTGTGTGATAAATACGTAGTATTTTTGGTTTTATTTGTCCATGAATCTTTCCTATGGTGGAGAGAGGCTCGACTATGCTATGTGATGAGTTTGTTAGAGACATGGGTCTACAAAAGAATTGAGATTTGTTAGTGTAGGGAGCATAGAGAGTAGGAAACCTGGACTCACTAACCATTTAATGAGAAAGGAGATTACATATGTTATGGGAGTGTTATGCCTGCAACTACGCTCCCCATAATCTCCTAGGGGATGTTGAATTCCCCTCCCTAAATTTTTACTTTTCCTTGGGCCAATTTTGGTTTCTCTTCACAACTTCACTAGCATTGATCAAGGCTTGATCCATAAACTAACACTGAGAAGAAGATCTCCCCTTTAAGAAAAGTTAGGCATGATCTGCTCTCTTCTTTTAAGAAAATTTGGCCAAGTATAAAAGGTGTTTTGGTGAAAATGTGAGTTTTACGCCGACACGTTGCAGCGAGAAACTCAGTTTCTCGGTGAAATGTGTGGCGAGAAGTTTGAGAGAGCGTCAATCACTCCGACAAAAGTTTTGCAGCGAAAATCTTAGAAACACGGCGACCGTTGTGGCGGAAACGTGAGTTTTTGTCGACCACCTTGGCAGATTCTCTGCGGTGGAAACTTGACTTTTTCGCCGACCTTTTGGCAGACTGCCCGTGACAAACATTTACAGAAACCGCTGATTGTTGCGAAAAAAAACTAGAGATCCCGTCGATCATCCTTGCAGATTGTCTCGGCAAGAAAGTGAAAATGGCGTCGACCTTTACAGTGAGAACCTTGGAATTACGCTGACCATTTCCTCAACTGCGCAACAAAATGTGACTTATCTGTCGCCACGGGTAGTGAGAAAGTCAGTTTCCTACCACGTATCGCTTACTCGCTTCACAAGAAAAGTGAGGATCCCACTTCATCGTATCATTTTTAGAAAAGTTGAGAAGTCATCGATGGACTTTCATGTGAAAGCTACCCGTATAGTTACCTATAAAAGGAAAACCCTCCTTACCGAGTTTTCATTTACTTCCTACGTGCAACAGAGTGATACTATAAGTAGAGGAGCAAGCCAACTGGCCTAGGAAAGGAGAAATCGCGGGCCATGCATTTTCATCTCACTTTCAATCAGTCCCATCTGAGGTAGGTTTCTCTCTTCGAGCCTCGATTGTACTTATCATATGAATCTAATGGAACTTTCATTTACCCCTCTCGCAAATGAAGATAGGATGACAAGAGAGGGCTCTCGCAGCTGTTGTCGGTTAAGATTTGAATCTGTATCTAGCCGTGGAAGCCTTTAGGGCAAAACCTCAGATGTGTCCATTGCAAAATTAGTCGCCGAAAACCCTAGGGGCCCTGTTCGAAGTTTCCCTCTTTTTCCCCGAGCAATATAGCAAGCACGACATCTTGGGAGAAAGACTTACACTAATTTTCAGAAGCGTTGGGTCTTCCCTTCTCCTCTTTGGAACTTAAGCATTTGAACTCGTACCTCCCACCAACATAAACTGTGACAACTTGCTATCATCTCAAATCCCCAAGCTAAGCACATAAAACCGACCAACGAACATGAAACACCCTATCAAGAATTTGCGTTAAATAATTAAACTTGGGTATAATCAAATAAATATTTCATGATTAACTGTGCATCTTGGAGGGAAGTTGTGCATCAAAATTTATTCAAATCCTCTTATGTGTTTATGCTTTCTGTCAATTAACCTAGGTATTGAGTTTTGGATGAAAAGCATGAATAGCAGTCCTATATTTATAACAACTCTGGTGGTCCTATCCCTGCATTTTTGACAGTAGCTATTTTTAACGAGGATATTGTTTAAGGCAACCATGACCGGAGATGGGAACAAAGTTTTGATTCTGGGTGCTTGTTTGCTTTCATCTCTAAATTTCATAGTTTGCCTTTCATAGAACATGTTGTTTCTAATGTCTCACAGGATTGTCCTATGTCTCACTGTAGAATTGGGCAGTAGTCCAAAGCTATTCAAGAAGTATCATCAGGTGACGAAATGGCATAGGAAACAGGTACCCCAATTCTCTTACTTTAGTATGATGATACCAAAACCACCTTGTCGTCAAAACCTGAATATTGTTGGGGTGAAATATATCAGTTGTTTATGGCGAAAGAGTATCGTGTATTCTGTGTAGAAAACCAAAAAGAGATACTAGTATATCAGAATATCAAAAGGTCAGGATTGCATAAGGCAACAACTAGATCGAAAGTCTTCTCTTGTGCCGAAGTAATATGATGGCTTCTTCCCCACATAGATGCCAAAAGACGTGTTATCACATCCATGTTAGCTGGAGCTACCATGCTGCAGATTGTGTGGTCAGGGACCATACTACTTTTTTTTTCCAGATCAGAGATCAGATGGCTTTAGAGGGGGCATCTATTGTATTGAGATTGCCCAGAGCAGAGATATCAGAGGGCACAAATTGTACTATGATGGTCCAGAGCTACCACAGAGCAGTGAATACAGGGTCCCCCTTCCTTGCCTTGCTTTGCACGACCCCATTGAGAGGGTTACTTAGCCATATTGTGATGAGAGCATTACAGAGTTCAGCCGGTTTGCCACTTATTGCCCGGATTCAGCAAAGGTTCAGCTTCAGATTCAACTTCAGCAGTAGGTATATGGTATGGCAGGTATAGCTTTATGGATTATTGCTCATGTTGTTTGCTTTGAGACTTGTTTATTTATGATAGTACATGGAATTGACGTATGATGTTTGATGTGGTGATCTCGGTTTTCATTATGATAGTGATGGCCCTTGGTGATGTCAGTCCACCTTTTTCAGTAGACTCCTGTCTATGCACACTGGTTCATGTCCCCATTATTGGTATAGACTTGGTCATTACTCCTTCTAGGAAGCTAACATTGGTTCCACCTGTCACTTCCTTCCACCCATCCGACTCATCCATTTTTGGTTTTTCCTGACTTGGACTTTGATATGTGGCCTGGAGGATCCTTCCCCATTGACTCCTGAGTATGCCATGACTCGTCTCTTGTGCCTCGGCTCTTTAGTGTGTGAGATGCATTCTCAAACCTGGGATTTGCTCCTGTCGGTTGCCCCCGATGTTGCAATGCAGTATAGGATTGTGTAGACTCACCGGGTGTTCCCCATTAGTCATCGAAGCATGCTCACTTGCCCCCTTTACTTTGTAGTATTAGCACCTTGTTATATCTTTTGAGATATGTATGAAGCCGAAAGGGCTATGAAATGTAAATGAAGCCAAAAAAGGCTATCCGAATGTAAATCAAGCCAAAAAGGCTAAGTATGAAAGTGAAATGTAAAGTCCAAGAATGTGTTTTTTAACCCACATGGACACAGGCCAGCCATATATATCAGAGCATTGTATAGGTCATTTCCTCACCTAGTCTTGCGGGGCAAGGAGGTGAGATGGAGTAAGGGACAACTATGCGAATTGTCCCCTAGAGTCTCAAGTTACGGTTTGCCGGACACCCAATCATGGCGGCTCTAGAAAAGATCCTCACGGAGTCTTCTGAAGGCACAAATGTGAGTTGCAAGGTGTGTGTTAGATGATTAGTGGTGGTTTCCCTGCACCATACCCATTTGTGAGGCACCGCCCTTCCCTTGTGTTATCATGGTATGATTATGTCAGTGGGCCCTGCTTTCCCCGTTTATCCAAAGGGTCACATGGTCTTGGTCCTTGTCTTTCCCCCGTCCTTCACCTCGTTATCCACTTCACCCAAAGTCAGCTAAGTGACTGAGTCTATAAGTTTTGCATAGCAGTTTTGAGTCTTTGTTGGAGGTGGTGGGCCCACCTCACCTGAGGCATATTTTATTGAGATATTATTTATTTTTGATCACCATGTCAGCATTATATGTTTTAAGTAATATACTAACATAAATAAGGAAGCCTTGGCGCTTCATGTTGCTTACAGGTTTCAGCCATTGCTATTTTGACCAATTTGACTTGGTCAAACTAGGTTGACCAGGCCAAAAATGGGCCCCAAAAAAGTTGCAACCAAAACTTTGATTTTGGTCATTTATCATGTATTGGGGTCCCATATGCGCCTCCAAGTGTCAGATTCAGATTATTAAGATTTTTAATTATTATTGGCCACTAGGGGCCTGTTTTAATTAAAAATCTTTGATCTTGAGCATACAGTGGTAAACTGTTGGATCGTGGTCGTTCCAGTGACCATGTCTAGTATATTTGGTGTCTACGATCACGATGTAGCAGATGGTTCGTCGATCCGGGCAATATAAGTGGGTCAAAAGCGCAAAATACATCTTCAGAAATAAAACCAACAATTAATTAAATATGGAAAATCAAATTTGGCTAAGTTAACTATTGAAATGGTAACTGCAATGGTTGGTAAAGGTAAGGGGGTCCCCTAATGTCATTTTTGCTATGTTTGGACACTTAACATTTGGTGTGGGGCTCTCCATTTTGCCCAACTTCACTCATGGGACGAATTGGCCCATACTTGGGCATTTTTCACTATGTAAAACTTCATATTTTGCAAAAATAATGTAATGAAACTTTGGTTAAGTGATCTAGGGGGCTAAAACAACCCAAAGGAACCCCCTAGACACTCATTTACATGTTGTGAGGGCCCTATGAGTGGCCCCTCTCTTCCCTTGGGCGCATGAGGGTAAATTCGCCCCCCCTTTCTAGAGCTCTCCTCCACCATTCGATTTGGCATTGAGAGAGATGATTTCAGGCATCGATTTTGGAGGGAGTTAGGTTTGAGTGTGAGCATTCTCAATAAGAGAAGAGACTCACCCATTTGTAGCTCCTCTTGGCATTTTGATACTTGAGACTAAGTTATAGAGACACATTTCTCCCGATTTTCTTGAGTGATGGTGTTTATTGTGTGATGTATTGATTATTAGCTAGCACCCATTGCATTTTTGAGTTGATTAGTGATTTTTCTATCCATCTAGAGCTAGTTCGATTTGCAGGTTCGCTGGCCATTTGGAGAGGCGCAATTCTTGGGGTTTGCAGCTCCACACTTGCTCCAATCTCCGGAAAATTAACAAGGGAAGTGTTATTTACATTTGTATTTCATTTTCCTTCATCATTTGTCGGTTATTTGCTATGTTAACTCGTAGTTTGCTGCAGAATTTGATTTTATCTCTTTGTGGCAGGTTGCTAGGGCGCACTTGGTCTCCAGTTTGCTTCAAGTGCTCAAGGAAAATCGCTAGTTGCTTAGCATTTGGTCTTTCGGAGTTAGTCTTCATACAACACACATTATTTCACCGCCATTTCAGGTATGTTTCTATGCTTGTTTCTCTTAGCTCATTTTCATTATGAATGTTAAGCTGGAAAATACGAAAAATAAACCTTGAAACTAAAAAATACGAAAATTTCACCGTTAAAAACTCGTTTTCTTTACAAATTCGCTTCAAACATAATTTTCAGAGTCCACTCACAAAATTTCACATCATTCCGACTCCATTTGCCCTTCCCCATAGGCACTAGTCATTTTCTGATTGCGCCCTCCTTGGGCAGCTTGCTCAATCACACAGCTAGGGTCTTTTCCTGGGTTTTGGGTGTGCTTGATTCTTGTTTTAATTGCCATTTCAATGTCAGAAATCAAGTTATCATTTGCTAGAAGTGTTTTAAAACGTTAATTTGTTGTGGTCCTAGGTCCATCAAGTCATTTAATCAATCCCTTCCTTAGGCAGAATTTGCATAATTCTATCACTTTTAGTTTGTTTTGCATCCTTAGCTGATTTTCCAGCCATATAATTGTTGATCTAATTCATCTTTTCTATCACACTTGAGAGTTGGTCACCTTCTATACTACTCTTGTTTTACTTTGGTGTCCAATCTTTGGCTGGAATCGAGCTTAGGGTCCATTCGACACTCATGTCTTGTTTGCATATGTTTATCTTTTTGGGATTTGGGTGTCTATTTTTGATCCTCAACCATCACTGGTTGAGCGGGGTCTCCCCCCTGACTTGGTTACTTGCCTTGTCTGAAGTGACAAACGCCTCGTCTAGTGTGACGACCGTTCTTTGAACGGTGGACTTGGCGTTTGCTGGTTTCACCTACTTGGTTGCTTGCCTCTACCATCTCAGACGGGATATCTTTAGTAACAGCTAGAGTCTGTGTGATAACATTTTTGGCGTCGTTGCCAGGGAGGTAGAGGCTTACCCCGTGGTTTTTGAGTTTGAGTCTTTTTGCCTTTTTCTTTTTCATCATCTCATTCATACTTAAACTCTGTTGGCTGATTTTCGTTTACATAATTTATTACAACCATCATCATTTTGTTTCACTCTCCACTCTCCTCACGACATCTCACCTTCGGTGAACAAGGTTCCTTGTTCAGCCCGCTGCTCCATTGGAGGCCGAACCCATCATTACAACCTCCGTAGCTCAGATCATTTTGACACTTTACATGAGACTCCATTGGGAACTCTTAAATTGATAAATCAGAATGGACCCAGATGTTCTCCTTGGCCTCTCAGAAGCCATAAAAGAATTAAATGAACGTGTGAATAGGTCTGAAAGGAGACAAGAGGAAATAAATGATTGGGATGCCCAATTTCAGTATGGGGATGAGTATGAGTATGATTATGGGTATGAACCTGAATATCAAGATTTTTGCGATACCCGCGATGCTCCTCATCTCTCTAATGGAATCTTTGTCCTATCCACCCCTAATAGATTGATAAGTCAACCTGAATCTAGATGTCAATCCCAACCAAGGATTTATAGCCAAAATGGTCGGTCGAATCATCATGTTAACCAAATTAGACATCCAACTCGAGCCCCAAGTAGAATGGACAAAATATCTGTAGTGAAAGCGAAACCTTCTCCATTTGACTTCTCAGAGATATATGGGGCACCTCATCCTATGCCAAATGAATACACTGAAAGGTTGCCTCGGTTTTATGGAAACAATTATATAGCTATTGAAAAACATTTGCAAATGCTTTGGGATCATATGGAAGTTAGAGGGGTTGATGACGAGGATGTTTATATGCGAGCCCTAGGTGAATCCTTAGGTGGGGTAGCTGGGTTATGGTTTGACAATTTAGCATCGAGATCCATCACTGGGTATGACATGTTCACGAGGTTGCTAATAGATGAATGGGGTGAGAACATTGATGAGTCTTTGGAATATCAATCTAACACTGATTGTGTCATGGATGATGATTATATTGATGATCTGCTTTCTTGATTGGATCATTCCTCTCCTGAGATGTTCCAAATTATGAGTGTGCCTACAATCCATAGGAATGTTACAAAGTATTTTGAGAATAATGCTTCAAAATCTCGTGCGGAAGTTAAAAGAAACATCAATCGAATCATACGAGATACTTTGTTATCATTGCCTAAGGCGGTTGCAGGCCGAATTCTGGATCTAATTCACCTTTCCATTGGTGACTCTAGTAAAGCATCACCAGAAGAGCAACTTCACAATCATCACGAGGGTGACAATCGTCGTAATCAATGTTCAAACAATCCAAATTTTGACTCAGATTTTAATCATCTCTCTGAAGAGGAGGAGAAAGGTGAGGGTAGTCAGATTGCATTTGAGAAACAATCAAGTGATCATCATGTAATTGAAAGTCAAATGTATGAAGATGATGAGGGTTTTAAAAATGATTATATCAATATACCTCCCTATCAAGATGATGATGATCCAGTTGTGTATCAACTCGACCTTGAGTGTTCTTTGTTGCAACCTGCAAGATGGAATCAATGTCACAAAGAACCTTCAAAAGGTGTCATGCTTAATGTCAACACAATTCCTTCCTCTCTCCTTGGTCACAATGAATTGATTGGAAATATGGATCAAAATGAGTCTTGTCTTTGAAGGTCAGTGTTGACCTTCATAATTTCCTTGACAAGTGTCCCTTATCTCATGCAGAATTGGGGAGGACAATTTTAGGAAATCCTAAACAAGCCTCTACGTTTCAATCCTCCCTCCCATCCCAACTCATGAAGTCAATGCCTCTTTCAAACCTAATTTTGTTGTGCAAAGGGTTCGATAAGGAGTGTGTGGAATGCCTCTACGTTTCAATATCGTAGTAAGGATAAAGGTTGTGAACAAAGGCGCCTAGGAGCATGATCACAACATTGAAAAGATTAAGGAGTACCTGAATTGTATGGTGACTTGGCAGTGACTAACAATTGAGATCCCCCCTAATCTGCCAAGGAGAATTTTACAGAAGATACAACTGGATTTCGTAACCCTTAACAATTGTCGGATAGCCGGATTAACCTTACAAAAGGAGGCCACCACATCGCTGAGTAAATGTAAGAGTGCACATGCAAGAATGGTGAAAGTATTTGATAAATGTCAGCTATCATCCCGAAGTACCTTCGAGGAGCCTACATCAAAGGAACAATGGATGGAAGAGTTGAGGAAGATCAAGGAACATGAGGTCGAATCCATTAGAGATATCTCACAGTTGACCTCACAAGCATTGCAAGACCAAGTTGGAATTCCTACATGTAAGATACACTTGATGATAGTATGCCACTCACCTTCCACCAAGGGACTACTCTTGTTAACCAAGGAGATAGTTGCACATGAGGTCTCACTACGGTTACTTATACCCCAACAGTTAAGTATCATTACATATGATTTTGAACTTTGGGACCAATTTATGAAGTCACAAGGGAATGCCCTTCCTTGAATTATGTAATTTAAAATTATCTTTTATTTCTTTAAGAGAGAATCAAAACCCCAAAGTGAAAAGTGCATAGGAAACCCAAAAGTCATAACTGACTGGGGGGATCTGATGGGTCACTTTGGGAGTTACTTTTGTAAAGATTATAAAAACAAAGGAAAGGGGGAAGAGAAGGGACTTTTGGTTGGAGCTTTCATTGCTAATTTTGTAAGAGCTTTTTCTGTTAATGAATAGAGAAGCTACTGGGCTCAAGTTTGCACAGGATTATGGCTTTCGTGTGGACGAATCTTGTGGAACTGTTTCTCTCTTTGTCTCACGCCTTTTTGCAGTAAGATTGTTCATGATTTATGGTGGACTATTCTTGTGGTTTTCCGTTTTTGTTGTTTATATATATTCTTGTGCTATTATGCTGTCTACGAGTTGTATGTGCAGGATATTATGATGCTGTGACTGTTCTAACGTTCATAATCATTCTATTATTGTTATACTTGTCTAATTTATAGCTATATGGTTTCAAAATATATATGTTAATGCTAGCTCACTGCTTGTGCTTTTAACCTTGCTCCTAGCTAGGATAAGTTAGTGTAGCATAGGACTGCATCTCAGATTAGTTCATATTGCATTTCATCCCTTTAAAATGAAACCATAAATAGTGGACAATACTGCAACCGGTGAAACCCAAAATCAGTGAATGGTAGGTAGGCCAGAATCTGGACGAGTTCCCTATTCCAAATGGTTTAAGGTCTAATTGGGACTTTCTACCATGGAGAACCCCTACTGTCGACGCAAGGACATTTCCTGGCATCAACATGGAGCAGGCCAAATCAAGACAAGTGAGGCACTACAGCTGCACATTCGTGCTGAAGGAGTGTTCTGGTAAGGGTGTTTTTGAAAAATGAAGAGAACGTTGTTATTGGAATAGAAAGTTGAGTTGAAAAGGACAATGTGGAGGGCACTATAAAACTTGAGAGATTTAACATTGTCATAGAAATATACAACAATGCCCATATGTAGGAATTAAGTATTGCTGTTATGGAAGTGTGTTAGCTCCAAAGATGCTCCAAGTGGCAACAATGTGTTCATCGTAATGGGTAATAAGAATGAAGATATGTTAAAACAAGAAAGAGAAAGTAGTTACTTCATTCTTTTTGTGATTCATTATGAGAGGAATGGATCATAACAAAGAGAGCGCGATCCAAATTCATAACCATTCTCATTCCTTCAAGCCTATTTGAGAAGCATAATTACAATACACAAATATAAGCAATAGAATTAGAGAATTCAGATGTTGAGGTAGAGATTGTGTTGCAACTTTCACAAGAGGATAAAAGAGGTGCTATCAAATATCAATGCATGTAGCTGAAGATTATTCTCAAAAGAGAATAAGGACAACAACTTCATAGCCAAATAAGGCTCCTGAAGCCTTGTGGAGCAAGTGCCAATTGGACAATAGAGGTGCTACATTTTTGCACTAGAGGTATAGCTCTTTAAAATCTTACCTTTCAATTTTGAGTTCATCGTCTGACTTAGATCATAGCAGGAAAAATCATTGAGGGCTACTATGAGGACTCTATGTGGAAGTGCTTATTGATGGGACATCCGATTTTGCAAACAACAATACAATATTTTTTTAATATGTGGATGTTTGAAACATATCTGGTTTAGTGTTTGCTTGTTGTAAAAGTAGGGTTTGTATTCTTGGCATTTTTTTTTTGTGTTTTTCTCAGTTGTAACAAGTTGTAGTATCATCAAGCTTTGTGACTCATTTAAGCAAATAGTATCTTCCACAAGAACACATATGTTGAAATTGAGCTTTACTAGGTTTTGTTTCGGCATCAGATGATGAGATCGCAATTTGTGGGAAAGCCCCAGAGGGGCTTTTGTTTGTGAGATATTATTTCTTCCCCTCACTTGCTTCAAGTCTTGGGCTTGGTTATATTTAGGAGTATCCGGTCAATGTGGAAATCAATTGTGGGCCTGGTCAAGTGGAATTTGGAGAGTAGTAGGGCATGTTTGGATCTGGTGAGATGCCTTATTTAGAGTAGGAGGTTGCAAGGTACTTGTATTGCAGAGTTCCCATACTTCTAGGCTTGCCATTTAAGTAGGAAAGGCATCTTCTTTTGAGAAAATTTATCGGATACAACTGCTCATTGTTGGAAAGACTAGTGTACCTTGGCACATAAGTATGCTCTTCTTACGTATGATAGACCATCAATCATGGAGTTGGTAGGGCTCAACCCTAGCCAAACATGTTCAAAATGAACATTGTGATGTTGGGGCCGTTTTGGAGGGATTGGGGGTGGAGTTTTGGTTGGCCCTTGTAGTAGTGTGATGCATAGAGGCTTTATTCTTTTTTTCATCAACGACATCTGTTAGCTTCGGTTCTCAATCCAAGATGGTTGTTGGTTGATCCAAAAGATATGTGGGTTTGTATATTACATAGTCTAGTATGTTGGAATTTCCTACAAACTGAGGGTCTTTGCATGGATCAAACTTGATGTAGACATGATGCCTAAGTTGAATAAGCACTCTCTAAACAACTCAACCATCTGTGAGGCACTGCCCTTCCCTTTGTTATTTGTCCAGCACAGAGTGTAGCTCCCCCTTTCCTCGTCCAAAGTGTCATTTGGAAAAGTTGGTCAAGTTATCCCTTTTGTCATACGCTTCTTTCTTAGCATTCACCCTTTGCTAGCAGTTAGGCCATGTCTATTGAATGAGTCTGTCATTAAAGCTTGGTGCAAGTAAACTATAAATAACACTGATGTATTAACTGCCACAGAATGATGCTATACTTTAAGTTAAGTTGTGAATATGATCTAAAGGAACATGTCTTAGTCTCTTGTTATAATTTAGTCCTTGGTTATATTTTGACCTGGTCAAACATAATTTGACCATGGTCATTCTTGGGATGATGGGATCCGTGATGAGAAGGACCACCTATGCCTATGATGATGATATGTGGTCCCATATGCACTTATTTGATGTTTCCATATGATGGATATATGCTACAGAGATGTTGATGCAGATAGTCAGTTTTATTATTATTTCCAGATCATCATATTTTACATTGTCCAGATATGGTGGATCCTACTGTTGACCCCTCAGGTCAACCCATGGTGTATGAGTACACATTTTTAGTAGATTTGGGTCTTCTGGATCCATTGAGACACTTACCTTTCAGTTCCGGGCACTTCTGACAGTGATAGATGCAGTTTTCCACCTGTTGACCAGTTTTGGGCACGCTGACCCAGCCTGTCCAGCAGAGGCTTTGAGGCCAGTTGTTGCCTAGGGCGCTGTGTTTGAAGGGGTGGTCCAACGACTTGATTTCACCATTACACCCCCCTTCTAGACACCTCGGTGCCCTCAGTTTGACAGCGTAGGCACCCTGGGTGCCAGTTTAAGCAGTTTCAGGGTTTTTCAGGAGGATTAAAAATGGAATAAAAAGGTCACTGAGGAATTCGATTTGGGAAATTGAGGCAAGGTTTTGGCACTTGGTCTTCACAGAGGTCTTCCGGGGTGAACCCCCTATCTTCCAATTAGTTGGCATCAGTCTGTGGGGCCCACAGTGGCCACAGGAGGCCTTTTACTGCATGTCTCACAGATTCCGAGGACAGGATTTGATCATTTGTGTTATTTGGACATGTCATGGTCCTATTATTTTATATTATTGTGCCATGGGGACGAGCTAGTAAGGATTGATACCTCCTATCCCCACCATGAGCTTCTTGAGTCATGTCCATGTCATATTTGGTGGGCCCATGTCACTTAGCCCCCATTTGAGGATGACGTCATCCCCACTTAGTCACTTTTAGCTATGATGTCATCTCTATTTTGACTGATCCATGTGATATTATGTATTGGCTCATCTTAGCCATTGATTAGATTGTGAGATCTTTTAATCTCAACCACTCATTTCAAAAAGTGGTTTTGAGGTCTAGGGTTTTGGTCTTTATTATCCTATATAAGGAGGAGACCCCCCTCATTGTGAAGCACCTTTGGATTATGGAAAACTTGGAATGAAAATAATATTTTGGAGATCTACTTCTTGGCTTTGATTGGGTTACTCTTGTATATGTTCTTGCATCTCTTGTTTCTAGACATTCTTTGCTTTACAGGTGAAATCAACATCAATAGAAGGGAGGCCGAATTGCTTGAAGCTAGCCACAGGACTTGCTTGATGGGAAGATTGTAGGGGTTGCTCACATCCCCCATGGGCAAGACGTCTTCATCTTGAGGGAGTTTTTCAATTGTGCTTTGTCCATTGATTGCTTCTTTGATGTGACATGCTTAGATCTCATTGATTTGTGGATCAAATCTAACTTGATGTAGTTTGATTTACAGGTTGCATGGGACATCATCTCCTCCTAGGGCTTGGACGATTTGGGTTGAAGACACTTGGATCAAGCTTGGAATTGTAACTAGGGCAAGAATCATCCATATGCTAAGAGGCTGCAAGCTTATGAGGTAAGATCTACAAGGTACGTATTGATTTCGCTTGTTCTCCATTCCATTGGTCACACATAAAACCATTAAAATCAAAACCCTAATTTTTCACTTTTTTCTAGATCTACTTGGATCTAGCTTGGCTTTGGGGATAATAAAAAGAACCCACCTCTATAGCATCCACGGCAATTCGGATCTATAGTTTGGTGGCAATTGGCCTTCATTTGACACATTTTCCAAGGCACATTAGCCTCCTTGAGGGAAGTCGCACTCCTTGGGGGAAGCTATTGGGGCTAGTTCCAAGACATGGGTAGGTGAGATCCCACTTGATTTGCATAGATCCACCTTGATAACCTACCCCTATTGCTTCACCTTGTGGGCCCCATTCCTCATTTTGAGGGTTGAGCCCCACTTGGGTCAATTTGGTGATGCATTTTCCATCTTAGATCTATGGAGATCTAGTCCATATTGGGGCATGCCATCCTAAACCCACTTTGATAATTGCCCTAACTACCCCGATCTACATTTTGGCATAATTTGGACTCCATTTGCCCCTCCATCTAAAGGCACTAGTCTCCGTTGGGCAATTCACACTCCTTGGGTTAGTGGCCTTTTCCTAGATCCCATATGTGGGTGTTGTCTATCTCATCTTAGATCCATACATCTACCTCATCTCACTCACTTAGTGCCATCTTACCTCTAATCCAACCTTGTGGGCTCCACTTGGATCACTTTCCCTATTTTAAGGAAGTGGGTCCCACTTGTGTCTTTTTATGGTAATAGATCTAATTTAATTGAGCTTCATAAGTGGCCCTAATCATTCATTGGTTGAAACACGTCATCTCTTAAAGCCTTTACAACCACACTTTAAATCTTGGGTCCACTTCATCTTAATCCAATCAACTCATTAGTTTCGGTAACTCATCTTTTACACGTTTCCCTAGGAACCTTTGGGTTAGTCAATCTTCATTGGTTGGCTAGGGTCTCCCCCTTGGTCTTGACTTGTCTTGATCTAAAGTGAAGAGTGCCTCGGTTATCGTGACACCCAGCTTGCATTGGGATCCGTGGCATCTCTTGGGTCACCTCTTTAGTTGTCCATCGCTCCTACCATCCCAGATGGGATACCACTAGGGACAACTACAAGTTGTGTGATAACAGAACCTTTGTGTTAGCTAGTCTTCATTGATTGGCTAGGGTCTCCCCATTGATCTTGATTAGTCTTGATTTAAAGTGGAGTGCCTCGGTTGATGTGACCCCCAGCTTGCATTGGGAACCGTGGCATCTCTTGGGTCACCTCTTTAGTTGTCCATCACTCCTACCATCCTGGATGGGATACCATTAGGGACAACTACAAGTTGTGTGATAACAGGAACATGTGATAGTCACTTGTTATAATCTAGTCCTTGGTTATATTTTGACCTAGTTAAACATAGTTTGACCATGGTCATTCTTGGGATCCGTGATGAGATGGACCAGTTATGCTTATTGATGATGATTGATGGTCCCACATACACCTATTGATGATTCCATATGTTGGACATATGCTACAGATGATGATTGATGCAGATGGCCAGTTTTATTATTATTTCCAGATCATCATATTTTACACTGTCCGGGTATGGTGGACCCTACTGTTGACCCCACAGGTCAACCCATGGTGTATGGGTACTCATTTCTAGTATATTTGAGTCTTCTGGATCCATTGAGGCACTTATCTTTCAGTTCCTGGCAGTTCCGATGATGATAGCAACAATTATCCACCTGTTGACCAGTTTTGGGCATGCTGATCCAGCCTGTTCAACAAAAGCTTGGAGGCCAGTCGTTTCCTAGGGAGCTGTGTAGGAAAGGGATGGTCCAACCACTTGTTTTTGCCATTACACCCCCCTTCCAGGCAGCCTGGTGCACTCAGTTTGACAGCGCAGGCACCCTGGGTGGCAGTTTGAGCAGTTTCAGGTTTTTTCATGAGGATTAAAAATGGGATAAAAAGGTCATTGAGGAATTCGATTTGGGAAATTGAGGCAAGTTTTTGGCACTTGGTTTTCATAGAGGTCTTCCAGGGTGAACCCCCCATCTTCCAGATCAGTTGGCATCAGTCAGTGGGGTCAACATTGGCCACAGGAGGTCTTTTACTGCATGTCTCTAACAGATTTTGAGGACAGGATTTGATCATTTGTGTCATTTGGACATGTCATGGTCCTATTATTTATTATTATTGTGCCATGGGGATGAGCTAGTAAAGGATTAATACCTCCTAGCCCCACCATGTGTGTCTTGAGTAATGTCCATGTCATATTTGGTGGGCCCATGTATCTTAGCCCCCCCCCTTTTGGAGGATGACGTTACCCTCACTTAGTCACTTTTAGCTATGACGTCATCTCTCTTTTGAGTGATCCATGTGATATTATGTATTGGCTCATCTTAGCCATTGATTAGATTGTGAAATCTTTTAATCTCAACCACTCATTTCAAAAAGTGGTTTTGAGGCCTAGGGTTTTGGTCTTCATTATCCTATATAAGGCGGAGACCCCCCTATTGTATTTTTCATCTAGAGATTTTTGGCTCTTGGCTATTGGAATAAAATACTTCTTTGGGCATCTTGGATCTTGGAGTTGGAACGCTTGTGGTGATTGTAAATGCTTCTTCCTCTGCACTGACGGACATTGGTGGCCATCTTGATTTTATCTTCAACTAACATGTTTTTGTAGGCAAAGAAGATGATTTTGAGGAGTGCATATTGGTGGGGAGGCCTACCCTACAAGCTCTAAGAGGACGTTTTGGGTGACAGGGAGTTGTTTTGTCTTTGTACCAACAATTTCATGTTCTTCATCTCTTTGATTGCATCTACTTCCATTCTTGTTTATTGATTGATCTTTGTGTCCTTGATTGACAGGAATAGGGAGGTCGAATTGGTTAAGGAGGCAAAACGTTTGCAAGAAGGCATCAAGTTTGGCATTTGATCTTTGTGGGAAGTAATCCTCGTCTGAAGCCTCTTCCATCTTCATTTTCCAGGTATGTTCCATGAGGTATGACATTCTTCTATCCTATCCATCTATTCTCTTAGATCACAAAACCCTCATTTAAAATCAAACCCTCATTTTACATTTTTTCAGATCTACTTGGATCTAGCAAGCTTTTGGGGATAATTTTTAAAACCCACCTCTATAGCATCCACGACAATCCGGATCTATAGTTTGGTGGTGATTGGGCTTTCATTTGATCCATTTCCCAAGGCTCATTAGCCTGAAAGGAGAAATTTGTTGCAGCTAACTTTGGCTTATCTTCCTGGCTCATGCTGATTTGATGGTCATTTGGTTTGTTTAGGCAGATTACTTCCTTTTGTAACTTTTCACATTCCTTTTCCCTTGGAGCTAATTGTCTCTGTGCCTCAGTCAGAGGTTCTCGAATCTTCTGAATATTAACCTTAAGTTGAGTGACAACCTTATTTATTGCTAGGACTTCTTGATTTAGTGAGCATTCTGCTATATGCTCCTTCTCTATTGATGTGTATTCAATTCCACTTTCGTCATCAACATCTTTCTGCTGAAATAGTAAGTTTGGTTTCTTAAGTTTCTCCTTGAGAGAGTTGATTTCCTCTTCTTTTCTTTGCAATACCAAACTTAGTCTGTTTGCCAATTGATTTTTTGCAATCTGATGATCTTGTTCTTGCTTCTCATTCACATTCTTAAGATTCTCGATTTCTTCCAAGGCTGCAATGAGTTCTGCCTTGAGATCCACGATCCCTCATCATGTTTTGAGTCATCCTCATCATTTTCCAGTGCTAGAAACAAAATTTCATTTTTGCCTTTGAGGGTAATTTCTTTTTCGTCTTCATCATCTGAAACTCCTTCCTCTTCTACCTTGGAGAATATTGTCTGTTTGTTTGCAAATCTTCTGTCTCCAAAATTTCTTCTAGGATTTATTTGCTTCTGCCTGTCCTTTAAGGGACATTTTGCTGCAAAATGCCAAATTTTACCACAATTGAAACACTTTAGTGGAAGTTTTCCTTTGTATCTTTCAATCCCTCTTTGAAGCTTATTGACAAAGTTTGCCATCTCTTCATCAGATACTTCAGAATCTGGTAGACAAGGTTCATGATGTTGATCTTTGTTTTTGGCTGCCTTGAATGCTGCTTCATTCTGCCTAGGTTCTTGAATTATCATTTCATATGCTGTTAGAATTCCTTAAAACTCTTCAACTTTCAATTCATCCAATTTTTCCCTGTCTTCAATGGCAAATACTTTGGGATTGTATCTGGAGGTCAAGGTTCTGAGAACCTTTTGAACCACTAGCTTTGGTTCGATTATTTCACCAAGGCCTCTCATAGTGTTCACAACTTCTTCAACCCTCTGAAAGTATGCCGCTACATCTTCTTCTTCTGTCATCTTTAGGCTTTTAAATTTACTTATATATGTTTGGAGCTTAGCTTATTGAACTTTGGAATCTCCTTGATAAATGGTGGCTAATTTGTCCCACATATCCTTAGTTGTGGTATAGTTCATAACCTTGAAGAATTCTGTCTCACTTAGGCCTGCCAGAATGGCATTTATAGCTCTAGAATTTTTCTCACAGTCTTCTATTTTGTCAACAGAAGTAGGACCATTTGTTGGTTCCTTATATCCATCCCTTACAATTTTCCAAACATCAAACCCTAGAGAGATTAGATAAGCATTCATCCTCTTGCTCCAGTAAACATAATTGCTCCCATCAAATCTAGGAACGTCCCTAAGCTTAGATCCACCCATTGTGTGTTCTTAAGGATCTTCTTCAAAGCGGTCAAGCTTTTATGAAGAAACCCACTCTGATACCAATTGTTGAACACAATGGCTCACAGAGAGGGGGGGGTGAATCAGTGAGGGAGCACTCAATGCGAATTTCAGCTTCTTATAAATTCACTTTAGTTCCTAACTTATGTCATCAACATTTCTACTTTAACATTCAATCATAATTCATCATATAAAAATCAACTTTAAAGTATGTTATTCATCAATCAAAACATATCAAAAACACCTCATAGAAGACACAAGATATAAGCTTAGTAGACTTTTTATAGTTGGAGACTTCAATCTCAAGTATGGGCTACAACCCATAAGGTGGCACCACCCACCAGATGATTCAGTCAGCTACACATGACTGGGATGCAACAACACCCCAACAAGCATAGATTTACAAATGATATTTCGGACTTTTCTTAAGTCTGCAAATCTCATACATCAACAAACAAGGAACCCTTGTTTGTTTCCCAAATGACTGAAGTTCAAACCATCCACATGCACATCATCCTCATTAAGCACATTGTACATCACATATCATTACATAAATCATTATCATTCTGTCAGTCATATCAACATGTTCACAAACTGTCCTCTGTCCTGTCATGTCATCATTCTTCATGTAGGTTCTTCTTCATTCTGTCCATCAATCTGCTGCCAGCATCATGTCTTCATATGTCCACAATCACCATTCCTCACTGTTGTATATATACATCATATCAAACTGTTCTTCACAAACATTCTGCCCAATTCATCATTTGATCAGCATGTCTTCATCATATCTTCATCAACCAACTGCCTTAATCCAACCCAGAAATAAAAGATAAAAAGGTTTTACTGCTGCTGCTGCTGCTCTGCTACTGCCACCGAACTGTCCTCATACTGACCCCCGAAATCAGAGCTCACTTATACCTCTCGAATTCTCCACACACATTCACTTTTCAATCCAACGAATTTATCTTTATTTATAGTTGACTTGTCCATGAATTAGGAGGCCGACTTGTCTTATTTATTTTTTGTCATTTAATCATTTAACATTTCCATAAAATCCTCATCAAACATATATATAAATTTATATTATCCTTTTCTTTTGCCACATCATTAAGCTTGACAAGCTTGCTTCATATGCCCACATTGGCTTCTCAATTATGCCCGCAAGGGTCATTTTACTTGCCCACAATGCTTCTTCTTTACGCCTTCACGGCTCTCCCAATTATGCCCGCAAGGGCTTGTTCAACACTTCAAAAATGTGCCCGTAGCTCTTCTAGATAAATGCCCGCAGGTGTGACTTAATATGCCCTCAGGGCTTGTCTTCCAGGATGTCCACAGGGCTTCATAACAATGCCCGCAAGACCTTTAAAATATGAGGCCCATACAAATGCCCGCAGGCCTTTATTAAAAATGCCCGTAGACAGGGCTTTGAAGATGCCTGCATCATCCTTCAAATGCCCGTAGGCAATCTTTTGAAGATGCCCGCAATATGAAAATGCCCGCAGCCTTGTCATGTCCTCAACTTTCTGCCATTGCATTTGCCAAGTCCTCATTCTTTGTCATGTCCTCCATTTGTCCTTGTCCATCTTGTCTTCAAGCCATCCACATCATCATGTGCTTGCCATGTCCAAGTCCTCTTCTTCAATTGCTTGTCCTTTGTCATCACCTTGTTCATTCTTGCCAAGTCCTCCACCATTGGCACTTGCCATACATCTTCATGTTTGTCTTCTTTGCCATTTACACCTTGACCTTTGTCATTAATGTTGTCATCATTGACTACCATATTCATCATGCACACTTTCAAGAGGGTTATACTACCCAAAATCAGCCATCTCCAAGCATAAAGGGCCTCCACAAGTTGCCATTTCGACCACTTTGGAGAAAACTGTCAAAATCACCCTTTTTCCCCTCTTTTTCTATTAAATATTAAGTGCTGAATTTTGTACCATTGTAACAAGCCGAAGAGAGTCTCTTGGGCTTGATTTTATTGTGTTTATTTTGAAGCATTTAAGTCTTAGTTAGTTTACTCTTAGTTGCATGCAAGTGAAGAGGCTTTGCCCATCCTTGCATGGTTTTGTTAAGTGGGTTTTAGTTGCATGCAAGTGAAGAGGCTTTGCCCATCCTTGCATGGTTTTGTTAGTTTGCTTTTAAGTTATTTTACTTTAAGTTATTTCATTTTGTCCGCACCTCACCAGCGAAGAGGCTCTGTCCATCCTTGTGAAATCGCGTTGGCTTGCATTTTATTTCAAGTATTTGCTTAACTTCTTTTTGCCCACACCTTGCATGTGAAGTGGCTCTGCCCATCCATGCAAAATCGTTGAGGCTTGTATTTTAATTTCTGTAATTTGTTTCCAAGTATTTTATTTTGCCCACACCTCACAAGAGAATTGGCTCTGCCCATCCTTGTGATATCGCGCTTGGCTTGCATTTAGTTCAGTTTTTGCTTAAAGGATTAAAACTTAACTTAAGCCCCATTTTTGCCCCGTATCCTCTCCCCTTGCTGGTTCGACTGATCTTGGGTGACGAGAAAGGGAAAAGATTTGTGTTGGCTAGTTTAATAGGCACCCGAATATATATCTTCACTAGAACGGAGAAAATGAGACTTGACCTGTGGAGCTAGCGGGGTAGAGGCTGTGGGGAGCCTCGTGGCACTTTCTGTCCTCCGGTTGAGCACCCAACAAGTTTCAAGATTGACCCGTGGAGCTAGTTGGGAACCTTGTGTTCTCAGGTTGAGCACCCGACATTCTCTCTCTAATCGAAGGAGATAGTCTCTTGGGGTAGACACATAGATTTGTTCTTTTTTTTGTTCAACAAAACCTTCATTCCCTAAGTCAAAGACAGACCTAAAAATTACTAAAGTTTACAGGACCACTTGCACAACATTGTTACAATCTCATTTCTCTACTTTGCAAGCACCTTACATTATTAACTTGTTCACAATATTTGCTTCAAGTACTTTGTTTTTCAGCTAAATATTGTTACATGTATCTTGATTCATTAAGCTGTTCATGATTCTATAATTTAAATGCTTTATGTGATATCTTGATAATCTATTTGCAAGCATTTTATTTTAACTGGTTCATTTTACTGGAAGTCATCATATTCTTGTTATACTTGTTAAAGTGAATGAGTTGATACTTTGGGAAAATAATTTGAAGTTGATTATTGTGACTCCATAGCCCGAGTAGAGACGGCACTGGTCATTTTGATTATCTGATTATTTCTCTCTTACATACATTACTGGTTGATTGCTAAAGGGTTTGCTTGACATTGAAATATTTGCATCACTGCACGTTGATTGTCATTTTTATTTTTGTAATTTACAACTCCCAGAAAACAAACTATACAAAGAACTTAGTAAGGGACTACCCCCTTTGGCCTTTAGGAGTTGTGGTCTAAACGGAGGAGTTTAGGACCGAGGTGACATTGGGTTCTTAACTCATAGTTTCCCTCAGGAACACACACAACGGTTGGGAGACTTACCCATGTCCAAGTGTGTTTTAGGCAACAACAGGAAGGAAAGTGCAAATATTGTGAAGAAAAGTGGGATCCTAAGCATAGATATTTGCAAAGGAGCAATCCCCAAAAATTGTATGCTTGCGAGGCTGAAGAAGAAGATGAATTTGAAAGTGAGGAATCAAATGAGGACGATATTGGAAGTCAACATGACTACCTCTCTGAAATAGAAGATAATACACCAAAAATATCATTAGCCGCCATTACTGGGATATCCCAACCTCAAACATTGAAGCTAAAGGGGCATATCAAAAGCCATAATGTCTCGATTCTCATAGATACTGGTAGTACCCATAACTTTATTAATGTCAATCTTGCTAAAATATTCAACCTATTCGTATACCCAATGCCTAACATGAAGGTTACGGTAGCAGATGGTAAGAAGATTGAAAATGTGGGAAAATGTCACAAGGTTAAATTACAAATACAAGAGTATAACCTAGAGTCCGACTTCTTTGCAGTACCACTTGGAGGAGTAGACGTAGTGTTGGGAATCCAATGGTTGCAAACATTGGGTACTTACCTGCAAACCATCAAGAGCATTTTATCAAGTTCAAGTGGTGAGGGAAAAATACAAATTGTACTGTTTCCAACCAGCCCAAACACAATTGGTTACTGTTATCACACCATAGTAGTTGGGCTACTATATTTGCTGAGCAAATATCTGCACTTTTTAGAGCTTTGCCTTTACACAGTTTTAGTGAGATCAGTTATGATGAGCAACATTCTTTATGATCACTTGTAGATCAGAGCAGTATATCAAACAGTGTGTAGACCTTGTGCCAAGGCTGAGCCTTGAAAGTTTAGATTTGATGACCGATATGGCCCTTTGTTCCATACAGATTCAGTTCAGTGCCCAGAGTTCCAGATGTTCTTGTTGCAGCAGTGTTTCATTGGTTCTAGATGATATTGATTGATATATGCAGTGATATGACTACTAGACATGTGATTGTTAGCATTTGATTATTATCTTGTTGTTTTAGTCATCTTGATAGCATTAACTTGGTATATAACTCATGATGTGGCAGTATCATTTAAATGAATAAAATGAACTATCTTGGTTGGATTTAAATAATAAATTGGATGTATTGCTTGCACCTTAAAGGTTTACTGACTATACTCATTGGTTTCACTTACCCTCTTATGAGCATGGACATGGTCTTTCTTGACATTTATGTTTGCTAGCTTAGGCACCACATTCACTTGACTCCATCCATCCATGACCTTCCTTGTTTTGGCTTTCACCTTGACTTGCCTTACTGACTTGTGATATGGAGGACCTCCCCGCTTTTGCCTCTGTGTTATACTTGCATCCATGTTAGTTTTGTGTCTCGGCTCTGAGTTGGCAACAAAACTTGCCTTTGGTGAGTTGGATTTTATGCCATTATCATTCTAGTCGGTTGCCCCGATGTGTGGTTCTACGCGGAATTCCCCCTAGTTGCTTGAGTTGTTGTTGGCTAAAACCTGAAGCAAAATGTACTACCTTGGAAACAAATGGAAGCCCAATGAAAAGGGCTATGAAATGTAATGCAATGAAATGCTGTGAAATGAAATGCACCCCGGATGCAAGCTGCAATTAGTTGTGCTTATTAGCGCATGTGAAATCCCAGAGGGGTTGTACTAGGCCTAAAAAACAATGGATAAATAAATGCTATATCTAATGATTGCTGGCCATGAAATTATATGAAATGAAAGGTCCTAAAGAGCAGTGGCTAAACAAATGCTAAATCTAAAGAACTGCTGACCTCATATGGAAAAATACCTCATTGAGCCTACGGGTTATGATTTGAGATGGAGTAAGGGATAGCTAAATCAAAGTGTCCTCTAGAGCCATGAGTGACGGTTCTAGTAGTAGACATTTTTGCCAAGGTTGAATAAACACTTCACTAAACAACTCATCCATTTGTGAGACACCACCATTCCCTGTGTATCTTGGTTCGACACATGCTCAAGTGTGTAACACCTTTTCCCTTATCCAAAGTATCACTATGACAAGTTGGTCAAGTCATCCCTTCTACCTAGCGTTGTCCTTAGCCTTCACCCTATGCTAGCAGTTAGGCCATTTCCATCGGATGAAGTATGTCTTTAAAGCTTTGGTGCAAGTAAGTTATAAATAACATTGAATATCTATGTATTAACTGCCACTTAATTGATGTTTATACTTTGAGTTAATCTATGAATATGGTTAAAGGAACATGTCTTAGTCATTTGTTATAATCTAGTCTTTTGTTGTATTTTGACCTAGTCAAACATAGTTTGACCATGGTCATCTTTGGGATCCGTGATGAGATGGACCACTTATGTTATATGATGTTGATCTATGGTCCTACATATGCCTAGTGATGATTCCATATGTTGGGCACATGCTTCAGATGATGATTGATGCAATTTTCATGGATTATTATTGTTTACAGATCATCGTACTTTTACTTGTCCGGGTATGGTGGACCGTACAGATGGTCCTATAGGTTATCATGAGGTGTATGAGTACTCATCTCTAGTGGATTTGGGTCTTCTGGATCCATTGCGACATTTATCTTTCAGTTTCAGGCACTCCCTGACATGGTACTAGCAGTTTACCACCTGTTGACTAGATTGGCCATGCTGATGCGGCCTGTCCAGCAGTATCTTTGGAGGCTAGTCGTTTCCTAGGGCACTACAGTGGAAGGGGGTGGTCCAACCATTTGTTTTTACCATATTACCCCCCTTCCGGACATGATGGTGCACTCAGTTTGACAACGCAGGCACCCCAGAGTCAGTTTTGGGCATTTTCAGTGATTCTCAGGAGATTAAAAAATGGAATAAAAGGGTCATTGAGGAATTCGATTTGGGCAATTGAGGCAAGGTTTTGGCACTTGGTCTGCTCAGAGGTCATCCATGGTGTATCCCCCTTCTTCCAGATCAGTTGGCACCAGTCAGTGGGGTCCACATGGGCTACAAGAAGACTTTTATTACATATCTCTCTCTAATTATGGGGATAGGATTTGATCATTTGTATACTTGGACATGTCATTGAGTCATATTTTATATTATTGTGCCATGGGGACATGCTAATGAAGGGAAGTAATACCTCCTAGCCCCACCATGTGTTCCTAGTCACTTGTCCATGTCATTATGTTGTGGCACACCTGTTATTAGACAGCCCCATGTATGACGTCATCCCCCATAGGGCTCTTTTAGCCATGACGTCATCAGTTATTTGAGTGATCCATGTCTATTGTTATGTTGGCTCATCTTAGCCATTGATTACATTGTGATATCTTTTGACCTCAACCACTAGTTTTCAAAAGTGGTTTAGGGTTTTGGTCTTCCTCTCTTATAAAAGGAAGAGACCCTCTCATTGTAAAGGCATATAGAGATTTTGGCTCTTGGCTATTGGAATAAAATTCTATCTTTTGGAGCAAATGCTTGGATCTTGAAGTGGATGTTGGTTGTGATGATTGTAAATGCTTTGTCCATTGCACTGGAGGATATCTTGTAGCTATCTTGCATCTTTTGTCATACTTTTGATTTACAGGTGAAGAAGATGTCTTGGGAGGAATGCACATTGGTGGGGAGGCTTGCCCTTCAACTTCTTTCCGAATCGTGGATCAAACAGGGAGTGGTTTTGTCTTTGTACCAATCTTTCTTTGTCATCTATTTCTTGCTTGTATCTAACCTCGTTCTGTTTGATTGATTGATGCTTTGTCTCCTTGGTTTGACAGGTATAGAGGGGCACACGTGTGGGCTTGGACAAATCGTTTTGGCAAGAAAGCTTCAAAATCTTCGATTTGATCTTTGGCAAAGTAATCCTCATCTCAATTAGCATTCATCTCATTATCCAGGTATGCTCTAAAGGTTAGTATTTTTCCTCTTGGCTTATCCGTTGTTTCTAGATCTCAAAACCCTAAACTTCAAAACCCTTATAATTTTTATTTTTCAGATCTACTTGGATCTAGCAAGCTTTTGGGGATATAATTTGAAACCCACCTCTACATTAGTCACAATATTTCCGATCTACAGTTTGGTGGTGTTTGGACTCCATTTGGCCCATTTCCCAAGGCACATTGGTCTCTCCAAAGGAAGTCGCATTCCTTGAGGGAGGCTAGTTTGCTAGTTCCAAGACATGGGTAGGTGAGATTGTTGCTTCATTGGATAGATCAACCCCTAAAACCTACCCCTAGTGCTTCAACTTGTTGATTTTCACCTTGTGGGCCCCATTCCTCATTTTGAGGGTGGTGCCCCACTTGGGTCACTGGGTGATGCATTAGATCTATGGAGATCTAGCCATGGCATGGACTTGATAATTTAAACCCACCTTAATAATCACCTTAACTATCCGATTCCATTTGCTCTTCCAACTAAGGCACTAGTGACTAGTCCTCCTTGAGGCAAGTCGCACTCCTTGGGTAGGTGGCCATTTGCTAGATCCCATACTTGGATATTGCTATTTCTTTGTCAAATCCATAGATCCATGCTATAACATACCCCCTAGTGCTATTTCACTTTAACTTCGACCGTGTGGGCCCTACTTGGACCATTTTCCACTTTTTAAGGGGTGGGCCCCACTTGGGTAATTTTCATGGCATTAGGTCCTCTTTAGATCTACTTACTTAACTTCATAAGTGACCTTAATCAAACACTTGGTTGAAACATTTGTCCCTTGCCTAAGCCTCTCAACCAAGCCATAACCATCTTGGGTCCACTTACCTTTCTAGATCTAAAATCTTACTCGATTGATCTCCTTGCATAAACTTCACACATTTCCCTAGGAGTCTTTGGGTTAGCTAGTCTTCATTAATTGGCTAGGGTCTCCCCCTTGATCTTCATTTATCTTGATCTAAAGTGAAGGTTGCCTCGGTTGACGTGACTCCCACTTGCATTGGGAACCATGGCAAGCCTTGGGTCACCTCTTTAGTTGTCCGACACCTCTACCGTCCTGGATAGGATACCTTTTGGGAACAACTACAAGTTGTGTGATAACAGTTACATCACATCAAATGGAAAGGCTAAATCGAAAAGGAGCAACGACTTACATAATTCAATGTCAAGAGATGGAGCTGCTAACATGTGAAGGAGATGACTGCAAACCACCGGGAATACAAGAGCTAATTCAAAAACACCACAAGGTGTTCCAAGAGCTTCCGATGGAGCTCCCACCAAACAGGAAGATTGCACAAAAGCTGTCAATATCAAACCGTACAGATATCCACATCACCATAAAACAAAGATCGAAAGGTTAACCCAAGATCTGTTAAAATGTGGTGTCATTTCAAAGAGCAGAAGCCCTTATGCAGCTCTAGTAGTGCTAGTTCGAAAGAAGGATGGATCTTTCAGGTTGTGCATATATTACAGAGGGATGAACAAGATAACAATCAAGAATAAATTCCCTATTCCATTCATCGATGAGATGTTGGATGAACTTCATGGAGCTAAGTACTTCTCAA
Organism: Larix kaempferi; assembly: GCA_027924585.1. NCBI lineage: Eukaryota > Viridiplantae > Streptophyta > Pinopsida > Pinales > Pinaceae > Larix > Larix kaempferi. The sequence goes on along the minus strand of BSBM01000430.1, from coordinate 1,776,306 downwards.
AATTAGACTTAAGATCAGGGTATTATCAAATCAGGTTTAGATTAGAGAGCATAGCAAAAACCGCTTTCCATACTCATGAGGGCCATTATGAGTTCAAAGTAATGCCCTTCGGATTAACTAACGCTCTAGCCACTTTTCAAGCCACAATGAACGAATTGTTCCAGCCATATTTGAGAAAGTTCACATTAGTTTTTTTGATGATATCCTCATATATAGCAAAAATTGGAGAGAGCATCTCCAACACCTAGATCAAGTACTCACCATCTTGGAAGAACAGCAATTCTACGTGAAAATGTCAAAATGCACTTTTGGAAAGGAAGAAGTGGACTATCTTGTCCATATAATATCAAACAAAGGGGTCAAGGTTGACCCAAGTAAGATCAAGGCAATCACTGAATGGCCCAAACCAGATAACATCTCTAAACTAAGAGGATTTCTCGGCTTGACGGGATACTATCGAAGATTTGTGAAGAATTATGCCCATAAGACCGCCCTTGTAACAAATTTATTAAAGAAAAAATCGTTTCAATGGAATAATGAAGCTGAAAAATGTTTTGAAGCATTGAAAAACAATATGTCATCAATGCCAGTATTAGCAACACCAGATTTCACAAAACCCTTTGTAGTTGAATGCGATGCTTCAGGATTTGGGATAGGAGCAGTCCCGATGCAGGAAGGTCATCCAATAGCATTTGAAAGCCAAAAGCTTAACGAAAGAGAAAGTTCGAAGTCTACATACGATAAAGAAATGCTTGCCATTATACATGCTCTAACAAAATGGCGACAATACCTTCTAGGAAGCAAAATCTTGATACGAACAGACCACAACAGTCTTCAATACCTCTTACAACAAAAAACATTGTCAACTGAACAACATAAGTGGCTAGAAAAAATTGCTACATTTGATATGGAGATATTGCATAAGAGAGGAAAGGACAATATAGTCGCTGATGCCCTATCTCGAAAAGATGAAGAAGTCAAAGCTTATGCGATTTCAATTGCAGTTCTAGATTGGTTGGATGAAATCCGAGGTGAATATGCCAAAGACCCAGACACATGTGCTTTAATCAATGATCCCAATAGAGGTCCCAAATTCGAATGGAGGAATGACATCCTTTGGGTATAAAGGAAGGATCTACTTAAGTCCAACATCAAGGTTTAAGACTAAGGTGTTGATAGAATCTCATGACTCACCAGCTGCAGGACATGTAGGTTTTTTCAAAACTTATTACAATGCCATGCAATCATTCTACTGGAAGGGAATGTATAAGGATGTTCAAAAGTATGTAGCCAAGTGTGACACATGTCAAAGAAACAAAAGTGAAAATGTCATGACTCCAGGGCTACTCCACCCCCTTCACATTCCAAACCAGAAGTGGGAGGAAATCTCCATGGATTTCATTGAAGGGTTACTCTTATCTGATGGTAAGGACAAAATCTTCGTGGTAGTGAACCGATTAACAAAATATGCACAATTTATGGGTATAAAGAAAACTGACTCCGCTAAACAAATCGTTGAAGTATTATGTAAAAGTATTTACAAATTACTTGGATTCCCAAAACTTATCGTTAGCGACAGAGGTGCCAAATTCACAAGCAATTTTTGGAAAGAATTCTGCAAACAAATTGGGATCACTCTTAACATGAGTTCAGCTTATCATCCATAGACAGATGGGCAGACAGAAGTTGTCAACAAATGTTTGGAAGCCTATCTTCGTAGTTTCGTCACTGACAAGCAGAACAAATGGTTACAATGGTTACATCTCGCACAATGGTGGTATAACACTACCTATCACACGTCAGCCAAGATGACATCTTTTCAAGCATTGTATGGTTATGAGCCTCCTAGATGGAAGGAAATCCTTCAAGGTGATGCAAAAGTACCCGCAGTGAAAAGTCAACTTGAAGAAAATCAGCGAGTTATGCAACTACTCAAGGATAATTTAACTATGGCACAAAATCGTATGAAGCAGCAAGCAGATCAACATAGAACAGAAAGAGAGTTTGGAGTAGCAGATTGGGTATTTGTAAGGCTTCAACCATACAAGCAATTGTCACTTAAGCAACAAGGAAAAAATAAATTGGCTCCCAAGTTTTATGTACCATATCAAATTATCCGAAAGATTAGCCCGATAGCATACGAATTGAAGTTACCAGATAAGAGTTGAATTCACAATGTTTTTCATGTTTCAAATCTAAAAAAATTGTTGGGTCAACATCAATCTGCTCAGACGACACTTCTACCTTGGACGAAGAAGGGAAACTTGTTTTAGAACCAGAAGCCGTCATCAACATCAGAGAAAGAAGACTACGTTCTAGAATAATCAAAGAATACCTTATTAAATGGAAGAATTGTCCAGAAGAAGATGCTTCATGGGAAACAAAGAAGTTCCTTTAGCAATATCCATCATTGCCTTGCTTTGAGGACAAATCATTTAAAAGACAAGGGCAATGTTATACATAAATAATTAAAAAGATTAAAAACATAAATATATATAAATAATAAAATGTGATTAAATATAATGTAATTAAATAATAAGTTAAGAGTTGTGACTTTATGAATAGTCACCTCTAAAACCCGATAAGACATATATATTCGGGAATTTCCATTGTAATAAGATATATCCGACAATTTAATAAAAATCTTATTTATTCAATCTTCAAAGTTTATCATTTTTCTGCTCCACTTTGGGTGTCCTAGAATCGGGACACGAATCGGATAGTCGGGAACATGATTTTTGATTGTGTCCTAATTTCGGACACGATTTCCCATCGTGTCCGTGTCCGACACGACCCCACAGGACACAATGGCCATTTTGAGCGTGTCCGGTTTCAGAGCTTAAAACTAATTGGATATTCTGATTTAGACTTTGATGGTGACAAAGAAAATGGAGTGTCTACTTTAGGCCACTTCAATGGTCTTGGATCAGCAGTTGTCTCTTGGAGATCACACAAACAGTTTGTTCCAGCAGATTCCAAAACAGAGGCAGAATATGTGGCTGCTTCAGAAGCAACAAAGGAGATTATGTGGATTAACAAAGGAGATTATGTGGATTAGGAAAATGCTCTAAGATTTGCAGGAGAAATCAGTGAATTCTACTCCTCTACTGGTTGACAATACTTTTGCATTAAAGTTGGCCAACAATCCTAGATTCCGTGATCAAATTAAGCACATCAACACAAAGTACCATCTGATTTGATATCATGTAGGCCAAGACTATTCATTTGAGACATTGGTCCACAAGTGAGCAAGTTGCAGACATCTTCACCAAAGCGCTTGGAAGAGAGAAGCTTGAAAAGTTCAGAAAGATGCTTGGACTCACGAACACCCTTTTGGATTAAGAGGGGGAATGTTGGATATCTAATCTGTAGGTTCCAATTGTAAATATTTTTAGTTATTAAAAAATGACTTAGAACAGTCACACACCTTTGAAACCAGAAGGCCAAAGGTCACCTCTCTGATGTATAACAAGGCATTTATGATCAATAAAATCAATCCATCCTTGGAGTTATTTCTCGAGGCCTGACATTTAGAATCTAGATTCTGGAGGTAATCTTAAATATGCTTGTTCTATTTCAACCATTATTTGCATTTCTTTTTAGTTCTTATAGTGGAATGCTTCATAAAATTATTAAATCACACACACAGTATAGGACCTATCAAAGGATTAGTTTTGGATGTCTCTCATAGGACCTATTCAGGAAATAGATCCTATGAGTTGTTGCAGATCAGGTGCAGTTGAGGCTGTGGATCTACCTTGATCTGGCAACTATGAACAGAGGACATAACTAACGATACTTTTTCTTGGCTTTTCGGCTGATCAATGTTATGGCAACAAATAGCCAGTGAATTCTTTTCACAGGAGATTTGTATGTTTCAGTCTTTCCCCACTATGGCTTCGGGAATTTTTCCAATAGCTTGATAACTGCAGAGTAACTTTTGCTTTTTCTTTCTTTGCAGGTATGGAGTGTGCTGACGATTTGGAATTATCATGTTGCAGTGCCTAGAGGGATTCAACCACCTATTAGGTTGCCTGGTACAGTGTTTTGACACAAAAGCTTTCAAGAAATCTCAGGGCCTTGAAGATCCTGAAATAATAGCAAGAGACACAGTTTGTAAGTTGTGCCCTATTGTTTGCATACCTTTACTTAAGATTGCCAGGATATGGAACAAATATATGTGGAAATTGTTCTTATCAAATTTAAATTAATTCTTGCCATGAACATGATTATCATCCTAGAATTGGACTGAATGATTAAAATGTTCTTGCTGTTCAATTCTGATTTATAAGTAAATACACAAAGCTAAAATAAGAAATTTTATCTCGCTAGCATTGCGTGAGTTTTTTTTATTTTTCTTATGTCTTTGTATTCTTTGCAGTTAGTGTGAGTGAGGTAGAAGCTCTGTATGAACTATTTAAGAAGATTAGCAGTGCTGTGATTGACGATGGTCTTATCAACAAGGTATGCATTCCATATTGTAGCAGTGCATATAACATTTGTAATGTCACTAAATCATCAAAAATGCATTCTTGTTATTCTTTTGTTGGAGTTCTCATGGTAAACTAGATGCTGGCTATATAGCATTTTGAGCATTTATTTTTATTTTTATAGGGTTTGTGTTCTTTTGGTTTATCTTTGGGGATACTCTGCCCTTCCTGTACGATGCACAAATTTATCTGCTCTTCCTATAGATTGCAGACCAGTGTCAAAACATTCAAACACTCTTGTGTGGACAACAAGAGGTGATAAAGTATTCTGTAGGCTTCCTTTATGAACAGGCAGTTGAGTCCATGATGCCAAAACACACCAATTTTTATGATCTAACATGCTTTTGGTTTTGAAAAATACGTTTATATTTACAAAAAGATGGAAGGGTATATACAATGGACATCAAAACCTCTTCCTTAGGCTCTATGGACCCAAAGATTGGACATGTTTGATCAACAAAGCGCCCTTAGCCAGGAGTTGATGGCATACCTCATCCTCCGCATAGATAAGAATGATAATTTTATTAATGTCAGGCAGATGACCAGAAGACAGGTCAATGGGATTGGTGAATACAATGATGTCATTACAAAGCGGGAGCACCAAAAGTGGCTCCTATAAAAAGCATGAAATTGAAAGTAAAGTGAAGTAAAGCAAGAATCTATGCTAAGGCCTGAAGAAAAACCCTGGACTCCGAGAGGGAACAGTTGCTCTGGGAGAGGGATGCACATAGAACAAAAGGTAGACTGAGAGCTGAACTCATGATAAAAAACAACCTTGCACCTAAGTTTCTAAAGAATAAATAAGTTTGAGATCCTCAACTCAAGCAATGCAATATCCCTTCGAATGTAGGATGAACCTGTGAGTGAAAATCTCCAAATAAGGCAGAGCACCAGCGAATCTTGCCCTGGAGTAACACTGAATACTGATCCTCAAGATACCTCCAACACTGTTTGACAAACTGACACTCCCAAAAGAGATTCTTCACTATCACTGAGCGATGGCAAACATGACAAAGGCCATCAGACAGTTCACTCTTGGCCAATCTATTCTTGTATGAAATCCCTTGATTACCATCCCAACAAAAACTATCTGCTTGTAAGAATAGTTGGATCTGTGGAGAGCTAGTGTGCATTAAGTGTTGGGGATAACAAATGCCTCTTGTTGCCACCTAAAACACACTTAGACACGGGTAAGTCTCCCAACTGCTGTGTGTGTTCCTAAGGGAAACTATGAGTTAAGAACCCACTGTCACTTCGGTCCTACACTCCTTTGTTTAGAGTCTTAGACCTCAACTCCTAAAGGCCAAGGGGGGTAGTCCCTAATCACGAAGTTTCTTTATGTTTTTTGTTGGAGTTGTAAGTTACAAAGATAAAAATGACAAGCAGCGTGCAATTATGCAAATCCTTCAATGACAAGCAAATACTTTATCAATCAACCAAATGATGAAATGCAAGAGAGAAACAATTTACCAATTAATAAGACCAGTGCCGTCACTATTCGGGCCTTGGAGTCACAATAAGTAAATTAGATAAGTATCTTTCCAAGGTAATGATTCATTCACTAATAGAATATATCAATGAAATAACAAATGAACAAGTAAATGGAGTATGCTTGCAAAGAAATAATCAAGATTTCACATAAGCATTTAAATGAACAACATTAATGAGCCAAAGACATGTGAAACAATATTGAGCTGAAATTTAGGTACTTGAAGAAAATGTTGTGAACAAAATAACTAAGTGAAATGCTTGCAAAATAGAAAAGATTGTAACACTGTTTTGCAAGTGGTCCTTTGAATTTTAGTAAATTTTAATGTCTCTCTTTTACTCAGGGGATTAATGTGTTTGTTGCAAAGAAATGAAACTAATCTAGATGTCTACCCCAAAGAGACTATCTCATTCGATTAGAGAGAGAATGCCGGGTGCTCAACCTGAGAACACAAGGTTCCCAACTAGCTCCGTGGGTCAAACTCAAGACTTGCTGGGTGCTCAATTGGAGGACACAAAGTGCCACGAGACCCCCCATGGTCTCTACCCCACTAGCTCCACAGGTCAAGCCTTCTTTTCTCCTTTCTAATGAAGATGCGTAACTGGGTGCTTATTAAACTAGCCAACACAATTCTTTGCCCTTTCTCGTCACCCAAGTTCAGTCTAACCGGCGAGGGGTGAGGATACGGGGCAAAGACGGGGCTTAAGTTAAATTTATTTCTAAGCAAGACTAAACTAAAATAATACAAGCCAACCGCGATATCACAGGAGTGGCAGAGCCAACTCACTTGTGAGGTGCGGACAAAATGGAAATGCTTGAAATAAAATTACTTAAACAAGATGAAGCCAAGCGCGATAACACAGGAGTGGCAGAGTGACTTCACTTGTTAGGTGCGGGCAAATAAAAACTTAAAACAAATTACTGAAATTGAAATTGCAAGCCAAACGCGATTTCATAAGGAGCAGTGGAGCCTCTCACTTGTGAGGTGCGGGCAAGTAAAGAACTTAAAGCAAATAACTAACTTGAAACAAACTAACAACACCGTGCAAGGATGGGCATAGCCTCTTCACTTGCATGCAACTAAAACTACTTTACAAAACCATGCAAGGATGGGCAAAGCCTCTTCTCTTGCATGCAACTAAGAAAATAACCAACGAAGAACAAAATGATTGAAGTAAAACCCAATAAGCTCAAGCCCAAGCCCAAGGCCAAGAGACTCCCTTGGGCTTGTTACAATGATAATTATTTCAGCACTTACTATTATGTGTTAATTTTTCATCAAGTTAGGGTTATATGCAGAAGAATAACAATTCAACATACTTTAATGCAAAAAATACCTTTAATAAACAATTACAAAAATTGAATATGAAATAGTGCAGTAGTAATCTCTAACATAACATAATTTTCATCTCTTTCAACTTCACACCTTTAACACTATCGGATAGGTCACTGTGTTAAAGTAATTTTCAATCCTTTAACACTACCAGTTAGATCACTGTGTTAAAGTAATCTTCAGTAACATGTAATAAAAAATAAACAAATTGATCATATAACAATAAAAGAGATATAGTTGAAGATACTTACCGAGGTGTGAAACCCTTCCTGTAAAAGTACTCAGAAGAGTTACTTTCAGAAAAGAATGTGCCTCAGAGAGGCCAGTTAACTCTAGGAACTAGCTGACCCTCCAAGAGGGAATGTACAAACCGGATAGAGAGAGATATAACTGGTGTTGAGGTACAAGCAATTAGAGATGGTCAATGACAGTCAAGCACAGTACAATACTCAACGCAAATAAAGTCACAATAATAGATGTCCAATAAGAATAAGCACAAGCGTTAATTAGAGGTAAGACTCAGCACAAGTGACAAAGATATGGACACATAGAATAGACACAGCCAAGTCTGAATTCATTAGATCGGATCTGCATAAGGTCTTTTCATAAAAGACTTAATCACCTGAAATTAAGGCCTTCATACATATGCACTTAATAAAAATAAACCAGATTATACAAGCCTCACGACCTCTACCAAAAAATGCAGATCAAAGTCTTAAGAAAAGTCACGGCTGAGATTTTTGGATTAGCACAGGGTCACAAAATAGTTAGGTATAAAGTAGATTAGACCTCAACAATGCATCAACAAGTAAATCAAACCTCAAACAGAGCTAAACCAACAAATCGGGTCTCAGTTTATCGACTTAGTCAAGGAGCAGATCTGTGGGGGAGACCTGTGGAGAAGTAAACACGTGCAAGCAGATGTGGAGGAGACCCGTGGAGAAAACAGAGGGCAGACCCATGGAGAAAAGTCTGTGAAGGAGTCAACTCGTGGAAGGATGAGCCCGTAAAGAAACAGATCCGTGAAGCAGACCCGTCGAACTGGTGAAGGAGCAAAGGAGCGGACTCACGTGAACAGGCTGACCCGAGCATAAAAGAAACCCGTGGAAGGAAACTCGTGAAGTCAAAAGATGCAGATCCGTGAGGATGACAGATGCGTAAAAGAAAAACATGTGTTAAAATGAAGATAGATCTTCATAATAAATAGAAGCACATGGTCAATTAATTAAATTAACGTTTCAACAAAAAAAGGGAGTAAGAATAAAATAAAATAATATGGTGACTTGGGTATGAACCTATTTCTAGATTTAATAATAATAAAGTCACAACAAAAAAAAAGATAATAAAAAATAAAAAAGATAAAAATAAAAAATAAAATAAAAGTAAAAGTAAAGAATAAAGGGTCATAATTAAAACATAAAAAAAGGTTCTAGGATAATAACCATTATAACATGAGTGTGGGTATATGACCCATCATAATAAAAGTGTGGTCAAATAACCATAGGACCAAAAACATCAAGGTGGTACAAGACAAATCAAGGTGGGTAGATAACCCGTATAACCACAAGACCAAAAACCAACAAGGTGTAAGGATCACAAGATAACTCAACCAAGGTGGGGGAGGTACAACCAGTCATCTCTCTCTCAAATGTACAAACGTTCCATATAACCTGAAAGTTCATCATCACTGTATAAGGAAGGGTTCACACGGATGATGTGATCATGTGGTCCTCTAGACTGCTCCTAAGGTCAAATGTTAGTGGCTTCATCAAGGGGTGGCTAGTCCCTTGAGAAGATCATCTAACTCAACCATCTCAAAGACCTAGGAGAAGAGGACATCACACATCATCATCTTGGTAATTGCCCAAGTGCCTCCATTCTCAAGGAACGGCTCTCAACCCAAGGCTGAGTTTCAGTCCCAGACTGAGTCATGTTGATCAACCTCTAGTTCATGACCAGGTCCTCCATTCTCCCAGAGAATGGTCCTCAGCCTCAAGCCAAGCTTTCAGTCCCAGACTGAATGTTGATCAACCATCTGCAGGACCTACTTGGTCCTTGACCAAGAATTTGCCTGGTCCTAGACCAGGATGTCTCTGTCTCAACCTGCAGGATCTGCTTGGTTCATATGACCAAGAAACTATCTGGTCCCAAACCAGAATACCCTAGAGACAAATAGGGGCCCTAGCCACATGCTAGGGACTTTGCCATGTCATCAATCTGCTTGGTCCTCGACCAAGAACCCCAGGAGACAGCTGGGGGCCCTAGGGTATCTTCTAGGGTCTTACTCATTACTCTGCTTGGTTAACTTGACCAGGAACCCTAGTTAACTGACTAGGGTACCATTCTCTCTGAGAATGGGTCTCGCAGCTGCACTAAAAAATTAACATTATGAAGGAAAGAGAGAGAAATAGTTATTTTTAACCGTTTTTGGGTGAAGGATTTGAAGTAGGCCTTCCTGGGTGTTGTTGGTGTTTGCTAGTGGCTGAATTTGGGCATTCCCTCCCCCTGTAAGATCAGAAACCTGCACAAAACAACAAGCAATTATGGTACAAATATGATAGAAATAAGTTTTAAATGAACTTGAAATTTTGCATGAAAAAACCAAAAATTTTTCTAAGTAAATTTTTTGCTTATAAAAACTTGAAAAATGATGAGAAAGAAGTGCAAAATGCCTGTAACAAATCCGCAATAAGAAAAGAAATGCTAGTGAGATGCCAAATCCTTTGAATGTTGCTGAACAGTGGGGTATTCCACCCAGAAATCCCACCCTTCAAACTTGGTAAACTTGTAATCAAATTAACTCCACAATGCAAGATGGGGTGAGAAACCCACAAAGATTTGAGAGATAAAATACTTAAATATAAATAAGTTGCTTCTCAAATACTAAGCAAACAACTCACATAGCAAGCAACAAAACTGAAACTATGCTATCCTCAAGCAAAAAATTTTGCTTGAGGTCCAAATGCACAATGGAACAAAAATATGAAACAAAGTCACCTCAATCTCATAGCATGGACAGTACTTCCTCCAAATATTTCTTCTATTAACATCAACTTGAAAGTACAATGGCTCCTCTTGGACAAAGAATGTGAGCAAGGGAGCAAAATGGGAGCAAGAGAGCAAATGGGAGAAATTAGAGCAAGAGAGCAAGAATGAAGCAAGAGCATTAGTGAATGTAACTCAAATTAGGAGGAATGCCCTCCTTAAATAGGAAAAATTAAAGAGAGAGGCTCTTTACATCTAAGTTGCATGAAACGGGGACACGTCGAAACGGGGGAAACTTGACTCCCCAAAATTTTGGAAACGGGGAAACGCAATATATATATATATATATATATATATATATATATATATGGGCAAGAACATTTAAAAAAATGAATGTTAAATATAAATCACAAATCATACATGTCGGCAAATCATTGCATATATTTGGATCCTATTCATCAATAGCACCCTATGCCTCCCTCCTCTAGGCTCTAGCCCTTGCCTCTAACTTGAATTTCAAAGTTGATCCTCCAAAAAAATTAGTCACGTTGCTCAACACCCTACAATTTTGATGAAGATTCCTAATCCAATTGTTAAATTGAGGGAGCTTTTTGCTTAATAAGTGATTTTGCTAGAGTGAAGAGTACATTTTTATTAAGGCCGTGACAGAGGAGTTCAATAATCAACACCACCAACATCAAGGGACATATAGGGGTTGATGTGCTTGATTAAATGCCAATTCCATGCCCTCATACATGATAGAATCTAGTGGAAACTTTGCAATCCTGAAATCCTGAAAACTATTAAGTCTGTTGAATTCTGAATGGGATCTAAAATTCTACTTTTTGCATATGAAGTCCGATGAGGTTGGAACCACTCTCAAACATCCCGAAATAATTAATGGTAATGTTAAAAATTTAAGTAAAAGGATGGAATATAAAAGATAAGGAGAATGTCACTTTTACATTAATATTACCAAATATTATTGCACCATGGTGATAATTTTTTCGGAAACGCGACCCCGTTGATTGAATCCGTACTGGAAACCCGTTTTCGTATGGACGAAGCACGTTTCCATCTTGAGAGCACGTTTTGTACATACGGAAACGTGTTTCCGGGTCGTATGGTACGCGTTTTGAGGTTTCGAAACGACGAAATGCTGGAAATGGTGTTGGGGCCCAAGTTTCTTGCAACATAGCTTTACATACTAGACAAGTGTCATAGGGGAGAGAGGGGGGCGAATTTGCTCAAGGAGGAAAAAGCCATGGTTTGGGATCTCAAATATGGGGAGAGAAACCCCCATTTTAATGCTCCCAACCTTATTGCTATGTCAAATGGGGAGGAAACCACCATAGTGGGTCCCTCCCATTGACTTTCACTCACCCAACCAAGAAAAGAGAGGAGGGCACACCCCCTAGAGTGGGAAACTCATAACTAATGAAATACACTCATGGCGGGCCCTTTTATACTTTAGTTTTCATGTTGGGTACATAACATAGGCTTTAGAACCTTTACTTGGCCACCCCAAGTGACTATAGTCACTTTTCCAAAATTTGGCTCTCTAATTAAATGTCCAATTTCCGGATTTCCATGACTGACCTGGGAAAAAGTGACCAAAACCATAGTAATACTTGTCCGAATGACTTCAAACTTGGTCCAAGGGTGTAGGGGGTCTCATGCCATTTGTCTTGAGTATCCATACCCCTATACAACATCAATACAGACCAAGTAACCCTCTTTTACATTACAACAAACTGTCCTTGTTACCAACTGAGTTGCACTTCAGTTGGACGCTAGTATTGCATAATTACTTGTGCTCTTTCAGAGTTCAGAAGTTCCAAGTTTGGCCTTTTCAGGGCCCCTTTTTTAAATTTTTGTAATACATAACCATGCCCCACAGGGTTTGTAATAAAGCGTGCTAGCATGGTGGCCTTTGAGTGACTCGGTTCCCTAGGACTTGACAACCAAAGAAGGTATTCAAAGGAGTTTTTTCCCTTGTCGATTATGCTTTGCCTTTAGCCGAGTATAACCGATGAGTTTTTTTCCTGCACCTCCAAAGCTGGAATGCCCAAAGTGGTGGTTAGGCCTTAGGGGTTATTAGAGTCCATTTTGTATTGTTTATAAACATGCTAGACGTTAAAATTTTATCGTTTGGTCATGTACTAGGTCCCCCAGAAGTTTTAGTCAATTACGAGAAAAATATTTTTTTTCGCATTTTTAAGCCATTTTTTTAATGGTTTAAATGAAAACATTCAAATGGTGATAAAAGTGTGATCCGGAGTCAGAATTTGGCGCAGGGATGCTCATTTTCAAGCTCAGAGTATCCTCTTTACTCTGGTACGCGGTCTCCCTTTGTTTTGGGTGACCAAAACGCCCCGTGGAGCAGTTTTTCCTATCAGAGCTACAAAATGACACTTTAAATGCTAAAGATGCATCAAAATGCACCATGGTAAAGAATTAAAAAATATAAAAAATGGTATTTGGCACATGACAAATTGACATGGCATTAGTAAAATTAGATGGGCGACTAAGTGAAAGGGACAAAGCATATGGTTAAATTTAAAAGTTGGGCGATTTGTTATATTTCCTTGCTACGTAAGCAACTCTCACGTGGGCATCATCTCGACTTCATGGCCGTGTAGATGTGGATAAGTTTAGAGTGGTGGGCGCCTACCTCTCTTGAGGTAGCATAACCCACATAGTTTAGCTTCTATTTTGAAGCTCCAATCGAAACTCTTCATCGAAAGCTTCCAAAAGCATGGAAACATCACGGTGTGCACCCTCTCTTCACGCAAATAGCTCCATCCATTCGGCAGCTTCCTCTTTCATGTGATTTTTTTCAGATAAGGATTGCGCCCACCTCTCTTGAGGTGGCGCATATCCTTTGGGATGCTTGCTAACTTGCTCTACAATTTAGGATGATGCTTTCCTGAGGGTTTTGCGCCCTAGCTCACATTCCTTGTGCTATTTATTGAGGAGCTTAGCTCCATTGTTACCATCTGAAAGGTGTGGAACCTCTGCTCCTGTACTGTATATCTTTTTTATGTTCTTGAGAATAAAGATAAGGCTTTGGAGGCTATGTTGTGGACTCGTATCAAATGTGTGGATGTCTAATGATTTAAATCTCATGGAGGTAATCTGTGTCTCTTCATAAGCTTTGTTTATTGTTCGGATTCGTGCTGACCTTTGAAGGAAATTTATTATTTCAGTAGGGTAAAGAATATAATCTATATTCTAGTCTTTATTATCAATTATATGAAGCATATCTTAAACATTGTTCATATCTTGTTTGAATGTCCATGTTTCAGTGTATCTTTTATATTATTTATATTGGTACTGTTATCACCAAACTTGTAGTTTCCCCTAAAGGTGGATCCGTAAGGATGGTAGAGGGGATGGGCAACCAAAGAGGTGAACCAAGAGGGCCTCGACTCCCAAATGGATGGTTGTCACGCCAATCGAGGCGCTATTCACTTGATGTTATCTAAGCCCTAGACAACAAAGGGGGAGACCCAGATCAACTCCTGACAGGAGTGATCAGACCAAGACACTAGATCAAATCAGAAACAATGAAGTACGTAAGGTGTTAGGTGTAGTAAACCCTAGATCTATGGATGAAGTCACAAGGTGAGTTATGGGTTGGATCAAGAGGCTTATGAGATATGAAATTGATCCAATATGATTAGACAAGTGACTTATAGGCATTAGAGGAAATTTGGGTAAAAAATAGGCCTCCGAAGGAAAATAATAAAAAAATAGTAGAGAGAGAGTAAAAAACTACTTTTTTGGATCATATTTTCAACTTATCTCCTTGTAAGTTTACTCAAATTTCAAGTGGGAGGACTCGTTGGATGCATAATTAAATTATGCATCCAACGAGTACCCATGTTGCATACTTTTAACAACATCGACACCATGAAAAATCGAAAATACATTAAAAAGAGAAAACACGTTTTTTAATGTATTTTCGATTTTTCATGTTGTGGATGTTTGTAATGACCCTTTTTCAAAATTTTATTAAAATGCCAATTTTTCCACTTTTTCCCCAATTTCAACCTTTGACTAGTTTTACTGTTTTGACCTCCAAATCAACCCAAATGCTCCCAAATCTTCTGTAGGAGTGTATGAATGGTATTTAGACTTGAATATTAGGTTCAGGGATGTTTTAAGGCCCTCCAAATACTTCTGCAAACTTGATTTGTATTCTGATCAATATATGTAATTTTGACTAGTAATTTGTGCATCAAATCCCCCTGGGGTAACACTGCAAATGGCCTTCCAAATGCCTCCAAACTCCCACGAATTTATGAACAGAGGTATGTAATGAGTTAAGTATGTGATTAAGGTCTCATGTGCACCATTAATTGATTTTTACTACTGTTCTAACTCTCTCACATTCAACAGCAAAAACCCCCAATTCGACCTTTGGGGGGGTGGCACTATTTCAGCTCTCAATACAAACAAACTGAGTAAAAATGCTTCAAATGCTCAAGTACAGTACATGAAACTTGTAGAATATATCCATGGCAGTATATGAATCACAAATATATCAGAGAATCATCCATCCATTCGAAATAATCAACCTTATAGTGTCATACATCAAAGCATTGGGGAAATGGACATTGTTTGCTCATTAATCAATAATTTTGCATACATTCAATGGGTATTTCGACCTGAGAGTTTCTGAATATGAAGAACAGAGGATATGAAGCTATTACAATCAGAAAAATATCATATGAAGCTCTCCCAATGAGTGCAAGATCTCACCTAAAGCGCAATCCCTCAAGGAGCCCGAATATGCCTTCAAAATTGGAAATGGTGGAGAGAAAGTGCTGCACTAAACCAAACCATGAAACTTCCTGTAGCTGCTACCTGCAAATAAAACTCCATTAAAGCACCATGAAAGACCTGAGTGGCCTCTCCAAACACCAACTTGGATGGGAATCTTTCACCCTCGAAATTGGCTAAGGCAAGAAACTAGTCATCCACTAGTTCTCTCTTCACAAATGTAATTTTTCTCAAATCATCAAAAGCCATTCTCATACTTGATTTTTACATTTTATAACCAACATTAGCCTTCAAGGGGTCGAAATCCTCTCAATAGATTCAATAAATTTCCATTTAGAAAATATTCCTCATTTGCCACTTGTCTCCTAGTTCCAACCTTCCATCTTCTCCCAAATTCGAATTTGAGTCTCTTTAGCTTCCCCCAACTCCATGAGCGCCTTCCTTGAGCCTATTTTTGGGGCTGACATGTCATAATGGTCAGGTGTAAGAAGTTAGGTTTGAATTTTGTCATAAATGTCAGAGATGCTTCATTATTGTTGTCATAAAACTAGGGAATCTAGTCCAAGTGTCCACTAGTCTCCAATTTGACTCTTCCTCTCCCATGGAGGTTACTATTCCATCCCATTTCGACCTAAGAGGCTCAATGCCATGTGTTATGACTTACCAACTCACCCAAGAGTGTTCACCTTCCCATGAATTCGAATTGGCAAGAGAGAGCTGCCATGTGTCATTGAAAAATCAAGCTAGTGTGGTTCCCACCACCTCCATATGTCTCCAAAACCACTTGCCACTTAGAATTTATCTTGAATTTATTTATTCACCATATGTATTAAATGCTTAAATCCTTCTAATGTCTAAATATCATTTATTAGCTTTCTTATTACCATCCCACATGTGCCCATCCAACCTAGGAAACTAGTAGGATTGATGGGATTGTCTTACTATGCACTTATTTGAATGGGGACATTACAGTCCTCCCCACCCAAGATTGCTTGTCCTCAAGCAATTTCAGATTTGGATGCTGCAAAATCTTCTCCTCTTTCCATGTGGCATCTTCATTTGGTAAGTCCTTCCATTGCACTAAATATTCTTTGATGATTCTACTCCTCAACCTTCTTTCCCGTGTCTTCAAAATCTTTTCCGGAACAAGTGTGAACTGACCTTCATCATCCAAAGGAGGAAGTATTTCTGAAGTGATGATTTGCTGACCAAGAGCTTTCTTGAGACAAGAAACATGAAATACATTGTGGATTTTACTCCCCTCCGGAAGTTCTAGTTCATATGCTACTTCTCCAACCTTCCGCACCACCTTGTATGGCCCATAGTACCTTGGTTTTAATTTTTCTGCTCCATTATTTTTGAGAGATGTTTGTTTATAAGGCTGCAACCTTAAATATACTAAATCATTGACTTGAAAGGTTCTTTCTTCTCTATGCCTATCAGCATATTGTTTTTGTTGATTTTGAGCAACCTGCAAATTGTTTTTCAAGAGCTTTAAAATTCCTTGGCTCTCTTCCACGCAATCTTTAGCCTTTGGGGCTCTACTATCACCAAATATAATGTCAGCAAATGTAAGTGCATCATAACCATATAATGCTTTGAAAGGAGACATTCCTATTGACATATGATAAGTGGTGTTGTAGCAAAACTCACCCAAGTGTAGCCATTTTGCCCATGCTTTTTGCTGCCCTCCCACATAGTTTCTTAGGTATCCTTCCAACCATTGGTTTACCCTCTCTGTTTGTCCATCAGTTTGTGGATGATATCTGGTACTTGGAGTCAATTGAGTGCCTACCAATCTAAAAAGTTCTTGCCAAAAAACACCCATGAATCTACTATCTCTATCACTGACAATGCTCTTGGGGAGCCCATGCAATCTGAAGATTTCTTTGAAAAAAAATCAGCCACTTGTGCAGCACTAAAAGATGATGTAACAGCAAAGAAATGAGCAAATTTTGTCAATCTATCAACTACCACATAGATGCAATCCTTACCCAAGGATTTAGGCAATCCGGTGATGAAATCCATGGAAATACTGTCCCATTTTTGCTCCAGAATGGGCAATGGTTGTAATAGGCCGGTTGGACATGTAAGTTCTGATTTGTTTTGTTGACATGCTTTACATTCATTCACATACTTCTGAACATCTTCCTTCAGCCCCTTCCAAAAAAATCTTTGCTTCAACTGTCTATAAGTTTTGAAGATCCCCGGATGGCCTGCTAGTGGGGAATTATGTGCTTCTTGCAAAATTCGGTACTTGAGCTTGGAGTTATGAACTAAATAAATTCTTCCCTTATAATATATTAGCCCATTCAAAATCCTATAATTATCATCCCCTTTGATTCCATCCAACACATCAAAAACAAATTTGTCTTTGGCATATTCAACTAGTAGCATGTTTTTCCAATCCTTGGCAATATCCATGAGAGAAAAAGAAGGCCTTCTTGACAAAGCATCTGCTACTATATTATTATTTCCTTTGACATATTCAATATCAAAATCATAAGCTTGAATCTTGCTTACCCACTTTTGTTGCCTTTCATTTAGATCTTTTTGGGTGAGAAAGTGTCTTAGACTATTGTGGTTAGTTTTCACCACAAACTTGCTGCCCACCAAGTATTGTCTGAATTTGGCCAATGCATGCATAATGGCCAGCATTTCTTTATCATAGATGGAGTAAATTTTTTCATGAGGCTGCAACTTTCTGCTCTCAAAGGCTATGGGGTGTTGGCCTTGCTTTAGGACAACCCCTATTCCTCCACCTGAAGCATCACATTCCACAACAAAAGGTTTAGTAAAATTAGGAAGTGCAAGTATGGGACAACTACTCATTACCTCTTTCATTTTTTGGAAGGCCTTTTCAGCCTCTTCATCCCACTTGAAAGCATCCTTCTTAGTCAAATCAGTGAGTGGAGAAGTCAACTTGGAGAACCCTTTCACAAATTTTCTGTAGTAGGTGCATATGCCAATAAAGCCTCTCAATTCGGTAATATTTTTTGGTGATGGCCATTCCAAGATAGCCCTGATTTTTTCCATGTGTACCTTCACTCCTTGCCCAATAATGTGCCCAAGATACAGTAGTTCTTTCATCCCAAACTCACATTTTGATAACTTAGCAAATAAGGACTCTTCTTGCAAGATTTTCAACACAATCTCTAACTGCTGCAAATGCTCTTCCCATGTTTTACTGTAAATGAGAATATCATCAAAGAAAACCAAAACAAACCTTCTTAGTTGCTTGCAAAATATCCTATTCATACATGCTTGAAAGGTGGCTGGAGTATTAGTTAACCCAACAGGCATGACAAGAAATTCAAAGTGGCCAAAATGACATCGAAAAGCGGTCTTTTGCACATCTTCATCTTTCATTCGAATTTGGTGATACCCTGATCTAAGGTCAATTTTTGAGAAGTATTTGGCCCCATGTAGCTCATCCATGAGCTCATCAATCCTAGGAATAGGATACCTATTCTTGATAGTCTTTTTGTTCAAGGCTCAAAAATCTATGCACATTCTCAATGTTCCATCTTTTTTCTTCACTAGCACTACCGAAAAAGCATAAGGGCTAGAGCTTGGTCTAATGAGTCCCAACTCTAGGAGTTCTTGAATAGCTTTTTCAATCTCATCTCTGAACTTTTTAGGATGTCTATAAGGTGGTATCTGAATGGGTGAAGTACCCTCCTCCAAAATAATACTGTGCTCAACCCCCCTATCCGGTGGCCTACCATGTGGAAGGTCTCTAAAAACCTTTTCATATTTTTGCAAAAGTCTCTCTATCTCCTTTGGGTGTTTGACAATATTTATAGTTGGCTTGGGAGATGTAATATGACATTCAACAGCCCATTCTATATCCCCATGCCTCAATATAGATCTCATACTATTGCAAGTTACTAGTTGATTTGGATAAGTGTGTTGCCCTATCACAATTCTTTGTACTCCTTTTGAATCTTGGAATTTCATTTCGAGAATTTGATAATTTACTGTATGCTCTCCTATTGAATACAGCCATTGCACTCCCAAAACCACATTAGTATCAGCAACATCAACCACATAAAAACTATCAACAAATGTATAGTTGCCTACGGTGACTTGCAGCTTTGGAACCCATGTTTTGCATTGCATTGTGTTGTGACCGGGAATGACAACTGTGAAGCCATCAAATGGTTCAATAGGTATCTTCCTTTTCTCTACCATCTCTGCATCAATGAAGTTATGAGTGGCTCCTCCATCTACCAAAACTGAAGTTCTTTGTCCTTGTACCACACCTTTGCATCGGATAGTATGATAGCAAGGTACTGCTGAAAGCACTGCCATTCTTGCTTTGTCCGGTGAAGGCTGATTTTCTTCTTCTCTTTCCTCTTCTACTGCTGTCTCATATGCCTCTTTTTGATCAGAAATAGTCCATCTTCATCCATGCCCCCATCATACCCCTCATTATCAGAAAATACTTCTATGTATTGAGCCTTTCCTTTGGTACATTTGTGCTCCAGTGTCCATGGTTGAAAGCATGTTGTTATCAACTAATTTGTACAAATAGTTGAAACCTTATTGAGCCGCCAGTGTTGGAACACATCAGTGTTCACTTCCAGAGTATCTGGGTTTCATTGTATTTGGGTCTAGCCAGTTTTGTTTTTGAGTCGACATGACCATGGCCCCATGGGGGTTTGTATCAAAGTGTGCTAGTAGGGTCCGAGTGGCTTGGTTCCCCATGACTGGATTAAACAACTAAGGTATTCCAGGGAGTTTTTTCACCGTCAGATTATACTTTGCTTCAGGCGAAATATAATCTCTTGGTTTTTCTCCCGCTTCCTCCAAAGATGGAATGCCCGATTTTGGAAATTTGGCCATGGGGGGTTATTAGGGTCCAACTATAATGTATAAACCTACTAGACACTATTAGAATAGGTTTTGGTCATGTCCTAGGTCTCTAGGACCCCCAGAAAAAATTTCGAAAAATTTTTACCGGACGCGTCGAAATTGGGGTTTTTAATATTTTAATTATTTTTAAATTTTAATTAAATTTCTCTATAGTTTAAATAGAGAAATTTGAGTCTGTAATTATGTCAGTCATCCGGGGTCCGAATTTAGTGTTTGATGGCTCGATTCATAATCCAAAAATCACACATGACCCATGGACCAGTTAAACCCAACTTTCGGATGTCAATTCAGCCTCATAATTAATATTTTCTCTAAAAAGCCATTTACAGAGAAATTATTAATTAAATTAATAAATTTGAATATTTTGGAGAAATCCAAAACTCTCCAAAATAATCAGAAATGAATAAAATAAAAGGCTAATTGACATGGCACTGGACATTAATGAAGATTCCAATCATCTCAGTCATCAACCAGACCACTATCCAGTCACCAGCAAGAGATCTCCTCAAACTAATTCGCCCTCTTCCATGCAAAAGTCGATTTTGTGATGTGGCAATGATTGAATGGGTTGGTTGGATGGCATTAAAGCCAATGGTGGGCGCTTCCCCTAATCTAGCAATCATCATGACTTGGCTCCTTTATATCTTGAGTTAGCACCTACCACAAGCTCCACATGTCTCTCATTTAAGCTCACGTCATCCTTTCCTAAGCTCACGCCCTTGCCTTGTGTGCTCACGTGGATCCTAGTTGGAGGCTCTCCATTGATGGGTGAAGCTTCCCATGTTGCCCCAAACCTATGTCAACTTATCTACCACCACTCCAAGCCTCCTGATGACTAGTTTGTGATTGGAAATCAAGTTTTGTCAAGTGTTATTTGGCTCTCTTTGGCCAAATTCGAATTAGGGTTTTAGTGTTTGGTTCTACTATAAAGAGAGGCCCTTTGGGGTTATTATCTCATGGAGACTTTGATGCAAGATTACTCTGCACAAATTTGTAATATGCTTTGGCTTAATATTTTAAATAAAGATTTCGACTTTGGAGGTCCATGAGCTTTTGATCTTTGGTGTGAATTCATCTCTTGTTGAGGTGACATCTTCTCTAAACCCATCTCTTGATTATGCATAGTATTTGATCAATGGCTAGCTTGTGAGGACTATTTTTAGTACAATAGAGTAACCATTTATAATTTAAGTTGGTTATTTATGCATGGTTTATCAAGATCTAAATGGACATGAGTAGTTGGTTATACAAATTGTTGATCTAATCTTGATATTTCTAGCATACTAGCATTGTTGATCTCACTTGTTGGTTGAGTGGTTTGGGTTGTGATTAGGTGTTGCTTAAAGTGAAGAGGGGTAAGAGATCGGTTGCATCAAACCCTTGTTCATCTTCAAGTTTTGGCCTAACACTTTGTGGTTGCAGGATCTACAATACTCAAGATCTTTTCATCTTAAGAAGGCTAGGAAGAGCTCTTCTCAAGTTTCTCATCAACCAAAAACTCTATTTTAAAACCTTGTCACTAAAGGCTCTCTTCTTCAAGCCTCCTCATTTGCTCCTCGATCTCTTCTTTCCATTGATTTGCTAGGCCTATCCTCTCAATAGTTTTTCCTACTCCTTGTTCATTCGCCCTTCTCCCTAGGATTTCTTCACCTCCTCCTAGCTTTCGTTTTGCTCTCCTTTAGCTCCTCTCGTCCACCCTTTTTATCCTCCCTCTTTGCATTCGTCTTAACCTACTTTGATCTCTCTTTGCCTCTCCATCTTTTGCCTTTAGGTTTGCCCTTTCTCCCTCTTCTCGTCCACCTCCAAAGTGCCCTAAAAAAAAAACCACATAAAAAGCAAAAAACGAATTGGGTAAGTTAGTGTTTGTTAGAGTAGTTTCTTTGATGAGATAGATCTTATTTTGTTGCATCTTGTAGATCATTGGCATGCATTGAAAAGATTAAATTTAGGAGCATTCTAGAATTCTATCTTTGTCTTAATATAGCTTACATTCGTTCAAGTTTAGGTTTGCTTTTAGAAGATAGAAAATTTTGCACAAAAATATTTCAATTTTTTATACTTTAGATCTCATTTCTAGGACTTTTCGAGAGTTTGTTGTTCGCTGGTCCGTTTCGCCATAGTTAATATTTTATGATAAAATTTCATGCTTTCCACATTTTAGAGTTAAAATTTTAAATCTAGACTTAACTAGTTGCAAGTTTTGGTTTTTTGCTAACGGTTAATGGGCGCCTTGTTTAGATGTTTTGGACTTGTGTAGATCATTTGAGAAAGAGAGATACTTGATAAAAGGTCTTGAAGCAAAAAGGATCAAACGCAAAATAAAGTGAAGGAGCCATGAGAATGACTCAATCTTGATATACTTATCCTTTGTAATAGCAAGTAGAATTTATATCTTCTTCAATAATTTTCCAAGTATTACCGTTCTCAAAAGACCTTGCAAGGTTTTAAACCCAAGGCATCTGTAACAGTTTAATAAAAAGTTTCAAGTGGAGGGGTCCTCCACTTTTGGGTTTTCTTCCCCATTTGGGGAAGAGTGTTGGGTCTTGTGGATTGGTTTAACTTAGTTTATGTTTCCATGCTCTTAGATTAGTTTCTATTTCACTAAGTCATTTGGTTATTTATCTTCCATACTCACTTACCCCCATGCTCTCCCGAGTAGGGTCTTGAACCTGAAAGAGATTCTTGGGTAGTTAGTTTTATTTCGCAGTTTCATTTTGCTTCTCTTCCAAAGCCCTCAGCCGGAAGTTGTATCCTTGAGATTTCGTCTCAAGGGCAGGACCACATAATTTGTGGTTACTCTTCCTTCCCCGTCGGTTTCCTTGGCAGAGCTTTCAGCTAGCTGGAAGTTCTCAAGTGCAGGCGGTTCTAGTGGTTGATCCTGTTTCGGGGATCAATCCTACCTAGTAGATTAAAGTTGTGTGGTAGAACACTAGATTTGTTTATCTTGCAAGCATTGTGCTAGTAGTAATTTATATCTTGTGATCAATACTATTGCTTAAAATTTGTTTCAAATCTGAGATATACTGCTACTACTCTCTTTCTACTTCATAAAATAAACCAAAGTCTCTTGAACTTGGCCGAATCCAAGTCAAGAGCACCCTCTATCGGAGGGCATTTTAGTTTCTTGCATTTCCTTGCATTAGGCATTGTTAATCTAGTAAGTCTCTTGAACTGTGGTCATAAGACCGAGTCAAGAGCGCTCTCTGTCGGAGAGTTGAACAAGGCTTTCTAGTAATAAAATTTTCCACTCATACACCCTCTAATTAATTTATCTTGGTTTGTCCTACACCCGTATGCTTTGCCAACCGGAAACGGTTGGGCTAGTACTCAGAAAGGTGGAAGACTTGATAATTTACGATCGATAACCTAATTAAAATCTTTACCCAAAACCTCAACCAAGGCAAAATACTGTTCTTCCCACGAGAGGTGGCGCCGGGAATCCACTGTCAGACTCAGGGGCGGTTCAAACATTGGACACCTATCCTTTTGAATCTGGGTGCTTCCGACAGGTCACTTAGGGTTGCCAGTATTTTTCTTGGGCAGGGTTCCACCATCTTTTGATACCTTTGGTTTTAGCCTTAATAAACAAGACAATTAAAACTTTTAATTTACCAAGATAAGCTGCATAACGTTCTCACAAATTTTCCATTTCAAGCACTTGTGTCAAGTTTACAATCGCTTTTATTTCTTGACTCCATAAGGCACTGGTCCTTCATCATATATCTTTGTTTTGCTTAAATATCTATATTGGAGTATTTGTCTTAATTTGTGTAAAAAGCAATTTGCTTCTTGTTCAAGTGCATCCCTTATCTTCTGTTGCAACGTGGATTGCGCTATCTTGTGTCACATTAAAGTTTTATAATTATCTTTTATTTCACAAAAACTCCTAAAAAACACCCATCCGCATCACTACATTAAAAACACTTAAATACACAAAGAGCCTTAGACAACTCTTTTTTAGGGACTACCCCCCTTGGCTTCGTTAGGAGTTTTGCCTAAACGGAGGAGCTGGGATTCAGGTGACAGTACCTGGCTCATTGCTTGCCCCCAAGGCCACACCTCTCTCACTTGTAGTGAAGAGACAGCTTTCGAAAGGTTTCTGCTGCTGGTGTGCAGTTTGGCGGACAACACATGTGAAGCACAGTTTCTTTTTTCTAAGTTCATCCCTGTTTAGTTCCTCTTTTTTATTCCTCTCAAATGACTCTCTTTGCCAAGGTTTCTTATCATATCCATCCCTTTGCCAAGGTTTATTTTCAAATTTGTAGCTAGGCTTAGGAGGAAATCTCGTTCTAGGAGGTACATTTTGGAGATCCCTAGTCAAGCTCATTGCATCTTTAAATGTAGTTGGCTTGTGGGCTTTGACCAAACCTCTTAAGGGTTCAGCCAAACCTTCAGTGAACATCAATACTAATCTTCCCATAGATACATCAGCCACCTTGACTGATAATTTTTGAAAGTCCAACATATATTCGGTAGGGGACCCAGTTTGCTTCAATTGAGCTAGTTCTTTGAAAGACAATTCTGGATATTTTTGTTCAAATCTTTCTAGTACCCTGTCAACAAATTCTCCATATGTTTTAACCTGATTATGACCCAAGGTTTTCAGCCCATGAAACCACCATTCATTGGCATCTCCTTCCAAATGCAAAATGGCCATTTTTAATGCATCATCTTCCAACATAGGATTCAGCTGAAAATATACATCCAATTTTTGCACTCAAGTGTTAGCAGAATTTTGAGAAGAACCATCAAAAGTAGGAAGTGACATTTTTCCAATAGCACTATTCAATTCTTTGTTTTGGAATGGAATTCTATTGTCTCCCTTCCTTTTAATCTTTTGCATAGCATCAATGTAGTCACTAAGTGGTACACCTCTTTTACACTCTTCATTCAAATCATTCAAATCATTTACTAGTTTCTTGTAATCCAATTCAAGATTGGGTTCTTCTTTGGGTGTGAGAAATTTAGGTGTAGTATGCCTTTGTGTGATTTGAAATTCATCAGGTCTATTATGAGGTCCTGTACTTGAGAAAATATGCTCATTCCCTTTCATCTTTTCCCCTGAGTGTGAACCACTATTATCTCCTATCATCCCTTTGCCTGAAAGTTGGCTACCCAACAATTCAAAACCTTTCATCATTTGTTTATTCATATCTAGCATAACCATGGTAATTCCTTCAAAACATGGTTTTAAGGCTTCAATAAATTCCTCATGTTTTAATTTTTCCTCCTCCTCTCTACCCATTGTTTTAGAAAAAAACTCTTTTTTTGCTACTATCTCTTCTTCAACCAAAACTTCTTCAACTACTGATTCAAAGGGTGGTGGTTTATTTGTTTGGCTTCTTGTTAATACCATCAGGTGCCAAGACCATGCTCTGATACCACTTGTAATGACCCTTTTTCAAAATTTTATTAAAATGCCAATTTTTCCACTTTTTCCCCAATTTCGACCTTTGACTAGTTTTACTGTTTTGACCTCCAAATCAACCCAAATGCTCCCAAATCTTTTGTAGGAGTGTATGAATAGTATTTAGACTTGAATATTAGGTTCAGGGATGTTTTATGGCCCTCCAAATACTTCTGCAAACTTGATTTGTATTCTGATCAATATATGTAATTTTGACTAGTTATTTGTGCATCAAATCCCCCCAGGGTAACACTGCAAATGGCCTTCCAAATGCCTCCAAACTCCCACGAATTTATGAACAGAGGTATGTAATGTGTTAAGTATGTGATTAAGGTCTCATATGCACCATTAATTGATTTTTACTACTGTTCTAACTCTCTCGCATTCAACAGCAAAAACCCCCAATTCGACCCTTGGGGGGGTGGCACTATTTCAGCTTTCAATACAAACAAACTGAGTAAAAATGCTTCAAATGCTCAAGTACAGTACATGAAACTTGTAGAATATATCCATGGCAGTATATGAATCACAAATATATCAGAGAATCATCCATCCATTCGAAATAATCAACCTTATAGTGTCATACATCAAAGCATTGGGGAAATGGACATTGTTTGCTCATTAATCAATAATTTTGCATACATTCAATGGGTATTTCGACCTGAGAGTTTCTGCATATGAAGAACAAAGGATATGAAGCTATTACAATCAGAAAAATATCATATGAAGCTCTCCCATTGAGTGCAAGATCTCACCCAAAGCGCAATCCCTCAAGGAGCCCGAATATGCCTTCAAAATTGGAAATGGTGGAGAGAAAGTGCTACACTAAACCAAACCATGAAACTTCCTGTAGCTGCTACCTGCAAATAAAACTCCATTAAAGCACCATGAAAGACCTGAGTGGCCTCTCCAAACACCAACTTGGATGGGAATCTTTCACCCTCGAAATTGGCTAAGGCAAGAAACTAGTCATCCACTAGTTCTCTCTTCACAAATGCAATTTTTCTCAAATCATCAAAAGCCATTCTCATACTTGATTTCTACATTTTATAACCAACATTAGCCTTCAAGGGGTCGAAATCCTCTCAATAGATTCAATAAATTTCCATTTAGAAAATATTCCTCATTTGCCACTTGTCTCCTAGTTCCAACCTTCCATCTTCTCCCAAATTCGAATTTGAGTCTCTTTAGCTTCCCCAACTCCATGAGCGCCTTCCTTGAGCCTATTTTTGGGGTTGACATGTCATAATGGTTAGGTGGAAGAAGTCAGGTCTGAATTTTGTCATAAATGTCATAGATGCTTCATTATTGTTGTCATAAAACTAGGGAATCTAGCCCAAGTGTCCACTAGTCTCCAATTTGACTCTTCCTCTCCCATGGAGGTTACTATTCCATTCCATTTCGACCTAAGAGGCTCAATGCCATGTGTTATGACTTACCAACTCACCCAAGAGTGTTCACCTTCCCATGAATTCGAATTGGCAAGAGAGAGCTGCCATGTGTCATTGAAAAATCAAGCTAGTGTGGGTCCCACCACCTCCATATGTCTCCAAAACCACTTGCCACTTAGAATTTATCTTGAATTTATTTATTCACCATATTTATTAAATGCTTGAACCCTTCTAATGTCTAAATATCATTTATTAGCTTCCTTATTACCATCCCACATGTGCCCATCCAACCTAGGAAACTAGTAGGATTGATGGGATTGTCTTACTATGCACTTATTTGAATGGGGACATTACAATGTTGTTAAAAGTATGCAACATGGGTACTTGTTGGATGCATAATTTAATTATGCATCCAACGAGTCCTTCCACTTGAAATTTGAGTAAACCTACAAGGAGATAAGTTGAAAATACGATCCAAAAAAGTAGTTTTTATTTTTTCCCTCCAATTTTCTTACATGCACCTTGTTTGAATTTTAAAGCATTTTGATTGGCTAATATGTGATGACAAGAAATTGTACTTTAGGGTTAAAAGGCCCATTTTTCATCCAAATTTCCTTTAATGTTTAATGATCAGATCCAGGATCAAGGTACCAACAAATGACAGAAAAATCTACTGCCTTGGGAACCGTGCCCAACGTAGGGAGGTTAGGAACAAGATTGGGGCTTCTAGTACCTTTGGACAGACTTGAATAAGGTTATGACATAATCAAAATACGCAAGTCTCAGAGATAGCATCAAACCACAGAGAAATTGGCCAATTAAGGAAGTGCGCTAGGGTTTGGAGATTAGTGCCTTGGGATTTGGGCCCCGTGGAGTTCTCCAACCATGACGTTTAGGAGAACCCACTTTGGGTTTGGTCCAAGCTAAAATACCCAGAAATGGTTTGCCAATTGCTCAAGCCGTTTGAGCTAGAGAATTTTCCAAATAAAAATAGTGAGGGTTTTAACAGTAAAATGAATGGCCAATGGGTTGAAACCCTAAAATAAATAACAAACCTACAGATATTACCTAGAAAACCTTGTAGATACCTTGATGATGATGATCTATGCCTTCTCGATCAGTTTGAGGAGATTTGAGTGAGTATTCTATGCAAATCGATTTGCCCAAGGAAGCCAATGCGCCCTCTCCTACACAACAAACGTCAACCGTATCAGATTTGATGCATCGAGAGAAATAGACTAATGTAATAGAAGAAGTAAGACGATGAATTCATAGATCACAATGATGCTAATGAAAACCCCCTGATACAAGCGAAGCCAAGAAAACGAGTTGAGGAAGCCCTGCAAAAACGCCCAAGTGAAGTCACCCTCTTGTAGATAAGACAATGTTTCCACGAAAAATATAGATTTCACCACAAACCCTCAAATGCTAGGATGCAATAGACTTTCCAATCACCATCTAAGAATATCGATGCAAAGGAGATCCAAGAATATATGCAAATAGTTTTTATTATCAAGATTCCATGAGCCAAAGGTCCCTTTACAATGAGATGCTCTCTCCTTTAAATAGGATGGAGAGATACCGAAACCCTAACCACCTTTTGAATGGATGGCTAAGATTAAAAGATCAAAATGTTCTAATCTACAGTTGAGATGAGCTCAACATAAAGTACATGGATCAACTCAAAAATATAACACATACATGGACAAAATCGCCCTAGGAAGGGGGATCCCACTCAATATGACCAAATAACATGATAAACCCGCTCATGGTGGGTCTAGGGGGCATAAGATAACCTCCCTAGTGTGTCCCCATGGCACAATAACAACATATGACTCAACCAAGCACTAAATCATGCCTCTCTAGGAAAGTCGTGTGCCTCCAAAGGCCTCAGAAATCCTCAAAATGTGTCGGAGAGAGATGTGTGGGCCCCACTGACTGATATAACTGCTCTGGAGGGTGTGGGAGACATCATACACATCATCAAATCAATTCCCATGCCATTTCCTTGCCTCAGTAGCCCAAAAAGGAATTCCTCTATAGCCATTTTAACTATTTTTATGCCTCTGTAAATCACCTGAAAAGTATAAAATTGCCTGTAACTCACTGTTTGGTCACCTGGGGCCAAAACGGACTGCATCAATGTGTCCAGGAACGTAGCAATGTAGTAAAAAAAAGTGGCTACACTCTATATCCCCTCTGTAGCGCCTTAGGTAAACCAATCACATCATAACACTTGTCTGACAGGCCATTTTTAATGGCAAATCTGGACTGGAGTGATAAACTGGCATAAATATCAACTGAAACTGCTCGGAACTGAAAACTAACTCTCCCAATGGACTTAGAGAGCCAAAAAGTACTAAGGATGTGTACTCAAACACCATATGGATGTTTGATCAATGATATAAAAATACCACCATGCTCGGATATAATAAAAATAATGCAAATCTGTAAATGATCAAACTGATAAAATCATCTCAGATCAACATAATGAACCTGTACCCATTGCATGGAACCATCTGGTGACTTGTAGAAGACCAAGTATCATATATCTCTGCAATCCAGGGTCTATCTCCCCTCATGTCCTGTAGTTGACTTTGGTCAAACCAAGTTTGACCAAGTCAACATGACCAAAATATGACCCAAACTCATAATGAATCTGATGCAAGTGTAAAAGGTTAAACATGCTTGACAAGTCCTTCAAATAGCAATATAACAAATAGTAAACAATTCACTGGCGACCTACAACCAAATATATAAAATGTTTTTACTATTATTATGGCTTAGACTCAGACTTTCAAGAGTATACTCTTTCATGTATGTGATCCAATTGCTAGTGAAGGGTGGAGGCTGAAACTAATGGGCTAGGCTAAGGGATGACTTACTATCTTAACACAGTGACACTTCAGATAAGGGAAAGGGAATACACATTAAGACATTTGCTGGACAAGCAGATACCACAGGAAAAGGCATTGTCTCACAAATGGTTGAGCAGTCTGAGAAGTGTTCATTATACCTTGACAGAAGTATACATTAGATCCAAGTTCATCTGGATCTTTATTGGTCAACAGTCCATTAGATGTAGCATACATTTATCCGTTGCATTTTGACCGTTAGATTATCCCTTCAAGGGGATCTGCATTTCACTTTCAAGTTTCTAGCCATTTTCATTTGGCTTTGCCTTTCGTTCATGTGTGTTCAGAAACACGCTTTCATATACATTTCATTTTAAGGTGCCTTCATTCACGTGTGTTCAGAAACACGCTTCCGTGAATGGGATTTTCAAATTTCCATAGTAATACTGTCTGTTTCAGGTATAGCTAACAACATTCCCAAATGACTAAAGCGGATTTCCACCCGTGAAGATGAAATCCAACCTACCAGAAGGTAAGTTTTGTCACCAACTCAGAGCCGAGACACAAATAAATAGAGAAGCTTATCCAACAAAGAGGTCAAAGCGGGGAAGTCCTCCATGTCACAAGTCAAGTAATAAGTCAGGGTAATATCCTATCAGGAAGGCAACGGATGGATGGAGAGAGTGAGAAGTGAAGCCAAACTAGCAACCATAAAATGGTGGGAAAAAGATCACATTCATTCTCCAAGGGAGGGTAAAACCTATAAGCATAACCAAGAACATCTAAGTATGAGCAGGGACATATGTATATATATATGAATAGATCAACTAGGTCCACTTATCTATATGATCGCCAGATCATGCTACTAGATGCTAAAACATGCTATAAGAATGACTATAAAAGCAATCATAACCATAAACACAATAATATACCTGCTGGGTCATATACCTGTACAACCATCTGAACTGTCATCTATCCACTGAGAATCTGCTGCTGCAACTCTGGGCCATACATACTGCTCTGCAAATGGCAAAATGGCTACATCGGTCATCAAATCTGAGTTTCCTGAGACTTAGTCATGTCATAGGAAATACTGCTGTCCATAATCATAGTAGTGATCCACTCATAGATGTTCATCTCTAGCATCTCAATGTAAGAGAACTAGTTGAAAAAATGTACTGGAATCTGACAAAAAAGATATGGTATCCCAGCTACTATATATGTGATAACATCTGGCTCCAGCTGGGACAAGTTTTTTGCTGAATAGAGCGCTTGAGAACCTCACAATCTCTGGTCCTCATCACTCTGCTACTCATATTCCTCAATCCAACACTCTAGTTCTGCACCAGCTACCAAAATGACACCTGCTACCTGCAAAATTTCCGGAGCTATACCAAACTTACAGACGGGTCGTCAGAATAATGCATGTATATACATAAATATCAAAATAAAAGCAATACTGAAAATAAAATGCGAAAAAGTAAAACTAATCTACTAACATAACTTTTAAATTTTATTGTGCAGGAAAAGAAAAAGATAGGTACTCATAACTAAACTATGAGCTTCAAAAGGTGAGCTTAGAAAACAAAAGGGTGCCAGACTCAATGGCTAAAAAAAAAAAACTACTGCTCAAGCGAGCTTATTCATTTCCTAACTACTCTAAACTACCAGGTAAGCAAAAAATCCAAGGCTAAGGGAGGTCAGGGATATAATCCCATAACTCCCTCTGGTTGATAGGAAGTAAAATTTGTTGTCCACTATTAGTAGCAAGGAAACACATGTCACCAATGCAACACTCAACAGTGAAAGGTCCAACCCAAATGTCATCAGCGTGTCCAGATCGAATATACAATAAGTGATTGGGGATGATGACTTGACTTCCAGAGAGAAATCTATTCCTATTTACTGATTCAGGAACAACTCCAATGTTACGTATAGGCATGGGATGGATTTCAGTACGATCATGCGGCTGCGGGGTGAAAATCCTTGAGCTCCTTCTAGAAGGAACTGCATCAAATCTGGGTGGACCACCATCAATGGGAATGGCTACCCTAACAACTAGGATCTCTCTAATATCTCTTCTCGTCTCTTGAACATTTTCATTAGGCTCTTCCTCATGCGAAGACAACACATGTCTGACAACTTCCCCTATAGTCCATAAATCTCTATGTTCTTCCAAGGGACAAGGCGTTTGTGATATATCATTGGAGTCACTAGAACCTTCCCCTGTAGGAACCAGAATGTGCATACTCTCTAAGTTACTGGAAATTTCATCGGGATGAGACACTGAAGAACTAGGAATGTGAGAAGGATCATGATTATGATGATTAGATGATTTAGATGGTAAAAGAAAATCAGGAATAAGAGGATATGCAGATAAAGCATTGTTTTGATTATGTGAAGGAGAAGATTGAAAAATAGCAAGATTGTTTAAAGCAAAATCCCCTTCAGGGGCATCATTAATTAAGGCATCCTCTTCCCAACTTAAAGAATTATCATGGATTTGATTCAAAACACCATCTTCTAGAGATAAGTGAGACAAAGTTTCAGGAACATCAGAATAATGGTATTCATTTATTTGATCATCATTTTCCCTCACAGGAGAAGAATGTGTTCGTTCAGGATTATTAGCCCATGGGATAATATGCTTAAGCTCTTTGTCTCTCTCTATTGTGGTCAATTAAAGCAAACCATTCATCAACAATGCTTGGAATTCTTTCACTGCATCTTATGTCATAAAATTCATCAACTTTAGGTGTATGATTTTCGTTTATTTGTCCTTGATTTATTTCATTATTAAGCTCCTGACCTTGAAGTTGGTTTTCACTTCTTCTCAATTCATCTAATTCTTCTGAGAACTCATTCCTAAGCATTTCCAGATTTATTCTCCTAGCTAACTCAACAATCTGTTCTTCTTCTTCAGAGGAGTCAGTATCTCCCATTACCATTAACATACTCTCAGCTTGTTCTAATTCCCAAATTTCATCATCATTTTCAATCATATTGTTTTTAGCGTTATTCAATAATTCATCCCCATAAGTGTTCTTTATCCCTTCCTCAAATGTTTCCAAATGCTTGTCATAGCAAGGTTCAGTGTTAATCCTAATCAAAGCACCATCAAAGTTTGGAACACAGATATATGACAAATCCATCATAAGGTAACCACCTAAACCGGCTGCCCATTTCCTAGATAAAAGCATTCCATATGCCGGGGGCAAGTCAATCACAACTTCATCCATCATGGTGGAAATATCTGAACATGCAAACAGATCAGCCCTAAGGTTTTTAATCAAACCATAGGACTGTACTCGTCTAGAATCTATTCCACTGACATTCCCATAAGGTCTAGTCACCTCTAATCCCATTTCTTTCATAACATGTAAAGGCATGAGATTCATAGCTGCTCCAGAATCCAATATGGAATTGTGTAGGAGCATGTTCTGAATGTGCAAGGTGAGGTAAAAGGGAGGGTGACTGCCATTCTTTCTTTCATAAATAGCAGAATGGATGTTAATAGGTGGATCCTTTTCAACTTTTCTAGATTGTGTTCCACTAAGACTCTGTATATGACATGATTCCAAAACAGTCTCAGTGGTCTTTTCTTGGTTAATACCTTCAAAAAATTCTTCCACTTGGCTTCTTACTGAAGGTACTTTCATTAATTCTGTGACCGGGATATTACACATCATTTTGCCCAACTCTTTCTTAATATCAATATTCAAGTTGTAGTCATCTTGGGCAAGTTCCTCTTCTTCCTTATTCTCTTCACTACTCATACTACGTCTGTCTAGGAAAGAAGGTTGTTGGGAATCATTTCTTCGCTTGTAGATTTGAAATTTAGGTTGTTCCTTAGGTTCGGGGAGATTAATGGCACAACATGAGGAGCTTGGTTCATCAATTAATTCATCTTGCTCCCATGGCTCTTCTTCTAGGATAATTCTTCCAAAGTCATCATCATATGGTAAATCATTAATAAAATTGATATTGTTAGGTTGATCATCATGATAGTTGGTGTCAGAAGGCTCTTCTTCTATTTCATCACACCAATTCACATTCTTCTTTTCAGAATTTTCTGGGTATTCGGGACGTCTTCCTTTATTATCTCCCTCAGGGCTTCTATTGTTGTTCCAGTAGGGTTTAGGGCCATAAGGGTTTCTATGTCTCTCAGGATCATGAAGACTCACGACATTCTTTGTTAAGACAGTTAGTTGTCTCATCATTTCTTGCATTGTTTCTAACGCGTCTTTTGTGTCCTTTGGCTCACTCACAGGTTCCTTAGGTTTTCGGAGCTTAGGATCAGATCTAGAAGTGGATGGGGTAAATTGATCGAAATTTTTTTGTTTACCCATAGAAGCTGCATTCTGCTCAGCCATCTTTGCATTAAACTGAGTGGTCTTTAAATCATTTGGATTTTTATCCTTCAAGTGATATCCAAGCCATCCTTTAAAGGCATTCAGGTAATGAATTACAATTGCTTGGTCTTTTGGTTCAATTTCTTCTGGGATATTGGCTACAATCTTCTCAAACAAAAGGTTGAATTCATGGACTGTTTCATTCTCTTTCTTCTTGATGTCAAACAGTTGGTGCAAGAGAAATTTTCCATCAAATTTTTGGGACCACTCATTATTTAGCTTCGTGACAAAACTGTCATATCCATAAATGGACGAAACGACAATCTACCAAACCACTTTCGGACATCTCCTTATAAAGATGCTAGAAGGCCCTTCATGAAGACATCTTCATCAGATGCTCCATATGCTTCCATGTGTTCCCAGACCTTGTCAATATGATCTTCTATAGAGATAGCAGACACTCCATCAAATTTGGGAACTTTCTCAAAGTACTTCTCCGGCATGTCATGGGGGGGCCCTTGGATCTGGGAAAAATCTAAAGGAGATGGCTTAGCCTTCCTTCCAAAAATCCTAGGGTTCCGAGGAGGAGGATTGTTCTGGTTTCCACCAGTGTTAGTTCCGACCATTGGATTAGATGAGGATGAAGGGGATCCAAAAAGATGACTCGGTGAAGCGGTAGGGCTAGAAATCCTCCAAAAGAAATTGGATGAATTCTCTTTAATTTGTCTTCTGTTCCGAGTATAGGTTGCAGGGATTCCTTCAGAATTAGCAGGACGTTCTAAGAACTTAAGATTAATACGTTGGGTTTGGTCCTCAAAGGAGTCGCGGGGTGGAGTCGCCAGGTGAACCACACAAGTAATTCACCGAAATGATAAATGTCGTAGGAGAGGTGAGATGAGTGAATTAAAATGGTGATTAGGATAATTATGGAATTTCAAAATACAAACACCAAACAAAAACCGGATGCGATAAGATATTGATAACGCACGGACACTCGCAGACATCGAAGGTAAGCCTCTACCTCCCCGACAACGGTGCCAAAATGTTATCTCCAAACTTGTAGTTGCCCCTAAAGGTGGATCCGTAAGGATGGTAGAGGGGACGGGCAACCAAAGAGGTGAACCAAGGGGGCCTCGACTCCCAAATAGATGGTTGTCACGCCAATCGAGGCACTCTTCACTTGATGTTATCTAAGCCCTAGACAACAAAGGGGGAGACCCAGATCAACTCCCGACAGGAGTGATCAGACCAAGACACCAGATCAAATCAGACACAGTGAAGTACGTAAGGTGTTAGGTGTAGTAAACCCTAGATCTATGGATGAAGTCAAAAGGTGAGTTATGGGTTGGATCAAGAGGCTTATGAGATATGAAATTGATCCAATATGATTATACAAGTGACTTATAGGCTTAACGATCAGATCCAGGATCAAGGTACCAACAAATGACAGAAAAATCCACTGCCTTGGGAACCGTGTCCAATGCAGGGAGGTTAGGAACAAGATTGGGGCTTTCTAGTACCTTTGGACAGACTTGAATAAGGTTATGACAGAATCAAAATACACAAGTCTCAGAGATAGCATCAAACCACAGAGAAATTGGCCAATTAAGGAAGTGCGCTAGGGTTTGGAGATTAGTGCCTTGGGATTTGGGCCCCGTGGAGTCCTCCAACCATGACATCTTGGAGAACCCACTTTGGGTTTGGTCCAAGCTAAAATACCCAGAAATGGTTTGCCAATTGCTCAAGCTGTTTGAGCTAGAGAATTTTCCGAATAAAAATAGTGAGGGTTTTAACAGTAAAATGAAATGGCTAATGGGTTGAAACCCCAAAATAAATAACAAACCTGTAGATCTTACCTGGAAAACCTTGTAGATACCTTGATGATGATGATCTATGCCTTCTCGATCAATTTGAAGAGATTTGAGTGAGTATTCTATGCAAGTCGATTTGCCCAAGGAAGCCAATGCGCCTTCTCTCTTGCACAACAAACGTCAACCGTATCAGATTTGATGCATCAAGAGAAATAGACTAATGTAACAGAAGAAGTAACAAGATGAAATCATAGATCACAATGATGCTAATGAAAACCCCCTGATACAAGCAAAGCCAAGAAAACGAGTCGAGGAAGCCCTGCAAAAACGCCCAAGTGAAGTCGCCCTCCTGTAGACAAGACAATGTTTCCACGAAAAATATAGATTTTACCACAAACCCTCAAATGCTAGGATGCAATAGACTTTCCAATCACCATCTAAGAATATCGATGCAAAGGAGATCCAAGAATATCTGCAAATAGTTTTTATTTTCAAGATTCCAAGAGCCAAAGGTCCCTTTACAATGAGATGCTCTCCTTTAAATAGGATGGAGAGATACCAAAACCCTAACCACCTTTTGAATTGATGGCTAAGATTAAAAGATCAAAATGTTCTAATCTACGGTTGAGACGAGCTCAACATAAAGTACATGGATCAACTCAAAAATATAACACATACATGGACAAAATTGCCCTAGGAAGGGGGATCCCACTCAATATGACCAAATAACATGATAAACCCGCTCATGGTGGGTCTAGGGGGCATAATATAACCTCCCTAGTATGTCCCCATGGTACAATAACAACATATGACTCAACCAAGCACTAAATCATGCCTCTCTAGGAAAGTCGTGTGCCTCCAAAGGCCTCAGAAATCCTCAAAATGTGCCGGAGAGAGATGTGTGGGCCCCACTGATTGATATAACTACTCTGGAGGGTGTGGGAGACATCATACACATCATCAAATCGATTCCCATGCCATTTCCTTGCCTCAGTATCCCAAATCGAATTCCTCTGTAGCCATTTTAACTATTTTTATGCCTTTGTAAATCACCTGAAAAGTATAAAAATGCCTGTAACTCACTGTCTGGTCACCTGGGGCCAAACCTGAGTGCATCAATGTGTCCAGGAACATAGCGATGTATTAAAACAAAGTGGATACACTCGATATCCCCTCTGTAGCGCCATAGGTAACCCAATCACATCATAACACTGCTTTGACAGGCCATTTTTATTGGCAAATCTGGACTGGAGTGATAAACTGACATAAATATCAACTAAAACTGCCCAGAACTGAAAACTGACTGTCCCAATGGACTGAGAGAGCCCAAAAGTACTAAGGATGTGTACTCATACACCATATGGATGTCTGATCAATGATATAAAAATACCACCATGCTCGGCTATAATAAAAATAATGCAAATCTGTAAATGATCAAACTGATAAAATCATCTCAGATCAACATAATGAACCTGTACCCACTGCATGGAACCATTTGGTGACTTGTAGAAGACCAAGCATCATATATCTCTGCAATCCAGAGTCTATCTCCCCTTATGTCCTGTAGTTAACTTTGGTCAAACCATGTTTGACCAAGTCAACATGACCAAAATATGACCCAAACTCATAATCAATTTGATGCAAGTGTAAAAGGTTAAACATGCTTTACAAGTCCTTCAAATAGCAATATAACAAATAGTAAACAATTCACTGGCGACCTACAGCCAAATATATAAAATGTTTTTACTATTATTATGGCTCAGACTCAGACTTTCAAGACTATACTCTTTCATGTATGTGATCTAATTGCTAGTGAAGGGTGGAGGATGAAACTAATGGGCTAGGCTAAGGGATGACCTACTATCTTAACATAGTGACACTTCGGATAAGGGAAAGGGAATACACACTAAGACATTTGCTGGACAAGTAGATAACACAGGGGAAGGCAGTGTCTCACAAATGGTTGAGCAGTCTGAGAAGTGTTCATTCTACCTTGACAGAAGTATACATTAGATCCAAGTTCATCTGGATCTTTATTGGTCAGAAGTCCTGTAGTTAACTTTGGTCAAACCATGTTTGACCAAGTCAACATGACCAAAATATGACCCAAACTCATAATCAATCTGATGCAAGTGTAAAAGGTTAAACATGCTTTACAAGTCCTTCAAATAGCAATATAACAAATAGTAAACAATTCACTAGCGACCTACAGCCAAATATATAAAATGTTTTTACTATTATTATGGCTCAGACTCGGACTTTCAAGACTATACTCTTTCATGTATGTGATCTAATTGCTAGTGAAGGGTGGAGGATGAAACTAATGGGCTAGGCTAAGGGATGACCTACTATCTTAACATAGTGACACTTCGGATAAGGGAAAGGGAATACACACTAAGACATTTGTTGGACAAGCAGATAACACAGGGGAAGGCAATGTCTCACAAATGGTTGAGCAGTCTGAGAAGTGTTCATTCTAGCTTGACAGAAGTATACATTAGATCCAAGTTCATCTGGATCTTTATTGGTCAGAAGTCCTGTAGTTAACTTTGGTCAAACCATGTTTGACCAAGTCAACATGACCAAAATATGACCCAAACTCATAATGAATCTGATGCAAGTGTAAAAGGTTAAACATGCTTTACAAGTCCTTCAAATAGCAATATAACAAATAGTAAACAATTCACTGGCGACCTACAGCCAAATATATAAAATGTTTTTACTATTATTATGGCTTAGACTCAGACTTTCAAGACTATACTCTTTCATGTATGTGATCTAATTGCTAGTGAAGGGTGGAGGATGAAACTAATGGGCTAGGCTAAGGGATGACCTACTATCTTAACATAGTGACACTTCGGATAAGGGAAAGGGAATACACACTAAGACATTTGCTGGACAAGCAGATAACACAGGGGAAGGCAGTGTCTCACAAATGGTTGAGCAGTCTGAGAAGTGTTCATTCTACCTTGACAGAAGTATACATTAGATCCAAGTTCATCTAGATCTTTATTGGTCAGAAGTCCTGTAGTTAACTTTGGTCAAACCATGTTTGACCAAGTCAACATGACCAAAATATGACCCAAACTCATAATCAATCTGATGCGAGTGTAAAAGGTTAAACATGCTTTACAAGTCCTTCAAATAGCAATATAACAAATAGTAAACAATTCACTGGCGACCTATAGCCAAATATATAAAATGTTTTTACTATTATTATGGCTCAGACTCGGACTTTCAAGACTATACTCTTTCATGTATGTGATCTAATTGCTAG
This sequence comes from Larix kaempferi, assembly GCA_027924585.1. Taxonomy (NCBI): domain Eukaryota; kingdom Viridiplantae; phylum Streptophyta; class Pinopsida; order Pinales; family Pinaceae; genus Larix; species Larix kaempferi. Next base: position 1,737,250 of record BSBM01000430.1, on the reverse strand, counting down.
TGAAGGGTGGAGGATGAAACTAATGGGCTAGGCTAAGGGATGACCTACTATCTTAACATAGTGACACTTCGAATAAGGGAAAGGGAATACACACTAAGACATTTGCTGGACAAGCAGATAACACAGGGGAAGGCAGTGTCTCACAAATGGTTGAGCAGTCTGAGAAGTGTTCATTCTACCTTGACAGAAGTATACATTAGATCCAAGTTCATCTAGATCTTTATTGGTCAGAAGTCCTGTAGTTAACTTTGGTCAAACCATGTTTGACCAAGTCAACATGACCAAAATATGACCCAAACTCATAATCAATCTGATGCAAGTGTAAAAGGTTAAACATGCTTTACAAGTCCTTCAAATAGCAATATAACAAATAGTAAACAATTCACTGGCGACCTACAACCAAATATATAAAATGTTTTTACTATTATTATGGCTCAGACTCGGACTTTCAAGACTATACTCTTTCATGTATGTGATCTAATTGCTAGTGAAGGGTGGAGGATGAAACTAATGGGCTAGGCTAAGGGATGACCTACTATCTTAACATAGTGACACTTCGGGTAAGGGAAAGGGAATACACACTAAGACATGCAATGGTTGAGCAGTCTGAGAAGTGTTCATTCTACCTTGACAGAAATATACATTAGATCCAAGTTCATCTGGATCTTTATTGGTCAACAGTCCATTAGATTTAGCATACATTTATCCGCTGCTTTTTGACGTTTAGATTATCCCTTCACGGGGATTTGCATTTCACTTTCAACTTTCTAGCCATTTTCATTTGGCTTTGCCTTTCATTCATGTGTGTTCAGAAACATGCTTCCATGAACGGGCTTTCATATACATTTCATTTCAAGGTGCCTTCATTCACGTGTGTTCAGAAACATGCTTCCGTGAATGGGATTTTCATTAATTTCCATAGTAATACTGTCTGTTTCAGGTATAGCTAACAACATTCCCAAATGACTAAAGCGGATTTCCACCTGTGAAGATGAAATCCAACCTACAAGAAGGTAAGTTTTGTCACCAACTCAGAGCCGAGACACAAATAAACAGGGAAGCTTATCCAACAAAGAGGTCAAAGTGGGGAAGTCCTCCATGTCACAAGTCAAGTAATAAGTCAGGGTAATATCCTATCAGGAAGGCAACGGATGGATGGAGAGAGTGAGAAGTGAAGCCAACACTAGCAACCATAAAATGGTGGGAAAAAGATCACATTCATTCTCCAAGGGAGGGTAAAACCTATAAGCATAACCAAGAACTTCTAAGTCTGAGCAGGGACATATGTATATATATATATAAATAGATCAACCAGGTCCACATATCTATATGATCGCCAGATCATGCTACTAGATGCTAAAACATGCTATAAGAATGACTATAAAAGCAATCATAACCATAAACACAATAATATACCTGCTGGGTCATATACCTGTACAACCATCTGAACTGTCATCTATCCACTGAGAATCTGCTGCTGCAACTCTGGGCCATACATACTGTTCTGCAAATGGAAAAATGGCTACATCGGTCATCAAATTTGAGTTTCTTGAGACTCAGTCATGGCATAGGAAATAGTGGTGTCCATAATCATAGTAGTGCTCCACTCATAGATGCTCATCTCTAGCATCTCAATGTAAGAGAACTGGCTGAAAAATGTACTGGAATGTGACAAAAAAGATATTGTAGCCCAGCAACTATATATGTGATAACATGTACCTTTTGATCTGCTTGTGCAAGGTTTGTTGTGAGGTTTCTTGCAGGTAATTGGATCTCGTTGAGAAGGCATACATGCTAGTTTGCCCATCTTTGAAGTCATCTAAAAGGAAGCGTAGTCCCTCGCGTGTTCACTTACATGTGGTCTCCATTCACCCAATCTTTCTCACTCAAAACCGGTTATATCACCTTTGTTCAAACTCTCTCTCTCTCTAATTTCTTGGTTACTTGTTCTAGTTTCTGTTAGATCTAATTTGAAATAAGTAGATCTAATGCTATTTCATTAATGGTATACAATTCTGAAAGTCTTATTTTTATTATACATTAGTGAAAGTTTCTTCCTTAAGTTTGCATCTAACAAATTGCAAAAAATGTAGATTTGATGAGGAAGAATTGTTTACTAAAGATTTATTTGGCATCTGAGGCCCATAGATTTGGCTTGCCATTTGAAAGAGGGCAGCCAAAGATCCTAGCAAGGCAAGCTCTCTAGCTTGTCTTACTAGTGATTTTTTTATCTCATTTTATTGCATCATTTAACTCTAGCTTTTAGGCTTAGTTTGCATTAAGAAGTTGTTTGAGTTTTAAGTTGTTTTTAGGCATTTTACTTTCTTTTTTAGTTCGCTGGAAATTCTTGCATGCATGACAGTCCTACATTTAAAAGTTAATTAAAAATCACTTCAAGACTCAAAAAGTTGCCCAAAAACAAGTTTTTCGCATACTAGTTGCATTAGTTTTAAATTTGACAATTTGTAGCATTGTCAGAACACTCCGAGTGTTGGAGTGTTTTGATTGTCATTTCTAATCAACATTAGCTCGCTGGTCTGTTTTATGTTCTTAGCAGGTTGGAGCTAAAATACTCACAAGAAAGACATTTGGAAGCTCCCAGAACCATCTTGAGAACCAGCTTTCCAAGCTTTGTTTTACTTCCAAAGTAATTTGTAAACTGACTTGTTCCCTAAGCATAAAGGGCAAGCAATATTCTATTTCAAGTTTCATTTTGTAAACCAAAAAATAAAAAGAGCACAACAGGCAATTCCAGTGCCTGACCCCCAATCCTCCCGGGGGGATTCGCACTTTTTTCATTTTTTTACTTTTTTTTCTTCTTCTTCTGTCTTAGATTAGTTTTATTTGAGCAATAGTAATTAAACAACTCTATCAAGCACACAAAGCGTCCCAGGGGGACGCACAATCTGTTCTCAATCATTAACTTTTGTGCTGCAAAATAAACCATTATTGTTCTAAAAAATATCAGCTAAAATTAACCCCCCTTGCTCTACCGAAGTATTCCACCATTTGGTGTGAAGAAAAGATATTCTTGGGGTTTAGTGTAGATTAATCATCCACTTCAATCATAATAAAACGGACCAACACCCCAAACCCAAAGTATGCTCTTAACCGCTGCAGCTTAGTCTGAACATGTCGGGTTAATCAGAAACAGGTGCAAGGTACTTAGTTTAATAGGACAATCCAATCTCATCTTTCTTGGCGGATTCGGGAGGTTGCATGGGTGTATACCGTAGAGGAAGCAGGCTACTTTAAGAAGGTTCATCCTCGCCTGGTTGGACACTTGGTTAAGCCGCTAAAGCACTCAGTCCAAAGAGCTAGATCTGGTTGGGCCAAACCAAGAATTAACCCATTCCTTAATCCACTCATTTAATAATCTTAAAATTTACCAACTAAGACACTACAATCAACAATTCTTTCACCGAGACCACAGAAGCAACCCTCGCAAGCACTCCATTTTCATCGACACCGATCTTTAATATTTCTATGTTTAAGTTATTTTTTACCAATGTCATGAATTGTGTTGTATGTTAAAAGATGTGGGTTTTAATTTCATATTGCAGTGATTTATGGTTTATTTTTAAGTTATTTCATCATAATTCCTAGAATAGACTTTTATCTTTTGTTGTAGATTAAAAGCCTTAGTTTATTTTTCATAGGGACCACCCCCCTTGGCTTCGCTAGGAGTGAGCCTAGATGGAGGATTCGAGTAATCAGGTGACAACACTTGACTGTCATTTGCCCCCAAGGACACACCGAGTGGCTTGAAGGTGTGTATTAGGCGGCAACAGTCCTGAGTGACAATTTTTAATGACCAAAAATTAAAAAATCCTATGCAAAACTTAATGAAATTCCACAAGAATCTGGATAATGTCTAGCATGGTAATATAGAACATTTCTAGGCCCCAATCACCGCATGGATTTGATCACTAGAACACCTCTCACCACTTTGGAGGTATTTTTGAGTGAAAAAATCAAATAATTAAAATCTCTAAAAATAAATTTTAATTATCCTAGTGAAAAAACACTCGATGAAAGGACTTCCCTAATGACTAAGTCTTAGGTGATTAAGTTACAAAAAACGAGACCCTCATGCTGACATATCCTTACAAAATCCCCTACAGGGGTGCGGAAATTTCATAGAGATAAGAGGAGAAGAAGAACTGCCTCGCTTGATATAATCATTAAGTACTTCATTTTCATCTTCAAGGTACATTCGATATGTGCATGGTACAACGTTGTCCACCAAGTCGGTTTTGGTGGTCAACACCTCTAATGAAGCCCAGAGTACAATGGTTGGGATTCATACTAGAGAAGCGAATGACCAAAGCACCATCCCCGATCCTTCTAGAACAACCTAGGAATTGAAATATTCATTTTAAATAACTTGGATGTTGAAATAAGCCCTCTCACCTCCATAATCGAAAGATGGTTAGGGAAAAGAAGAACTTACTTTTGAGCGGCTCTGACATACTCATTTGAGCAAGGTTGCTTCATAAGCAACTTCGATAGCATGTTTTCCAAATATAACAACTCTCACATGTGGGCAAGTAATAAGGAGCTAAAAAACTTGATCCATGTGCCATGCTAACCACTTTGACCAAGCAATTGACCAACAAAAGAAGTGCGCCCTTGAGAATTGTGCCAAGGTTGTCATAACTTCCTTCAACCTGTAATAAAATTTTCCCAAGGAAGAGTGTTCCCTAGAGATGTGTGCAAAGGTGGTTACACTCTTCATCAACAAACCATATAATAATCCTTCATAAGCCATGTCATCACAACCAATCCAAGTATGTGTGCAGGAGGGAGATGTGCCATTTTCTCAAGCAATGAATAATATTACAATACATGTATGCCTTGAGAAATGTTCCATGAAACCATAGTCCTCATCAAAATAAACCCCATCCAAGTGTGAAACCAAGCAAGTGAGCTAAGGCTCTCCAATACTAGGCCTTCATGTGGTCAGGACTCAAAACAAGGTCAAACTGTCAAACCACCCAAAACATCATCAAATCTCTGCAAGAAGGCTAGTGCTCCATCAAGGGGTGTCAAACATGTATGAGAAGGTGGTAGATGTGTGGATTACATCCATTTCTCCTAGGGCATTCCAACTAGGAAGTTTCAACCTCCACATAATGCATAAGTATCCAATCTGAACCATGTAAAGGAGTCAAAAGTGAGTAATGTAAAAAATCCACTAGCTCAAACTATTGGTGTGATGTGGCATCCAAAGTACTAGGTTGCTCCACCCTCATGAATACATCGTCATATAAGATTAAACCTTAGAAAACTATAGCAAAGTACCCCTTTATCTGATCCTCATACCAAAGAGCAAGTATTAACACTTGAAACTTAGGGAGACCCTAAGTTGGTGGGTTTTTACTCCATGCCATGTAGCAAGGGTTAGAAGAATGCATCACTGCTAGTAGAACCTTTCATGAACATTAATAATGCCAACTTCATAAATAAGACCACCACTAACACATGAAAAACATCATCCATCATCTCCTAGAAATGATCCAAGCATCAAATCAATCAAAAGTGAGCAATATCTCACCCAAAGCTCACATGTATCCAGTCTTTCACATGAATCACCCTGCAAGCTTAATCCTTGTGATAAAAATCACAAAAGATGTGATGAAAATCACATGTAAAACCCTCATACATTGTGAGTAACAGGCTCCCTCCAGGGCCCAAAGGCCCTCAGCCCTTCAATGTCAGTCCTCGGCCCTCCAATGTCAGTAAGAATGAAGCTTTCAGTACTCATGATTTCCATTAAAAATAGTATCTCTCTATGTATTGCAAAAGAGTTATGATTTGAGGAGTCTTTTTTAGAATCTATACTAGCCAAAATCCCGGTACATCCTCTGTGAAGGATACTGTCATGTTGCTGGCAACATCTTTTTTTGATTTGGGTGTTTTGTTGAATTTCAGAATCAGGGACAACTTTTTGTTTTATTAGGCTGACCAGCAAGGCTGCAGCATTTTCTCAATACTGATATTGACCTTTTCTGTTAAAGAAAGAGAGAATACCCATGATAATTAGTTTTTTTTTAAACAGCTCCCTTATTATTCAGCTGATAGGTCTCTGGTACATATAATAGTGATTGGAGCAACAAATCCCTACAAATTTAGTAACAACTGGACACGCACACCTTGGTCCTACAGTTTAGCAACTGAACATAACAACCTCAGACAACAGCCTAGAAATCAGCAAGAGAAAGGAATAGAAAAGACAGTTACCTTGTAATTATCTAACAGAATCACAAGCTGAAATGGGATTTAATTCTAACACATTGGGCATCCTAAATAGCGTGAGGGTAGAGATGGTTTATTTGCAGTCTTATTATGTTGATGATGGACATGGTTCTCTGGCAGATCAGACCATTGAAACTTGTAATTGTGATAACAGTGCTTCTGATTAAAATACCATGAACAACTTTTAATGTTTTCATCAAGCTATTATAATATGTATCCTCCCCATCCATGCCCCATTTTTTTGTGACTGGATACCACTTATTGTGATGCAGCTAGAGCATCTTATCCCATCTGGAAGAGAGTGCAACCAACAACATCCAAATTGGATTCCTTCGACTAAGAGGCCGTGGGTGGGGGCTATATATTTCGCCAAAGATGCCCAAGACTTGCACCTGGCCCCTATTGCTGTTGTGTGCACTGGCACATCCACAAGTATGAGCATGTCATTTGTGAGATTTAAACCTTGGTAGTGGCAATATCAGCACCCTGCTTTCACCAGCCTGGATAGCCAACATTGACCGTCCTGCATTTTTGATGAAGTATCCTATCTTAATTCATCTAGAGATTTGGCTATGAAAGCGTACATTTTTCTTTATAGAAGAGAAAGACGTGTTAATTATGTTGGGTCCTTGCTTGATCATCTCTATGTTTGTGGTTGGTTTTTTGTGTTATCACTTTCTACATAAAGTTAATGTTAGTTGTGGGATTATTCAGGGTTTGGCTCTGCGTTTTCTAATGACTAAGTATTTTTCTAGTTGATTTGTAATAATGGGCCTTAATACTTTTTTGTTGGACCTGTAGGAGAAGCTTTCCCATGGGGAGTAAATAATAATGTTTTGATTTGATATTTCACAGGAGGAGTTTCAACTAGCCTTATTCAAAACAAACAAAAAGGAAAGCTTATTTGCAGACCGAGTATGCACATTCTTTCCTTGTGTCTTTTTTTTTTCCAAAGGAAAAAAATCATTTTATTCATCGAATAAACATAGAACTGCTCGTGTGAGCTTACATCATATAGACTGTCATCATCCTTTCAGTCTTGTTCAAGAACAGAAGGCTCAAAATAGCCATACATATTTGAGCTCGGCAGAGCTACATCAAATCTCAATCCGAGGATTGTAGATATTGTTCCACAAAAAAAATAAAAAATATACAGTCTTCTCAGTACAATTTTACAAAAGAACTGGAGATTGGGTTATCTCCATGGTTTTCTATCTCCATGTACCCAGGTTGCACAGCTAGGGCAAGTTTTGACAGGGAATCCGCCTCTGAATTGAGTTCTCTGTAAATGTGGCTGAAGGGTGGCTGATTCGAAGCTGGATTTCAAGTCTTGTATTTCTCTTAAGAGATGTTGCAAATTGGGAACTCTGATCTCATTCAGCTTGTTTGCCCAATCGATCACCACCTTGGAATCTCCAAAAATTTGGATATTTGAAAGCTGAGCATCCTTGGCTAGCTTTAAAACTGCCCACAGAGCAGCTAGCTCTGCCTTGCTGTTTGTTGCTCTACCAGTAGCATACTTGAAGCATAATTTTTTACTATCATTTTGGAATATAATGCCTCCAGCACCCCCCAGCGGCGGATTTCCTTGACTGGCTCGTCGAAGAATGCCCATGGAATGTTTTTATCAATAGCTGGAGCAGTAATCTTTCTCTGTTTTTTTTATTTTTGGAATGTGCTTATGCTCCTGTAAGTTCTTCAACAAGAGGACACTGGTAAGGAGAAGAACATTTTGAAAGATGGCTTTATTGCGAGCTGTCCAGATACTAAAGACAAAAAGTGCTGGGAAGGCATCATAATTGCGTACCCCTTCGTTGAGCCACCAATCTTTAGAGCGTTGTTCCAAAGGCAAAAAATCTGGAGGAGAATTATAGTTAACAGCACTGGCCACTGAGTTCCACACAGAACCTGCATAAGGGCATGAATCAAATAAATGAGACAAGGTTTCATCCTGTGCTTTGCATAAAACACAAAAACCAGGGCCTTCAAAACCTCTTCTTTTCAAAACATGCTAGTCATTCTTATAGCATGTTTTAGCATCTAGTAGCATGATCGGGCGATCATATAGATATGTGGACCTGGTTGATCTATTTATATATATATACATATGTCCCTGCTCAGACTTAGAAGTTCTTGGTTATGCTTATAGGTTTTACCCTCCCTTGGAGAATGAATGTGATCTTTTTCCCACCATTTTATGGTTGTTGGTGTTGGCTTCACTTCTGACTGTCTCCATCCATCCGTTGCCTTCCTGATAGGATATTACCCTGACTTATTACTTGACTTGTGACATAGAGGACTTCCCCACTTTGACCTCTTTGTTGGATAAGCTTCCCTGTTTATTTGTGTCTCGGCTCTGGGTTGGTGACAGAACTTACCTTCTGGTAGGTTGTTTGTCTTGATGGATTATTTTGCAAGTTGAATATACAGTGTTTTCTCTATGTATCATTGTGGATCGTTGGGATACTAGTCATTTTTCTGCAAGGAGGCCGAATTGATGAGGAGGACGATTTGAAGGAGGCTATTGTTGGGGGGACCCACATACCCTCTCTTGGGTTGATCTTTGTGACAGGGAGTATCATTATTGTATCTTCGTGACATAGTTGATGCTTTCTATTACATCTCTTCATCATTTTCATAATTCTTTTACTTGGCTTGTTTCTAACTTGATCTTGTCTTGTAGGAGGAGGACAATTTGGCTAGCTTTGGAGGAGGACGTTTTGGATTGGAGCACTAGATCTCACTCTTGAATATACACATAGGGGGAATGCTATCAATTTGCAAAGTGGCCATAAGCTTTTGAGGTATGTTCTACAAGGTATGTACCTAGATCCATTCTTTCTTTTGCATTGGTCATAAAACCCTGAAGATCAAAACCCTCACTTTTACATTTTTCTAGATCTACTTGGATCTAGCTTGGCTTTGGGGATAATTTTTAAAACCCACCTCTATAGATCCACGGCAATCTAGATCTATAGTTTGGTGGTGATTGGCCTCCATTTGACCCATTTTTCAAGGCACATTAGCCTCTCCAAGGGAGGTCGCACTCCTTGAGGAAGGCTAGTGGGGCTAGTTCCAAGTTGTGGGTAGGTGAGATCCCACTTGATTCGGATAGATCAACCTTGATAACCTACCCCTAGTGCTTCACCTTGTTGATTTTCACCTTGTGGGCCCCATTCCTCATTTTGAAGGTTGAGCCCCACTTGGGTCACTTGGTGATGCATTTTAAATCTTAGATCTATGGAGATCTAGCTCATATTGGGGCATGCTATTTCAAACCCACCTAGATATTTGTCTTAACTACCCCGATCTACAGTTTGGTGGAATGTGGACTCTATTTGCCCCCTCAAATTAAGGCACTAGTCTCCCTTGGGTAAATCGCACTACTTGGGCTAGTGGGATTTTGCTAGATCCCATATGTGGGTGATGCCTCTTTCATCTTGAAATCATAGATCCACCTTTGGCATCCCCCTTAGTACCATTTTCATCCTTAACTTCACCTTGTGGGCCCATTTGAACCATTTTCCATATTTTAAGGAGTGGGTCCCACTTGTGTAATTCTCATGGTACTAGGTCTATTCAGTTGAGCTTCATAAGTGGCCTTAAGTCATTCATTGGTTGAAACACTTGTCACCTCCTAAGCCTCTTCAACCACACTTAAACTCTTGGGTCCACTTAATCTAATTCACTCATTGGTTTCCGTAACTCAACTTACACATTTCCCTAGGAACCTTTGGGTTAGCTAATCTTCATTTGATTGGCTACGGTCTCCCCCTTGATCTTGATTAGTCTTGATCTAAAGTGAAGAGTGCCTTGGTTATCGTGACACCCAACTTGCATTGGGAACTGTGGCATCTCTTGGGTCACCTCTGTAGTTGTCCATCTCCACTACCATCCCAGATGGGATACCATTAGGGACAACTGCAAGTTGTGTGATAGCACTACCATTAAGAGAAGATGGTTGTAACTAGCTCAACTTATGAGCTAAGTTTGGGCTCACATGCTTCATGCCCAAGGAGGGAAACTTAAGCTATTTAAATCTCCATTGCCCATTGTTGAGGATCATCCATTTTGGCGAAGGAAACCATTTGGAGAGCTCATTTGGGACTTCATTTGGTGAGGGAACACCATTGGGGAGTCTTTTGGTGTTGAGAGCTCCATCATGTTTTGAGGTGCATGTTTTGGCATACAGGTTGTGGGAAGTCCACACTTTTGTAAAGAAGAGCATCTGTTACAAGAAGGAATAGAAGTGGTTCAAGGATTGAACGAGCCCGAAGACGTAGCCAAGGGGTCTGGTGAACTCCGTTATCAATGTCTTGGAGTTTTGGTATTGATGTTTTATGTCTCTCACGATCTCTCTTTCTTCTTGCATTTTGCTTAAGTAAGTTGTTTATGAGCTTAAAGAATTTAATTAAAGAGGATCACATAACATTGCAAGTTTAATGCACTGTCAACAAAGATCTTGGAAAAGTGAGATTCCTTCATACACATTAGTCGGGAGATTCCTTTGTACACATTAATCATGCAAACCTGTAGCAGCTTGTCAAGAAATATTTCCAGCTGCTGCTACTCCAACATATACTTAAATCCTACAACTAGTAGTAGGGCAATCTACATTTGGAGATTAAACCCTGGCCTTGAATTTTGAAGGTTGATCCATTTTATGAAGATTGCTCCCATCGAATTTCAGTTTAGAGGTTGAGATAGGTACTGAGGAGTGAGGCTCCCTCCCATTTGACATTCCTTAGATCAGGCCACAGGCAGCCTCAGACCTCAGTTCAGCCGTAGCTCCCCTAGCATTTGTGTGGTTGCAAAACACTACCTTCATTTGGATTTAAGATAAACAATATATATGTTGTCTTTTGGGTTTGATCTTTGTTCCTTGTGAATAAATCTTTAGAGCGCCACCCCTTTTTAGAGAGTTGTTTTGATGAAACCCTTGGATCGTTTGGCTTGAGGGCTATTTGAAAGGCTCGTCATAGTGTTACTGTGAACAAAAATGTGGAGTGACCCCCTCTAGAGATTGGACTTGGTTTGTCATGTACGAAGTCTTGTGGACTACATGTGAGCACAATCATCTTTCTTATGGACAAACATGTGGAGCACCCCCTTCGTTGGTGGCTTGATTGGATTGGCTAAGTGCTTATGTGGCCAAGTGGACATCATTGATGGGTTGAACCCCTTTGGGTTCTTGCTTGATGGACAATTTGCCTTGAGGGAAGCCTTTGGAGGCTAGTAGGTGGATTTCTTGGTTGCTTGAAGGGCTTGGCTTGTTGGAGACTCCACTTGGAGAGGGGCTTTGAGGTGTTCTTGTCAACATTCCTTTGGATCACATTTCTTGGAGGGGCCTTTGAAGGTCATTGTTGTCACACAAACTCTAGCTGCTAGTGGAACGTGTCCCAATAGGGATGGTAGAGGGGGTGCAGCTAGGAAGGTGTAACCAGCAATGGCCAAGTCCTTTGCTCAAGGAACGGTAGTCACAGCGGACAAGGCTATTGTCACTTCAGACAAGGCACGTAACCAAGTCAGGGGGGAGACCCCGTTCAACCGGTGATGGTTGAGAGACAAAAATACACCCAAATCCCACACAAGATAAAGAGATAAAACAAGAGATTGAGTGTAGATGAACTCCTAAGTCTAGTTTCAGCCAACCGGTGGACACAAACGATAGAATGAGAGTGATGCAAAAGGTGACCAACAATCAAACGTAATTAAATAACAAGATTAGATTAGTGATCGTATGGCTGAGAATAGTCTAAGGACATACAGTAAATTGGAAGTGAAATGCTGAAGTAAACTACCCAAGGGATGGGGTTAAGCAGTGGATTAATGGACCTAGGGCAGAGAAAAATCAATGTTTCGAAACACTTCCAATCAACAGTAGTTTGATTTCTTGAGGTAAAAAGATATTCTAAAACCAATTCTAAACTACCCAGAACCCCAAAGTGCCCTGTTATCACATATATAGTAGCCGGGCTACCATACATTATTTTTCTGATTCCAGTACACTTATCAGCCAGTTCCCTTACATTGAGATGCTGAGATGAGCATCTACTACAGATCACTATCAGATGTTGGATAGTATATATATATTTCCCATGCCATGACTGAGTCTCAGGACACTCAGAGAGATGATCGATGTAGCCATTATACCATTTGTACAGAGCAGTCAGTAGTGCCTAGAGTTACAACAGTAGTTTCAGTGGACAGATGTTGGTTCAGAGGATGAGCAGTCAGGTATATGACTCAGCAGGTATATTATAGTGTTGTGGTTAGATTGCTTTTATATTCATTCTTATGGCATGTCTTGACACTTAGCATCATGATCTGGCGATCATATAGATATGTGGACCTGGTTGATCTTATTATATATATTCTATTGTCCCTAATCAGACTTAGAAGTTCATTATTCATACTCATTGGTCTTACCCTCCTTAGGGAGAATAGAGGTGATCATTCAACCATACCTTGGCTTGCTAGTGTTGGCTCCATTATTCATTGTCTTCATCCATCCATTGCCCACCTTTTAGTATATCACCCTGACTTACTACTTGACTAGTGGCATGGAGGACTTTTCCCCACTGTAGCCTCTGTATTGGATGAGCTTCCCTGTTTATTGTGTTTTGGCTCTGAGTTGGTGACAAAACTTACCTATGGTGAGTTGGATTTCCTTGTGAATTCCCCTAGTCACTAAAGTTGTGTTGGCTAAACCTGAAACTTTTAGTGCTGCCATGAATACAAAAATCTGGAAAAATAAAATGCTATTTCTTGTATGAAAAGCCTGTTCATGCAATGTGTTTTTCAACACACATGAATGAAAGGCATGCCAAATGAAACACCCGGGTGAGCGTAGATGCTTCGATGACCAATGGGGAACACCCGGTGAGGCTACACAATCCTATACTCCATTGCAACATTGGGGGCAACCGATAGGAGCAAATCCCAGGTTTGAGAGTGCATCTCACACACTAAAGAGCCAAGGCACAAGAGACAGGGAATCATGGCATACTCAGAGGTCAGTGGGGAAGGGGATCCTCAAGGTCACAAAACAGAATCCAAGTCGGGAAAGACCAATCATGAATGAATCGGATGGGTGGAGAAAGTGAAGGTGGATCCACAGTCAGCTGCCTAGGGGGCCTAAGTGACCAAGTCTATGCCAGTAGTGGGGATATGATCCAGTGTGCATAGACAGGAGCCTACGGAAGGGGGTGGACTGACATCACCAAAGGCCAAACACATCATAATGACAACTAGATCACCGCATCAACATCATATGTAAAGTCAGTGTACTATCATGTATAAACAAGTCTAATCAACAACATGAGCAATAGAACATCAAATGCTATACCTGCCACACCATATACCTGCTGCTGAAGCCAACTCTGAAACTGGATCTCCACTGAATCCGGACAATAAGTGGCCAACCAGCAATTCTCTGTAGTCTCAATCAAAGATATGGCTAGGCAACTGTCTCAATGGGCTTATGCAAAGCCTGGCAAGGAAGGGTGCCTCTGTAGGCAATGATGTGTACATGTCTGGACTCATGAATAAACCATTTGTCCCCACTGATATCTCTGCTCGGGGCAATCTGAACAAAAATGTATGCCTCCTCTGAAGGCATCTGATCTCTGATCTGGAAAAAAAATGTAGTATGGTCCTCGACCACACAATCTGCAGCATGGTAGCTCCAGCTAACATGGATGTGATAACAGTCATATGGCATCATCATCCTACCACTTGTTCTCTTGCTTGTTGGAGACTTCCCCCTCCATTTAGGGGCCCCATGTATTTTTGTAATGTACAGGTGGCTTTGACCACCACTTTAATGAATTTTTTAGGAGTTAGTTGTTTGAAGTGGGGATTTTGTGCTATTTTACCCCACACTAGGCTAGATGTTAGGAAATAATGAATATTTTTTTGTAAAGGAAGTTTTAGTCTCTCCTATAAATAAAGAGCTACTTCCTTATTTCATTTTATGGTTGGATTTTGAAAGCTCTCTCTTTTGTAGCCTAATTGACATATCTTTTGATGGAGCATTTTGATGTTAAAGGGTTTTCACTTCTCCGAGGTTTTCTTGGATGGCTTAATATTCATGTGACATGCTATTTTTTTTATTATTGTAAGGTTTATGTTCCTAGTTCATTGAAAGTGTACGATTGCTCCAATTGAATGATTTGATCATTATGTGGTTTAGTTTGTTGTTGGTTTGTAGTTTGCCTACCTTTGTGGAGGTTGCATATTTGGTGGCATAAGCTAGGGTGTTACATGGTACCAGTACTAGCGCACCTTCAGCTGTGCCCTAAGGAGAGAGGGTCATTTTTTCTGACTAGGAAGGGTGTTTTCCAACATTTTTTGTGTGGAGGTTATGGCCATGTTATCACATTTATAGTAGCTGGGGATACCATATATTTTTTTCGAGATTCCAGTATTATTATCACCGATCTTGTAGTTGCCCCTATAGGTAGATCCGTAAGGATGGTAGAGGGGATAGGCAACCAACGTGGTGAACCGAGAGATCCCTAGTTCCCAAATGGATGGTTGTCACGCCAACCAAGGCAATCTTCACTTTATGTTATCTAAGCCCTAGACAACAAGGGGAGACCCTGATCTACTCCCGACAGGAGAGATCTAACCAAGACACCAGATCAAATCAATGGAAGAAGAAGTACGTAAGGTGCATGTTGTAGTAAACCCTAGATCTATGGATAAGTCAATAGATGAATAATGGTTGGATCACGAGGCTTAAGAGATATGAAATTTGATCCAATGTGATTACACAAGTGACTTAAACCGATTTGTCGAAAAACCGATTTGTTGAAAAAGAGAGCAAGAAGAGTCTCCCCAATAGTGCGCCTTCCTTGAGCAATTCGACCTCCCACCTGCAGATAAATATGTGTGGAAAAATAATAGCAATGGCAATCAACAATAATCTCAGTGCAATGGAATGATAGTTTCAATCACTACAACCATTATCCAACTCCAATCCAAATAGCAACAAGATAGGTTTTATTCCAAAAGCTCAAAGCCAAAAGTCCCTTTACAATGAGAGGGTCTCTCCTTTAAATAGTTATGGGAGATACCAAAACCCTAACCACCTTTTTAATGAGTGACTAAGATTAAAAGATACATCAATACAATGGTTGAGATGAACTCAACATAAAGTACATGGATCAACTCAAAAATATAAAGTATACATGGACAAAATCGCCCTAGGAGGGCATCCCACTCTAAGTGAATGATAAAACATAACAACTAGCTCATGGTGGGTCTAGGTAGTCATGTCTAGCCTCCCTAGTGTGTCCCTATGGCACAGTATCAATAGATAATAACTCCAAGTGCAAAATCGTGCCACCTCTGAGGAAGTCGTGAGCCTCCAAAGGCTAAATAAATCCATGAAATATGACGGATAAATGAGGGGGCCCCATTGACAGCTGTAAGTGATCCGGAGAGTGTGGGAGACATCATATACATCATCAAAATAATTCTTATGCCATTTCCTTGCCTCAGTAACCCAAATCGAATTCCTAAGTAGCCATTTATACCATTTTTTATCCTCTGTAAATCATTTGAAAAAGGTAAAAATGCCAGTACCTCTTTGCATGGTCACCCGGGGCAAAAAATGACTGCACCAAAATGTCCGAGAGTATGGTATAATAGTAAAAACAAGTGGTTGGACCCCATACTCCCTTTGTAGCGCCCTAGGTGAACTAATAAAAACATCAAACTGCTCTGAGAGGCTATTTTTAATGGCAATTCTGCACCAGAAATACAAACTGAGGATAATATCACCTGTAATTGCCCAGAATTGAAAACCAACTGCTCCATTGGACTGAGAGAGCCCAAATCTAGTAGAGGTGTGTACTCATACACCATATGGATGTCTGATCAATCCTATAAAAATACCACCATGCTCGGATATAATAAAAATAATGCAAATCTGTAAATGACCAAACTGATAGAATCATCACAGATCAACATAATGAACCTTTACCCACTGCATGGAACCATCTGGTGACCTGTAGAAGACCAAGTATCATATATCTCTGCAATCCAGGGTCTATCTCACCTCATGTCCTGTAGTTGACTTTGGTCAAACCAAGTTTGACCAAGTCAACATGACCAAAATATGACCCAAACCCATAATCAATCTACTGCAAGTGTGAAAGGTTAAACATGCTCTACAAGTCCTTCAAATAGCAATATAACAAATATTAAACAATTCACTGGCGATCTACAACCAAATATATAAAATGTTTTTATTATTATTATTATGGCTCAGACTCAGACTTTCAAGACTATACTCTTTCATGTATGTGATCAAATTGCTAGTGAAGGGTGGAGGCTGAAACTAATGGGCTAGGCTAAGGGATGACTTACTGTTATCACCTATTTTGTACCATAGTTGGATTATCTGAAGAGCCACCATTTGACAAACATGATGAATGTTTGTACTCCAGTGTATCAGATGATCCAGCATTTGTGCCTAGCCAATTTTGGCTAATCAGTTTTGTTTTTCAGTCAACATGACCATGGCCCCATGGGGTTTGTAATAAAGTGTGCTACTAGGATTCTGAGTGTCTCGGTTCCCCATGACTTGATTAAGCAACTAAGGTATTCCAGGGAGTTTTTTTCCCTTGTCAATTATACTTTGCCTATAGCCGAGCTATAATCGATGAGGTTTTCTCCCTCTTCCTCCAAAGTTGGAATGCCCGATTTTGAAAATTTTAGCCATGGGGGGTTATTAGAGCCCAACTGATGTATATAAGCCTACTAGACACTATTAGAATAGGTTTTGGTCATGTCCTAGGTCCATAGAACCCTCGGAAAAAAATTCGAAATTTTTTTACCGGGTCCTTCGGTTTTGGGTTTTTTAATTTTTAATAAATTTTTCCATAGTTTAAATGGAAAAATTTCAATTTGTAATATGTTAGTCATCCGGGATCCGAATTCAATGATTGAAGGCTCCAACCTTAAGACAAAAATCATTCATGATCCCCGGACCAGTTTATCCTAAGTTTCGGATGTCAATTCAGCCTCATAATTAATAATTTCTCAAAAAAGCCATTTACAGATAAATTATTAATTAAAATATAAAAAATTGAATATTTGGAGATAATCCAAATCTCTCCAAAATAATCCAAATGGATTAAAATAAAAGGCTAATTGACATGGCACTGGACATTAATGAAGATTCCAATCATCTCAGTCATCATCCAGTCAAGCATCTAGTCACCAGTAGTGATTAACTCCAAGAGAATTCGCCCTCCATGCATGCAAAATCGAATTAGTGATGTGGAAGAGTTAATAAATGGGAATTGGTAGGTGACTGGCTTGCATTTGTTGGGGGTGGGGGAGCCTTGCCTAGGTGGAGGCCACCTCCCACTCTCAACTACCAAGATTATGTCAAACTCCAAGCACCTACCATATCAATCACGCCCTCTCCAAGCTAGCTCACGTCAACCTCTATTGGAGCTCGCGTTTACCATGTGGCATTCGATTACTTGCTTGGTGATACTCCCAATGTGGAGATGAGGGGCACCTTGCCTAGGTGGAGGACACCTCCTCATCTCATTCAATGCAATTCGAGTTCATATGGGAGTTTAGCACTCCAAGCTTGATGGTGATTGGAGATTAGATGGAGTTCGAATTTATGTTTAGTGCTATTGGCTCCATTCATGCCAATTCGAATTAGGGTAGGCTAGTCTCTAGCTTTTGTTATATAATGAGGTCCTTTTTCCTCATTCCTCATGGATTTTTAGCAAAGAAACTATGGAGGACTTGTACTTGATTCATATTTAATAAAATTGTGATTTTGGAGGTCAATTCGTGGAGGCTCTTGGTGGCCATGCATCATCCCATTTCCGAGGTGATATTGTGTAATTTCTCATATGCTTAGGAATATTAAGCTTTGATTTATATTTCTAGAAGGCTAACAATCTAGCACATGCATCTATATATCTTCTCTTTTTGCTTGAGCATATGTGACTTGCAGGTATCTTCCAAAGGTTTAAGATTTTTGCAGGTTCTCCTTCACTCTACTTGTGGCCAAAGGACTCTCAGTTTTATAAGCATAAGAACAAGAAGATCTTGCTTCACCATCAAACTTTCAAACACAATTCTACTTCGGTTACTTGATCTACCCATCTTCAAACTATGGATTTCCAAAGCTAATTCTTTCTCCAAGTTTGATCATTGTCTAAGTTTGCCTTTGGTTTTTGGCATTGCTTGACTTTTTCCTTCTCGTTTGCCTCTTCTACACATCTTTTTCCTCTCATCCTAGCCTCGTCCCAACCCCCTAGATCTCCTCTTCACTTAGCTTTCGCTCCTCCTTGTCTTCCCTTCTTCCCTTCCATCCACCTACATAAACACATAACAAAACAAAAGCTTGTTAGAGTTAGTTTCTTTTGTAGTTTGTTAGTAGTTAGATATTGCATTTCTCATTCTAGGCCTTACATATAGTTTACTCCTTTGCATTTTAAGATCTGTCATTAGAAAAAAGCTAAAATTTGCATGATAAATATTTCATCTTTAGATCTCTTTTCTAGCATTTAGGGCATTAGTTTTTTTGCTGGTCCGTTTCATTTTTATATCATTTGGAATTGAATCTCATAATACTTTACACTTTAGATCTCATTTTGCAAGCTTAAACTTAACTAGTTTCAAGTTTGTTTTATTTTTCTAATGTTAATGGGTGCATTGTTGAGTGTTTACTAAGCTTGTGCAGGTCTCTTTGAATGAGAAGAAAAACTTGTGGAACAATACTCAAAGAAGGGCAAAGTACATCCAAGGAGAAGATTCAAACCAAACAATAGAACCAAAGCCATTCTCCTTTGTAAAAGCCATTAAGGGTTTATAAATTTTGCTTCACTAAGTTGTTCTCTTCTTCAAAAACACCTTTCAAGGATTTTTCCTAAGGCAATTGTAACCCAAGTAATAAAAAGGCTAGGTGGGATAGTGCCTCCCACACTTAGTTTCTCCTTCCCCATTTGGGGAAGTTTGTTCATGCATGCTTAGATTAGTTTTATTTTCAGTTCTTAGATTAAAATCTGCTTTCTGTACTTAGATTAGTTCTCTTCCAAGTCTTGACTTGAGATAGTATTCTTGGGATTTCATCCCAAGGGCAGGGCCACATAGTTTTGTGGTTACTTCTCTTTCCCCATTAGACTCCTCGTCGAAACTCAGCTAGCTGGAATTTCTCAAGGACTGGTAGTTCTAGTGGTCATCCTTGTTCGGAGGTTGACCCCACTTGTAGTTTATTTCTTAGATTAGTGGTTAAACTTGGCCTTAGAAAGCGTGCTTTGCTATCAATATTGTTCAACTGTTTTACTCCTAAAAGTGCACTTTTCTTTATGCAAGACTGCCTCTATTCTAATAAACAAACAAAGTCTCTTGAACTTGAAATAACCGAAGTCAAGAGCACTCTCTGTCGGATAGCATTTTAGCTTGCATCTTTTCCCCCTGCATTAGGCATATTAGATTAGATAAGTCTCTTGAACCTTGTCATAAGACAAAGTCAAGAGCACTCTCTATCGGAGAGCTGAACTGTGTGCTTAAACAACAATTAAAATTTTCCAACTCACACTTCCGTTAATAATTTATCTTGGTTGCAATCCAACACCCGTATGCTCTGCCAACTTGAAAGGGTTGGGCTAGTACTCAGAAAGGTGTTGGACTTGTTAATCTCATAAGTGGTAACTTAATAAAACTTTACCCCAACCAACGTGCCGGCTTTGTTTCGAGAAACTTTTAAGTGGGAGGCAAAAGATCCTAAACCTGGTGGGGCCAAGAAACATACCGTTGTCAGACATCAGGGGTGGTTTAAATCATTGGACACCTATCCCTTCGAAATCTGGACGGTCTTGACTTACCATCAGAGGGGAGCCACTTAAAGGTATACTTTCCGGTTGGATGCTTTACCCTTGTTTCTTCTAGCCCTAATAATCAAGACCATTAAAACTTTTAATTTACCAAGATAAATTGCAAAACGTTCTCACAAACAGTTACTAAGACTTACATTTTCAGCATCCCCCAGCACTACACTCAATCATTTGACTCCTTCGCCCAATGGATAAGGCACTGGTCTTTTATATTCATATGTTTTAAATCAAATCGAACCATTTGTTCATTGGAATTTATCTATCTGTGGATGCTTAAATTTATAAGTCTTTATATACCGCTAAATCTTGTTTCGCAACGTGGATTGCATTTTATCTTGTGTCTATTATAAGTTGTGGGTCTTTCATCATAAAAAAACTCCTAAACAACACCCATCCGCATCATCTTACACCAAAAACGTTAAAACACATTGAGCCATAGTAAACTCTTTGTAGGGACTAGCCCCCTTGGCTTCGTTAGGAGTTAGCCTAAACGAAGGAGCTGGGATTTAGGTGACAGTACCTAGCTCATTGCTTGCCCCCAAGGCCACACCACTCCCCACTTCTAGTGAGGGAGACAACTTTCGAAAGATTTCTGCTGCTGGTGTGCATCTCGGCGGACAACAATGCCTATCCTCAGTTTCATCCTTGCTTTGAATAGGTGTTAGAAAGGTAGAGTAAACTGCACAACTCCCAGGATCATCGGTATTATAAGTATATTGATTATAAGGATTTTGGGGATTCTCAACATGATACTTCTTTCTTTCTCATTATGCAATTTAACTACAGAATCCTCAGATATCGGTATTGTAGCATAAGTCCAATCCATTTGGATTGATCCTCCTAAAGTGGCAGCCCACTTCCTAGAAAGTAGCATTCCCCATTTATTTGGAACATCTATAACAAGTATGTCCATGGTTACATGGATGTTCGGATACTTAGCCAATTTAATAGGTTGGTTTTCAATCATCCCTTCAACTTTAACAGGTCTGGAGTCCATGGCACATACATTCTGGTAAGGCTTGGTGGTTCTCAAGTCAAGCTGTTGCATAACTTTTTTAGTCATTAGATTTGCACTAGATCCCGAATCCAACATACAATTATGTAGAAGAAGGTCACCTATCATCAATGATATATAAAAAGGGGGTTGAGCTTCTTTTCTTGTTTCCCTAGTATGTAGGATTATAGGAGGATCCTCATGGGTTTTGCCACAGCTGGTTGAAGGTTGCTCTACAGTATCCGTGAAAGTGACCTTCTTGGGTGTTTGAGGAGTAAGAGGAGTAGGGGTAGGAGTACAATTTGAGATGGGTATTTCAAGTGTTTTCAACAGTTTTTCCTTTTGCCCAGGAATTCTATAAAGCTCATTTACTGGCACAGGCACTCTAGTTGTATTGAACCAATTACTCCAATCAAAATTTAACTTGGTAGAGTCATTCGATTCAGTCGGATTGTTGCCTTTACCTTGTCTCTGGTTACCAGCCAGGACAAGGGCATGCTTATCAGAAAGTGCAAACCTGCTTTGATCTTCTGAATGGGAGGGACGAATGGGAAATCATGTGATAGATATTTGAAATGCTTTCCAATATAGCAAGTCCTTCTGTAGGCACACTCTATCCAGAATAGGATAGGGTGAAGAAAATCAGGATGACAAGGCAGTTCTGGTACCTTATCATACTGATCCAAAAGGCTCTTTTGAAAATAATTTTCTATGAAGGTGTATGCCTCGAACTGTTCTAATGTACAAGGGTCATCCGATGGTTGAGATATGTAATCAACTGACTTTACCCAAACCGGCCCTTCACTGTACAGCTTTTCTAGATCATCCTTGCTTATGCTTATGTGTGGTTTGGACTGCTTATATGAAAAAACAACATGCTCTTCTTCCATGCTCAAATGCTCAAAATTTATACTCCCTTCTCTAGATACATCAAAAATAGGTTTTCCAATGTATGTCCAATAGTCATCATCCATGTCTTTGTCAAATATGGGGGAGTCCTCATGCATTATGTCATATTTCTGGCTATATGTACCTTCATGCTCATAAGTGGGATTATCAACAAAATTTCCCAAGGGATTTTGTTCATTGTTAACTCCTCTAGTTTCATCCATGATAGATTCAGCATCACTTATGTCATCCTCCTTGTTATGCCTGTTGTCTCTCAAAACTGGCATGCGTGTGTTGAAGCCCAAAATGTAACACACTTGCTGGATGACAACTCTCAGGAGAGAGGTCAATGTCACCACACTCCTCTCCTCTTCGCTTCAGGTTGGCTCTTCTCCAAGTCAAGGGGGGTATCCCTAAGATAGGATCGCTAAGGCAGGTACAGTAAACAGGCAAGGTGAATTGAAGAGGCCGCCTTAGAGAAACAAATGTAACAAAAGATGTATTTTGAATGAATGATGGGAAAGTTGGGAGGATCAATCATCGAGGGAAGGCCAGTGCCAGTATGTCAGAGGGGCGAATGGAGTCAACAGAGAGATCAAAGGGCCTTGCGTCATATGTGACTGAGGGGGAAAGATCGCATCATTGAGCAAGCCCTGTTCAGTCTAGTGTTTGGCAATCAGAAAGAGTACTTCTTCTTCTCTAGCTGCGGGAGGTGCGCTATGCAAACCAAAAATCAAGATTGCATAATCAAACTAGATTAAATACAAACATCAATACCTGTCTATGCACGCTCACAAAGGGAAGAAGAAAGCGGAATGCCAAGAGTTCTTCGCCAAAGGGAAGAAGAAGGCAGCTGCTAAGAGTTCTTCACCTTCCAATGTGGTGTATTGTCACCCTTCTATGGCCTCTTACACGAAGAAAATAGGAAGCAGAAACTGAAACGCTCACACTCATGCAAAAAATCACAAGCTCATGCCACAAAAATACTCAGATTATCCAAAGAGGCCCATGACATTTTTCATTAAGTTCTAGGGAAAGAAACTCCCAAAATTTTTTCCATGATTACAAAAGAGGGAGATGGTCCCTTATGTAGGCCAAAAAACTCACCTACCTTTGAAATAAAATAATAATAAAATATTAGAACTAAAGTGGAAGAAGGTGATCATCCACCTTTTTCTCCCCAATGAATACAAAGACTTCACATCCCAAATGGAACTCTAGCTTTGACTATCCCCAACGATCGATGGACTTCACAATATGTAATTGAGCCATTACCTAATTTCATTTCATTGATTGGGAAGAGCTTTGAGCTTTGAGTGAGTTTGCTAGTTGTTTGAGAGCTTTGAGCTTTGAGTGAGTTTGCTAGTTGTTTGCGAGCTTTGAGCTTTGAGTGGGAGATTGAAGGGGAGAGCTTGCAAGGGAGATTGAAGCTTCCATAGAGACATTCAACCACCATTGAAGAGCTAAAAGGTAGGCTCTAAAAACTCATCTTTCTTTGTTTTTGAAATTTTTTTTCACTATGTTAAAAAATGTAAACATTGCAATGTTCTCTTCTCCTAGTCTTTCCAATTTCTTCTTCTCCATCATTCTATTGCAGGGAACAAGTGACTTTCATCTTGAATCAAGAAACATGATGGGTATGTGGTTTTGGTTTTTCATTCCACTTCTTCTCATTATGATGGTGTTGGGAAGTAGATATGGTGGTAGTAGTGATGAGGGGGAAGAGGTAGAGAGTGACAGATACCATGGAGAAGAGGAGGAAGGCCCAAGGGGAAGAGGGTGATGATGATGAGCATGAGAGTGATGTAGGGCAAAAACAAAAAGACACAACACCTTTGTGGAAGTATTTGACAAGGCAAGGGGGAGGGAGAGGGGGTGGAACCACAAAGTTTGCATGCCCCCATTGTAATAAAACATACACAGGTTCATATACCCAGGTGAGAAAGCATTTGTGTGGGGTTATGCCATGCGATGAAGGTAAGTCTCATGGAGTCAAAACTTGTGACAAAGTGGGAGCTAAAGAGAGAAGCAAATACAGGATGGAAGAAGAGGCCGCTCAAAACAACTCCAAGAGATCAAGGGTTGAATCTGAAGCCTCACAGAGAATGTTTGGTAGTGGAGCTGGATCATCATCGGCTCGATCGGGGCCCTCATCTCCCCATGGAATCTTTCCTATGCGAAGAACATTATCCAATTTCCTTGACCAAGGTTGTAGAGATGATGTGGATTCAAAAGTTTATAGGTTTCTCTATGCATGTGGTGTGCCATTCAATGTTCTTCGCTCACCTTATTGGCATGAAATGGTACAAGCCATCAATGGTGCCCCTCAGGGATACAGAAGCCCTGGGTATGACAACACTAGAACCGTGGGACTTGACAGGGAAAGAGCCAAAATCAATGGTGCTCTTGGAAATTTCACAAATGATTGGTCCAATTATGGGGTATCCATTGTATCTGATGGGTGGACAAATGTTAAAGGCAAGACATTGATAAATATTCTTGGCGTTTCTGCTAGCGGTGCGGTCTTCCTTTCAGCCCATGACTACTTAGATCGCTACAAGACCGGTATTAATATTGCACAACCTTTACTTAAAGCCATTCAGGAGATTGGGCCATTCAAGTCATCACTGATAATGCTGCTAATTGTAAGGCAGCAGGAGCAATCATTGAGGATAAGTATCCCAACATATTTTGGCTAGGGTGTTTGGTTCACACATTGAACCTTTTGATGCATGATATTGTTAAGATGAAGGACCCAAATTACCGATGGATTGGTGCCTTGTACAAGAGAGGTAAGAAAATGATCAAATTTATTACCAATCATAGCATGGCCCACCACATTTTTCTCAATCACTCTAAGTTGGAGCTATTGAAGATTGCAAAGACTAGATTTGCTAGCTACTACCTCACCTTCAGGAGGCTTTTGAAGGTAAGAGAGGCATTGGCTAGTATGGTCTCAAGTGATCATGGTAGGAATTGAAAGACAGATCTGTAAGCGCAGCTGATAGACATGACTTTCAGGAGGTGGAGGACACCGTTCTTGAAGGTCATTTTTGGTCACAGGTTAGGTATGTTCTGCAGTTCACCAAGCCACTTTATAACATGATTTGTTTTGCAGATACAGATTAGTCGGTGATTGGGGAGGTATATGAGCAGATGGATAGCATGCTTGGTCAAATTAAAGACATTGTTGAGCAAAGAGATGCAATCTTGTATGACCATATTCATAAACATGTGGTCAAAAGGTTGGATAATCTAAATGTTCCACTCCATGCCCTTGCATATGTCCTCACCCCAAAATACTATTCTCCAATTTGGTTGGCCCAACCTCCACTTGGGGGTGGAGTTAGGAAAAAACTCCACACTGATCCAGAGGTGCAAGCTGGGTTTATGCATGCATTAGACAAGTTGGTCCCTGATGAGGATGAGTGTGCTCAAGTACGGAGTAAATTGAGCGAATACATTAGTGAGCATGGAGCCTTTGGTTCCCTGTATGCAACCAAAGATCGAGACAGATTGGATCCTATCCGTTGGTGGAACATGCATGGCTCTGGAGCCACATATTTTCATAAATTGGCGATGAGGGTGCTATCACATGTTGTTAATAGCTCTTCTGCAGAGAGGTATTGGAGCACCTGCAACTCCATCCACAATGTAAAGAGAAACAGTCTGAATGTAGATCGCGCAGAAAGCTTGGTTTATGTGCACTACAACTTGAGGTTGTTGTCCCATTAGTGTGAGGCGACCAAGAATGATAGAACATATTTGACTTGGGACAACAATCCAGAGGAGCCTAATGTGGAGGATGGAGCCATAGCATTAGAGCGCTTGGAGGTTGAACTATTGCATGATCATGATGATCCAAGTCATACTCTAGGTACATGTACCCGTACAGAGATGCCACCCCCAACCAGCAGCAGCTTTGCAGATGTAGCTTTCACAACGTCCAAGTTCAGCTCGTGGGGGCCATTCATCTTCTTCTCATGTTTCATGATCACTTCCAGCAGCACCTATTCAACCTAGACCACGAGAAAAGAAATTGGAAGTTTCTCGTGGCAAGCGGAAAGATTAGTAGATGGTATCATAGATTCATAGTACTTTGTATTTCATTTTCATGTTTATTTTGGCCTATTTTGTAAACATTATGACCTAGTTTGATGGCAAATATTATATGTTGAAATTTGAAGGTTGATGTTGTTGATGATTTGATAATGATCATTTAATGACAATGTTATAAGTTATAGCTCCTAGATGATTGATGTTTTATCAATGTGTACTAAATGGTTATATGAATATCTATGTTTTCATGTTTTCTATAGCTAATTTGGCATAATACATGTTTTTTTTTAATTTATATGCATCAAAATATATTATATAAAAAACGCTCCCGAAACGCTCCCGAAACGGAAGTGTTATCACATATATAGTAGCCGGGCTACCATACATTATTTTTCTCATTCCAGTACACTATTCAGCCAGTTCCCTTACATTTGAGATGCCGAGATGAGCATCTACATTGGATCACTATCAGATTGTGGACAACAGTTGTATTCCCCATGCCATGACTGAGTTTCAGGACACTCAGAGAGATGACCGATATAGCCATTATATCATTGGTACAGAGCAGACAGTAGTGCCCAGAGCTACAGCAGCAGTCTCAGAGGACAGATGATGGTACAGGTTGATGAGCTTTCAGGTATATGACTCAGCAGGTATATCATGGTATTATGGTTAGATTGCTTTTATACTTATTCTTATAGCATGTCTTAGCACTTAGTGTCATGATCTGGCGATCATATAGATATTTGGACCTGGTTGACCTATTATATATATATTACTGTCCCTACTCAGACTTAGAAGTTCACTATTCATACTCATTGGTACATACCCTCCTTAGGGAGAATAGAGGTGATCATTCAACCATACCTTGGCTTGCTAGTGTTGGCTTCATCTTTTCATTGTCTTCATCCATCCATGGCCTACCTTTTAGATTATCACCCTGACTTACTACTTGACTAGTGGCATGGAGGACCTTTCCCCACTGTAGCCTCTGTATTGGATGAGCTTCCCTGTTTATTGTGTCTCGGCTCTGAGTTGGTGACAAAACTTACCTATGGTGAGTTGGAGTTCCTTGTGAATTCCCCCTAGTCATTAAAGTTGTGTTGGCTAAACCTGAAACTTTTAGTGCTGCCATGAATACAAAATCTGGAAAAATGAAATGCTATATCTTGTATGCGAAAGAAATGCCAATTGAAAATGGCCATGAAAAATAAAATGTTATATCTTTTGGAAAAATAAATACCTAGGTAAACAAGTTGTCCATGACACACCTAGAAGTGCTCAGGTAAACAAGTGCCTTAAAAACACACCTGCAGCAGAAAGCCTAAAAATAAATGTAAATCTATGCAATGTGTTTGTAAACACACATAGATCAAGGCTATGGAAACTTCAGGCCCAAAAAGCAATGGAACTTAAATGTTATATCTAAACAATTGCTGGCCTTATTTGTATTATGGATTGTGCGCATCTGTGAAGGTGAATAAACCCTCTTTAAACAACTCATCCATTTGTGAGACACCGCCATTCCCTGTGTTATTGCTCATTCAGTATATACTATGGTGTGTATTCCCTTTCCCTTGCCAAAGTGTCACAAAGTCAAGTCAGTCAAGTCATCCCTTAGCCTAGCCAGTTATTTCAGCCTTCACCCTTCACTAGCAAATTGATCACAACTATGAAGTGAGTATGGTCCTGAAAGTCTAGTCTGAGTAATAATAATAATTAACGACACTATATATTTGGATTTAGATCGCCAGTCATGATTACTCTGTGTTATAATTGTTATTCGAATAAGTTGTAGAGCATGTATTAACCTTGACACCTTGCAGCAGCTATGGATGATGGTCTGAGTTGTATTTGGTCTTGGTTAGACCTAGTTTGACCATGGAGGACCATGGGACATGAGATGTTGGACCTTATGATGATATGGATAGATGATATATGGTCTATGTACACATACAGGATGATTCTATGCAGCAGCTACAGGGTTATGATGATGATTCTTGGGATACAGCAGTGTTTGGTCATTTACAGATCATTATTATTGGCCTTGTTCCGGTACATTGGATATTTATTTTGATCATGCAGAGATTCATATGGTGTATGAGTACACATCTTGGATGGATTTGGACCTTCTGAGTCCAATGGGACAGTTTGTTTTCAGTTCCGGGCACTTACAGTGATGATTTAGCCTCAGTAGGCTGTCCTAGTGCAGTTTTGGTCTGTTGGAGGCCCTGTCGGAGCAGAGATGACTTTTATCCGGTTGACCTAGGGCGCTGATGATGGAGGGGGTGGTCCAGCCACTTGTTTTTACCATATTACCCCCCTCCCGGACACATTGGTGCCCTCACCTTGACAGCGCGATCACTCCAGGAGGCTGTTTGGGCAGTTTCACGCTTCCCGAGGCATTTCAGGATTGGTAGAAATGGCTATTGAGGAAATCGATTTGGGCTACTGAGGCAAAGTTATGACATGGGATGATCAGTGATGATAGATCGGGGTCTTCCACACCTTCTCCAGGAGTTTCAGCTTCATCGGGGCCCGCATCCATCACTTATGGCACTTTCTGTGGATTTTTGAGGTCTTTTGAGGACCACGACTTCACTAGGGAGGCACGATTTGGTACTTTCATGATTATTTATTGGTTATTGTGCCATGGGGATTGACCAAGGAGGGATAAAATTACCCCTTGGACCCACCATGAGCCTCTTATGATATTTTGTCATCATGATTTGGTGGGATTCCCCTCTCCTAGGGCGACTTTGTCTACTTATGTTATATTTTATGTGTGATCCATGTATTATGTTGTTGAGCTCATCTCAACCATTGATTAGACATTTGTATCTTTTAATCTTAGCCACTCATTCAAAAAGTGGTTAGGGTTTTGGTGCCTCTCCTTCCTATTTAAAGGAGAGAGCCTCTCATTGTAAGGGGTCTTTGGCTCTTGGATTATTGGTATAGAAAAATATTCTTGTGGAAATTCTTGTGGTCTCCTTTGCATCTGGTGTTCTTAGATGGTGATTGGAAAGTCTATTGCAACCTGGCATTTGGAAATTGTGGTAAGATCTATCTTTTGTTTGGAAATCATTGTTTGTCTACAGGAGGGCGACTTCAACAAGGGCGATTTTGCAAGGCTTCTTCAAATCGACTTTCTTGGCATTCGCTTGTATCAGGGGGTTATCATTAGTATCATTGTGATCTATGCTATCTTTCTGTTACTTCTTTTGTGGCATTAGTCTTATCTCTTGATGCATCAAATCTGATATTGTTGACGTTTGTTGTGCAGGAGAGAGGGCGCATTGGCTTCTTGGACCAAATCGATTTGCATAGAAACTACCTCAAAGCTTCCAAATTGATCGGGATTGCATAGATCATCATCATCAAGGCATCTACAAGGTTATCCAGGTAAGATCCACAGGTTTGTTTCTCTCTCCTTTATCCAATCCATTGACATAACTCATAAATTGTTAAAACCCTAAATATTTCAAAACCCCCATTTCACATTTTCTCAGATCTACTTAGATCTAGTGGGTTGTTGGGCATGATATTGAAAACCCACCTCTATAGCATCCACGGCATCCCGGATCTATAGTTTGGTGAGGATTGGCTTCCGTTTGACCCCTCTCCCAAGCCAACTTAGCTTCTCCCAAGGAAGGCGCACTTCACCATTTGAGCAAGTTGACCTAGATCTAGGTGATGGGTGTTTGAGATTCCACTTGATTTGACATCTACACATCAAATAACATACACCCAGGTTGTCTCTTTTCTGAAATTCACCTTGTGGGCCCTATTCCACATTTCAAGGGATTTAAACCCCACTTTGGACCACTTGGAACACTTAAACTCAGATCTACTAAGATCTAACCGGTGGATTGCCACGAAATTATAGATCCATACCCCTACTTGACTGATCTACCCGGATCTAAAATTTGGATGCCATCCGACTTGATTTGACCTACCTAACCCCACTTTTTAGCCTCCTTGGGCAAAGTCGCACCACCTTGGGGAAGTGAGTTCACTCACTTCGAGGAACTGGGTACTTGAGATTCTTGAAGATCTGAAACCGGAATAATTTAAAACCTAGGTCTAGACTGTCACTTTGTCAAATCTTGCCTTGGGGACTGCATTCCTTGTTTTTAGGTATTGTGGTCCACTTGGGTCAAACCTAGATCTAAACACATTCATCCATCAAGAACTTTATTGCCCACTTGTTCCAAGTACTAGGAGTCCTAAACCTCAAGTCAACCCTACTTTGACTCCGCTTCCCAATTCCCAAGGCACTGGCCTCTCTCTCCAAGTTAACTCAACTTTCCTAGATTGTTGGATTGACTTGGGGTTTGACTTTTGCATGGTGAACTATACCCTTGAAGCTATCATGAATCATGGTCAAGCTTGTCACTTGTACTAGTTAGCCCCAATTAAACCCATAAACTACCCTGCATTGGACACGGTTCCCAAGGCAGTGGATCCTTTGACATTGAACTAGTACACTAGCCCTAGATCTCACTACAAACATTATAAGTCACTCTTACATTCAATTATGAACCAAAGCTATACCTATTAAACCCCTCACTTGGCTTGTGACTTCATCCTTAGGTCTAGGATAAACCATACACCTAACTTCACCTAGAAATACCCTGATTTGGTGTCTTGGTTTTGATCTCTCCTGTCGGGAGTAGATCGGGTCTCCCCCTTTGTTGTCTGGGCTAGATAACATAAAGCGAAGGTTGCCTCGACTGGCATGACAACCATACATATTGGAGGTCGAGGTGATCGTGGTTGCACCTTTGAGTTGCCCTTCCCTATTGCTATCCATGACTGGATCCATCCATAGGGGTAACTACATCTTAGGTGATAACAGGAAGCTTTTGAAAATTTTGCTTTTCGCTCCCGCTCCCCGCTTCGCTCCTCGCTCCCAGCAACGCACCTGGATCTTAAATTTTGGCATTAGATCTATCTGGATCTACTACTCCTAGACCATAAGTGACCTTATCTTCTTCTTGGTTGAACTACTTGTCATCCCTTAAGCCTCTTCAACCAAGCTCTAACTCCTTGGGTACATTTATCCATCATAGATCTAGATCCATACACTCTTGATCTCTTCACATATCACCTTCACATTTCCCTAGGAGGTCTTGAGTGGGTTTGCTAGCCTTCATAGGTTAGCTAGGGTCTCCCCCTTGGTCTAGTTTAGGCTAGATCTAAAGTGAGGAGTGGCTCGATTAGCGTGACAACCATTTGCATTGGGAACCGTGGCATCTCTTGGGTCACCTCTTTCGCTGTCCAACACCTCTACCATCTTGCAAAAGATAACCTTTAGGGACAACTACAAGTTGTGTGATAACAAGGCTTACTAGACCTTGGGACTCTTTTATCCAGACAATGTGTGCAAGAAAAAAAAGTCTACTATTTGATGTTGTATGGGAAGAATGTGTTCAAGAGGAAGCTAGAGTGGCAAATTGGGCCTTAAGCCTCTTCAACCAAGCCCTAACTCCTTGGGTCCATTTATCCATCATAGATCTAGATCCATACACTCTTGATCTCTTCACATATCACCTTCACATTTCCCTAGGAGGTCTTGAGTGGGTTTGCTAGCATTCATAGGTTAGCTAGGGTCTCCCCCTTGGTCTAGTTTAGGCTAGATATAAAGTGAGGAGTGGCTCGATTAGCGTGACAACCATTTGCATTGGGAACCGTGGCATCTCTTGGGTCACCTCTTTAGTTGTCCAACACCTCTACCGTCCTGGATAAGATAACCTTTAGGAACAACTACAAGTTGTGTGATAACAAGTCTTACTAGACCTTGGGACTCTTTTATCTAGACAATGTGTGCAAGAAAGGAAAGTCTACTATTTGATGGTGTATGGGAAGAATGTGTTCAAGAGGAAGCTAGAGTGGCAAATTGGGCCTTAAGCCTCTTCAACCAAGCCCTAACTCCTTGGGTCCATTTATCCATCATAGATCTAGATCCATACACTCTTGATCTCTTCACATATCACCTTCACATTTCCCTAGGAGGTCTTGAGTGGGTTTGCTAGCCTTCATAGGTTAGCTAGGGTCTCTCCCTTGGTCTAGTTTAGGCTAGATCTAAAGTGAGGAGTGGCTCGATTAGCGTGACAACCATTTGCATTGGGAACCGTGGCATCTCTTGGGTCACCTCTTTAGTTGTCCAAAACCTCTACCGTCCTGGATAAGACAACCTTTAGGGACAACTACAAGTTGTGTGATAACAAGTCTTACTAGACCTTGGGACTCTTTTATCCAGACAATGTGTGCAAGAAAGGAAAGTCTACTATTTGATGTTGTATGGGAAGAATGTGTTCAAGAGGAAGCTAGAGTTGCAAATTGACAAGCACTACTCAGAGATGATGATCAAGCTCTAGCTACCCCTACTAAAAGAGGAAAGGGAAAACCTCATTTCAAGAAGGAAAACCATAAGGAGTTTCATCCTCCTAAGAAGTTTCAGAAGTACAAGAAGGGAAACTACAAGCGAAAAGACTTCTCTTCTTGTCAATGTTTTCATTGTGATAAGATGGGACATATTGCCAAAGATTGTCCAGTGAGAAAAGAAGAATACAAGAAGAAGAGTAACGAAAGACATCATGCTCATTTAGCCGAAGAAGAAGAAGAAGAAGAACCTCTTAGGAAGTTAGCAAAGGAAGAAGTAAAAGAATATGTTTTATTCTCCGCTCTCTCTGGGTTCGTGACACCTGGAAATGACACATGGCTAATTGATAGTGGTGCTTCAAAGCACATGACAGGTCAGAAGAAGACTCTCTTCAGTCTTGAAGAAAAGAACTCCCCTCAGAAGGTGTCACTAGGAGATGATTATCAATACCCCATTAAGGGGATAGGAGAAGCCACGTACAAGCTTGATTCAGGAGCCCCGATGAAGATGAAAGATGTACTATATGTACCGTGTCTAAAGAAGAACCTACTTTCTATCTCAACTTTAGATAAGAAAGGGTTTGGGGTTGCCTTTATAGATGGTGAAGTTCTCATGTGTCCTAGAGGAAAATCTATAGAAGATGCAGTTGTTATTGGGACAGAAGAAGGAGGCTTATATAAACTAAAAGGACGTTTAGAAGCAACTTTGACTCATCATACTACAAGTCCATGTGAACTATGGCATAGAAGGCTTGCTCACATAAGCTACAAAGCCTTACCACATGTAAGCAAGGTAGTAACAGGGTTACCTAATCTGAAGATTGATCATGAAGAAATATGTAAAGGATGTGCAAAAGGAAAGAACATAAAGAATCCATTTCTGAAGAGCGACACCAAGATCGAAGGGATATTGGAACTTATTCACTCAGATGTATGTGGTCCAATGCCTTCAACATCTTTAAGTGGGTATGTATATTATGTCACATTCATTGATGATTACTCTCGAAAGACTTGGATTTACCTTTTGAAATCAAAAGATGAAGTATTCGGAAAATTCAAGGAATTCAAAGCCTTGATAGAGAATCTTTCAGAAAGAAAAATCAAAACACTCAGGTCAGATAATGGAGGAGAATATACTTTAAAAGATTTTGAAGCGTTTTGCAAAGATGCTGGGATTAAGAGGGAGCTTACCATTCTCTATAATCCTCAACAAAATGGTGTTGCTAAAAGAAAGAATCGAACTATTATGGAAGCAGTGAAGACCATGATCCATGATCAAGATCTTCCCATGCACCTATGGGCTAAAGCAGCAAGGACATCAGTATATGTCCAAAACAAAATATCCCATACTGCAATTGGGTTCAAAACCCCCGAAGAGATGTTCACAGGAAAGAAACCAGAGGTAAGTCATCTCAAGATATTTGGTTGTCCAGTGTTTGTTCATATTCCAAAAGAGAAAAGGACCAAGTTGGATCCTTCCGGAAAGAAAGGAATATTTGTTGGATACTGTGAAGTCTCCAGGGCCTTCAGAATATATATACCATGATATCATCACATGGAGATTAGTAGGGATGTAACATTTGATGAAGATGTAGCTCTCAAGAAATCCAGAAAGTGCTAGCGTGAAGAAGTATATGAAGAAGATGTAGCTTATGGATGATGATTGATGGTCCCAAATGCTCTTGTTGATGATACCATATGATGGACATATGATTCAGATGATGGTTGATGCAGTTCAACAGATTTATTATTATTTCCAAATCATTAGATTATGCACTGTCCAGATATGTTGGACCCTACTGTTGACCCCTCAGGTCAACCCATGGTGTATGAGTACACATTCCTGGTAGATTTGGGTCTTCTAGATCCATTGAGACACTTATCATTCAGTTTCGTGCACTTCTGACAGTGATAGATGCAATTATCCACTAGATGACTAGTTTTGGGCATGTTTTCCCAGCCTGTCCAGCAGGGGCATGAGAGGCTAGTTTCACCTAAGGTGCTGTATGAGGAGGGGTTGGTCCAGCCACTTGAATTTACCATTATACCCATCTTCCAGAGAGCTTGGTGGGCTCAGTTTGACAACGCAGGCATTCTGGGTGTCAGTTTGGGCAGTTTCACATTTATCGAGGTAGATTAAAACTGGAATAAAAGGGTCACTGAGGAATTCGATTTGGGCAATTGAGGCAAGGTTTTGGCACTTGGTCTTCACAGAGGTTTTCCAGGGTGAACCCCCCTCTTCCAGTCAGATAGCATCAGTCAGTGGGGTCCACAGAGGCCATAGGAGGCTTTTTACTACATGTCTCTCATATATTTTGAGGACAGGATTTGATCATTTGTAATATTTGGACATATTATTTTATATTATTGTGCCATGGGGATGAGTTAGTAAGGATTGATGCCTCTTAGTCCCACCATGAGCTTCTTGAGTCATGTCCATGTCATATGAGGTGGGCCCATGTGTTTTAGCCCCCTCCTAGTGATGACATCACCCTCCATGAGTCTTTTTGAGGGATGACGTCACCCTCTCTTTGAGTGATCCATGTGATATATTGTAGGCTCATCTTAGCCATTGATTTGATTATGAGATCTTTTAGTCTCAACCACTCATCTTGTTGTATTGTAAAGTGGTTTTGAGATCTAGGGTTTTGGTCTTTATTAGCCTATATAAGGAGGAGACCCCCCTCATTGTAAAGCACCTTTGGGCTCTGAAAAACTTGGAATGAAAATAATATTTTGGAGATCTACTTCGTGGCTTTGATTGGGTTACTCTTGTATATATGTTCTTGCATCTTGTTTCTAAACATTCTTTGCTTTACAAGTGAAATCGACATCAATAGAAGGGAGGCCAAATTGCTTGAAGCTAGCTCGACGATTTACTTTGTGGGAAGATTGTAGGGGTTGCTCACATCCCCCATGGGCAAGACGTCTTCATCTTGAGGGAGTTTTTTAATTGTGCTTTGTCCATTGATTGCTTCTTTGATATGACATGCTTAGATCTTATGGATTTGTGGATCAAATCTAACTTGATGTAGTTTGATTTACAGGTTTTCATGGGACATCTCTCCTCCTAGGGCTTGGACGATTTTGGTTGAAGACACTTGGATCAAGCTTGGAATTGTAACTAGGGCAAGAATTCTCCATATGCTAAGAGGCCGCAAGCTTTGAAGTAAGATCTACAAGGTACGTATTGATTTCGCTTGCTCTCAATCCTATTGGTCAAAACTTCATTAAAATCAAAACCCTCATTTTTGTATTCTCTTAGATCTACTTGGATCTAGCTTGGCTTTGGGTAAGATATTGAAAACCCACTTCTATAGCATCCACGACAATTTGGATCTATAGTTTGGTGTGGATTGGGCTTCATTTGACACACTTCCCAAAGCACTTAGCCGTCCTTGGGTGAGGTCGCACTCCTTGAGAGGGTGAGTTTTGCTACTTCCAAGACTTGGGTAGGTGAGATCCCACTTGATTTGCACTTGTCTCACTTGATAACCTACCCTTAGTGCTTCACCTCTTTGATTTTTACCTTGTGGGCCCTGTTATCACCTAACTTGTAGTTACCCCTATAGATGGATCCATTAATGGATGGCAGGAGGGAAGGGCAACTCAAAAGGTGCAACCACGATCACCTCGACTTCCAATGGATGGTTGTCACGCCAATCGAGGCAACCTTCACTTTATGTTATCTAGCCCAAGACAACAAAGGGGGAGACCCAGATCTACTTCCAACAGGAGAGATCAAACCAATACACCGAATTAAGTCAAGTATAAGTGAAGTACATAAGGTGTATGGTGTATCTTAGATCTAAGGATAAAGTCACAAGATGAATAAGGGGTTTAATGAGTATGGCTTTGGTTCATTGTTGATATGAGAGTGACTTATAGTATTTGAAATGAGATCTAGGATTAAAGTACTAGTCAATTGTGAGAAAATCCACTGCCTTGGGAACCGTGTCCAATGCAGGATAGTTTAAGGGTTGAATTGGGGCTAACCAGTACCAGAGACAAGCTTGATTATAAGATATGACAATGTCAAGGGATTCAAGCAACCAAAACAAGGATCAAACCACAAGTTAACCCAACAACATTGGAAAGTTGAATGAGCTTGGAGAGAGATCAGTGCCTTGGGAATTGGGACAAATGGAGTCAAAAAGAAGTTAACTTGTAGATCATGACCCCTATAGCATAAGACAAGTGGGCTACTAAAAGTATGATGGTTGGATCTTTCTAGATCTAATAGTTCATGATATGACCTAAGTGGACCACAATCCCTTAAAAGAAGGAATGCTACCCCCAAGGCAAGATTTAACAAAATGACATACTAGACATAGGTTTCAAGGTATGTTTATTCAAAATCCACCAAAATCTCAACTACCCATGTCCTACAAGTGGACAAACTCAATCCCCCAAGAAGTGCGACCTTGCCCAAGGAGGGCCAAAAGTATGATAAACGGGGTCTATTCAAGTCCAATGGCCACAAAAATATAGATCCAAGTAGTTTATGCTAGTATCAATGTGGATCTAGAAAATTAAGGCAATCCAGTGGCTAGATCTCAGTAGATCTGAGATTGAAGATATCACCAAGTGGTCCAAATGGGGTTTGACCCTTGAAATGAGGAATAGGGCCGACAAGGTAGAAATCACTAAAGTGATAGTCTAGGGGTAGGTTATTGGATATGTAGATTGCAGATCAAGTGAAATCTCAACTACCCACGTACTAGATCTAGGTTAACTCACCCAAACCAAGGAGTGCGACCTCACTTGGAGAGGCTAAGTTGCCTTGGGAAGGGGGTCAAATGGAGGCCAATCCTCACCAAACTATAGATCTGGGATACTATAGAGGTGGGTTTTTAATGTCTTACCCAAGAAGTCACTAGATCTTTGTAGATTTGAGAAAATGTAAAATGGGGGTTTTAATTAATTAGGGTTTGAAGTAACTTAGACAAATGGATAGATCATGGAAAGAGGATTTACCTTGAGATCATACCTGAGTGATGTGAATGAGATGCCTTGTTGTTGAGGAAGACTCCCGCAGAGATCAAATGAGAGATTGTTGATTTTGCTTGCCGAAATGATGCCCTAGCCCACAAGTGCGACCTCCTCTACCTATCAATCCAAGGAAAGCGATTTCAATCAGAAAGGTCAAGTATGGAGGAAATACAAGCGAAGTGCAAAAGTCACATGAAATAGAAGGTCCTGGGACAGTAATACTCCTTGTTATCAACGAAGAAACCCAAAGAAGAAGTAGGGAGGGTCCTCCCCTACCAATACGTCCTCCTTGAATGAATTCGGCCTCCACCTGTAGATGCAAAAAATGGTACAAAAATATAGCAAGACAATATCTCCAATAACTCAGTGCAAAGGAAGAATCAACGAATGAACACCAAAAAAATTCACCACAACACTGGAGATAGATGCAATAATAATTTTCTATTCCAATAATCCAGAGCCAAAAGTTCCCTTTACAATGAGAGGCTCTCTCCTTTAAATAGGAGGGAGAGAGTCCATAATCTAACCACTTTTTGAATGAGTGGCTAAGATTAAAAGATCTAAAGATCTAATCAATGGTTGAGATGAGCTCAACAATAAAATACATGGATCACTAATAAAATATAACAGTAAGTGGACAAAATCGCCCTAGGAGAGGGGATCCCACCAAATCATGATGACAAAATATAACAACTAGCTCATGGTGGGTCCAAGGGGTAATTTTAGACACCCTTGGTCAATCCCCATAGCACAATAATAATAAAATAGTCATCAAAGTACCAAATCGTGCCTCTATGGACAAATTGTGGGCCTTAGGAGGCCTCAGAAATCATCAGAAAATGCCATAAGTGATGGATGTGGGTCCCGATGAAGCTGAAACTGCTGGAGAAGGTGTGGAAGACATCCCACTCATCATCACTGATTATCCCATGCCAAAACTTTGCTTCAGTAGCCCAAATCGAATTCCTCTGTAGCCATTTCTACCAATTCTGAATTGCCCCAGGAAGCGTGAAATTGCCCAAACTGCCTCCTGGAGTGCCTGCACTGTCAAGGTGACGGCACCAGTGTGTCTGGGAGGGGGTTAATATGGTAAAAACAAGTGGCTGGACCACCCCCTCCATGCACAACGCCCTAGGTGAACCAAATAAAATCCATCTCTGCTCTGACAGGGTCTTCGACAGACCAAAACTGCACTAGGATAGCCTACTGAGGCTCAATCATCACTGTAACTACCCAGAATTGAAAGTAGACTGTCTCATTGGACTCA
Source organism: Larix kaempferi (assembly GCA_027924585.1). NCBI lineage: Eukaryota > Viridiplantae > Streptophyta > Pinopsida > Pinales > Pinaceae > Larix > Larix kaempferi. The sequence continues at coordinate 1,698,531 of BSBM01000430.1, read as the reverse complement.
GAAGGTCCAAATCTATCCATGATGTGTACTCATACAACATATGGATCTCTGCATGATCATATAATATATCCAATATGCCCGAACAGGTGAAATAATAATAATCTGTAAATGATCAAAAAATGCTGAAAACCATAAATCATCATAAACCTGCATCTGATGCATAGAACCATCATGTACATGTACATAGACCATATATCATCTATCTGTATCATCTCAAGGTCCAACCATCTCATGTCCTGTGGTTGACCTTGGTCAAATTGGGTTTGACCAAGTCAACATGACCAAATATAACTCAGACTATCATCAGAAGCTACTGCAAAGTGTCAAAGGTTAATGCATGCTCTACAATTCATTCAAATAACAATTATAACAAAAAGTAATCATTACTGGCGATCTACCAACAAATATATAATGTCATTAATTATTATTATGACTCAGACTAGACTTTCAAGACCATACTCACTTCATAGTTGTGATCAATTTGTTAGTGAAAGGTGAAGGTTCAAAAATAAACTGGCTAGGCCAAGGGATGACTTATTGACTCAACATTGTGACACTTTGGATATGGGAAAGGGAATACACACCATAGCATATACCGAATGAGCAACAACACAGGGAATGGCAGTGTCTCACAAATGGGTAAGTTGTTCAAAGAGTGTTTATTCACCTTTAACAGATGCGCACAATCCATAATACAAATGAGGCCAACAATCTTTTTGATATAGCATTTGAGTTTCATTGCTTTTTGGGCCTAAAGTTTCCATAGCCTTTGATCTATGTGTGTTTATAAACACATTGCATAGATTTACATTTATTTAGGCTTATTGCTGTAGGTGTGTTTTTAAGGAACTTGTTTACCTGAGCACTTCTAGGTGTGTCACAGACAGCTTGTTTACCTAGGTATTTACATTTCACAAAAAATATAACATTTTATTTCATAGCCATTTTCATTTGGCTTTCCTTTCATTCATGTGTGTTTAGAAACACATTGCATGAATGGGCTTTTCATACAAGATATAATATTTCATTTTCCATACTTTGTATTCATTGCAGCACTAAAAGTTTCAGGTTTAGCCGACACAACTTTAGTGACTGGGGGAACTTCTCAAGGAAATCCAACTCACCATAGGTAAGTTTTGTCACCAACTCAGAGCCGAGACATAATAAACAGGGAAGCTCATCCAATACAGAGGTTATAGTGGGGAAAAGTCTTCCATGCCACTAGTCGAGTAGTAAGTCAGGGTGATATACTAAAAGGTAGGTAATGGATGGATGAATACAATGAATAATGGAGCCAACACTAGCAAGCCAAGGTATGGTTGAATGATCACCTCTATTCTCCCTAAGGAGGGTAAAACCAATGAGTATGAATAGTGAACTTCTAAGTCTGAGTAGGGACAATATAATATATATAATAAGATCAACCAGGTCCACATATCTATATGATCGCCAGATCATGACACTAAATGCTAAGACATGCTATAAGAATGAATATAAAAGCAATATAACCACAACACCATGATATACCTGCTGAGTCATATACCTGAATGCTCATCCTCTGAACCATCATCTGTCCTCTGAAACTGCTACTGTAACTCTGGGCACTACTGACTGCTCTGTACAAATGGTATAATAGCTACATCGGTCATCTCTCTGAGTGTCCTGAGACTCAGTCATGGCATGGGGAATATGTATTGTCCAAAATCTGATAGTAATCCACAATAGATGCTCATCTCAACATCTCAATGTAAGGGAACTGGTTGAATAGTGTACTGGAATCAGAAAAATAATGTATGGTAGCCCGACTACTATATACATGTGATAATAGGCCCCATTCCTCAATTTGAGGGTTGTGCCCCACTTGGGTCATTGGGTGATTCATTTTCAACCTTAGATATATAGAGATTTAGCCTACCTCGGGGCATGCCACTTAAAACCCACTTTGATAATTGCCTTAACTACCCCGATCTACATTTTGGCATCATTTGGACTCCATTTGCCCCCTCATATCAAGGCACTAGTCTCCCTTGGTCAATTCTCACTCCTTGGGGTTAGTGTCATTTGCTAGATCCCACAAGTGGGTGGTTGCTTAATCCACCTTGATCCATAGATCCACCTCACCAAACACCCCTTAGTGCCATATCACCCCTAACTTCACCTTGTGGGTCGCATTTGGACCATTTCCATATTTCAAGGGAGTGGGTCCCACTTGTGTGCTTTTGGTACCAGATATATCCATTAGGTGGCCTATTTCATTCATTGGTTGAAGCATTAGTCTCTTCTTAAGCCTCTTCAACCACCACACTTAACTCTTAGGCCCACCTAGTCCTAATCAACTCATTGGTTTCTGCAACTCATCTTTTGACACACTTCCCTAGGAACCTTTTGGGTTAGTCAATCTTCCTTGATTGGCTAGGGTCTCCCCCTTGGTCTTGACTTGTCTTGATCTAAAGTGAAGAGTTGCCTCAATTATCGTGACTCCCAGCTTGCATTGGGAACTGTGGCATCCCTTGGGTCACCTCTTTAGTTGTCCATCTCCTCTACCATCCTGGATGGGATAGCTTTAGGGACAACTACAAGTTGTGTGATAACATATCTCTCGCAAGGGAAAGCCAACTTGGGATCATGAAATTATTCAAGATTGTAGAGAAGTATGGAGCTCCAAAAGGCTCCTTGAGAGAAAGCAAGAAGCCAAAGCCATTTTCAAGTTATGTGACTTTGATGTGTGACCTTGTAGATAGAGAGCCCACTTGTTTTGAAGAAGCCATTCAAAAGAAAGAATGGGTAGAAGCTATGATGGAAGAATACCAATCCATAATGAAGAATAATGTATGGGATGTAGTTCCCAAACCAGAAGGTAAAAGTGTGGTATCTTTCAAATGTATATACAAGATAAAACATGCAGCTGATGGAAGTATTGAAAAATACAAAGCTAGATTTGTGGCTCGTGGATTCTCTCAAAAGGAAGGAATCGATTATGAAGAAACACTTCCTCTTGTAGCAAGGTACACTTCCATTAGAACCATCATGGCACTTGCAGCCACGCTGAAGTGGAAGCTACACCAAATGGATGTGAAAACAACCTTCCTGAATGGTGTCATTGAAGAAGAAGTGTCAATAGAACCACCACAAGGATTTGAAGTTGAAGACAAAGAGACGCATGTTTGCAAATTGAAGAAGTCTGTATGGGTTGAAGCAAGCTCTAAGAGCTTGGTATGGAAGAATTGATAGTTTTCTGACGAGCTCGGGCTTTACCAAAAGTATAGCTGATCCTAACCTTTACTTCAAGGTTATGGATGATGAACCTGTCATATTATTATTATATGTGGATGACTTATTCCTGACAAGTAATGAGAAGCAAATCTTAGAGTGCAAGAAGAAGCTCTCTACAGAATTTGAGATGAAAGACCTTGGCTTGATGCATTATTTTCTAGGTCTTGAAGTATGGTAGAGCCCAGAAGGAATCTTCCTTAACCAAGGGAAGTATGCAGTAGAAATCCTGAAAAGGTTTGATATGATGGAATGTAAAGCCATGGCCACACCCATTGATACAAATTTGAAGTTACTGTCTGATGCTTCGTCAGAATTAGTGGATATGACACGATACATGCAGATTATTGGGTTATTGATGTATCTGACGAATACCAGGCCAGATATATGCTTTGTTGTGAACACCTTGAGTTAGTATGTGGTTGAGCCCAGATGTGCTCACCTTACAGCTGCAAAGCATGTGATGAGGTACCTAAAAGGTACAATAGACTATGGTCTCAGTTATACTAGAGATCATGACTTCAGCCTGTATGGTTATACAGATTCAGATTGGGCAGGAAGTATCTCAGACAGAAAGAGCACTTCAGGTGGATGTTACAGTTTGGGGTCATCCATGATCTCATGGCTAAGCAGGAAGCAGTCCAATGTTGCTCTCAGCACTATAGAAGCAGAATGTATTGCAGCCTATTCTGCCAGTTGTGAAGCTATTGTTATCACACTATCTCTAGATGATGGATAAAGAGTGTCCCAACAGGGATGGCAGAGGGTGGACAACTAGGAAGGTGCAATCGGCAATAGCCAGGTCCTCCGTTCAAGGAACGGAAGTCACACCAGACAAGGCTACTGTCACTTTAGACAAGGCACGTAGCCAAGTTAGTGGGGAGACCCTGCTCAACCAGGTGATGGTCGAGAGACAAAACACACCCAAATCCAAATGATAGAAAGAAGTAAAGACAGGAGATGAGTGTAAATAGGTCCTCCGCTTAATCTCAGCCACAGACTGGACACAGGTATGAAATGAGTGTATAATTGAGATGTGACCAACAATCAAATAAGATGAATAGAAATGGATTAGATTCGTAATCGTGTGGCTGGAAATAAGCAAAGGACACTCAGTAAGCTAGAAGTGGAGGAAGAAAATGAAGTTACCCAAGGAAAACAGTTAAACAGTGAAATAAATGGACCTAGGGCATCAACAAATATGCGTTTTAAAGTGCTTCTAGCGATGAATAGCTTGATATCAATTGATTAAATGATGATTAGAACTCAAATCAAGACTACCCAGAACCCCAAACTAACCCAAGCAAGCATAAGAGAAAAACGCCCCAGGTGGGCGTTTTGACTAAGTAGACCAGTGCTAAATCTATGGGCAAATGGAGTCTAACAGATCTAAAACTTCAGATTTAGACATTTAATCACAAATAATAAGCGGGTTTGCAATAAAAATGGAGTTTTGACGGTTGGAAATTTAGTTTTTTATATTTTAGGGTTTTATTTAATGGTTTGCAGCCTAGCATTCACAATGGAAATGGAAACTAGAGAAAAAGCGGGGATTGCCTACCTGAAACAATGGAGATGAAGAGCTTGATGATGAACACAAATTTTGAAGACCAAGTGTTGAGCAGCTGGGCGTTTTCCCTCAACGTTTGGAGCATCCAGTTGACCAAGTGCGCCCTTGTACCTGCCAGAGAGAGAGTTAAGTCAGAAACTATGGCAAATAGCAAGAAGAAATCAACAAATAAATGACAAATGATGAAAGGAAATAAGATAGCAAAGTAAGTTTACTTCCCTTTGTTGAAATCCCGAAGAGAAGGAGCAACGTGGAGCTGCTAGCTCAATGGCTGCATCCCCCTTCAAGTGGTCAGTTCACTTGCAGTTCGCTTGGCCAAGGGAATGGATGGAAATATTGCACAAACACTCAACAATGCATCAACAATAAGCTAAGAGTAATCATCTAAACACTTAATCACCATGTGCACAAGTAGATCGAAGGAAATGCTTCTCTATTCACAAGTCACAAGTTTACAAAAATGCCAAGAGGAGGAGAAATGGGAGAGCATCTCTCTTAAGTAGAGAATGCCTCCTCTCAAAACCTAATTCCTTCCAAAATGGAGGGCTGGGATCAATCCCCCATCAAGCAAATCGAATGGTGGAAAAAGAGCCCAAGAGGGGGTGCGAGTTGCCCAAGTGAAGCGCACAAGTGGAGGAGGGGTCCCTTGTAGGGCCCATACAGACATCAAATAACATGCTAGGGGGTGTCTATATGGTGTTTTAGCCCCCTAGCTAATATATCATGGCCCCACATACAATGCAACATCAAAATCGAACTTCCCAAAGTGGAGAAAAATGCCCCCATGGGCAATTCATCCTACATGAAGAGCTAGTCCAATGGAGGGACCCACAACCACTAATATGATGTCTAAACATACCAACATTACCTTAGAAATCACCCTTGTTAAAGCCAAGCATTGATTTTTGCCCATTGCTATAGTTGCCTTTGTCAATTTTTGATTTTCCATGTATTTTATTGCTGGTTTATATTGCTGAAGGAGTAAATTGGGCTTTTGACCCACTTAGAGTGCTTGGATCGTCGAACTGTCTGTTCCAATGTGATCGTGGACCCCAAAAATAGTAGGAATGGTCACTTGAACGACCACAATCCATCACTTAGGCATTATTTGCTCAAAATCCATGATTTTTAATTAAAACAGGTCATTAATGTCCAATAATAATTAAAAATCTCACAAACGCCTCGATCTTTTTACATTCTGTTACTTGGAGGCTCATATGGGTCCCTTGTAGATAATAATTGACCAAAATCGAAATTCCGGTCGCAATATTTTTTCGGGCCCATTTTTGGCCTGGTCAACCTAGTTTGACCAAGTCAAATCTGGTCAACAATGGTGCTAGCTGAATACCTATATGCAATCATGAAGTCAAAGGCTTTCTTATACAAGTTAGTACATTACTAAACAATATGACGATAATATGGTGATAAAAAATGTATTAAATCTCGGAAAAAAAAATACAAGGCCCCAGGTGAGGTGGGCCCACCACATCCAAAAGACTCAACTACTATGCACAACCTATAGATTTGACCACCTAGCTGACTTTGGGTGATGTGGAATACAAGGTGAAGGATGAGGGATGACAAGGACAAAGATCATGTGACCTTTTGGATAACTCGGGAACGCGGGGTCCACTGAGATAAGCATACCATGACAAAAACACGGGGAAGGGGGGTGCTTCACAAATGGGTATAGTGCAGGGAAACCGCCACTGGTAGTTAATTTTATTAGTATGAGTTGTTTATTTAGATGTTAAAAATTAAAGAGTAGTTACAACTCTTTATGATTTCCCACAGGCCTAGGCAAATGCCCGCAAGGGGAAAGAGCATACTTTGAGTTGGAACGAAATGTTTATTCCGTATTGCTTGCAGAAAAGATAAAAAACTAAAGTAAACTGTTATGCTAATTACTACAGGCAAAGAGTCTCTTTTCTGATCATCCGATCACGTACTCAGGCAAAGCCCTTTATGTGACGGCGAGAGGATACTTCAGGAAAGCAATGCCAAATTTATTACCTTGAAGCAAAAATTGAAATGACTAAAGCAATATTTATGCTGTTTTAAAATTGAAAGTATACCGACTATTGTGTGTGTGTGATTGTGTTTAAACAAAAAATAAAACTTGTTAGAAAAAATCACTCCATGGAAATTTTGCGAATCCCCTAGGGGGGATGGGTGTGGGTGCTGGGTAGCCCACTTGCTCTTCTTCTATTTATGGTTACAATGAACTTTTTAAAGCAGAAAATGCCTTGGAAATTTTGCGAATCCCCCAGGGGGGATGGGTGTGGGTGCTGGGTAGCCCACTTGCTCTTCTTTTATTTATGGTTACAATGAACTTTTTAAAGCAGAAAATGCCTTGGATCTTTACAGATCTAGATCCAAACGGCTTATAAAATGTAAAGGGTAAATGCCGGATGAAGCTGGGATGCCCCGGGAAGCTTTGGAATGGCCCAAACTTGAATTTTTTGACCCCAAAATGCAAAAACCTGCTAAAACGTAAAACACGGCAACGAGCAAATTAGTGCTTAAAAATGTCCAAAATCACTTTAAAAGTAATTTGGGTGAACTAGAAAATTTATTGAAAAAATTCTAAGTTAAACTACATACAAAAATGACTAAAAGAACTCAAAAGGACAAGTCCTTTTGAAGATCTTGGCTTGCTTTTGAGGGCAGCCAATGGAGCACTTTTAACTTTCCAAATAAAATCTTTTAAAAGCATAAACTAGCTTCTACTTCAAGCCTTAAGCTTTTGCAATGAAATGACTTGTATAAAATGAAGTTAGCTAAGTTAAATCTAGAAAAATAAAGCTTTTAATTGTTAGATCTAAACATATAACCAGATCTAGAAAGATAAGCAATTTTAATTTTAATGAGCAACAAGATTTGAGGGTAAGAGAACCGGTAACCAAGAAAAGTTTGCTTTAAGAGGAGAAAGAGAAGGAGAAGCGATCTTCATGCCGAATAGAGTTCTTGTAGAAGCTTCTGGTGGAATACTATTGGACTATGCCACATGCATATTTGGAGAGCAAAGTGAACAAATTTGTTCAAGTTTCTTTCCACGGTTACCTGTAGCTATTCAAACAAATACTTGCATAATGTTTGTGAGATCCAATGACATGTATATAAAAGATTAGAGAAGCATAATAATAATCTTATTAGAATGCTAGATCTTTAACTTTACACATATATGAGCAATACGAATCAAATAATAAACTTATTATATGACACTTCCTATCAATTGAGAACAATCCTACCAAGGCTGGATCCACAATACAGAAATGCAAAAGAAAGGAAAATGTGATGCTAGATCTCTAACTTTACACATATATGAACAATACGAATCAAATAATAAACTTATTATATGACACTTCCTATCAATTGAGAACAATCCTACCAAGGCTAGATCCACAATACAAAAATGCAAAAGAAAGGAAAACACATTAGATACAGGTTACCTCAGACATTTAGCAATGGTATCCAACAAAAGCATCACACCATTAAGCCTCCAAAGCTTCTCTTTTTATTCCAACAATACAACGAATGAGACAATCACAAATTGCAAGAACCGTCTTCTCATACAACTCTCTCCAACTTTAAAGAAGAGAGGAGGCCTGCTTATATAGCGAATGAGAGGAAGGAAGGGCGCAATCCTCATGAGGGCGTCAATCTTTGATTGAGAGTGAAGAGGGCGATTACAAGCATGATTTAAGGGATTGGATTGGGATATGATTGATGAGGTGGGTGCCACCTGAAAGGGAAGTGCACCCCGTCTCCTTGGAAACCAATCCAACCAATGCAAGACGTCCAACAAGGAAGTTTGCTCTTGTGAATGGGATATGCGCTCCCTTTTCATGGGATAACTCGTCCTTCATGAGATATGCTTCCAAATGAGCTAAACTATCACGGATTTGATTGATGAGAGGTGGCACCATCTTTCCCAAGGAAAATGCGCCCCCTCTTTGGAAGCTTCGCTCACCAATCAATGCGTGCCAAAACATGAGATGCGTCATCTTCAAGGGGGAGGGTGCATATCTAACTTGACGTGAGCTTATACTCCTTGATTTTATATTTAAAACATGTGCCTTTAATCCTTAAATGAGTCGCCTTTCATATGATGTGGCATGCCAAGTCATTTGGCACATGCCCATTGACTCATTTATATTTTTTATTTTTTGACATTGGTGCAATTTGTTTTTTTAAGCATGAAAATGCCATTTTGTAGCATCTTTAGGAAAAAATGCTCCCAAAGGCGACGCAATCACCCGGAACATGGAGAAAGTGGGTATTAGGGTAAAGAGGATGCCATGAGCATCAAAACGAGCATCCCCACGCCAAATTCTGCCTCCAGACCACACTTTTATTACAATTTGAATTTTTCCATTTAAACCATTAAAAAATGGTCTAGTTTTACGGGAAAAATTATTTTTGTCGGAATCGAGTCAAACTCCTAGGGGACCTAGTGCATGTCCATACGACTCAATAGTGATGGCTACCATGTAAAAATACATAGAGACTTAGGCTTTAATAACCTCTCAAGGTTCGACTGCCAAGGAAAATACCCCAACTTTGGAGGTGTGAGTGAAAAACTCAGGAATTATACGTCACTGAAGTGCAACGCATAATTCCTAAGGAAAAAACACTCTAGAGTATCCCCTTGGCAGATAAACCTAAGGTAGACCAAGCCTTTTACAAAAATATCATACTTAGACCAACTTATTACAATTCCCCCAAGGGGGTTTGGAGTCTTGGACATGCAATTTTTAGAAAATATGGCCAAAAATTGGCTTGATGGATCACGGAACACTGATGATGAACAATTTGATTGTTCAAGTCTTCCACGGTTCACTTGGGATCCACTAAGTGCAATTTAGTGGATAACAAGCACCGATGAGCAGGTTGCAGATGTGTTGATTAAGCCTTTGCCTTGTGTGAAGTTTGAGCACTTCCGTGACAAGCTTGGTGTAGTCCGTAAGGACTTCCCTCGAAAGGGGGAGTAGTGCTGATGATACTATGGTGGTGCAGTTGGGATTGATCATTCCTAGACAATGATCCCATAATTCCGAAAGGAAGGATCGTCCAAGTGTGATGTAGTGGTAGCTCCGTAAAGACTGGGTCCTGTAATTCCGAAAGGAAGGATTGTCTGAGCTCCACTAGAGTTGATGGACTAGAATCCCGTAATTCCGAAAGGAAGGATTGTCCATGATCCTGTAGTTCCGAAAGGAAGGATCACCAAAGTTGATGGACTGGGTCCCGTAATTCTGAAAGGAATGAACTGTCCATGATCCCATAATTCCGAAAGGAAGGATCACCCGTGTTGAACTCAATCCCGTAATTCCGAAAAGAAGGATCATGTGTGCTGCAGATGATGAGGCTCCAGTGTTGTAGATGATGATGTTCTAGTACTGCAGATGATGATACTTCAGCTCTGTACTGAAGATGATGATGATGTTCCAGCTCCGTGCTGCAGATGTTGATGATGTTACAACAAGCTGTTCCAGTTGATGATATTGATGTTGTTGAAGAACTTCCAATGATTTATAGATGTACCAACCAATGTTCCAGATGATGTTGATGATGCCTCCTCCTCCCTCCTTCCGATGATGTTGTGTAGAGCCACACTTGTTGTTGTTGTTGTTGTTAGTAGAATACCCTTCTTGTTAAGGGGGACTGTTGAATTAATGTAACTTCGAAGAATATTCTACTTGTACTTTACATTATTATTGTACCTCCGCTCGGGGATGTCATTATTCCATTTGGTCATGTAAAAGTCATGAGGCAAAACCTCCATCATAAGTCGGGTCGTTAGTACCTAAAAGAATGTAATATAAATATTAATTGAGTCTTCCTAGAGAAGTCGCCCCAGTTAAGTTATTGAGGCCAACCTAGTTGGGTTAAAAGTCAAGTGAAAAGTAAAGTATAAATAGAGTGTGTCTTCCTCTCATTTGTACCATTCACTCACTCAAGCATTGCGCACTAGTGGAGAGAGGAAGATTGCGAAGGAGGATTAGGATTGCACTTGGAGATGTTTTACTTTGTGAGACTTATTTTTGGGCATTGTACTTTGGTAATCTATATTGAGGAAGTTCTGGCTGGGTTTTCTTCCCCTTGAGGGTTTCCCAGGATAAATTGTTGTGTACCTTTTGATTGTGTATCCTTCAGAGATCCTCTTTATGCTGCTATTGTGAAAATGTATTAAATGCTCATGAAGTTAGAATTTAATCTTTAGTAGCATATAATCAGAGGTGATGTTCTAGCTTTTTGTTGCTTCATCTAGAAGACCACCTGCTGTAGGGAATTAGTTTTACGTATAGGTAAAGACTTCCTACAAGTAATAGGGAGGAAAATAATGTGATCCTGGCCTATTACCGGTGATCCTATTAAGCATTGGTGAAACACTTCCTCCTTAACACACATTCTTGTACTACATTGCCTTTTTTCCTATCGACACTAAAATTCTTTATGTTGTTTGTTTTATGCAGGCGCTTGTTATTTTACAAAGAATTTCATGTTTAAAAATAACTTTTGAAGAACCTTTGAGCAATGCATTTTAAATTGAATGCTCTCTTTGATGGACATAATTAGGGATTTTTGCTTCTTTTCTAGATAAGCAATAAATGAAAGGTTGTGTGTTTTGTTCACTGAGTCAATCTAGACATGCCCATACAGATCATGTCCATGAAAATTCCTTTTAACATATTGGAGTTGTGCATGTAGGTTTTTGACTTGTTTGACACAAAGCACAATGGCATCTTAGGTTTTGAAGAGTTTGCACGAGCCCTGTCTGTGTTTCACCCAAATGCTCCAATAGACGACAAAATTGACTGTAAGTAACTTTTACTTGAATAGATATTTACTTTACGGGCTCGTTTATTTCTGCTCGTTGTAGAGAAACTTGCATTTTGAATATAGGTCACCTTACCTTGAGAAACTAGGAGTTTGGAGCTAATATGCTTAAACGGAGATATAAAGATATTACAACCTAAGTTACAGCCATATTTGCATTCACAATATGGTTAAACAAACAACATTTCACTGCGAATGCATGAAAAACATCTTTAGAGTTCCTCTTGGCTAGTCTTGCTTCTGCATGTATTTCAAGAATTATTCGAAGTCTCTAAATTCTCCTTTTATTCTATACTTGGAAGACTTGATAAACACTCATAATGTAAATACAAACATCTTGTTAGATGAAATGGATATAGGAGAGATAGATTGGGTGTGATGGGTCTGTTGTCTTTTCCTATCATCCTGTCCTACTTAGGGCTCTTCTTAATAATTACAAGTTGCATGGTAGTTACCTTACTTTAGAGGGCTTGTTTTCTGTAAATAATACTTTTTTACCATGATGATTTTAGCTAGCTGGTAGTGTAAGCAGGCTTTTACTTTATGTCCACTCCTCTGTTGAGGCTTCATTGCTTTCGATTTAAAATGTGCTCCAGTGACTATCTCTTTAGCAAGGATATCTATAGATTTTGTGAGCTCTGTCATGGTTTTTAAAGCATAGTTTGGGCACATTGAAGTATGCCACCTTTTGTTCTATATAATACTGCGACATTTTGTCATGTTGTTTTCCTTAAGGGGCTTCTAAAGTTTCTTGGAAATGACCTGGGCAGAGGGATATTTGTCTTTGGTAAGAGTCTGATAAGTAAATTATGATATACAGAAACTCTATCCATAACAGAAATTGCAAGGGCACAGCAGCGTTTGCAATTCCTGACAGGCCACAAAAAAAGTATTGGCTGCAGTCAAGCACTTGATAAAAACTATTGAGCCACTATCGAGCATGTAAAATGCCTGTGAGGGTTTTGATGGTTTTAACAACTTTAACTATAAACTTTCACACTTCTCCTCAATGTATTGTTTTATAACAATGTGGCAAATATTGTTTCAGAGAATATATTGCTGAGGGTCTGGAAAGAAACTTATTAAATATATTGAGGAAAATATTGGTAAGCATAAACTTGGATCTGAAAAATGTGGAAATGTCGGCAACATGCAAACCTTAGAAAAGCTCTTAAAAGTCTGGAAAAATTGAAGATATTTGCAACACTGTTTTATAATGGCTCCCAGAGATCTGCCTTTCTTGAAATGAATTAGGTTGTCATTTAAATTGTTTGCATGTATTCAAATATAAATGCACCAATCACATTGTGTTCCAGTACGAATGCACCATTCACATTGTGTTCCAGTACGAATGCACCATTCACATTAATTGATTGAGTTTGATAGGTAACTTATGCAGAAAAGAAAGAGAACTATGAATGTGCATTAACACAATATTGAGTTACACATTACAGAGCTTTGGTTCTGTTGAGAATGTTTTTGGCTTCTAGAGTAAAAGTCATATATACCAGTGCAATTGTTAATGTATTTGTAACTTCGGAAGATATTCTTCTATGTATTATATTTGTACTTTTTTGTATATCCAACAGAGATGTATTATTCCTCTGATTGGAAGTGTCGTCATTTGTATTTGCAAATGTCGCAAGTTACATTGTAAGTGTCGTCATTTGTATTGATGGGTTATTAGATCACCAGTGGGGTCGGCCCTAGTTAGGTCATGTGGTTGGGTTATTAGACTTGAGTAGCAAGTCGGCCCTAGTGAATTATTGGCAGGCCAAGTCGGTGTATAAATAGAGAGGTTGTGTCTCTCATTTGATTTATTCACTCACTTCTCAAGCTCGCATAGCTAAGAGAGAAAGTGGTGCACATGTGGAGGAGGAGGAGCATCTGCTAGAGACATCTTATTGGGTTTGATCCTTGTGATCTTGTATTGGGGTTTATTCTATCTCTGAGGAAGTTGCGGGGTTTTTCACCTTCTTGGTTTTCCCCGGTGAAACTCTGTGTCTCTTGTGTGATTGCTATTGTGTCTATGATTGATATCCTGTAGATATGTTGTACATGTTGTTCTCTTAGAGAACCTAATGATAATGGAATGAAATTATCAAAAATTTAACATGGTATCAAAGCTGACCTAAGAAGAAGGCACTGTGCAGCTGCGGAAGCTAGGGCTTCTTAATATCTGGGTTTCTCTCCTCAGATCATCAAAGGAAGGAGGCTAGATTGACTCTCCTTGGAAGGGCACATCTTTCTGTTGAGACATAATTCAATTCTGAGCATTTTCAGTTTTTGACCTAAAAATTAGGGTTTCTGCAAAAATTGGAATTTTCTGAAATCCGAGACCACGGCTGGAAGCTCCTCTGAAAAATCGAAGTTTAGAGATTTAGATCGAATTTTTTGGTTGGGTGAAACTCTAGGAAAATCAAACCCTAATTCAGGGTCTTGTCTAGTGAATCCGGATGTTTCAAAAGCAATTTTGAGTGGTGAAAATATGCAGATTTCAAATTCTGAGTATACCAGCTTGACCAGCTCAGCAAGGCGCATCTTTCTATCCTTTCAAAAGTTTAAAATTCAAATTTTGAATTTTTAGGGTTTTTCCGACAAACCCTAATCCAACTCCAAATCCAGTGGTAAGACCTAAAACTTTCTATTTCCATTTGAAGGACTCTTTAAGATGTCTCACCACACCAAGCTTGAGGATAAGCTTGATGGAACTGATAATTTCCGAGCATGGAAGTATAGGATTGGGTTAATCCTAGAAGAGAATGATTTGGACACCTACATAAAAGAAGATGTTCCAGTTCCAGAGAGAGATGAGGCTAGGGCCTTACACAAGAAGGACTTGGTCAAGGCTAAGAGAATCATTGCTGATTCTATAAAGGACCATCTCATACCCCATGTGTCTTCCCTAAATACACCTAAGGAGATGTTTGACTCTTTGACCAAGTTGTTTGAAGGAAAGAACATAAATCGGAAGATGACTCTGCGGAACCAATTGAAAGGAGTAAAGCTTCAGAATGGAGAGACCATTCAATCCTACTTTTCTAAGGTCTCTCAAATCAAGGAACAACTTGAAGCTGTGGATGAAGTAGTGGAGAATGGTGAAATTGTAATGACCACATTGAATGGCCTACCTAGGTCATGGGACTCCTTCATCCAAGGAATCTGTGCAAGAAGGAAACTGATCTCTTTCAGTAGACTATGGGAGGAATGCGCCCAAGAAGAAGCAAGGCTTGTAGCCTGAGAAGAAAAGATGGGAAGTGAAGAGCAAGCTCTCACAACTCACACCAAGAAAGGAAAATTCAAGAGGGAGCCATCCCACCACAAGAAATCTTCTCACCCATATCACAGAGAGAAGAAAGATCTGAGGTGCTTCAATTGTAATGTGAAAGGACACTTTGCCTCAGAATGTCCCAAGAAGATAAAAGAAGGTACCAATAACTTCAAGAAGAAGAACATCAAGAAGAGGCATCATGCTCATGCTGCCGAGGACGATGAACCTCCCAAGAAGAAGAATAGGGCAGAAAGTGAAGACTCTTCAAGTGAAGAAGAATATGTGCTGATATCTGCTCTCACAGTACTACCTCACATGGATGTGATGATTGGCTCATTGATAGTGGGGCTTCCAAACACATGATGGGATTTAAAGAATCCTTTATAGATCTATCTGAACATGAGTCACCCCATAAGGTGAAACTTGGGGATGACTATCAATATCCTATAAAAGGAAGTGGTGAAGCCTGCTACAAACTAGACTCTGGGAAGTCTATACAGATGCAAGATGTTTTATATGTACCTGGACTTAAGAAGAATCTTCTCTCCATATCATCTTTGGATGCAAAGGGAATGAGAGTTGTATTTATAGATGGCCAAGTACTCATGTGACCAAAGGGTAAGACACTAGATGATGCAATGGTGATTGGAGAGCAAGAGGGAGGATTGTACAAATTAAAGGGACAACTTGAATATGCCATGGTACATGAATCCATGGAGCCAAGTGAACTTTGGCATAGAAGGCTTGCTCATGTGCACTATAGGGCACTACCAATTGCAAGCAAAGTTGTAGAAGGTCTTCTTGAAATCCAGTCAAAGCATGAAGGTGTTTACAAAGGATGTGCAAAAGGAAAGAACACAAAGAAGGCATTTCCAAGCAGTGAAAGCAAAGCAAAAGGAATCTTGGAGATTATCCACTCCGATGTATGCGGTCCGATGTCATCCAGTTCTCTGAGTGGGTATGTATACTATGTTTCTTTCATTGATGATTTCTCTAGGAAGACTTGGGTTTACTTCTTGAAGAATAAAGATGAAGTGTTTGATAAGTTCAAGGAATTCAAAGCCTTGATAGAAAATCAAACAGATAAGAAGATTAAGACCTTCAGATTCGACAATGGTGGAGAATTCACTTCAGGAGATTTCAAGAAGTTATGCAGTGATTTAGGGATTAAGAGGGAGTTGACTGCTCCCTACAATCCACAACAAAATGGAGTTGCAGAAAGGAAGAATAGAACTATCATGGAAGCAGCACGGGCAATGCTTCATGACCAAGATCTGCCTATGCATCTAAGGGCAGAAGCAGCTAGGACAGCTGTTTATGTGCAGAACAGAACACCTCACAAGATACTTGACAACAAGACACCAGAAGAAATCTTCTCTGGCAAGAAATCAGAAGTTAGCCATCTCAGAATATTTGGCTGTCCAGTATATACACACATTCCAAAAGAAAAGAGGACAAAGCTAGATCCTTCAGGAAAGAAGGGCATCTTTGTGGGTTACAGTGAAAGCTAAAAGGCTTATAGAATATACTTTCCAGGGTTCAAGAAGATTGATATCAGCAGGGATGTACATTTGATGAAGACTCAGCATACATCAAATCAAGAAAGACACCTGTTGAAGACAATGAAGAACCAAAGGTAACTAGATTTCAAGACACCACTATGAATGAAGCAATTCTAGAAAAAGATCGTGAAAATGAAGATCCACAAGAACCTATAGATCCACCCCGTGAGAAGAACTCTCACAAGAGGAAACCTGCACGGGCTAGAGAGCTCATTCAAGATGCAGAAAGCTATGGCATTCCAGAAGAAGAACACAGAGAAAGGAAGAGGACTAGATCACATACCAGTTATGTTGCCTTACTCTATGACATTATGAACAAAGAACCTTTCAGTTATGAAGAAGCAGTGGAAAAGAAAGAATGGAAGGATGCCATGGTCGAGGAGTACCAGTCGATCATGAAGAATGATGTTTGGGATGTAGTCCCAAGACCTGAAGGGAAGTCTGCTCTGACTTCCAAGTGGATCTATAAGATCAAGCATGCTGCAAATGGTAGCATAGAGAAATATAAAACGAGGTTTGTAGCTCGTGGCTTCTCCCAGAAAGAGGGAATAGACTATGAAGAGACTTTTGCACTTGTAGCTGTTATCACATCCATGTTAGTTGGAGCTACACTGCTGCAGATTGTGTGGTCGGGGACCATACTATACTTTTTTTTCCAGATCAGAGATCGGATGCCTTTAGAGGAGGCACACAGTTTTGTTCAGATTGCCCCGAGCAGATATATCAGTGGGGACAGATGGTTTTATTGTATTGTCTAGACATGTATACATTATGGCCTACAGAGGCACCCTTCTTTGCCAGGCTTTGCACAAGCCCATTGAGATAGTTGCCTAGCCATATTTTGATAGAGTGCTACAAAGTATTGCTGGTTTACCACTTATTGCCCGGATTCAGTTGAGATCCAGTTTCAGAGTCAGTTTCAGTAGCAGGTATATGGTGCAGCAGGTATAACATTTGATGTTTTATTGCTTATGTTGTTGATTAGACTTGTTTATACATAATAGTATACTGACTTTACATATTATGTTGATGTGGTTATCTAGCTGCTATTATGTTGTGTTGGCCCTTGGTGATGTCAGTCCACCCCGTTCAGTAGGCTCCTATTTATGCACACCGAATCACATTCCCACTATTTGTATAGACTTGGTCACCTATTCCCCTTTGGCAGTTGACTTTGGATCCACCTTCACCTCCTCCACCCATCTGACTCATTCATGATTGATCTTTCTCGACTTGGATTCTGATTTGTGACATTGAGGATCCCCTTCTCCGCTGATCTTTGAGTATGCCATGATTCTCTGTCTTTTGTGCCTCGGCTCTTTAGTGTGTGAGATGCACTCTCAAACCTGAGATTTGCTCCTGTCGGTTGCCCCCGATGTTGCAATGCAGTATAGGAGTGTGTAGCCTCACCGGGTGTTCCCCATCGGTCATCGAAGCATGTATTGCTCACCCCCATTACTTTGCAGTATGAGCACCTTGATTATATATATTGAGATATGTATGTAGCCCAAAAGAGCCTTGATGTAAAATGAAGAAATGTAAAGCAAGCCAATAAGGTTAATGTAAATGTAAAATCTAGCCAAAAAGGCTAAGTATGAAATTCATTGTAAAATCCATGCAATGTGTTTGTAAACACACATGGACACAAGTCAGCCGTACATATCAGCTTTGTAGTGGTTATTTCCTCACCTAGTCCTGCGGGGCAAGGAGGTGAGAGGGAGCAAGGGACAAGCTCAAGATTGTCCCCTAGAGTCTCAAGTTACGGTTTGTCGGACACCCAGTTTGGTGGCTCTAGAAAAGAACTTCACCTAGTCTTCAGGCACGGATGTGAGTTGTGAGGTACTTGGTAGATGACCAGTGGCGGTTTCCCTGCACTATACCCATTTGTGAGGCACCGCCCTTCCCTGTGTTGTATCATGGTATGCTTATCTTAGTGGACCCCGCTTTCCCAAGTTATCCAAAGGGTCACATGATCTTTGTTCTTGTCATCCCTCATCCTTCGCCTTGTATTCCACATCAACCAAAGTCAACTAGGTGGTCAAGTATATAGGTTATGCATAGCAGATGAGTCTTTTGGATGTGGTGGGCCCACCTCACCAGGGGCCTCGATTTTTAGAGATATTGTATATTTTTGATCACTATATTGATATTTTATTGTTTAGTAATGTACTAACATGTATAAGGAAGCCTATCGCTTGATATTGCATACAGGTATTCAGCCAGCACCATGTTGACCAGATTTGACTTGGTCAAACTAGGTTGACTAGGCCAAAAATGGGCCCGAAAAAATATTGCGATCAAGATTTCGATTTTGGTCACTTGTATTCTATTGGGGTCTCATATGAACCTTCAAGCATCAGAATTTGAAAATGTTGAGGCAACGATGAGATTTTTAATTATTATGGGTCATTAATGACCTGTTTTAATTAAAAATCATGGATTTTGGGCAAACAGTGCCTAAGTGATGGATCGTGGTCAAGTGACCATATCTACTATTTTTGGGGTCCACGATCGCATTGCAACAGACGGTTCGACAATCCAGGCACTAGAAGTGGGTCAAAAGCCTAATTTACAGCTTCAACAATAAAAACCAGCAGTTAATTAAAGGAAAAATTAAAAAATGGCAAAGACAACTATGGAAAATGGAAAAAGCAAAGGTTGGCTAATACAAGAGGGTCTTCTAAGGTAATATTGGTAATGTTTGGACATTATATTTGATGTTGTGGGGCCTGTTGCTGCCTGGTTCCACACCTGGGGAAAAAGTAGCAGAAGTCTTCAAGCTGTTGATATGGCCTTGGGGGCAAGTCAGAGTCAAGTGCTGTCACTTGGGACTCGACTCCTCCATCTAGGCTTTCCTAGCAAAGCCAAGGGGGGTGGACCCTAAGAATGAAAAGAAAACTAAGGCGTCTAATCTAGGAGTTAGAAAAATATTTTTTAAAACCAAGACAAAGCAACATATGCTTTTGTAAAGTAAAGCAAATCATTTATCAATACATCAACTTTTGTAAAGCAAAGCAAATCATTTATCAATACATAATTTGCTCTCATTCATTATCATTATCATTCATTTGCATCATAATAGCATGAAATAACATTAATATAGACCAGTGCCTTGTAATGGAGTCAAATAAATGCATGAGCAGAAAAGTAAATGTAGTGCGAGTGTTCTTGGTGTATTTTAAGATTAATGTGAAAGTGATCCTTTTATTATGGCAGGTGGGTTCCCAATATAGGCAAGGTATGGGGGAACATGTCCGGAATTTTGAAGCGTGGCTTCCCTCTCAGGCTTGGGCTGAATCGGAGTCTCAAGGAGGTGTTCAGATGCTGTACCAACGAGGGCAAGCCTAACGGTTTCCAAGATGTCACTACTCAGTTTTGTCCCAAGCCTTCTGAGAAATTTCCCCACGACAACAAAATGTTCGTGATGTGCCGGATTTTCACATAAAGGGTTTTTTATTTGGGGCGGTGTTAGCTCCTATTACTAGTCATCTCCCCCTTTCTGATGTGTACCAACTGGATCAGACTGAGCTGCAAGTCGGCCACAGAGCATACGGGATAAGACCTTGGTATTTTTTAGAAAAAATTTTATGAACCAAAATTTTATCTTTTTTAAACCCCAGGAGTCTCTTTTCAGGCACGTACTCGGGCAAGCCCTTATACAGAAACCCTACTTCGGGAAAGCAAGGGGGGCATTTTGAGTTTGTAAAAAAAATGGTAAAACTACGTTTTGAGTGAACTTGTGGCCCGCCAATGGAACGGACCAACAAGGTTGATTTTAACCCTAGTTAGTTTTATTAAATGCCGAAAATAAAAGCAGTAAACTACTCTAAAAAATCACACCATGAAAAGAGACGACACAGGCCACCCTTGGGGGATGGGGTGTGGGCGCTGGCTAGCCCACTTGCTCTCGTTTAATAATCTTTTACAATGATCAGAGAAGTGCCCCAGTCTACTTAAAGTGACTTGGCGGCTTACAATTTTTCAATAAAAAAAATAACCGGTTTTACAAAAATTCAAATTTGGTCTTCTGGATTGCCTGGATCCTTGAAATTTCGGCAACACCTCCTCCTACCTGTTCGTCTTTTGCTGCAAACTAGCAAGCAAATATTAGTATAAAATGCCCCAAAACACTTTAAGAGTGTCTTTGGAACACCTCCTAAAAACCCAAAAAAAATCTAAGTGTTAAGACTACTTAAAAAATGCAAAATTTAACCAAGTAAAACAAGCAGTGATGCTTGTTTGCTTGGGGTCTTTGCAAGCTTTATGAGCTGCAAATTATATGCTCTTGGACAGTCAAATAAACTTTTATATCAGATCTAACACTACTTTCAAACTTTTCAAGACTTTAACAATTTTTAACCAGTTTGAAGATTAAGTAATGATAGATAATCAAAGATCTAATTTAATGGAAGATAAAGCTTTAAGCAACTAGATTAGAATTCTAAGAATGAATCAGATCTACTTAAGAATATATCAATCAACAAAAATAAATCAAGAATCACTCTTCAATCGTAACCAGTGATCAAGAAAATTTTGATTTTATAAGCTGAGGAAGAGAGAAGAGACAGAATGGTCCTTGAAACCAAAGACTTTGGAAGCTTGAAAGTGGGAAACCGAGGGTGAGATCCACCAAAATGTGCACAGAAAAAGAAATGGAGAGCAAACAAGCTATCCTCCTCTTCACACTTATCAACCTGTAGCAAACAAAACTCGTAGAAAAACCATCAAACTAGAAATGCACATGGTTAGAAATCAAAATAGTATGAGCATAAACAAATGAAACATATAAACTTTGAATCTCTAACCAATATGACAAATGCAAGAACAAATTATAAACAAACAAGATTAATTGTTCCTTCCCACAAAATCGTTACCAATCCTTCAAGCAGGCTAGTAGATGGCTGGAAATTACATGCACGGAACTTGAAATTGCTACAAAATACTCCACATCAAGAGACCATGAAACCCCTCACAAAAGTATCACACATATGGACCTCCAAAGTCTTTTTATTGATTAACAAAATAGCATAAGCTTACAACATATTTCTGCTCTCTCTCCAACTAGAGAAAATGGAGTGGGCAGCCATGCTTAAATAGCCAAAGATGGAGAGAAATGGGTGGAATGAGTGGCATAACTCGTGGAGAAAATGAGGCTTCCCATTCCCATGCAATGGGCTGCCAAAATCAGCCCCAAATTAGCTAAAAATCAGCCATGTGACAGCCCATAAACATAGCTGCAAATTCCATGATTGAAGGGGCCCAATTTTGGGAAATATGCCCCCCTCAAAAGGGGAAGTAATCCCACTAATATAGCTGCCCGGAATCTTTCCAAAATCAGCTCTTACAACTCCTAAAACATAGTTGAAAAAATCAGTCCATAAATCACTCCCAAAATTTAATATTTTTATGAGTCATTTTTTCACCTTTTTTATTTTTTCATGACTTTTTTGGTTTTTTTGGCCATAGGTAAAAATTTAAGCACCCAAACATTAGGAAAAGTGGGTTTAGGGGTTAAGGGGGTGCTCTGAGTTAGAAAACGAGCACCCCTAAGGCAGAAAAGACTTCCAAACACCACTTCAAGGCCAATTAATTTTTTTTTTTAATTGAACCATTAAAAAAATGGCTCAATTTACGGAAAAAATAAACTTTGCTGAAAATTAAAAAACAACCTAGGGGGACTTAGCACATGTCCATATGATTCAAAAATAACGCCTAGCATGTTCATACACATTGACCCATAGACTTTAACAACCCCCTAAGGCCCGTCAGCCTCCCCAGGCATTCCAGCTTTGGAGGAGCAGGAGAAAAACCCAAAAATTATGTTATGCACTAATGCAAGACATAATAACTAGGTGAAAAAACTCCTTGGAATACCTGACTTAGCCAAAAAGTCCTAGGGAACCAAGTCTTTTACAAAACACCATGCTAGTACGTTTTATTACAAACCCCGCAGGGCCATGGACATGTGGAAAAAAGTTAAAACGGGGGCCCTTTAAAAGGCCAGCTGGATATCAAATCATCGAAAAAAGAACATTGAAATGTTCAACTTTGCCCGCTCGCTTGATAGTCCATCTAAGTACAACTTAGCTGGCAACATGATCTTTGTTCTTGTCATCACTCATCCTTCGCCTTGTATTCCACATCACCCAAAGTCAGCTAGGTGGTTAAGTATATAGGTTGTGCATAGCAGATGAGGCTTTTGGATGTGGTGGGCCCACCTCACCAGGGGCCTCGATTTTTAGAGATATTGTATATTTTTGATCACTATATTGATATTTTATTGTTTAGTAATGTACTAACATGTATAAGGAAGCCTATCTCTTCATATTGCATACAGGTATTTAGCCAGCACCATGTTGACCAGATTTGACTTGGTCAAACTAGGTTGACCAGGCCAAAAATGGGCCCGAAAAAATATTGCGATCAAGATTTCGATTTTGGTCACTTGTATTCTATTGGGGTCTCATATGAACCTTCAAGCATCAGAATTTGAAAATGTTGAGGCAACGATGAGATTTTTAATTATTATGGGTCATTAATGACCTGTTTTAATTAAAAATCATGGATTTTGGACAAACAGTGCCTAAGTGATGGATCGTGGTCGAGTGACCATATCTACTATTTTTGGGTTCCACGATCGCATTGCAACAGACGGTTCGACAATCCAGGCACTAGAAGTGGGTCAAAAGCCTAATTTACAGCTTCAACAATAAAAACCAGCAGTTAATTAAAGGAAAAATAAAAAAAATGGCAAAGACAACTATGGAAAATGGCAAAAGCAAAGGTTGGCTAATACAAGGGGGTCTTTTAAGGTAATATTGGTAATGTTTGGACATTATATTTGATGTTGTGGGGCCCTCACTTGCCCAGCTCACCATGAGGGGCGAATTTGCCCATGGGGGGCATTTTTCCACTTAGCAAAAGTCATATTTTTTTTATGTTTTATTGTATTGAGACCATAGTGTAGTGGTATGGGGGGCTAAAGCAGCCCATAGGCACCCCCCAATCACCATTCATATGTATTTTATGGGCCCCACGAGTTGGTCCATCATCCACTTGGGTGTTTTTGAGGGTAATTCGCCCCCCCTCTAGAGTTCATCTCCTCCATTGATTTGGGCATTGAGATAATCAATCTCAGCCCTTGATTTTGGAGGGAGAGTTAGGGTTGAGAGTAGTCATTCTCTATAAGAGAAGACTCTCACCCATTTTGTATCTCTCTCGGCATTTTTGGAGTTGGAATAGAAGAGAAATGTTGCTGCTCTTGCTTGGTTCTTGTGTGGTATTCTCTCGGTGTTGTTGATTGCCATACTATCTTGATGCACTAGTTGTAGTTTGTGGATGTTTCCAGCACTGTATTGCTCACCATTGTTTACAGCAAGCACAAAGTCTTGGAGGAGGGCACACCATTTGGCTGCCACTGCTGCTCCATTCTTCTGATTGGTAACACAAGGGAAGTGTTTTTGCTATTTCAGCCAAGCATTTTCTCTCATCTTTTATTTGTATTGCTGTAGATTTCACTTGCTTATCATACTAATTTGATTTCTGTCCATTGGTGTTGGCAGGGAAGGAGGACGAGTTGGTGGGGAGAGAGCAAGTCGATTTCAACTGAGGACTTCTACAATTGCTTCTATTTGATCTTCGAGACATACAACCTCAACAAAATCAAAGATATCAGCTGGTTTCAAGTAGGTGTTTCATCTTCTTTTCTTGCATTTCCATTTCTAGATTGTTAGAGAGTAAATTTATGTTAAAACCCTAAAATTTAAAATCTTAAAAATAAACCGTTAGATTTAGTTTTTCTTGCAAACCCACCAATGAAATGTGCTTAAAACTCCATATCTTAAATTTCATTTGATTCCGACTCCATCTACCCACTTAACCAGGCATTAGTCACTCACTGAATTCGCCCCACTTGGGCAAACTGGCCAATCACGTTGTTGGGTAAAATTTTTGGGTTCTGGGTACTTCAAATCTGTTTTTAGAATGTCATTTTACCTTTCTAAATCGAGTACCATTGGCTGGAAGTGATTAAAAACGCTGATTATTCACTGCCCTAGGTCCTTTTATCCACTAGTTAATTCATTCCCTTGGGCAGTTTCACTTCACTTCTTGCTGGTTTGTTTTTCTTTTGTTCTAAATTAGCTATTATTAAATGTATGATTGCTAGAAGATGTGTTTCATTCACCTAATTTGCTGTTGCCATGTTTGAGTAGTCATAAGTGAGCTTCATTCCCCATAGGCAGGATTTTTAGTCACTTTTCTAGTCAATTTCTATTTTCTGATTTAGTTTCCAGCCTTCTAATCTCTAGAGAATTCATCATTTAACACTCGTAATCAGATTTGAGATCATTTCATTTAGTTTATTTTCCTAATCCCGAATCTCGATTTCACTAGGCTGGAAGAAAACTCACACTTAGGCATTCACCTTGTGTCCTACTTTGCTTGATCTTTTGGGTTTGGGTGTCTGATTGTTGAGTCTCAACCATCACTGGTTGAGCGGGGTCTCCCCCCTGACTAGGCTACGTGCCTTGTCTAAAGCGACAGTAGCCTTGTCTAGTGTGACTTCCGTTCCCTGAATGGAGGACCTGGCTATTGCAAGTTACACCATCCTAGCTGACCACCCTCTACCATCCCTGTTGGGACATTCATTATCCATCAGCTAGAGTTTGTGTGATAACAGTAGCCAGATACACTTCCATCAGAACAGTACTTGCCCTGGCTGCAGTGATGAAATGGAAGATACACCAGATGGATGTCAAGACAGCTTTATTGAATGGTGTAGTCGAAGAGGAAGTGTATGTGGAGCAGCCACTTGGTTTTGAGACACATGACAGGGAGTCATATGTGTACAGGTTGAAGAAAGCCTTGTATGGCTTGAAGCAAGCTCCTAGGACTTGGTATGGTAGGATGGACAGTTTTCTATCCAGTTTGGGCTTTACCAAAAGTAAAGCGGATTCCAACCTTTACTACAAGGTTGAGGAAAGCAATCCTGTGATACTACTCTTGTATGTAGATTACCTGTTTGTTACAGGTGAGGATAGATTGATTATTGACACGAAGAGGAAGCTTGCTGTCGAGTTCGAGATGAAGGACTTGGGGATGATGCACTACTTTCTAGGCATGGAGGTGTGGCAGAGTGTATATGGGATCTTCCTTGGACAAGGGAAGTATGCAGTAGAGATCCTGAAGAGGTTCGGGATGATGGATTGCAAGGCCATGGCCACACCTATGGCATCGAACCTGAAGCTTCTATGTGATGCTTCAACTAAGCCGATTGATGTCATTATGTATCGTCAGATGATTGGGTCCTTGATGTACCTGACGAACACGAGACCAGATATTTGCTTTGTGGTGAACACATTGAGCCAGTTCCTGACGGATTTGAGAAGTGTTCACCTAGTTGCTGTAAAGCATATTGTGAGGTACCTGAAGGGTACAGTTGATTATGGGCTCAAGTATGATGCGAATCAAAAGTTTAACCTGGAGGGTTATGTTGATTCAGATTGGACAAGCAGTGCTGCATATAGGAAGAGCACTTCTGGGTGCTACTTCAGTATGGGATCAGGTGTGATCTCTTGGTTTAGCAGGAAGCAATCCTGCATAGCACTGAGTACAACCGAAGCAGTGTATGTTGTAGCTTGTTCGGCTAGTTGTGAGGCAGTATGGCTTAGGAAGCTACTGTCTGAGTTATTTGATTTCCCATTGGATGCTACCTATATCTATTGTGACAACCAGAGTTGTGTGAAGTTGTATGAGAACCCAGTGTTCCATGACAGGTCGAAGCATATTGAGATCAAATATCACTATATCAGGGATATGGTGCAGAGAGGAGCAGTGAAGCTCCTGTATGTTGCGACGGATGAGCAAGTTGCAAATGTGTTGACGAAACCACTAGCCAGAGTGAAGTTTGAGTACTTCAGAGAGAGGCTTGGTGTTCTTCAGATTGAAGATACTTCGAGGAAGAAGTGATGGGACATATTTGCAGGAGCCATTCCAAGCATGGTGAGAGGAGGATCCTTCCCATGGCTGTGGATGTAAGCGCTCTGTGATGAGCATCAAGACGACTCTCCAGTTTCTGCTTTGGATATGCATCAGGTGGATGCTTTGTATGATCAGTTGGATCATGTATATGTATATGCATCAGGTGGATGCTTTGTATGATCAGTTGGATCATGTACGATGATATGCATCAGGACGAAGCTATGACGATGATCAGGATGATACTCTGGATGATGTAGTGTATGATGATGATCAGTATGATCATGAGCATCAGGATGATGCTCCGTGCGATGATGATCAATTGGATCATGGGTATCAGGTTGATACTTTGAGGTCATGGATGATATGTGGCAGGTTGTGCAAGTAGAGCATGTAATCAGTCCTCTGAGATCCGATAGGTTGAGTTGTGTGCTCGTAATCAGTCCTGGGATGCTCTGTCGAGGTATGGCTAGGGAGGCATGTAATAAGTCCTGAAGATCCGATAGGTTGAGCTGTGTGTTCATAATAAGTCCTGGGATGCTCTTTAGAGATCTTGCCGGTCGTGCTGCGGCACATAACTGTTCCTGGGATGCTCTTTAAAGGTATTTCCTATTCACATGTAATCAATCCTGGAGATCCAATAGGTTGAGCTGCGTGCTCATAATAAGTCCTGGGATGCTCTTTAGAGATCTTGTCGGTCGTGTTGCGGCACATAAATGTTCCTGGGATGCTCTTTAAAGGTATTGTGAAGGGATGCATGTAATCAGTCCTGAGAGATGTTGTCAGTCGTGCTTAGGCACATAAATGTTCCTGGGATGCTCTGGTCAGGTATTGCATCAACACATAATTAGTCCTGAGAGTCCACCTCTATCAGATCGTTCGCACAGATGATGAAGACCTACAGGAGGCTAGGCCTACATCCAACATGAAAAAGGGCTGGCTCTGTAGAACTTCCTATGACGAGAAGAATTCAGAGATAGCCCAGTGATCGAGATGTCGAGTACAACAGCAGTGATGATGATGATGCTCCGTGATCTAGTGACGATGATCCAGGTCTAGAATTGAAGACTTGCGCCAATATGTATTGATGATCTGTGTCGAAAGAATACCTTCCTAGTTAAGAGGGAGTGTTGATGTATTTGTAGCTGCAGAAGATATTCTTCTATGTACTATATTTGTACTTTTTTGTATATCCAACAGAGATGTATTATTCCTCTGATTGGAAGTGTCGTCATTTGTATTTGCAAGTGTCGCAAGTTGCATTGTAAGTGTCGTCATTTGTATTGATGGGTTATTAGACCACCAGTGTGGGGTCAGCCCTAGTTAGGTCATGTGGTTGGGTTATTAGACTTGAGTAGCAAGTCGGCCCTAGTGAATTATTGGCAGGTCAAGTCAGCGTATAAATAGAGAGGTTGTGTCTGTTATTTGATTTATTCACTCACTTCTCAAGCTCGCATAGCTAAGAGAGAAAGGGGCGCACATGTGGAGAAGGAGGAGCATCTGCTAGAGACATCTTATTGGGTTTGATCCTTGTGATCTTGTATTGGGGTTTATTCTATCTCTGAGGAAGTTGCGGGGTTTTTCACCTTCTTGGTTTTCCCTGGTGAAACTCTGTGTCTCTTGTGTGATTGCTACTGTGTCTATGATTGATATGCTGTAGATATGCTATACATGTTGTTCTCTTAGAGTTCCTAATGATAATGGAATGAAATTATTGAAAATTTAACAACAATGTCCTCTTCCGCTTAAGCACAGAGGACCATCCTGCTAACCTATCTAATTCCCATAGGTTCAAGCGGGTATTGACATTCAAGGAATCGACTGAGAATTGATGCCATTTACACCATAAGAAGATCTTAAATCATGGTTATTAGATCATCAGTAGGTAAATGAGGGCCACAGGAACTAGGGGCCACCTGCATGCATGGCATGCGGGCCATATTTCATAATGCATGCACTGAAACACTTTTTTTGAGGTTTCATACACACAAAAAGCATTGCATGCAAGTCAACTGGAAATTAGAAGAGAAAAGCGACCTAGTCATGCAAAAGTTAGGTCAGACCATGTGAACGTTATAAAAGAAAGGTATAGTGAGTGAGTAAGGTCTGCTTATTGATTTGAGAAGTCGACTTGGAGAGCTCAAAGAGCCAGTTTAGGGTTGAGGGCACACCAATCAACCATTAAGTGTATTTCAGCAGCAAAATCTATCTGCCCTAGTCACTATTAGGGTTGGACCATCCAGATTCTGCATTACTACTATCGTCAGGCATTATTCTTCACAATTCTACAGGGTTCAAGCTACATACAGGATCAAGGGAACTCGCCATCCTTGCATGGGTGAATTGCACAAGTGAGACATCGTCATATCTCATTCTACAGTGATCCTTTTGGCTGCATGCCGACTTCATCCTTCTGAGAGCACCATTATTACCCTAATCCTTGAAGAAGGGTTTCCTATTTGAATCCAGGAGCTAGTTATCATCATCATGATTATTCAGCGGGTGCCTTCTCCTGCATGGGCGATATTATCACATATATAGTAGCCGAGCTAGCATACTCTATTTTTCAGATTCCAGTACACTTTTCAGCCAGTTCCCTTGCGATGCAGAGATGAGCATCTATTATGGATCATGATTATATTATGGACAACAGTTTTGTTCCCCATGCCATGACTGTGTTTCAGGACACTCAGAGATATGACCGATGTAGCCATTTAGCCATTTATACAGAGTAGTCAGTAGTGCCCAGAGTTACAGCAGCAGTTTCAGAGGACAAATGATGGTTTAGGTATTGTGCATTCAGGTATAAGACTCAGCAGTTATATTCTTGTGTTATGGTTATTTTTCTTTTATATTCATTCTTGTGACATGTCTTAGCATTTAGTGTCATGATTTGGCGATCATATAGATATATGGACCTGGTTGTACTATTATATTATATATACTTGTCCCTACTCAGACCTAGAAGTTATTGACCTATACTCATCGGTTTTACCCTCCTTAGGGAGATTAGAGGTGATCATTCCCACCATACTTTGGCTGTCTAGTGTTGGTCTCATTATTCATTGTCTCCACCCATCCATTACCTACCAGTTTGTTTCTTACCCTGACTTAATACTTGACTAATGGCATCGAGGACCTTCCCCTGCTGTAGCCTTTGTATTGGATGAGCTTCCCTGTTTATTGTGTCTCGGCTCTGAGTTGGTGACAAAACTTACCTTTGGTGAGTTGGATTGTAGGCCTACATCATTCTGGTCGGTTGTCCCGATGTTTGGCACTGGCACGAAGTCCCCCTAGTCACTAAAAATGTTGTTGGCTAAACCTGAAACTTATAGTGCTGCCATGAATACAAAATCTGGAATTGAAATGTATATCTTGTAAAGCCAAATGAAAATGACTAAGAAATGAAATGTTATATCTTTTTGAAATACGCCCATTCTTGAAAGTGTTTTCAACACTCGTGAATGAAAGGCAAGACGAGCCTAATGAAATTGGCTGTGAAATGTAAAGCTCAGGTAAACAAGTGCCTGAAAAACACACTTGCAGCATAAAGCCTTATGTAAATGTAAATCTATGCAATGTGTTTGTAAACACACATATAGATCAAAGGCAATGGAAAGCAAAGGCCCAAAAAAGCAATGGTTCTTAAACTCTATATCTAAACGATTGCTGGCCTCATTTGTATTATGGATTGTGCGCATCTCTGCTAACGTGAATACATCGCCATTCCCTGTGTTATTGCTCATTCAGTATATGCTATGGTGTGTATTCCCTTTCCATATCCAAAGTGTCACAGTGTTAAGTTAGTAAGTCGTTCTCTCTAGCCTAGCCTTTGCAGTATAAAGCCTTCACCCTTCACTAGCAAATTGGTCACAACTATGAAGTGAGTATAGTCTTGAAAGTCTAGTCTGAGTCATAAATAATAATTAATAATAATTAAAACTCTTTGAATATTGGATTTAGATCGTCAGTGAAATGATTACTTTTTGTTATAATTGTTACTTGACTGAATTGTAGAGCATGCATTAACCTTTGACACTTGCAGCAGCTTTGATGATAGCCTGAGTTATATTTTGGGTCATGTTGACTTGGTCAAACCCAGTTTGACCAAAAGTCAACCACAGGACATGAGGTGGCAGACCTCAGATGATGCAGAGATATGATATATGGTCTGGTACAGTCCATCAGATGGTTCTATGCAGTGGTTTCAGGCTTATGATGATGATTTGTGCTTTTCAACACTTTTACAGATTATTATTATTTGGTCTGTCGGATATGTTGGATATGTTATAGGATCATGCAGAGATCCATATGGTGTATGAGTACACATCTTAGATGGATTTGGGCTCTTTGAGTCCAATATGATAGTCTGTTTTCAGTTTCGGGCAGTTACAGTGATGTTTAGCCTCAGTTGGCTATCCTAGTGCAGTTTTGGCCTATCAGATGGCTTGTCAGAGCAGTGATGAGTTTTGATTGGTTCACCTAGGGTGCTGTGCATGGAGGGGTTGGTCCAGCCACTTGATATTACCATATTACCCTCCTCCTAGAGAGCTTGGTGGCCTCACCTTGACATCCCAGGCACTCCAAGAGGCAGTTTGGGCAGTGTCACACTTCCCAAGGCAGATCATAAATGGTGAAAATGGCTACTGAAGGATTCGATTTGGGATACTGAGGCAAGGGATTGGCATGGGATGATGTTTGATGATGAGTGGAATGTCTTCCACACCTTCTCCAGCAGTTTCAGCTTCCAATGGGACCCACACCCATCACTTTGACATTTTATATGATTTCTGGAGCCTCCTAAGGCTCATGACTTTCCCAGAGTGGCACGATTTGGAGCTTAGAGCATTATTTATTTGATATTGTGCCATGGTGATTGACCAAGGGTGTTAAAAATTACCCCTTGGACCCACCATGAGCTAGATCTTATATTTTATTAGTGACATTTGGTGGGACCCCCTCATCTAGGGCGATTTGGTCCATTGATGTATTATATTGTTATATTGATCCATGTACTTTTATGTTGAGCTCATCTCAACCATTGATTAGATCACTTTGATCTTTTAATCTTAGCCATTCATTCAAAAGGTGGTTAGGGTTTTGGTATCTCTCCATCCTATTTAAAGGAGAGAGTATCTCATTTGTTAGGGGGTCTTTGGCTCTTGGAATCTTCATAGTAGAAATATTTTTCTGTGGAAATTCTTGTGGTCTGCTTTGAATCTGGTGTTCTTCGATGGTGATTGTAAAGTCTATTGCACCCTAGCATTTGGGTATTTGTGGTAAGATCTATTTTTCGTGGAAAATTTGTCTTGTTTACAGGAGGGCGACTTCAACTTGGGCGTTTTTGCAAGGCTTCTTCAACTCGCTCACTTGGCATTCGCTTGTATCAGGGGGGTTATCATTAGTATCATTGTGATCTATGCTATCTTTCTGTTATTTCTCTTGTGGCATTAGTCTTATCTCTTGATTACATCAAATCTGATATTGTTGACGTTTGTTGTGCAGGAGAGAGGGCGCTTTGGCTTCCTTGGGCAAATCGATTTCATAGAAAACTACCTCAAATCTTCTCAAATTGATCGGGTTTGCATAGATCATCATCATCAAGGCATCTACAAGGTTATCCAGGTAAGATCCACATGTTTGTTTACTATTTCTTGATCCCAATCCATTGGCACAAGCATTTAACTGTTAAAACCCTCATAAATTCAAACCCTCATTTTACATTTTCTCAGATCTACTTGGATCTAGTAAGCTTTTGGGTAAGACATTGAAAACCCACCTCGATAGCTTCCACGGCAATTCGGATCTATAGTTTGGTGAGGATTGGCTTCCATTTGACCCTTTTCCCAAGGCACATTAGCCTCTCCAAGTGAGGTCGCACTCCTTGGTTGGGTGAGTTTGCTAGGTTCCAAGACATGGGTAGGTGAGATCCCACTTGATTTGAACTCTCCTCACTTGATAACCTACCCCTAGTGTTTCACCTTGTGGGCCCCATTCCTCATTTTGAGGGTTGTGCCCCACTTGGGTCACTTGGTGATGCATCATAAATCTCAGATCTACTCAGATCTAGCCATTGGAAAACCTTGATCTTCAAAACCCACCTTGCTTTGCATCTTGACAACCTCGATCTACAATTTGGGCTTACATCCGACTCCATTTGGCCCAAATCCCAAGGCACTGATCTTCTCCAAGCCCTCACGACTTTCCTAGGTTGTCTAATCTATCTGTGGGTTGATCTTTGTCTAGTTGCTTGCACACTTAGATACTGTCATATCCCTTCATCAAGCATAGCTAGAAAGCCCTAATTGTCAGATCTTCAATTTGGGACACTTTCCCTGTTTTAAGGGTCACGTTTCCCAAGGCAGTTGATTTTGACCTTTTGAAGCTAGCTATGAATCCTGGAATCATACATAATCAAAGAATCACTGTGTTATCTTTCCTTGTGATATCACACCTTTCCTAAACCTCCACAGTGGTCCTAATTCCTTAATTCTAGGGTTCCATACCCGTCACCCTACGTACTTCATTTGATTGATTTGATCTGGTGATTGGGTTGATCTCTCCTATCAGGAGCAGATCTGGGTCTCCCCCTTACTATCTTGGCTTTGATAGTTAAAGTGAAGATTGCCTCGATTGGCGTGACAACCATCCATTGGGAGTCGAGGCTATCTTGGCTTCACCTCTTTGGTTGCCTATCCCCTCTGCCATCCATCTTGGATCCATCTCTAGGGGCAACTATAGGTTTGGTGATAATAGGCGACTTTCCTTGAGGAGACAATTCGCATTAGGTCTCAGACTTCATGCATGGTCTGCATGCTTACTCCATACTATTCAGAAGGGCAATATAACCCTAGTACCAGCTTCTTGCAACATTCTAACATCATTGGAGCAGTTATTATCCACTTCTTGTTTTGAGGAAGGCGCATTATTGGAGTGAGACTCTCATATCACGTCCAATCCCTGGCACAATTCTTGCATGTTGGTCTCATATTGACATACATCCAATACTTCATCTGTTGGTACGTACATGCATCCTTTATATCCCTATTTTATAGCATTTGGGGTTGGCAAACCCATGCATTTGCATGCATCGTCAAGCAAGCTTAGTTCAGTACATGCATTCATTTTACTTCAAGTATTGGGCCATAAAGACTACTAGCAAGCAACAAAAACTCCATAAACAGACAAAAATATCAGTTGGTATATTACAGTGGTATCAGATCATGTTCCTCGCCAGTTGTGGGAGTATGCAGTTGTGAACAGTAAATGAATATAGAGGACCAACACAATATTACTTACAGGAGGCAGAGGTTTAGGAACAGTGGAAGAAGAGAAGAAGAGGAGTTAGAGGAAATAGAACTGGGAGATACAGAGACTCAGTTTGGGAAAGGTAAAGGTAAAGAAACAATGGCAAATGATGATTAAATGGCTTTCACTAGCCTCCTTTCCGCTTTAAAAGAACTAACTTAAGGACATAAAGAAATGTTGATTGCCATCAACAGATTGGCAGATAAATCAGGGCCCACCCCACATAGTCCTCTATTCCCCAACAGTGACTGGGTATCCACAAGTAGCAGTGGGGAACAGTTACATACTAATATGCAGAGTCACCCTCATCTCTACAATAGGTCCTCCAGACCTACCATGCCACAGTTCTTGGATAGCTCGACAACAATGCCAATAATACTGGTAGAGCCAGAAGAGCGAATGGGGCATATCTACGAGAGTACAAAGCACTGGGAGATGATTTCCAGTCAGCCATGACCTTTACAGATTTTTGTCATTTTAAAAGTAAGAACAATCCGAGAGCTTATAACAGGGCTTTCAACCAGAACTATGAATTATAGCGCACAGTAGGGAAACTGACTATTCCTACCTTTGATGGGACCTGGAATGGCCCAGCGCGGAATTGGGTAGAAAAGTTGGACACTTACTTCCAACTCAACCCCATGATGGAGATAGATGCCATTAAGTTGGCTACCTTGCATTTGGACGGGGAAGCCCATGAGTGGTGGTACCACGGGCTAGTGACATTGGGTCACAATACCATCACCTCTCATACAGATTTTACACAAGGGCTCATCGAGTGCTTTGACAGGAAAGACCCCGAGGTGCATTTCAGAGAGCTAGCACAACTCAAGTAAACAGGTAGTCCAAAGTCATTCATATCTGAGTTCTAAAGGGTAGCAGTCATGGTAAGAGATTTCAGAGAGCAGGTTAATTATGTTGTTCACCCGAGGCTCACACTGAACCCTTACATGGATGGGTTAAGGCTTATAGACCCACCACCGCATATGATGCCATCAGTCGTACCAGAGATTTACAGGATTCAGTTCCCAAAATTAAGTTTCCTTCCAGAACCATTTTCCTATAAAAGATAAGGAGAGGAGACCCTTCCAAAAAGAATGGCCCAAGAAAGAGTGGATGGATAATGATACCTGCCAGGACCTGAGAAGAAAACATTGTGTTTAAGTTTTCAGGAACCATGGGTACCAGGTCATAGGTGTTCAGGGAAGGGAAAGGTTCACTACGTAGAGGTATACTCCGACAGTGGAGAGGACGAGGATGATTAGGACCAGGAACAGGGAGAGGCACTTTATGCAGCAGAGGAGGAGCAGTCCCCTGGGGGTAAACAGGGAGGTGTCATTGCCAAACTATCTGGAGTTCCTAGATCTCACACTCTTCAGATAAGAGGTGTCATATAGGGAAACAAGGTTGGAGTGTTGATAGTGTTAGATGATGACAACTAAGGAAGGTCTTCCTGCATGCATGTGTCCTTGCATGCAGAAGACGATAATTGAGGAAGCCAATAAAATGTATTTAATTAACTTTTCCTAAGTTTACTTGGGAAAATTAATTAAAGTGATCTAATTAATTATTGACTTAATGAAATTACTTTTTATAAAGTATGAGTGAAAAATTAAAGTGAATGGCAAGATCTAATCTTGGCCATTGATCTCACCGGAGGATCTCATCCATTGATCCATAGAGAGATTAGGTTATTCGCTTAGCATTGAGTTATAAAAGAAAGGTGAATTGGTGGAGAGGACACACATTGATTCCGACAGAGATTGAGAGCGCAGTTTTGTGAGGAAGAGAGTTTTTCGAAGAAGATGGAGGAGTGAGATTTGGAAGACACCCGAATTGATAGAGAGAGACAAGGCAGATTCAGTGGAGGCATTCAGCGCAACAACAACAGTAGGGGCCGTACAACAGACCGTATAGATTCTGTACAGGCCGTACAATAGCTTCAACTGCCTCGTTTTCCGTTGCAATCATAAAGGTTTTTCTCGGTTGATTTATGTCTTTTAATTTTTCCATTGTTGGCTAAAAAATCGAATTTCTGATTTGTAAAAGAACTCCATATTTTCTGAATAAAATATTTCTTATACTGCTGCACCAGTTTTCCCATCTTGAGTTTTTCCGAGGGTTTATACCCGAAAGATATTGTGTTATTTCTATTGGTGTGATTTATTAGTATATCTCTCAATATTTTTAATTTCGTTGCAATTGTTTTATGAAGTGAAGAAATCCATGTGTGGTTATTTGGTTGCAATTAAATTGGCACGCTTTTAGCCCTAGTTGGATTTTAAAGGAAAATTTACATGGTATCAGAGCTCTTCTGAGCAGACTGAGAGATAGCAACAGAGTGCTTGGATAGATCACTGCATATCTATCCAAGGAAGTTACAGGTACTATTTCACTATGGCCATATAGTTGAGAGTTGAGGATAGACTCCAGGGGGCACAAAATTTTCCTACTTGGAAAGAGAGGATCACTAGGATCCTGGATGTCAGTGATGCTGTAGAGCACATGGACAGTACCAAGGTTGCTCCCACAAATCCGACAGATCTAGCTGCTTGGAAGAAGATTGATTCCAGGGCAATGTTGATCATCTTAGATGGGGTGAAGGACCACATAGTCCTTCACTTATCTGGGAAGAAAATTGCATCAGAGATGTGGAAGGCTTTGGAGAGTCTCTATTAGAGTAAGAATGAGAGCCAGAAGATGGTGCTGCAATCCAGATTGCGTAGTACCAAGATGGCCAAGGGTGAAGGAGTGGTGCCTTATTTGACAAGGCTCACACAGATTAGGGATGAGTTGGAGCAGTGGGCTCTAAGACTGATGATGAGGAGCTTGTTCGTATAACTCTCAATGATTTCTCTAAGCCATTGGAAGTCTTTGTCAAAAGGCGTAGTGACTCGAGAGAATCTCCCTGACTGGCAGAGATTGTGGGATGACTTCGCACAGGAAGAGACCTGGATGGGTCAAGGTACAGCTTCATTTAGCGGTACTACACAGATTGTGGATGAAGAGGCTCTAGCCCTAACAAGCTAAGGTAAGGGGAAGACAAAGAAAAGAAAGGGTGGCAAGAAGAACTTAGACATGGCAAAAGTCAAGTGCTTCATTTGCCACAAGCATGGACATTTTGCTTCCTAGTGCCCAGAGAAGAAAAAGAAGAACAACAACACACAGATGGCAGGATCTGCACAGGCGGATGATTTCAGCACTAGTTTTGAGGAAGACTATTGTTTGGTAGCTTGCATGGCAAGTTCTGTCAACAACAGTATCTGGTATCTTGATGGTGGTGCATCTTGTCACATGACAATACACAGAGGGTTCTTCACGAGCTTGCAGGAGGGTGGAGTGAATCTCCATATTGAGTTGGGAGATGATGCACACTATTAGGCACAAGGTGTTGGCACTGTATCGTTTCAGAGGGAGTCTGTGAAGCCTATCAGCTTTGCTGATGTGTTATATGTTCCATGGATGACCAAGAATCTCATATGAGTTTCCACACTAGAAGACAAGGGTTTTCTAGTGACTTTCTGTGACAAGAAAGTATATATCAGGCCTAATGGGTCAGATTAAAGATTGGATAGAGTGATTGGGGTTCAAAGCGGGAAAGTTTACAGACTACAGTTTGAGCCTGCAAAGGCTACGGTTAGCAGCAACAGTAGTGATTGTGAGTTGTGGCATAGGAGGATGGTACAATACCATGGTGCACTGAGGCATCTGAGACAGGCAGTCATTGGAGTTCCTTCAGTTCAGGAGGACAAGCACAACCACTACAAGGGTTGTGCGTTGGGGAAGAACATCAGGAAGCCTTTCCCACATAGTGAGCACAAGTCTAAGAGAGTCTTAGACTTGGTGCATTCGGACGTATGCGAACCGATGAGTGTTAGTTCTTTCAGTGGTTACAGTTACTGCGTCACGTTCATTGATGACTATTCTAGGAAAACTTGGATCTATTTTCTGAAGGCCAAGTAAGAGGTCTTTGATCGGTTCCGAGAGTTCAAGACTCTCGTGGAGAACCAAACAGGGAAGAAGATCCAGATATTGAGGATAGACAACGGTGGTGAGTACACCGGTAGAGAGTTCATGGAGTACTGTGCATCAGAGGGGATCAAGAAGGAACACACTGTTCCTCATACCCCGCAGTAGAATGGGGTGTCAGAGAGGAAGAATAGGACATTGGTGAGTGTAGCCAGGGCCATGATATTTGATCAGGATTAACACTATTCCTATGGGCCGAGGCATTTCGAACTGTAGTATATGTCTAGAACAGGTGTCTCCACACTGCATTGGGGAGGAAGACACCTGACGAGGTATTTACAGGTACTAGACCAGACGTGAGTCATTTGCGTATATTTGGGAGTATCGGCTATTGTCACATTCATGTTGACACTAGGAAGAAGTTGGATCCTTCTAGAGAGAAGGGGCTTCTAGTTGGGTATAGTGAGACTTCCAAGGCTTATAGAGTATATATCCCAGCTTGCAAGAGGATCATTGTGACCAGGGATGTCCAGTTTGACAAGGACAGAGCCTTGAGAAGATCTATGGACTTACCAGGACAGGAGCAGCCAGCACCGGACTCAGGAGGAGTCACAGGTACAGGTTCAGACACAGAGCACATGCTCTGATACTCAGAGGGAGTCAGGTGGACAGGATCCTCCTATCTCGGATGGGGAGGATGAGCAACCGCATCAGGAAGACACTAGGCCACGACCTAAGTGGTATAGGTCCATAGTTCAGGATTCAAGACAGATGAGTCTTCCGCAGAGATATTTCAGACATAGCGTACCACCCGATAGATTGAGTTATATGGCATTGATGACAGAGTTGATTGAATCTGAACCTTCTAGTTTCGAGGAGGCTGCATAACATGATGTGTGGCAAGAGGCCATGGTTGAGGAGTATGACTCAATCATGAAGAATTGGGTATGGGAGGTTGTTCAAAGGCCATAGGATAAGAAGGTGGTGGGTTCTAGATGGATCTACAAGGTAAAGCATGCAGCAGACGGAAGTGTGGAGAAGTACAAGGCACGCTTCATGGCGAAGGGGTATTTGCAGAAGGAAAGTATTGACTATGAGGAAACCTTCGCCCCTTTCGCCAGGTATTCTTCTATTCGAACTATCTTATCATTGGCAGCAGAGATGGGTTGGTGTGTTCATCAGATGACGTGAAGACAACCTTCCTCAATGGAGTGATTGAGGAAGAGGTTTATATTGAGCAGCCAGAGGGGTTTGAGGTGGAGAGTAGAGAGTCTCATGTATGTAGACTGCAAAGAGCTCTTAATGGGCTCAAGCAGGCACCTCAAGCATGGTACTCGAGGATTGACAACTATCTATGAGAGATGGGGTTCCAGCGGAGTGAGGCAGACCATAACCTGTATTTCTTGGCAGGTGAGGTGCCTCTCATACTGGTTCTATATGTGGATGATCTCTTTCTTACAGGAGATGAGGAGCTGATCAGGGACTGCAAGTCCAATGTTGCAGTAGAGTTTGACATGAAAGAACTTGGGTTGATGCATTACTTTTTGGGTTTGGAGGTTTGGCAGAGAGATGGGTGCTTCTTCTATGGATAGGGGAAGTATGCAACTGAGATCTTGAAGAGATTCAGGATGGAGGACTCCAAGTCTATGGCTATACCTCTAGTTTCCAACTGGAGGAAGATTGATGCATCAGGATCAAAGGAGTTTGATCCTACTCTATATAGGAAGCTTATCGGGTCGCTTATGTATCTAGTCAACACTCGACCAGATATCAGCTTTGCAGTCAACTCTTTGAGTCAGTTCATGGTGAACCCTCGAAGAGTATATTGGACAACTGCGAAGCATATACTTCGCTACATC
Source organism: Larix kaempferi (assembly GCA_027924585.1). Classification (NCBI taxonomy): domain Eukaryota; kingdom Viridiplantae; phylum Streptophyta; class Pinopsida; order Pinales; family Pinaceae; genus Larix; species Larix kaempferi. The sequence continues at coordinate 1,658,904 of BSBM01000430.1, read as the reverse complement.
AGAGGTACAGTGGAGTATGGATTGGTTTATGAGCGCAGTGGGAGTTTTCAGTTGGCAGGTTTACAGATGTTGACTGGGCAGGATGCGTAGAGGATCGGAAGAGCACTTCAGGTTGCTGCTTTAACATTGGGTCAGGAGTTGTCTCTTGGTTTAGTAGCAAGCATAAGTCAGTTGCATTGAGCTCAGCTGAGGCTAAGGAAGTTGCTCTCAGGATTATTCGAGAGTGAGCTAGAGACTACTATAGTTCACTGTGACAATTAGAGTGGTATCAACCTTTCCGAGAATCCAGTGTTCCATGACAGGAGCAAGCACAATGACATCCGATATCACTTCCTCAGAGATTGTGTTCAGAGAGGAACCATTCGGTTGGAGTACATTTGGACAGATGAGCAGGTGGCAGACATATTCACCAAGGCACTTTGTAAACTCAAGTTTGTGAAGTTCAAAGACAAGTTGGGGTTGTTACCGAATCCCTTCCTCGTTGAGAGGGAGTGTTAGATTATGACAATTGAGGAAGGTCTTCCTGCATGCATGTGTCCTTGCATGCAACAGACGATAATTGAGGAAGCCAATAAAATGTATTTAATTAACTTTTCCTAAGTTTACTTGGGAAAATTAATTAAAGTGATCTAATTAATTATTGACTTAATGAAATTACTTTTTATAAAGTATGAGTGAAAAATTAATGTGAATGGCAAGATCTAATCTTGGCCGTTGATCTCACCAGAGGATCTCATCCATTGATCCATAGTGAGATTAGGTTATTCACTTAGCATTGAGTTATAAAAGAAAGGTGAATTGGTGGAGAGGACACACATTCATTCCGACAGAGATTGAGAGAGCAGTTTTGTGAGGAAGAGAGTTTTTCGAAGAAGACGGAGGGAGATTCATAAGACACTTGAATTGACAGAGAGAGAGACAAGGCAGATTCGGCGGAGCCATTTGTAGCAGCAGTAGGGGCCGTACAACAGGCCGTACGAGTTCCGTACAGGCTGTACAACAGCTTCAGCTGCCTTGTTTTCCGTGCCAATCATATAGGTTTTTCTCGGTTGATTTGTGTTTTGATTTTGCTATTGTTGGTTAAAAAATCAAATTTCTGATTTGTAAAAGAACTCCATATTTTCTGAATAAAATATTTCTCATACTGCTGCACCGGTTTTCCCATCTTGGATTTTTCCAGGGGTTTATACCCGAAAGATATTGTGTTATATCTATTGGTGTGATTGATTGGTATATCTCTCAGTATTTTTAATTCCGCTACAATTGTTTATGAAGTGAAGAAATCCATGTGTGGTTATTTGGTTGCAATTAAATTGGCATGCTTTTAGCCCTAGTTGGATTTTAAATGAAAATTTACAGATAGATGGTGGGTCATCCCTCTATAGCTGTTGAAAATCACATGTAAAGAACCTAGATGTATAATCATGTACAAGAACATTCATCAAAGCATGAGAAGCAGATTTGCAAAATACTATTTTTATTCCAAGAGTTCAAGAGCCCAAAGGTGCCTTTACGATAGGGGGGTCTCTTCCTTAAATATGAGTGAGAGAGACCAAAACCCTAACCAATTTATCAATGAGTGGTGGAGATCAAAAGATAGATACAATATAATCAACGACTATGATGAGCCGGAAAGATAACACATGGATCAACTCAGTAAGAGGGGTGCGCACTCACTAAAAGAGGCCCCAGTGGGGGTCACACCACATAAAAGATGACTATAGCAAGTAAAAGGAGCACATGGTGGGGCTAGGAGGTATTAATGTCATTCACTAGCATCACCCCATGGCACAATGATATAAGATATGACTCAATAACAAGTCAAAGTGACCAAGTGACCAAATCGTGGCCCCCATCATTGATAGAATAATACATCAAAAGTCAACCCGGAGAGTGTGTGGACCCCACTAAATGCTGTAAGCTGAACTGCAAGGTGTGGGATGCATCACAAATGACCTCTGAACAAACCTCATGCCAATACCTTGCCTCATTTGCCCAAATCGAATTCCTCAATGACCTTTTTATCCCATTTTTAATCCTTAGAAAATCATCTGTAAATCATCAAAATGCCTATAGTTCTCTGCCTGGTGTCCGGGACACAAATCTGACTGTACCAACATGTCTGGAGATGGGGTAATATGGTAATAACAAGTGGCTGGACGCCCCATCTCCTTTGTAGTGGCCTAGGAAAACCTTCTAGCTCAAAGCAAGAGCTGGACAAGCCATTTCTGGATGGCAAATATGACTGTATCATCACTGGGAGTGCCTGTAACTGATAACTGAGTGTCTCAATGGACTCAGAAGGTCCAAATGTACTAGAGATGAGTACCATACACCATGTGGCAACTTGTATGATCATCTGTAGCCTCAACCATACCCGGACAATATAAAACTAATGATCTGAAAATAATAATAACCATAAAAAAATATATCAACCATCATATGAAACCTGTGTCCACTATATGGAACCATCAAAGGTGTATCAAAATACCATAAATCATCATCCCATAACATCATTGGTCGAGCTCATCTCGAATCCCATGGTTGACTTGGTCAAACTAGGTTTGACCTAGTTTGACCAGGTCAAAACTGATCAAAATATGACCTTGGCTAGAAAAGCCTTATGCTGCAAGTGCAAATGGTTAAGGCATGCTCTCTTAATCATTCTAATACCAAGACTTTAAAGTGTTAAGCATCATTTCATTGGTAGTTAATCAATAATTATATCAAATACTAGTTTAAATAATCATTTACTCAAAATAGAACCTCAAGAATATACTCATTTTGTAGACATGAACATTTTGCAAGCAAAGGGTGAGGGTGAAGAATGCAAGGCTAGGATAAGGGGATGACTTGACAGACTCAATGCTGTGATACTTTGTATAAGGGAAAGAGAATACACACTTAAGCATATGCCGGATAATAAACACACAGGGAATGGCAGTGTCTCACAAATGGAATGAGTTGTTTAGAGAGGTGCTTATTCAACCTTGGCAAATGTCTACAGCTCACATCCAAGCTGAATCCAACTCTGTGAGGATCTTTTCTAGAACCGCCATGGCTGGGTGCCCGACTAACCGTAACTTGAGGTTCTAGGGGACACTTAGAATTAACTGTCCGTTACTCCATCTCACATCACAACCCGTAGGCTCCGTGAGGTATTTAATCATTACATTTAATTCATGGCCATCAATCTTTAGATTTAGCATTCATTTAACCAGTGCTTTTTAGGCCTTTACGACCCTTTGGATTTTGCATGTGCTTAGAAGCACAACTAATTGCAGCTTACATCCATGGTGCTTTAACATTTCAATTTCCATAGCCCTATTTCATTGTGCTGAGAAGCACAATTTTATTTGTTTCCATGGGCTTGCACAAAGATAAGATAATAGTTTCCATATGCATGTAATGATGGTTGTACAATTTGCTTCAAGTCTAGCCAACACAACTCAAGCAACTAGGGGGATTTTCCACAATCAGTACCAAACATCGGGGCAACCGACTAGAGTGATCAAGGTATCAATTACAACTCACCTAATCTCAGGAACCAACACTAGCGGGTACTCCTGGCCCAGAAGGATCAAGGCTTCGGTAAGTTCTGTTGCCAACTCAGAGCCGAGGCACAAACTAACAGGGATACTATCCAACATAGAGGCAAAAGTGGGGAGGTCCTCCATATCACATGATGGGGTGTAATTCAGGGTAAAAACCAAAAATGGGAGAGAGAACGGATGGATGGGGAAAGTGAAGGTGGTGCCTAAGCTAGCAAGCCATAAAAGGTGGGAATGAACATGTCCACACTCCTAAGAGGGAAACACCAATGAGTATAAAACAAGAGCTTCTAATTCTGAGTAATACAACGATTTAGATAATCAATAACAACCATATTCATATTACACATATATATACTGCCAGATCATGACACTAGATAGTAAGTCAAGCTACTAAAATGACCAAAAGAGCAAGATAATCAAAACCAATGCACATCATATACCTGCTGGGCCATATACCTATACCTGCTATCCGGACCATCACTAACCACTAAAACACTGCTGTTGAAACTCTGGGCACTGCACTGCTCTGTATGGAATAAAAGGTCATCTCTGTCATCAAATCTGAGGTCATGAGGCTCAGTCCTGGCATAACGTTTATTGTTGTCTGATCTGGGGCTGCTCTAATATGTGAGTGATCATGAAGAAAAAATGCTCATGATAGGTTGATCTCATCAAAACTGTGTAAAGGCCTGGCTCAAAAATATACAATGAACTGCTCTACAATCATGGTAGCCTGACTACTATGGATGTGATAACAAGGTCCACACGTCATCCCATTTATTATTTTGGGGGTTTTATTATGTATTTTTGGACACACGTCCTAGTGTCTTTTGACACTTGATCACATGATGTAGTATTTTTGATGTAGGTGGGGCATTAGTCTAGTAAGACATGATCTCCTTGACCTCCCCACCATGTTATGATGTCATGTTTTGTCCCTAGTCATTTTATGAGTCTCACGTCCCCCTAGGGCATCATTGAGGGAGGACTTCCCCCTTATTATTGAGTGATCCGTGTATTGTATTTCCGGCCCATCTTAGTCGTTGATTATCATTGTTATATATTTTGATCTCAACCACTCATTTAAAAAGTGGTTAGGGTTTTGGTCTTTCTCATTCCTATTCAAGGAAGAGGCCCCCTCATTTGTAAAAGGACTTTGGCTCTTGGAATTTTCATAATAAAGAGAAATTTTGTAGAGACTACTGGATTTTCTTTGTGGCATGCTCTTAGATGGTGATTGTAAAGTCTATTTCTCCTAGCATTTAAGATATTTCTGTGGATCCAAAATATTTTCGTGGAAACATTGTTTTACTATAGGAGGGCGATTTCATCTTGGGCATTTTTGCAGAGGTTCCTCAACTCGCTCCACTCGAAGTGGCTTTGTATCAGGGAGTTTTCAATTGTATCTCTGATCAGTGTTATGCTTCTTGACATTTCTCTTCTTGTTATAGTCTTTTTCTTTTGAGCATCAAATCTACACTTGATTGCTTTGTTTGAAGTTCTAAACCATTGGCCATTTCAATTTTCTGCTTAAACCCTAACTATAAAAATTTATAAAAATTCTCTAGGATTAATTATTTGGTTTATTGCTAAGTTGCACGAAACGGGGAAACGGGGGAAACGTGATCCCCCAAAATTTTGGAAACGGGGAAATGCGATATATATATATATATATATGAGCAAGAACATTTAAAAATATGAATGTGAAATATAAATCACAAATCATACATGTTGGCGAATTATTGCCTATATTGGGATCCTATTCATCAATAGCACCCTATGCCTCCCTCCTCTAGGCTGTAGCCCTTGCCTCTAACTCGAATTTCAAAGTTGATCCTCCAAGGACATTAGTTAACGGCTCAACACCCTACAATTTTGACGAAACTTCCTAATCCAATCATTAAATTGAGGTAGAAAAAGCTTCCCATGCTTAATAAGTGATTTTGCTTGAGTGAAGAGTACATTTTTATTAAGGTCATGACAGAGGAGTTCAACAATCAACACCACCAACATCAAGGGACGTATAGGGGATGATGTGCTTGATTAAACGCCAATTCCATGCCCTCATACATGATGAATCTAGTGGAGACTTTGCAATCCTGAAATCCTGAAAACTATTAAGTCTGCTGAATTATGAATGGGATCTAAAATTCTACTTTTTGCATATGAAGTCCGATGAGGTTGGAACCACTCTCAAACATCCTGAAACAATTAATGGTAATGTTAAAAATTTAAGTAAAAGGATGGAAAATAAAAGATAAGGAGAATGTCACGTTTACTTAACATTACTATTAATATTACCAAATACTATTGCACCATGGTGATATTTTTTTCGGAAACGCGACCTCGTTGATTGAATCCGTACTGGAAACGCATTTCCGTATGGACAAAACATGTTTCCATCTTGAAAACACGTTTTGTCCATACGGAAATGCGTTTCCGGGCCGTACGGTACGTGTTTCCGAGTTTCGAAATGGTGAAACGCTGGAAACGGGGTTGGGGCCCACGTTTCCTGCAACATAGGTTTACTGGGAAACCATTTATGGGTTTTTGTCTTCAAGTCTAGCCACAAGTGGGTTCTCAAGGGCGTCTTGCTCTGTGGACTCCTTCTGCCCATTTTCCTAGGCACTGATCTCTCCATGCTTGCGCTTGTCACGTCCTCGGTTACCTCGGTGCCCCTTTAGAGGCAATGGGAGACAACCCTTGAATCACCTACTAATTTTTTTGTTATTTTCCCCAAGAAATTCAAAGGTTCCGCAACTCTGCACCCGTAATGACCTTCAATCCGCAATCTGCAATCCGCATGCCGCAATGTGGAATTCGGAAAGGTGGAACCACAATCCACAGTTTGTCAAACATCCCTTCGACTTCCGCAATCCGCAATGCGGGACTCGAATTTCGTAACACCAAATTTCACCGCTCCAGAAACTTCATTTCTGCAATCCGCAACCCGCTGTGCGAAACTCGAAAATGTCGAACGACAAACTCCTTTTCTCCGGAAAACTTTCCTTCCGCAATCCACAATATGGAACTCGGAAATGTGGAATGCCAAACTCCATTTCTTCGGAAAACTTCCCTTCCACAATCCGCAATCCGCAATGCGGAACTCGGAAATGCGGAACGCCATTTTGCAACCCCGTCGAAAATGCCTTTTCGACTTCTGCAATCCGCAATCTGCATGTGAGTTCGGAAAGTCAGAAGCCCCTCTGCAGAAGCCTCCATTGCACAAATTCTTCAGCCCATAACTTCTTCATCCCTGGAGCAAATTAGACAAGTCTGGTACTATTGGAAAGCTCTTGGAGAGCTCTAGGCAGCTGCAGGGTCTTCATCCACTTCTGAGGACTTCGTTCCTGCCCTCATTCCACTCCAAAGATGGCATTAAACCTCATCATTACCTCATTCACCACTCTCTAGAAGCTCTGCTCCACTCTGCCATGTCTCTTCCTCCCTTCATCTGATCCAGAAGAGTGCCCTTCCTTCTGACTTCCTGGCTGGAGTGTTCTGCACATTTACCAGACTTAGCCCTAATTCATCAATGAACAATCTAGGGACATTACACCAATGGAAATACAAATATGCAGTAGCTTAATAAGTCATTCCCATATGCAGATGCATACATTAAGGAACACAGGGGGATGAAACCTAATACACACACATAGAATGGGATACATGCACATATCCCTCCCAGGCAGATTGATGAAAGCATGCTGAGGGTCTCATCCCTCAAGCCAAGATACATATGAATATTAACATAATATAAAAAAGCAAAGGTGCAGTGATAAGGCAATGACATGCACAACAAAATGAAACATAATGCATAGGAATATTGTCCTATTTATTAATGAACCATTCACATAAGAAAATAGATGCATGCATGTACTTAACATCCTTAGCTGAAGGCAACATCATCAACACACCATGTATCATGCATTTACCAATCAATAACATACACCACAAAATGAAATCTAATACATGGGCATTCAACCCTATCACTCTTTTGGATCAAATCATACATTCAGACATAAATAAACACATATGCATGGATGTAGAATAGGCATCATTCAAGGCATAAAGAACACTTATTTTCTGCATTAAATCCCCAAGCAAATTGGCCATGGACTGCAACGTTCCAACCCAACCATAGGTCTCTGCGCAATCTGTATTATTTCAGTACTTAGAGACCACCCTCGAGCTGGAGCTATGTATCCACTAAGAAGTATCACTTAGGCTCACTCACAGCTTGGTTCACAGTCCATCAAGGCATCCAACACACAGTTAATTTGTCAAGCAAGTGGGGAAGCAAGGGAAGGGTTTTCTAGGTCAATAAGCTCATCCACAGAGCTATGGGCATATCCCAGTTATCTTAGACAGTTCAAACACCCCCATCACCTCCACCCTCAGCCTAAGTAAGGTCCCCTTCACTGCTGAACAGTCCTTAGAGTGCCCCTTCCCTTAACACTGACCTGGGCAAGTGTGGCTGGTCTTGACTGCTAAATCAAAGTAATTGAGCTCTCCCTGGCTCTAACATGCAGAACTAAACCCTCTTGGTCTCTTCCCATTGCTTTTTTGGGCGTCTCACCCACTCACATCCACCCAAGGGTTCGGGTCTATGGATTTCTCATTGATCTTAGCTCTGAAATTCATGGCCTTACTCAGATTGCGATTTCCTTGGTTCTTCCTTCTCTGCTCCGTCTGCTAGGTCGCATAAGTGTTCAACTGATGCCTGTCTGATCGACCAAGGTCTCGAGGATGAGGAATACGTCCTCCACGAGGTAGAGTGGCTTATGGAACAAGCAAGACATAGCCCCATACCCCGCCTTACGGATTTTAGGGCAGTCCCATACTCCATCGACCTCATGAACAATGTTCTTCACCCACTTCCTTAAGCAGTATTCAATGGCAACTAGGACAATCAAAGGGGTTCTCAAGGTGACAAATGGTAGTCTAGGGTTCCATCCCACAACCCCCTCACTAATTCCTAGTGGATACACATAGCCCCTGTTGCCAACTAAGTTGCACTTGGTTGGATTATCAAGCGAGCGGGCAAGGAGGAACATGACACATGTTCAATTTTGGTGATTTGATGTCCAGCTGGCCTTTTTAAGGCCCCCGTTTTTTTAATTTTTTCACATGTCCATGGCCCTGCGGGGTTTGTAATAAAAACGTGCTAGCATGGTGTTTTGTAAAAGACTCGGTTCCTTAGGACTTTTGGGCCAAGTCAGGTATTCCAAGGAGTTTTTTCACCTATCTATTATGTTTTGCATCACTGCATTGCATAATTAATTGGTTTTTCTCCTGCTCCTCCAAAGCTGGAATGCCTGGGGAGGCTGACGGGCCTTAGGGAATTATTAGAGTCTATAGGTCAATGTATATGAACATGCTAGGCGTTAATTTTGAGTCATATGGACATGTCTAAGTCCCCCTAGGTGTTTTTTTTAATTTTCGGCAAGGTTTAATTTTTCCGTAAATTGGGCCATTTTTTAATGGTTCAATTAAAAAAAAATTGTAATTGGCCTATCTGGGGCGTCTGGAGGTGTTTTTTGCCTTAGGGGTGCTCGTTTTCTAACTCAGAGCACCCCTTAAACCCCTAAACCCACTTTTCCTAATGTTTGGGTACTTCTACCTTGGTCAAAATCAAAAAAATCAAAAAATCCCAAAAAAGTCATAAAAAAATCAAAAAAGTGAAAAATGACTTGGAAAAATTATTAATTTTTGGAGAGATTTTGGGGTCTGATTTGGATCAGCATGTATCATGGAGCATTTTGGGCTGATTGAGTAAGTGTTTGGCAGCCCCATGTGTGGAGGGAATCGTGCCCATATGTGAGGGGCGTTTTTGCTAAAGGAGGGGCGCACTTGAGGTTGTGGGCATGCCCATATCTTAAGGAAATCGCAGCATACAATATGGGCTGTCATATATGTTAAATGGCAGCTGCTACAGCAGCATATTTCGTGGAGTAGCACTCCCTTCAAGCATGGGCGTTCTACCTTTATTGTGTTGGGCGCACTTCACCTTCATGGGACCCCCACGTGTGGAATTCGCAGCACTTATCATGCTGCTGGTTGAGCACCTTATGGGCTGCGTTTTTGGTAGCTAGGATGGGGGAGTGGCAGCCCCTATCTCTCCTTGTTTCATGCCACCACTCCACCTATCACTCCCCTCACTAAGTGCGCCCTCCCTCCTTGTTTCCTCTATAAATTGAAGAGTGCTCTCCATTGTTCAGTTAGTGAGACTTGGAGTAGCTAACTTATGATTGTAATATTTTTATCATTTTGAATAAAAGAAGACTTTGGAGGTCAGCTTGTGGTGTCTTGGCTACATGTGGATGAAGTATCTTGATCTTTTTTCCAAGGTGACTTGTGCATAAGTCTTATTTTTCAATGATGTGGTTTGCTCATCTATGAGATAAGTTGTTTGTCAAATTTGTTTATTTGTAGCAGCTTAGTTTCTTATGAGCATGTATATCTACATTTAATCTTTGTTTGGTGAGATTTGTGATGTGCAGGTGTCTTCTTGAGTTGGCAAAAAGTAGGATCTTGTTTGTTTCCACTTTTTACTAACAATTATTTGCAGATATAGTCCCTTCAAACATCACTGAACCGTCTTCAAGGCTTCTATTTTCAACAAGGATTTGTTCCATCTCTCTCTCTCTCATTTATAAAAAATTCAAATTTTTTGATTTACTAGTACTTTCTTTATAAAAAACTAGTTTAAAGTTGTCGAAAATCTTTCAAAATTTTATAAAGAAGTATTAGATCTGATTGCAAAGTGTTATCTGGCTGCCATAGAGCTGATAATTTGCAGCCATTAAAGGGCTAGCAAAGATCCCAAGTAGACAAGCTCCATAGCTTGTTTTACTTGGTTATTTTTGTCATTTTTTACTTAGTTTTTAACTTAGAAAATTTTGGGTTTCTTAGGAGGTGTTCCAAAGACACTCTTAAAGTGTTTTTGGGCATCTTGTTCTAATTATTGCTTGCTGGTTTGCAGCAGAAGATGAGCAGGTAGGAGGAGGTGCTGGCAAAATTTCGAGCATTCAGGCGATCCGGAACACATATTTCCATATTTTTCAAAACCGGGCATATTTTTCTATAATTTTGTAAGCCACCAAGTCACATTAAGTAGACTTTGGGGCACTTCTCTTTATCATTGTACACATTTTAAACGAGAGCAAGTGGGCTAGCCAGCGCCCATACCCCATCCCCCCAGGGGTGGCCTGTGTCGTCTCATTTTCATGGCGTGATTGTTAGAGTAGTTTTATTTTTTGTTTTTCGGCATTAAATAAAATCAATTAGGATTAAAATAAAACTTGTTGGTCCGTTTCACTAGCGGGCCACAAGGTCACTCACAACCTAGCTTTTCACATTTTTTTTACAATTTCATAACGCCCCCCTTGCTTTCCCGAAGTAGGGTTGTGTGTGAGGGCTTGCCCGAAATGCATGCCTGAAAAGAGACTCTTGGGGTTATAAAAAGATAAAATTTGGTTTCTTAAATTTTTTATAAAATATACCAAGGTCTTCTCCCGTATGCTCTGTGGCCAACTTGCAGCTTAGTCTGATCCAGTTGGTACACACCAGAAAGGAGTTGATGACTAGTAATAGGACTTAACACCACCCCAAATAAAAACCCTTTTTGTGAAAATCCGGCACAACACGCAATTTGTTGTCGTGGGCAAATTTCCCAGAAGGCTTGGGATAAAACTGGATAGCGACCTCTTGGAAACCGTTAGGCTTGCCCTCGTTGGTATAGCATCTGAACACCTCCTCGAGACTCCGATCCAGCCTAAAGCCTGAGAGGGAAGCCACGCTTCAAATTTCCGGACATGTTCCCCCGTACCTTGCGTATATCGGGAACCCACATGCCTTAATAAAAAAGATCACCATCACATTAAATTTTAAAATAAACCAAGAACACTCCACAACATTTACTTTTCTGTTTATGCATTTGTTATTTGACTCCATAGCAAGGCACTGGTCCTGATGCAATTTTCATTTTATTTTTGACTAGTATGCAGTTGAATGATGATTACTTTAAATGGGAGTAAATGATAAATGATGTTTTTATTTGAAAAAAGTATATGTTGTCTGTCTTGGTTGCAAAAGTATTTTTTCTAACTCCTAGATTAGAGGCTTTAGTTTTCTTTTAAATTTTTAGGGTCTACCCCCCTTGGCTTCGCTAGGAAAGCCTAGACGGAGGAGTCGAGTCCCAAGTGACAGCACTTGACTCTGACTTGCCCCCAAGGCCACACCAGCAGCTTGAAGACTTCTGCTGCGTTTTCCCAGGTGTGGAACCAGGCGGCAACATTTTGGCGCCGTTGCCGGGGATAAGTCTTTCTATTCCCGGAATACGACTTTTGAGTTTTCCTTTTTGTTTTCGCTTTGTTTGATGTATGTAGTGAATTTTTTAAATTGACTAAGAACATCTGGCGACTCCACTGTCAACAAATCTACCAAGGCGTTTTACAAGAAGGAATCCTCAGAACTTGCTTCAGTTCTTTCCTGAGCCTGAAAAGGTCTATCATAGAAGGAAAAGCAAGTTATCTTCTCGAAAAACCCTTGAGGATCTTGGTTCTCAGTCAATTTCTGATATTCACCTTCTATTCACAGAAAATAATTTGAATAATCTTACTGTTGAAATGGCTGAGTTTGGTCCTTATGATTTTACTGCTATAGTTGGTTACCCTCATGATATCCCTGAAAAAGCCATTGATAAGTTGCCATCTTTTCAAGGAAATAATGCTATTAGTGCTAAATCCCATATAACTCGTTTTTGCCATTGTTTTGACAAGTGGTGCTTAGGTGCCAAGCATGAAGATGTAAAAATGAAGTTGTTTGCTTTATCTTTGGAAGAAAATGCTTATGAATGGTTTAACAAGTTGGAAGCTGACAAGTACAAGACCTACAAAGAAATTGAAACTGCTTTCTTGGCCAAATGGGGGGACATCAAAGAAGACCGCTACCTTCTAGCTGCCTTGACCAATACTAAGAAAAATGAAAATGAGACAATGGAAGAATTCAACAACAAATTCAATGAAATTGTGGGTAGACTTCATGCTGATATCAAGCCACCTGATAATTCCATCCTCATTTACTACATGGAAGCTTTTAGTGGGGAGTTGAAATATCAATTAGCTGATAAAGAACCTGCCGATCTAAAGAAGGCCATGGAATTGGCCGAGAAAATTGATAAGAACATGTTAAATTGTGGCAAGTCTCATCTTCCTGGTTTCACAAGGGCAAATGTTCCTATGAAGCAAAGCGAGAGTAAAGATAAAACCATTAGCACTGAAATCAAGGATCTTTCAAAGGAACCTTTGAAAGAAATTGCCCAACTCTTGAAGGAAGCTGTTTCAAATCAAGCCTCCAACATGACTGCCATACAGAACAGGTTGATCTCCATTGAAAGATCTCAAAACCACCAGGTCTCAAATCAGTATATGCCTAAGCCCCAATATGCTCCTAGGCCTCAATATCAAAGAAAAGTTCCATTTCAAGATCAAAGGACCCCAAATCCTTTGGAAACTGTAAATACTCTTTCAGAAGAAATTCCTCCCTTTTGTAGGGCATGTGATAGTTTCCATGAAGAGTCTACTTGTGCTATATTTAAATGGTCAATGGAACAGAATCCGTCAGAAGCCAGTAGCAGTGTCAGATTAGCAAGCGAGCCTGAGAACCAGCCTGAATATATCAATGTTGTGGGTCAAACTCACCCTGTCTCTAAGGAAACTTGGGAACAAGCTAGATGTTACAGCCAGGACTTGAAAGATAAAGCTACCCTTAGATTTGGTGAGATGCCTCCACCAGAGAAGATTCTTGAGATGTCAAAGTTCAAAGGCCTAACATATCAAAGAAAGAACAATGTTGGAAACTCAAACTCAAATCAGAATATCCCTAAGGTAACATCTTCTTCCAACTCTGAAAGTCTTCATGTCGATTTGGCTCAATGGTTATCTTCCGCAAAGATTCCTGTTCTTGTTACTGACCTTATCAAAATCCCAAGTTTGAAAGAAAATCTTATGAAAGTGATAGATCATCCTCAACATGAAAAAGGCAAGGCTCCTATGGACTCAGAGATAGTTAATCTTAACCAGACTAGAGAAGAACCTAGCCATAAAGATGACCCGATTATTTTGCATAGTGTGGATCCTCACAAAGAAGACCACCCTCCCTTCTATGTCTCCTTGCTTGTCAATAATATGCTTGTGCACAATTGCATGTTGGACTCTGGTGCTTCTTCAAATGTTATGACCAAAAGGGTTATGGATCAATTGGGCTTAAAGACAACTAGACCCTATCACAATGTGTGTGCCATGGATTCAAGGGAAGTTGATACTATTGGTATAATTATAAATCTACCTGTTAGGTTGGCCAAGTATCCTGATGTCCATTTAACCATGGATGTCGTAGTAATTGATGTACCAGACAATTGGGGAATGCTTTTATCTAGAAAGTGGGCTGCATCTTTAGGGGGAGACATAAGGATGGATTGGTCATATGCTACTATCCCTGCATCAGAACATACAACTGTTAAGTTATACAATGAACAAGCTAGAAAACTCCATGTTGAAGACCCACAAAATCTGGCTAATGAATTTGTGCATCAAACGGACAACTTTGGAAACTATTCTATCTGTTCAAATTTCCTAGCACCTTTTAAAGAAGCATCCAAAGATGAAAATAAGGATGGGATATGGAGGATGAGTTTTGATGGGGCATCTTCAAGATATGGAAAAGGAGCTGGAATTGTCATAACTTCTCCTTCTAAACAAACCTTCAAATTTGCTTTCAGACTTGAATTTGATGCATCAAATAATGTGGCTGAGTATGAAGCCCTTTTGCAAGGGTTAGAAATTGCCAAAGATATGGGGATTAAGATTTTATCTATTAAAGGTGATTCTGACTTAGTTGTTTCCCAAGTTAAAAATATATTTGCTTGCAAAAGTCAAAGGTTGAAACAGTATAGGAATGCTGTCTGGGATACTATGGAGTGGTTTGATGCTTTAAATATCATGGCAATTCCTAGAGAAGAAAACATTGAGGCAGATGAACTAGCTGTGGCAGCTTCTACACTTCAACCAACTGAGGAAATTTTAAAGGGGAACGGGAAATTTGAAATCAACTTTAGACCTTTAATCCCTGACAACATAGATCATTGGCAAGTGTTTGATAGTGACAAGCAAATTCTCAACTTCATCCATAACCTTCAAGAATTTTCTGATTGTGAAATCACTTATAAGGAAGAAGGGAAAGATTATCCTGAAGAAGAGGACCAACCTAGGAACAAAATTCCCAAGGGCATCACCCGGTTAGAGCAACTTTTTGACAGACAAGATGGACATAAAAGGAAAAAGGGTTCAATAAAACCAGGAGAGTATATTGAAGTAAACATAGGGACTGAGAAGGAACCAAAGATGATAAAAATTGGAAAGGGAATATCTCAAGAAGAAAGAAAAGCCTTGATTGACTTAATCTATGAATATAGGGATATATTTGCTTTCAGCTATGATGAACTTAAGGCTTATCGTGATGATATTTTTCAACATACAATCCCTTTTAAACCAGGTATCAAGCCTTTTCGCCAAAAACTGAGACGAATAAACCCCAAGTTGGCTCCTATGGTTTACAAAGAACTCCAAAAGATGTTAGCAGCAGGAATCATTACTCCAACAAGACATTCTTCTTGGTGTTCTAACTTGGTGGTGGTTAGAAAAAAGAATGGGGATATCAGATTGTGTATTGATTTTAGAAACTTGAACTGGGCATGCCTAAAGGATAACTATCCTTTGCCAAGCATGGACACTTTACTTCAGAAGGTGACTGGATCAGGCTTGATGTCTTTTCTTGATGGGTTTTCGGGATATAACCAGGTGCTAGTCAACAAAGAGGATCAACATAAAACTACTTTTACCACACCTTGGGGCACTTTCATGTACCTTAGAATGCCTTTTGGTCTTACTAATGCTGGTGCTACCTTTCAACGTGCTATGGATGTTGCTTTTAATGGATTGATTGGTAAAATTATTGAAATATATCAAGATGATTTGACAGTATATAGTAAGGAAAGATCAGATCATGTTGGCCATCTTAGAAAGGTTTTTGAGAGATGCAGAAAGTATGGCATATCTTTAAATCCAGCTAAATCTGTGCTTTGTGTTGATGAGGGCAAACTGTTAGGGCATGTTATCACTAAGGATGGTGTAAAAATTGATCCTGAAAGAGTTGAGGCCATTAAAAGGGTTCCTATCCCCACCAATGTCAAAGCTCTCCAATCCTTCAATGGCCAGATTAATTTCATTAGAAGATTTATTCCAAATCTAGCTGAGCTAATGAAGCCTTTACAACTCTTACTTAAAAAAGATGCTAAGTTTGAATGGAGTAAGCAAGGAAGAGAAGCTTTTGCAGGTATTAAGGATGCCATATCTAAAGCCCCTGTGTTGATAAGCCCTAATTATTCAAAAGAATTCCAAATCTTTTCCTCTGCTTCGGAGCATACTATTGCCGGAGTCTTACTTCAGAAGAATGACCAAGGCCAAGAACAACCCATAGCATTCTTTAGTAAAGCTTTACAAAATTCAGAGCTTAAATATACTATAATGGAGAAACAAGCTTATGCCCTTGTTAAGTCTTTGAAACATTTCAGGATATATATTGGGTATTCCAAGGTTGTGGGTTATGTTCCTCATACTGCTGTTAAAGATATATTAGCTCAACAGGATTGCCTTGGTATAAGGGGAAAATGGGTGTCCAAAATACAAGAGTATGACTTGGAGATAAAACCTACCAAGTTAATCAAAGGTCAAGGTCTTGCACGCATGATGACGGAAAGTAATGAGAAAGCTGTAGGGATGATTTGCCAGCATAATGAGTCAGCACCTGTCATATCTGAAGAGCTTCAAAGATTAAGTCAAACTCAATGGTATTCCGACATTATCTACCTTCTTAACAATTTTACTTGTCCTGAACATCTTGTTGGTCACAAAAGAAGGTCCCTAAGACTCAAAGCCACTAAGTATTGCATAACTCAAAATGGATTAGGTTGGAGAAATCCTGATGGCTTAGTTCTTAGATGTGTTGATGAACCAGATTCCAAAAAACTTCTGGTTGAGTTTCATAATGGATTTTGTGGTGGGCATTATGCAGCAGACACCACAGCCCACAAGATCCTTAGATCAGGTTACTATTGGCCCACTATATTTGCTGATGTGCACAAGTTTGTCAGATCTTGTCCCCAATGTCAGTTGTTCACTGGGAAACAGAAATTGGCAACTTTACCTCTTGAGCCAGTAGTTGTTCAAGCCCCTTTCCAACAATGGGGTCTTGATTTTATCGGTCAGTTTAAGGAAAACTCAAGCAATGGATATACCTGGATCCTAACTGCCACCGATTATTTCACCAAGTGGGTGGAAGCAATCCCTACTAAGTATGCCACTGATAAAGTAGTTATGGATTTTCTTGAAAATCATATTATAACTAGATTTGGGGTGCCATCCAAGATAACAACTGACAATGGTCCTAGTTTTAGTTCCATGGCCTTTTCAGCTTTCTGCTTCAAGTATGGTATAATCCTTTCCCACTCATCCAACTATTATCCCCAAGGAAATGGATTGGCTGAATCAACCAACAAGACCTTAATGAACATTTTAAAGAAAACTGTGGGTGATAACAAAAGGTCTTGGGATTCTAAGATAAAATTTGCTATATGGGCCGACAGAATAACACAGAAACGTGCTACTGGGAAAACCCCTTTTCAGTTGGTTTATGGTTTGGAAGTTTCTGTTCCCATTCATATTCAGTTGCCAGTGTATCAGATGTTGCATGATTATGAGTCAAATGATGATGGTATGCAGAACAGAATTGAGCAAATTATGAAATTAGATGAGACTAGAAGAAAGGCTTTAGACCAAAGTATCAAAAATCAGGACAGGGTTAAAAGAACTTTTGACAGGTCAGCCAAGCCAAAAGATTTTCAGCCAGGGGATTGGGTTCTTCTATGGGACAAGCGAAGGGATAAGCCAGGAAAGCATGGAAAGTTTGATAGCCTATGGTTGGGACCATATATTATATCTGAACCAGCAGGGGTTAATTCTTTTTTCCTTTGCACTATGGATGGAGAAAGGTTGACTCTCCCAGTCAATGGGCAACATCTCAAGCTGTTTTTCAAAGAAGATTTCCTAATGCCCACGGGGGCAGATTGATAGCAGGGCCATCTCTAAACCTTTGCCTTGCATTTTTGTACATTATGTTTTGTATATTATTGATGTATATTAGTTTCATTTACTTACTTTAGTTTTGCTTTGAAATAAATGTTGCAACTTATGTTTCATTTGGCAAAAATATGGGACTGATGCATTTTAATTTTGTGGCAGGAACCAGAGATTCTTGGATTCTCGCATACTCTATTTGATTGAATCAGATCGAGCACACGTCCCGCAGTTGGAGCCAGATGTTGCCAACTAAGTTGCACTTGGTTGGATTATCAAGCGAGCGGGCAAGGAGGAACATGACACATGTTCAATTTTGGTGATTTGATGTCCAGCTGGCCTTTTTAAGGCCCCCGTTTTTTTTATTTTTTCACATGTCCATGGCCCTGCGGGGTTTGTAATAAAAACGTGCTAGCATGGTGTTTTGTAAAAGACTCGGTTCCTTAGGACTTTTGGGCCAAGTCAGGTATTCCAAGGAGTTTTTTCACCTATCTATTATGTTTTGCATCACTGCATTGCATAATTAATTGGTTTTTCTCCTGCTCCTCCAAAGCTGGAATGCCTGGGGAGGCTGACGGGCCTTAGGGAATTATTAGAGTCTATAGGTCAATGTATATGAACATGCTAGGCGTTAATTTTGAGTCATATGGACATGTCTAAGTCCCCCTAGGTGTTTTTTTTAATTTTCGGCAAGGTTTAATTTTTCCGTAAATTGGGCCATTTTTTAATGGTTCAATTAAAAAAAAATTGTAATTGGCCTATCTGGGGCGTCTGGAGGTGTTTTTTGCCTTAGGGGTGCTCGTTTTCTAACTCAGAGCACCCCCTAAACCCCTAAACCCACTTTTCCTAATGTTTGGGTACTTCTACCTTGGTCAAAATCAAAAAAATCAAAAAATCCCAAAAAAGTCATAAAAAAATCAAAAAAGTGAAAAATGACTTGGAAAAATTATTAATTTTTGGAGAGATTTTGGGGTCTGATTTGGATCAGCATGTATCATGGAGCATTTTGGGCTGATTGAGTAAGTGTTTGGCAGCCCCATGTGTGGAGGGAATCGTGCCCATATGTGAGGGGCGTTTTTGCTAAAGGAGGGGCGCACTTGAGGTTGTGGGCATGCCCATATCTTAAGGAAATCGCAGCATACAATATGGGCTGTCATATATGTTAAATGGCAGCTGCTACAGCAGCATATTTCGTGGAGTAGCACTCCCTTCAAGCATGGGCGTTCTCCCTTTATTGTGTTGGGCGCACTTCACCTTCATGGGACCCCCACGTGTGGAATTCGCAGCACTTATCATGCTGCTGGTTGAGCACCTTATGGGCTAAGTTTTTGGTAGCTAGGATGGGGGAGTGGCAGCCCCTATCTCTCCTTGTTTCATGCCACCACTCCACCTATCACTCCCCTCACTAAGTGCGCCCTCCCTCCTTGTTTCCTCTATAAATTGAAGAGTGCTCTCCATTGTTCAGTTAGTGAGACTTGGAGCAGCTAACTTATGATTGTAATATTTTTATCATTTTGAATAAAAGAAGACTTTGGAGGTCAGCTTGTGGTGTCTTGGCTACATGTGGATGAAGTATCTTGATCTTTTTTCCAAGGTGACTTGTGCATAAGTCTTATTTTTCAATGATGTGGTTTGCTCATCTATGAGATAAGTTGTTTGTCAAATTTGTTTATTTGTAGCAGCTTAGTTTCTTATGAGCATGTATATCTACATTTAATCTTTGTTTGGTGAGATTTGTGATGTGCAGGTGTCTTCTTGAGTTGGCAAAAAGTAGGATCTTGTTTGTTTCCACTTTTTACTAACAATTATTTGCAGATATAGTCCCTTCAAACATCACTGAACCGTCTTCAAGGCTTCTATTTTCAACAAGGATTTGTTCCATCTCTCTCTCTCTCATTTATAAAAAATTCAAATTTTTTGATTTACTAGTACTTTCTTTATAAAAAACTAGTTTAAAGTTGTCGAAAATCTTTCAAAATTTTATAAAGAAGTATTAGATCTGATTGCAAAGTGTTATCTGGCTGCCATAGAGCTGATAATTTGCAGCCATTAAAGGGCTAGCAAAGATCCCAAGTAGACAAGCTCCATAGCTTGTTTTACTTGGTTATTTTTGTCATTTTTTACTTAGTTTTTAACTTAGAAAATTTTGGGTTTCTTAGGAGGTGTTCCAAAGACACTCTTAAAGTGTTTTTGGGCATCTTGTTCTAATTATTGCTTGCTGGTTTGCAGCAGAAGATGAGCAGGTAGGAGGAGGTGCTGACAAAATTTCGAGCATTCAGGCGATCCGGAACACATATTTCCATATTTTTCAAAACCGGGCATATTTTTCTATAATTTTGTAAGCCACCAAGTCACATTAAGTAGACTTTGGGGCACTTCTCTTTATCATTGTACACATTTTAAACGAGAGCAAGTGGGCTAGCCAGCGCCCATACCCCATCCCCCCAGGGGTGGCCTGTGTCGTCTCATTTTCATGGCGTGATTGTTAGAGTAGTTTTATTTTTTGTTTTTCGGCATTAAATAAAATCAATTAGGATTAAAATAAAACTTGTTGGTCCGTTTCACTAGCGGGCCACAAGGTCACTCACAACCTAGCTTTTCACATTTTTTTTACAATTTCATAACGCCCCCCTTGCTTTCCCGAAGTAGGGTTGTGTGTGAGGGCTTGCCCGAAATGCATGCCTGAAAAGAGACTCTTGGGGTTATAAAAAGATAAAATTTGGTTTCTTAAAATTTTTATAAAATATACCAAGGTCTTCTCCCGTATGCTCTGTGGCCAACTTGCAGCTTAGTCTGATCCAGTTGGTACACACCAGAAAGGAGTTGATGACTAGTAATAGGACTTAACACCACCCCAAATAAAAACCCTTTTTGTGAAAATCCGGCACAACACGCAATTTGTTGTCGTGGGCAAATTTCCCAGAAGGCTTGGGATAAAACTGGATAGCGACCTCTTGGAAACCGTTAGGCTTGCCCTCGTTGGTATAGCATCTGAACACCTCCTCGAGACTCCGATCCAGCCTAAAGCCTGAGAGGGAAGCCACGCTTCAAATTTCCGGACATGTTCCCCCGTACCTTGCGTATATCGGGAACCCACATGCCTTAATAAAAAAGATCACCATCACATTAAATTTTAAAATAAACCAAGAACACTCCACAACATTTACTTTTCTGTTTATGCATTTGTTATTTGACTCCATAGCAAGGCACTGGTCCTGATGCAATTTTCATTTTATTTTTGACTAGTATGCAGTTGAATGATGATTACTTTAAATGGGAGTAAATGATAAATGATGTTTTTATTTGAAAAAAGTATATGTTGTCTGTCTTGGTTGCAAAAGTATTTTTTCTAACTCCTAGATTAGAGGCTTTAGTTTTCTTTTAAATTTTTAGGGTCTACCCCCCTTGGCTTCGCTAGGAAAGCCTAGACGGAGGAGTCGAGTCCCAAGTGACAGCACTTGACTCTGACTTGCCCCCAAGGCCACACCAGCAGCTTGAAGACTTCTGCTGCGTTTTCCCAGGTGTGGAACCAGGCGGCAACATTTTGGCGCCGTTGCCGGGGATAAGTCTTTCTATTCCCGGAATACGACTTTTGAGTTTTCCTTTTTGTTTTCGCTTTGTTTGATGTATGTAGTGAATTTTTTAAATTGACTAAGAACATCTGGCGACTCCACTGTCAACAAATCTACCAAGGCGTTTTACAAGAAGGAATCCTCAGAACTTGCTTCAGTTCTTTCCTGAGCCTGAAAAGGTCTATCATAGAAGGAAAAGCAAGTTATCTTCTCGAAAAACCCTTGAGGATCTTGGTTCTCAGTCAATTTCTGATATTCACCTTCTATTCACAGAAAATAATTTGAATAATCTTACTGTTGAAATGGCTGAGTTTGGTCCTTATGATTTTACTGCTATAGTTGGTTACCCTCATGATATCCCTGAAAAAGCCATTGATAAGTTGCCATCTTTTCAAGGAAATAATGCTATTAGTGCTAAATCCCATATAACTCGTTTTTGCCATTGTTTTGACAAGTGGTGCTTAGGTGCCAAGCATGAAGATGTAAAAATGAAGTTGTTTGCTTTATCTTTGGAAGAAAATGCTTATGAATGGTTTAACAAGTTGGAAGCTGACAAGTACAAGACCTACAAAGAAATTGAAACTGCTTTCTTGGCCAAATGGGGGGACATCAAAGAAGACCGCTACCTTCTAGCTGCCTTGACCAATACTAAGAAAAATGAAAATGAGACAATGGAAGAATTCAACAACAAATTCAATGAAATTGTGGGTAGACTTCATGCTGATATCAAGCCACCTGATAATTCCATCCTCATTTACTACATGGAAGCTTTTAGTGGGGAGTTGAAATATCAATTAGCTGATAAAGAACCTGCCGATCTAAAGAAGGCCATGGAATTGGCCGAGAAAATTGATAAGAACATGTTAAATTGTGGCAAGTCTCATCTTCCTGGTTTCACAAGGGCAAATGTTCCTATGAAGCAAAGCGAGAGTAAAGATAAAACCATTAGCACTGAAATCAAGGATCTTTCAAAGGAACCTTTGAAAGAAATTGCCCAACTCTTGAAGGAAGCTGTTTCAAATCAAGCCTCCAACATGACTGCCATACAGAACAGGTTGATCTCCATTGAAAGATCTCAAAACCACCAGGTCTCAAATCAGTATATGCCTAAGCCCCAATATGCTCCTAGGCCTCAATATCAAAGAAAAGTTCCATTTCAAGATCAAAGGACCCCAAATCCTTTGGAAACTGTAAATACTCTTTCAGAAGAAATTCCTCCCTTTTGTAGGGCATGTGATAGTTTCCATGAAGAGTCTACTTGTGCTATATTTAAATGGTCAATGGAACAGAATCCGTCAGAAGCCAGTAGCAGTGTCAGATTAGCAAGCGAGCCTGAGAACCAGCCTGAATATATCAATGTTGTGGGTCAAACTCACCCTGTCTCTAAGGAAACTTGGGAACAAGCTAGATGTTACAGCCAGGACTTGAAAGATAAAGCTACCCTTAGATTTGGTGAGATGCCTCCACCAGAGAAGATTCTTGAGATGTCAAAGTTCAAAGGCCTAACATATCAAAGAAAGAACAATGTTGGAAACTCAAACTCAAATCAGAATATCCCTAAGGTAACATCTTCTTCCAACTCTGAAAGTCTTCATGTCGATTTGGCTCAATGGTTATCTTCCGCAAAGATTCCTGTTCTTGTTACTGACCTTATCAAAATCCCAAGTTTGAAAGAAAATCTTATGAAAGTGATAGATCATCCTCAACATGAAAAAGGCAAGGCTCCTATGGACTCAGAGATAGTTAATCTTAACCAGACTAGAGAAGAACCTAGCCATAAAGATGACCCGATTATTTTGCATAGTGTGGATCCTCACAAAGAAGACCACCCTCCCTTCTATGTCTCCTTGCTTGTCAATAATATGCTTGTGCACAATTGCATGTTGGACTCTGGTGCTTCTTCAAATGTTATGACCAAAAGGGTTATGGATCAATTGGGCTTAAAGACAACTAGACCCTATCACAATGTGTGTGCCATGGATTCAAGGGAAGTTGATACTATTGGTATAATTATAAATCTACCTGTTAGGTTGGCCAAGTATCCTGATGTCCATTTAACCATGGATGTCGTAGTAATTGATGTACCAGACAATTGGGGAATGCTTTTATCTAGAAAGTGGGCTGCATCTTTAGGGGGAGACATAAGGATGGATTGGTCATATGCTACTATCCCTGCATCAGAACATACAACTGTTAAGTTATACAATGAACAAGCTAGAAAACTCCATGTTGAAGACCCACAAAATCTGGCTAATGAATTTGTGCATCAAACGGACAACTTTGGAAACTATTCTATCTGTTCAAATTTCCTAGCACCTTTTAAAGAAGCATCCAAAGATGAAAATAAGGATGGGATATGGAGGATGAGTTTTGATGGGGCATCTTCAAGATATGGAAAAGGAGCTGGAATTGTCATAACTTCTCCTTCTAAACAAACCTTCAAATTTGCTTTCAGACTTGAATTTGATGCATCAAATAATGTGGCTGAGTATGAAGCCCTTTTGCAAGGGTTAGAAATTGCCAAAGATATGGGGATTAAGATTTTATCTATTAAAGGTGATTCTGACTTAGTTGTTTCCCAAGTTAAAAATATATTTGCTTGCAAAAGTCAAAGGTTGAAACAGTATAGGAATGCTGTCTGGGATACTATGGAGTGGTTTGATGCTTTAAATATCATGGCAATTCCTAGAGAAGAAAACATTGAGGCAGATGAACTAGCTGTGGCAGCTTCTACACTTCAACCAACTGAGGAAATTTTAAAGGGGAACGGGAAATTTGAAATCAACTTTAGACCTTTAATCCCTGACAACATAGATCATTGGCAAGTGTTTGATAGTGACAAGCAAATTCTCAACTTCATCCATAACCTTCAAGAATTTTCTGATTGTGAAATCACTTATAAGGAAGAAGGGAAAGATTATCCTGAAGAAGAGGACCAACCTAGGAACAAAATTCCCAAGGGCATCACCCGGTTAGAGCAACTTTTTGACAGACAAGATGGACATAAAAGGAAAAAGGGTTCAATAAAACCAGGAGAGTATATTGAAGTAAACATAGGGACTGAGAAGGAACCAAAGATGATAAAAATTGGAAAGGGAATATCTCAAGAAGAAAGAAAAGCCTTGATTGACTTAATCTATGAATATAGGGATATATTTGCTTTCAGCTATGATGAACTTAAGGCTTATCGTGATGATATTTTTCAACATACAATCCCTTTTAAACCAGGTATCAAGCCTTTTCGCCAAAAACTGAGACGAATAAACCCCAAGTTGGCTCCTATGGTTTACAAAGAACTCCAAAAGATGTTAGCAGCAGGAATCATTACTCCAACAAGACATTCTTCTTGGTGTTCTAACTTGGTGGTGGTTAGAAAAAAGAATGGGGATATCAGATTGTGTATTGATTTTAGAAACTTGAACTGGGCATGCCTAAAGGATAACTATCCTTTGCCAAGCATGGACACTTTACTTCAGAAGGTGACTGGATCAGGCTTGATGTCTTTTCTTGATGGGTTTTCGGGATATAACCAGGTGCTAGTCAACAAAGAGGATCAACATAAAACTACTTTTACCACACCTTGGGGCACTTTCATGTACCTTAGAATGCCTTTTGGTCTTACTAATGCTGGTGCTACCTTTCAACGTGCTATGGATGTTGCTTTTAATGGATTGATTGGTAAAATTATTGAAATATATCAAGATGATTTGACAGTATATAGTAAGGAAAGATCAGATCATGTTGGCCATCTTAGAAAGGTTTTTGAGAGATGCAGAAAGTATGGCATATCTTTAAATCCAGCTAAATCTGTGCTTTGTGTTGATGAGGGCAAACTGTTAGGGCATGTTATCACTAAGGATGGTGTAAAAATTGATCCTGAAAGAGTTGAGGCCATTAAAAGGGTTCCTATCCCCACCAATGTCAAAGCTCTCCAATCCTTCAATGGCCAGATTAATTTCATTAGAAGATTTATTCCAAATCTAGCTGAGCTAATGAAGCCTTTACAACTCTTACTTAAAAAAGATGCTAAGTTTGAATGGAGTAAGCAAGGAAGAGAAGCTTTTGCAGGTATTAAGGATGCCATATCTAAAGCCCCTGTGTTGATAAGCCCTAATTATTCAAAAGAATTCCAAATCTTTTCCTTTGCTTCGGAGCATACTATTGCCGGAGTCTTACTTCAGAAGAATGACCAAGGCCAAGAACAACCCATAGCATTCTTTAGTAAAGCTTTACAAAATTCAGAGCTTAAATATACTATAATGGAGAAACAAGCTTATGCCCTTGTTAAGTCTTTGAAACATTTCAGGATATATATTGGGTATTCCAAGGTTGTGGGTTATGTTCCTCATACTGCTGTTAAAGATATATTAGCTCAACAGGATTGCCTTGGTATAAGGGGAAAATGGGTGTCCAAAATACAAGAGTATGACTTGGAGATAAAACCTACCAAGTTAATCAAAGGTCAAGGTCTTGCACGCATGATGACGGAAAGTAATGAGAAAGCTGTAGGGATGATTTGCCAGCATAATGAGTCAGCACCTGTCATATCTGAAGAGCTTCAAAGATTAAGTCAAACTCAATGGTATTCCGACATTATCTACCTTCTTAACAATTTTACTTGTCCTGAACATCTTGTTGGTCACAAAAGAAGGTCCCTAAGACTCAAAGCCACTAAGTATTGCATAACTCAAAATGGATTAGGTTGGAGAAATCCTGATGGCTTAGTTCTTAGATGTGTTGATGAACCAGATTCCAAAAAACTTCTGGTTGAGTTTCATAATGGATTTTGTGGTGGGCATTATGCAGCAGACACCACAGCCCACAAGATCCTTAGATCAGGTTACTATTGGCCCACTATATTTGCTGATGTGCACAAGTTTGTCAGATCTTGTCCCCAATGTCAGTTGTTCACTGGGAAACAGAAATTGGCAACTTTACCTCTTGAGCCAGTAGTTGTTCAAGCCCCTTTCCAACAATGGGGTCTTGATTTTATCGGTCAGTTTAAGGAAAACTCAAGCAATGGATATACCTGGATCCTAACTGCCACCGATTATTTCACCAAGTGGGTGGAAGCAATCCCTACTAAGTATGCCACTGATAAAGTAGTTATGGATTTTCTTGAAAATCATATTATAACTAGATTTGGGGTGCCATCCAAGATAACAACTAACAATGGTCCTAGTTTTAGTTCCATGGCCTTTTCAGCTTTCTGCTTCAAGTATGGTATAATCCTTTCCCACTCATCCAACTATTATCCCCAAGGAAATGGATTGGCTGAATCAACCAACAAGAACTTAATGAACATTTTAAAGAAAACTGTGGGTGATAACAAAAGGTCTTGGGATTCTAAGATAAAATTTGCTATATGGGCCGACAGAATAACACAGAAACGTGCTACTGGGAAAACCCCTTTTCAGTTGGTTTATGGTTTGGAAGTTTCTGTTCCCATTCATATTCAGTTGCCAGTGTATCAGATGTTGCATGATTATGAGTCAAATGATGATGGTATGCAGAACAGAATTGAGCAAATTATGAAATTAGATGAGACTAGAAGAAAGGCTTTAGACCAAAGTATCAGAAATCAGGACAGGGTTAAAAGAACTTTTGACAGGTCAGCCAAGCCAAAAGATTTTCAGCCAGGGGATTGGGTTCTTCTATGGGACAAGCGAAGGGATAAGCCAGGAAAGCATGGAAAGTTTGATAGCCTATGGTTGGGACCATATATTATATCTGAACCAGCAGGGGTTAATTCTTTTTTCCTTTGCACTATGGATGGAGAAAGGTTGACTCTCCCAGTCAATGGGCAACATCTCAAGCTGTTTTTCAAAGAAGATTTCCTAATGCCCACGGGGGCAGATTGATAGCAGGGCCATCTCTAAACCTTTGCCTTGCATTTTTGTACATTATGTTTTGTATATTATTGATGTATATTAGTTTCATTTACTTACTTTAGTTTTGCTTTGAAATAAATGTTGCAACTTATGTTTCATTTGGCAAAAATATGGGACTGATGCATTTTAATTTTGTGGCAGGAACCAGAGATTCTTGGATTCTCGCATACTCTATTTGATTGAATCAGATCGAGCACACGTCCCGCAGTTGGAGCCAGATGTTGCCAACTAAGTTGCACTTGGTTGGATTATCAAGCGAGCGGGCAAGGAGGAACATGACACATGTTCAATTTTGGTGATTTGATGTCCAGCTGGCCTTTTTAAGGCCCCCGTTTTTTTTATTTTTTCACATGTCCATGGCCCTGCGGGATTTGTAATAAAAACGTGCTAGCATGGTGTTTTGTAAAAGACTCGGTTCCTTAGGACTTTTGGGCCAAGTCAGGTATTCCAAGGAGTTTTTTCACCTATCTATTATGTTTTGCATCACTGCATTGCATAATTAATTGGTTTTTCTCCTGCTCCTCCAAAGCTGGAATGCCTGGGGAGGCTGACGGGCCTTAGGGAATTATTAGAGTCTATAGGTCAATGTATATGAACATGCTAGGCGTTAATTTTGAGTCATATGGACATGTCTAAGTCCCCCTAGGTGTTTTTTTTAATTTTCGGCAAGGTTTAATTTTTCCGTAAATTGGGCCATTTTTTAATGGTTCAATTAAAAAATTTTGTAATTGGCCTATCTGGGGAGTCTGGAGGTGTTTTTTGCCTTAGGGGTGCTCGTTTTCTAACTCAGAGCACCCCCTAAACCCCTAAACCCACTTTTCCTAATGTTTGGGTACTTCTACCTTGGTCAAAATCAAAAAAATCAAAAAATCCCAAAAAAGTCATAAAAAAATCAAAAAAGTGAAAAATGACTTGGAAAAATTATTAATTTTTGGAGAGATTTTGGGGTCTGATTTGGATCAGCATGTATCATGGAGCATTTTGGGCTGATTGAGTAAGTGTTTGGCAGCCCCATGTGTGGAGGGAATCGTGCCCATATGTGAGGGGCGTTTTTGCTAAAGGAGGGGCGCACTTGAGGTTGTGGGCATGCCCATATCTTAAGGAAATCGCAGCATACAATATGGGCTGTCATATATGTTAAATGGCAGCTGCTACAGCAACATATTTCGTGGAGTAGCACTCCCTTCAAGCATGGGCGTTCTCCCTTTATTGTGTTGGGCGCACTTCACCTTCATGGGACCCCCACGTGTGGAATTCGCAGCACTTATCATGCTGCTGGTTGAGCACCTTATGGGCTGCGTTTTTGGTAGCTAGGATGGGGGAGTGGCAGCCCCTATCTCTCCTTGTTTCATGCCACCACTCCACCTATCACTCCCCTCACTAAGTGCGCCCTCCCTCCTTGTTTCCTCTATAAATTGAAGAGTGCTCTCCATTGTTCAGTTAGTGAGACTTGGAGCAGCTAACTTATGATTGTAATATTTTTATCATTTTGAATAAAAGAAGACTTTGGAGGTCAGCTTGTGGTGTCTTGGCTACATGTGGATGAAGTATCTTGATCTTTTTTCCAAGGTGACTTGTGCATAAGTCTTATTTTTCAATGATGTGGTTTGCTCATCTATGAGATAAGTTGTTTGTCAAATTTGTTTATTTGTAGCAGCTTAGTTTCTTATGAGCATGTATATCTACAT
Organism: Larix kaempferi; assembly: GCA_027924585.1. Lineage (NCBI taxonomy): Eukaryota > Viridiplantae > Streptophyta > Pinopsida > Pinales > Pinaceae > Larix > Larix kaempferi. Next base: position 1,630,004 of record BSBM01000430.1, on the reverse strand, counting down.
TTAATCTTTGTTTGGTGAGATTTGTGATGTGCAGGTGTCTTCTTGAGTTGGCAAAAAGTAGGATCTTGTTTGTTTCCACTTTTTACTAACAATTATTTGCAGATATAGTCCCTTCAAACATCACTGAACCGTCTTCAAGGCTTCTATTTTCAACAAGGATTTGTTCCATCTCTCTCTCTCTCATTTATAAAAAATTCAAATTTTTTGATTTACTAGTACTTTCTTTATAAAAAACTAGTTTAAAGTTGTCGAAAATCTTTCAAAATTTTATAAAGAAGTATTAGATCTGATTGCAAAGTGTTATCTGGCTGCCATAGAGCTGATAATTTGCAGCCATTAAAGGGCTAGCAAAGATCCCAAGTAGACAAGCTCCATAGCTTGTTTTACTTGGTTATTTTTTTCATTTTTTACTTAGTTTTTAACTTAGAAAATTTTGGGTTTCTTAGGAGGTGTTTCAAAGACACTCTTAAAGTGTTTTTGGGCATCTTGTTCTAATTATTGCTTGCTGGTTTGCAGCAGAAGATGAGCAGGTAGGAGGAGGTGCTGGCAAAATTTCGAGCATTCAGGCGATCCAGAACACATATTTCCATATTTTTCAAAACCGGGCATATTTTTCTATAATTTTGTAAGCCACCAAGTCACATTAAGTAGACTTTGGGGCACTTCTCTTTATCATTGTACACATTTTAAACGAGAGCAAGTGGGCTAGCCAGCGCCCATACCCCATCCCCCCAGGGGTGGCCTGTGTCGTCTCATTTTCATGGCGTGATTGTTAGAGTAGTTTTATTTTTTGTTTTTCGGCATTAAATAAAATCAATTAGGATTAAAATAAAACTTGTTGGTCCGTTTCACTAGCGGGCCACAAGGTCACTCACAACCTAGCTTTTCACATTTTTTTTACAATTTCATAACGCCCCCCTTGCTTTCCCGAAGTAGGGTTGTGTGTGAGGGCTTGCCCGAAATGCATGCCTGAAAAGAGACTCTTGGGGTTATAAAAAGATAAAATTTGGTTTCTTAAATTTTTTATAAAATATACCAAGGTCTTCTCCCGTATGCTCTGTGGCCAACTTGCAGCTTAGTCTGATCCAGTTGGTACACACCAGAAAGGAGTTGATGACTAGTAATAGGACTTAACACCACCCCAAATAAAAACCCTTTTTGTGAAAATCCGGCACAACACGCAATTTGTTGTCGTGGGCAAATTTCCCAGAAGGCTTGGGATAAAACTGGATAGCGACCTCTTGGAAACCGTTAGGCTTGCCCTCGTTGGTATAGCATCTGAACACCTCCTCGAGACTCCGATCCAGCCTAAAGCCTGAGAGGGAAGTCACGCTTCAAATTTCCGGACATGTTCCCCCGTACCTTGCGTATATCGGGAACCCACATGCCTTAATAAAAAAGATCACCATCACATTAAATTTTAAAATAAACCAAGAACACTCCACAACATTTACTTTTCTGTTTATGCATTTGTTATTTGACTCCATAGCAAGGCACTGGTCCTGATGCAATTTTCATTTTATTTTTGACTAGTATGCAGTTGAATGATGATTACTTTAAATGGGAGTAAATGATAAATGATGTTTTTATTTGAAAAAAGTATATGTTGTCTGTCTTGGTTGCAAAAGTATTTTTTCTAACTCCTAGATTAGAGGCTTTAGTTTTCTTTTAAATTTTTAGGGTCTACCCCCCTTGGCTTCGCTAGGAAAGCCTAGACGGAGGAGTCGAGTCCCAAGTGACAGCACTTGACTCTGACTTGCCCCCAAGGCCACACCAGCAGCTTGAAGACTTCTGCTGCGTTTTCCCAGGTGTGGAACCAGGCGGCAACAGCCCCCTCATTTAGTTGCATCCATACCCAGCTCCTTAGTATTTTTATTTACATGGTATCATTTACATCATTTACATTTTCCCATGGCCTACTAGCACATGGTTACTAGAATACCAAACACTTGCCTCTTCAAGGCCGAGCATTCACAAGCAGGGCCTTGGCCTTGAGCTCCATGCTAGGAATCTTACATCACATGCATCCAATATTTATGTTACAACCAAACTAGCCTAAGGGTCAAAATGAGAGACATCACATGATCTCTCATGCTTTCGCCCTCCTTGTTTGCTTGTTTTCCAGAGGATTAAAACACCATTTTCCGAGATTGTGACCATTGATATTGTTAGATCTATATCCAAGCTGTGCTAGGAAACCATAATCTACTCAAATCTACTACTTGGGACCATTGTCTTTGTTTTAAGTACACGTTACCCAAGGCAATTGATTTTGATCATTTACCCTAGCACCTACATCCTAGATTGCTTCTTAATCCTTAAATCATTGTGTTTAATCAATCTAATTCAATATCTCATCTTCCCCGAGCCTCCACAGTGACTTTATTCCTTAGATATGGGATTCATCATCCTTCACCTTACAATTCTTATTGAGTAGCTTAATTCAGTGATTGGGTTAGATCTCTCCTATCGGGAGTAGATAAGGGAATCGAGGTCCTCTTAGGTCACCTCTTGGGAATCGAGGTCCTCTTGGGTCACCTCTTTAGTTGTACATCTCCTCTACCGTCCTGGATAGGATCACCATTAGGGGCAACTACAAGTTGTGTGATAACATCTTTGGCGCCGTTGCCGGGGAGGTAGAGGCTTTCCTTGGTTTGACTTTTATCCTTTGGTTTTACTCCCTTTCTCTTTGCCAACATTTTTGGCGCTATTGTCGGGGAGGTAGAGGCTTACCTCAGGTGTCTACGAGCATTCGTGCTTATTTCATATCTTATCGCATCCGGTTTTATATTTGGGTGGTTACATTTTACATCATTAAACCATACGTAGCCATCTCATTTCACTCATCTCTCCCCGCTATCCTAACGACATATCTTTTGGTAAACAAGATCAATAGGTTTACCTGGCAACTCCACAACGCGACTCCAATGGTGATCGATCCTATCATATCTAAAACCGATGAGGTGCATCAATTTGCATTTAAGCTCCTGAATTTTCTAGCAATTGCCATCCATGGCTAATTCTGATCGGCCAAGGACATCCAATCGATTGAAAGCTTTTGACTTCTCAAAAATTGTTGGGTATCCTCATGAGATCCCTTGTCAAGCCTGTGAAAGGTTACCTAAATTCAATGGAAATTATGAGGTATCCGCTAAAATGCACCTTGACCTCTTTAGGGAAGTTATTAACGAACTATCTATAACCCATGAGGATGTATGCATGAAACTATTGGCCACATCTTTTCAAGGAACAACTGAGCTCTGGTTCTTGAACTTAACGACCAATAGAATTTCCGGATATGACATGTTTGAACATAAATTCTTAGAAGAATGGGGAAATGAATACGATGATATATACTCTTTAAATCACATCCAAGATCAAGACCTTCCCCTTTTCGATCCTATTGTTGAAACGATAAATAATATGAATCAGATAACTGTTATTGTAATTGTAATTTCGTAAGATATTCACTTGTATTTTATATTGTAATTATTATTGTATTTTATTTGTACATCCAATGGAGATGTTTATTCCTCCGGTTGGAGATGTCATTATTACATTTGGTCATGTAAAGTCATTGAGGTAAATCCTCCCTTGTAAGTCGGGGCATTAGATCCCCCTAGAGTCATTTGTATTAGGGTTATTGAGTCTCCTAGAGGAGTTGGCCCAGTCAACTTTAGTTGAGGCCGACATGTTGAGTGAAAAGGTCAAGTGAAAGATAAAGTATAAATAGAGAGTTGGGCTCTCTCATTTCATACAACACCGACTCACTCAAGTTCGGATAAGTGAGAGAGAGGACTGTTATATTTTTAACTTTTAATCAATGTTCTCTAGGATCTTAACTGAAACAATAACATGCATAACATAACACAATAGACATAGAGAATTTCCTGGGGGAAACCATAAAGGAGAAAACCCCGCAACTTCCTCAGAGATAGAATAGTCACTTATAAAATGTCACAAAAGTAGAACCCAAAAATAGAGATGGTCTTCAGCAGCGTCTCTCTTCTCCACTTGTGCAAACTTGTCCTCTCTCTCACTAATGCGAACTTGAGTGAGTGAGTGTTGTGTCAAATGAGAGAGCAAGACTCTCTATTTATACTTTATCTTTCACTTGACCTTTTCACTTAACATGTCGGTCCCAACTAATATTGACTGGGCCGACTCCTCTAGGAGACTCAATAACCCTAATACAATTGACTCTAGGGGGATCTAATGCCTCGACTTACAAAGGAGGATTTACTTCAATGACTTTGCATGACCAAATGTAATAATGACATCCCCGACCGGAGGAATAAACATCTCCGTCGGAGGTACAAATAAAATACAATAATAATTACAAAATATAAAATACAATAATAATTACAATATAAAATACAAGTGAATATCTTTTGAAGTTACAATTACATTAACATTCCCTCTTAACTAGGAAGGTATTCTCTTTGACATAGTCATCAACACATCTGGACACAAGTCTTCGTCGCTGGATCATCATCAATGATGGAACATCATCATCAACACTGGATCATCATCATCGCTGGTGCTGTCTTCATCATGTCGATCATCGATTGGTGACATCTCTCGATTCTACTCGTCATAGGAAGTTCTACAGAGCCAACCCTTTTTCATGCTGGATGTAGGCCTAGCACTCCTGTAGGTCTTCATCATCTCTGCGAGCAAGCCATCAATTAGGTACAGCCTAGGATCAGTCATTACGTTGCCACAACAATCACCTGCGTCTCCTACTATCGCCTCATCGTCTCTAGATCATCTCATCATCTCACGGAGCACAACCCAGATGCACTTCACATGTCCCACAACGGTCAGCTCACGTCTACCAGCATGGGAGGCACGAACCTACCACCATGCGAGATCCTTCCTAGGTGCACACATATTGTCTTAAGACCGGTGGACGTCTTAGTATGGGAGGCGTGAACCTACAACCATACGAGACCTCCTCTATCAACATGGGAGGCATAAACCTACCGCCATGCAAGACTCTGTCTACCAACATGGGAGAAACAAACCTACCACCATGCGAGACCCAGCCCTTACATATACCAACATGGGAAGCACAAACCTACCACCATGCGAGAATGGCTCAGCCCTTACATCTACCAACATAGGAGGCACGGACCTACCACTGTGCGAGAATGGCCCGACCCTTACATCTACCAACATAGGAGGCACAAACCTACCACTACGCGACTACGCGAGAATGGCCCATGTGCATCTACGTCTTCCGGAATCATCTCTCCCTCCTAGGAGGAACCTTGATCTGGAGAACACCAAGCTTCTCTCTGAAGTACTCAAACTTCAATCTAGCTAACGGCTTGGTCAACACGTCGGCTATTGCTCGTTCGTCGCAACATACTGGAGCTTCACTGCTCCTCTCTACACCATATCCCTGATAGAGTGGTACTTGATCTCAATGTGCTTCGACTTGTCATGGAACATCGGGTTCTCGGACAACTTCATACAACTCTAGTTGTCATAGAATATACAAGTCATCTCTAATTGGAGATCAAACAAATCAGATTGTAGCTTTCTAAGCCATACTGCCTCACAACTAGACGAACAGGTTGCGACATACTCTGCTTCGGCTGTACTCAGTGCCACACAGGACTGCTTCCTGCTAAACCAGGAGATCATACCGGATCCCAAACTGAAGCAACATCCCGAAGTGCTCTTCCTATAAGTGGCACTACGTTCCCAATCTGAATCAACATAACCTTGCAGGTTAATCTTCTGATTCGCGTCATACATGAGCCCATAATCAACTGTACCCTTCAGATACCTCAATATATGCTTTGCAGCAACTAGGTGAACTTGTCTCGGATCCGCTAGGAATTGGCTCAATGCGTTCACAACAAAGCATATATCCGGTCTCGTGTTTGTCAGGTACATCAATGATCCAATCATTTGAAAATACATCGTGGCATCAACTGACTCTGATGAAGCATCACAAAGTAGCTTCAAGTTCGATGCCATGGGTGTGGCCATAGCCTTGCAGTCCATCATTCCGAACCTCTTCAGAATCTCTATTGCATACTTCCCTTGTCCAAGGAAGATTCCATCCTTACTCTGCCATACCTCTATGCCTAAGAAATAGTGCATCATACCCAAGTCCTTCATCTCGAACTTTGCGGCAAGCTTCCTCTTCGTATCTGCAATGAGCCCATCCTCTTCTGTTACAAACAGGTCATCTACGTAGAGTAGAAGTATCACTAGATTACCCACTTCAACCTTGTAGTAAAGGTTGGAATCTGCTTTACTCTTGGTAAAGCCCAAGCTCATCAGGAAGCTATCCATCCTGCCCTACCACGTCCTCGGTGCTTGCTTTAATCCGTACAAGGCCTTCTTGAATTTTCACACGAGTCTGCCTGTCATGTGTCTCAAATCCCATTGGCTGCTCCCCATACACTTCCTCTTCTACTACACCATTCAAGAATGCTGTCTTGACGTCGATCTGGTGTACTTTCCATTTCATCACTGCAGCCAGTGCTAGTACTGATATGATGGAAATGTATCTGGCTACAGGTGCAAATGTCTCCTCATATTATATTCCTTCCTTTTGGGAGAAGCCACGTGCCACAAACCTTGCCTTGTGTTTCTCTATGCTACCATCTGCAGCATGCTTGATCTTTTAGATCCACTTTGAAGTCACAACAGACTTCCCTTCTGGTCTCAGAACTACCTCCCAGACTCATTCTTCATAATCGACTGGTACTCCTCGATCATGGCATCCTTCCATTCTTTCTTCTCTGTCGCTTGCTCATAGTTGGAAGGTTCTTTGTCAATGATGTCGCACAACAAGGCTACATAGTTGGAGTATGGCCTAGGTCTCTTACTTTCTCTATCCATTCCCTCTGGAGTGCCATACCTCTCTGCATCTTTAATTGCCTCTCGAACCCATGTTGGCTTCCTCTTGTGGGGGTTCTTCTCACGAGGTGGATCTACAGGGTTTTGGGGTATAGTAGATGCTCTGAGCTTGAAAATGAGCACCCCCATGGCATAAAAGACCCCTAGAGCATACTTTTGTCACTTTTTTAAATTTTTTAATCAAACCATTAAAAAATGGCTTGATTTTGCAGAAAATATTTTTTCTCGGAACTTAAAAAAAACGTAGGGGGACCTAACACATGTCCATACGACTCAAAATTAATTCCTAGCATGGTTTAATACATTGACACCTAGGATCTAATAACCTTCTAAGGCCTAAACACCACGCCAACTACCCCAACTTTGGAGGCATGAGTGAAAATTTCGAAAATTATTAGTCGTTTGTTCAACAACAAATAGCTTACAAAGAAAAAAAACTCTGGGTTAGTCGGATTAATGTTCAAGTCCTAGGTGGCCGAGTCTTTACATACAGCTACCATGACGGCACATTTTATTACAATTCCCCCAAGGGGGTATGAACATGTGGTACAAAAAATAAAGGGCCTAGAAGGCTTGATGGACTTCTGAACTTTGATAATGAACACTTTGACATGTTCAAGCCTTTGATGGTTCACTCGGAATCAACTAAGTGCAATTTTAGTGGATAACATCTGGCTCCAACAGTGGGATGTGTGCTCGATCAGGCCTTCGGGCAAGGAGAGGATGCAAGAACACCAAAATCTGTGGTTTATAGAACCTGTAAAAACATCTCAACTTGATAAGAAAAACCTTCAGTAGCACAAGTTTTATGAAGAAACCAATGAATCACGATTTGCATTATTCGTAAAAATTTAAACTAGCTAAGGAAAAAAATAAATTATCATTCGTACTAGAAAGAAATGCGTAAAGTAAATGCTCACTTTGAGGAGCTTATTTTCCTACTCTAAGCATGGTATAAAGTAAAATTCTAAGTAAAATGCTAAGTAAAATGCTAAATCCAATGTAACCACCTTAACATTTCATCAATATAACAGATTTTTTACTTGTCTTTGGTTACCAGCCAAAGCAAGGATACGTTTATTAGAAAGTCCAAACGTGCGTGGATATTTTGGAAGGGAGGGCTGGATGGGAAATCATAGGCATGGGAAATATGGTGTGATCAACATGTTCAATCAAAGCTGCAATGATCTAGAGCATACAGGGACAAAGCCTTGTTAATTGTATGGATTTTTGAACAATGTTTTTCTTCTTTATTTAAAACCCCAAGAGTCTCTTTTCTGGCCAGTACTCGGGCAAGCCCTTATCCTCAAACTGTACTCTGGGAAAGCAAGGGGGGTTAATTAAAAATAAAAGACTAAAAAGAAAAATGTTATCTAATTACTACACTTGGGAGGTAGTGGGTTAGTATCCGATTACTTTTGCAAAAGATAAAACAAATTATACTGAAAAGTATACGGTCTGCAAAAAACAACATAAAAAAGTTCCTAAGTCCTGAGTGAGTCAATGTCCCAATCTTTGGATTGGACCATGACGTTAATTTTTAATTAATCTTGATTGATTTTAGTTAAACTAAGCTAATGTAAAGATTATTAGGCTGAAAAATGACAACATCCACAAAAAGGAACCGACACCAATCCTCCTTGGGGGGATGAGAAGCAAGCTTTGGGAGCTTGCTTCCAAAAGGCACACATTTATAAAAATTCTCTAGTATTAATTATTTTGTTTACTGGCAAACCATTTCTGGGTTTTTATCTTCAAGCCTAGCCCCAAGGGGGTTCTCAAGGGCGTCTTGCTCCGTGGATTCTTTCTGCCCATTTTCCTAGGCACTGATCTCTCCATGCTTGCGCTCTCCCTGTTTGCTTGTTTTCCGGATGATTAAAACCCTGTTTTCCGAGCTTGTGACCATTGATACTGTCAGATGTTTATCCAAGCTGTGCTAGGAAGCCATAATATACTCAGATCTACTACTTGGGACCATTTTCCCCGTTTTAAGTACATGTTTCTCAAGGCAGTTGATTTTGATCATTTACCCTAGCACCTACATTCTGGATCCCTTCCTAATCTTTAATTCATTGTGTTTAATCAATCTAATTCAATATCTCATCTTCCCTAAGCCTCCACAGTGACTTTATTCCTTTTATCTAGGATTCATCATCCTTCACCATACATTTCTTATTGAGTAGTTTAATTCAGTGATTTGGTTAGATCTCTTCTAGCAGGAGTACATCAGGGTCTCCCCCTTTGCTATCTGGGGCTTAGATTGCAAGAAGCGAAGAGTGCCTTGGTTGGCGTGACAACCAATCCATCTTGGGAATCGAGGCCCTCTTGGGTCACCTCTTTAGTTGTTCATCTCCTCTACCTTCTTGGATAGGGTCACCATTACGGGCAACTACAAGTTGTGTGATAACTGAAGCCACCTCACAAGAGGTGTGCCCTCTCAACTTTGGTTTCTCGTATGTCCAACTAGAAGATGCCGTATTGGGAAATGCAACCCTTTCATGAGGGAGGGTGCAGTCCCAACTAGAGATTAACTCACAATCACCAAAACCTGATTGGAGCCCCCCGATATTAATTGATTTGACCTCCGATGATGATTGCCAGTTGAACTGGACTTTTACTTGGACCAAATTCCTTACATTTAGGAATTTGATTTTTCTCCATATCTTTATTTTTTTATTCTCTTTTATGAATTTTTGAGGGAATTTATATTTAAGTGATTAATAATCACTCAAATGGTTAGGAAAGTGGGTTTAGGATTAGTATGGGTGCTCCGGGTTAGAAAATGAGCACCCCCATGGTGAATTCACCTCCTAATTACTTTTTTATGATATTTTTGACTTTTTTAATTAAAACATTAAAAAATAGCCTCGTTTGCAGGAAATGTTTTTTATGTTCAAAAACAAAAATAAATCCTAAGGGGACCTAGTACATGTCCATATGACACTATTAATGGCTAGCATATTAAAAAACATAGACTCTTAGAATTTAATAACCTCCCAAGATTTAGCCACTAAGGCTGATACTCAAGCTTTGGAGGTGCGTGCGAAAAACTCATAAATTATGCGTCATTGAAAAGAAATGCATAATAACTAAGGAAAAAACACTCTAGAGTACCACATTGACAGATAAACCTAAGGCAAGGCAAGCCTGTTACAAAAGATGCCATGCTAGACCAACTTATTACAATTCCCTGTGGGGCATGGACACGCAAAAGTTTGAAAAAAGGGCCAAAATTGGCCGACTGAACTTCTGGATGCTGGCAATGATCAAGTACATTGCTTCAATCTTCGCCTGCTCACTTGACAACCATCTAAGTGCAAATTTAGGTGGTAACAACGTCCACAGTGGTGATGACCACAAGGAATGTGATGGACTTCTTTTAAAAATCTCTTCGTACAATGTGTTGTGTGTTGAGTTGGTGTCAGCCTGTTGGCTGCGATATATTTTGGACAGTGGCTCTGTATTTGTGGTTTGTTACATTGATGACTCCCGATCGTGGCCTTCACAAATTAACAATGCAGGTTTATATTGTATTTCAGCGTCAATTTTATTTTAAAAAAAATAGTGTCGACTTGTTATGAACCTAGGTAGAATACTTCAAAATTTATCTTGATACATCCATCTAGTAATTCTTGCCCACTTTGATTCTCGTTTTTTATGTTCTCTAAAACCCTTCTACAAATTTATCTTTAACACGTTTTTTTTTCCTTTTTATCGTCTTCTTGATTTTTGTGTTTTTCTTTCTCTCAACTAGCAGTGAAATATATTCTTCAATAGATTTCTGATTTTTGTGCCCAAAGGCCAGTTGTGGTTAAGGACCGGTTTATGGTCAAAGATCCAAAATCAGAGAAATCATGAAAATATTTTAAATGGCCAAATGCCGGAATAAGGACAAAGACCAACTTCAAAGAACGTCTGAAAAAATTATGTTTGGCCAGAAGCCGGAATCAGCGCAAGTGCTCGGGAAAGGGCTCTGATACCAAATGAAACGAACATAGTTCATCACTAAAGAAACTTCCAATGTAATAGAACAAATAATCCATAAAGGATACATATATAATAAATGTATAAAGTGAATAAGAGATATGATATGATTACAACTGATAATGAGGGCTCATATAAATACCCTCGCAGGGGTGCCCTTGTAAAGAGATGCGACCTTTCATCAGGGAGGTATCTCTTCATTACAATGAGGTCAGAGTCACTTATGACAGATAAAGACTTAATGTTCCTCTCTCTAGCAATTCCAAACCTAAAAGCAAGGCTTCATACTCGGCAACGTTATTGGTGCAATCAAACTCTAAGCGAAAAGAAAACAAATTTTCTCTGTGCATCCCCTCTAGAACACCATACTTCTCTGCATCTTGTATTGGTTCTCGTATCGATGTTGGCTTCCTCTTGTGAGAGTTCTTCTCACGGGGTGGATCTACAGGTTCTTGTGGTTCTTCCATCTCACGGTCTTCGTTGTCTTCTAAAATTGCTTCTTCCATTACTGCATCTCTGGTCCTGGGAACTTTAGGTTCTTCAGTGTCTTCAATAGGTAACTTTCTAGATTTGTTGTAGGCTGAGTCTTCGTCAAATGTCACGTCACTATTGATGTCGATCTTCTTGAAACTTGGGAAGTATATTCGGTAGGCCTTCGAGCTTTCACTATATCCCTATAATATACCCTTCTTTCGTGAAGGATCTAGCTTCGTACTCTTTTCCTTCAGAATGTGTATGTACATTGGGCAGCCAAATATCCTGAGATGGTTGACATCTGGTTTCTCATTGGAGAACACTTCTTCTGGAGTCTTGTTTACTAGTACTCTATGAGGAGTACGGTTTTGTACATACACAGCTGTCCTTGCAGCTTCTTCCCATAGGTGCATCGGAAGATCCTGGTCATGAAGCATTGCTCGTGCTACTTCCATGATTGTTCTATTCTTCCTTTCTGCAACACCATTCTGTTGTGGATTGTATGGAGTGGTCTACTCCCTCTTAATTCTAGATTCTTTACATAAGTTCTTGAAATATTCTGATGTGAACTCTCCTCCATTATCTGATCAAAAAGTCTTTATTCTTTTCTCCGTGTGGTTTTCTATCAAGGCTTTGAATTCCTTGAATTTGCTGAATACTTCATCTTTGCTCTTCAAGACGTATATCCAAGTCTTGCGAGAGAAATCATCAATAAATGAAACATAGTATACATACCCACTTAGTGAATTGAATGACATAGGACCGCATACATCGGAGTGGATCATTTCCAATATTCCTTTGGCTTTGCTCTTGCTACTTGGAAATGCTTTCTTCACATTCTTTCCCTTCGCACATCCTTTGCAGATGCCTTCATGCGTTGACTGTATTTTTGGAAGTCCTTCAACTTCTTTGCTTGCAATGGGTAATGCCCTATAGTGCACATGTGCAAGCCTTCTATGCCAAAGTTCGCTTGGTTCCATGGAGTCATGGACCAAAGCTTGTTTAGGTTGGCCCTTCAATTGTACAAACCTCCCTCTTGCTCTCCAATCACAACTGCATCGTCTATAGTCTTTCCCTTTGGCCACATTAGGACTTGGCCATCAACAAATGCAACCCTCATACCTTTTGCATCCAATGCATATATGGAGAGAAGGTTCTTCTTTAGTCCTGGAACATATAGGACATCCTTCATCTTCAAAGACTTGCCAGAGTCTAGCTTGTAAGAAGCTTCTCCACTTCCTTTTATAGGATATTGGTAGTCATCCCCAAGTTTCACCTTGTGAGGTGACTCATGTTCAGACAGGTTCATGAAGGATTCTTTATATCCTGTCATATGCTTGGAATCCCCACTATCCCTGTCATATGCTTGGAAGCCCCACTATTTACAAGCCAATCATTGCTTCCATGTGTGACAAAGCCCGTGAGTGCTGATATCAGGACATACTCTTCGTCACTTGAAGATTCATCACTTTCTTCTCTGGCTCTCTTCCTTGGAGGTTCATCATCTTCTGCAATGTGTGCATGGTGCCTTTTCTTGTTGTTCTTCTTCTTGGTGGAGCCACTTCTGTTTCTGGGACAATCTATGGAATAGTGTCCCTTCTCGTCACGTGTATAGCATCTAATGTTGGATAGATCTTTCTTGAACTTCTTAGTGTGGTTCCTTTGATTATGGTGGTGGCTCTCCCTCTTGCTGTGGTGGTGCTCCTTCTTGTTTTTATTCCTTCTGGAGTGTGCTGTGAGAGCTTGATCGTCGTTTGCTCCCATTTTCTCTTCTCGAGCTACAAGTCGAGCTTCTTCTTGTGAGCATTCCTCCCACAGCCTATTGAATGTGATTAACTTCTTTCAAGCACAAATCCCTTGAATGAAGGAATCCCATGATCTAGGGAGACCATTCAAGGTGGTCATCACAATTTCTCCATTTTCTACATTTTCTCCCACAGCTTCAAGTTGCTCCTTGATTTGGGAAATCCTTGTAAAGTAGGACTGCATGGTCTCTGCAGTTTGTATCTTTACATTCTTCATCTAGTTTCGTAAGGTCATCTTCCGATTTATATTCTTCCCTTCAAATAGCTTGGTCAAGGAATCAAACGTCTCTTTAGGTGTCTTTAAGGAAGACACATGTGGGATGAGGAGATCCTTAATAGAATCGACAATGATTCTCTTGGCCTTGATCAAGTTCTTCTTGTATAAAACTCTAGCCTCATCTCCCTCTGGAACTGAAACTTCTTCGTTCACATATGTGTCCAATTCATTCTCTTCAAGGACTAGTGTAATCCTATACTTCCATGCTCAGAAGTTATCATCCCCTTCAAGCCTATCCTCAAGCTTGGTGTGGTGAGACATCTTTATTGAGTACTTCAAATGGAAATAGAAAAGCTTTTAGGTCTTACCACTTGATTTGCTGAAACTGGTTCTGAAGCTGGTTAGGGTTTGTTAGAGAAACTCTAAAATTTCAAACTTGGAATTTGAAACTTCTGTTTGGATAGAAAGATGCACTTGACTGAGGCGAGCAGAATGGTACACTTTGTTTCTGAAGATTCCAAAAATTGACCCCTAAAAATTGACTTGCTAAATTCTGATATGCAATTTCTGGCTTTTTCTGGTTTTTTGGTTTTTTTGGTCTAGTGTCAAACTAGGGTTTGACTTTTCGAGAGTTTTACCCAACCAAAAACTTCGATCTTGGTCTCTAAATTCCGATTTTGATGAGGCACACTTCCTTATGCTGATGGCACCCCAAAATTCCACTTATGTGAAAATCCCTAATTTCCGGCAGTAGTGACAGGCCACAAAATATAAATGCTCAGAATCACTTTCTGCTTCGACAGAAAGATGTGCCTTCCTAAGCCGAGTTAGCCTAGCCTCCTTTTCTTGATGATCTGTGGAGAAAAACCCAAAAATTAAGAAGCCCTAGCTTCTGCAGCTGCACAGTGTCTTCTTCTCAGGTTAGCTCTGATAACATGTTAGATTTTTAACTTTTAATTAATAGTTATCTAGGATCTTACTGAGAGAATAACAAGCACAACATAAACATAAGAGGCACAAAAATTTTCCTCGGGGAAACCATAAAGGAGAAAACCCCGCAACTTCCTTAGAGATAGAATGATCACCAAAACAATGTCATAAAAGTAAACCCCAATATAGAGATGGTCTTCAGTGGTTTGTCTCTTCTCCACTAGTGCGAATTTGTCCTCCTCTCTACTGCGAGAGGGAGCCACTTTGTCCACTGATGTTGTTGTTCGGAGGTGAAGCAACGAAGATAAGTTTCCAAACATTTATTGATAATTTCAGGATGACCATCTGTTTGTGGGTGATACCCCGAACTCATATTTAGTTTGGTGCCAGTGTGGCGAAATAGTTCTGTCCAGAAATGACTGGTGAAAGTTGCATCACGATCCGAGACAATGGAAGAAGGGATTCCATGAAGACGAAAGATCTGGTCTAGGAAACTTTGTGCGACTGAGGAGGTTGTATAGGGATGGCTGAGGGCAAAAAAATGACTATATTTGGAGAGGCGATCAACCACAACCAAAATCACTGTCTTTCCTCCAGATTTAGGGAGCCCTTCAATGAAATCCATAAAAATATCTGTCCAAATCCGTGTAGGGATGGGCAAGGGTTTGAGCAATCGCGAAAGAAGTGTCGTTTCACCCTTGTTGAGCTGACAAGTATCACATTCAACCACCATTTGTTGAATTGTCATTTTCATTCTTTGCCAAAAGAAGTTACGTTGTGCCTGCTCATATGTTTTGCGGAACCTAGAGTGCCTTGTCGATGGAGAAGCATGGAGTTCATAGAAGACAGTCTGTTGAAGATTTGTGCTCTAGGGAAGCACCAAATGACCCTTGTATCTTAGGGAAGCACCATCCCAAGAGTAATGCAGTACAGTCGAAGGGTTGTTGGCCAACCGTTGGATGATTTGAGATAATGAGGAGTCATTGACATAGCCCCGTTGAACAGATTGCAACCAATTTGGAACAGGCATAGAAATAGCTGAAAGAGAGACTTGGTCATCAAATGTGCGAGAAAGAGCATCCGCCACCAGATTGTCCTTACCCTTCTTGTAAGTGATCTCATAGTCATAACCCATGAGTTTGCTAATCCATTTCCATTGTGCTGAGGAGGAGACCTGTTGTTCCAGGAAATATTTCAGACTCTGGTGATTAGTCTTGATGCATAAATAATTCCCTAATAGGTATGGCCGCCACTTGTGGACTGCATGCAAAATAGCCATCATTTCCTTTTTAGATGTAGAGGCGGCTAAATTCTTACTAGAAAGGGCTCTTGAAGGTGGCAATCCCGCTTGTTCAGCAAAGACACCTGCATATCTATCCAAAATTTGTTGTAGATCCAAAGGAATAGTGGAGACCGTTGATGGGTGCATCTGAATAGAATGGAGTTGAGCGATGGCACCATGTGCATTCTTCTTAAGGATCTTTTCCATGTGATGTGAACTGATGATGCAGAGAGACCCTAGTTGTAATCTCGTCAATGTCTGTTTTTGCCTAAGTTGCACTGAAACGGATACGGGGAAGAACCAGATATGGCAAATTTTCAAAAAGTTTGGATACGATACGGCAAGATACGACAGTGAAACAATATATATATATATATATATATATATATATATATATATATATATATATATACACCTAAGTTGCAGGAAACGGGCTATCCCCCCACGTCCCCTGTCCGTTTCCGTACGGAAACGACGAAACACGTACGAAACGGGTCTGAAACTCGTTTCAAAAAAATGGAAACCCGTTTCAAAATTGGAAACCCGTTTCAGAAAATCGGAAACCCGTTTCAAAATCATTTTTCAAAATTTGCTAAGTTTCCATCTCTGTTAAGGGAAAATTTTAAATTTTTAATGAATTTTTCAGATGAGTTTTTCTGAAAACTCTGCCGATTAATTTTATTCGGGTCAATCTCTTTATTGGGAATCGGTTTATTTCAAAAGTAACCTGATGCTCTGCTCACAGGGTATTGGTAGCTAAAACCAGATGTTGCTCTGCAACTATAAAATAAAAATAATACAAACCGAATGAAAATACAATTTAATGAGATTACATAACAGCTTGTGTGCATTACTGCGTGTTTTAATTGGTCAATTGTGCAAACATGACAAAACAACCCTATCCTTGGATTAGACCCAAGAAATAAGCTACAATTATCTCGAAGGTGCAAAGGCACACCTTACCCTCTATCAATAAGCACCCTATGCATTAATTAATTTTTGCTGTTGGAGGATATTGACTGGTTGATATTGTTGCTGCTGCAGGGATATCGACCTTGGATCAGATGTACAACAATATTAATTAATGCAGTGTTGTTTGGTTAATGTTAAAATATATTTTATATTTTGATCATGATGGTAAAGAAAAGAAGTATGTAAGTATGAAAGAATACCATAGTTGATTGGATTTAGTTTTATTGAAAATGATAAAGTGTTATTTTTTCTATTCAAATTTTATTTCGATGATATAAGATATGTTGAAATTATAATGAGTATATTGATATATTTATCTTAAAATAAAATTAAATAAATACTTAAAATTTGTATATATGAAATAGTTAATTTTTAAAGATGAAAGTATATAGACATTTTTAAAAAAGAAAACTCATCCATTCTAGAGAGGTTCATTGTTGTCTTGAAATAAAATTAAAAAAACAAATACTTAAAATTCATATATATATGAAATAGTTAATTTTAAAGATGAAAGTATATAGGCATTTTTAAAAAAGAAAAGAAAACTCATCCATTCTACATAGGCTAGTACAATATAATATATATATATCGCGTTTCCCCGTTTCCTAAATTTTGGGGGGTCACGTTTCCTACGCGTCCCCGTTTCGGAAACTCGTTCCCGTTTCCCCGTTTCGTGTAACTTAGATATATACCATGAGACAAATTAAAAATTCAAATTTACAATTTACCATTCATCATTTAAATTTAATAGGTATAGATAAATATGTATTGAATTTACAATTATTAAATTTATTATCTAGATATTATAGACTATTATGTATTAAATTTACAATTTATTTATTATTTAAATATAAAATTAAAATCTAATTAAATATTTATCATTTAAAATCTCTATTCTTTTACTTTTGAAAAAATACTACTTATGTATAGATTTATTTATAATTCTCCTATGTAGTCATGGCTACGAAACGACTACCATAAAGAAAATGCATGTTGGATACATATAATTTTTAAAATAATCAATTTAAATGGAAAATGGCTTAAAGATATTTCGATGAATGAGAAAGACATTGTTTTTTTATTTAATATCATTATGCTTAGTGGGATTGACTTGTTCGGTGGGATTGACTTTTAAGTGGCCGACCAGCATAAGAATCAATTGCTCTCTCCATTTTTAATATTTATACGGAAGCGTTGCTATCTCCATTCATGGCTACGAATCGACCGCTGCAAATGGACACCATGACCACAACCACGACTTCCACGAGTGCTTCACTGTTGTGCGATTGATGGCTTGCAACAGGCGTTTAGATTTATAAGAAAATAATAGGCACTTGGATTTAGATTTAGGGTTTTTGAAATAAATAATAAAATCACCGAGCCCGATCTGTATCAAAAACGGCTGATCTGTATCCCAAAACCGTTGATCCGTACCCAAAAAACCACTGATGCGTTTCGCTTTCAGCTGATCCGTATTAAAATTTTCGGATCCGTATCAAGGCCGCATCCCATAAACTTCTGTATCAGAAGCAACGAATGGCGTTTTAGCAGGGTTAGAGGGCCGTTTCCGGTAACTTAGGTTTTTTCCCATTGACTGAAAACTGCATCCAAAGTTTAGCAAAATCCCGTAAGATGGGGCCAAGTGTGCATAACCATTGAGTGCCCAAAACAACATCACATCTGCCTAAGGCCAAGGCAAACATTTCAGAGTGCAGGTTATAATCTTCTATAGAGATACGCACATTGCGACACTTCCCCTTGCAAGGTAATGTGCCCTCATTGGCAATCATGACTTCAAAGTTGGAGCAAGGATGGACAAAACAATCAGCCTGTTTGGCGATCTGAGGGTCAATGAAGTTATGAGTGCTACCAGAATCAATGAGTATTGTAAGAGGGAGCT
This sequence comes from Larix kaempferi, assembly GCA_027924585.1. Taxonomy (NCBI): domain Eukaryota; kingdom Viridiplantae; phylum Streptophyta; class Pinopsida; order Pinales; family Pinaceae; genus Larix; species Larix kaempferi. The sequence goes on along the minus strand of BSBM01000430.1, from coordinate 1,611,558 downwards.
TCCTGAAGTAACCCCTGACTCGCATTGTTTGTGGGGTGGTGACTCCGGCTAAAGCATGGAGAGATATCTCTGGGTGGTCGTCTTGAGATGGAGGATCAACAGGCGGCTGCTAAATGTCGACTTGATCATTTATTGTATCTAGAGCTTCTTCACCAAGTTCAGAGGCAGACAGAGAATCCACATCCAAGAGATAGAGCTTTTGCTCAACACATCAATGTCCTCGAGTGAATTTTTCATCACAATTATAACAAAGCCCTTTTTCTCTATGTGCCTGCAGCTCTGCTTCAGACAAATGCTTGATAGGAGTTGGTCGAGGAATTGGCGTGATGGGAGGTCATTGGGAAACCATATTTCTGAATGGAACAAAAGTGGATTTGAAGCGCTGTTGGGCTGTGATCTTGTCCTCCGCCAACTTAGCCAATCCTAGGACTTCCATCATTTTGTTGGGACATGTTACCAACTGAGTTGCACTATAGTTGGACTTCAGTGAGCCGCTAGTATTGCACATTTACTTGTGCCTTTTTCAAAGTTCAGAAGTTCCAAGTTTGGCCTTTTCAGGGCCCTTTTTTCAGTTTTTGTAGTACATGACTATGCCCCACGGGGTTTGTAATAAGCGTACTAGTATGGTGGTCTTTGAGTGACTCGGTTCCCTAGGACTTGACAACCAAAGAAGGTATTCCAAGGAGTTTTTTCCCTTGTCAATTATGCTTTGCCTTTAGCCGAGTATAATCGGTGAGGTTTTCTCCTGCTCCTCCAAAGCTGGAATGCCCAAAGTGGTGGTTAGGCCTTAGGGGATTATTAGAGCCCATTTTGCAACATGGAAAAACATGCTAGACACTAGAATTTTATCGTTTTGTCATGTACTAGGTTCCCCTGAAGTTTCAGTCGATTTCGACAAATTTTTTTTTTTCGCATTTTTAAGCCATTTTTTTAATGGTTTAATTAAAAAATTTCAAAAGGTGATAAAAGTGGTATCCAAAGTCAGAATTTGGCATAGGGATGCTCGTTTTCAAGCTCAGAGCACCCTCTTTACCCGGTACCCAGTTTTCCTACATTTCGGGCGACCGAAAACCCCCGTGGAGCAGTTTTTCCTTTTAGAGCTATGAAGTGACACTTTAATGCAAAAGATGCATCAAAATGCACATGGCCAAATATTTAAAATATTTTAAAAATGGAAAAGATCACATGCCAATTGAGTTGGCACTAAGTCAACTAAGGTGAGCGACTTTAGTAAGAAGGCAAAGCATGTATTAAAGTGGAAAAATGTTAAAGTTTCTAAGCATTAACCAAAAACGTACGGCCTCATTCCTCACGTGGGCCATGCATCCAAGCGTGAGCCATTTAACATGGCAAGTTATATCATAAGGTTGGCCGAATTAAATATTGTATGGTTAAGAATTTGTTATGGTGGGCTAATTTAAAAGGTTGGAGCAATTGCATTTAAAAGAAAACCGTACGGCCACCCTCACGTGGGCCCTCATTCATCCAAGCGTGAGCCAATTGACATGGCATGTTATGGAGTTGGTCAATTTAAAGATTGAAGTTTGAAGCGTTTATTATTTTTCATGTGATATGGTAAGTCAAAGGTTAAATGATTTAGCATACGAGCTAGCTACATCACTCGCTCTCATCCCTCACTCGTGGGCCATTCTTCATCTCCATGGCAACCATTTGACATGTTTATTGTAAGGCATGAGGTGGCATACCAACATGGATAAGTTTCCAATATGAAAGCTACCAATCCACTCACCTTTCCAGCCATTCATAGAAACATCCAATTCGCTCTCATCTTCCTCACACCTGAGCTTTTCGACAAGTGGGCAGCTTTCAGCAGTTTCCTGTTTGAGTTGTTTTTGTCCAAATGGAGTGGTGCAGCTTCATTGGTAGTGAGCTTTGCTTGAGCTACAATCTAGCTCCTTAGGGTTTTGCGCCCTAGTTTGCTCATGGTTTGCTATAAATTGAGGAGCTTGGCTCCATTGTAAGGGATCTGAAGGTGGAACCTCTGCTCTTGTGTTTGTAATATTTTTCTGAGTTCTTAAGTTAATAAAGAGAAGGCTTTGGAGGCTACATTGTGAGTTCATGTCACGTGTGGATGCTTGATGCTTCAAAACCCATGGAGGTAACTTGTATCTTTTGCACAAGCACTATTGTTTATTGTTAGGATTGCACTGACCTTGGAAGGAAATCTATATTTCAGTAAGGTTAACAAATGTGATTTAATTCTGTTTGTTATTTGATGATAGTGTAAAATGCTTTGAATGTTAAGCATCTCTTGTTTGATGCTTCTATTCGCAAGTCTTTTATATTGTTAATATCGGTGCCATTTGATCCTCTTGTGCAAGTGCTTGTGTGAAGTCTTTTGTTGCAGGTTACCGGAGCTTAAGGAGGAGGCATGCATGTTAGCTTTGCCACTTCCCAAGCTACTTCAACGGAAGCGTAGTCTCTCTTGTTCCCACTTTTATGTAGGCTCCATTCGCTCAACTCTTTCCAGCTTACAACTCGGGTTCTCTCACCTTTAGTTCAACTTCTTCCATTCTATCTTGGTTACTAGTTCCATAACTCTCTAGATCTCAAGTGTTGAAAGTTTCTTAAGGAAGTAGATCTAGATTTATTATTCTAATGTTAGTATGCTACAAAGTTTAAATCTTATTACTTGCATTAGTAATCAAATCTCTTATTTTCTAGCATTTGAAAGGTTAAATTTTTTAGCTAGATTAGAGAAGAGAAGTGTCCTTTAAAGCATTTTAAAAGATAAATCTAGCAGTTTAGTGCTTATAGTTTTGGTTTGCTATCTCTAGAGAGGGCAGCCAAAAGATCCTAGCGAGATAAGCTTTCTAGCTTGTCTTACTAGTTGAGTTTTTTGGCATCTTTTGCTTGTCTTTTTACTGAGATTTTTTTTTTAAGATAATTTTAGGCTTTTCTCTCAAGGTTTTTCTAAGTGTTTCTTGGTCTTTCTTGACAAAAGGAGCTTGCTGGTTTTTTGGTTCTTCATATCAGAAAGTAATTTCAAAATCATTTTAAAGACTCCTAAGTTGTCCAAAATACCCTTTTTTACATGCTAGTTTAGCTCATTTTAATTTTTTGCAATTTCTAGCATTATCAGAACACTCGTAAAGTGTTCTGATTGTCTTTTTAATTAACATTTTTGCTTGCTGGTTTGATTTATTTGCCCAACAGGTTGGAGCTAGAAAACTCACAAGACAAACATTCGAAGGCTTCTTGAACCACCCAGAGAGAACCGATTTCAAGCACCATCGTTATTTCTCTCAAACATTGTAAACTGACTTGTTCCCTAGTGATAAAGGGCAAGCAATATTTCTCTTAAGTTTCCAAGTTGTAATCAAAAAATAAAAAGAGCACAGCAGGCAATTCCAGCGCCTGAACCCAATCCTCCCAGGGGGGATTCGCACCTTTTTTTATTTTTTCGTTTTAGATTAGTTTTCATTCGAGCAGTAGTAATTAAATAACTCACTCAAGCACACAACGTCCTCCGAGGACTCGTTTATCATTTTATATGCTTTTGTGTTTATTTTAAATTATTATTATGTTCCTAAAATTTAATCCTAAAATTAACCCCCTTGCTTTATGCTTGGGGTTTAGTGTAGAATAATCATCCACTCACACGTCTTAAGAAAACGAACAATGCCCCAAACCCGGAGTATGCTCTTGACTACTGCAGCTTAGTCGGAACAGTTTGCTCAATCAGAGACGCGTGCAAGGTAATTAGTGTTAATAGGACAATCCATCAGAATCCAATCCTAAGAACTCGAGAGGTTGCATGGACTAAATCCACAGAGTCAGCAGGTTCTTAAGCGGGTTCATCCTCGCCTGGTTGGACACTTGGTAAGGTTGCTAGAGCACTCAGTTCGAAGTTTAGTTTTCTTTTGGGCCAAACCAAGAATTAACCCACTCCTTAACTATTCATTTAATAATCATAAAAATTACCAACCGAGCCACTGCAATACTTTCACTGAGACTACACAAGCAACCCTACACAACAACAATTGCAAGTATTTTTACATTCTCGGCACTGGTATTTAATTTTCTATGTTTAAGTTTCAATCACAAATGTCTTGAATGCTTATCTATCTTGTGTTGGGTTAATCAATTGATTTAATTTGCAAGCAGTGGTTAGTTGTTAATTTTTCATCTCATCATCTTTTTAAACTCCTAGAATAGACTTTTATCTTTTGTTGTAGATTAAAAGCCTTAGTTTAATTTTTATAGGGACCACCCCCCTTGGCTTCGCTAGGAGTAAGCATAGACGGAGGAGTAGAGTAATCAGGTGACAGCACTTGACTCTCACTTGCCCCCAAGGACACACCGAGCGGCTTGAAGGTTTCCTGCCGCGTCCCCTCCAGGTGTGTATTAGGAAGCAACAGGACATAACATTTTAACCTCTGATTGGATTGCATCCTTGAGACCATTGATAAAACAACTCCTGTAGAATTGATCAGACAATCCTTTTGTGTGATTGGCCAGTTTCTCAAATTTTGTCTAATACTCTCTTACAGTTCCAATTTGGCGAAGTTTAGTGAGTGCTTTTGTGAAGTCATCAAAAGCATTAGGACCAAATCGCTGCAAAAGGAGTTGGCAAAAATCTGTCCATTTTGGCTCTTCATAAACCTTGATTTACCAACGGTACCATTGAAGGGCTTCATGTTCCAAATGAAAGGATGCAAGTGGAACTTTGTTGACATCAAAAGTATTATGTAGATTGAAATATTGTTCTGCCCGGTATATCCATCCAGTCGGATTATTACCACTGAAGCGAGGAAAATCAAGCTTCGGCCTATGAAAACTGCTGGAAGAAGATAACCTAGTGTCTGCAGAAGATTCTGGCTGTCGTTTATTGTTCATGGTTGAATGCTGAAGATGGGGGTTGAAATTTTTTGCATCCAAATCATGGAGTTTGGTTTTGAGGGTTGCAAGTTCTTCCTCCATGATTTTTGCTCCTGTGTGGGTGACAAGCATAACTAGGAGCTTTTGTTTGTTTGTTTGTGAATGGGTAGAAAAACAAAAACTTTTTTAGTAAAAGAAAATTAATTGGGAAAAACTGTGATGGGTAATTGGGGTTTGACTAGGTTTTGGACACTTTCTGATGGACAGAGAAGCAGAAAATGGGGATTTCAGAAGCGGGGTGAAAGAATGAGAAAATTTGTCAAAGAGGGACAAAGAAGCAGAAATAAGAAATGAATACTGTGGCAAAATTTGAAGGCGATTGGGTGAAAATTGAAGAAAATATGGCAAACCCTCAAAATAGACAAATGTGAGATTTCTGGCTTCGGGAATCTGAATTTGGGATATGGTCCTTAGGAATGAAATATGCAGAATGGGATTGCAGGGGTGCGAGTGAATTTTCAAGGGAAACAAAGTTAAAGCAAAGAAGATATGGCGAAAAAGAGACTTTTATACTCTTTTGTTTCAGAATGGATCTACAACGGCGCGGAATAGATCTGCAACAACTCGAATGGATCTGCAACGACTCAGAATTCATCTGCAACAGTTCTTGACAGATGTAATCTGCTATTTATCAGCTGACAATAGATATGGACAAAGACATATATCCAAACGGCTTGCATATTGGGGCAGTACCCCCCACTCCACGACTCAGGTAAAACTGATAACCGCTTTGCCACAAACGACAGCTCTTGGTTTACCTCACGTGTGGGAACTAGTCAATCAGGTGGGGGTCGTTGCCCTTTTCGCTGGCAAGTCCTCTCAATGGGCCAGCAACTTCGGGGTTTATGTGGTACTCCTCACAATGAGGTTTAAGGCTATGCCCAAGTACTTCCCGCAGTTAACCAAATAGGGATTATACTCGGATCCGAACCTGCAATTGAAAGGAACAATACAGATGTGAATTTTTTTTTGGCAGAAATTCCACCCAACGAGTCCAAGAAGGTGCTTTGATACCAGATGTGAGGAACCTCCAACAATTAATTAATGAAAATGCACGATATATCATAAATTATAGAACAAAGAAGAGATTTATTGATCGCGGGCCACTTCGAAGGGGCAACCTCCTTTGAGCAAGCTCAATACAAAATAACTCGTGGTAGGATTGCATTGTTTATTCAACTTTCTAGTATAGATCTTAGATTTCATTTTTGTTTTACATCTTGGATCTTAGATTAGTTTAGTTTTAAAATTTTATTTTGATTTGATTAACAATGACGGGTGCTTAAGCAGTTAACCAAATAGGGATTATACTCGGATCCGAACCTGCAATTGAAAGGAACAATACAGATGTGAATTTTTTTTTGGCAGAAATTCCACCCAACGAGTCCAAGAAGGTGCTTTGATACCAGATGTGAGGAACGTCCAACAATTAATTAATGAAAATGCACGATATATCATAAATTATAGAACAAAGAAGAGATTTATTGATCGCGGGCCACTTCGAAGGGGCAACCTCCTTTGAGCAAGCTCAATACAAAATAACTCGTGGTAGGATTGCATTGTTTATTCAACTTTCTAGTATAGATCTTAGATTTCATTTTTGTTTTACATCTTGGATCTTAGATTAGTTTAGTTTTAAAATTTTATTTTGATTTGATTAACAATGACGGGTGCTTAAGCTTTGTTGTGTAGGTGCCTAAAGGAAAGATCCATAACAAACAAGGCAAAAAAGAATTGAAGAAGTGCAAAAAGCTAAGGAGAAGACAAAACCAAAGATTTATAGAACCAATCTCCTTTTTTGTATAAGCCATAAAGGGCCATTCAAATCTTGATTCTTAGTTGTTTATTTCCTTGAAAAGACCTTTTGAGGGTTTAATTCCCAAAGGAAAATTGTAACCCAAGTAATAAAAAGGCTAGGTGGGATAGTGCCTCCCACACTTAGTTTCTTCTTCCCCATTTGGGGAAGTTTGTTCATGCATGCTTAGATTAGTTTTATTTTCAGTTCTTAGATTGAAATCGGTTTCCTGTACTTAGAATAATTTCTCTTCCAAGCCTTGACTAGAGTAAGCTAACTTTGGGATTGTATCCCAAAGGCCACATAACTTTGTGGTAGCTTCTCGTTCCCCCATCAGCTTCTTGTGGACATCCAGCTAGCTGGAAGGTTTCCAAGACTGGTGGTTTCTAGAGGTTGACCTTGTTCGGAGGTTGATCCCACCTTTAGAGTAGAACTGCTTGGTAGAATACTAGATATTTGATTTATTTTATTTCAGTTTGCAAGTAGCATGTTAGTTGTCTTTATATTTCTTTGAGCTATCACTTGTTTGAATTATGCAAGGCTCCATAATTATTTTCACTGTTATTTCATTTTCTTGCAATAAAACGAACAAAGTCTCTTGAACTTGGCCAAATCCAAGTCAAGAGCACTCTCTATCGGAGAGCATTGTTAGACTTGCATCTTTCTCTGCATTAGGCATTTTAATTTAGCAAGTCTCTTGAACTATGGTCATAAGACCAAGTCAAGAGCGCTCTCTGTCGGAGAGTTGAACAAGTGCTCTAATAAATAAAACTTTCCAACCCATACTTCCCTTTTAATTAATTTATCTTGGTCTTTTGTCCTACACCCGTATGCTCTGCCAACCGGAAACGGTTGGGCTAGTACTCAGAAAGGTGGAAGACTTGTTAAATTCATAAGTGATAACATTAATTAAAACTTTACCCAAAACCCCAACCAAGACAAAATCACTGAGTACTTCCTGAAACAAGGGGTGCCGGGAATCCACTGTCAGACTCAAGGGCGGTCAAGTCGTAAGCACACTTGTTCTCTGAATTTGGGTGCTCCTGACCTATCATCTAAAAGGTTGCCAGTGTTTTTCTCGGTTAAGGTTCCACTTCTTGAATATCCTTGGTTTTAGCCTAATAATCAAGACCACTAAAACTTTGAAATTTACCAAGATAATTTGCACAAAGATCTCACGAACAGTTACTATCAAGACTTACTTTTCAGCATCCCCCAGCACTACAATTTAATTTTTATCTGTGGATGCTTCTTAATTATCTTAAGTCTTTATATACTGTTTCGCAACGTGGATTGCATCTTATCTTGTGTTTTATTTAAAAGTAAATCGTGTGTCTTTCATCACTAAAAACTCCTAAACAACACCCATCCGCATCACCATACATTTTTTAAACACTTAAAACATTGAGCCATAGACAACTCTTTGTAGGGACTACACCCCTTGGCTTCGTTAGGAGTTTGCCTAAACGGAGGAGCTGGGATTCAGGTGACAGTACCTGGCTCATTGCTTGCCCCCAAGGCCACACCTCTCTCACTTGTAGTGAAGAGACAGCTTTCGAAAGATTTCCGCTGCTGGTGTGCAATCTGGCGGACAACACGTCCAACAACAATATACTAACAAAGTAAAGGGAAGGGTTGACACGGGTTCCTAACACAACATCTCACCCATACTGGGTTGTAGAGCACTTGGCTACTCTCATTGCAACGAAGCAATATGAGATGACAATATTTAGTAATAGTTAACAAATCTTTTATGAGTTCCAAATCTTTATTGATAATTTTAATTTTCCCTTTTGTAAATTTCATTGTTAACTGCCTTCTGTATATTTGTAATATGATATGGATGTCTCACAGTCTCTGTAAATTTTATTAGCTCAAAAGACAGGTATGCAATCAATTTCAAATGTTTATAATGATCGTTTGTATTTGTGGTTTATTGCAGTCTCTTTCCAACTTTATGATCTCAAGCAACAAGGATTTATTGAGCGACAAGAGGTATTTGAAAGACTTTTGAAATGGACCATTTTACTCAAAATTGGGTTTCTTAACATCATAGGTCATTGTTCTAGGTTCATGCACCCATGGAAATTAAATGTTCTAACAATTTTCTTTCTAAAGTTGGACTAGTGTATGTTTTAAGCTTGAGGAAGACGAGGAAAATAGTAGAAGCAGTGTTAATATGGAACAAAATCCCAGTGGTTGTACAGCATAGGGATATGCGAAGATAGTGAAATTCCAACTTAGGGATATGCCAACATAAGGAAATCCCAACATAGGGATATGGGATAGACTAGTCTTTTAATGGAACACCGAATTTGTTAACAGTATAGCAGAATGTTCTCAGATGTCCTAACAAAACAGGTATAAAAGTCATTTTGTATTATAGTGTTTTGCTTGTTTGATAACAATAATAAGCAAGTATTCATAGATACGTATTATGTGATTTCAATGCCTTTGTTGATAATGACCTAGGCTACATTCTTGGATATGGACTTTGTTGATAATCACCTAAGCTACGTTACACTGTCCGCCCATCCTGGCTGCTGGATCCGCCAGGATCTGGCTCTGAAATAGACTCTGATCTGGAGAAACAGATCCTAAGCAGAAAATTGTCCCCTGAGATGGATCCCGAACTTTGCTGAGCCCAATTTCAAGCATAACAACTTTTTTATTGGAAGATTGCTCCACTACATGTTGAGACCCTAAACGCCTAAAACACATTCAGTAAGATCCCTTGCCCCCATTAGCAAACACACAAAATAATTAATCTACTAGACATTGGATAGAAGTGGAACTAATAATCAATCTACAACAACATTGAACAGTGTTATCATGCATTGGCAGATTCACCCAATAATTTTAGGCAAACGAACCCTAGTCATGATTGGAAGCCTCTCTGTTTGGACTGCCACTTTTTTAGTCTCAGGGGTTTCCCTAGGGTGTGTATGCTTCCATCAAAACAATAAATCTGCAAAAAACTCCAAGATGATTAGCACACAAAGACTAACTCTTGAGCTGTCCCTAAACAGTCAAGAGTGAGGATAAACTCTAAGTGGAAGTGACAGTGGTTGAGATCAGATCCTTAAGACAGTTATAACAGCAAATTCAATGGAAAAAGGTGAGGTGAATGTGTGCCTTAGGTGAAAATAAATCAAAATAAGTCCAGTTTAACTAGCCACAACACTGCAGTACAATTCAACCACAAGTAACCAATAGATTCAAGGAGCTAGAACAGAGCACGAAAGCACATGTTATCCAAGAGATTGATTACATCATTGTGAGTGACAGGCTGCCACAGATCTCCTTGCACACTACGATGATAATGGTGAGGTCTGGATGGTGAAAGAGTGAAAAGTGCTCTGCTGCTAACAAGTACCAACTGCTATGAGATGAATACTGTCCAACCTTTCATTTGTTCCTCAACTCAGAATATATAAAAAACTTATTCCTCAAGTGTAATTTTCCCTAATGCCCTGTGGGGAAGGAGAGAAAAATACCAAATCAAGAAACCTTGCACATATGTAATGTTTAGCCTTTTCACTTTTTAGATAACTATCTTTCCTGTTTGAATGAGCTTTTCCATAACCCAAAAAAACCTCCTGCTTCTGGCCCAGGTCGACCTTCCAGCAATTATTAGCATGAAATCGATTGAGTAATAAAGTTACCTCTAGCTGGACATGTCTCTGGCTGTTACCTCAAATAAAATAAGGAAATTACTAGGATTAATTCCTATGTCAGCGACTCAGCTATCTGTTTAATACAGAATTGTTTTTCCTGAGGGCCAAGTTGCTGTTTAATGTCTTACTCCACCTCTATTATGTACATTACTTCTGCTGTTTACTGTTCTCCTTCACAGGAAAACCTCGAAATGTTCAATTCCTGTACTGCTATCGTTGTTTATTCCATGAATAAATTCAGGATTTTACTGTCTTCCATCTGTAATACTGATATAGACAACTGAAACCCCCTTCCTGTATTGGCTGTTTACGTGTGACTGCTGATGATTCAGCACTTAACTCTACTCTCACTCCAGTCATGTGCTGTTTTGGTTATAATTATCATGGAAATCAAACACATAAAGAGACCAAGTAATAGCTTGAAAGAGCTATCATAATATATTGCATGATAATGAGAAAGTGAAAGCTTTCTTATAAAGGTTTACAATGAGGTCAAGTCAATCCACTTTATAAATGTGGGATAGACTGATAGCAGCAATAAAACAACTTAAGCATAAAAACCTAAAATAAACTAAGGTCATAAGTGACTTTATTAAAGTTTAAGTCTAATATCTAATTGACCATTACATAAAGTACATCCTCTCTTAATGGTCAATCTACTGACTACACCAAGTTTCTTTTGAAATTTTACATGTTTTTCTGGACCCAATGTTTTTCTGGACCCAAGGTGAAAATGTCTGCAGTTTGGTCCTTTGTGGGATAGTACTACAACTCAACAGTGCTATCTTCTACAAGTTGGTTGAAGTGGCAATGTATCTCAACGTGCTTGGTGTGCTCGTGGAAGACTGGATTCTTGGCTAGGTTTAGCACCCCTTGATTGTCGCAGAGTAGGGGTGTTGGCTCTGTTTGTTGCATCTTCATATCTGAAAGCATCCTCTCGAGCCAAACTGCCTCACATGCTCCTTTCACTGCTCCCGAGAATGTGCTACTGCGTGCTGCTTCCTGCCAGTCCATGTGACTGCACTTGTGGCAAGGCAAATACAATGCAGAGGTTAATTTTCTATCATCCACGCAACTTGCCCAATCTGAATCTATATATCCACACAACCTAGGATCTTTGCTTGACTTCTCCACTGTCGACTAGTCAAAATAATCCATGGTCCTCCACACCATGCGCAATGGTAATGGTATGCTGGTTCTCTTTGTTAACTATATAGCTTTTGTGATTGCTAAATTTGATAGAAAGATGGGGACAATGCCTCGTAATCTGACTAACAAAGTGCAAGTTGAGTTCCATTCCCGACACATAATGCACATTGAGGAAAACACGTATGCTTCCTCCAAATGAAATCTGAACATTTCTTTTCCCTACGACCGTGTACTCTTTACCACCATCGAAGATCACTGAGACTTTGGAGACATTGGAAGTGTACTCCGTGAACGAGTCTTGCCTGTTGGTGAAATGGCAAGATGCACCTGAGTTAATGTACCAAGCATATGCACTGGGGTTAGCTGCTTGTTTCTTAGCCATGAAGGCATAGAAGGCTAACTCCTTCCCTTTTATGTGTTTTATGACATGATCCTTCTGTTGAGTCCCTCCCTAGTTGGCTTTCTCATCAGATGACCTCTTATTGCAAAACTTCTTCATATGGCCAGTCTTGCCATAGTAGTGACAAGTGATGCTCTAACAGTGTCGTTAAAAGTTTCATAATGAAAAACGACTGGGTGACTAGACTGAGTGATCATTCCGCCCAAGGCATAGTCCGATGTGTCTGTCTCAATCTCAAAGGGCTGATGCAAATTTGGTAACACAAGTACTGGTGTAGGACAAAGTTTGTGTTTGAGCTGCTCGAACGCTGCTTGTTGTGTCGATGTCCATTTGAAGACAGTTTTCCCATTTCCCTTGGTCAATTGATTCAAAGGCCAGGCTATGTGACTGAAGCCGAGTATGAATCGTCGATAAAAATTCGCCAAACCAAGAAAACTTCTTAGTTCATGAATGCTTTGAGGAATGGGCCAATCTTTAAGGATTTTCACTTTGTTTGGATCGACGTGAATGTCTGCAGAGTCAATTAGATAACCCAAATATTTGATATTGTTCATCACAAAGGAACATTTGTCCATTTTCAGTGTTATTTATATTTTATTTGCACAAATCTTTAATGACAGACTCATTCAATAGACATGGCCTAACTACTAGCAAAGGGTGAAGGCTAAGAAGGCTAGGAAAAAGGGATGACTTGACCAACTTTTCCAAATGACACTTTGGACGGGGAAAGGGGGAGCTACACTCTGTGCTGGACAAACAACAAAGGGAAGGGCAGTGCCTCACAAATGGTTGAGTTGTTTAGAGAGTGTTTATTCAACTTAGGCATCATGTCTACATCAAGTTTGATCTAGGTTCATTAGGATCATTCATTTCATTTCCATGGCCTTTTTGGCCTATACGACCCCTTTGGGATTTCACCTGCGCTAAAAAACACAACTAATTGCAGCTTGCATCCGGGGCATATTTTCATTTACAAGGTCAGCAATATTTAGATATAGCATTTATTTAACCATTTCTTTTGGGACATTTTCTTATACCCTGTTGTCCGTCGAGATGCACGCCAGCAGCATAAATCTTTCGAAAGTTGTTCCCTCACTACAAGTGGGGAAAGTGTGGCCTTGGGGGCAAGCAATGAGCTAGGTACAGTCACCTGAATCCTAGCTCCTCCGTTTAGGCTAACTCCTAACGAAGCCAAGGGGGGTAGTCCCTACAAAGACTTTTCTATGGCTCTTATGTTTTAAATGTTTTTGTGTTGAGTGATGCAGATGGGTGTTGTTTAGGAGTTTTAAATGATGAAAGATCACAATTTTATAATTGAAACAAACACAAGATAAATGAGCTATCCACGTTGCAATACAAGATATGAGATCAACAGTATAAAGAAGACTTGCAGTATAAGATTTCAAAGGACAAATGGCCCTGATTAATTTAAAGCATGTAAGTGAACATAGACCAGTGCCAAATGGAGTCAAAAATTGAAATGCTTGGGGATGCTGAAAATACAAGTCTTGAAATAATTGTTTGTGAGAACGTTTTGTAAATTATCTTGGTTTATTTAAAGTTTTAATGATCTTGATTATTAGGCTAGCAAAAGGAAGGCATGCGTAAAACCAGAAAGGTATACTTTCAGTGGCTTCTCCTCTGGTGGTATGACGGACTGTCCAGTTATCAACAATAGGTGTCCAATGACTTAACCACCCTCGAAGTCTAAGACAACGGTGAATTTCGGCCCCACCAGGTTTAGGAACTTTGCCCACTACCTGAGGATTTCTCGAAAAATCAACGCCGGTTCGTTGGTTGTGGGGTAATGATTTTATTAAGTTATCACTTTTGAGATTAACAGATCCAACACCGTTCTGAGTACGAGCCCAACTCCTTAGGGTCGGCAGAGCATACTAAGTGAAGGATAGCAACAAAGATAAATTTTATTGGGGGATGTGAGTTGGAAGTATTTTAAAATTATTAAGAGCACACCGTTCAACCCTCCGATAGAGAGCACTCTTGACTTTGTCTTAAGACAGAAGTCCAAGAGACTTTAACTACACTATATGCTTGATGCAAGGATATGCAGTGGGCATGCTCTCCGATAGAGAGTGCTCTTGACTTGTGTTATCGCAAGTTCAAGAGACTTTGTTTCTTTGTTAAAATAGAAGCAGATTGTGAACAAGAACACAAGTGATAGCTCAACAATGATATAAGAAATGACTAAATTAACAATTAGTTTCTAAGTTGCAAAATGGAAGCTAACTAACGATTAGTGTTCTAAAGCAAAAAGAAGCTAATCTAGCAAATTATTCCTAAGTACATAAAAATAAAAACTACTCTAAAATACCAAAGCAAATCACATCAAGAGACCACAAACCTCCCCAAGTGGGGGAAGTTGGAAGTGGGGGCTTAAAAACCCCACTCAAGTTTTTATTGGAAAATTACAAGTGCCTTTGGGATTGAAACCCTTGAAAGGACTTTTGAGAAATAACTACGTAAAATGAAAACTTCTATGAAGTTGTACAAATGATAAATGGTTTCTTTTTTGGTTTTGGATCCTTGTCTTTGGATCTAGTTTTACTTGCTCCTTCTTGCTTGGTTTTGCTTTGGGTTCACCTGTGAATAAAAGCTCTAATCAACAACTAGTAAGAGTGTTGGGAAACCAAACTTTTACTTACCATTCGAAATGATGAAGTGAATAACAAGATAAATGCCCAATGAGATGAAATAGGAGCCCAAAACAGTGAAATCAGACAAAAAATCAGACCTTGGAAAAGACAAAGACAAATTCACCGTTTTTGATGTAAAACGCGTGTTTTTCAGCGAAATGACTTGAGATTTTTTGAGAAATGAAAATTTAAGATTTTTTAATATTTTAAGCTAATTTTCAAAATCTGGAAAATAACAGAAAATTGCAGAAAATCAGCAAGTACAAGATTGCACGTTTTTCGAGAAAAAGTAAAAAAAAAGTCAAAAAATAATTTTTTTTGAAAATTTTGAATTTTTCAAAGCTAATTTCCAGAATTGAAAATTAGCAGAAAAGTGAAAAAATCAGTCAAAAAAAGCAAGCCTAAAATGACACGTTTTTCGAAGAAAACACTAAAAAAATGAGAAAATGATTTTTCGAAAATTTTTCCAATTTTTAATAATTTTCAAGAAATTCCAGATTTGAAAAAATGTGGAAAACACAGAAAAACCAGCAAGCTAAAAAATGGAAAATATGCACGCTTTTCGAGAAAAATACTGCACGTTTTCCAAATCAAACAAATAATGAAAGGAAAAACAAATGAGAGAGAAAAGACAAGGCCAAATCAAGCAACAAACCAAGAAATAAACAAACAAGGTGGGATCAACCTTGGAACAAGGTGACCACTAGAACCCCTAGTCCTGAAAACCTTCCAGCTAGCTGGATGTCCGCAAGGATGCTAATGGGGAAAGAGAAGTAGCCACAAAATTATGTGGCACTTGTGATCAAATCCCAAGCTACTTTCTCAAGGCAAAACTTGGAAGAGAAGAAGATGAATTTACAATTTTGGAAAATGAAACTAGATCTTTAAATATGAGTCTTTGAAAAGATGGATCTGTTGGTTGTGGAGCCAGATCTTCTAGTCTCATAGATGATATTGTATCAGCCGTGTTTGTACCCTAGTTCTATATGATATGTAGGTGGACTATACAGTCACCCCAGCGGGGGGGTGTGGGGGGGCATCGCCCCCCCACGGGGTTCCAGGGGCTGTTTTCGCCAGCTGTTTTGCGGGCCCATGGTTTTGGGTATCCCGTGGTATTTTCCCATTGTATTTCCCTTATAAAAGAAAGACATTGTAATACGGCTAGGGTTGTTGATGTATTAGGTTTTATGCATTGTAAAGATCTTTGAGATCAGGAGAGAGACTGTGAAACAGAGAAGAGGAAGTGCAGCGGTTGTGCTGCAGGTTGTATCCCTTCGACTTGCTGGACGGTAATAATAATAAGGACTGGCAAATTCAGTGTGGACGTAGCCCAAGTTGGGTGAACCACGATATATCTGTGTCTCTCTTGTAATGTGTATGTGTGATTATATTTGCATTTCTGTTTATTGTTATTGCTCTGCGATCCTATTTTTCTAACAATTGGTATCAGAGCCAAAGGTCTATTTGGCAGTTAAACCCGCAGGAAGCTAGGGTTTCTGGTTCGAGTGGGAGCAATGGCAGAAAAATGAAAGTTTAATGTCGAGAAGTTTAATGGCCAAAACTTCGGGTTATGGAAGATGCAAATGGAGGACTATCTGTACCAGAAGGATCTATTCCTACCGTTGGGAGGAAAAGCAAAGCAGCCGACGACTATGAAGGACGAAGAATGGGTGGTTCTTGACAGAAAGGCTCTGGGAACAATACGGTTGAGCCTGGCTTCGTCGGTGGCTTTCAATATCTCAAAAGAAACGACAACAAAGGGTTTGATGAAAGCATTGGGTAAGCTGTATGAAAAACCCTCGGCTTCCAACAAGGTATTTCTAATGAAGCGTTTATTTAATATGAAGATGTCTGAAGGTGGATCTGTTACTGATCATTTAAATGAGTTTAATACGGTTACAAATCAGTTAAGTTCTGTAAGTGTGAACTTTGATGATGAGGTTAGGGCTCTTCTAATCTTGTGTTCATTGCCAGAAAGCTAGAATAGCTTGGTCATGGCTGTAAGTAACTCTGTCTCTGGTTCAAACACCTTGAAATTTGATGATGTTATTGGTGTTATTCTTAGCGAGGAAATGCGAAGAAAAAGCACAGGTGAGACATCAGGTAATGCGTTGACCATGGAGAGTAGAGGAAGACAAAAGGAGAGAGGAAAGAGCCAAGGTAATCGTGGAAAGTCTAAAACGGGCAGATCCAAGTCCAGACTGGGAAAGATAGAGTGCTGGAACTGTGGAAAGAAAGGACATCTGAAGAAAGATTGCAAATCTCTAAAGAAGAAAGGAGATGCGCAAAAGGAAACTACCCAGGAAGCAAATGTAGCAGGTGATGTGTTACAAGATGCTTTGATTCTTGCATTAGATAATACTAGTGATTATTGGGTAGTAGATTCAGGAGCTTCATGTCATGCTACACCCCATACGAAATACTTTCATGAGTATGTTCCTGGCGATTTTGGACATGTTTTATTGGGTGATGATGAGCCATGTAAAATTGTTGGAATGGGTAAGGTATGGATAAAAGTTAAGAATGGAACTGATTGGTTGTTGAAAGATGTTAGGCATATTCCTGCTATGAAAAGAAATCTGATCTCAACAGGGCAGTTGGGAGATGGCGGCTGTCTATCTACGTTCGGAGAAAAGTGGTGGAAGATCACTAAAGGATCAATGGTGATAGCAAAAGAAGACAGAGTAGGTACGTTGTATTTATGTCCTCATAATACTGACCATTCTATCTCTTTAGCTTCCACATGAACAGATACAGCATTGTGGCATCATAGGCTTTGCCACATGAGTGAGAAGGGGATGCAGATTCTCCACTCAAGGAAGTTGCTGCCGGATTTGAAGCAGGTAAGTTTGGAATTCTGTGAAAACTGTGTTTATGGAAAACAGAAGAGAGTCAGATTTCTCAGGGTTGAGAAACAGAAGAAGAATGAAAAATTAAAGCTTGTGCATACAGATGTATGGGGACCGGCTCAGGTACAATCTCTTGGTGGCTCTCATTATTATGTTACATTTATTGATGATGCAACTAGAAAAACTTGGGTTTATTGCATTAGACAGAAATCTGATGTGTTTGCTACTTTTAAGAAGTGGAAAGCTTTGGTTGAGAATGAGATAGGAAAAAGGTTGAAGTGTTTCAGATCTGATAATGGAGGTGAGAACTGCGGCAAGGAGTTTGATAGTTACTGTTCATACCATGGGATTCGTAGAGAGAAGACAGTCCCAGGAACACCACAGGAAAATGGTGTGTCAGAAAGGATGAACAAAACGATCATGGAGCGTGCAAGGTGTATGCGACTGCATGCAGGGTTGCCCTTACAGTTTTGGGCGGATGCTGTAAATACTGTTGTTTATTTAATAAACAGAGGACCTTCAAGTGCTTTGGATGGTGGTATTCCAGAGGAAGCATGGACAGATAAAAAGGTAAACTACTCATTTCTGAGAACGTTTGGTTGTGAAGCATTTGTCCATATTGATAAAGAAAATAGAACAAAGCTTGAAGCTAAATCCAAGAAATATACCTTTATTGGATATGGGGTTGATGAATTTGGTTATCGTTTATGGGATTATGAAAATAACAAAATCATCAGGAGTAGAGATGTGATATTCAATGAAAAGGTCATGTATAAAGATCAGTTGCAGGGAAAGAAACAGGAAAAGGAAAGCACAGAGTACATAGTGCTTGATGAAGTTAAAGAAAATGAAGTTCCGAAGGTGCCAGAAAATCAAGAGCAGCAGCAAGTACCTGAAACTCCTGCAACTGTAAGAAGATCTACTAGGTTAAGTAGACTCCCTGAACGATACTCTCCTTCAATGTATTATTTATTGATGACTGATTCTGGGGAACCAGAATGTTATGAAGAAGCAATGCAGGTGGAAACTAGAAAGAAGTGGGAGCAAGGCATGAATGAGGAGATGGACTCATTGGTAGGAAACCAGACTTGGGATTTGGTTAAGTTGCTTGCTGGTAAAAGAGCATTGCAAAACAAATGGATTTACAGGTTGAAGGAAGAAGGAGGTAAGAAGCGGTACAAGGCCAAACTTGTTGTAAAAGGGTTTGCACAGAAGAAAGGTATAGATTTTGATGAAATATTTTCTCCTGTTGTAAAGATGACTTCAATTAGGACTATCTTAAGTCTAGTGGCGGTAGAAGATTTGCATCTTGAACAGTTAGATGTAAAAACAACCTTCCTCCATGGGGATTTGGAGGAAGAAATATATATGCAGCAGCCACAAGGGTATGAGGTCAAAGGTAAGGAGGATCTGGTATGCAGGTTGAAAAAGAGCTTGTATGGTTTGAAGCAAGCTCCAAGGCAGTGGTATCTAAAGTTTGACAGGTTTATGACAGAACAAGGTTATAGTAGATGTCATTCTGACCACTGTGTTTATTTCAAGAAGCTAGACAATGGAAGATATATTATCTTGTTATTGTATGTGGATGACATGCTTGTTGCAGGGTCTGACATGCAGGATATAAATGTACTCAAAAGGAAGCTAGCTAATTCATTTGCGATGAAGGATTTGGGTGCTGCAAAGCAAATCCTTGGTATGAGAATAATGAGAGACAGGAAAAATCGCAAATTGACATTGTCTCAAAGTGAGTACATACAAAAGGTGTTGGAGAGGTTCAAAATGCAAAACCTGTAAGTACACCTTTGGCTAACCATTTCAGTCTAAGTAAGGAAATGTGTCCCAAGACACAAGAAGAGACAGATTACATGTCCAAGATTCCCTATCAATCAGCAGTTGGCAGCTTGATGTATGCCATGGTGTGCACAAGACCAGATATTGCACATGCAGTGGGAGTTGTGAGCAGATATATGAACAATCCAGGTAAAGAACATTGGAAGGCAGTACAGTGGATTCTCAGGTATTTGAGAGGTACTACCACTGAGGCATTATGTTTTGGAGGTTCAGACACTGTTCTACAGGGATATGTTGATGCAGATATGGCAGGTGACAAGGATAGCAGGAGGAGCACCACAGGGTATGTGTTTACTGTAGGTGGAACAACAGTAAGCTGGATTTCGAAACTACAGAAGGTTGTTGCACTTTCAACAACAGAAGCAGAGTATGTTGCCATTACAGAGGCTAGTAAAGAGATGATTTGGTTGCAGAGGTTTATGGAGGAAGTGGGTAAGAAGCAGAAGGATAGCAGATTGTATAGTGACAGCCAGAGTGCCATTCACCTTGCAAAGAACTCAGCATTCCATTCCAGGACTAAACATATACAGCTCAAGTACCATTTCATACGCTCTATTCTGGAAGATGAATTGTTAAAGTTGGAAAAGATACATACTAGCCAGAATCCTGCAGACATGTTCACAAAGGTAGTGACCAGAGAGAAACTGAGTTCGTGCTCGGTTTCAGTTGGCCTTCTAGCATGAAGGTGAAGAGGAGAAATTTGCCAAGTCCAAGTCTAGCAAGTGCAGCAGCGGTGGAGTTGTTGTGATCAGTCTCCAAGTGGGAGATTGTTGGTTGTGGAGCCAGATCTTCTAGTCTCATAGATGATATTGTATCAGCTGTGTTTGTACCCTTGTTCTATATGATATATAGGTGGACTGTACAGTCACCCCAGCGGGGGGGCATCGCCCCCCACGGGGTTCCAGGGGGGTCCGGGGGCAACGCCCCCGAAGAAAATTTTTGGGGCTGTTTTCGCCAGCTGTTTTGCGGGCCATGGTTTTGGGTATCCCGTGGTATTTTCCCATTGTATTTCCCTTATAAAAGAAAGACATTGTAATATGGCTAGGGTTGTTGATGTATTAGGTTTTATGCATTGTAAAGATCTTTGAGATCAGGAGAGAGACTGTGAAACAGAAAAGAGGAAGTGCAGCGGTTGTGCTGCAGGTTGTATCCCTTCGACTTGCTGGACGGTAATAATAATAAGGACTGGCAAATTCAGTGTGGACGTAGCCCAAGTTGGGTGAACCACGATATATCTGTGTCTCTCTTGTAATGTGTATGTGTGATTATATTTGCATTTCTGTTTATTGTTATTGCTCTGCGATCCTGTTTTTCTAACAGGATCTAGCTTTGAAAAAGTAGATCTAAGGCTAGGAAGCCTAGATCTAACTTAGTAGAAGCCAAACAAGCTCGAAATACAAATTTTAAATGACTTGATAACTTCTAGAAATAGTGGAAAAGAGATAGAATAGAACCTTGAAAAATAGAGATCCACTTGTAGTAACCAATGTAACCAAAAAAAAGATTGAAATAGTTTGTTTGATGGATGAATCAAGCAAGCCCCTCTTTGTTTCTTGATTTCTTAAAGCAAAACTCTTTTGGTAACCTGCAGAATGAAGGTGTAAACCAAGCAAGAACTCTTGCACTTGGGAGAATACCTGAAAAGCCACACACTTAAGAGAAAAGTATAGATTTATAATATTTGTGCTAGATTGTTAGCCCTCTAAATCATAAAATCCAATACTTAAGAATCAAAAGCATGTAAACAAAACATGATATCACCTCATACAAGATGAAGCATGGCACACCAAGAGCTTCCACATTGACCTCCAAAGTCTCAACTTTATTCAAATGCTTAAACAAATTACAAAATTCTCCAGAGCTTCTATGTAAAAATTCTCCATGAGAAAAGAGGAGGCAATGCCTTCCTTATATACAAAAATAGAAGCCACTAAACCTTAATTCGAATTTTCCTTGAGAGAGACAAATGGCACCTTGAGAAAATTGAATTTCCAATCACAAACTCCAAAAAATCAAAGCTTGGAGTGAGATCTACCCATAACATGAGTTTTGCATTGATGTAGAGTGGGGATGTGGCCTGCACCTAGGCAAGGCACCCACCCTAGCTCCTTGTTACTATCACCAAGCCATCCATCAAGTGCCACATCACAAAAACGTCAAGCTAAAGGAGAGGGCGATTTTCTTCATGAAGATGCTCTGACAGTGCTCCAATACTTGACTAAAATGACTGGGAGTTGATTGCAATCATCATAAGTGCTCAGCTCCATGTCATTTCGACTTTTACTTTATTTAATTTGGTCTTTTTTGGAGAGATTTAAATTATCTCCAATTTATTATTTTCTGAATATTTTAATTAATATTTCTCATTTTTTGATTTTTTGAGAAAATATTAATTATGAGGCCAAATAATTGTCTGAAACATAGGCCAAGTTGGTCCGGGGGTCATGAATGATTTTTGGCTTAAGGTTTAAGCTTTCAAACTCTGAATTCGGACCCCGGATGACTGACATATTACAAATTGAAATTTTTCCATTTAAACTATGGAAAAATTTACTAAAAAATAAAAATAATTAGAAACCCAAAATCGGAGGACCTAGTAAAATTTTTCGAAATTTTTTCTGAGAATCCTAGTGACTTAGGACATGACCATAGTCTATTCTAATAGTGTCTAGTAGGCTTATATATACCAGTTGGACTCTAATAACCCCCCCAATTCTCAAATTTTCAAAATCGGGCATTCCAGCTTTGGAGGAAGTGGGAGAAAACCTCATCGATTATAGCTCGGCTATAGGCAAAGTATAATTGACAAGGGAAAAAACTCCCTAGAATACCTTAGTTGCTTAACCAAGTCATGGGGGACCGAGCCACTCAAAAATCCTACGAGCACACTTATTACAAACCCCTTGGGGCCATGGTCATGCTGACTGAAAATAAAAACTGGCTAGCCAAAATTGGCTAATTATTGTCATCTGAAACCTTGATACTCTGGAAGTGAACACTGATGTGTTCCAACACTGGCAGCTCAATGGAGTTTCATCTATTTGTACAAAATAGGTGATAACATACCCTTTGCGGGGTATTTTAGCATTTCATTGCTCTTGCCCTTTACTCACGTGTGTTAAGAAACATATTCTAGAGTTTATAGTTTCCATGGGCGTATATATAAAAATTTCCAATACAAGTAGTACATGAGCTTTCAGTTTTAGCCAACAACATCTCAAGTGACTAGGGGGAGTTCTGCACAGTGCCAAACATCGGAACAACCGACCAGAATGATTTAGGCATACAATCCAACTTACCGAAGGCAAGTTCTGTCACCAACTCAGAGCCGAGACACAAAACAAACATGGATGCGGTCCAACACAGAGGTAGAAAAGGGGGAAGTCCTCCATATCAAGCAGTCAAGAAGGCAAGTCAAGGTGAAAGCCAAATCAAGGAAGGTCATGGATTGATGGAGTCAAGTGAATGTGGTGCCTAGGCTCGCTAACAAGAATGTTATGAAAAACGATGTCCATGCTCACAGGAGGGTAAAAAAACCAACGAGTATTGTCAGAAAACCTTAAAGTGCAAGTAATACCATCCCAATTATTATTTAGATCAACCAAGATATTTCATTTTACTTTATTAAATAGTACTGCCACATCATGAATCATATACCAAGTCAATGCTATGACGATTACTAAAACAACAAGATAATAGTCCATGAAAATAATCACAAGTCCATAGGTCATATCACATCATATAGAATAATCATCATCATCCATAAATAACTCAAACATTGCTGCAATAATACAACTGGGCACTGATTTGGAACTGTATGGAACAAAAGGTCACATCGGTCATCGAATCTAAGCTCTCAAGACTCAACCTTAGCACAAGGTCTAATCAATATTTGATACATATATTGCTCTGATCCATAAGTGATCTCAAATAAACATGCTCATCATAGCTGATCTCTGTAAAAGAAAAGCTCTGGAATGTGCAGATATTTGCTCAGCAAGAATAGTAGCCCAGCTACTATGGTGTGATAACAGTAACATGTCATCTTTGTCATTGTAAGGTTTATGCTCCTAGTTCATTGAGAGAGTAAAATTTCTCCAATGGAATGATTTTATCATTTTGCCGTTTAATTTTATTGCTGGTTTGTGGCTTGACTACATGGTAGGGGCTGCAAATTGGGTGGCATAAGCCAGGGTACACGTGAGGGCATGAGCTAAAAGTAAAAGTGTGTGTAGATTATTGATGGTGAATTTATATGTCTTCAAAAGAAGACTATAATTAAACTCATTTAGATTGTCAATTTGTGATCCGTTTAGGCTTATAAAACATTGACATTGTATGTGTAGAGCAATTACCTATGCTTGACTAATTCTATGACTAAGAATTCCAAGTATTCAAAGTCTATGTTTAAGATTATGGCTGATTATAAATAGAAGCTATCAAAGTATAAACTAAAGGTTATTTGAAATTTGTAAATTCAATCTTATGATTATATAACTATATGTAACTAGTATTATGAATGCGAAGAGAGTATTAAAAATTATAAATAGTATGAGCGCTAAATATAAAGTAAGAAAATGATTTAATTAAGAAGTGATATAATTTGCAAAGTAAGATATAAGATAAGTAAAGTAAAGAATCAAGTAAAAGCGAAAACTGAGAAACAACAACTTACAAAGTATCATTATTATCATATATACATATTATTATCAGTCATATATCACAAATTATATTTTAATAAGACTATGTAACGCTAGCTCTTGTTGATTTGTACAGAAGAGTCCATACGAAATTCACAAATGGTTATTCAGGATTCCAAACGAAATAATATGGTTATTCAGGATTCCAAACGAAATATATATCTGAAGATTGAAATAAGGTATGGTGGCGTATGTATAATATTCACCAAGTCTGCGTTCTGTTGTAATGAAATTCTTACATATGTCAAACTGAAACTAGATTTAAATTGATGCAATCATTCTTCAAACGATCCGACTATAGTCATTAATCCACCATGTGGCGATTCACAGCCCTTAAGGTGAGATTTACTTCGTATTGAAAGAATAAGAAATAAACAAACTGGAACTATTATGCAAATGAAAAATTAAATTACTAACTGAAATAAAAGCAAGAGTCTACGCAGTGTGAAGAACCGTTAGCCTCACTGTGACGTTCCTGGAGTTCAATACCCGAACCTAGCTCATACGTGTGCTTCAATTTGATTGAATTCATATCACGCAAACTTCATAAAATGAAAACTACAACACAGTAGAAAGAAAAGACTGCTGACCTTGCTTAGAGTGGGGCCCTCCAAGTTCAGTCGCCACAACAGTTTATACAGAAAACATGATTTTTATATTATGCTAGAGTTCAGAACAGACAGTCGTAAGAGTTTACATGCGTGCATAGAGCGACCTCTTTACAATAGGCGATTGTATATACACTAGTGAGAGAGCATCTAAGTTTTTAATAAAACAGATAACAACTGGTCTTCATACTTTATTACATATAACAGTGTCTTATGCAGATTAAAGTTACCAGAACCGAACCGGTGGACCCTGAAAATCGTAACTGGAATGGAATCGGGAAACAAATACGAATCACAAAACCAGTTCACTGAAAATACATAAAATATTCAAATTTTGAAATATTATTACTATTTTGCGAAATTGTGCCTTGGAGTCTTTAGGTCTATTCATTCATACTCTCCTTCCTAGTCCAAAGAAAAATATTTAATTACAAAAATAGTTGACTTTCCAATCCTTCCTAAAGGCTAAGATAAACTAAGATTCTTACTCCTTAGTTTTTCACTCACAACAACGCCAAAAATGTAAGATAAACTATGATTCTTACTCCTTAGTTTTTCACTCACAACAACCCCAAAAATGATGGTGAATTTTTATGTCTACAAAGGAAGACCATAATTAAGGATTCACCGATTCATTTAGATTGTCAATCCGGGTTTTTCCCTCACAACATCGCCAAAAACGCCAAAAATGATGAATTTTTATGTCTCCAAAGGAAGACCATAATTAAGGATTCACTGATTCATTTAGATTGTCAATCCGGGATCTGTTCAGGCTTATGAGACACGGACGTGTCTCATGAGACACTGACAAATTACTAATTCTATGACTAAGTATTCTAAGTCTTTGTGTAAAACTATAAATGATTATAAATAGAAGCTATCAAAGTATAAAGTAAAGGTTATTTGAAATTTGTAAAGTCAATGTTATGATTATATAACTGTATGTAATTAGTATTATGAATGCAAAGACAGAGTATTAAAAATTATAAATAGTACGAGTGCTAAATATAAAAAGTAAGAAAATGATTTAATTAAGAAGTAAAATAATTTACGGAGTGAGATATAAGATAAGTAAAGAGATAATAAGTAAAGTAAAGAATCTATACTTTAGAATAAGCGAAAACTGAGAAACGACAAACTTAAAAAGTATCATATATAAATATTATAATCAGACATATATCGCAACTTACATTTTAATAATACGGAGTATGTGATGCTAGCTTTCGTTGATTTGTACATAAGAGTCCATACGAAATTCACAAATGCTTATACAGGTTTCCAAACGAAATATATGTATGAAAGAGTGAAATAAAGTATGATGGCGTATATATAATATTCACAAGTCTGAGGTCTGTTGTAATGAAAATGTTACATATGTTAAACGAAACGACATTTAAATTGATGCAATCATTCTTCAAATTTAAAACGATCCGACTATAGTCATTAATCCACCATGTGGCGATTCACAACTCTTAAGGTGAGATTTAATTCGTACAGCAAGATTAAGAAATAAACAAACTCTAATTACTGGAACTATTATGCAAATGAGAAATTAAATTACTAACTGAAATAAAAGCAAGAGTCTAGGCAGTATGAAGAACCGTTAGCCTCACTGTGGCATTTCTGGAGTTCAATACCCGAACCTAGCTCATATGTGTTCTTCAACTAATTGAATTCATATCATGCACTTCACAAAATGAAAACGATAACACAGTAGAAATAAGACTACTGACCTTGCTTAGAGTGGTCTCTCTCCAAGTTCAGTCGTTACAACAATTTATACAGAAAAACAAGACTTTTGTATTATGCTAAAGTTCAGAACAGACAGTTGTAACAGTATACATGCGTTCATAGAGCTACCTCTTTATAATGGACGATTGCGTATATATACTAGTGAGAGAGTATCTAAGTTTTTAATGAAACAGATAACCGCTGGTCTTCATATTTAATTACACTAGTCTATAGATCCATCTTAACTTTGGCTCTATTGAGCGTTGAGAGGGATGAAACTCTTGAGGTGCAAACCTTTCCTCAAGTTTAGCATTATAAAAGGAATTTACACCTCAATAGAGGAAATGTTTGCACCTCAAAGGGTTTGATCCCTCTCTGCATTTGGTAGAGCCAGAGTTAAGATGGATCTATGCTAGTATATAGTATATACTCCATTGCACCATTACTCATTTACCTTATAAGCTTACAAAATAAATTTTGTTTTATGATAAAAAAATAGTCAAAATTAGACATATGTTAGATGATGCCACTACCACACAATTGGCAAAGTAAAAACTTGTCCCAATGCTATTTATTCAAACGAACTTGTAAAGTTATATATTTTATCATGAGAAAAGGATTGCTTCACAGTTGTTAGTTTTATTAATCCATTCATTTCCTCACAAGACAAACATATGTTGCACTATCAATGTAAGAACTAGTCGAAAAGCTCTTACTTCATTTTTAATCAGTAATCTCCACGCTGTTTACATAGACATATGAGTAGAGCGCTTGATATGTCCATTATTATTGTTTCTCCACAGAGCAAAGGTGGCCTTTGACATTGCCCATTTCTTTCATATTTTCTTGCTCCTCTCTGAAGGTAAGTAAGATTGTAATCACATCATTATTACTCATACTTTCAGACTTATCGATCAAGCACATGGCTTAACTGACAAGTTTTATTTTTGTTTTCTATTATGAAGAATTACAATCAATCTTAACTTTTATTTAACCGGATTATTACTTCAGCAACTAATTTGTGTTGCTGGTTCCTGCATGATAATGACATTATACAAATGCCCCTAGAATAAAACATTTAAATGCTTACAATTCCACAGCTAACCATAATAGGACATTGGGCTCCATACTTCTTTTTGTGGGCGTTGAAATGAGAGCATACTCAAGTTGTGGGTGTTATTATTTGTGTAAGTAGTGCCATCTTAATGACATTTGCAAACTGAGGTTGTGGGTGTTATTTGAACTTGATAATGTGTTTGGTTTTATAATATTTTTTATAATATTTGTTTTTTGAGCCGATATGTGCCACGTCAGTGTTACAAACGTGACACATCTTACCCTCTTGGGCTGTAGAAAGCGCTTCTTGATGCAATAAAACAGTGTCTTATCCAGATCGCCACGTAAATAAAAGTCTATATTTAAAACTTAAAACAACTCCTTTGTCACTCATCAAACAACTCTGTACTATTAAAGAGACCCTAGATTCCCTCTTTTTAGTAACAAATGTGTTGCCTGCCGATGTTCACACAGCAGCATAAATCTTTTGAAGCTGCTTTGGGAATGTGTGGCCTTGGAGGACAGCAAAGAGTCAGGTGCTGTCACCTGATCTCAACTCCTCCGTTTAGCCAAATTCCTAACGAAGCCAAGGGGGGTAGACCCTAAAAGAGTTTCTAAGGCTCTAAAGTGTTTTTGAATGTTTTTATGGATTGGGATGGGTTTTTTTTAGGATTTTTTAGGCAATTTGCAACAAATTTATATCCAAGTATAGATTTGCAAGATAAAGCACATCCACAATATATGATGATAACTTATAAATTTAAAGAAGCATCCACAACATGATATGATAAAATAAATGACAACAATTTCAAGATGGATAATAAGCAAATAAAAAGATTGAACAATTGTCGTTGTTGAATGACTAGTGCCAATGGAGTCACTGTCTTTGGAATGCTTGGAGTGCTTGGAAATGTTTTGCAAATGCATCTTGGTAA
Source organism: Larix kaempferi (assembly GCA_027924585.1). NCBI lineage: Eukaryota > Viridiplantae > Streptophyta > Pinopsida > Pinales > Pinaceae > Larix > Larix kaempferi. The sequence goes on along the minus strand of BSBM01000430.1, from coordinate 1,583,251 downwards.
ATTTTGAAAGTGAGGTGGATTATTGTGGGAAGAAGGGGATCTCCAAGATATACCTTTCGGTACAGGAGATATGTTCGGAATACATTCTATGTGGTTCCATACACCTCAAACGCACTTAATTGTTAACGTAAGTACATTTTTGAATTGCTGGAAATTTTCTGGGTTCTCTGTCCTATTTAATAATTCATGAACAACAATTTAAACTAGTTTCCTAAGTTTAGTAAGTGCTGATTTGATACTAGATACACCAATTGCAACCTTGACTAAACAGGGAACATTCAAAATCTGGAATTTGTCTTGGTTCGTGGTTAAGTTTTTAACAATATCTTTCTCATAATCATTGCTAAGCAAATTTTGGAAATTGTCATTTGAACAAGGATTTATTTTCAATCATCTTTTATGCACACGCTCTTGATATTTGTGCTATTCTATTGGATCATGGTTTAGTGAGCAAATGTTGATTTAGCTAACGTGAACTAATTGACAAACTAATAATAACAAGTTGCTCCACGACTGCAAATCTTGGTGAATGTTTTATTTTATGTCATGGTGATGGAACCTTTGGTTTCATGCTATAAAAGTTTTATGATCCATTGCTGTCTTTCACGAAGTGTTTCTAATGAGTCAGTAATGGCCATGGTTTATTTTGTTCAACATCAATGACCTATTTTTTAAGTATCTGATCTTTTAATCATTGTGAAATCTAATGGTTGAATGCTTAATTTGGAAAAGTAACTTAATGATATTGATTGATACATTACCTTAATTCTCTTTAAATTAGATTAGATTCACACATTTCCTTAATTCTCTTTAAATTAGATTAGATTCACACATTTCCTTAATTCTCTTTAAATTACATTCAATCAAACTAATAGGGAAGCCTCCCTTGGCCTTTGAGAGCTGGCCTAAACGTGAGAAATTAACGTCGTGGTGACAATGGTGCTTCTTTCCGAAGTTTCCCTTGATAGCACAAGTGGATTGGCACTTTTACACTCAAGTGCCAAATCAAGCCGCAATAGATCTCACAATGGAAAAAGAAACATGTTGCTTCAATATTCATCTAGGAAAACCCAAGTGAAGAAGACCTTTTACACTTCAGAAATTCTCCATAAAGATATGACAATTAGGCTCCAAAAGAGAGAGCTCTCAAAATCCAACCATGGGTTCAAATGAGGAAGAGGGCTCTCTTTATATAGGCTGCATCAACGGATTCGGATATTTTGATGGATTAAATTTGAAATTCGATGAATTTTATTGGGTGCTGAATTTAATCATTGAAGTTCACCGAATACCATTTTAGGGAAATGACAAAACCCTAGCTTGCGTACTGTGTTATTTGTTAACTGAGGTCGTAGCCACCGCCCGCTAGTGTTATCGCCATCGCTCAACGCCTATTCATAGTTCGTTTCTCACACCTCACTGTTCATAGTTTGTAGTCACTATTCATCCCTCACACAAATTACAATGGCTCAACCCTCACAATGAATTGAACCCTCCAATGGACCAACAAGGCAAGATCGACCCCTCTCATGGTAGGCAGAGACAGGAAAATGCTGGGCAGATGGAGGGAGACAATCTCCAATGGGAGTCCATTAGAGAAATCGCAGGAAGAAATTTAAAGTCACGCAACAAGGAGAAAATGGCCAAATGAATGAAAGAATATATTAAAATATCTCATACTTGCAACATTTCATTTCATTTTTCTTTTTTCTTAATTTTTTTTCCAAATTTGGTCAACAGGGGTGTGGGGGTCAATTTGGTCATTTTTATCATGTATTTAATGAGCATATGTATATATGTTATATTATTTTCAAATTTTATACTCTCGAATTTATTGTTGAATTTAATGCCAAATTTTATCTCCAAAATTTTCATTGCTGAATTTTTGTTGAAATTCAAGGTCATCGAACTCCAACACGAATTCTAACCAGGTGACTTAGTATATAGGAGAGTAGCTCAACTTACTTTACAATAAAATAAAAATAAATTCCTAGATCTAGCCTAGGGTAGAGTAAATAATGAATAACCTTCACTAAAACTCTAACAATATCCAAAATATGAGGTGGTCAATGCCACATGTACAATGTTCAAGATACATAAGGTCCAACAAGTGGATCTATTCAAACAATGATGAGAAGAGGCTAGATCTAGGGTTTTACCCCTTAGATCCCTCTAACAACTCAATGCTCTCCTCAAAAGTGGTGCCAGTTGTCCAAGCATGTGCCAATAGGGTCAAACCAAGTGTTGGAAGTAGCTCCAAAATGTGAAAAAATGGCTTGAAATATGACTCTAGCATTCTCAAACCCCTTGGAATCTTGCTGAGCATTCTATATCTTTGCAAAGGTCTTGGAAAGAGATTTCCAACCATATATAACACTTCCCAAACCGAGCTAGGATGAGTGAGATCTACCCTCTAGAAGATAGGGTACCAAACTGCTGAAAAATGTCCTAGAAACCAATGGAAACAACTTGAAAGATGACTCCAACACTCCTAAAATATTAGGAATCTAGTTGAGCATTCTATACCATTGGAAAGATCTTTCTGAGATATTTCCAACCTTATATGGCACTTCCCAAACTGAGCTAGGATGAGTGAGATCCACCCTTTTGAAAGATCTTTTCAACCATATATAGCACTTCCCAAACTGAGCTAGGATGAGGGAGATCCACCCTTTGGAAGACAGGGCACCAAATCGCTGAAAAATGGTTTAGAAAACAGAAAAAATGGTCTGAAAGATGACCCAATCACACCCAAACTATTAGTAATTTGTCTGAGCGTTCTATACCTTTGGAAAGGTCCCGGTAAGAGCTTTCCAACCATATATGGGACTTCCCAAACATAGTCAGGATGAGTGAGATTCATCCTCCTGAAGACATGGTACCGAAATGCTGAAAAATGGCCTAGAAACCAGCGAAAATAACCCAGAAAAAATGACTTGATTACTATAACAACCTGAAAAACTAGGATGAGCGTTTAGCATTGTGAGATAGCCCTTTCAAAGATCTTTCCATCCATATATTATAAGCTCCCATCTGAGTTGGGGCATTGGAGAAACAAGGGTTTGAACTTTGAATAGAAATTCCTGGTTTGCACAATTTGCCCAATCATCAAATCTCCATGAACATCAAAAAGTTGTCACCCAAGGCATTATCAACATGACATCTCTATTAAGTTCTTGATGAAATTTACAAGTGGACACCCATGCAAAATGGAGGATAACATTACAAGTGCAACCACTTGAAAATCACTTAACGCTTCATAAAACTTTAGATCTAGATATTATTACAGTACACTCATTAATTTTAGGAAGTGTTTTACTTTTGAGTTTATCCAGCAATCTTAAAATTAGATTTTTCATGATATAATTTTTTTCATTTAAAATATTGATAAAATCTGACTTTTGTCCAAAATTCTTGTTAGTTTTGCTCACACTAAGTCACTAGGACAACAAGCATTTAATTTCTGGAAATTTATTTGTGGCCAATATTATCAAAACCAAACCGATCATTGAACCGACAGAGCCCAAAAATCCGAACCAGACCGAAACCGTAAAGAAACCGGACCAAAAAATTGGTTGACCAAAAAATACATAAAATATTCAAATTTTGAAAAAAAATATATTCATGTGCATCCATAAGAATCCAAACAATTATACACAAACATGCAAAGTTTCTCATGTATCTAGAAACTAAGGGTGCATATAACTAAAATTGCATTGAGTGCAATCCATATCTGTGTTAGTTTTCTGAGTCCAGATCTAGTTAGCAGTATCAAACAATTTACTGCAATTATCAATTGAAAGCGCACTGAAATCCTAGCTAATTATGCATTAGAAAACCACAAGGAATCACACACACATTTGACACTTAGATTTACCCTAGAAAACCCCAACTGGGGAAAAAGCAGCGATTAGATGATTTTTATTAACTATAAAAATCATGGTGTCCCGTCTTGGGATAATGACCCACTGAGGAATTACAATGATAGAATGCTAGCCTTCACACCTCAAGATCAGTCCTTCGATCTTGCTGGTTGCTAACCCTCAACTGCTCCTTGCTCCTTTCCTTGGCCCCTGCCCTCCACACTTGGATGGAAGTCTTTCTCCACCCGCTCAAGGGGATCTCACTTACTCATTCTTTATGCTTGTTTTGTGTCTTCCTCTCCTTAGGCTTCCTTTTATATCATTACAATGACTAAAATACCATGGGCTATCAAATACCATTGGCCCTCTAGATCTCCTAAGTGATTTTAGATCACTTGTGATCTATGGCTACGACTTAATCTCTTGTTGACATAGCTTAAGTCACTCTTTAGCCATCATAACCTAAAAGTCACTTGCCTTCTCAAGCAAGCTCCGAGAGAGGTCTTCTGGACGACTTCTACATGTTAGACACTGTCCATGTGGAAGTACCTGTCCAATGCTACTGTTTTCACACAACTTGTAGTTGTCCCTAAAGGTTATCCTATCCAAGACGGTAGAGGTGTAGACAACTAAAGAGGTGACCCAAGAGATGCCACGGTTCCCAATGCAATTGGGTGTCACGTTAACCGAGGCACTCTTCACTTTAGATCAAGCCTAAGCAAGACCAAGGGGGAGACCCTAGCTTAGCCAATGAAGGCTAGCGAACTCAATCACGACCTTCCAGAAAGATGTGATGATGATAAAGGAGAAGATCAAGATAGGATTAGATCTAGATCGAGAATGGATAAGTGGACCCAATGGGTTAGGGCTTGGTTGAAGAGGCTTAAAGAAGGACAAATATTCAACCAAAGATAAATAAGGGTCACTTATAGGTTTAAACAAGTAGATCTAGATGGACCTAATGCCAAGATAAAAGATCCAAGTGGAGCCCACCCTTAAAATATGGAAAATGGTCCAAATGGGGCCCACAAGGAGAAAATTAAAGTGAGATGGCACTAGGGGGTTTGCTATTGAATGGATCTAATGATTTGAGAAGGAACGAGCAATACCCACATATGAGATCTAGCAAATGGCCACCTACCCAAAGTGCGACCTCCCTTGGGAGAGGCTCAGTGCCTTAGATTGGGGGGTAAATGGAGTCGGATGTCCACCAAACTTTAGATCGGGAATGTTAAGATGATTATTAAGTTGGGTTTTAATTATTTAGCCTAGATGTTTGCTAGATCTCCATAGATCTGAAAAACAAAAAATACAAGGGTTTTGTTTATGAGGGTTTGGGTGACCAATTGGATGAAAGACAAGAAAATGGATACGTACCTTGTAGATCTTACCTCAAATGCTTGTAGCTACCTTGCACATAGATGATCCTTGCATTTAGTTACAATTCCAAGCTAGATCCAAGTGATTCCAATCAAAACGTCCAAGCCCAAGGAGGAAAAACGTCCCACTCAACCTGTAAAACAAACTACAAAAAGTTAGATTTGATCCACAGATGAATGAGATCTAAGCATGGAATATCAAAAGAAGCAAATCAATGGACAAAGCACAATTGAAAAACTCCCTTCAAGATGAAAACGTCTTGCCCAAGGGGGATGTGAGAAACCCCAACAATATTCCCTTCAAGGAATTCGCACCCGTACAACAAGTCAATTCAACCTCCCTCTGTAGCTGTCAAAATCACCTGTAAAAAGCCAAGATGTCTAAAGCAAAAGATGTATAATCACGTACAAGAGCATCCCATCAAAGCACAAGAAGAAGATCTGCAAAAATAGTATTTTATTCCAAGTTTTCCAGAGCCAAAAGGTGCCTTTACAATAGGGGGGTCTCTTCCTTAAATAGGATGAGGGAGACCAAAACCCTAAACCACTTTTGAAAACTAGTGGGTGAGATCAAAAGATAAAACAATATAATCAACGGCTAAGATGTGCCGGTACAATATGACATGGATCACTCACTAAAGGGGGGTGCACACTCACTAAAAGAGGTCTCCAAGGGGGTGCGCACCACATACAAGTGACTAAAGTACAAGTGTTCCACACAAGATTACTAGGACACGCCACTAGGAGCAGATGGTGGGGCTAGGAGGTATTACTTCCCTTCACTAGCATGACCTCTTGGCACAATAATATAACTTATGACTCAATGACATGTCTAAGGAACAAATGATCAAATCCTGCCCCCCTGAACTGAGAGAAGAATACATCAAAAGACAACCTAGAGACTGTGTGGACCCCACTAAATGCTGCAAATTGATCTGGAAGGAGTGGGATACACCATAGATGACCTCTGAGCAGACCATGTGGCAAAACCTTGCCTCAATTTCCCAAATTGATTTCTTTAATGACCTTTTTATTCCATTCTTATCCCACCTGAAAATTCGTCAAACTGCTGGAAAACCATTGGCTGGTGCCTGGGCACAAAATCTGACTGTACCATCATGTTTGGAATGGGGGGTAATATGGTAATAACAAGTGGCTGGACCACCCCCTTCCTCTACAACGACCTAGGAAAGGACTTGCCTCCAATCATCTGCTGGATAGGCCAGCTCAGCCATGGCCAAACTGGTCAACTGGTGGAAAAATGCCCATATCATCTCTGAGAATGTATGACACTGAAAATAAAGTGTCTCAATGGATCCAGAAGACCCAAATCTACTAAGGATGAGTACCCATACACCCAGTGGCATCCTGTAACATCATATGTAGCATCCACCATACCCAGACAATAACAATATAATGGTCTGGAGACAATAATAATAATAGAATGTGCATCAACCATCATCTGAAACTTGCGCCCATTGTATGGAACCACAATAAGGTGCATCAAGGACCATAAATCATCATCATATAATATAACTGGCCTAACTCATCACGGATCCCAAGGTTGACTTGGTCAAACTAGGTTTGACCAGGTCAAAACTGATCAAAATATGACCCATGCTAGGAGAGCTTGCTGCTGCAAGTGCAAATGGTTAAGAGATACTCCTTTAATCATTTTCATAGCAAGACTCAAAGCATTAAGCAATCATTTCACTGGCAGTTAGCATTTAATAATAATTTATCAAGTTGAATAATATTTTACTCACAAAAGAACCTCGAGAATATACTCATTTGTAGACATGATCAATCTGCTAGCATAGGGTGAAGGTTAAGAACACAAGGCTAGGCTAAAGGGGATGACTTGACTGACTCAACATTGTGATAGTTTGGATAAAGGATAGGGTGTTACACATTTAAGCACGTGTTGGACGAAGAGTACACAAGGAATGGCGGTGTCTCACAAATGGATGAGTTGCTAAGAGAAGTGCTTATTCAACCTTGGCAAAATGTCTACTACTAGAACCATCGTGAACTAGGTGCCCGACTAACCATAACTTGAGGTTCTAGGGGACACTTTGAATTAGTTGTCCCTTACTCCATCTCAAATCATAACCTGTAGGCTCAATGAGGTAAATTTCACTTAAGGTTAGTAGTCTTTAGATTTGGCATATATTTAACCATTGCTTTATTTGGACCTTTTAATTTCATTTCATTTCACTTTCCTGGTCAACAATATTTAGATTAGCATACATTTATCCATTGTTTTTTAGGTCTTTAGGACCACTCTGGGATTTTGCATGTGCTTAGAAGCACAACTAATCGCAGCTTTCATCCGGGGTGCATTTACATTTCACTGCATTTCATTTCACAACCCTTTTCATTGGGCTTTACAAAAGATATAACAATAGTTTCCAAGGTAGTACAATTCGCTTCAGGTTTTAGCCAATAGAACTCAAGCAACTTGGGGGAATTCCGCAAATCTAAACCACACATCGGGGCAACCGACTAGAATGATACAGGCATAAAATACGACTTACCAAAGGCAAGTTTTGTTGCCAACTTAGAGCCAAGACACAATACTAACATGGATGTTGTCCAACACAGGGGCAGAAATGGGGATGTCCTCCATTTCACAGGCTGAGGTGTAAGTCAGGGCAATAACCAAAAATGCGGGGAAAGTAACGGATGGATGGTGGAAGTGAAGGTGATGCCTAAGCTAGCAAGCCATAAAGACTGGGAATGATCATGTGCACACTCCTAAAAGGGTAAAAACCAATGAGCATAAAACAAGAGTTTCTAAATGCAAGTAATATAGCCATATAGATAATCAATGTCAACCATTTTTCATTTTATAAAGATAGACTGCCAGATCGAGATCACTATATACCAAGTCAAGCTATCAAAATGACTAAAACAACAAGATGATAAAACCAATGCACATCATATACCTGCTGGACCATATACCTGTATTTGCTATCTGGACCAAACTATAACCACTGAGAATGCTGCTGCTGTAGCTACAAACACTGCACTACATCTGTATGGAATAAAGGGTCATCTCAGTCATCAAATTTGAGGTCAAGAGGCTCAGCCTTGGCACAAGATCTACTGCATGTCTGATATAAGGGTTGCTCTGGTGTGTGAGTGATCATGAATAACGCTGCTCGTCATAGCTGATCTCACTGAAACTGCGTAAAGGCGAAGCTCAAAAATATGCAGATGATTGCTCTGCAATCATGGTAGCCTAGCTACTATGTTGTGATAACAGCTACAAAAGTCAACTCTCCCTCTTAGCGAGGACGGTACTTCTCTGAGAGCCACCTGTAGTTGGTTCTCCCTCTGACCTTGACACATTGTCGATCACATCATCCTGCACATTGTCGTTCCTCCAACCCTGCTGGTTAGTTGCTCCTTGTTTACTGGAAGACATATAATCCATGACTCTACACGTGCTGCACATCAGTGCCAAGAAGTTTAAAAACTTCGTCAAAGGCCTACTCTCTCTCAATGTGCTCCTAGGAGCTATCTCCTGCTCCTGAGCATCTATCAATGTCATCTCGTACCAACTAGGTCTCTTGGAAGAATTGGAAGGGGGAAAATCCCTCTGTCCCTTTGAAGGTTTACTCCCCACACTGGACGTTTGTGAACTCTACTCACCCTTCTAAGTCTTTTGCTCCTTGACCTCTTTCACTGGCATTTATCCATGATCCAAGATCCCCTTGGACCCACATACAAGTTGACCCAACAACCTGTACAACTTACCATGTTTGACACCAAGCATCAATGTTGCATCCTAGGTAGCTCTCTCTTAACATATGAGCACCTATCGTGTAATGTTCCCTTTTTAACAAACATAAGAATTGATTGAGGATTGATACCATTCAGACCAAAAGAAGATCTTAATCATGTTTATTAGATCATCAGTAGATAAAAGAGGGCCAAAGGAACTAGGGGTCACCTGCATGCATTACACATGGGCCATATTCCATGATGCATGCATAGAAATACCTTAATTAAGCCTTCATGCACACAGAAAGCAATGCATGCTAGTCAACTGAAAAATAGAAGAGAAAAGCAACCTAGGCATGCAAAAGTTGGGGCATGCAATGCCAAAGTTATAAAATAAGGATAAAGTGAAAGATTGGACTTGCTTATTGATTATCGATTTGAGAAGTCGACTTGGAGAGCTCAGAGAGCCAGTTTTGGGTTGAGGGCACACCACTCAACCATCAAGTGTATTTCGACAGTGAAATCTATTTGCCCTAGTCACTATCAGGGTTGGATCATCCAGATTCAACATTACTACTATCAACATACATGATTCTTCAACATTCATCAGGGTTCTAGCTACATCCTGGAGTAGGAGGATTCTCCTTCTCTTGCATGGGCAAATTGGACAAAGAGGATAACTTCATATATTGATAGATAACCACCATTCAGTCTGCATGTTGCTTCTATCCTTTCGAGAGCACCACTATTAGCCTAGTTACTGAATACAGGTTGCTCATTCGGATTGAGAGGAAAGATCTCACCATTTCATCATTCAGAGGGGCACATTCTCTAACATGGGCAACTTTCTTTGAGGGAGATTCTTGCCCTCTGACCTAGACTTCATGCATGTCTTGCATGCGGCTTCCATATTGATCAGGAGGGAATTATACCCCTAGTACCTTCATCCGGGGGAAATATGACATCATTTGAGCACTCATGCATCCATTCACATATTGAAGAGGGTGCATTTATATCAAGGGCGCATATTTGGAGAGAGTTTGATTCATATCTTGACCGATCCTTGGCATATCTCTTGCATGCGAGTCTCATATTGATCCACATCCACTACTACAACTATTGGTACGTACATGCATTATTTCTATCCCTACTTTATAGCATTTCTGATTATTCGGGTTATTTAGGGGTTGGAAAACCCATGCATTTGCATGCATGCTCATGCAAGCATAGTTCAGTACATGCATTCATGTTTCCTTTGAGTATTGGGCCATAGAACTACAAGTAAGCGACAAACATCATCAAAAACTTCACAAATAGACAGAAAATATCAGTTGGAATATTAGAGTGGTATCGGAGTATGTTCCTCGCCAGCTGTGGGAGCATACTTTTATAAACAGATAGATGAATACAAAGAAATGTCAATGGATAACAGGACATATCAATTTTGGTGAAGTGCATGAATGAAAGCATAGGTTTCTTGCCATCCAATGAGATCATGAAGACACTGAGAAGGATCTTGGCTTGAAATTTGGGGAGCTTAGCAGCAGTTAGACACTTGCCTCGATATTGGAAATATATATCCTTGGGGATTGAGGTATGTGCACCATTGTCCTTCCAAGACTATTACTCCATCCAGTTCGGGAGCTAGCCCAAGGATTTGGACGAGGATCTCCTTAAAAGCATAGTTTGGGGAGTAGAGAAAGATGAGCATGATGTACAGGTTGATGGTGAACTTAATATGGAGTTGACAATACATGAGGAGGATAATACACATGATGTAGTTATCCGATCGTCCAACATTGAGGATGCATCATCTCACCATAGTAGTGATGCTTGTGAGGATCAAGGGGTGTTAGCACCTAGATGTGACATGGATTCGATAGTGAGTGATTTGGGCGTGCAATACATTGAAGAGGGAAGAGGAGCCCACCTATGAGCCTATGGTTACTAGAGATTCCTTAAACAACACTCAAATGGCTCTTCATTAATCCAATATGCATGTTGACAGGTTGTGTGATGAGTTGGAGTTGGTACACTCTTCATAATCTACAACAAGAGTCGAGACATTCATGACAGGGGAGATCCATGAGGAGAGACATGACTTGGAGATGGTTGACTCTATACTTACAGGGCAGTATGGAGGTTATAAGTCACTTATTGTGGAGGGGCCATTGATGGTTCCAGTTGTAGTTGTAGATGTGTTAATGGAAGACACACTCCAGTATAGTACAGATGTGTGGGATCTAGGTTCAGGTGACACTAGTAGAGTGAGTGCACAGGAGGATACCGCAACACACACAGGATACAGGACAATTGTAAAACATGAGGGCATGAGTGGCACCCATGGTTTGAAGGGAGAGCATCCGATGATGATTCTGCATGAGGAGCACTCAGAGTTGCAGGTGATTGAGGAGAGATCTGACACAGAGGGTTTGGATCAGGCAGAGGATCATGAGCCATCTCTGTTAGAGAGACTTTTAGCCATGGGAAAGATAGTTGAGCACGTCTTGTTGTTGTTATTGTAACTTCGGAAGATATTCCCTTGTACTTTATATTATTATTATTATTGTATTTTATTTGTACCTTCGACGGAGATGTTTTTCCTCTGTTCGGGGATGTCATTATTATGCTTAGTCATACTAGGTCATTGAGGTAAAAGCCTCCATTGTAAGTCGGGGCAATAGTCCCCCAAAAGAGTCAAATGTAAATGTATTATTAGGTCTCCTAGAGAAGTCGGCCCAGTTGGGTAAAAAGGTCACCCCAAAGTAAAGTATAAATAGAGAGAAAGGCTCTCTCATTTGGACACACACTCACTCACTAAAGTTCACATTAGTGAGATAGAGAAGACAAGTTTGCATAGGAGAAAGAGAGAGAGCCGCAAAACACTATCTTGTTCTATTTTTGGAGTTACAAATAAAATACAATAATAATAACAATATAAAATACAAGGGAATATCTTCCAAAGTTACAATAACAACAACAACAGTTAGATGAGGCGAATGACATCTTGGCCATAAGGGCGACCTTTCAATTGGACAATGGGATTGGTACACTGGGTACATAGGGGAAATTAGATTGGTTCGCAGGGATTGCAGTTGAGAGAGTAGGGAATGACATCATCTCCTATAGAGATTGCCCCTATACAAATCCCGAGTCCTCGCTTAGGGAGAGGATCATGAGGGCTATGCAGGATTTGCAGTTGGTATATTATTCTTTGTATCTGCATGCATATGAGGCACCGAAGGTGGCAAAGCTATTCTCCAAAGAGAGGCTTAGACTCCATGGATTATTTGAGCACATTATTTGACTCCATTCATAGTGAGGAGGCCAACTCTTACAGATATTTTTGCTTGGAGTTCCAAGAGAGGTGGATGTTGATAGAGCATGACAAACAACTGATGATGATTAAATTGGCTCAACGACTACATGATGGTCTCTTTTTTTGGGTAGTGGGGGACCCTGTGATTGCAGTAGTGGATGGTACAACAGTTAGCATGAGGCCGAGAGTCAACTATCACTTTCAAGAGCCTATCCAGATGGAGCAGTGGATTAGCTTGCTAGGTGGGAGACCTTATGAGGGATGGATACAGTGTTTACTAGCTTGGATGCTTAGGAGTCTACAGGATGCTCCTTGTGTTGATACTGCACAGGGATGTGGTGGATGCAGTAGGTACTCCGCAGTTCTCCGATTGATTTGGGACACCGAAATTTCAGTGACGGGTAGTTTAGTGGTTATTAGAGGATGCTTTCAGGAAATCTCATGTCATGGTACCTCGCAGGACAGTACTTTGAGTAGAAGGTGCTACAAATCTTCTAGGATGATTTGGGACCCTGGTATTTTTCTTGGATTCAGTTGGTTCAGTTTGATTGATTATGGAGTTGTGTTGGTATTGCTTGAGGACAAGCGATCTTGGCGTGGGAAGACTGTAATGTTCCCTTTTTAACAAATAAAGGAATTGACTGAGGATTGATACCATTCAGACCAAAAGAAGATCTTAATCATGGTTATTAGATAATTAGTAGATAAAAGAAGGTGATGTGAACTAGGGGCCACTTGCATGCATTACATGCGGGCCATATTCCATGATGCATGCACAAAAATACCTTAATTAAGCCTTCATGCACACAGAAAGCAACTGAATCTCAATGCATAGGATGATATACATAAGCTACTCCGTCCGCTATACTTACGATCATATTTCCTGGGGTATTAATTTGATTCTTATGGGTCATGTCATAGGGGCATTTACCACTTTTAACAGCAGGGCTATGGGAGTCGAATCCCACTCTTCCACGAATCAATGACGACTGGCCACGACCCTACTTACTCTACTATAATGTAGTGGTTGGTAGTGGTAAAGGCATGCAAGTCAACTGAAAAATAGAAGAGAAAAGCGACCTAGGCATGCAAAAGTTAGGGCATGCAATGTCAAAGTTATAAAAGAAGGATAAAGTGAATGATTAGGCCTGCTTTTTGATTACTGATTTGAGAAGTCGACTTGGAGAGCTCAGAGAGCCAGTTTTGGGATGAGGCCACACCACTCAATTATCAAGTATATTTCAATAGTGAAATCTATCTGCCCTAGTCACTATCAGAGTTAGATCATTCGTATTCAACATTACTACTATCATCATACATGATTCTTTAGCATTCATCAGGGATTCTTCAACATTCATTAGGGTTCTAGCTACATCCTGGAGTAGGAGGATTCTTCCTCTCTTGCATGGGTGAATTGGACAAAGAGGATAACTTCATATTTTGACAGATAACCACCATTGAGTCTACATGCTGCTTCTATCCTTCTGAGAGCACCACTATTAGCCTAGTTACTGAATACAGGTTTCTCATTCGGATTCAAAGGAAAGATCTCACCATTTCATTATTCAGAGGGGCACATTCTCTAGCATGGGCGACTTTCTTTGAGGGAGATTCTCGCCCTCTGACCTAGACTTGATGCATGTTCTTGCATGCGGCTTCCGTATTGATCAGGAGGGCATTATAACCCTAGTACCTTCATCTGGGGGAAATCTGACATTGTTTGAGCACTCATGCATCCATTCACATATTGAAGAATGTGTATTTTTATCAAGGGCGCATATTTGGAGAGAGGTTGATTCATATCTTGACCGATCCTTGGCATATCTCTTGCATGCGAGTCTCATATTGATCCACATCCACTACTACAGCTATTTGTACGTACATGCATTATTTCTATCCCTACTTTATAGCATTTCTGATGATTCGGGTTATTTAGGGGTTGGAAAACCGATGCATTTGCATGCATGCTCATGCAAGAATAGTTCATTACATGCATTCATGTTTCCTTTGGGTATTGGGCCATAAAACTAAAGCAAGCAACAAACATCATCATAAACTTCACAAACAAACAAAATATTAAGTGGAATATTTCATGTCCATCCTGGAACTTAATCCCATACCCCTCGTCCTCCAGAGATGTGACTGAGAGCAAGTTCATCTTCAGCTCTGGAACATACATCACTCCTGCCACCTCAAGAGATCCTCCTGACACTAGTTGGAGTAGCATTGTTCCAACTCCCTTTACCACATGTATAGTGTTGACCCCACAAGCCACATGGTAGCGTGAGTCTGTCTCTAAAAACTAAGGAACACATCCCTCATCCCCATCATATGGCTAGATGCACCACTGCCCATTGAGAAGAGAAATACTTACAATTTTTGTAGCTCTTGCGGCTCATATCTACCCAGATCTGTCCTTGTTACCAAATCTGTTTGCTGCTTCCCTGTCAGCTTCTCTTCTCCTTTGGACTGATCCCTTTGTGCAAGGAGTCTTCTTGTCATTCCCTGATCTTTGGTTGAAAGTCCTTCTTCATCCATCTGAGATCCCCCTTGAGTCACGGTCCTTCATGGTTCAGTCACTTGAGAAAATGCCCTTCTTTGCTCATGAGTGGATAACTCAGGCACATGAGAAAAATTCCTTCTTTGCTCCTATGTGCTCTCTTGTGGCCTAGATCTCTAGGTGAAACTCCTTCACCTATCCGAGATCATCTTACTAGCTGCTCGACCTTCTGCCATGGCTTAGCAAGACACCCAACACATAAAATTCTACTGCCCCAATTCACTGCCCATTGCTTAGATTCGCAGTGTTACTGCTGCCTAAGGCTTCCAGCAACTTTCTCTTGTTGGTGTTGCCTAGACCCATTCTCTACTGCTTGGATCCTTTTCTCCTGCCCAAATTCCTTTCTAGGCTACCCAAATGTTTTTATGGGATGCCCAATCCTTTTCGGGACTTCCTGAATTCTATCCTGGGTTGCCCGACTTTTTTGGGTATTGCCGGAAATTTTCTGCCCCTTCCTAAAGGCCTTCCCACAACTGTCCTGCTGTCTTGGTAATTTGGCGGCTTCCCTACCCAAGCAGTCTGTTGGCAACTGTGTTCTTGGTGACTGTTGGCTGGTGGCGGCTACTCTGCCGGTAGCCTTCTCTTCTTTCCGTGTTTGCTTGCTTAACCACAGCCCTATCCCATACTCCTGTTCGTGTGCTGCTATCATTGTAGCCCACACTTGCCGGTTCACAGCAGTTGTCGTGTGGCCCCATGCCTGACTGCTATTGGTGGTTGTGGCAACAACACTACGACGAACATCCCTTCTCTGCCTTTGCTCAACTCTTCCCCGCCTCTTCTGCATCCTTTAGCTTGAAACCTCTACACAATAGCTCCTCTCTTCATGTCGGCTTGTCTATGGTTGCAGTTGTTGCTACTCCATTCCTCCATCGTACACCTCCTCCTAGCCCGATCCTTTCACTGCCGACAGCTAACTCTCTACCATCGTCACTCCTCTACAACATGTGGGCCCTTGTTGTACTACTGCTCTATGTGCCCTGTTGCTCAACAACCATGCTGTCGATCTGTTCACCTATGGCTACAACTCAACACGATCTCCTTTGTTGCACAACACTCTGCCTTTGTGGCTCGATCAGCTGCAGCTTGACTCTGCCTGTAGCTTCACGCGTCCCTTGCCTGGAGGCATGACCATAAGCTTTGCCTCCATCGTCACTCTCTCTGTCGAGCAAGAGTCTTGCTACCGATTCTTTCTACCTTCCGCCGGATCGTAGCTCCTCCTTGTTTTTGTAGCCTCTCTGTTGCCGCCTAAAACACACTTTACCACAGATAAGTCTCCCAACCGCTATGTGTGTTCTTGAGGGCAACTATGAGTGTAGAACCCACTGTCACCTAATTCTAAACTCCTCCGTTTAGACCCCAACTCCCAAACGTCAAGGGGGGTTGTCCCTACTTACAAAGATTTTTTATGAGTTTATTTTAAGAGTTGTAAATTATTCAATGTCCAAATGACAAACAATCTTGCAGGGATGCAATTATTCAAATGACAAGCAAACCTTAATGAAACGAATACAATTGCAAGAGAGAAATATTAATTCATTAACAAGACCAGTGCCTACTTTACTTGGGTCATGGAGTCACAAATATAAATAAGCAAGATTACCAAAGATACTACAATTGCATTAATCATTCACAAATCACAATAATCAAAATATCACATTTAACATTAATTTGTAGTAAATGAACAATTTAATGAATGAAAGATGCTTGTAACAAGGTTGAACCAAATTTGAAATGCTTTCAAAGTAAAGTGCTTGGAAATGAAATAACAATTGTTGTGTTTTGCAAATGGTCCTGTAAATTTTAATTGATTCTAAGTCTCTCTTTAGCTTAGAGGAATTGAGGTTTGTGTAAGAAAACTAATGCTACTCTATGTGTCTACCCCAAGAAGTTATCTCTTTCGATTTGAGAGGGATTGTCGAGTACTCAACAAGAGAACACAAGGTTCTCAACTAGCTCCATGGGTCAACCCCAAAACTTGTTGGCTACTCAACAAGAGGACACTAAGTGCCACGAGGCTCCCAACAACCTCTACCCCTCTAGCTCCACAAGTCAACCTTCTTTTTCTCAATATCTAGTTAAGATTAACCTCTGAGTGCCTATTATTCTAGCCAACACAAATCCTTGCCCTTTCTTTTCACCCAGGATCGGTTGAACCAGCAAGGGGAGTGAATATGGGGCAAAAATCGGGGCACAGTTTATTTTAACTTTTAATGAACAAACAAAAACCAAAGTACAATGCAATCCAACGCGATCTTACAAGGGAGGCAAAGCCTACTCACTTGTAAGGTGCAGGCAAAATGAATTATAGCAAAAATGATTAGAAAGCAAATCTACTAGCTAGCACGATATTGTATGGATGGGTAGAGCCTCTTCTCATGCAAAGTGTGGGAAAACGAAAATACACATGCAAAATAAAAGCCAACACGAATATTGCATGGATGGGCAGAGCCTCTTCTCATGCAAGGTGTAGGCAAACAAAAATACAAGCCATTTGGATTTTACAAGAGAGGCAAAGTCTTATCACCTGCAAGGTGCAGGCAAAATAAATTTACAAAGAAGTAAACAACTATACTAAACCCAAGCCACTCAACAACCGCTATGCAAGGGTGGCTGTGCCTTCTCACTTGCATGCAATGGATGGCAAAAAGGAAAATGAAGAACTTTTACTTGAAAAGAAAGCAAGAAATCAAGCCCAAGAGACTCTTTTGGACTTGTTACAACAATATAAATTTCAGCACTTAGTATTATAGAGAATATGAGATGGAAGAGAGTTATTTTGACCGTTTTTTGCAAGTGGCTGAAAATGGTAGCTTGTAGGTGCCCCTTATGCTTGATGATGGCCAAATTTGAGTAGAATAACACCTTAAACTGTACAAACTGCTAAAAATCAGCAAGCAATAAATCACAGAAATTGCCCAAAATCACTCTTGGGCAATGTTAGTTGTATGATACAAAATAGTACAAAAAATTCTGAAATTTTTATGAGTAAATTTGCATAATGTAAGAGCTTGTAAATGAAGTTTAAAATCAGATTTCAATATGGAAAAAGTTTGCAGAAATAAAATGCAGAAATTTTGAAGAGAATGGGAGAGTTTGTGCTCTTTGCTCTTCAAATGCTTGAAGTAGTGGGGTATCCAACCGAGAAATTCCACTCTTCAACCCAAGCAACCTGCTATTTATGAAATATTTTCTACACATCTAAAAAAGAAGGTGAGATCCAAATAATGAGTTAAGAAATCATAAACTTCAACTGAGAAATGTATGAAGTTCTTAACTACAAAACTGAAAACTCACAAAACCTATGGCAAAAATGCCACAAATCTTACCAAAACAAAGAAATTTGCTTGTTTGACCTCCCCAAACTTGAGTAGCTATGGAGTGTAGAAGCAAACCACCATAGAGAAACACCAACACAAGATCTCTTCCAAATAATTTTATTAACTAAGCCAAATGGTTGAAAATTACAATGGCCCAAATGGGAGCAAAATGGAAGCAAGAGAGTGAGAAAGAGAAAGAATGCAAGAGCATGAGAGATTGTCACCCAAATGATGAGGAGGAGCCTTCTTAAATAGGAAAAGAGGGAGGGGAGAGTTCATTTGCATGAATGACATTTGTCACTTGGAGAGAAAGGGGGCCCATGGAGGGGGGTGCACTTCCATGGATTAAAAATAACAAACAATGGGGGGGAAAACCCCCCACACATGTTTTATATTTCATTGCTAGGCCAAGGGGAAGGAATCATGAAGGTGGGAACTCCCCTTTTGACTTATTTCAATTTATCTAATTTCCCATGGTGAGAGAGGGTTTCCCCCTTGGGGAGAAACTTCAAACTTGAAAAACACTTGCTTGGGGGGGGCCTTTTGGCCTTTAATTTTACCTTAGAGACATAATATAACATTTGGAAACTTAACTTGGCCACCCCAAGTGACTTTAGACACTTTTCCAAAATTTGTCTCACTAATTATTTGTCAATTTTCCTGATTTCCTTGTCTGACTTAGGAAAATGTGACAAAAAACTTAGCAAGACTTGTCCAAATGACTTCAATCTTGTCCAAGGGTATAGGGGGTCTCATGCCATTTATCTTGAGTACCCATACCCTTATACAACATGATAAAGGACCACTTATCCCTATTTTACATTACAATTTTTTATGCCGAGGGACATTTTTTAATTACCAAAAATTAAAAAATACTAAGTAAAACTTAATGAAATTCCACAAGACTCTGGATAATGTCTAGCATGGTAATATAGATCATTCCTAGGCCCCAATCACCCCATGGACTCGATCAATAGAACACCTTTCACCACTTTGGAGGTATTTTTGAGTGAAAAACTCAAATAATTAAAATCACTAAAAATGATTTTTAATTAATCAAGGGAGAAAACCCTTGATGAAAGGACTTCCCTAATGATTAAGTCATAGGAAACTAAGTTATAGAAAAATTGACCTTCAGGCTGACATATCATTACAAAATCCTCCGCAGGGGTGCGGAAATTTCATGTAGAAAAGATAAGAAGAAGAGCTGCCTCGCTTTCAAATTTTCATTAGGTACCTCTTTCTCATCTTCAAGGCACATGGTAGATGTGCATGGTACATGATTGTCCACCTAGTTGATTAGGTGGTAAACACTCTCCAACCCTCAACCTGGCTACTTGTTGCAAGCCGCCCAGTCCGCGTTCCTTAGTTGTTGGTTTCCTTGCCCATGTAGCCTGGTTGCTTGAGCTTTCAGCTCCTGCGTCCACCACTATGCATGCAGCTTCCACCCATCTCTTGCTCCTTGATTTGTTCCTAATAGAGCCTACACGTGGTTGTCTAGTCTCCATATATTTCTTTTAGTTGGTGGCTACAGTCCGTACGTTTGTACGACTGCTATTTTTTTAATTTTAATTTTAATTTTTAAATTATGTAAACTCGTTAATTTGATTTCCTTCTCAGAGCAAATCTGGTCTCATCACCGCTCTGATACCATGTTAGTTTTTTGAGTCTAGATCTAGTTAGCATTCTCGAACAATTTACTGCAATTATTAACTCACGTTGAAATCCTAACTAATTACACAACAAAAAACCACAGGAAATCACACATACATTTGACACTTAGATTTACCCTGGAAAACCCCAACTGGGGAAAAACCAACAAACAGATGATTTTTATTAACTATAAAACTCAAGGGCTCCCATCCTGGGATAGTGGCCCACTGAGGAATTATAATGACAAAATGCTATCCTTCACACCTCAAGATCAGTCCTTCGATCTTGTTGGTTGCTAACCCTCGACTGCCACTTGCTCCTTTCCTTAGCCCCTGCCCTCCAGACTTGGATGGAAGTCCTTCTCCACCCACTCAATGGGATCTCACTCACTCATTCTATGTGTTTGTTTTGTGTCCTCCTCTCCTCAGGATTCCTTTTATATCATTACAATGACTAAAATACCATGGGCCTTCTAGATCTCCTAAGTGATTTTAAATCACTTGAGATCTACGGCTACAACTTAATCTCTTGTTTACACAACGTAAGTCACCTTTTAGCCATTATAACATAAAAGTCACTTGCCTTCTCAAGCAAGCTCCTAAAGAGGTCTTCTGAATGATTTCTACATGTTAGACACCGTCCATGTAGAAGTACTTGTCTGATGCTACAAAAATCAACAATTTGACCCAAACTACGTAAACAAAGAGGCTCTAAGTCTAAATGGTCTCTAGAGTCCAAAAAACTTCAAAACTTCATGCTACAACAAATAACTACATATAATTAAAATCATTGCCTATATTGGGATCCTACTTGTCAATAGCACTTTGTGCCCCCCACCTCTAGGCTGTAGGCCTCGCTTCTATGTTGAATCTCAAAGTTGATCCTTCAAGGACATTAGTCAACAATGCACCCTACAATTTTGATGAAACCTCCTATTCCAAGCATTAAAAGAAGGTAGAAAAGACTTCACGTGCCTAATAAGTAATTTTGTTTGAGTGAAGGGTGCATTTTTACTAAGGTCATGAAGAGTCAAAGAATCAGCACCACCAACATTGAGATACATAGAGGGGTTGATCCGCTTGATTAAATGCCAATCCCCTACCCTCATACATGATAGAATCTAGTGGAAACAGTGCAATCCTAAAACCCTGAACACTGTTAACTCTGCTGAATTCTAAATGGGATCTAAAATTCTACTTTTTGCATATGAAGTCTGATGAGGTTGGAACCACTCTCAAACATCCTAAAACAATTAATGGTAATGTTAAAAATTTAAGTAAAAGGATAGAAGATGAAAAAATAATTTAATATTACCATTTAATGCTATTGATGATTATTTTTAGACTAGCTTAGGTATTTTGCTATTAGAATAGTTTTTTTTTTTTTTAAATTTGAATTTTTTGGGCTCACAGCCCTTGTTGTATGGCGCCATACAGAACCTGTACGGAACTGACTGGTCAGGTGAAAAAAGGACAGTTCAGTACAGAACTGTCCATTTCCGGTTCAGGGTGGCAGTTTGGACCGGTTGGGGGACTAAACCGATCAGACCAGCTGGTTTTTCCGGAACGGGACTGGTTCTGAATCTCTGATAACACTGTTTGTAGCTAATAAGTAAACTTTGGCTGTATAATCACATGTTTTTTAGCTCAAATGACTTTCATATAATTATAGGAAATGTGCTTTTAAATGTCCTCTTGAATACTTCATAAACAACAAAATATCTTTAATGTTAATGCTGAAACAAATGGTGCTTTAAATTTCATATCTTGGTTGAACATTCACATATTAAATTTCTGGAATGTTCTATTGATTTATGGTTTAACTACAAGTGTTTATCTTTCATAATCATTTACTAAAAGATTCTAGAAATTTCTTTTGTGCAAGTCTCATTGATTGACTTTTATTTGGTACAATTCTCTTGATGATATATATACTTATGGATGTTAAAGGCAAAGCCAATTAATTAATTAAATTCAAAAGTTTGTAGCATCTACTCACTAAGATCTAAACACCACATTTGTTGAAGTGATTTTAGTCACTTCAACAAATTTGGGCTATTTGTGATAAATTTGGGTGACACCCTGTTGTAAATATTTTCTCTCCAAGAGGGTCTCACTCAAGGATAATCTTTACAAGCTAACTACTACATAATTTCTATGACTTCCCTCCATTGATAAGTTTCCCTTGTGGATGTATTTACTTTGGCAATGAATCCACTCATTAAATATATCATGAATTTCTAAGTTTTTGGTTTGTTGTACTTTCATTTCCATAAGTTTATTGTTAATGTCCATGATTCATTACATTTTCATATCTTGAGCACATTTATCTTTAAGTGTTTGATCTAGTGTTTATCACATATGTTGAATAATTAAATGCTTATGTGGGAAATCTAACTTAATAACAAATTCACACAAACAAAACAAGTTAAGACTCTTTTCAATTAAGCTCTCCTAAAACTCACAATCAAATTATCCTATAAGGAATCCTCCCTTGGCCTTGAGAGCTAGCCTAAAAGAGGGAAGTTAAACACTAAGGTGATAGCGGTGCTTTCTTTCCAAGGTTTCACTTGTAGCACTAGTGGATTAGGGCTTTTCCACTTAGGTGCTAAATCAAGCTGTAACAAATGGTTCATCATTTCATCCAATGACTAGGCAAACATTCTCTAGCCTTGGAACCTTTTGCCACAACCTCTTGCAGCTTTTTTAACCAATCAGGCAGGGTACCTATTGCCACTCACAGGCGGAGGTATTAAAACTTCCTTCTATTGTTCCCGAATCCCATGTATCCTTTCTTAGATGAGAAAAATTGATAGCTCACTATGTTGATACAAATATATCTATACATGCCCTAGCTTCTGTTATCACCAAACTTGTAGTTACCCCTAAAGATGGATCTAGAAGGATGGTAGCGGGGATAGGCAACCAAAGTGGTGAACCTCGAGAGCCTCGATCTCCAAAGGATTGGTTGTCACGCCAATCGAGGCACCGTTCACTTCATGTTATCAAAGCCACGACGACAAAGGGGAGACCCTGATCTACTCCCGATAGGAGAGATCTAACCAGATCACCAAATCAAGCTATAACTATAGGGTAGGTAAGGTGACAGGTATGGAACCCTAGAACTTAAAGAAATAGAACCGTTGTGGAGGCTTGGGAAAGGTGTGATGAGATGAATAGTAATTAAACAAAGTGATTCAATTATCACAAGTGATTCTAGGATTCAGGTGCTAGTGTAAATGATCAAATTCAGCTGCCTTGGGAAACGTGACCCTTAAAATAGGGAAAGTGTCCCAAAGAGTGGATCTGAGAATTAGGGCTTTCTAGCACAACTTGGTAGATGGATGTGACAGTGTTAAAGTACACAAGCTCAACAAACAGGTTTAAACGACGAGCAAATTGACTCTCTCAGGGAATGCACAAGGGTTGAAGAGACCTAGTGCCTTGGGATTTGGGCCATGGAGTCCTCCAGCTATGACGCCTAGGAGAACCCACCTAGCAATATGCAAGATACAAATAACCCATGAATGGTTTGCCAATAAACCAAGTCGTTTAAGCCAGGGAATTTTTAGAAGAAACTTACTTAGGGTTTTCAATGAAATTGACAGATGGGTAGGTTAGAGAAATAAATTACATACCTTGCAAGCGTACCTGAGTCATGGAGATGATTTCTATGATGTCGAGGATTGTTCCCGTAGAGATCAAATGAAAGTTTGAAGAGTTTCCTTGCCCATGCGAATTGCCCAGCTCCACAAGTGTGCCCTCCTCTTCTTGATGAACCAAGGACATTACGATCAATCAGTTCAAAGCAAGAATGGAAGAAATACAAGTGATGAACATGAAAACAAAGAGGAAGAGTTACTAAGACAGTGATACTCCCTGTAACCGACGAAGAGAAGAGAAAGTAGCAAGGCGAGTCTCCCCAGTCAATGCGCCCTCCTCACCAAATCGACTTCTTCACTTGTAGATCAAAACGTGGAGAAAAATATGCAAAGGATCTTCACCAATACTCTTAGTGCAAAGGAAGAACAGTTTCAATCAACACCATTAGCATCCACAACCACAAGACAAGAGTTTGCAAGAATATATTTTATTCCAAAAGCTAAGAGCCAAAAGTCTCGTTTACAATGAGAGGGTCTCTCCTTTTTATAGCTATGGGAGAGACCAAAACCCTAACCACCTTTTCAATGAGTGGCTAAGATTAAAAGATACATACGTTATAATATACGGTTGAGATGAGCTCAACAAATAAAGTACATGGATCAACTCCAAAACATAAAGATCCCACTAGTCAAATCGCCCTAGGGAGGACGTCCTCATAAAGTGACTATGAAAATATAACAATAAGCTCATGGTGGGTCTAGGGGGTGATATAATTCCCTCCTAGTGTGTCCCCATGGCACAATAACATCAAATATATCATCTAAGTGCAAAATCATGCCCACTAGGGAAAGTCGTGAGCCTCCAAAGGCACCATGAAACCCCAAAAATGTGTCGGAAAAAGATGTGTGGGCCCCACTGACTACTGCAACTCTGCAACTGCTTTGGAGGGTGTGGGAGACATCATACATATCATCAAAACCATTCCTATGCCAGTTCCTTGCCTCATTAGCCCAAATCAAATTCCTCTGTAGCCAATTTTACCATTTTTTATGCCTTTGTAAATCACCTATAAAAGATAAAAATGCTTGTATCTCTCTGCTTGGTCACCGAGGGCCAAATCTGACTACACCAACATGTCTGGGAGCATGGAAATATAGTAAAAACAAGTGGTTGGACCCCATACTTCCTCTTTAGCCCCCTAGGTGAACTAATCAAACCATGCAACTGCTTTGACAGGCCATTTTAAATGGCAAATCTGCACTGAAGTGATAAACTGAGACATGCCAACTGAAACTGCCCGGAATTGAAAATTGACTGTCCCAATGGACTTAGAGAGCCCAAATGCACTAGATATGCATACTCATACACCATATGGATGACTGGATAATCATATAATATCAATACCATGCGCGGACATAACAAAAATAATAATAATAATCTCCAAATGATCAAAATCATTAAAAATCCACAGATCACTATCTGAGCTTGTAAATGTTGCATGGAACCATCTGGTGACCAATAATAGACCACATATCATCAATAGCTATCATCCAAGGTCTAACTCATCTCATGTCCTGTAGTTGACTTTGGTCAAACTGGTTTTGACCAAGTCAAATTGACCCATAATATGATCCAGGCAAAAACATCAAAGTGCTGAAAGTGTAACTGGTTAAGGCATGCTTCATAAGTCATTCCAATAGCAATATAAACATAAAGCAATCATCTCACTAGTGATCTAAAACAAGATATTCAACATTTTCCAATAATAATGGCTTAGACTAGAATCTCAAGGCTATACTCACTTTATGGCTGTGATCAATTTGCTAGTGGTGGGTGAAGGTGAAAATATGCAAGGCTATGCTAAGGGATGACTGTACTGACTTAACACTGTGACACTTTGGATGTAGGAAAGCGGATACACACTAAAGCATATGTTGGACAAGCAGTAACACAGGGGATGGCAGTGTCTCACAAATGGGTGAGTTGTTTGGGAAGTGCCTATTCAACCTTGACAGATTCCTACAACTCACATCCAAGCTGATACAACTCCGTGAGGATATTTTCTAGAGCCGCCATGACTAGGTGCCCGACAAACCTGTTATCACACAACTTGTAGTTGCCCCTAGAGGTATCCCATCCGGGACGGTAGAGGAGTTGGGCAACTAAAGAGGTGACCTAAGAAATGCCACGGTTCCCAATGCAATGTGGGAGTCACGTCAACCGAGGCACTCTTCGCTTTAGGTCAAGGTATAACTAGACCAAGGGGGAGACCCTATACCCCCATCACAGTTGATTGGACCCAAGCAAAGGTTTCAAAGGGTTAATGAATGATGAGTTACGGAAACCAATGCAAGGCTAAATGGACCAAATGTTTAAGGTATGGTTGAAGGTGGTATTATGAATAGTTAGTGTTTCAACCTATGTATGGTTTAGGCCACTTGATGGGGTATCATTATTAAGTATAGTACCATGTGTTTACACAAGTGGGTCTTGTTGCCTTGGGAAGTGTGAAATGGTTCTAGGTGGGCCCACAAGGTGAAGTTAAATGTGAAGATGATACTATAGGCTAGATCTAGGTTAGATCTACAAGTTAGAGTTGGTTCTAGGGTTACCCATGTGTTAGATCTAGGGTTTGACACTAATCCCAAGAAGTGCGCCTTGCTTGGAGAAGGACTAGTGCCTTGTTGGATGGGCTAATGGGGTCAAAAAGGATGTCAAAGTGTAAATCGGGACACCTAGAGGCCAAATCAAGTGAAATGGGTGTGATCCAATGGTTAGATTTTACTAGATCTAGGTTTTTTGAGTAATAACCAAAAGTGGACCACAATTCCTTAAAACAAGGAATGCAATCCCCAAGGTGGATCGGGACAAGAGGATAGTCTAGACCTAGGTTTCAAGGCATGGGCATTCCAAATCTATGAAAATCTCCAACACCCACTTCCTAGAAGTGGTCCAACTCAAAACTCCCAAGGGGTGCGACTTTCTCAAGGAGAGGCAAAAAGTGGGTTTGGTGGACCATGCCAAGTCCAATGGCCACCAAAATGTAGATCCGGGGTGTTAGTGCCCCGATCTATGTTCCTTCAAAGTTTCAAGTGAATCCAATGGGTAGATCTTAGTAGATCTAAGTTTGAGTTACCAATAAGGTCAAAAGGGGGTTTCAACCCCTCAAAACATGGAGAGATGTCCACAAGGTAGTTTTCACCAAAGTAAGGATATGGGTAAGTGTTATCAAGTGTCTAGTTGTCAAATCAAGCGGGATCTCACATACCCATGTGCTAGATCTAGCCCAACAAGCCTCCCTCAAGGAAGTGCGCTTTGGGTCAAGGAGAGCTTTTTGTCTTAGAAGATGGGTCAATTCTTAGCCAATCACCACCAAACTATAGATCCAACTAGGGGTGGATGCTATAGAGGTGGGTTTTCAATATCTTTTCAAATTGAGGGCTAGATCCAAGTAGATCTAAGAAATACCAAAAACAAGGGTTTTACTTTGATTAGGGTTTTTGTGATCTAGAAATTATGGAAGTTTCAAGGAAGAGAAGATCATACCTCTTGGGACATACCTGGATAAAGAGATGAATGCTTGTTGAAACGAGGATTACTTTGCCAAAGATCAAATGGAGAATTATTGAAGCCCTCTTGCCAAATCGATTTTTCCAAGCCACATGTGATTCCTTCTAACCTGTCAAGCCAAGGAGCAAAGCATCAATTAGTTTAACAAATTGAAGGTAGATGCAAACAAGAGAGAGAAAAACATAGAATAGTTGACACAAAGGCAAAACCACTCCCTGTCAAACCCAAAACGACTTCTTCCAAGCTTGAAGGGCAAGCCTCCCCACCAATTCGCACTTGTCAAAGTCGCCCTCTCAACCTGCAAATAAAGTATGGCAAATATGCAAGATAGCTACAATAGATCCTCCAGTGCAATGGACAATAGCATTTACAATCGAAACAACAAACATCCACTCCAATCCAAGCATGTACTCCAAAAGATAGAAATTTTATTCCAAGAGCCAAGAGCCAAAAATCTCTAGATGACTTTTACAATGAGGGGGTCTCCTCCTTATATAGGATAATAAAGACCAAAACCCTAGATCTCAAAACCACTTTTTGAAATGAGTGGTTGAGATTAAAAGATCTCACAACATAATCAATGGCTAAGATGAATCCATAACATAATATCACATGGATCACTCAACATAACAATAGCGCCCTCATTAAATGGTACAATAGAGGGTGACGTCATCCCACAAGAGGGGTATAAAGTACAATAATCCACCTCATGATGACTAGGACATGATAAAATAAGCACATGGTGGGGCTAGGAGGTATAAATCCTTGCTAGCTCACCCCAAGGCACAATGAAATAATAAAAATATGTCCAATATAATAATAATGACCAAAACTGTCCTCAGAATCCATGACAGTCGAGCAGTAAATGTCCTCCTGTGATCAATCTGGAGATACCCACATGGTGAAAAATGGCTGGAAGATAGTGAGATCAACCTGGAAGACCTATGTGAAAACCAAATGCCAAAACCTTGCCTCAATTGCCCAAATCGATTTCCTCAGTGACCACTTTATCCCATTTTTTAACTGCCTCGGGAACTGTGAAAGTGCCAAAACTGCCTCCTAGGGTGCTAGCGATGTCCATCTGAGCCCACCAGGCTCTCCGGGAGGGGGGATAAATGGTAATAACAAGTGGCTGGACCACCCCCTCCATCATCAGCGCCCTAGGTGAACTGGCCTCTCGGGGCCCCTGCTGCTCAGGCTGGGAAATCAGCCCCAAATCTGGTCAACAAGTGTAAAACTGCATCAATCACTGTCAGAAGTGCCCGGAACTGAAAGATAAGTGTCTCAATGGATCCAGAAGACCCAAATCCACTAGGAATGAGTACTCATACACCCTGGGTTGCCCTAATGGGCCAGCTGTAGGGTCCACCATATATGGACAATGTATAATCTGCTGATCTGTAATAATAATAACCTGCTGAACTGGATCAAACATCATCTGTATCATATGTCCATCATATGATATCATCATCAAACATGTGGGACCATAAATCATCACCAATAATCATCATACATGGTCCACATCATCACGGATCCCAAGAATATATATAATCAAGGATAAATCACATCAGTAGACTAAGACAATGCTTCTTTAATCACTTCATAGCTAAGCTCAAAGTATAAATTCCATTCATTGGCATTAATCAAGTTAACATATTCCGTGATAATATAAAATTACTTGCACCCTAGTTCAAATGACAAACTTACCCATTGGACATGGTCAAACTGCTAGTGAAGGATGAAGGCTAGGAGCAAGGTTGGGCCAAGGGTTTGACTTGTCTAACTTAACTCAAAAATACTTTGGACTGGGAGAAGGGGGAAGCTACAAACTCTGTGCTGGACAAAAGAACACGGGGAATGGCTGTGCCTCACAAATGGATAAGTTGTTTAGAGAGTGCTTATTCAACTTAGGCATCATGTCTACATCAAGTTGATCCAAGTTCATTAGGATCATTCAATTTATTTCCATGGCCTTTTTGGCCTACATAACCCTTCGGATTTCAGATGTGCTGAGAAGCACAACTAGTTGCAGCTTGCATCCAGGGCATGTTTTTTATATATTCACAAGGTCAGCAATTGTTTAGATATAGCTTTTAAGAACTATTGCTTTTTGGACCTTTTTTTATACTCTTCGAGGAGTATTTTTAGCTTTTCATTGCTCTTGCCCCTTTTTTTTTGTTTCCACGGGCGAATTTATTTAGTTTCCACAGGTAGAACATGAGCTTTCAGTTTTAGCCAACAACATCTCAAGTGACTAGGGGGAGTTCGAGCCAAGGCCTACAATCCAACTCACCAAAGGCAAGTTCTGTCACCAACTCAGAGCCGAGACACTGAATAAACAGGGATGCGGTCCAAACACAGAGGTAGAAAAATGGGGAAGTCCTCAGTATCAGAAAGTCAAATAAGACAAGTCAGGGTTTAAAGTCAAACAGGAAGGTCATGTATGGATGAAGACAAGTGGATATGGAGCCTACACTAGCAGACAACAGGTGTCGGGAAAGACCATGTCTATGTAAGGTGAAATACCAGTAAGTTTTGTTAGATGACCTAAAAGTGCAAGCAATTGTCCATTTTAAGGTTTACAGTTCATTTTAAATAATTTGCCACATCAGGAATAATATACCAAGCACATGCTATAATCATGACTAAATCAACAAGCTAATAATCCACTGTCAGTGAGAACATATCCATAGATCATACAACATCATCATAATAGCAATCATCATGCATCATCTGAAACACTGCTGAAGTAAATCTCTAGGCACTGAACTGAAACTGTAATGGGATAAGTGGTCACATCAGTCATCCAATCTGAACTCTCAAGGCTCAGCCTTGACACAAGGTCATATACAAATCTGAATAATATACTGCTCTGATCATGAGTGATCCAACATGTATAGCCATGCTCTAAAAAAATGTAGGCTCTGGAATGTGCAGATATCTGCTGTACAAGAATAGTAGCCCCGCTACTATGGTGTGATAACATCTGGCTCCAGCTGGGACAAGTGCTCTAAGGGAGAGAGCGCTTGAGAACCTCAGAATCTCTGGTCTCGAACTGCTCTGCATCAATCTTCAATCCAACACTGCACCATCCTTTCTTTCAGCTTTTATCTTGCACCTGTTCCTGCTCTCACAAAAACTAGAATACCATCATGGAGCATGTATGGGACAAAAATAAAATAAAACTGAAAACTAATCTAAAGCATAAACTGAAAATGCGTCAAAATATAAATATAAACTAACATGGCATATATTATTCATTTATCATTCATTATTTTTATTATTGTGCAGGAGGAAAAGAGAAATTTTTCAAGCAGGCAATCTCAACTTGCACAGGCAGCCAAAAGTAGAAATGACAACTAAAAATTCTTAAGTGTATGCAGGAGAGGAGACAAGCTTAGGAAGGAGCAAGGCTCAACTCATTAAAGAAGAAAAACAAGCAGACACTCCAAGCAGAAAAGAAAAAGGGACAATACTCAGCACACAGAAAAAGAAAAATCACACAAATCCTACTGCTCAAGTGAGCTTATTCAATACCTACCTACCCTACTCTAACTAGTGAGCACAAATGTTAGGTAAAATCATAAATCCAGTGTAACCATTCGTCAAGCAGGTTAATGATTCTTATTTGATTTTTGATAATAGAACAAGTCAAGATCGGGTTAAAGATTAACAAATTTGAGAGCACAATCTTCCTGACTTGTTCAAACATTGAAGAATGGTTTAAATGATGCAAAATGAAATTATGCCAAGGAGAAGACTGTCTGATGTAAACATCCTCCATCAAAGAACTGATAGGATCATGAAATTTATGCAAGTTAAACTTAGGGATGGATGGAGGGAAGACATAAGACATGTGATTTGATTCATTTTCACACAAATTAATTCCTTCATTTACTTTTCTCACATATTCAATTTGATTCTCCTTGGGACTGATGATCAAATAGAAACCAAGTGGAGACAACTCAAAGCTTAGAAGACGAAAAATCAAAGTCAAACCCTCTTGATGCTCAAAAATGGAGAAAAGATGGAATTGATCTTTAAACACCTTTTCTAGCCACCTAGAATGATTGATAAATTGACAACAAGCATTATGGTTCCAAAGTGACTGAAAAGGGAAATGAAGTGCATTTTCTCCAAACATGTAATCATGCTTATACTTCTTATTGAAAAGTTTAAAAGCAAAAGACTGACTAGACCACCAACCCAAAGATGATTGAAAGAGTTGGGAAGGGAGGGTGGATTGCAAATATGAACAGTCTCCTAGATGGATAGAAAGATTTGGCCTTGAAATTTGACAAAATGAAAGGCCTTTCAAAATGGCACTAGGAATGACTTCAAAATTTTGATTAAATCTAATTTGAGGACAAGATTCTGACTCTAATAAATGGATGAAGCTATCTTGACTAAGGATGAAAAATTTTAAAGACTCATTATAAGAAGTGGAACAAAGATTAGAGCATCTAGTGTGATTCACTGATTCATCCTCATCTTGAGATTGACCTTCTATTGATTCATTATTAAATTCACAAGAGGATACTTGATCATTTTCATTTAATTGATCAGGGATAAAGTCAACAAGTTCATTTAAAGCATCCTGATTATTCGCACAATGATCATGTGAAAGCACTCCTAAAGGGTCTTGGTCAATGTTTCCACTTTCTTCTTCTTCAATAAGGTGATAAGGAATTGAATGATTGTTAATGATAGAATGATTAAGGGAATCTTTTTCTGAAGGGTCATCAAACACAAAATCAGAAATTTCTTCAAGATCAAAAGTAGGGCTACTCAAGGACTGATTTGAAATGTCATTATTATTATCATGGTCCTTATCAAACTGATCCTCAACAACACAGTTATTGCTTGATGTCTCTGTTAAGGATTCTTCAACATTACTACCCCATTTATTCTTTAATAACCCAACAAACATATCATAACCAGTGATGGATCCTGGGGCTAAATTATCAAACCATAATCCGGCATTTCCACCTAATGTCTCACCCAGGGCCCGCATATAAACATCTTCATCATCAGCACCCCTAACTTCCATATAATCCCAAAATCTTTGTAAATGATTTTCAATTGACTCAAAATAATTTCCATAGAAACGAGGCAACCATTCAGAGTAATTATTTGGCATAAGATGAGGTGCCCCATGAATTTCAGAAAAGTCAAAAGGAGATGGCTTAGCTGGATTTCTAATGACTTTGGCCATTCTACTAGGGATTAGTTGTGGATGTCTAACTGGAATACTAGAGTCATTTGACCGAATGCTTTGGTTGTAAGGCCTTGGTTGAGATTGAATTTTGTTTGGATTAATTGGGCTAATATTTTTACTTGAAGAATGAAAAGAACGATGAGAGTCATAAGAATTATGTACATAATCACTCCCATATTGGTATGTTGACTGACTTTCATTACTTTCTTCCAACTGCCCTCTATAGCGAGATAGATTTTCATATATTTCATTCATACACCTTGTCATTTGGAAGAAAATGTCTGAATTCATTTATGATTTACAAATTACAAAATTGAAAGATGGGAGTGGGGTCGATCCTCAGCGGAGTCACGAATTGGAGTCGCCAGGTAGATTTTTAGACTCTACTACCAAGAGGTATGTCGTTTAAAGTGCAGAAAGGTAGTGATATACAAGGATGTGTTGAACCAAGGTAGGCCCCTACCTCCCCGGCAACGGCGCCAAAAATGTTATCACACAACTTGTAGTTGCCCCTAGAGGTATCCCATCCGGGACGGTAGAGGAGTTGGGCAACTAAAGAGGTGACCTAAGAAATGCCACGGTTCCCAATGCAATGTGGGAGTCACGTCAACCGAGGCACTCTTCGCTTTAGGTCAAGGTATAACTAGACCAAGGGGGAGACCCTATACCCCCATCACAGTTGATTGGACCCAAGCAAAGGTTTCAAAGGGTTAATGAATGATGAGTTACGGAAACCAATGCAAGGCTAAATGGACCAAATGTTTAAGGTATGGTTGAAGGTGGTATTATGAATAGTTAGTGTTTCAACCTATGTATGGTTTAGGCCACTTGATGGGGTATCATTATTAAGTATAGTACCATGTGTTTACACAAGTGGGTCTTGTTGCCTTGGGAAGTGTGAAATGGTTCTAGGTGGGCCCACAAGGTGAAGTTAAATGTGAAGATGATACTATAGGCTAGATCTAGGTTAGATCTACAAGTTAGAGTTGGTTCTAGGGTTACCCATGTGTTAGATCTAGGGTTTGACACTAATCCCAAGAAGTGCGCCTTGCTTGGAGAAGGACTAGTGCCTTGTTGGATGGGCTAATGGGGTCAAAAAGGATGTCAAAGTGTAGATCGGGACACCTAGAGGCCAAATCAAGTGAAATGGGTGTGATCCAATGGTTAGATTTTACTAGATCTAGGTTTTTTGAGTAATAACCAAAAGTGGACCACAATTCCTTAAAACAAGGAATGCAATCCCCAAGGTGGATCGGGACAAGAGGATAGTCTAGACCTAGGTTTCAAGGCATGGGCATTCCAAATCTATGAAAATCTCCAACACCCACTTCCTAGAAGTGGTCCAACTCAAAACTCCCAAGGGGTGCGACTTTCTCAAGGAGAGGCAAAAAGTGGGTTTGGTGGACCATGCCAAGTCCAATGGCCACCAAAATGTAGATCCGGGGTGTTAGTGCCCCGATCTATGTTCCTTCAAAGTTTCAAGTGAATCCAATGGGTAGATCTTAGTAGATCTAAGTTTGAGTTACCAATAAGGTCAAAAGGGGGTTTCAACCCCTCAAAACATGGAGAGATGTCCACAAGGTAGTTTTCACCAAAGTAAGGATATGGGTAAGTGTTATCAAGTGTCTAGTTGTCAAATCAAGCGGGATCTCACATACCCATGTGCTAGATCTAGCCCAACAAGCCTCCCTCAAGGAAGTGCGCTTTGGGTCAAGGAGAGCTTTTTGTCTTAGAAGATGGGTCAATTCTTAGCCAATCACCACCAAACTATAGATCCAACTAGGGGTGGATGCTATAGAGGTGGGTTTTCAATATCTTTTCAAATTGAGGGCTAGATCCAAGTAGATCTAAGAAATACCAAAAACAAGGGTTTTACTTTGATTAGGGTTTTTGTGATCTAGAAATTATGGAAGTTTCAAGGAAGAGAAGATCATACCTCTTGGGACATACCTGGATAAAGAGATGAATGCTTGTTGAAACGAGGATTACTTTGCCAAAGATCAAATGGAGAATTATTGAAGCCCTCTTGCCAAATCGATTTTTCCAAGCCACATGTGATTCCTTCTAACCTGTCAAGCCAAGGAGCAAAGCATCAATTAGTTTAACAAATTGAAGGTAGATGCAAACAAGAGAGAGAAAAACATAGAATAGTTGACACAAAGGCAAAACCACTCCCTGTCAAACCCAAAACGACTTCTTCCAAGCTTGAAGGGCAAGCCTCCCCACCAATTCGCACTTGTCAAAGTCGCCCTCTCAACCTGCAAATAAAGTATGGCAAATATGCAAGATAGCTACAATAGATCCTCCAGTGCAATGGACAATAGCATTTACAATCGAAACAACAAACATCCACTCCAATCCAAGCATGTACTCCAAAAGATAGAAATTTTATTCCAAGAGCCAAGAGCCAAAAATCTCTAGATGACTTTTACAATGAGGGGGTCTCCTCCTTATATAGGATAATAAAGACCAAAACCCTAGATCTCAAAACCACTTTTTGAAATGAGTGGTTGAGATTAAAAGATCTCACAACATAATCAATGGCTAAGATGAATCCATAACATAATATCACATGGATCACTCAACATAACAATAGCGCCCTCATTAAATGGTACAATAGAGGGTGACGTCATCCCACAAGAGGGGTATAAAGTACAATAATCCACCTCATGATGACTAGGACATGATAAAATAAGCACATGGTGGGGCTAGGAGGTATAAATCCTTGCTAGCTCACCCCAAGGCACAATGAAATAATAAAAATATGTCCAATATAATAATAATGACCAAAACTGTCCTCAGAATCCATGACAGTCGAGCAGTAAATGTCCTCCTGTGATCAATCTGGAGATACCCACATGGTGAAAAATGGCTGGAAGATAGTGAGATCAACCTGGAAGACCTATGTGAAAACCAAATGCCAAAACCTTGCCTCAATTGCCCAAATCGATTTCCTCAGTGACCACTTTATCCCATTTTTTAACTGCCTCGGGAACTGTGAAAGTGCCAAAACTGCCTCCTAGGGTGCTAGCGATGTCCATCTGAGCCCACCAGGCTCTCCGGGAGGGGGGATAAATGGTAATAACAAGTGGCTGGACCACCCCCTCCATCATCAGCGCCCTAGGTGAACTGGCCTCTCGGGGCCCCTGCTGCTCAGGCTGGGAAATCAGCCCCAAATCTGGTCAACAAGTGTAAAACTGCATCAATCACTGTCAGAAGTGCCCGGAACTGAAAGATAAGTGTCTCAATGGATCCAGAAGACCCAAATCCACTAGGAATGAGTACTCATACACCCTGGGTTGCCCTAATGGGCCAGCTGTAGGGTCCACCATATATGGACAATGTATAATCTGCTGATCTGTAATAATAATAACCTGCTGAACTGGATCAAACATCATCTGTATCATATGTCCATCATATGATATCATCATCAAACATGTGGGACCATAAATCATCACCAATAATCATCATACATGGTCCACATCATCACGGATCCCAAGAATATATATAATCAAGGATAAATCACATCAGTAGACTAAGACAATGCTTCTTTAATCACTTCATAGCTAAGCTCAAAGTATAAATTCCATTCATTGGCATTAATCAAGTTAACATATTCCGTGATAATATAAAATTACTTGCACCCTAGTTCAAATGACAAACTTACCCATTGGACATGGTCAAACTGCTAGTGAAGGATGAAGGCTAGGAGCAAGGTTGGGCCAAGGGTTTGACTTGTCTAACTTAACTCAAAAATACTTTGGACTGGGAGAAGGGGGAAGCTACAAACTCTGTGCTGGACAAAAGAACACGGGGAATGGCTGTGCCTCACAAATGGATAAGTTGTTTAGAGAGTGCTTATTCAACTTAGGCATCATGTCTACATCAAGTTGATCCAAGTTCATTAGGATCATTCAATTTATTTCCATGGCCTTTTTGGCCTACATAACCCTTCGGATTTCAGATGTGCTGAGAAGCACAACTAGTTGCAGCTTGCATCCAGGGCATGTTTTTTATATATTCACAAGGTCAGCAATTGTTTAGATATAGCTTTTAAGAACTATTGCTTTTTGGACCTTTTTTTATACTCTTCGAGGAGTATTTTTAGCTTTTCATTGCTCTTGCCCCTTTTTTTTTGTTTCCACGGGCGAATTTATTTAGTTTCCACAGGTAGAACATGAGCTTTCAGTTTTAGCCAACAACATCTCAAGTGACTAGGGGGAGTTCGAGCCAAGGCCTACAATCCAACTCACCAAAGGCAAGTTCTGTCACCAACTCAGAGCCGAGACACTGAATAAACAGGGATGCGGTCCAAACACAGAGGTAGAAAAATGGGGAAGTCCTCAGTATCAGAAAGTCAAATAAGACAAGTCAGGGTTTAAAGTCAAACAGGAAGGTCATGTATGGATGAAGACAAGTGGATATGGAGCCTACACTAGCAGACAACAGGTGTCGGGAAAGACCATGTCTATGTAAGGTGAAATACCAGTAAGTTTTGTTAGATGACCTAAAAGTGCAAGCAATTGTCCATTTTAAGGTTTACAGTTCATTTTAAATAATTTGCCACATCAGGAATAATATACCAAGCACATGCTATAATCATGACTAAATCAACAAGCTAATAATCCACTGTCAGTGAGAACATATCCATAGATCATACAACATCATCATAATAGCAATCATCATGCATCATCTGAAACACTGCTGAAGTAAATCTCTAGGCACTGAACTGAAACTGTAATGGGATAAGTGGTCACATCAGTCATCCAATCTGAACTCTCAAGGCTCAGCCTTGACACAAGGTCATATACAAATCTGAATAATATACTGCTCTGATCATGAGTGATCCAACATGTATAGCCATGCTCTAAAAAAATGTAGGCTCTGGAATGTGCAGATATCTGCTGTACAAGAATAGTAGCCCCGCTACTATGGTGTGATAACAAAACCGTAACTCAAGACTCCAGGGTACACTTAGAATTAGCTATCTCGTACTCCATCTCATATCATAACCAGCAGGCTAATGAGGAATAATCATTACATGTATATAAGGTCAACAATCATTAGATGTAGCATTTATTAAACCATTGCTTTAATTAGACCTTTTCATTTACATAGCCTTCGTCCATGTGTGTTGAAAAACACATTCTTGGATTTACATTTCATTAGGCTTTTTAATCTGTGTGTGTTGAAAAACCCATTCTTGGATTTATAATTTCACATGCCTTTCATTCACGTGTGTTGAAAAGCACATTCTAGAATGGGATTTCATTTAGATATACAATATAGTTTCCAGATACAGTGTAATGATGGTAGCACTATTTGTTTCAGGTCTAGCCAACACAACTTAGGAAACTCAGAGCCGAGACACAAGTTAAACAGGGAAGCTCATCCAACAAAGAGGCTAAAGTGGGGGAGTCCTCCGTATAACAAGTTAAGTAGTAAGTCAGGGTAACAACAATAACTGGAAGGTTGCGGATGGATGAAGATAGTGAAAATGATGCCATCACTAGCAAGCCAAATAATGGTGGGAATGATCACCTCCATTCTCCTAAGGAGGGTAAAACCAATGAGTATAGACAAGAACTTCTAAAACCTGAGCAGGACACTAGATAGATACACAATAACAACCAAGTCCAATACTATATATATGATCGCTAGATCATGACACTAAATGCTAGAACATGCCACCAAAATGACTACAAAAGCAATATAACCAAGAACACAAGATAATACCTGCTTGATCATATACCTGTGCAATGCATCTGAACCATCATCTGTTCACTGAGAACCTGCTGCGGCAACTCTGGGCACTGCATACTGCTCTGTAATGGCAAAATGGCTACATCGGTCATTAAATCTGAGTTTCCTGAGACTCAGTCATGGCAAAGGAATATACTGCTGCTCATCATCATAAGAGTGATCCAAAAATAGATGCTCATCTCAAGCATCTCAGTGTAAAGGACTGGCTGAAAAATATACTGGAATCTGGAATAAATATATGGTAGCCCCAGCTACTATAAATGTGATAACAGCTCCCATGCTGAGACTATGAGATGATATATCCCACCTCCCAGGATGTCATCTCTCATGGAAGGGATATGCTGTAGACAGGCTCCAAGACATTTTTCCACTAATTTGTTACGTCTAAAATAAATAGATCGATGTTAAACGGTAGGACCTCATTTGCTTATGTCTCTTAAAGGATGGCAGTTATATGCTCTAGACAAGCTAATAGATGTCTTGTCCCTAACTTTGTACTCTAATGGATTTTGTGACATCAAATGGTAGGAGAGACCTCATTTACTTCAAATGCCTATTCAACATCCTCACAAGACCTTACCACGAGTCTGTCATTTGAGCAAGACATTCCCCTATCTTCAAATGACATGATCATGGGAGACTTTTTAGTGGTTGAAGATGATGAGTAGATCTCTCATTATCCATGACTGTATGAGCCTAGATACATTATGTTTTGCTATTTTTCATCACTACTTCGATTTAAGTCATGGGCATTGCACAGAGCATAATGCACATCCCTTGTTTTACTTATAAATGTCGTAAATTCCAGGCCTATTGACTGGTTTTGTTCACCTGAGGACATCAATATACTTTTTCTCTTATTTCTTTCTTCTTTCCATAATTCGACATAAGAAATGAATATAGAGGAACATTCTCACTGCCTTGTTATAATTTCAGGTGAAGCAAATGGTAGTAGCTACGCTTGCCGAGTCTGGCATGAACCTTTCAGATGATGTAATTGAAAGTATTATTGACAAGGTTTTGTTCTAATACCGACTAACAAATTTTTAAGATTTATCTTCAGATCTCTTTGTGGTTTCTACATTGTATTTTTGGGCGAGATTGATGATGGAGTAATTTTAATGTTATAGTTGATTTATGTTGGTATCAAGTTTTCCAATCTTTTTAGCTGTGTGAACCTTTCAGATGTTGCAGTTTTCCAATTTTGAATATTTATCTTTGAATCTCTGTGGTTTCTACATGGGTTTTTGGGTAATATTGATGATGGATGATTTTAAATACTATAGTTTATTTATATTGGTAATCAAGTTTTATAATATTTTACTTGCATGCTTTTAAATTTCTGTTATGGTTAGCATCTGCAAAAACCTTTTTCTTTGTATTATTAAGCTTTTCTAGTACTTAAGTACATGCCTTTTTCTTGGTGGCATTGGTTATTATATTTAGTATTTGAAATGGTTTTAGATGGG
Organism: Larix kaempferi; assembly: GCA_027924585.1. Classification (NCBI taxonomy): domain Eukaryota; kingdom Viridiplantae; phylum Streptophyta; class Pinopsida; order Pinales; family Pinaceae; genus Larix; species Larix kaempferi. The sequence continues at coordinate 1,543,809 of BSBM01000430.1, read as the reverse complement.
TAGTGTCAGTGTTTAAGAAGATAATCAATGCACAATATTTAGTTTACGTTTGTAATTTAGAACTTATTTATTGTCCTCGGTCCTCCCTGACTTTGTGCATTGTATAGCATACATTATTCAGTGAACATTTACCTTTTTGTTTCAACTTTATCAATGCATGCTGCGTCTTGATTGTTGTCTTTGTTGGAGTCTAATTTAATGTTGTTGGATACATGGAAATAGGGGGTCAATTTTTGTGTGACTGCTATCAAGTGACAGCACAGAGCATAATGTATTTTGAGGGATGCTATATGTGAGCATACCTAATCAGGTCCCCTCATTTGCCTTGAGTTGAATAACCAGAGGAAATAACTTTCAAGCATAACATAAATTAGATGAAACATTATGGAAGAGGTGCTGTTTGTTAGTTGTAGAATGATAAACTCTAGCATGCATGTCATGCATATGTGTGTCTTTTTATGATAGACTGGTAATACACATACAAAGATGCAAAAAGCATAGAAAATAAAACTAGATACTGACAAAAATTGAAACCTAGAGTTTTCAGGAGAAAAAAACAATGGCTCGTATAGATGTGAGGGTTCCATGCGTTTTCCTCTTCTTTGTAGTGTTTTCTTGATAGAACAGTTATTGTGTTTTTCAACATTTATTCCTTCAAATAATAGCTCCATGGCATTATAAGTTTGCTATATTTTTGTATTTACTGCTTCTATGATTGAAACTTCAAGGACCTACATATCCCTCTCCAGCATTATAAATTTGGCCTTCTTTTATCCCAATCCTCTCCTGGTCTTATCTGTCTTGGAAATTTTTTGTGACATTGATGACAACTCTTCATTTGTTGACCTATTAGTTTCTTTTCCTACTGATATTTTTGGATATTGACTGGACCAAACATGTATCCATTTGAAATGAAAGCAATGGTGAAAGTAAGTTCGTTCAGGCAAAGGGTGATAAGTGTGTATAATAATATACTACACAAAAAAGCACTTATAGAAGAAATCTTGACCATAATAAAAGAAAAATGTTAAATGTCTGGAATGGCTGGGAGTAGAGAATGTTTCTTGCTGAAGAGAAAAAGTAAACAAGCTAATTTAGTAAAGAGATTTGTATGAATGGCTGATTGCCTACAAGAGATAGTGAAGTAACCAGAGATTGTCAAGGAAATAAATTAGAGGTGCCAAATCCCATATAGGTGCTGTTCTTGCACAACCTAGCAGCCAAATGATTGCAAGGAAAACCAGCAGCTAACCCGGCATAAGTATGGGATCTCCCACCCAACGTATCACTACTGGAAGGAGACTGCAAGACTTTCCTTAATACTAACCAGCAGTTTTTAGTTTTCACAAGTACTAGGCCAGCTGAGAGTGTGTTTAGGTTTAAAAGGATCGAAATAGGATACACTTTGAAATGAAAATAAGCCAAGGGTTTGATAATTGATAGAATTTGGGATTGAAATACAAACCCCCTACCTTGATGGAGTTCAAGGTAACTGTTATCACATCCATAGTAGTTGGGCTACTATGATTGCAGAGCAGATATCTGCATATTTTTGAGCTTGGCCTTTACACAGTTCTAGTGAGATCAGCTATGATGAGCAGTACTATTTATGATCACTCACACATCAGAGCAGCTCCATATCAGACATGCAGTAGACCTTGTGCCAAGGCTGAGCCTCTTGACCTCAGATTTGATGACTGAGATGACCTTTTTTTTTTCCATACAGATGCAGTGCAGTGCTTAGAGCTTCAGCAGAAGTGTTCTCATTGGTTACAGTTGGTCCAGATAGAGGTATATGGCCCAAGAGGTATGATGTGCATTGGTTTTAGTATCTTTCTATTTTGATCATTTTGATAGCTTGACTTAGTATCTAGCGATCATGATCTGACAGTATATATCTATATGAAATGAATATTGTGGTAACTAATTATCTAAATGGTTTTATTACTTGCAATTTAGAAGTTCTTGAAATACTCATTGGTTTTACCCTCCTAGGAGTGTGGACATGATCATTCCCACCTTTATGGCTTGCTAGCTTAGGCATCACCTACACTTTCCCCATCCATCCGTTATCTTTCCCACTTTTGTTTTTTTCTCCTTGACTTACACCTTAGTCTGTGATATGGAGGACCTCCCCAGTTGTGCCTCTATGTTGGATAGCATCCCTGTTAGTTTGTGTCTCGGCTATAAGTTGGCAACAAAACTTACCTTTGGTGAGTTGGATTTGATACCTTGATCACTCTAGTCAGTTGCTCCGATGGTTGGTCTTGATCATGGAAAGTCCCCATAGTTGCTTAAGTTGTGTTGGCTAAAACCTGAAGCAAATTGTACTACCATCATTACATAATGGAAATTAGTGTTATATCTTGTGAAAGCCCATGGAAACACCTTGAAACTGTGCTTCTCAGCACAATGAAAGAGGGCTATGACTTAATGGAAACTAAAATCTCCAAAAGGGTTGTAAAACGAATTGAAATGGAAACTAAAACCACCCTGGATGAAAGCTTTAGTAGTTGTGCTTCTAAGCACATGCATAATCCCCAAAAGGGTTATATAGGCCTAAAGAAAGCAGTGGTTAAACAAATGCTAAATTTAAAGACTGTTGGCCAAGGAAATTGAAATGTAATGATTAATTTCTCACGAAGCCCACGGGTTGTGATGTGAGATGGAGTAAGGGACAGCTAATGCTAAGTGTCCCCTAGAACCTCAAGTTATGGTTAGCCAGGCACCTAGTCCATGGCAGTTCTAGAAAAGATCCTCACGGCGCTGATGCAACATGGATGTGAGTTGTAGACATTTGCCAAGGTTGAATAAACACTTCTCTGAACAACTTATCCCATTTGTGAGACACTGCCATTCCCTGTGTGTTTATTATCCGACATATGCTTGAGTGTGTGTTCCCTTTCCCCTAGCCAAAGTATCACAGTGTTGAGTCAGTTGAGTCATCCCCTTTGTCCTAGCCTTGCATTTTTCACCTTCACCCTTTGCTAGCAAATTGATCATGTCTGCAAAATGAGTATATCCTTGAGGTTCTTTTGTAAGTAAATAATTGTTTAAACATTATGCTTGATATAACTATCTATTGACAGCTAGTGAAATGATACTTAATGCTTTAAAGTCTTGCTACGAGAATGATTAAAAGAGCATGTCTTAACCATTTGCACTTGCAGCAACGGGCTTTTTCTAGCTTGGGTCATGTTATCACATCCATGTTAGCTGGAGCTACCATGTTGCAGATTGTGTGGTCGGGGACCATACTATATTTTTTTTTCCAGATCAGAGATCGGATGCCTTCATAGGAGGCACACAGTTTTGTTCGGATTGGCCCGATCAGATATATCAGTGGGGACAGATGGTTTTATTGTATTATCCAGACATGTTACTTAGCATTTACCGCAGGGTCACCCTTCCTTGCCAGGCTTTGACATAAGCCCATTGAGACAGTTGCCTAGTCTTGTTTTGATTGAGAATATCACAGAGTATTGTTGGTTTATTATTTGTGCCCGGATTCAGTATAGATCCAGCTTCAACGGCAGGTATATGGTGCGGCAGGTATAGCATTTGATGTTTTACTGCTTATGTTGTTGATTAGACTTGTTTATACATGTTAGTACACTAACTCTGCATGAGATGTTTGATATGGTGATCTAGTGGTTATTATGATGTATTATTGGGCCCTTGGTGATAGTCCACCCCCTTCTATAGGCTCCTGTCTATGCACACCAGATCACATTCCCACTGTTGGTATAGACTTGGTCACTTAGTCCCCCCCTAGGAAGCTGACGTTGGATCCACCTTCACTCTCTCCACCCATCCAACCCATTCATGATTGATCTTTCCCGACTTGGATTTTGATTTGTGACCTTGAGGATCCCCTTCCCCACTGATCTCTGAGTATGCCATGACTCCCTGTCTTTTGTGCCTCGGCTCTTTGGTGTGTGAGATGCACTCTCAAACCTGGGATTCGCTCCTATCGGTTGCCCCCGATGTTGCAATGCAGTATAGGAGTGTGTAGCCTCACCGGGTGTTCCCCATTGGTCATCGAAGCATTTATGCTTACCTCTATTACTCCGCAGTATGAGCACCTTGATTATATCTATTGAGATATGTATGTAGCCCAAAAGGGACTTGATGTAAAATGAAGAAATGAAGAAATGTAAGCAAGCCAAAAAGGCTATTTTAAATGTAAAATCTAGCCAAAAAAAAGGCTTAGTATGAAATGTAAATGTAAAACCCATGCAATGTGTTTGTAAGCACACATGGACATAGGTCAGCAGTACATATCAGCTTTGTAGTGGTTATTTCCTCACCTAGTCCTGCGGGGCAAGGAGGTGAGAGGGAGCAAGGGACAAGCTCAAGATTGTCCCCTAGAGTCTCAAGTTACGGTTTGTCGGACACTGAGTTTGGCGGCTCTAGAAAAGATCCTCACGGAGTCTTATTTAGGCACGGATGTGAGTTGTGAGATACTTGTTAGATGACCAGTGGCAGTTTCTTTGCACTATACCCATTTGTGAGGCACCGCCCTTCCCCGTGTTCCGTCATGGTATGCTAATCTTAGTGGACCCCGCTTTCCCGAGTTATCCAAAGGGTCACGTGATCTTAGTCCTTGTCATCCCTTATCCTTTACCTTATTTTCCACCTCACCCAAAGTCAGCTAGGTGGTCAAGTCTACAGGTTGTGCATACCAGTTTGAGTCTTTTGGATGTGGTGGGCCCACCTCATCATGGGCCTTGTGTTTTTGAGATATTATGTATTTTTGATCACCATATTGACATTTTATTGTTTAGTAATGTACTAACATGTATGAGGAAGCCTATCGCTTCATATTGCATACAGGTATTCCGCTAGCACCATGTTGACCAGATTTGATTTGGTCAAACTAGGTTGACTAGGCCAAAAATGGGCCCGAAAAAATATTGCGATCGAGATTTCAATTTTGGTCACTTGTATTCTCTTGTGGTCCCATATGAACCTCCAAGCATCAGAATTTGAAAAAGTTGAGGCAGCGATGAGATTTTTAATTATTATTGGTCATTAATGACCTGTTTTAATTAAAAATCATGGATTTTGGGCAAATGATGCCTAAGTGATGGATCGTGGTCGTTCAAGTGACCATTCCTACTATTTTTGGGGTCCACGATCACATTGCAGTAGACGATTCGACGATCCGGGCAATATAAGTGGGTCAAAAGCCCAATTTACTCCTTCAACAATATAAACTAGCAATAAAATACATGGAAAATAAAAAATTGACAAAGGCAACTATAGCAAAGGGAAAAATCAAAGGTTGGCTAATACAAGGGTGATTGCTAAGGTAATGTTGGTATGTTTGGACATGATATTATGCATTGTGGGTCCCTCTCTTGCCCAGCTCACCTAGGTGGACGAATTGCCCATGGGGGGGGATTTTTTCTTCACTTGGGGAAATTCGATTTGATTGTATGGTTATGTGTGGGACCTTGATGTATTATGTTGGGGGGATAAAACACCATATAGACACCCCCCAACCTTGTTCTATGTATTGTATGGGCCCTACAAGGGACCCCTCCTCCACTTGTGCGCTTCACTTGGGCAATTCGCACCCCCTCTTGGAGAACTCTCCACCATTCGATTTGATCATTGGGGATTTGATCCCAGCCCTTCATTTTGGAGGGAATAGGGTTTAGTGAGTGGCCTTTCTCTATAAGAGAAGGCACTCACCCATTGTACCACTCTCTTGGCACATTGTACACTTGACATTTTGAGTGATATTGAGACATTCTTCTTCCGGTTTCTTGAGAGAACTTGTGTGGATGTTAATGGCCTTGACTGTTAGCTGATTTCCAATGCTTGTAGAGTGATCTAGATGAGTTTGCTGCCCTTGTATGACTAACACAAATTGCAGGGAGATTGGCCATTTGGAGGGTGGCACTACACTTGGAGTGGGAGCTCCATTCTAGTGTTTCTCTTCGAAATAATCACAAGGGAGTTGTCTTTGCCTCTTAGCTTGTCAATTCCCTCATTTTAAGCCATTTATTTTCTGCTATTACTTGTTTATTTGCTGCATATGCTGATTTCTCTCATTTGTGGCAGGTATCCAAGCAAAAGTTGGTCACAAAGATGCTCAATCGCTCACACAAACTTGCTGGTTGCCTACTACTGAATTGGAGTTGGTCTTCAAGCCATTTCAGCCACACTTCTTCATCCCAGGTACGCTTCTCTTGCTGGTCTCATAGCTTCAAATTCCATTTCTGTGTGTTAAGCTGCAAAAACCACCATTAAAACCCCAAAAAATTAAAATCTTTAAATTCCACCGTTAGAATCAGTTGTCCTTTAAAACCCACTAATGATACGTGCTTAAACCCCTATATTTCAAGTTTCATTTAATTCCGACCCCGTTTACCCATAGAACTAGGCACTGGTCACCCACTGAATTCGTCCTCCTTGGGCATTTTAGCCAATCTCGTTGTTGGGTAATTTTCCGGGTTGTGGGTACTTTTGATTCAGGTTTAGAACGTTATTTTACCTCAGGGAATCAAGTTTCATTGGCTGGAAGTGATTTTAAACGCTAATTTCTCACTGCCCTAGGTCCATTTGACTCACTGTTTAACCTTTGTATTGGGTAGTTTATTTCAACATTTCACTTCCATTTTGTTATACCTCCTTAGACTATTTCAGCCATACAATCACTAAGTTAATCTTGTTATCTAATCATACTTGATTGCTGGTCACTTATTACATCATCATTATTTCACTACTTGTGTCCATCAGTCAGCTAAAATTAGACTTAGGAGCCCATCTACACTCACTCCTTGTTTTCATCTCTTATTCTTTTGGGATTTGGGTGTATTTTCATCTCTCAACCATCACTGGTTGAGCAGGGTCTCCCCCTTGACTTGGCTAAGTTCCTCGTCTAAAGTGACAATAGCCTTGTCCGGTGTGACTTCCGTTCATTGAGTGGAGGACTTGGCCATTGCTGGTTACACCTTCCTAGCTGTCCCCCTCTACCATCCCTGTTGGGACACCTTACTTCATGCAGCTAGAGATAGTGTGATAACAGGTCATATTTTGATCAGTTTGATCGATCAAAGCTTGTTTGACCAAGTCAACCTTGGGATCCGTGATGAGTTAGACCAATGATGTTGTATGATAATGATTTATGGTCCTTGATGCACCTTTTGATGACTCCATATCTTGAACACAGGTTTCAGATGATGGTTGATGCATCTTTTTTTTTGTTATTATTATTTTCAAACCATTATATTATTATTGTCCGGGTATGGCTGAGGCTACAAATGATCTTACAGGTTTCCACAGGGTGTATGGGTGCTTATCTCTAGTAGATTTGGGTCTTTTGGATCCATTGAAACACTCAATTTTTCAGTTTTAGGCATTTTCAGCGATGATATGATCAATTTTCCACTTGTTGACCAGTTTGGCCATGCAGAGATGGCATGTCCAGCAGTTGCACTGAGTTAGCACGTTTACCTAGGGTGCTACAGAGGAGAGGGGTTGTCCAGCCACTTATTATTACCATATTACCCCCTCTCCAAATATGATGGTACAGTCAGATTTTGTGCCCGGGCATCAGACATTGAACTATAGGAAGTTTGATGGTTTTTCAGGTGGGATAAAAATGGGATAAAAAGTTCATTAACGAAATCGATTTGGGCTATTGAGGCAAGGTCTTGGCATGAGGTCTATTCATAGGTCATTTGTGATGTATCCCACTCCTTCCAGATCAACTTGCAGCATTCAGTGGGGTCCACACACTCTCCGGGTGGTCTTTTGATGTATTTTTCTCTCAGTTGAGGGGGCCATGATTTGATCATTTAGTCACTTGGACATGTTATTGAGTCATATGTTATATCATTGTGCCATGGGGTGATGCTAGTGAAGGATAATAAGACCTCCTAGCCGCATCATGTGCTCCTAGTCACTTGTCCTAGTCATCTTATGTGGCATACTCATGTTTTAGTCATCTCTATGTGGTGCGCACCCCCCCTAGGGCTTCTTTTAGTGAGTGCGCAACCCCCTCTAGTGAGCGGATCCATGTTATATTGTATTGGCTCATCTTAGCTGTTGATTGCATTATTTTATCTTTTGATCTCCACCACTTGTTTGAAAAGTGGTTAGGGTTTTGGTCTCTCTCCTCCTATTTAAGGAAGAAGCCCCCCCTATTGTAAAGGATCTTGAGACTTTTGGCTCTTGGTCATTGGAATAGAAAAAATATCTTTTGAGTAAATGCTTGTATCTTGAGATGAATGCTTGACTATGATGATTGTATATGCTCTTCCATTGCATTGAGGGATTTTGGTATCTATTTTGTACTTTTGTTCCACTATATCGATTTACAGGTCAAGAAGACGATTTGGGAGGAGTGTGCATTGGTGGGGAGGCTTACCTTGCATGTTTCTGTCAAATTTTTGTTCAAACAGGGAGTGATGTTTTCTTTGTACCAATTATTCTCTATCATTTGCTTCTTACTTGCATCTACCCTCATTTTTGTTGGCTAATTGAGTTTTGTCTCCTTGGTTTTGCAGGAAGAGAGGGGCGCACTAGTGGACTTGGGTAAAACGCATAAGCAAGAGAAACTACCAAATGTTTCATTTGATCTTTGCGGGAGTAATCCTAGTCATAATCGATGTCCATTTTCATTATCCAGGGACGCTTGAGAGGTACGTATTTTACTCTTTTAACCTATCCATTGGTTCTCTTGATCTCAAACCCTCATTTTTTTATTTTTTAGATCTGTGAAGATTTATCGATTGCATGGGATTAATAATTAAAACCCACCTTATAATAATTAATGAACCTTGGATCTAAACTTTGGTGGGCATTCGACTCCATTTACCCCCTGATCTAAGGCATTGGGCCTCTCCAAGGGAGGTCGCACTCTTGGGTAGGTGTGCTTTTGCTAGATCCTTGATGTGGGTATTGCTTGATCCTTGTCAAATCCATAGATCCATTGAGTAGCAACCCTTCTAGTGCCATTTCATCTTGATCTTCACCTTGTGGGCCCCATTTTGACCAATTTCCATATTTTAAGGGTGGGCCCCACTTGGGTCTTTCTATTTGGCATTAGATATATCTAGCTCTATTAATCTAAACTCGTAAGTGGCCTAATCTTTCTTTGGTTGAACATTTGTTCATCACATAAGGCTTTTCAACCAAGCCCTGACTCCTTGGGTTCACTTATCCATCCTAGATCTAGATCTATCCACTATTGATCTTCTCATTTTTCATTTCACATCTCCCTAGGAGGTCTTGAGTAGGTTCGCTAGCCCTCATAAGTTAGCTAGGGTCTCCCCCTTGGTCTTGCTTAGGCTAGATATAAAGTGAAGAGTGCCTCGGTTAGCGTTACAACCAATTGCATTGAGAACCGTCGCATCTCTTGGGTCACCTCTTTAGTTGTCCAACGCCTCTACCATCCTGGATAGGATAACCTTTAGGGACAACTACAAGTTGTGTGATAACATTTTTGGCGTCGTTGTCGGGGAGGTAGAGGCTTACCTTAGGTGTCTGCGAGTGTCCATGCATAATTCATATCTTATTGCATCCGGTCTTGTAATCTTAATTTATTCATAACCATCTCTTTTCACTCATATCTCCCTGCTTATTCACGACATATCTTTTGGTGAACAAGTTAAAGTTTACCTAGCGACTCCTAATCGTGACTCCGCTGAGGAACAACCTCATAAACATCCTTACGATCTCAGAAGTAGGGCTAACATGAATCAACTAGAAGGAACCCTGCTTACATCTCATAGAAGAGATCCCAAAGTCCAATCATCTAATTTCTTTTGGAAAATCGTTAATTCTGATTCTCCAAATCGTTTTGTGGGATGCTCTTCATCCAGTCTGGTTCCTCCTGTATCTTTGTCTCATCAATCAAGTCCAGTCAATCAAATGGCTGGAACAAATCAAACTCCTCCAAGAAATAATCCTCAATCCAATCCTCCCGTCGCTCGTAGATTTGGGAACAAGGCCAAAGCTTCACCTTTAGATTTCTCCCAAATCCTTGGTTCACCCCACGATATGCTCGACAAGTACTTTGAAAATATTCCCAAGTTTAATAGAAATTGTGCGACCTCCATTGAGGACCACATTAAGAATGTTTGGGCTCATATGGAAGCTTATGGGGCAGAAGAGGAAGATGTTTATATGAGGGTTCTTTTTGCATCCCTGGAGGGTGCTGCTCGTAAATGGTTTGACCGTTTTCCTGTATCATTAGTCATGGGATATGATGTTTTCGCAGAAAAACTTAAGCATGAGTGGCCAGTCAAGTTGGATGGGTGTTTCCTTTTAAACCAACTCTTCGAAATTAAAAAGAAAGAAAACGAATTTGTCCATGAATTCAACCTTCGTTTTGACAAGATAGTGGCCAATATCCCTGATCATATTAGACCTGAAGAACAAACTGTGTTGATTCATTACCTCAACTCGTTTGAAGGTTACCTTGGCTACCATCTCAAAGATAAAGACCCTAAATACTTAAAAGAAGCGCAAGAAAACTCTAGAAGGGTTGAAGCAAATGCTACCTCTATGGGGAAGCAAAATTTCTTTGATTCAATTAGTGCTTCGTCCTCTAGATATGAACCCAAAGCTAAAAAGGGGAAAGAACCAAGTAAAGATCCTAATGATATGATGGAGACTATGCAATAAATGATGAAAATTTTGACTCTCCTGACTAGGGATCTAGCTAAGAGCAAAGAGTCAGAAAGGTATAGGCAACCCTATGGCCCAAAGCCTTACTGGAACCCTCAAAAGAGACCTAATAATGATAATGATAGAAGGAACCCTGTGAGCCAAACGTTACCTGAACCTTCTGCAATTAACTGGTCAAAAGAGCAGAAAAAGGATGATCCTGAGTATCCCACTCATAGTGATGATACCCAGGATTCTCCAAGAAACATTAATTGGGTCGATAACTTAGATTTTGACAAGGACTTTGGAAGAATTTTGATTAATCAAGAAGAAGAGTCTAAAGAAAGTCCTAGTCCTAGTTTTCTCGTTTTTTCCACAGAACAGCCTGAAAGTAGTGGCCAACCTCCTATTAGAATTTATCGGAGAAGAAAGTATGGCCAAAAGCCTACCCCTTTCATTGAAAGAAAGAATAGTGAGCTGCCTAGCCTAGTGAGTGAGCTAATCCCTCTCCTGGAGTATGACTTAGACATCAACATTGAGAAGGAATTGGACAAAGTCATGCACAACATTCCACTCATTGAACTTATGAAAATCCCATCCATTAAAGAACGAGTGGTAGAATTTTTCGAGAGTATCCTTGAGACTACCACTAGTCGTGGTGAAGATCAACCTCTTCCAGACTTGGCACCTACTGCTATGGTTGAAGAAGAGGCGAATCCTCCCATCAACATCAAGACTGCTTTGTATGAAAGGAAGAATGGTGGTCACCAACCCTTTTATCTTACACTTCACATAGGTGACACCCTTCTTCACAACTGTATGCTAGATTCTGGAGTTTCCATGAATGTCATGCCATTGCAAGTTATGGAAGCCATAGGATTGAAAATAACTAGGCCTTATGAGATTGTGTGTGGAATTGATTCAAGACCTCTGCTAGTCTTTGGTTTAATTAAGAACTTAAGAGTTGACTTGTTTTCATGTCATGATATATCCATGCTAATGGACATAGTAGTTCTAGATTTACCCCCAGTCCACGGAATGATTTTTGTAGAAAGTGGTCTACTGGATTAGGGGGACATCTTCAAATGGATTTATCATACACTACTATTCCTAACTCTGATGGGTCTTTAGTTAGGATATATTGAGAGCCATTTTACGATGGTCATCTTGAAAATTATGAGGATGGTGTAAGGAACACATATGGTGAGGGAGAGTTATTGCCTGAGGGCATTTTTATGGTCATGGGTAGCCATAATGAGGATCATAGTACAGGAACAAAAGAGATTTGGATATCTTTTGGAGACAATAGTTCTTCTGAAGAGGAAAGAGAAAGAGCTAATTTTGCTAGAGAAATAAATCTTGAATTGTATTGTGGAGAAGTGTTGGAAGAATATCAAGCTCTAAGCCGACTTAGTGATGTGGTACACCCTTGGTTTTTGGTACTTTGGTGAGCTTTGTTAAGCTAACTTGGCAGGTCTCTCCTGGCAACTCCGACTAAAGAAAAATAACGGAAGTACTCTACAAAGACAAGGAAACAGGGTGACATGGCTTCTTCTTGCAAAGAAGATGTTCCATTTGAATTTAAGGATCCTGAATATCCTACAGATGCATAAAAGTTTCCAGAGAATTCAGATGAGCTACCTGAAATTTTTTTGCACCCATTCAATGGCAGTCGTCATTACATCTGGCTCCATGTCGAATGATTCATAATGAAGGATGAAGAAAAACACGTCAAAAAGGAAGAAAGCCTTTACATGAGATCATTTGTTCATCACCTGGGAGGAAGGCCTCTTGCTTGGTTTGTGGACCTACAAAAAACAACAATATCATCGTTTGCAGAATTGGTAGAAGCCTTATGTAGCTACTGGGATCCTGAGCACCACGACTCATGGATGCCTTGTGTTGAACAGGCAAGGAACTTGTTCGGTGAAGAAATCCACGAAGATCAATCCTCATAATTTTTACTCGAAGAAACTATTATTCAGGACCAGGAGAATGAAGTAATTGCAGAAGATGAAGAACAAGAGGCCTCAATTGATGAAATTGAAGAATGTATGAAAATGGTAAGTGCTCCATATCCTCAAGTTACAATTTCTTATGATATGTTGGCTCTCTTGGAAGAAAGTTACAGGTATGTGGAAAACGATGATTATTGGAAGTTCATTGGCCCACCAATGTACGATTCTTCAAGGCCTTGTAGCATTATAATAGATCGTCCTCCGAGCATATATATGGATGAAGAAGCTTGTTGTACTTCCGATGAAGAATGGATTAATCATTTTTCTTTTCTAAAAGATGCAGTGGTGCAAGATGTTGTGCCTGTTGACAATGCTTATGTGCAAAGTTTCTCCAGTGTCTCTCAGTTCATGGTAAAACCCAAATCAACTACATTCTACAAGAAGTGTTCATCCCTTTGTGTCCAATATCGGTAGGTGGTCAACAATACTTTCCAATGAAGGCAATACAGGTATGATTCTCTTTTCACATTGTCATGATTATTATTGTTTATTTTTCCGTTTGAAATGTGAAGGCTGGAATTATGTAGTTGACAATTTAAAAGTGATAAAGATCATTACAAGTACTAACACGGTAATTATAAGGAAGAACAATATGCATGTATTTCCAAGGGATTGTCCAAATAGGTTACAGCTAATATGTGAAGATTTGCAAGGTCCACATCCACAAGTTCTTTCTCTAATGGACAACCAAGCAATTTTAAAGCAAAATTTTTTTTCACTGCCAATATATCAGCCAGATGGTCCATACATTAGAATATATCAGCCAGAGGGTCCATACATTAGCCCGGTGGAATCTTGGATAAATGAAGCTTGTAAAAGAGATTTCTAGCCATGGCACCAGTATTTCAGCTCCCAGATCTTCGTAGCCATCCAATCCTCAGCTAATTTCATGATGAAGACCTTGGTATGTATTTGCTTCACGATCGATCAGGTTTTATCATGGATTTTATCCAAAGACAAAAGTAAGGCAACATGTATGAATTGCTTACTCAAATGGTTACATTGGTGGTATGATTTTACCTAGTCCTTTATGCTACTTATGTTTAGCTTAGGTAGGATTAGTTAGGGATATACTGTTACCATGCATTGCATTTGATGTTCTTCATGTTGTCGTAGGTTAGTCGTTTGTTTTTTGCATTTATTTAGTCTTATTTGATGAGCAGGGCAGGATGAAAGTGCCTACCTCTGGATATTTTGTGTCCTTGGTCATTTGATGTGTGTGTAGGTCTACAGGTACGTAGATGATTCTTGGATTCTCGAGCACCCTCGGGAGGAGTACTCGTCCCGCAGTTAGAGTCAGTACTACGATGGTACCAGCATCAGCATCCCTGTAGAGGTGCCCCAAAGAGAGGTTCTTTTTCTGACCAGGAGTGGTGTTTAGCCAGCTTATTCTGAGGTAGCGGCATGGCCAAATCCTCTGGCTTCTCTTCTGGAAGTACTATGGCTTAATGGCATTGTTGACTGCCTCGTGAGAGGGTTTAAAACCATGAGGTTGGTGTCCGGGGCTTCCAGGCATGGGTCATTGGGTCACATGACCTCGACCTTCTTTCAGCACTCTAGCGGCAGTTGTTCCAACACTAAGACTCACTCCTTCCAGAGCACATCCAACACCCTCCTGGCCTTCCAGTTTAGCAGCGCCCTCCCTCTGGGCCCTCCTTCAGAGGATGACGTCATCCTCTTGGACAAACTGATTGCTTGCAAAAAGGGGGGCGTTGAAGGTTTTCATCACTGTTGGGGTTAGTTGGGGCATGACGACCTCCCCTGCACACTTTGGCATTCAGTTTCATCAAAATTGGCCTTGTTTAGCATATTTTTGCACCTAGGGGGGAAAATACCCCAGGTAGCTTATTATAGGCCATCTTTAGATTATTTTATATTATTTTTGTTATATTTTTAAGTTGACATTTTTTAATATTAAATTGACCTTATTTTGTGTAAAGTGAGTGTGAGATCATATAAATAAGATCTCCTCACTTCATTTTTAGACATCAACTTTGGGATAATTTCATTATGTCTTCTATTTGCCCTAACTAGGGCTCTTTGAAGGGATGCTCTCTTCTTGATTAAGGTTATTTTGCAAGTTTGAAGTATTTCTTGGAAGGTGAGGCTAGAGTTGTTTGCTCAACTCATGCACTTGAAGGTATCTGTACTTTTGGTTTGATGTCTCTTAGTCAATTTGTATGAAAGTGATGCTTGTTAGGGTTGAATGGAAGCCATTGTTGCTTCATTTTGTCTTGATTTGCATTTCATTTTTGTCATTGGTCACCTTTGCATTCAAGCTTGAGCTTTAGGTCTTCAAGTCTTGCTAAGGCTAGGTTCCCTTAACCAATCCTAGAGATTGTTGAGGTTAGCCCTAGTTGCTAAGCTTGCCAAGTACCATCTCAAGGAGGGTAGCTCCTCTCATTGATGCTTTATGGTTGGGTGACTAGCTTTCTCTTGAAACCCTAGTTGTTCATCTACTTCTTAGACCATTATTTCTGAGTTTGTGTATATGTAAATATTATTCTTTAACCTAGTTTATTAGTCTTACAATTTTTATCTTGAGTTAGTTGTTCATATTTATGTTTTAAAAAGACCTAAATCTGAGTTTTTGCCCTTTTTTTGAGTTCGTAGCCCTATGACCTAACCCTAGGCTCTCCTTATACCTTCGCTCTAGCTCCTACCTAGCTCGACCCTCCTCCCTAGTACCTTCTAGACCGTCGGCCTCTCCCAAAACCCTAGTGCTGCCCCAGGTCGAGTCTCCTCCAACCCTTTTGCAGCCCTCTTCTTTCCACAACCCACAACCTTCCAGCTGCTCCCTTTCCATCCCTTTGTCTCCCCCAACCCGTGGCCTTCTCTACCCTTCCACCTGTCCTCCTTCTCTACCCGCAGGCATCTTCTTCGTCCCTTCGTTGCCACTCCATTTCCCTATTCGCACCTCTCCTTGTTTCGGGACTCCTCCTTCCCTCTCCTTTTCGGCATCCTAACCTTTCCTACTCCATCCTATCCTCTACCTCCCACACGGTGGCTACCTATTCGAGCTCCTTTACCCAAGCATACATAGGCCTGTAATATAAAATTGCAGACCTTGTGTCATTGCTCCCTTTTTATCTGCTGCCCTAATACAAAGCAAACAGACACTCAATAATGTGAGTTGGCATTTTGTGATTCATTTCTGAAGGAGTTCTGATTTCTTTTTTTTACATTAGTGTTCAAATGATTGACAAGAAGTGTTAAGTTTAGGGTTAGTACCTTTTATTATTATTAGTTAATGGTGGTCCTCATTGTTTATCGAATAGAAGACTAGTTAAATTCACATTGAAGCATTTCATAATTATTGTGACGGTCATAATATATATATATATATATATATATATATATATATATTTGAACTGGTTGTCAAACAACGGTCACTCATACCTGGAACTGATATACACTCTCCGCTGCAAACTCTTACATACAGATCTGAATATAGCTTTGAAATACATTCAGTCTTTAGATATTGATATGATGTTGGTCAATGACAGTTACTGGTGAATAATATTTGTATAATTGACTGCTAAAACAGTTCTGCTAATGACATATCTATGCATGCCTATTTGAATCTCTAATTCATAACAATATTGATATCTCATTGCCATACCTTTGCATCCAATAATGTCGCTATAAATGTGCTAAATGCTAAATTGGAAATCACATTTGGTTGATACTTATTTACATGGTAATTGACAGTAAACGATCTTTCACATTTCACTAGTTGATAATTGTAATCTTTTTAAGTGTTATGCTTTGTCTTATATCCGATTAATGAATGGCATTGACAACTAACACTTAAGGTATACTTGGTTATTGGTTGAAGATTATTGGCAATATAGTCTTTTGATCCAATATTGATTATCTTGATATACATTTCACTGGTTCACGGACTGAAGTTGAATACATTTGACTCCATTAGGAATTGGTCTAACTACCACTTGCATAGAAAATATAGTTCTTGGTTGTCTCAGTGTTCTACAGGATTCCATAAGGATACTTCTCCTTGGAGGTTTCGACTTCCTAAGAAGTTAGAACGGTGACCGAGGTGGCATTGGGTCACTTTTCTTATTTGTGCTTACTAGGAATTAGCCCTGCTAATTTTCCCGGTAACATGAGGCTTACCCTACAATATTTTGTCAAATTTTGGTTTTGTTATCACACGAACACTAGCTGTGACTAAAGGGTATCCTATCCAGGACGATAGAGGTAGGCATCTAGGCAGGTGACACCTGCAAACACCAAGTCCACTGCTCAATAGAGCAGTTGTCACCCCAGACAGGGTGCTTGTCACTTCAGACAAGGCAAGTAGCCAAGTCAAGGGGGAAACCCTACTCAACCAACCAAGATTGAGACTCAACAATCAGACACCCAACCCCAAAAGACAAACGAAATGAGATACCAGGTGAATGCCCAAGTGTCTGAGACTTCTTCCAGCCTAGTGAAATCGAGATTCTGGACGTAATAGTAAACTTGATTGGATGATTCCAGATTTGCAATGAGTACAAAATGATGAATAATGGAAGATAATGTGGCTGGAAATTGAGTCAATGAGCAAAAATGAGCTAAGGAGGAAAATATAAATTACGCCTATGGGGGAATATGACTCAAGATGACTATTTATGCATGGCAGAAATAAATTAAGCAATTTAAACACGCCTCCTAGTAATCTTAGTTGGTAATCAGATCATGTAAACACATGCAAAGTGAAACCAACAAGACCCACAACCCAGAAATTGACCCAACTGCGTGAAAGGGGAAAAATGCCCAAGGAGGGCGAAATCAGAAATGTGACCAGTGCTTGTTTAGTGGGTATATGTAGTCCAAATGAACTGAAATTTAAGATATGAGCATTTGATAATATTTCAGAAGCGGGTTTGACATAAAATTTAGGTTTTGACGGTGAAGTTTTTAGATTTTAATTTTTAGGGTTTTTTATGAAGATTTCTCTCTAAACCATTCAGAAATTGAAATGCAAGAGAAAGAAGTGAAACACTTACTTGGAACCGGGTGATATCTCTTATTTGCTGAGGTTATGCATCTCAAAGATCAAATAGGAGTGGTTGTAGAAGCCCCTAGGTGAATCTGACTTGCTCAATCCCACCAATTCGCCCTCCTTCCCTATCAAAACAAATGGACGCAAATCAGATCTGCATGACAAGTAAATGAAAGCTACAACATTGTGAATGTAAATGAGAAGAAATGCTTGGCTTAAATGACAAAAACACTTCCCTTTGAAGACCAATCCCGAGAGTGGAGCAGCAATGGTGCCCAAGTGATGCACCCTCCTCTAAGATCTCGTTTGTGCTGCAAACAATGGTAAGGAATAATATGCAGAAGACAATCACAACCTTCAAAGAAAATCACCACAAGAACACAAGTAATGAGCTGCAAATCGTTTTCCTTCTATTCCAAGTCAAGAGTGCCAAGAGAGAGCTCCAAATGAGAGAGTCTCCTCTCTTATAGAAATGTCTCACAATCCAAACCTATTCCCACCAAAACGAATGGTTGGGATTCAATACCCAAAGGGCCAAACAAATGGTTGGGATGTGCTCTAGAGGGGGGGCGAGTTACCCTCATGCGCCCATGTGAAGAGTGAGGGACCACATTAGTGGTTAATACATCAAGTGGGGTAGTGTCTAGGGGTGGCTTTAGACTGTTTTAGCCCCTTAGACCCCTTTCCCAAAGTTTCATTACAAAATAATTCCAAAATATGAAGTTTTGAGTGTCCAAAAACGCCCAAGTATGGGCAAATTCGCCCCATATGCATAGCTGGGCTAAATGGAGGGCCACACACCAAATAATGGGTGTCCAAACTATATAAAAATGCCAATAAGAAATCCTTTTACCTTTACTCAACATTGCACTTACCATGTCAAAGTTTAACTTAGCCAATTTTGATTTTTCCTTTAATTATTTGCTGGTTCACATAGCTGAAGATGTAATTTTTCTCTTTGACCCACTTCTTTTGCTCGGATTGATGAGCCGTTTGTTCCAATGTGATCGTAGGCCCCAAATGTACTAAGAATGGTCACTAGAACAACCATGATCCGTCATCTAGGCACCATTTGCCGAATTTCAAGCATTTTTAATTAAAGTATGGTCCTGCTGGCCATTAATAATTAAAAATCTCATCGATGCTTCACTGTTTTGACGATCTGACACTTGTGGGCTTGTATGGGACCCCAATGCATACCAAATGACCAAAATCGAAGTTTTGGTTCCAACTTTTTTCAGGGCCCATTTTTGGCCTAGTCAAGCTAGTTTGACCAAGTCAACTATGGTAAAAAATGGCAATGGCTGAACTGTTATGTTTCTACATGCACATGTGATTCCAAGGCTCCCTTATTTATGTTAGTACATGTTATCACCTATTTTGTACAATAGTTGAATTTCTTGTGAGCCGCCAGTTTATTGAACATGATCCATGTTCATCATCAGTGTTCAGAAGTTCAGAAGTCATTTTCAGGGCATTTTTGCCCCATTTGTAATAACTGCATGTTCATACTCCCATGGGGAAAATGTAAAAGGTTGGTCTAAACGGGGTCCTTTTATAAAAGACTCGGCTATCCGTAGGTTTAGCCATTTGGGGGATACTCTAGAGTGTTTTTTCCTTAGGAATTATGCGCTACTCATCAGTGGCGTATAATCCCTGAGTTTTTCACTCAAACCTCCAAAGCTGGAGTATTTCCCATGGTGGTCAAAACCTAAGGTGGTTATTAGA
The DNA here is from genome assembly GCA_027924585.1 of Larix kaempferi. NCBI lineage: Eukaryota > Viridiplantae > Streptophyta > Pinopsida > Pinales > Pinaceae > Larix > Larix kaempferi. The sequence continues at coordinate 1,524,429 of BSBM01000430.1, read as the reverse complement.
GTCTCGTGTCTAGGATTTTTTACGTGTTAGCCATCTCGATTGAGTCGTATGAACATGCACTAGGTCCCCTAGGAGTTTCGTTTGATTTCTAGAAGAATAATTTTTTCCATAAATTAGACCATTTTTTAATGGTTTAATTAAAAAATTTCAAAAAGTGATAAAAGCCTCATCTAGAGGCGGAATTGGGCATGGGGAGGCTCGTTTTGACACTCAAAGCGTCCTCTTTACCCTACCGCCCTCATTCTTCAGTTTCTGGGCGATTATGTCATCTCCGGGGGAGTTTTCGCTAAAAATGCATCATTTTGGCATTTAATTGCCAGAAAAGTGACAAAATGCACTAAGGCCAAAAATTCAAATAATTAAAAAATCATCCAAATTTTGATTTTTAAAAGGTTGGATATTATTTTTATAAAGTGTACGACCCACATAAAAGATATAAAGCACATGCTTAAACCAAAGTTTGATTAAATTTCGAATTGGTCAAATGGGGATGACGTGAGCATGGTTTGGCCGTACGGCTAGCTCTCACGAGTTGAGGATTTGGCATATGATAAGTGGATGGTTGAAGATGTATTTATTAATTGGTGGCCACCTCATGTGGTATTAACTCACTCAAACTCGAGTTTGTCTCCCACTTAGCTCCAAGCTACCTCATTCATGATTCACGCTATCTCCATGTGGGCTCACGTATCTCCTTCAAGAGCTCACGTATGTCTCCCTCAAATCACGAGTATTACGCTTGGCATTGCATATGTGGATGGTGAAGCTTCCAAGTATGGAATGGGGGGCACCTTGCCAAGGTGGAGGCCACCTCCCCATCTCCTTAATTACAATTCGAGTTGTTGGGTGGAGGTCTCACTCCAAGCTACGATTTAGGTGGGATTTGATTGGAATTTCAAATTATGTCAAGTGCTATTGGCTCCCTCCATTACCAATTCGAATTTGGGGTTTGGTTGTCTTGTTTTGTTATGTAAAGAGAGGTATTCCTCCTCTCTTCTCATGGAGATTTTAGGCAAGAACACTCTGCCAAATTCTCATTGTAATATTTGTTTATGCTATTGGAATAAGAAGTGACTTTGGAGGTCTATACATGAGTTTTCAGACTTGGTTCACATTGTCTTGGTGATATCTCTCTCATCTCATCTTTTATTTAAGCAATTCATTATTCAATTTATGTTCTAATCTATGTTAGAAGTGTCTTGTTCGGTTTTGCTTGCTTTGTGAGGGTTTTGCAGGGATCATTCAAGGTGGAGAGTGGCTTGGAAATCAAGTTTTTCTTTGCTCACACAATGGCTTTTCCTCTCTAACTTTTTCTCTTGCAGGTTCTCCAAGTCCTTCTCTTCTCAACGAAAAGAAACACAACAAAGCGGATCTAACCTTTCATCCATCAACAACAAAAAGTTTCTAACATTGGTTACTTAAACACTTTTTATCTTCTTTCTCCATTCTACTTCCAAGTCTTGATTTGAGATAGCAACCTTGGGATTTCATCCCAAGGGCCACATTGTTTTGTGGTTGCTTCTCTATCCCCATTAGAATCCTTGCAGACATCCAGCTAGCTGGAAGGTTTTCGGGACTAGTGCTTCTAGTGATCACCTTGTTCGGAGGTTGATCCCACCTTGTGTTTGCATTGGTTTTCTTGATTTGCTTTGGCCCTATCCTCATCCATTTGTTTTTGCCATAGATCTCTCATTCCTCTCCTTGCTTTGTTTTCTGCCCTAAGTTTTCTTCCTTATTCCTTTCGTTTTGCTCTAGTTTTTCCCTCTCTCTTGGTTTCGTTTTGCCTCTTCTATTAGCTCTCGTCCATCTCTCTTTCCCTCTCCTTTTTTGTCCTCTTTACCTTTCATTTTTCCCTCCTTCTTTTAGCCTTAAGCTCTCCTTTCGTCCCTCTTCATTAGACCCCTCTTTCCTCTCATTTTGTGTGTTCATCTTTGCTCCATTGCCTCCCTTTCGTCCATCTTTAAAAGGCCCTAAACACAACACAAAACACTAAAAACGAATTAATTTTGTTAAATATTAGCTTTGTCAGTAGCATAAGCTTGTAAAAGTTAGTGTTAGTGTTTATGCATTCTACTTCATGCATTGCACTTTCTTTTGCTAGATCTTAGTTAGACATTGTTAGATCTCATTTCGTTTGGCATTTGCATTCTTAGATCTCATTCAAATTGAAAAAAGTTGCATTTAAAAAAGTTTGGGCATCTAGCTAGTTTTCCATTTTTTAGTTTAGATCTCATATTTTTGTTTGCTAATGCTAAAGGGTACTTGGAGTTGATCCATTGTGTAGGTGCTTGAAAGTAAAAAAGGACTTGAGAAACTTTGAAGTGAGGAGATCCAAGCAAAGCAGAATTTGAAGAAACCATAAGGATGATCCAAAACATGAAAACACTATTTATAATCCTTTGTAAAAGCTCTTAGGAGCTTACTTCAATTTGTTTTCCAAGTTTTGTTATTCTTTCAAAAGTCCTTACAAGGGTTAGATTCCCAAGGCATTTGTATCTCATTAATAAAATAAGGCTAAGTGAGATAATGCCTCCCATTTTTTGGTTTCCTTCCCCATTTGGGGAAGAGTGTCTTTTATTTCTTAGCTTAGATTTATTTCAAGTACTTAGAATAGTTTTCAATTTTGCAAATAGATTCTAATTGCTAGTTTAGTCATCTCATTTTATCATTGTTTGAACTTCATAAGTGTGTTCTTTTACTTTAAGCTGCTTCTATTTTAACAAAGAACCAAAGTCTCTTGAACTTGCAATAACCCAAGTCAAGAGCACTCTCTGTTGGAGAGCATTCCCACTGCATATTCTTGCATCAAGCATATAGATTAGCTAAGTCTCTTGAACTTCCGTCTTAAGACGAAGTGAAGAGCGCTCTCTGTCTGAGAGTTGAATTGTGTGCTCTTAATAATAAAATACTTCCAACTCACATCCCCCAATAAAATTTATCTTCGTTGCTATCCTCCACTTAGTATGCTCTGCCGACCCTAAGGGGTTGGGCTCGTGCTCACAACGGTGTTGGATTTGTTAATCTCGAAAGTGATAACATAATTAAATTTACACCCCACAACCAACGAACCGGCGTTGCTATTTCGAGAAATACTCAGGTAGTGGGCAAAGTTCCTAAACCTGGTGGGGTCGGAGTGTTGTTGTCTTAGACTTCGAGGGTGGTTAAATCATTGGACACCTATCCTTGATAACTAGACGTTCCGTCATACCACCAGAGGGGAAGCCACTGAAAGTATACTTTCCCGGTTGGACGCTTGCCATGATTTTCTTAGCCCTAATAATCAAAGATCATTAAAACTTTCAATTAACCAAGATAATTTGCACAATGTTCTCACAAACAATTACTTCAAGACTTGTATTTTCAGCATCCCCAAGCATTTCATATTTGGCTCCATTTGGCATTGGTCTATGTTCACTTACATGCTTTAATTAATCTGGGCCATTTGTCCTTTGAAGTCTCTATCTGAATTTATTATCTATCTGTGGATGCTTTTATAATGCAAGTCTTCTTTATACTGTTGATCTCATATCTTGTATCGCAACATGGATTGCTTATTGTCTTGTGTTTTTTCCATCTATAATTGTGATTGTCATCATTTAAAACTCTTAAAAAACACCCATCCGCATCACTCAAACACCAAAAACATTTAAAAAACATTGAGCCATAGACAACTCTTTGTAGGGACTACCCCCCTTGGCTTCGTTAGGAGTTAGCCTAAACGGAGGAGCTGAGATTTAGGTGACAGTACCTAGCTCATTGCTTGCCCCCAAGGCCACACTTCTCCCCACTTCTAGTGAGGGAGACAACTTTCGAAAGATTTCTGCTACCGGTGTGCATCTCGGCGGACAACAGTACAAAACCTACGAGCATATAATGACAAACATATGGTGATCATAAATAAACAATATCTCAAAAATGGGCCCAAGGTGAGGTGGGCCCACCACTTCCAACAAAGACTCATCTGCTATGCACACTTATAGATCTGGTCATTGAGCTAACTTTGGGTGAGGTGTACAACGAGGCTGAAAGGAAGATGGGAATGACATAGATCAAGACTGAGTGACCCTTCGGGTAAGCGGGGAAAACAGGACCTAATAACATAAGTACACCATGAGAAACACAGGGAAGGGCGGTGCCTCACAAATGGGTATAGTGCAGGGAAACCACCACTAGACTCTAACATGCACCTTGCAACTCACATCCGTGCCTGCAACAGACTCCGTGAGGATCTTTTCTAGAGCCGCCAAGACTGGGTGCACAACAAACCGTAACTTGAGACTCTAGGGGACACTTAGCATTAGCTGCCCCTTACTCCATCTCACCTCTCAGTCCTTTTGGACTCGGTGAGGAATAACCATCACTTGCTTAGATAGATATAGCTAGCCTTCGTCCGTGTGTGTTGACAAACACATTCTTGGATTTACATTTCATAGGCTTCTTGATCCGTGTGTGTTAATAAACACATTCTTGGATTTCACATTTCTCATCAGATAGAACAATGATACACATATTGCAAAGTAATGGGGCAAGTGCACATGGTTCGAGGACTAATGGGGAGCACCCGGTGATTCTACACAATCCTATATTGCATTACAACATCGGCGGCAATCGACAGGAGTAAATCCCAGGTTTGAAAATGCATCTCACACACTAAAGAGTCGAGGCACAAGACAACATGGAGTCATGGTATACTCAGGGGTCACTGAGGGAAGGGGTCCTCAAAGTCACCTATCTAGGTCTAAGTCAGGGAGAAAGCCAAAATTGGATGGGTCGGATGAGTGGAAGAAAGTGAAAAGTGGGACCAAATCCAACTTCCTACAAGTCGAATTGCCAAATCTATACCAAAGGGGGAAGGAACCAGTGTGCATATATAGGAGTCTCTACTGAAAAAGGTGGACTGACCTCACCATAGGCCACAAGTATAATCAGAATAAAACATGAGATCACCAAGTCATCCATCATATGTCAAGTCCATGTACTAACGTAAATATACAACCCTCAAAGCAAAACCATGAACAATAACCATAATAATGGTATACCTGCCATACCATATACCTGTTGTTGTAAGTGGATCTGAAGGCTAATCTCTGCTGTGTGCGGGAAAGTAGTAATGAACCAGCTCTGAACTATGCTGCTCTCATCAAAATATGGCTAATTTATCCCTCTCAATGTGATTGTGCAAAGGTGAGAAAGGAAGAGGAACTCTGTATAGCTGCTCAGTAATACAATCTGGACCATCAAACTACATAATGTCCCCTCTGTAATCTCTGCTCATCTTTGCTCTGGTCGAAAAAAAATCTGGAGTATGGTCCCTGACCACACAATCTGCAACATGGTAGCTCAAGCTAACATGGATGTGATAACAGGTTCAAACAGGGAGTGATTTTGTCTTTGTACCAATTATTCTCTATCATTTGCTTCTCACTTGCATCTACCATCATTTTTGTTTGCTAATTGATTTTGTCTCCTTGGTTTTGTAGGAAGAGAGGGGTGCACTAGTGGACTTGGGAAAAACGCATAAGCAAGAGAAACTACCAAATCTTTCATTTGATCTTTGCGGTAGTCTATGTCACAGGGTTCGCCGGATTTGAACCTTGAAGTTCGAAATCAGGCGAACCTCAAAAAAAAAATCAAATTCGTTCAAATTCGGGTTGAAATCCGACTACGAAATTCATGGGTTCACGGGTTCATGGGTTGAAATTCGACTACGAAATTCATAGGTTTTGAAAGGGGGAGGCGAGTAGACCGTGGTCGACATTCATATGGCTTTCAATGTCTGCAAAACTCCAGGTTCATTCGTGAGGAAAGCTGTAACAATGCCACCCGCATCCCCAAGTGTAATCGCTTATACAATGTGTGGTTTGTAGAACACTCGGCAGCGTGGAAAGACTTGGCGGCAATTAGCGACGGGAAGTGGCAAATTCGAACCTTAATCGAATGCTCCCTAGTATTGGCGGTGACTGTGATCGGATACCCTCCAATCTCGACGGTGACTGGATACCCTCCAATCTCGAAGGTGACTGTGATCATTAATTACTTACAAACACGTCTTATCTTACATACAATCATGATCGTGACAGTTAGTGACTGTAACATGTGTTAGGTATAGCCTAAGATAGTTTGTAAGTTATAAATAATAGATTATTTAATGTTTTTTTTTATGTATGTACGTTGTATATTAAATCATTTTTTAATTATATATTAAATGTTATAAAGTATTATATATAATTATATTAAATGTTATTTATTATATATAAAATACAAAATATATTAATATATTATAAATTTTTTATATTTTTAAAATATGTATATAGGCGAATCTAAAGGTGAACTCCATTTCGAACCTTATCAAAAAATTCGAACCCAAATCGAATTTAATGATTCTCGAACTCGAACTCGAACCCGAACCATGTGACATAGGCGGTAGTGATCATCGCCATAATCGGCATCCATTTTCATTATCCAGTTACGCTTGAGAGGTACGTATTTTACTCTTCTAACCTATCCATTGGTTCTCTTGATCTCAGACTCTCATATTTCAAAACCCTCATTTTTTTATTTTTAAGATTTGTGAAGATGTAGGGATTGCATGGGCTTAATAATTAAAACCCACCTTAATAATAATTAATGAACCTTGGATCTAAAATTTGGTGGGCATACAACTCCATTTACCCCCCAATCTAAGGCAGTGGGCCTCTCCAAGGGAGGTTGCACTTTTGGGTTGGCGGGATTTTGCTAGATCCCTTGATGTGGATATTGCTTGATCCTTGTCAAATCCATAGATCCATTGAGTAGCAACCCTTCTAGTGCCATTTCATCTTTATCTTCACCTTGTGGGCCCCATTTTGACCATTTTCCATATTTTAAGGGTGGGCCCCACTTGGGTCTTTCTATTTGGCATTAGATCTATTTAGATCTAGTAATCTAAACTCATAAGTGGCCTAATCTTTCTTTGGTTGAACATTTGTCCATCTCATAAGCTTTTTCAGCCAATCCCTAACTCTTTGGGTTCACTTACCCATCCTAGATCTAGATCTATCCACTCTTGATCTTCTCATTTTTCATTTCACATCTCCCTAGGAGGTCTTGAGTAGGTTTGCTAGCCCTCATAGGTTAGCTAGGGTCTCCCCCTTGGTCTTGCTTGGGCTAGATCTAAAGTGAAGAGTGCCTTCGTTAGCGTGACAACCAATTCCATTGGGAACCATGGCATCTCTTGGGTCACCTCTTTAGTTGTCCAATGCCTCTACCATCCTGGATAGGATAACCTTTAGGGACAACTACAAGTTGTGTGATGACAGTAACTTTAGGATAGCTGGTGTATGAGTGTGTAGCTACCAAGAACATTCAAATGTCATAACGGGTGTAAATATATATGAAATTATGTACAAGAATTACCCCATTGCCTTTGGCTTAGGATAAAAAGGAGTGTCATGCCACTGTAGCTCTTCTATCTACATGCTGGGTCCAACAATAATGCATGGCCCAATCTCTTAGAGCACTAACCAAGGAGGATCAACCGTACGCTTGGCCACATGGACCGACTACCCAAGTATGTGAAGAGTAATCTTCCCAAATGCCATTTTCGGTGCATTACAATGACAAGACAGTCAATAGGCTGGTTTCATGTATCTTAAGGGGTCTCAGATATAATCAAGGTACACTGAGTTCAATTTTGTGTCCAAGTCCTATCTAATGCTATACTACTCGAAGGGGTATTGAAAGGAGTTACAGTGGTGGCCAACATTGCCCCAAATGTAACAGCCCGCACTTAAGAACCTACTGTATTCATAGTCAATAATGGATCCCCAATCACAGATTTACAAGCCTAATGACAGATTCTTGTTGTTGTTTATAGATGCTTGAACACGTCTTCTACCCCAAACCCACAAGAGTTCAAAATGATGTCCCGTATGGCATATATCCAATATCAACAATAACCATGTCATGAAAATAAAACATCAACATGTAGTCATTTATTGAACAATGAGTAAAGCAAATTTGCTAAATCTAAGTGCAATATTCAGCCATAAAATGCATTCACAAATTCATCTTGAGCGAAATGATACATCTTGATCTAATATGATTGACAATTATTTGTTCAGGTATGAACTAGTGTTGATAGATATGATCAATATGTGTTATATGTATGTGTGCTAGCAATATTGAGCATATAGTTTCAGATCTAACCAAGGTCCAAAAGTAAAGGTATGGATCCTGCTTGATGGAAATTGCATGATGTAAGAACTATACAATGCTAGTAATCAAGAGCATTAACACATGAAAAAGTGACTCTATGAAATAGATCCTAACAATAGTAAACATGCAAAAGTAGCTCAGTAAAAGAGTGATGTGGATTAGCTTAGATGTGTCTAAAATATGCACAATGCTAAGATCGATCACACTATTTATATTGTTGTTTATTAAATGAAGAGATAACAGTATGAACAACAATTGCGAAAGAAGTTATCTGAATGCTAACACAATGCAACTAATAATTTGAAGGCTGTGAGGTAAATCATAATCTCTTCAAAACTACAAGCTACACAATGTTACATCATTCAAATATATTAGAAAAAAACTTGTTGTAAAAAGAGTATACCTGCAAAGAATGTTAGCATAAACAATAAGTTGAAAGCATTCACCATATACAATGAAACTAAAAGACAATATATTATAATTTATAACCAACAACTTGATGTGGCTGATTTTAGATCTTAGGTTATAGTTCTTGAGCTGATTAGGTGTGTGGTTTGCTTCTTTAACATGGATTTTATGAGCTGAGAATGATGAAAAGGAAGGGGGGTGAATGCCCTCAAGGATAAAGTTTGTCTTTCAGCCAAGTATAATGGTGAAATGAAGTAGCAAAGAGAGTGATATAGTACATGGAGGAAAGAGGGGTTTTAGAGACTGAGTGCCTTTATAGAATGGTGAAGGGCTATGGAGTCATATGTGTTTCATAACAGCATTAGTTAGCAAATGGTTGAAGAGGAGGTTCTTAATATTCAACATAAAATAACCAAGGGTTTTCATGAATTCGCCTTGCTTTAACTCAATTTAGCTAAATCACCAAACACAAGGCAGATCAACAATCCAAATGGTTAATGCATCAACTAAATCACATTGAAATTAACATGCAAGAATAAAGTACTTGGTCTATTAGAATGAAGGACAAACAATTCAATTCTGTCAAGAAAAATACCTTATTAAATCCTAGAGGCAAATAACAATCCATGATCCTTTGCTTGCATGAAAATAAAATAAAATGTTACGTTAGTTACTATAGTAGTTTACCAACATCACCTTGAAAACATAGATCCACAATAGACCAATCACATGAAATACATTACACAAAGACTTCAGAAAAGAAGTTTCTCTATTATAGTCCCTAGACTTTCGAGCCCCTCTGTTGCCAGCTAAGTTGTACTTAGATGGACTATCAAGCGAGCGGGCAAAGTTGAACATTTCAATGTTCTTTTTTCGATGATTTGATATCCAGGTGGCATTTTAAAGGGCCCCCGTTTTAACTTTTTTCCACATGTCCATGGCCCTACGGGATTTGTAATAAAACGTACTAGCATGGTGTTTTGTAAAAGACTTGGTTCCCTAGGATTTTTTGGCTAAGTCAGGTATTCCAAGGAGTTTTTTCACCTAGTTATTATGTCTTGCATTAGTGCATAACATAATTTTTGGGTTTTTCTCCTGCTCCTCCAAAGCTGGAATGCCTGGGGAAGCTGACGAGCCTTAGGGGGTTGTTAAAGTCTATGGGTCAATGTATATGAACATGCTAGGCGTTATTTTTGAGTCATATGGACATGTGCTAAGTCCCCCCAGGTTGTTTTTTTAATTTTCGGCGAAGTTTATTTTTTCCGTAAATTGAGCCATTTTTTTAATGGTTCAATTAAAAAAATTTGTAATTGGCCTTGAGGTGGCGTCCGGAGGTCTTTTCTGCCTTAGGGGTGCTCGTTGTCTAACTCAGAGCACCCCTTTAACCTCTAAACCCACTTTTCCTAATGTTTGGGTGCTTAAATTTTTACCTATGGCCAAAAACCCAAAAAAGTCATGAAAAAATAAAAAAGGTGAAAAAATGACTCATAAAAATATTAAATTTTGGGAGTGATTTATGGACTGATTTTTTCAGCTATGTTTTAGGAGTTGTAAGAGCTGATTTTGGAAAGATTCCGGGTAGCTATATTATTGGGATTACTTCTCCATTTGAGGGGGGCATATTTCCCAAAATTGGGCCCCTTCAATCATGGAATTTGCAGCTATGTTTATGGGCTGTCACATGGCTGATTTTTAGCTGATTTGGGGCTGATTTTGGTAGCCCATTACATGGGAGTGGGCAGCCTCATTTTCTCCACGAGTTATGCCACTCATTCCATCCATTTCTCTCCATCTTTGGCTATTTAAGCATGGCTGCCCACTCCATTTTCTCTAGTTGGAGTTTGGGAGTTAGAGCTAGCACTTGTAATTCGATTTTGTACTTGTCATTTTGCTTAATGAATAAAGAGACTTTGGAGGTCAAGCTTGGTGTAGTGCTTTCGATGAGTGGGTGAATGTCATGGTTTTCATTGAGGTAACATGTGTTTGAGCTACTTGTTTTCTTTTGCATCTAAATCTAGCTTTGAGAAGGATCAGTATTGATTTATAAGGAGGATTAGATAATTTGTTTATTATTTAGTCTTTTATCTATGCAAGTGTAGAGATCTGATTTAAATGTGTCATTTGTTTATGAGCAGTTCCTTTTGATTTCTCATATGTATATTTCTAGATTTGATCATTTGGTTTCAAGTTGATGTGATTTGCAGGTTATTTCAAGTGGATGAGTGGAGGATCTTGTTTGTTTCCTTTACTTTTCTAACATCTTTTTGCAGACGTAGCCCCTCAGTTCTCCACCAAGAAGGCTCCAAGGCTTCTTCAAGGAAAAAATTGATAAATTTATAAAAACTCTCCATATCTCCTTCTCTTCTACTTCATGCTTTCACCTTGGTTACTGGTTACTTTTTGAAAGAGTAATAGTGGTTTGCAATCTGAACTTTACATTCTGATTTATTACTCTAAATGTCTGATCTATTCCATTTACAAAGTGTTCATCTTTAATAGATTAGATCTTTCCATTTATCTAGCATTTTACTTTTCTCAACTTGTAAAAAATTGTCAAATCTTTAAAAGTTTTGAGGAGTAGTGTTAAATCTGATTTGAAAGTTCATTTGGCTAATTTAAAGAGTTGATAATTTGTAGCCCTTAAAAGCTTGCAAAGATCCCAAGTAACAAGGCCCAAATGCTTGTTTTACTTTGTTAAATTCCGTCATTTTAACTAGGTTTTACACTTAGTATTTTCTGGGTTTTTTAGGAAGTGTTCCAAAGACACTCTTAAAGTGTTTTTGGGCATTTTATACTGACGTTTGTTTGCTGGTTTGCAGCAAAAGACGATCAGGTAGGAGGAGGTGCTGCCAAAATTTCAAAGATCCAGGCAATCCGAAGGACCATTATTGAATTTTTGCAAACTGGATACCTTTTTTCTCTCCAATTTTTGTAAGCCACTGAGTCAATTAAGACTGGGGCATTTCTATTGCATTGTAACTAAAGTATCAAATGAGAGCAAGTGGGCTAGTCAAGCGCCCACACCCCATCCCCCCAGGGGGGAAAACTGTGTCGACTCAATTTTCGTGGTTTGCAATTTTTTTTAGTTTAGATTTCATTTCCGCACTTAATAAAATCAAACTAGGCTTAAAATCAACCTTGTGGGTCCGTTCCATTGGCGGGCCACAAGTTCACTCAAAACATAGTTTTATCATTTTTTTTACAAACTCAAAACGACCCCCTTGCTTTCCCGAAGTAGGGTTTTTGTACAAGGGCTTGCCTGAGTACGTGCCTGAAAAGAGACTCCCGGGGTTTGAAAAAGATAAAATTTTGGTTCATAAATTTTTTCTAAAAAATACCAAGATCTTTTCCCGTATGCTCTGTGGCCGACTTGCAGCTCAGTCTGATCCAGTTGGTACACATCAGAAAGGGGGAGATGACTAGTAATAGGATCTAACACCGCCCCGAATAAAAAAACCTTTATGTGAAAATCCAGCACATCGCGAACATTTTGTTGTCGTGGGGAAATTTCCCAGAAGGCTGGGGTAAAACTGAGTATTGACCTCTTGGAAACCGTTAGGCTTGCCCTCGTTGGTACAGCATCTGAACACCTCCTTGAGACTCCGATTCAGCCCAAGCTAGAGAGGGAAGCCACATAGCAAAATTTCGGACATGGTCCCTCGTGCCTTCGCGTATATTGGGAACCAACCAACCATAATAAAAAGATCACCTTCACATTAATTTTAAAATAAACCAAGAACACTTGCACTACATTTACTTTTCTGCTCATGCATTTATTTGACTCCATTACAAGGCATTGGTCTATATTAATGTTATTTCATGTTATTGACAAATGATGCAAATGAATGATAATGATAATGAATGAGAGCAAATGATGTATTGATGAATGATTGCTTTGCTTTACAAAAGTATATGCTGCTTTGTCTCGGTTATCAAAAATATTTTTCTAACTCCTAGATTAGACGCCTTAGTTTTGTTTTCATTCTTAGGGTCCACCCCCCTTGGCTTCGCTAGGAAAGCCTAGATGGAGGAGTCGAGTCCCAAGTGACAGCACTTGACTCTGACTTGCCCCCAAGGCCACACCAGCAGCTTGAATACTTTTGCTGCGTTTTCCCCAGGTGTGGAACCAGGCGGCAACATTTTGGCGCCGCTGCCGGGGATAAGTCTTTTTATTCCCGGAATACGACTTTTGAGTTTTCCTTTTTGTTTTTGCTTTGTTTGATGAATCTTTAGAGTAGATTTTTAATTTTTCATCTGGCGACTCCACTAACCTTTTTTCCTTTTATAAATTTTCAAAGAAAAACAAAAAGATAGAATTCTTTGTGAGATTGTTTTATATGTATATTTTTATTCTCACATGGCGATTCCACTGAAGGGATAAAACCCTTTGTTTCTCATATAGTTTGTTGAGACTGCTTGTGTGTTGATGAGTCTATGCATTACAGTAAAATCTATAAAGACTCACCTTTTGACAACTCCATTGATTTAGTACCAGATATATCCCATGGTCATTTTAAATGCAGGCTATTGATCTTTGAAAATGGATGATAAAGAGTCTAGTGAGCAAATTTCCGATGTACATCCTCCCATTGACTTCTCAGACATCCCTGGTTTCCCTAATTATCATGATGGTGAAAATGTATCTGATTATCTACCGGTCTTTTGGGGAGATGATGATGATGTAGAAACCCGGCATGTCTTTTCTTTTCTTAAAGTTGTGGCTAACTTCAAAGTCTTATATGAAGATAACATAATGGAGATGTTTGTTAGTACATTACAGGGACCTGTTTATCAATGGTATTCTAAAGAGCTTCCAAATAAATGTATTAATTCTCTTTCAAGCCTCCTTAGAATGTTTATAAGGCAATGGCATAATAAAGGAGCTAGTATGGAACACTTGGACAGGATCCTTAGAAGGTACTTTCTCTTGTTCATACCTTGGATTAAGTATCATAAGGAAGATCCTAACTTTCCTCGTATCATCATGACAGAAAATGATAAATATTGGGTGGTGCCTCTAAGTTATATCAATTGTGTTGATCTCCCTGTAGCATAGTATGGATTTAAAGAAAAGATTCAGCATGACCCTATCGAAGAGTTCCATGAAGCACCCTCAGTTGAATATTTTGTGGAAAACCATCCCCTTGTCACCATAACTGAAAACATAGAAGATATGGAGTGTTCTCAAACCTATGAAGATGATCACATATGTATTCCTGATTTTCCTAAAGAGGAAGCCATTATAGAAGTTGACAAAGAAATTCATGAAGGGTATCCATTTCCAATTGAAGATTTTTCAAAAGAGCACCCTCAATTTTCCGTTGAAGATTTGGGATCTCGAGATTACTTCAGTGTAAATGATGATGCTAGTACTTCAGATTCACCTCAGGAAGAAACCATTACAAAAGCCTCTAAAGAAACTTGTAATGAATTTTGTATGGTTTATGATGACACTCCTCCATTTTCTCCACATAACGGTGAAGTCTTGGACATCTTTACACCTTGTAATATCTTTCAAACCAAGCCTTCTGAGGATGAGTATCATGCTCATGAAAATTGTGAAAGTTGGCTTCCTTGTGATATCTTTGAAAGCACTCTTTTCGAAGATGAGGATGGGTATGGCCAGGATTGTGATGCAATAGACAAAGACTCCCCTTTCATTTACAAGGATGGGTATGATGATTATTGGACGGATTTAGAAAAACCCATCTTTGATATATCAAGAGAGGGGAGTGTTGATTTTGAGACCTTGGGGAATCTTGACATGGAAGAGGAACATACAGATACTTCTCATGATCAATCAGGTCCATGCATAAGTATTAGTAATGAGGACTTGGATCAGCAGTATAACGAAGAGTTGGATAGGATGGAATCAGTGGAATGTCAGTTTCAACCTTCATCAGCACATTCTGAGGTTCCTTATGATTTGGAGCAGCTTGGGGCTTATACTTTCACAGAAATAAACTATCAGAAGAGTCCTTCGGACCAATATGATGAGGTAGTTGGTCTGCCTTATCATTCCGAGTTTTTTCTCAGCCCTATCCAGTCATGGGTAGAAGAGGCCTGCATGAGGAGTTACCATTGTGGGAAGCACTTCAAAGATTTATCATATACCTATGATCTACCATCCAATCTTTCAATCCAGAATTATCATGCAGGTTTGCATTTTCTAAACAAGGTACCCTTGTTTTGGCTGGTAACCAAACACAAGGTTAAAAGATTTTATATTGATAAAATGTTAAGATGGTTGCATTGGATTTATCATTTTACTTAGCATTTTATTATATGCTTAGAGTAGGAAAATAAGTTCATCAAGTGAGCATTTACTTTCAAGTGAGCATCCACTGGTGGGCCACAAGTTCACTCAAAACATAGTTTTATCATTTTTTTTACAAACTCAAAATGCCCCCCTTGCTTTCCCGAAGTAGGGTTTCTATACAAGGGCTTGCCCGAGTACGTGCCTGAAAAGAGACTCCTGGGTTTAAAAAAGATAAAATTTTGGTTCATAATTTTTTTCTAAAAAATACCAAGATCTTCTCCCGTATGCTCTGTGGCCAACTTGCAGCTCAGTCTAATCCAGTTGGTACACATCAGAAAGGGGGAGATGACTAATAATAGGATCTAACACCGCCCCGAATAAAAAAACCTTTATGTGAAAATTCGGCACATCGCGAACATTTTGTTGTCGTGGGGAAATTTCCCAGAAGGCTTGGGGCAAAATTGAGTAGTGACCTCTTGGAAACCGTTAGGCTTGCCCTCGTTGGTACAGCATCTGAACACCTCCTTGAGACTCCGATTCAGCTCAAGCCAGAGAGGGAAGCCACACAACAAAATTCCAGACATGTTCCCCCGTGCCTTCGCGTATATTGGGAACCAACCAACCATAATAAAAAGATCACCTTCACATTAATTTTAAAATAAACCAAGAACACTTGCACTACATTTACTTTTCTGCTCATGCATTTATTTGACTCCATTACAAGGCACTGGTCTATATTAATGTTATTTCATGTTATTGACAAATGATGCAAATGAATGATAATGATAATGAATGAGAGCAAATGATGTATTGATGAATGATTGCTTTGCTTTACAAAAGTATATGCTGCTTTGTCTTGGTTATCAAAAATATTTTTCTAACTCCTAGATTAGACGCCTTAGTTTTGTTTTCATTCTTAGGGTCCACCCCCCTTGGCTTCGCTAGGAAAGCCTAGACGGAGGAGTCAAGTCCCAAGTGACAGCACTTGACTCTGACTTGCCCCCAAGGCCACACCAGCAGCTTGAAGACTTCTGCTGCGTTTTCCCCAGGTGTGGAACCAGGCGGCCTCCAAATGAAATCGCTTCTCCTTTTATAAGACAAGGGGATGCTAATTTGGAAGTGTCAATGAGTTATCACAATGAGTGGAGTGATGATCTCAAGAAAATAGATCAACGGATGTTATTACAATAATTAAAATGATGCTTTCATGTAGATGCCAAGTCGCCTTCCTTGGTGGGGTGAATCACTAGGTTGAAGCATGTGAAAGGTGATAGGTGGACAACTTGCTAAGGTAGACCATGTCAAGTAGGTAGTCATTAATTCCAAGTAGTGGAAGAACTAACAAATTGGTCACATGCAATGTATCTTCCTTATGCTAATTCCCCCCTCTTAGTGATGCACCTTCCTTGGTCAATTCGTCCTCTTTAGTGGGCCTAAAAGATGCCAAATAATCTTTGAAAGAAAAAAAGGCTTCCACCATGACTTTGAAGATGAGTCACCATGCCAAATCATCAAAAGAATATCCTTTTTATGGCTTAATTAATTAATCAAACCATACTTAGGCATTTTTAAATCAGAACCTTAAGAAAAGCTCTAATTAAATGCCATTAATCCAAAATTGATGAATCCTTTTGAACCAAGAAGGTAAATTTCCTGTGATGAGTCCTTGTAGCCGATGAAGATCATATATACAAAAATCCATGCTCAAGTTGCCCTGGAAATGCCTCAAATGCTCTGCTCCAAATAAGTAAATCTAGACTTAGGCATTTTTAAATCAAAACTTAGGGAGAAGCCTTAATTAAAGCTTATTAGTCCAGCAATGACATAAACCAAAGGGAAACTAATGTGAATGACTTCAAAATCCAAAGTATATGACAAATGAGAGTGGAACCTGTATCAGACCTACTATATGGTCCTGTTGACTAGTCAAACTACCCTAGTGACCAAGTCAAACAGCCGAAAAACTCAAACTTGTTCAAATTGTCTAACCCAATACTGGAACCATTGTAGACCTCTAAAGAACATATGACTGTTAGAAAGTGACAACGAAGGAAGGTCTTCCTGCATGCATGTGTCCTTGCATGCAGAAGACATTAATTGGAAGCCAATTGTATTTAATTAATTTTTCCTAAGTTTACTTTGGAAAAATAATTAAAGTGATCTAATTAATTATTGACTTAGTGAAACGCTTTTTATAAAGTGTAAGTGAATTATTTAAAGTGATGGCAAGATCTAATCTTGGCCATCCAATCTCACCGGAAGATCTCAACCTTAGATCTATAGTGAGATTAGGTTATTCACTTAGCATTGAGTTAGAAAAGAAAGATCAATTGGTGGAGAGTACATACAATTGCATTACGACAGAGATGGAGAAAAGGGAGTGAGAGAGAGAGAGTTTTGAGAAGAAGGCAGAGGAGCAGAAATCCAGAAAAGGAAGGCAGATTTGCAGGAGAGAGAAACAACAGCAGGTAGAGGTGACCGTACGGAATTATGTGTAGTCTGTACAGTCGTACGGATTCTGTACAGCAGGTCGTACGGATTGATGCAGCAGGTCGTATAGTCCGTACAGCAGCAACAACTTTGTTGTGTTGGGATCTGTGCCCACTTACAGGTTTTTCTCATTTTTTTCTGTGGTACGATTTTGCCAATTGGGCAGAATCGAAATCTGAATTGTTTTGCTCCATATTTTCTGAATAAAATAAATATCTCATACTGCTGCACCGGTTTTCCCATCTTGGGTTTTGTCTGGGGGTTTATACCCAAAAAGATAATGTTGTCTCAATTGATGTGATTGCTGCTATATTTCTTTCAGTATTTATTTTCCGTTGCATAGTGAAGAAATCCATGTGTGGTTATTTGTTAGAAATTAATTTGGCATGCATTTAGCCCTAGTTGGATTTTAAGGAAATTTACAATGATCATGTTTTTGAGGCTTTGGAAGTCTTAAATGATAATGCAAATGACTTCAAAAACCAAAGTATATGACAAATAAGAGTGGCACCTGTATCAGACCTGCTATATGGTCCTATTGACTAGTCAAACTACCCTGTTGACCAAGTCAAACTACCGAAAAACTCAAACTTGGTCAAATTGTCTAACCCAGTACTGGAACCACTGTAGACATCTAAAGAACATATGATGACGTATTTGAAGCTCTGAAAGTCTGAAATGATGTTGCATTACAAGGCAAAGTGCAATGTATATATGCAAAATGATCATAAGTGTGAGCATAGCTCATGTAAGCATGATTATATACCTCATAAGTATCTTCATATGATTTGCGAGATAAATGATTTAGAATAATATATCATAGCATAATATGACTATATAACATCTAAGTACTTGCAACAATTAGTTCTCCTTTTGGGTGGAGGTGAATGACTCAACCAAGGGTAGACAAGTGAAATGGTTTTCAATCAACTTAATGACTCAAGATGTGGGGATTAGGTTGCTTTCATAGCAGTGTTACAGGACTCGCGAGTCAAACTGGAAAACTCGCGAGTTTGACTTGGCTTGGTAGCAAAACAATTTGATTCGGCTTAAGGCGAGTTTAACTCGGGTTGACCGATTTCATCATAGTTTTCAATCTCTTTCTTCTCTAGATTGACTGTGGTTGATTTTGCGACTGTAGGCACAAACGACAGACACAGTGAATGCGAGCTTTCTCCTATCCTCTATCCGCACAATGGCGGACACAGTGGATGCGAGATCTCTCCTTTGCTCTATCTGCACGACGATGGACACAGTGAACTGTCTGATTCGCCTACGTGGATGGGTTCAAGTCGGATCAAATTTCAATCGACGGTTGTGGGAGGACATGAAAGGGTGATTGATGGCTATGGGGAGACAGGGATGATCGACGACGGATTTGAATTTTTGATATGTTATATAGTATATACCTTGTTTTGTTTTATGTTATAAATAAGGTTTTTTTATTTACTAAATGATTTATTATATATATTAAATATTAGTGATTTTTTATATATAAAATATAAAAAAAATTATCTATGATGTATAATAAAAAATAATTATATATGATATGTTAATATATAATAAAATATAATTTATATTTTAATAATATTAATTTAACGAATCTAATGTCGAACCTCATTACAAATTTTGAATTCGAATCAAATTGATATATTTAGGGCATCTATTGATATCTTTTGGGCATCTATTGATATATTGCAGTATATGGACATGGCTTCTTTTTTAATTCAAAATATGTGTATATATTTAATTTTTTGTATTTGCCGATTTTTACCCGATCCAATTCTTACTTTTTGTCCTTTTGCTTCACTGATTTATTGCCGATTCCGAGTTTGGTAACATTGCTTTGTAGTCTTGACCAAAGTACAAACAATAGGGATGTATCTCAACAAGGGATTGGGTTATGATATATTGCCCTTTTGACCTTATTAGCAATAAGACTCCCCTTTTATTCTTTTATTTTTCTTCTATCTGCTCCCTTTTTTCTTGGACTTTGCTTCTTGTACTTTGGATGAGGAGACTTTAGCCTTGATTTTACTGAAGGCATCTGCAAGTAAGCCTTCGAAGCTTTATTTTTCTATTCTTTTAATTGCTGGATTTTGCAATTTTCTCGGCCCCTCTTCAGTCTTGATTTCTTTAGGATCTGGTACTAATTTTTCTTCTTTCACCAGCTTCTATTACAAGATTCTTGAACTGGGAGCTTGTCTTCAACTTCCCTTTTTGAGGCATTATAGGGGAATGGCCTTCTTGTTTTATATCTAAGGGGAAACATTGCTCAATGGAAGCTCTTCTTGGTTAATAGCAGCCAGCCTCAAGGAACATACCTGGTAACCTCTTGAATCATCACAGAATTCACTACAACACAAGTGGGCCCGAGACAGAGGGAAAACATGGATGCACTTTTGGTGAAGAGAATACAAAGGGGGAGATCAAGAGTTCATCAAGTCAATTTAGTAACCATTAGGATGCAGAATCAAAGTGAAATAATGATGGATAATGGAAATGGTCAATTATGAAACCGAAGAAGGGGGAATAATTGTTGCAAAACCAAGAGTCATCTTGTTCCATGATACTTAAATAAATAAAAAATCCTTTGCCCATGTCAACCTATGACTGATACTACTAGCTAGCTATAGTCATCAAAACAACCATATGCACGATCATGTAGAAGTGGCAAAATACAACATCTAGTAGCATATCATCATCATAGCAGATCTTTTGTCATGACATAACGTCATAAAATGTCACCATATCATAATAATCTCAACACTGATATCATCTGCGACCATGGAAGTCTGGAATGTTGAAGCAAGCTGAAAGCAGAAATAAGTAGTAGTATGCCAATACAGTATGTGGCATAACAGGTCCTTAAACATCAAAAGTTGATGCAAGTTGCATTTAAATAATTTATTTCCTTTACTATAACTTATGCAGTTAAGGGAGTTAGCTCTTTGTTTGTTTCCAAGGGATTGAAACATGAAAGATTCAAACCCTTGATTGCAACTCTTAATCTGACCACAAATTCAAAATGCAAACCTTTTGAACAAATAGTAGCAAAGACAAGTCAGTATTATCTAGACTGTGTGTAATCCAAGTGTTTTATCGAGATCTGTGAGTAGGTAGTTCTGTGCTTCTGTTAACAATCATCTGTTGACTGGCTGATTGACTACAAGATACAGTCAAGGAACCAGAGATTGTCAAGGAAATAAATAATAGGTGTTAATTGCCATTTAGGTCTTTACACATCAAAAGTTGATGCAAGTTGCCTTTAAAGATTTTGTTTCCTTTATTATAACTGATACAGTTAATGGAGTTACCTCTTTGTTTGTTTCCAAGTGATTGAAACATGAAAGATTCAAACTCTTTATTGCAACTCTGAATCTGGCCTTAAATTCAAAATGCAAACCTTTTGAACAAATAGTGCCAGAGACAAGTCAGTATTATCTAGACTGTGTGTATTCCATGTGTTTTATCGGGATCTGTGAGTAACTAGTTCTGTGCTTCTGTTAACAATATCTTTTGCTGAAGTTATACTTCTGGAATTATGGGCATTATGTTTCTGTTCTATCTTTTGTAGGTTCCTTCTAGCTTAGAGATTTGATGTATCAATCGAGTGCTTGATCCTGAGTTTATCTGTTGTGGTAGTGACACTGATAAATATTTAGAACATCTTGCTTTTGGTTAAAGAAAGTTATTCACCGTTTTTGACAGTCATCTCTATTAATGGCATTTCAGACCTTCGAGGAGGCAGATACGAAACATGATGGAAAGATTGACAAGGAAGAGTGGAGGAGTCTTGTTCTGCGACATCCTTCACTTCTGAAAAACATGACACTTCAATATCTCAAGTAAATATGTTTTCTGCCTATTGCACATTTGTTGATATTGATTGTCTATGAATATAACCTATGGTTGATTTGTCTGCAACAGTAACAATGCACACCATATTTAGACTTCTAGTAGTAGACCATTTGTATATAGATTTTAGGCATAAAACCCCATGCTACCATTAATAGTAATTGTCTATATTACATAGACATGTGAGTAGATCTAGGTAGATATGTGTTTTGAATTACACTTGAAGAGTTTGACATGTGACTAAGAGTAAATACAGTTGGACTTTAAGAAAGAAAGCTACCAAACTGTCAATGTCATTAGGTGATCCTACTTTCTCTATAAAGTCCATCTTACATCCTTGTAAAGGCAAGCTGGAGTTTTAAGTGATCTCTTATCTACTTTTCCATCTGTTATGGGCAAGTTATTACTTCTACCATGTTTGTACTTGTGAGATATTCCTTCTTATCAGCTTTTTATAACCCTAGACTCCTCTATGAACAAGTTGTTTATGTTTTAATTAGAAGGTTCTCTCTTTCTCCCTTCTCTTCTTTGGAATATCAGTTGGTATCAAATTCTAGTTGTTCCTAGATACCTATAAACCATGACCTAGATAGGAAACATGTCTTTTCCGAAAGCCATACCCATTTCGGAAGTTTTTGTTGTACACATGTTTTGTTCAACATAGTATGCCTAAAACTTTCATATATAAACATATAATTATATAGTTACAGGTGTGTGTGTGTGTAATCGCATTTGTATTGTTGGTGGTAAAGTTTATTGGTACCCCAATTTATCCTTGTGTTGGCTCTAGGTGTGGGTCCATTATGGTCCATTTTTCCCCCTGTTTTTGAGTTGTGTCCACCCAAGTCAATTTGTGTATTATACTTGGGCCCACACTTTATGAGTGTAGGTTTATAAGTACACATTTGTTTATCGAGCAACATATCACAATGTATAATAAGTTATTCTCTTGTAATATGTAACAAACACAAACATGGATATAATGCTATTATAATAGTATTAATGAAAGCAAGCTAGTGAAAAGTCAAAGCCTACATACCCCTTTGAAAATAGTCGCTGCAATATTGTCTTCCTATAACGATTATTTTAGTTGTTTTAGCAATATTTTAATATGGTTTCTATTATTTTGTTTAAACATCACTAATATTCTTTCCTAATAAATATGATATGAAGAGATTTTATTTGGATCGGGTTTTTCTTATCACAGTGAAGTTAATGCATCCCGATTTAGCATTATTGAGGAACCATTAGGACCATTCAATTTGGTTACCTTTGTCTAAGCTACCATGAGTGGGGGGCATCTATTCCACCATAGTCACCTAGGATTTGCACCTGGACCCAACCGTTGTTGCGTGTGCTCGAACACATCCACAAGTGCAAGCACAATATCTAGCATGTCACTTAGTAAGACTTGAACCCTGGTGGGGGCTATATTAGCTATCCATTTTCACTGACCTGGCAAACCATCATTGACAATATTAAGAGCTTTTAAACAATAGAGTGATAAAATATTATTGTTTTAAGCATATGCATGAATTTCTTATGTTTCTATATCTAGCATTCGCTACCTATTGAATCTTTTCTATTCTAACTGAGCAAGTTGATTTGGATCAGGGACATCACAACATCTTTTCCGAGCTTTGTCTTCCATTCGCAGGTGGATGATACATGAATAGTTTGTCAAATAATTCATTCTAGTACCAAAGTACACAATCTTTAGCCTTTAGCAGGAAAGGCAGGAGTAATTGTGTTTCTTAAATTAGTCTTTGTGAAGGGTGCCCATCCCATATGTGCAAGTATTTTTTCCGTTGTACCAGGGCTAAAGTTGCTTCTCAGCAACACAGATGTTGTGGCTATTTTATTTACAGATATTTGTTCTTAAAAACAGATCAATTATTATTTGTATCTTTCCAATTGTTGTTTTGAGTCGTCTATGTTTGAAGCTGTAATACTTGTATGCATTGAAGTGGTAGTGCCGTTTTAGCTGTGATTGCATATCTGACATGACAGGGATTAATTTGGTGTGTTTGGTTAGTAAAGTCGCATGCATTATAATTGAATCCTCTGACATCAAAGGCAAAACTTTATGTGCTATGATTGTATTTATTAGCTTAGGCGTCATCATACTGTTTGTCCTTGACAGTTTATCACTTCATTTGAGTAGGTGGCATATCTGGAAAGGGATTGCAAATATGCTAACGAAAGGGACATGTAGTGAGGCTTGAATTGTTGGCATGGTCAATCCAATTATGTTGCAGCATTTATAATTGATTCATGTGATACGTTCATTGCAAACTATTGAAGAGGAAATATCCTTGATCTGTGTATTTTTTGAAAAGAAGTGGTTGTGAACCAGTTGGCGACATTTGTCTGCAAACCATTTATTCTCAGTTTTTGGTGGCTTTATCTTCTTTCCTGAATTGCCAATTTCAATGTTAAGCATCTCTTGCTGACGGTTTATGTTGACAAGGCTTTTGTTCTTTCATGTCAAACACCTTATGACTCTGATAATGCCTCGAAATAATGCTGTTTTATTATTATTCATACTGAACAACTTGGCTCAAAATTTTCCTTTAGCATGAAGAAAAACGTTGAAATCGGCAGTTTTTTTAGCTAGTATTGGTATGAACTTTATCATGGTTGTAAGTGGAGGATATAAAAATTAGTGTCAATTGTTAATTGATGTTAATATAATATGCTATGCTACTTATTACATGTTTGGATGCTTACAACCATGAATTAGCATTGCAAATAATCTTCGGAATATGCATTTCTACAAGCATAGATCTACCTTAACCTCAGATCTATTAAGCACAAAAGAACTAGGTGTAAACCTCTGGCTGCTTAAAAGCTTAAAAGATCTGAGATTTAGGTGGACCTATGTTTGTTTATTTATTTTTACTTTCTTCTTTTGTTAACATTAGACACCATACGCCAGCATTTTTCATTTTAGTTTATTAGTGTGATAAGCACATAGACATATGTGACACGTCTCTTCCACCCCAACATGTAAGAGCACATTTATTTTCTCAGTGGAACAAATGCCTTACTTGTAGAGTTGGAGGAAGAGAAAATCCTCGGGGAATATATCATTGGGGATGATAGTTTATTATTGTTGATTCAATCAACGTTGGCACTGGCAATGACCTAAGTTTCAAGTGAATTGTGAAAGTGAGCTATAAAGTTGGAACGTAAACCAACTATTTTGCTTATAAAAAGCATCAATTTAATTCATTTTATCATTAATTAAATATGTACATTGAGTTTTTTGTTTCCTCAAAATATGAGTAATATTGCTGAATTGATATGGTTCATTGCTGAGTTTACTACCTTGTGAAGCGAAAACAAGGCTTGACCTAGGGATTTGACCATGGTCGGTAAATATTGCCCATATTCAACGAGATTATATTAGCAGGCCCGTTCTAGCACTGCATCTCCGTGGTCCCCTAAAGTATTAATGCAATACCTCATTGATAAGGCCAATGAGGAGATATAACGTCGAAAAACATTAGTGGTTGGATTATGATCCTTCCAAACTAACTATAGAAATTGAACATCAAGAAATTTGGAAGAGCTCTATGAATCAAGAACCAAGGGCCTAAATGTTCATATTCATGGGTCTAAGGCCTTTAGAGAAATTTATGTATAATAGGATTACAAACAATTAGAAGTTAAAGTGTGGGTATGGCATTTCTCTTATGGAGAGGGTTTGTGATTGCATTCTCACCATAGAGGAAAAATATGTTTTTGAAAGCGGTTCTAGGATCTAAATAGGCCATGGCTCTATATGAAGTACTGTGAAAATTGGTTTTCTCCTAGGGGTGAAATAACATCTAAATCCCTAGTTTGGGTAAAGATTATCCTTCCTCCTTTTAAAATTTTGGACTAATTATGGGTTAAAGGTTATTGACAAAGGCCTAGGTTATGTAAATACGATAGTTGGTGAAGAAAATAATGTTGGCAGACTATGCAAGAAATTATGTAAATCTTGATCCAAGTAAGCCTTTTACCAAAGAAAGTCACTCTAAAATTTAGTACTCAAATGGTGGAACAAGATGTTACTATAAACTTCATCCCAATTAGAGGTGGATTTTGTCATAAATATGGGTAAATGGAGGGAAAATGGATAGAAAGCAAGCGTTGTTAGTCAAAATTAGGAGAGTCAAAACATCCTAATGAAATAACCTAGAAATGAAAAGGGAACTGCTTTTCTTGCCAAGATGAAAGTGGATGTGGGTCATTAAGTCATATTTAATTATAAAACAATTTATCTACCTTGGATAAAGATGAAATTCCAAAACTAGAAGAGGAGAGCAAAATCCTAGAGAATTATGGCATGAAGCATAGCCTTCATGGATCTTCTGTGATTATTTGTGATGTTGATAAGATGATTAAAGAAAATAATGATGGATATCGATGAACCCTCTTTGAAGGAAGGTTGGGGAGTAAGACTCTTCCCCATCTCTGAAGGGAGATGGTGAATAGAAGATCTTAAAGGATCTTCCTTACATTCAAGGTCTAACAAGGGAATTTGAAAAGTTAGAGATTGCTCAAGGAAATGAGCATATAGAGAAAATCAAATCACCAACCTTTCTAAACTAGGAATAGGGCATTAAAAATTGACGCCGGTTAAAATTCAACCACGACAAGAGGAAAACACATAGTGTTAAACCTCAAGGACAAAGTGGGTGAAATATCATTGTACTTTGTCAAAAACAATTGGAGGATTGTTTCAACAAGGCTATCATGTTAAGAAATAGAACACAAGAGAAGAATTTGGTGGAAAAGGCTTTAAGCCATATTCAACCCAAATGTATTCATCTAATAATATTAATATATGTGCTAAGTAACAAATTCCTAAAAAGAGCATGAAAAGAGCATAAATAGACCATAAATAGTAATCCTTGCCTTTAATGAAGAAAATAGATGAATAGCAAGTCTCTTCGAGGGGGCAACCTCCTTATACAATGTATTAAGTACACAAGACAAGACTAGACAAGATGCTTCAAATGAAAATGTCTCCTTTCTATATATAGGAGACAATGAGGTACAATTACAACTAATGGACCCAAGCCAACATCAATTATATAATAATACTAATGACGATTACCACTAATAGAACAAATCCGACATCAATAATATGACAATACTAACGTAATGCACCATAATGTAGGGTTAATGTGCCACCGATTTATGGCTTAACATGCCCCTCCCCTTCAGACAAGTGTTGTCATCAATGCTTGGTTAGTTGTAGATGCTTCTGTATGGACTCATCTTCTCATGTCAAATTTTCAACTGGTAAGTTCTTCCATTAGATGAGGTACTCAGTAATAGTTCGATTGTGTAGTTGCTCCGTCCTTGTTTCAGTTATTTGTTCACGTTCCAATATGACTTTTCCTTCTTCATCAATCTCTAGAAAGATAGTTTGAATTGGGATCTTGTCTCCTATTACCTTCTTTAAGCAAGAAACATGGAAAACTAGGTGTACCCTTGAAGATGAAGGGAGATCTAATTTGTAAGCCATACTACCAATATTTTACAACACTTTATAAGGACCATATTACTTGGGTGCTAATTTATTGTCTTTGTTTAGTTGCTTGAGGGACATCTGTTTGTAAGGTTGCAACCTCAGAAATACCCAATCCCCTTCTTTAAAACTCCATTCACTACGATGTTGATCTGCTTGTTATTTCATCCTATTTTTTTTCCATAGCCAAGTTGTCCTTCAGTATCTAGAGAACTTATTGTTGGTGGCTCTAGGTGATTTTTCATAGCTTGAATTTTTATTTTTATTTTAAGGGAGATGTGATACATGGAGGATGGTACACATAAAGTGCCATAAAGTGAGACACGTTTGATGATGTATGGAATGAAGTATCGTACATCATTCTTCCAGGATAACCATTTCACCCACTGTGTTTGTTTATCAGATGCAAAGGAGCAAAGATAGACTCCAAAAAATTGTTCACTAGCTAAGTTTGCCCATCGAATTAAGGATGATAAGGTGAATTGTGAGCCAAATGGGTACCCAAACAAGAAAATAATTTAGTTCAAAATTTTCCAATGAAAATTGAATCTCTATCACTTACAATAATCTTCGGGTTTACATGTAACTTTTAAATTGTTTCCATGGAAGTTGTAGCTATTGTACTTGCATTAAAAGGGTGAGAGAGAGCACAAAAATGTGCATACTTTGTGAGTCTTTCAACAACCACCATAATTACATTCCTCCCATCTAACTTGGGTAGACCTGTGATAAAATCCATTGAGACTTCTTCCCACTGCTGAGAAGATATGTCTAATGGTTTTGAAAGACCTGGGGTCTTAGATGTTTCAACCTTATTTTGTTGGCAAACCAAACATTCTGCCATG
This sequence comes from Larix kaempferi, assembly GCA_027924585.1. Lineage (NCBI taxonomy): Eukaryota > Viridiplantae > Streptophyta > Pinopsida > Pinales > Pinaceae > Larix > Larix kaempferi. The sequence goes on along the minus strand of BSBM01000430.1, from coordinate 1,496,846 downwards.
AACCTTTGAACATCAGATTTAATAAGTTCCCCAAAAAATTCATTTTTGATCTTATAATAGGTTTTTAGAAATGTGTTAGAAATCTTGAGTGCCCACCTTAGGAGAGGTGTGTAATTCAAAATGATCTTTTGTTTGAGTTGGAAGTTCTTACATATACATAAGCTATCCTTATACCATAGTGATCATTTTTCCACACAAAAGTATTTGATACACTAGAATCCTTTTGTAGCTTTTGAATGAGCATCCACATAGATAGGTCATTTTTTCATTCTTCCCTTGCTACTACTACCGAATCGGGTTGTATAATAGAAATCGCACAAAGTAATGCCTCAACATCCTCATCTTTCTGGGAGAGTGCATTTGCCACCACATTTTGTTTCCCTTTTTTTATAGATAATTTCAAAGTCATATCCCAACATCTTGGTTACCCATTTTTGTTGCTCTTCTGAATATAGTCTTTGTTCCAAGGGGTATTTAAGACTATCATGATCCGTTTTGACCTTAAAGTGCCTACCTATTAGGTAATGATGCCTTTGCTTAAGTGGATGTAGAATTGCCATCGTTTCTTTCTCATAAATGGGTTTATGTAAGTTTTTTCCCTTGATTGGTCTATTTTCGAAAGCAAGGGGTTGTCTTTCTTGCATTAGAATGACACCAATTCCATCCAGTTTTTTCCCTTGATTGGTCTATTTTCGAAAGCAAGGGGTTGTCTTTCTTGCATTAGAATAACACCAATTCCATTTCTTGAGGCATCACATTCACAATAAATGTTTGTGTGAAGTCTAGTGTGGTCAAAATAAACGCTTTACAAATTGTTTCTTTAAGTTGTTCAAAAGTTTGAGTTACCTTTGGAGTCCAAGAAAATGCTTCATTTTTCAATAAGGTTGTTAGTGGTGTTGTTATTCTTCCATAGTTTCGAACAAACTTGCGGTAGTACCTTGTCAGACCTAAGAATCCTTTAATATTTTTCACGGTTTTTGGAATCCGCTAGTCCATAATGGTTTTAGTTTTGTTAGGTTCTACCTTGACACCTCCATGAGAGACAATATGACCCAAATACTCTACCTCCTTTACCCCATAGAAACATTTGGAATGTTTTCCATATAGTTGTTGCTCCTTTAATAGTTGTAACTCATTGTCAACATATTGAACTTGTTCTTCCCAAGACTTGCTATAGATTAGTATATCATCAAAAAATATTAACATAAATTTTTAAAGGAAGGGATTGAAAATGGAATTCATCAAACCTTGAAATGTGGAAAGTGCATTCGTAAGGCCAAAATGCATGACCAAAAATTCATAATGACCTTGGTGAGTTTGTTGAGCTCTCTATAATCTGGACACATACACCATGATCCCTCCTTCTTGTGTACCATTACCACTGGTGCAGAGAAATAACTTTTGCTAGACCTAATTATGATTGCCTTTAACATTTCTTCAACCATATGCTCAATTTCACTCTTCTAGACATAGGGGTATCTATAAGGTTTGATGTTAGGAGGAACACTTCTTGGAATTAAGTGAATAGGATGATCAAAATATCAAGTAGGCGGAAGACCTTTTGGAATATCTTCAAATGCTTTGGAATGCTTATCAATTACCCTTTGGAGATCTAGGGGAATAGGAGGCTTAAATGTTTGAACATCTAGCGAGCATAATTGTGCAATTACACCTTGATGTCCTATTTTCAACAATTTTTTCATATCATTAGAGCTTATCACCTTGCTTGGTTTCCTTGTGATACCCCTTAACTTAAATTGTTTTCCTTCCCATGAAAATTTCATGCAAAGTTCTTGAAAATTAAAAGCCACAGTTACCAATTATTGTAACCATTGAACTCCTAAGACAACATCAACACCACCCATTAGAATAACAATTATTAGACTATTCAATACATATTCCCCCATAGTAAGATTGATATTATGGCATTTCCTTGAGCAATTGATAGTTCCTCCATCTACAATCATTATCTGAAACTCTGGTCCTGGATATACAAAACAATTGAGAACTTTGGTTAATTTATAGTTAATGAAATTATGAATACTACGAGAATTAATCAACATTGTTACCTTTTTTCTTTTTGATATATCCTTCGATCTTAAGAGTTTGAGGATTGCTAATTCCAACCAATGCATGACAAGATATGGTGCGAGTAATCTCTTATATTTCTTCAACTTAAGATGGTTCTTGTTTTTTTACTTCTTCCTTTTCACAATCTATGAGAATAATTTCTTCTCATCACACTTATGTCGCTTACTATACTTGTTGTCACAATTAAAGCATAGACCTTATGCTCTTCTTTCATCCAGTTGTTTAGGTGTCAACCTTTGAGGTGGCTTAGAAGAATGAACATTATTCTCTCTGTGTGTTAAAGGAGTTCCTTCTAGTAGCCATCACCATATTTTTAATTTCAACCTTCATTGCCACCATGAAAGCATTCTCTAAGGATGTTGGTTCAATGAGGTGCACCTCATGTTGGATGTTATCCTTCCAGGTTCCAATAAAGAGATCCAACAATTTATCATCTGGTATGTCGTTCACTCTGAGACTGTAACTTTTGAAATTGTTGAATGTGCTCGTTGACTAAACCCTTTTGCCTTAGATTTATCAATTGTGTAAATAAGAGATTTCTCTTAACATCATCATGATATGATATCAATTTTTTTGTAAAAATGGACCAAGAGATAATGGAGTTATTTTTGTGTTCACAAAGCCATTGGTATCACACAAATTACTCAGGTTCTAAATATAAAGATGTTATAGGTACCGTTTGGAGATTTGGCACCTTGTGTATATCAAAGAATTGCTCCATCTGGAATATCCAGGTTATGGTGTCCTTGCCATCAAACATACTCATGTCAATCTTAGGGAGTTGGATACCCCTTGGGGACCATCCTTGGTTACTTCCATTATTATAATCAATTTCCCTTAGAATATTCTTATTACGGGAAGGTTGCTCAACATGGACACTATCTCAAGGATATATCAAAAAGAAAAATGTATATATTAATGGAAGGTTGATAATAAGATAATAAGATCGATATCTCAATTCCCCTTTAATAAGGAAGGGATTTTCAAGACTCTTTAATCATATCTTCCAACTTAGACACCGGAAAGGATAGGTCTTCATTTCATCGTAGGTTAGAGATGAATCCTCTGAGTGGTTTTATGGGAGTGTGATTTTTTCCACCACCTTTAGGTGCCATGCAGAACACTATAAATATATAAAACACCTTTTATATCACCTCAAATACATCCTTCTACTAAAAGTTAATCAAATTTAAAATGACGTATCTTTTAGAAACTTGATTTGGAGATTTTTTTTGGGCCGAACCTCCACCTGATAGAACTTTGAAATTTTGGTTCCTTTGAATTTGAATTTCCGGCCTGTGGTGGCCTCAATTGTGCTCTTTCTAATGCCAGATGTTTCCTTGAATTCTAATGTGCCAAGAGGAAAGGGCTACAACTTTCCCACAAGATGTTGATTTTGAACTTTTCAAGAAAGCGAACTTGTATGGCTTTCCATGTGTTCGGTTTTTTGTATTTGAATCTAAAACTGATACCACAGATTATGTTGTATGACTTCTTTATGAAGCAACAAGTCTTACTCAATTTGGATCTCGCATGCTCCCGATAACGCCGTTTTTTCAACAACACCTGTTTTAGACTAGTTTTTTGACTAGTTAGAAACCTTAACTTCCACTGGGCATAACTCCGAACCTGTAATGAGTAAATATCTAAAATTTGTACCACATATAGTTCACTCTATCCTCTATGTACCCTGCGAGTTTTATTGTCTAAAACGTCCTAAAAAAGAGTTACAACAAAAATGTCAATATGACTTGTTTTGGAAGCATCCAAGCTCTGATACCAAGTGTTAAGCAACAAATTTTCAAAAAGAGCATGAAAAGAACATAAATAGACTAGAAAGAGTAATCCATGCCTTTAATGAAGAAAATAAATGAATGGCAAGCTTCTTCGAGGGGGCAAACTCCCTAAATACAATGTACTAAGTACACAAGACAATACTAGACAAGATGCTTCAAATGAAAATGTCTCTTTCATATATATAGGAGACAAGGAGATACAATTACAACTAATGGACTGAAGTCGCCATTAATAATATAATAATACTAATGACAGTTACCAATAATGGACCAAAGTCGACATCAATAAGATGACAATACTAATGTAATGCACCACATTGTAGGAGTTAATGTGCCACCAATTTAGGGCTTAAAAATATGTTACATGGATTTGATTTCCTTTAGATATATATCTTATTGAGCTCATCATGGAAGGATGACAACACCTCGTTAGTAGATAAGGAATACAACTCATATGAAGGTGATCTAGGATTTTCTGATTGTTTAAAGAGTTAGTCTAACAATCCCCCTATATCATAAGTCCGAATAATTATGCCAGTAAGGCAACCAGAGCTAGATATTTACATATATTTGTTCTTAAAAACAGATAAGTTATTATTTGTATATTTCCAATTGTTGTTTTGAGTTTCGTCTATGTTTGAAGTTGTAATAGTTGTATGCATTGAAGTGGTAGTGCCATTTCAGTTGTGAATTGCATATCTGACATGACAGGGATTGATTTGGTGCGTGTTGTTTTGAGTTTCGTCTATGTTTGAAGTTGTAATAGTTGTATGCATTGAAGTGGTAGTGCCATTTCAGTTGTGAATTGCATATCTGACATGACAGGGATTGATTTGGTGCGTTTGGTTAGTAAAGTCGCATGCATTATCTTTTAGTGTGCTTTATATACTTTCTTTGCCACACTTGTCGTGGAATTTGATAGAGGAGAAATAATTGAATCCTCCGACATCAAAGGCAAAACTTTATGTGCTATGATTGTATTTATTAGCTTAGGCGTCATCCTATTGTTTGTCCTTTGATAGTTTATCACTTCATTTGAGTAGGTAGCATATCTGGAAAGGGATTGCAAATTTGCTAATGAAAGGGATATGTAGTGAGGCTTGAATTATTGGCATGGTTAATCCAATTATGTTGCAGTATTTATTTTCCAGATTAGAGAATGCTTGTAATTGATTCATGTGATATGTTCGTTGCAAACTATTGAAGAGGAAATATCCTTGATCGGTGTTTTTTTAAAAGAAGTTGTGAACTAGTTGGCGACATTTGTCTGCAAACCATTTCTTCTCAATTTTTGGTGGCTTTAGCTTCTTTTCTAAATTGCCACTTTCAATGTTAAGCATGTCTTACTGATGGTTTTTGTTGACAAGGCTTTTGTTCTTTCATTTCAAACACCTAAAGGGGATACGTATGGCACAAAAAATTAATCCACTTGGTTTTAGACTTGGTGTAACCAAAATGGTCGTTCCCATTGGTTCGCACAACAAAAGAATTATTCCAAAGATTTCCGAGAAGATACAAAAATGCCTCGAAATAATGTTGTTTTATTATTATTCATACTGAACAACTTGACTTGAAATTCTCTTTTAGCATGAAGAAAAACGTTGAAATCGAGAGTTCCTTTAGCTAGTATTGATATGAACTTTATCATGGTTGTAAGTGGAGGATATACAAATTAGTGTCAATGGTTAATTGATGTTAATATAGTATGCTATGCAACTTATTACATGTTTGGATGCTTACAACCATGAATTAGCATTCCAAATAATCTTGGGAATATGCATTTCTATGAGCATAGATCTACCTTAAATATATTAAGCACAAAAGACTAAGGTGTGAACCTCTCGCCACTTAAAAGGTCTGAGATTTAGGTGGACATATGTTTGTCTTTTTATCACTTTCTTCTTTTCTTGATATTAGACACCATATGCCAACATTTTTCATTTTAGTTTATTAGTAACATATTATACAACTTGACAAGAACCCGTCATTGTTCTCGTTTTTTGGGGTGTCAATACTAGTAGCTTTTTTTACCTTTGTTTCAGTAAGTGTATACTGGTAGCACTATTTTTCATTTTGAGCCATTGTTTTGCAATTTTGAAACTTCTTGGTCATAAAAAACTATAATTTTTATTTACAAGTGTATTTTTTCAAAATTTACAAAAAAGTATACATTTAGTAGTTAGTTATAATGAAAAACTATATACATTTTCAAACTTTTTTGGCTTTTAAAAACTAGATAAAATGAAAAAAATATAAATTTTGAATTTTTTTCTTTAAAATTCTCTTCAATAAATCATTTTTTTGGCAAATTTGTAAACAAATATTAAAAACAAGAGCTGCATGCAGCTTTGTCCCTGCCTTATATCATAGAAACAAAAATCAATATTAAATATTAGTAGGACACAAGAAAAATTAAATAAAATAATAGACAAATTCAATATAATTTATTCACGATGACCTTCATTAGCACATTTGGCATCATAGTAGTCTCATATCACCCACTACTCAAAACACACTTGAAGAGTAAATGTAAAAAAAAAAAAACTTCAATGTGTCATAGAAGATTAAAAACCTAGATATACATTAAAAGACAACTAAGAACTTGGAATAATCTCTAGAGATCCTCGAGCTATGTCATGATGACGAAGGAAAGTTTTAGTTTCCTTATTTTTAGTAATGTGTGGATTAAAATAGTGTGAGGGGGAGGGTGAATATGTGTTTTTTTATAAAACTTTGGTGAAATATGATACTATAAGAGACAAACTATCATATATATATATATATATCCCAATGTGAAGGGGTAATAGGTATGACTTAAGTATGTGAGAAATATGAGGGCAAATAGACTAGTGCTTTTGAATTTGATAGTGACATCTTTGGGTGAGCCATAAGGTGGCAATGTCTTTGGACCATTGCTAACAAAATATGGTCTACTATTGTTATTGTTTCCTTGATTGTTTATTATTTCATTTGCTTCAACAAGCAACATGAATTGTATTCCTTTTGTACATGACTAGCCATATATACAAATTAGATAGATCAAAATTCTCGCATAATGGTAATGTTTCTATAAGTTGCATACATCAAAATACCCACATCTAAAGGGGAATTTGGCAATAGGTTTCCTATTTTCACTTATAGATTTAGGAGTTGCACTATGATCTATTTGATCATTATAATGTCCATATAAATATATAACAATAGCATTCAATGGAATATCAAACTTCACAATAAAATTCTTATCACATAAAGGATGAAAGATATTTTAAAATAAATACTTTAATTAATTAATTAATAATATAACTTGATTAAAAAAGAAATAATATTTTTAAACAATAATCAAATAAATATTTAAAAATAATATAATAGAAATATTATTAAAAAACATAAAATATAAAAAAAATTAAGAAAAAAAAAAAAAAAAAAAACTTACCAATTATTACCAAAATTATAATTAATTTAAGTTGGACTTACGCAAATTATTATTAAGGATTACGGGACTCATCGTTTAATATGATCATACAAACAAGCTAGTACTTGTACAATTTAAATAACATTGACGCTTGGTCACCAAAAGGGTCCATTGCTACCATGTGCATCATAGCCATTTATCCATAAGATTTGACTTGGTTGTCTTTACCAATGATCTTGTTTGACACATTTATATAACAATCATGTTAAACCATCATATCTAAAACTTTTAAACATTGATGTTGCTATAATTTTTACAACCCTGTCAAACACGAAACAATCTACTCAGTTCCATGCAACAAATGCTTACAACTTTACCTTGCATCTAACAAGTCCTATGTAGCCTCTAGTCACTTCGCACAGTAGCAAACTTATCATCTTGTTTGGGATGCCGTAATGTTGCTGTTTGGTTAACCATGAAAGGCTATATTCTAGTATAGAATCAGATTCAATTGTTTAAATACACTGCTACAGGGATTTCTGGCAGTTGTTCACAATTCAGCCTTACGAGGATTAACAAAATATACCCATCTCTACATCAAGCACTTCGTAAATTAGTAAGAAAACATATTAGTTCTAGACATCGAACTGGATTAGTATGATGGAACTCAATTTTCCATTCACCTCAGACTCAAATAGAGACAAGATTCAGTTCTTGAATAATAAAAGCCAACTATACATAACAAAAATTTCGCTGATGCACATTGTATTAAAACATTTTGGAAATTTCTTTGTGAATTCCTCAAGATAAGCCATTGGTATATCTTACATGAAGAGATTTACCCTGTTAGCTGCTTCAAATGATTTAGTACTAATTCTTAGAAATAAACAAAGTCAGTACAAAAACTAACAAAGATAAGATTATCAATTGAAATTCTTTGTACAAGTTCTCCTAAAGACATTGAACAAGCAACCTGCTTTACATAATATAATAATGTTCTTCAAACTAACTTAAATGTGTCTGAAGTGGCAACAAAAATGAAAAACATAACCATCAATTAAAAGTCTTTTAAGTTTCCGTATTGTGACATCAAAGTTTACATTCACATCCATCCCCGAATCTGGAAATGTTCCAAAGCATGCCCTCGATGTTCAATGTGACCATTACAAAATGATCTCGGGGAGCTTCATATTGAACAACTGCACCAAAACACAGTCAAATAGGATGGTAAGCATTTGATATGATTGTATTACCATGACACAACCATAGATAGAAGGATATAAAGACCAAAATTAAAACAAAATCAAGACAGGATGGTAAGCTTCTGAGATGATGTATTACCATGACACAAGCATCCATAGATATAATGAATAAAGACCAAAATTAACATTATTATTACCATAACACAAGCATATCCATATATAGAATGATACATATATACTGAACAAAGACCAAAATTATCAATTCGTATTCCTATCATGATAAATATCAAAGAGAAACAATTGTCTGATTCGATAATAAAGGCACTACGAAGTCGTAAGGCCTGTTTTTAGACAAAACAATGCTCTTCTTTTAATCATCATATTTTTCAATCTCTTTGAAATGAAATGGTTACCATTCACATTATATTGTTTTTATTCATATTCTAACATTAAACTAGAAAGTAAGAGAAGTTTGTGTGCAAAGACAGTCAAATTGATGAGTAGAATACAAGCTCAAAACAACTGCATCATGCAATCCTATGAATAGAATTTAGCTCATCCATGAGAAATCTTACTTCTTCTAGTACGTTTCTTGTACAGGATGCGATAACCATATTCTCTGCACTAAATTATTGTTGGTCTAAGTTGAATAAGTTGCCATTGATTTCAAGTTACAGGTCATTGCTATCAAGTTACATGTCATTACTATCAAGTTACAGGTCATTGCCATTGTCTTATTTAATTGGAGGTTATTATTGAGTGCATTTTGTCATTCGAAGCAGAACTTGAACCGTTGGCAACTTGAACCGGCCCAGAACTTGAACCAAATGGATGTAGGGTATTCCAAGAGACAAATCTATGATGGGTGTCAAGGATGTGTGGAGTTTTTAATCCAAAAATCGGAAATACAGTGCGTGAGGTTATTGTTGGAGCTGTGTGGGTGTAAATGGACAGAGCTGGAGCTGCGTGGGTGTAAATGGACAGAGCTGGAGCTGCGTGAGGGAAAATGGAGAAAGCTGGGGTTGCGTGAGGGCAATAGGAGCAAGCTGGTGTTGTGTGAGGGCAAGTGGAGCAGGATGGGGTTGCGTGAGGGCAATAGGAGCAAGCTGGGGCTGTGTGGGGGCAATAGGAGAGTGCTAGAGCTGCGTGGGTGTAAAAGGAGTGTGTTGGAGCTGCGTAGGTGCTTAAATGAGGTAGTTGGGAATGCGTGGGAGAGCTTGGGACAAGAAAAACATTTGCTGGGACTGCGTGGGAGTGTTTGGGTGACTGCAAATACAGAGGTGAGTGTGTGTTTTGGAGAATGTGTATGCAGATACAGAGATAGCAGATGTGTGAACAGAAAATTAGAAGAGAATAGAGTATCCATGAAAATACTGGAGAAAGAAGGTTGATTGCATAGCTATCAAATAGCAAAAGCGAGAAGAAATAAAACTGACCCTGACCAGAGAAGCATTGAAATGATTATGAGCAGGTTAATGTACAACAAGTTGATGCTTGTAGAGTTGGTGCTCTTTCCAAGTTGTATCTGAGAAAGATATAAGAAAATTCTAGTAAGCAAACTGAACAAGAACAAAAAACTCCTTCCAGAATTATTCAAAAGAATCATCCAGAGAGTTAGATTCTTGGTGATAAAAGTAAAGGAGTTCAAACAAGAAGAAAACTTATTCAAACAACAGAGCAGTCACAGATTGCTTTCATTTCTATAAATGAACCCAAATTTTTTGCGAAGCAAGTAAAGAAGATAGCTGGATAGAATCAATGAATGAGGAGCTTGATCAGATTGAAAAGAACAATACCTGGGAACTTGTTCGAAGACCTAAAAATAAAAACGTTAGAGGCTCCAAATGGGTGTTTAAAAATAAGTTAAATGAACAAGGACAGATTGTGAGAAATAAAGCAAGATTGGTCTGTAAAGGTTATGCTTAGGTAGAAGGAATAGATTTTGATGAAAAATTTGCTCCTATGGAAAGATTAGAAGCTATTAGAATGTTTCTTGCATATGCCTATCATAAGAATTTGAAATATATCAAATGGATGTCAAATCTGCTTTTCTTAATGAAGAATTGGAAGAAGAAGTATATATGAAGCAGCCTGAGGGATTTAAATTATCAAAAGATTTTGATTATGTTTGCAAACTGAAGAAGGCATTATATGGATTAAAACAAGCACCACGTACTTGGTATCATCGTCTAGATACATATCTACAGCAACAGGGTTTCAAGAAAGGAGCGGCTGACAACAACTTGTACATAAAGTCAGAAGGTGAAGATATTTTAGTTATTTTGGTTTATGCTGATGATATAGTATTTGGGAGTAACAATTCTTCATCGATTCAATGGTTTGCTACTGCAATGCAATTAGAGTTTGAAATGTCTATGATAGGATAATTGTCTTATTTTCTTGGTCTACAAGTGTGTCAACAATCAGAAGGCATAATCATCTTTCAAAGTAAGTATCTTAAAGAAATGTTGAAGAAGTTCAAGATGGAAGATTCCAAGCCTGTTAGTACACCTATGTGTTTGACAGACAATCCACTCGAGCAGACACGAGCCGGATCTCCCTAGCTCAATGTGAGTCTAGAACAAATAGAACAGACTACAAATGGATTTCCTATATCTACTTAAGGATCAAGTGCTAGATGTCTTACCTTTTACTTCGCAATCCTTTCTCCTGAATGTTGCTCCACGTCTAGCGGTCGTCATATCTCGGCTGTAAGACCTGTTAAGACACAAAGAACAACACAACACGAATAAAGAGCATCTATACAATAAGAGATCTAAGTAAACAATTAAGCAGGTAAACTACTCAATATCATCACATGTTAACAATATTGGTGGAAAGCATTTGTATTACTGTAAATAGGGAAATACATAGTAGAGACATAGAACTACAACTAAGGATTAACGTTGCAGCCCTTCTCCATCCAAGCCATTTTCCATATCCTCCCAAGGAAGTATGAGTCTCCCAATAGATGAGTAGAGATCTCTCAAGGATGATTTCACCGTCATGTAGACACTATAGACTTCCTCCCTTTGGAGAGAGGTAGAGCTTCACTTATATAGGACTAAGTGGATAGGGTATGGATAGGGTAGGTTGAGATATGGTAGGAGAGAGATAGGGGATCCTTCCAAGAGGTTAGGAACCAAAGGCCAGCTCCCCCAACAGGTCAGGGATAGGGATCTAAGTCAACGACCTTCGAGAATGAGCTCGAAGAAGCTATTTTTTCCATTTAACTGACTTCGTCGCACCCTGTAATAGAGCAAGGTGCGACGTCGCAGGTTGCATGAGTGCAGCCTGTGACGACCTCTCAAAACCTAGTAGAAGCACAATGATGTCCCTTCCAGATAAATGACTTAGCCAATGGAACTTCAGGTATGTATACACTGAATCTGATGGTGGTAATATTTTAGGTGTAACAAGTGTGTCAACAATTAGAAGGAATAATCATTTTTCAAAGTAAGTATCTTAAAGAAATGATGAAGAAGTTCAAGATGGAAGATTCCAAGCCTGTTAGTACACCTATGGATGTAGAATTGTCTTATTTTATTGGTCTACAAGTGTGTCAATAATCAGAAGGCATAATCATTTATCAAAGTAAGTATCTTAAAGAAATGTTGAAGAAGTTCAAGATGGAATATTCCAATCCTGTTAGTACACCTATGGAGGTGGGATGCAAGCTTAGCAAAGATGATCAATCACTAGAAGTTGATCAGAAATTATATCGCTCAATGATAGGAAGTTTATTATACCTCATAGCGTCTAGACCAGATATAATCCAAGCTGTTGGTATGGTAGGAAGGTATCAATCTGCTCCAAAATAGAGTCATATGTTAGTTGTCAAACGTATATTTAGGTATTTGAAGGGCACAATGGACTATGGTTTGTGGTACCCAAATAATCAGAGTCTACAATTAACAATGTATTTAGATGCAAACTAGGCAAATTGCTTGGATGACAGAAAAAGTACAAGTGGTAATGCATTCTTCTTGGGAGACTCTTTAGTTGCTTAGCTAAGTAATAAATAGGGTTCCATTTCTTTATCTACCATAGAAGCTGAATACATTTCTGCTGCTACCTGTTGTGCTCAAGTGGTGTGGATGAAACAAGCACTTGAAACTTTGGAGGTAAAATATGATATCCCTATTCCTATTCTCTGTGATAATACTAGTGCTATTAGTATTTCAAAGAATCCTGTTCTACATTCCAAAACAAAACATATTCCTATCAAATATCATTTTTTAAGGGACCACGTGGCTAACAAAATTGTTCAAGTAAACTATATTTCTTCCAAAGAACAGATTGCTGATATATTTACTAGTAAAGGCACAATTTGAATATCTTCGTCAGAAGCTTGGTGTAAGATCCTTTTCCTCAATAAATTGACTCATTCAGTCAGGAGGAGCTGTTCTTCTAAAGAACACTGACATATGTGTGAAGAATCAGAGATTTCTGCTAGATATGAAATCATGCAGCCAGGGGAATGAATGCTTTTCCAATACTAGCTCAGAAGGTGCCATGCAGGCAGGAGGAGCTGTTCATATTCATCAGAACACCAGGGAATGTTTTTTGCCATTGATATCAAAGGGGGAGAAGAGCAGTGGGTATACAGAAAAGAGCAGTGGTTAAAGGAATAGTTCTTCTCTCTTTCTTACATAGGGGGAGATCGTACGAGATCATCAATGGAAGTTTCCATCAATGACAAAGGGGGAAATTGTTGGTCTAAGTTGAATAAGTTGTCATTGATGTCAAGTTACAAGTCATTTCTATCAAGTTACATGTCATTACTATCAAGTTACAGGTCATTTCCATTGTCTTATTTAATTGGAGGTTATTATTGAGTGCATTTTGTCATTTGAAGCAGAACTTGAACCGTTGGCAACTCGAACTGGCCCATAACATGAATCGAATGGATGTAGGGTATTCCAAGAGACAAATCTATGATGGGTGTCAAGGATGTGTGGATTTTTTAAGCCAAAAATAAAAAATACAGTGTGTGAGGTTATTGTTGGAGCTGCGTGGGTGTAAATGGATAGAGTTGGAGCTGCGTGGGTGTAAATGGACAGAGCTAGAGCTGCGTGAGGGAAAATGGAGAAAGCTAGGGTTGCGTGAGGGAAATAGGAGCAAGATGGGGCTGCGTGAGGGAAAGAGGAGCAAGCTGGAGCAAGCTAGGGCTATGTGAGGGAAATAGGAGCAAGTTGGGGTTGCGTGCGGCTGCGTAAGGGAAATAGGAGAGTGTTGGAGCTACGTGGGTGTAAAAGGAGTGTGTTGGATCTGCGTAGGTGCTGAAATGAGGTAGCTAGGAATGTGTGGGAGAGCTTGGGACAAGAAAAAAATTTGCTGGGACTGTGTGGGAGTTTTTGGGAGACTGCAAATATAGAGGTGAGTGTGTGTTTTGGAGAATGTGTATGCAGATACAGAGATAGCAGAGTTGTGAACGGAAAATTAGAAGAGAACAGATTAACCATGAAAATACTGGAGAAAGAAGGTTGATTTCTAGCTATCAAATAGCAAAAGAGAGAAGAAATAAAACTAACCTTGACCAGAGAAGCATTGAAATGATTATGAGTAGGCTAATGTACAACAAGTTGATGCTTATAAAGTTGGTGATCTTTCCAGGTTGTAGCCTAAGAGTTTGATGCATAAATTGAGTTGGTGCTCAATGTTTGTACTGTACATGACTTGAAGCTTGCTTGATATTCCAAGAAGAAGAGGATTTCTCCCTTATGGGTTTCCTCGTATATCTGTGTCTCTGTCTATGTTACTTGTGCGTATGCTATATGTTTTACTACAATGAGATATTGCTTCGATAGAAATTAAAGATGTCTTGCATGAGTTTAAATTGAAGATTAAGCTTTGAAAGAAACTGATTCACCCCCCCCTCTCAGTTTCCTTAATTAAGTTCAACAATTACATCACCAAGATTTAGTGAATTCTCAGCTCCACAGTCTGCAATATCATACAAGTGTAAAAAGAATGCCCAACTTAGAAACAACAAAACGCAATCAGGGATATATCTTATCCTAATACATGTAATGTTTGCAAAGAATAAAACAAAAGACATGTTCAGGAATGAAAACTATTAGAAGCTTTAGCAATCTTTGCTCAAGCGTTGCAGGTCCATCCATGGTAGCTTAAGGCCTATAGGATACAATGACAAAAATCATTACGCTACAATTATAATTCCATAAAGAATGTAATTAAATGGAATTGTGACCTCAGAATGCAAGTTATCACCTGATGCAAAATCAAGAAAATTTTGAAGAACCAAAATACAAGAAGAGTGATGATTCTACTTTGTTTCAGACCAATAAAGAACAACGAAGGTATTCTAAGAAGAGGGGGAAAACAAACCCTAACCAGCAATTGATGATTGCAACAAACCCTACCACTTAAAAACCCTAACTCAAACCCCACTAAGCTTTTGTTGTGCACCTGCTAGCGGTAAGAATAAAATTTAAACATTGTCTTTTGAATAGAAGACTTCTCACAATGGTCTATCAAACTGAGAGAATAGAAGTGCAACCTAGTTTCAGGCCTTAAGAGCTCAGAAATCCGGTACCCTAAAGAAAATTATGGAAACTGTGAAGAACAATATCTTGCAAGTAGATATCACGGACAAAACTATGAGTAGTGAAAAATAATAGCATTGGCCTCTCAAAAGACTTCGTTTGAGAAAACCCAAGATCATCACCCAAAGCTAGGGAAAAACTAGTTCACGGGACGATAAATTTCTTCAGGCTGCAGCGAAGAAATAGATTCTACTGAACGTGAAAACTGATGCATAATCTAGCTGTCCGGCTCCCCTTTACTAGGTTTATGAATCTCTGATCCGAAAAGCGTTAAACATCATGAAACAACTAGAGATCTTGCTCCTTACCGCCTTTGACTGACTAAGCTTGTTAATGTTGTTGGAAGACCCGGAGAAGGATTTGATCACTTGATTCATAGAACCCTTGCATTCCTAGTAGAGAGTACTATCATTTTTGCTTACGTTTTTCGATGTTAGGAGTGTTGATGACTGAGGAAGATGAACCCCAAATTTATTAGATAATGTTTGGGAGCATCAAATTGATGAGATTAAGAAAAGATTTAATTACATCAAATGGTGTGATCTGAATTCTGAGATAGCTTCCTGCTTAAGAAAAGACTAAATGATAACACATTGTCAAGTCTCTGAAACTCTGACGGAATGACAATTCACTAGCACATAAATATTTCTACACATTTGGTAAGTAATACTATGCACATGGTATTTTATTTTTATTTTTAAATTTTTAGTATTGCGTCCAATGATAAAAAAAATGTTTAATCAAGAGCTCTAGTCCAATAAACATTAAGAAAAAAGGTATTAAAGAAAAATAAAAAATAATATTATTTTAGTCAACCTTAATAAATCTAATGTTTTCCAATGAATTGATTTCAAACTAATTGTAAAAGGTGGAACATATAGTCTCTGCCTACAGCAGGGACTAAAAAAGGACTTTTCAAACATTTTATTGCATTTTCGACTATTTTATATATGGAATTATTATTTTTAAATAAAATTGAAAAAAAAAATTAACAACAAATTTTAAAAAATGAAATTAAAAATAAACTTCAAAATAAAATTAAAGTTTATAACAAATTTAAAAATTTAAAAAGAACTAGTATTTAAAAAAATAAAAATAAAAACTAACATTTTTAATTTTTTTTTAAATTTAAATTTAAATTTAAATTTATAAAAAAAAAAAACAAAAACCAAAACCAAAAAACCCCGCAGCCCCATCCTGCTTCGCTCCCGCTTACCCCTCTCTTGTTTCCCCCTCCCTTCCCCCTCTGTCCTCCCATTGCCCTCCATTTTCCCTCCACCTTCCCCACTTCCCGCCCAACCCTCCCCCCCTCCCCCCTCTCCCTCTCCCCGTCCCCTACCCACCCCACCCCCTTTCGCGGTCGGATGCGATTATGAGAATCGCACTTCCGCAAAAGGGGCGACACTTGGGTGGAAGAGGATCAGATCTGTTACTCTTCCGCCCAAGTGCTGCCCCTTTGGCAGCGGTACAATTCTCAGAATTGCGGCCAATCGCGAAGGGGGGTGGGGTGGGCAGGGAGCGGAGAAAGGGGGGAGGATTGGGAGAGAGGGGGAAGAAGGTGCAGAGAGGGGGGGCAGAGGGCGGAGCGGAGGAGGAAGGGTGGGGCAGGAGGGTGGAGAGGGGTGAGGGGGAATGGGGTTGTGGTTTATTTGTTTGTTTGTTTTTTATTTTAGTTTTTAATTTTTAGTTTTTAATTTTTAGTTTTTAAATTTTTAGTTTTTAAATGTTGTTTTTTAGGTTTTTAATTTCAGTTTTTATTTTATATTTTATATTTTAATTTTTAAATTTTTTGTTTTTACATGTTGTATTTTATGTTTAAAATTATTTGTTTTGTCAATTTTTTATTAATTTTTAAATAATTTGCTTTATTTTGAAATGTTTTTTGTTTTTTTTTAATTGGATTTTTTTTAAAATTTTTTAGTTTTATGTTTTTAAATATTTTTTAATTTTGTTTTTGTTTTTTTAATTTTTAATTTGTGTTTTATTTTGATTTTTTTTTTACAATTTATTTTTATAATTTTTTTTGTACGGATATAATTTTGCATTTTTTAATTTTCACTTTTTTTTTTAAATTTATTTTGTTAAGTTGTTTTTTTTTTTAATTTTAACCTCGAATAGAAATGATGGTGATTCTAACAGGTCAATTTTTCAATCCAATGATCGATTTGCGGTTTTGAATGCAACGATGCCACTGATGGTATCCAAAAAATTGTAATTTTAGCCCCCCATAAAATGGGTGATAATGTGTTTTCTCCCTTATGCACCCAACTATCATAACGTCTACATTTTATGGTTTAATATATGGTTTTATTATGAATAATATCATAAATTCTTTTATTTTATATGAAAAAAGTGATTAAATAAATTCTTGGATAATTTGTGTTTAACTAAGTGTTAGTTTTATATAATGTTACTAAGATATTTAATAACTACAATTTTAAATTATGATACAATGATATAATCATGCCATTTTTTTAAAAAGTGTGCTACCGACAGCATTAGTTTTCAATTTAGGGTTTGATTTTAAGGTTTCTGTAAACAACAATAAGGATTGTTTTTCTCCATTTCTATATTTTTATCCACACAAAAAAATGGTGATGCCGGTAGCACCACTTCTTGATTCAGGGTTATTTTTTGGTGTTTTTTATGCAAAAATATGAGTTTTTATGGCTAGAGTTCTTGTTTTGAGTATAAAATTCTCGTCAAGTTGTATAACGTGTTTAGTGTGATAAGCACACAGACATATGTGACATGTCTCTTCCACCCCAACATGTAAGAGCACATTGCTTTTCTCAGTGGAACAAATGCCTTGTAGAGTTAGAGGAAGAGGAAATCCTGAGGGAATCTATCATTGGGTATGATAGTTTATTATTGTGGATTCAATCAATGTTGGCACTGGAAATGGTCTACTTTTCAAGTGAATTGTGAATGGTGTATCAAAACATTAAAAAATATGGCCTCCATAAAGCAGCCACACACCCAGAGTTGTTTCCATGTTCTGAAGTCATCAGATGGATCCTTCCTTACGTAGACGTTGGCACATGGATTATCTCCAACACAAAGGCGGGAGGGTTTGCTTCTCTCCAACCCGGACACATAGATGCAGCTTACAAATTGCCATCACCCAAAGTCACGATGACAAAGAACTGGATCAGGTGTGTGAATATAGACCGCTTCGAATATGCCAAGAAAATGTTGATCCTGGGGAAACAACTGAGGCATAAAACAAGTAGAGAATACGACAGCCAGAGCTTGAGGACCCCAATGAGAATCATAGCTATGATGTTAAGTAGAGTGTTCAGTAAAGAAAATGGGAACATTTACAATCTCAACTGGGTTCCCCTGATATATCATATAGCCTTCCATGGCACTATTTTTAATTGGGCAGATATCATCTCAGAGAGCTTGGCATCGACAATAGCTGCAACACAAGGAGGAATTACCCAGAAGAAGGCATAATTCTACATGTCTTCATATCTTATGGATTTCATAATGGTCAGGCATTCATTCCCTAAATTGGGATGTATCTGGAATCAGGCCGAATCTCCCCTCTATGTGGCCTATCAGATCACATGGGTCCACAAATATGCGAGCTATTACAAGCTTGTTTGTGAAGAATTAATCATTCCCTTGTATTGGTTGATTTTTAACAAAGAATTAAACTTCCTATCAGACAACGTTATGGAAGTCATTAATTAGTATGGATATTATTACTTCTCTCCTGAAGGAAACTACATCAGAATGTATGGGGGTTCTAAATCCCCATATCTAATGCCTAAATATCTGATTGACTTTGTAGTACACAAGGAGGCTGTGAGGCAGGTTTTTGTTAATGGGGTTGGAAGCTTTCTGAATGAGCATAAGAAGGCCTCTTACCCACCACTACCATTTACCATTGGAGCATACAAATTTCCCAATGTGAAAGGCGCATAAGTTTTCATAAAATACTTGGAAGCATTGCATTTAGAAGAAAAAATATTCGTGAGAAATGATAGCAGGCAAAAGGTTTCCCAATATTGTGCATTGTTCAAAATCAATTTTGAATACACAGACCACTTCCTCAAGGATGAGGAGGTGTATCGAAGAGAAAAAAATATGACCGAGATAAACAAACATTTTGTTTGGAAAAGTGGCGTCGGTCCTAGTCATGCTGCCAGTACTGCAAAATAGGCCGAACTGCAAAGACAAAGAGAAGAGGTCGAAAGGCTATAGGCAACAGAAATAGAACGACAACAAAAGGAAGAAACATAAAGACAACAAAAAGATGAGGTAGAAAGGCTACAAAAGGAGGAAGCAGAGAAACAAAGGAGAGAAGAGGAAGATAAAAGATAGACAGAGGAAGCAAGAAAGGAGAGAGAGGAAAACGAAGCAGCCGAGCAACAAAGGAGAAAAGAACAGGAGGACAAGTCCAAGGAAGCCGTGGAAAGCGAGGAAGCCCAAGGTGGATGCCCAAGCCCACAAGACATGGATATAGACTCATCGGGAGTGTCAGGAGTCACACTTACTAGAGGACACCTCCCATTCGTAGAGTTTGTGCTCACCCCTTTTACCCCATCCAAACAACATACCGTGGCGAATTTAGACTCTATAATCTTTGATTTGAGGAGAAAAACAATCACCAAAAGGTCAGAGAAAATGTTGAAAATGGGTGCACAACATGATTTGGTCATTGTTCAAGTTAACACCATCATGGAGGGCACTCACAAAGACCCCAAGTTCACAGCATCTATGAGCATAGCATCTGCAGAAGCAAGTGTAGACAATGTTGATATGTTTTTGAATGATATTGAGTGCAACAAAGAAAGGATGTTTAAGCTAAAGGATAACCTGGTAAAAGCATGACGTGAAGGGATAGAATTGAAAATGAAGCATCATGCCGCAATTGTTGAAAATGATAGGTTATTGTTTGATTATCAGAATCTAGAAAATGAAAAGGATGCTTTAACCATACAGATGGTGATCATGGAGGGAAAAAGAAATTATTTTGACACCTGCATGAGTGAATTGGAGTCAAAAGAGTCAACAACAAATCAACAGGTAGAATACTTGAAAGTTCAGATGGACGAGCTGATTAAATAAAATGAATCTTTGGCAGAACAGGTCCGAGTTGGATAACAATTAGAAACAAGACATGAGTCCTTTCCACGAACAAGCATGTAAAATACAAGAAAAAATATGCCACTTGCAGGTATTATTGATCGAAGAAATCTTTAAAATGAAACAAATGATAGTCAAAATGAAAGAGATTTCTGAATAATCCATCTTGATAAGGCAGAAGTTGATTAGTACATTCAAAAAGATAAAAAGCAGATGGCTTGGAAGGAAGTAAAGACAGAATTCCCTGATCACTTTCCCAAGAAGAGAACATCGGGCCTTAAATTGGATATAGCACTTCTGGAATTTTGCAGGAAAGCTTCCCGAAGGATATGCATAGAGGTGCCTAAGTCCATTGAAAAGTGTAAAGGATTCTACCATAAAATTTATTAGGTTCACGAAAAATTTCATGTTGCTATGACTCCAGATATGGATGAGCTTCCTACAAAAGATCAGCACTTGCTAGAGCTACAGAATGGATTGAGGGAAGACATGGAGTACATTAGAAAAATGGACATGCTGAATGAAGAGGATCTCCATCAGTATATTGGGTAGGAATGCATAAATGCCTATTTTCTAGAAGACAACTATAGAGCCGTCATCGAAGGAGTGATCAGTGTGGAGAAGGAATTATCCTATCATGAAGTATCTTTAAAATTATTGGAACCTCTCCAATGTAACATTTTTTTTGAAGAGGTTGATGTATGGGATAATTATCTTTCTAGTTTGGCGGGCCCATCAGGAAATTAATTTTTAATTGTAATTAATTGCATTTCTTGTGCAAACACTAGAGGAAAAATTTGGGGTAGCCCAAAGGTTAGAGGAAGTTGAAACGGACAGTCATATGGAGACAAAAAATTTGTAATATAAATATAGAGGAGGTATACTGGCTAAAGGAATTTTTCTAGCATAATAGAACCTGTTCATTTTGTAAGAGAACTAATTTTCTACTAATGAGAAGGAATTGTTTGCTGGGAAAAGCATGCACAGATATTTTTGTGTGGAATGTGTGGAATGTTTAATGTGGAACTATTTCTGCTTTCATTTGTAACTCATACTGTGAGATTGTTCTAACTTTCTTGAACTACTTCAAATGGTGATGAATGATTTTCATTTTTTATGCAAATGTTTATGTGTTAAATGAGTAATAAATTTTTTTAATCATATCGAAGCTATATTTGGTATTCTTTATGCTATAAATGTGAATACGTTGTTTGAACAACTATCTGTTGTGCTTGTCTGAACATTTCCAGCTTATTACTCTTACTTCAGTTTTGCTCCCTGCAGGGATAGGATAGTTAGTTTAGATTAGAATTTAGTGAATTAATAAGGTATAAGTGGTAAGACAGGAGGTAAGAACCTATGGATCACTTGTGAGGCTTCTTCCTGTCAGTTCTATGTTAAATGCATTAGTCAGAGAACTTGCATTTAATACCTTAAAACTAAAATTACATAAACAACGGGTCGGGCCGCAACCAGTAAGAAATTAAACAAGCACACATACGGTAGCCGGATCGTTAACCGGATGGAATCCCTATACCAAACAGTGAGTGATCTAGTTGGGGTCATTCATTGGGGAGAATCCCTACTATCGATGCTGAGAATTTATGGGCATCAACATTTCCTTAGATAGTTTTCATGGAAAAATAAAAGACTTGCATCTCATTTAGCTTATTCATGAATATTGGTTTGAGTCTACACTTCATGCATCCACTTAACCATATAATATAAAATAAAGAATTGGTCTAATTTAAAATCTTTAGAAACTCGTGTGATAGGTTCGAGACATGTTCCTACTTCTTTAAATGTTGAAGTTGTCATTCCTTTCCTGCACTGCATCCCGAGGGCTTGCATTTCTTCCACGTACTAGTCGATATATCGAACAACCTTTCACATACCTACGGGTGAATAGAAATGTACTTCACGTACTCAATGGTATATAGGAAGGCTCCTATCGAACGATTATGCATTAGAAATCACTACTACGGATTGGATCTCCCACATACCTTGTGTATATCAAGAGACCCCACTAGGATCCTGTAACCATTTAAGTCAACCATTGGCCATCTTGACATTGCAATACACCGAGAACAACACTTTGGGATCCACTATGCATGTATTGTTAGGTAGTCGAGTAATACGGTCAGGGGTATGGTCCTAATCCGCTCTGGTTAGTGCTATGAAATATTGGGCTGAGTATTACTGTTGGAGCCTGCGGTATATCAGGATTTGTGACACCTTGACAGTCCTAAGAGGATCCAACTCTTCATCCCACCTATCATATAAGTTTTCTTGCGGATTTATCTTGAGTAGGACTTGAAGTGTGTTTTTATTTAGAATACTCTTAGGAGGAGACTTTCATCAACCATTCTGGATGAAAAACCCTTAAGGAGATCCCGTAGAATGCATAACTTGCCACCTGAATATCCTCTCATTGGGGAAGGAAACACAAGGGAAGATATGTACCAACCCATTACAACTGGTTCATGTGAAGAAGGGATTCCAATTACTGAATCGGGAGGGGATTTTTCTCTTCTTGTAAATCCACCCATCACTAATCCTATGGGACCATTGATGGTGGAACAACCTCCTTCGCATGACACATCTTTTCACCATTCACTTGAAGGACACCCTGGTGTCATTGATTGGATATTCACTCGACCTCTAGATGACCCGATAGTGACTGCTTTCGGTCCAACCACTTCATTTTGGGGAATCTCCTTAGGGCATGTTATTTCCGATTTTGGTTCACCACCAATTGTGGAGACACCACCACAGACGTGTCCTACCAAAATCGTTTCAAATAAATATTTTTTTGAACCACTCCAAGATACTGTGTCTCGCTTACAGATACTTGGAGAATGGGTAAGGCGCTAGAGTTTCCCTTTCCAATCCACTTCGGAAGTATCAAATCCCAAACACCATTCTCCCGTGCATTCTTTTACTCTTCCTTCACTAGGAATGTCTGTGCCCAACATGACCTCCTACGAAATAGGCCAACCATCTTTCCCACCTATTGCACATCAAAATCAATTGGTCGGTTCTATACCTATTTTGACCCAAACCACTAGGGGGAAACCTTCAGCCACTGTTCACTTCATGACTGGAACACAACCTTCAAGACAAAGTATGATCAGAGGTCTCCCTCTAGTTAGTGTTCAGAATATTTCCACAGGAAAACCTATGGTCAATGGTCAAAATATAATTACTAGGAAAGCTTTGGTTGGCAGACAAAATCTAACTAGGGGGAAACCTCCAGTTAGTGGACAAAATCTAACTTGGGGGAAACCTCTAGTCAATGGACAAAATCTAACTAGGGGGAAACCTCTGGTCAGTGGAAAAATTGTAAGTGGAGGACAACCTTTGTTTATGACTTATAATATGACTGGAGGTCCACCTTCAGTCATGGGACAACCTTTGTGGGAACATCACACATGGGGACCATCAGTATGGGCTCAACCCACATGGGGTTATAGCAATGAGTCAAATCTTTCAAATTTATCTAGGATACCTTTATCCTGAGTACCTTACCCCGGAAACACAAACACCCCATGGGGTCAACATGGATTTCCACCGGCTGGACCTCCAACCAGCGGTCCTCCCCCTCCCCCACCACTACCCACACTACTAGTCCCACCTCCACCTCCACCACCTGTCCCACCTCCACCCACACCATCCGGAAAACCCCCTCATTTAGGAGGACCTCCTCATGCGAGAGGATGAACCCCATTCGGTCCACCTCCTAACTTGGGAGGACCCCCACCATATGGTCAACCCTCTATGCAAGGACCTTACGATCAATTGATCTATGGTCTTAATGGTACTCAAATGTCGTACCGATATTATGAGTACCCGCATCCAAACTGATAGTTACCATTTCTGGCTAATTTAGATATGTTGGATCTGTCACGTTTGACCAATGATCCCATTCAACATGGCATGAATTGGAAACCCATTGCTGTGAAACTGCCATCGGACATACCCAATTTTGATGGAAAACCTGGAAAGGATTCCAAAAGCTACATAATGGCATATCACTTGTGGTGTTCCTTAAACTCATTAATGAATGATTCTATCTGTTTGAGGCTATTTCAACAAACCCTCACTAGCACAACCGCAAAATGGTACATCTAATTACCACCACATTCTTTCTCCGACTTTCAATCCTTGGCTATGGCTTTTCTTACGCATTTCGAATTACCAATCTTCTATGAAACTAACACAGATCTTTTAACTTCCCTCCGAAAATCTACCTCCACTCAAATTTCTGATCATATTCACGAATGGAGGAGAAGACATCAGCTTATTAAGGATCCCATTCCAGATCAATTATTGGCCGATTCGTTTACCAAATCATTGTTGCATATCATAGCCAAAGATGTCGCTATGGGTGGCGCGGTTACATAAGAACAAGCCATTGCACGTGCCCAGTACTTAGAGTTAGTCTATGCTCAATCTGACACTTTATACAACATAATTCCCAATGCCCCTCATCCCACACATGACCCAACGAAACCCCCCACGGGATCACATGCTGATGGAATAATTGGTTCTATTAATACCCAAATTTCCATTCAATCGATTGGATCACAAAGACATATGGTTTCAAATACAACCCCATTACAAGATGGTAATAGCACCAACCATTCACCCAGTCCTTATCCCACCACGAAGGTGAATTCATTCCAATCTGCTTCATCTCATAAATATGGTGGTAAGAAGAAAACCAAAGGAAAATCTAAGAAATACTCTATCTAGCAGGAGCATAAAACCAATCCAGACTCTCTTGACACCAAACCAAAACGAAAGGCTAAATATCCATTCTTACTAAACGGTGATGACCACTTCATGAAAGAATTCCCACATCATGAAGAAGTCCAAAAGTTCCTAAAAGGAAACCCTTAGCCTGCAATTTTAACAGACCCCTTCCCCACACAACAACAAAATATGGTTGCACAACAACCCACTCCTTCGTAAGGAGAACCATTCATGACCGCTCATGTTCTCATGATGCGTAGTGAAATGGTTAACTTATCCACCAGGGCATGTACGTATGATTATGTTCCCGATAAATAATCTAATGGAGGTAAGACTGAAAAATATTCCACATCCACATCCACTATCCCTTCGTCACAAGGTCCTTTGACCATAGAAAAACCTATACCAGATGTAGTATTGCGTCCACCCAAAAGCACAATTTTAAAAGTGACTTTCAACCCCAACACCCGGGCCACTCAAAACTACAACATTGTGGAAGATCTAGCCCAGTCACCATGTGATATGTTGACCCTTAAGGTCTTACAAAACTATCCTAATCAACATAAGACTCTGCTATCTTCTATTGGATCAGTGGATCCAGAATCATGTAACACCATCATGTTTAGATTGGACTACTTTAAGCCAAGGCTTTCCCACTGACATTTCAAATCATTACCAATGTCGCTGGGGAAAATATCCATCATACTATCTTAGAGGGAGGAGCCTCTACTTCTATAATGTCCTTGTCCTACCAGAAAGCCATTAGCTCTCATGAACTGAATCGTTCCCCTACCACTCTGAAAGCATTTGACGGACATGGATTCCAACCACATGGTATTTTACAATCCTTAGTCATTGAATTGGGAGGCGATATTGTTTCCATTAACGTGCAAGTAGTTGCAGCACCATTGGATTACAACTTATTGCTTGGTATTGGTCTTATGCTGTGACTATTCAGGTTTTCACAGGATTACCCAGATCCAAAATTTCTAACTGAGGTCCTTCTACTTCACGCTCTCCTTCATACTCAGGTATGTTGACATTCTGTGGATCCTTGTCTTCGTCTCCATCTACTGCGAAGTTGTAGAATTCCAGGGCATGTTCTAGTTGTATTTCCCAATCTGGTTGTTCTTACACAGGAAACATTGTATCACTAAATACATTATGTTTGATTATCTACAAAGCTTCATTAATACTTGGAAAATCATCCTTAAAGATGAAATTCACTTGGAAATTCCTTGTAAGACCAAACCATTCTATCTTTCCTCTATGAATTTCTATCTCTGTGTACCAGTTCTGTGGAATTTGTTCCAATGTGTGTATAAATATATGAACTCATTATTCTTTCGGTTTGTGTATCCATGCTTTCATACAAAGTTCTATGTGATCTCTAGGATTATTCTCTCCATTATATTTTACTTCCACAATCTCATTTTGTTCCACAAACCTGATCTCCATCATGTGCTTGCATTCTTCCCATGTGTTCAGATTCTACTTATGCGCAGCCCACCATCTAGCAAGTGTAGCGCGTAGTACTGCATCTAATGTTGCTAACCTATGCTCATCTGAGATTGATATAACATATTCTTGAATGAATGCGTGGACATTGCTTAATCCATCATAAGTAGGGATTGAGCTTACCTCTGTTCCAATCCAGGGAAATGAATTAGTGAGCTTCGCGCATCGTCTTGTTGAGACCTCATGCATTCGGCTCTGCCAGTTTTCTAGTCCTACATCTGATTCTGACATGAAAGAGATGTCACATCTCCAACTCAGTATCCATCGTCAGTGGGATTGATGTAGTCTGCTTGATTCACTGTCATATTGTAGATTTGATCCCAATATTGAGCTCTGCATTCTTCTCTTATTTGTTCAATATATCTAGGTCCATGTAAAGGATCCAAGGGTGTGATGACCCTGATATCTGGCCCTTCAAATATCATATGCTTCTTCTTCAAGTTAATAATTGTGAGGTTATTGATTTCCCAATATATCCCCAATAGTGCAGGATATTGATTGCTATCGTCTATAATCTCAATAACCTCGAAGTCTACTTTACTTCACATGCCGTCAATGTCAAGAAGGATATTCGATAGTCTCCCAAAAGGTAGAACCTTTTGCCGATTAACTAGCCTCAACTGTATTGGTGACCATGATAACTTCGTCTTTACCATTTGTTCCCATGTCTTCTTTTTCAAGACATTCACCTTTGATCCTAGGTCGAGAATGATCTAATCAATTTCATAGTCTCCAATTTGTGCATTTAGTCTCATCTCTCTTTTTGTCCTCCTATGAATTTTGATATGGTGAACTATGCTATGTGCATTATTTATTAGATTACACTGCTCATAATGGCCTAGTAAGCTCTATAAATCCACTATGGCATTTTCATGCTTTAACAACTTCATGCATCTCTGTAGGAACTACGCAATAGGACTTATGGGTTCTGTTGAAGTAAGTGATCCGTCATATGAAATTGGCATATCCATCACATGCGGTGTTTCACTTTGCAAATGGATTCTTGGAGTCGAAGATTATGGGTTCTGCAAAAACTTTTATGGTTTCCCCAAAGACTTCTTTTTATCTGTAAAGGTTGAAAGCAGGTGTTTTTCCAGTCGATTTTCTTATCCCATCCCCTTCAGTAGGATTCTGTGTAGCTAGGTGATCCTCAGAAGTCGAAGCTTCAGTTCTTTGATATCTTTCTGTCGTGGCTCCACTTCGCGTCACAATATGAATGTTGCGATCTTTATTTCATTTTTCAGCTGTGATCATCTGTATGTTTTGATTTTGTGCTTCTCGTCTTCTTTCTTGCATTTTTCCTTGCAAAATAGGACATGCCTCAATGACATGGTCAAATGACTCACAATTTTACAGGTAGTACAAGGGTTCTGAAAATCTCTGGCTGGATGTCCAGGTTGAGCACAGTTATAACATACAATCTGACCTCGACCTCATCCTTGGCCAGTGTTTTGTCCTCTTCCTTTGAATCCGCCACATCCTGTGTATGTGCCTTGATCGTACTGTGCATTTTCAGTGTTATTATGCGTTTCTCCTTGAACTCTGTAGACATCATGTTTTCTCTCTATCATGAGGTCATATGCTCTACAGTTGTTATCATCATGGCCAACTGACTTACACAATGTACAATATAGATTATTTGGTGTTTGTACATATTTCTGAAGTAGGTAGCAATCTTCTGGGAAATGTCCTCTACATCGGCAAATCTCACACCATGGGCCTTGTTGTTGGTTCAATGGATTTGGTGCTCCACTAGCGATATAATATCTGAATACAGGGCAGTGTTCCTTAGAATGTCCTTCCCATTTACACTTAGTGCACCAAACCTATCCTCGTGTTTCTTTACCCTTCTTCATATCTTGCAACTGTAATGTCAATTTTGCTAGTTGGGTCTGTATCTGTACCATCCTTGCGCTAGTTTCTCCTATGGGCGAAGCTTCTAACTTCATTGCAATCTCTAATTCCTCCATCTGCAAAGCAACCTTTTGTTGCATGAGTGGTAATCTGATATGGGGCAACAATGCATCTATGAACCATTATTGATGTTGTTGCAGTTCTATGCCAAAACTTACTTGATCTAACAACACTTTAAATTTTTTATCAAACTCCCATACAGTCTCATTAGGATTTTGTTTGATTTCTTTTAGCTCTGTAAAGAACTGATATTCTGACTTAGGGTTCTTGAATTCTCTGATTAGCGCAGTTCTAATATCTGCTAGTGTTCTATTATGTCCAATAGAGTATTTCATGAACCAAATTAAGGCTCTATCTCTGAATGTAGTGACTAACTGATCTTGTCTTATGTCATCGACCTGAAATTGCTTAACATTCCAGACAGCTTCACAAATAAACCAATGTTGCTATGGGTCTTCTAAACTAGTTCCTTTGAAAATAGGCAGCTTGATGTCGTCTGTCATCCTTCTTATAGGATGTCTAGTATTATGATATGGATTAGGTATGCTACTATTTGGATGATTTTGAGTATTTGTTCCTTCAGTATTACTAGTATTAGTATTCTGTGAGCTACTAATATGTTTGTCGTCAGCTGGAGGTTTCTGCGAAGTAATAGGATGATATCTAATCGGTCTAGGTTATGTTTCACTACCAGACTCAACCTGATATGAATCTCGGTCACTTCCTCTTAGTTTATCTGAATGTACAATGTTTGGCTTCATGAGACCTCTTCCTAGTGCTAGGTTTATATCTTTTTCCACTTCGTAAAGTATAAATATTTTCCTGGGTGTCACTATCTGTTTTACTAAACATTACAGATTCAAATTCCTAGGGTTCTTATTGCATTCTCAAGAGACCCTTTTCTGCTAACATCATTTTAATATATAAGATGAGATTTTTCAAGTACTTACCTGTAAATCCTTTGAAGAAATCTACTTATGCTGTGCTGTAAGACTTCAAAGTGTCCACATAAAATTTTGTAACATAGCCTTCTAGTACACTATCCATCCAAAATTCTACTACTCTAGAAATTGGGCTATCAACCTCTTTAAGCCTCTAAATCAGCTTTGGAGTCCACTCTATAGGTTCTCCACCCTGAAAAATGTTTTTTCATTGTACAAGTCTTGATATCCACTCGTGTAGCTCATTCCCAAAAAATGCGAAGAAGATTTTGTTTATTCCAGAAAATAGGTATTTCTCTAACCACTCTTCCGTAGATAAGCGCAGATGTCTTTTTTCTTTCTTTGCAAACTCCTTTTTCATCTTTATCACCCAGTTCTGTATCTCTGTCCTCTCAGGATTCTAGTTAAAAGAGCACATCACCAGTTCAAGCGTGGCAACAAAACCATTTGTTGGAGCGACTACCTTGTTCATGACTGACCCCAATTCTGTGTAGTTCAGAGACCCAACAAACCCCGTTTTCATTGGCCCTTTCAGCAACATCCTGCGAACAGACTGAGGTCTCACCCAAGGCAAAGTTATGGGGAGGATGCAAAAGCACGTTTCTACAACCAAGCTATGCGCAACTATTGAATTAACCTACCGAGTGAAGTCACACCCACTTCACATTCACTTCTAATACCACAATGCTTTTTGGAACTGCGCGCACAGGGAACTACACACTGCAATGCAACAATGCATCCCTAGGACTGCGCTTCTGGACAATGCACACTCGACAGACTTCGCTTCATTTAGTGTTACCTAAGCAACTATGCAGTCATCATACCCATAATTACTTACATATACAGTTATATGTGTTCAACACTTAACATATTATTCTCATCAACCATAGACATGAAAATACATATAAAAGCATGAACATACAAAAACATACACAATCCCACAGAAGAAATCACACAACACTAATATTTACGTGGTTCACCCCCCAGATGGGAGCTACGTCCATAGGAATTTATATTTATATTAATGGGAAGAGTTAACAGTTCTAGTCTGCGCACGTAGCTGCAGACTCTTCTCTCTACAATGGGTCTCCGCGCACACAACTGTAGAGCCTCTTTCTCTCTTGATTCTCTAAGGTGATAATCAACAATCACACTAATCTACCCAAAATCCAACCCTTCCCTATAAAAAATTGCCCCTTTTATCGATTGTGCCCGAAGGTCACATATTTACAATAGTTATGGGCCAAAATCCCATAGTACCCTTGAACCCCCCAAAATGGCGCAGTTACTTTGCTAACCAGGTTCTTCCATAACTTACCAGCTACTTCACTTGTCATTGTTCGTCCTTGGTGCCGCTTCCTTGGCCTTGACGTACTTTTGGCAGCCTCTTGCTCTAACTGTACTCCAGTGCATCCTTTGCACTTTTGGACTCATCAACGTTTTTCTTGTAGCTTGTCAAGATGTCGCTTCTTCTTTAACTGCTCCGAATACCTGACTGTCCTTTGTACTTTTGTCTTTACTAAGGAAGCTGGCCCCTATCCACCATCTTCGCACTGCTCCATACCCTGCTCCTAGGAATCACAGAGTGAGAAGAACCTGCAATAATTAATTAATGAAAACACACGAAATAGCAAAAAAAACAGAACTCATAATCACTTTTATATTGATCATAGGCCACTTCGAGGGGGCAACCTCCTTTGAGAAATCTAAATACAAATAACTTCACCGTACCTTCGTTGGTCTCAACATAAACTTATATACTAAGTCTAGGTGCCAATACCATGTGTCAATACAAACCATGGGCCAATACAAAATATGGATCAACAATTACTACGGGATGACTTACAAAGCATATGCGTCCAACAACAATAATACAAACTATGGATCAACAAATACTACAGGACGACTTACAAAGCATACGCGTCCAACAAAAATATACTAACAAAGTAAATAGAAGGGTTGACATGGGTTCCTAACATCCCCTCTCCCTTAGAAAAAGCTTTTTCCTTAAATCTTTAGATGTGGAAATTGATGCAGAATCTGAAGGAGTGGTTCCCCTATAGCATCCTCGGGTTGCATTCCGGCCCACTGACACCTTTTGAGTTTCAGGGAGGATTGCTTGGAAGGATGTAGACGAAAAAGGACCATATCAGCTGTGTGAAAAGTGTGCTCAGAACGGTGTTGATCAGCTTGTTGTTTCAGTCGAATTCTTGCCATGTGAAGATTGTCCTGCAGAATGAGAAGAATCTGATCGCGGTTTCGAAGAACCGAGTCAATTGGTTGAACTGGGAAGTTGCTGAGGGTGTATGGAAGAAGAACTGGCGGTGCTTGTCCATAAACTGCTTCATATGGTGTCCTTTTAGATGTGGTATTGTACCACTGGAGCGCTTCTAGGAAATCCATAGAAATAGTTGTCCACATCTGTGTAGGGATGGGAAAGGGTTCGAGCAGTCCTGAAAGGAGTGTCGTTTCACCCTTGTTGACCTGGAAAGTATCACACTCAATCATATGGTGAATTTTCATTTTCAAACCCTGCTAAAAGAATTTACATTGTTCCCGATCATAGGTTTTGAGGAACCTAGAGTGCCCTGCCGATGAAGAAGCATGGAGTTCATAGAAGAGATAGCCCCGTTGAACAGATTGCAACCAATTTGGAACAAGAAGAGAAATAGCTGTAAGATAAACTGGGTCATCAAATTGGTGAGAAGGAGCATCTACCACCATATTATCCTTACCCTTCTTGTAAGTGATCGCATAGTCATAACCCATGAGTTGGATAACCCATTTCCAGTGTGCTGGTGAGGAGACTTGTTGTTCCAGAAAATGTTCTAGACTCTGGAGATCAGTCTTGATGCATAAATAATTTCCTAGTAGGGATGGCTACCATTTTTGTACTGCATGCAAAATAACCATCATGTCCTACTGAGATGTCGATGCGGCTAAATGCTTACCGGAAAGGTCTCTTGAAGGAAAACATCCCAAGTTCAGCAAAATCCCATAAGATGGGGCCAAGTGTGCGTAACCATTGAACGCCCAAAACCACATCACATCCTCCTAGGGACAAGGCAAACATGTCAGAGCGCAGGTTATAATCTTCCAGAGAGATATGCACATTGTGACACTTCCCCTTGCAAGGTAAGGTGCCCCCATTAGCGACCATGACTTCAAAGTTGGAGCAAGGATGGAAAAAACAATCTGCCTGTTTAGCGATCCGAGGGTCAATGAAGTTATGAGTGCTACCAGAATCAATGAGTATTGTAAAAGGAAGCTTCTTGAAGTAACCCCTGACCCGCATTGTTGGGGGGGTGGTGATGCCGGATAAAACATGGAGATATATATCTGGTTGTTCATCCTGAGATGGGGGGTCAATAGGTGACTCATGAATGTCAACCTGATCATCCATTGTATCTGGAGCTTCTTCACCAATTTTAGAGGCAGGCGGAGAATCCATATCTAAGAGATAGAGCTTTTGTTGAACACATCTATGTCCCCGAGTGAATTTCTCATCACAATTATAGCAAATCCATTTTTCTCTGCGTGCCTGCATCACTGTTTCAGACAAATGCTTGATAGAAGTTGGTTGAGGAGCTGGTAGGATGGGAGGTCGTTGAGAACCCATATTTCGGAAGGGAACAAAAGTGGGTTTGGAGCATTGTTGGGTTGCAATCTTGTCTTTTTCCAACTTAGCCAATCCTAGAACTTCCATCATTGTGTTGGGACAAAACATTTTAACCTCTGACCAGATTTCATCCTTAAGACCACTGATAAAACAACTCCTGTAGAATTCATCAGACAATCCTTCTGTGTGATTGGTGAGTGCTCCGGTGAAGTCATCAAAATCACTAGGACCAAATCGTTGCAAAAGGAATTGGCAAAAATCTGTCCATTTTGGCTTGTCATGAGCATGGATGTACCAACGGTACCATTGAAGGGCTTCCTGTTCCAAATGAAAGGATGCAAGTGGAAATTTTTGGACATCAAAAGTATTATGCAAACTGAAATATTGTTTTGCATGATAGATCCATCCAGTCGGATCAGTACCATTGAAGCGAGGAAATTCAAGCTTCGAACCATGGAAATTGCTGGAAGAAGAGAACCCATTGGCTATAGATTTTGATTCTTACTGTCGGTTATTGTTCATGGCTGAATGTTGAATATGGAGGCTAAGAAATTTTTCATCCAGATCTTGGAGTTTGGTTTGGATGGTTGCAAGTGCTTCCTCCATGGTTTTTGCTCCTGCACGGGTGATAACCATAACCAAGAGGTTTTTTTTTTTTGGTGGGGAGGGGGGAATGGATAGAAAAACACAAACAAAATCCTATTTAGTAAAGGGAAATTTGGATTTGGGAAAAACTCGGATGGGTAATTGGGGTTTGACTAGGTTTTGGACAGTTTCTGATGGACAGGGAAGCAAAAAATGGGGATTTCAAAAGCGGGGTGAAAGAATGAGAAAATTTGTTAAAGAGGGACAAAGAAGCAAAAATAGGGAATGAACATGGTGGTAAAATTTGGAGGCGAGTGGGTGAAAATTGAAGAAGTTATGGAAAACCCTAAAAATAGACAAATGTGAGATTTCTGGCTTTGGGAAGGAGAATTTGGGATAGAGTCCTTAGGAATGAAATATGAAGAATGAGATTGCTGGGGTGTCCGGGAAGTTTCAAGGGAAACGGAATTAAAACAAGGGATTTATGGCGAAAAAACGGAAGGGATCAGAACAATTGGATCTAAAATGGCGCGGAAGGGATAAAAAATGGCTGGATCTGAAACAGCTTTCAGAATAGATCTGAAACGGTTGGATATGGAACGGCTTGGAATGGATCTGAAACGGCGCGGAAGTGATTAGCAACAGTTCAGCTGAAAATAGATATGGACCCCAGGTATGTTCGGCTTCCTAATAGTTCAGGGGTTTTACTTGGCCACCAAGGTTGTCTGACGGCTTGCGTATTGGGGTAGTACTCCTTGTTAACACCTAAAAAGTGCTCACTAGCTCATTTCCTTATTCACATGACCCATTTGTCCACTTTTTCCACCATCTGAGCCTCTAAAGCCAACAAAAGGTCACCAAAAGACCTTAATACACCCCTTTTCCCACTCAAAAAGATTATTTTTCCTAAAAAAGCATAAAAAACCCTCAAAAAGGGTCCAAAATTCCCAAAAATATTAAAAAGGGAATAAAAATATTAATTTTATTCAAAAAAGGAAAAAAGAGGGAAAAGTACCTAAACCATGTTGGTCAATACCATTGGTTTCCACAAAACCACAATGGTATTCCCCACCACCAAAACCTATAAAAAGGTGGTAGGGGCTCCTCATTTTACATCCATCCATATTCCTATCCTCATGCTGCCAAAATCTCCCTTGAGTTTTGGCCATTGTAGCAACCTTGGAGAAAGGACCCATTGGAGATTGGAGCTGCTCACCATTGGAGCTTCCCAAATATCTTCATCAATGGAAGGTATTCTTATTGCAAGCATTTGCTTGCCCCCATTTTTTAATATAAAATTATTTCTCATATTTCTTGTTCTTGTTCTTTATTTCAAAAATGCACATGCTAGTTTAGTTTAGTTTAGATTTAGTTTATTGTTATTTATTTCTATTGAAACTGCTGCTACTAGTTAGCAGGTGCCCATAGCACTAAGCTTGGTTGCAAAACCAAGCCAACAGTTTTTTGGTGACTCCGCTGCTTTTGAATCTTTAGATCTCAAAATTTTATTTTTGCTTTAGATCTTAGTTTTTGATAGTATTAGTTAGTTTAATTCATAGATCTGCCACCCTAGACAGCAGATCCATTGTTTTTCTAGATCTTGGCCCATTTTTATGCCATTAACAGCCTGAAATTTTCAATTTTCGGGTTCGTTTTTCGGCTTTCGCCTCACGGGTTTTTGCCCGACAATCGCGCGGCTCATCGTGACCTTGAGGCCTTTTTCCGCGCTGCGCGCCGCGGCTTCGCGGCCTTTTTCCGCGCTGCACATCGCGGCTTCGTGGCCTTTTTCCGCGTTGCACATCGCGGATTCACAACCTTTTTCCGCGCTGCACATCGCGACTTTTAGCCCGAAACCCACGATGCGCATCGCGACTTTTAGCCCGAAACACGCGATGTGATTTTCTGGCAGTGCGGCTCAACTTTCAAACAACCATATCTCCATCTCCCGAACTCCGTTTGAAACGATTTGTTTTTTCAAATTAGGTGTTTTCGATCAAGGAATACAAATATCCTATTAGATTTAAGAAATGTTTCATAGAAATTTATCTAATATTTTATTTTAGTGTTATTTATCACTTCAATTCACCCATTTTGGCCCATATTTTCCAATATTAAAATTCTTGCATTTTTTACAGCCATAGAAATCTTTTACTATTTAGAATGCACCTTTGAAAAAGTCTTTTTAAAAATTTTCAGAAATTGAAAGAAGGATTTATTTGCATTTTATCTAGATTAAAATTTTGCTGTTTACTTCTTTGATATTTTGCCCATAGCAATTTTTTGAAAAAGAAATCCATTTATTTCTTAAAGAAGTCATATTATTTGCTTTCCTATTTCAAAAGATCCTTTGTTTTTTGAATAGTCTTTGCAAAGCATTTAAATTCCATTTATTGAAGAAGTCATATTATTTGCTTTACTATTTCAAAAGATACTTTGTTTTTTGAATATTTTCTGCAAAGCATTTACTTTTTCAATTTCAGTTTAAAATACCACACGTGCACCCACTCAAACACATAATTTAAACTGAGCCTTAAAACTTACCCTAACTTCAACCCACTTTTAACCCCACTTGGGGAACATTAAGAGAACTTTGTAGCTAGGTAGTATTGAAGGGATAGGTGTTCCAATAACACCCCTCAGTTATTACATTTGAGACATAGCTGTTGTCCATTAGGGAACCAAAATCTCCTAATATTTGTTGGAACGGTCATAACCAGTTTATCGGAAGGCCTCTCCCCTAGGAGGGTTGGAGTCGCGAGGATGGTTCCGGAAGTCTGAGTGGAATAGCGAAATCCATTCAGTAACCGAAGGCTACCATTCGCAGTTCTCAGGATATCCCTGTATGGGGGTATTGCGGTAAAAGGACCAAATGACAGATTTACCTTTTCTGGACGTGTCATGAACGGAGTATCCTAGTTTCCATTCTTTAGGATTGATTACCCGGTGTCCCTCCCGGTAGGGGGATATCTAGCCGTTGATTCAACACTCAATATTGTCTGACTTGGATTTCATCACCTTGCAGAGAATATCGTTTGTTGATTCACAATACTTTTAGTTAGGTGTTTGCATGATACAATCCACCTTTGGTCTAGTAGCACCTCTTTTTTCTAGAAGCTGTTTGCATGTTGGTACTTTGACCATTTTTTGCATCCCTCCACTTATTATAGCACAGCTGCTATAATAAGTGCATTTTTGAGGTTGATTTTTTGGCCTGAGAGCCTTCATTTTCACTCCCCTTCTTGCACCCTTGGTTGCATTAGGGTTTTGAGTTTTTTATACATTACCATTTTACACAGAAGATTTTTTCACAAAAAACTTATTTCTCACCATTGAGAATCTTAGACGCTCTCGTCGTCTTCAGGGCGAACTCCCAGAGTTCAGTCTACTTGGCTCTCCACGCCATCGACATCGAGCCTTATCCCTTGACTCGACACATTGTCGGTCAAACAGACAGTCATCCGATTCTGACGTGCCTCACTTCACATTAGATTTTGAGGCAGAATCCGAAAACCCTACCGAGTTATTACCAACCAACCTCATGGCTGGGACACATTTCAACCCACTTTTTACCAGCACCATAGGAGATACATCCACAAACCCTTCTACTGCGGTGCCATCCATGGAAACAACCACCCCCCTAGGTATGCCTAATATGGAGGACACTCCTATTATGGGTATGCCAAACATAGGGGTCACACCCCCTTTCATTTCCACAACCCATATCCCAGGAATCCTTACTACTATTCCTAACCCTGGTGTAACCCATGTTGCACTTGGAAACGCTAGCCCATACCAGACCACAGTTGTTGGAGGACACATACCTTCAATACCTAGCATACCCTTAGGGGCTACTGGACCACTACATCATGCCACCATGAATAGTTATGTCCCAGCCACTACATCACACCCCTCGGCTAGTCTACCATTTCTGGCAAGTTTGAATTTGCCAGACTTGGCAAGACTAACTAATGATCCTATCAAACACGACCCTGCGTGGCCTCACATGCCCACCAAACTCCCCTCTGACATCCCTAAGTTCGAGGGCAAGGAAGGTGAGGACCCCCAGAACCATATTATGTCCTTCCATCTATGGTGTTCATCCAACTCCATAGTGGACGACTCTGTCCACCTCGTCTATTACAGCGCACCTTCACTGGCTTTGCAGCTAAGTGGTATATCGAGCAGCCCCATGGGACCCATGCCACCTTTACCTCCCTTGCCTCGACCTTCCTGCAGTTCTTTCAGTTACCTGTCCGCTATGATGTGGGAGTCGAGATCCTACTGTCTTGCAGACAGAACATGGCCACCCACATCACTGACCACATCCATGAGTGGCGTCGACGCCGAAGCCTCTGCAAGATAAAACTGAATGACTGTATATTTTTGGATTGGTTTCTCAAATCACTCCTACCCCTCATAGCTAAGGATGTAGCTTCTGAACGACCCCAGTTGGAAGAAGAAGCCATTCTAAAAGCCCAACAGTTTGATCTGATCTACGCCCAGTGTGGCTACCTGTATACCATTTTACCTGACGCTCCCCGCGGTGATTCCTCCCAAACTGATGCGCCGGGGGCATCCCACGCCACCGATGGCATCATTGGACAAGTTGCGTCCCACAACCAACCATTTTCCATTATGCGCAATAATAACGACCCCGATATTTTGCGGGCCACATCTCACTCTGGAGCTACAAATTCGTATGCTCCCATGGCCCACTCCCACCACATTCATGGACCCCCATTTCCACCACAATGTTATGGTCATGCACTTTCAGCCTATCCACCTCTGGTTGCACCCCCTACGTATTACCATCAACATGCCACACATGCTCCTGTTCACTCACAAGCCCCAACGACTTATTTCCCACCACAGGTAGTCCTTACTACACCACAACCTCCAATTGCTCAGACTTATCCTCCAAACAACAACAACAACGCTACCCCCCGCCAACCAAAACCCTGATCGACCACCGAAACAGGGTAAGAACCCCAATTTACGAACAAACCACCCATGTTCCATATGCGGGGTATACGGCCATTATACACACACTTTCCCACATTTGGGGCGAGCACGCAAACTGTGGTTTGATGACTCCCAATGCCAAGGGAACGCAGCACAACCAGCGACACCTCCTCAACCACAACCCATGGTGCTGTAGAATCCTTTTCCCACACAAGGAGTGGTGAACACTCGTCTATTGGATCCTCCTCAAGGAACCACAGCACCACAACAGCAAATCACATATGTTGCACACACAAACCAACCAATGGATTCAAATACTCATCATCTCCTTATGATGTCATCGTCCGACATGAATCTCCAAACGCGTTGAAACCCATACGCTCCCATTGCACCTACAAATGTTCTCCCTATGATTGAACAACCAGTTCAGAATGCACCTACATCATTCGTCTCCACAGTCAGACCCAGATTATACTCGGAATCACCTATGACTTCCACATTCCAGTCCATCCAACCCCCTTTGAAGATAACCGAGATATCTAATTTGTGCACCCTCTCGCATAACACACAGGTACCAAACCAACAACCCCCTTTACTCCCGCAACCACCCTCAGTGCCAACTCATGTAGGAGCCACACCAATTCATACTATCCCATTTTTATTTCCCCCTTTAGGAACCATCAGCACACCAGTCATGGCTACACTTAATCTCCCAGGATTAACATTAGGACTACCTGTGTGGTACCTACCTGCCCCAACCTCTCCTCTGACACCGAATGTCATTTTACAACCAGTGCAACCCATCAATACTTCTAACCGTCCACCCCCTGGTGTAGCAAACATCCAGAATTAACCACCTCCCGGTGTCACTACCCCTTCATCTTCTATGAATCCCCCTCCTCTTATCAAGCCCACTGGGGGCAGAGGCCCACAACCATACACTGCGGTACCTCCTCCCAAAGAAGTTAAACCTCCCCCCGTGTTTCGTGCTCCTCCTAAATGCTCGTTGTGTGATGAGTTAGGCCATCCAACTCATCAATGTCCACAATTACCCGCATTACAGGAACACATGCAAATGCTTGACGACGACCCCAACATCCTGGTTGTCAAAATCCACCCAAACACCAAGCCTCGTGATAAATCACTGCGTACCAACCACCCTTGTGCGATATGCGGTATTTACGACCATTACTCACATCACTGTCCTGATATCCCAGATTACAGAGCAGCTCTCTACGAGATGAATAATTTGGACCTTGAGACGACGCCCCCCACAATTGAGGAAATTCATCCCCCACCATCTTCCTCCTTGGAAGAAATTAACACCATTTACACGGTTTCCACTGGATACCCCTCTATCTGGTCGGCCCCTTCCGTTGATCCCTTAGACACACATGTTCAACCCTTTCAAATCGACGAGGAAACCACATGTCCACAACATGGGGGCAGGCCCAAAACCTTGCTTACTCATCATCATCATGATTCTCGTCAGAGATACTGGGGGCATCCACCCCACAAAGGGAATCCCCCATCATCATATCATCACTTCAGTATGCCACCACAGCCCACAGCCTCATGGTATAAAACCCCACCAGCAGTTTCTCAATGCCCTATTGATCTCTCTCTGAGACAACATCTGCACCACATTGACACCTCTGAGTTAGGGGGCATAATAGATTACCTCGACCCCAGGATAGGGGGCATGATCAATCATTTTGAACCTTCCCCATCATCTCTATCTCAACACCTCAATGAGCCCATCGTTCAAACCAACACATATGTGATCCACAATCACAAACCCCATGCACATAGCATGGGGGCAGGTCATTAACCCTGCTCACTTTTTCATATTCGTGATCTCAACCATTTTTGAGGTCACGTGTCACTTGTATATTTGAGTTGATTTTATACACATAGTATTTCCCCCCGCGGGTCATCATTTCTCCCCACCACTGCATCATTGGCTTGGTGGGCTCACCTTTATTTGTAGCAATTTTTTAACCTAGTTATTTGCTTTGACCATTCCGGAGTCCTTATGACCTCCGTTTTTTGCACCATTTGCACTGCCGGATTCATATTTCCGCGCTCGTGATGACGCTTGAGATCATTTCTCGCTCTCATGCCTAGATTGTTCGGACATTTTTTCCATGCCCCCTCGTCGCCTCGGTTTGCGTGCCACATCGACCGTCGTCCATTGTTGACAGGCCTTATATTGCCAGATTTAGTTTTCTGCACTCGTGATGATGCTTGAGATCATTTCTCGCTCTCACCTCCAGATTGTTCGGGTATTTTTTCCATGCCCCCTCGTCGCCTCGGTTTGCGTGCCACATCGGCCGTCATCCGCTGTTGACAAGCCTTATATCGTCGGATTCAGTTTTCCGTGCTCATGATGATGCTTCAGATCATTTCTCGCTCTCACGCCCATATTTTTCGGGCACTTTTTCAAAATGCCCACCCATCACCTCGGTTTGCGTGCCACATTGGCCGTTGCCCCTTTTTGACAATCTTTATGTCACCGGATCCAGTATCCCGCACACATGATGACGCTTGAGACCTTTTTCTCGCTACCATCAATCCCTTTTTGTTCGGTATAATTTTACCACTTTTTTCGGGCCGAGCAATCCCTTTTACGAAAAAGACACTTAGGGAGTCTCTGTTAAGCTCTTTTCTGACTCCTAAAACAATGAAAAGATCGCTGAGCAACCTTGCTTCCTTTCATGCTCGCCAAAAGTATCTGAAAGGGCGTCTACCTGGTATAAGTTTACCCCTTTTCCGGACCTTGTAGACTAATTACGAAAAAGGAATACTCTAGTCACATCGGCTAGAAGAGTTCTCCATCTGCATCATTTTATGCTTTTTCGGGCCTTGGAGACTAACTTACGAAAAAGAACACCAATGGAGTCCACTTACCGCTTTCAGGCTCTCTAAACATGAAAGCGAACACGAGCAATCACCATCCTGGGCTTGTCAAACCAACAGGACAGTAATCATAACCACTGTAGAGTCTTCTTATCGTTTTCAGACTCCTTTAAAATGAAAGCACCAATGAGCACGAACAATCCTGGGCTCACAAAATCCACAGGACAGTACCATTTCAGAGCACACTTTTATACCTTCTTGGAGCTCATTAAAACTACGAAGAAGGACCCAATGGTGCTTCTCAGTGCCACAACAGATCACGTCTACTCATATAGAAGCTTCCCCATTTTGGTTGCCTTTGTTCAGAGTATTCTGCAGTATGTCACCCTGAGAACCCCTCGACAACACCCATTAGCTTCACCCCCCCAGAGTCAATACATACCCTTCAGTCCTTAAAAGCTATGATCCCCACACCTACAAGTCAGTTCCCTACGTTGCTAGGTCAACCATGTCATCATGCTCTGAACAAAGGAAGTTTGAGTCTACCCACTATATGACCCCAGTTACTTCCCATCCCCACAAGTATGTCAGTCCTACCATCAATACTACACCACTTCAGTTCTACACCTCGCGCTCCTATCAAGGAAACATCATTGCCTTATTAGTTGCTGGTCTCCCTCTGTCGATGACAACCAAATTTATTCCAGAGGATAGACCTAGAGGTCCCTGTGTCTTGGACTCATCACCATTTATGATGAGTGCCTATGAATCATTTCGAGAAGAGTCCTCGGTGCTTCTCCAAATGGCTGTTTCTCACATGCTCGACTTCAACACCTTGATCGCATCATTGAGACTCGCACAGGATATTGGTCCTTTCAGTTATTAGTCGAAGACCCCGGATACCTCCCGACTCTTCCACATTTGAGAGTCTACATATGGAAACAACCAGTTACATTTTTTCTATAGATATCCAGGTTGCTCATGGCGTCAGTATTCAGATGTACCCCAGTTTTATACTCCCTCGAGTATATAGTTACATGTACATGTACTTCTCAGAGATGACTCTCAGTCATTGAGTCCCTACAGATATTGGACACCTTCAGTTTCAGCAGTTCATCAACCCTTCTGAGACCTTCGTCAGAACGATTGTTGCTCTATTCCAGTGTATCAGTTATTGAGATCAGTCATGATATGATCATGAGTACATCCCAAAATGATGTCCCCTCTGAACCCTTATGATGTACCAGCATATTTTTTATGTATTTTCTCACGTCCCCCTTCATGGGACTAATTGTTTATATATGTCTTGATACGAGCATGGGTATGACCGCCTCGTCCATTATCAGGATTATTCCTCATTCATATTGAGGCCATGTAATATTGTTTATTTTTTGCAGCTTCCAAGGGCTGCGGATCCAGTCTCCAATCGGTCTCTTCTCCTCCCCAAAACCCCAGAAAAAAGACAAAAGAACTATGATGTCTATCGGCCATACGATGAGCTCCTGCCCTCACACATCAGGGGGCAATCTGTTAACACCTAAAAAGTGCTCACTAGCTCATTTCCTTATTCACATGACCCATTTGTCCACTTTTTCCACCATCTGAGCCTCTAAAGCCAACAAAAGGTCACCAAAAGACCTTAATACACCCCTTTTCCCACTCAAAAAGATTATTTTTTCTAAAAAAGCATAAAAAACCCTCAAAAAGGGTCCAAAATTCCCAAAAATATTAAAAAGGGAATAAAAATATTAATTTTATTCAAAAAAGGAAAAAAGAGGGAAAAGTACCTAAACCATGTTAGTCAATACCATTGGTTTCCACAAAACCACAATGGTATTCCCCACCACCAAAACCTATAAAAAGGTGGTAGGGGCTCCTCATTTCACATCCATCCATATTCCTATCCTCATGCTGCCAAAATCTCCCTTGAGTTTTGGCCATTGTAGCAACCTTGGAGAAAGGACCCATTGGAGATTGGAGCTGCTCACCATTGGAGCTTCCCAAATATCTTCATCAATGGAAGGTATTCTTATTGCAAGCATTTGCTTGCCCCCATTTTTTAATATAAAATTATTTCTCATATTTCTTGTTCTTGTTCTTTATTTAAAAAATGCACATGCTAGTTTAGTTTAGTTTAGATTTAGTTTATTGTTATTTATTTCTATTGAAACTGCTGCTACTAGTTAGCAGGTGCCCATAGCACTAAGCTTGGTTGCAAAACCAAGCCAACACCCCTCACTCCACGGCTCAAGTAAAACTGATAACCGATTTTCCACAAACGACAGCTCTTGGTTTACCTCACAGGTGGGAATTAGTCAATTAGGTAGGGGTCGTTGCCCTTTTCGCTAGCAGGTCCTCTCAGTGGGCCAGCTACTTTGGGGTTCTGGTGGTACTCCTCACAATGAGTTTTAGTGCTTATGCCCAAGTACTTCCCACAGTTAAGCCAATAGGGATTATTCCTAGATCCGAACTTGCAACAGATGCAAAAAAAAAATTTGGCGAAAATTGCACCCAACGAGCCGAATAAAGTGCTCTGATACCAGATGAGAAGAACTTACAATAATTAATTAATGAAATCACATGAAATAGCAGAAATAACAGAACTCAGAATCACTTTTATATTGATCGCAGGCCACTTCGAGGGGGAAACCTCCTTTGAGCAAGCTCAATACAAATAACTTCACTGTACCTTCATTGGTCTCAACACAAACTTATATACTAAGTCTAGGCGCCAATACCATGGGTCAATACCATGTGTCAATACAAACCATGGGCCAATACAAAATATGGATCAACAATTACTACGGGACGACTTACAAAGCATATGCGTCCAACAACAATAATACAAACTATGGATCAACAAATACTACGGGACGAATTACAAAGATATGAGTCCAACAACAATATACTAACAAAGTAAATAGAAGGTTTGACATGGGTTCCTAACACAGAGTCGATTCTCCCCAAAAATAGGCTAGTACTAGGCCTCACTGGCTACGTATTCTTGCCTCAAAATTGCTACGCTTCAACAAAAATGCGCTTCTACAAAGTTGCACTTCAACAGAACTGCACTTCACTTTGACTTTGCTTTACCAAAACTGCGCCCACTTGGGCCTCTCCCAACAAAATGTTGCATCCTTCTTAATCATGTCTTGTAAGGGTTTTACAATCTGGGAAAAATAAGGGATGAATATCCTTACAAAGTTAATTTTCCCCATAAAATATTGCATAGATTTTTTCAAACCAGGGAAGTTTATCTAGGAAATAGATTGGGTCCGTGCAGGATCAATTGTTATACCATGCTTCGAGACTACGAATCCAAGTAATTTCCCTTCAGTCACAAAAAATATTGATTTATTGGGGTTAAGTCAGATACCATACCTTCTGCATCGTTCAAATACTTTCCTCGGATGTGAAAGATGATCATGTCTTCTCTTTGAAAACATAGTAACGTCATCCAAATAAATTACAACACAATTGTGGATTAAATAGTTGAAAGTGATATCCATCACTCTCTGGAAGGTGTTCC
This sequence comes from Larix kaempferi, assembly GCA_027924585.1. Taxonomy (NCBI): domain Eukaryota; kingdom Viridiplantae; phylum Streptophyta; class Pinopsida; order Pinales; family Pinaceae; genus Larix; species Larix kaempferi. Next base: position 1,451,997 of record BSBM01000430.1, on the reverse strand, counting down.
CAGCATCAATCAGTTTAAAAGGCATCTTTCTATGAGTGAAAGTGCCCCAAGGGATGGTTCTGAATGCAATTTTTAGCTAGTTGGGGTGTGAAACTAATACCTGATTGTACCTAGATAAACCATCTAGTAATAAAAACATTTATGATCCAGATAGCCTTTGTAATATTTGTTCCATCGAAGGTACCGAGTAGTTGTATTTTTCAAAATCTCTATTCAGGTTACGGAAATTGACACAAGGATGATTATCTTCGTTCTTTTTTCTGTGCCATAACCAAATTAGCCACCCACTGGGTGTGCCTAATAGAAAAAATGATCCTAGCTGATAGAATCTTTTCGAGTTCCTTTTTTACTATAGGCTATAAACTAGGGTGCATCTTTCTAATATTTTGTTGGTAGGGCTTGGTATCTGGCCTCATGGGTATATTGTGTTGCATGATATTTGTGAAAAACATCTTGAGGTTTCCATACGTCCATGCAAAGACATACTTATACTCTTTAAATAATCTGATAAAGGTAGCTATTTTGGCATGGGAGCACTCTGTGCCAAGATTAATGTTCTGTGGATTCTATTTAGTTCCTAAATTCATTATTTGGTAATTCGTACAGGAACTATTGGTTTTGCAATTTGTCACCTTTTTGAATTTATCCTGTAAATCATAAGAATTTTCCAATCTAATGACTGATTTAGGAATCAAGGTAGGAGATGTTTGTGTGTCTGTAGTGGAAGGAAATGGATTTTTTTAGTTTGATAGAGATTGACCATGACTATCTTCATCAATCGCCACACCTTTGAAAGTATCCTAGGATGTGAGGAAATATAATATCTGGAAATCATCATAAAAAACTTTCCAGTTGGTGATGTTATCAGAAATGGATTGTCTGTACATTAGTTCCACATAAAATGCATCAGGCACAAAACCTTCAGCAAGCATCAATTTAGAAGTAATATTAGCAAGTAGACAAGCATCAAAGTTATGGGACTAGGGGACCAAATTTATATTGAAATATTTAAAATACTTAATCAAGTCCCACACTTCTTGTTTGCAATTATTTAAGTGGTTCGAGATGCAATGAATTGTATTCTTGACTTGTCTTACAATTATTTTTGATCCTCCATAAACTTTGATAATTTTAACGTTCAAATCAATAACCGTTTTAGGCCTTGAATCAATGCCATATTCAGATTTGTTTGTACACTCAAATTCTAATCTACAATCTATATCAATACACATCTATGCCCAACTCCTTCCTTGGATTTGGAACCAAAAATAAAATTCCAACAAGTACTATCTAAGCGAGAATTGGTATTTACATTATATACATTATGTAAGATGACTTGGGCCGACTCTACCTGAGAAAAATGCATTATGTCATATTTACTATCAGATCCAAAGAATGTGTCCATAGTATAATTCCCAATACTAGGAGTAGGGACTAAGGCAAGTTCACTTGGGTCATTCATATCAGTAACTTTATGTTTGAGATAAGGTTCTCTATTGGCCCTAATCTTATTAGGTTTTCCATTGTACAGTATCCAGAGATGTGACCAATTGATGGTGAAGTAGCCTTATGTTTTTGCGACCAACCTTGGATTAGACACATCCCATAGGCTTCAGGCACATCATCTACTACAATATCGATTGTCTGATGAATCCTAGGATCTGAAGATAGTCTAATTAGAATGTTTTTTAATTCTTCTACTACCTTCACCCTGGTTCTATCTAGCTTCCCAATTTGTGTTGGTGATGGTTCACGTTGGGAATTTAGTTTCCTACATATGGAAAAGGAATTACGTTTGACGAAGCCCCCGAGTCTATCATGCAGTTATGTACATTTCTGTTAAAATTTTTGAATGATAGAAGAAATAGGGGTGTCTTTAGTTTCCTTCTCGTAGGAGGAGAGGTAGGAGGTTTCCAAGTCGTATCATCAATTGGAGTTTCAAGAGTGTTATGTTCCACTGTACTATTGGGTGCAAAGTTGTTCTGAACCTTTTCTCGGATCATTGGGACCTTCATTAAGTCGAATAGTGAAATATTAGCTCAAGTTTTCTTGAGATCCTCAATAGGGTCATAATATAGATTGGGCATGGCAGTTTCTTTTGGCGCAGTAACCCTAGCATTTGCAGGAGAATTATTGTTTTGATTAAAGTTGGATGGGTAATCTTGAGTTACTTTTCCTTTCCCACAATTTTTGTAGGAATGCTAAATAGCATATATTTTTTCGAATTCATAATCCTCAAAGTTCTCTAGTAATTTTGAGAAATAATTGATGGCATGGGTATCTTGATGATCCTAGATTTCGGGTGGTTGGTCATGATGTTGTTGATTGTTGGAAAAGCTAGCTTCTCCCTCATTTGAAGGGGTTGAGGACCATTTAATATATTCTTAAGGATAGAAGCGAAGTCCTCAATATTCATCCCATCAGATGGAGGCATATTCTGATTCTACGGTGACTGATAAAGCATCCTATAAGGATTCTTGATGTACCCCCAATTTGGGGAACCTTCATTTACATTCTTCCTGAGATCAATTACTTCATTGGAAACTTGTTGTAATATGTTTTGAAGGTTTTCCATGTCTAATATTCCCTGGTCTTTTTAAGGAGTAGGAGGTTTAGGATGTTGTTCGGGTTTCTTACGAGATGTGGTGGGTTGTTCAATATTAGCATCGAAGTTGCCTTTGAGGCTCAACGTATCTTTCTCAACTAGGTTAGATTCACTGAATACTTCCTACAGAGTGGTCTTGTGAGATTTTTTTACCCACAAATCAATAGGGATAGGAAGGGATTTTGCATAATAAGCCAAAATCAGGTTTTCAGTTTCCATGGACACAACAAGGATCTTATTTTTCAGGGTTAAGAACTGTTTATTGAAATATTTAATTCTTTCCTTACTTTCCATTTTCATCGAGGATATGTCCATGACCAGAATTTTGGTGTTTTATCATCACCAAATTTTTTGAGAAAGAGTTTCTCAAATTGGGCCCACGATTGAATGGTCTAAGGTTCTTGTGCAAAATACCACATTGAATCTTTTCCCTTGAAGGTATAGGGAAATAACCTACGAACTATGTCTTCGTGCTCAACATTTTGTAATCAGATGGCTAACATAAATTCATTTATGTGGTCTTCAACTGGTTGTTTGTTGTCAGGGTCAAATTTGGGCAAAAAATTCTCAGGATTATTTAGAAGGGGATGTTTCGGGTCTAGGATGGCCACCGCATCCTGAACCAACCAAGGTATATTCTGGTTGTTAGCCATGAATCGGTTGTTTCTGTCTTGATTGCTAGAATTGTCAGATGAATCCCCAGAATGATGATCAAAGGAACTCTCTTGGGAATTATCACCACAAGGATAGTCGAGAGGGGAATCGGGATGATAGGGTGGCAATTTAGATATTCCTGTTCTAGGGATCAACCTTTGGTGGTTGGGAGATGAAGCTTCACTGAACTGATAATTGGATTGGAATAAAAGGTTATCCCGCTCCGAGGTGAAGCTAGGATTGGTTCGACCAGTAAAGATGTCCCGAAATTGATGATTAGGGGTGTCCAACCATGGGAAGTTCTCTGGTACTATATTTATTTCGGGATATGTGTTATTAGCAATAGAATATTCTAAATGACGAGCCAATTATTAACACCAAAATTTGACCACCTAGCTCATCCCCTTAGTCACATAACCCATTTATCCCCTCTTCCTACATATTTGGCCTCTAAAACCCCAAAATCCCTAAGTTGGTAAGAAAATGGGCAAAAAATCATTATTTCCCTAAAACCATTAATTAAATTCCTTCAAAAAGGTCAAAATCCCCAAAAAAGAAAAAGAAAAGAAAAAGAAAAAGGGGAAATATTCAAAATAAAAGAAAAAGGAGGGAAACCATCAAATACTATGGGCCAATACTACTGGCTTCCCAATACCATGGGACAATATACCACCATCCAAAATTGATATAAAAAGGTGGTGTAGGCCTCCAATTTTACATACATTCACTCTACCTTACCGAAACTCTGCCAAAATTCCTATTGAACCCTAGCCTACCTCTTTGAGATTTTGTTCCCATTTAGTTGAGTTTTGGCCACCATTTGAGCATTCAGAAGGGAGTAAGGGACATTGGAGACCCAAAGCACCACCATTCGTACTCCGGTGAGGGACCCTCAATCTACTCACCATTTGAGGTAACCACATATTGTAAATCTATTTTTTACATCATAATGGAAAGCATTGCTTGATTCACATGGCATGTATTGGATTAATCTTTATTTTACTGTAGTAGTTCTTAGCATTGTTACATTTTTACTATTTTCATTTGCATTCACACACTCCCATTCATGAACTATTACTAAGAGTTCCACAACTCTTAGGAAGTACATTTATGTACTTCCTAGTGTGAATAACCTAGCTACGCCAATCATTCTTGAAGTTTTTGACTTCTAACAAGTCTAGATTGTAATATGGCCAAAGCTCGTTAATATTTTTCTATCTGGTTCTGAAGCTCAGGATCTGTGGGTAAAGGAGTAAGAACTATGGTTCTTACCTTGGGATGAGTCGAGTGTGGGAGTGGTGTGGAAATGATTTTGGGTTATGAAGAAGTGATAGCAGTGGATGCAACTAGTGGGTTAGAAGGGTCGCATGCTATGACTATAGAACGAGTTAGAGAAATTTTATTTTGATTGCATTTAGCCATTAAATTCTAGATGGCCCCCCTCTAGTGCCATTTTTTTATGCCCGAGTTTAGCTGGAATGGGTCCAAGGGTCAACACAAGGATATCAGTCTGATCCAATAACTTCAAGAAACCCTCGCAATAATTTCCTTATTTCCCAGTCATTTAGGATAATTTCTTCCGACAGATTTAAGCCTTCGTTATCCTTATGGTGTTGCTCAAAAGGATACTTATTGGTTATAAGTAACATGCAACTAATTATGAAAATTCTAATGGAAACTAGTGAAATCTCAGATTCACAGCTCGGGAAATAACACCAACCTGAGATAAGTTCATATTTGTTTATTAAGTTCTACTTTTAAAATAGAATATAACAAAAGGAATCAAGAAGAAACATTTCCCTGTTTATTTATTGAAAATTCACTAATACCAGCTAAAATGAGATATCAATTAACTTATATCAATTTAATATTGCAAAAACAAAACATCTCAAATAATAAAATCTACCGTTTAATCAAACCATATAGTTAGTATCTCACAATGCTAAAAATTCACAAGGAAAATGTGTCATGAACAAAAATAAATGAAAACATCAAATTACCATGTCATCACAATTCATACAAAGAAAACATTCAAAGTGGTTACTCATCTTTTGCAATTAATGGCATCTGAGGTAAATTAGACAATAGATAACATAAACAGAACATAATCAAAGCATGTAAACTGTATCTAATCATGTGTCGGAACCAATTGCATGAAGCATCCCATCTTTCATTAACAAGTGTGCAAAAATTACATACCGATCTTAGAGAGACGGAGCATTCTACAAAGACTATTACAAGAAATCACATCAATAGTTCACCCCATCTTGTCTTTAGAGGTCCAAATAAATACAATTAGATGAAAAATATAGATCTTGAAAAGAAGGATTAATTTCCTATATATAAGCAAGAAAAAAAAACTACCCTGATCTAGATTGGTTACATAATCTTTCCATTCAACGTAGATATTCTACATTTTAGTGACATCAGGATAGATAGCATGTTTAAGTTGTAACTAAGATTTGCATAAATAGGATATGATTTCTTTAGCTCATATATTGGACCAGAAATCAAGGAATCCTTGTAGCGTGGACGCTAACTGACTAAGTGTCAAAATAAAGGACCTAAACAATGAGATGTCCATTTGAGTAGAATCCCGAATCATCTCTGTTGTTTGATTTCTCTGTTCATCCACCTCAACATTCCTTAGGTTTTTTGGCACTGACTCTACCAACTCAGCAAAAGATGACACATCCATGCTTTCCATATGATTGTCTTTCAATGTCCATTTCCTAGCATAATTTTTTTGGCCCTTCTCAATCATATGAGCTACCTCATCACAAACAAGTCCCCAAGACTTAATTGAAATTCATGTTCTCATTAATTTGACTAAGTCCAAACAAAGAAAAATTTGAGGAGCATTTTTCTAATGAGCTTTCCATTCACACAACTGCTGACAAGATGAATGTGCCTTTTTCTTCCTATCAAAATTGTCAGCAAGAATATCCGATAGATATTCAAAGGAGTTAAAGTCTTCCGGGATTTCATTAAGACCTTGAAAATATAAATTTTGGGTCTGTCTCAATTTGTCATTATAGGAACTAGATTCATCCTTAAATTCTTCCACAGTTAACTTAGAGAAACCATAAAAGGCATTTGAGTCTTTTAGTTGTTCAATCTACATTTTAAGATCAACAAGGTTAGCAGCCTGCTCCATTAACTTAGCCTCTAAAATAGCCTTTTCTTGTGATAGTTGCTAAATTTGAGCTTGTAGGTTTTTCACAATTGAATCATGTTGAGCTGTGAGGTATTCCAAAGTAGACACATAATCAAAGTTAGCTCCAGTAGATGCTCCCATTGCTGCAACAACTTCTATTGATCCTCTATGAGGATTATCAATTTCCTAATTCCATATGACCTGGTTTGGGACTAGCCCAACCTGGACTTCTCCTTGGTTGTTCCCTTTAGGAAATTTTGTCAATAATGCTTTTCTACTCTTGTTGAAACAATAATATCCCAGTACCACTAGAAAATCCTCACTAAAGTATGCAGAGTCTTCAATTGTAGAAGATAACAGTTATGTGGAGTGATCGGCAATGATGGACTGGTAATGGTAGTTGATGAATGAGGTGGATTGACTTGTAAAGGAAGTGTGGTAGGTTGAACATGATGAACATTAGTTTCAAACTATTAAGGAGTAACATTTTGAGCTAATAGAGGTTCTGACTAAGAAGTTGTGAGTTGTTGTGAAGTAATAAGATACTCTAAAGCATTTAATGCAATTTTAGTAGGTGAACCATAATATTGAGTAGATGTATCATGAGTATTTGGGGTAGGAGATTGATCATGTGGTGAATTTGAAGTAGATCGTTGAATAGGATCATCAACAGTAGGTACTTCCGAAAGAAAAATATTATGAGATGGATGAGGAATATTACCATTAACAACTTGAATGGGTTCCATAGAAGACGTCTATGAAGGTTCTTGGACTGCTGGTGTTGGATTGATCACTTCTGTAGGTTTTTTTTTCTCCAAATCAATGATATCACTATTAGATGTATGAAGTGGAGGGTTTAAAATTAATATAGATGGATTTTCAATCTTCACAAATATATTTGGGAGTACTATAGGAACATAGACAATATCATAAACGGACTGAGTATAAGCGGTTGACTTACTTTGAAGTGCTTGAGTTTGTTGTATGAGAAGGTTGAGATTCTGGATGGGAGTGGTAGAGTGAACATCTGTCATAGGTTGTTTTCCATGCTTCTTATCCAATTCATGTTGTGTATTAGGATAATATGAATCCAATCTTGAAACTATGGATTTGTTTGCAACTTCCATGGATTCCCTAGTAGCATCTTGTTGTTGTTAAAGAATTCTATTTCTTTCTTTCATCACTCTAAGATTATGTTTCCTCTGTGCCTCATGCACAAGAATTATATGGTCCGCATCAGTCAATTTGATAAGTGCTTCCTCAAATCCATGCGCATTCTGATACAAAGAATCACTAGGAGGTAGGTCATGCACATAAGTATTTTTTAAATGTGCCTATATGAAATGATATCCTATAAGGAATTTGGGATCATGCATTCTCTTCTCTGCGAAATATAGCTTCAACTTGTCAAATTCCTTAGCAAGAGTGACGCCATGAGTTGCATTCTAAATATTTAAATGCACAATGTACAAAGGAAACTTTGGCCAAGCTCTCCACTTTGAAGAATGGCACTGACCATGAAATCCATCATAGACTATCTCGAAATCTACCTCAGATAGGACCATCCTGTCAGGAACAATCCTTGGCAGTAGGCGAATTGATTTTCTGCCCCAAATTCTTATATAGGTGAAATATTCCCCAATATACCAATATCCCATGATGTAAATTAAGGAGATGGCATTCTATATAACCCTAGGTGATTTCTTCATTAAAATTGGAAAGTATAAAACATTGATAAATTTATCACATCTATCATTTCCCAGAGGATCGAGCAGTAAATATAGATAGGGGGAATTCCAACTCATAGTAGGCTAAGAAAAAGAAGCACACACAATATCCACCAGTTATGCAGGCATAAAATTTTGGCTTCTTGATTGTTGGTGTCTTTTGTGCCTGTGAAATGGAACCTCTGAAAGGAATAGAAAATATTTTGGCCCAATTGAAAATATTACCTATAGTAGATATGTAATGGGATAGAGGAATCCATTCCAATTTGAAATATTGACAAATCACAAAATCGACATAACATGGCCGTAAGCATTTTATATGGCTCTCCAAGAAAGATAATTCAATACTGCCTGTTCGGCTTCAAGATGAAGGTGTCAGGGTCAACCATCCATGTTTTCAGAAGGACATCAGGTTCATACTTTCTTTCAAACGCCCTTATGAAATCTTGTGTGAGGAGATACTGTGGAACTTTAACGCATATTTTCTGGCATAGATATCCAGATTGAAAGTGTTTAACTTTGTTTGTCATTGATTTCAACTAGTGTAAAAGAGAATGTCAATGGATGACAAAGAGGAATCAATATTCCTGTGGTTGTTTGAAGAAGTATATGAAAGCTACTTTGAATAAGCATATGCTCAAGCAAGTTGAAAAAGGATATGGATGCCAGTATGAAGAAGTATATAAAAAAGTGCATCCAGTCTGAAAAAGTATGATTCAAAGGTACATCATGCATATCCATTTTTAAGAAGTACATAAGGAATGCATTCTACAACAAGTGGTACATGCAAGTCCACCAAGTCATACTCCTTCAAGAGTTGGTTGGACAAAGGTTCAAGTGTGCAATCAAGACAAATATTTTGTTGGAAAAAGCTTTGAGTGTGCAACCAACAAGAAATGGTCAAGCAATTATACAAGACCTGAAAATGCGAAAGACTCTCCAATCAAAAGAATATTTCAGTTATTGAAGCATGCAAACGTACCAAAAATGGGTTTAGAAATTGAATTTATAATATGCACAAATTCCACAGATAGTGATACATCAAGTTCACAAGACCCACAAGTGGCAGTAAATAAAAGTAATAAGACCAAACTGCAATGGTGCAAGTCCCATGAGTCAAAGGACCAAGTATGCGCTAGACGCACAAGAGATGATACCTCACTGGTGAAAATGGTGACAAGTGGAAGAAGTGTAAAGCAAGTGGAACCGTGAAGCAAGGAATGAAGGAAAGCCACAACCAACTTGTGGACATACAATCCATGAAGGACATGTATAAATAAGAATCAAGTTGGATATTTGAAGTAAGCTTGATAGCAAGGATGATGAACTTGTAGGAAAGATGGAAGATAAAAATATATAGTTTTCGGGGCATCAATGGCTCGTGGAATCATAATAACATGATCTAGACGAATAGTCAAATGTGCACAAGCAGCGGAATGATATAGTTGATGGCGTGTAGAATGATGCAGTAGATATGTGACAATTGTGCAAATACATAACGGCATAATTATAGAAGTATGCGCAAGTGCATAAGGACCAAATGACAACATCGTAGGAAGCATGTAGACAGTCACAGATGTTCTAATATAGAAGCACAGAAGAAGATCTAAATTTTTTCTTATGATGCGCAATGTGAATATGTTTAACTGAAGGACAAATGTTTAGTTCATGTGTGTGAAGTAAGGAAGTCCATAATATGTGCAAAGAGAAACAGTAGAATCAAGGATGTGTATCATGATGAGGATGATCTGAGACAAGTGCTTTAAACTAAAAGGACGAATCATATAATGTATAGAAGGTCGCAAATTGTCTAAAATACCGTGGCACCTAAATAGAACAAACACATCTAATAAGGTGCACAAGTATTTATGATAGTAGTGCATAGAGTCAGAACAACAACTTATCAACTGAGAGTGCATTTGTGCAATAAGCAGAACAACATAGTGAATCTTGGTGTAGACTGTAGGATCATTTGAAGCAGCACACAGTACATCAAGTGCGACATCAGTTAAAGTGAAGTGTTGAGTGGAATGAGAAGTCAAGTGGTGTATGCAACAAAGTAACAATACTACTGCATACAGAAGGTACAACAAGAATGACCATCAGAATATCTGGAGTGTGCGTATATCAAAAGTATAGGAAGGAAAAATATTAATTTTATATATCTGGGTGGTGAGATGGGGCAAGGAGCAAGGGGTCGTAGCCTCCTTATAGTTAGTGCTGGAGAATATAGGGATTTCATGCTTCCTTCAGTTTGGTGCCTATAAAACCAGAGGTCGGTGCCTCCTTCCAGTTGGTAATGGTAAAACTTAGGAAGCTGGTGCTTCCTCGAATGTAATCTTTTTATTATAAAATATCATTCGTGGTTTTCTCCCATTTGGGTTTCCACATAAAAAATTGTGTTCTGTGATTTGTGCATATGTAATTGAATGTTTATTTGTGATGGATGCATAATGGATGATCAAGATTATGTTCAGATTAATATGTTAAGAAGTTAAAAAATATTCATAATTACGCTAATACTGATTCACCCCCCTCTCAGTATTAAATATATTCCAATAGAAAGAGGCATAAACCACCTAGTTTGCATCCCTAAATGTGTTGGTTAGGATGTTTGCATAATCTATCATCAGTTTAACCATGTCGGTGTATGGAATGAGAGAAGGACACATAGCGATAGCATGGAACTGGGAGTTTCTTATGTTTTGATAAATTGTATCCCTCCTTGAACTCTGAAAAATAATCCCCATCAAAGATGTTATAGATCCTAGACCATTCCAGGTAATGTGTGTCTGCGACTCGTGCATCAATATCTGAGTAGAAGCCAATGATTAGGCTCCTTGAGCTTCAATTCCTCTGCAACAGCTTTGGACTTGGTTCGTTTAGCCATGGTGTAAGAGGAATGGTCCTATGAATGAAAAAAACTTCAATTAAAATTCAAGATATAAACAATCTGTAAAAGATGAATCAAAATGATATATACCTACTAAATTTTGAAACTAATTGAATGAAATGGATACAATTCACTAGCAGAAATAGGAGAATTTGAGATGCCAAATTTCAATTTCACTGTGTTGTAATGGCCGAACAATTCAAATTTCGATTAAGTAAACCATGGGTTAGGACTGAATCAATTGCACGTTAATTGCAAGCCAATTTCCATGAAATCGACGGTTAGAGTTTAATCCCTAGATGATTTCATTAATTAGGTTCATATTTCAATATATTTTTGGTGTGTGTAAAAAATATAAATTTTGAACAATGAATGCAAATGTCGGCGTGGGACTCTGAAAAGTCAGGAGTCAGGAAGAACATTAATACAATGATCAAAAACATTCTGACCTTCAACTTCTGCAGTGTGTGATCATTGGAAAATTCAAGAGTCGGGAGTCAGAGATGAAATTAATACAAAAGATGCTAATGTTCCGACCTCCGATTTTTGCAAATTATCTTAAGTAGGAAAGAGTTGGGAGTCAGGAGTCAGGGCTAAACTTAATACACGGGTTGATATATCTTGACTTCTAATTTCCATCATTGATCAAAATTTCAGAAAAGTTAGGAGTCATAGTTCGGGAGTGAAATAAAAATTAAAATGATAGCTTCCCTGACTTCTGATTGTCAATATTAAATAAGAAAGAAGCGGAGCCAAGAAGTCGACAAACTTAAATTAATTTGAGGAATTTGGTGCCAAATTCTGACTATTGACATAATAAAATAAGGAATTGGGGATCAGAACGTCGGGATCGTTATTGCGAACATAGGATATTTCTGACTTCTGGCATCCGAAACAACTTATACTTAACCTCATTGAGTGAATTGAAAAAGGTGGATGACTTAATTTATTCCATATTTCATTGTGAAATATCATTAAGCAAGCCTTAAACAAAATTAAGCGACAAAAAAAGTGCTTTGAAGAAAAGTAAAATTAGTGAATAAAACAAAAATTTAGTAGGGGCTCCCATATTATCTGAACTCCCATCTTATCTGAACAAGATAGGATCTATTGCGACTACAACAGATATCCATGCCATCAATTATTTCCCAGAATTACCAGAGAAATTTGAGGATGATGAATTCAAAATAGTATATGCTATTGAACATTCCTACTACAACACTTGTGGGAAAGGACAAGTAACTCAAGATTACCCATCTACCTATAATCAAAATAGGAATTCGCTTGCAAATGGTAGGGTTACTATACCAAAATAAATTGTCACACCTGGTCTATATTATGACCTTGTTGAGGATCTCAAGAAAAATCGAGCTAATATTTCACTATTCGACTTAATGAAGATCTGAATGATCCGAGAAAAGGTTTAGAGCAAATTTGCAGCGAGTATTATAGTGGAAGATAACACTATTGAAACTCCAATTGATGATACAAATTGGAAACCTCATGCCTCTCCTCCTACGGGAAGGAAACTAAAGAAACCCCTGTTTAATCTATCATTCGAATTTTTTAACAGAAATGTACATAATTGCATGATAGAATTGGGGGCTTTGTAAAATGTAATGCCTTTGTCCATATGTAGGAAACTGAATGTGCAACTTGAACCATTGCCAATGAAAATTGTGCAGCCAGATAGATCCAAGGTGAAGGTAGTAGGAGAATTAAAAAATGTTCTTCTCGAATCCTTAGATCCTAGGATTAATCAGACAATCAATATCGTAGTATCTGACGTGCCTAAATCCTATGGGATGTGGCTAATACGATATTGGTCGCAAAAACTTAAATGCTACTTCGCCACCGTTTGGTCACATCTCTAGCTATCGAACAATGTAAACCCCAATAAGATTAGGTTAAATAGGGAACATTAACTCAAACAGAAAGTTACTAATTTAAATGACCCAATTGAACCTGCCTTAGTCCACTCCCAGTATTGGGATCTATACTATGGACACCTTTTTTGGATATTTTCCAGCTAATTTATCACCATATGCAGGATTTGATAGTCAATATGAGATAATGCATTTTTCTTAGGTGGAGTCATCCCAAACCATCTTACATAATGTATATAATGTAAATAACATTTTATTCCTAGATAGGACTTGTTGGACATTATTTTTTGATGGTTCTAGATCCAAGGAACGAGCTGGGGATAGATGTGTATTGATTGATCCAACATGTAATAAGACTATGATATATTAGAGATTAGAATTTGAGTGTACAAACAATGTAGGTGAATATGAGGAATTGATTCAAGGCCTAAAAGAGGCAATTGACTTGAATGTTAAAGTTGTCAAATTTTATGGAGACTTAGAAGTAATTGTACGATGTCAGGAATACAATTCATTGCATCTCAACCCACTTGAAGAATTACCAACGAGAAGTGCGGGACTTGATTAATTATTTTGAAGATTTCAATATAAATTCAGTCCCCCGGTCTCATAAATTTGATTATGATATACTTTATAATATCGCTTCTAAATTGATGCTTGCGGAAGGTTTTGCGCTTGATACATTTTTTGTGGAGCTAATGTATAGACCATCCATTCATGATAACATCACTAACTAGAAATTTTTTTATGATGATCGCCAGATATTAGATTTCCTCACATCTCAGGATACTTTCAAAGACATGGCGATTGATGAAGATAGTCATGAACGATCTCTATCAGACCAATAAAATCCTTTTCCTTCCACTACAAACACACAAACATATCCTGCCTTTATTCTGTTACACCTAAATCTTACCATCATGAGACTTAGTGTGTATACCATCATGAGATTTAGTGTATATACCAGGAAGTCAATTTGAGAGAGTTGTTGATCCTTTATCCAAAAAATCTAGGTGGATCGTCGCAACTTGCTCTTGTCCAGACTGCGACGACCTGGATCATCGTAGGTTGCTCCTTGACAGAGTGCGGTTAATGTAGCATGTTGTCCTTATACAGCCTGCGTCGACCTCATCTGTCGCTTGTTTCCCTATTACAACCTGCGACGATGTCAGTTAATATGGATAAAAGGAAGCTTTGAGCGATTTCTCAAAGGAGGATGACTTGGATATATATCCCTAACTTATAGGTTGAGATGTCCTTCAGTTCCTCCATCATTGGGAAGATCCCTTAGTCCTCTCCCACTAATCCTCAACTCATTTCTATCCTCCTAGTCGTATTTATATGAGGCTCCTCTTCACTCCAAAGGGAGGAAGTCTATAGCACTTACATGCTAGTAAAATTAGCTTAGGATATCTCTATTCATCTCTTGGGAGATCCATACTTCCTTTGGAGGATTTGGCATTGGCTTGTTGGAGAAGGATTGCTACGTTAAGATTTGGTTGTAATCACTTCCTTCTATGTACTTTCCCTTTTTATACAGTAATATAAATGCTTTCCAAAAAATGTTGTTGCATTGATGATGTTTGTGTAGTTTTCCTGCTTAACTTCTTACTTAGATCTGTTATTGTTTAAATGCATTTTACTACTTGTGTTGTTCTGTATGTCTTGACAGGTTTTGCAGCTGATATCTAAAGACCATAAAGCTTGGAATAACGTCAAGGAGAAAGGATCTACGAGCTGAAAGGTAAGGCATCTAGTCACTCGATCTCTAATTAGATATAGGAAAGTTATTTCATATTCTGTCTCATTTTTTCTAGACTTGCATTAAGCTAGGGAGATCACGCCTTGAGTCTGCTCTTGGTAGATTGTCCGATAACAAATTTGGTGACCATATTGGGGAAGAACATTATTTTTAGTTTTCAATTTTAATGCCATTTTAATTTGATTTCTTTTTCAAGCCATCTAATTTTCCTCTTAATCTTTTTTTGCCATCAGATCTTCACTTTGAAGAGTCTGTTGTCTTCCTATGAGTTTGTAGTCACAATATTTAGAGCATTTTATTTCTCATTTCTTGGATATTTGTTGATCCTTGAGTTTGTATCTCGCCCATCACACCTGGGCAATAGAACCAGAGCATCGATCTGTCATTTTTTACACTTTGCTTATCTGTCTTCTGAGTTATCGTCGCAATTTACCCACTAGTGTCTTGCGACATCGTCGCAAACCCCGCACTGGTGACCTGCGATAGTCGCTCTGTGTCTGAACATCGACTAGGCTGATCTATTAAATTTGATACAAGGGCATCCCCCCTCCATTTTTTTATTTGAGTTTTTATTTGGTGTGCAGACCCCTCTGTGATGCAAGATCCAGTCAGAGACTTCTTTTTTTATTTGCATTTGCAGTGTTTGGTTCTATTTGGATTGGTTTTGGGCCCATCTTGGACAAGTTTGGGATTTGGTAGTGGTGGACACTTTGGTCTCCCCCACCTACATCAGCTCACCCTTGCATTCCCTCCTCTCCTTACCTGATCTGGTCATTGCATTGGATCGGT
The DNA here is from genome assembly GCA_027924585.1 of Larix kaempferi. Taxonomy (NCBI): domain Eukaryota; kingdom Viridiplantae; phylum Streptophyta; class Pinopsida; order Pinales; family Pinaceae; genus Larix; species Larix kaempferi. The sequence goes on along the minus strand of BSBM01000430.1, from coordinate 1,436,524 downwards.
TTCCAGACCTCGTTTGCATACATCTTTTGGGATTTGCCACGAATTTGCTTGCTTTAGTTTTTCTTGCCACTGATTTATTTTGAGTATTTTTGTGTGTTTTCCAGTTCATTAGAGTGCTTGTCATTTTCTTGAGAATATTTTAGTGTTTGGAGTGCTGCAAATAATCTCCCTTTTCATCCGTTCACGCTTAAAAACATTGTTACTATCAAGTTGTGATCTTGACATATTATTGGAAAATTAAAAGTGCATCATTTTTACTGTTTTCAAGTGCATTTGAAAATTCTTGTGAAAATTGGTTCATGCGTTGGAATTTATCATCCATTAGTCTTTTTGAAAAAAATGAAAGAAAAAGTTAATCATTTGTGTTTTTCGAGAAATATGAACCATTCATTTTCTTGAAAAGTCCAAGTGAGATCAATTTTTTTGCAAAAAGTGATTCCATGCTTGAAAAATTATACGCATTTTTGGTTTTTCGTGTTCTTAAGCTATCATAGTGAAAATGGAAAATTTAGAGTGCTCTAGATAGGAAATTTCTCTCTTTTTGTCGCTTAGGTTTTGATTCGAAAAGACAAAAGAAAATTTTTGGATTCGGTTGTGATGCTTGTTGATTTTTTGTGTTTTGCTTGGAAAAACTGAAAAAGCGAAAAGAGTATTTTTTATCAAATTTGGTAGATTTGGGATTGTGTTGCATTTTGTTGCTTCAGTAACACCACTTGGAAATAAATTTCTCCCTCCCATATGTAGAGTTCATTAAAAGAAAATCCTACTCTTTGCATGTAGTTAGGGATTGCATTATTTTTACATTTATGTACTCACCTCATGCATTCACCTAAATGTCCAGATAAAATTAACGGTAGAACTAGGGTAAAATCTTTAGTAACTTGTGTGTTAAGTTAGAGACATGTTCTAGCATCGTAAAATGTGGTAGTTGTCGTTACTTTCCAGCAATGTATTCTGGGGGTATTGTAGTCTTCCACGTACCAACTAGTATATCAAAGCTCTTTCACGTACCCACCAAGTACTTCATGTACTTGGCATATATCGAAAGGTGTTTCATGTACTTGGCATATATCGAATGGTGTTTCACGTACTTGGTAGTATATCGGAAGGTCTCGTGCCGTACGGTTGTGCATTAGACAACACCACTACGGATTTGAGCTCCCACGTACCTTGCATATATCGGGAGACACCACTAGGATTCCTGAAACCAATTGAGCAAACCATTTGGCCGTCTTGGTAGAGCAATTGAGAACAACACTCGGTGTTATAGGTCAAATCTTCACTTCTCCATCCGTGATCACATTGCTTTGTTGATCACACAAAAGGACACTATGGATGGAAGAGCTAGGTTGACCTAGATGACTTATGTACTGGAACTACACTCTTTAGCTAAGAAATTCCCTATTTCTCTTCATGTTTTGACATGTGCGCTACTCTTTGGGAAGCATACGAGTGCACATCTGAAAAATTCTCTACTTTACTCAAGGGAAACCAATGCACACCTAAGAAAAGTTGCAAACGCTTGTTGTAAAACATTGAAGTTGCATATTGTGCGCTACTCTGCCTTGGGGAAACTCGCGCACATCTTAAGATGAAATCAAAAAATATATTAAGATTATGAATTGGGATTAGTTGAAGTTGGTTTGCAACTTCCCCAACCTCCCAATCCAACCACCTCTCGATTCCAATTGCCTACCTTGTCCCATAAATACAAGGGGGATCCATGAGAGAGGGAGCTAGAAAAAAGGCTTTAAGGGTTATTATGCTAGAGGAATTCCCAAGTCAGTGTGAAGAGAAGGAGCCTAGGACTTGGTTGCAGAAGCATCTTGATAGATCAGGTATATTTGTATTGATTCATGTTTCTTTGACAATAAAGGTGGAAATACCCTTCATGTCCCAAATCGAATGTCTATTGGATTGAATGCTCATTTGGTTTTAAATATATCTAATTGTAGTTGATGTTCAATTGTCTTTAATTTCATCATATTTATTGCAGTCAAGATACGTTGAGAAGGTTAACTTTGTGTTGTAGGTTCATCAAGCAGAAGATCAAGCGGGATATCAAGTAAAAGCTAGTACCAGCCGTCGGTAAAGAGGTACTTCTTTCGATACTTTGATCCCTTTCCATTTGTAATAGCTAATGCAACATAATGAATGTATTTACATGTCACCCCCACCTAAGTTGGTAGTGTCCACTCCTCACTATAAGGGATTAATCCTGTACAACAGACTGGCGACTCCACTGGGGATCGAACCCAAAATCCTGTACAACACCTAGGGAGATTACTACGCACGTACTGTCCAGGTAGTCGAGTATTCAGGAAAGGATACGGTCCCAATCTTCCTTGTCGCGTTTTACTGTTGGACCCTGTGGTATATAGCGATTTGCGAAGCCTTGACAATCCTGTGAGGTTCCAGACTTTTGAATCCACACCTGTCACATAAGTTTGCTTGTGGCCTTATTTTGTGTAGATTTTTTCTGGACTGCTTTTCTTTTGTTTATATTACCCTAGGATAAACTCTGTTTCAGTCACTCTAGATGACTTCCTTTGGAGAAGGTCCCACAGAATTTTGAACTTACCACGAATATCCCCTTAACCAAGAGGTAAATTCGAGGGTAAGAATGGACCCACGTAACACGGTCACGTCACCTGAATTAGAAAACCCTACTTTGAATGTTGGAGGACTCCTGTTTCCTCCATCACCTTGAGATTCACCTGCCTCCAACCCCCCACAGGGTGAAGAGGTGGGCACTTCCACTTCACAAGACATAACCCTCCTGGCAGTATTACCAGGATATTCTAGGACGTTGGAATGGATAAACCCTCTCCAGGATGACCCTGTATTAGCTATTGATCCAGCTACAGCCTATTGGACATTGTCTCTAGGCCACCAAGTGGCTCATTTTTCCATTGCATCCCCACCCAGTTGGGGTACCCCTGAAGACCCTCTAGCACCTTATTGTGATCGTATGACTCAATTACATGCCATGGGTGAGGAATTCATAAGACAAAGTATTTTACAACGGGTTGAAGACCCGACGTTACCTCCATATCAACCACTCCAGAGTCGTTATTTATCTTTTGATTCATCGGAATAACCTACCCTTCACGTGACCACTAATGAACTTGGTCAAGCCTCACTCCCTGCAAGTACACCCCTTAGACAGGAGACGAGTTCTATACCTCCGACAAGTCAACCCATTGAAGGACAACAATCCAACACACCTGTTACTACCACGGTTACATTACCAACTCCTTCCCCACCCCAAAATTCATGGGGAGGATACTCTCTACGCCCTACCTTTCTTACGGGAAATGTTCCTCCCGCGGTAGGTAATCAAAAAACTACATTGGGTCAACCATTGACTAGTGGTCAGCACGTTGCTACTGGGGGGAAACCCCCATATCCTAACCTGAATCCAGGAGGAGGAGTCCCCATCGGACCTTCCGTTGGAACCACCCTCCCCGCTGGCCCATCCACCATGGGACTATCCCATGTTGGGGGACCATCCAATGTAATTCAACCACCATGGATTCAAGCGTATCTAGGTTATCTTAACCCTGTGTCGGAACAATTCAATCCCATAAATGCACCCTATGGGATAACTTATCCCGACAATCCATACACTCTATGGGGGCATCAAAATGTTTTACACGGAACCCTACCAACTATCCCTCAAGTACCACCACCCTCGATTGGTCCACCCCCAACTCCCATTGGAGGCGACGGACCCCCACGTATTTCTGGAGGAGGCGGACCTCTTCCTTTGGGCGGAGGCCCATCCTATTATGGTGGTGGTCGAGGAGGACCACATCCTTCGGGTGGTGGAGGTGGTCCACCACCCCCTCCTGGTAGAGGCGGTGATGGATCATATTATTATGGTGGAGGTGGTCCACCACCCCTCCTAGTGGAGGTGGTGGCAGATCATATTATTATGGTGGCGGTGGCGGAGGTGGCCCCCATCCTCCTGGCGGGAGAGGTGGCCCACCACCCCCTCTAGGCAGAGGAGGTAGGGGACCACCTTATTACAACTTACCTCCACCCCCTCCCGGCGGTGGCGGCAGACCTCCACCTCCTCCCGATGGTGGTGGTGGCCCTCCACCTTCTCCCGGTGGTGGCGGTATACCCCCACCTTATGGTAATGGACCAACTTACTATGGCGGCGTACCTACATTTGGTTTAGGCAGCATGTACCCCTATGGCCAGTTTCCCCCGGGAACACCCTATAATCATTCGATACAGGGTCCTATTGGTCCTTATATGCCTTATCAGTACTATCAGTACCCGTAGCCTAATCAGCAGCTTCCCTTTTTGGCCACTCTGGACCTACTTGATTTGTCTTTCCTGACCAACGACCCCATCTTCCATGGAACTAATTGGCCACCCATTCCGGTGAAAATTCCATGTGATATCCCGAAATTTGATGGAAAACATGGTGAGGATCCTAAAAATCATGTGATGACGTACCACTTATGGTGTTCATCCAACTCTTTGATGGATGACTCGATCCGTCTTAGATTATTCCAACGGACTTTCACTGGCCTAGCTGCCAAGTGGTATATTGAATTACCACTCAATTCCTTTCCCAATTTTTGCTCTCTTGTTGTCTTTTTTGACTCACTTCCAGTTGCCCATACGCTATGAGACTGGTACGGATCTTTTGACTTTACTCCGTCAAAATACTACGACTCATATTTCTGATCATATCCATGAGTGGTGAAGGAGACAATGTCTAATTAAGGCTCACATTCCTGACCAAATCCTAGTAGACTAGTTCAGGAAGTCTCTCTTTCCCGTCGTAGCTCGCGATGTTTCCATGGGAGGGGTCATCACTGAGAAACAGCTATCTCCCGTGCCCATTACTTAGACTTGGTCTATGCTCAATCAAGCACATTGTTTGATATTATTCCTAACGCACCCCGTTCCACGTATGATCCTACAAAACCACCCAAGGGACCCCAAGCCGATGGAATTATTGGTTCCCTTAACACCCAACCTCCTCAAACTGTTGGGTCATTGTAACCGCAAGGTTCTTCCCCATCACCAACATAGGCTGGTAACAACACCACCAAATCATCCACTCCTGCTTCTACTGAAGAAGTGAATTCTGTTCAAACAAATTCACCTCATAAGTCTGGTGGTAAGAAGAAAAACAAGGGGAAACCTAAGAAATCTTCCACCCCATAGGAGCAAAAGAGCACCCCTGATGACACCAAACAGAAGAGGAAGTTGAAGTATCCTTGTTTGCTGTGTGGTGATGACAATTTTTCTAAGGAGTGTCACCATAGAGACAAAGTTCAAAAGTTTCTTAAGGGAAAACCCACACCCGTAGTACTCAATGATCCCTTCCCTACTCAAAATCAACAGTTTATAGCCCAAACCTCTTCTTCACAAGGAGAGGCATCCTCTACCATGCATGTTCTCATGATGCGTAGCGAGACGGTCAATTTGAATACTCGATCGTGTTCATATGATTCGGTCCCTCCGAAGGAACCCGTTGGAAGTAATTTTGAAAATGCTTTCGCTTCTCTTCCCGATGTCACCATACCACCGGCCTCTCTCATCATAGAGAATCCTTCTTTTGAGTCAGTATTGCATCCGCCCAAGAGCATGATTAGTAAAGCAGTTTTTAATCCCAATGCTTGGGAAGCTCAAAACTACAATATTTTAGAGGACTTGGTACAAGCTCCTTGTGCCATGTGGACATTGGAAGTCTTGCAGAATTGTCCCAACCAACACAAGACTCTCCTTGCTGCTATCGGTGCAGTTGATCCGGATTCCTCGAACACCATCATGTTTCGACTTGAGTACTTTAATCCGAGGCTTTCCCACCAACTTGAAATTCAAGTTGCTACAACCGTTGCTGGGAAAATAGTCCATCGTATTGTCTTAGACAAAGGGGATTCTACCTCGGTCACGTCGATCTCTTGTTGGAGTGCTATTGGCTCTCCCGAACTGAACCGTTCTCCCACCACCTTGAAAACATTCAATAGACGTGGATTTCAACCTCATGGTCTATTACAAGCCTTAGTTGTTGAGTTGGGGGGTAAGACCGCAACCATTAACATGGAAGTTGTCATAGTCCCTTTGGATTATAATATCTTACTTGGTCGTAGCTGGTTTTATGCCATGACCCCGACCGCATCACTTGTCTTTCGCATAGTGCAATTCCCTCACCAAGGCCCAATTGTCATTGTCGACCAACTCGACTTCTACACACCAGACACCGCTTCTCATCTTGGTGATAACGTCCCAATGGTTGGGTAATATTCGCAATAGTATGAGAGCGTGGGGGTTTGCCTCATAAAAGATTCATCTCTTATGGGAATTTTTCCAACACCGGATCCCCATAATCATGTTGCCATGGCGAACATGATCTGCTCAGAGATTCCATCTCTTCCTGACTCCACTGATACATGGCTTGTACCCGATGAAGTCACCACACACTTGATTGGAGACACCATGCCTCTTTCACCCGCTAAAATTACTTACGAGGCCATCCAGTCAACACCTGAGGACCACCTAGCCATGGACTCTACGTCCTGTTCTCTACGACGGACGTCATCCCTACCCGATTCTATGCTCTGTACTTTTCATTTTGATGAGTCCATTATGGAAATAATGAGTGTGGATGAACCTCCATGGGAAGAACTCCACTATAGGTCATCTTTCTTTCCTCCATTGGATTATATGGAGAACAACATTAGCACCATTTTTGCACCGGATGTCTACCCTTGCTCTTAATCCCCAATACTCACATGTCATACAGACACTAAGGGCAACCTGGCGAACATCGAACCTATCACTCCGGTAGACATTTTGGTTACTCCTGGTGTAGTGGAACACGTTCATTTAGGCCAGAAGTGTTCCTCTAAAGAACTCACTACTTTTATGGCCTTATTCAAGCGATTTCGAGATGTGCTCTCTTGGATCTATGAGGAGATGCCTAGGATAGACCCTGCTATTGTTTCACATGAAATCAAAACCTATCCTGACGTCAAACCTGTCACCCAAAAGATGCGACCAATACACCCTCGGAAGAGTATTGCGGCAATCAAGGCATAGATTGAGAATCTCTTGAAGGTTGGCTTTATCTACCCTGTCCCATTGACAAAATGGGTCTCAAATGTCATCCCTGTAGCAAAGAAACAGGGCACCATTCATCTTTGTGTCGATTATCGGGATCTCAACAAGGCTTGTCCTAAGGACAACTAACCGACTCCCTTTATTGACCAGATCATAGACAATTGTGTTGGAAGTGTCATATTTTCATTTATGGATGGATTTTTCGGTTACAACCAGATTGAGATCCACCCCGCCGACCAACACAATACTGCATTTATCTGCCCTTGGGGAACATTTGCATATCGTAAACTTCCTGTTATCACTCCAGGAAACTACCTAGGGTTATAAACTAGGTATGCCTGGTAACTTCAGAAAATATGTTTTTTGTGTCTTTTGAAAACAAGATGGATCAATGGGATGACTAAATCAAAGTACAGTATTTAGACATTCAACATGTAAACAGATGAAACAGTGCCCTCAAGAAACGATTGATCAGCATATGTATAATATCAAAGGTGGATGAAGAAAACAATTCAAAGAACTGAAATCAAGCTGTGAGCTAAACAATGTAAAGAAACATTCACATTCAAAGCTAGACAAACTGATACAGTGAAAATGGAAAATGACAACTGATATCAGAACTGAGGGAAACCTGTGATCTATATTAGCATGAGAAAACTGAATAAAGTAGCTAATTATTCCATCCAAAATCGAACCTTTTACAATGACTTGGTTCTCAGGCTTTATAGCCTTTACACAATAGTTCACAGATCCTAAAAACGTGGATCTGGTTCAGTTAACTTAAAACATCAACATGGAATAGTAAATGCAAAAGATAGGAACTGATTCCTTGAATCAAGGCACTTGCTGATGTGTCAATCCGCTTCAAAGCTTCAAGATTTTGATAAGATAATTCATGATCCATCTCTTTTGACTGGCCTTTCGCCACTTCAGCTAATAAATCCGCGATCTGGGCGAAATTTGAGAGAATCTGTGAAAACAGGCTTTCGACAGCTAAGCCTTCTGCCTGTTTCATGTGTTAGCTGCCGAAAGCTGGCCTTTTCGGCAGCTAATGAGCGCTGTGGTGGCCCGCCTAAGCTGCCGAAAGCTGTAACTGTTTCAAACATTAAAACCCAAAACGCTGCCTTTGGAAAAAATCAATTTTCTCAACCGTCCGATGTCCGTTTTGCACGTTCGAATAGTCGATTTTGATCTACAGATCATAAGCTATCCATTGGTGCCTTTAGTTTTGGATTTGGAGCTCGGGAAGGCCATCGAAATTGCCCCGAAACATCACATGATTTCAGCAGAAAATATTTCCAATTCTCTGTTACAGATCTGTGTTATTAATGTTTTGCCGAGTTCCTCTTAACTCGAATCAGAAGGTTAGCTACTTTCTTGGTTGATTAAAGATACCATTCATTTCGAGTCTCAGTTATTTGTTGAAAGAAGGAGTTCGCTCATGACTCCATTGACTCGGGTGCACCAAAGCGGTGAGAGACAAACTTGACTAGTCGTGGCTTAAGAAAACACTTCGCAGCAATTGATAGAAAGGCACCGTGCTGGCATCTCGTAGCTTGATTTGAGCGTTGACCCCTCCTATGCATGAATCTCGTCTTGATGAGAACCTCCTGCAGACCAATGCTCTCTCTCTTGCCACTCGGTCGAACCAGGGAATTCTGCTGCGCAGGCGAATGATGAACTTTACAAAGATCAGCTTCGTTTGCAAATGTTAGAGAATTTGGCTTTTGTTCTCATCACTTTCGGCAGCTTATGACGTTACACCTCATGATGATCATTTAACATGCGCTCTATTCTTCCTTTCGGCGGCTAAAACACAGGCTCTCTTGATGTGGAAACGAGTATGGACCCGTTCTTTTAATTTTGCTTATAAAAACCCTTTCGGCAGCTTATGTCTTTCCTGTTAGCGCCTTTTACTGCCGAAAATGGGCCCTTTCGGCAGCTAACTAGCTCCTACAAAACAGAGTTAGCTGCCGAAACCTGTTTTTCTCGAATTTTGAAGCCCAAGACTCATAGAATTAAGAAATTTTACCCATTCTGTCACCCAAAATGACGGTGGTCAATTTGGGAGATAACATCTGGCTCCTACTCGGGGATGGAATCCTCCCAGTGAGGTTCCGAAGAACAAGTAGTTCCAGTAGCCTTTAGCATTGGGCATGGAGTCATTAAGTCTTTAACACTGATTCCTCTGCAAACCTGTAGCTCACCTGCAACTTTCATGCGGCCTGTTCTGCTTATTCAACAACAACTGAAAATGATCTACGTGCTCATAAGAAGAGCTTTATTTTCCTATCTACTCCTACACTAACTAATAGGAGCAGCATGATCAAGTAACACTGGATTTCCAATGCAGCCATGTCAGATACTTTTTTAATGCCATCATGCTAGATCCTGACCCAAAAAACAATGGAAACCATATCATGCAGAAAAGATGTTCGAACAGAGGATAAAGACAATCTCCCTTTAATAAAAATATCCTCACATTTATGCTGCTCATGAAATCTAAATAGACAGCAATAGGGTCATCAAAATCACAGAGCAATACCTCATTAAACTGCTGATCCAACTGTAAATTGAAAAGATGCTGAAAACTGCCTTTAATAATCTCATTGCTGAATGCAGGCTGCTCGAGATCTGTTGGAGAAACACATAAGACAGATTGATGATCTGGACCTTTTAGATCCTCGCCTCCATCACTCTTTTCATACGTGTTGTGATCTACCTTTTTCTGCAAGTCTGGAAAATATGGGCTGCTCATAACATATGCTGCTACAACATCAACACATTCGGGATCATGATTCACGTGTTCTAACTGAAGTTTGGACAGTCCTTGCAAATCTGGATTTTGTAGACTGTCCTCTTCAATCTCTATAGATCTGAAACTGTCACTTGCTGATATAAAAATCTGCTCTTCACTTTTTAAATTTTCAATAGGAACAATCTTATCTTCATGACAACATAAGTTGGGAGATGCATTTGATGCAATAACAAAAGCATCACTATGGCTATCATGATGTGGATAAACGATCTCTTGATCATAATGAAGAGTATTTTCTACAGCAGCATAATCTTTATGAGTGTCCTTAACCACAGCATGCATACATTTCTGATCATCTCTTTGGTGGACAGTTTGTATTTCAGAAGTAACCGAACCTTCATAAACCTCAGATGAAAACTGATCCTTATGATGGATATCTAAAGAAACTAATTCTTCAGATTGATGAAAAACAAAAATACTATTAATAGGAGAATTTTCAGCTCCTTTATCATCCATTTGTGGTTTATCTTGATGAGAAGGCACAGTATCATGAAGATCATTAGAAAGATGATGGAGAGATCTTTCCTTCTTTACATCTTCAGCCTTGTTATGCAAGTTAAATTCTTGACAACAATTATCAAATAAAAGCTCATTTGGAAAGAACTTTTTGCAACGCTCATTGAATGCTTTATGAAAGTCTTTCAAAGATGAAATACATGAAGGAGGTAAAGAAGAATACCATACACGTGCATCACCATACAACGAATACATGAACATCTTCATACGAACATCTTCATGCTGCAGATCTAATAGGTCCATGCATTCATGAAACTTGAGGAGGTGTTCAGCAGGATTATCATCTTTCTTCTCTTTGAAAATAGGTAAAAAATCTCCCCATTCTGATATATCAGGTACTGCATGTGGGAAACCAGGAATTGAAGAGAAGTCAAGAGGTGCAAACCTCCGAGCCAAAAGAGAAGCAAATGCTTTTGACATCTGAATATTGTGGAGTCGCCACTGAATTCGTCCTTCATGGAGTCGCCAGATAGAAGATTTATAACCAGTGAAGTGTCTGATCCTTGTCTATCATCAAGGACCAGATCTGTGTCGTTCTCCCAGGAAGATTAGCTTCTCACTCCTCTCCCCGGCAACGGCGCCAATTTGTTATCACTCCAGGAAACTACCTAGGGTTATAAACTAGGTATGCCTGGTAACTTCAGAAAATATGTTTTTTGTGTCTTTTGAAAACAAGATGGATCAATGGGATGACTAAATCAAAGTACAGTATTTAGACATTCAACATGTAAACAGATGAAACAGTTCCCTCAAGAAACGATTGATCAGCATATGTATAATATCAAAGGTGGATGAAGAAAACAATTCAAAGAACTGAAATCAAGCTGTGAGCTAAACAATGTAAAGAAACATTCACATTCAAAGCTAGACAAACTGATACAGTGAAAATGGAAAATGACAACTGATATCAGAACTGAGGGAAACCTGTGATCTATATTAGCATGAGAAAATTGAATAAAGTAGCTAATTATTCCATCCAAAATCGAACCTTTTACAATGACTTGGTTCTCAGGCTTTATAGCCTTTACACAATAGTTCACAGATCCTAAAAACGTGGATCTGGTTCAGTTAACTTAAAACATCAACATGGAATAGTAAATGCAAAAGATAGGAACTGATTCCTTGAATCAAGGCACTTGCTGATGTGTCAATCCGCTTCAAAGCTTCAAGATTTTGATAAGATAATTCATGATCCATCTCTTTTGACTGGCCTTTCGTCACTTCAGCTAATAAATCCGCAATCTGGGCGAAATTTGAGAGAATCTGTGAAAACAGGCTTTCGGCAGCTAAGCCTTCTGCCTGTTTCATGTGTTAGCTGCCGAAAGCTGGCCTTTTCGGCAGCTAATGAGCGCTGTGGTGGCCCGCCTAAGCTGCCGAAAGCTGTAACTGTTTCAAACATTAAAACCCAAAACGCTGCCTTTGGAAAAAATCGATTTTCTCAACCGTCCGATGTCCGTTTTGCACGTTCGAATAGTCGATTTTGATCTACAGATCATAAGCTATCCATTGGTGCCTTTAGTTTTGGATTTGGAGCTCGGGAAGGCCATCGAAATTGCCCCGCAACATCACGTGATTTCAGCAGAAAATATTTCCAATTCTCTGTTACAGATCTGTGTTATTAATGTTTTGCCGAGTTCCTCTTAACTCGAATCAGAAGGTTAGCTACTTTCTTGGTTGATTAAAGATACCATTCATTTCGAGTCTCAGTTATTTGTTGAAATAAGGAGTTCGCTCATGACTCCATTGACTCGGGTGCACCAAAGCGGTGAGAGACAAACTTGACTAGTCGTGGCTTAAGAAAACACTTCGCAGCAATTGATAGAAAGGCACCGTGCTGGCATCTCGTAGCTTGATTTGAGCGTTGACCCCTCCTATGCATGAATCTCGTCTTGATGAGAACCTCCTGCAGACCAATGCTCTCTCTCTTGCCACTCGGTCGAACCAGGGAATTCTGCTGCGCAGGCGAATGATGAACTTTACAAAGATCAGCTTCGTTTGCAAATGTTAGAGAATTTGGCTTTTGTTCTCATCACTTTCGGCAGCTTATGACGTTACACCTCATGATGATCATTTAACATGCGCTCTATTCTTCCTTTCGGCGGCTAAAACACAGGCTCTCTTGATGTGGAAACGAGTATGGACCCGTTCTTTTAATTTTGCTTATAAAAACCCTTTCGGCAGCTTATGTCTTTCCTGTTAGCGCCTTTTACTGCCGAAAATGGGCCCTTTCGGCAGCTAACTAGCTCCTACAAAACAGAGTTAGCTGCCGAAACCTGTTTTTCTCGAATTTTGAAGCCCAAGACTCATAGAATTAAGAAATTTTACCCATTCTGTCACCCAAAATGACGGTGGTCAATTTGGGAGATAACACTTCCTTTTGGTCTTAAAAATGCCGGTGCCACATTCCAGCGGACCATGTCGTACACCTTTCATGATGTGAAGGACTTTGTGGAACCTTACTTGGATGACCTCCCTACCCATTCACATCAACGTGAGTTCCACATAGATCATCTGACGACCATTTTACTCAGATGCAGATGGTACAATATCCGTCTGAACCCTCACAAGTGTATTTTCTGTGTCGAGTCTGGACGCCTCTTAGGTTTTATAGTCTCGAAAGATGGGATCCACATCGATCCCTTGAACGTGGAATCCATTCTCGCTCTCCCACCTCCAACCGATGTTACGAAACTTCAAAATATGCAAGGGAGGGTGACTTATTTACGATGTTTCGTCTGTAATTTCATGTAGAAGACACAGGGTTACATGATACTACTCAAGAAAGACATCCTGTTCATATGGGACGATCAAGGGAAACAATCCTTTGATAGTCTCAAAAATGCCATTACCCATTCCCCTGTACTCCAACCGCCGAATTACTATCGAGATTACATTCTATATCTCACTGCTTCTGCCACCACTATCGCCATGGTTTTGGTGCAGGAGGACTAGAATGCCCAGGAACATGTGATATATTACTTAATTAAGGGTTTGATTGACACTGAAACTCGTCACTCACATGTTGAGAAGCTCTCTCTCGTGGCAGTTATCACCGTCCAAAAGTTCTGACATTACATCTTGCTCCGCACCACCAGCATTACCACCGACTCGAACCCCATGTACCACGTTCTGACATGTCAAGTACTTGGGGGAAAGTATTCATGTTGGATCGTGATACTGCAGGAATTTGATCTCCTTTTTGAGAAGGCTAAGTCTAAAAAGTCTTTGGTGTTTTCTGAGCTCATCTGCGACCTTCCCCGTGCTGATGTAGGATCTAAGCCCAATGATTCTCTTCCATATGAGTCATTGTTTCTTATTAGTACATTTGATCCGTGGTATGGAGATATTACTTTATATCTTCAGACCCAAAATTTTAGCCCCTAATTGTCTCGTGATGACCGTCGTCGAATACGCCACCATGCAAAGTATTACCTAATTGTCAGTGATACCTTGTACCGTCGTGGTATTGATTCTATTCTTCGACGTTGTCTGACTCATGAAGAGGTTGAACATGTCTTAAATGACTGTCACGCTGGGGCTTGTGGCGGTCATCTCTCTGGGATGGCTATAGCCCAGAAAGATACTTCACACGAGATATTATTGGCCGTTTATCTTTAAATATTGTATCGAGGCCATAAAAAAATGTCCTCCATGCCAACATTTTCATACGAAAAGGCGCACCCACCCAACTTCGTTACACCCAGTCATTTACATTGGCCCCTTCGCTAAATGGGGCATTGAATTCATGCACTGTAAGCCTACCTCAGTCGAGGGGCCTAGTTATGTCGTCGTAGCCATGGATTACTTTACAAAGTGGGCCGAGGCCATGCCTACATACATGAACGACTGAAAAACCACCGCACTCTTTATGTTCAATCATGTTATAGTGCGGTTTGGAGTTCCTCAAGCTATAGTTACTGACCATGGTTCTCACTTTCAGAACCACATGGTTGATGAATTGAGCGATAGATTGAGTTTTCTCCACTCAACACCTTACTACCCACAGTCCAACGGACAAGTCGAGGCCACCAACAAGGTCTTGAAAACCATGGTCCAACGCAATGGTCGGTACGCACAAGTCCAACTGGCACAACATGCTCTTTTCCGCATTATGGGCTTATCGAACTTCCGTAAAGACCCCCACTGGATTTACCCCTTTCCAATTAGTTTATGGATTGGAGGAAGTCCTACCCATAGAGTGTAGGATTCTGTCCCTCAAATTTGCCTTTGAACTACTTCCTAACACTATTACCGAGGAAGAACACTTCCTTTACCTAGCAAAACTTGACAAGACTTGCCGTGATGCTGCTCTTGCCAACGAGGCACATAAGAAACGCATTAAAGCGCAGTATGACAAGTCAGTAGAACCTCGCATCTTTAGTGAGGGTTATTTGTTCCTTACATACAACCAAAAACACGACAAGCTGGGGGTAGGTAAGTTCGAGTCCATGTGGCATGGACCCTACATAGTGAAGCGTGTTTTGGAGAAGGGAGCCTACGAACTAGAGGACTATGATGGGATCTATTTAGGTGAACCCCGCAATGGGATTTACATGAAGAAGTACTATGCCTGAGATTTTCACACATAGACATTGTGTATATACTGTACATGGCGTGTGTGTTTTTGTGTGGTGTGACGCTTTGTTTTAGTGTGTCTAGATCTTGTTTTTTGCTTCTTATACCATGTTTTGTTTGCGTGTGCAGATGGAAACTTGCTACGGATTCACGGATGGCACCAGCCAGCATACCCATAACCTTGCTTCGGCAGCCTGGGTACTTTATTCCCCAACAGGAGAGCTCATTAGCTCAAGAGGAAATTGTCTTTGATTCGCAACCAACAACATCGCAGAGTATCAGGCGGTGATTGGAACCCTAACCGACGCTCTTTCCTTGGGTATGAACCACATTGTTATCCATTTGGATTCGCAACTAGTGGTTTCCCATCTCAAACGGGTCTACGCTATCTATGATCCCACTCTACTCCATCTCTTCAGACGAGTTCATCTTCTGGAAAGGTCCTTTGAATCCGTTCAATACCTGCACATTCCATGAGACGTGAACACAGTTGCTGAATCGATGTTCGACTTCATTTTGGATTGGTACATCACACACACATAATGCATTCATAAAAAATAAAAGCATTCATAACATGTAAATTATCCATTGTATAAAATAAAACATGTAAATGAGATCACATAATTCATCCATTTAAAAAACATAATGTATAAAACCGCCAAAGATGTCTGTATATATATATAAATTGAGATAAAGTAGTGCTGATACAAAATCTGAAGCATGATGGATTTCAGTGAGTCTATACAAAATCTGAAGCTTGATAGCTTTCAGTAGTACAAAATCTGAGGCTCACAAGCTCTCAGTACATACATAATATCATAATTCCTAACACCTGGCCCATGCACCCTCGGGTCTTGCAGCTCTCTCCTGCTGGCCATGGAAACAATCAATCGCCCTCGCTACCCTGCGGAGCAACACACTGAAACACAAGTTCACGCCAACCGTGTACCTTTGTGTGGCCCGTGGCAACTCATGCACCGTCGGCTTTGGAACGTCTAATGTCAACCTAGTTAGGTTCTCATAGACATCCTCCATCTCTACGATGGCATCATGCATTGCTGGGGATATAGCTAGTACCTCTCCCCTCCACGCAAGAAGTGAAACTCTGACTAATCGTGAAGGGCCCACATCTGCACAAACATGTTATTAACTCATCAGCACTACTGAAAAAAATTATATATACAAAAAATGAAAAAATACAATGGTCATTGTTCTTACCGATCTCTCCCCACTCTGCTCCCTCAGAAAACACTAGGTCTAGATCCTCTTTCAATTCTGTACCACTATATGGATAGTCCTTGATCATGAGTAGCTGGCCTTCCATCCAGGTGAAGAATCTGGAACCATACCCGATGATCAGATCCGCACCACCATGGTGGGCCATCACATCCGTCCATCGAACCATGTGAGGATCCCTGGCATCCCTATCATCCAAGGTCACCTGTGAGCATAAGAGAGGTACCCTCTCCAACAAGAAAGAGATCACTACTGATATGTAATCGAAATGCTTGAGTTCACCACGTCGACACTTGGTCAGCTGAGATAGAAGGTTGGTGAGGAGTCCCTCAAACCAGTTGAAGACCTTAGGAGACATACACTCCTTTGCATATAACATTTGGGACTTGGTATCCATGTGAGCTGCTTGGCTCCCTGCTATCCTCACTATAGTGAAGAGTATGACGTGCAATGGACAATCTCAAACCTCTTTAATGGGAATTTTCCCACTAAAGGCAGCGACATGTGGAGTACAATGTTGGACGATCAAATCATCCACTGTCCGGTCACTCCCTCGTGATTCGGTGAGAGACACATTATCCCCCCTCTAGGATATTCCAATCAAGAAATAGATGTCCTTGACATCTATATTCAACATGTGTTCCTCGATCATGAAATATTGCTGCACTGCATCCCAACTCTGGATCATAGACTTGGGCCCTCATGCCCCGAACCTGGAAGTACTTCAGCAATTGATAGTTTCTCAATGCATCCACACATAATGGATCATTCACCGCTTGTATATATTCTACTTAGTGTTCACATTCACGCCATTCAAAAACCATGGTGATGGTCCGGAACCTGTCAAAGGAAGCATTTAAACACTATCAGAACTCATCCAAACCATTGAAAACTTTTCTTGTGGGCTAGGTATTGATTTGGAATTGGGCGTTTCCGCCATCGCACCCCGTCATTGCTAACAGGGCGACGTCATCGCAAAGCGCCCTTATGGGTTTTGCGACAACCCATTTTTGTCGCAGTTCCCGTAAAGGAGGCTTGTGACTACCCTAGGGCACAAAATCCCCTCATAAATCAACCTAAACACCTAAAAAATGGACAAAAAACAAAATTGTAAACCACTATAAATTTGTTGGCTGGGGTTTAGGTTTACCTACTCCTGATGGTTCATGAAATGATCAATCATAGCTCTAGCAATCGACGAATGAAAATATGCTCCAAATGGCACTTTCTTCTCCCCAAACTTGGAAAAGTGAAATGGTAACTATTTTTGGTCATTTTTCCTCTTTTATAAATAGAAGGGAATATTCCTTTTTCAAATTTAGATGCTTTATGGGTTATTTTCTATAGTTTGGATTGTTTTTAATACCCAGTTAACTATTTTGACCTAGTTTTCAAGCATGTAAGAGACGTTAAGTGTGTCATTTGTGCCATTCTCTCATCATAGCGATCATCTCATAAATGTTGTCAGGTATGAACAACCCATTGAACATTTTTGTTGTTATTTCTCCTATTAGGATTCGGTTATTTAATGATGATGAGCTAACTCTTTGTTCTTTCTCGTGCTCATAAACCATGAGAATACGTCATCGAGTTATGATTTATCACTTTTCTGGGCTCGTTAAATTCCTACGGAAAAGGAACCCCCCTAGAGTCTATATTTAAGCTCTTTATAGGCTCACGAAAAAAGAAAATATCGCCAAGCGAACTTGTCACGTTCATGCTTGTTAAAGTATTTGAACGGTCGTCTCCCTGGTGATAGTTCACCCCTTTTTCGGACCAGGGGGCACTATTTACGAAAAAGGTATATTCTAGCCAATCATGACTGGAAGAGTCCTCTCTCGCGTTGTTTAACCCTTTTCCGGGCAAAGAGGCTAACCTTACAAAAAAAGGACCTTTGGAGTCTTGTTTTCTTCTTTTCACTCTCTAAACATGAAATGACATTGAGTTTCACCTTCTATGGACTCGTTAAAACTCAACATTTAAGGGCTTGTCATGGGACGAACCCCTCCTTTCCCAGGTTCGAAAAACATTTGGGATTGGACTCATCTGTGAGATGAGCTATACCGAACATCTGGTTACCCTCATTAAGCTCGTAAAAAACACATGAGGCACTTGTCAGTCATGATGGGGAAAAGGGAAAGCTTTTATGTTACATTTTTTACCTGTGGAAGTACCTAGTCGTTCTTGAACATGGTGCTCATTTGCATTCGCATACAATACTTGGTTCATCCATTTGTCCTCAAGTTTTACCCACTTCCTGAGTCTTGTTACTCCTTTGGGTATACCAAAGAATACTTCCATCATTAGTTGCATTAGGAATTGGTTTTGTTCTCGTCATGTCGATACTGCCAGGTCATGCCATGCCCATGTTCAAGAATACTTTCACCACTCATCATTTGCAGTCAACACACCTTTCACCATGTCAGGTCTACTCTGAGTCAATCTTGTATGTTACTGTGCCATCCAATCTGTTCAAAACATCCTTTGTCATGTTTCATGTCGATGATGGGGATTCATCATGGCCCTCCTTCGATGAATTCATCCTTGTCGACTTCAACACATCATCCGAGGATTGAATCTAGAAATCAATCGAGTACCTTGGGATTGCATGCCTCAATGGAAGGTTACCTCGCTTTCAACATGAGTTTACATCATTGAATCTTGATTGAAATATTTCATTATGCGTTCGACTTCAACTCATTCATTCACGCTTGGTGATATGTACTATGATACCTTGGGGATCATTGAAATTAACAGTGATTTTCCTCGTTCTTATTAACGGTATACATCAATGACCGGTAATCAAGTGGTTTCTACCATGTTCAACGTCAAGACATTGCTAGTTTTTCATAAATTTCAATATGATCTAGGATGTTAACTGAGAGAATAACATGTACAACATATCAATCATGGACACAATAATGCAAGCACACAAGAGACACATAGTTTCACCGGGGAAAACCAAGAAGGTGAAAAACCCGGCAACTTCCTCAGAGATAGATAGAGCCATGATACAAAACCCGAGCATAAGAGATATACTCCTAGCAACAACTTCTCCTCCTCCAATAGTGCGCCACTCTCTAATGAGTGTAGAGTGAGAAAGTGAATGATGAAATAGAGTGCCTCCCGCACTCTATTTATACATGACTTGACTTGCCTAATAACCTTTACTAGGTCAGCCTCAATTTAACCACTTAAAATAATGCTGACAAGGCCGACCCCCAATAGGGTGGTCTAATAACCCTTTGACCCACATGACTTATACAGGGCCGACCCCATCAAGGTGGTCTAATAACCCATCAAGTATAAGTTACGACACTTACAATATAAACGACGACACTTCCGTATAGAGGAATAATAACATCTCTATAGGAATACAATATACATATATGAAATACATTCCAAAGTTACAATTACATAAACACTCCCTCTTAACTATGAAGGTATTTCTTGACATAAATTTGCTAGCATAAGGCTTTTTCTCTGGATCATCATCAGTGGATCATCGTCATCGAATCATCATCATTGAATCATTGTCATTGAATCATCGTCATCGTCAATGCTGCTACTATCTCAATCAATCTCCAATCTACTCGTCATTGGAAGTTCTACAGAGCCAGTCCTTTTTCATACTGGATGTAGGCCTACCACCTGCAGATCTTCATCATCTACAGAGCCATCCCTTTTTCATGCTATATGTGACCTAGAAAAAATCTAGGATTTCCACCACAGAGCCAGTCCTTTTTCATACTGGATGGGACCTAAAACAAATATAGGATTTCCACCACAGAGCTAGTCCTTTTTCATACTGGATGGGACCTAGAACAAATCTAGGATTTCCACCACAGAGCCAGTCCTTTTTCATACTGGATGGGACCTAGAACAAATCTAGGATTTCTGCCACAGAGCCAATCCTTTTTCATACTCGATGAGACCTAGAACAAATATAGGCTTTCCGCCACAGAGCCAGTCCTTTTTCATACTAGATGGGACCTACAACAAATCTAGGATTTTCGCCACAGAGCTAGTCCTTTTTCATACTGGATGGGACCTAGAACAAATCTAGGATTTTCCACTACACAACCTCGAAAGAACATCCCAGGACTTATTATGGGCACACAACCCAACCTATCGTATCTCCCAGGGCTACATTACATGTGTTCATGGAAAAAATTCGAAAGAGCATCCCAGGACTTATTACGGGCACACAGCCCAACCTATCGGATCTCCCAGGACTACATTACATGCCATAGGACAAAACCTCGAAAGAGCATCCCAGGACTTATTACGAGCACACAGCCCAACCTATCGGATCTCCTAGGGCAATATTACATGTCCTCCCATAGCAATTCCTCGAAAGAGAATCCCAATACTGATTACGGGCACACAACCCAACCTATCGAATCTCCCATGTCAACTTACATGCTCATCTGCACAACCTGTCCATGGCCACACAGTATCAACCTGATACTCACCATACATCATCTTAATGTACATGATTATCCTAATCATACAATGCATCCACCTGATGCATACCAAGTATCTACCTGATACATATCATCATACATGATCTACCTGATCATACAATGTATCCTCCTGATACATACACAAATACATGATCCACTTGATCATTCAATGTATCCACCTGATACATATACAAATCCATGATCCAACTGATCATATCAAGCATTCAACATGATGCATACACAAATGCATGATCCACCTGATCATCACAAGCATCCAACATGATGCATATACATATACATGATCCAACTGATCATAACAAGCATCCAACATGATGCATATACATATACATGATCCAACTGATCATAACAAGCATCCAACATGCTGCATACAAAGAAGTAACTGGAGCATCGTCCTGATTCTCATCATCCAGTGCTTACATCCACAACCATGGGAAGGATCCTCCTCTCATCATGCTTGGAATGGCTCCTGCAAATGTGTCAATCAATTCTTCCTCGAAGTGTCGTCAACCTGAAGAAAACCAACCCTCTCTCTAAAGTACTCAAACTTCACTCTGGCTAGTGGTTTCGTCAACACATCTACAACCTGCTCATCCGTCAGAACATACAGGAGCTTCACTGCTCCTCTCTGCACCATATACCTGATATAGTGATATTTTATCTCAATGTGCTTCGACCTGTCATGGAACCCTGGGTTCTCAGAAAGCTTCACACAACTCTAGTTGTCACAAAATATACCAGTAGCAGCCAACGGGAGATCGAATAACTCAGATAGTAGCTTCCTAAGCCATACTGCCTCACAACTAACCGAATAAGCTGCAACATACTCTACTTCAGTTGTACTCAGTGCTACGCAGGACTGCTTCCTGCTAAACCAAGAGATCATACTTAATCCCATACTGAAGCAGCACCCATAAGTGCTCTTCCTATATGCAGCACTACTTGCCCAATATGAATCAACATAAACCTCCAGGTTAAACCTTTGATTCGCATCATACTTGAGCCCATAATCAATTGTACCCTTTAGGTACCTCAGAATATGCTTTACAGCAACCAGGTGAACACCTCTAGGATCCGTCAGGAACTGGCTCAATGTGTTCACCGCAAAGAAAATATGTGGTCTTGTGTTCGTTAGGTACATCAAGGACCCAATCATCTGACGATACACTGTGACATCAACCGGATCAAACGAAGCATCACACAAGCTTCAAGTTCGATGCCATAGGTGTGGCAATGGTCTTGTAGTCCATCATCCCGAACCACTTCAGGATCTCTACTGCATACTTCCCTTGTCCAAGGAAGATCCCATCTGCACCCTGACACACCTCCATGCCTAGAAAATAGTGCATCATCACCAAGTTCTTCGTCTTGAACTTGGAAGCAAGATTCCTCTTCGTGTCGGCAATCAATCTATCCTCTCCTATTACAAAGAGGTCATCCACATACAATAAGAGTATAACAGGATTTCATTCCTCAACCTTGCAGTAAAGGTTGGAATCCGCTTTACTCTTGGTAAAGCCCAAAATAGATAAAAAGTTGTCTATCCTACCATACCAAGTCCTAGGATCTTGCTTCAATCCATTCAAGGCTTTCTTCAACCTGCACACATATGACTTCCTGTCATGTGTCTCAAAACCAAGTGGCGGCTCCACATACACTTCCTCCTCAACTACACCATTCAAGAAGGTTGTCTTGACATCCATCTGGTGTATCTTCCACTTCATCACTGCAGCTAGGGAAAGTACTGATCTGATGGAAGTGTACCTGGCTACAGGAGCAAAAGTTTCTTCATAGTCCATCCCCTCTTTCTGGGAGAAGCCATGAGCTACAAATATCGCTTTGTATTTCTCTATCCTGCCATCTACAACATGCTTGATCTTGTAGATCCACTTGGAAGTTACAACAGACTTCCCTTTTGGTCTGGGACCACATCCCAACCATCATTCTTCATGATCGACGGATCATGGCATTTTTCCATTACTTCATCCCGGATCCTGGGAACTTCAATATCTTCAATAGATAGCTTTGTTGTTGGAACAAATGTTGTAGTCCTTCTTTTGTAGGTGATGGTATACGATCTTTCCTACAAGACATGTTAAATTACATGATTAGAAACATCTCATAGTTTACAGAACAAATTCTTACACATAAAGAAATATGTCATACAATCATGCAATTATTTTATCCAATGCTTCAATACAACATTTATTCATATCCTGTGACTTTCTAGATGCCTTCCAATCTCTACCAGAACATGGTTAAGAGTGTGCACAACTCCCAACATGTCAGAAAAGAGGTTTCATTCTAGATAAGTAGCAATGGAATGTTGTACAGTGCCATAGGACACTTATCCATTACATGCATATTAGTAGTATACTGTTCATTAATGCAATTATTCTAATATGCATAATACACAACCTATGTCTAGGAACATAAGTATATACATCATTGAACAGTATTATCTAAACAATCAAATATACAAGAAATGGCAATTCAAATACTTATCTTGTTTGTTTGTAGGGTGGATTCCCTCTCAATATTTGCTTCCTTCCAGGAACTACTGGAGTGTGCTCCCTTTTGATCTTTGATTCCTGGATTACCTATCTTTGAACTTATATCCATCCTTGATTATTATGCATCCTTACTAGTATCATCATTGTGTTATCCTCGAGATCTCATACATAATCATGCATTCATTAGTATAATCTTAATACTATAAAAACACAATAATCTTAAACATGTATGGTCAAGATCATTTCATACATAGATAATTTATCACAATTCTTTTACTTATGCATATTCCTATTTGACCATAGAATTTTTCTAGTTAGTCATATCATCAATCAAAGTAAGAAGCATAATGTGCTTAAACCCATGATTACTAACTTCAATGAATAATCATTATCAATCATGCCATGTATACTTATATAAGAGATCCTAACACAAGGTAGGATTCTAACTTGATATAGGAAAAACATGGATTAGCATGCTCGCTAGTTATGTCTAACATACCCACATAATGTCTTCTTGTTTTCTTCAATGACTTGTGCTAGTAACCTTCATATCTCATAGGTTAATCATTATAGAACCAAGTTATACATACCTCGTAAGTAGATCTTCTATGTGATCCATGACAATGGATGAATCTTTGTCTTCATGTCACCATGGTCATGTGTTCTTGAACTAGAACATGATTTCTTGATGTACCTTTCATGTTAGCGGACAACATCAACCTCATACAACACCACAATGCATTAGTACAATCATAAGTGTCAAAATCCTAATCAATGAATATCTTCTATCATACATTCATATTTTTATTAAGGTGATACGACAAGTCTAAAATTAATCAAGATTGTACTAATCTTAATGAAGAAAAACATAAACTTAACCATGAACAGATTTCGAAACATACCCATAAGTCATACCTATTGAGTTTGCTTGTAATCTTCTTATGTAAGGCCTTAGCCTCATCTCCCTCTGAAATTGGAACTTCCTTACTTATGCAGGTGACCAATACATTCTCTTCTAGTATTAATCCAATCCACTTGATTTGTAGAAACTGGATCTGGAGTTGGATTAGAGTTTGTTAGGGAAACCCTAAAAATTCAAACTTTGAATTTCAAACTTCTGAAAGGATAGAAAGATGCGCCTTGATGAGTTGATCAACCTAGTATACTCAGAATTTGAAAAATGCAAAGTTTCACCCCTCAAATTTGCTTTTCAATCTTCCGGATTCACTAGGGAGGACCTTGAATTGGGGTTTGAGTTTCCCGAAGCTTCACCCAATCATATAGTTTGATCCAAATCTCTAAACTTTGATTTTTCCAAGGCGCTTCCAGCCATGGTCATAGAATTAAAAAATTCCAACTTTTGTAGAAGCCCTAATTTTCCACTTTTCGGATCAAAGTCCTGAACTAGGGTTTGATCAAGCCCGACCTTTTGCCCGACCAAAAAATTTGATCTTGGTCTCTAAATTTTTATTTTGATGAGGAGAATCCAGACATGGTCTCCTATTACAAAAATTCCAACTTTCTTCGAAACCCTAAATTCTCGTAGCCATGAATGAAGGTGCTCAAAATCCAATTATGTTTTGACATAAATATGCACCTGATATTTTCTGGTGTAACTCATAAATTTTGGATCTACAGGGTTTGAAACTTATTTTTGTGGTAGCATGACCTGTTAAAATTCCAACCCCATAGGTCTAACCTCAAATGGATTCTCTGAGAGAGATTTATGCCAAGTGTCGCAACGTGACCTGTTTATGGGATAAA
Source organism: Larix kaempferi (assembly GCA_027924585.1). Lineage (NCBI taxonomy): Eukaryota > Viridiplantae > Streptophyta > Pinopsida > Pinales > Pinaceae > Larix > Larix kaempferi. Next base: position 1,411,529 of record BSBM01000430.1, on the reverse strand, counting down.
ACAGGAGAGCAAAATTGTACGGAGTACCACATGTCATTGGTTCCATTTCGGCCTCTGGAAATCGTACCTATGAAAGTACAGTCCGTGCCCTACCTGCTAATTTAAAAAAAAATTCATTTGGAGCTTCCTAGCCCAAGTTGTGACCTTTTTTCCTAGGTCACCTGTTTATGACTGAGATCTGGAAGAGGCAGAAAGCCTATATTGTACAGATCATAAATATGAAAGTACAATGAATTAGAGGCTTTCCTTCGGAAACAAGGTACATGGGGATCTTATCTTCGACCTGTAATATTTTTCAGATCCTGAAACTTTGCCAAAATGAATTTATAGCGAAATTTCTACGATTACTGTTTTTTGCTATATCAAGCCCTAGCTTCGCAAGTGCAACAAGTGTCATAAACGCCATACCATGCCTTTTAGGCTAGCTCTGATACCATGTTAGTTTTTCATAAATTTAAATCTTATCTAGGATATTAACTAAGAGAATAATATGTACATCATATCTACAGCATATCAATCATGGACACAATAATGAAAGCACACAAGAGACACAGAGTTTCACCGGGGAAAACCAAGAAGGTGAAAAACCCGGCAACCTCCTCAGAGATAGATAGAGCCATAATACAAAACCCAAGCATAAGATATATACTCCTAGTAGCATCTTCTCCTCCTCCAATAGTGCGCCACTCTCCAATGAGTGTAGAGTGAGAAAGTGAATGATGAAATAGAGTGTCTCCCGCACTCTATTTATACATGACTTAACTTGCCTAATAACCTTTACTAGGTCGGCCTCAAATTAACCACTTAACATAATGCTGACAGGGTCGACCCCCAATAGGGTGGTCTAATAACCCTTTGAACCACATGACTTATACAGGGCCGACCCCATCAAAGTGGTATAATAACCCATCAAGTATAAGTCACGACACTTACAATATAAATGACAACACTTCCGTATAGAGGAATAATAACATCTCTATAGGAATACAATATACATATATGAAATACATTCCGAAGTTACAATTACATCAACAAACTTTTGTAATCACATGGATAGATTCGTATCAGTGCGAGTTCGGGTTGAAGACCCTGGGGAGTCATGTTTTACCCAGGTTGCGATGGATATTGTTTTGAGTCATGTTACATGGATCCACTTTTGTATTGGTCATGGCTATGTTATCATATCATCATGGATATACACTTGTGTCTAGTAGCCATGATTGTGTTCAGTCGATTCTTTACTACCATGGATCTACATTGTATTGGTCAGAAGCCATGTTGTGAATCATACAAGAATGTGTTCTCAGAGTCAATTGTACTGCAGCAACATTTACTATCCGACGAGACATTGCCATTCCTTCTGTCAAAGCATTTCATCTATCCAGTTTCAACAGCTTCATGCTTTGGGGGGCATTCTGTTACACCTAAATCTTACCATCATGAGACTTAGTGTATATACCCTTGAAGTATCCATGACCAGGAAGTCAATTTAAGAGAGTTGTTGATCCTTTATGTTAAGATTTAATATGCTAAGAAAGAAAATATCAGCATTACATTCCATTTCACAATAATAGAATATACAGGATCACTGAAGAAACAACAAGCACATCATAAATATAAGAGACACAGATTTATCCTGGGAAACCCTCATGGGGTAGAAAACCCAGCAAAGCTTCCTCAATATAGATGACCAGCAATATACAAAGATGCAAACCAAAGAAATGATCTTCTCCTCCTCCATAGAAGACCTCTCTCTCACAAGCGCGCTACATTTCAAGTGAGGGAAGTGTGTCAAATGAGGAGCTCACCTCCTTTATTTATACACATCTCTGACTTGTACAATATATTAACTAGGTCGACCCCAACTTTACCATTGGGTTAAACACCCCACTACAATTGACTGGGCCGACCCCTCTAGGGTGGTCTAACAACCCTTTGACCCACATAACACATACAGGGCCAACCCCCACTAGGGAAGTCTAATAACCCAAGTTACCACATTCCAACGGAGGAATAAACATCTCCGGATATACAATAAGATCTCCACGAAGGAATGAAACATCTCCGGAATAATAAAGTACAAATATAATATTCTTTGAAGTTACAATATTTCAACACTCCCCCTTAACGAGAAGGATATTATAATAGCATATGCACGAGCAAGGAGTCATCAACATCATACATGATACATCTATAAATCATTGGAAGCTTTCTCAACATCATTAGTAACTCAATCAGTTACTGGAACATCAACATCTTCAGTACTGAGTCTTTATCTTCTGCAGCACTCGAACAGTTGCAGCAACATCAATGTTTGGATCCTCACGATCATCAACATCGTCATCTAGACCATCACGATCAACAGCATCGTCAGCTACGATCATCAGCATCGTCATCACACGATCATCAACATCATCATCTAGACCATCACGATCAGCAACATCGTCATCACACGATCATCAACATTGTCATCACATGATCATCAGCATCGTCATCACACGATCATCAACGTCATCATCTAGACCATCACGATCAGCAGCATTGTCATCTAGACCATCACGATCAGCAGCATAGTCATCTAGATCATCACGATCAGTAGCATCATCATCTAGATCATTAGGATCAGCAGCATCGTCATCTAGATCATCACGATCAGTAGCATCGTCATCTAGATCATTAGTACAAGTATCCACACCAATACAAGTATACATCATCAATACAAGTATCCACACCAATACAAGTATACATCATCAATACAAGTATCCACACCAATACAAGTATACATCATCAATACAAGTATCCACACCAATACAAGTATACACATCATCAATACAAGTATCCTCATCAATACAAGTATAAACATCATCAATACAAGTATCCACACCAATACAAGTATACATATCATCAATACAAGTATCCTCATCAATACAAGTGTACATATCATCAATACAAGTATCCTCATCAATACAAGTATACACAATAGCAACATACCCTGCAACACACATGATCCAATTACGGGATGATCAATCCCTCTCACTTTAGGACATAGGTCCAAGGATGATACAATTCTGATTCGCTTACGGGATGATCAGTCCCTCTTAGTTTAAGACATCTCTCATGTCTATGGATGATGCAATCCAGATCAACTTACAAGATGATCAATCCTTATCACTTTAAGACACCTCACCATGTCTATGGACGATGCAATCCCGAATCAACTTACAGGATGATTAGTCCTTATCACTTTAAGACACCTCACCATGTCTAGGGACGATACAATCCCAAATCAACTTACAGGATTATTAGTCCTTATCACTTTAAGACACCTCACCATGTCTAGGGACGATGCAATCCCGAGTCAACATACAATATGATTAGTCCTTATCACTTTAAGACACCTCACCATGTCTAGGGACGATGCAATCCCAATCTACTTACAGGATGATTAATCCTTATCAATTTAGGACATAAGTCCAAGGACGATGCAATCCTGATCCACTTACGGGATGATCAATCCCTATCACTTTAGGACATAAGTCCAAGGACGATACAATCCTGATCCACTTACGGGATGATCAATCCCTATCACTTTAGGACATAAGTCCAAGGATGATGCAATCCTATCATGTACATTTTGAACCAAACACTCAGGTACAATGCAGTCCTATTACGTCCACTAGGCACCACTTTCTCGGAGACATATGTCTACAGATCTCTTTTAGGACATGTGTCCATGGATGATACAATCCCCTCGTCCACTAGGGACCACATTCTCGGAGACATCTGTCTATGGATCACTTTAGAACTGAAGTCCAGGGATGATACATCCTCTCGTCCACTAGGGACCACATTCTCGGATACATCTATCTATGGATCACTTTAGAACTGAAGTCCAGGGATGATACAATCCTCTCGTCCACTAGGGACCACATTCTCAGAGACATCTGTCTACGGATCACTTTAGAACTTAAGTCCAGGGATGATACAATCCTCTCGTCCATTAGGGACCACATTCTCGAAGACATCTGTCTACGGATCACTTTAGAACTGAAGTCCAGGGATGATACAATCCTCTCGTCCACTAGGGACCACATTCTTGGAGACATCTATCTACGGATCACTTTAGAACTGAAGTCCGGGGATGATACAATCCTCTCGTCCACTAGGGACCACATTCTCAGAGACATCTTTCTACGGATCACTTTAGAACATGTGTTCAAGGATGATGCAATCCCTCTTCTTTCTTAGAGACATATGTCTACGGATCCTTTTAGAAACATGTGTTCAAGGATGATGCAATCCCTCTTCTTTCTCAGAGACATATGTCTACGGATCCTTTTAGAACATGTGTTCAAGGATGATGCAATCCCCTCGTCAACTTAGACCCTGTCTAAGGACCATCCACCAACCTCTTTGTCGGCATCACCAATATAGGTATCCACATCATCGACCTCACTGTCGATGCAGACAATCTCGTCATAAGTGACCACATCACTCCCCCTCTCGAGGAGGGTCCTACCAAGCTTGTCTCGAAAAATACTCAAACTTTTATTGAGGTAGAGGTTTGGTTAGTACATCGGTAACTTGTTCACTTGAGGTAGAGGTTTGGTTAGTACATCGAAAACTTGTTACAAATTCAAACTTTATAGTTCCTTTCTGCGCCATATCATGGAACACTGGATTCTCTGCCATCTTGATACAACTCTATTTGTCACATAGGATCACAGTTGGGTCTATCTCTAAGTCAAACAATCCAGAAGCCATACTGCTTTACAACTAGCAGAGAAACCAGCCATATATTCCGCTTGTGCTGAGAGCCACACTAGACTGCTTCCAGCTAAACCACGAGATCATGGTTGATTCCAGACAATAACATCCTCTCAATGTGTTCTTTCGGTCTGATACACTTTCTGCCCAATCAACATCTGTGTAGCCATCTGAAGTCATGATCTCCAAGATAGCATAGATCAAAGTCTATCGTATCCTTTAGGTACCTCATCACATGCCTTGCAACTATCAGGTGAACACATCCAGTTTCCACTAGATACTGACTCAAGGTGTTCACAGCAAAGCATATATCTGACCTAGTATTTGTTAGATACGTCAATGACCCAATAATTTTTCTGTACAGAGTTATATACACTAACTCTGATGAGTCATTCGCTAACAGCTTCAAGTTGGAATCCATGCGAGTGGCCATTCCAACATATCAAGTCCTTTTAATATTTCTCGGCATACTTTTCCTGGTTGAGAAAGATTCCTTTTGAGCCTTTCCATACTTCCAGACCTGGGAAGTAATGCATCAATCTGAGATCTTTCATTTTCATTTCTGCAGCCATCTATCTGTGCCATCTCTCGTCAAATGGGTCTACTGATATGAGCCTCAACATCATTCAAACTTTGTGGTGAGTTCCTTCTTGCATCCATGTCATCTGTGTATAGAAACCATATTCAACCTTGTAGCAAAGGTTGAGATCCACATCCCCCATGGTGATCATTATCGATCCTGGGTACCTGAACAGAGCTTTCTTCATTTACATTATTAAGATAATGGTCTTATCTAGCCACTTGGAGCAAACATCTCATCATGATTCTCTTCCTCTTTCTAAGAGAATCTTCTAGCCATGAGCCTTCTATAGTGTGTTTGATTTGTAAATCCTTTTGTTGAGCATCCATCGCTTGTTCAGTGTTCATCATTCGTCATGATCTTTCCTACAAATCAAAATTAAGTACATGATTAGTAATACTTCATAATCATCAAATCATATTGATATGATAACCTATTATGCATACATATATCATTTACATAGTTATGCAACTATATTGACCAATACTTTGGCACAACACTTTTCCATATCCTGTATGCATATAGTGGCTATCTAGATGCCTTCCATCTCTACCAGAACATACTATCGAGAGTGTGCACAGCTCTCAGCATGTCAACAAAGAGGTTTCATTCTAGACAAGCAACAATGGAATGTTTGTCCAATTCACCAATCATATGCATATTAGTAGTATACTGTTCAATGCTATATGAATGTTTACACTCAGCATGATATATTCTAGGAATACAAATATGTATACAACTATTACAAGCAATATCATTTATTATTTCAAATAACAACTCAAATACTTATCTTTTATGTTTGTGTGGTTGTCTCTCGCTTGATCTTCTATATGTCTTTTGAACTTCTATTCATTATGTACCACTGTGCATGCTCAAGTGTGCACTAGTGTCATCCTCATGATCTCATACACAAACATACATTCATTAATATATTCTCAATATGATCAAAACATTATAATTCTAAATAATCTTGAATATGTATAGTCATGATCATAAATAATAAACATTAGTATTCAAGGTTTCAGGAAAGTCTTCTTTTACTCATGCATATTCTTGTTTGATCATAGGACTCTTCTGGTTAGTTAAATCATCAATCAAGATAAGAGACATAATATGCATAAACCCTTGATTACTAGCTTTATGAATGAGCATAACCAATCATACCAAGTATACTTATATAAGGGATCCTAACAGAAGGTAAGATTCTAACTTGACATAGGAAAACATACATGGATTAGTATACCTGCTTAGTTATGTCTAACATACCTAAACAATATCTTCTTTGTTCACTTCAATGATTTAGAGATCCTGTGCTAGAACCTACATATCTCATAGGTTAAGCATAATATAACAAAGTCATACATACCTCGTAACTAGAACAAAGATTATGGATGAATCTTTGTCTTCATGTTGTCATGGTCATGGAACTTGATTTGTCTTTCGTGATGTACCTGTATCTTGTTAGCAGACAATATCAACCTTATACAACACCACAGTGCATTAGTACAATCATATAGCCCTAATCAATGAATGTCTTCTATCATTCACATGCATTCATACTGTTACTAGGGTGATAAGACAATTCTAACATTAATCAAGATTGTACTAATAAATAATATGAAGACAAACATATTATGAACTTAATCAGGAATCAGATTTCAAGACATACCTGAACCTCCTTAAATCATACCTGTCGAGACTTCTTGTAGTCTTCTTATGTAAGGCCTTAGCCTCAACTCCCCCTGAAACTTGATCTGGAGCTTGATTAGGGTTTGCTAGAGAAACCCTAAAAATTCAATCTTTGACTTTCACACTTCTGAATGGATGGAAGGATGTGTCTTGCTGAGCTAATCAAACTAGCATACTTCAATTTTGAAATCTCAAAATTTGACCCCTCAAAATTGCCTTCGAAACTTCTGGATCTTCTAGATAGGATCCCGAACTAGGGTTTGATGAATCCCACCCTTCTGCCCAATCAAAAGGTTCGATCCAAGGCTCTAAACTCTTATTTTTCTGAGGAGCTTTCAGCTGTGGTCACAGACTTCAAAAATTCCAACTTTTGCTGAAGCCCTAATTTTACATCTTTTCGATCAAAATCCCGAACTAGGGTTTGATCAAGCCTGGTCTTCTACCCAACCAAAAAATTCAATCTTGGTCTCTAAATTTTGATTTTCCTGAGTATCATTTAGCCGTGGACTCCGATTCCAAAAATTCTAACTTTCTCCGAAACCCTAAATTCCGGAAGCCATGAATGAAGGTGCTCCAAAAATAATTTTGTTTTGACAGAAATATGTACTTGATTGATTCTGCTGTAAGTATGAACTTTTCAATCCACAGGGTCTAAAAACGTTTTCTGTGGTATCCTGACCTGTCATCTTTCCATCCTGACAGGTCTAACCTCAATTGGATTTTCAGAGAGAGAGTTATGCCAAGTGTCGCAACGTGACTTGTTTATGGGATAAAACAGGAGAGAGAACTTGTACGGCGTTCCACGTGTCACTGGTTCAACTTCGTCCTCTGAAAACGTTTCCAGAGATAGTACAGTCTATGTACTACCTATAACTTTTTACGAAATTACATTCGGAGCTTCCTATCCCAAGTTATGACCTTTTTTCCTAGGTCACCTGATTTTGACTGAGATCTGGAAGAGGCAGAAACCCTAACTTGTACTGATCATAACTCACAAAGTACAACGAATCTGAGGGTGTCCTTTGGACACAAGGTACCTGGGGATGTTTTCTACAACCTATAAAGGTTTTCTATCCTGAAACTTTGCCAAAATGGATTTATAGAAAAAGTTCCACGATGACCGGTTTTGCTATACAAAACCCAAACCTTGAAATTGTCGCAAGTGAAGCAAGTGTCGTAAGTGCCATACATTGCCTTCCTTCAGGTTAGCTCTGATACCATGTTAAGATTTAATATGTTACGACAGAAAATATTAGCATTACATTCCATTTCACAATAATAGCATATACAGGATCACTGAAGAAACAACAAGCACGACATAAATATAAGAGACACAGATTTATCTTGGGAAACCCTCATGGGGTAGAAAACCCAGCAAAGCTTCCTCAATATAGATGACCATCAATATACAAAGATTCAAACCAAAGACATGATCTTCTCCTCCTCCATAACAGACCTCTCTCTCACAAGTGCGCTACATTTCAAGTGAGGGAAGTGTGTCAAATGAGGAGCTCACCTCCTCTATTTATACACATCTCCGACTTGTACAATATATTAACTAAGTCAGCCCCAACTTTACCATTGGGTTAAACACCCCACTACAATTGACTGGGCCGACCCCTCTAGGGTGGTCTAACAACCCTTTGACCCACATAACACATACAGGGCCGACCCCCACTAGGGAAGTCTAATAACCCAAGTTACCACATTCCGACGGAGGAATAAACATCTTCGGATATACAATAAGATCTCCACGGAGGAATGAAACATCTTCGAAATAATAAAGTACAAATATCATATTCTTTGAAGTTACAATATTTCAACACTTTATCCCAAAAATCTAGGTGGATCATCGCAACTTTCTCTTGTCCAATTGCGACGACCTTGATCATCGCAGGTTGCTCCTTGACAGAGTGCGATGATGTAGCATGTTGTCCTTATACAGCCTGCGCTGACCTCATCTATCGCTTGTTTCCCTATTACAACCTGCGATGATGTCAGTTAATATGGATAAAAGGAATCTTCTAGTGATTTCTCGAAGGAGGATGACTTGGATATCTATTCCTAACTTATAGGTTGAGCTATCCTTCGATTCCTCCATCATCCCTTAGTCCTCTCCCACTAATCCTCAACTCATTTCTATCCTCCTAGTTATATTTATATGAGGCTCCTCTTCACTCTAAAGGGAGGAAGTCAGTAACACTTACATGCTGGTGAAATTAGCTTAGGAGATCTCTATTCATCTCTTGGGAAATCCATGCTTCCTTTGGAGGCTTTGGCATTGGCTTGTTGGAGAAGGATTGCTACGTTAAGCTTTGGTTGTAATCACTTCCCTCTATGTACTTTCCCTTTTTATACAGTAATATAAATTCTTTCCACCAAATGTTTTTGCATTGATAATGTTTGTGTATTTTTTCTGCTTAACTGCTTACTTAGATCTGTTATTGTTTAGATGCATTTTACTACTTGTGTTGTTCTGTATGTCTTGACAGGTTTTGCAGCTAATATCTGAAGACCATAAAGCTTGGAATAACGTCAAGGAGAAAGGATCTACGATATGAAAGGTAAGGCATCTAGTCAGTCGATCTCTAATTACATCTAGGAAAGTTATTTCATATTCTGTCTCATTTGTTCTAGACTTGCATTAAGCTAGGGAGATCATGCCTTGAGTCCGCTCTTGTTAGATTGTCCGATAACAGATTCCTAAATCAATCATTAGACTGGATTTTTTTTTCGATTTACAGGATAAATTAAAAAAGGTGACATTGCAAAACCAATAGTTATGTATGAATTACCAGAGAGTGAATTTAGGAATTGAACATAATCCACAGAACATTAATCTTGGCATGTAGTGCTCCCCTGCCGAAAGAGATTCCTTTATCAGATTATTTAAAGAGTATAAATATATCTTCGCATGGACCTATGTCAACCTCAAAATGTTTGACACAAACACCAAGCAACACAATATACCCATGAGGCTAAATACCAAGCCCTACTAGTAGAAACTTAGAAATATGCACCCTAGTTTAGAGCTTGTAGTTAGAAAGGAACTTGAAAAACTTCTATCAGCTAGGATCATTTTTCTCGTCAGGCACACCTAATGGGTGGCTAATCTAGTTCCAGTATGGAAAAAGAATAGAGATATGTGTCTCTATGTTGATTTTCATAAGTTGAATAGAACTTCTGAAAAACACAACTACCCAGTACCTCTGAGGGAACAAATCTTACAAAGGGTATCAAGATCATAAATGTTTTCATACTAGATGGTTTCTCTGGGTACAATCAAGTATTAGTTTCACACCCCGACCAGCTAAAAATTGCATTCAGGACCCCTTGGGGCACTTTCGCGTACATAAATATGCCTTTTGGACTAGTTAATGTCAGTGCCACCTTCCAAAGAGAGATGGACATCGTTTTTCAGGGGTTTAATCCACAATTTTGTTGTACTTTATTTGAATGATGTTACTATTTTTCAAAGAGAAGCCACGATCATCTTTCATGTCTGAGGCAAGTATTTTAATGATGCAGAAGGTATGGTATCTCACTTAACCCCAAGAAATAAATCTTTGATATGACTGAAGGGAAATTACTTGGATTCGTAGTCTCAAAGCATGGTATAATGATTGATCCTGAGTAGACCTAGGTTATTTCCCGGATAAACTTCCTTAGTTTGAAAAAATCTATGCAATCTTTTCTAGGGAAAATTAACTTTGTAAGGAGATTCATCCCTAGTTTTGCCTAGATTTTAAAACCCTTACAATACATGATAAGAAGGATGCAACATTTAAATGTAATGATATCCAAAAAGAATCTTTTTGCAAGATTAGGGAAGCTATTGCAAAAGCTCCTGCATTGATGTCACCTGATTTCTCAAGAGATTTTCTTTTATATACATATGCTTCTGACATTTCATACGCTGCAGTCCTCATACAATGTAATTATGAAGGGGACAAGATTCCAATATCTTTCATGAGTTCCACCTTTAAAGGAGATGAGCTTAACTACCCAGAAGTTGAAAAACAAGCTTATGATGTCTACAAGGTAGTAAACCATTTCAGACCTTATCTCGTAAATTCCTGAACTAAGGTAATAGTTCCATATTCGGTTGTCCAAAATGTCTTGACTTAAAAAGAATGAGGAGATAAGCGTGTGCACTACATGAATACCTTACATGAATATGACTTGGAAATTAGACCAGCTAATATTTTTCAAGGACAAGAATTATGTAAATTAGCAGCACATTCGACCAACAAACTGGACGAGGAATTAGAATGGGCCCATGAAGAAGAACCTAATGATTATTAAATTTATTTCAATCCTACAATTGTGGATTCCTGGTATGGTGATATTAATTTTTTCTTAACTCATAGGTATGTTCATCTGAACCTTGAACCTAGAGAAAGGAGATCTCTCATACTCAAAGCTACTCCTTATCATTTGATTAATGAGGTCTTATATAAGAATTTTTTTGATGGAGTTTTATTGCAATGTATTAAGAAAGATGATGCTAAGAAAATAAAAAAAATGGTATATAAAGGACCTATTGTTGGTCATTTTAGGGGAGAGACAACGACATACAAAATAAAAATGGATGGTTACTATTGGCCAACCTTGTTCAAGTACGCACAAGCATTTTATCAAAATTGTGAAGACTATTAGAAGACTGCTGGGAGATTGAGAAAGATACAATCCCACTTTATCCAGTTTCAATTGATATTCCCTTTCAACAATGGGGTTTGGATATTGTTGGTCCAATCAACCCTCCATTCTCCTTACAACAAAAATACATAATTACTGCTACGGACTATTTTACGAGGTGGGTGGAAGCGATTCCACTTAAGGTGGTCAACACCAACTAGGTGATCTCTTTCCTCGAGAAATATATTGTGCCCAGGTTTGGTGTACCTGAATTCTTGGTTTTTGATAATGCATCGTATTTTTATTCAGTTTATCTTATTCAGTATGCTTTAGACAAAGGAATCAAGATAAATGATTGAGCTAACTATTATCCTCAGGGAAATGGTTTGACTGATTCCATTAATAAGAACCTGATTAAAATTTTGAAAAGAACTGTATCAAGTAATGATAAAAATTGGCACACTCAGTTGTTCAACGCTCTATGGGAAGACACGGTAACCCCTAAAGTTTCCATTGGTAACTCACCTTCCTGCCTTGTTTATGGTAAAGAAGCTATTTTACCTCCTAATTTGTCCCTTCCTTCCCTGCAGTTATCTAAATCCATTCAGAAGGATGATTGATCTCCCTTAGAACATATGATCAATTAGTTCTTCAATTGGAGGAGGAAAGGGAAAAATCCAAGAATAAGTTATATCAATACCAACAGTTGGTGAAATGCTAGTTTGATAAGAAATCCTCTTCCTAAATGGATTTTCAAATAGGAGACCTTTTCTTGAAGTGGGATAAACCCTTAGTCTCCAAATAGGAGCCTAAAGGTTTCCTTTAGTCTTCTTCATGGAAAATTTTAGGGGCTAATCTTATCCCATGGGATAAATTTAGGGGTTTTAAATTTTTAATGCGCAATTTTTTTATTAAACACCCGTTAGGTATGATTAGCCCACATTTTATTTATTTATTTTTAATTAATGGGAGGTTAGCCCCATAACATTTTAAAAGGGGACCCAAGATAAACCAATTTCGCCCCTTTACAAATGGAATTAAACCTCTGTTCTCCCATGAAAATTGATAGGAAACTCCCTTTCGCCCCCGATTTCTAGAAATGGCAATTTCTAGGGGCTCTTTCGCCTTCTTTTGGCCATTGAAATCAAAGTCAGAGTTACATTCATCCAAATTTTATGGGTTGAATATCATTTTGCAAGTTGCTTAATGTCCACATGAGAAGGGAACTTGTTGATATTTACTATCAGGTCTTATACTGACCCATTTGCTTCTTGGAGAGTTCTAAATCCCATCACCTCAGATCCAAAGTTTCCCCAAGAAACATGGGGATGGTGAAGCTTGTGATCATCGATGTAGAAATAAAAATTTTGTGGGTGTTTGGGGTGCCATGCCTAGTGGTGGGGACTTCATTCATAACCATGTATTTTAGCATGCAGGGGGACATGAATTGACAAGGATAAATTTCCAAAATATTCACCAAGACTTCATAAGGTTTTATAATTTACTAAAAGATTCGCCAAGATTTCACAAGGTTTTATAATTTAGTGAAAGGTTCGCCAATATTTTATAATACTATATAATTCAATGAGAGATTCACCAAAAAATTATATGTACATAATATAACATTGATAAAATAGCCTTCACATTTTCCTATATATCATGGAGATTTTCCCATTTATTATATAGAGAAATTTAGGGGGGGTTCTTAAAATTTTCCCTAGTCTTCTTTTGGAAACACTAAACTTATATTTACAATGGATGGGATAAAAGTAATCATTCATATTAAAAGGAAACCCTATCGAGGCTATGGATTGTTGTTGGTAGTAGTGGAAATTCCTACTATATTGGGATTTATTTTTAATGTTTCTTGAATTATCTTTTCTCATGCCTTAGTCATGACCAGTCTTTGCAAAGTTGTTTCCTTGTTATTGTTTTTAGGATCAATTTGTTTTGTAAGAAACATGTTTGATTTAACTCCCTGATGATTTTGAAACTTGGAAATATTTTCTAAGAAGCTCTTGAGTTTGTGATCTTTGAGAAGTGAAGTAGTTTTTATGTGAATGTGTAAGTCCTAACTTAAAACCTATAGACAATTAAACATTTCAGATGATCGGATAGAGATAACCAGTTCTTCCCAATGAGCCACCATTTTCTGTAGCCACAAAAAATCCCATCTTGTTCAGATAAGATGGGAGGCCCTACTAAATTTTTGTTTTATTTACGAAGTCTACTTTTCTTGAAAGAACTTTGTTTGTTGGTTAATTTTGTTTAAGTCTTTCTTAATGATATTTCACAACGAAATCTAGAATAAATTGAGTCTTCCTCCCTTCTCAATTCACTCGATGAGGTTAAGTAACAGTTGAGTCAGAAGTCGGAAGTAAAAAATATCATATGTCCGCAATAACAATCTTGATGTTTTGATCCCGACTTCCTCATTTGCTTATGTTGGCAGTCGGAAGTTGACACCAAATTCCTCAAATTAATTTAAGTTTGTCTACTTCTTGACTCCACTTCTTTTTCTTTAATAGCGACAGTCGGAAGTTGGGGAAGCTATCATTTTAATTTTGATTTCACTCTGGGCCTATGACTCCCGAATTTTATGAACTTTTGATCAATCATATAAATCAAAAGTCGGGATATTATCAACCCATGTATTACGTTTATCCCCGACTCCTGACTTCCGACTCCCGAATCTTTCCTACTTAAGATAATTTGTGGAAGTCAGAGGTCATGACATTAGCAGCTTTTGTATTATTTACATATCTGACTCCAAAATCTCAACTTTTTCCAATGATCACGCATTGTGGAAGTCGAAGGTCAAATTTTTTTATTGTCATTGTATCAATATTCTTCCTGACTGCTGACTCCCGAATTTTCGGAGTCCCTTCGCCGCCATTTGCATTCCACGTTCAAAATTTATGTTTTCACATGCACCAAAAATATTTTGAAATATGAGCCTAATTAATGAAATCATTAAGCAATTAAACTCTAGTTGTTGATTTCAGGGCAATCGACTTGCAATTAATGTGCAATTGATTTGGTCCTAATCCATGGTTTACTTAATCAAAATTTGAATTGTTCAACCATTACAACACAATGAACTTGAAATTCAACATCTCAAATTCTCTTATTTATGCGAGTGAAATGTATCAGTTTATGTCATGTTCCTTCCTTAATGGACACTTGGTCAAGTCTTGAACCCTACAATCCCTAAGGGTCTAAGATGAAAAATTAAGTTCGAAATAATTAATTATTTGGGATAATTTTTGGTACAAGGCCTATAGTAGTTAAATTTTAATAATTTTAATATTTAAAGTATCTTTTAATACATTTCATTATCATTATTAATTAATTTTTGGCAAAGTGGTGATGTTCACATGGCTAGGAGGGTGCATGAGGTTCAGGTGGACCTCACCCACTCATTTGAAAATTATAGAAACAACAAGAAGGTAGCTAAAAGTAAGGCTACGACAGAAAAAGAAGGAAACTAGCAAAAGCAATGAAAAGAAAGAAAAAACATAAATCAAGAAAGTGAACAAAGTAGGAAAGTGCATAAAAGCATACAGTTTGAAAAGCGGGAAACATCCAGAAAGCTAAGGAGGGCGCAGTTTCTAAACATAGAATAAATCACAAAGAAAGGAAGTTGCAAAAATCAAGAGATGTTTCTAATTCTCCTAAGGAAGGCGCACTCATCCTCACACATTCCAATTACTTTGTTATGAAGCTAACTCAGCCTATAAAAGAATTCCAGTGTGCTCCTCTCACATATTTTGGCAATTTGTTTAGTGCTTGAGAGCTTGCTTCTCAAGGTTGAGTGATGTGCCTCAACCAAGCTTGGAAGATGTGCCCCAATGCAGTGTGTGTTCCAGTTGTCCATGATTTGATCTATATCCCTTGAAGTCTGATCTACATGCCAGTATCATCCCACGATTGAAGAATCCAATACATCCAGAAGAGATCCATATTGTCAGTTCGATTGAAGAAATTTCTTGAAGAAATTCATCAAGAGGAGGAGAATCAATCTAGTAAATATGCCCCCATGAAAAGCCCCTAAATATTGATGCTCCTTCCATGAGAATCCATATTCTGTATATTCATCATTTTTGCAGATCTAGTGAAGAACTTTTCTCTTCTTCTCTTCTTAGCTCTGTATTGTAAGGATTCTATGTATTGGAGACTCTCCAAGAAGTATGAGATTAATGTACTTTAAATTGATGTTAAGTGTTCTTAAATTTGGATTTATTCTATTCTTATACTTAGGTATGTTCTATACTTTACTTCAGAAGATAAATTTGAAATACTTAGAGGCTATTTGTATTCCACTTTATCAAGACTAGCTCGTTAGACCTTATTTTTTGACTAGTTTTGTAGTAATTGCTATTAAAAGCTTTCTAAGAGTTAATTTTCTGTTCTATAAGACATATGATATTATTAATACCCTATTGAAGACCCTACAATCCTCTTCCTAAGAATTTGTATCTCTCTCATCCTGTTTGGGAGAGTCTGGAAGTCAACTAACTGAGTTGTCCAACCCAGCACACTTCCTTATTTTTCCTCCAAACTAAGCCAAATCCTCCCTAATTCTTAGAAAATATTGTCCAACATTATATTAGGGGGATAATAAATTATATTAACTCTCTAGTTACTGTCAAGTGTAAGTGAATGAGTCTATTTTGCATATTCTAGTGTTCCCACACAACCTTGTGTAGACTTCAGTAGTAGTTGTTGTTGAAGCATAAATGGCCCCAGTACATTGTGCATAGGACTGTGAAGATTTCCTTGATCCTGGTATATTACTGCTGCATACTCACTTTCATATTTTCCATACCATAAAGACTTCAAATATTAAACCATGGGGGAATCTACCAGCGTCCAAGGCTAGTTTCCTTACAAGTAGTTTTTCCTACTAGTTTATGTATGAGTTCATTTATGTTTTGATTATTTGAAGACAATAGAATATCCTTACAATGAGATTCATATGATATTACAGTGATATCATAGCATGGTCCTCTGAACCTTCTCATATTTTGTCTTTCATGAGTCCAAGAAGAAAGCGAGCATTCAAGAACAAAGGCTCATGAGAAGAAAGTTCAGTAGAAGAAGTGGACTCTACACAAGCTGATATTTAAGGATATAGATCCAATATGGGAGAAGGGGAAATGAACTAAGAAGAGAAGGAGGACATCTTTGCACCAAACATGTTGAAATAGTAACCAAAGACATCTTGTCTAGATTGGTGGACAAGAAAGATGGTGAAGGAAGTAGCAGTGGTTCTCATTTTGAGGAGAATAAGTTATTCATGGAGAAAATATTCTCAAATAGTGGGCCACTTAATAGGGCACAAGAATTCAAATATGTACCAAGGATCCTATGCCCAATTTTCTTGAGCATAGGATTGAAGAACCATAATTGCAATTTGATGCAGTGGAACCATTGGAGGTTTGACTTGTTGAGTATATTACTTTCAATGAAGAGTTCAAAAGGAATTTGACCTTCAAAGACTACTGTGATTATCAAGATAAGTTCAGATCCATAATTCATAAAAAAAATCCAAGTCATAATTTTGATTTGCAAAGAACCATTGGTAAGATCTCACTACCCTTTTTTGACAGATCTTCAAAATGTACTGCCAACTCTTGGGTGCAGAAACTAGATACTTATTTTCAATTGAATCACATGGTTGAAAGGGATTCCATTAGAATGGAAACCTTTCACTTGGAAGGAGAGGACAATTATTGGTGGTTTCATGGCATGAAGACCTTAGGCCATGATCAAGTGACTTCCTATGAAGACTTCACCAAAAGGTTGGTAGAAATATTTGATGGGAGAGACACTGGGATCTCTTTCAGGGAGCTAACCCTTGTGAAACAAACTGGAACTCCCGAAGCATACATCTCTGAGTTCCAGAATCTAGCAATGATGGTCACTAACATCTCTAAATACCACTTGATCCTTTTGTTCATAAAGGGATTAACAGAGCCTTTGAAAGGATTGGTAAAGGCATACAGACCATCCACTTTGCAGGAGGCAGTGATCAGAACAAGAGATCAACAATATGCCATCCCAAGAACAAGGTATCCTCCCAAGACTAATATACCTGCAAAATTTCAGAATCAAAGACCTCCTTTTATGAATGTGGCTGCGCCAACAAAGAAAGAATACTCAGACAAAAATCGAGATGAATTAAGGAGGAAGAAGCTATGCTTATCCTGTCAGGAACCTTGGGTTCCAAGCCACAAATGGGCTAAGGACGACAAGGTTGATGAAGTAGAACCAGCAAATGACGTCTATGAAACAACAGGGGAAGATAAACCACCACCAGTAGACAACAAAATTGTAGTGTTGAGTGGAGTTCCCTGCTTTCATACCTTGAGATTCAAAGGGGTAGTGCAAGGACAAAGAGTATTGGTTTTGTTCGATAGGGGTGTCACCCATAATTTCATTGATGCATCCTTGGTGGAGAGGATAAATTTGCAAACATAAGCCTTTGAATGCTTCACTTTCATCATTCATGGAAACAACACTATGAGGTGTAATCGATGGATTCCAATGTTGCAAATGACTATTGGAGATTACACTATGACTGACAGCTTCTATGTTGTCAATGTGTCTAATACCAATATGGTGTTGGCAGTGAAATGGTTGTACTCCATTGGGGAAAATTCAATGAATTACCAAATACCCCAAATGAGATTCAAATATACAGATGGGAAGGAAGTAGTTTTGAAGGGTATCAACACCTACCCAAAACAAGTAGTCTCTACTCACAGTATGAGATCTATATTGAGGCATGGTGATGTTGAGTGGGATGTTAAATTACTAATAACCACTAAAGGCACTACCATAGATGTCTCAAATCATCCACAGGAAATAAAAAGGTTGCTACAGAATCACAAAAAAGTATTTGAAGATCTCCCACATGGCAGGCCACCTGAAAGAGGCATTTAACATAGAATTGAGTTAGCATTTGTCACACTTCCTATCAAGATCCATCCTTACAAGAACCCAAAAAGATTCAGTGTGAGATAGAGAAGAACATGAAGGATATGATTGAGTTGGTATTCATAATAACAAGCTCAAGTCCCTTTGCATCATCAGTGGTCCTAGTTAAAAAGAAGGACATAACAATGAGCATGTGCGTTGATTATAAGGCCCTGAACAAGAAGACCATGAAAAACATATATCCTATCCCAAGGATTGATGAGTTGATGGATGAGATGCATAGAGCAAGGTATTTTTACAAGGTAGACCTTTGCTCAGGATACCATCAAATTAGCATGAGGGAGGAAGACATCCATAAAACAACTTTTCGATGCCATTGTGGGCATTTTGAGTTTCTCGTCATGCCTTTTGGCTTGGCCAATGCACTGGCCACCTTCCAATCCTGCATGAACAGAGTTTTCAATATGCATTTGCATAAGTATGTCCTTGTATTATTTGATGATGTTCTGATTTACAGTAGGACATGGGAAGAGCATCTGCACCACTTGGACAATGTTCTAACAATTTTGGTAGAACAGTCTTTTATGCCAAACTGTCTAAGTGTGAGTTTGGGTTGATTGAGATCCTCTATCTTGGTAATATAATTGGGAAATAATGATTCAATGTGCATATGGAGAATATCAAGGCCATACTTAAATGGCCAAGCCCAAAGAACATCACTGAATTGAGTGGATTCATCAGTTTATGCACCTACTACCAAAAATTTGTTAAAGGATTTTCTAAGTTGCCATCCCCAATGAAAGAAATCACCAAGAAGAGAGCTTTTTGTTGGTCATAGGAGGCTGAAAAATACTTCAACAAAATGAAGGAAGTAATGATTAGCTTCCCAATACTTGCACTTCCTAATTTTACTCAGCCCTTCATACTTGAATGTGATGCCTTGGGGGAAGCCATTGGAGCATTTTTGATGTAGAATAAGCATCCCATATATGACAAAGAGATGTTGTCCATAATGCATTCTTTGGAAAATTTACGACATTACCTGGTGGGATGCAAGTTCATAATGAGGACCGATCACAACAGTTTGAGGCACTTTCTGACCCAAAAGGAGTTGAATGATAGACAACAGAAATGGGTAAGTAAAATTCAGTCCTATGAATTTGACATAGAGTATAAAAAGGGAAAGATGAATTTAGTAGTTGATGCCTTCTCTAGGAATCCTACTTTTTCTCTGTTGCAAGTCCCAATTGATTGGAAAGTACAACTAGCTATTGAATATTCTAATAACCAATTTGCTTGTGAAGTGTTGGATGTGATGATTTATGATGATGCTTACAAAGTCCTTAATGATGTCATATATTAGAAGGAAAAAAAAAAATTAGTGCCCGGATCGAACTTAAAAGAAAATATTTTGGAGGCTGCTCACAATGCACCAGTGGCGGGCCACCCTAGGTTCTTGAAAACTTACCGGAAGGTAAGAGAGAGGTTCACCTGGAAGGGACTAAAAAATGATGTGTTAAGGAATGTAAGGGACTGTACTGCATGACAAAATAATAAAATTGATCACACTCATCCTGCTGGCCTCCTTCAACCCTTGCCAATTTGAGAACAAAAGTGGGAAAGAATATCCATGGAATACATCACCAGGCTTCCCAAAGCCCGAGGTAAGGATAGTATTTTTGCAGTGGTTGATAGATTGACAAAATTTGCTCACTTTTTTGCTATCGCATCAACCATTATAGCCAGTCAAGTTACTGCTATGTTTTTAAAGAAGTGTTAAGATTGCATGGTCTTCCCAAGACTATAATAAGTGATCGAGATAGCAAATTCACTAGTGCTTTCTGGCAGACTTTGTTTGAGTTGGTTGGAACTAGTTTGAACCTTAGCACAAGATATTACCCTCATATTGATCGCAAAACTAAGAGGGTGAACCAATGGCTTGAATTTTATCTCAGAAATTATATTACCGAGCAACAGAACGCATGGGTTACTTGGCTACACTTGGGGGAATTATGCTATGACAAAACATTCCATCTTTCCATTGGGATGACACAATTTAAATCATTGTATGGGTATGAAGCCCTCTTTTGCAGATATGATGTTTGGGGATTGTAGAGCCCAAAAAAAAAAGGATTGGCTCCAAGAAATCCAAGACATACTCAGGGAACTTAAGGAAAACTTGCACTTTAAGCCCAAGTCTAGAGAAAAAGCACGGTCCAGTTTGGGCTTTGACCAAATTCCCAGAATTGAAATTTGAGAATAGACTTGAATGTCCCATTGCTAGACAAGCGCGCACGCCAACTTTCATGACGTTCCGAGCTATTTTCTCACTCTTTAAGCCCAAGTCTAGCGAAAAGGAACAGTCGCATTTTGACTTTGACCTACTTCTCAGAATTGAAATTTGAGAAAAGATTTGGAAGTCCCATTGGTAGAAAAGCACGTACGCCAACTTTCGTGATGTTCCAAGCTATTTTCTCTCCCCTTACTACCAAGTGTAGCGACAACTCATGGTCGAGTTTCGGCTTTGACCTACTTCTCGGAATTGAAATTTGAGAATACATTTGGATGTCCCATTGGTAAACAAGTGCGTAGGCCAAGTTTCATGATTTTCCAAGCTATTTTCTGACCCCTTAATCCCAAGTCTAGCGAAAATGCACGGTCGAGTTTCATCTTTGCCCAACTTCTCGGAATTGAAATTTGAGAATAGATTTGATTTTCCCATTGGTAGACAAGCGCACACGCCAACTTTCATGACGTTCCGATTTATTTTCTCCCCTTTATGCCCCAGAGTAGCGAAAATGCATGGTCGAGTTTGAAATTTGACCCACTTCTCGGAATTGAAATTTGAGGGTAAATTTTGTAAACAAGCGCGCACACCAACTCTCGTGACATTCAGATCTATTTTCTCACCCTTTAAGCCCAAGTTTAGCAAAAATGCACGGTTGAGTTTCAACTTTACCCAACTTCTCGAAATTGAAATTTGAGAATAGATTTGGATTTCCCATTAGTAGACAAGCGCACACACCAACTTTCATGACGTTCTGAGCTATTTTCTCACCCCTTAAGCCCAAGTCTAGCGAAAATGCACGGTCGAGATTGGGCTTGGACCTACTTCTCGAAATTGAAATTTAGAATATATTTGATTGTCCCATTGGTAGACAAGCGCGTACGCCAACTTTCATGATGTTCCAAGCTATTTTCTCTCCCCTTAAGCCCAAGTCTAGCGAAAATGCATGGTCGAGTTTCGGCTTTTCCCAACCTCTCGGAATTAAAATTTGAGAATAGATTTACATTTCCCATTCGTAGACAAGCGCACACACCAACGTTTGTGACGTTCCGAGCTATTTTAGCTCCCTTTAAGCCCAAGTCTAGCGAAAACGCACAGTCGAGTTTCGGCTTTGACCAACTTCTCGGAATTGAAATTCGAGAATAGATTTGGATGTCCCATTTGTATAGAAGTGTGCATGCCAACGGTCACGATGTTTCGATCTTTTTTCTCACCCTTTAATCCCAAGTCTAGCGAAAATGCATGGTCGAGTTTTGAATTTGACAAACCTCTCGGAATTGAAATTTGAGCATAGATTTGAAGGCCCCATTCGTAGACAAGCGCGCATGCCAACATTTGTGATGTTCTGAACTATTTCCCCCCCTTTAGGCCCAAGTCTAGCGAAAACGCACGGTCGAGTTTCAGCTTTGACCAACTTCTCGGAATTGAAATTTGAGAGTAGATTTGGATGTCCCATTGGTACGCAAGCACGCACGCCAGCTTTCATGACGTTCCGAGCTATTCCGAGCGAAAATGTATGATTGCGTTTCGGCTTTGACCAACTTCTCGAAATTGAAATTTGAGAATAGATTTGGATTTCCCATTGGTAGACAAGCTCGCACACCAAATTTTGTGATGTGCCGAGCGAAAACGCACGGTCGAGTTTCGTCTTTGACCAACTTCTCGGAATTGAAATTTGAGAATAGATTTGGATTTCCCATTGGTAGACAAGCTTGGACGCCAACTTTCATGATGTGGCGAGCTATTCCAAGCAAAAACGCACGGTCGAGTTTCAGCTTTGACCAACTTCTCGGAATTGAAATTTGAGAATAGATTTGGATTTCCCATTGGTAGAAAAGCGCGCATGCCAACTTTCATGACGTTCCAAGCTATTTTATCCCCTTTAAGCCCAAGTCTAGCGAAAAAGAACGATCGAGTTTCGACTTTGACCCACTTCTTGGAATTGAAATTTTAGCATAGATTTAGATGTTGCATTGGTAGACAAGCGCGCATGCCACTTTTCGTGACGTTCCAAGCTTTTTTCGCCCCCTTTAAGCCCAAGTTTAGCAAAAACTCAAGATTGAGTTTTGGATTTGACCAACTTCTTAGAATTGAAATTTGAAAATAGATTTGGATGTCCCATTGGTAAACAAGCACGCAAGCCAACTTTCGTGACGTTCGGAGTTATTTTCTCACCCTTTAAGCGTAAGTCTAACGAAAATGCACAGTGGAGTTTCGGCTTTGACCAACTTCTCAGAATTGAAATTTGAGAATAGATTTGGATGCCCCATTGGTAGACAAGCGTGCACGCTAACTTTAGTGAGTGTAGCGAAAACGCACGGTCGAGTTTCGACTTTGACCCATTTCTCGGAATTCAAATTTGAGAATAGATTTGGATGTCCCATTGGTAGACAAGCGCACACACCAACTTTCGTGATGTTTCGAGTCATTTTCTCACCCTTTAAGCCCAAGTCTAGACAAGCTTGCACTCCAACTTTCGTGACGTTCCTGGCTATTTTCTCCCCCTTTAAGGGAAAGTCTATCAAAAATGCACAGTCGAGTTTCGGCTTTGACCTACTTCTTGGAATTGAAATTTGAGAAAAGATGTGGATGTCCCATTGGTAGACAAGCACACACACCAACTTTCGTGATGTTCCGAGATATTTTATCACCCCTTAAGCCCAAGTCTAGCGAAAATGCATGGTGGAGTTTCGGCTTTGACCAACTTCTTGGAATTGAAATTTGAGCATAGATTGAGAATAGATTTGGATGTACCATTGGTAGACAAGTGCACACGACAACTTTCGTGACATTCCAAGCTATTTTTGTCCGCTTTAAGCCCAAGTTAGCGAAAATGCATGGTGGAGTTTCGGCTTTGACCAACTTCTCGGAATTGAAATTTGAGAATAGATTTGGATGTCCCATTGGTAGAAAAGCATGCATGCCAACTTTCATGATGTTCCGAGCTATTTTCTCACCCCTTAAGCCCAAGTCTAGCGAAAATGCACGGTCGAGTTTCGGATTTCCCAACTTCTCGGAATTGGATTTTGAGAATAGATTTGGATTTCCTACTGTTGTCTAGACAAGCACACACGCCAACTTTCGTGACGTTTCAAGCTATTTTCTCCCCCTTTAAACCCAAGTCTAGCGAAAACGCATGGTCGAGTTTCGGCTTTGATCCACTTCTCGGAATTGAAATTTGAGCAAAGATTTGGATGTCCCATTGGTAGACAAGCGCGCACACCAACTTTCGTGACATTCTGAGCTTTTTTCTCACCCGTTAAGCTCAAGTCTAGCGAAAATGCACGATCGAGTGTAGACTTTGACCAACTTATTGGAATTGAAATTTGAGAATAGATTTGGATTTCCCATTGGTAGAAAAGCGCGCACGCCAACTTTTGTGACGTGTTGAGCTATTCCGAGCGAAAATTGTTGAGATATTGTAACTTCAAAGAATATTATATTTGTACTTTATTATTCCAGAGATGTTTCATTCCTCCGTGAAGATCTTATTGTATATCCGGAGATGTTTATTCCTCCGTCAGAATGTGGTAACTTTGGTTATTAGACTTCCCTAGTGGGGGTCGGCCCTCTATGTGTTATGTGGGTCAAAGGGTTGTTAGAACACCCTAGAGGGGTCGGCCCAGTCAATTGTAGTGGGGTGTTTAACCCAGTGGTAAAGTTGGGGCCGACCTAGTTAATATATTGTACAAGTCGGAGATGTGTATAAATAGAGGACGTGAGCTCCTCATTTGACACACTTCCCTCACTCAGAATGTAGCGAACTTATGGAGGAGAGGTCTGATATGGTGGAGGAGGAGATCATGTCTTTGGTTTGCATCTTTTTATATTGCTGGTCATCTATATTGAGGAAGCTTTGCTGGGTTTTCTACCCCATGAGGGTTTCCCAGGATAAATCTGTGTCTCTTGTGTTTATGCTGTGCTTGTTGTTTCTTCAGTGATCCTGTATATGCTATTATTGTGAAATGGAATGTAATTCTGATATTTTCTGTCTTAGAATATTAAATATTAACATGGTATCAGAGCTAACCTGAAGGAAGGCAATGTATGGCACTTACGACACTTGCTTCTCTTGCGACAATTTGAAGGTTAGGGTTTTATATAGAAAAAATAATTCATCGTGGAACTTTCGCTATAAATCCATTTTGGCGAAGGTTCAGGATCTAAAAAGTTTACAGGTCGTAGATAACATCCCCATGTACCTTGTGTCCAAAGGAAACCCTCCGATTCATTGTACTTTGTGAGTTATGATCAGTACAGGTTAGGGTTTCGGCCTCTTCCAGATCTCAGTCATAATCAAGTGACCTTGGAAAAAAGGTCATAACTTGGGATAGGAAGATCCAAATGAAATTTTGTAAAAAGTGACAGGTAGTACACAGACTTTACTATCTCAAAAACGTTTACAAAGGCCGAAGTTGAACCAGTGACATGTGGCATGTCGTACAAGTTCGCTCTCCTGTTTTATCCCATAAACAGGTCATGTTGCGACACTTGGCATAACTCTCTCTCAGAAAATCCAATTGAGGTCAGACCTATCGGGATGGAAAGATGACAGGTCAGGATACCACAAAAAATGTTTTCAGACCCTGTGGATGGAAATGTTTGGCGTTACAGTAAAAACCATCAGGTACATATTTCTGTCAAAACATAATTATTTTTTGAGCACATTCATTCATGTCTTCCAGAATTTAGGGTTTTGGAGAAAGTTGGAATTTTTGGAATCGGAGTCCATGGCTGAATGCTACTCAGGAAAAGCGAAATTTAGAGACCAAGATCGAATTTTTTGGTTGGGTAGAAGACCAGGCTTGATCAAACCCCAGTTCGGGATTTTGAACGGAAAGATGGAAAATTAGGGCTTCAGCAAAAGTTGGAATTTTTTAAGTCTGTGACCACGGCTGGAAGCTCCTTAGAAAAATAAGAGTTTAGAGCCTTGATCGAACCTTTTGATTGGGAAGAAGGGTGGGCTTCATCAAACCCTAGTTTGGGATCCTGTCAAGAAGATTTAGAAGTTTCGAAGGCAATTTTGAGGGGTCAAATTTTGGAGATTTCAAAATTGAAGTATGCTAGTTTGATCAGCTCAGCAAGACACATCCTTCCATCCATTCAGAAGTGTGAAAGTCAAAGATTGAATTTTTAGGGTTTCTCTAGCAAACCCTAATCAAGCTCCAAATCAAGTTTCAGGGGGATTTGAGGCTAAGGCTTTACATAAGAAGAATACAAGAAGTCTCAACAGGTATGACTTAAGAAGGTTCAGGTATGTCTTGAAGTTTGATTCCTGACTAAGTTCATAATGTGTTTATCTTCATATTATTTATTAGTACAATCTTGATTAATGTTAGAATTGTCTTATCACCCTAAAACAATATGAATGCATGTGAATGATCGAAGACATTCATTGATTAGGGCTATATGATTGTACTAATGCACTATGGTGTTGTA
Source organism: Larix kaempferi (assembly GCA_027924585.1). Taxonomy (NCBI): domain Eukaryota; kingdom Viridiplantae; phylum Streptophyta; class Pinopsida; order Pinales; family Pinaceae; genus Larix; species Larix kaempferi. The sequence goes on along the minus strand of BSBM01000430.1, from coordinate 1,385,187 downwards.
TGAGGTTGATGTTGTCTGCTAACAAGATACAGGTACATCACGAAAGACAAATCAAGTTCCATGACCATGACAACATGAAGACAAATACTCATTCATAATCTTTGTTCTACATACGAGGTATGTACGACTTTGTTATATTATGCTTAACCTATGAGATATGCAGGTTCTAGCACAGAATCTCTAAATCATTGAAGAGAACAAAGAAGATATTGATTAGGTATGTTAGACATAACTAAGCAGGTATACTAATCTAGGTATGTTTACCTATATCAAGTTAGAATCTTACCTTGTGTTAGGATCCCTTGTATAAGTATACTTGGTATGATTGGTTATGCTTAAAGTTAGAAATAGAAGTAATCAAGGGATTATGCATATTATGTCTTTTATCTTGATTGATGATATGCATGAGTAAAAGAAGACTTCCCTGAAATCTTGAATACTAATGTTTATGATCATGACTATACATATTCAAGATTATTTAGAATTATAATGTTTTGATCATATTTATAATATACTAATGAATGTATGTTTTTGTATGAGATCAAGAGGATAACACTAGTGCACACTTGCACAGTGGTACAGAATGAATAGAAGTTCAAAAGACATTTAGAAGATCAAGCGGGAGGCAACCACACAAACATAAAAGATAAGTATTTGAGTTGTTATCTGAAATAGTAAATGATATTGCTTGTAATAGGTTGTATGCATATTTGTATTCCCAGAATATATCATGCTGAGTGTAAACATTCATAGAGCATTGAACACTATACTACTAATATGCATATGATTGGTAAGTTGGACAAACATTCTATTGTTGCTTGTCTAGAATGAAACCTCTTTGCTGACATGCTGAGAGCTGTGCACACTCTCGATAGTATGTTCTAGTAGAGATAGAAGGCATCTAGATAGCCACTGTATGCATACAGGATATGGAAAAGTGTTGTGCCAAAGTATTGGTCAAGATAGTTGCATAACTATGTAAATGATATCTATATGCATAATAGGTTATCATGTCAACATGATTTCATGATTATGAAGTATTACTAATCATGTACTTAATTTTGATTTGTAGGAAAGATCATGAAGAATGATGAACATCGAACAAGTGATGGATGTTCAACAAGAAAATTTACAAATCAAACAAAATATAGAAGGCTCGTGGCCAGAATATTCTCTTAGAAAGAGGAAGAGAATCATGATGAGATGTTTGCTCCAAGTGTCTAGATAAGACCATTCTCTTAAATGGTGCAATTAAAGAATAAGTGTGAATCAGGTTCTGTATGGGTACTCAGGATCAATAGTAATTTGATGAGCTTAATGATCACTATGGGTGATGTGGATCTCAACCTTTGCTACAAGGTTGAATATGGTTTCTATACACACATGACATGGATGCAAGAAGGAACTTACCACAGAGTTCGAATGATGTTGAGGCTTATGTCAGTAGACCCATCTGACAAGAGATGGCACAGATAGATGGCTACAGAAATGAAAATGAAAGATCTCAGATTAATGCATTACTTCCTAGGTCTGGAAGTATGACAAGGCTAAGAAGGAATCTTTCTCAACCAGGGAAAATATGCCGAGAAATATTAAAAGGACTTGATGTGTTGGAATGGCCACTCTCATGGATTCCAACTTGAAGCTGTTGGGGGATGACTCATCAGAGTTAGTGGATATAACTCTGTACAGTCAAGTTATTGGGTCATTGATGTATCTAACAAATACTAGGTCAGATATATGATTTGATGTGAACACCATGATTCAATATCTAGTGGAAACTATATGTGTTCACTTGATAGTTGCAGAACATGTGATGAGGTACCTAAAGGATACGATAGACTTTGATCTATGCTATCTTGGAGATCATGAATTCAGATGGCTACACAGATGTTGATTGGGCATAAAGTGTATCAGATAGGATTGTTAGGATATTTAGACACTTAGGAGTTAGCTAAGATCAACTTGTGTAATATATCCGTTAGGGATAGTGTGTTTCTTGAGTATGCATTTGTAAATACTTAATCCGACGGTCACGATATGTTTCCGACATAGAGTGATCCGACGGCTCAACTTCTCTTAGATCAAACCTAACCTTGATCCGTGGCTTAACACCCGATTGGTCCATGATCTCTATTTAAAGAGCATGGAGGGTCATTGTTTAGTTGATCGATTATGAGAAGCTCATTTGTAACTTTCTTTCTTTGCATAATAAATTGTCCCGTAGAAGCTATTTGGCCGGGGCCGTGGAGTGTTTCCCTCAAGAGGGTTTAAACCACGTCAAAACATCGGTGTGTTGATCTGTGATCTGTTTATGTGAAGTGGTTGCTCTTGGTGTTCGGTCCTTTGGTAGTACCCTGTGTACCCGAACATGGTATCAGAGCTTTTATGAAGTGCCGCTTCCGGTTATGATCTAGATCTTGAACTGCTGTTGCCGAAACTCGTAAGGGTTTCTAGTTCTGGTATTTCTGTGCATTTCTGGGCTGTGGGAGGTGTTCCATTGCGTTCGGAGCGTCATTTCCATTGGGAAATAGTTTTCGTTTGATCGAAAACGGTTCCCGGTTGCTCCAGAAACGCGTTTTTCATCAGATCTGAAGGTATAATGTTACAGTGACGCATTTTTTTATTTCGTTTTTTGAAAAGAAAAAATCTCATATTTCATTTTTTTTACTGTTAGATTTTTTTTTGTTTGGATTGTTGCTTTCCCGTCTGCGTATGCTCTTTGCCGTGCACTTTGAGCGATCTCGGCAAATCAGAAACAGAAAGGGAAAGGGTTTTTTCTCGGCTGCGTATGCTCTTTGCCGTGCACCTTGCGCGATCTCGGCAAATCAGAAACAGAGAGAAAACGTAGACTTTCCGGGCAAGCTAACAAGATCTAACTCCACGAGTGTGGAGAAGTTTTTTTTGTTTCGTTTTGTGGTCTGTTTTGCAGGAAAAAGGGCAAGCACGCAAACCGAGCAAGAAGAGTAAAGTTAAAAAAAAAAAAAAAAAAAAAAAAAAAAAAAAAAAAAAAAAAAAAAAAAAAAAAAAGAAAAAAAAAAAAAAAAGCCCCCTTCCTCATTCCCATATTTTACATACCTTTTAATCTAGCTCACTTGGTTCAAAGTTGCTTTATTCCTTAATAGGTCTTGAGTTCAAGTCTTAGGAAGTTACTTTTAAAAAGAAAAGTGCATACAGTTTCTATTTTCAAGTTACTTTATTGTAAAAGTGCATCTCACTTAAATAATAAAAAATAAAAATACAAGTGAGTCACTTAAGTTTTTTTTATTGTTGCACTATTTAAAAGTAAATCATTGTAAAAGTGAAATCACTTATTTTACAAAAGTGATTCACTTAAAGCAACTTTTTTGTAAAGTGATTGTCAAAAGGTTCATCTTGCGAAGAGGGGGGTTCTTTTTTTGCTGGACATTCTCTAGCTGCCACGTCACTATTGGGGACATCTTCAACAGTTTCTTTGTTCAAGCATAACTTCATCATACAGAGTCAGTTTTCAGTGCCGTTTTTTTTGAAACCGCCTATTTTTTCGAGCTCTCCACATCCAGACTATTGGTTTCTGCTTTTACAGCCATTAATTTACAAATATGTCCGCCCATTGTGATATTCTACTTAACAGTTCCAACTATTTCTCATGGAAATCTCGTATGGAGGATGTTCTATGAAGTAGGGGACTTTTCAGAATTAACACAGGGAAAGAAAAAGAACCCACTGATGATGATAAGAAAATAAAATGGGAAAATAGATGTGATGAAGCTCGTGGATTGATTGGGATGTCAATCTCTACTGATTTGCGATTCCACATATCTGGAATTGATGAACCTAATACTGCTTGGGACAAGTTGGAAACTGTGTTTGGTAAACACAATGAAATTCGAGGTCACCAACTCGAAAATGAGTTGATTTCTTTAAATCCAAGTGACTTTTCATGCATTCAAGATTATTTATCTAAGTACAAAACTCTTAAGCTCTTATGTGCAGAATGTAAGATTGAGAGGGAAGACAAACAGTGCATTTATCATATTCTTTCCAAACTTGGACCTGCCTATTCTGTTTTTGTATCTACATTTTACTCCATGAAAGCATCATTGAATGCAGCTAGCTATCAAGAGCCTAGTCTTGAATCCTTTTGTGATTCCTTGATTAGGGAACAAGATAAACTCATTCATCTTGGAATAATCAACAATGCAGATACATCTGGGAAAGCCTTATTGTCCCAACAGAAAGAAAAGTCCAAGCCTCCCAAGAAACAAAATTTTCGCAATAATAAGTCAAACAAGGGTCCAAAAACCCTCTCAGTCAGCTCCTTCTTTAAAAAATGAGAAAGGATCCAAGCCAAAAGGAAAGAAGACTGAACGTCATTGCAACTATTGCGGGAAAGATAATCATGATGAATCTAAGTGTTTCAAGAAGATGGCAGCCTTGGAAGCAGCAATGAAGAAGCACCACATCAGCCTAGATTCGCCATCAGAATCTACCTCTCATGGAAATGCACTTTGTGCTTCTGGTTATTCTTATAATGCATCTTCTTCTTCTACTTCAAATGAATGGCTCATTGATTCTGGAGCATCTTATCATATGGCTAAGGATCAAGCCATCTTTTCTACTATGCATGAATGTAACACCAAACAAATATTTGTTGGTGATGATAGATCTCTAAGTGTTGTAGGAGCTGGAACAGTTCCAGTAGATAATGGTCATTTTAGTGATGTACTATGTGTTCCAAGAATTTCCTGCAATTTGTTATCAGTCTATCAGATCACTCATTCTGGTGAAGGTAAAACTGTGACCTTTACACCTCACCAAGTTGTAATCAAGGATTTTAAAGATCCTCAACAGGTTCTAGCTACCGGAATTGTTGATGATATTACCAGGTTGTACAAGTTTAACAACTTTGGGTCATCACCTTTCCCTTCAGTTTTTGTTGCTCATAGTGATAACTTGAGCAAACTTTGGCATGAGCGATTTGGTCACTTAAATTATCGCTCATTGCAACAACTATGTAAAGAAAATATGGTGACAGGTCTTCCGATGGTATCTTGCAGAGATGGTGTTTGTTCCGGTTGTGTACTTGGAAAACATCATTGGGACAGTTTTGACAAACGTGCCTCTTGGCACGCCTCGGTTCCCTTGGAGCTTGTGCATAGTGACTTGTGTGGTCCTCTTCCATCTGCTTCCTTTTCTGGTTTCAAGTATTTCTTAACTTTCATTGATGATTACACCAGATGCACTTGGGTTTATTTCCTAAAACTTAAGAGCGAAGTATTTAACATGTTCTTGGCCTACAAGGCCCTTGTTGAAAAACAATCTGGTCATCAAATTATTAAGTTAAGATCTGACAATGGAGGAGAATATGTTAACAAACAGTTCACTACTTTCTGCACTGAACAAGGCATCCAACAACAGCACACTGTTCCATATACACCACAACAAAATGGTGTAGCTGAGCGGAAGAACCGCACTTTAAAAGAAATGGCTAATTGTATGATCCAATATAAGGGACTAAGTCTTCAATTTTGGGCTGAAGCCATAAATTGTGCAAATTACATAGTTAATCGCACCCCCACAAAAGCATTACAAGGTATAACACCGGAAGAAGCATGGAGTAAAATTAAACCTGATGTAAGTCACTTTCGTGTGTTTGGTAGTGAAGCATGGGCTCACATTCCGGATGAAAAACGGAAAGCATTGCAACCTAAAAGTGAAAAGTGCATATTTGTTGGATATTCTGAAGATGTAAAAGGTTATAGACTTCTTCAACCACATTCTCATGCTATCATCATTAGAAGAGATGTTAAATTTGATGAAAATCTCTTGGCCTGCGAGCCTAACTCGGCGATTGTGCCATCTTTGGCCTGCGAGCCTGATTCGGCGTTTGTGCCTTCTTCTTCTTCTTCTTCCAACTTCCTTGATAGGTTTCCAACTCCAGTTTCTGATGATGACAGTGAGGATGAAAATCCACCTCCGCCTGCTCATGTTCCTCCAGTTGCACCAGCACAAGTGCTTCCTCGATGGGTCCGTTCAACATGTGAAGCAGCTGGTGATCTTGCCGGTGATCCTAGAGATCAACGTCGAACACGTTCTCAGTTTCAGCGAGCCTCTTCTCTTTTGGCTCAAGTTTCCGAAAATCATGATCCAGAAACTTTTGCAGAAGTTTCAGGGAATCCAGATTGGGATGCAGCCATGGATGAAGAATATCGTTCCTTAATGGCGAACGATACTTGGGATCTTGTACCTCTTCCAAAAGGAAGAAAACTTGTCAGATGTAAATGGGTCTACAGAACTAAGTATGCATCAGATGGAAGTGTTGAAAGACTTAAGGAAAGGTTAGTTGCCAAAGGTTTTTCCCAAGTTGAAGGGATTGACTACAATGAAACCTTTGCTCCCGTCGCAAAAATGAACTCCATCCGCCTTGTTCTTTCCCTTGCAGCCTTACACAACTGGGAAGTCCATCAAATGGATGTCAAGTCTGCCTTCTTACATGGTGATTTACAGGAGGAAATTTACATGGAACAACCTCCTGGTTATGTTCAGAATAACTCTAGCCTTGTCTGTCGCCTTAAGAAATCCTTATATGGCCTTAAGTAAGCTCATAGAGCTTGGTATGCCAAAATGGATAACTTTCTCCTTGACACTGGTTTTTCTAGATGCCATTCTGACCCCAATGTCTATACCAAGAAAGTAGGAAACCATCTCATCATACTTGTTCTATATGTTGATGACCTTATTCTTACTGGTAGTGACCCTAAGCTTATAACCCATGTGAAATCCAGTCTTAAACAAAATTTTGAAATGTCAGACTTAGGACATTTGCATTATTTTCTTGGTCTCCAAGTCCTACAAACCAAAGAAGGAATATTTCTTTCTCAGTCTAAGTATGCTTGTGACCTTCTTCGTCGCTTTCACATGGAAGATTGTACACCAGCCCCTTCTCCCTTCCAGTATGGAGTCAAACTTTCTGCCACTTGTACTTCACCTGAAGTCGATTCCACCTTGTATCGTCAGCTTGTTGGTTGTCTCTTATACTTGACTCATTCCCGTCCTGACCTTTCCTTTGCCGTTGGTAGAGTTGCCCGTTATATGCAGACACCTCATGAAAGTCACTGGAAAGCAGCTAAAAGAATACTTCGATATATTCGAGGTACAGTTCAGTTTGGGATTCATTACAGTACAGGGGGGAAACCTTTGTTGGTTGGTTTCACTGATTCAGATTGGGCCGGCGATCCTGATGATCGAAAGTCTACTGCAGGTTATGTTTTCAGTCTGGGATCTGGACCTATTACTTGGGCTTGTAAGAAACAACAAGCTCTTGCTCTTTCTTCAGCAGAGGCAGAATATCGAGCAGCAGTTAATGCCAGTCAGGAAGCTTTATGGCTTCGACAGATCCTTTCAGAGTTTGGATTTGAGCAGCAGCAGCCTACTCCACTTTGGTGCGACAATCAAAGTGCCATCAAGCTTGCCAAAGATCCAGTTCTACATCAACGCAGCAAACACATTGAGCTACACATGCACTTCATCAGAAATCTTGTTCATGATCGTGTTCTTGAAGTGCTCTTTTGCCCTACAGATGATCAAGTTGCAGACATCTTCACCAAGTCTCTTACAGAAGCGAAGTTTTCTAAACTTCGATCTATGTTAGGAGTTCAGGAACTTGTCATTAAGGGGGGATAGGCTCTAATGCCTCCTTCCTTCTCCTAATAGTGTCACTTTGTAAATCCTTCAATCCTATCCCAAGTTGTTCTTAAGGGGGGATGTTAGGATATTTAGACACTTAGGAGTTAGTTAAGATCAACTTGTGTAATATATCCGTTAGGGATAGTGTGTTTCTTTAGTATGCATTTGTAAATACTTAATCCGACGGTCACGATATGTTTCCGACATAGAGTGATCCGACGGCTCAACTTCTCTTAGATCAAACCTAACCTTGATCCGTGGCTTAACACCCGATTGGTCCATGATCTCTATTTAAAGAGCATGGAGGGTCATTGTTTAGTTGATCGATTATGAGAAGCTCATTTGTAACTTTCTTTCTTTGCATAATAAATTGTCCCGTAGAAGCTATTTGGCCGGGGTCGTGGAGTGTTTCCCTCAAGAGGGTTTAAACCACGTCAAAACATCGGTGTGTTGATCTGTGATCTGTTTATGTGAAGTGGTTGCTCTTGGTGTTCGGTCCTTTGGTAGTACCCTCTGTACCCGAACAAGGATGAACACATCGAGAGGTTGTTATTGTCTGGGATTAGCCATGATCTCATGGTTTAGCTGGAAGTAGTCTAGTGTTGCTCTCAGCATAAGCGGAATATATGGATACTTGCTCTGCTAGTTGTGAAGCGGTATGGCTTCAAGATTGTTTGACTTAGAGATAGACCCAACTGTGATCCTATGTGACAAACATAGTTGTATCAAGATGGTAGAGAATCCAGTGTTCCATGATAAGTCAAAGCACATAGAGATCTGACATTTCTGTTCCATTATATGGTGCAGAAAGGAACTATAAAGTTCGAATTTGTAACAAGTTGCTGATGTACTAACCAAACATCTACCTCAAGTAAAAGTTTGAATATTTCTGAGACAAGCGTGGTGTGGTTCAGAAGGACCCTCCTCGAAAGGGGGAGTGATGTGGTCACTTATGATGAGATTTCCTGCATCGACAGTGAGGTCGATGATGTGGATACCTATATTGGTGATGCCGACAGAGATATTGGTGGATGGTCCTTAGACAGGGTCTAAGTTGAAGTGAGGATTGGATCATCCCTGGAATTCAGTCCTAAAGTGAGCCGTAGACATATGGTCTCCGAGAATGAAGTCCTTAGTGGAAAAGTGGGGATTGTATCGTCCCCAGACTTTGGTCCCTTGAATTGATCCATAGACGTATGGTATTCGAGAATGAAGTCCTTGATGGACAGGTGAGGATTAATTCATCCTTGGACATAGTCCTAAATGTATGGGAAGAGGATTAAGTCATCCTTGGACATAGTCCTAAATGTATGGGAAGAGGATTAAGTCATCCTTGGACATTGTCCTAAATGTATGGGAAGAGGATTAAGTCATCCTTGGATATAATCCTAAATGTGCGGAGTGAGGATTAAGTCATCCTTGGACATAGTCCTAAATGTACGGGGAGAGGATTAAGTCATTTTTGGACATAGTCCTAAATGTACGGGAAGAGGATTAAGTCATCCTTGGACATAGTCCTAAATGTACGGGGAGAGGATTAAGTCATCCTTGGACACATTCCTAAATGTACGTGGAGAGGATTAAGTCATCCTTGGACATAGTCCTAAATGTACGGGGTGAGGATTAAGTCATCCTTGGACATAGTCCTAAATGTACGGTTGGGGATTAAGTCATCCTTGGACATAGTCCTAAATGTACGGTGGGGATTAAGTCATCCTTGGACATAGTCCTAAATGAGTGGAAAGGATTGTATCATCCTTAGGCATGATGAGGTGTCTTAAATGATCTGTAGACATAGACGTATGTCTCCGAGAAGTGGAAAGGATTGTATCATCCCTAGGCATGATGAGGTGTCTTAAATGATCCGTAGACATATGTCTTCGAGAAGTGGAAAGGATTGTATCATCCCTAGGCATGATGAGGTGTCTTAAATGATCCGTAGAAGTAGGTCTCTGAGAAGTGGTCCTTAGACTTTGTCTAAATTGACGAGTGGACTGCATCATCCCTAGACATGATGAGGTGTCTTAAATAGATCATGTGTGTTGCAGTGTATGCTGGTATTGTGGATACTTGTATTGATGAGGATACTTGTATTGATGTATGGATACTTGTATTGATGAGGATACTTGTATTGATGTTGTGTATACTTGTATTGGTGAGGATACTTGTATTGATGATGTGTATACTTGTATTGGTGTGGATACTTGTATTGATGATGTGTATACTTGTATTGGTGTGGATACTTGTATTGATGATGTGTATACTTGTATTGGTGTGGATACTTGTATTGATGATGTGTATACTTGTATTGGTGTGGATACTAATACTGATGATCTAGATGACGATGCTGCTGATCGTGATGGTCTAGATGACGATGCTGATGATCGTGTGATGTCAATCCTGATGATCGTGTGATGATGATGCTGATGATCGTGTGATGACGATGCTGATGATCATGAGGATCCAGATGCTAATGTTGCTATAGCTGTTCGAGTGCTGCAGAAGATAAAGACTCAGTACTGAAGATGTTGATGTTCTAGTATTGAAGATGTTCCAGTAACTGCTTGAGTTACTGATGATGTTGAGAAAGCTTCCAATGATTTATAGATGTATCATGTATGATGTTGATGACTCCTTGCTTGTGCAGATGCTATTATAATATCCTTCTCGCTAAGGGGGAGTGTTGAGATATTGTAACATCAAAGAATATTATATTTGTACTTTATTATTCTGGAGATGTTTCATTCCTCCGTGAGGATCTTATTGTATATCCGAAGATGTTTATTCCTCCATCGGAATGTGGTAACTTGGGTTATTAGACTTCCCTAGTGAGGGTCGGCCCTGTATGTGTTATGTGGGTCAAAGGGTTGTTAGACCACCCTAGAGCGGTCGGCCCAGTCAATCAAGGGGAAGTGTCACAATGTGCATATCTCTCTGGAATATTATAACCTACGCTCTGAGATGTTTTCCTTGTCCCTAGGAGGATGTGATGTGTCTTTGGGCATTCAATGGTTACGCACACTTGGCCCCATATTATGGGATTTTGTTGAACTTTGGATGCAGTTTTCAGTCAATGGGAAACAACACAAATTTAAGGGCTTACAACAAGGGTCTCTCCACATCACCAGTTCACATCGCCTGGAAAAGATCCTTAAGAAGAATTCACATGGTGTCATCGCATCAAGACTGATCTCCAGAGTCTGGAAAATTTCCTGGAACAATGGGTCTCCTCCCTAGCACACATGAAATGTGTTATTCAACTCATGGGTTATGCCTATGCGATCACTTACACGAAGGGTAAGGACAATAGGGTGGCAGATGCTCCTTCTCGCACATTTGATGACCCAGTTTCTCTTACAGCTATTTCTCTGCTTGTTCCAAATTGGTTGCAATTTGTTCAACAGGGCTATCTCTTCTATGAACTCCATGCTTCTTCATCAGCAGGGCACTCTGGGTTCCTCAAAATGTATGACCGAGAACAATGTAACTTATTTTGGCAGGGACTGAAAATGACAATTCAACAGATGGTGGCTGACTGTGATACTTGCCAAGTCAACAAGGGTGAAATTTGGACAACTATCTCTATGGATTTCCTAGAAGCGCTCCAGTGTTACAATACCACATCTAAAAGGACACCATATGAAGCAGTCTATGGACAGGCACAGCCAATTCTTCTTCCATACACCCTCAATAGCTCCACAATTAAGGAAATTGACCCAGTTCTTCGAAACCGTGATCAAATTATTCTCATTCTATAGGACAATCTTCACATGGCAAGAATCCGACTGAAACAACAAGCGCGCACACCAACGTTTCTGACGTTCCGAACTATTTTTGCACCCTTTAAGCCAAAGTTTAACGAAAATGCATGTTCAAGATTCAGCATTGAACAACTTCTCGGAATTGAAAGTTGAGAATACATTTGGATGTCCCATTGGTAGACAAATGCGCACACCAACTTTCGTGACGTTCTGAGCTATTTTCTCACCCTTTAAGCCCAAGACTAACGAAAACGAACGGTTGAGTGTCTGCTTTGACCAACTTCTCGGAATTGAAATTTGAGAATAGATTTGGATGTCCACTTCGTAGAAAAGAATGCACGCCAACTTTCGTGACGTTCTGAGCTATTTTCTCCCCCTTTAAGGCCAAGTCTAGCGAAAACACACGGTTCAGTTTCATCTTTGACCAACTTCCTGGAATTGAAATTTAAAAATACATTTGGATGTCCCATTGGTAGACAAGCGCCTACGAAAACTTTCATGACATTCTAAGCTATTTTCTCACCCTTTTAAGCCCAAGTCTAGCGAAAACACACATTCGATTTTCAACTTTAACCCACTTCTCGGAATTTAAATTTGAGAATAGATTTGGATTTCCCATTGGTAGACAAGCACGCACGCAAATTTGCGTGACGTGCCAACCTATATTCACCCACTTTAATTCCATGTCTAGTGAAAACGCACGGTGGAGTTTCGGCTTTGAAAAACTTTTTGTAACTGGAATTTAAGAATAGATTTGGATGTCCCATTGGTACACAAGCGCGCACGCCAATTTTCGTGATGTTCCAAGCTATTTTCTCACCCTTTAAGCCCAAGTCTAGCGAAAATGCACGGACGAGTTTCATATTTCATAAACTTCTTGGAATTGAAATTTGAGAATAGATTTGGATGTCCAATTGGTAGACAAGCGTGCACGCCAACTTTCGTGATGTTCCGAGCTATTTTGTCCCCCTTTAATGCCAAGTCTAGCGACAATGCATGGTCAAGTTTCGGCTTTGACCAATTCATGGAATTGAAATTTCAAAATAGATTTGGATGTTCCATTAGTAGAAAAGCGTGCACATCAACTTTCGTGGCGTTCCAAGCTATTTTCTCTGCTGTAAGCCCAAGTCTAGCGAAAAAGAACGATCAAGTTTCGACTTTGACCCACTTCTCACAATTGAAATTTTAGCATAAATTTGGATGTCCCATTGGTAGACAAGCGTGCACAAAAAATTTCGTGACGTTCCAAGCTATTTTCTCACCCTTTAAGCCCAAGTCTACTGAAAACGCACAATGTAGTTTCAAATTTGACCAACTTCTCAGAATTGAAATTTGAGAATAGATTTGGATTTCCCAGTGGTAGAAAATCGTGCACACCAACTTTCGTGATGTTCTGATCTATTTTCTCCCCCTTAAAGGCCAAGTCTAGCGAAAACACGCGGGCGATTTTTTCGGCTTTAACCAACTTCTCAGAATTGAAATTTGAGAAAAGATTCGGATGTCCCATTGGTAGACAAGCGACCATGCCAATTTTTGTGACGTTTCGAGCTTTTTTTCCCCCCTTTAAGCCCAAGTCTAGCGAAAACTCAGGATCGAGTTTCGGCTTTGACCAACTTCTCAGAATTGAAATTTACAAATAGATTTGGATGTCCCATTGGTAAATAAGCGCACACGCCAACTTTTGTCACGTTCGGAGCTATTTTCTCACCCTTTAGTCCTAATTAAAATGCATGGTGGAGTTTCGGCTTTGACCAACTTCTCATAATTGAAATTTGAGCATAGATTTGGATGCCCCATTGGTAGACAAGAATGCACGCCAACATTAGTGAATGTAGCAAAAACACACGGTCGAGTTTTAGATTCGACCCACTTCTCGGAAATCAAATTTGAGAATAGATTTGGATGTCCCATTGGTAGACAAGCACACACCCCAATGTTTGTGATGTTTCGAGTTATTTTCTCACCCTTTAAGCCCAAGTCTAGCGAAAAGGCATAGTCGAGTTTCGGCTTTGACCAACTTCCCAGAATTAAAATTTGAGAATAGACTTGGATGTCCCATTGTTAGAGAAGTGTGCACGCCAACTTTCGTGATGTTCCTAGCCATTTTCACCCAATTTAAGGCCAAGTTTAGCGAAAATGCACGGTTGCGTTTCGACTTTGACCTACTTCTCGGAATTGAAATTTGAGAAAATATTTGGATGTCCCATTGGTAGACAAGCGCGTATGCCAACTTTCGTGACGTTATGAGCTATTTTCTCACCCCTTAAGCCCAAGTCTAGCAAAAACGCACGGTGGAGTTTCGGCTTTGACCAACTTCTCGGAATTGAAATTTGAGAATAGATTTGGATGTCCCATTGGTAGACAAGCGCGCACGGCAACTTTCGTAACGTTCCGAGCTATTTTGTCCCCATTTAAACCCAAGTCTAGTGAAAATGCACAGTCGATTTTTGGCTTTGACCAACTTCTCGGAATTGAAATTGGAGCATAGATTTATATTCCCCGTTGGTAGACAAGAGTGCACGCCAACTTTTGGGACAGTCCAAGCTATTTTCGTCACCTTTAAGCCCAAGTGTACCGAAAACGCACGGTCAAGTTTCGGCTTTGACCCACTTCTTGGAATTGAAATTTGATAATACATTTGGATGTCCCATTGGTAGACAAGCCCGCACACCAACTTTCATGACGTTCCGAGTTATTTTCTCACCCTTTAAGCCCAAGTCTAGCGAAAACGCACGGTCGAGTTTTGGGTTTGACCAACTTCCCGGAATTGAAATTTGAGAATATATTTGGATGTCCCATTTGTAGACAAGCATGCACACCAACTTTCGTGATGTTTCGAGCTATTTTATCCCCCTTTAAGGCCAAGTCTATAGAGAACACACGGTCGCATTTTGACTTTGACCTACTTCTCAGAATTGAAACTTGAGAAAATATTTGGAAGTCCCATTGGTAGAAAAGCGCGTATGCCAACTTTCGTGATGTTCCTAGCTATTTTTTCAACCCTTATGCCCAAGTGTAGCGAAAACCCACTGTCGAGTTTCGAATTTGCCTAACTTCTCGAAATTGAAATTTGAGAATAGATCTTGATTTCCCATTGGTAGATAAGCGCACATGCCAACTTTCATGACGTTCCGAGCTATTTTCTCCCCCTTTAAGCCCAAGTGTAGCGAAAACACATGGTCGAGTTTTAGCTTTGACCCACTTCTCGGAATTGAAATTTGAGTGTGGATTTGGATGTCCCATTGGACAAGTGCTCACACCAACTTTCGTGATGTTCCAAGCTATTTTGTCACCCTTTAATCTCAATTCTAGCGAAAATGCACATTGAGTTTCGGCTTTGACCTACTTTTCGGAATTGAAATTTGAGAATAGATTTGGATGTCTGATTGGTAGACAAGTGCATAGGCCAACTTTCATGATGTTCCAAGCTATTTTCTCACCCCTTAAGCCCAAGTCTAGTGAAAATGCACGGTCGAGTTTCCACTTTGCCCAACTTCTCGAAATTGAAATTCGAGAATAGATTTGGATTTCCCATTGGTAGAAAAACGCACACGTCAACTTTCATGAAGTTCTGAGATATTTTCTCCACCTTTAATCCCAAGTGTAGCGAAACACATGCTCGAGTTTCAACTTTGACCCACTTCTTGGAATTAAAATTTGAGGGTAGATTTGGATGTCCCATTGGTAGACAAGCACGCACACCAACTTTCATGACGTTCAGAGCTATTTTCTCCCCCTTTAAGGGGAAGTCTAGTGAAAACGTATGGTCGAGTTTTGGCTTTGACCAACTTCTCAAAATTGAAATTTGAGAATAGATTTGGATGTCCCATTGGTAGACAAGCGCGCACACCAACTGTCGTGACGTTTCAAGCTATTTTCTCACACTTTAAACCAAAGTCTAGCGAAAATGCACGGTCGAGTTTCAACTTTGACCAACTTCTTGGATTTGACATTTGAGCGTAGATTTGGATGTCCCATTGGTAAACAAGTACGCACACCAGCTTTTGTGACGTTCTGAGCTATTTGATTTGGATGTCCCATTGGTAAACAAGCATGTACGGTCGAGTTTCGTCTTTGACCAACTTCTCGTAATTGAAATTTGAGAATAGATTTCGATATCCCAATGACAAACGTGCACGCTAACTTTCGTGACGTTTCGAGCTATTTTCTCTGCCTTGTATCTCAAGTGAAGCGAAAATGCACGGTCGAGTTTCAACTTCGACCAATTTCTCAGAATTGAAATTTGAGAATAGATTTGGATAGCCCATTGGTAGACAAGCGTGGGCACCAACGTTCGTGACATTCGAGCTATTTTCTCACAATTTAAGCCCAAGTGTAGCGAAAATAGACGGTCAATTTTCAGCTTTGACCAACTTCTTAGAATTGAAATTTGAGAGTAGATTTGGATGTCCCATTGGTAGACAAGAGTGCACGCCAACTTTCGTGACATTCTGAGCTATTTTCTCCCCTTTTAAGGCCAAGTCTAGTGAAAAGGTACATTCGTGTTTTGGCAATGACCTACTTCTCAGAATTAAAATTTTGGAATAGATTTGGATGTCCCATTGGTGGACAAGCGCGTACGCCAACGTTCGTGACGTTCCGAGCTATTTTCTCCCCTTTAGGCCCAAGTCTAGCGAAAACGCACGGTCGAGTTTCGGCTTTGACCTTCTTCTCGGAATTGAAATTTGAGAATAGATTTGGATGTCCCATTGACAAGCGTGCACACCAACTTTCATGACTTTTTGAGCTATTTTATCCCCCTTTAAGCCTAAGTGAAGCAAAAACGCACAGTCGAGTTTCAACTTGGACCAAATTCTTGGAATTGAAATTTGAGAATAGATTTGGATGTCCCATTGGTAGACAAGCGCGCACACCAACTTTTGTGACGTTCCGAGCTATTTTATCACCCTTTAAGCCCACGTTTAGCGAAAACAGACAATCGAGTTTCGACTTTGACCAATTTCTTGGAATTAAAATTTGAGAATAGATTTGGATGTCCCATTGGTAGACAAGCATGCACGCCAACTTTCGTGACGTTCCGAGCTATTTTCTCCCCCTTTAAGGCCAAGAGAAGCAAACACACGGTCGAGTTTCGACTTTGGCCTACTTCTCGGAATTGAAATTTGATTATAGATTTAGATTTCCCATTGGTAGAAAAGCACAGACACCAACTCTCGTGATGTTTCGAGCTATTTTCTCACCATTTAAGCCCAAGTCTAGCGAAAACGCACAGCCAAGTTTCAGCTTTGACCGACTTCCTGGAATTGAAATTTGAGAATAGATTTGGATGTCCCATTGGTAGACAAGCGTGCATGCTAACTTTCATAATGTTCCGAGCTATTTTCCACCCTTTAACGCCAAGTCTAGCGAAAACGTACGGTCGAGTTTAGGCTTTGATGTACTTCTCGGAATTAAAATTTGATGATATATTTGGATGTCCTGCTGGTAGACAAGCGCGCATGCCAACTTTCGTGACGTCCCAAGCTATTTTCTCACACTTTAAGCCCAAGTCTAGCGAAAACACACGGTGGTGTTTTGGCTTTGACCAACTTAACGGAATTGAAATTTGAGAATAGATTTGGATGTCCCATTGGTAGACAAGCACAGATGCCAACTTTTGTGACATTTTGAGCTATTTTCTCACCCTTTAAGCCCAAATCTAGCGAAAATGCATGGTCAAGTTTCGACTTTGACCAACCTCTCGAAATCGAAATTTGAGGGTAGATTTAGATTTCCCATTGGTAGACAAGCGCGCACACCAGTGTTTGTGACGTTCCAACCTATATTCTCCCACCTTAATTCCATGTCTACTGAAAATGCACGGTGGAGTTTTGGATTTGACCAAATTCTCAAAATTTAAATTTGAGAATAGATTTGGATGTCCCATTGGTAGACAAGCGCGCACACCAACTCTCGTGACGTTTCGAGCTATTTTCTCACCCTTTAAGCCAAAGTCTAGCGAAAATGCACGGTCAAGTTTCAGATTTGACCAACTTCCCAGAATTTAAATTTGAGAATAGATTTGGATGCCCCATTGTTAGACAAGCACGCATGCCAACTCTCATGATGTTCTGAGCTATTTTCTCCCCTTTAAGGCCAAGTCTAGCGAAAACGCACGGTCACGTTTCGGCTTTGACCCACTTCTCGAAATTAAAATTTGAAATTAGATTTGGATTTCCCATTGGTAGACACGTGTGCACGCCAACGTTCGTGACATTTCGA
The DNA here is from genome assembly GCA_027924585.1 of Larix kaempferi. Lineage (NCBI taxonomy): Eukaryota > Viridiplantae > Streptophyta > Pinopsida > Pinales > Pinaceae > Larix > Larix kaempferi. The sequence continues at coordinate 1,367,536 of BSBM01000430.1, read as the reverse complement.
GCTATTTTATAACGCTTTAACCCCAAGTCTAGTTTAAAAGCATGGTCTAGTTTTGGCTTTGATCGACTTCTCGGAATTGAAATTTGAAGATAGATTTGGATGTCCCATTGGTAGACAAGCGTGCATGCCAACTTTCGTGACGTTTCGAGCTATTTTCCCCCCCTTTAACGCCAAGTCTAGCGAAAAGGCACGGTCGCGTTTAGGCTTTGACCTACTTCTCCGAATTAAAATTTGATTATAGCTTTGGATGTCCCATTGGAAGACAAGCATGCACACAAACATTCGTGATGTTTCGAGCTATTTTCTCACGCTTTAAGCCCAAGTCTAGCAAAAATGCACGGTCGAGTTTTGGCTTTGACCAACTTCACGGAATTGAAATTTGAGAATAGATTTGGATGCGCCATTGGTAGACAAGCATGCACACCAACTCTCATGATGTTCCGAGCTACTTTCTCCTCTTTAAGGCCAAGTCTAGCGAAAAAGTATGGCCGCATTTCGGCTTTGAACTACTTCTCGGAATTAAAATTTGAGATTAAATTTGGATGTCCCATTGGTGGACAAGCGTGTACGCAACTTTCGATATGTTCCAAGCTATTTTCTCACCATTTAGGCCCAAGTCTAGCGAAAATGCACAGTCGAGTTTCGGCTTTGACCAACTTCTCGGAATTGAAATTTGAGAATAGATAGGGATTTCCGTTTGGTAGACAAGCGCACATGCCAAGTTTCGTTACGTTCCGATCTATTTTCTCCCACTTTAATCCCAAGTCTAGCGAAAACGCATCGTCGAGTTTTGAGTTCAACCAACTTAATGGAATTGAAATTTAAGAATAGATCTGGATATCCCGTTGGTAGACAAGAGCGCAAGCCAACTTCTGTGACGTTCCGAGCTATTTTCTCACCCTTTAAGCCCAAGTCTATAGAAAATGGATTATCGAGTTTCGGCTTGGACCAACTTCTCGTAATTGAAATTTGAGAATAGATTTGGATGTCCCATTGACAAGCGTGCACGCTAACGTTTGTGACGTTTCGAGCTATTTTATCACCCTTTAATCCCAAGTTTAGCGAAAACAGTTGGTCGAGTTTCAACTTGGATGAAATTCCCAGAATTGAAATTTGAGAATAGATTTGGATGTCCCATTGGTAGACAAGCGTGCATGCCAACTTTCATGATGTTCTGAGCTATTTTCTCCCCTTAAAGGCCAAGTCTAGAGAAATCGCGCGGCCGCGTTTCGGCTTTGACCTACTTCTCGAAATTAAAACTTGAGATTAGATTTGGATGTCTCATTGGTGGACAAGCACGTATGCCAACTTTCGTGATGTTCCAAGCTATTTTCTCACCCTTTAGGCCCATGTCTAGTGAAAATGGACAGTCGATTTTTGGCTTTGGGAAACTTCTCGGGATTGAAATTTGAGAATAGATTGGGATTTCCCATTGGTAGACAAGCACTCCCGCCAACTTTCGTTACGTTCCGAGCTATTTTCTCCCACTTTAAGCCTAAGTCTAGCGAAAATGCACGGTCGAGTTTCGACTTTGACCAACTTAATGGAATTGAAATTTGAGAATAGATCTGGATATCCTGTTGGTAGACAAGTGCGCACGCCAACTTTTGTGACGTTCTAAGCTATTTTCTCACCCTTTAAGCCCAACTCTAGCGAAAATGAACGGTTTAGTTTCTGCTTTGACAAACTTCTCGGAATTGAAATTTGAGAATAGATTTGGATTTCCCATTAGTAGACAAGCGTGCATGCCAACTTTCTTGACATTCCGAGCTATTTTCTCCCCCTTTAAGGAAAATTCAAGTGAAAACACACGGTCACGTTTCGGCTTTAACCTACTTCTCAGAATTAAATTTTGATTATAGCTTTGGATGTCCCATTGGTAGACAAGCATGCACGCCAACTTTTGTGACGTTCCGAGCTATTTTCTCACCCTTTAACACCAAGTCTAGTGAAAACGCACGGTAATGTTTAGGTTTCGACCCACTTCTCGGAATTAAAATTTGATTATAGCTTTGGATGTCCCATTGGTAGACAAGCATGCACGCTAACGTTCGTGACGTTCTGAGCTATTTTCTCACGCTTTAAGCCCAAGTCTGGCGAAAACGCACGGCCGAGTTTCGGCTTTGACCAATTTCCCGGAATTGAAATTTGAGAATAGATTTGGATGCCCCATTGGTAGACAAGCGTGCATGCCAACTCTCATGATGTTCCGAGCTATTTTCTCCCCTTTAGAGCGAAGTCTAGTGAAAACGCACAGTTGCGTTTCGGCTTTGACCTACTTCTCAGAATTAAAATTTGAGATTAGATTTGGATGTCCCATTGGTGGATAAGCACGTACGCCAACTTTCGTGATGTTCCAAGCTATTTTCTCACCCTTTAGGCCCAAGTCTAGTGAAAACGCACGGTTGTGTTTCAGCTTTGACCTACTTGTCAGAATTAAAATTTGAGAATAGATTGGGATTTCCCATTGGTAGACAAGTGCACATGCCAACTTTCGTTACGTTCCAAGCTATTTTCTCCCACTTTAAGCGTAAGTCTAGCGAAAATGCACGGTTGAGTTTCAACTTTGACCAACTTAACAGAATTGAAATTTGAGAATAGATTTGGATATCCCGTTGGTAGACAAGCGTGCATGCCAACTTTCGTGATGTTCGGAGCTATTTTCTCACCCTTTAATCCCAAGTCTAGTGAAAACACACAGTTTAGTTTCGGCTTTCACCAACTTCTCAGAATTGAAATTTGAGAATAGATTTGGATTTCCCATTGCTAGACAAGCACGCACTCCAACTTTCTTCACGTTCCGAGCTATTTTCTCCCCCTTTAAGGCAAATTCAAGCGAAAACAAACGGTCGCGTTTTGGCTTTGACCTAATTCTTAGAATTAAAATTTGAGATTAGATTTAGATGTCCCACTGGTGGACAAGAACGTACGCAAAATTTCGTGATGTTCCAATCTATTTTCTCACCCTTTAGGCCATAGTCTAGCGAAAATGCACAGTCTCATTTCGGCTTTGACCAACTTCATGAAATTGAAATTTGAGAATAGATTGGGATTTCCCATTGGAAGAAAAGCGCACACGCCAACTTTCGTTACGTTCCGAGCTATTTTCTCTCACTTTAATCCCAAGTCTAGCGAAAACGAACTGTCGAGTTTCGACTTTAACCACCTGAACAGAATTGAAATTTGAGAATAGATTTGGATATCCTATTGGTAGACAAGCGCGCATGCCAAGTTTCATGATGTTTCGAGCTATTTTCTCACCATCTAAGCCCAAGTCTAGCAAAAACAGATGGTCGAGTTTTGGCTTTGACCAACTTCTCGGAATTGAAATGTGAGAATAGATTTGGATTTCCCATTTGTAGACAAGTGCGCACGCAAACTTTCGTGATGTTCTGAGCTATTTTCTCCTCCTTTAAGCACAAGTCCAGTGAAAGCGCACGGTCTTTGATTAACTTCTCGGAATTGAAATTTGAGATTAGATTTGGATTTCCCGTTCTAGAAAGGTGTGCACACCAACTTTTGTGATGTTCCAAGAAAAAACGCACGCTTGCGTTTTGACTTTGACGAACTTCTCAGAATTGAAATTTGAGAATAGATTTGGATGCCCCATTGGTAGACAAGCACGCACGATAAGTTTCGTGACGTTCCAAGCTATTTTTTCCCCCCTTAACTCCAAGTTTAGCGAAAATGCATGGTCGCATTTAGGCTTTGACCTACTTCTCGGAATTAAAATTGGATTATAGCTTTGGATGTCCCATTGGTAGACAAGCATGCACGCCAACTTTCATGATGTTCCGAGCTATTTTCTCATGCTTTAAGCTCAAGACTAGAGAAAACGCACGGTCAAGTTTCGACTTTAACCAACTTCCCGGAATTGAAATTTGAGAATAGACTTGGATGCCCCATTGATAGAAAAGCATGCACGCCAACTCTCATGATGTTCCGAGCTATTTTATCCCCTTTATGGCCAAGTCTAGCAAAAACTCAAGGTCGCGTTTTGGCTTTGACCTACTTCTCAGAATTAAAATTTGAGATTAGATTTGGATGTCCCATTGGTGGACAAGCGCGTACACTAACTTTCGTGATGTTCCGAGCTATTTTCTCACCCTTTAGGCCCAAGTATAGCGAAAATGCACAGTCGAGTTTCGGCTTTGACCAACTTCTCAGAATTGAAATTTGAGAATAGATTGGGATTTCCCATTGGTAGACAAGTGCACATGCCAACTTTCGTTACATTCTGAGCTATTTTCTCCCACTTTAAGCCCAAGTCTAGCGAAAACACACGGTCGAGTTTTGACTTTAACCAACTTAACGGATTTTAAATTTGAGAATAGATTTGGATATCCTGTTGGCAGACAAGTGCGCATGCTAACTTTCGTGACGTTCTGAGCTATTTTCTCACCCTTTAAGCCCAAGTCTAGGGAAAACGTATGGTCAAGTTTTGACTTTGACCAACTTCTTAGAATTGAAATTTGAGAATAGATTTGGATTTCCCATTGGTAGACAAGTGTGCATGCCAACTTTCGTGAAGTTCCGAGCTATTTTCTCCTCCTTTAAGCCCAAGTCTAGCGAAAACGCACAGTCGAGTTTCAACTTTGACCAACTTCTCGGAATTGAAATTTGAGAGTAGATTTGGATTTCTCGTTGCTATAAAGGAGTGCACGCCAACTTTCGTGACGTTCCAAGCCAAAATGCACGGTGGCGTTTTGGCTTTCACCAACTTCTTGGAAATGCAATTTGAGGGTATATTTTGATGCCCAAATGGTAGACAAGCATGCATGCCAAATTTTGTAACGTTCCGAGCTATTTTCATCCTCTTTAATCCCAAGTCTAGAGAAAACGCACGATCGAGTTTCGGATTTGACCAACTTCTCAGAATTGAAATTTGAGAATAGATTTGGATGTCCCATTGGTAGACAATCACGCACGCCAAGTTTCATGACGTTCCGAGCTATTTTCTCCCCCTTTAACGCCATGTCTAGTGAAAACGCACTTTCGTGTTTAGTAGACAAGCAATCACGCCAAATTTCGTGATGTTCCGATCTTTTTTCTCACACTTTAAGCCCAAGTTTAGTGAAAACGCATGCTCGAGTTTCAACTTTGACCAACTTCTCGGAATTGAAATTTGAGAATAGATTTGGATGCCCCATTGGTAGACAAGCATGCATGCCAACTCTCATGATGTGCCAAGCTATTTTCTACCCTTTAAGCCCAAGTCTAGTGAAAATGCACGGTCGAGTTTTGACTTTAACTAACTTAACGAAATTGAAATTTAAGAATAAATTTGGATATCCTGTTGGTAGACAAGCATGCACACCAACATTCGTGACGTTCCTAGCTATTTTCTCACCCTTTAAGCCCAAGTCTAGCAAAAATGCACGGTCGAGTTTCGGCTTTGACCAACTTCTCGGAATTGAAATTTGAGAATAGATTTGGATTTCCCATTGGTAGACAAGCGTGCACGCCAACTTTCATGATGTTCCGAGCTATTTTCTCCTCCTTTAAGCCCAATTCTAGCGAAAACGCACGGTTGAGTTTCAGCTTTGACCAACTTCTCGGAATTGAAATTTGAGAGTAGATTTGGATTTCGCGTTGCTAGAAAGGCATGCACGCCAACTTTCGTGATGTTCCAAGCCAAAATGCACGGTGGCCTTTTGGCTTTCATCAACTTCTTGGAATTGAAATTTGAGGGTATATTTGGATGCCCCAATGGTAGACAAGCGTGCACGCCAAATTTCGTAACATTCCGAGCTATTTTCGTCCCCTTTAATCCCAAGTCTAGAGAAAACGCACGATCGAGTTTCGGATTTGACCAACTTCTCGGAATTAAAATTTGAGAATAGATTTGGATGTCCCTTTCATAGACAAGCACGCACGCCAAGTTTCGTGACGTTCTGAGCTATTTTCACCCCCTTTAAGCCCAAGTTTAGCGAAAACGCATTGTCGAGTTTCGTGACGTTCAAAGCTCTTTTTTCACCCTTTAAGCCCAAGTCTAGCGAAAACGAACGGTCAACTTTCGGCTTTGACCAATTTCTCAGAATTTAAATTTGAGCATAGATTTGAATACCCCATTGGTAGACAAATGCACATGGCAATGGAAATGAAATTTAAGAGTATATTTGGCTGTCCCATTGGTAGACAAGCGTGCACACCAACTTTCGTGATGTTCTGAACTATTTTCTCCCCTTTTATGGCCAATTCTAGCAAAACCGCATGGTCGCTTTTCGGCTTTGACCTTATTCTTGGAATTAAAATTTGAGAATATATTTGAATGTCCCAAGTTGCGTACGCCAACTTTCGTGATGTTCTAAGCTATTTTCTCACCCTTTAGGCCCAAGTCTAAATAAAATGCAGGGTCGAGTTTCGGCTTTGACCAACTTCTCGGAATTGAAATTTGTGAGTAGATTTGGATGTCCCATTGGTAGACAAGCGCACACACCAACTTTCGTGATTTTTCGAGCTATTTTCTCAAGCTTAAAGCCCAAGTCTAGCAAAATCGTACAATCAAGTTTCGGCTTTGACCAACTTAACGGAATTGAAATTTAAGCATAGATTTGGATATCCTTTTAGTAGACAAGCGTGCATGCCAACTTTCGTTATGTTCCGAGCTATTTTCTCACCCTTTAAGAGCTTCGTGACATTCCGAGCTATTTTCTCATGCTTTAATCCCAAGTCTAGCGAAAATGCACGATAGAGTTTCAACTTTGACCAACATCTTGGAATTGAAATTTGAGAATAGATTTGGATGTCCCATTGGTAGACAAGAGTGCATGCCAACTTTTGTGACGTTCTGAGCTATTTTTTCCGCCTTTGAGGCCAAGTCTAATGAAAATGCACAGTCGAGGTTCGGGTTTTACCAACTTCCCGAAATGGAAATTTCAGAGTAGATTTGGATCTCCCATTGATATACAAGAGTACACGCCAACTTTCGTGATGTTCCGAGCTATTTTCTCACCCTTTAATCCCATGTCTAGCGAAAAGGCATGGTCGAGTTTCGGCTTTGACCCACTTCTCGGAATTTAAATTTGAGCATAGATTTGGATGTCCCATTGGTAGACAAGCGCACACACCAACGTTCATGACATTCCGAGCTATTTGCTCACCCTTTAAGCCCAAGTCTAGCGAAAATATATGGTCGAGTTTCAGCTTTGACCAATTTCTCGGAATTGAAATTTGAGAATAGATTTGGATGTCCCATTGGTAGACAAGCACGCACGCCAACTTTCATGATGTTCCGAGCTATTTTCTCATGCTTTAAGCCCAAGTCTAGTGAAATTGCATGGTCGAGTTTCGGCTTTGACCAACTTAACAGAATTGAAATTTGAGAATATATTTGGATATCCCATTGGTACACAAGCGTGCGCGCCAACTTTCGTTACGTTTCGAGCTATTTTCTCACCCTTTAATCCCTTCGTGACTTTCTGAGCTATTTTCTCATGCTTTAAGCCCAAGTCTAGTGAAAATGCACGGTAGAGTTTCGAATTTGACCAACATCTCGGAATTGAAATTTGAGAATAGATTTGAATGTCCCGTTGGTAGACAAGAGTGCACGCCAACTTTCGTGACGTTCTCGAGCTATTTACGCCCCCTTTAAGGCCAAGTCTAGTGAAAACGCACGGTCACATTACGGCTTTGACCTACTTCTCGGAATTGAAATTTGAGAATAGATTTGGATGTCCCATTTGTATAAAGGCGCGTACGCCAATTTTTGTGATGTTCTAAGCTATTTTCTTACCATTTAAGCAAAAGCCTAGCGAAAATGCATGGTCGAGTTTCGGCTTTGACCAACTTAACGAAATGGAAATTTAAGAGTAGATTTGGATGTCCCATTGGTAGACAAGTGTGCACGCCAACTTTCATGATGTTCCGAGCTATTTTAACCCCCTTTAAGCCCAATTCTAGCAAAAAATGCACAGTCGAGTTTTGGCTTTGGCTAACCTAACGTAATGGAAATTTACGAGTAGATTTGGATGTCCTATTGGTAGACCCGTGTGCACGCCAAATTTCATGATGTTCCGAGCTATTTTCTCCCCCTTTAAGGCCGAGTCTAGCGAAAACACACAGTTGCATTTCCGCTTTGGCCAAATTCTCGGAATTGAAATTTGAGAGTAGATTTGGATGTCCCATTGGTAGACAAGCGCGCATGCCAACTTTCATGACATTCCAAGCTATTTTTCTCATGCTTTAAGCCCAAGTTTAGCGAAAACGCATGGTCGAGTTTCGGGTTTTACCAACTTCTCGGAATGGAAATTTGAGAGTAGATTTGGATGTCCCATTGGTAGACAAGTGTGCATGCCAATTTTCATGATGTTTTGAGCTATTTTCTCACCCTTTAATCCCATGTCTAGAGAAAAGGCAAGGTCAAGTTTTGGATTTGACCCACTTCTCAAAATTTAAATTTGAGCATAGATTTGGATGTCCCATTGGTAGACAAGCGCGCACACCAACTTTCGTGACGTTCCAAGCTATTTTCTCACCCTTTAAGCCCAAGTCTAGCGAAAATGTATGGTCGAGTTTGGCTTTGAACAATTTCTCAGAATTGAAATTTGAGAATAGATTTGTATGTGCCATTGGTAGAAAAGCACGCGCGCCAACTATCCTGACGTTCCGAGCTATTTTCTCACCCTTTAAGCCCAAGTCTAGCGAAAATGCAAGGTCGAGTTTTGACATTGACCAACTTAACAGAATTGAAATTTGAGATTAGATTTGGATATCCCGTTGGTGGACAAGCGCGCACGCCAACTTTCATGACGTTACGAGCTATTTTCTCACCTTTTAAGCCCAAGTCTAGTGAAAACGCACAGTCGAATTTCGGCTTTGACCAGCTTCTCGGAATTGAAATTTGAGAATAGATTTGGATTTCCCGTTGGTAGACAAGTGCGCACGCCAACTTTCGTGACGTTCCGAGCTATTTTCTCCTCCTTTAAGCCCAATTCTAGCAAAAATGCACGGTCGAGTTTCAGCTTTGACCAACTTCTCGGAATTGAAATTTAAGAGTAGATTTGTATGTCCTGTTGTTAGAAAGGCGTGCATGCCAACTTTTGTGACGTTCCAAGCCATTTTCTCACCATTTAAGCCCAAGTCTAGCGAAAATGCACGGTCGAGTTTTGGCTTTGACCTACTTCTCAGAATTGAAATTTGAGAATAGATATGGAAATACCATTTGTAGACAAGCGTGTACGCCAACTTTCATGATGTTCCAAGCTATTTTATCACCATTGAACCCCAAGTCTAGCGAAAATGCTGAATCGAGTTTAGGCTTTGACCAACTTCTCGAAATTGAAATTTGAGAATAGATTTGGATTTCCCATTGGTAGACAAGCGCGCACGCCAACTTTCGTGACGTTACGAGCTATTTTCTCCCCCTTTTAGCGCAAGTGAAGTGAAAACGCATGGTCGAGTTTCAACTTGGACCAAATTCTTGAAATTGAAATTTGAGAATAGATTTGGATGTCCCATTGGTAGACAAGCGCGCACACCAACTTTCGTGATGTTCCGAGCTATTTTATCACCCTTTAAGCCCAAGTTTAGCGAAAACAGAGGGTCGAGTTTCAACTTTGACCAATTTCTTGGAATTAAAATTTGAGAATAGATTTGGATGTCCCATTGGTAGACAAGCGTGCACGCCAAATTTCGTGACGTTCCAAGCTATTTTCTCCCCCTTTAAGGCCAAGTGAAGCATAAACGCACTATCGAAGGCTTTGACCTACTTCTTCGAATTGAAATTTGATTATAGATTTGGATGTCCCATTGGTAGACAAGCATAGACACCAACTCTCATGATGTTTCGAGCTATTTTCTCACCCTTTAAGCCCAAGTCTAGCGAAAACGCACGGTCAAGTTTCGTCTTTGACCGAATTCCCAGAATTGAAATTTGAGAATACATTTGGATGTCCCATTGGTAGACAAGTGTGCACACCAACTTTCATAATGTTCCGAGCTATTTTCTCCCCTTTAACTCCAAGTCTAGCGAAAACGCACGTTCGAGTTTAGGCTTTGACGTACTTCTTGGAATTAAAATTTCAGGATATATTAGGATGTCCCATTGGTAGACAAGCGCGCATGCCAACTTTCATGACGTTCCGAGCTATTTTCTCACACTTTAATCCCAATTCTAGTGAAAACACATGGTAGCGTTTCGGCTTTGACCAACTTAACGGAATTGAAATTTGAGAATAGATTTGGATGTCCCATTGGTAGACTAGCACAGACGCCAACGTTTATGATGTTCTGAGCTATTTTCTCACCCCTTAAGCCCAAATATAGCTAAAATGCACGGTCAAGTTTTGGCTTTGACCACCTTCTCGAAATCAAAATTTGAGAGTAGATTTATATTTCCCATTGGTAGACAAGCGCACACACCAATTTTTGTGACATTCCAACCTATATTCGCCCACTCTAATTCCTTGTCTAGCGAAAACGCACGGTGGAGTTTCGGCATTGACCAACTTCTCGGAATTTAAATTTGAGAATAAATTTGGATGTCCCATTGGTAGACAAGCGCGCACACCAACTTTCGTGACGTTCTGAGCTATTTTCTCACCCTTTAAGCCCAAGTCTAGCAAAAAATGCACGGTGGAGTTTCAGCTTTGACCAACTTCTCGGAATTGATATTTGAGAATAGATTTGTATGTCCCATTGTTACACAAGCATGCACGCAAACTTTCATGATGTTCCAAGCTATTTCCCCCCCCTTTAAGGCCAATTCTAGCGAAAAAGCATGGCACATTTTGGCTTTGACCTACTTCTCGGAATTCAAATTTGATTATAGATTTTGATGTCCCATTCGTAGACAAGCCCGCACGACAAATTTCGTGACGTTTTGAGTTTTTTTCTCACGCTTTAAGCCCAATTCTAAGGAAAACGCACGGTCGAGTTTCGACTTTGACCAACTTCTCGTAATTGAAATTTGAGAATAGATTTGGATGTCCCATTGAAAAGCGTGCACGCAATCTTTCGTGACGTTCTGAGCTATTTTCTCCCCCTTTAAGGCCAATTCTAGCGAAATTGCACAGTCACGTTTCATCTTTGACCTACTTCTCAGAATTAAAATTTGATTATCGATTTTGATGTCCCATTCGTAGACAAGAGCGCATGCCAAATTTCATGACGTTCCGAGTTGTTTTCTCACGCTTTGAGCCCAAGTCTAGCGAAAACGCACGGTCGAGTTTCGGCTTTGACCAACTTCCCGGAATTGAAATTTGAGAATAGATTTGGATGTCCCATTAGTATACAAGCATGCACGCCAAATTTCGTGACTTTTCCATCTATTTTCTCCCCCTTTAAGGCCAAGTCTAGTGAAAACGTACGATCAAGTTTCGGCTTGGACCAACTTCTCAGAATTGAAATTTGAGAATAGATTTGGATGTCCCATTGGTAGACAAGCGCGCACAACAAATTTCGTGACATTCCAAGCTATTTTCTCACACTATAAGCCAAAGTCCAACGAAAATGCACAGTCGAGTTTCAGCTTTGACCAACTTCTCGGATTTGAAATTTGAGCATAGATTTGGATGTCCCATTGGTAAACAAGCGCGGACACCAACTTTCGTGACGTTTCGAGCTATTTGATTTGGATCTCCCATTGGTAAACAAGCATGCACACTAACTTTCATGACGTTCTGAGCTATTTTATCACCCTTTAAGCCCAAGTCTATCGAAAACGGACGGTCGAGTTTTGGCTTTAACCAACATCTCATAATTAAAATTTGAGAATAGATTTGGATGTCCCAATGACAAGCGTGCAAGCCAACTTTCGTGACGTTTCGATCTACTTTCTCCCTGTTAAGATTTAATATGCTAAGACAGAAAATAGCAGCATTAAATTCCATTTCACAATAATAGCATATACAGGATCACTGAAGAAACAACAAGCACAGCATAAACACAAGAGACAGAGATTTATCCTGGGAAACCCTCATGGGGTAGAAAACCCAGCAAAGCTTCCTCAATATAGATGACCAGCAATATACAAAGATGAAACCCTGAGACATGATCTCCTCCTCCACAATAGCATACCTCTCCTCCACAAGTGCGCTATCCTCATGTGTGTGAGTGTATCAAATGAGGAACACACCTCCTCTATTTATACACTACTCTGATATGTATTTTACACAAGTACATGTAGGCTCGTATTTAACCATTAGGTTAAATACCCCATTATAACTGACTGGGCCGAACCCCACATGGTGGGTCTAATAACCCTAGTTACCACAACCAACTCGGAGGAATAAACATCTCCGGATTTATAGTATAATCACATCGGAGGTATGGAACATCTCCGGAATAAATAATATACAAATATAATATTCTTTGAAGTTACAATATTTCAACACTCCCCCTTAACGAGAAGGATATTATAACAGTATCTGCACGAGCAAGGAGTCATCAACATCATACATGATACATCTATAAATCATTGGAAGCTTTCTCAACATCATCAGTAACTTAGGCAGTTACTGGAACATCTTCAATACTGGAACATCAACATCTTCAGTACTGAGTCTTTATCTTCTGTAGCACTCAACAGCTACAGCAACATCAATATCTGAATCCTCACGATCGTCAGCATCGTCATCACACGATCATCAGCATCGTCACACACGATCATCAGCATCATCATCACACGATCATCAACATCGTCATCACACGATCATCAGCATCGTCACACACGATCATCAGCATCGTCATCACACGATCATCAACATCATCATCACACGATCATCAACATCGTCATCACATGATCATCAGCATCGTCACACACGATCATCAACATCGTCATTACACGATCATCAGCATGTATTCTCACTAATACATCTATCATCAAAAGCATGTATTCTCACTAATACATAGCAGCATACCCTGCAACACACACAATCATATTACAGAATGATCAATCCCGCTCTCTTTAGGACATAGGTCCATGGATGATACAATCCAGATCAAGTTCCAGGATGATCAATCCTTATCACTTTAAGACAAGTCTCATGTCTAGGGACGATGCAATCCCATCACATACATTTTGAACCAAGGTCCAGGGACGATGCAGTCCTATCTTCAATTTTCGGAGACATCAGTCTACGGATCAATTCTGGGACCTCAGTCCGGGGATGATGCAATCCCCTGCCTGTTCATTCAGGACTTCATTATCGGAGACCCAGTCTACGGCTCTATTCTGGGACCTCAGTCCGGGGACAATGCAATCCCCTGCCTGTTCATTCAGGACTTCATTATCGGAGACCCAGTCTACGGCTCTATTCTGGGACCTCAGTCCGGGGATAATGCAATCCCCTGCCTGTTCATTCAGGACTTCATTATCGGAGACCCAGTCTACGGCTCTATTCTGGGACCTCAGTCCGGGGACGATGCAATCCCTTGCCTGTTCATTCAGGACTTCATTATCGGAGACCCAGTCTACGGCTCTATTCTGGGACCTCAGTCCGGGGATGATGCAATCCCCTGCCTGTTCATTCAGGACTTCATTATCGGAGACCCAGTCTACGGCTCTATTCTGGGACCTCAGTCCGGGGACGATGCAATCCCCTGCCTGTTCATTCAGGACTTCATTATCGGAGACCCAGTCTACGGCTCTATTCTGGGACCTCAGTCCGGGGACGATGCAATCCCCTGCCTGTTCATTCAGGACTTCATTATCGGAGACCCAGTCTACGGCTCTATTCTGGGACCTCAGTCCGGGGATGATGCAATCCCCTGCCTGTTCATTCAGGACTTCATTATCGGAGACCCAGTCTACGGCTCTATTCTGGGACATCAGTCCGGGGACGATGCAATCCCCTGCCTGTTCATTCAGGACTTCATTATCGGAGACCCAGTCTACGGCTCTCTTTAGGACTGAAAGTCCAGGGATGATCCAATCCCCTCAACTGTCCACTAAGGACTTCATTCTCGGAGACATACGTCTACGGCTCTTTTGAGGATGATGCAATCCTATATGTCCACCAAGGACTTCATTCTCGAAGACATACGTCTATGGCTCTTTTGAGGATGATGCAATCCTGTCATGTCCACTTTAGACCATGTCTAAGGACCATCCACCAACCTCTCTGTCGGCATCATCAATATAGGTATTCACATTATCATCCTCACTGTCGATGCAGGCAATCTCATCATAAGTGATCACATCACTCCCCCTTTCGAGGAGGGTCCTTCTATATTAAGTTTGTCTCGAAAAACTTTACCTGAGGTAGAGTTTTGGTTAGTACATTGGTAACTTGTTACAAATTCGAACCTTAATTCCTATCTGCTCCATATCTCGTATATAGAAATGGCAGATCTCTATGTGCTTTTGTCTTATCATGGAACATTGGATTCTCTCTGTTTGTCACATAGGATCATAGTTGGGTCCATCTCTAAGTCAAACAATTCTGAAGCCATGCCGTTTCACAATTAGCAGAGCAAGCAGCCATATATTCCGCTTGTGCTGAGAGCCACACTAGACTGATTCCTGCTAAACCACAAGATCATGGTTGAACCCAGACAATAACATCTTCTCGATGTGCTCTTCCTGTCTTGATACACTTTTTGCTCAATCAATATCTGTGTAGCCATTTGAATTCATGATCTCCATAGATCAAAGTCTATTGTATCCTTTAGGTACCTCATCACATGCTTTGCAACTAACAGGTGAACACTTCTAGTTTCCACTAGATACTGACTCAAGGTGTTTACAGCAAAGCATATATCTGACCTAGTATTCGTTAGACACATCAATGACTCAGTAATTTGTCTGTACAGAGTTATATCCATTAACTCTAATGAGTCATCTGCTAAGAACTTCAAGTTGGAATTTATGAGAGTGGCCATTCCAACACATCAATTCCTTTTAATATTTCTCATCATACTTTCCCTGGTTGAGAAATATTCCTTCTAAGCCTTGTCATACTTCCAGACTTAGGAAGTAATGCATCAATCTGAGATCTTTCATTTTTCATTTCTGCAGCCATCTTCTTCTTTCTTTTCGTGATCTGTTTCTCATTCCCTATGAGAAGGATATCATAATAATAGTATGATCCATAGCCTTAAGGTAAAGGTTAGGAACAACTTTACTTTTGGTAAAGCCCAAGCTTATCAAGAAACTGTCAATTCTCCCTTTGTGACTGAACATCATTCACACTCTGCATTGAATGATTTTCTGCATATCCATCTATGCCATCTCTTGATAGATGGGTCTACTGATATGAGCCTCAATATTATTCGAACTCTGTGGTGAGTTCCTTCTTGCATCCATGTCATCTGTGTATAAAAACCATATTCAACCTTGTAGCAAAGGTTGAGATCCACATCACCCGTGGTGATCATTAAGCTCATCAATTGATTATCGATCCTGGGTACCCATACAAAACCTGAATCACACTTCTTCTTTAACTACACCATTAAGAGAATGGTTTTATCTATCCACTTGGAACAAACATCTCATCATGATTCTATTTCTCTTTTCTAAGAGAATCTGGCCACAATCCTTCTATAGTGTGTTTGATTTGTAAATCCTTTTGTTGAACATCCATCGCTTGTTCATCATTCATCATGATTTTTCCTACAAATCAAAATTAGGTACATGATTAGTAATACTTCATAATCATCAAATCATATTGACATGATAACCTATTATGCATATAGATATCATTTACATAGTTATGCAACTATCTTGACCAATACTTTGGCACAACACTTTCCCATATCCTGTATGCATACAGTGGCTATCTAGATGCCTTCCATCTCTACCAGAACATACTATCGAGAGTGTGCACAACTCTCAGCATGTCAGCAAAGAGGTTTCATTCTAGACAAGCAACAATGGAATGTTTGTCCAACTTACCAATCATATGCATATTAGTAGTATACTGTTCAATGTTCTATGAATATTTACACTTAGCATGATATATTATAGAAATACAAATATGCATACAACCTATTACAGGCAATATCATTTACTATTTCAAATAACAACTCAAATACTTATCTTTTATGTTTGTGTGGTTGCCTCCCGCTTGATCTTCTGTATGTCTTTTGAACTTCTATTCATTTTGTACCACTGTGCATGTTCAAGTGTCATCCTCATGATCTCATACACAAACATACACCCATTAGTATGTTCTAAATGTTAGTAAAACATTATAGTTCTAAATAATCTTGAGAATGTATAGTCATGATTATAGTTAATAAACATTAGTATTCAATATTTCAGGGAAGTCTTCTTTTACTCATGCATATCATCAATCAAGATAAAAGACATAATATGCATAATCCCTTGATTACTAACTTTATGAATAAGCATAACCAATCATACCAAGTATACTTATATGAGGGATCCTAACACAAGGTAAGATTCATGGGAAACATACCTGGATTAGTATACCTACTTAGTTATGTACAACATACCTAAACAATCTCTTCAATGATTTAGAGATCCTGAGGTAGAACCTGCATGTCTCATAGGTTAAGCATAATATAACAAAGTCATACATACCTCATAAGTAGAACAAATATTATGGATGAGTCTTTGTCTTCATGTTTTCATGGTCATGGAACTTGATTTGTCTTTTGTGATGTACCTGTATCTTGTTAGCAGACAACATCAACCTCACACAACATCATAATGCATTAGTACAATCATATAGCCCTAATCAATGAATGTATTTGATCATTCACATGCATTGTTACTAGGGTGATAAGACAATTCTAACATTAATCAAGATTGTACTAATAAATAATATGAAGACAAACACATCATGAACTTAATCAAGAATTAGATTTCAAGACATACCTGAGCCTCCTTAAGTCATACCTGTCGAGACTTCTTGTAGTCTTCTTATGTAAGGCCTTAGCCTCAACTCCCCCTGAAACTTGATCTGGAGCTTGATTAGGGTTTTCTAGAGAAACCCTAAAAATTCAATCTTTGACTTTCATACTTCTGAATGGATGAAAGAATATGTCTTGCTGAGCTGATCAAACTAGCATACTTCAATTTTGGAATTTCCAAAATTTGACCCCTCAAAATTGCCTTTGAAACTTCTGGATCTTCTAGACAGGATCCCGAACTAGGGTTTGATGAAGCCCACCCTTCTGCCCAAACAAAAGGTTCGATCCAAGGCTCTAAACTCTTATTTTTCTTAGGAGTTTCCAGCCATGGTTACAGACTTCAAAAATTCCAACTTTTGCTGAAGCCCTAATTTTCCATCTTTCCGATCAAAATCCCGAACTGGGGTTTGATCAAGCCCGGTCTTCCACCCAACCAAAAAATTCGATCTTGGTCTCTAAATTTTTATTTTCTTGAGAGCATTCAGCCGTGGACTCCGATTCCAAAAATTCTAACTTTCTCCGAAACCCTAAATTCCGGAAGCCATGAATAAAGGTGCTCGAAAAATAATTCTGTTTTGACAGAAATATGCACCTGATTGTTTCAACTATAACTCTGAAATTTTTGCTCCACAGGGTTTGAAACCTTTTTTCTGCAGTAGCCTGACCTGTCATCTTTCCATCCTGACAGGTCTGACCTCAATTGGGTTTTCTGAGAGAGAGTTATGCCAAGTGTCGCAACGTGACCTGTTTATGGGATAAAACAGGAGAGCGAACTTGTACGGCATGCCACATGTCACTGTTTGAACTTAGGCCTCTGAAAACTTTTCCTGAGATATCTCGACCTGTTATCTTTCCATCATGACAGGTCTGACCTCAATTGGACTCTCTGAGAGAGAGTTATGCCAAGTGTCGCAACATGACCTGTTTATGGGATAAAACAGGAGAGCGCACTTGTACGGCGTGCCACGTGTCACTGGTTCACCTTCGGCCTATGAAAACGTTTCCTGAGATAGTACAGTCTGTGTAATACCTGTCACTTGTTACGAAATTTCATTTGGAGCTTCCTAGCCCAAGTTATGACATTTTTTCCAAGGTCACCTGAGTTTGACTGAGATCTGGAAGAGGCCGAAACCCTAACTTGTACTGATCATAAATTACAAAGTACAACGAATCTGAGGATGCCCTTTGGACACAAGGTACCTGGGGATGTTATCTTCGACCTGTAAACTTTTCAGACCCTGAACCTTCGCCAAAATGGATTTATAGCGAAAGTCCCACGATTACTGGTTTTTGCTATGTAAAACCCTAACCTTCAAATTGTCGTAAGTAAAGCAAGTGTCGTAAGTGCCATACCTTGTATTCCTTCAGGTTAGCTCTGATACCATGTTAAGATTTAATATGCTAAGACAGAAAATAGCAGCATTACATTCCATTTCACAATAATAGCATATACAGGATCACTGAAGAAACAACAAGCACAGCATAAACACAAGAGACAGAGATTTATCCTGGGAAACCCTCATGGGGTAGAAAACCCAGCAAAGCTTCCTCAATATAGATGACCAGCAATATACAAAGATGAAACCCTGAGACATGATCTCCTCCTCCACAATAGCAGACCTCTCCTCCACAAGTGCGCTATCCTCATGTGTGTGAGTGTATCAAATGAGGAACACACCTCCTCTATTTATACACTACTCTGATATGTATTTTACACAAGTACATGTAGGCTCGTATTTAACCATTAGGTTAAATACCCCATTATAACTGACTGGGCCGAACCCCACATGGTGGGTCTAATAACCCTATTTACCACAACCAAATTGGAGGAATAAACATCTCCGGATTTATAGTATAATCACATCGGAGGTATGGAACATCTCCGGAATAAATAATATACGAATATAATATTCTTTGAAGTTACAATATTTCAACACTCCCCTTTTAATCCGAAGTGAAACAAAAACGCACGGTCGAGTTTCAACTTGGACCAAATTCTCGAAATTGAAATTTGAGAATAGATTTGGATGTCCCATTGGTAGACAAGCACGCACGCCAACTTTCGTGACGTTCCGAGCTATTTTCTCATGCTTTAATCCCAAGTCTAGCGAACACCCATGGTCGAGTTTCGGCTTTGACCTACTTCTCAGATTTAAAATTTGAGATTAGATTTTGATGTCACATTGGTGGACAAGCGCGTATGCCAACTTTTGTGATGTTCCAAGCTATTTTCTCACCCTTTAGGCCCAAGTCTAGCGAAAATGCACAGTCGAGTTTTGGCCTTGAGCAACTTCTCATAATTGAAATTTGAGAATAGATTGGGATTTCCCATTGGTAGACAAGCGCACACGCCAACTTTCGTTATGTTCCGAGCTATTTTCTCCCACTTTAAGCCCAAGTCTAGCGAAAACGCACGTTCGAGTTTTGACTTTAACCAATGTTGGTTTGCTCTTGGTAGACCCGGATTAGCTATACTTTTTAAACCAACATAACCCCTAGCTCACTGGCCCTTTCGGCAATAGGTCGCCGAAGCAACCTGAAGTCT
The DNA here is from genome assembly GCA_027924585.1 of Larix kaempferi. Taxonomy (NCBI): domain Eukaryota; kingdom Viridiplantae; phylum Streptophyta; class Pinopsida; order Pinales; family Pinaceae; genus Larix; species Larix kaempferi. The sequence continues at coordinate 1,348,173 of BSBM01000430.1, read as the reverse complement.
CACCCGAAGTGATTCTAATGGGGTGGCAGAAGACTCAAGTGTCCTCAGCCAGGTTCTGAGGCATCCAGGGTGCTTAGAACCCTCCTTAGTCCTCTCCAAAAGGGCTAACTTCTCTATTTCTAGTACTCTGGCTATACCTCTGTCTTATCGCATTACACAGGCAGTGCGATAAGCCTCCTCCTTATATGATCCTGTCTAGCGATACCTAGGATATCGCAGATGCGATATCTCCCTCCTTTCTGTCCCTGCGGTATGTGACACTTGGCCACTTCCTGGTTTAATACGCCGACTCAAACACCCTTATCCACTTATTGAGAGATCTTAATATCACTTAGTCTCTAAGAATAATCCTCACTAATGTGCTTAACCCTTAATACTTTCCAACGACGTGACTGTATAAAATATTACTTTAAGCAATGCTCTAACTGAACCCTTCATGCATTATACCCATTTAATATTCAAGCATTATCCTTTATTGAACAGAGATCTATTTCGCTAGGATTCAACTATGATTTTCACAATTGTTACGCATCAACCAGAACTAAACTGATGACCATATACATTACTTATAAACTGAAGGAAGCATTCATGTAACAGTAAAGATAAGCGAATAAGAGCAACAATTACACAGATGCAATCACACTACTCAGATATTTACGTGGTTCACTTCCAGGAGGGAAGCTACGTCCACGGGAACTATGTTTTCTATTAACAACTTGAGAGAGTGAAACACAGTTCCGCCGCAACTCTCTGCAGCAGAGATCTTCTGGGAAACTCCACCCCTGTGGGAGCCCTTCTCTATAGACCTCTCTTTCTTCTCCTTCCTACTCTTCCACTGACTCTTACGATATACTCTCTCTCTCTCTCAATCCCTGCGGATTGCACAATCTGCTCAATGAGCCGGCCTCTAATCTCCGAAAGATGTTCAGACTCTGTATAATCAAAGACTCGACTACTCTCTACTTAATCATTTCAGTAACTATGTGCCCCACCCCTTTACATACAAAAGACTCTTATATATAGATGGCCCGAAGTTCTCATCGCAGTTACAAAACTGTGGGCCTTATCCCAACAGTGACTCAACCCTAACCACCTACAGTCAACTAGCTGTACTTTCATGGCCGCCTCCTGTCTCGTCGCCGCTTCCTGCAGTCCTTAGTCTTTAATGCATCGGCCCGTTGCTTCTTCTTTGGTTCAAGCAACGCTGACTGTAGTCCTTCTTCTTAATGAGGGTAGCTGAACCCTCTCTTCATCTTCGGCGCCTTTATTATGGTGGTTGAGCTCTCCCTTCGGCCTCTTCCTTGTACCACGCGCTTTGACTTTCCTGTACATATCGCCGCAATTCCCGTCGGAATTTGCGCTACGGCGATATCTTTGCCTTGTCGCCAAAATTGGTACTTTCTCCCCAAAAATGGTTATCTTTTCCAAAATTAGCAGCTTTCTAAATGTTGCGGGAGTTCTCTCCAACAACCAACTTAACGGATTTTAAATTTGAGAATAGATTTAGAGATCGCGTTGGTAGACAAGCGCGCACGCCAACTTTCGTGACGTTCCGAGCTATTTTCTCACCCTTTAAGCCCAAGTCTAGGGAAAACATACGGTCGAGTTTCAGCTATGACCTACTTCTCGGACTTAAAATTTGACATTAGATTTGGATGTCACATTGGTGGACAAACACATACGCCAAATTTCGTGATGTTCTAAGCTATTTTCTCACCCTTTAGGCCCAAGTCTAGCGAAAATGCACAGTCGAGTTTCGGCTTTGAGCAACTTCTCGGAATTGAAATTTGAGAATAGATTGGGATTTCCCATTGGTAGACAAGCGCACACGCCAACTTTCGTTATGTTCCAAGCTATTTTCTCCCACTTTAAGCCCAAGTCTAGCGAAAACACATGGTCGAGTTTCGACTTTAACCAACTTAACGGATTTTAAATTTGAGAATAGATTTAGCTATCCCATTGGTAGACAAGCGCGCACGCTAACTTTCGTGACGTTCCAAGCTATTTTATCACCCTTTAATCCCAAGTCTACGGAAAACGTACGGTCGAGTTTCGGCTTTGAGAACGGTCAAGTTTTGGCTTTGACCTATTTCTCAGATTTAAAATTTGAGATTAGATTTGGATGTCACATTGGTGGACAAGCGCATACACCAACTTTCATGATGTTCCAGGCTATTTTCTCACCCTTTAGGCCCAAGTCTAGCGAAAATGCATAGTCAAGTTTCAGCTTTGAGCAACTTCTCGGAATTGAAATTTGAGAATAGATTGGAATTTCCCATTGGTAGACAAGCACACACAACAACTTTCGTTACGTTCCAAGCTATTTTCACCCACTTTAAGCTTAAGTCTAGCGAAATAGAATGGTCACGTTTAGGCTTTGACCTACTTATCGGAATTAAAATTTGATTATAGCTTTGCATGTCCCATTGGCAGACAAGCGTGCACACCAACTTTCGTGACGTTCTGAGCTATTTTCTCCCCCTTTAAGACCAAGTCTAGCGAAAACGCACGGTCGCATTTCGGCTTTGACCTACTTCTTGGAATTAAAATTTGATTATAGATTTGGATGTCCCATTATTAGACAAGTGTGCACGCCAACGTTCGTGACGTTCTGAGCTATTTTCTCCCCTTTAAGGACAAGTCTAGCGAAAACGTGCGGTCACGTTTCGGCTTCGACCTACTTCTTAGAATTAAAATTTGAGATTAGATTTCGATGTCAAATTGGTGGAAAAGCGCGTACGCAAACTTTCGTGATGTTCCAGGCTGTTTTCTCACCCTTTAGGCCCAAGTCCAGAGAAAATGCACAGTCAAATTTCGGTTTCAGCAACTTCTCAGAATTGAAATTTGAGAATAGATTAGGATTTCCCATTGGTAGACAAGCGCACACGCTAACTTTCGTTACGTTCCGAGCTATTTTCTCCCATTTAAGCCTAAGTCTAGCGAAAACGCATGGTCGAGTTTCGACTTTGACCAACTTAATGGAATTGAAATTTGAGAATAGATTTGGATATCCCGTTGGTAGACAAGAGCGCACGCCAACTTTTGTGACATTCCATGCTATTTTCTCACCCTTTAAGCCCAAGTCTAGCGAAAAGGCATGGTTTAGTTTTGGCTTTGACCAACTTCTCGGAATTGAAATTTGAGAATAGATTTGGATTTCCCATTGGTAAACAAGCGTGCACGCAAACGTTCTTGATGTTCCAAGCTATTTTCTCCTCCTTTAAGCCCAAGTCTAGCGAAAATTCATGGTCAAGTTTCATCTTTCTCCAACTTCTCAGAATTGAAATTTGTTAGTAGATTTGGATGTCCCGTTCCTACAAAGGCATGCATGCCAACGTTCGTGACGTTCCAAGCTATTTTCTCACCCTTTAAGCCCAAGACTAGCAAAAACACACGGTTAAGTATTGACTTTGAACAACTTCTCGGAATTGAAATTTGAGAATAGATTTTGATTTCCCATTGGTAGACAAGCGTGCATGCCAACTTGTGTGACGTTCTGAGCTATTTCCCCCCCCTTTAAGCCCAAGTCTAGCGAAAACGCATGGTCGAGTTTCGACTTTGACCAAATTCCTGGAACTAAAATTTGATAATAGATTTGTAAGTCTTGTTGGTAGACACACGTGCACGCTGTTCGGGTACACAGGGTACTACCAAAGGACCGAACACCAAGAGCAACCACTTCACACAAACAGATCACAGATCAACACACCGATGTTTTGACGTGGTTTAAACCCTCTTGAGGGAAACACTCCACGGCCCCGGCCAAATAGCTTCTACGGGACAATTTATTATGCAAAGAAAGAAAGTTACAAATGAGCTTCTCATAATCGATCAACTAAACAATGACCCTCCATGCTCTTTAAATAGAGATCATGGACCAATCGGGTGTTAAGCCACGGATCAAGGTTAGGTTTGATCTAAGAGAAGTTGAGCCGTCGGATCACTCTATGTCGGAAACATATCGTGATCGTCGGATTAAGTATTTACAAATGCATACTAATGCATACTAAAGAAACACACTATCCCTAACGGATATATTACACAAGTTGATCTTAACTAACTCCTAAGTGTCTAAATATCCTAACATCCCCCCTTAAGAACAACTTGGGATAGGATTGAAGGATTTACAAAAGTGACACTATTAGGAGAAGGAAGGAGGCATTAGAGCCTATCCCCCCTTAATGACAAGTTCCTGAACTCCTAACATAGATCGAAGTTTAGAAAACTTCGCTTCTGTAAGAGACTTGGTGAAGATGTCTGCAACTTGATCATCTGTAGGGCAAAAGAGCACTTCAAGAACACGATCATGAACAAGATTTCTGATGAAGTGCATGTGTAGCTCAATGTGTTTGCTGCGTTGATGTAGAACTAGATCTTTGGCAAGCTTGATGGCACTTTGATTGTCGCACCAAAGTGGAGTAGGTTGCTGCTGCTCGAATCCAAACTCTGAAAGGATCTGTCGAAGCCATAAAGCTTCCTGACTGGCATTAACTGCGGCTCGATATTCTGCCTCTGCTGAAGAAAGAGCAAGAGCTTGTTGTTTCTTACAAGCCCAAGTAATAGGTCCAGAGCCCAGACTGAAAACATAACCTGCAGTAGACTTTCGATCATCAGGATCGCCGGCCCAATCTGAATCAGTGAAACCAACCAACAAAGGTTTCCCCCCTGTACTGTAATGAATCCCAAACTGAACTGTACCTCAAATATATCGAAGTATTCTTTTAGCTGCTTTCCAGTGACTTTCATGAGGTGTCTGCATATAACGGGCAACTCTACCAACGGAAAAGGAAAGGTCAGGACGGGAATGAGTCAAGTATAAGAGACAACCAACAAGATGACGATACAAGGTGGCATCGACTTCAGGTGAAGTACAAGTGGCAGAAAGTTTGACTCCAGACTGGAAGGGAGAAGGGGCTGGTGTGCAATCTTCCATGTGAAAGCGACGAAGAAGGTCACAAGCATACTTAGACTGAGAAAGAAAGATTCCTTCTTTGGTTTGTAGGACTTGGAGACCAAGAAAATAATGCAAATGTCCTAAGTATGACATTTCAAAATTTTGTTTAAGACTGGATTTCACATGGGTTATAAGCTTAGGGTCACTACCAGTAAGAATAAGGTCATCAACATATAGAACAAGTATGATGAGATGGTTTCCTACTTTCTTGGTATAGACATTGGGGTCAGAATGGCATCTAGAAAAACCAGTGTCAAGGAGAAAGTTATCCATTTTGGCATACCAAGCTCTAGGAGCTTGCTTAAGGCCATATAAGGATTTCTTAAGGCGACAGACAAGGCTAAAGTTATTCTGAACATAACCAAGAGGTTGTTCCATGTAAATTTCCTCCTGTAAATCACCATGTAAGAAGGCAGACTTGACATCCATTTGATGGACTTCCCAGTTGTGTAAGGCTGCAAGGGAAAGAACAAGGCGGATGGAGTTCATTTTTGCGACAGGAGCAAAGGTTTCATTGTAGTCAATCCCTTCAACTTGGGAAAAACCTTTGGCAACTAACCTTGCCTTAAGTCTTTCAACACTTCCATCTGATGCATACTTAGTTCTGTAGACCCATTTACATCTGACAAGTTTTCTTCCTTTTGGAAGAGGTACAAGATCCCAACTATCGTTCTCCATTAAGGAACGATATTCTTCATCCATGGCTGCATCCCAATCTGGATTCCCTGAAGCTTCTGCAAAAGTTTCTGGATCATGATTCTCGGAAACTTGAGCCAAAAGAGAAGAGGCTCGCTGAAACTGAGAACGTGTTCGACGTTGATCTCTAGGATCACCGGCAAGATCACCAGCTGCTTCACATGTTGAACGGACCCATCGAGGAAGCACTTGTGCTAGTGCAACTGGAGGAACATGAGCAGGCGGAGGTGGATTTTCATCCTCACTGTCATCATCAGAAACTGGAGTTGGAAACCTGTCAAGAAAGTTGGAAGAAGAAGAAGAAGGCACAAACGCCGAATCAGGCTCACAGGCCAAAGATGGCACAATCGCCGAGTTAGGCTCGCAGGCCAAGAGATTTTCATCAAATTTAACATCTCTTATAATGATTATAGCATGAGAATGTGGTTGAAGAAGTCTATAACCTTTTACATCTTCAGAATATCCAACAAATATGCACTTTTCACTTTTAGGCTGCAATGCTTTCCGTTTTTCATCCGGAATGTGAGCCCATGCTTCACTACCAAACACACGAAAGTGACTTACATCAGGTTTAATTTTACTCCATGCTTCTTCTGGTGTTATACCTTGTAATGCTTTTGTGGGGGTGCGATTAACTATGTAATTTGCACAATTTATGGCTTCAGCCCAAAATTGAAGACTTAGTCCCTTAGATTGGATCATACAATTAGCCATTTCTTTTAAAGTGCGGTTCTTCCGCTCAGCTACACCATTTTGTTGTGGTGTATATGGAACAGTGTGCTGTTGTTGGATGCCTTGTTCAGTGCAGAAAGTAGTGAACTGTTTGTTAATATATTCTCCTCCATTGTCAGATCTTAACTTAATAATTTGATGATCAGATTGTTTTTCAACAAGGGCCTTGTAGGCCAAGAACATGTTAAATACTTCGCTCTTAAGTTTTAGGAAATAAACCCAAGTGCGTCTGGTGTAATCATCAATGAAAGTTAAGAAATATTTGAAACCAGAAAATGAAGCAGATGGAAGAGGACCACACAAGTCACTATGCACAAGCTCCAAGGGAACCGAGGCGTGCCAAGAGGCACGTTTGTCAAAACTGTCCCGATGATGTTTTTCGAGTACACAACCGGAACAAACATCATCTCTGCAAGATACCATCGGAAGACCTGTCACCATATTTTCTTTACATAGTTGTTGCAATGAGCGATAATTTAAGTGACCAAATCGCTCATGCCAAAGTTTGCTCAAGTTATCACTATGAGCAACAAAAACTGAAGGGAAAGGTGATGACCCAAAGTTGTTAAACTTGTACAACCTGGTAATATCATCAACAATTCCGGTAGCTAGGACCTGTTGAGGATCTTTAAAATCCTTGATTACAACTTGGTGAGGTGTAAAGGTCACAGTTTTACCTTCACCAGAATGAGTGATCTGATAGACTGATAACAAATTGCAGGAAATTTGTGGAACACATAGTACATCACTAAAATGACCATTATCTACTGGAACTGTTCCAGCTCCTACAACACTTAGAGATCTATCATCACCAACAAATATCTGTTTGGTGTTACATTCATGCATAGTAGAAAAGATGGCTTGATCCTTAGCCATTCATTTGAAGTAGAAGAAGAAGATGCATTATAAGAATAACCAGAAGAACAAAGTGCATGTCCATGAGAGGTAGATTCTGAAGACGAATCTAGGTTGATGTGGTGCTTCTTCATTGCTGCTTCTAAGGCTGCCATCTTCTTGAAACACTTAGATTCATCATGATTATCTTTCCCGCAATAGTTGCAATGACGCTCAGTCTTTTTTCCTTTTGGCTTGGATCCTTTGTCATTTTTTAAAGAAGGAGCTGACTGAGAGGGTTTTGGACCCTTGTTTGACTTATTATTGCGAAAATTTTGTTTCTTGGGAGGCTTGGACTTTTCTTTCTGTTGGGACAATAAGGCTTTCCCAGATGTATCTGCATTGTTGATTATTCCAAGATGAATGAGTTTATCTTGTTCCCTAATCAAGGAATCACAAAAGGATTCAAGACTAGGCTCTTGATAGCTAGCTGCATTCAATGATGCTTTCATGGAGTAAAATGTAGATACAAAAACAGAATAGGCAGGTCCAAGTTTGGAAAGAATATGATAAATGCACTGTTTGTCTTCCCTCTCAATCTTACATTCTGCACATAAGAGCTTAAGAGTTTTGTACTTAGATAAATAATCTTAAATGCATGAAAAGTCACTTGGATTTAAAGAAATCAACTCATTTTCGAGTTGGTGACCTCGAATTTCATTGTGTTTACCAAACACAGTTTCCAACTTGTCCCAAGCAATATTAGGTTCATCAATTCCAGATATGTGGAATCGCAAATCAGTAGAGATTGACATCCCAATCAATCCACGAGCTTCATCACATCTATTTGCCCATTTTATTTTCTTATCATCATCAGTGGGTTCTTTTTCTTTCCCTGTGGTAATTCTGAAAAGTCCCCTACTTCGTAGAACATCCTCCATACGAGATTTCCATGAAAAATAATTGGAACTGTTAAGTAGAATATCACAATGGGCGGCCATATTTGTAAATTAATGGCTATAAAAGCAGAAACCAATAGTCTGGATGTGAAGAGATCAAAAAATTAGGCAGTTTAAAAAAAAACGGCACTGAAAACTGACTCTGTATGATGAAGTTATGCTTGAACAAAGAAACTGTTGAAGATGTCCCCAATAGTGACGTGGGAGCTAGAGAATGTCCAGCAAAAAAAAAAAAAACCCCCCTCTTCCCAAGATGAACCTTTTGACAATCACTTTACAAAAAAGTTGCTTTAAGTGAATCACTTTTGTAAAATAAGTGATTTCACTTTTACAATGATTTACTTTTAAATAGTGCAACAATAAAAAAAAACTTAAATGACTCACTTGTATTTTTATTTTTTATTATTTAAGTGAGATGCACTTTTACAATAAAGTAACTTGAAAATAGAAATTGTATGCACTTTTCTTTTTAAAAGTAACTTCCTAAGACTTGAACTCAAGACCTATTAAGGAATAAAGCAACTTTGAACCAAGTGAGCTAGATTAAAAGGTATGTAAAATATGGGAATGAGGAAGGGTTTTTTTTTTTTTTTTATTACTCTTCTTGCTCGGTTTGCGTGCTTGCCCTTTTTCCTGCAAAACAAACCACAAAACGAAACAAAAAAAACTTTTCCACACTCGTGGATTTAGATCTTGTTAGCTTTCCCGGAAAATCTACGTTTTCTCTCTGTTTCTGATTTGCCGAGATCGCGCAAGGTGCACGGCAAAGAGCATACGCAGCCGAGAAAAACCCTTTCCCTTTCTGTTTCTGATTTGCCGAGATCGCTCAAGGTGCACGGCAAAGAGCATACGCAGACGTGAAAGCAACAATCCGAACCAAAAAAAAATCTAACAGTAAAAAAAAAAATGAAATATGAGATTAAATAAAAAAATGCATCACTGTAACATTATACCTTCAGATCTGATGAAAAACGCGTTTCTGGAGCAACCGGGAACCGTTTTCGATCAAACGAAAACTATTTCCCAATGTAAACGACGCTCCGGACGCAATGGAACACCTCCCACAACCCAGAAATGCACAGAAATACCAGAACTAGAAACTCTTACGAGTTTCGGCAACAACAGTTCAAGATCTAGATCATAACCGGAAGCGGCACTTCATAAAAGCTCTGATACAATGTTCGGGTACACAGGGTACTACCAAAGGACCGAACACCAAGAGCAACCACTTCACACAAACAGATCACAGATCAACACACCGATGTTTTGACGTGGTTTAAACCCTCTTGAGGGAAACACTCCACGGCCCCGACCAAATAGCTTCTACGGGACAATTTATTATGCAAAGAAAGAAAGTTACAAATGAGCTTCTCATAATCGATCAACTAAACAATGACCCTCCATGCTCTTTAAATAGAGATCATGGACCAATCGGGTGTTAAGCCACGGATCAAGGTTAGGTTTGATCTAAGAGAAGTTGAGTCGTCGGATCACTCTATGTCGGAAACATATCGTGACTGTCGGATTAAGTATTTACAAATGCATACTAATGCATACTAAAGAAACACACTATCCCTAACGGATATATTACACAAGTTGATCTTAACTAACTCCTAAGTGTCTAAATATCCTAACACACGCCAACTTTCGTGACGTTCTGAGCTATTTTCTCACGCTTTAAGTCCAAGTCTAGCGAAAACGCACGGTCGAGTTTTGGCTTTGACCGATTTCCCGGAATTGAAATTTGAGGATAGATTTGGATGTCCCATTGGTAGACAAGCGTGGATGCCAACTTTCGTGACGTTTCGAGCTATTTTCTCCCCCTTTAACGCCAAGTCTAATGAAAACGCATGGTCGTGTTTAGGCTTTGACCTACTTCTCTGAATTAAATTTTTATTATAGATTTGGATGTCCCATTGGTAGACAAGCATGCGCACCAACATTCGTGACGTTCCAAGCTATTTTCTCACGCTTTAAGCCCAAGTCTAGCGAAAACACACGGTCAAGTTTTGGCTTTGACCAACTTCCCGGAATTGAAATTTGAGAATAGATTTGGATGCCCCATTGTTAGAAAAGCACGCACGCCAACTCTCATGATGTTCTAAGCTTTTTTCTCCCCTTTAAGGCCAAGTCTAGCGAAAACGCACGGTCGCGTGTCGGCTTTGACCTACTTCTCGGAATTAAAATTTGAAATTAGATTAGGATTTCTTATTGGTAGACATGCATGCATGCCAACTTTCGTGATGTTGCGAGCTATTTTCTCACGTTTGAAGCCCAAGTCTAGCGAAAATGCACGGTCCAGTTTCATCTTTGACCGACTTCTCGTAATTGAAATTTGAATATAGATTTGGATGTCCCATTAGTAGACAAGCGTGCACACCAACTTTCGTGATGTTTCGAGCTATTTTCTCCCCCTTTAATGCCAAGTCTAGTGAAAAGGCACGGTCGCAGTTAGAATTTGACCTACTTCTCTGAATTAAAATTTGATTATAGATTTGGATGTCCCATTGGAAGACAAGCATGCACGCAAACATTCGTGACGTTTCGAGCTATTTTCTCACGCTTTAAGCCCATGTCTAGCAAAAACGCACGGTCGAGTTTTGGCTTTGACCAACTTCCCGGAATTGAAATTTGAGAATAGATTTGGATGCCCCATTGGTAGACAAGCATGCATGCCAAATATCATGATGTTCCGAGCTATTTTCTCCCCTCTAAGGCCAAGTCTAGCGAAAATGTACGGCCGCGTTTCGGCTTCGACCTACTTCTCGGAATTAAAATTTGAGATTAAATTTGCATGTCCCATTGATGGACAAGCGCGTACGCCAACTTTCGTGATGTTCCAAGCTATTTTCTCACCATTTAGGCCCAAGTCTAGCGAAAATGCACAGTCGAGCTTCGGCTTTGACCAACTTCTCGGAATTGAAATTTGAGAATAGATAGGGATTTCTGTTTGGTAGACAAGCGCACACGCAAAATTTCGTTACGTTTCGATCTATTTTATCCCACTTTAAGCCCAAGTCTAGCGAAAATGCATCGTCGAGTTTTGACTTTAACCAACTTAATGGAATTGAAATTTAAGAATAGATTTGGATATCCCATTGGTAGACAAGTGCGCGTGCCAACTTGCGTGACGTTCCGAGCTATTTCCCCCCCTTTAAGCCCAAGTCTAGTGAAAATGCACAGTCGAGTTTCAGCTTTGACCAAATTCCTAGAACTAAAATTTGATAATAGATTTGTAGGTCCTGTTGGTAGACACGCGTGCATGCCAACTTTCGTGACGTTCCGAGCTATTTTCTCACGTTTTAAGCCCGAGTCTAGCAAAAATGCACGGTCAAGTTTTTGCTTTGACTGATTTCCCGGAATTGAAATTTGAGGATAGATTTGGATGTCCTATTGGTAGACACGTGTTCACGCCAACTTTCGTGACATTCCGAGCTATTTTCTCCCCCTTTAAGGCCAAGTCTAGCGAAAATGCACAGGCGTGTTTCCGCTTTGACCAACTTCTCGGAATTGAAATTTGAGAGTAGATTTGGATGTCCCATTGGTAGACAAGCGCGCACGCGAACTTTCGTGATGTTCCGAACTATTTTTCTCACGCTTTAATCCCAAGTCTAGCGAAAACGCACGGTCGAGTTTTGGGTTTTACCAACTTCTCGGAATGGAAATTTGAGAGTAGATTTGGATGTCCCATTGGTAGACAAGCGTGCACACCAACTTTCGTGACGTTCCAAGCTATTTTCTCACCATTTAAGCCCAAGTCTAGCGAAAATGTATGGTCGAGTTTCGGCTTTGAACAATTTCTTGGAATTGAAATTTGAGAATAGATTTGTATGTCCCATTGGTAGACAAGTGCGCGCACCAACTTTCGTGACGTTCCGAGCTATTTTCTCACCCTTTAAGCCCAAGTCTAGCGAAAATGCACGGTCGAGTTTCAACTTTGACCAACTTAATGGATTTTAAATTTGAGAATAGATTTGGATATCCCGTTGGTAGACAAGCGCGCATGCCAACTTTCATGACGTTACGAGCTATTTTCTCGCCCTTTAATCCCAAGTCTAGCGAAAACACACAGTCGAATTTCGGCTTTGACCAGCTTCTCGAAATTGAAATTTGAGAATAGATTTGGATTTCCCATTGGTAGACAAGCGCGCATGCCAACTTTCATGACGTTCCCAGCTATTTTCTCCTTCTTTTAGCCCGAGTCTAGTGAAAATGCACAGTCGAGTTTTAGCTTTGACCAACTTCTCGGAATTGAAATTTGAGACTAGATTTGTATGGCCCATTGCTAGAAAGGCGTGCACGCCAACTTTTGTGTCATTCCAAGCTATTTTCTCACCCTTTAAGCCCAAGTCTAGCGAAAACGCACGGTCGAGTTTCAACTTTGACCAACTTCTCGGAATTGAAATTTGAGAATAGATTTGGATTTCCCATTGGTAGACAAGCGCGCGCCAACTTTCGTGACATTCCGAACTATTTTCCCCCCCTTTAAGCCCAAGTCTAGTGAAAATGCACAATCGAGTTTTGGCTTTGACCTACTTCTCAGAATTGAAATTTGAGAATAGATTTGGATATCCCATTGGTAGACAAGCCCGCACGCCAACTTTCGTGATGTGCAGAGCTATTTTCTCCCCCTTTTAGCACAAGTGAAGGGAAAACGCACGGTCAAGTTTCAACTTGGACCGAATTCTTGGAATTAAAATTTGAGAATAGATTTGGATGTCCCATTGGTAGACAAGCATGCACACCAACTTTCGTTACGTTCTGAGCTATTTTATCACACTTCAAGCCCAAGTTTAGCGAAAACAGACGATTGAGTTTCGACTTTGACCAACTTCTCGAAATTGAAATTTGAGAGTAGATTTGGATGTCCCATTGGTAGACAAGTGTGCACGCCAACTTTCGTGACATTCCGAGCTATTTTCTCCCCCTTTAAGGCCAAGTCTAGCGAAAAGGTACGGTCGTGTTTTCGCAATGACCTACTTCTCAGAATTAAAATTTCAGAATAAATTTGGATGTCCCATTGGTGGAGAAGCGTGTACACCAACCTTCGTGACGTTCCAAGGCATTTTCTCACCCTTTAGGCCCAAGTCTAGCGTAAACGCACGGTCGAGTTTCAGCTTTCATCTTCTTCTCGGAATTGAAATTTGATAATAGATTTGGATGTCCCATGAACAGGCGTGCACGCCAACGTTCGTGACGTTTCGAGCTATTTTCTTCCCCTTTAAGCCTAAGTGAAGCAAAAACACACGATCGAGTTTCAACTTGGACCAAATTCTTGGAATTGAAATTTGAGAATAGATTTGGATGTCCCATTTATAGACAAGTGTGCACACCAACTTTCGTGACAATCCAAGCTATTTTATCACCCTTTAAGCCCATGTTTAGCAAAAACAGACGGTCGATTTTCGACTTTGACCAATTTCTCGGAATTAAAATTTGAGAATATATTTGGATGTCCCATTGGTAGACAAGCATGCACGCCAACTTTCGTGACGTTCCGAGCTATTTTCTCCCCCTTTAAGGCCAAGTGAAGTATAAACGCACTGTCGAAGGCTTTGACCTGCTTCTCAGAATTGAAATTTGATTATAGATTTGGATGTCCCATTGGTAGACAAGCACGAACACCAACTCTTGTGATGTTTCGAGCTATTTTCTCACCCTTTAAGCCCAAGTCTAGCAAAAATGCATGCTCGATTTTCCTGTGTGACCGACTTCCCAAAATTGAAATTTGAGAATACATTTCGATGCCCCATTGGTAGACAAGCGTGCACGCCAACTTTCATAATGCTCGGAGCTATTTTCTCCCCTTTAACTCCTAGTCTAGCGAAAACGCACGGTCGAGTTTAGGCTTTGACGTACTTCTCGGAATTAAAATTTGAGGATATATTAGAATGTCCCGATGGTAGACAAGCGTGCATGCCAACTTTCGTGACGCTCCGAGCTATTTTCTCACGCTTTAAGCCCAAGTCTAGCGAAAACACATGGTGGCGTTTCAGCTTTGACCAAGTTAACGGAATTGAAATTTGAGAATAGATTTGGATGTCCCATTGGTAGAAAAGCACGGACACCAACTTTTGTTACGTTCCGAGCTATTTTCTAACCCTTCAAGCCCAAATCTAGCGAAAAGGCATGGTCAAGTTTAAGCTTTGACCAACTTCTCGAAATCGAAATTTGAGAGTAGATTTATATTTCCCATTGGTAGACAAGTGCGCACACTAGTTTTTGTGACGTTCCAACCTATATTCGCCCACTTTATTTCCATGTCTAGTGAAAATGCACAGTGGAGTTTCGGCTTTGACCAACTTCTCGGAATTTAAATTTGAGAATAAATTTGGATGTCCCATTGGAAGACAAGCGCGCACACCAACTTTCGTGATGTTCTTAGCTATTTTCTCACCCTTTAAGCCCAAGTCTAGTGAAAACGCACGGTCAAGTTTCGGCTTTGACCAACTTCTCGGAATTGATATTTGAGAATAGATTTGTATGTCCCATTGTTACACAAGTGTGCATGCAAACTTTCGTGATGTTTCGAGCTATTCCCCCCCCTTTAAGGCCAATTCTAGCAAAAATGCACGGTCGCATTTAAGCTTTGACCTACTTCTTGGAATTCAAATTTGATTATAGATTTTGATGTCCCATTCATAGACAAGCCCGCACGACAAAGTTTTTGACATTCCGAGTTGTTTTCTCACGCTTTAAGCCCAAGTCTAGGGAAAACGCACAGTCGAGTTTCGGCTTTGACAAACTTCTCATAATTGAAATTTTAGAATAGATTTGGATGTCCCATTGACAAGCGTGCACGCAAACTTTCGTGACGTTCTGAGCTATTTTCTCCCCCTTTAATGAAAATTCTAGCGAAAATGCACAGTCGCGTTTCGTCTTTGAACTACTTCTCGGAATTCAAATTTGATTATCGATTTTGATGTCCCATTCATAGACAAGAGCACATGTCGAATTTCGTGACGTTCCGATTTGTTTTCTCACGCTTTGAGTCCAAGTCTAGCGAAAACATACGGTCAAGTTTTGGCTTTGACCAACTTCCCGGAATTGAAATTTGAACATAGATTTGGATGTCCCATTAATAGACAAGCATGCACACCAACTTTCGTGACGTTCCAAGCTATTTTCTCCCCATTTAAGGCCAAGTCTAGCGAAAACGTACGATCAAGTTTCGACTTTAAGCAATTTCTCAGAATTGAAATTTGAGAATAGATTTGGATGTCCCATTGGTAGACAAGCGCGCACAACAACTTTCATGACATTCCGAGCTATTTTCTCACACTTTAAGCCAAATTCCAGCGAAAACACACAGTCGAGTTTCATCTTTGACCAACTTCTCGGATTTGAAATTTGAGCATAGATTTGGATGTCCCATTGGTAAACAAGCGTGCACACCAACTTTCATGACGTTTCGAGCTATTTGATTTGGATCTCCCATTGGTAAACAAGCGTGCACACTAACTTTCGTGACGTTTCGAGCTATTTTCTCACCCTTTAAGCCCATGTCTATTGAAAAAGGACGGTCGAGTTTTAGCTTTGACCAACATCTCGTAATTGAAATTTGAGAATAGAATTGGATGTCCCATTGACAAGTGTGCAAGCAAACTTTCATGATGTTTCGATCTATTTTCTCCCCCTTTAATCCTAAGTTAAGCAAAAACGCACGGTCGAGTTTCAACTTCGACCAAATTCTCGGAATTGAAATTTGAGAATAGATTTGGATGTCCCATTGGTAGACAAGCGCGCACACCAACTTTCGTGACGGTCCGAGCTATTTTATTTCCCTTTAATCCCAAGTTTAGCGAAAATAGACGGTCGAGTTTCGGCTTTGACTAATTTCACGGAATTAAAATTTGAGAAGAGATTTGGATGTCCCATTGGTAGACAAGCGTGCACGCCAACATTCGTGATGTTCCGAGCTATTTTCTCCCCCTTTAAGGCCAAGTTTAGTGAAAATGCATGGTCGCGTTTCGGCTTTGACCTACTTCTCGGAATTAAAATTTGATTGTAGATTTGGATGTCCCACTGGTAGACAAGCACGCACGCCAACGTTCGTGACGTTCCGAGCTATTTTCTCTCACTTTAATCCCAAGTCTAGCGAACACGCACCGTCGAGTTTCGGCTTTGACCGACTTCTTGGATTTAAAATTTGAGATTAGATTTGGATGTCACATTGTTGGACAAGTGCGTATGCCAACTTTCATGATGTTCCAGGCTATTTTCTCACCCTTTATGCCCAAGTCTAGCGAAAATGCACAGTCGAGTTTCGGCTTTGGGCAACTTCTCGGAATTGAAATTTGAGAATAGATTGGGATTTCCCATTGGTAGACAAGTGCACACACCAAGTTTCATTACGTTCCGAGCTATTTTCTCCCACTTTAAGCCTAAGTCTAGCGAAAACGCATGGTCACGTTTAGGCTTTGACGTACTTCTCGGAATTAAAATTTGATTATAGCTTTGCATGTCCCATTGGTAGAAAAGCATGCACGCCAACTTTGGTGACGTTCCGAGCTATTTTATCCCCCTTTAATTCCAAGTCTAGCGAAAACGCACGGTCGCGTTTCGACTTTGACATACTGCTCGGAATTAAAATTTGATTATAGATTTGGATGTCCCATTGGTAGACAAGCACGCACGCCAACTTTTGTGACGTTCTGAGCTATTTTCTTACGCTTTAATCCCAAGTATAGCGAACACGCATGGTTGAGTTTTGGCTTTGACTGACTTCCCGGAATTGAAATTTGAGAATAGATTTGGATGTCCCATTGGTAGACAAGCGTGCACGCCAACTTTCATGATGTTTCGAGCTATTTTCTCCCCTTTAAGGACAAGTCTAGCAAAAACGCGCGGTCACATTTCGGCTTTTACCTACTTCTCAGAATTAAAATTTGAGATTAGATTTGGATGTCAAATTGGTGGACAAGCGCGTATGCCAACTTTCGTGATGTTCCAGGCTATTTTCTCACCCTTTAGGCCCAAGTCTAGTGAAAATGCACAGTCGAGTTTCGGCTTTGAGTAACTTCTCATAATTGAAATTTGAGTGTAGATTAGGATTTTCCATTGGTAGACAAGCGCACACGCTAACTTTCGTTACGTTCCGAGCTATTTTCTCCCACTTTAAGCCTAAGTCTAGCGAAAACGAATGGTTGAGTTTCGACTTTGACCAACTTAACGGAATTGAAATTTGAGAATAGATTTGGATACCCCGTTGGTAGACAAGCGTGCACGTCAACTTTTGTGACGTTCTGAGCTATTTTCTCACCCTTTAAGCCCAAGTCTAGCAAAAACACATGGTTTAGTTTCGGCTTTGACCAACTTCTCAGAATTGAAATTTGAGAATAGATTTGGATTTCCCATTGGTAAACAAGCGCGCACGCAAACTTTCTTGACGTTCCGAGCTTTCACGGTCGAGTTCCAGCATTCTCCAACTTCTCGGAATTGAAATTTGAGAGCAGATTTGGATGTGTGATGCACCTGCAATAATTAATTAACAAGAATATGCGAAATATCAGAGATGACAAAACTCAGAATCACTTTTATATTGATCACAGGCCACTTCAAGGGGGCAACCTCCTTTGAGAAAGCTCAATACAATTAACTTCACGGTGTCTTCATAGGTCTCAACACACACTTATATACTAATTCGAGGCGCCAATACTATGGGTCAAAACCATGGGCCGTTACAAACTATGGATCAACAATACTACGGGCGACTTACAAAGCATATGCGCCAACAACAATAACATAAACTATTGATCAACAAATACTACGAAACGAATTACAAAGCATATGCGTCCAACAACAACATACTAACAAAGTAAAGACATGGGTTCCTAACATCCCCTCCCCCTTAAAAAAGCTTTGTCCTCAAAGCTTTAGATGTGGAAATGGTTGTTGAATATGAAGGAGTGGTTCCCATGTAGCATCCTCTGGTTGCATGCCGTGCCACTGAATTAAGACCTCTCTGATAGAGCGAGAGCGAAGCTGATGTGTGCGCCGATTGAGGATGGCCTCTGGCTCCAAAAGGATGGATACGTCATTATCCAGTTCGTGTAAAATTGTTTGTCCACTGATGTTGGTGCCAAGAACTTTCTTCAAACAAGAGACATGAAAGACTGGATGAATGCGGGAAGAAGGAGGAAGTTCCAATTTATAAGCAACGGACCCAATCTTCTGAAGAATCCGATATGGCCCATAGAACTTTGGAGTGAGCTTATGACGCCCTTTGAGTTTCAAGGATGATTGTTTGTATGGCTGGAGACGAAGAAAAACCATATCGTTGACTTGAAAAGTGCGCTCAGAACGGTGCTGATCAGCTTGTTGCTTCATGCGATTTCTTTCCATGTGAAGATTGTCCCGCAAAATGCAAAGAATCTGATCACGGTTTCGAAGGACCGTGTCAACTTCCTGAGCTGGTGAACTGGTGGGGGTGTATGGAAGAAGAGCTGTAGGTTCCTGACCATAGATTGCTTCATATGGGGTCATTTTAGAGGTAGTGTGGTAAGAGGTATTGTACCACCATTCAGCGAGAGGGAGCCATTTGGCCTACTGATGTTGTTGTTCCGAGGTGAAGTAACGAAGATAAGTTTCCAAGCATTTATTGAAAATTTCAGTTTGACCATCTATTTGTGGGTGATACCCTGAACTCATCTTCAGTTTGGTGCCAGTGTGGCGAAATAGTTCTATCCAAAAATGACTGGTGAAAGTTGCACCACGATCCGAGACAATGGAAGAAGGGATGCCATGAAGACGAAAGATCTGGTCCAGAAAAATTTGAGCGACGGAGGAGGCTGTATAGGGATGGATGAGAGCACAAAAATGACTATATTTGGAGAGGCGATCAACCACAACGAGAATCACTGTCTTCCCTCCAGATTTAGGGAGCCCTTCAATGAAATCCATAGAAATATCTGTCCAAATCCGTGTAGGTATGGCCAAGGGTTCAAGCAATCCTGGAAGGAGTGTTGTTTCACCCTTATTGCGCTGGTAGGTATCACATTCGGACACCATCTTTTGAATTGTCCTTTTCATGCCCTTCCAAAAGAAGTTATGTCGTGCTCGTTCATACATTTTGAGGAACCCAGAGTGCCCTGCCGATGGAGAAGCATGGAGTTCATAGAAGACAGCCTGTTGAAGATCTGTGCTCTGGGGAAGCACCAGACGACCCTTGTATCGCAGAGAAGCACCATCCCAAGAGTAATGTGGTACAACAGAAGGGTTGTTGGTCAAGCGTTGGATGATTTGAGATAAGGAGGAGTCATTGATATAACCCTATTGAACAGATTGCAACCAATTTGGAACAGGCATAGAAATAGCTGAAAGAGAACCTTGGGCCTCAAATGTGCGAGAAAGAGAATCTACCACAATATTGTCTTTACCCTTCTTGTAAGTGATCTCGTAGTCATAACCCATGAGTTTGCTAACCCATTTCTGTTGTGCCAGGGAGGAGACACGTTGGTCCAAGAAATATTTCAGACTCTGGTGATTAGTCTTGATGCAGAAATGATTCCCTAATAGGTATGGGTGCCACTTCTGTACTGCATGCAAAATAGCCATCATTTCCTTCTCATAGGTAGAGGCAGCTAAATTCTTACCTGAAAGGGATTTGCTGGTGAACGCAATTGGGTGTTCATCTTGAAGGAGAACAACACCAAGTCCATTGCCGCAAGCATCACTCTCAATAGTGAAGGTCTTGGAAAAATCGGGCATAGCTAGCACAGGTGTAGTACACATAGCTTGTTTTAGTTTGTCAAATGCACACTGAGTAGCAGGTGTCCATGTGAAGGCATCCTTTTTCAATAGAGTAGTTAATGGATCTGCAATCTTCCCATAATCCTTGACAAACTTGCGGTAGTAGCCAGTCAACCCCAAAAAACCACGAAGGCTCTTGAGTGTCTGAGGATGCGGCCAATTGTTCATGGCATCGATTTTGGCAGGATCCACGCGAACCCCTTGTGCTGAGATAATGTGCCCGAGATACTCAACTTCCTTCTGTCCAAAAACACATTTAGACTGCTTGGCATGGAGATGATGGTCAGAGAAAAGTTGCATGACAAGATCCAAATGCTGGAGATGTTCATCCCATGTTTTACTGTAGATGAGGATATCATCAAAGAATACTAGAATGAATTTCCGCAAGTAGGGTCGAAATATTTTATTCATTACGGCCTGGAATGTGGAAGGAGCATTAGTGAGGCCAAAGGGCATGACCAAAAACTCATAATGGCCATCATGTGTGCGGAAAGATGTTTTAGGGATATCATCCTCATGAACCCAAATTTGATGATACCCAGAATGAAGATCCAACTTGGAGAAAAAGTGAGCCCCATGAAGCTCATCAAGAAGCTCATCAACAACAGGAATTGGAAACTTATCCTTGATGGTGAGGTGATTAAGTGCTCGAAAGTCAATGCAGAGGCGCCATGAACCATCTTTTTTGCGGACAAGAATAACTGGAGAAGAAAAGGAACTAGTGCTTGGGCGAATAATACCTTGCTTCAATAAGTCTCGAACGAGCATTTCAATCTCCGTTTTTTGGTGAAATGGGTAGCGATAGGGCCTGATGTTGGGAGGAACGCTGCTAGGAAGGAGCTGAATACGATGGTCTTCTGGCCTGGGAAGGTGGCAATCCCACTGGCTTAGCAAAGACACCTGTATATTGATCCAGAATTTGTTGTAGATCCAAAGGAGTAGTGGAGACCGCTGATGGTTGCATCTGGATGGAATGGATCTGAGCGATGACACCATGTGAATTATTCTTGAGGAGTTTTTCCATGCGATGTGAACTGATGATGCTGAGAGAACCTGGTTGTAATCATGTCAATGTGTGTTTGTGTCCATTGAGGGAAAACTGCATCCAAAGTTCAGCAAAATCCCATAAGATAGGGCCAAGTGTGCGTAGCCATTGAGCGCCCAAAACCACACCACATCCGCCTAAGGGAAAGGCAAACATGTCATAGAGCAAGGTATAATCTCCCATAGAGATACGCACATTTCGACACTTCCCTTTGCAAGGTAAGGTGCCCCCATTGGCAACCATGACTTCAAAGTTGGAGCAAGGATGGATAAAACAATCAGCTTGTTTGGCGATCCGAGGGTCAATGAAATTATGAGTGCTACCAGAATCAATGAGTATTGTAAGAGGAAGCTTCTTGAATTAACCCCTGACCCACATTGTTTGGGGGGTGGTGATTCCAGCTAAAGCATGGAGAGATATCTCTGGCTGGTCATCCTGAGATGGAGGGTCAATAGGCAGTTCCTGAATGTCGACCGGAGCATCCAATGTTTCTGGATCTTCGTCACCAATTTTAGAGGCAGGCGGAGACTCCACATCCAAGAGATAGAGATTTTGCTGAACACATCTATGTCCCCGAGTGAATTTCTCATCACAATTATAGCAAAGCCCCTTTTCTCTGCATGCTTGCATCTCTGTTTCAGACAAACGCTTGATAGGAGTCGGTTGAGGAGCCTGCGGTATAGGTGGTCACTGAGAGCCCATATTTCGGAAGGGAACAAAAGTGGGCTTGGAGCATTGTTGGGATGCAATCTTGTCTTCTGCCAACTTAGCCAACCCTAGTGCTTCCATCATTGTGTTGGGAAAAAACATTTTGACCTCAGAGCGGATGGCATCCTTTAGCCCACTGATAAAACAACTTCGGTAAAATTCATCAGACAATCCTTCGGTGTGGTTGGCTAGATTCTCAAATTCGGTTTGATACTCTCTCACAGTGCCAGTTTGGCGAAGTTTAGTGAGGGCTCCTGTGAAGTCATCAAAAGCACTAGGACCAAATCGTTGCAAAAGGAGCTGGCAAAAGTCTGGCCATTTGGGCTCTGGATGAGCCTTGATGTACCAACGGTACCATTGAAGAGCTTCCTGTTCCAAATGAAAGGATGCCAACGAAACTTTTTTGACATCAAAAGTATTATGCAGACTGAAATACTATTCTGCATGATAGATCCATCCAGTTGGATCGGTACCATTGAAGCGAGGAAAATCAAGCTTCGAACCACATAAATTGCTGGAAGAAGAGAACCTATTGTCTGTTGAAGACTTGGACTGTTGTTTGTTGTTCATAGCTGAATGTTCAAGATGGAGACCGAGAAATTTTTCATCTAGATCCTAGATTTTGTCTTGGATGGCTGCAAGTGCGTCCTCCATGGTTTTTGCTCCTGCACGGGTGACAACCATAACCAGGATTTTATTTATTTATTTTTTTTTTTTTTTCGGTTGACTGGGTAGGAAAACAAAAACATAAACTACTTCAGTAAGGGAAAATCTAGACTTGGGAAAAAATCAGAAGGGTAATTGGGGTTTGACTAGGTTTTGGACACTGTTGGATAGACAGGGAAGCAAAAATGAGGATTTCAGAAGCGGGGTGAAAGAATGGGAAAATTTGGTAAAGGGGAACAAAGAAGCAGAATTTAGAAAGGAACTTTGTGGTAAAATGTGAAGGTGATTGGGTGAAATCTGAGGAAGTTATGGAAAACCCTAAAAATAGACAAATGTGGGATTTCGGGCTTTGGGAAGGGGAATTGGGGATAGGGTCCTCAGGACTGAAATATGCAGAATGGGATGACAGGGGTTACCCAAAAATTTCAAGGGAAACAGAGTGAAAATAAGGAAGATATGGAGAGGCTGGAGCGGCTACGACTCGAGAGGGATCTGAAACAGCGCTGAATGGATTGAAAACGGCTGAATCTAGAATGGATTGCAAAATGGATCTGAAATGGCGCAGCAGTGATCGACAATAGTTCAGCTGAAAGTAGATATGGACCCTAGGTATGTGCGGCTTCCTAACAGTTCAGGGGTTTCACTCGGCCACCAATGCTATTTGACGGCTTGCGTATTGGGGCAGTACCCCTCACTCCACGGCTTAGGTAAAAATGATAACCGCTTTGCCACAAACGACAGCTCTTGGTTTACCTCACGGGTGGGAACTAGTCAATCAGGTAGGGGTCATTGCCCTTTTCGCTGGCAGGTCCTCTCAATGGGCCAGCTACTTCGGGGTTCCTGTGGTACTCCTCACAATGAGTTTTAGGGCTTATGCCCAAGTACTTCCCACAGTTAAGCGGATAGGGATTTTTCCCAAATCCGAACCTGCAACAAATGCGAAAAAAAATTTTGGCATAAATTTCACCCAGCGAGCCCAAGAAAGTGCTCTGATACCATATGTGATGCACCTGCAACAATTAATTAGCAAGAATATGCGAAATATCAGAGATGACAGAACTCAGAATCACTTTTATATTGATCACAGGCCACTTCGAGGGGGAAACCTCCTTTGAGCAAGCTCAATACAATTAACTTCATGGTGTCTTCATAGGTCTCAACACACACTTATATACTAATTCGAGGCGCCAATACTATGGGTTAAAACCATGGGTCGTTACAAACTATGGATCAACAATACTACGGGCGACTTACAAAGCATATGCGCCAACAACAATAACATAAACTATTGATCAACAAATACTACGGGATGACTTACAAAGCATATGCGTCCAACAACAGCATACTAACAAAGTAAAGACATGGGTTCCTAACAGGATGTCCCGTTGCTACAAAGGCGTGCACGCCAACTTTCGTGACGTTCCAAGCTATTTTCTCACCCTTTAAGCCCAAGTCTAGTGAAAATGCACGGTCAAGTTTTGACTTTGAAAAACTTCTCGGAATTGAAATTTGAGAATAGATTTTGATTTCCCATTGGTAGACAAGCTCGCGCTCCAACTTGCATGACGTTCCGAGCTATTTCCCCCCCCTTTAAGCCCAAGTCTAGCGAAAACGCACGGTCGAGTTTCGACTTTGACCAAATTCCTGGAATTAAAATTTGAGAATAGATCTGAAAGTCCCATTGGTAGACATGCGTACACGCAACCTTTTGTGATGTTCTGAGCTATTTTCTCAGGCTTTAAGACCAAGTCTAGCGAAAACGCACGGTTGAGTTTCGACTTTGACAGATTTCTCGGAATTGCAATTTGAGGATAGATTCAGATGTCCCATTGGTAGACAAGCGTGCATGCCAATGATCGTGACGTTCCGAGCTATTTTCTCCCCCTTTAATGCCAAGCTTAATGAAAACGCATGGTCGCATTTAGGATTTGACCTACCTCTTCGAATTAAATTTTTTTATAGCTTTGGATGTCCCATTGGTAGACAAGCATGCACACCATCATTCGTGACGTTCTAAGCTATTTTCTCACGCTTTAAGCCCAAGTGTAGTGAAAACGCACGGTCGAGTTTCAGCTTTTACCAACTTCCCGGAGTTGAAATTTGAGAATAGATTTGGATACCCCATTGTTAGACAAGCACGCATGCCAACTCTCATGATGTTTCGAGCTATTTTCTCCCCTTTAAGGCAAAGTCTAGCGAAAACGCACGGTCACATTTCAGCTTTGACCTACTTCTCGGAATTAAAATTTGAAATTATATTTGGATTTCCCATTGGTAGACACGCGTGCAAACCAACTTTCGTGACATTCCAAGCTATTTTCTCACGCTTTAAGCCCAAGTCTAGCGAAAATGCACGGTCCAGTTTTGGCTTTGACCGACTTCCCAAAATTGAAATTTGAAGATAGATTTGGATGTCCCATTGGTAGACAAGTGTGCACACCAACTTTCGTTACGATCCGAGCTATTTTCTCCCACTTTAAGCCCAAGTCTAGCGAAAACGCACGGTCGAGTTTCGACTTTAACCAACTTAGGATTTTAAATTTCAGAATAGATTTGGATATCCTGTTGGTAGACAAGCACGCACGCCAACTTTCATGACGTTCCGAGCTATTTTCTCACCCTTTAAGCCCAAGTCTAGGGAAAACCTACGGTCGAGTTTCGGCTTTGACCAACTTCTCAGAATTGAAATTTGAGAATAGATTTGGATTTCCCATTGGTAGACAAGCGCGCACGCCAACTTTCGTGAATTTCCGAGCCATTTTCTCCTCCTTTAAACCCAAGTCTAGCGAAAACGCACAGTCGAGTTTCAGCTTTGACCAACTTCTCGGAATTGAAATTTGTGAGTAGATTGGGATTTCTCGTTGCTATAAAGGAGTGCACGCCAACTTTCGTGACATTCCAAGCCAAAATGCACGATGGCGTTTTTTCTTTGACCAACTTCTTGGAATTGCAATTTGAGGGTATATTTGGATGCGCCAATGGTAGACAAGCGTGCACGCAAAATTTCGTAACGTTCCGATCTATTTTCGTCCCCTTTAATCCCAAGTCTAGAGAAAACGCATGATCGAGTTTTAGATTTGACCAACTTCTCGGAATTGAACTTTGAGAATAGATTTGGATGTCCCATTGGTAGACAATCACGCACACCAAGTTTCGTGACGTTCCGAGCTATTTTCGCCCCCTTTAACGCCATGTCTAGTGAAAACGCACGGTCGTGTTTAGGCTTTGACCTACTTCTCGAAATTAAAATTTGATTATATCTTTGGATGTCCCATTAGTAGACAAGCAATCACGCCAACTTTCGTGACGTTCCGATCTTTTTTCTCACGCTTTAAGCCCAAGTTTAGCGAAAACGCATGCTCGAGTTTCGACTTTGACCAACTTCTCGGAATTGAAATTTGAGAATAGATTTGGATGCCCCATTGGTAGAAAAGCGTGCACGCCAACTCTCATGATGTGCCAAGCTATTTTCTACCCTTTAAGCCCAAGTCTAGCGAAAACGCATGGTCGAGTTTTGACTTTAACTAACTTAACGGAATTGAAATTTGAGAATAAATTTGGATATCCCGTTGGTAGACAAGCGTGCATGCCAACTTTTGTGACGTTCCTAGCTATTTTCTCACCCTTTAAGCCCAAGTCTAGCAAAAACGCACGGTGGAGTTTCGGCTTTGACCAACTTCTCGGAATTGAAATTTGAGAGTAGATTTGGATTTCCCATTGGTAGACAAATATGCACGCCAACTTTCATGACGTTCCGAGCTATTTTATCCTCCTTTAAGCCCAAGTCTAGCGAAAACGCACGGTCAAGTTTCAGCTTTGACCAACTTCTCGGAATTGAAATTTGAGAATAGATTTGGATTTCTCGTTGCTCGAAAGGAGTGCACGCCAACTTTCGTGACATTCCAAGCCAAAATGCACGGTAGCGTTTTTGCTTTCACCAACTTCTTGGAATTTAAATTTGAGGGTATATTTCGATGCCCCAATGGTAGACAAGCATGCACGCCAAATTTCATAACATCCGAGCTATTTTCGTCCGCTTTAATCCCAAGGCTAGAGAAAACGCACGATCAAGTTTCGGATTTGGCCAACTTCTCGGAATTGAAATTTGAGAATAGATTTGGATGTCCCATTGGTAGAAAAGCACGCATGCCAAGTTTCGTGACGTTCCGAGCTATTTTCGCCCCCTTTAAGCCCAAGTTTAGCGAAAACGCATTGTCGAGTTTCGTGACGTTCAAAGCTCTTTTTTCACCCTTTAAGCCCAAGTCTAGCGAAAACGAACGGTCGACTTTCGGCGTTGACCAATTTCTCGGAATTTAAATTTGAGCATAGATTTGAACACCCCATTGGTAGACAAATGCGAACGCCAACTTTCATGACGTTCCAAGCTATTTTCGCACCCTTTAAGCCCAATTGTAGCAAAAACGCGCGGTCAAATTTTGGCTTTGGCTAAATTATCGGAATTGAAATTTAAGAGTAGATTTGGCTGTCCCATCGGTAGACAAGCATGCACACTAACTTTTGTGACGTTCCGAGCTATTTTCTCCCCTTTTAGGGCCAATTCTAGCAAAACTGCACGGTCGCGTTTCGGCTTTGACCTACTTCTCAGAATTAAAACTTGAGAATATATTTGGATGTCCCAAGTTGCATACACCAACTTTCGTGATTTCTAAGCTATTTTCTCACCATTTAGGCCCAAGTCTAAAGAAAACGCAGGGTCGAGTTTCGACTTTGACCAACTTCTCGGAATTGAAATTTGTGAGTAGATTTGGATGTCCCATTGGTATACAAGCACGCACACCAACTTTCGTGATGTTCCACGCTATTTTCTTAGTCTTTAAGCCCAAGTCTAGCGAAATCGCATGATCGAGTTTCGGCTTTGACCAACTTAACGGAACTGAAATTTGAGAATAGATTTGGATGTCCCTTTAGTAGACAAGCATGCATGCCAACTTTCGTTATGTTCCTAGCTATTTTCTCACCCTTTAAGCCCTTCGTGACGTTCCGAGCTATTTTCTCAAGCTTTAAGCCCAAGTCTAGCGAAAACGCACGGTAGAGTTTCGACTTTGACCAACATCTTGGAATTGAAATTTGAGAATAGATTTGGATGTCCCATTGGTAGAAAACAGTGCACGCTAACTTTCGTGACGTTCTGAGCTATTTTCTCCCCCTTTGAGGCCAAGTCTAGTGAAAACGCACGGTCGAGGTTCGGGGTTTACCAACTTCCTGAAATGGAAATTTGAGAGTAGATTTGGATCTCCCAATGATAGACAAGCGTACACGCCAACTTTCATGATGTTCCGAGCTATTTTCTCACCGTTTAATCCCATGTCTAGCGAAAAGGCACGGTCGAGTTTCGGTTTTGAACCACTTCTCGGAATTTAAATTTGAGCATAGATTTGGATGTCCCATTGGTAGACAAGCGCGCACACCAACTTTCGTGACATTCCGAGCTATTTTCTCACCCTTTCAGCCCAAGTCTAGCGAAAATGTACGGTCAAGTTTCAGCTTTGACCAATTTCTCGGAATTGAAATTTGAGAATAGATTTGGATGTCCCATTGGTAGACAAGCACGCACGCCAACGTTCATGACGTCCTGAGTTATTTTCTCACTCTTTAAGCCCAAGTCTAGCGAAATTGCATGGTCGAGTTTCAGCTTTGACCAACTTAACGGAATTGAAATTTGAGAATAGATTTGGATATCCCATTGGTACACAAGCGTGCACGCAAACTTTCGTTACGTTTCGAGCTATTTTCTCACCCTTTAAGCCCTTCATGACATTCCGAACTATTTTCTCACGCTTTATGCCCAAGTCTAGCAAAAACGCACGATAGAGTTTCGGCTTTGACCAACATCTCGAAATTGAAATTTGAGAATAGATTTGGATGTCCCATTGGTAGACAAGAGTGCACGCCTGTTAGGATATTTAGACACTTAGGAGTTAGTTAAGATCAACTTGTGTAATATATACGTTAGGGATAGTGTGTTTCTTTAGTATGCATTAGTATGCATTTGTAAATACTTAATCCGACGGTCACGATATGTTTTCGACATAGAGTGATCCGACGGCTCAACTTCTCTTAGATCAAACCTAACCTTGATCCGTGGCTTAGAACCCGATTGGTCTATGATCTCTATTTAAAGAGCATGGAGGGTCATTATTTAGTTGATCGATTATGAGAATCTCATTTGTAACTTTCTTTCTTAGCATAATAAATTGTCCCCTAGAAGCTATTTGGCCGGGGTCGTGGAGTGTTTCCCTCAAGAGGGTTTAAACCACATCAAAACATCGGTGTGTTGATCTGTTATTTGTTTGTGTGTAGTGGTTTCTCTTGGAGTTAGGTCCTTTGTTAGTACCCTGTGTACCCGAACATGGTATCAGAGCTTTTATGAAGTGCCGCTTCCGGTTGTGATCTAGATCTTGAACTGCTGTTGCCGAAACTCGAAAGGGTTTACAATTCTAGTATTTTTGTGCATTTTTGGGCTGTGGGAGGTGTTCCATTGTGTCCAGAGCGTCGTTTCCATTGGGAAATAGTTTTCGTTTTATCGAAAACGGTTCTCGGTTGCTCCAGAAACGCATATTTCATCAGATCTGAAGGTATAATGTTACAGTGACGCATTTTTTTTATTTTCTGTTTTTAAAAGAAAAAAATCATATTTGATCATTTTGTACTGTTAGATTTTTTCTTGGTTCGGATTGTTGCTTTCCCATCTGCGTATGCTCTTTTCTGTGCACCTTGAGCGATCTCGGCAAATCAGAAACAAAAAGGGAAAGGGTTTTTCTCGGCTGCGTATGCTCTTTGCCGTGCACCTTGCGCGATCTCGGCAAATCAGAAACAGAGAGAAAACGTAGAATTTTCGGGCAAGCTAACAAGATCTAATTCCACAAGTGTGGAAATGTTTTTTTTGTTTCGATTTGTGGTTTGTTTTGCAGGAAAAAGGGAAAGCACGCAAACCAAGCAAGAAGAGTAAACAAAAAAAAAAAAGCACCCTTCCTCATTCCCATATTTTACATACCTTTTAATCTAGCTCACTTGGTGCAAAGTTGCTTTATTTCTTAATAGATCTTGAGTTCAAGTCTTAGGAAGTTACTTTTAAAAGAAAAAGTGCATGCAATTTCTATTTTCAAGTTATTTTATTGTAAAAGTGCATCTCACTTAAATAATAAAAAAGTAAAAATACAAGTGAATCACTTAAGTTTTTTTATTTGTTACACTATTTAAAAGTAATATCATTGTAAAAGTGAAATCACTTATTTTACAAAAGTGGTTCACTTAAAGCAACTTTCTTCTAAAGTGATTGTCAAAAGGTTCATCTTGGGAAGAGGGGGGTTCTTTTTTTTTGCTAGACATTCTCTAGCTGCCATGTCACTATTGGGGACATCTTCAATAGTTTCTTTGTTCAAGCATAACTTCATCATACAGAGTCAATTTTCAGTGCCATTTTTTTTTAAATCGCCTATTTTTTCGATATCTTCACATCCATACTATTGGTTTATGCTTTTACATCCATCAATTTACAAATAGGGCCGCCCCTTGTGATATTCTACTTAATAGTTCAAACTATT
This sequence comes from Larix kaempferi, assembly GCA_027924585.1. Taxonomy (NCBI): domain Eukaryota; kingdom Viridiplantae; phylum Streptophyta; class Pinopsida; order Pinales; family Pinaceae; genus Larix; species Larix kaempferi. The sequence goes on along the minus strand of BSBM01000430.1, from coordinate 1,318,263 downwards.
TCTCATGGAAATCTTGTATGGAGGATGTTCTACGAAGTAGGGGATTTTTCAGAATTACCTCAGGGAAAGAAAAAGAACCCACTGATGATGATAAGAAAACAAAATGGGCAAATAGATGTGATGAAGCGCATGGATTGATTGGGATGTCAATCTCTACTGATTTGCGATTCCACATATCTGGAATTGATGAACCTAATGCTGCTTGGGACAAGTTGAAATCTGTGTTTGGTAAACACAATGAAATTCGAGGTCGCCAACTCAAAAATGAGTTGATTTCTTTAAATCAAAGTGACTTTTCATGCATTCAAGATTGTTTGCTCCGGTTGTGTACTCGGAAAACATCATCGGGACAGTTTTGACAAACGTGCCTCTTGGCACGCCTCGCTTCCCTTGGGGCTTGTGCATAGTGACTTGTGTGGTCCTCTTCCATCTGCTTCCTTTTCTGGTTTCAAATATTTCTTAACTTTCATTGATGATTACACCAGACGCACTTGGGTTTATTTCCTAAAACTTAAGAGTGAAGTATTTAACATGTTCTTGGCCTACAAGGTCCTTGTTGAAAAACAATCTGGTCATCAAATTATTAAGTTAAGATCTGAAAATGGAGGAGAATATGTTAACAAACAGTTCACTACTTTCTGCACTGAACAAGGCATCCAACAACAACACACTGTTCCATATACACCACAACAAAATGGTGTAGTTGAGCGGAAGAACCGCACTTTAAAAGATATGGCTAATTGTATGATCCAATCTAAGGGACTAAGTCTTCAATTTTGGGCTGAAGCCATTAATTGTGCAAATTACATAGTTAATCGCACCCCCACTAAAGCATTACAAGGTATAACACCGAACGAAGCATGGATTAAAACTAAACCTGATGTAAGTCACTTCCGTGTGTTTGGTAGTGAAGCATGGGCTCACATTCCGGATGAAAACGGAAAGCATTACAGCCTAAAAGTGAAAAGTGCATATTTGTTGGATATTCTGAAGATGTAAAAGGTTATAGACTTCTTCAACCACATTCTCATGATATAATCATTAGAAGAGATGTTAAGTTTGATGAAAATCTCTTGGCCTGCGAGCCTAATTCAGCGTTTGTGCCATCTTTGTCATGCGAGCCTAACTCGGTGATTATGCCATCTTTGGCCTGTGAGCATGATTCGGCGTTTGTGCCTTCTTCTTCTTCTTCCAACTTCCTTGATAGGTTTCCAAATCCTGTTTCTGATGAAGACAGTGGGGATGAAAATCCACCTCCGCCTGCTCATGTTCCTCCAGTTGCACCAGCACAAGTACTTCCTCGATGGGTACATTCAACATGTGAAGCAGTTGGTGATCTTGCCGGTGATCCTAGAGATCAACATCGAACACGTTCTAAGTTTCAGCGAGCCTCTTCTCTTTTGGCTCAAGTTTCCGAGAATCATGATCCAGAAACTTTTGTAGAAGCTTCAGGGAATCCAGATTGGGATGCAGCCATGGATGAAGAATATCGTTCCTTAATGGAAAACGATACCTGGGATCTTGTACCTCTTCCAAAAGGAAGAAAACTTGTCAGATGTAAATGGGTCTACAAAACTAAGTATGCATCAGATGGAAGTGTTGAAAGACTTAAGGCAAGGTTAGTTGCCAAAGGTTTTTCCCAAGTTGAAGGGATTGACTACAATGAAACCTTTGCTCCCGTCGCAAAAATTAACTCCATCCGCCTTGTTCTTTCTCTTGCAGCCTTACACAACTGGGAAGTCCATCAAATGGATGTCAAGTCTGCCTTCTTACATGGTGATTTACAGGAGGAAATTTACATGAAAGAACCTCCTGGCTATGTTCAGAATAACTCTAGCCTTGTCTGCCGCCTTAAGAAATCCTTATATGGCCTTAAGCAAGCTCCTAGAGCTTGGTATGCCAAAATGGATAACTTTCTCCTTGACTCTGGTTTTTCTAGATGCCATTCTGACCCCAATGTCTATACCAAGAAAGTAGGAAACCATCTCATCATACTTGTTCTCTATGTTGATGACCTTATGGTAGTGACCCTAAGCTTATAACCCATGTGAAATCTAGTCTTAAACAAAATTTTGAAATGTCGGACTTAGGACATTTGCATTATTTTCTTGGTCTCCAAGTCCTGCAAACCAAAGAAGGAATCTTTCTTTCTCAGTCTAAGTATGCTTGTGACCTTCTTCGTCACTTTCACATGGAAGATTATACACCAGCCCCTTCTCCCTTCCAATCTGGAGTCAAACTTTCTGCCACTTGTACTTCACCTGAAGTCGATGCCACCTTGTATCGTCAGCTTGTTGGTAGTCTCTTATACTTGACTCATTCCCGTCCTGACCTTTCCTTTGTCGTTGGTCGTGTTGCCCGTTATATGCAGACACCTCATGAAAGTCACTGGAAAGTAGCTAAAAGAATACTTCGATATATTTGAGGTACAGTTCAGTTTGGGATTCATTACAGTACAGGGGGGGAACCTTTGTTGGTTGGTTTCATTGATTCAGATTGGGCCGGCGATCCTAATGATCGAAAGTCTACTGCAGGTTATGTTTTCAGTCTGGGATTTGGACCTATTACTTGGGCTTGTAAGAAACAACAAGCTCTTGCTCTTTCTTCAGCAGAGACAGAATATCGAGCAACAGTTAATGCCAGTCAGGAAGCTTTATGGCTTCGACAGATCCTTTCAGAGTTTGGATTCGAGCAGCAGCAGCCTACTCCACTTTGGTGCAACAATCAAAGTGCCATCAAGCTTTCCAAAGATCCAGTTCTACATCAACGCAACAAACACATTGAGCTACATATGCACTTCATCAGAAATATTGTTCATGATCATGTTCTTGAAGTGCTCTTTTTCCCTACAGATGACCAAGTTGCAGAGATCTTCATCAAGTCTCTTACAGAAGTGAAGTTTTCTAAACTTCAATCTATGTTAGGAGTTCAGGAACTTGTCATTAAGGGGGGATAGGCTCTAATGCCTCCTTCCTTCTCCTAATAGTGTCACTTTTGTAAATCCTTCAATCCTATCCCAAGTTGTTCTTAAGGGGGGATGTTAGGATATTTAGACACTTAGGAGTTAGTTAAGATCAACTTGTGTAATATATCCGTTAGGGATAGTGTGTTTCTTTAGTATGCATTAGTATGCATTTGTAAATACTTAATCTGACGGTCACGATATGTTTCCGACATAAAGTGATCCAACGACTCAACTTCTCTTAGATCAAACCTAACCTTGATCTGTGGCTTAACACCCGATTGGTCCATGATCTCTATTTAAAGAGAATGGAGGGTCATTGTTTAGTTGATCGATTATGAGAAGCTCATTTGTAACTTTCTTTCTTTGCATAATAAATTGTCCCGTAGAAGCTATTTGGCCGGGGTCGTGGAGTGTTTCCCTCAAAAGGGTTTAAACCAGATCAAAACATTGGTGTGTTGATCTGTGATCTATTTGTGTGAAGTGGTTGCTCTTGGTGTTCGGTCCTTTGGTAGTACCCTGTGTACCCGAACAACGCCAACATTCGTGACGTTCTCAAGCTTTTTACTCCCCCTTTAAGGTAAAGTCTAGCGAAAACGCACGATGACATTACGACTTTGACCTACTTCTCAGATTTGAAATTTGAGAATAGATTTGGATGTCCCATTTGTAGACAAGTGTGTACGCCAATTTTTGTGATGTTCTAAGCTATTTTTTTACCATTTAAGCAAAATCCTGGTGAAAATGCATGGTCGAGTTTTGGCTTTGACCAACTTAACGTAATGGAAATTTAAGAGTAGATTTGGATGTCCCATTGGTAGACAAGTGTGCGTGCCAAATTTCATGATGTTCCGAGCTATTTTAACCCCCTTTAAGCCCACTTCTAGTGATAAATGCGCGGTCGAGTTTCGGCTTTGGCCAACTTAACATAATGGAAATTTACGAGTAGATTTGGATGCCCTATTGGTAGAAACATGTTCATGCCAACTTTTGTGATGTTCTGAGCTATTTTCTCCCCCTTTAAGGCCAAGTCTAGCAAAAGTGCACAGTCGCGTTTCCGCTTTGACCAACTTCTCGGAATTGAAATTTGAGAGTAGATTTGGATGTCCCATTGGTAGACAAGTGCGCACGCGAACTTTCGTGACGTTCCGAGCTATTTTTCTCATGCTTTAAGCCCAAGTTTAGTGAAAACGCACGGTCGAGTTTTGGGTTTTACCAACTTCTCGGAATGGAAATTTGAGAGTAGATTTGGATGTCCCATTGGTAGACAAGCGTGCACGCCAAATTTCGTGATGTTTCGACTATTTTCTCACCCTTTAAGCCCATGTCTGGCGAAAAGGCAAGGTCGAGTTTTGTCTTTGACCCGCTTCTTGGAATTTAAATTTGAGCATAGATTTGGATGTCCCATTGGTAGACAAGCGCGCACACCAACTTTCGTGACGTTCCAAGCTATTTTCTCACCATTTAAGCCCAAGTCTAGCGAATATGTATGGTTGAGTTTCGGCTTTGAACAATTTCTCGGAATTGAAATTTGAGAATAGATTTGTATGTCCCATTGGTAGACAAGCGCGCGCACCAACTTTCGTGACGTTTCGAGTTATTTTCTCACCCTTTAAGCCCAAGTCTAGAGAAAATGCACGGTCGAGTTTCGACATTGACCAACTTAAGGGAATTGAAATTTGAGAATAAATTTGGATATCCCGTTGGTAGACAAGCGCGCATGCCAACTTTCGTGACGTTACGAGCTATTTTCTCGCCCTTTAAGCCCAAGTTTAGCAAAAACGCACAGTCGAATTTCGGCTTTGACCAGCTTCTTGGAATTGAAATTTGAGAATAGATTTGGATTTCCCATTGGTAGACAAGCACGCGTGCCAACTTTCGTGACGTTCCGAACTATTTCCCCCCCCTTTAAGCCCAAGTCTAGCGAAAATGCACAGTTGAGTTTTGGCTTTGACCTAATTCTCAGAATTGAAATTTGAGAATAGATTTTGATATCCCATTGGTAGACAAGCGCATACGCCAACTTTCGTGATGTTCCAAGCTATTTTATCACCATTGAACCCCAAGTCTAGCGAAAATGCTCAGTCGAGTTTAGGCTTTGACCAACTTCTCCGATTTGAAATTTGAGAATAGATTTGGATTTCCCATTGGTAGAAAAGCGCGCACGCCAACTTTCATGACGTTCCGAGCTATTTTCTCCCCATTTTGGCGCAAGTGAAGCGAAAACGCACGGCCAAGTTTCAACTTGGACCGAATTCTTGGAATTAAAATTTGAGAATAGATTTGGATGTCCCATCGGTAGACAAGCGTGCACACCAACTTTCATTCATTTTGGGAATGACCTACTTCTCGAAATTAAAATTTCAGAATAGATTTGGATTTCCCATTGGTGGACAAGCGTGTACGCCAACATTCGTGACGTTCCAAGCCATTTTCTCACCCTTTAGGCCCAAGTCTAGCGTAAACGCACGGTCGAGTTTCGGCTTTGACCTTCTTCTCGGAATTGAAATTTGAGAATAGACTTGGATGTCCCATTAACAGGCGTGCACGCCAATGTTCGTGACGTTTCGAGCTATTTTCTTCCCCTTTAAGCCTAAGTGAAGCAAAAATGCATGATCGAGTTTCAACTTGGACCAAATTCTTGGAATTGAAATTTGAGAATAGATTTGGATGTCCCATTGGTAGACAAGTGTGCACACCAACCTTCGTGACGTTCCGATCTATTTTATCACCCTTTAAGCCCAAGTTTAGCGAAAACAGACGGTCGATTTTCAACTTTGACCAATTTCTCGGAATTAAAATTTGAGAATAGACTCGGATGTCCCATTGGTAGACAAGCGTGCACACCAACTTTCGTGACGTTTCGAGCTATTTTCTCCCCCTTTAAGGCCAAGTGAAGTATAAACGCACTGTCCAAGGCTTTGACCTGCTTCTCGGAATTGAAATTTGATTATAGATTTGGATGTCCCATTGGTAGAAAAGCACGGACACCAACTCTTGTGATGTTTCGAGCTATTTTCTCACCCTTTAAGCCCAAGTCTAGCGAAAACGCATGGTCGAGTTTCGTCTTTGACCGACTTCCCGGAATTGAAATTTGAGAATACATTTGGATGTCCCATTGGTAGACAAGCGTGCACACCAACTTTCGTGACGTTTCGAGCTATTTTCTCCCCCTTTAAGGCCAAGTGAAGTATAAACGCACTGTCCAAGGCTTTGACCTGCTTCTCGGAATTGAAATTTGATTATAGATTTGGATGTCCCATTGGTAGAAAAGCACGGACACCAACTCTTGTGATGTTTCGAGCTATTTTCTCACCCTTTAAGCCCAAGTCTAGCGAAAACGCATGGTCGAGTTTCGTCTTTGACCGACTTCCCGGAATTGAAATTTGAGAATACATTTGGATGTCCCATTGGTAGACAAGCGTGCACGCCAACTTTCATAATGTTCCGAGCTATTTTCTCCGCTTTAACTCCAAGTCTACCTAAAACGCATCGTCGAGTTTAGGCTTTGACGTACTTCTCGGAATTAAAATTTGAGGATATATTAGGATGTCCCGTTGGTAAACAAGCACGCATGCCAACTTTCGTGACGTTCTGATCTATTTTCTCACGCTTTAAACCCAATTATAGTGAAAACACATGGTGGCGTATCAGCTTTTACCAACTTAACGGAATTGAAATTTGAGAATAGATTTGGATGTTCCATTGGTAGACAAGCACGGACGCCAACGTTTGTGACGTTCCAAGCTATTTTCTCACCCTTTAAGCCCAAATCTAGCGAAAACAACCGGTCAAGTTTCGGCTTTGACCAACTTCTCAAAATTGAAATTTGAGAGTAGATTTCTATTTCCCATTGGTAGACAAGCGTGCACACCAGTTTTTGTGACATTCCAACCTATATTCGCTCACTTTCATTCCATGTCTAGCGAAAACGTACGGTGGAGTTTCGGCTTTGACTAACTTCTCGGAATTTAAATTTGAGAATAAATTTGGATGTCCCATTGGTAGACAAGCGGGCCCACCAACTTTGTGACATTCCGAGCTGTTTTCTCACCCTTTAAGCCCAAGTCTAGCGAAAACGCACGGTCAAGTTTCGGCTTTGACCAACTTCTCGGAATTGATATTTGAGAATAGATTTGTATGTCCCATTGTTACACAAGTGTGTGCACAAACTTTCGTGATGTTATGAGCTATTTTCCCCCCCTTTAAGGCCAATTCTAGCAAAAACGCACAGTCACATTTCGACTTTGACCTACTTCTCATAATTCAAATTTGATTATATATTTTGATGTCGCATTCGTAGACAAGCCCGCACGACAAATTTTGTGACGTTCCGAGTTGTTTTCTCACGCTTTAAGCCCAAGTCTAGGGAAAACGCATGGTCGAGTTTCGGCTTTGACCAACGTCTCGTAATTGAAATTTGAGAATAGATTTGGATGTCCCATTGACAAGCGTGCACGTAAACGTTCTGAGCTATTTTCTCCCCCCTTTAAGGCCAATTCTAGCGAAAATGCATAGTCGCATTTTTTCTTTGACCTACTTCTTAGAATTCAAATTTGATTATCGATTTTGATGTCCCATTTGTAGACAGGAGCGCATGCCAAATTTCCTGACGTTCCGAGTTGTTTTCTCATGCTTTGAGCCCAAGTCTAGCGAAAACGCACGGTCGAGTTTCGGCTTTGACCAACTTCCCAGAATTGAAATTTGAGAATAGATTTGGATGTCCCATTGGTAGACAAGCGCGCACAACAACTTTCGTGACATTCCGAGCTATTTTCTCACACTTGAATACAAAGTCCAACGAAAACGCATAGTCGAGTTTCATCTTTGACCAACTTCTCAGATTTGAAATTTGAGCATAGATTTGGATGTCCCATTGGTAAACAAGTGTGCACACCAACTTTTATGACGTTTCAAGCTATTTGATTTGGATCTCCCATTGGTAAACAACTGTGCACACTAAATTTCGTGACGTTCTGAGCTATTTTCTCACCCTTTAAGCCCAAGTATATCGAAAACGGACGGTCGAGTTTCAGCTTTGACCAACATCTCGTAATTGAAATTTGAGAATAGATTTGGATGTCCCATTGACAAGCGTGCAAGCCAGCTTTCATGACATTTCGATCTATTTTGTCCCCCTTTAATCCTAAGTGAAGCAAAAACGCACGGTCGAGTTTCAACTTGGACCAAATTCTCGGAATTGAAATTTGAGAATAGATTTGTATGTTCCATTGGTAGACAAGCGCGTGCACCAACTTTCATGATGTTTCGAGCTATTTTCTCACCGTTTAAGCCCAAGTCTAGCGAAAATGCACGGTCGAGTTTCGACTTTGACCAACTTAAGGGAATTGAAATTTGAGAATAGATTTGGATATCCCGTTGGTAGACAAGCGCGCACGCCAACTTTCGTGACGTTACGATCTATTTTCTCGCCCTTTAAGCCCAAGTCTAGCGAAAACGCGCAGTCAAATTTCGGCTTTGACCAGTTTCTCGGAATTGAAATTTGAGAATAGATTTGGATTTCCCATTGGTAGACAAGCGCGCATGCCAACTTTCGTGACGTTCTGAGCTATTTTCTCCTCCTTTTAGCCCAAGTCTAGTGAAAACACACGGTCGAGTTTCAGCTTTGACCAACTTCTAGGAATTGAAATTTGAGAGTAGATTTGTATGACACGTTGCTAGAAAGGCGTGCACGCCAACTTTTGTGACGTTCCAAGCTATTTTCTCACCCTTTAAGCCCAAGTCTAGCGAAAACGCATGGTCGAGTTTCGACTTTGACCAATTTCTTGGAATTGAAATTTGAGAATAGATTTGGATTTCGCATTGGTAGACAAGCGTGTGTGCCAACTTTCATGACATTCCGAACTATTTCCCCCCCCTTTAACCCCAAGTATAGCAAAAATGTACGGTTGAGTTTTTGCTTTGACCTACTTCTCAGAATTGAAATTTGAGAATAGATTGGATATCCCATTGGTAGACAAGCGCGTATGACAACTTTTGTGATGTTCCAATCTATTTTATCACCATTGAACCCTAAGTCTAGCAAAAATGCTCAGTTGAGTTTAGGCTTTGACCAACTTCTCAGATTTGAAATTTGAGAATAGATTTGGATTTCCCATTGGTAGACAAGCGCGCACGCCAACTTTTGTGACATTCCGAGCTATTTTCTCCCCATTTTTGGCGCAAGTGAAGCGAAAACACACGGTCAAGTTTCAACTTGGACCGAATTCTTGGAATTAAAATTTGAGAATAGATTTGGATGTCCCATTGGTAGACAAGCGTGCACACAAACTTTCGTTCGTTTCGACAATGACCTACTTCTTGGAATTAAAATTTCAGAATAGATTTGGATGTCCCATTGGTGGACAAGCGTGTATGCCAACATTCGTGACGTTCCAAGCCATTCTCTCACCCTTTAGGCCCAAGTCTAGTGTAAACGCACGGTCGAGTTTCGGCTTTGACCTTCTTCTCGGAATTGAAATTTGAGAATAGATTTGGATGTCCCATTAACAGGCGTGCACGCTAATGTTCGTGACGTTTCGAGCTATTTTCTTCCCCTTTAAGCCTAAGTGAAGCAAAAACGCACGATCGAGTTTCAACTTGGACCAAATTCTTGGAATTGAAATTTGAGAATAGATTTGGATGTCCCATTGGTAGACAAGTGTGCACACTAACTTTCGTGACGTTCCGAGCTATTTTATCACCCTTTAAGCCCAAGTTTAGCGAAAAAAGATGGTCGATTTTCGACTTTGACCAATTTCTCAAAATTAAAATTTGAGAATAGACTTGGATGTCCAATTGGTAGACAAGCATGCACGCCAACTTTCGTGACGTTCCGAGCTATTTTCGCCCACTTTCATTCCATGTCTAGCGAAAACGCACGGTGGAGTTTCAACTTTGACGAACTTCTCAGAATTTAAATTTGAGAATAAATTTGGATGTCCCATTGGTAGACAAGCGCGCACACCAACTTTGTGATGTTCGGAGCTATTTTCTCACCCTTTAAGCCCAAGTCTAGCAAAAACGCACGGTCGAGTTTCGTCTTTGACCGACTTCCCGGAATTGAAATTTGAGAATACATTTGGATGTCCCATTGGTAGACAAGCATGCATGCTAACTTTCATAATGTTCCGAGCTATTTTCTCCCCTTTAACTCCAAGTCTAGCGAAAACGCATGGTCGAGTTTTGGCTTTGACGTACTTCTTGGAATTGAAATTTGAGGATAGTTTTGGATGTCCCATTGGTAGACAAGCGTCCATACCAACTTTCGTTACATTCCGAGCTATTTTCTCCCCCTTTCACCAACTTCTCGGAATTGAAAATTGAGCATAGATTTGGATGTCCCGTTGGTAGACAAGTGCGCACGCCAACTTTCGTGACATTTCGAGTTATTTTCCCACCCTTTAATCCCAAGTCTAGCGAAAACATATGGTCAAGTTTCAACTTGGACCAACTTCTCGGAATTGAAAATTGAGAATAGATTTGGATGTCCCATTTGTAGACATGCGTGCACGCCAACTTTCGTTATGTTCCAAGCTATTTTCTCACCCTTTAAGCCCAAGTCTAGCGAAAACGCACAGTCGATTTTTGACTTTCTCCAACTTCTCGAAATTGAAAATTGAGCATAGATTTGGATGTCCCATTGGTAGACAAGTGCGCACGCCAACTTTCGTGATGTTCCGAGATATTTTCCCACCCTTTAAGCCCGAGTCTAGCAAAAATTCTAGGTCGAGTTTCAACTTTGACCAACTTCTCGGAATTGAAATTTGAGAATATTTTTGGATGTCCAATTGATAGACAAGTGTCCACACCAACTTTCATGACGTTCCGAGCTATTTTCTCCCCCTTTAGGCCCAACTCTATAGAAAACGCACAATCACGTTTAGGCTTTGACCTGCTTCTCGGAATTGAAAATCGAGAATAGATTTGGATGTCCCATTTGTAGACATGCGCGCACAGCAACTTTCGTCACGTTATGAGCTAATTTCACACCCTTTAAGCTTATGTCTAGCAAAAACACATGGTGGCATTTCGACTTTGACCAACTTCTGTGAATTGAAATTTGAGAATAGATTGGGATGTCCCGTTGGTAGACAAGTGTGCACACAAACTTTCTTGACGTTCCGAGCTATTTTCACACCCTTTAAGCCCGAGTGTAGCGAAAATGCACAGTCGAGTTTCAACTTTGACCAACTTCTCGGAATTGAAAATTGAGCATAGATTTGGATGTCCCATTGGTAGAAAAGTGCGCAGGACAACTTTCGTGACGTTCCGAGCTATTTTCTCACACTTTAGGCCCATGTCTAGCGAAAACACACGGTCGAGTTTTGACTTTCACGAACTTCTCGAAATTGAAATTTGAGAATAGTTTTGGATGTCACATTGGTAGACAAGGGTCCACACCAACTTTCATGTTGTTCCATGCTATTTTCCCACCCTTTAAGCTCGAGTCTAGTGAAAACGCACGATCGAGTTTCAACTTTGACCAACTTCTCGGAATTGAAATTTCAGAATAGATTTGGATGTCCCATTGGTAGACAAGCATCCACACCAACGTTCGTGACGTTCTGAGCTATTTTCTTCCCCTTTAAGCCCAACTCTAGAGAAAACGCATGATTGCATTTCGACTTTGACCTACTTCTCGGAATAGAAAATAGAGAAGAGATTTGGATGTCCCATTTGTAGACATGCACGCACAACAACTTTCGTGACGTTACAAGCTAATTTCACACAGTTTAAGCTCAAGTCTAGCGAAAACGCATGGTGGCGTTTCGACTTTGACCAACTTCTCCGAATTGAAAATTGAGCATAGATTTGGATGTCCCATTGGTAGACAAGTGCGCACGCCAACTTTCGTGACGTTTCGAGCTATTTTCTCACCCTTTAAGCCCGAGTCTAGCGAAAACGCACGTTCGAGTTTCAACTTTGACCAACTTCTTGAAATTCAAATTTGAGAATAGATTTGGATGTCCTATTGGTAGACAAGCGTCCATGCCAACTTTCGTGACATTTCGAGCTTTTTTCTCCCCTTTTAAGCCCAAGTCTAGCGAAAACGCACTGTCAAGTTTCGACTTTCACCAACTTCTCGGAATTGAAAATTGAGCATAGATTTGGATGTTCCGTTGATAGAAAAGTGCGCACGCCACCTTTCGTGACGTTCTGAGCTATTTTCCCACCCTTTAATCCCAAGTCTAGCGAAAACGCATGGTCGACTTTCAACTTTGACCAACTTCTCGGAATTGAAATTTGAGAATAGATTTGGATGTCCCATTGGTAGACAAGTGTCCATGCCAACGTTCGTGACATTCCGAGCTGTTTTCTCTGCATTTAAGCCCAAGTCTAGCGAAAACGCACGGTAGAGTTTCGGCTTTGACCAACATCTTGGAATTGAAATTTGAGAATAGATTTGGATGTCCCATTGGTAGAAAACAGTGCACGCCAAATTTCGTGACGTTCTAGTGAAAACGCACGGTAGAGGTTCGGGGTTTACCAACTTCCTGAAATTGAAATTTGAGAGTAGATTTGGATCTCCCAATGATAGACAAGCGTACACGCCAACTTTCATGATGTTCCAAGCTATTTTCTCACCGTTTAATCCCATGTCTAGCGAAAAGGCACGATCGAGTTTCGGCTTTGAACCACTTCTCGGAATTTAAATTTGAGCATAGATTTGGATGTCCCATTGGTAGACAAGCGCGCACACCAACTTTCGTGACATTCCGAGCTATTTTCTCACCCTTTCAGCCCAAGTCTAGTGAAAATGTACGGTCAAGTTTCAGCTTTGACCAATTTCTCGGAATTGAAATTTGAGAATAGATTTGGATGTCCCATTGGTAGACAAGCACGCACGCCAACGTTCATGACGTTCTGAGTTATTTTCTCACTCTTTAAGCCCAAGTCTAGCAAAATTGCATGGTCGAGTTTCAGCTTTGACCAACTTAACGGAATTGAAATTTGAGAATAGATTTGGATATCCCATTGGTACACAAGCGTGCACGCAAACTTTCATTACGTTTCGAGCTATTTTCTCACCCTTTAAACCCTTCATGACATTCCGAGCTATTTTCTCACGCTTTAAGCCCAAGTCTAGCAAAAACGCACGGTAGATCCGTGGCTTAACACCCGATTGGTCCATGATCTCTATTTAAAGAGCATGGAGGGTCATTGTTTAGTTGATCGATTATGAGAATCTCATTTGTAACTTTCTTTCTTAGCATAATAAATTGTCCCGTAGAAGCTATTTGGCCGGGGCCGTGGAGTGTTTCCCTCAAGAGAGTTTAAACCACGTCAAAACATCGATGTGTTGATCTGTGATTTGTTTGTGTGAAGTGGTTTCTCTTGGTGTTAGGTCCTTTGGTAGTACCCTGTGTACCCGAACATGGTATCAGAGCTTTTATGAAGTGCCGCTTTCGGTTGTGATCTAGATCTTGAACTGTTGTTGCCGAAACTCGAAAGGGTTTCTAATTCTAGTATTTTTGTGCATTTTTTGGCTGTGGGAGGTGTTCCATTGCGTCCGGAGTGTCGTTTCCATTGGGAAATAGTTTTTCGTTTGATCGAAAACGGTTCTCGGTTGCTCCAGAAACGCATATTTCATCAGATCTGAAGGTATAATGTTATAGTCACGCATTTTTTTATTTTCTGTTTTTAAAAGAAAAAAATCATATTTTATCATTTTGTACTGTTAGATTTTTTTTTTGGTTCGGATTGTTGCTTTCCCGTCTGCGTATGCTCTTTGCCGTGCACCTTGAGCGATCTCGGCAAATCAGAAACAGAAAGGGAAAGGGTTTTTCTCGGCTGCGTATGCTCTTTGCCGTGCACCTTGCGCGATCTCGGCAAATCAGAAACAGAGAGAAAACGTAGACTTTCCGGGCAAGCTAACAAGATCTAACTCCACAAGTGTGGAAATTTTTTTTTTTGTTCCGATTTGTGGTTTGTTTTGTAGGAAAAAGGGCAAGCACGCAAACCAAGCAAGAAGAGTAAAAAAAAAAATCCCCCTTCCTCATTCCCATATTTTACATACCTTTTAATCTAGCTCACTTGGTTCAAAGTTGCTTTATTCCTTAATAGATATTGAGTTCAAGTCTTAGGAAGTTACTTTTAAAAGAAAAAGTGCATGCAATTTCTATTTTCAAGTTATTTTATTGTAAAAATGCATCTCACTTAAATAATAAAAAAGTAAAAATACAAGTGAATCACTTAAGTTTTTTTATTTGTTACACTATTTAAAAGTAATATCATTGTAAAAATGAAATCACTTATTTTACAAAAGTGGTTCACTTAAAGCAACTTTCTTGTAAAGTGATTGTCAAAAGGTTCATCTTGGGAAGAGGGGGGTTCTTTTTTTTTGCTAGACATTCTCTAGCTGCTACATCACTATTGGGGACATCTTCAACAGTTTGTTTGTTCAAGCATAACTTCATCATACAGAGTCAGTTTTCAGTGCCGTTTTTTTTGAAATCGCCTATTTTTTCGATCTTTTCACATCCAGACTATTGGTTTCTGCTTTTACATCCATCAATTTACAAATAGGGCCGCCCCTTTTGATATTCTACTTAATAGTTCAAACTATTTCTTATGGAAATCTCGTATGGAGGATGTTCTACGAAGTAGGGGACTTTTCAGAATTACCTCAGGGAAAGAAAAAGAACCCACTGATGATGATAAGAAAATAAAATGGGAAAATAGATGTGATGAAGTGCGTGGATTGATTGGGATGTCAATCTCTACTGATTTGCGATTTCACATATCTGGAATTGATGAACCTAATGCTGCTTGGGACAAGTTGGAATCTGTGTTTAGTAAACACAATGAAATTCGAGGTCGCCAACTCGAAAATGAGTTGATTTCTTTAAATCCAAGTGACTTTTCATGCATTCAAGATATCTAAGTACAAAACTCTTAAACTCTTATGTGCAGAATGTAATATTGAGAGGGAAAACAAAAAATGCATTTATTATATTCTTTCCAAACTTGGACCTCCATATTCTGTTTTTGTATCTACGTTTTACTCCATGAAAGCATCCTTGAATGCAGCTAGCTATCAAGAGCCTAGTCTTGAATCCTTTTGTGATTCCTTGATTAGACAATAAGATAAACTCATTCATCTGGGAATAATCAACAATGCAGATACATCTGGGAAAGCCTTATTGTCTGGCAACAGAAAGAAAAGTCCAAGCCTCCCAAGAAACAAATTTTTCGCAATAAGGAAAGAAGACTGAGCGTCATTGCAACTATTGCGGGAAAGATAATCATGATGAATCTAAGTGTTTCAAGAAGATGGCAGCCTTGGAAGCAGCAATGAAGAAGCACCACATTAGCCTAGATTCGCCTTCAGAATCTGCCTCTCATGGACATGCACTTTGTGCTTCTGGTTATTCTTATAATGCATCTTCTTCTTCTACTTCAAATGAATGGCTCATTGATTCTGGAGCATCTTATCATATGGATAAGGATCAAGCCATCTTTTCTACTATGCATGAATGTAACACCAAACAAATATTTGTTGTTGATGATAGATCTCTAAGTGTTGTAGGAGCTGGAACAGTTCCAGTAGATGATGGTCTACTATGTGTTCCAAGAATTTCCTGCAATTTGTTATCAGTCTATCAGATCACTCATTCTAGTGAAGGTAAAACTGTGACCTTTACACCTCACCAAGTTGTAATCAAAGATTTTAAAAATCCTCAACAAGTCCTAGCTACCGGAATTGTTGATGATATTACCAGGTTGTACAAGTTTAACAACTTTGGGTGATCACTTTTCCCTTCAGTTTTTGTTGATCATAGTGATAACTTGAGCAAAATTTGGCATGAGCGATTTGGTCACTTAAATTATCGCTCATTGCAACAACTATGTAAAGAAAATATGGTGACAGGTCTTCCGATGGTATCTTGCAGGGATGGTGTTTGCTCCGGTTGTGTACTCGAAAAACATCATCGGGACAGTTTTGACAAACATGCCTCTTGGCACGCCTCGGTTCCCTTGGGGCTTGTGCATAGTGACTTGTGTGGTCCTCTTCCATCTGCTTCCTTTTCTGGTTTCAAATATTTCTTAACTTTCATTGATGATTACACCAGACGCACTTGGGTTTATTTCCTAAAACTTAAGAGTGAAGTATTTAACATGTTCTTGGCCTACAAGGCACTTGTTGAAAAACAATATAGTCATCAAATTATTAAGTTAAGATTTGACAATGGAGGAGAATATGTTAACAAACAGTTCACTACTTTCTGCACTGAATAAGGCATCCAACAACAACACACTGTTCCATATACACCACAACAAAATGGTGTAGTTGAGCGGAAGAACCGCACTTTAAAAGATATGGCTAATTGTATGATCCAATCTAAGGGACTAAGTCTTCAATTTTGGGCTGAAGTCATTAATTGTGCAAATTACATAGTTAATCGCACCCCCACTAAAGCATTACAAGGTATAACACCGAAAGAAGCATGGATTAAAACTAAACTTGATGTAAGTCACTTCCGTGTGTTTGGTAGTGAAGCATGGGCTCACATTCCGGATGAAAAACGGAAAGCATTGTAACCTAAAAGTGAAAAGTGCATATTTGTTGGATATTCTGAAGATGTAAAAGGTTATAGACTTCTTCAACCACATTCTCATGATATAATCATTAGAAGAGATGTTAAGTTTGATGAAAATCTCTTGGCCTGCGAGCCTAATTCAGCGTTTGTGCCATCTTTGTCCTGCGAGTCTAACTTGGCGATTATGCCATCTTTGGCCTGTGAGCATGATTCGGCATTTGTGCCTTCTTCTTCTTCGTCCAACTTCCTTGATAGGTTTCCAAATCCAGTTTCTGATGATGACAGTGGGGATGAAAATCCACCTCCTCCTGCTCATGTTCCTCCAGTTGCACCAGCAAAAGTACTTCCTCGATGGATTCGTTCAACATGTGAAGCAGTTGGTGATATTGCCAGTGATCCTAGAGATCAACGTCGAACACGTTCTCAGTTTCAGCGAGCCTCTTCTCTTTTGGCTCAAGTTTTCGAGAATCATGATCCAGAAACTTTTGCAGAAGTTTCAGGGAATCCAGATTGGGATGCAGCCATGGATGAAGAATATCGTTCCTTAATGGCGAACGATACTTGGGATCTTGTACCTCTTCCAAAAGGAAGAAAACTTGTCAGATGTAAATGGGTCTACAAAACTAAGTATGCATTAGATGGAAGTGTTGAAATACTTAAGGCAAGGTTAGTTGCCAAAGGTTTTTCCCAAGGTTAAGGGATTGACTACAATGAAACCTTTGCTCCCGTCGCAAAAATTAATTCCATCCGCCTTGTTCTTTCCCTTGCAGCCTTACACAACTGGGAAGTCATCAAATGGATGTCAAGTCTGCCTTCTTACATGGTGATTTACAGGAGGAAATTTACATGGAACAACCTCCTGGCTATGTTCAGAATAACTCTAGCCTTGTCTGGCGCCTTAAGAAATCCTTATATGGCCTTAAGAAAGCTCCTAGAGCTTGGTATGCCAAAATGGATAACTTTCTCCTTGACACTGGTTTTTCTAGATGCCATTCTGACCCCAATGTCTATACCAAGAAAGTAGAAAACCATCTCATCATACTTGTTCTCTATGTTGATGACCTTATTCTTACTGGTAGTGACCCTAAGCTTATAACCCATGTGAAATCCAGTCTTAAACAAAATTTTGAAATGTCGGACTTAGGACATTTGCATTATTTTCTTGGTCTCCAAGTCCTGCAAACCAAAGAAGGAATCTTTCTTTCTCAGTCTAAGTATGCTTGTGACCTTCTTCGTCGCTTTCACATGGAAGATTGTACACCAGCCCCTTCTCCCTTCCAATCTGGAGTCAAACTTTCTGCCACTTGTACTTCACCTAAAGTCGATGCCACCTTGTATCGTCAGCTTGTTGGTAGTCTCTTATACTTGACTCATTCCTGTCCTGACCTTTCCTTTGTTGTTGGTCGTGTTGCCCATTATATGCAGACACCTCATGAAAGTCACTGGAAAGCAGCTAAAAGAATACTTCGATATATTCGAGGTACAGTTCAGTTTGGGATTCATTACAATACAGGGGGGAAACCTTTGTTGGTTGGTTTCACTGATTTAGATTGGGTCGGCGATCCTAATGATCGAAAGTCTACTGCAGGTTATGTTTTCAGTCTCGGATCTGGACCTATTACTTGGGCTTGTAAGAAACAACAAGCTCTTGCTCTTTCTTTAGCAGAGGCAGAATATCGAGTAGCAGTTAATGCCAGTCAGGAAGCTTTATGGCTTCGACAGATCCTTTTAGAGTTTGGATTCGAGCAGCAGCAGCCTACTCCACTTTGGTGCGACAATCAAAGTTCCATCAAGCTTGCCAAAGATCCAGTTCTACATCAACGCAGCAAACACATTGAGATACATATGCACTTCATCAGAAATCTTGTTCATGATTGTGTTCTTGAAGTGCTCTTTTGCCCTACAGATGACCAAGTTGCAGATATCTTCACCAAGTCTCTTACAGAAGTGAAGTTTTCTAAACTTCGATCTATGTTAGGAGTTCAGGAACTTGTCATTAAGGGGGGATAGGCTCTAATGCCTCCTTCCTTCTCCTAATAGTGTCACTTTTGTAAATCCTTCAATCCTATCCCAAGTTGTTCTTAAGGGGGGATGTTAGGATATTTAGACACTTAGGAGTTAGTTAAGATCAACTTGTGTAATATATCCGTTAGGGATAGTGTGTTTCTTTAGTATGCATTAGTATGCATTTGTAAATACTTAATCTGACGGTCACGATATGTTTCCGACATAAAGTGATCCGACGGCTCAACTTCTCTTAGATCAAACCTAACCTTGATCCGTGGCTTAACACCCAATTGATCCATGATCTGTATTTAAAGAGCATGGACGGTCATTGTTTAGTTGATCGATTATGAGAAGCTCATTTGTAACTTTCTTTCTTTGCATATTAAATTGTCCCGTAGAAGCTATTTGGCCGGGGTCGTGGAGTGTTTCCCTCAAAAGGGTTTAAACCACATCAAAATATCGGTGTGTTGATCTGTGATCTATTTGTGTGAAGTGGTTGCTCTTGGTGTTCGGTCCTTTGGTAGTACCCTGTGTACCCAAACAACGCCAACTTTCGTGACGTTCTCAAGCTTTTTACTCCCCCTTTAAGGCCAAGTCTAGCGAAAACGCACGGTGACATTACGGCTTTGACCTACTTCTCAGATTTGAAATTTGAGAATAGATTTGGATGTCCCATTTGTAGACAAGTGTGTACGCCAATTTTTGTGATGTTCTAAGCTATTTTCTTACCATTTAAGCAAAATCCTGGTGAAAATGCATGGTCGAGTTTCGACTTTGACCAGCTTAACATAATGGAAATTTAAGAGTAGATTTGGATGTCCCATTGGTAGACAAGTGTGCATGCCAACTTTCATGATGTTCCGAGCTATTTTAACCCCCTTTAAGCCCACTTCTAGTGATAAACGCGTGGTCAAGTTTTGGCTTTGGCAAACTTAACATAATGGAAATTTACGAGTAGATTTGGATGTCCTATTGGTAGAAACGTGTTCATGCCAACTTTTGTGACGTTCTGAGCTATTTTCTCCCCCTTTCAGGCCAAGTCTAGCGAAAATGCACAGTTGCGTTTCCGTTTTGACCAACTTCTCGGAATTGAAATTTGAGAGTAGATTTGGATGTCCCATTGGTAGACAAGTGCGCACGCCAACTTTCGTGACGTTCCAAGCTATTTTTCTCATGCTTTAAGCCCAAGTCTAGTGAAAACGCACGGTCGCATTTTGGGTTTTACCAACTTCTCGGAATGGAAATTTGAGAGTAGATTTGGATGTCCCATTCGTAGACAAGCGTGCATGCAAAATTTCGTGATGTTTCGACTATTTTCTCACCCTTTAATCCCATGTCTGGCGAAAAGCAAAGGTCGAGTTTTGGCTTTGACCCGCTTCTTCAAAATTTAAATTTGAGCATAGATTTGGATGTCCCATTGGTAGACAAGCGCGCACACCAACTTTCGTGACGTTCCAAGCTATTTTCTCACCATTTAAGCCCAAGTCTAGCGAATATGTATGGTTGAGTTTCGGCTTTGAACAATTTCTTGGAATTGAAATTTGAGAATAGATTTGTATGTCCCATTGGTAGACAAGCGCGCGCACCAACTTTTCTGACGTTCCGAGCTATTTTCTCACCCTTTAAGCCCAAGTCTAGAGAAAATGCACGGTCGAGTTTCGACTTTGACCAACTTAAGGGAATTGAAATTTGAGAATAAATTTGGATATCCCGTTGGTAGACAAGCGCGCATGCCAACTTTCGTGACGTTACGAGCTATTTTCTCGCCCTTTAAGCCCAAGTCTAGCAAAAACGCACAGTCGAATTTTGGCTTTGACCAGCTTCTCGGAATTGAAATTTGAGAATAGATTTGGATTTCCCATTGGTACACAAGCGCGCATGCCAACTTTCATGACGTTCCGAGCTATTTTCTCCTCCTTTTAGCCCAAGTCTAGTGAAAATGCACGGTCGAGTTTCATCTTTGACCAACTTCTCGGAATTGAAATTTGAGAGTAGATTTGTATGGCTCATTGCTAGAAAGGTGTGCACGCCAACTTTTGTGACGTTCCAAGCTATTTTCTCACCCTTTAAGCCCAAGTCTAGTGAAAACGCACGGTCGAGTTTCGACTTTGACCAACTTCTCGGAATTGAAATCTGAGAATAGATTTGGATTTCCCTTTGGTAGACAAGCACGCATGCCAACTTTCGTGACGTTCCGAACTATTTCCCCCCCTTTAAGCCCAAGTCTAGCGAAAAATGCATGGTTGAGTTTTGGCTTTGACCTACTTCTCAGAATTGAAATTTGAGAATAGATTTTGATATCCCGTTGGTAGACAAGCGCATACGCCAACTTTCGTGATGTTCCAAGCTATTTTATCACCATTGAACCCCAAGTCTAGTGAAAATGCTCTGTCGAGTTTAGGCTTTGACCAACTTCTCTGATTTGAAATTTGAGAATAGATTTGGATTTCCCATTGGTAGACAAGCGTGCACGCCAACTTTCGTGACGTTCCGAGCTATTTTCTCCCCATTTTTGGCGCAAGTGAAGCGAAAATGCACGGCCAAGTTTCAACTTGGACCGAATTCTTGGAATTAAAATTTGAGAATAGATTTGGATGTCCCATTTGTAGACAAGCATGCACACCAACTTTCATTCGTTTCGGCATTGACCTACTTCTCGAAATTAAAATTTCAGAATAGATTTGGATGTCCCATTGGTGGAAAAGCGTGTACGCCAACGTTCGTGACGTTCCAAGCCATTTTCTCACCCTTTAGGCCCAAGTCTAGCGTAAGCGCACGGTCGAGTATCGGCTTTGACCTTCTTCTCGGAATTGAAATTTGAGAATAGACTTGGATGTCCCATTAACAGGCGTGCGCGCCAACGTTTGTGATGTTTCAAGCTATTTTCTTCCCCTTTAAGCCTAAGTGAAGCAAAAATGCACGATTGAGTTTCAACTTGGACCAAATTCCTGGAATTGAAATTTGAGAATAGATTTGGATGTCCCATTGGTAGACAAGTGTGCACACCAACCTTCGTGACGTTCCGAGCTATTTTATCACCCTTTAAGCCCAAGTTTAGCGAAAACAGACGGTCGATTTTCGACTTTGACCAATTTCTCGGAATTAAAATTTGAGAATAGACTTGGATGTCCCATTGGTAGAAAAGCATGCACGCCAACTTTCGTGACGTTCCGAGCTATTTTCTCCGCCTTTAAGGCCAAGTGAAGTATAAACGCACTGTCCAAGGCTTTGACCTGCTTCTCGAAATTGAAATTTGATTATAGATCTGGATGTCCCATTGGTAGACAAGCATGGACACCAACTCTCGTAATGTTTCGAGCTATTTTCTCACCCTTTAAGCCCAAGTCTAGCGAAAACGCATGGTCGAGTTTTGTCTTTGACCGACTTCCCGGAATTGAAATTTGAGAATACATTTGGATGTCCCATTGGTAGACAAGCGTGCACGCCAACTTTCATAATGTTCCGAGCTATTTTCTCCGCTTTAACTCCAAGTCTACCTAAAACGCATGGTCGAGTTTAGGCTTTGACGTACTTCTCGGAATTAAAATTTGAGGATATATTAGGATGTCCCGTTGGTAGACAAGCGCGCATGCCAACTTTCGTGACATTCCGAGCTATTTTCTCATGCTTTAAGCCCAATTCTAGTGAAAACACATGGTGGCGTATCAGCTTTTACCAACTTAACGGAATTGAAATTTGAGAATAGATTTGGATGTTCCATTGGTATACAAGCACGGATGCCAACTTTTGTGACGTTCCAAGCTATTTTCTCACCCTTTAAGCCCAAATCTAGCGAAAACAACCGGTCAAGTTTCGGCTTTGACCAACTTCTCGAAATTGAAATTTGAGAGTAGATTTCTATTTCCCATTGGTAGACAAGCGCGCACACCAGTTTTTGTGATGTTCCAACCTATATTCGCCCACTTTCATTCCATGTCTAGCGAAAACGTACGGTGGAGTTTCGGCTTTGACTAATTTCTCGGAAATTAAATTTGAGAATAAATTTGGATGTCCCATTGGTAGACAAGCGCGCACACCAACTTGGTGACGTTCCGAGCTGTTTTCTCACCCTTTAAGCCCAAGTCTATCGAAAACGCACAGTCAAGTTTCGTCTTTGACCAACTTCTCGGAATTGATATTTGAGAATAGATTTGTATGTCCCATTGTTACAAAAGCGTGCGCGCAAACTTTCGTGATGTTACGAGCTATTTTCCCCCCCTTTAAGGCCAATTCTAGCAAAAACGCACGG
The DNA here is from genome assembly GCA_027924585.1 of Larix kaempferi. Taxonomy (NCBI): domain Eukaryota; kingdom Viridiplantae; phylum Streptophyta; class Pinopsida; order Pinales; family Pinaceae; genus Larix; species Larix kaempferi. The sequence goes on along the minus strand of BSBM01000430.1, from coordinate 1,295,501 downwards.
TCGCATTTTGGCTTTGACCTACTTCTCGTAATTCAAATTTGATTATAGATTTTGATGTCGCATTCGTAGACAAGCCCGCACGACAAATTTTGTGACATTCTGAGTTGTTTTCTCACGCTTTAAGCCCAAGTCTAGGGAAAACGCATGGTCGAGTTTCGGCTTTGACCAACGTCTCGTAATTGAAATTTGAGAATAGATTTGGATGTCCCATTGACAAGCGTGCACGTAAACGTTCTGAGCTATTTTCTCCCCCCTTTAAGGCCAATTCTAGCGAAAATGCATAGTCGCGTTTTGTCTTTGACCTACTTCTTAGAATTCAATTTGATTATCGATTTTGATGTCCCATTCGTAGACAAGAGCACATGCCAAATTTCGTGACGTTCCGAGTTGTTTTCTCATGCTTTGACTCCAAGTCTAGCGAAAACGCATAGTCGAGTTTCGGCTTTGACCAACTTCCCAGAATTGAAATTTGAGAATAGATTTGGATGTCCCATTGGTAGACAAGCGCGCACAACAACTTTCATGACATTCCGAGCTATTTCCTCACACTTTAATACAAAGTCCAACGAAAACGCATAGTCGAGTTTCAGCTTTGACCAACTTCTCAGATTTGAAATTTGAGCATAGATTTGGATGTCCCATTGGTAAACAAGCGTGCACACCAACTTTTATGACATTTCAAGCTATTTGATTTGGATCTCCCATTGGTAAACAACCGTGCACACTAAATTTCGTGACGTTCCGAGCTATTTTCTCACCCTTTAAGCCCAAGTCTATCAAAAACGGACGGTCGAGTTTCAGCTTTGACCAACATCTCGTAATTGAAATTTGAGAATAGATTTGGATGTCCCATTGACAAGCGTGCAAGCCAACTTTCGTGACATTTCGATCTATTTTCTCCCCCTTTAATCCTAAGTGAAGCAAAAACGCATGGTCGAGTTTCAACTTGGACCAAATTCTCGGAATTGAAATTTGAGAATAGATTTGTATGTCCCATTGGTAGACAAGCGCGCGCACCAACTTTCGTGACGTTTCGAGCTATTTTCTCACCGTTTAAGCCCAAGTCTAGCGAAAATGCATGGTCGAGTTTCGACTTTGAACAACTTAAGGGAATTGAAATTTGAGAATAGATTTGGATATCCCGTTGGTAGACAAGCGCGCACACCAACTTTCGTGACGTTACGAGCTATTTTCTCGCCCTTTAAGCCCAAGTCTAGCGAAAATGCACAGTCGAATTTCGTCTTTGACCAGCTTCTCGGAATTGAAATTTGAGAATAGATTTGGATTTCCCATTGGTAGACAAGCGCGCATGCCAACTTTCGTGACGTTCTGAGCTATTTTCTCCTCCTTTTAGCCCAAGTCTAGTGAAAACACACGGTCGAGTTTCAGCTTTGACCAACTTCTCGGAATTGAAATTTGAGAGTAGATTTGTATGACACGTTTCTAGAAAGGTGTGCACGCCAACTTTTGTGACATTCCAAGCTATTTTCTCACCCTTTAATCCCAAGTCTAGCGAAAACGCATGGTCGAGTTTCGACTTTGACCAATTTCTTGGAATTGAAATTTGAGAATAGATTTGGATTTCACATTGGTAGACAAGCGCGCGTGCCAACTTTCGTGACATTCCGAACTATTTCCCCCCCCTTTAACCCCAAGTCTAGCAAAAATGCACGGTTGAGTTTTTGCTTTGACCTACTTCTCAGAATTGAAATTTGAGAATAGATTGGATATCCCATTGGTAGACAAGCGCGTACGCCAACTTTCGTGATGTTCCAAGCTATTTTATCACCATTGAACCCTAAGTTTAGCGAGAATGCTCAGTCGAGTTTAGGCTTTGACCAACTTCTCGGATTTGAAATTTGAGAATAGATTTGGATTTCCCATTGGTAGACAAGCGCGCACGCCAACTTTCATGACATTCCGAGCTATTTTCTCCCCATTTTTCGCGCAAGTGAAGCGAAAACACACGGTCAAGTTTCAACTTGGACCGAATTCTTGGAATTAAAATTTGAGAATAGATTTGGATGTCCCATTGGTAGAAAAGCGTGCACACCAACTTTCGTTCGTTTCGGCAATGACCTACTTCTCGGAATTAAAATTTCAGAATAGATTTGGATGTCCCATTGGTGGACAAGCGTGTATGCCAACATTCGTGACGTTCCAAGCCATTTTCTCACCCTTTAGGCCCAAGTCTAGCGTAAACGCACGGTCGAGTTTCGGCTTTGACCTTCTTCTCGGAATTGAAATTTGAGAATAGATTTGGATGTCCCATTAACAGGCGTGCACGCCAATGTTCATGACGTTTCGAGCTATTTTATTCCCCTTTAAGCCTAAGTGAAGCAAAAACGCACGATCGAGTTTCAACTTGGACCAAATTCTTGGAATTGAAATTTGAGAATAGATTTGGATGTCCCATTGGTAGACAAGTGTGCACACTAACGTTCGTGACGTTCCGAGCTATTTTATCACCCTTTAAGCCCAAGTTTAGCGAAAAAAGATGGTCGATTTTCGACTTTGACCAATTTCTCGGAATTAAAATTTGAGAATAGACTTGGATGTCCAATTGGTAGAAAAGCATGCAAGCCAACGTTCGTGACGTTCCGAGCTATTTTCTCCCCCTTTAAGGCCAAGTGAAGTATAAACGCACTGTCGAAGGCTTTGACCTACTTCTAGGAATTGAAATTTGATTATATATTTGGATGTCCCATTGGTAGACAAGCACGGACACCAACTCTCGTGATGTTTCGAGCTATTTTCTCACCCTTTAAGCCCAAGTCTAGCGAAAACGCACGGTCGAGTTTCGTCTTTGACTGACTTCCCGGAATTGACATTTGAGAATACATTTGGATGTCCCATTGGTAGACAAGCGTGCACGCTAACTTTCATAATGTTCCGAGCTATTTTCTCCCCTTTAACTCCAAGTCTAGCGAAAACGCATTGTCGAGTTTAGGCTTTGACGTACTTCTTGGAATTGAAATTTGAGGATATATTAGGATGTCCCGTTGGTAGACAAGCGCGCATGCCAATTTTCGTGACGTTCCGAGCTATTTTCTCACGCTTTAAGCCCAAGTCTAGCGAAAACACATGGTGGCGTTTTAGCTTTGACCAACTTAACGGAATTGAAATTTGAGAATAGATTTGGATGTTCCATTGGTAGACAAGCACGGACGCCAACTTTTGTGACGTTCCGAGCTATTTTCTCACCCTTTAAGCCCAAATCTAGTGAAAACGCACGGTCAAGATTCGGCTTTGACCAACTTCTCGAAATTGAAATTTGAGAGTAGATTTCTATTTCCCATTGGTAGACAAGCGCGGACACCAGTTTTTGTGACGTTCCAACCTATATTCGCCCACTTTCATTCCATGTCTAGCGAAAACGCACGGTGGAGTTTCAACTTTGACGAACTTCTCAGAATTTAAATTTGAGAATAAATTTGGATGTCCCATTGGTAGACAAGCGCGCACACCAACTTTGTGATGTTCGGAGCTATTTTCTCACCCTTTAAGCCCAAGTCTAGCAAAAACGCACGGTCAAGTTTTGGCTTTGACCAACTTCTCGGAATTGATATTTGAGAATAGATTTGTATGTCCCATTGTTACACAAGCGTGCGCGCAAACTTTGGTGATGTTATGAGCTATTTTCCCCCCCTTTAAGGCCAATTCTAGCAAAAACTCACTGTCGCATTTCATCTTTGACCTACTTCTCGTAATTGAAATTTGAGAATAGATTTGGATGTCCCATTGACAAGCGTGCACGCAAACGTTCTGAGTTATTTTCTCCCCCCTTTAAGGCCAATTCTAGCGAAAATGCATAGTCGTGTTTCGTCTTTGATCTACTTCTCAGAATTAAAATTTTATTATCGATTTTGATGTCCCATTCATAGACAAGAGCACACGCCAAATTTCGTGACGTTCCGAGTTGTTTTCTCACGCTTTGAGCCCAAGTCTAGCGAAAACGCACGGTCGAGTTTCCGCTTTGACCAACTTCTCGGAATTGAAATTTGAGAATAGATTTGGATGTCCCATTGGCAGACAAGTGTGCACAACAACTTTCGTGACATTCCGAGCTATTTTCTCACACTTTAAGACAAAGTCCAACGAAAACGCACAGTCGAGTTTCAGCTTTGACCAACTTCTCAGATTTGAAATTTGAGCATAGATTTGGATGTCCCATTGGTAAACAAGCGCGCACACCAACTTTCGTGACGTTTCAAGCTATTTGATTTGGATCTCCCATTGGTAAACAAGCATGCACACTAACTTTCATGACGTTCCGAGCTATTTTCTCACCCTTTAAGCCCAAGTCTATCGAAAACGGACGGTCGAGTTTCAGCTTTGACCAACATCTCGTAATTGAAATTTGAGAATAAATTTGGATGTCCCATTGACAAGCGTGAAAGCCAACTTTCGTGACATTTCGATCTATTTTCTCCCCCTTTAATCCTAAGTGAAGCAAAAACGCACGGTCGAGTTTCAACTTGGACCAAATTCTCGGAATTGAAAGTTGAGAATAGATTTGGATGTCCCATTGGTAGACAAGCGCGCACACCAACTTTTGTGACGTTCCGAGCTATTTTATCTCCCTTTAAGCCCAATTTTAGTGAAAACAGACGGTCAAGTTTCAGCTTTGACTAATTTCTCAGAATCAAAATTTGAGAAGAGATTTGGATGTCCCATTGGTAGACAAGCATGCATGCCAACTTTTGTGACGTTCCGAGCTATTTTCTCCCCCTTTAAGGCCAAGTTTAGAGAAAACGTATGGTCGCGTTTCGGATTTGATCTACTTCTCGGAATTAAAATTTGATTGTAGATTTGGATGTCCAACTGGTAGACAAGCAGGCATGCCAACGTTTGTGATGTTCCGAGCTATGTTCTCACGCTTTAATCCCAAGTCTAGCGAACATGAACGATCGAGTTTCGGCTTTGACCTACTTCTCGGATTTAAAATTTGAGATTAGATTTGGATGTCACATTGGTAGACAAGCGCGTACGCAGACTTTCGTGATGTTCAAGGATATTTTCTCACCCTTTAGGCCCAAGTCTAGCGAAAATGCACAGTCGAGTTTCGGCTTTGAGCAACTTCTCGGAATTGAAATTTGAGAATAGATTGGGATTTCCCATTGGTAGACAAGTGCACACGCCAACTTTCGTTACATTCTGATCTATTTTCTCCCACTTTAATCACAAGTCTAGAGACAAAGCATGGTCGAGTTTCGACTTTAACCAACTTAACGGATTTTAAATTTCAGAATAGATTTAGATATCCCGTTGGTAGACAAGCGCAAACGCCAACTTTCGCGACATTTCGAGCTATTTTCTCACCCTTTATGCCCTAGTCTAGGCTAAACGTATGGTCGAGTTTCGACTTTGAGCACGGTCGAGTTTCGGCTTTGACCTACTTCTTGGATTTAAAATTTGAGATTAGATTTGGATGTCACATTGGTGGACAAGCGCATACGCCAACTTTCGTGATGCTCCAGGCTATTTTCTCACCCTTTAGGCCCAAGTCTAGCGAAAATGCACAGTCGCATTTCACCTTTGAGCAACTTCTCGGAATTGAAATTTGAGAATAGATTCGGATTTCCCATTGGTAGACAAGTGCACACGCCAACTTTCGTTACGTTCCGAGCTATTTTCTCCCGCTTTAAGCCTAAGTCTAGCGAAAACACACGGTCATGTTTAGGCTTTGACCTACTTCTCGAAATTAAAAGTTGATTATAGCTTTGCATGTCCCATTGGCAGACAAGCGTGCACACCAACTTTCGTGACGTTCCGAGCTATTTTATCCCCCTTTAATGCGAATTCTAGCGAAAATGCATGGTCACATTTCGGCTTTGAACTACTTCTCGGAATTAAAATTTGATTATAGATTTGGATGTCCCATTGGTAGACAAGCACATACGCCAACTTTCGTGACATTCCGAGCTAATTTCTTACGCTTTGATCCCAAGTATAGCGAACATGCACGGTCAAGTTTCGGCTTTCACCGACTTCCTGGAATTGAAATTGGAGAATAGATTTGGATGTCCCATTGGTAGACAAGCGTGCACGCCAACTTTCACGATGTTCCGAGCTATTTTCACCGCTTTAAGGACAAGTCTAACGAAAACGCACGGTCGCATTTCAGCTTTGACCTACTTCTCAGAATTAAAATTTGAGATTAGATTTCGATGTCAAATTGGTAGACAAGTGCGTACGCCAACTTTCGTGATGTTCTAGGCTATTTTCTCACCCTCTAGGCCCAAGTGTAGCGAAAATGTACAGTCGAATTTCAGCTTTGAGCACTTCTCAGAATTGAAATTTGAGAATAGATTAGGATTTCCCATTGGTAGACAAGCGCACACGCTAACTTTCGTTACGTTCCGAGCTATTTTCTCCAACTTTAAGCCTAAGTCTAGTGAAAACGCATGGTCGAGTTTCGACTTTGACCAACTTAACAGAATTGAAATTTGAGAATAGATTTGGAGATACCGTTGGTAGACAAGCGCGCATGCCAACTTTTGTGACGTTTCATGCTATTTTCTCACCCTTTAAGCCCAAGTCTAGCGAAAACGCATGGTTTAGTTTCGGCTTTGACCAATTTCTCGGAATTGAAATTTGAGAATAGATTTGGATTTCCCATTGGTAAACAAGCGTGCACACAAACTTTCTTGACGTTCTGAGCTATTTTCTCCTCCTTTAAGCCCAAGTCTAGCGAAAATTCAGGGTCGAGTTTCAACTTTCTCCAACTTCTCGGAATTGAAATTTGAGAGTAGATTTGGATGTCCCGTTGTTACAAAGGCGTGCATGCCAACCTTCATGACGTTCGAAGCTATTTTCTCACCCTTTAAGCCCAAGTCTAGCAAAAATGCACGGTCAAGTTTTGACTTTGACCAGTTCTCGGAATTGAAATTTGAGAATAGATTTTTATTTCCCATTGATAGACAACCGCGTGTGCCAACTTGCGTGACGTTCCGAGCTATTTCTCCCCATTTAAGCCCAAGTCTAGCAAAAATGCACGGTCGAGTTTCGGCTTTGACCAAATTCCAAGAATTAAAATTTGAGAATAGATTTGTAAGTCATGTTGGTAGACACGCGTGCACGCCAACTTTCGTGACGTTCCGATTTATTTTTTCACGCTTCAAGCCCAAGTCTAGCGAAAACGCACGGTCGAGTTTCGGCTTTGACCGATTTCCCGGAATTGAAATTTGAGGATAGATTTGGATGTCCAATTGGTAGACAAGAATGCATGCCAACTTTCGTGACGTTCCGAGCTATTTTCTCCCCCTTTAACGCCAAGTGTTAACACCCAAAAAGTGCTCACTAGCTCATTCCCTTATTCACATGACCCATTTGTCCACTTTTCCACCATCTGAGCCTCTGAAACCAACAAAAGGTCACCAAAAGACCTTAGTACACCCCTTTTTCCCACTCAAAAAGATTATTTTTCCTGAAAAGCATAAACAACCCTCAAAAAGGGTCCAAATTCCCAAAATATTAAAAAGGGAATAAAAAATATTAATTTTATTCAAAAAAGGAAAAAGGAGGGAAAAGTACCTAAACCATGTTGTTCAATACCATTTGGTTTCCACAAAACCACAAATGGTATTCCCCACCACCAAAACCTATAAAAAGGTGATAGGGGCTCCTCATTTCACATCCATCCATATTCCTATCCTCATGCTGCCAAAATCTCCCTTGAGTATTTGGCCATTGTAGCAAGCCTTGGAGAAAGGACCCATTGGAGATTGGAGCTGCTCACCATTGGAGCCATTCAAACAACCTTCATCACTTGGAGGTATTGTTCTTGCAAGCATTTGCTTGCCCCATTGTCAATACAAAAAATTATTTTTTATCTTTCTTGTTCTTGTTCTTTAATTCAAAATGCACATGCTAGATTAGTTTAGTTTAGATTTAGTTTATTGTTATTTATTTCTATTGAAACTGCTGCTACTAGTTAGCAGGTGCCCATAGCACTAAGCCTGGTTGCAAAACCGGGCCAACACCAAGTCTAATGAAAATGCATGGTCGCATTTAGGCTTTGATCTACTTCTTCGAATAAATTTTGTTTGTAGCTTTGGATGTCCCATTGGTAGACAAGCATGCACACCAACATTCGTGACGTTTAGAGCTATTTTATCATGCTTTAAGCCCAAGTCTAGCGAAAATGCATGGTCGAGTTTCGCCTTTGACCAACTTCCCGGAATTGAAATTTGAGAATAGATTTGGATGCCCCATTGTTAGACAAGCAAGCACTCCAACTCTCATGATGTTCCGAGCTATTTTCTCCCCTTTAAGGCCAAGTCTAGTGAAAATACATTGTCACGTTTTGGCTTTCACCTACTTCTCGGAATTAAAATTTGAAATTAGATTTTGATTTCCCATCGGTAGAGATGCATGCACGCCAACTTTCGTGACGTTCCGAACTATTTTCTCATGCTTTAAGCCCAAGTCTAGCGAAAATGCACAGTCTAGTTTTGGCTTTGACCGACTTCCCGAAATTGAAATTTGAAGATAGATTTGGATGTACCATTGGAAGACAAGCATGCATGCAAACATTCGTGACGCTTCGAGCTATTTTCTCACGCTTTAAGCCCAAGTCTAGCAAAAACGCACGGTCGAGTTTTGGTTTTGACCAACTTCCCGGAATTGAAATTTGAGAATAGATTTGGATGCCCCATTGGTAGACAAGCATGCACACCAACTCTCATGATGTTTCGAGCTATTTTGTCCCCTTTAAGGCAAAGTCTAGCGAAAACATATGACCGCGTTTCAGCTTCGACCTACTTCTCAGAATTAAAAATTGAGATTAAATTTGGATGTCCCATTGGTGGACAAGCGCGTACACCAACTTTCATGATGTTCTAAGCTATTTTCTCACCATTTAGACCCAAGTCTAGCGAAAATGCACAGTCGAGTTTCGGTTTTGACCAACTTCTCAAAATTGAAATTTGAGAATAGATAGGGATTTCCATTTAGTAGACAAGCGCACACGTCACCTTTCATTACGTTCTGATCTATTTTATCCCACTTTAAGCCGAAGTCTAGCGAAAACGCATCGTCGAGTTTTGACTTTAACCAACTTAACAGAATTTAAATTTAAGAATAGATTTGGATATCCCGTTGGTAGACAAGTGCACAAGCCGAATTTAGTGACGTTCCGAGCTATTTTCTCACCCTTTAAGCCCAAGTCTATAGAAAACGGATTATCGAGTTTCAGCTTTGACCAACTTCTCGTAATTGAAATTTGAGACTAGATTTGGATGTCCCATTGACAAGCGTGCACACTAACTTTTGTGACATTTCGAGCTATTTTATCACCCTTTAAGCCCAAGTTTAGCGAAAACAAACAGTGAGTTTCAACTTGGACGAAATTCCCAGAATTGAAAATTGAGATTAGATTTCGATGTCCCATTGGTAGACAAGCGTACATGCCAACTTTCATGATGTTCTGAGCTATTTTCTCCCCTTTAAGGCCAAGTCTAGCGAAAACATGCGGCCGCGTTTCAGCTTTGACCTACTTCTCGAAATTAAAATTTGAGATTAGATTTGGATGTCACATTAGTGGACAAGCACATACGCCAACTTTCGTGATGTTCCAAGCTATTTTCTCACCCTTTAGGTCCATGTCTAGCGAAAATGGACAGTCGAGTTTTGGATTTGAGCAACTTCTCGGGATTGAAATTTGAGAATAGACTAGGATTTCCCATTGGTAGACAAGCGCTCCCGCCAACTTTTGTTACGTTCCGAGCTATTTTCTCCCACTTTAAGCCTAATCCTAGCGAAAATGCACAGTTGAGTTTCGACTTTGACCAACTTAACGGAATTGAAATTTGAGAATAGATTTGGATATCCCGTTGGTAGACAAGTGCGCACGCCAACGTTTGTGACGTTCTGAGCTATTTTTTCACCCTTTAAGCCCAAGTCTAGCGAAAACGCACGGTTTAGTTTCTGCTTTGACCAACTTCTCGAAATTGAAATTTGAGAATAGATTTGGATTTCCCATTGGTAGACAAGCGTGCATGCCAACTTTCTTGACGTTCCGAGCTATTTTATCCCCCTTTAAGGCAAATTCAAGCGAAAACACATGGTCACGTTTCGGCTTTGACCTACTTCTCAGAACTAAAATTTGATTATAGCTTTGGATGTCCCATTGGTAGACAAGCATGCACGCTAACGTTCGTGATGTTCCAAGCTATTTTCTCATGCTTTAAGCCCAATTCTAGCGAAAACGCACGGTCGAGTTTCGGCTTTGACCAATTTCCCAGAATTGAAATTTGAGAATAGATTTGGATGCCCCATTGGTAGACAAGCATGCATGCGAACTCTCATGATGTTCCGAGCTATTTTCTCCGCTTTAGGGCGAAGTCTAGCGAAAACGCACGGTCGCATTTCGGTTTTGACCTACTTCTCAGAATTAAAATTTGAGATTAGATTTGGATGTCCCATTGGTGGACAAGCGCATACGCCAACTTTCGTGATGTGCCAAGCTATTTTCTCACCCTTTAGGCCCAATTCTAGTAAAAATGCACAGTCGAGCTTCGGCTTGTAACAACTTCTCGCAATTGAAATTTGAGAATAGATTGGGATTTCCCATTGGTAGACAAGCGCACACGCCAACTTTCTTTACGTTCCGAGCTATTTTCTCCCACTTTAAGCGTAAGTCTAGAAAAAACGCATGGTTGAGTTTCGACTTTGACCAACTTAACGGAATTGAAATTTGAGAATAGATTTGGATATCCCGTTGGTAGACAAGCGCGCACGCCAACTTTTGTGACGTTCGAAGCTATTTTCTCACCCTTTAAGCCCAAGTCTAGCAAAAATGCACGGTTTAGTTTCGGCTTTGACCTACTTCTCAGAATTAAAATTTGAGATTAGATTAAGATGTCCCACTAGTGGACAAGCACGTACGCCAACTTTCGTGATGTTCTAAGCTATTTTCTCACCCTTAAGGCCCAAGTCTAAAGAAAACACAAGGTCGAGTTTCGGCTTTGACCAACTTCTCGGAATTGAATTTGTGAGTAGATTTGGATGTCCCATTGGTAGACAAGCGCGCATTCCAACTTTCGTGATGTTCCGAGATATTTTCTCTGGCTTTAAGCCCAAGTCTAGCGAAATCACATGGTCGAGTTTCGACTTTGACCAACTTAACGGAATTGAAATTTGAGAATAGATTTGGATATCCAGTTAGTAGATAAGCGTGCACGCCAACTTTCGTTATGTTCTGAGCTATTTTCTCACCCTTTAAGCCCTTCGTGACGTTACGATCTATTTTTTCACACTTTAAGCCCAAGTCTAGCGAAAACGCACGGTAGAGTTTCGAATTTGACCAACATCTTGGAATTGAAATTTGAGAATAGATTTGGATGTCCCATTGGTAGACAAGGGTGCACGCCAACTTTCGTGACATTCTGAGCTATTTTCTCCCCCTTTGAGGCCAAGTCTAGTGAAAATGCACAGTCGAGGTTTGGGTTTTACCAACTTCCCGAAATGGAAATTTGAGAGTAGATTTGGATCTCCCATTGATAGACAAGCGTACGTGCCAACTTTCGTGATGTTCCGAGCTATTTTCTCACCCTTTAATCCCATGTCTAGCGAAAAGGCATGGTCAAGTTTCGGCTTTGACCCACTTCTCGGAATGTAAATTTGAGCATAGATTTGGATGTCCCATTGGTAGACAAGCGCGCACAACACCTTTCGTGACATTCCGAGCTATTTTCTCACCCTTTAAGCCCAAGTGTAGCGAAAATATACGGTTGAGTTTCAGCTTTGACCAATTTCTCGGAATTGAAATTTGGGAATAGATTTGGATGTCCCATTGGCAGACAAGCACGCACGCCACAGTTCATGACGTTCCGAGCTATTTTCTCACGCTTTAAGCCCAAGTCTAGAGAGATTGCACGGTCGAGTTTCGGATTTGACCAACTTAACGGAATTGAAATTTGAGAGTAGATTTGGATATTCTATTGGTACACAAGCATGCACGCCAACTTTCGTTACGTTTTGAGCTATTTTCTCACCCTTTAATCCCTTCATGACATTCCGATCTATTTTCTCATGCTTTAAGCCCAAGTCTAGTGAAAATGCACGGTAGAGTTTCGGCTTTGACCAACATCTCAGAATTGAAATTTGAGAATAGATTTGGATGTCCGATTGGTAGACAAGAGTGCACGCCAACTTTCGTGACGTTCTCGAGCTATTTACTCCCCCTTTAAGGCCAAGTCTAGCGAAAACGCACGGTCACATTACGGCATTGACCTACTTCTTGGAATTGAAATTTGAGAATAGATTTGGATGTCCCATTTGTAGACAAGCACATAGGCCAATTTTTGTGATGTTCTAAGCTATTTTCTTACCATTTAAGCAAAAGCCTAGCGAAAAGGCATGGTCGAGTTTCGGCTTTGACCAACTTAACGTAATGGAAATTTAAGAGTAGATTTGGATGTCCCATTGGTAGAAAAGTGTGCACGCCAACTTTCATGATGTTTCGAGCTATTTTAACCCCCTTTAACCCCAATTCTAGCGAACAATGCGCGGTCGAGTTCCGGCTTTGGCCAACTTAATGTAATGGAAATTTACGAGTAGATTTGGATGTCCTATTTGTAGAGACGTGTGCATGCCAACTTTCGTAACGTTTCGAGCTATTTTGCCCCCCTTTAAGGCCAAGTCTAGCGAAAACGCACAGTCGCGTTTCCGCTTTGACCAACTTCTTGGAATTGAAATTTGAGAGTAGATTTCGATGTCCCATTGGTAGACAAGCGTGCATGCGAAATTTTGTGACGTTCCGAGCTATTGTTCTCATGCTTTAATCCCAAGTCTAGCGAACGGTCGAGTTTCGGGTTTTATCAACTTCTCGAAATGGAAATTTGAGAGTAGATTTGGGTGTCCCATTGGTAGACAAGCATGCACGCCAACTTTCGTGATTTTTCGAGCTATTTTCTCCCCCTTTAATCCAATTTCTAGCGAAAAAGCAAGGTCGAGTTTTGGCTTCGACCCACTTCTCGGAATTTAAATTTGAGCATAGATTTGGATGTCCCATTGGTAGACAAGCACGCACACCAACTTTTGTGATGTTTCAAGCTATTTTCTCACAATTTAAGCCCAAGTCTAGCGAAAATGTATGGTCGCATTTCGGCTTTGAACAATTTCTCGGAATTGAAATTTGAGAATAGATTTGTATGTCCCATTGGTAAACAAGCACGCGCACCAAATTTCGTGACGTTCCGAGCTATTTTCTCACCCTCTAAGCCCAAGTCTAGCGAAAATGCACGGTCGAGTTTTGACTTTGACCAACTTAACGGAATTGAAATTTGAGAATAGATTTGGATATCCCGTTGGTAGACAAGTGCGCACACCAACTTTTGTGACGTTATGTGATGCACCTACAACAATTAATTAATAAGAATATGCAAAATAGCAGAAATAATAGAACATAATCACTTTTATATTGATCAAGGGCCACTTCGAGGGGGCAACCTCCTTTGAGCAAGCTCAATACAATTAACTTCACCGTGCCTTCAATGACCTCAACACAAAATTATATACTAAGTCTATGCCCAATACTATGAGTCAAAACCATGGGACATATAATACTACGGGACGACTTACAAAGCATATGCGTCCAATACTATGGGTCAATACTATGGGCTAATATAAACTACGAATCAACAAATACTACGGGACGACTTTCAAAGCATATGCGTCCAACAACAATATACTAACATAGTAAAGAGAAGGGTTGAAATAGGCTCCTAACATGTTACGAGCTATTTTCTCACCCTTTAAGCCCAAGTCTAGCGAAAACGCACAGTCAAATTTTGGCTTTGACCAGCTTCTTGGAATTGAAATTTGAGAATAGATTTGGATTTCCCATTGGTAGACAAGCGCGCATGCCAACTTTCATGACGTTCCGAGCTATTTTCTCCTCCTTTAAGCCCAAGTCTAGCGAAAACACATGGTCGAGTTTCAAATTTGACCAACTTCTCGGAATTGAAATTTGAGAGTAGATTTGTATGTCCCGTTGCTAGAAAGGCTTGCACGCCAACTTTTGTGACGTTCCAAGCTATTTTCTCACCCTTTAAGCCCAAGTCTAGTGAAAACGCACGGTCCAGTTTTGACTTTGACCAACTTCTCGAAATTGAAATTTGAGAATAGATTTGGATTTCTCATTGGTAGACAAGCGCCCACGCCAACTTTCATGACGTTTCGAACTATTTCCCCCCCCCCTTTAAGCCCAAGTCTAGCGAAAATGCACGGCCTCATTTTGGCTTTGACCTACTTCTTGGAATTCAAATTTGATTATAGGTGTCCCATTCGTAGTCAAGCCCGCACGACAACTTTCATGATGTTCCGAGTTGTTTTCTCACGCTTTAAGACCAAGTCTAGGGAAAACGCACGGTCGATTTTTTTGCTTTGACAAACTTCTCGTAATTGAAATTTGAGAATAGATTTGGATGACCCATTGATAAGCGTGCATGCAAACTTTCGTGACGTTCTTATCTATTTTCTCCCCCTTTAAGGCCAATTCTAGAAAAAATGCACGGTCGTGTTTCGTGTTTGACCTACTTCTCGGAATTCAAATTTGATTATCGATTTTGATGTCCCATTCATAGACAAGAGTGCACGCCAAATTTCGTGACGTTCCGAGTTGTTTTCTCACGCTTTGAGCCCAAGTCTAGCGAAAACGTACGGTCGAGTTTCGGCTTTGACCAACTTCCCGGAATTGAAATTTGAGAATATATTTGGATGTCCCATTAATAGAGAAGCATGCACACCAACTTTCGTGACGTTCCAAGCTATTTTCTCCCCCTTTAAGGCCAATTCTAGCGAAAACATACGATCAAGTTTCGGCTTTGACCAACTTCTCAGAATTAAAATTTGAGAATAGATTTGGATGTCCCATTGGTAGACAAGCGTGCATAACAACTTTCGTGATGTTTCGAGCTATTTTCTCACACTTTAAGCCAAAGTCCAGTGAAAACGCACAGTCGAGTTTAAGCTTTGACCAACTTCTCGGATTTGAAATTTGAGCATAGATTTGGATGTCCCATTGGTAAACAAGCGTGCACACCAACTTTTGTGACGTTTCGAGCTATTTGATTTGGATCTCCCATTGGTAAACAATCATGCACACTACCTTTCGTGACGTTCTGAGCTATTTTCTCACCCTTTAAGCCCAAGTCTATTGAAAATGGACGGTCCAGTTTCAGCTTTGACCAACATCTCGTAATTGAAATTTGAGAATAGATTTGGATGTCCCATTGACAAGTGTGCAAGCCAACTTTCGTGACATTTCGATCTATTTTCTCCCCCTTTAATCCTAAGTTAAGAAAAAACGCATGGTCGAGTTTCAACTTGGACCAAATTCTCGGAATTGAAATTTGTGAATAGATTTGGATGTCCCATTGGTAGACAAGCGCACACACCAACTTTCGTGACGTTCTGAGCTATTTTATCTCCCTTTAAGCCCAAGTTTAGCGAAAACAGATGGTCGAGTTTCGACTTTGGCTAATTTCTTGGAATTAAAATTTGAGAAGAGATTTGGATGTCCCATTGGTAGACAAGCGTGCACGCCAACTTTCGTGACGTTCTGAGCTATTTTCTCCCCCTTTAAGGCCAAGTTTAGCGAAAATGCATGGTCGTGTTTCGGCTTTGACCTACTTCTCGGAATTAAAATTTGATTGTAGATTTGGATGTCGCACTGGTATACAAGCATGCATGCCAACTGTCGTGACGTTCTGAGCTATTTTCTCACTCTTTAATCCCAAGTCTAGTGAACATGCACGGTCGAGTTTCGGCTTTGACCTACTTATCGGATTTAAAATTTGAGATTAGATTTGGATGTCACATTGGTGGACAAGCGTGCACGCTAACTTTTGTGATGTTCCAGGCTATTTTCTCACCCTTTAGGCCCAAGTCTAGCGAAAATGCACAGTCGAGTTTTGGCTTTGAGCAACTTCTCGGAATTGAAATTTGAGAATAGATTGGGATTTCCCATTGGTAGACAAGTGCACACGCCAAGTTTCGTTACGTTACAAGCTATTTTCTCCCAATTTAAGCCTAAGTCTAGCGAAAATGCACGGTCACGTTTAGGCTTTGACCTACTTCTCGGAATTAAAATTTGATTATAGCTTTGCATGTTGCATTGGTAGACAAGCATGCACGCCAACTTTCGTGACGTTCCGAGCTATTTTCTACCCCTTTAATTCCAAGTCTAGAGAAAACGCACGGTCGCGTTTCGGCTTTGACCTACTTGTCGAAATTAAAATTTGATTATAGATTTGGATGTCCCATTGGTAGACAAGCACGCACGCCAACTTTCGTGACGTTCCGAGCTATTTTCTTACGCTTTAATCCCAAGTATAGCGAACATGCATGGTCGAGTTTTGGCTTTGACCGACTTCTCGAAATTGAATTTTGAGAATAGATTTGGATGTCCCATTGGTAGACAAACATGCACGCAAACTTTCATGATGTTTCGAGCTATTTTCTCCCACTTTAAGCCCAATTCTAGCGAAAACGCACAGTCGAGTTTTGACTTTAACCAACTTAACGGATTTTAAATTTTAGAATAGATTTGGCTATCCCGTTGGTAGACAAGCGTGCACGCCAACTTTCATGACGTTCCGAGCTATTTTCTCACCCTTTAAGCCCAAGTCTAGGGAAAACGTACGGTCGCGTTTCGGCTTGGACTAACTTTTTCAGAATTGAAATTTGAGAATAGATTTCGATTTCCCATTGGTAGACAAGCGCGCACGCCAACTTTCGTGAAGTTCCGAGCTATTTTATCCTCCGTTAAGCCCAAGTCTAGCGAAAATGCACAGTCGAGTTTCAGCTTTTACCAACTTCTCGGAATTGAAATTTGAGAGTAGATTTGGATTTGTCGTTGCTATAAAGGAGTGCACACCAAATTTCATGACGTTCCAAGCCGAAATGCACGATGGTGTTTTGTCTTTCACAAACTTCTTGGAATTGCAATTTGAGGGTATATTTGGATGCCCCAATGGTAGACAAGCGTGCACGCCAAATTTCGTAACGTTCCGAGCTATTTTCGTCCCCTTTAATCCCAAGTCTAGAGAAAAGACACGATCGAGTTTTAGATTTGACCAACTTCTCGAAATTGAACTTTGAGAATAGGTTTGGATGTCCCATTGGTAGACAATCACGCACGCCACGTTTCGTGACGTTCCGATCTATTTTCGCCCCCTTTAACGCAATGTCTAGCAAAAACACACGGTCGTGTTTAGGCTTTGACCTACTTTTCGGAATTAAAATTTGATTATATATTTGGATGTCCCATTAGTAGAGAAGCAATCATGCCAACTTTCGTGACGTTCCGATCTTTTTTCTCACGCTTTAAGCCCAATTTTAGCAAAAATGCACGCTCGAGTTTTGACTTTGACCAAATTCTTGGAATTGAAATTTGAGAATAGATTGGGATTTCCCATTGGTAGACAAGCGTGCACGCCAACTTTTGTGACGTTCCTAGCTATTTTCTGACCCTTTTAACCCAAGTCTAACAAAAACGCACGGTCAAGTTTCGGCTTTGACCAACTTCTCAGAATTGAAATTTGAGAATAGATTTGGATTTCCCATTGGTAGACAAGCATGCACGCCAACTTTCATGACGTTCCGAGCTATTTTCTCCTCCTTTAAGCCCAAGTCTAGAAAAAACGCACGGTCGAGTTTCAGCTTTGACCAACTTCTCGGAATTGAAATTTGAGAGTAGATTTCGATTTCTCATTGCTAGAAAGGCGTGCACGCCAACTTTCATGACGTTCCAAGCCAAAACGCACGGTGGCGTTTTGGCTTTCACCAACTTCTTGGAATTGAAATTTGAGGGTATATTTGGATGCCCCAATGGTAGACAAGCGTGCACGCCAAATTTCGTAACATTCCGAGCTATTTTCATCCCCTTTAATCCCAAGTCTAGCGAAAACGCACGATCGAGTTTCGAATTTGGATGTCCCATTGGTAGACAAGCACGCACGCCAAGTTTCGTGACGTTCCGAGCTATTTTCTCCCTCTTTAAGGCCAAGTTTAGCGAAAATGCATTGTCGATTTTCGTGACGTTCAAGGCTCTTTTTTCACCCTTTAAGCCCAAGTCTAGCGAAAATGAACGGTTGACTTTCGGCTTTGAATACCCCATTGGTAGACAAATGAGCACACCAAATTTCATGATGTTCCGAGCTATTTTCGCACCCTTTAAGCCCAATTGTAGCAAAAACACGCGGTCGAATTTCGGATTTGGCCAAATTAACGGAATTGAAATTTTAAGAGTAGATTTGGCTGTCCCATTGGTAGACAAGCGTGCACACCAACTTTCGTGACATTTCGAGCTATTTTCTCCCCCTTTAGGGCCAATTCTAGCAAAATTGCATGGTCGTAGCTTTGACCTACTTCTCGGAATTAAAATTTGAGAATATATTTGGATGTCCCAAGTTGCGTACGCCAACTTTCGTGATATTCTAAGCTATTTTCTCACCCTTTAGGCCCAAGTCTAAAGAAAACGCAGGGTCGAGTTTCGACTTTGACCAACTTCTTGGAATTGAAATTTGTGAGTAGATTTGGATGTCCCATTGGTAGACAAGCACGCACACCATCTCTCGTGATGTTCCGAGCTATTTTCTCAGGATTTAAGCCCAAGTCTAGCAAAATCGCATGGTCAAGTTTCGGCTTTGACCAACTTAACGGAATTGAAATTTGAGAATAGATTTGGATATCCCATTAGTAGACAAGCGTGCACGCCAACTTTTGTTATGTTCTGAGCTATTTTCTCACCCTTTAAGCCCTTCGTGACGTTTCGATCTATTTTCTCACGCTTTAAGCCCAAGTCTAGCGAAAACGCACGGTAGAGTTTCGGCTTTGACCAACATCTTGGAATTGAAATTTGAGAAGAGATTTGGATGTCCCATTGGTAGACAAGAGTGCACGCCAACTTTCGTGACGTTCTGAGCTATTTTCTCCCCGTTTGAGGCCAAGTCTAGTGAAAACACATGGTCGAGGTTCGGGTTTTAACAACTTCCCGAAATGGAAATTTGAGAGTAGATTTGGATCTCCCATTGATAGACAAGCGTACATGCCAACTTTCGTGATGTTCCGAGCTATTTTCTCACCCTTTAATCCCATGTCTAGCGAAAAGGCACGGTCGAGTTTCGGCTTTGACCCACTACTCAGAATTTAAATTTGAGCATAGATTTGGATGTCCCATTGGTAGACAAGCGCACAAACAAACTTTCATGACATTCCGAGCTATTTTCTCACCTTTAAGCCCAAGTCTAGTGAAAATGTACGGTCGAGTTTCAGCTTTGACCAATTTCTCGGAATTGAAATTTGAGAATAGATTTGGATGTCCCATTGGTAGACAAGCACGCACACCAACTTTCATGACGTTCCGAGCTATTTTCTCACGCTTTAAGCCCAAGTCTAGTGAAATTGCACGGTCGAGTTTCGGCTTTGACCAACTTAACGGAATTGAAATTTGAGAATAGATTTGGATATCCCATTGGTAGAGAAGCGTGCACGCCAACTTTCATTACTTTTTGAGCTATTTTCTCACCCTTTAAGCCCTTCGTGACATTTCGAGCTATTTTCTCACACTTTAAGCTCAACATCTCGGAATTGAAATTTGAGAATAGATTTGGATGTCCCATTTGTAGACAAGAGTGCACTCCAACTTTCGTGACGTTCTCGAGCTATTTACTCCCCCTTGAAGGCCAAGTATAGAGAAAACGCACAGTCACATTACGGCTTTGACCTACTTCTTGGAATTGAAATTTGAGAATAGATTTGGATGTCGCATTTGTAGACAAGCGTGTACGCCAGTTTTTGTGATGTTCTAAGCTATTTTCTTACCATTTAAGCAAAAGCCTAGCGAAACTGCATGGTCGAGTTTCGTCTTTGACCAACTTAACATAATGGAAATTTAAGAGTAGATTTCGATGTCCTATTGGTAGACAAGTGTGCAGGCCAACTTTCATGATGTTACGAGCTATTTTAACCCCTTTTAAGCCCAATTCTAGCAAAAAATGTGTAATCGAGTTTTGGCTTTGTCCAACTTAACGTAATGGAAATTTACGAGTAGATTTGGATGTCCTATTGGTAGACACGTGTGCACGCCAACTTTCGTGACGTTCCGAGCTATTTTCTCCCCCTTTAAGGCCAAGTCTAGCGAAAACGCACGGTCACGTTTCTGCTTTGATCAACTTCTTGGAATTAAAATTTGAGAGTAGATTTGGATGTCCCATTGGTAGACAAGCGCGCACGGTAACTTTAGTGACATTCTGAGCTATTTTTCTCACGCTTTAAGCCCAAGTCTAGCGAAAACGCATAGTTGAGTTTCGGGTTTTACCAACTTCTCGGAATGGAAATTTGAGAGTAGATTTGGATGTCCCATTGGTTGACAAGCGTGCACGCAACCTTTAATCCCATGTCTAGCGAAAAGGAAAGGTCGAGTTTTGGCTTTGACCCACTTCTCGGAATTTTAATTTGAGCATAGATTTGGATGTCCCATTGGTAGACAAGCGCGCACACCAACTTTTGTGAGGTTCCAAGCTATTTTCTCACCCTTTAAGCCCAAGTCTAGCGAAAATGTATGGTCGAGTTTCGGCATTGAACAATTTCTTGGAATTGAAATTTGAGAATAGATTTGTATGTCCCATTGGTAGAGAAGCACGCACGCCAACGTTCGTGACATTCCGAGCTATGTTCTCACCCTTTAAGCCCAAGTCTAGCGAAAATGAATGGTTGAGTTTCGACTTTGACCAACTTAACGAAATTGAAATTTGAGAATAGATTTGGATTTCCCGTTGGTAGACAAGCGCGCACGCCAACTTTCGTGACGTTACGAGCTATTTTCTCACCCTTTAAGCCCAAGTCTAGCGAAAATGCATAGTCGAATTTCGGCTTTGACCAGCTTCTCGAAATTTAAATTTGAGAATAGATTTGGATTCCCCATTGCTAGACAAGCGCACACACCAACTTTCGTGACGTTCCGAGCCATTTTCTCCTCCTTTAAGCCCAAGTCTAGCGAAAACGCACGGTCGAGTTTCAGCTTTGACCAACTTCTCGGAATTGAAATTTGAGAGTAGATTTGTATGTCCCGTTACTAGAAAGGCGTGCACGCCAACTTTTGTGACATTCCAAGCTATTTTCTCACCCTTTAAGCCCAAGTCTAGCAAAAATGCACGGTCGAGTTTCGACTTTGACCAACTTCTCAGAATTGAAATTTGAGAAAAGATTTGGATTTCCCATTGGTAGACAAGCACGCACGCCAACTTTTGTGACGTTTCGAGCTATTTTCTCACCCTTTAAGCCCAAGTCTAGCGAAAACGCACGGTTTATTTTAAGCTTTGACCAACTTCTCAGAATTAAAATTTGATTATAGATTTGGATGTCCCATTGGTAGACAAGTGTGCACGCCAACTTTCGTGAAGTTCCGAACTATTTTCTCCTCCTTTAAGCCCAAGTCTAGTGAAAACGCACAGTCGAGTTTCTGCTTTGACTAACCTCTCGAAATTGAAAGTTGAGAGTAGATTTGGATTTCTCGTTGCTATAAAGGAGTGCACGCCAACTTTCGTGACGTTCCAAGCCAAAATGCCCAGTGGCGTTTTGGCTTTCACCAACTTCTTGGAATTGCAATTTGAGGGTATATTGGATGCCCCAATGGTAGACAAGCGTGCACACCAAATTTTGTAACTTTCCGAGCTATTTTCATCCCCTTCAATCCCAAGTCTAGAGAAAACGCATCATTGAGTTTCGGATTTGACCAACTTCTTGGAATTGAAATTTGAGAATAGATTTGGATGTCCCATTGGCAGACAAGCACGCACGCCAAGTTTCATGACGGTTGCGTTTACGCTTTGACCTACTTCTCGGAATTAAAATTTGATTATAGCTTTGGATGTCTCATTAGTAGACAAGCATGCATGCCAACTTTCGTGACGTTCCGATCTTTTTTCTCACACTTTAAGCCCAAGTCTAGGGAAAACGCACAATCGAGTTTCGACTTTGACCAACTTCTCGGAATTAAAATTTGAGAATAGATTTGGATGCCCCATTGGTAGACAAGCGTGCACGCCAACTCTCATGATGTGCCATGCTGTTTTCTACCCTTTAAGCCCGGGTCTAGCAAAAACGCACGGTTGAGTTTCGGCTTTTACCAACTTCTCGGAATTGAAATTTGAGAAAAGATTTGGATTTCCCATTGGTAGACAAGCCTGCACACCAAATTTCATGACGTTCTGAGCTATTTTCTCCTCTTTTAAGCCCAAGTCTAGCGAAAACGTACGGTCGAGTTTCAGCTTTGACCAACTTCTCGGAATTGAAATTTGAGAGTAGATTTCGATTTCTCGTTGCTAGAAAGGCGTGCATGCCAACTTTCCTGATGTTCCAAGCCAAAACAAACGATGGCATTTTGGATTTCACCAACTTCTTGGAATTGAAATTTGAGGGTATATTTGGATACCCCAATGGTAGACAAGCATGCACGCCAAATTTCTTAATGTTCCGAGCTATTTTCGTCCGCTTTAATCCTAAGTCTATAGAAAATGAACGATCAAGTTTCGGATTTGACCAACTTGTCGGAATTGATATTTGAGAATAGATTTGGATGTCCCATTGGTAGACAAGCACGCATGCCAAGTTTCGTGATGTTTCGAGCTATTTTCGCCCCCTTTAAGCCCAAGTTTAGCAAAAACGCATTATCGAGTTTCGTGACGTTCAAAGCTCTTTTTTCACCCTTTAAGCCCAAGTCTAGGGAAAACTAACGGTCGACTTTCGGCTTTGACCAACTTCTTGGAATTTAAATTTGAGCATAGATTTGAATACCCCATTGGTAGACAAATGCGCACGCCAATTTTCATGACGTTTTGAACTATTTTTGCACCCTTTAAGCCCAATTGTAGCAAAAACGCGTGGTCGAATTTCTGCTATGGCCAAATTAACGGAATTGAAATTTAAGAGTAGATTTGGCTGTCCCATTGGTAGACAAGCATGCACACCAACTTTCATTATGTTCCGAGCTATTTTCTCACCCTTTAAGCCCTTCGTGACGTTCCGAGCTATTTTCTCACTCTTTAAGCCCAAGTCTTATGAAAACGCACGGTAGAGTTTTGGATTTGACCAACATCTTGGAATTGAAATTTGAGAGTAGATTTGGATGTCCCATTGATAGAGAAGAGTGCACGCCAACTTTCATGACGTTCTGAGCTATTTTCTCCCCCTTTGAGGCCAAGTCTAGTGAAAACGCACGGTCAAGGCTCAGGTTTTACCAACTTCCTGAAATGGAAATTTGAGAGCAGATTTGGATCTCCCATTGATAGACAAGCGTACACGCCAACTTTTGTGATGTTTCAAGCTATTTTCTCACCCTTTAATCCCATGTCTATCGAAAATGCATGGTCGAGTTTCTGTTCGGGTACACAGGGTACTACCAAAGGACCGAACACCAAGAGCAACCACTTCACACAAATAGATCACAGATCAACACACCGATGTTTTGACATGGTTTAAACCCTCTTGAGGGAAACACTCCACGGCCCCGGCCAAATAGCTTCTATGGGACAATTTATTATGCAAAGAAAGAAAGTTACAAATGAGCTTCTCATAATCGATCAACTAAACAATGACCCTCCATGCTCTTTAAATAGAGATCATGGACCAATCGGGTGTTAAGCCACGGATCAAGGTTAGGTTTGATCTAAGAGAAGTTAATCCGATGGTCACGATATGTTTCTGACATAGAGTGATCCGACGGCTCAACTTCTCTTAGATCAAACCTAACCTTGATCCGTGGCTTAACACCCGATTGGTCCATGATCTCTATTTAAAGAGCATGGAGGGTCATTGTTTAGTTGATCGATTATGAAAAGCTCATTTGTAACTTTCTTTCTTTGCATAATAAATTGTCCCGTAGAAGCTATTTGGTCGGGGCCATGGAGTGTTTCCCTCAAGAGGGTTTAAACCACGTCAAAACATCGGTGTGTTGATCTGTGATCTATTTGTGTGAAGTGGTTTCTCTTGGTGTTCGGTCCTTTGGTAGTAACCTGTGTACCCGAACATAGTATCAGAGCTTTTATGAAGTGCCGCTTCCGGTTATGATCTAGATCTTGAACTGCTGTTGCCGAAACTCGAAACGGTTTCTAGTTCTAGTATTTCTGTGCATTTCTAGGTTGTGGGAGGTGTTCCATTGCATTCGGAGCGTCGTTTCTATTGGGAAATAGTTTTTGTTTGATCGAAAATGGTTCCCGATTGCTCCAGAAACGCGTATTTCATCAGATCTGAAGGTATAATGTTACAGTGATGCATTTTTTTATTTCATTTTTTGAAAAGAAAAAAATTCATATTTCATCTTTTTTTTACTATTAGATTTTTTTTGGTTTGGATTGTTGCTTTCCCATCTGCGTATTCTCTTTGCCGTGCACCTTGAGCGATCTCGGCAAATCAGAAACAGAAAGGGAAAGGGTTTTTCTCGGCTGCGTATGCTCTTTGCCGTGCACCTTGCGCGATCTCGGCAAATCAGAAACAGAGAGAAAACGTAGACTTTCCAGGCAAGCTAACAAGATCTAACTCCACAAGTGTGGAAATATTTTTTTTTGTTTCGATTTGTGGTTTGTTTTGCAGGAAAAAGGGCAAGCACGCAAACCGAGCAAGAAGAGTAAAAAAAAAACAAGCCCCCTTCCTCATTCCCATATTTTACATACCTTTTAATCTAGCTCACTTGGTTCAAAGTTGCTTTATTCCTTAATAGGTCTTGAGTTCAAGTCTTAGGAAGTTACTTTTAAAAGAAAAAGTGCATGCAATTTCTAATTTCAAGTTACTTTATTGTAAAAGTGCATCTCACTTAAATAATAAAAAATAAAAATACAAGTGAGTCACTTAAGTTTTTTTTATTGTTGCACTATTTAAAAGTAATATCATTGTAAAAGTGAAATCACTTATTTTACAAAAGTGGTTCACTTAAAGCAACTTTCTTGTAAAGTGATTGTCAAAAGGTTCATCTTGGGAAGAGGGGGGTTCTTTTTTTTGCTGGACATTCTCTAGCTACCACGTCACTATTGAGGACATCTTCAACAGTTTCTTTGTTCAAGCATAACTTCATTATACAGAGTCAGTTTTCAGTGCCATTTTTTTTGAAATCGCCTATTTTTTCGAGCTCTTCACATACAAACTATTGGTTTCTGCTTTTACAGCCATTAATTTACAAATATGGCTGCCCCTTGTGATATTCTACTTAACAGTTCCAACTATTTCTCATGGAAATCTCGTATGGAGGATGTTCTACGAAGTAGGGGACTTTTCAGAATTACCACAGGGAAAGAAAAAGAACCCACTGATGATGATAAGAAAATAAAATGGGCAAATAGATGTGATGAAGCTCGTGGATTGATTGGGATGTCAATCTCTACTGATTTGCGATTCCACATATCTGGAATTGATGAACCTAATGCTGCTTGGGACAAGTTGGAATCTGTGTTTGGTAAACACAATGAAATTCGAGGTCACCAACTCGAAAATGAGTTGATTTATTTAAATCCAAGTGACTTTTCATGCATTCAAGATTATTTATCTAAGTACAAAACTCTTAAACTCTTATGTGCAGAATGTAAGATTGAGAGGGAAGACAAACAATGCATTTATCATATTCTTTCCAAACTTGGACCTGCATATTCTGTTTTCGTATCTACATTTTACTCCATGAAAGCATCCTTGAATGCAGCTAGCTATCAAGAGCCTAGTCTTGAATCCTTTTGTGATTCCTTGATTAGAGAACAAGATAAACTCATTCACCTTGGAATAATCAACAATGCAGATACATCTGGGAAAGCCTTATTGTCCCAACATAAAGAAAAGTCCAAGCCTCCCAAGAAACAAAATTTTCGCAATAATAAGTCAAACAAGGGTCCCAAACCCTCTCAGTCAGCTCCTTCTTTAAAAAATGACAAAGGATCCAAGCCAAAAGGCAAGAAGACTGAGCGTCATTGCAACTATTGCGGGAAGACAATCATGATGAATCTAAGTGTTTCAAGAAGATGGCAACCTTGGAAGTAGCAATGAAGAAGCACCACATCAGCCTAGATTCGACTTCAGAATCTGCCTCTCATGGACATGCACTTTGTGCTTCTGGTTATTCTTATAATGCATCTTCTTCTTCTACTTCAAATGAATGGCTCATTAATTCTGGAGCATCTTATCATATGGCTAAGGATCAAGCCATTTTTTCTACTATGCATGAATGTAACACCAAACAAATATTTGTTGGTGATGATCGATATCTATGTGTTGTAGGAGATGGAACAGTTCCAGTAGATAATGGTCATTTTAGTGATGTACTATGTGTTCCAAGAATTTCCTGCAATTTGTTATCAGTCTATCAGATCACTCATTCTGGTGAAGGTAAAACTGTGACCTTTACACCTCACCAAGTTGTAATCAAGAATTTTAAAGATCGTCAACAAGTCCTAGCTACCGGAATTGTTGATGATATTACCAGGT
The DNA here is from genome assembly GCA_027924585.1 of Larix kaempferi. Lineage (NCBI taxonomy): Eukaryota > Viridiplantae > Streptophyta > Pinopsida > Pinales > Pinaceae > Larix > Larix kaempferi. The sequence continues at coordinate 1,269,029 of BSBM01000430.1, read as the reverse complement.
TGTACAAGTTTAACAATTTTGGGTCATCACCTTTCCCTTCAATTTTTGTTGCTCATAGTGATAACTTGAGCAAACTTTGGCATGAGCGATTTGGTCACTTAAATTATCGCTCATTGCAACAACTATGTAAAGAAAATATGGTGACAGGTCTTCCGATGGTATCTTGCAGGGATGGTGTTTGCTCCGGTTGTGTACTCGGAAAACATCATCGGGACAATTTTGACAAACATGCCTCTTGGCACGCCTCGGTTCCTTTGGAGCTTGTGCATAGTGACTTGTGTGGTCCTCTTCCATCTGCTTCCTTTTATGGTTTCAAATATTTCTTAACTTTCATTGATGATTACACCAGACGCACTTGGGTTTATTTCCTAAAACTTAAGAGCGAAGTATTTAACATGTTCTTGGCCTACAAGGCCCTTGTTGAAAAACAATTTGGTCATCAAATTATTAAGTTAAGATCTGACAATGTAGGAGAATATGTTAACAAACAGTTCACTACTTTCTGCACTGAACAAGGCATCCAACAACAGCACACTGTTCCATATACACCACAACAAAATGGTGTAGCTGAGCGGAAGAACCGCACTTTAAAAGAAATGGCTAATTGTATGATCCAATCTAAGGGACTAAGTCTTCAATTTTGGGTTGAAGCCATAAATTGTGCAAATTACATAGTTAATCGCACCCCCACAAAAGCATTACAAGGTATAACACCGGAAGAAGCATGTAGTAAAATTAAACCTGATGTAAGTCACTTTCGTGTGTTTGGTAGTGAAGCATGGGCTCACATTCCGGATGAAAAACGGAAAGCATTGCAGCCTAAAAGTGAAAAGTGCATATTTGTTGGATATTCTGAAGATGTAAAAGGTTATAGACTTATTCAACCACATTCTCATGCTATAATCGTTAGAAGAGATGTTAAATTTGATGAAAATCTCTTGGCCTGCGAGCCTAACTCGGCAATTGTGCCATCTTTGGCCTGCGAGCCTGATTCGGCGTTTGTGCCTCCTTCTTCTTCTTCCAACTTTCTTGACAGGTTTCCAACTCCAGTTTCTGATGATGATAGTGAGGATGAAAATCCACCTCCTCCTGCACATGTTCCTTAAGTTGCACTAGCACAAGTGCTTCCTCGATGGGTCCGTTCAACATGTGAAGCAGCCGGTGATCTTGTCGGTGATCCTAGAGATCAACGTCGAACACGTTCTCAGTTTCAACGAGCCTCTTCTCTTTTGGCTCAAGTTTCTGAGAATCATGATCCAGAAAATTTTGCAGAAGCTTCAGGGAATTAAGATTGGGATGCATCCATGGATGAAGAATATCGTTTCTTAATGGTGAACGATACTTGGTATCTTGTACCTCTTCCAAAAGGAAGAAAACTTGTCAGATGTAAATGGGTCTACAGAACTAATTATGCATCAGATGGAAGTGTTGAAAGACTTAAGGCAATGTTAGTTGCCAAAGTTTTTTCCCAAGTTGAAGGGATTTACTACAATGAAACCTTTGCTCTCGTCGCAAAAATGAACACCATCCACCTTGTTCTTTCCCTTGCAGCCTTACACAACTGGGAAGTCCATCAAATGGATTTCAAGTCTGCCTTCTTACATGGTGATTTATAGGAGGAAATTTACATGGAACAACCTCCTGGCTATGTTCAGAATAACTCTAGCCTTGTCTGCCTCCTTAAGAAATCCTTATATGGCCTTAAGCAAGCTCCTAGAGCTTGGTATGCCAAAATGGATAACTTTCTCCTTGACTCTGTTTTTTCTAGATGCCATTCTGAACCCAATGTCTATACCAAGAAAGTAGGAAACCATCTCATCATACTTGTTCTATATGTTGATGACCTTATTCTTACTGGTAGTGACCCTAAGCTTATAACCCATGTGAAATCCAGTCTTAAACAAAATTTTGAAATGTCAGACTAAGGACATTTGCATTATTTTCTTGGTCTCCAAGTCCTGCAAACCAAAGAAGGAATCTTTCTTTCTTAGTCTAAGTATTCTTGTGACCTTCTTCGTCGCTTTCACATGGAAGATTGTACACCAGCCCCTTCTCCCTTCCAGTCTGGAGTCAAACTTTCTGCCACTTGTAATTCACCTGAAGTCGATGCCACCTTGTATCATCAGCTTATTGGTAGTCTCTTATACTTGACTCATTCCCGTCCTGACCTTTCCTTTGCCATTGGTCGAGTTGCCCGTTATATGCAGACACCTCATGAAAGTCACTAGAAAGTAGCTAAAAGAATACTTCGATATATTCGAGGTACAGTTTAGTTTGGGATTCATTACATTACAGGGGGGAAACCTTTGTTGGTTGGTTTCACTGATTCAGATTGGGCCGGCGATCCTGATGATTGAAAGTCTACTGCAGGTTATGTTTTCAGTCTGGGATCTGGACCTATTACTTGGGCTTGTAAGAAACAACAAGCTCTTTCTCTTTCTTTAGCAGAGGCAGAATATCGAGCAGCCGTCAATGCCAGTCAGGAAGCTTTATGGCTTCGACAGATCCTTTCAGAGTTTGGATTCGAGCAGCAGCAGCCTACTCCACTTTGGTGCGACAATCAAAGTGCCATCAAGCTTGCCAAAGATCCAGTTCTACACCAATGCAGCAAACACATTGAGCTACATATGCACTTCATCAGAAATCTTGTTCATGATCGGGTTCTTGAAGTGCTCTTTTGCCCTACAGATGATCAAGTTGCAGACATCTTCACCAAGTCTCTTACAGAAGCGAAGTTTTCTAAACTTCGATCTATGTTAGGAGTTCAGGAACTTGTCATTAAGGGGGGATAGGCTCTAATGCCTCCTTCCTTCTCCTAATAGTGTCACTTTTGTAAATCCTTCAATCCTATCCCAAGTTGTTCTTAAGGGGGGATTTTAGGATATTTAGACACTTAGGAGTTAGTTAAGATCAACTTGTGTAATATATCCGTTAGGGATAGTGTGTTTCTTTAGTATGCATTAGTATGCATTTGTAAATACTTAATCCGACGGTCACGATATGTTTCCGACATAGAGTGATCCGACGGCTCAACTTCTCTTAGATCAAACCTAACCTTGATCTGTGGCTTAACACCCGATTGGTCCATGATCTCTATTTAAAGGGCATGGAGGGTCATTGTTTAGTTGATCGATTATGAGAAGCTCATTTGTAACTTTCTTTCTTTGCATAATAAATTGTCCCGTAGAAGACGGAATTTAAATTTGAGCATAGATTTGGATGTCGCATTGGTAGACAAGTGCGCAAACCAACTTTCGTGACATTCCAAGCTATTTTCTCACCCTTTAAGACCAAGTCTAGCGAAAATGTACAGTCGAGTTTCAGCTTTGACCAATTTCTCGGAATTGAAATTTGAGAATAGATTTGGATGTCCCATTGGTAGACAAGCACGCATGCCAACGTTCATGACATTCCGAGCTATTTTCTCATGCTTTAAGCCCAAGTCGAGTGAAATTGCATGGTCGAGTTTTGGCTTTGACCAACTTAACGTAATTGAAATTTGAGAATACATTTGGATATCCCATTGGTACACAAGCATGCACGCCAACTCTCATTACGTTTCGAGCTATTTTCTCACCCTTTAATCCCTTTGTGACATTCCGAGCTATTTTCTCATGCTTTAAGCCCAAGTCTAGTGAAAACGCACGGTAGAGTTTCGACTTTGACCAACATCTTGGAATTGAAATTTGAGAATAGATTTGGATGTCCCATTGGTAGACAAGAGTGCATGCCAACGTTCGCGACGTTCTCGAGCTATTTACTCCCCCTTTAAGGCCAAGTCTAGCGAAAACGCACGGTCACATTACGACTTTGACCTAGTTCTCGGAATTGAAATTTGAGAATAGATTTGTGTTAAATTTTTAGCATTAATTCACAATACTCTTGGATCTTTTCTGAGAGAATAACATATACAGTATATCAATGCATAACAATCACAATAAGCATGACAAGCATTACAAGAATCAAAAGCATGAGAGACAAGAGACACAGAGTTTCCGTGGGGAAAACCCTAAGGTGAAAAACCCCACAACTTCCTTAGAGATAAAGAGAGCAATGTCTCAACCAAAGTACAATCAAAATACTCTTGGGATAGTCTCCTAGAGAAAATGATCCTCCTCCTCACTAGTGCGCCACTTTCTGAGTGAGAGAAGTGTGTCTCTCCGAATGATCCAAATAGAGATCTCCCGATCTCTATATATACTTAACCTATTTGCCCAGTTACACTATGGGGCCGACTTGTCTATCTAGATACATCCATAATATAATATATATTTCAGGGCCGACCCCACACATGGTGGTCTAATAACCCATCGGCAAGTACACACACTTGCGACACTTGTCAATCCACATGACGACACTTCCTTATAGAGGAATAACACATCTCTAATAAGGGTACAATAAAAATATATAAAATACATAGATGAAATACATTCCGAAGTTACATATACATCAACAATTTGGATCTTATTTGTAGACAAGCAGGTACGCCAATTTTTGTGATGTTCTAAGCTATTTTATTACCATTTAAGCAAAAGTCTAGCGAAAATGCATGGTCAAGTTTCGGCTTTGACCAACTTAATGTAATGGAATTTTAAGAGTAGATTTGGATGATCCATTGGTAGACAAGTGTGCACGCCAACTTTCATGATGTTCCGAGATATTTTAACCCCCTTTAAGCCCAATTCTAGCGAAAAATGCGTGGTCAAGTTTCGGCTTTGGCCAACTTAACGTAATAGAAATTTACGAGTAGATTTGGATGTCCTATTGGTAGACATGTGTGCACACCAACTTTCGTGACGTTCTCAGCTATTTTCTCCCCCTTTAAGGCCAAGTCTAGCGAAAACGCACGGTCGCATTTCTGCTTTGACCAACTTCTCGGAATTGAAATTTGAGAGTAGATTTGGATGTCCCATTGGTAGACAAGCGCGCACGCAAACTTTCGTGACATTCCGAGCTATTTTTCTCACGCTTTAAGCCCAAGTCTAGCGAAAATGCACGGTCGAGTTTCGGGTTTAACCAACTTCTCGGAATGGAAATTTGAGAGTAGATTTGGATGTCCCATTGGTAGACAAGCATGCACGCCAACTTTCGTGATGTTCCGAGCTATTTTCTCACCCTTTAATCCCATGTCTAGCGAAAAGGAAAGGTCGAGTTTTGGCTTTGACCCACTTCTCGGAATTTAAATTTGAGCATAGATTTGGATGTCCCATTTGTAGACAAGCGCACACACCAACTTTCGTGATGTTCCAAGCTATTTTCTCACGCTTTAAGCACAAGTCTAGCGAAAATGTATGGTCGAGTTTCGGCTTTGAACAATTTCTCAAAATTGAAATTTGAGAATAGATTTGTATCTCCCATTGGTAGACAAGCGCGCGCACCAACGTTTGTGACGTTCCGAGCTATTTTATCACCCTTTAAGCCCAAGTCTAGCGAAAATGTACGGTCGAGTTTCGACTTTGACCAACTTAATGGAACTAAAATTTGAGAATAGATTTGGATATCCCGTTGGTAGACAAGCGCGCACGCCAACTTTCGTGACGTTACAAGCTATTTTCTCACCCTTTAAGCCCAAGTCTAGCGAAAACACACAGTTGAATTTCGGCTTTGACCAGCTTCTCGGAATTGAAATTTGAGAATAGATTTGGATTTCCCATTGGTGGACAAGCGTGCATGCCAACTTTCGTGACGTTCCAAGCTATTTTCTCCTCCTTTAAGCCCAATTCTAGCGAAAATGCACGGTCGAGTTTCAGCTTTGACCAACTTCTCAGAATTGAAATTTGAGAGTAGATTTGTATGTCCCGTTACTAGAAAGGCGTGCACGCCAACTTTTGTGACGTTCCAAGCTATTTTCTCACCCTTTAAGCCTAAGTCTAGTGAAAATGCACGGTCGAGTTTCAACTTTGACCAACTTCTCAGAATTGAAATTTGAGAATAGATTTGGATTTCCCATTGGTAGACAAGCGCACGCGCCAACTTTCGTGACGTTCCGAACTATTTCCCCCCCCTTTAAGCCCAAGTCTACTGAAAATGCATGGTCGAGTTTTGGCTTTGACCTACTTCTCAAAATTGAAATTTGAGAATAGATTTGGATATCCCATTGGTAGACAAGCGCGTACGCCAACTTTCGTCATGTTCCAAGCTATTTTATCACCGTTGAACCGCAAGTCTAGCGAAAATGCTCAGTCGAGTTTTGGATTTGACCAACTTCTCGGAATTGAAATTTGAGAATAGATTTGGATTTCCCATTGGTAGACAAGCGCACACGCCAACTTTTGTGATGTTCCGAGCTATTTTCTCCCCCTTTTAGCGCAAGTGAAGCGAAAATGCACGGTCGAGTTTCAACTTGGATCGAATTCTTGGAATTAAAATTTGAGAATAGATTTGGATGTCCCATTGGTAGACAAGCACGCACACCAACTTTTTTATGTTCTGAGCTATCTTATCACACTTTAATCCCAAGTTTAGCGAAAACAGACGATTGAGTTTCGACTTTGACCAACTTCTCGAAATTGAATTTTGAGAGTAGATTTGGATGTCCCATTGACAGGCATGCACGCCAACTTTTGTCATGTTTCGAGCTATTTTCTGCCCCCTTTAAGCCTAAGTGAAGCAAAAATGGATGATCGATTTTCAACTTGGACCAAATTTTTGGAATTGAAATTTGAGAATAGATTTGGATGTCCCATTGGTAGACAAGTGTGCACACCAACTTTCGTTACGTTTCGAGCTATTTTATCACCCTTTAAGCCCAAGTTTAGCGAAAACAGACGGTCGAGTTTGGACTTTGACCAATTTCATGGAATTAAAATTTGAGAATAGATTTGATGTCCCATTGGTAGATAAGCGTGCACGCCAACTTTCATGACGTTTCGAGCTATTTTTTCCCCCTTTAAGGCCAAGTGAAGCATAAACGCACTGTCGAAGGATTTGACCTACTTCTCGGAATCAAAATTTGATTATAGATTTGGATGTCCCATTGGTAGACAAGCACGGACACCAACTCTCGTGACATTTTGAGCTATTTTCTCACCCTTTAAGCCCAAGTCTAGCGAAAACGCACGATCGAGTTTCATCTTTGACCGGATTCCTGGAATTGAAAGTTGAATATACATTTGGATTTCCCATTGGTAGAAAAGCATGCACTCCAACTTTCATAATGTTCTGAGCTATTTTCTCCCCTTTAACTCCAAGTCTAGCGAAAACGCACGGTCAAGTTTAGTCTTTGACGTACTTCTCGGAATTAAAATTTGAGGATATATTATAGACATGGTGGCGTTTCGGCTTTGACCAACTTAACGGAATTGAAATGTGAGAATAGATTTGGATGTCCCATTGGTAGACAAACACGGACGCCAAATTTCGTGAAGTTCCGAGCTATTTTCTCACCCTTTAAGCCAAAATCTAGCGAAAAAGCACGGTCAAGTTTCGGCTTTGACCAACTTCTCGAAATCGAAATTTGAGAGTAGATTTATCTTTCCCATTGGTAGACAAGTGCGAACACCAGTTTTTGTGATGTTCCAACCTATATTCGCCCACTTTAATTCCATGTCTAGCGAAAATTCACGGTGGAGTTTCGGCTTTCACCAACTTCTCATAATTTAAATTTGAGAATAAATTTTGATGTCTCATTGGTAGACAAGCGCACACACCAACTTTCGTGACGTTCCGAGCTATTTTCTCACCATTTAAGACCAAGTCTAGCAAAAACGCACGGTCGAGTTTCGGCTTTGACCAACTTCTCGGAATTGATATTTGAGAATAGATTTGTATGTCCCATTGTTACACAAGCGTGCACGCAAACTTTCGTGATGTTCCGAGCTATTTTCCACCCCTTTAAGGCCAATTCTAGAGAAAATGCACGGTCGCATTTCAGTTTTGACCTACTTCTCAGAATTCAAATTTGATTATAGATTTTGATGTCCCATTCATAGAGAAGCCCGCACGACAACTTTCCTGACGTTTCGAGTTGTTTTCTCATGCTTTAAGCCCAAGTCTAGGGAAAACGCATGGTCGAGTTTTGGCTTTGACCAACTTCTCGTAATTGAAATTTGAGAGTAGATTTGGATGTCCCATTGACAAGCGTGCACGCAAACTTTCATGATGTTCTAAGCTATTTTCTCCCCCTTTAAGGCCAATTCTAGCGAAAACGCATGGTCACGTTTCGTCTTTGACCTACTTCTCAAAATTCAAATTTGATTATCAATTTTGATGTCCCATTCATAGACAAGAGCGCACGCCAAATTTCGTGACGTTCCGAGTTGTTTTCTCACGTTTTGAGCCCAAGTCTAGTGAAAATGTACGCTCGAGTTTCAGCTTTGACCAACTTCCCGGAATTGAAATTTGAGAATAGATTTGGATGCCCCATTGGTAGACAAGCGTGCACGCCAACTCTCATGATGTGCCAAGCTATTTTCTACCCTTTAAGCCCAAGTCTAGTGAAAACGCACGGTCGAGTTTTGACTTTAACTAACTTAACGGAATTGAAATTTGAGAATAAATTTGGATATCCCGTTGGTAGACAAGCGTGCATGAAAACTTTCGTGACGTTCCTAGCTATTTTCTCATCCTTTAAGCCCAAGTCTAGCAAAAATGCACGGTCAAGTTTCGGCTTTGACCAACTTCTCGGAATTGAAATTTGAGAATAGATTTGGATTTCCCATTGGTAGACAAGCATGCACGCCAACTTTCATGACGTTCCGACCTATTTTCTCCTCCTTTAAGCCCAAGTCTAGCGAAAAAGCATGGTCGAGTTTCAGCTTTGACCAACTTCTCGGAATTGAAATTTGAGAGTAGATTTGGATTTCTTGTTGCTAGAAAGGCGTGCATGCCAACTTTCGTGACGTTCCAAGCCAAAACGCACAGTGGCGTTTTGGATTTCACCAACTTCTTGGAATTGAAATTTGAGGGTATATTTGGATGCCCCTATGGTAGAAAAGCGTGCACGCCAAATTTCGTAACATTCCGAGCTATTTTCATCCCCTTTAATCCCAAGTCTAGAGAAAACGCACGATCGAGTTTCGTATTTGACCAACTTCTCAGAATTGAAATTTAAGAATAGATTTGGATGTCCCATTGGTAGACAAGCATGCACGCCAAGTTTCGTGACGTTCTGAGCTATTTTCGCCCCCTTTAAGCCCAAGTTTAGTGAAAACGCCTTATCAAGTTTCGTGACGTTCAAAGCTCTTTTTTCACCCTTTAAGCCAAAGTCTAGCGAAAATTAACAATCGGCTTTCGGCTTTGACCAATTTCTTGGAATTTAAATTTGAGCTTAGATTTGAATACCCCACAAATGCGCACGCCAACTTTCATGACGTTCCGAGCTATTTTCGCACCCTTTAAGCCCAATTGCAGCAAAAACGTGCGGTCGAATTTCGGCTTTGGCCAAATTAGCAAAATTGAAATTTAAGAGTAGATTTGGCTGTCCCATTGGTAGACAAGTGTGCACACCAACTTCCGTGACGTTCCGAGCTATTTTCACCCCTTTTAGGGCCATTTCTAGCAAAACCGCATGATCGCGTTTCGGCTTTGGACTACTTCTCGGAATTAAAATTTGAGAATATATTTGGATGTCCCAAGTTGCGTACGCCAACTTTCGTGATGTTCTAAAGAAAACACAAGGTCGATTTTCAGCTTTGACCAACTTCTTGTTGGTAGAATTTTTCCCTATGGATAAGTCAAAATTCTCTTAAATTAAAGTAGATTTATAACTGACTCTAAGATAAGAACAAAACAAAACAAATGCTACCTTGAATTTCCTGATCTAATTTTCACAACAAGATTACATGCATTCAGAAGATATGAAAGATATAACTCACCTTTCAATTCAACGTTTGTCTCGCTTCCGACTCTTGATCCCAAAGCTCCAATATAGAACCTGTTGAAATCAAACAAGGAACAAGCATACAAGCTTCCAAATACCTTGAAGTAAAGATCAAATTCAAATCTAGACTAGATACATTCCATGTTAGAAACTCATATAGTACACATGAAATGGGAAAAACAAGACAAGTTATTTTATTACAAACTTGAAGAATGTTTACAAAGGTTGCTTGATGTCCAAGTCAATCCTCTAGCTCCAAGTGCTTCCTCCTCTAGCTATCTCCACAAAGCTGCAAGATCATAAGTTTGATACCTCTAAGAGTCCTCCCCTTTGCTCATGGAATGCCTCTCTTTTATAGTGTGTGGTAGGTTTAACCAACAAGAGAGAAGGGTGGATCTAGGGAGAGTTTAGTGGATCAGACCTACTAATCATAGAAAGTGAGTTAGTATCGAATCAAGGACCCCAATCCTCCAAAATATCTCTAAAATCCAAATCCCACAAGCCATGGCAAAAAGGCTAAAAAACATGTACCGCAGCCCCAGTAAATAGCATAACGCGGTAGTACCGCGTGGTAAAGAAGGAGCATAGCGCGGTAGTACGGACTACCGCGCACCTAAAATTGAACAAGGCGTGGTAGTTAGGGTAAATGAAGTCTTAGCTAGGTTAATTCTTGACAGGGTAGATTTTCCTTCAAGGATCACTCATCATTTTTCTCTTCTGGGTGTTTTTAAGCAATAGGGGAAGTGTCGTCAACTCTTTTTGCGGCGGAGATGCGACACTGTGGAATATGGAGGTATAACAGATGCCCCCTAAAGTGTGAGGTCAGAAGGGACTGATGGCCGAAAGACTTTACAAATACCATGCGGAGATAGCATCGAGGAGAGCAACAAGGAGCTGAAACAGAAACAAGATGTTAGATATACCACCAAGGTGGGCATCCCCATGCTCGGAAACAAATGACTCAAAGCATGGCTGTCGACCAATACATTGCAGATCCATGAGTACTGAGATGATATAGACTGTGGACAGATTATTGTTAAATTTTCAGAATTTACTTCAATCTGATCTAGGATCTTAACTGAGAGAACAACATGTACAGCATATCTACAGCATTTCAATCATGGATACAATAATGCAAGCACACAAGAGACACAAAGATTTACTTGGGGAAAACCATAAAGGTGAAAAACCCCAATAACTTCCTCAGAGATAGATAGAGCAATGATACAACCAACCAAGAGAGATAGCCATAACCTAGCAGCAGATCCTCCTCCTCCATAAGTGCGCCACTCCTCCTTGAGTGCATGTGTGAGAAGTGAGTGAGTAAATAGAGTGCCTCCCGCACTCTATTTATACTTGACTTGACTTGCCTTTTTACCTAACTCATGTAGGCTCAAACTTTACCACATAACATAATGCTGAGTGGGTCGACCCCCAATAGGGTGGTCTAATAACCCTTTGACCCACATGGCTGACCCCCAATAGGGTGGTCTAATAACCTTTTGACCCACGTGACTTATACAGGGCCGACCCCAAATAAGGTGGTCTAATAACCCATCAAGTATAAGTTACGACACTTACAATATAAATGACGACACTTCCTTATAGAGGAATAATACCATCTCTATAGGAATACAATATACATATATGTGAAATACATTCCGAAGTTACATATACATCAACACTCCCTCTTAACTAGGAAGGTATTTCTCAGCATAGTTCTTCTAGCACAAGTCATCTTCTCTGGATCATCGTCACTGGATAATCGTCATCGAGTCATCATCATCATCGTCACTGCTGCTGCTATCTCAATCAATCTCTGAATCTACTCGTCATAGGAATTTCTAAAGAGCCAGTCCTTTTTCATACTGGATGTAGGCCCACCACCTGCAGGTCTTCGTCATCACTGGCCATACTGTGGAATCCTCAGGACTTATTACGTGCGTCACAAAACCTCGAAAGAGCATCCCAGGATGTTACGGGTACACAACTCCGACCTGCAGGATCTCCCAGGGCGCTATTACATGTGACCCCACCACAAAACCTCGAAAGAGCATCTCAGGATGTTACGGGTACACAAATCCGACCTGAAATCTCCCAGGGCACAAATTACATGTGGTCCACCACAAAACCTCGCAAGAGCATCTCAGGATGTTACGGGTACACAACTCCGACCTGAAATCTCCCAGGGCGCTATTACATGTGGTCATGGCAAAACCTCGAAAGAGCATCTCAGGATGTTACGGGTACACAACTCCGACCTGAAATCTCCCAGGGCCCAAATTACATGCCATAGGACAAAACCTCGCAAGAGCATCTCAGGATGTTATGGGTACACAACTCCGACCTGAGATTTCCCAGGGCACAAATTACATGTCCTCCCAGAGCAATGTCTCGAAAGAGCATCCCAGGCTGTTACGGGTACACAACTCCGACCTATAGGATCTCCCAGACATGCTCATCTGCACAACCTGATCCACGGCCACAGAGTATCAACCTGATACTCACCATACATCATCCTGATGTACTCATGATCGTCCTGATCATCATCACTGCAACGTCCTGCTGCATGTCATCTGGAGCAACATCCTGAAGCTCACCATCCATGATCATCCTGATCATCACTGCAACATCCTGCTGCATGTCATCTGGAGCAACATCCTGAAGCTCATCATCCATGATCATCCTGATCATCACTGCAACATCCTGCTGCATGATCCACCTGATCATCAATGCATCCACCTGATGCATACCAAGTATCTACCTGATACATATCATCATACATGATCCTCCTGATCATACAATGTATCCACCTGATACATGATACATATCACCATACATGATCCACCTGATCATACAATGTATCCACCTGATACATATACATATACATGGTCCAAGCATCCAACATGATGCATATACAAAATACATACACATGATCCAACTGATCATATCCAGCATCCAACATGATGCATCCATACATAAATGATCCACCTGATCATATCTAGCATCCAACATGATGCGTACATACATACATAAAAATGATCCAACTGATCATATCCAGCATCCAACATGGTGCGTACATACATAAAAATGATCCAACTGATCATATCCAGCAGAAACCAGAACATCATCCTGATGCCCATCATCCAGCGCTTACATCCACAGCCATGTGAAGGATCCTCCTTCCAACATGCTTGGAATGGCTTCAACAAATGTCTCCATCACTTCTTCCTCGAAGTGTCCTCGATCTGAAGAACGCCAAGCCTCTCTCTGAAGTACTCAAACTTCACTCTGGCTAGTGGCTTTGTCAGCACATCTGCAATCTGCTCGTCCGTCACAACATACAGGAGCTTCACAGCTCCTCTCTGCACCATATCCCTGATATAGTGATATTTGATCTCTATGTGTTTCGACCTGTCATGAAACACTGGGTTCTCGGACAGCTTCACACAACTCTGGTTATCACAGAAGATACCAGTAGCTTCCAGCGGGAGATCAAATAACTCAGACAGTAGCTTCCGTAGCCATACTGCCTCACAACTAGCTGAACAGGTTGCAACATACTCTGCCTCAGCTGTACTCAGTGCTACATAGGACTGCTTCCTGCTAAACCAAGAGATCACACCTGATCCCATACTGAAGCAACACCCAGATGTGCTCTTCCTGTCTGCAGCACTGCCAGCCCAATCTGAATCGACATAACCCTGCAGGTTAAACTTTTGATTCGCCTCATATCTGAGCCCATAATCCACTGTACCCTTCAGGTACCTCAGAACATGCTTTACAGCAACCAGGTGAACACTCCTCAGATCCATCAGGAACTGGCTCAATGTGTTCACAGCAAAGCAAATGTCTGGTCTCGTGTTCGCCAGGTACATCAAGGACCCAATCATTTGACGATACATAGAGACATCAATCGGCTCAGATGAAGCATCACATAGAAGCTTCAAATTCGATGCCATCGGTGTGGCCATGGCCTTGCAATCCATCATCCTGAATCTCTTCAGGATATCTACTGCATACTTCCCTTGTCCAAGGAAGATTCTATCTGCACTCTGCCACACCTCCATGCCAAAAAACAAATAGTGCATCATCCCCAAGTTCTTCATCTCGAACTCGGTAGTAAGCTTCCGCTGCGTGTCGGAAATCAATCTATCTTCACCATACCAAGTTCTGCACATATATGATTTCCTATCATGTGTCTCAGAACCAAGTGGTTGCTCTACATACACTTCTTCTTCAACTACACCATTCAAGGAAGCTGTCTTGAATCCATCTGGTGTATCTTCTATTTCATCACTTTTATATTTCTCAATGCTGCCATCTGCAACATGCTTGATCTGATAGTTCCATTTGGAAGTCATAGCAAACTTCCCTTCATGTCTTGGGATTACATCCCAAACATCATTCTTCATGATCGACGGATCATGGCATTTCATTTCTTCATCCCAGATCCTGGGAACTTCAATATCTTCAATAAATATCTTTGTTGCTGGAACAAATGTTGTAGTCCTTTTGTAGGTGAAGATATGCGGTCTTTCCTACAAAACAGGTTAAATTGCATGATTAGAAACATCTCATAGTTTTCAGAACAAATTCTTACACATAAAGAAATATGTCATACAGTCATGCAATTATCTTAGCCAATGCTTCAATACAACATTTATCCATATTCCGTAACTTTCTAGATGCCTTCCAATCTCTACTAGAACATTGTTAAGAGTGTGCACAACTCCCAACATGTCAGCAAAGAGGTTTCATTCTAGATAAGTAGCAATGGAATGTTGTACAGTGCCATAGGCTACTTACCCATGCATATTAGTAGTATACTGTTCATTAATGTAATTATTCTAATATGCACAATACATATTCTAAGTCTAAGACCATGAGCATATACATCATTGAACAATTTTATTTAAACAAACAAATATGTAAGAAATGATAATTAAAATACTTATCTTTGTTTGTTCATTGGGTGGACTCCCTCTGAGTCTTCGCTTCCTTGCAGAAGCTACTGGAGTCCTAATCTGAAGTAGCTTTTTCTACACCTTTTGATGTGGAATGTAGAGAGATGGTCAACTCCCTATGAATATTTGCATCCTTGAATAAACCACTGGAGTGTACTCCCTCTTGATCTTTGCTTCCTGGATTACCTGTTCTTGAACTCATATTCATCCTTGGTCCCTATGCATGCTTATTAGTATCATGATTGTGTTATCCTTGTGAGCTCATATAAAATCATACATTCATTTGCATACTATTAAAACCCAATAATCTCAAGCATGTATAGTCATGATCATTTCAAACAGAAAATAATAAGTATTAGCATTCAAGGTTTATGTAGGATTCTTATGGTTAGTCAAATCATAAGAAACATAACATGTCTAAACCTGTAATTACTCAAACCTATGACTCTTCAGGTTAGTTGAATCATCAATCAAGATAAGAGATATAATATGCATAAAACCTGTGATTATTCAAACCTATACCTTCATGATTCTTCTGGTTAGTCATATCATCAATTATGGTAAGAAACATAATATGCATACAATCATGATTATTCAAACCTATGACTTCATGAATAATCATTATCAACAACAGTATAAGATCCTAACACAAGGTAGGATTCTATCTTGATATAGGAAAAACATACATGGATTAGCATGCTAGCTATTTATGTCTAACATACTCACATGATGTCTTCTTGTTCTTCTTCAACGACTTGTGCTAGTAACCTGTATATCTCATAGGTTAACTATTACAAAACCAAGTTATACATACCTCGTAAATGGATCTTCTATGAGATCCATGACAATGGATGAATCTTTGTCCTCATGTTATCATGATCATATGTTCTTGGACCAGAACATGATTTGTCTTTCTTGGTGTACCTTTCATGTTAGTAGACAACATAAACCTCATACAACACCATAATGCATTAGTACAATCATAAGTGTCAACACCCTAACCAATGAATATCTTCTATCATGCATTCCTAATTTCGTTAAGGTGATACGACAAATCTAAAATCAAAATTGTACTAACCGTAATAACATGAAGACATACCATAAACTTAATCATGGAAAATATCGAAACATACCTCGATGAGTCATACCTGTTGAGATCGCTTGTAATCTTCTTATGTAAGGCCTTAGCCTCATCTCCCTCTGAAACAGGAACTTCTTTAATCATGCAGATGATCAATCCATCTTATTCTAGGATTAACCCAATCCACTTGATTTGCAAGAACTGGACCTGGAGCTGGATATGGGTTTGTCAGAGAAACCCCAAAAATTCAAACTTTGAATTTCAAACTTTCGAAAGGATAGAAATATGCGCCTTGATGAGCTGATCAAACTGGTATATTCAGAATTTGAAAACTACAAAGTTTCACTCCTCAATTTTGCCTTTGAAACTTCCGGATTCACTGGACGTGACCCTGAACTGGGGTTTGATGAAGCCCACTCTTTTTCCCCATCAAAATGTTTGATCCAAATCTCTAAGCTTCTATTTTTCTGAGGAGATTCCAGCCGTGGTCACAGATTTCAAAAATTCCCATTTTTACAGAAGCCCTAATTTTCCACTTTTCTGATCAAAGTCCCGAACTAGGGTCTAATCAAGCCCGGCCTTTTTCCCAACCAAAAATTATGATCTTGGTCTCTAAATTTCTATTTTGATGAGTAGCATCCAGCCGTGGTCTCCGATTACAAAAATTCCAACTTTCTCCAAAGCCCTAAATTCCGGAAGCCATGAATGAAGGTACCAAAAAATAATTCTGTTTTGACAGAAATATGTACCTGATTGTTTCTGGTGTAACTCCGAAATTTTTGATCCACATGGTTTGAAAACGTTTCCTGAGATATCCTGACCTGTTATCTTTCCATCCTGACAGGTCTGACCTCAATTGGATTCTCTGAGAGAGAGTTATGCCAAATGTCGCAACGTGACCTGTTATGGGATAAAACAGGAGAGTGAACTTGTACGGCATGCCACGTGTCACTGTTTGACCTTCGAGCTCTGAAAACGTTTTCTGAGATAGCTCGGCCTGTTATCTTTCCATCCTGACAGGTCTTAGCTCAATTGGATTCTCTGAGAGAGAGTTATGCCAAGTGTCGCAACGTGACCTGTTTATGGGATAATACAGGAGAGCGAACTTGTACGGCGTGCCACGTGTCACTGGTTCAACTTCGGCCTCTGAAAACGTTTTCTGAGATAGTATAGGCTGTGTACTACCTGTCACATTTGACGAAATTTCATTTGGAGCTTCCTAGCCCAAGATATGACCTTTTTCCCAAGGTCACCTGATTTTGACTCAAATCTGGAAGAGGCAAAAACCCTATATTGTATAGATCATAAATCACAAAGTACAACGAATTAGAGGTTGTCCTTTGGACACAAGGTACCTGGCGATCTTAGCTTCGTCCTGTAACAATTTCAGATCCGAAAAATTCGCCAAAACGGATTTATAGCGAAAGTGCTACGATGACTGGTTTTTGCTATATCAAGCCCTAGCATCGTAAGTGCAACAAGTGTCATACATGCCATATCATGCCTTCTTTCAGGCTAGCTCTGATACCATGTTAAATTTTCAGAATTTACTTCAATCTGATCTAGGATCTTAACTGAGAGAACAACATGTACAGCATATCTACAGCATATCAATCATGGAGACAATAATGCAAGCACACAAGAGACACAAAAATTTACTTGGGGAAAACCATAAAGGTGAAAAACCCCAATAACTTCCTCAGAGATAGATAGAGCAATGATACAACCAACCAAGAGAGATAGCCATAACCTAGCAGCAGATCCTCCTCCTCCATAAGTGCACCACTCCTCCTTGAGTGCATGTGTGAGAAGTGAGTGAGTAAATAGAGTGCCTCCCGCACTCTATTTATACTTGACTTGACTTGCCTTTTTACCTAACTCATGTAGGCTCGAACTTTACCACATAACATAATGCTGAGTGGGCCGACCCCCAATAGGGTGGTCTAATAACCCTTTGACCCACATGGCCGACCCCCAATAGGGTGGTCTAATAACCTTTTGACCCACATGACTTATACAGGGCCGACCCCAAATAAGGTGGTCTAATAACCCATCAAGTATAAGTTACGACACTTACAATATAAATGACGACACTTCCTTATAGAGGAATAATACCATCTCTATAGGAATACAATATACATATATGTGAAATACATTCCGAAGTTACATATACATCAACAATTATGGCTACTATGAACAAGCGTAGATCCATGAGACAATAATGACACAGCCACGACAAATACAAAAAGTGGATCTGTGTAACAATACCAAGGACATCTCCATCGCAACCTGGATGCAATCAAGATACAAAGGCGTGCCCAGGGTCTTCTACCCAATCGCAGATGATACGAATCTAGCCATGTGATTACAAAGTGTTGAAGTCGAACATGGTAGAAACCATTTTATTACCGGTCAATGATGTGAACTGTTAACAAATGCGAGGGAAATCACCAATGATGATGATGATCCCCAAGGTATCAGAAGTACATCTCAACGAAATGCGAATAGATGAGTTGATGTCGAGCATTCGAGAGATTGTTCGATTAGAGTTCAGTGATGTAAACCTACTGTCGAACACTAGGAAACCTGCCATTGAGGCATGCAGGTACCAAGGTACTAATGGTTGATCTCTAAGTCCAATTCCTGGATAGTGATTTGGTGTCGACGGGAATAGACTCGTCGAAGGTAAGCCATAATGTTTCCCACATCTTCGAAACGAAATCGGAACGAAAGATGGTATAATATGATGAGACAATGGAGTATGTACTGACACAGCAGAGGTCTGACATAATGAATGACTGTGGACACTGCAACCCTTTGAACATGTAACGACATGTAACAGGACTTGGAAGCAGGGATTATTGATAGCAGAGGATAGACACCGAATGAGTAGGCTCGTGGATAGAGAGATGAATCAGGATGATGACCATAACTCAGTGAAAAATAGATACCTAGTATAGACAAGGGACAGACACATGCCATGTTCAAAGGTAACGACAGACAAGCTGCCGAAAACAAACTTGACTTGTTCCCCCTATTCCCCCGACATGATAGACGAGTACCTCTTTGTTGTTTTTCGAGCTTGAAGATGATAACAGATGCTCGGTGTAGCTCATCTCATAGATGAGTCCAATCTCACATGTTTTATGAACCTGAGAAAGGAGGGGTTCATCCCGAAGTGGGTCCTTCGATGTTAAATTTTAACGAGTACAAGGAAGGAAAACTCGGTAGTTTTTCACATTTAGAGATCCTGAAAAACTTAAAGGAAGCTCCAAAATGTACTTTTTCGTAAGTTTAGTCCCTCGATCCCAAAAAAGTGTAAAAAAATTCTCAAGAGAACTCTCCCAGCCTAAATTGAATGAGGTATACCTTGTAAATAGTCTAGACGGGCCGAAAAAGGGGTAGCCTATCACCGAATAGACGACCTTTCAAATAATTTTATAAGTGTGAAAGAGTCAAGATCACTTGGCAATCTTTTCAATTTTAGGGATTCTGAAAAGAGCTTAACTATGGACTCCAATGGTCTTTTTCGTAATTTTTAATTATTTTGGTCCGAAAAGAGAATAAAATACAACCAGGATAAAACTTTCCTCATCGTTTAACGAGCATGAGTAAAGCTGACGGAACTCGACACCATTTACTTGAGTTTGACAAGCACGACATGGGTGTAAAAGAGCTTGGAATCTTTTTCAAGTTTTAATCCAGAGCACGGAAAAGATAAAGTAGGCTCAAAATGAAGGTCAAACAATGAATAAACGCCAGTGTGAATATATTGTCTTTAAGGGAGATCCTGTCAATAAGTGCTCATAAAACCAGATATTAGTAATGTGAAATGAGTTTTATTTTAACTAGATAAAATAATGAGTAAAAAATGAGTGAAAAGGCTATATAAAGGATGGGTAAAAGTAGAAAGTTTCCATTTCACTTGTGTATTTACCAAAAGAGGAGATTTTACCCATTTGAGGAGCAAAACTTCAAAAGTTCATATCTGGAGATTCGGGGCACCATTTCGACAACCGTCTGCACTAGGTAAGAGCTTTCAAGCTTCTCTTTCATTTCATGTATGGATAACTTGCTTTCAGTAGGAAAAAGTGGTTTTTTGGGCAGGCCCTATTAAGCAAAAATCGCCCTTCACAGTACCACGCGAGGGATGTATCGAGAAACGCGGTACTGTTTAACAGTACCGCTCTGTGATATTAAACAGGGGTGCAGTACTGTGCAGTACCGCGCGGTGAAATTTGTCCCAGGTGCGATAGAAGCAAATTTTATGATGAAAAAATATTTTTTTCTTAAGTTTTATGTTGAAACCAAGTTATTAAATGATTACTGAATGCTTTCCATGACC
The DNA here is from genome assembly GCA_027924585.1 of Larix kaempferi. NCBI lineage: Eukaryota > Viridiplantae > Streptophyta > Pinopsida > Pinales > Pinaceae > Larix > Larix kaempferi. The sequence continues at coordinate 1,248,816 of BSBM01000430.1, read as the reverse complement.
TTTTGCAGGAGTTTGCAACTTGTTTGGATCAAAATGGTCAGTTGGAAAGAACGAGAGCATGAAGTGGATGATTTGTTGTCCGAAAATGACTAAAGGACCGTGATCGTATTGAGGGAATGCGGTTTGTTGAAATTCTTCAAAACCAAAGGCATTCGTCAGCAAGCCAAACTTCTCACCCATCTTATTCAATTGTGGGACCTCGATATTCAAGCTTTCCGAGTGGGAGAACACACCCTCGAGATTGAACTCGAGGATATTTATTTCCTCACGGGCCTTTCAAAAAGAGGATCCCGGGTGAGTTTTACCGGGTACACCGCCTCGGATGTGAGCACAGATGCATTGATTGCTCGGTATTGCCGTCAGGGTTCGAGTAAGAAAAGCGGCAAGGTGGTCATCAAATATGTTATAGAACTTCCAGTAAAAACCGTGTTGTTCACCATCACACGTGCAGCAAGGAGCACGGGTCCCCATCAGGCGTCCCGTACACAAATGAATCTCGCAGTGGATTGTATGGCGGGAACAGTATTCAACTGGTGTGAGGCGGTGTTAACCAACCTCAAAGAGCAAGTGCACAAGTGTAGGGTTGGAGAGAATTCCCAATTTGGTTATGAGAGCATTTTGGTCACCTTCTTTTTGGCGAGGGTGCCATTATTGCGCCCACAGATAGCTATGCCCCCCCGTCCACCTACCGAGCCATGGATGGCTCGATGGAGTGATTATGCAGGACGTCTTGGGGGACCTCAGCGTTTGGATTTTGGTGAGGATTTATTCTCGTGGCTCGAGGAACAAATAGTGATGATCGATGACTACCCCTATGCAGGGGTGGACTTCCGCGAGGACATAGACTTGGCATTGCCAGAATATGAGGATTGGGACAACTCAGGTATGACCTTCATGGATATATGTTTTTTCTTTTTTGAATATATAATTTTTATTTCTTTTTTAGAATGTGTAAAAGACTTTTAATGTATGTACATATGCATGTCGCAGATCGTGGACCACAGAGACCGGCTGGGTACTAGCCATTACATCGAGGTGGTATTGATCGCCAAGCCGCCCCAGACGAAGAAGAAGACGAGGATGAGGCAGGAGGAGTCCGAGACATAGAGAGGAACCTGCAGGGCTTAACTCATGGTATCCTTGCTATGAGGATGGATGACGTCCCTTTGCATCTCCAGCGGCATACCGTAGGTGTGCCTGGGCATATCGACCGACTCCTTCGTAGGGTGGCTCGAGCTGTAGTGTGTTATCACCAACAGCGTGAGGAATCTGACGAGGGACATGATAGATCTCCTAGATCTCCCTAGATGGCATCTTTTATCTTTTTGCGGCATTTATACGATATGTAGGCTTTGAGAGCCAAATTTTTGTATGCGATTTGGTCCCAAATTTTGTCTTTAAGCACATACTATATGTATTTGGAAAAACACTTTTATGGACCTATTTTTATGATCTATTTATTTACAATGACTTGTGTATTTTATTTTTTGTGATGTGTTTTTTATGTATGAGCAAGATGCCAATCCAACATGTAATTAGCTAATGAGTCAGTTATACAATTGAATTCTCTTGGTATGTGTTGATATGAAATAAAATTAAAAGATCATTCCAAGAGGCGTACCCTCCGAAATAAACGAAGTAGGATAGGATCGCGAACTGTGTAAACCCGATTCAGATGAGAAACCACGAGTTGGGAGTCTAAAAAGACTGATAGGGAGTCAACTCCAAGTGAAGCAACCTCCGTCAAGAGTCCAATGATTGCATGGTACTCTGCGATATTGTTGGTTGCAAGACCCAAACAGTTGGCTCCTGAAGATATCAACTCGCCAGTGGGAGAATAGACTACCCATGCTGCGGAAGCGAGGTTCCGGGTATGTTGGCTTGCACCGTCGATGAATCCAAAGTAGGCAGACATCTGCACATAAAATCACGAGTCAAAGTAAGGATGGATACATGAGGTCCATGCGCACACCAAGAAGCGAAAAGAGATAAGCTAAGTACACTATGTACAAAAAGTAACCCGCGTACGGAAACCTTACGCGTAGAAGCATTTGAGGTATAGCCCATTGCGGGGCCGTGCCAATGGCGTACCATCACAATCAACGCGTTCATAAGCTCCTTTCTCCAAGACACGTTTTACAACAAAGGGGCCGTACCACATAGATTCTAGTTTTCCTTTTCTAAGTTTATCATGTATTTGATCATATGTGAGTACGAGGTCACCTTCATTGAAAACCCGAGGTTGAACAGATTTATCATACTGTGCTTTGACGCATTTTTTATGAGCTTCATTGGCTAAAGCAACGTCGCGGCGAGTTTCATCTAGCTTGGCTAGGTATAGAAATCGTTCCTCTTCGAAAGTGGTGTGGGGAAGTAGCTCTATGGCTATCTTTAGTGATGGAATTTCACATTCAATCGGTAAAATGGCTTCTAGGCCATACACCAGTTGGAATGGTGTAAACCCAGTAGCGCTTTTCATTGAGGTTCGGTATGCCCATAATGCTAAAAATAGAGCTGAGTGCCAGTTGGATTTCTGAGTACCCACAATATGCTAAATCATTCGTTTCAGGACTTTGTTGATGGCTTCAACTTGGCCATTGGCTTGTGGGTAGTATGAGGTTGAGTTTTCATGGCGAAACCCAATTTGTCACTTAGTTCCTCGATCATATGGTTCCTGAAATGGGAACCATGATCGGTCACAATGGATTGTGGGACACCAAATCTGGCTATAATGTGATTGAATATGAATTGTGCTGCTGTTTTGCCATCCTCAACATACGTAGGCATCACTTCAGCCCATTTTGTGAAATAGTCGACAACTACTATGACATAGCTATGCCCCCCGGCTGAAGTGGGCTTACAGTGCATGAAATCTATGCCCCATTTGGAAAAAGGGCCGATGGAAATATCAGGATGGAGTGGAGCAGGGTGCGAGCGTGTTTTACTATGAAAGAATTGACACGGTGGACATTTCTTGACTGTTTCAATGCAGTCTTTGAAAATTGAGGGCCAAAAATATCCTGCTCGTAGTATTTTCTAGGCTGTAGCCATCCCAGAGAGATGACCACCACATGCTCCAGCGTGGCAGTCATTAAGAACGCGTTCTGCCTCATCTAGGGTCAAACATCGTCGAAGAACAATGTCGACACCACGTCGATAAAGAGTATCGTTGACTATGAGATAGTATTTAGCATGGTGTCGGATGCGTCGTCGTTCATCGCGAGTGAGGTCGGGGCAGAAGCATTGGGTTTGGAGATATAATAAAATATATCTGTACCACGGATCAGACATGCTAATGAGGAACAACGATTCATCAGGAAGAGAATCGATGGGCTCGGATTGCTCGGTAGCATAGGGCAAGTTACAAATCAACTCTACGAAGACCAAAGACTTTTTGGACTTGTCTTTGACAAATTCCAAGTCAAACTCTTGAAGAATGATGATCCAACGAGAATATTTTCCCCCAAGCACTTGGCGTGTGAGGATATAATACATTGGATTGAAATCGGCTATAATAGTGGTCCGGCGGAGTAGAATGTAATGACGGAATCTCTGGACAACAAAAACTGTTGCCAGAGCCAGTTTTTCAACATGTGAATAACGCGTTTCAGAGTCGAGAAGACTCTTACTAAGATAGTATACCACATGTTCTATGACGTTGTGGTCTTCCTGGACTACACCATACTGATGGTGGAAGTCGAAGCTGCGAGATAAAGAATGTAATCCCGTGTGTAATCAGGGGGGTTGGATCACAGGATCTTTGGTTAAGGCTGCCTTGAGATTATCAAAGGAGCATTGGGCTTCGTCATCCCAGATGAAGGGAATGTTTTTCTTGAGAAGCCTCATGTAGCCGTTTGTTATCTCGGAAATATTACAGATGAAACGACGTAGAAATTTTGTGTGCCCTTGCAAACTTTGAAGTTCTGGAATGTTTGTGGGGGAATGCAAGGCTAAGATAGCTTCTACCTTCGTGGGATCTAAACGTATCGTGCTTTTGGAGATTATGAATCCCAAAAAAATTTCGGCTTCTACGCAAAAGACACACTTATGCGGATTCAAACGTATATTGTAGCGACGACATATTTCGAAAATTGCACTTAAGTGATCAGGATGGTCATCCCGGGTCTGAGACTGAGCGGGAAGATCATCAAGATATGGTTCTACAATATGTTTGATGTCGTGAAATGCGTATGACATCGCCCGTTGGAAAGTTTCCCCGGCGTTTTTAAGGCCAAAAGGTAGCTTTCGATATGCAAAAATCCCCCAAGGGCAGATAAAGGTTGTTTTGTGCTGGTCGGCTGGGAGGATATCGATCTGATTATAGCCAGAAAAGCCATCCATAAATGAAAAGATATCACTCCCGGCACAGTTATCGATGATCTGGTCGATGAACGGAGTTGGGTAGTTGTCCTTTGGACAAGCTTTGTTCAAGTCACGGTAATCGACGCAGACTCTAAGCGTTCCTTGTTTCTTGGCTACGGGAATGATGTTAGATACCCACTCTGCCAATGGGACAGGATAGATAAAACTAGCACGCAAAAGTTTTTCAACTTCTGCTTTAATAGAGGCTGCCTTACGAGGATGGACGGGCCGAAGTTTCTGCCGAACAGGTCAGGTGCCAGGAAAGGTTGGAATGTCATGGACCACAATCAAGGGATCTATTCCTGGCATTTCTTCATAACTCCAAGCAAAAACATCGCGGAAGGTTTTGAAGTAGGTAGAGTAGAACTCCATTTCTAGGGGAGTACATGTTTTGCCAATATGTATGTTTTCCACGATACCAGGCTTCACCGAAATATCTATAGGAGTGGTTGCCATAAGATTATCCAAGTTTCCTTCAGAAAATACTTCATCAAGGGAAGTGGGAAACTTGGTTTGAACCATTCCGGGTGAAGGACTGGGTTTTGTATCAGGCTCAAGCGTCTGAATGGTGGGGAATGAAGATCGATGGTGAAAATCTCCCCATGGTGGCTCATCACCGCACATAACCTCCATAATTGATTCGTCAGTGGGAAAAATCAAATTGAGAGAATCGATAAATGGTAGGGGCGAATGAGTCTCAGACGAGAGCTATTCCACGGTGTGATGGGTAGAACAGTCGACCCAATCAGTGGCTGATTGGATCGCTTCATATGCTGTGAGGTTTATGTTCAAAGGCATAGAGTTGTCGTAGTCTTCAATTTCAGAGGGAATCGGAATCATCCATGAATCATTGGAAGGAGTGACATTGGATGAAATCATGTTGACTGGTTGTACATGGGTCCCCAGCTCTGGAAAAACTCCAATAAGGGAAGAATCCTTCATGAGACCAACACCAATGTCTTGGAACCGGTACCGAGGTTGATCCAATAACCGGACGGTGTTGGCAGAGTTTGGATGAGAGTCTGGGATACAGTAATCAATTTGATCAATGGTGACAATTTTCCCTTCATGAGGAAATTGCACAATCCGGAAGACGGTAGATGCTATGGCAGTCATGGCGTAAAACCAGTTCCGACCAAGTAGAAGATTGTAATCTAAAGGTGCATCCACGACTTCAATGTGTACGGATACTATTTTTCCCCCAGTTCAACACCAATTGAGGGAATGAGTCCATAAGGTTGGAAACCATGTCCATTAAATTCCCTGAGAGTAGTGGGAGAGGTTGTGACTTCGGGTGAGCCTAAGGCTCTCCAGCAATTCAAAGACATGATCGATGTGGAGGCACCTTCATCTAACACAGTGCGATGGATGCTATTTCCACGGATTTTTGTATGAACCTGGAAGGCTAACTGGTGAGAAATCCAAGGTTTGGCGTGCTCCAAGTTAAACATAATGGAGTTTGAAGTATCTGTGTCCATTGCCCCCAATGCTAAAAGTAAGGTTCTACGCTGCGTAGGGCAGTGTTGGAGAACCTCGAGAATCGACATGGCGCAAGGTGCTTGAGCTAAATCCTCAACAATGTTGTAGTTTTGGGCAGCTCGTGCATTGGGATTAAATGTCGCTTTTCATATGGTGCCCTTGGGTGGGCGTAGCACTGTGTCCCTAAGCGGTCTCTCGATATGGAGATGACCGGTAGGGGGGGGGAATAGGAGTCAGATCTTCAATAGGAGATTTTCCTTTGGCTATCTCTGATTGTTTATTTGAACTTGGAGGGTTTTCATATGTCTTTGAACGAGTGGTTATATGAATCTCCTCATTACTTGTCATCAGGATTTCGCGATTTGTGGATGTTTCTCCGCGAGTTGGGTTGCTCGGGTTTCCCCCTTGTGGGGTTTCTTGGGAAACCATCTGCTATTGTTGTTGAGGGAAAGGGTCAGTTAATACTGCCGGGCAAGAGGATCCTTTAACGAACTTGTTGACTTCGTCCTTGTAGGGACAGTCGCATGTGTAGTGATCATCTTGACAAATTAGGCAGGGAAACTTAGCCTTTCGACGTGGTTTTTGGTCATTATGGGTGGGTTGTGGCTCGGGGTTCTCTTGCTGGTTCTTTTTAGATTTACCATGATTTTTTTTCTTCTTTCCTCCGGATGGTTGTGACATAGATTGAACTGCGTTTACTTTGGAGGAGATAGCAGGAGAAGTAGTAGTTTTTGAAGTAGCCTGAGGCAGAGCAGGGGAAGCAGAAGCTTGTTGTCTCGTCGAGTTGGTAGCAGGATGGGCCTTGACTGAACCGACAATACCATCAATGGGGGGTTCAGTGGTAGGTTTCGTTGGATCAGTGGTAACGCAGGCGGCATGAGGAAGAAGTTCGTGTAAAATGTCGGATTGGGTGTATACCAAATCCATGTACTGAGCTGCCGAGATGGATTGTTCTTTTGTAACTAACCTGCGCATAGCGATATCTATAGCTATGGGAGGAAAAAAAGATTTCGTGAACCAATCAGCGAGTAGCTGATCCGGAATGGGTGCCTTGATTAGCCTACAGCATCGACGCCATTCATGGATGTGATCCGAAATGTTTGTAGACATGGTTTGATGCAGTGAGGTTAACAGTTCTGTTCCAATCTCATACCGGATGGGGAGCTGGAAATGAGTCAGAAACTGCATAGCCAGAGTGTTAAAATCATGGAAGGAGTGTTGTGGTAGCTCGATGTACCATTTTGCTGCCATGCCGGTAAGCGTGCGTTGGAAGAGCCGTAGTCGAATGGAATCGTCCATCAAGGATTTGGACGAACACCAAAGATGGAAGGTCATTACGTGGTTTTTGGGGTCTTCCCCAGGCTTAGAATCGAACTTAGGAATGTCTGATGGAAGTTTGGCTGGAATGGGTGGCCAGTGAGGTTCATGCCATATGGGATCGTTAATAAGCCTCGACAAATTAGGTAAGTCAAGCGTGGCCAAAAAGGGAAGTTGACGATTGGTCTGCGGGTATGAGTAATAACCATGTGGTGCAGAGAAACCTGGGGGGCCCTGCATAGCATATTGTTGCGTGTTATACCCATATGTGTTTCCCGAGGGGTACTGCTATACGTTCTGTGGGTAGTAAGCCATCTGGTTAACCGGTTGAGTGTTGGTAACCGGTTGGTGGATGTTTTGTTGAGTGGGGATGGTAGGTATGGTACCCTGGGGCTGCTGAAACCCAGGAATGGTTGCTGCTTCTGGTTGGGGAAAAGTTCCTTGGAATTGTTGTGTTCCAGGAATGTTACCACTATATTGAGTAAGTGGAGGGTTTCCCATAGCAGGTTTGGGGGGTGGCTATGATGGTGGTGTCCATGGAAGGTTCGTTCCTCCTTGAGGAATGAGTGGAAATTGAAGGGATGGGTTCCATGGAGTTGTAGCAGCTGAAGGATAAGGGAAGCCGGATTTCAAGTTGGGGGGAATATGAGATTGTCCCCCAGCTGGGTTCCAGTTTCCAAATAGTGAGTAACCCCCACTCTGTGGGATTTGAGGGTCCCAAGAAGGAAGCATACCTGACAGGGGATGTTGAGGATGAGGTCCGGTTGGAAAACCGGTATAAGGTTGTCCACTGCCAGGTGTGTTGTGCATACCATAATGAGCAGATGCTGCTGGTTGGGGGGTTTGTTGGATAGAGCCGATAGGTTGTCCTCCAGTAGATGGGTTGGATGGCCCTACAGGAGGAGGTTGTTGACTAGGAACGGGGTTCCCAACAAAGGGTTGTCCTCCCGTTGGTTGGGTTGATGGCCCACCCAGGGGAGTTTGGTTGTTGGAGTTGGGGACCATGGCAGTCGGTTGTCCACCTCCTGAGATAGTGTAGATAGTGGCCGAAGGTGATCCTCCGGTCAAAATGGAAGATCCAGTAGTATGACTTGGTGTTCTTTCGCCGCTAGCCAAATATGATAGTGTCGATTGGCCAACGGCGCCAAAAGTGTCGATTTGTGGAGGGGGTCTTCCATATATGACAGGCGAGGACAGAGAAAAAACTGGGTTATCCCTCATAGAATGTGCGCCAAACATAGGTGATGGAACAAATGTGGGGAATTTAACCGAGGGGTATCGTGGGTGCCGTCCATAACGTGCTCAATGATAGGAGGACCATCGAAGACTGGGTCCGAGTTCATGTCCTGAAAAGGGTTTTCGGGGTCCGACGGAAACCTAGGTATAGTAACATCTGAGGGTCCGGAGCTGTCTGCATAGGAGTGATGAAACTCTATGCTAGACTGGATGTTGGGATCCCGAAAGTCAGAAGGACGAGTAACAGGTGAATATAGAGAAGCTGTGGAGAGCATTTGCTCTGTGTCACGCTTAAACTGTGCCAATGCTAACGGGGAATTTTCTAGACTAACCATACTAGACTGGATGGAGGCCATGATCTCATGTCCCAGAGGAAGGTTGGGGAGAGATATTGTACGAGGTACGTTACTGGAAGAGCTGGTTTCCTATAGATGAACATTGGATGGTGTAGTAATAACAGGCGAAAGCTCCGCTTGGGAAGTGATGAAGCCATAATCAGGTTCAAAAGGTGTGTCAGGAAGTCTAGTGTCTTCAACAATTTCAATGTACCCTCCTGGGACTGAAATCAGGCTAGGTATATCCTGGTCGGATCCTTCGGTGGTGCCAACAGATCCTTCTGTGTCATCATGGAAAGCTTTGGGTGGAAGGGAGGTGTTGACATCAGGTAGGAGGATGACCTATGGTCTAGCATTTTGGGTTGTACTATATTCGGCCGCTATAATGTTGTCCACTATGGCAGATATATCTGGAATAACAGTGGGTGAAGTGACAGTGGGAATCTCAGATATGCTGGTGGTTGCAGAAGCTGCAAGAGATTCTGAGACTGTGCTGTGAGTAACAGTTACAGGCGGAGCTAAAGATGTAGTATGTATCGGCGGTGGAATTTTCCCTCGACCAACACTGCGACCAGGAGGAGCAGGAATGCGTGATGTAGGTGGAACGGAGGTCCATGGCGGTGGTGGCGGTGGAGGGATTTTACCCTGTACTCGTCGTGATCTCCGTGGTGGTTTTGACATGATGGCAGGAAAATGAAAATTGGGGGCGGTTTCGTAACAAAAAACTCAAAAACTCTACTGCAGCCGAGTGTGTAGAAGAGGAGCTAGAAAAAGCAAGGCTTGCAGGCCAAAAAAAAGGCAAGCACTAAAATCTATACTGAGACCGGTGTCCCAGTAAGCGAGCTGATAAAAATAATGGCCAGAATGCCAACAAGCAGTCACTAAAAAGAAAAATGACCCTCTATAAAGATGAGATAACAAGCAAACTCCTAACTAAGAGCTGGAGACCTCAACAAGCTGTATCCTTCACAAGGTGATGAAATCCAAGTCGAGCAATACAACATGAGAGATCGATATGAGAAGGATATCCCTCTACTGAAAGGGATCCTGGGTAAAAGATCCCTAGTAGAAAATTCACTAAGCTACCTCATTCATGACACATTGGAAAAGGTTTTGGGCGCTTCTTCCTTATCACCCTTGCATTACTATGAATTACAAGGAAGACAATTATCGATGTTTCCTTAGGGCTAAGTGGAGTGCGGCATTCCACAGAGTCCGTCTGGTTCTCAATCTTGCGGTCGTTTAACCCCTGAAAGTTAAAAACAGTCAGGAGGCCCCTCCACAAACTGGCTGTGACCGTGTCAATAAATACTATAGGATTTTAGTTCCCTAGAGGACAACAACTATGTCTCAGATGAAAATGACAAGGGGGAATTATTTTGATGCCTATCCCCGGTGTCCTACCTAACTACCAAATTCTTTTGATTTCCTCAAGTGAGGTTAATGTTGGTTTAGTTAGGGAGATTAATTTTAGTGGTTGTATTACTCAATCGGGTAAATGGACGTGAAACTTGGTGGTGTTATGATGACCCAAACCATGCAAGTGAGAATGAATCGAAATAAGCCTTGTCTTCGATGAAAACTAGCTATAGAAGAGAGAGAGTTCTTCGATCATAAATGCATGACTTTCACAAGCAATTAAAAACCAAAGCAAAAAAAATTTGTTTTCTTTTTTGTAAATAGAGCCAAACTGAAACACTTCTTTCTAATTCACTGATCTTACAACTAATATGCTTCAAAAAATGGGAATTTCTGTGGCAAATTTCAATGGTTAACTTCCTAATGCACAATGATGCTACTAGACCATTTTAATAAAAAAAACACAAATGTTTTCCAATGATAACTTTCAATATGAATTTTAATGATAATAATGGAAACAATGTGACTATGAAAACTACACAATTCAGTGACAGAGAACAGTAGTAATGGTCTGGTTGTGATGGGAAGATCAAGCCAATGCACTCAAAGTGAAGGGGTAACCCTATGTGTTAATAATGCCACTAATTCACACAATAATCAAGCTCACAAAAAAGCAATAAACACACCACACGGACTGTAAAATGAATAGGATGGTAACAACAAACAGAAAGTACCAACTAAGGCAAAGGAAATCAAGAAATGACTCAGTAAACCAAGCAAGCAAGAAAAAATGACAGTATGCAGACACTCCCGCGTGGCAGAGTCAGACTAAAGCGCGGTACTGTTGTACTACCGCTCTGGTACTAATGCAGGGAATGCGGTACTACCACACTGTGTTCAACTCAGAGGGCGCGGTACTGTTGAAAAATATGGAAAAGCGCAACTTTTGAAAAGAAAGATGAGATTTTCAAGGTTGCTCCAGATCCAGAGGACTCACTGATCACACAGGGAGGAAAATACAGAGAGGAGGGAAGAATAAGGGTAAAAAAAGACCAAAATTCAATACTAGTTTGAAGAGAAAGAAAAAGTCACAATCAAAAGTTGGATGACAGTGAACTCATATCAATCAAATGGAATTCAAACCAGTGGAGTCGCCATTCTTGTTGGTAGAATTTTTCCCTACGGATAAGTCAAAATTCTCTTAAATTAAAGCAGATTTATAACTGACTCTAAGATAAGAACAAAACAAAACAAATGCTACCTTGAATTTCCTTATCTAATTTTCACAACAAGATTACATGCATTCAGAAGATATGAAAGATATACCTCACCTTTCAATTCGACATTTGTCTCGCTTCCGACTCTTGATCCCAAAGCTCCAATATAGAACCTGTTGAAATCAAACAAGGAACAAGCATACAAGCTTCCAAATACCTTGAAGTAAAGATCAAATTCAAATCTAGACTAGATACATTCCATGTTAGAAACTCATATAGTACACATGAAATGGGAAAAACAAGACAAGTTATTTTATTACAAACTTGAAGAATGCTTACAAAGGTTGCTTGATGTCCAAGTCAATCCTCCAGCTCCAAGTGCTTCCTCCTCTAGCTATCTCCACAAAGCTACAAGATCATAAGTTTGATACCTCTAAGAGTCCTCCCCTTTGCTCATGGAATGCCTCTCTTTTATAGTGTGTGGTAGGGTTAACCAACAAGAGAGAAGGGTGGATCTAGGGAGAGTTTAGTGGATCAGGCCTACTAATCACAGAAAGTGAGTTAGGATCGAATCAGGGACCCTAATCCTCCAAAATCTCTCAAAAATCCAAATCCCACAAGCCATGGCAAAAAGGCTAAAAAAAGTGTACCGCACCCCCAGCAAATAGCATAACGCGGTAGTACCGCGTGGTAAAGAAGGAGCATAGCGCAGTAGTACGGACTACCACGCACCTAAAACTGAGCAAGGCACGGTAGTTAGGGTAAATGAAGTCTCAGCTAGGTTAATTCTTGACAAGTTAGATTTGCCTTCAAGGATCACTCATCATTTTTCTCTTCTGGGTGATTTTAAGCAGTAGGGGAAGTGTCGTAAACTCTTTTTGCGGCGGAGATGCGACACTGTGTAATATGGAGGTATAAAACTTCTCGGAATTGAAATGTGTGAGAAGATTTGGATGTCCCATTGGTAGACAAGCGCGCACGCCAACTTTCATGATGTTCCGAGCTATTTTCTCAGGCATTAAAGCCAAGTCTAGCAAAATCGAACGGGCGAGTTTCGGATTTGACCAACTTAACATAATTGAAATTTGAGAATAGATTTGGATATCCCGTTAGTAGACAAGCGTGCACACCAAATTTCGTTATGTTCTGAGCTATTTTCTCACCCTTTAAGCCCTTCGTGATGTTTCGAGCTATTTTCTCACGCTTTAAGCCCCAGTCTAGCGAAAACGCACGGTAGAGTTTCGGATTTGACCATCATCTTGGAATTGAAATTTGAGAATAGATTTGGATGTCCCATTGGTAGACAAAAGTGCACGCCAACTTTCGTGACGTTCTTAGCTATTTTCTTCCCCTTTGAGGCCAATTCTAGTGAAAATGCACGGTCGAGGTTCGGGTTTTACCAACTTCCCAAAATGGAAATTTGAGAGTAGGTTTGGATCTCCCATTGATAGACAAGCGTACACGCCAACTTTCATGATGTTCTAAGCTATTTTCTCACCCTTTAATCCCATGTCTAGCGAAAAGGCATGGTCGAGTTTCGGCTTTGACCCACTTCTCGGAAATTTAAATTTGAGCATAGATTTGGATGTCCCATTGGTAGACAAGCGCGCACACCAACTTTCATGACATTCTGAGCTATTTTCTCACCCTTTAAGCCCAAGTCTAGCGAAAATGTACGGTCAAGTTTCAGCTTTGACCAATTTCTCGAAATTGAAATTTGAGAATAGATTTGGGTGTCCCATTAGTAGACAAGCACGCAGGCCAACTTTCATGACATTCCGAGCTATTTTCTCATGCTTTAAGCTCAAGTCTAGCGAAATTGCATGGTCGAGTTTCGGCTATGACCAACTTAACGGAATTGAAATTTGAGAATAGATTTGGATATCCCATTGGTATACAAGCATGCACGCCAACTTTCGTTACGTTTCGAGCTATTTTCTCACCCTTTAAGCCCTTCGTGACATTCCGAGCTATTTTCTCACGCTTTAAGCGCAAGTCTAGCGAAAACGCACAATAGAGTTTCGGCTTTAACCAACATCTCGGAATTGAAATTTGAGAATAGACTTTGGGTGTCCCATTGGTAGACAAGAGTGCACGCCAACTTTCATGACGTTCTCGAGCTATTTATCCCCCCTTTAAGGCCAAGTCTAGCGAAAATGCACAGTCACATTACGGCTTTGACCTGCATCTCGGAATTGAAATTTGATAATAGATTTGGATGTCACATTGGTAGACAAGCGCGTACGCCATTTTCTGTGATGTTCTAAGCTATTTTCTTACCATTTAAGTAAAAGCCTAGCGAAAATGCGTGGTCGAGTTTCGGCTTTGACCAACTTAACGTAATGGAAATTTAAGAGTAGATTTGGACGTCCCATTGGTAGACAAGTGTGCACACCAACTTTCATGATGTTCTGAGCTATTTTATCCCCCTTTAAGCCCAATTCTAGCAAAAAATGCGCGGTCGAGTTTCGGCTTTGGAAAACTTAACGTAATGGAAATTTATGAGTAGATTTGGATGTCCTATTGGTAGACACGTGTGCACGCCAACTTTCGTGACGTTCCGAGCTATTTTCTCCTCCTTTAAGGCCAAGTCTAGCGAAAACGCATGGTCGCATTTCCACTTTAACCAACTTCTTGGAATTGAAATTTGAGAGTATATTTGGATGTCCCATTGGTAGACAAGCGTGCACGCCAACTTTCATGACGTTCCGAGCTATTTTTCTCACGCTTTAAGCCCAAGTCTAGTGAAAACACACAGTTGAGTTTCGGGTTTTACCAACTTGTCGGAATGGAAATTTGAGAGTAGATTTGGATTTCCCATTGGTAGACAAGCGTGCACGCCAACTTTTGTGATGTTACGAGCTATTTTCTCACCCTTTAATCCCATGTCTAGCGAAAAGGCAAGGTCGAGTTTTGGCTTTGACCCACTTCTCGGAATTTAAATTTGAGCATAGATTTGGATGTCCCATTGGTAGATAAGCATGAACACCAACTTTCGTGACATTCCAAGCTATTTTCTCATCATTTAAGCCCAAGTCTAGCGAAAAGGTATGGTCAAGTTTCGGCTTTGAACAATTTCTCGGAATTGAAATTTGAGAATAGATTTGTATGTCACTTTGGTAGACAAGCGCGCGCGCCAACTGTCATGACATTCCAAGCTATTTTCTCACCCTTTAAACCCAAAACGAGCGAAAATGCATAGTCGAGTTTCGACTTTGATTAACTTAATGAAATTGAAATTTGAGAATAGATTTGGATATCCCGTTGGTAGAGAAGGGCGCACGCCAACGTTTGTGACATTACAAGTTATTTTCTCAACCTTTAAGCCCAAGTCTAGTGAAAATGCACAGTCAAATTTCAGCTTTGACCAGCTTCTCGGAATTGAAATTTGAGAATAGATTTGGATTTCCCATTGGTAGACAAGCGCGCACGCCAACGTTTGTGACGTTCTGAGCTATTTTCTACTCCTTTAAGCCCAAGTCTAGCAAAAATGCATGGTCGAGTTTTAGCTTTGACCAACTTCTCGAAAATGAAATTTAAGAGTAGATTTGTATGTCTCGTTTCTAGAAAGGCGTGCATGCAAACTTTTGTGACGTTCCCAACTATTTTCTCACCCTTTAAGCGCAAGTCTAGCGAAAACGCACGGTCGAGTTTCGACTTTGACCAACTTCTCGGAATTGAAATTTGAGAATAGATTTGGATTTCCCATTGGTAGACAAGCGCGCATGCCAACTTTCGTGACGTTCCGAACTATTTCCCACCCCTTTAAGCCCAAGTCCCAAGTCTAGCGAAAATGCACGGTCGAGTTTTGGCTTTGACCTACTTCTCATAATTGAAATTTGAGAGTAGATTTGGATATCCCATTGGTAGACAAGCATGTATGCCAGCTTTCGTGACGTTCGAGCTATGTTCTCCCCCTTTTAGCTCAAGTGAAGCGAAAACGCACGGTCAAGTTTCAACTTGGACCGAATTCTCGGAATTAAAATTTGAGAATAGATTTGGATGTCCCATTGGTAGACAAGCGTGCACACCAACTTTTGTTACGTTTTGAGCTATTTTATCACACTTTAAGGCCAAGTTTAGCGAAAAAAGACGGTCGAGTTTCGGCTAAGACCAACTTCTCAGAATTGAAATTTGAGAGTAGATTTAGATGTCCCATTGGTAGACAAGGGTGCACGCCAACTTTCATGACATTCTGACCTATTTTCTCCCCCTTTAAGGCCAAGTCTAGCGAAAAGGTACAGTTGTGTTTCGACAATGACCTACCTCTCAAAATTAAAATTTGAGAATAGATTTGGATGTCCCATTGGTGGACAAGCGTGTACGCCAACGTTCGTGACGTTCCAAGCTATTTTCTCACCCTTTAGGCCCAAGTATAGCGTAAATGCATGGTCGAGTTTCGGCTTCGACCTTCTTCTCGAAATTGAAATTTGAGAATAGATTTGGATGTCCCATTGACAGGCGTGCACGCCAACTTTCGTGACGTTTCGAGCTATTTTCTCCCCTTTATGCCTAAGTGAAGCAAAAACGCACTATCGAGTTTTAACTTGGACCAAATTCTTGGAATTGAAATTTGAGAATAGATTTGGATGTCCCATTTGTAGACAAGCGCGCACACCAACTTTCATGACGTTCGGAGCTAATTTATCACCCTTTAAGCCCAAGTTTAGCGAAAACAGACGGTCGAGTTTCGACTTTTACCAATTTCTTGGAGTTAAAATTTGAGAATAGATTTGGATGTCCCATTGGTAGACAAGCGTGCACGCCAACTTTCGTGACGTTCCAATCTATTTTCCCCCCGTTTAAGGCCAAGTGAAGCATAAACGCACTGTCGAAGGCTTTGACCTACTTCTCGGAATTGAAATTTGATTATAGATTTGGATGTCCCATTGGTAGACAAGCACGGACACCAACTCTCATGACGTTTCGAGCTCTTTTCTCACCGTTTAAGCCCAAGTCTAGCGAAAATGCACGGTCGAGTTTCGTCTTTGACCGACTTCATGGAATTGAAATTTGAGAATACATTTGGATGTCCCCTTAGTAGACAAGTGAGCACGCAAACTTTCATAATGTTCCGAGCTATTTTCTCCCCTTTAACGCCAAATATAGCGAAAATGCACGGTCGAGTTTAGGCTTTCACGTACTTCTCAGAATTAAAATTTGAGGATATATTAGGATGTTCCATTGGTAGACAAGTGCACATGCCAACTTTTGTGATGTTCCGAGCTATTTTCTTACGCTTTAAGCCCAAGTCTAGCGAAAACACATGGTGCCATTTCGGCTTTCACCAACTTAACGGAATTGAAATTTGAGAATAGATTTGGATGTTCCATTGGTAGACAAGCACGGACGCCAACTTTTGTGCCGTTCTGAACTATTTTCTCACCCTTTAAGCCCAAATCTAGCGAAAACGCATGGTCACATTTTGGCTTTGACCTACTTCTCGGAATTCAAATTTCATTATTGATTTTGATGTCCCATTCGTAGACAAGCCCGCACGACAACTTTCGTGACGTTTTGAGTTGTTTTCTCACGCTTTAAGCCCAAGTCTAGGGAAAATGCACGGTCGAGTTTCGGCTTTGACCAACTTCTCGTAACTGAAATTTGAGAATAGATTTGGATGTCCCATCGACAAGCATGTACGCAAACGTTCGTGACGTTCTGAGCTATTTTCTCCCCCTTTAAGGCCAATTCTATCAAAAACGCATGGTCGCGTTTCGTCTTTGACCTACTTCTCAGAATTCAAATTTGATTATCGATTTTGATGTCCCATTAGTAGACAAGAGCGCACGCCAAATTTCGTGATGTTCCGAGTTGTTTTCTCACTCTTTGAGACCAAGTCTAGCGAAAACGAACGGTCGAGTTTCAGTTTTGACCAACTTCCTAGAATTGAAATTTGAGAATAGATTTGGATGTCCCATTAGTAGAAAAGCATGCACGCCAACTTTTGTGACGTTCCGAGCTATTTTCTCCCCCTTTTAAGGCCAAGTCTAGCGAAAACGTATGATCAAGTTTCGACTTTGACCAACTTCTCAGAATTGAAATTTGAGAATAGATTTGGATGTCCCATTGGTAGACAAGTGCGCACAACAAGTTTCGTGACGTTCCGATCTATTTTCTCACACTTTAAGCCAAAGTCCAGGGAAAATGCACAATTGAGTTTCAGCTTTGACCAACTTCTCGGATTTGAAATTTGAGTGTAGATTTGGATGTCCCATTGGTAAACGAGCGCGCACAGCAACTTTCGTGACATTTCGAGATATTTGATTTGGATCTCCCATTGGTAAACAAGCGTGCACACGAACTTTTGTGACGTTCCGAGCTATTTTCTCACCCTTTAAGCCCATGTCTATTGAAAATGGACGGTCGAGTTTGGCTTTGACCAACATGTCGTAATTGAAATTTGAGAATAGATTTGGATGTCCCATTGACAAGCATGCAAGCCAACTTTCGTGACGTTTTGATCTATTTTCTCCCCCTTTAATCCTAAGTTAAGCAAAAACGCACGGTCAATTTTCAACTTGGACCAACTTCTCGGAACTGAAATTTGAGAATAGATTTGGATGTCCCATTGGTAGACAAGCGCGCACACCAACTTTCGTGATGTTCCAAGCTATTTTATCTCTCTTTAAGCCCAAGTTTAGCGAAACTAGATGGTCGAGTTTCTGCTCTGACTAATTTCTCGGAATTAAAATTTGAGAAGACATTTGGATGTCCCAGTGGTAGACAAGCGTGCATGCCAACTTTCGTGACGTTCCGAGCTATTTTCTCCCCCTTTAAGGCCAAGTTTGGCGAAAACGCATGGTCACGTTTCGGCTTTGACCTACTTCTCGCAATTAAAATTTGATTGTAGATTTGGATGTCCCACTGGTAGACAAGCACGCACGCCAACTTTCGTGATGTTCCGAGCTATTTTCTCACGCTTTAATCCCAAGTCTAGCGAACACGCATGGTCGAGTTTCGGCTTTCACCTACTTCTCGGATTTAAAATTTGAGATTAGATTTGGATGTCACATTGGTGGACAAGCGCGTACACCAACTTTCCTGATGTTCCAGGCTATTTTCTCCCTCTTTAGGCCCAAGTCTAGCGAAAATGCACAGTCGCGTTTCGGCTTTGAGCAACTTCTCAAAATTGAATTTTGAGAGTATATTTGTATGTCCCGTTACTAGAAAGGCGTGCACGCCAGCTTTTGTGACGTTCCAAGCTATTTTCTCACCCTTTAAGCCCAAGTCTAGTGAAAATGCACAGTCGAGTTTCGACTTTGACCAACTTCTCGGAATTGAAATTTGAGAATAGATTTGGATTTCCCATTGGTAGACAAGCACACATGCCAACTGTCGTTACGTTCCGAGCTATTTTCTCCCACTTTAAGCCTAAGTCTAGCGAAAACGCAAGGTCACGTTTAGGCTTTGACCTACTTCTCGGAATTAAAATTTGATTATAGCTTTGCATGTCCCATTGGTAGATAAGCATGCACACCAAATTTCGTGACATTCCAAGCTATTTTCTCACCATTTAAGCCCAAGTCTAGAGAAAATGTATCGTCAAGTTTCGGCTTTGAACAATTTCTCGGAATTGAAATTTGAGAATAGATTTGTATGTCGCATTGGTAGACAAGCACGCGCGCCAACTGTCGTGACATTCCGAGCTATTTTCTCACCCTTTAAACCCAAGTCCAGCGAAAATGCACTGTCGAGTTTTGACTTTGACCAACTTAATGGAATTGAAATTTGAGAATAGATTTGGATATCTCGTTGGTAGAGAAGGGCGCATGCCAACTTTCGTGACATTACGAGTTATTTTCTCACCCTTTAAGCCCAAGTCTAGCGAAAATGCACAGTCAAAATTCAGCTTTGACCAGCTTCTCGGAATTGAAATTTGAGAATAGATTTGGATTTCCCATTGGTAGACAAGCGCGCACGCCAACTTTCGTGACGTTCTGAGCTATTTTCTACTCCTTTAAGCCCAAGTCTAGCAAAAACGCATGGTCGAGTTTAAGCTTTGACCAACTTCTCGGAAATGAAATCTAAGAGTAGATTTGTACGTCTCGTTGCTAGAAAGGTGTGCATGCGAACTTTTGTGACATGCCCAACTATTTTCTCACCCTTTAATCCCAAGTCTAGCGAAAACGCACAGTCAATTTTAGACTTTGACCAACTTCTCGAAATTGAAATTTGAGAATAGATTTGGATTTCCCATTCGTAGACAAGCGCGCGTGCCAACTTTCGTGACGTTCCGAACTATTTCCCACCCCTTTAAGCCCAAGTCTAGCGAAAATGCACGGTCGAGTTTTGGCTTTGACCTACTTCTCAAAATTGAAATTTGAGAATAGATTTGGATATCCCATTGGTAGACAAGCGCGTATGCCAGCTTTCGTGACGTTCCGAGCTATTTTCTCCCCCTTTTAGCTCAAGTGAAGCGAAAACCCACGGTCAAGTTTCAACTTGGACCGAACTCTCGGAATTAAAATTTGAGAATAGATGTGGATGTCCCATTGGTAGACAAGCGCGCACACCAACTTTCGTTACGTTTTGAGCTATTTTATCACACTTTAAGCCCAAGTTTAGCGAAAATAGACGGTCGAGTTTTGGCTAAGACCAACTTCTGAGAATTGAAATTTGAGAGTAGATTTGGATGTCCCATTGGTAGACAAGCGTGCATGCCAACTTTCGTGACATTCCGAGCTATTTTCCCCCCCTATAAGGTGAAGTCTAGCGAAAAGGTACGGTCATGTTTCGACAATGACCTACCTCTCAAAATTAAAATTTGAGAATAGATTTGGATGTCCCATTGGTGGACAAGCGTGTACGCCAATGTTCGTGATGTTCCAAGCTATTTTCTCACCCTTTAGGCCCAAGTCTAGCTTAAATGCATGGTCGAGTTTCGGCTTCGACCTTCTTCTCGGAATTGAAATTTGAGAATAGATTTGGATGTCCCATTGACAGGCATGCACGCCAACTTTCGTGACGTTTTGAGCTATTTTCTCCCCTTAATGCGTAAGTGAAGCAAAAACGCACGATCGAGTTTCAACTTGGACCAAATTCTTGGAATTGAAATTTGAGAATAGATTTGGATGTCCCATTTGTAGACAAGCGCGCACACCAACTTTCGTGACGTTCCGAGCTAATTTATCACCCTTTAATCCCAAGTTTAGCGAAAACAGACGGTCGAGTTTGGACTTTGACCAATTTCATGGAATTACAATTTGAGAATAGATTTTATGTCCCATTGGTAGACAAGCGTGCATGCCAACTTTCGTGACGTTCTGAGCTATTTTCTCCCCCTTTAAGGCCAAGTGAAGCATAAATGCATTGTCGAAGGCTTTGACCTACTTCTCGGAATTGAAATTTGATTATAGATTTGGATGTTCCATTGGTAGACAAGAACGGACACCAACTCTCATGACGTTTCAAGTTATTCTCTCACCGAGTTTCGTCTCTGACCGACTTCCTGGAATTGAAATTTGAGAATACATTTGGATGTCCCATTGGTAGAAAAGCATGCATGCCAACTTTCATAATGTTCTGAGCTATTTTCTCCCCTTTAACTCCAAGTCTAGCGAAAACGCACGGCCGAGTTTAGACTTTGACGTACTTCTCAGAATTAAAATTTGAGGATATATTATAGACAAGCGTGCATGCCAACTTTCGTGACGCTCCGAGCTATTTTCTCATGCTTTAAGCCCAAGTCTAGCGAAAACACATGGTGGCGTTTCGGCTTTGACCAACTTAATGGAATTGAAATGCAAGAATAGATTTGGATGTCCCATTGGTAGACAAGCACGGATGCCAAATTTTGTGAAGTTCCGAGCTATTTTCTCACCCTTTAAGCCGAAATCTAGCGAAAAGGAACGGTCAAGTTTCGGCTTTGACCAACTTCTCGAAATCGAAATTTGAGAGTAGAGTTATATTTCCCATTGGTAGACAAGTGCGCACACCAGTTTTTGTGACATTCCAACCTAGATTCGCCCACTTTAATTCCATGTCTAGCGAAAATGCACGGTGGAGTTTCGGCTTTCACCAACTTCTCAGAATTTAAATTTGAGAATAAATTTGGATGTCTCATTGGTAGACAAGCGCACACACCAACTTTCGTGACGTTCCGAGCTATTTTCTCACCATTTAAGACCAAGTCTAGCGAAAACGCACGGTCGAGTTTCGACTTTGACCATCTTCTCGGAATTGATATTTGAGAATAGATTTGTATGTCCCATTGTTACACAAGCGTGCACGCAAACTTTCGTGATGTTCCAAGCTATTTCGCCCCCCTTTAAGACCAATTCTAGAGAAAATGCACGGTCGCATTTCGGCTTTGACCTACTTCTTGGAATTCAAATTTTATTATAGATTTTGATGTCCCATTCGTAGACAAGCCCGCACGACAACTTTCGTGACGTTTCGAGTTGTTTTCTCATGCTTTAATCCCAAGTCTAGGGAAAACGCACGGTCGAGTTTCGGCTTTGACCAACTTATCGTAATTGAAATTTGAGAGTAGATTTGGATGTCCCATTAACAAGCGTGCACGCAAACTTTCATGATGTTCTAAGCTATTTTCTCCCCCTTTAAGGCCAATTCTAGAGAAAACACACGGTCACGTTTCGTCTTTGACCTACTTCTCGAAATTCAAATTTGATTATCAATTTTGATGTCCCATTCATAGACAAGAGCGCACGCCAAATTTCGTCACGTTCCGAGTTGTTTTCTCACACTTTGAGCCCAAGTCTAGTGAAAACGTACAGTCGAGCTTCAGCTTTGACCAATTTCCCGGAATTGAAATTTGAGAATAGATTTGGATGCCCCATTGGTAGACAAGCGTGCACGCCAACTCTCATGATGTGCCAAGCTATGTTCTACCCTTTAAGCCCAAGTCTGGTGAAAACGCACGGTCGAGTTTCAACTTTAACTAACTTAACAGAATTGAAATTTGAGAATAAATTTGGATATCCTGTTGGTAGACAAGCGTGCACGAAAACTTTCGTGATGTTCCTAGATATTTTCTCACCCTTTAAGCCCAAGTCTAGCAAAAACGCACGGTCGAGTTTCGGCTTTGACCAACTTCTTGGAATTGAAATTTGAGAATAGATTTGGATTTCCCATTGG
Organism: Larix kaempferi; assembly: GCA_027924585.1. NCBI lineage: Eukaryota > Viridiplantae > Streptophyta > Pinopsida > Pinales > Pinaceae > Larix > Larix kaempferi. The sequence goes on along the minus strand of BSBM01000430.1, from coordinate 1,226,411 downwards.
TAGACAAGCATGCACGCCAACTTTCATGACGTTTCGAGCTATTTTCTCCTCCTTTAAGCCCAAGTCTAGCGAAAACGCATGGTCGAGTTTCAGCTTTGACCAACTTCTCGGACTTGAAATTTGAGAGTAGATTTGGATTTCTCATTGCTAGAAAGGCATGCATGCCAACTTTCGTGACGTTCCAAGCCAAAACGCATGGTGGCATTTTGGCTTTCACCAACTTCTTGGAATTGAAATTTGAGGCTATATTTGGATGCCCCAATGGTAGAAAAGCGTGCATGCAAAATTTCGTAACATTCCGAGCTATTTTCATCCCCTTTAATCCCAAGTCTAGAGAAAATGCACGATCGAGTTTCGGATTTGACCAACTTCTCAGAATTGAAATTTAAGAATAGATTTGGATGTCCCATTGGTAGATAAGCACGCACGCCAAGTTTCGTGACGTTCTGAGCTATTTTCGCCACCTTTAAGCCCAAGTTTAGTGAAAACGCATTATCGAGTTTCGTGACGTTCAAAGCTCTTTTTTCACCGTTTAAGCCAAAGTATAGCGAAAATGAACGGTCGACTTTCGGCTTTGACCAATTTCTTGGAATTTAAATTTGAGCATAGATTTGAATACCCCATTGGTATACAAATGCGCACGCCAACTTTCATGACATTCTGAGCTATTTTGGCACCGTTTAAGCCCAATTGCACCAAAAACGCGCGGTCGAATTTTGGCTTTGGCCAAATTAGCGGAATTGAAATTTAAGAGTAGATTTGGCTGTCCCATTGGTAGAAAAGCGTGCAAACCAACTTTCGTGACGTTCCGAACTATTTTCTCCCCTTTTAGGGCCAATTCTAGCAAAACCGCATGGTTGCGTTTCGGCTTTGGACTACTTCTCGGAATTAAAATTTGAGAATATATTTGGATGTCCAAAGTTGCGTACGCCAACTTTCGTGATGTTCTAAAGAAAACCAATGGTCGAGTTTCCGCTTTGACCAACTTCTCGGAATTGAAATGTGTGAGTAGATTTGGATGTCCCATTGGTAGACAAGCGCGCACGCCAACTTTCATGATGTTCCGAGCTATTTTCTCAGGCATTAAACCCAAGTCTAGCAAAATCGGACGGTTGAGTTTCATCTTTGACCAACTTAACGGAATTAAAATTTGAGAATACATTTGGATATCCCGTTAGTAGACGAGCGTGCACGCCAAATTTCGTTAAGTTCCGAGCTATTTTCTCACCCTTTAAGCCCTTCGTGACGTTTCGAGCTATTTTCTCACGCTTTAAGCCCAAGTCTAGCGAAAATGCACAGTAGAGTTTCGGCTTTGACCATCATCCTGGAATTGAAATTTGAGAATAGATTTGGATGTCCCATTGGTAGACAAGAGTGCATGCCAACTTTTGTGACGTTCTTAGCTATTTTCTCCCCCTTTGAGGCCAAGTCTAGTGAAAACGCACAGTCGAGGTTCGGGTTTTACCAACTTCCCGAAATGGAAATTTGAGAGTGGGTTTGGATCTCCCATTGATAGACAAGCGTACACTCCAACTTTCATGATGTTCTGAGCTATTTTCTCACCCTTTAATCCCATGTCTAGCGAAATGGCACGGTCGAGTTTCGGCTTTGACCCACTTCTCGGAATTTAAATTTGAGCATAGATTTGGATGTCCCATTTGTAGACAAGCGCGCACACCAACTTTCGTGATGTTACGAGCTATTTTTCTGAGCTATTTTCTCACGCTTTAAGACCAAGTCTAGCGAAATTGCATGGTCGAGTTTCGGCTTTGACCAACTTAATGGAATTGAAATTTGAGAACAGATTTGGATATCCCATTGGTATACAAGCATGCACGCCAACTTTCGTTACGTTTCGAGCTATTTTCTCACCCTTTAAGCCCTTCGTGACATTCCGAGGTATTTTCTCACGCTTTAAGCGCAAGTCTAGCGAAAACGCACGGTAGAGTTTCGACTTTAACCAACATCTCGGAATTGAAATTTGAGAATAGACTTTGGATGTCCCATTGGTAGACAAGAGTGCACGCCAACTTTCGTGACGTTCTCGAGCTATTTATTCCCCCTTTAAGGCCAAGTCTAGGGAAAATGCACGGTCACATTACAGCTTTGACCTACTTCTCGGAATTGAAATTTGAGAATAGATTTGGATGTCACATTTGTAGACAAGCGCATATGCCATTTTTTGTGATGTTCTAAGCTATTTTCTTACCATTTAAGCAAAAGCCTAGCGAAAATGCATGGTCGAGTTTCGACTTTGACTAACTTAACGTAATGGAAATTTAAGAGTAGATTTGGATGTCCCATTGGTAGACAATTGTGCACACCAACTTTCATGATGTTCTGAGCTATTTTATCCCCCTTTAAGCCCAATTCTAGCAAAAAATGAGCGGTCGAGTTTCGACTTTGGAAAACTTAACGTAATGGAAATTTATGAGTATATTTGGATGTCCTATTGGTATACACGTGTGCACGCCAACTTTCGTGACGTTCCGAGCTATTTTCTCCCCCTTTAAGGCCAAGTCTAGCGAAAACGCACGGTCGCATTTCCGCTTTGACCAACTTCTCGGAATTGAAATTTGAGAGTAGATTTGGATGTCCCATTGGTAGACAAGCGCGCACGCCAAGTTTCATGACTTTCCGAGCTATTTTTCTCACGCTTTAAGCCCAAGTCTAGTGAAAACGCACAGTCGAGTTTCGGGTTTTACCAACTTCTCGGAATGGAAATTTGAGAGTAGATTTGGATGTCCCATTGGTAGCCAAGCGTGCACACCAACTTTCGTGATGTTATGAGCTATTTTCTCACCCTTTAATCCCATGTCTAGCGAAAAGGCAAGGTCAAGTTTTGGCTTTGACCCACTTCTCGGAATTTAAATTTGAGCATAGATTTGAATGTCCCATTGGTAGATAAGCCTGCACACCAAATTTCGTGACATTCCAAGCTATTTTCTCACCATTTAAGCCCAAGTCTAGCGAAAATGTATGGTCAAGTTTCGGCTTTGAACAATTTCTCGGAATTGAAATTTGAGAATAGATTTGTATGTCGCATTGGTAGACAAGCGCGCGCGCCAACTGTCGTGACATTCCGAGCTATTTTCTCACCCTTTAAACCCAAGTCCAGCGAAAATGCACTGTCGAGTTTTGACTTTGACCAACTTAAGGGAATTGAAATTTGAGAATAGATTTGGATATCCTGTTGGTAGAGAAGGGCGCACGCCAACTTTCGTGACAATACAAGTTATTTTCTCACCCTTTAAGCCCAAGTCTAGCGAAAAATGCACAGTCAAATTTCAGCTTTGACCAGCTTCTCGGAAATGAAATTTGAGAATGGATTTGGATTTCCCGTTGGTAGACAAGCGCGCATGCCAACTTTCGTGACGTTCTGATCTATTTTCTACTCCTTTAAGCCCAAGTCTAGCAAAAACGCATGGTCGAGTTTCAGCTTTGAACAACTTCTCGGAAATGAAATTTAAGAGTAGATTTATATGTCTCGTTGCTAGAAAGGGCGTGCATGCCAACTTTTGTGACGTTCCCAACTATTTTGTCACCCTTTAAGACCAAGTCTAGCGAAAACGCAAGGTCGAGTTTCGACTTTGACCAACTTCTCAGAATTGAAATTTGAGAATAGATTTGGATCTCCCTTTGGTAGACAAACGCGCATGCTAACTTTCGTGACGTTCCAAACTGTTTCCCACCCCTTTAAGCCCAAGTCTAGCGAAAATGCACGGTCAAGTTTTGGCTTTGACCTACTTCTCAGAATTGAAATTTGAGAATAGATTTGGATATCCCATTGGTAGACAAGCGCGCACACCAAATTTCGTTACATTTTGAGCTATTTTATCACACTTTATGCCCAAGTTTAGCGAAAACAGACGGTCCGCGTTTCGGCTAAGACCAACTTCTCAGAATTGAAATTTGAGAGTAGATTTGGATGTCCCATTGGTAGACAAGCGTGCACGCCAACTTTCGTGACATTCCGAGCTATTTTCTTCCCCTTTAAGTCCAAGTCTAGCGAAAAGGTACGGTCGTGTTTCGGCAATGACCTACCTCTCAAAATTAAAATTTGACAATAGATTTGGATGTCCCATTGGTGGACAAGCGTGTACGCCAACGTTCGTGACGCTCCAAGCTATTTCTCACCCTTTAGGCCCAAGTCTAGCGTAAATGCATGGTCGAGTTTCAGCTTCGACCTTCTTCTCGGAATTGAAATTTGAGAATAGATTTGGATGTCCCATTGACAGGCGTGCACGCCAACTTTCGTGACGTTTCGAGCTATTTTCTCCCCTTTATGCCTAAATGAAGCAAAAACGCACGATCAAGTTTCAACTTGGACCAAATTCTTGGAATTGAAATTTGAGAATAGATTTGGATGTCCCATTTGTAGACAAGCGTGCACACCAACTTTCGTGACGTTCCGAGCTAATTTTATCACCCTTTAAGCCCAAGTTTAGCGAAAACAGACGGTCGAGTTTCGACTTTTATCAATTTCTTGGAATTAAAATTTGAGAATAGATTTGGATGTCCCATTGGTAGACAAGCGTGCACGCCAACTTTCGTGACGTTCCAATCTATTTTCCCCCCGTTTAAGGCCAAGTGAAGCATAAACGCACTGTCGAAGGATTTGGCCTACTTCTCGGAATTGAAATTTGATTATAGATTTGGATGTCCCATTAGTAGACAAGCACGGACACCAACTCTCGTGACGTTTCGAGCTATTTTCTCACCGTTTAAGCCCAAGTCTAGCGAAAATGCACGGTCGAGTTTCGTCTTTGACTGACTTCCTAGAATTGAAATTTGAGAATACATTTGGATGTCCCATTAGTCGACAAGCGTGCATGCAAACTTTCATAATGTTCCGAGCTATTTTCTCCCCTTTAACGCCAAATAGAGCGAAAAGGCACGATCGAGTTTAGGCTTTGACGTACTTCTCGGAATTAAAATTTGAGGATATATTAGGATGTTCCATTGGTAGACAAGCGCACATGCCAACTTTCATGACGTTCCGAGCTATTTTCTCACGCTTTAAGCCCAAGTCTAGCGAAAACACATGGTGCCATTTCGGCTTTCACCAACTTAATAGAATTGAAATTTGAGAATAGATTTCGATGTTCCATTGGTAGACAACCACGGACGCCAACTTTCGTGACGTTCAGAGCTATTTTCTCACCCTTTAAGCCCAAACCTAGCGAAAATGCACGATCGCATTTCGACTTTGACCTACTTCTCGGAATTGAAATTTCATTATTGATTTTTTTGTCCCATTCGTAAACAAGCGCGTACGACAACTTTCGTGACGTTTCGACTTGTTTTCTCATGCTTTAATCCCAAGTCTAGGGAAAATGCACGGTCGAGTTTCGGCTTTGACCAACTTCTCGTAACTGAAATTTGAGAATAGATTTGGATGTCCCATTCACAAGCATGCACGCAAACGTTCGTGACGTTTTGATCTATTTTCTCCCCCTTTAAGGCCAATTCTAGCAAAAACGCATGGTCGCTTTTCATCTTTGACCTACTTCTCAGAATTCAAATTTGATTATCGATTTTGATGTCCCATTAGTATACAAGCGCACATGCCAAGTTTCGTGACGTTACAAGCTATTTTCTCACCCTTTAATCCCAAGTCTAGAGAAAACACACAGTTGAATTTCGGCTTTGACCAACTTCTCGGAATTGAAATTTGAGAATAGAGTTGGATTTCCCATTGGTGGAAAAGTGTGCATGCCAACTTTTGTGACGTTTCGAGCTATTTTCTCCTCCTTTAAGCCCAAGTCTAGCGAAAACGCATGGTCGAGTTTCAACTTTCACCAACTTCTCAGAATTGAAATTTGAGAGTAGATTTGTATGTCCCGTTACTAGAAAGGCAAGCACGACAACTTTTGTGACGTTCCAAGCTTTTTTCTCACCCTTTAAGCACAAGTCTAGCGAAAACGCACGATCGAGTTTTGACTTTGACCAACTTCTCGGAATTGAAATTTGAGAATAGATTTGGATTTCCCATTGGTAGACAAGCGCGTACGCCAACTTTCGTCATGTTCCAAGGTATTTTATCACCATTGAACCCCAAGTCTAGTGAAAATGCTCAGTCGAGTTTTGGCTTTGACTAACTTCTCGGAATTGAAATTTGAGAATAGATTTGGATTTCCTATTGGTAGACAAGCGTGCACGCCAACTTTCGTGACGTTACGTGCTATTTTCTCACCCTTTAAGCCCAAGTCTAGAGAAAACACACAGTTGAACTTCGCCTTTGACCAGCTTCTCGGAATTGAAATTTGAGAATAGATTTGGATTTCCTATTGTTGGAAAAGCGTGCATGCCAACTTTCGTGACGTTCCAAGCTATTTTCTCCTCCTTTAAGCCCAAGTCTAGCGAAAACGCACGGTCGAGTTTCAGCTTTGACCAACTTCTCGGAATTGAAATTTGAGAGTAGATTTGTATGTCCCGTTAATAGAAAGGCGTGCACGCCAACTTTTGTGACGTTCCAAGCTATTTTCTCACCCTTTAAGTCCAAGTCTAGCGAAAACGCACATTCGAGTTTCGACTTTGACCAACTTCTCGGAATTGAAATTTGAGAATAGATTTGGATTTCCCATTGGTAGACAAGCGCACGCGCCAACTTTCGTGACGTTCCGAACTATTTCCCCCCCCCCTTTAAGCCCAAGTCTAGTGAAAATGCATGGTTGAGTTTTGGTTTTGACCTACTTCTCAGAATTGAAATTTGAGAATAGATTTGGATATACCATGGTAGACAAGCGCGTACGTCAACTTTCGTCATGTTCCAAGCTATTTTATCACCATTGAACCCCAAGTCTAGCGAAAATGCTCAATCGAATTTTTGCTTTGACCAACTTCTCGGAATTGAAATTTGAGAATAGATTTGGATTTCCCGTTGGTAGACAAGTGCACGCCAACTTTCGTGACGTTACGAGCTATTTTCTCACCCTTTACGCCCAAGTCTAGCGAAAACACACAGTTGAACTTCGACTTTGACCAGCTTCTCGGAATTGAAATTTGAGAATAGATTTGGATTTCCCATTGGTGGACAAGCGTGCATGCCAACTTTCGTGACGTTCCGAGCTATTTTCTCCTCCTTTAAGCCCAAGTCTAGCGAAAATGCACGGTCGAGTTTCAGCTTTGACCAACTTCTCGGAATTGAAATTTGAGAGTAGATTTGTATGTCCCATTACTAGAAAGGCGTTCACACCAACGTTTGTGACGTTCCAAGCTATTTTGTCACCCTTTAAGTCCGAGTCTAGCGAAAACGCATGGTTGAGTTTCGACTTTGACCAACTTTTCAGAATTGAAATTTGAGAATAGATTTGGATTTCCCATTGGTAGACAAGCGCACGCGCCAAGTTTTGTGACGTTCCGAACTATTCCCCCCCCCCTTTAAGCCCAAGTCTAGTGAAAAATGCATGGTCGAGTTTTGGCTTTGACCTACTTCTCAGAATTGAAATTTGAGAATAGATTTGGATATCCCAATGGTAGACAAGAAGGTATGCCAACTTTCGTCATGTTCCAAGCTATTTTATCACCATTGAACCCCAAGTCTAGCGAAAATGCTCAGTCGAGTTTTGGATTTGACCAACTTCTCGGAATTGAAATTTGAGAATAGATTTGGATTTCCCATTGGTAGACAAGCGCACACGCCAACTTTCGTGACGTTACGAACTATTTTCTCACCCTTTAAGCCCAAGTCTAGCGAAAACACACAGTTGAATTTCGGCTTTGACCAGCTTCTCGGAATTGAAATTTGAGAATAGATTTGGATTTCCCATTGGTGGACAAGCGTGCATGCCAACTTTGAATGAAGTTCCGAGCTATTTTCTCCTCCTTTAAGCCCAAGTCTAGCAAAAACGCACGGTCGAGTTTCAGCTTTGATCAACTTCTCGGAATTGAAATTTGAGAGTAGATTTGTATGTCCCATTACTAGAGAGGCGTGCACGCCAACTTTTGTGACGTTCCAAGCTATTTTCTCACCCTTTAAGCCCAAGTCTAGCGAAAATGCACGGTCGAGTTTCGACTTTGACCAACTTCTCAGAATTGAAATTTGAGATAGATTTGGATTTCCCATTGGTAGACAAGCGCGTACGCCAACTTGCGTCATGTTCCAAGCTATTTTATCACCATTGAACCCCAAGTCTAGCAAAAATGCTCAGTCGAGTTTTGGCTTCGACCAACTTCTCGGAATTGAAATTTGAGAATAGATTTGGATTGCCTGTTGGTAGACAAGCACGCACGCCAACTTTCGTGACGTTACGAGCTATTTTCTCACCCTTTAATCCCGAGTCTAGCGAAAACACACAGTTGAACTTTGGCTTTGACCAGCTTCTTGGAATTGAAATTTGAGAATAGATTTGGATTTCCCATTGGTTGACAAGCGTGCATGCCAACTTTCGTGACGTTCCGAGCTATATTCTCCTCCTTTAAGCCCCAGTCTAGCAAAAACGCACGGTCAAGTTTTAGCTTTGACCAACTTCTCGGAATTGAAATTTGAGAGTAGATTTGTATGTCCCGTTACTAGAAAGGCGTGCACGCCAACTTTTGTGACGTTCCAAGCTTTTTTCTCACCCTTTAAGCCCAAGTCTAGCGAAAACGCACGGTCGAGTTTCGACTTTGACCAACTTCTCGGAATTGAAATTTGAGAATAGATTTGGATTTCCCATTGGTAGACAAGCGCACCGCGCCAACTTTCGTGACGTTCCAAACTATTTCCCCCCCCCTTTAAGCCCAAGGTCTAGTGAAAATGCATGGTCGAGTTTTGGCTTTGACCTACTTCTCAGAATTGAAATTTGAGAATAGATTTGGATATCCCATTGGTAGACAAGCGCGTACGCCAACTTTCGTCATGTTCCAAGTTATTTTATCACCATTGAACCCCAAGTCTACCGAAAATGCTGAGTCAAGTTTTGGCTTTGACCAACTTCTCGGAATTGAAATTTGAGAATAGATTTGGATTTCCCATTGGTAGACAAGCGCACACCGCCAACTTTTGTGATGTTTCGAGCTATTTTCTCCCCCTTTTAGCACAAGTGAAGCAAAAATGCACGGTCGAGTTTCAATTTGGACTGAATTCTTGGAATTAAAATTTGAGAATAGATTTGGATGTCCCATTGGTAGACAAGCACGCACACCAACTTTCTTACGTTCTGAGCTATCTTATCACACTTTAAGCCCAAGTTTAGCGAAAATAGACGATTGAGTTTCGACTTTGACAATCTTCTCGAAATTGAAATTTGAGAGTAGATTTGGATGTCCCCATTGACAGGCATGCACGCCAACTTTCATCATGTTTCGAGCTATTTTCTCCCCCTTTAAGCCTAAGTGAAGCAAAAATGGACGATTGAGTTTCAACTTGGACCAAATTCTTGGAATTGAAATTTGAGAATAGATTTGGATGTCCGATTGGTAGACAAGTATGCACACCAACTTTCGTGACGTTTCGAGCTATTTTATCACCCTTTAAGCCCAAGTTTAGCGAAAACAGACGGTCAAGTTTGGACTTTGACCAATTTCATGGAATTAAAATTTGAGAATAGATTTGATGTCCCATTGGTAGACAAGCGTGCACGCCAACTTTCGTGATGTTCCGAACTATTTTCTCCCCCCTCTAAGGCCTAGTGAAGCATAAACGCATTGTTGAAGGCTTTGACCTACTTCTCGGAATTGAAATTTGATTATAGATTTGGATGTCCCATTGGTAGACAAGCACGGACACCAACTCTCGTGAAGTTTCGAGCTATTTTCTCACTGTTTAAGCCCAAGTCTAGCGAAAATGCACGGTCGAGTTTCGTCTTTGACCAACTTCTTGGAATTGAAATTTGAGAATACATTTGGATGTCCCATTAGTAGACAAGCGTGCATGCAAACGTTCATAATGTTCCGAGCTATTTTCTCCCCTTTAACGCAAAATATAGCGAAAACGCACGGTCGAGTTTAGGCTTTGACGTACTTCTCGGAATTAAAATATGAGGATATATTAGGATGTTCCATTGGTAGACAAGCGCACATGCCAACTTTCGTGACGTTCCTAGCTATTTTCTCATGCTTTAAGCCTAACTCTAGCGAAAACACATGGTGCCATTTTGGCTTTCACCAACTTAACGGAATTGAAATTTGAGAATAGATTTGGATGTTCTATTGGTAGACAAGCACGGACGCAAACTTTTGTGACGTTCTGAGCTATTTTGTCACCCTTTAAACCCAAATCTAGCGAAAATGCACGGTCGCATTTCGGCTATGACCTACTTCTCGGAATTCAAATTTCATTATTGATTTTGATGTCCCATTCGTAGACATGCCCACACAAAAACTTTCGTGACGTTCCGAGTTGTTTTCTCATGCTTTAAGCCCAAGTCTAGGGAAAATGCACGGTCAATTTTCAGCTTTGACCAACTTCTTGTAACTGAAATTTGAAAATAGATTTGGATGTCCCATTGAAAAGCATGCACGCAAACGCTCGTGACGTTCTGATCTATTTTCTCCCCCTTTAAGGCCAATTCTAGCAAAAAAGCATGGTCGTGTTTCGTCTTTGACCTACTTCTCAGAATTCAAATTTGATTATCGATTTTGATGTCCCATTAGTAGGCAAGAGTGCACGCCAAATTTTGTGACGTTCCGAGTTGTTTTCTCACTCTTTGAGACCAAGTCTAGCGAAAACGCACAGTCGAGTTTCAGCTTTGACCAACTTCCTAGAATTGAAATTTGAGAATAGATTTGGATGCCCCATTAGTAGACAAGCATGCACGCCAACTTTTGTGACATTTCGAGCTATTTTCTCCCCCTTTAAGGCCAAGTCTAGCGAAAACGTACGATCAAGTTTCGGCTTTGACCAACTTCTCAGAATTGAAATTTGAGAATAGATTTGGATGTCCCATTGGTAGACAAGTGCGCACAACAAGTTTCATGACGTTTCGAGCTATTTTCTCACACTTTAAGCCAAGTCCAACGAAAACGCACAGTCGAGTTTCAGCTTTGACCAATTTCTCAGATTTGAAATTTGAGTGTAGATTTGGATGTCCCATTGGTAAACAAGCACGCACAGCAACTTTCGTGACATTTCAAGATATTTGATTTGGATCTCCCATTGGTGAACAAGCATGCACCCTAACTTTCGTGACGTTCCGAGCTATTTTCTCACCCTTTAAGCCCATGTCTATTGAAAATGGACGGTCGAGTTTGGCTTTGACCAACATGTCGTAATTGAAATTTGAGAATAGATTTGGATGTCCCATTGACAAGCGTGCAAGCAAAATTTTGTGACGTTTTGATATATTTTCTCCCCCTTTAATCCTAAGTTAAACAAAAACGCACGGTCGATTTTCAACTTGGACCAAATTCTCGGAACTGAAATTTGAGAATAGATTTGGATGTCTCATTGGTAGACAAGCGTGCACACCAACTTTCATGACGTTCCGAGCTATTTTATCTCCCTTTAAGCCCAAGTTTAGCGAAACTAGACGGTCGAGTTTCTGCTCTGACTAATTTCTTGGAATTAAAATTTGAGAAGAGATTTGGATGTCCCAATGGTAGACAAGCATGCCAACTTTCGTGACGTTTCGAGCTATTTTCTCCGCCTTTAAGGCCAAGTTTGGTGAAAATGCATGGTCACGTTTTGGCTTTGACCTACTTCTCGAAATTAAAATTTGATTGTAGATTTGGATGTCCCACTAGTAGACAAGCACGCACGCCAACTTTCATGATGTTCCGAGCTATTTTCTCACGCTTTAATCCCAAGTGTAGCGAACACGCAAGGTCGAGTTTCGGCTTTGACCTACTTCTCGAATTTAAAATTTGAGATTAGATTTGGATGTCACATTGGTGGACAAGCACGTACACAAACGTTCGTGATGTTCTAGGCTATTTTCTCACCCTTTAGGCCCAAGTCTAGCGAAAATGCACAGTCGAGTTTCGGCTTTGAGCAACTTCTCAAAATTGAAATTTGAGAATAGATTGGGATTTCCCATTGGTAGACAAGCACACACGCCAACTGTCGTTACGTTCCGAGCTATTTTCTCCCACTTTAAGCCTAAGTCTAGCGAAAACTCAAGGTTATGTTTAGGCTTTGACCTACTTCTCGGAATTAAAATTTGATTATGGCTTTGCATGTCCCATTGGTAGACAAGCGTGCACGCCAACTTTTGTGACGTTCCGAGCTATTTTATTACGCTTTAATCCCAAGTATAGCGAACACGCACGGTCGAGTTTCGGCTTTGACTGAATTCCTAGAATTGAAATTTGAGAATAGATTTGGATTTCCAATTGGTGGACAAGCGTGCATGCAAACTTCCGTGACGTTCCGAGCTATTTTCTCCTCCTTTAAGCCCAAGTCTAGCGAAAATGCACGGTCGAGTTTTAGCTTTGACCAACTTCTCGGAATTGAAATTTGAGAGTAGATTTGTAAGTCCCGTTACTTGAAAGGCGTGCACGCTAACTTTTGTGACGTTCCAAGCTATTTTCTCACCCTTTAAGCCCAAGTCTAGCGAAAACGCACGGTCGAGTTTCGACTTTGACCAAGTTCTCGGAATTGAAATTTGAGAATACATTTGGATTTCCCATTGGCAGACAAGCGCACGCGCCAACTTTCGTGATGTTCCGAACTATTTCCCCCCCTTTAAGCCCAAATCTAGTGAAAATGCATGCTCGAGTTTTGGCTTTGACCTACTTCTCAGAATTGAAATTTGAGAATAGATTTGGATATCCCATTGGTAGACAAGCACGTACGCCAACTTTCGTCATGTTCCAAGCTATTTTATCACCATTGAACCCCAAGTCTAGTGAAAATGCTCAATTGAGTTTTGGATTTGACCAACTTCTCAGAATTGAAATTTGAGAATAGATTTGGATTTCCCATTGGTAGACAAGCGCACACGCCAACTTTCGTGACGTTACGAGCTATTTTCTCACCATTTAAGCCCAAGTCTTGCGAAAACACACAGTTGAATTTCGGCTTTGACCAGCTTCTCGGAATTGAAATTTGAGAATAGATTTGGATTTCCCATTGGTGGACAAGTGTGCATGCCAACTTCCGTGACGTTCCAAGCTATTTTCTCCTCCTTTAAGCCCAAGTCTAGAGAAATCGCACGGTCGAGTTTCAACTTTGACCAACTTCTCGAAATTGAAATTTGAGAGTAGCTTTGTATGTCCCGTTACTAGAAAGGCGTGCACGCCAACTTTTGAGATGTTCCAAGCTATTTTGTCACCCTTTAAGCCCAAGTCCAGCGAAAATGCATGGTCGAGTTTCAACTTTGACCAACTTCTCGGAATTGAAATTTGAGAATAGATTTGGATTTCCCATTGGTAGACAAGCGCATGCGCCAACTTTCGTGACGTTCCGAACTATTTCCCCCCCTTTAAGCCCAAGTCAAGTGAAAATGCATGGTCGAGTTTTGGCTTTGACCTACTTCTTAGAATTGAAATTTGAGAATAGATTTGGATATCCCATTGGTAGACAAGTGCGTACGCCAACTTTCGTCATGTTCCAAGCTATTTTATCACCATTGAACCCCAAGTCTAGCGAAAATGCTTAGTCGAGTTTTGGCTTTGACCAACTTCTCGGAATTGAAATTTGAGAATAGATTTGGATTTCCCATTGGTAGACAAGCGCACACACCAACTTTCGTGACGTTAAGAGCTATTTTCTCACCCTTTAAGCCCAAGTCTAGCGAAAACACACAGTTGAATTTCGGCTTTGACCAGCTTTTCGGAATTGAAATTTGAGAATAGATTTGGATTTCCCATTGGTGGACAAGCGTGTATGCCAACTTTCGTGACGTTCCGAGCTATTTTCTCCTCCTTTAAGCCCAATTCTAGCGAAAACGCACGGTCGGGTTTCAGCTTTGACCAACTTCTCGGAATTGAAATTTGAGAGTAGATTTGTATGTCCCGTTACTAGAAAGGCGTGCATGCCAACTTTTGTGACGTTCCAAGCTATTTTCTCACCCTTTAAGCCCAAGTCTAACGAAAATGCACGGTCGAGTTTCGACTTTGACCAACTTCTTGGAATTGAAATTTGAGAATAGATTTGGATTTCCCATTGGTAGACAAGTGCGTACGCCAAGTTTCGTCATGTTCCAAGCTATTTTATCACCATTGAACCCCAAGTCTAGCGAAAATGCTCGGTCGAGTTTTGGCTTTGACCAACTTCTCAGAATTGAAATTTGAGAATAGATTTGGATTTCCCGTTGGTAGACAAGCGCGCACGCCAACGTTCATGAAGTTACGAGCTATTTTCTCACCCTTTAATCCCAAGTATAGCGAAAACACACAGTTGAACTTCGGCTTTGACCAGCTTCTCGGAATTGAAATTTCAGAATAGATTTCGATTTCGCATTGGTGGACAAGCGTGCATGCCAACTTTCGTGACGATCCGAGCTATTTTCTCCTCCTTTAAGCCCAAGTCTAGCGAAAACGCACGGTCGAGTTTCCACTTTGACCAACTTCTCAGAATTGAAATTTGAGAGTAGATTTGTATGTCCCGTTACTAGAAAGGCATGCACTCCAACTTTTGTGACGTTCCAAGCTTTTTACTCACCCTTTAAGCCCAAGGCTAGGGAAAATGCACAATCGAGTTTCGACTTTGACCAACTTCTTGGAATTGAAATTTGAGAATAGATTTGGATTTCCCATTGGTAGACAAGCGCACGTGCCAACTTTCATGACATTCCGAACTATTTCCCCCCCCTTTAAGCCCAAGTCTAGTGAAAATGCATGGTCGAGTTTTGGCTTTGACCTACTTCTCAAAATTGAAATTTGAGAATAGATTTGGATATCGCATTGGTAGACAAGCGCGTACGCCAACTTTCATCATGTTCCAAGTTATTTTATCAACACTGAACCCCAAGTCTACCGAAAATGCTCAGTCTATTTTTGGCTTTGACCAACTTCCCGGAATTTAAATTTGAGAATAGATTTGGATTTCCCATTGATAGACAAGCGCACACGCCAACCATTGTGACGTTTCGAACTATTTTCTCCCCCTTTTAGCGCAAGTGAAGCAAAAACGCATGGTCGAGTTTCAACTTGGACCGAATTCTTGGAATTAAAATTTGAGAATAGATTTGGATGTCCCATTGGTAGACAAGAATGCACACCAACTTTCTTACGTTCTGAGCTATTTTATCACACTTTAAGCCCAATTTTAGCGAAAACAGACGATTGAGTTTCGACTTTGACCAACTTCTCGAAATTGAAATTTGAGAGTAGATTTGGATGTCCCATTGATAGGCGTGCACGCCAACTTTCGTCATGTTTCGAGCTATTTTCTCCCCCTTTAAGCCTAAGTGAAGCAAAAATGGACGATCGAGTTTCAACTTGGACCAAATTCTTGGAATTGAAATTTGAGAATAGATTTGGATGTCCCATTGGTAGAAAAGTGTGCACACCAACTTTCGTGACGTTTCGAGCTATTTTATCACCCTTTAAGCCCAAGTTTAGCAAAAACAGATGGTCGAGTTTGGACTTTGACCAATTTCATGGAATTAAAATTTGAGAATAGATTTGATGTCCCATTGGTAGACAAGCGTGCACGCCAACTTTCGTGACGTTCCGAGCTATTTTCTCCCCCTTTAAGGCCAAGTGAAGCATAAACGCACTGTCGAAGGCTTTGTCCTACTTCTCGGAATTGAAATTTGATTATAGATTTGGATGTCCCATTGGTAGACAAGCACGGACACCAACTCTCGTGACGTTTCGAGCTATTTTCTCACCCTTTAAGCCCAAGTCTAGCGAAAACGCACAGTCGAGTTTTGTCTTTGACCGACTTCTTGGAATTGAAATTTGAGAATACATTTGGATGTCCCATTGGTAGAAAAGCATGCACGCCAAATTTCATAATGTTTTGAGCTATTTTCTCCCCTTTAACTCCAAGTCTAGCGAAAATGCACGGCCGCGTTTAGTCTTTGACGTACTTCTCAGAATTAAAATTTGAGGATATATTATACACAAGCGTGCATGCCAACTTTCGTGACGCTCCGAGCTATTTTCTCACGCTTTAAGCCCAAGTCTAGCGAAAACACATGGTGGCATTTCGGCTTTGACCAACTTAACGAAATTGAAATGCGAGAATAGATTTGGATGTCCCATTGGTAGACAAGCACGGACGCCAAATTTTGTGAAGTTTCGAGCTATTTTCTCACCCTTTAAGCCGAAATCTAGCAAAAAAACACGGTCAAGTTTCGGCTTTGACCAACTTCTCGAAATCGAAATTTGAGAGTAGATTTATATTTCCCATTGGTAGACAAGTGCGCACACCAGTTCTTGTGACGTTCCAACCTATATTCGCCCACTTTAATTCCATGTCTAGCGAAAATGCACGGTGGAGTTTCGGCTTTCACCAACTTCTCAAAATTTAAATTTGAGAATAAATTTGGATGTGTCATTGGTAGACAAGCGCACACACCAACTTTCGTGACGTTCTGAGCTATTTTCTCACCATTTAAGACCAAGTCTAGCGAAAACGCACGGTCGAGTTTCCGCTTTGACCAACTTCTCGGAATTGATATTTGAGAATAGATTTGTATGTCCCATTGTTACACAAGTGTGCACGCAAACTTTCGTGATGTTCTGAGCTATTTTGCCCCCCTTTAAGGCCAATTCTAGAGAAAATGCACGGTCGCATTTCGGCTTTGACCTACTTCTCGGAATTCAAATTTGATTATAG
Source organism: Larix kaempferi (assembly GCA_027924585.1). Lineage (NCBI taxonomy): Eukaryota > Viridiplantae > Streptophyta > Pinopsida > Pinales > Pinaceae > Larix > Larix kaempferi. Next base: position 1,209,757 of record BSBM01000430.1, on the reverse strand, counting down.
ATTTTGATTTCCCATTCGTAGACAAGCCCGCACGACAACTTTCGTGACGTTTCGAGTTGTTTTCTCATGCTTTAAGCCCAAGTCTAGGGAAAACGCACGGTTGAGTTTCGGCTTTGACCAACTTCTCGTAATTTAAATTTGAGAGTAGATTTGGATGTCCCGTTGACAAGCGTGCATGCAAACTTTCATGACGTTCTAAGCTATTTTCTCCCCCTTTAAGGCCAATTCTAGCAAAAACTCACGGTCACGTTTCGTCTTTGACCTACTTCTCGAAATTCAAATTTGATTATCAATTTTGATGTCCCATTCATAGACAAGAGCACACGCCAAATTTCGTGACGTTCCGAGTTTTTTCTCCCGCTTTGAGCCCAAGTCTAGTGAAAACGTACAGTCGAGTTTCAGCTTTGACCAACTTCCCGGAATTGAAATTTGAGAATAGATTTGGATGCCCCATTGGTAGACAAGCATGAACGCAACCTCTCATGATGTGCCAAGCTATTTTCTACCCTTTAAGCCCAAGTCTAGTGAAAACGCATGGTCGAGTTTCGACTTTAACTAACTTAACGGAATTGAAATTTGAGAATAAATTTGGATATCCCGTTGGTAGACAAGCGTGCACGAAAAATTTCGTGACATTCCTATCTATTTTCTCACCCTTTAAGCCCAAGTCTAGCAAAAATGCATGGTCAAGTTTCGGCTTTGACCAACTTCTCAGAATTGAAATTTGAGAATAGATTTGGATTTCCCATTGGTAGACAAGCATGCACGCCAACTTTCATGATGTTCCGAGCTATTTTCACCTCCTTTAAGCCCAAGTCTAGCGAAAACGCATGGTCGAGTTTCAGCGTTGACCAACTTCTCAGAATTTAAATTTGAAATTAGATTTGGATTTCTCGTTGCTAGAAAGGCGTGCATGCCAACTTTCGTGACGTTCCAAGCCAAAACGCACAGTGGCGTTTTGGCTTTCACCAACTTCTTGGAATTGAAATTTGAGGGTATATTTGGATGCCCCAATGGTAGAAAAGTGTGCACGCCAAATTTCGTAACATTCATAGCTATTTTCATCCCCTTTAATCCCAAGTCTAGAGAAAACACACGATCGAGATTCAGATTTGACCAACTTCTCAGAATTGAAATTTAAGAAGAGATTTGGATGTCCCATTGGTAGACAAGCACGCACGCCAACTTTTGTGACGTTCTGAGCTATTTTCGCCCCCTTTAAGCCCAAGTTTAGTGAAAACGCATTATCGAGTTTCGTGACGTTCAAAGCTCTTTTTTCACCCTTTAAGCCAAAGTCTAGTGAAAATGAACGGTCGACTTTCGGCTTTGACCAATTTCTTGGAATTTAAATTTGAGCATAGATTTGAATACCCCATTGGTATAGAAATGCGCACACCAAATTTCATGACGTTTCGAGCTATTTTCGCACCCTTTAAGCCCAATTGCAGCAAAAACGCACGGTCGAATTTCGGCTTTGGCCAAATTAGCGGAATGGAAATTTAAGAGTAGATTTGGCTGTCCCATTGGTAGACAAGCGTGCACACCAACGTTCGTGGCGTTCCGAGCTATTTTCTCCCCTTTTAGGGGCAATTCTAGCAAAACCGCATGGTCGCGTTTCGGCTTTGGACTACTTCTCGGAATTAAAATTTGAGAATATATTTGGATGTCCCAAGTTGTGTACGCCACTTTCGTGATGTTCTAAAGAAAACGCAGGGTCGAGTTTCGGCTTTGACCAACTTCTCAGAATTGAAATGTGTGTGTATATTTGGATGTCCTATTGGTAGACAAGCGCGCACGCCAACTTTCATGATGTTCCGAGCTATTTTCTCAGGCATTAAACCCAAGTCTAGCAAAATCGCACGGTCGAGTTTCGGCTTTGACCAACTTAACAGAATTGAAATTTGAGAATAGATTTGGATATCCCGTTAGTAGACAAGCGTGCACGCCAACTTTCGTTATGTTCCGAGCTATTTTCTCACCCTTTAAGCCCTTCATGACGTTTCGAGGTATTTTATCACGCTTTAAACCCAATTCTAGCGAAAACGCACGGTAGAGTTTCGGCTTTGACCATCATCTTGGAATTGAAATTTGAGAATAGATTTGGATGTCCCATTGGTAGACAAGAGTGCACGCCAACTTTCGTGACGTTCTTAGCTATTTTCTCCCCCTTTGAGGCCAATTCTAGTGAAAACGCACGGTCGAGGTTCGGGTTTTACCAACTTCACGAAATGGAAATTTGAGAGTAGGTTTGGATCTCCCATTGATAGACAAGCGTACATGCCAACTTTCATGATGTTCTGAGCTATTTTCTCACCCTTTAATCCCATGTCTAGCGAAAAGGCACGGTCGAGTTTCGCCTTTGACCCACTTCTCGGAATTTAAATTTGAGCATAGATTTGGATGTCCCATTGGTAGACAAGCACGCACACCAACTTTCGTGACATTCTGAGCTATTTTCTCACCCTTTAAGCCCAAGTCTAGCGAAAATCTACGGCCAAGTTTCAGCTTTGACCAATTTCTCAGAATTGAAATTTGAGAATAGATTTGGGTGTCCCATTAGTAGACAAGCAAGCAGGCCAACTTTCATGACGTTCCGAGCTATTTTCTCACGCTTTAATCCCAAGTAGAGCGAAATTGCATGGTCGAGTTTCGGCTTTGACCAACTTAACGGAATTGAAATTTGAGAATAGATTTGGATATCCCATTGGTATACAAGCATGCACGCCAAATTTCGTTACGTTTCGAGCTATTTCTCACCCTTTAAGCGCTTCGTGACATTCCCATCTATTTTCAAACGCTTTAAGCGCAAGTCTAGCGAAAATGCACGGTAGAGTTTCGGCTTTAACCAACATCTCGGAATTAAAATTTGAGAATATACTTTGGATGTCCCATTGGTAGACAAGAGTGCACGCCAACTTTCGTGACGTTCTTGAGCTATTTATCCCCCCTTTAAGGCCAATTCTAGCGAAAATGCACGGTCACATTACGGCTTTGACCTACTTCTCGGAATTGAAATTTGAGAATAGCTTTGGATGTCACATTTGTAGACAAGTGCGTACGCCATTTTTTGTGATGTTCTAAGTTATTTTCTTACCATTTAAGCAAAAGCCTAGCGAAAATGCATGGTCGAGTTTCGGCTTTGACCAACTTAACGTAATGGAAATTTAAGAGTAGATTTGGATGTCCCATTGGTAGACAAGTGTGCACACCAACTTCCATGATGTTCTGAGCTATTTTATCCCCCTTTAAGCCCAATTCTAGCAAAAAATGCGCGGTCGAGTTTTGGCTTTGGCAAACTTAACGTAATGGAAATTTATGAGTAGATTTGGATGTCCTATTGGTAGACATGTGTGCATGCCAATGTTCGTGACGTTCCGAGCTATTTTCTCCCCATTTGAGAGTAGATTTGGATGTCCCATTGGTAGACAAGCGCGCACGCCAACTTCTGTGACGTTCCGAGCTATTTTTCTCACGCTTTAAGCCCAAGTCTAGCGAAAACGCACAGTCGAGTTTCGGGTTTTACCAACTTCTCGAAATGGAAATTTGAGAGTAGATTTGGATGTCCCATTGGTAGACAAGCGTGCATGCCAACTTTCATGATGTTACGAGCTATTTTCTCACCCTTTAATCCCATGTCTAGTGAAAATATATGGTGAAGTTTTGGATTTGAACAATTTCTCGGAATTGAAATTTGAGAATAGATTTGTATGTCGCATTGGTAGACAAGCGTGCATGCCAACTGTCGTGACATTCCGAGCTATTTTCTCACCCTTTAAACACAAGTCCAGCGAAAATGCACAGTCGAGTTTCGACTTTGACCAACTTAACGGAATTGAAATTTGAGAATAGATTTGGATATCCCGTTGGTAGAGAAGGGCACACGCCAACTTTCGTGACATTACGAGTTATTTTCTCACCCTTTAAGCCCAAGTCTAGCGAAAATGCACATTCAAATTTCAGCTTTGACCAGCTTCTCGAAAATGAAATTTAAGAGTAGGTTTGTATGTCTCGTTGCTAGAAAGGCGTGCATGCCAACTTTTGTGACATTCCCAACTATTTTCTCACCCTTTAAGCCCAAGTATAGCGAAAACGCACGGTCGAGTTTTGACTTTGACCAACTTCTCAGAATTGAAATTTCAGAATAGATTTGGATTTCCCATTGGTAGACAAGCGCGCACGCCAACTTTCGTGACGTTCCGAACTATTTCCCACCCCTTTAAGCCCAAGTCTAGCGAAAATGCACGGTCGAGTTTTGGCTTTGACCTACTTCTCAGAATTGAAATTTGAGAATAGATTTGGATATCCCATTGGCAGACAAGCATGTATGCCAGCTTTCGTGACGTTCCGAGCTATGTTCTCCCCCTTTTAGCTCAAGTGAAGCGAAAACGCACGGTCAAGTTTCAACTTGGACCGAATTCTCGGAATTAAAATTTGAGAATAGATTTGGATGTCCCATTGGTAGACAAGCGCACACACCAACTTTTCTTATGTTTTGAGCTATTTTATCACACTTTAAGGCCAATTTTAGCGAAAACAGACGGTCGAGTTTCGGCTAAGACCAACTTCTCAGAATTGAAATTTGAGAGTAGATTTGGATGTCCCATTGGTAGACAAGCGTGCACGCCAACTTTCATGACATTCCGAGCTATTTTCTCCCCCTTTAAGGCCAAGTCTAGCGAAAAGGTACAGTCGTGTTTCGGCAAGGACCTACCTCTCAAAATTAAAATTTGAGAATAGATTTGGATGTCCCACTGGTGGACAAGCGTGTATGCCAACGTTCGTGACGTTCCAAGCTATTTTCTCACCATTTAGGCCCAAGTCTAGCGTAAATGCATGGTCGAGTTTCGGCTTCGACCTTCTTCTCGAAATGGAAATTTGAGAATAGATTTGGATGTCCCATTGACAGGCATGCACACCAACGTTCGTGACGTTTCGAGCTATTTTCTCCCCTTTATGCCTAACTGAAGCAAAAACGCACGATCGAGTTTCAACTTGGACCAAATTCTTGGAATTGAAATTTGAGAATAGATTTGGATGTCCCATTTGTAGACAAGAGCGCACACCAACTTTTGTGACGTTCCGAGCTAATTTATCACCCTTTAAGCCCAAGTTTAGCGAAAACAGACGGTCGAGTTTCGACTTTTACCAATTTCTTGGAATTAAAATTTGAGAATAGATTTGGATGTCCCATTGGTAGACAAGCGTGCACGCCAACTTTCGTGACGTTCCGATCTATTTTCCCCCCGTTTAAGGCCAAGTGAAGCATAAACGCACTGTCGAAGGCTTTGACCTACTTCTCAGAATTGAAATTTGATTATAGATTTGGATGTCCCATTGGTAGACAAGCACGGACACCAACTCTCGTGATGTTTCGAGCTCTTTTCTCACCGTTTAAGCCCAAGTCTAGCGAAAATGCACGGTCGAGTTTCGTCTTTGACCGACTTCCTGGAATTGAAATTTGAGAATACATTTGGATGTCCCATTAGTAGACAAGTGTGTACGCAAACTTTCATAATGTTCCGAGCTATTTTCTCCCCTTTAATTCCAAATATAGCGAAAACGCACAGTCGAGTTTAGGCTTTCACGTCTAGCGAAAATGAACGGTCGAGTTTCAGCTTTGACCAACTTCCTAGAATTGAAATTTGAGAATAGATTTGGATGTCCCATTAGTAGAAAAGCATGCACGCCAACTTTTGTGACGTTCCGAGCTATTTTCTCTCCCTTTAAGGCCAAGTCTAGCGAAAACGTACGATCAAGTTTCGGCTTTGACCAACTTCTCAGAATTGAAATTTGAGAATAGATTTGGATGTCCCATTGGTAGACAAGTGCGCACAACAAGTTTCGTGACATTCCAAGCTATTTTCTCACACTTTAAGCCAAAGTCTAGGGAAAACGCACAGTTGAGTTTCAGCTTTGACCAACTTCTCGGATTTGAAATTTGAGTGTAGATTTGGATGTCCCATTGGTAAACGAGCGCGCACAGCAACTTTCGTGACATTTCGAGATATTTGATTTGGATCTCCCATTTGTAAACAAGCGTGCACACTAACTTTCGTGACATTCCGAGCTATTTTCTCACCCTTTAAGCCCATGTCTATTGAAAATGGACGGTCGAGTTTGGCTTTCACCAACATGTCGTAATTGAAATTTGAGAATAGATTTGGATGTCCCATTGACAAGCGTGCAAGCCAACTTTCATGACGTTTTGATCTATTTTCTCCCCCTTTAATCCTAAGTTAAGCAAAAACGCACGGTCAATTTTCAACTTGGACCAACTTCTCAGAACTGAAATTTGAGAATAGATTTGGATGTCCCATTGGTGGACAAGCGCGCACACCAACTTTCGTGCTGTTCCGAGCTATTTTATCTCTCTTTAAGCCCAAGTTTAGCGAAACTAGATGGTCGAGTTTCGGCTTTGACTAATTTCTCGGAATTAAAATTTGAGAAGAGATTTGGATGTCCCAGTGGTAGACAAGCGTGCATGCCAACTTTCATGACGTTCCATGCTATTTTATCCCCCTTTAAGGCCAAGTTTGGCGAAAACGCATGGTCACGTTTCGGCTTTGACCTACTTCTCGCAATTAAAATTTGATTGTAGATTTGGATGTCCCACTGGTAGACAAGCACGCACGCCAACTTTCGTTATGTTCCGAGCTATTTTATCACGCTTTAATCCCAAGTCTAGCGAACACACACGGTGGCGTTTTGGCTTTCACCTACTTCTCGGAATTAAAATTTTATTATAGATTTGGATGTCCCATTGGTAGATAAGCACGCACGCCAACTTTCGTGACGTTCCGAGCTATTTTCTTAAGCTTTATTCCCAAGTATAGCGAACACGCACGGTCGAGTTTCGGCTTTCATCGACTTCCTAGAATTGAAATTTGAGAATAGATTTGGATTTCCCATTGGTGGACAAGCGTGCATGCCAACTTTCGTGACGTTCGAGTTATTTTATCCTCCTTTAAGCCCACATCTAGCGAAAACCCACGGTCGAGTTTCATCTTTGACCAACTTCTCGGAATTGAAATTTGAGAGTAGATTTGTATGTCACGTTACTAGAAAGGCGTGCACGACAACTTTTGTGATGTTCCAAGCTATTTTCTCACCCTTTAAGCCCAAGTCTAGCGAAAACGCACGGTCGAGTTTCGACTTTGACCAACTTCTCGGAATTGAAATTTGAGAATAGATTTGGATTTCCCATTGGTAGACAAGCGCGTACGCCAACATTCGTCATGTTCCAAGCTATTTTAACACCATTGAACCCCAAGTCTAGCGAAAATGCTCAGTCGAATTTTGGCTTTGACCAACTTCTCGGAATTGAAATTTGAGAATAGATTTGGATTTCCCATTGGTAGACAAGCGACCACGCCAACTTTCGTGACATTACGAGCTATTTTCTCACCCTTTAAGTCCATGTCTAGCGAAAACAAATAGTTGAACTTCGGCTTTGACTAGCTTCTCGGAATTGAAATTTGAGAATAGATTTGGATTTCCATTTGGTGGACAAGCGTGCATGCCAACTTTCATGACGTTTCGAGCTATTTTCTCCTCCTTTAAGCCCAAGTCTAGCGAAAACACACGGTTGAGTTTCAGCTTTGACCAACTTCTCGGAATTGAAATTTGAGAATAGATTTGGATTTCCCATTGGTAGACAAGCGCACGTGCCAACTTTCGTGACGTTCCGAACTATTTCCCCCCCCTTTAAGCCCAAGTCTAGTGAAAATGCATGGTCGAGTTTTGGCTTTGACGTACTTCTCAGAATTGAAATTTGAGAATAGATTTGGATATCCCATTGGTAGACAAGCGCGTATGCCAACTTTCGTCATGTTCCAAGCTATTTTATCACCATTGAACCCCAAGTCTAGCAAAAATGCTCAGTCGAGTTTTGGCTTTGACCAACTTCTCGGAATTGAAATTTGAGAATAGATTTGGATTTCCCATTGGTAGACAAGTGCACACGCCAACTTTCATGACGTTACGAGCTATTTTCTCACCCTTTAAGCCCAAGTCTAGTGAAAACACACAGTTGAATTTCGGCTTTGACCAGCTTCTCGGAATTGAAATTTGAGAATAGATTTGGATTTCCCATTGGTGAAAAAGCGTGCATGCCAACTTTCGTGACGTTCTGAGCTATTTTCTCCTCCTTTAAGCCCAAGTCTAGCGAAAACGCACGGTCGAGTTTAAGCTTTGACCAAGTTCTCGGAATGGACGATCGAGTTTCAACTTGGACCAAATTCTTGGAATTGAAATTTGAGAATAGATTTGGATGTCCCATTGGTAGACAAGTGTGCACACCAACTTTCGTGACGTTTCGAGCTATTTTATCACCCTTTAAGCCCAAGTTTAGTGAAAACAAACGGTCGAGTTTGGACTTTGACCAATTTCATGGAATTAAAATTTGAGAATAGATTTTATGTCCCATTGGTAGACAAGCGTGCACGACAACTTTCGTGACATTCCGAGCTATTTTCTCCCCCTTTAAGACCAAGTGAAGCATAAACGCACTGTCGAAGGCTTTGACCTACTTCTCAGAATTGAAATTTGATTATAGATTTGGATGTTCCATTGGTAGACAAGCACGGACACCAACTTTTGTGACGTTTCGAGCTATTTTCTGACCCTCTAAGCCCAAGTCTAGCGAAAACGCACGGTCGAGTTTCGTCTTTGAACGACTTCCTGGAATTGAAATTTGAGAATACATTTGGATGTCCCATTGGTAGAAAAGCATGCACGCCAACTTTCATAATGTTCTGATCTATTTTCTGCCCTTTAACTCCAATTCTAGCGAAAACGCACGGTCAAGTTTAGTCTTTGACGTACTTCTCGGAATTAAAATTTGAGGATATATTATAGACAAGCATGCATGCCAACTTTCGTGACGCTCCGAGCTATTTTCTCACGCTTTAATCCCAAGTCTAGCGAAAAAACATGGTGGCGTTTCGGCTTTGACCAACTTAACAGAATTGAAATGCGAGAATAGATTTGGATGTCCCATTGGTAGACAAGCACGGATGCCAAATTTTGTGAAGTTCCGAGCTATTTTCTCACCCTTTAAACCCAAGTCCAGCGAAAATGCACTGTCGAGTTTTGACTTTGACCAACTTAATGGAATTGAAATTTGAGAATAGATTTGGATATCCCGTTGGTAGAGAAGAGCGAACGCAACTTTCGTGACATTACGAGTTATTTTCTCACCCTTTAATCCCAAGTATAGCGAAAATGCACAGTCAAATTTCAGCTTTGACCAGCTTCTCGGAATTGAAATTTGAGAATAGATTTGGATTTCCCATTGGTAGACAAGCGCGCACGCCAACTTTCGTGACGTTCTGAGCTATTTTCTACTCCTTTAAGCCCAAGTCTAGCAAAAACGCATGGTCGAGTTTAAGCTTTGACCAACTTCTCGGAAATGAAATTTAAGAGTAGATTTGTATGTCTCGTTGCTAGAAAGGCGTGCATGCGAACTTTTGTGACATGCCCAACTATTTTCTCACCCTTTAAGCCCAAGTCTAGCGAAAACGCACGGTCGAGTTTTGGATTTGACCTACTTCTCAGAATTGAAATTTGAGAATAGATTTGGATATCCCATTGGTAGACAAGCGCGTATGCCAGCTTTCGTGACGTTTCGAGCTATTTTCTCCCCCTTTTAGCTCAAGTGAAGCGAAAACGCACGGTCAAGTTTCAACTTGGACCAAACTCTCGGAATTAAAATTTGAGAATAGATTTGGATGTCCCATTGGTAGACAAGCGCGCACACCAACTTTCGTTACGTTTTGAGCTATTTTATCACACTCTAAGCCCAAGTTTAGCAAAAACAGATGGTCGAGTTTCGGCTAAGACCAACTTCTGAGAATTGAAATTTGAGAGTGGATTTGGATGTCCCATTGGTAAACAAGCGTGCACGCCAACTTTCGTGACATTCCGAGCTATTTTATCCCCCTTTACGGTGAAGTCTAGCGAAAAGGTACGGTCATGTTTCGACAATGACCTACCTCTCAAAATTAAAATTTGAGAATAGATTTGGATGTCCCATTGGTGGAAAAGCGTGTACGCGAACGTTCGTGATGTTCCAAGCTATTTTCTCACCCTTTAGGCCCAAGTCTAGCTTAAATGCATGGTCGAGTTTCGGCTTCGACCTTCTTCTCGGAATTGAAATTTGAGAATAGATTTGGATGTCCCATTGACAGGCATGCACGCCAACTTTCGTGACGTTTCGAGCTATTTTCTCCCATTAATGCCTAAGTGAAGCAAAAACGCACGATCGAGTTTCAACTTGGACCAAATTCTTGGAATTGAAATTTGAGAATAGATTTGGATGTCCCATTTGTAGACAAGCGCGCACACCAACTTTCGTGACGTTCTGAGCTAATTTATCACCCTTTAAGCCCAAGTTTAGCGAAAACATACGGTCGAGTTTGGACTTTGACCAATTTCATGGAATTAAAATTTGAGAATAGATTTTATGTCCCATTGGTAGACAAGCATGCATGCCAACTTTCGTGACGTTTCGAGCTATTTTCTCCCCCTTTAAGGCCAAGAGAAGCATAAACGCACTGTCGAAGGCTTTGACCTACTTCTCGGAATTGAAATTTGATTATAGATTTGGATGTCCCATTGGTAGACAAGAACGGACACCAACTCTCGTGACGTTTCGAGCTATTCTCTCACCCTTTAAGCCCAAGTCTAGCGAAAATGCACGGTCGAGTTTCGTCTTTGACCGACTTCCTGGAATTGAAATTTGAGAATACATTTGGATGTCCCATTGGTAGAAAAGCATGCACACCAACTTTCATAATGTTCTGAGCTATTTTCTCCCCTTTAACTCCAAGTCTAGCGAAAATGCACAGTCGAGTTTAGTCTTTGACGTACTTCTCGGAATTAAAATTTGAGGATATATTATAGACAAGCGTGCATGCCAACTTTTGTGACGCTCCAAGCTATTTTCTCACGCTTTAAGCCCAAGTCTAGCGAAAACACATGGTGGCATTTTGGCTTTGACCAACTTAACGGAATTGAAATGGGAGAATAGATTTGGATGTCCCATTGGTAGACAAGCACGGATGCCAAATTTTGTGAAGTTCTGAGCTATTTTCTCACCCTTTAAGCCGAAATCCAGCGAAAAAGCATAGTCAAGTTTCTGCTTTGACCAACTTCTCAAAATCGAAATTTGAGAGTAGATTTATATTTCCCATTGGTAGAGAAGTGCGCACACTAGTTTTTGTGACGTTCCAACCTATATTCGCCCACTTTAATTCCATGTCTAGAGAAAATGAACGGTGGAGTTTCGGCTTTCACCAACTTCTCAGAATTTAAATTTGAGAATAAATTTGGATGTCTCATTGGTAGACAAGCGCACACACCAAATTTCGTGATATTCCGAGCTATTTTCTCACCATTTAAGACCAAGTCTAGTGAAAACGCATGGTCGAGTTTCGGCTTTGACCAACTTCTCGGAATTCATATTTGAGAATAGATTTGTATGTCCCATTGTTACACAAGCGTGCACACAAACTTTCGTGATGTTCCAAGCTATTTTCCCCCCCTTTAAGGCCAATTCTAGAGAAAATGCACGGTCGCATTTCGGCTTTGACCTACTTCTCGGAATTCAAATTTGATTATAGATTTTGATGTCCCATTTGTAGACAAGCCCACACGACAACTTTCGTGACGTTTCGCGTTGTTTTCTCACACTTTAAGCCCAAGTCTAGGGAAAACACACGGTCGAGTTTCAGCTTTGACCAACTTCTCGTAATTGAAATTTGAGAGTAGATTTGGATGTCCCATTGACAAGCGTGCACGCAAACTTTCATGACGTTCTAAGCTATTTTCTCCCCCTTTAAGGCCAATTATAGCAAAAACGCATGGTCACGTTTCATCTTTGACCTATGTCTCGAAATTCAAATTTGATTATCAATTTTGATGTCCCATTCATAGACAAGAGCGCACGCCAAATTTCATGACGTTCCGAGTTGTTTTCTCACGCTTTGAGCCCAAGTCTAGTGAAAACGTACAGTCCAGTTTCAGCTTTGACCAACTTCTCGGAATTGAAATTTGAGAATAGATTTCGATGCCCCATTGGTAGACAAGCATGCACGCCAACTCTCATGATATGCCAAGCTATTTTCTACCCTTTAAGCCCAAGTCTAGCGAAAACACACGGTCAAGTTTTGACTTTAACTAACTTAACGGAATTGAAATTTGAGAATAAATTTGGATATCCCGTTGGTAGTCAAGCGTGCATGAAAACTTTCGTGACGTTCCTAGCTATTTTCTCACCCTTTAAGCCCAAGTCTAGCAAAAATGCACGGTCGAGTTTCGACTTTGACCAACTTCTCGAAATTGAAATTTGAGAATAGATTTGGATTTCCCATTGGTAGACAAGCATGCACGCCAACTTTCATGATGTTTCGAGCTATTTTCTCCTCCTTTAAGCCCAAGTATAGCAAAAACGCATGGTCAAGTTTCAACTTTGACCAACTTCTCAGAATTTAAATTTGAGAGTAGATTTGGATTTCTCGTTGCTAGAAAGGAGTGCATGCCAACTTTCGTGACGTTCCAAGCCAAAACGCACGGTGGCATTTTAGCTTTCACCAACTTCTTGGAATTGAAATTTGAGGGTATATTTGTATGCCCCAATGGTAGACAAGCGTGCACGCCAAATTTCGTAACATTCCGAGCTATTTTCATCCCCTTTAATCCCAAGTCTAGAGAAAACGCACGATCGAGTTCCGGATTTGACCAACTTCTCAGAATTGAAATTTAAGAATAGATTTGGATTTCCCATTGGTAGACAAGCACGCACGCCAAGTTTCGTGACGTTCTGACCTATTTTCGCCCCCTTTAAGCCCAAGATTAGTGAAAACGCATTATCGAGTTTCGTGACGTTCAAAGCTCTTTTTTCACCCTTTAAGCCAAAGTTTAGCGAAAATGAACGGTCGACTTTCGGCTTTGAACAAATTCTTGGAATTTAAATTTGAGCATAGATTTGAATACCCCATTGGTATACAAATGCGCACACCAACGTTCATGATGTTCCGAGCTATTTTCGCACCCTTTAAGCCCAATTGCAGCAAAAACGCCCGCTCAAATTTCGGCTTTGGCCAAATTAGAAGAATTGAAATTTAAGAGTAGATTTGGCTTTCCCATTGGTAGACAAGCGTGCACACCAACTTTCGTGACGTTTCGCGCTATTTTCTACCCTTTTAGGTCCAATTCTAGCAAAACCGCATGATCGCGTTTCGGCTTTGGACTACTTCTCGTTATTAAAATTTGAGAATATATTTGGATGTCCCAAGTTGCGTACACCAACTTTCGTGATGTTCTAAAGAAAACGCAGGGTCGAGTTTCGGCTTTGACCAACTTCTCGAAATTGAAATGTGTGAGTAGATTTGGATTTCCCATTGGTAGACAAGCGCGCACGCCAACATTCGTGATATTCCGAGCTCTTTTCTCAGGCATTAAACCCAAGTCTAGCAAAATCGAACGGTCGAGTTTCGGCTTTGACCAACTTAACAGAATTGAAATTTGAGAATAGATTTGGATATCCCGTCAGTAGACAAGCGTGCATGCCAACTTTTGTTATGTTCCGAGCTATTTTCTCACCCTTTAAGCCCTTCGTGACGTTTTGAGCTATTTTCTCATGCTTTAAGCCCAAGTCTAGTGAAAAGGCACAGTAGAGTTTCGGCTTTGACCATCATCTTGGAATTGAAATTTGAGAATAGATTTGGATGTCCCATTGGTAGACAAGAGTGCACGCCAACTTTCGTGACATTCTTAGCTATTTTCTCCCCCTTTGAGGCCAAGTCTAGTGAAAACACACGGTCGAGGTTCGGGTTTTACCAACTTCCCGAAATGGAAATTTGAGAGTAGGTTTGGATCTCCCATTGATAGACAAGCGTACACGCCAACTTTCATGATGTTCTGAGCTATTTTCTCACCCTTTAATCCCATGTCTAGCGAAAAGGCACGGTCAAGTTTCGGCTTTGACCCACTTCTCGGAATTTAAATTTGAGCATAGATTTGGATGTCCCATTGGTAGACAAGCACGCACACCAACTTTCGTGACATTCTGAGCTATTTTCTCACCCTTTAAGCCCAAGTCTAGCAAAAATGTACGGTCAAGTTTCAGCTTTGACCGATTTCTCGGAATTGAAATTTGAGAATAGATTTGGGTGTCCCATTAGTAGACAAGAACGCAGGCCAACTTTCATGACGTTGCGAGCTATTTTCTCACGCTTTAAGCCCAAGTCTAGCGAAATTGCATGGTTGAGTTTCGGCTTTGACCAACTTAACGGAATTGAAATTTGAGAACAGATTTGGATATCCCATTGGTATACAAGCATGCACGCCAACTTTCGTTACGTTTCGAGCTATTTTCTCACCCTTTAAGCCCTTCATGACATTCCGATCTATTTTCTCACGCTTTAAGTGCAAGTCTAGCGAAAACGCACGGTAGAGTTTCTGCTTTAACCAACATCTCATAATTGAAATTTGAGAGTAGACTTTGGATGTCCCATTGGTAGACAAGTGTGCATGCCAACTTTTGTGACGTTCTCGAGCTATGTATCCCCCCTTTAAGGCCAAGTCTAGCGAAAATGCACGGTCACGTTACGGATTTGACCTACTTCTCGGAATTGAAATTTGAGAATAGATTTGGATGTCACATTTGTAGACAAGCGCATACGCTATTTTTTGTGATGTTCTAAGCTATTTTCTTACTATATAAGCAAAAGCCTAGCGAAAATGCATGGTCTAGTTTCGGCTTTGACCAACTTAACGTAATGGAAATTTAAGAGTATATTTGGATGTCCCATTGGTAGACAAGTGTGCACACCAACTTTCATGATGTTCTGAGCTATTTTATCCCCCTTTAAACCCAATTCTAGCAAAAAATGAGCAGTCGAGTTTCGGCTTTGGAAAACTTAACGTAATGGAAATTTATGAGTAGATTTGGATGTCCTATTGGTAGACACGTGTGCACGCCAAATTTTGTGACGTTCCGAGCTATTTTCTCCCCCTTTAAGGCCAAGTCTAGGGAAAACGTACGGTCGCATTTTCACTTTGACCAACTTCTCGGAATTGAAATTTGAGAGTAGATTTGGATGTCCCATTGGTAGACAAGCGCGCACGCCAACTTCTGTGACGTTCCGAGCTATTTTTCTCACGCTTTAAGCCCAAGTCTAGCGAAAACGCACAGTCGAGTTTCGGGTTTTACCAACTTCTCGGAATGGAAATTTGAGAGTAGATTTGGATGTCCCATTGGTAGACAAGCGTGCACGCCAACTTTCGTGATGTTACGATCTATTTTCTCACCCTTTAATCCCATGTCTAGCGAAAAGGCAAGGTCAAGTTTTGGCTTCGACCCACTTCTCAGAATTTAAATTTGAGCATAGATTTGAATGTCCCATTGGTAGATAAGCATGCACACGAAATTTCGTGACATTCCAAGCTATTTTCTCACCATTTAAGCCCAAGTCTAGCGAAAATGTATGGTCAAGTTTCGGCTTTGAACAATTTCTCGAAATTGAAATTTGAGAATAGATTTGTATGTCGCATTGCTAGACAAGCGCGCGCGCCAACTGTCGTGACATTCCGAGCTATTTTCTCACCCTTTAAACCAAGTCCAGCGAAAATGCACTGTCGAGTTTTGACTTTGACCAACTTAATGGAATTGAAATTTGAGAATAGATTTGGATATCCCATTGGTAGAGAAGGGCGCACGCCAACTTTCGTGACATTACGAGTTATTTTCTCACCCTTTAAGCCCAAGTCTAGCGAAAATGCAGAGTCAAATTTCAGCTTTGACCAGCTTCTCAGAATTGAAATTTGAGAATAGATTTGGATTTCCCATTGGTAGACAAGCGCGCACGCCAACTTTCGTGACGTTCTGAGCTATTTTATACTCCTTTAAGCCCAAATCTAGCAAAAACGCATGGTCGAGTTTAAGCTTTGACCAACTTCTTGGAAATGAAATTTAAGAGTAGATTTGTATGTCTCGTTGCTAGAAAGGCATGCATGCGAACTTTTGTGACATGCCCAACTATTTTCTCACCCTTTAAGCCCAAGTCTAACGAAAACGCACGGTCAAGTTTCGACTTTGACCAACTTCTTGGAATTGAAATTTGAGAATAGATTTGGATTTCCCATTGGAAGACAAGCGCGCGTGCCAACTTTCGTGACGTTCCGAACTATTTCCCACCCCTTTAAGCCAAAGTCTAGAGAAAATGCACGGTCGAGTTTTGGCTTTGACCTACTTCTCAGAATTGAAATTTGAGAATAGATTTGGATATCCCATTGGTAGACAAGCGCGTATGCCAGCTTTCGTGACGTTCCGAGCTATTTTCTCCCCCTTTTAGCTCAAGTGAAGCGAAAACGCACGGTCAAGTTTCAACTTGGACCGAACTCTCGGAATTAAAATTTGAGAATAGATTTGGATGTCCCATTGGTAGACAAGCGCGCACACCAACTTTCGTTACGTTTTGAGCTATTTTATCACACTTTAAGCCCAAGTTTAGCGAAAACAGACGGTCGAGTTTCGACTAAGACCAACTTCTAAGAATTGAAATTTGAGAGTAGATTTGGATGTCCCATTGGTAGACAAGCGTGCACGCGAACTTTCGTGACATTCCGAGCTATTTTGTCCCCCTATAAGGTGAAGTCTAGCGAAAAGGTATGGTCATGTTTCGACAATGACCTACCTCTCAAAATTAAAATTTGAGAATAGATTTGGATGTCCCATTGTTGGACAAGCGTGTACACCAACGTTCATGATGTTCCAAGCTCTTTTCTCACCCTTTAGGCCCAAGTCTAGCTTAAATGCATGGTCGAGTTTCGGCTTCGATCTTCTTCTCGGAATTGAAATTTGAGAATAGATTTGGATTTCCCATTGACATGAGTGCACGCCAACTTTCGTGACGTTTCGAGCTATTTTCTCCCCTTAATGCCTAAGTGAAGCAAAAACGCACAATCGAGTTTCAACTTGGACCAAATTCTTGGAATTGAAATTTGAGAATATATTTGGATGTCCCATTTGTAGACAAGCGCGCACACCAACGTTCATGACGTTCCGAGCTAATTTATCACCCTTTAAGCCCAAGTTTAGCGAAAACAGATGGTCGAGTTTGGACTTTGACCAATTTCATGGAATTAAAATTTGAGAATAGATTTTATGTCCCATTGGTAGACAAGCGTGCATGCCAACTTTCGTGACGTTCTGAGCTATTTTCTCCCCCTTTAAGGCCAAGTGAAGCATAAACGCACTGTCAAAGGCTTTGACCTACTTCTCGGAATTGAAATTTGATTATAGATTTGGATGTCCCATTGGTAGACAAGAACGGACACCAACTCTCGTGACGCTTCGAGCTATTCTCTCACCCTTTAAGCCCAAGTCTAGCGAAAACGCACGGTCGAGTTTCGTCTTTGACCGACTTCCTGGAATTGAAATTTGAGAATACATTTGGATGTCCCATTGGTAGAAAAGCATGCACGCCAACTTTCATAATGTTCTGAGCTATTTTCTCCCCTTTAACTCCAAGTCTAGCGAAAACGCACGGTCGAGTTTAGTCTTTGACGTACTTCTCGGAATTAAAATTTGAGGATATATTATAGACAAGCGTGCATGCCAACTTTCGTGACGCTCCGAGCTATTTTCTCATGCTTTAATCCCAAGTCTAGCAAAAACACATGGTGGCATTTCGGCTTTGACCAACTTAACAGAATTGAAATGCGAGAATAGATTTGGATGTCCCATTGGTAGACAAGCACGGACGCCAAATTTTGTGAAGTTCCGAGCTATTTTCTCACCCTTTAAGCCGAAATCTAGCAAAAAAGCACTGTCAAGTTTCGGCTTTGACCAACTTCTCGAAATCGAAATTTGAGAATAGAGTTATATTTCCCATTGGAAGACAAGTGCGCACACCAGTTTTTGTGACGTTCCAACCTAGATTCACCCACTTTAATTCCATGTTTAGCGAAAATGCACGGTGGAGTTTCGGCTTTCACCAACTTCTCAGAATTTAAATTTGAGAATAAATTTGGATGTCTCATTGGTAGACAAGCGCACACACCAACTTTCGTGACGTTCCGAGCTATTTTCTCACCATTTAAGACCAAGTCTAGCGAAAACGCACGGTTGAGTTTCGGCTTTGACCAACTTCTCGGAATTGATATTTGAGAATAGATTTGTATGTCCCATTGTTACACAAGCGTGCACGCAAACTTTCATGATGTTCCAAGCTATTCCCCCCCCCTTTAAGACCAATTCTAGAGAAAATGCACGGTCGCATTTCGGCTTTGACCTAATTCTCGGAATTCAAATTTTATTATAGATTTTGATGTCCCATTCGTAGACAAGCCCGTACGACAACTTTCGTGATGTTTCGAGTTGTTTTCTCACGCTTTAATCCCAAGTCTAAAGAAAACGCACGGTCGAGTTTCGGCTTTGACCAACTTATCGTAATTGAAATTTGAGAGTAGATTTGGATGTCGCATTAACAAGCGTGCACGCAAACTTTCATGATGTTCTAAGCTATTTTCTCCCCCTTTAAGGCCAATTCTAGCGAAAACACACGGTCATGTTTCGTCTTTGACCTACTTCTCGAAATTCAAATTTGATTATCAATTTTGATGTCCCATTCATAGTCAAGAGCGCATGCCAAATTTCGTGACGTTCCGAGTTGTTTTCTCACACTTTGAGCCCAAGTCTAGTGAAAACGTACAGTCGAGCTTCAGCTTTGACAAACTTCCCGGAATTGAAATTTGAGAATAGATTTGGATGCCCCATTGGTGGACAAGCGTGCACGCCAACTCTCATGATGTGCCAAGCTATGTTCTACCCTTTAAGCCCAAGTCTGGCGAAAACGCACGGTCGAGTTTCAACTTTAACTAACTTAATAGAATTTAAATTTGAGAATAAATTTGGATATCCCGTTGCTAGACAAGCATGCACGAAAACTTTTGTGATGTTCCTAGATATTTTCTCACCCTTTAAGCCCAAGTCTATCAAAAACGCACGGTCGAGTTTCGGCTTTGACCAACTTCTCGGAATTGAAATTTGAGAATAGATTTGGATTTCCCATTGGTAGACAAGCATGCACGCCAACTTTCATGACGTTTCGAGCTATTTTCTCCTCCTTTTAGCCCAAGTCTAGCGAAAACGCATGGTCGAGTTTCAACTTTGACCAACTTCTCGGAATTGAAATTTGAGAGTAGATTTGGATTTCTCGTTGCTAGAAAGGCATGCATGCCAACTTTCGTGACGTTCCAAGCCAAAACGCACGGTGGCGTTTTGGCTTTCACCAACTTCTTGGAATTGGAATTTGAGGGTATATTTGGATGCCCCAATGGTAGAAAAGCATGCACGCCAAATTTCGTAACATTCCGAGCTATTTTCATCCCCTTTAATCCCAAGTCTAGAGAAAAGGAACGATCGAGTTTCGGATTTGACCAACTTCTCAGAATTGAAATTTAAGAATAGATTTGGATGTCCCATTGGTAGATAAGCACGCATGCCAAGTTTCGTGACGTTCTGAGCTTTTCGCCCCGTTTAAGCCCAAGTTTAGTGAAAACCCATTATCGAGTTTCGTGACGTTCAAAGCTCTTTTTTCACCCTTTAAGCCAAAGTATAGCGAAAATGAACGGTCGACTTTCAGATTTGACGTTCTGAGCTATTTTCGCGCACGCAAACTTTCATGACGTTCTGAGCTATTTTCGCACCGTTTAAGCCCAATTGCAGCAAAAACGCGCGGTCGAATTTTGGCTTTGGCCAAATTGGCGGAATTGAAATTTAACAGTAGATTTGGCTGTCCCATTGGTAGAAAAGCGTGCAAACCAACTTTTGTGACGTTCCGAGCTATTTTCTCCCCTTTTAGGGCCAATTCTAGGAAAACCGCATGGTTGCGTTTCGACTTTGGACTACTTCTCGGAATTAAAATTTGAGAATATATTTGGATGTCCCAAGTTGCGTACGCCAACTTTCGTGATGTTCTAAAGAAAATCAATGGTCGAGTTTCGGCTTTGACCAACTTCTTGAAATTGAAATGTGTGAGTAGATTTGGATGTCCCACTGGTAGAAAAGCGCGCACGCCAACTTTCGTGATGTTCCGAGCTATTTTCTCAGGCATTAAACCCAAGTCTAGCAAAATCGCACGGTTGAGTTTCGTCTTTGACCAACTTAACGGAATTAATATTTGAGAATAGATTTGGATATCCCGTTAGTAGACGAGCGTGCATGCCAACTTTCATTATGTTCCGAGCTATTTTCTCACCCTTTAAGCCCTTCGTGACGTTTCGAGCTATTTTCTCACGCTTTAAGCCCAAGTCTAGCGAAAATGCACGGTAGAGTTTCGGCTTTGACCATCATCTTGGAATTGAAATTTGAGAATAGATTTGGATGTCCCATTGGTAGAAAAGAGTGCACGCCAACGTTTGTGACGTTCTTAGCTATTTTCTCCCCCTTTGAGGCCAAGTCTAGTGAAAACGCACGGTTGAGGTTCGGGTTTTACCAACCTCCCGAAATGGAAATTTGAGAGTGGGTTTGGATCTCCCATTGATAGACAAGCGTACACTCCAACTTTCATGATGTTCTGAGCTATTTTCTCACCCTTTAATCCCATGTCTAGCGAAACGGCACGGTCGAGTTTCGGCTTTGACCCACTTCTCGGAATTTAAATTTGAGCATAGATTTCGATGTCGCATTGGTATACAAGCGCGCATACCAACTTTCATGACATTCTGAGCTATTTTCTCACCCTTTAAGCCCAAGTCTAGCGAAAATGTACGGTCAAGTTTCATCTTTGACCAATTTCTCGGAATTGAAATTTGAGAATAGATTTGGGTGTCCCATTAGTAGACAAGCACGCGGGCCACGTTAATAACGTTCCGAGCTATTTTCTCACGCTTTAAGACCAAGTCTACCGAAATTGCATGGTTGAGTTTCGGCTTTGACCAACTTAACGGAATTGAAATTTGAGAACAGATTTGGATATCCCAATGGTATATAAGCATGCACGCCAACTTTCGTTACGTTTCGAGCTATTTTCTCACCCTTTAAGCCCTTCGTGACATTCCGAGCTATTTTCTCACGCGTTAAGCGCAAGTCTAGCGAAAACGCACGGTAGAGTTTCGGCTTTAACCAACATCTCGGAATTGAAATTTGAGAATAGACTTTGGATGTCCCATTGGTAAACAAGAGTGCACGCCAACTTTCGTGACGTTCTCGAGCTATTTATCCCCCCTTTAAGGCCAAGTCTAGGGAAAATGCACGGTCACATTACGGCTTTGACCTACTTCTCGGAATTGAAATTTGAGAATAGATTTGGATGTCACATTTGTAGACAAGCGCGTACGCCATTTTTTGTGATGTTCTAAGCTATTTTCTTACCATTTAAGCAAAAGCCTAGTGAAAATGCATGGTCGAGTTTCGGCTTTGACCAACTTAACGTAATGGAAATTTAAGAGTAGATTTGGATGTCCCATTGGTAGACAAGTGTGCACACCAACTTTCATGATGTTCTGAGCTATTTTATCCCCCTTTAAGACCAATTCTAGCAAAAAATGAGCGGCCGAGTTTCGACTTTGGCAAACTTAACGTAATGGAAATTTATTAGTAGATTTGGATGTCCTATTGGTAGACACATGTGCACGCCAACTTTCGTGACATTCCGAGCTATTTTCTGCCCCTTTAAGGCCAAGTCTAGCGAAAACGCACGGTTGCATTTCCGCTTTGACCAACTTCTCAGAATTGAAATTTGAGAGTAGATTTGGATGTCCCATTGGTAGACAAGCGCGCACGCCAACTTTCGTGACTTTCCGAGCTATTTTTCTCACTCTTTAAGCCCAAGTCTAGCGAAAACGCACAGTCGAGTTTCGAGTTTTACCAACATCTCGGAATGGAAATTTGAGAGTAGATTTGGATGTCCCATTGGTAGACAAGCGTGCACACCAACTTTCGTGATTTTACGAGCTATTTTCTCACGCTTTAATCCCATGTCTAGCGAAAAGGCAAGGTCATGTTTTGGCTTTGACCCAGTTCTCGGAATTTAAATTTGAGCATAGATTTGAATGTCCCATTGGTAGATAAGCAAGCACACCAAATTTCGTGACATTCCAAGCTATTTTCTCACCATTTAAGCCCAAATGTAGCGAAAATGTATGGTCAAGTTTCGGCTTTGAACAATTTCTCGGAATTGAAATTTGAGAAATGATTTGTATGTCGCATTGGTAGACAAGGGCGCGCGCCAATTGTTGTGACATTCTGAGCTATTTTCTCACCCTTTATACCCAAGTCCAGCGAAAATGCACTGTCGATTTTTGACTTTGACCAACTTAAGGGAATTGAAATTTGAGAATAGATTTGGATATCCCGTTGGTAGAGAAGGGCGCACGCCAACTTTCGTGACATTACGAGTTATTTTCTCACCCTTTAAGCCCAAGTCTAGCGAAAATGCACAGTCAAATTTCAGCTTTGACCAGCTTCTCAGAATTGAAATTTGAGAATAGATTTGGATTTCCCATTGGTAGACAAGCGCGCACGCCAACTTTCATGACATTTTGAGCTATTTTCTACTCCTTTAAGCCCAAGTCTAGCAAAAACGCATGGTCGAGTTTCAGCTTTGACCAACTTCTCGAAAATAAAATTTAATAGTAGATTTGTATGTCTCGTTGCTAGAAAGGCATGCATGCCAACTTTTGTGACGTTCCCAACTATTTTCTCACCCTTTAAGCCCAAGTCTAGCGAAAACGCACGGTCGAGTTTCGACTTTGACCAACTTCTCAGAATTGAAATTTGAGAATAGATTTGGATTTCCCATTGGTAGACAAACGCGCGTGCCAACTTTCGTGACGTTCCAAACTATTTCCCACCCCTTTAAGCCCAAGTCTAGCGAAAATGCACAGTCGAGTTTTGGCTTTGACCTACTTCTCAGAATTGAAATTTGAGAATAGATTTGGATATCCCATTGGTAGAAAAGCGCACACACCAACTTTCGTTACATTTTGAGCTATTTTATCACACTTTATGCCCAAGCTTAGTGAAAACAGACGGTCGAGTTTCGACTAAGACCAACTTCTCAGAATTGAAATTTGAGAGTAGATTTGGATGTCCCATTGGTAGACAAGCGTGCACGCCAACTTTCGTGACATTCCGAGCTATTTTCTCCCCCTTTAAGGTCAAGTCTAGCGAAAAGCTACGGTCGTGTTTCGGCAATGACCTACCTCTCAAAATTAAAATTTGAGAATAGATTTGGATGTCCCATTGGTGGACAAGCGTGTACGCCAACTTTCGTGACGTTCCAAGCTATTTTCTCACCCTTTAGGCCCAAGTCTAGCATAAATGCATGGTCGAGTTTCGGCTTCGACCTTCTTCTCGGAATTGAAATTTGAGAATAGATTTGGATGTCCCATTGACAGGCATGCACGCCAACTTTCGTGACGTTTCGAGCTATTTTCTCCCCTTTATGCCTAAGTGAAGCAAAAACGCACGATCGAGTTTCAACTTGGACCAAATTCTTGGAATTGAAATTTGAGAATAGATTTGGATGTCCCATTTGTAGACAAGCATGCACACCAACTTTCGTGACGTTCCGAGCTAATTTATCACCCTTTAAGCCCAAGTTTAGCGAAAACAGACGGTCGAGTTTCGACTTTTACCAATTTCTTGGAATTAAAATTTGAGAATAGATTTGGATGTCCCATTGGTAGACAAGCGTGCACGCCAACTTTCGTGACGTTCCGTGCTATTTTCCCCCCGTTTAAGGCCAAGTGAAGCATAAACGCACTGTCGAAGGCTTTGGCCTACTTCTCGGAATTGAAATTTGATTATAGATTTGGATGTCCCATTGGTAGAAAAGCACGGACACCAACTCTCGTGACATTTAGAGCTATTTTCTCACCGTTTAAGCCCAAGTCTAGAAAAAATGAACGGTCGAGTTTCGTCTTTGACTGACTTCCTGGAATTGAAATTTGAGAATACATTTGGATGTCCCATTAGTCGACAAGCGTGCATGCAAACTTTCATAATGTTCCGAGCTATTTTCTCCCCTTTAACGCCAAATATAGCGAAAAGGCACGGTCAAGTTTAGAATTTGACATACTTCTCGAAATTAAGATGTGAGGATATATTAGGATGTTCCATTGGTAGACAAGTGCACATGCCAACTTTCGTGACGTTCCGAGCTATTTTCTCATGCTTTAAGCCCAAGTCTAGCGAAAACACATGGTGCCATTTTGGCTTTCACCAACTTAACAGAATTGAAATTTGAGAATAGATTTGGATGTTCCATTGGTAGACAAGCACGGACGCCAACTTTTGTGACGTTCAGAGCTATTTTCTCACCCTTTAAGCCCAAACTTAGCGAAAATGCACGATCGCATTTCGACTTTGACCTACTTCTCAGAATTGAAATTTCATTATTGATTTTGATGTCCCATTCGTAAACAAGCCCGCACGACAACTTTCGTGACGTTTCGACTTGTTTTCTCCTCCTTTAAGCCCAAGTATAGCGAAAACGCACGGTCGAATTTCAGCTTTGACCAACTTCTCGGAATTGAAATTTGAGAGTAGATTTGTATGTCCCGTTACTAGAAAGGCGTGCACGCCAACTTTTGTGACATTCCAAGCTATTTTCTCACCCTTTAAGCCCAAGTCTAGAGAAAACGCACGATCGAGTTTCGACTTTGACCAACTTCTCGGAATTGAAATTTGAGAATAGATTTGGATTTCCCATTGGTAGACAAGCGCACGTGCCAACTTTCGTACCGTTCCGAACTATTTCCCCCCCCTTTAAGCCCAAGTCTAGTGAAAATGCATGGTCGAGTTTTGGTTTTGACCTACTTTTCAGAATTGAAATTTGAGAATAGATTTGGATATCCCATGTAGACAAGCGTGTACGTCAACTTTCGTCATGTTCCAAGCTATTCTATCACCATTGAACCCCAAGTCTAGCGAAAATGCTCAGTCGAGTTTTGGCTTGGACCAACTTCTCGGAATTGAAATTTCAGAATAGATTTGGATTTCCCATTGGTAGACAAGCGCACACGCCAACTTTCATGACGTTACGAGCTATTTTCTCACCCTTTAAGCCCAAGTCTAGCGAAAACACACAGTTGAATTTCGGCTTTGACCAGCTTCTCGGAATTGAAATTTGAGAATAGATTTGGATTTCCCATTGGTGGACAAGCGTGCATGCCAACTTTTGTGACGTTCCGAGCTATTTTCTCCTCCTTTAAGCCCAAGTCTAGCGAAAACGCACGGTCAAGTTTCAGCTTTGACCAACTTCTCGGAATTGAAATTTGAGAGTAGATTTGTATGTCCCATTACTAGAAAGGCGTGCACGCCAACTTTTGTGACGTTCCAAGCTATTTTCTAACCCTTTAAGCCCAAGTCTAGCGAAAACGCACGGTCGAGTTTCGACTTTGACCAACTTCTCAGAATTGAAATTTGAGAATAGATTTGGATTTCCCATTGGTAGACAAGCGCGTACACCAACTTTCGTCATGTTCCAAGCTATTTATCACCATTGAACCCCAAGTCTAGCGAAAATGCTCAATCGAGTTTTTGCTTTGACCAACTTCTCGGAATTGAAATTTGAGAATAGATTTGGATTTCCCATTGGTAGAAAAGCGCGCACACCAACTTTCGTTATGTTACGAGCTATTTTCTCACCCTTTACGCCCAAGTCTAACGAAAACACATAGTTGAACTTTGGCTTTGACCATCTTCTCGGAATTGAAATTTGAGAATAGATTTGGATTTCCCATTGGTGGACAAGCGTGCATGCCAAATTTCGTGACGTTCCGAGCTATTTTCTCCTCCTTTAAGCCCAAGTCTAGCGAAAACGCACGGTCGAGTTTCAGCTTTGACCAACTTCTCGGAATTGAAATTTGAGAGTAGATTTGTATGTCCCGTTACTAGAAAGGCGTTCACACCAACTTTTGTGACGTTCCAAGCTATTTTGTCACCCTTTAAGTCCAAGTGTAGCGAAAACGCACGGTTGAGTTTCGACTATGACCAACTTCTCAGAATTGAAATTTGAGAATAGATTTGGATTTCCCATTGGAAGACAAGCACACGCGCCAAGTTTCGTGACGTTCCGAACTATTTCCCCCCCCTTTAAGCCCAAGTCTAGTGAAAATGCATGGTCGAGTTTTGGATTTGACCTACTTCTCAGAATTGAAATTTGAGAATAGATTTGGATATCCCAATGGTAGACAAGCGCGTATGCCAACTTTCGTCATGTTCCAAGTTATTTTATCACCATTGAACCCCAAGTCTAGCGAAAATGCTCAGTCGAGTTTTGGCTTTGACCAACTTCTCGGAATTGAAATTTGAGAATAGATTTGGATTTCCCATTGGTAGACAAGCGCACACTCCAACTTTCGTGACGTTACGAGCTATTTTCTCACCCTTTAAGCCCAAGTCTAGCGAAAACACACAGTTGAATTTTGGCTTTGACCAGCTTCTCAGAATTGAAATTTGAGAATAGATTTGGATTTCCCATTGGTGGACAAGTGTGCATGCCAACTTTCGTGATGTTCCGAGCTATTTTCTCCTCCTTTAAGCCCAAGTTTAGCGAAAACGCACGGTTGAGTTTCAGCTTTGACCAACTTCTCGGAATTGAAATTTGAGAGTAGATTTGTATGTCCCGTTACTAGAGAGGTATGCACGCCAACTTATGTGACGTTCCAAGCTATTTTCTCACCCTTTAAGCCCAAGTCTAGCGAAAACGCACGGTTGAGTTTCGACTTTGACCAACTTCTCAGAATTGAAATTTGAGAATAGATTTTGATTTCCCATTGGTAGACAAGCGCGTACGCCAACTTTCGTCATGTTCCAAGCTATTTTATCACCATTGAACCCCAAGTATAGCGAAAATGCTCAGTCGAGTTTTTGCTTTGACCAACTTCTCGGAATTGAAATTTGAGAATAGATTTGGATTTCCTGTTGGTAGACAAGCGCGCACGCCAACTTCTCGGAATTGAAATTTGATTATATATTTGCATGCCCCATTGGTAGACAAGCACGGACACCGACTCTCGTGACATTTCGAGCTATTTTCTCACCCTTTAATCCCGAGTCTAGTGAAAACACACAGTTGAACTTTGGCTTTGACCAGCTTCTCGGAATTGAAATTTGAGAATAGATTTGGATTTCCCATTTGTGGACAAGCGTGCATGCCAACTTTCGTGACGTTCCAAGCTATTTTCTCCTCCTTTAAGCCCAAGTCTAGCGAAAACGGACGGTCAAGTTTCAGCTTTGACCAACTTCTCGGAATTGAAATTTGAGAGTAGATTTGTATGTCCCGTTAGTAGAACGGCGTGCACGCCAACTTTTGTGACGTTCCAAGCTTTTTTCTCACCCTTTAAGCCCAAGTCTAGCGAAAACACACGGTCGAGTTTCGACTTTGACCAACTTCTCGGAATTGAAATTTGAGAATAGATTTGGATTTCCCATTGGTAGACAAGCGCACGCGCCAACTTTCGTGACGTTCCGAACTATTTCCCCCCCCTTTAAGCCCAAGTCTAGTGAAAATGCATGGTCGCGTTTTGGCTTTGACCTACTTCTCAGAATTGAAATTTGAGAATAGATTTGGATATCCCATTGGTAGACAAGCGCGTACGCCAACTTCCGTCATGTTCCAAGCTATTTTATCACCATTGAACCCCAAGTCTAGCAAAAATGCTCAGTCGAGTTTTGGCTTTGACGAACTTCTCGGAATTGAAATTTGAAAATAGATTTGGATTTCCCATTGGTAGACAAGCGCACACACCAACTTTTGTGATGTTTCGAGCTATTTTCTCCCCCTTTTAGCGCAAGTGAAGCAAAAATGCACGGTCGAGTTTCAACTTGGACCGAATTCTTGGAATTAAAATTTGAGAATAGATTTGGATGTCCCATTGGTAGACAAGCACGCACACCAACTTTCTTACGTTTTGAGCTATCTTATCACACTTTAAGCCCAAGTTTAGCGAAAACAGATGATTGAGTTTCGACTTTGACCAACTTCTCGAAATTGAATTTTGAGAGTAGATTTGGATGTCCCATTGACAGGCGTGCACGCCAACTTTCGTCATGTTTCGAGCTATTTTATCCCCCTTTAAGCCTAAGTGAAGCAAAAATGGACGATCGAGTTTCAACTTGGACCAAATTCTTGGAATTGAAATTTGAGAATAGATTTGGATGTCCCATTGGTAGACAAGTGTGCACACCAACTTTCGTGACATTTCAAGCTATTTTATCCTCTTTTAAGCCCAAGTTTAGCGAAAACAGACGGTCGAGTTTGGACTTTGACCAATTTCATGGAATTAAAATTTGAGAATAGATTTGATGTCCCATTGGTAGACAAGCGTGCACGCCAACTTTCGTGACGTTCCGAGCCATTTTCTCCCCCTTTAAGGCCTAGTGAAGCATAAACGCACTGTTGAAGGCTTTGACCTACTTCTCGGAATTGAAATTTGGTTATAGATTTGGATGTCCCATTGGTACACAAGCACGGACACCAACTCTCGTGAAGTTTCGAGCTATTTTCTCACCGTTTAAGCCCAAGTCTAGCGAAAATGCACGGTCAAGTTTCATCTTTGACCGACTTCCTGGAATTGAAATTTGAGAATACATTTGGATGTCCCATTAGTAGACAAGCGTGCACGCAAACTTTCATAATATTCCGAGCTATTTTCTCCCCTTTAACGCCAAATATAGCGAAAACGCACGGTCGAGTTTAGGCTTTGACATACTTCTCGGAATTAAAATTTGACGATATATTAGGATGTTCCATTGGTAGACAAGCGCACATGCCAACTTTCGTGACGTTCCGAGCTATTTTCTCACGCTTTAAGCCCAAGTCTAGCGAAAACACATGGTGCCATTTTGGCTTTCACCAACTTAACGGAATTGAAATTTGAGAATAGATTTGGATGTTCCATTGGTAGACAAGCACAGACACCAACTTTTGTGACGTTCCGAGCTATTTTCTCACCCTTTAACCCCAAATCTAGCGAAAACGCACTGTCGCATTTCGGCTCTGACCTACTTCTCGGAATTCAAATTTCATTATTGATTTTGATGTCCCATTCGTAGACAAGCCCACACGAAAACTTTCGTGACGTTCCGAGTTGTTTTCTCACGCTTTAAGCCCAAGTCTAGGGAAAATGCACAGTCGATTTCCAGCTTTGACCAACTTCTCGTAACTGAAATTTGAATATAGATTTGGATGTCCCATTGACAAGCACACACGCCAACTTTCGTGACGTTCTGAGCTATTTTCTCCCCCTTTAAGCCCACGTTTAGTGAAAACGCATTATCGAGTTTCGTGACGTTCAAAGCTCTTTTTTCACCCTTTAGGCCAAAGTCTAGCGAAAATGAACGGTCGACTTTCGGCTTTGACCAATTTCTTGGAATTTAAATTTGAGCATAGATTTGAATACCCCATTGGTATACAAATGCGCATGCCAACTTTCATGACGTTCCGAGCTATTTTCGCACCCTTTAAGCCCAATTGTAGCAAAAACGCGCGATCGAATTTCGGCTTTGGCCAAATTAGCGGAATTGAAATTTAAGAGTAGATTTGGCTGTCGCATTGGTAGACAAGCGTGCACACCAACTTTCGTGACGTTCTGAGCTATTTTCTCCCCTTTTAGGGCCAATTCTAGCAAAATCGCATGGTCGCATTTCGGCTTTGGAATACTTCTCGGAATTAAAATTTGAGAATATATTTGGATGTCCCAAGTTGCGTACGCCAACTTTCGTGATGTTCTAAAGAAAACGCAGGGTCGAGTTTCGGCTTTGACCAACTTCTCAGAATTGAAATGTGTGTGTAGATTTGGATGTCCTATTGGTAGACAAGCGCGCACGCCAACTTTCGTGATGTTCCGAGCTATGTTCTCAGGCATTAAACACAAGTCTAGCAAAATCGCACGGTCGAGTTTCGGCTTTGACCAACTTAACGGAATTGAAATTTGAGAATAGATTTGGATATCCCGTCAGTAGACAAGCGTGCACGCCAACTTTCGTGACGTTCCGAACTATTTCCCACCCCTTTAAGCCCAAGTCTAGCGAAAATGCACGGTCGAGTTTTGGCTTTGACCTACTTCTCAAAAATTAAATTTGAGAATAGATTTGGATATCCCATTGGTAGACAAGCGCGTATGCCAGCTTTTGTGATGTTCCGAGCTATTTTCTCCCCCTTTTAGCTCAAGTGAAGTGAAAACGCACGGTCAAGTTTCAACTTGGACCGAATTGTTGGAATTAAATTTTTTGAATAGATTTGGATGTCCCATTGGTAGACAAGCACGCAAACCAAATTTCGTTACGTTTTGACCTATTTTATCACACTTTAAGCCCAAGTTTAGCGAAAACAGACGGTCAAGTTTCGGCTAAGACCAACTTCTCAGAATTGAAATTTGAGAGTAGATTTGGATGTCCCATTGGTAGACAAGCCTGCACGCCAACGTTTGTGACATTCCGAGCTATTTTCTCCCCCTTTAAGGCAAAGTATAGCGAA
This sequence comes from Larix kaempferi, assembly GCA_027924585.1. Taxonomy (NCBI): domain Eukaryota; kingdom Viridiplantae; phylum Streptophyta; class Pinopsida; order Pinales; family Pinaceae; genus Larix; species Larix kaempferi. The sequence continues at coordinate 1,179,263 of BSBM01000430.1, read as the reverse complement.
AAGGTACGGTCGTGTTTCGGCAATGACGTACCCCTCTAAATTAAAATTTGAGAATAGATTTTTATGTCCCATTGGTGGACAAGCGTGTACGCCAACGTTCGTGACGTTCCAAGCTATTTTCTCACCCTTTAGGCCCAAGTCTAGCGTAAATGCATGCTTGAGTTTCGGCTTTGACCTTCTTCTCGGAATTGAAATTTGAGAATAGATTTGGATGTCCCATTGACAGGCGTGCACGCCAACTTTCGTGACGTTTCGAGCTATTTTCTCCTCTTTATGCCTAAGTGAAGCAAAAACGCACGATCGAGTTTCAACTTGGACCAAATTCTTGGAATTGAAATTTGAGAATAGATTTGGATGTCCCATTTGTAGACAAGAACGCACACCAACTTTCATGACGTTCCGAGCTAATTTATCACCCTTTAAGCCCAAGTTTAGCAAAAACAGACGGTCGAGTTTCGACGTTTACCAATTTCTTGGAATTAAAATTTGAGAATAGATTTGGATGTCCCATTGCTAGACAAGCGTGCACGCCAACGTTCGTGACGTTTCGAGCTATTTTCCCCCTGTTTAAGGCCAAGTGAAGCATAAACGCACTGTCGAAGGCTTTCACCTACTTCTCGGAATTGAAATTTGATTATAGATTTGGATGTCCCATTGGTAGACAAGAACGGACATAACCTCTCATGACGTTTCGAGCTATTTTCTCACTGTTTAAGCCCAAGTCTAGCGAAAACGCACGGTCGAGTTTTGTCTTTGACCGACTTCCTGGAATTGAAATTTGAGAATACATTTGGATGTCCCATTAGTAGACAAGCGTGCATGCAAACTTTCATAATGTTCCGAGCTATTTTATCCCCTTTAACGCCAAATATAGCGAAAATGCATGGTCGAGTTTAGGCTTTGACGTACTTCTCGGAATTAAAATTTGAGGATATATTAGGATGTTCCATTGGTAGACAAGCGCACATGCCAACTTTCGTGACGTTCCGAGCTATTTTCTCACGCTTTAAGCCCAAGTCTAGCGAAAATACATGGTGCCATTTTGGCTTTCACCAACTTAACGGAATTGAAATTTGAGAATAGATTTGGATGTTCCATTGGTAGACAAGCAAGGACGCCAACTTTTGTGACGTTCTGAGCTATTTTCTCACCCTTTAAGCCCAAATCTAGCGAAAACGCATGGTCGCATTTCGGATTTGACCTACTTCTTGGAATTCAAATTTCATTATTGATTTTGATGTCCCATTCGTAGACAAGCCCGCACGACAACTCTCATGACGTTTCGAGTTGTTTTCTCATGCTTTAAGCCCAAGTCTAGGGAAAATGCACGGTCCATTTTCGGCTTTGACCAACTTCTCGTAACTAAAATTTGAAAATAGATTTGGATGTCCCATTGACAAGCATGCACGCAAACGTTCGTGACGTTCTGATCTATTTTCTCCCCCTTTAAGGCCAATTCTAGCAAAAACGCATGGTCGTGTTTCGTCTTTGACCTACTTCTCAGAATTCAAATTTGATTATTGATTTTGATGTCCCATTAGTAGACAATAGCGCACGCCAAATTTTGTGACGTTCCGAGTTGTTTTCTCACTCTTTGAGACCAAGTCTCGCGAAAACGCACGGTCGAGTTTCAGCTTTGACCAACTTCCTAGAATTTATATTTGAGAATAGATTTGGATGTCCCATTAGTAGACAAGCATGCACGCCAACTTTTGTGATGTTCCGAGCTATTTTCTCCCCCTTTAAGGCTAAGTCTAGCGAAAACGTACGATCAAGTTTCGGCTTTGACCAACTTCTCAGAATTAAAATTTGAGAATAGATTTGGATGTCCCATTGGTAGACAAGTGCGCACAACAAGTTTCGTGACGTTCCGAGCTATTTTCTCACACTTTAAGCCAAAGTCCAGCGAAAATGCACAGTCGAGTTTCAGCTTTGACCAACTTCTTGGATTTGAAATTTGAGTGTAGATTTGGATGTCCCATTGGTAAACAAGCGCGCACAGCAACTTTCGTGACATTTCAAAATATTTGATTTGGATCTCCCATTGGTAAACAAGCGTGCACACTAACTTTCGTGACGTTCTGAGCTATTTTCTCACCCTTTAAGCCCATGTCTATTGAAAATGGACGGTCGAGTTTGGCTTTGACCAACATGTCGTAATTGAAATTTGAGAATAGATTTGGATGTCCCATTGACAAGCGTGCAAGCCAACTTTTGTGATGTTTCGATCTATTTTCTCCCCCTTTAATCCTAAGTTAAGCAAAAATGCACGGTCGATTTTCAACTTGGACCAAATTCTCAGAACTTAAATTTGAGAATAGATTTGGATGTCCCATTGGTAGACAAGCGCGCACACCAACTTTCGTGACGTTCTGAGCTATTTTTTCTCCCTTAAAGCCCAAGTTTAGCGAAACTAGACGGTCGAGTTTCGGCACTGACTAATTTCTTAGAATTAAAATTTGAGAAGAGATTTGGATGTCCCAGTGGTAGAAAAGCGTGCATGCCAACTTTCGTGACGTTCCGAGCTATTTTCTCCCCTTTTAAGGCCAAGTTTGGCAAAAACGCATGGTCACGTTTCGGCTTTGACCTACTTCTCGGAATTTAAATTTGATTGTAGATTTGGATGTCCCTCTGGTAGACAAGCACGCACGCCAACTTTTGTGACGTTCCAAGCTATTTACTCACGCTTTAATCCCAAGTCTAGCGAACACGCATGGTCGAGTTTCGGCTTTCACCTACTTCTCGGATTTAAAATTTGAGATTAGATTTGGATGTCACATTGGTGGACAAGCACGTACACCAACTTTCGTGATGTTCCAGGCTATTTTCTCACCCTTTAGGCCCAAGTCTAGTGAAAATGCACAGTCGAGTTTTGGCTTTGAGCAACTTCTCGGAATTGAAATTTGAGAATAGATTGGGATTTCCCATTAGTAGACAAGCACACACGCCAACTGTCGTTACGTTCCGAGCTATTTTGTCCCACTTTAAGCCTAAGTCTAGCGAAAACGCAAGGTCACGTTTAGGCTTTGACCTACTTCTCGGAATTAAAATTTGATTATAGCTTCGCATGTCCCATTAGTAGACAAGCGTGCACGCCAACCTTCGTGACGTTCCGAGCTATTTTCTCCCACTTTAAGAACAAGTCTAGTGAAAACGCACGGTCGCATTTTGACTTTGACCAACTTCGCGGAATTAAAATTTTATTATATATTTGGATGTCCCATTGGTAGATAAGCACGCACGCCAACTTTCTTGACGTTCCGAGCTATTTTCTTTTGCTTTAATCCCAAGTATAGCGAACACACACGGTCGAGTTTCGGCTTTGACCGACTTCCTAGAATTGAAATTTGAGAATAGATTTGGATTTCCCATTGGTGGACAAGCGTGCATGCCAACTTTCGTGATGTTTCGAGCTATTTTCTCCTCCTTTAAGCCCAAGTCTAGGGAAAATGCACGGTCGAGTTTCAGCTTTGACCAACTTCTCGAAAATTAAATTTGAGAGTAGCTTTGTATGTCCCGTTACTAGAAAGGCGTGCACGCCAACTTTTGTGACGTTCCAAGCTATTTTCTCACCCTTTAAGCCCAAGTCTAGCGAAAATGCACGGTCGAGTTTTGACTTTGACCAAATTCTCGGAATTGAAATTTGAGAATAGATTTGGATTTCCCATTGGTAGACAAGCGCACGCGCAAACTTTCGTGACGTTCCGAACTATTTCCCCCCCCTTTAAGCCCAAGTCTAGTGAAAATGCATGGTCGAGTTTTGGCTTTGAGCTACTTCTCAGAATTTAAATTTGAGAATAGATTTGGATACCCCATTGGTAGACAAGCGCGTACGCCAACTTTCGTCATGTTCCAATCTATTTTATCACCATTGAACCCCAAGTCTAGCAAAAATGCTCAGTCGAGTTTTGGATTTGACCAACTTCTCGGAATTGAAATTTGAGAATAGATTTGGATTTCCCATAGGTAGAAAAGCGCACACGCCAACTTTCGTGACATTACGAGCTATTTTCTCACCCTTTAAGCCCAAGTCTAGCGAAAACACACAGTTGAATTTCGGCTTTGACCAGCTTCTCGGAAATGAAATTTGAGAATAGATTTGGATTTCCCATTGGTGGACAAGCGTGCATGCCAACTTTCGTGACGTTCCGAGCTATTTTCTCCTCCTTTAAGACCAAGTCTAGCGAAAACGCATGGTCGAGTTTCAGCTTTGACCAACTTCTCAGAATTGAAATTTGAGAGTAGATTTGTCTGTCCCGTTACTAGAAAGGCGTGCACGCCAACTTTTGTGATGTTCCAAGCTATTTTCTCACCCTTTAAGCCCAAGTCTCGCGAAAACGCACGGTCGAGTTTTGACTTTGACCAACTTCTCGGAATTGAAATTTGAGAATAGATTTGGATTTCCCATTGGTAGACAAGCGTGTACGCCACTTTTCATCATGTTCCAAGCTATTTTATCACCATTGAACCCCAAGTCTAGCGAAAATTCTCAGTCGAGTTTTGGCTTTGACCAACTTCTCAGAATTGAAATTTGAGAATAGATTTGGAGTTCCCATTGGTAGACAAGCGCACACGCGAACTTTTGTGACGTTCCGAGCTATTTTCTCCCCCTTTTAGCGCAAGTGAAGTGAAAACGCACGGTCGAGTTTCAACTTGGACCGAATTCTTGGAATTAAAATTTGAGAATAGATTTGGATGTCCCATTGGTAGACAAGCACACACACCAACTTTCTTACGTTCTGAGCTATCTTATCACACTTTAAGCCCAAGTTTAGCGAAAAAAGACGATTGAGTTTCGACTTTGACCAACTTCTCGGAATTGAAATTTGAGAATAGATTTGGATTTCCCGTTGGTAGACAAGCGCGCACACCAACTTTCGTGACGTTACGAGCTATTTTCTCAACCTTTAAGCCCAAGTCTAGCGAAAACACACAATTGAACTTCGGCTTTGACCAGCTTCTCGGAATTGAAATTTGAGAATAGATTTGGATTTCCCATTGGTGGACAAGCGTGCATGCCAACTTTCGGGACATTCCGAGCTATTTTCTCCTCCTTTAATCCCAAGTCTAGCGAAAACACACGGTCGAGTTTCAGCTTTGACCAACTTCTCGGAATTGAAATTTGAGAGTAGATTTGTATGTCCCGTTACTAGAAAGGCGTGCACGCCAACTTTTGTGATGTTCCAAGCTATGTTCTCACCCTTTAAGCCCAAGTCTAGCGAAAATGCACGGTCGAGTTTAGACTTTGACCAACTTCTCGGAATTGAAATTTGAGAATAGATTTGGATTTCCCATTGGTAGACAAGCGCACGTGCCAAATTTCGTGACGTTCTGAACTATTTCCCCCCCCTTTAAGCCCAAGTCTAGTGAAAATGCATGGTTGAGTTTTGGCTTTGACCTACTTCTCAGAATTGAAATTTGAGAATAGATTTGGATATCCCATTGGTAGACAAGCGCATATGCCAACTTTCATCATGTTCCAAGCTATTTTATCACCATTGAACCCGAAGTCTAGCGAAAATGCTCAGTCGAGTTTTGGCTTTGACCAACTTCTCGGAATTGAAATTTGAGAATAGATTTGGATTTCCCATTGGTAGACAAGCGCACACGCCAACTTTTGTGACGTTCCGAGCTATTTTCTCCCCATTTTAGCGCAAGTGAAGCGAAAACGCACGGTCGAGTTTCAACTTGGACCGAATTCTTGGAATTAAAATTTGAGAATAGATGTGGATGTCCCATTGGTAGACAAGCACGCACGCCAACTTTCTTATGTTCTGAGCTATCTTATCACACTTTAATCCCAAGTTTAATGAAAACAGACGATTGAGTTTCGACTTTGACCAACTTCTCGAAATTGAAATTTGAGAGTAGATTTGGGTGTCCCATTGACAGGCGTGCACGCCAACTTTCGTCATGTTTCGAGCTATTTTCTCCCCCTTTAAGCCTAAGTGAACCAAAAATGGACGATCGAGTTTCAACTTGGACCAAATTCTTGGAATTGAAATTTGAGAATAGATTTGGATGTCCCATTGTTAGACAAGTGTGCACACCAACTTTCGTGACGTTTCGAGCTATTTTATCACCCTTTAAGCCCAAGTTTAGTGAAAACAGACGGTCGAGTTTGGACTTTGACCAATTTCATGGAATTAAAATTTGAGAATAGATTTGATGTCGCATTGGTAGACAAGCGTGCACGCCAACTTTTGTGACGTTCCGAGCTCTTTTCTCCCCCTTTAAAGCCAAGTGAAGCATAAACGCACTGTCGAAGGCTTTGACCTACTTCTCGGAATTGAAATTTGATTATAGATTTGGATGTCCCATTGGTAGACAAGCACGGACACCAACTCTCATAACATTTCGAGCTATTTTCTCACCCTTTAAGCCCATGTCTAGCGAAAACGCACGGTCGAGTTTCGTCTTTGACCGACTTCCTGGAATTGAAATTTGAGAATACAATTGGATGTCCCATTGGTAGAAAAGCATGCACGCCAACTTTCATAATGTTTTGAGCTATTTTCTCCCCTTTAACTCCAAGTCTAGCGAAAACACACAGTCGAGTTTAGTCTTTGATGTACTTCTCGGAATTAAAATTTGAGGATATATTATAGACAAGCGTGCATGCCAACTTTCGTGACGCTCCGAGCTATTCTCTCACACTTTAAGCCCAAGTCTAGCGAAAACACATGGTGGCGTTTCGGCTTTGACCAACTTAACGGAATTGAAATGCGAGAATAGATTTGGATGTCCCATTGGTAGACAAGCACGGACGCCAAATTTTGTGAAGTTCCGAGCTATTTTCTCACCCTTTAAGCCGAAATCTAGCGAAAAAGCACGGTCAAGTTTTGACTTTGACCAACTTATCGAAATCAAAATTTGAGAGTAGATTTATATTTCCCATTGGTAGACAAGTGCGCACACTAGTTTTTGTGACGTTCCAACCTATTTTCTCCCACTTTAATTCCATGTCTAGCAAAAAATGCATGGTGGAGTTTCGGCTTTCACCAACTTCTCAGAATTTAAATTTGAGAATAAATTTGGATGTCTCATTGGTAGACAAGTGCACACACCAACTTTTGTGACGTTCCGAGCTATTTTCTCACCATTTAAGACCAAGTCTAGTGAAAACGCACGGTCGAGTTTTGGATTTGACCAACTTCTCGAAATTGATATTTGAGAATAGCTTTGTATGTCCCATTGTTACACAAGCGTGCACGCAAACTTTCGTGATGTTCCGAGCTATTTCCCCCCCATTTAACGCCAATTCTAGAGAAAATGCATGGTCGCATTTCGGCTTTGACCTACTTCTCGAAATTCAAATTTGATTATAGATTTTGATGTCCCATTCGTAGACAAGCCCGCACGACAACTTTCGTGACGTTTCGAGTTGTTTTCTCACGCTTTAAGCCCAAGTCTAGGGAAAACGCACGGTCGAGTTTCGGCTTTGACCAACTTCTTGTAATTGAAATTTGAGAGTAGATTTGGATGTCCCATTGACAAGCATGCACGCAAAATTTCATGACGTTTTAAGCTATTTTCTCCCCCTTTAAGGCCAATTCTAGCGAAAACGCACGGTCACATTTCCTCTTTGACCTACTTCTCGAAATTCAAATCTGATTATCAATTTTGATGTCCCATTCACAGACAAGAGTGCACGCCAAATTTCGTGATGTTCCGAGTTGTTTTCTCACGCTTTGAGCCCAAGTCTAGTGAAAACATACAGTCGAGTTTCAGCTTTGACCAACTTCCCGGAATTGAAATTTGAGAATAGATTTGGATGCCCCATTGGTAGACAAGCGTGCACGCAACATCTCATGATGTGCCAAGCTATTTTCCACCCTTTAAGCCCGAGTCTAGTGAAAATGCACGATCGAGTTTTGACTTTAACTAACTTAACGCAATTGAAATTTGAGAATAAATTTGGATATCCCGTTGGTAGAGAAGCGTGCACGAAAACTTTCGTGACGATCCTAGCTATTTTCATACCCTTTAAGCCCAAGTCTAGCAAAAATGCACGGTCGAGTTTCAGCTTTGACCAAATTCTCGGAATTGAAATTTGAGAATAGATTTGGATTTCCCATTGGTAGACAAGCATGCACGCCAACTTTCATGACGTTCTGAGCTATTTTCTCCTCCTTTAAGCCCAAGTCTAGCGAAAATGCATGGTCGAGTTTAAGCTTTGACCAACTTCTCGGAATTGAAATCTGAGAGTAGATTTGGATTTCTCGTTGCTAGAAAGGCGTGCATGCCAAATTTCGTGACGTTCCAAGCCAAAATGCACGGTGGCGTTTTGGCTTTCACCAACTTCTTGGAATTGAAATTTGAGGGTATATTTGGATGCCCCAATGGTAGACAAGCGTGCACGCCAAATTTCGTAACATTCCGAGCTATTTTCATCCCCTTTAATCCCAAGCCTAGAGAAAACGCATGATCGAGTTTCGGATTTGACCAACTTCTCAGAATTGAAATTTAAGAATAGATTTGGATGTCCCATTGGTAGACAAGCACGCACGCCAAGTTTCGTGATGTTCTGAGCTATTTTCGCCCCCTTTAAGCCCAAGTTTAGTGAAAACGCATTATCGAGTTTCGTGACGTTCAAAGCTCTTTTTTCACCCTTTAAGCCAAAGTCTAGCGAAAATGAACGGTCAACTTTCGACTTTGACCAATTTCTTGGAGTTTAAATTTGAGCATAGATTTGAATACCCCATTGGTATACAAATGCGCACGCCAACTTTCATGATGTTCCGAGCTATTTTCGCACCCTTTAAGCCCAATTGCAGCAAGAACGCGCGATCGAATTTCGGCTTTGGCCAAATTAGCAGAATTAAAATTTAAGAGTAGATTTGGTTGTCCCATTGGTAAACAAGCGTGCACACCAACTTTCATGACGTTTCGAGCTATTTTATCCCTTTTTAGGGCCAATTATAGCAAAACCGCATGGTCGCGTTTCGGCTTTGGACTACTTCTCGGAATTAAAATTTGAGAATACATTTGGATGTCCCAAGTTGCGTATGCCAACTTTCGTGATGTTCTAAAGAAAACGCAGGGTCAAGTTTCGGCTTTGACCAACTTCTCGGAATTGAAATGTGTGAGTAGATTTGGATGTCCCATTGGTAGACAAGCGCTCACGCCAACTTTCGTGATGTTCCGAGCTATTTTCTCACGCATTAAACCCAAGTCTAGCAAAATCGCACGGTCGAGTTTCGGCTTTGACCAACTTAACGGAATTGAAATTTGAGAATAGATTTGGATATCCCGTTAGTAGACAAGCGTGCACGCCAACTTTCGTTATGTTCTGAGATATTTTCTCACCCTTTAAGCCCTTCGTGACGTTTCGAGCTATTTTCTCACGCTTTAAGCCCAAGTCTAGCGAAAACGCACAGTAGAGTTTCGACTTTGACCATCATCTTGGAATTGAAATTTGAGAATATATTTGGATGTCCCATTGGTAGACAAGAGTGCACGCCAACTTTCGTGACGTTCTTAGTTATTTTCTCCCCTTTTGAGGCCAAGTCTAGTGAAAACGCACGGTCGAGGTTCAGGTTTTACCAACTTCTTGAAATGGAAATTTGAGAGTAGGTTTGGATCTCCCATTGATAGACAAGCGTACACGCCAACTTTCAACATGTTCTGAGCTATTTTCTCACCCTTTAATCCCATGTCTAGCGAAAAGGCACGGTCGAGTTTCGGCTTTGACCCACTTCTCAGAATTTAAATTTGAGCATAGATTTGGATGTCCCATTGGTAGACAAGAGCGCACACCAACTTTCGTGACATTCTGAGCTATTTTCTCACCATTTAAGCCCAAGTATAGCGAAAATGTACGGTCAAGTTTCAACTTTGACCAATTTCTCGGAATTGAAATTTGAGAATAGATTTGGGTGTCCCATTAGTAGACAAGCATGCAGGCCAACTTTCATGACGTTCCGAGCTATTTTCTCACACTTTAAGCCCAAGTCTAGCGAAATTGCATGGTCGAGTTTCGGCTTTGACCAACTTAACGGAATTGAAATTTGAGAATAGATTTGGATATCCCATTGGTATACAAGCATGCACGCCAAATTTCGTTACGTTTCGAGCTATTTTCTCACCCTTTAAGCCCTGCGTGACATTCCGAGCTATTTTCTCACGCTTTAAGTGCAAGTCTAGCGAAAACGCACAGTAGAGTTTTGGCTTTAACCAACATCTCGGAATTGAAATTTGAGAATAGACTTTGGATGTCCCATTGGTAGACAAGAGTGCACGCCAACTTTCGTGACGATCTCGAGCTATTTATCCCCCCTTTAAGGCCAAGTCTAGCGAAAATGCCGGTCACATTACGGCTTTGACCTAGTTCTCGGAATTGAAATTTGAGAATAGATTTGGATGTCACATTTGTAGACAAGCGCATACGCCATTTTTTGTGATGTTCTAAGCTATTTTATTACCATTTAAGCAAAAGCCTAGCGAAAATGCATGGTCGAGTTTCGGCTTTGACCAACTTAACGTAATGGAAATTTAAGAGTAGATTTGGATGTCCCATTGGTAGACAAGTGTGCACACCAACTTTCATGATGTTCTGAGCTATTTTATCCCCCTTTAAGACCAATTCTAGCAAAAAATGCGCGGTCGAGTTTTGGATTTGGAAAACTTAACGCAATGGAAATTTATGAGTAGATTTGGATGTCCTATTGGTAGACACGTGTGCACGCCAAATTTCGTGACGTTCCGAGCTATTTTCTCCCCCTTTAAGGCCAAGTCTAGCGAAAACGCACGGTCGCATTTCCGCTTTGACCAACTTCTTGGAATTGAAATTTGAGAGTAGATTTGGATGTCCCATTGGTAGACAAGCGCACACACCAACTTTTGTGACGTTCCGAGCTATTTTTCTCACACTTTAAGCCCAAGTCTAGCGAAAACGCACAGTCGAGTTTCGGGTTTTACCAACTTCTTGGAATGGAAATTTGAGAGTAGAATTTGATGTCCCATTGGTAAACAAGCGTGCACGCAAAATTTCGTGATGTTACGAGCTATTTTCTCACCCTTTAATCCCATGTCTAGCGAAAAGGCAAGGTCGCGTTTTGGCTTTGACCCACTTCTCGGAATTTAAATTTGAGCATAGATTTGGATGTCCCATTGGTAGATAATCATGCACACCAACTTTTGTGACATTCCAAGCTATTTTATCACCATTTAAGCCCAAGTCTAGCGAAAATGTATGGTCAAGTTTCGGCTTTGAACAATTTCTCGGAATTCAAATTTGAGAATAGATTTGTATGTCGCATTGGTAGACAAGCGCGCGCGCCAACTGTCGTGACATTCCGAGCTATTTTCTCACCCTTTAAACACAAGTCCAGTGAAAATGCACAGTTGAGTTTTGACTTTGACCAACTTAATGGAATTGAAATTTGAGAATAGATTTGGATATCCCGTTGGTAGAGAAGGGCGCACGTCAACTTTCGTGACATTACGAGTTATTTTCTCACCCTTTAAGCCCAAGTCTAGCGAAAATGCACAGTCAAATTTCAACTTTGACCAGCTTCTCGGAATTGAAATTTGAGAATAGATTTGGATTTCCCATTGGTAGACAAGCGTGCACGCCAACTTTCGTGACGTTCTAAGCTATTTTCTACTCCTTTAAGCCCAAGTCTAGCAAAAACGCATGGTTGAGTTTCAGCTTTGACCAACTTCTCGGAAATGAAATTTAAGAGTAGATTTGTACGTCTCATTGCTAGAAAGGCGTGCATGCCAACTTTTGTGACGTTCCCAACTATTTTCTCACCCTTTAAGCCCAAGTCTAGCGAAAACGCACGGTCGAGTTTCGTCTTTGACCAACTTCTCGGAATTGAAATTTGAGAATAGATTTGGATTTCCCATTGGTAGACAAGCGCGCGCGCCAACTTTCGTGACGTTCCGAACTATTTCCCACCCCTTTAAGCCCAAGTCTAGCGAAAATGCACGGTCGAGTTTTGGCTTTGACCTACTTCTCAGAATTGAAATTTGAGAATAGATTTGGATATCCCATTGGTAGACAAGTGCGTATGCTAGCTTTCGTGATGTTTCGAGCTATTTTCTCCCCCTTTTAGCTCAAGTGAAGAGAAAACGCACGGTCATGTTTCAACTTGGAACCAATTCTCGGAATTAAAATTTGAGAATAGATTTGGATGTCCCATTGGTAGACAAGCGCGTACACAAACTTTTGTTACGTTTTGAGCTATTTTATCACACTTTAAGCCCAAGTTTAGCGAAAACAGACGGTCAAGTTTTGGCTAAGACCAACTTCTCAGAATTGAAATTTGAGAGTAGATTTGGATTTCCCATTTGTAGACAAGCGTGCACGCCAACTTTCGTGACATTCAGAGCTATTTTCTCCCCCTTCAAGGCCAAGTCTAGCGAAAAGGTATGGTCGTGTTTCGGCAATGACCTACCTCTCAAAATTAAAATTTGAGAATAGATTTTTATGTCCCATTGCTGGACAAGCGTGTACGCCAACGTTCGTGACGTTCCAAGCTATTTTCTCACCCTTTAGGCCCAAGTCTACGTAAATGCATGGTCGAGTTTCGGCTTGGACCTTCTTCTCGGAATTGAAATTTGAGAATAGATTTGGATGTCCCATTGATAGGTGTGCACGCCAACTTTCGTGACGTTTCGAGCTATTTTCTCCCCTTTATTCCTAAGTGAAGCAAAAACGCACGATCGAGTTTCAACTTGGACCAAATTCTTGGAATTGAAATTTGAGAATAAATTTGGATGTCCCATTTGTAGACAAGCGCGCACACCAACTTTCGTGACATTCCGAGCTAATTTATCACCCTTTAAGCCCAAGTTTAGCGAAAACAGACGGTCGAGTTTCGACTTTTACCAATTTCTTGGAATTAAAATTTGAGAATAGATTTGGATGTCCCATTGGTAGACAAGCGCGTGCGCCAACTTTCGTGACGTTCCGAACTATTTCCCACCCCTTTAAGCCCAAGTCTAGCGAAAATGCACGGTCGAGTTTTGGCTTTGACCTACTTCTCAGAATTGAAATTTGAGAATAGATTTGGATATCCCATTGGTAGACAAGTGCGTATGCTAGCTTTCGTGATGTTTCGAGCTATTTTCTCCCCCTTTTAGCTCAAGTGAAGAGAAAACGCACGGTCATGTTTCAACTTGGAACCAATTCTCGGAATTAAAATTTGAGAATAGATTTGGATGTCCCATTGGTAGACAAGCGCGTACACAAACTTTTGTTACGTTTTGAGCTATTTTATCACACTTTAAGCCCAAGTTTAGCGAAAACAGACGGTCAAGTTTTGGCTAAGACCAACTTCTCAGAATTGAAATTTGAGAGTAGATTTGGATTTCCCATTTGTAGACAAGCGTGCACGCCAACTTTCGTGACATTCAGAGCTATTTTCTCCCCCTTCAAGGCCAAGTCTAGCGAAAAGGTATGGTCGTGTTTCGGCAATGACCTACCTCTCAAAATTAAAATTTGAGAATAGATTTTTATGTCCCATTGCTGGACAAGCGTGTACGCCAACGTTCGTGACGTTCCAAGCTATTTTCTCACCCTTTAGGCCCAAGTCTACGTAAATGCATGGTCGAGTTTCGGCTTGGACCTTCTTCTCGGAATTGAAATTTGAGAATAGATTTGGATGTCCCATTGATAGGTGTGCACGCCAACTTTCGTGACGTTTCGAGCTATTTTCTCCCCTTTATTCCTAAGTGAAGCAAAAACGCACGATCGAGTTTCAACTTGGACCAAATTCTTGGAATTGAAATTTGAGAATAAATTTGGATGTCCCATTTGTAGACAAGCGCGCACACCAACTTTCGTGACATTCCGAGCTAATTTATCACCCTTTAAGCCCAAGTTTAGCGAAAACAGACGGTCGAGTTTCGACTTTTACCAATTTCTTGGAATTAAAATTTGAGAATAGATTTGGATGTCCCATTGGTAGACAAGCATGCATGCCAACTTTTGTGACGTTCCAACCTATTTTCCTCCAGTTTAGGGCCAAGTGAAGCATAAACGCACTGTCGAAGGCTTTGACCTACTTCTCGGAATTGAAATTTGATTATAGATTTGGATGTCCCATTGGTAGACAAGCACGGACACCAACTCTCGTGACGTTTCGAGCTATTTTCTCACCGTTTAAGCCCAAGTCTAGCGAAAACACACGGTCGAGTTTCGTCATTGACCAACTTCCTCGAATTGAAATTTGAGAATACATTTGGATGTCCCATTAGTAAACAAGCGTGCACGCAAACTTTCATAATGTTCCGAGCTATTTTCTCCCCTTTAACGCCAAATATAGCGAAAATGCACGGTCGCGTTTAGGCTAAGACGTACTTCTCGGAATTAAAATTTGAGGATATATTAGGATGTTCCATTGGTAGACAAGCACACATGCCAACTTTCGTGACGTTCCGAGCTATTTTCTCACGCTTTAAGCCCAAGTCTAGCGAAAACACATGGTGCCATTTTGGCTTTCACCAACTTAACGGAATTGAAATTTGAGAATAGATTTGGATGTTCCATTGGTAGACAAGCATGGACGCCAACCTTTGTGACGTTCCAAGCTATTTTCTCACCCTTTAAGCCCAAATCTAGCGAAAACGCATGGTCGCATTTCGGTTTTGACCTACTTCTCGGAATTCAAATTTCATTATTGATTTTGATGTCCCATTCGTAGACAAGCCTGCACGACAACTTTCGTGACGTTCCGAGTTGTTTTCTCATGCTTTAAGCCCAAGTCTAGGGAAAATGCACGGTCGAGTTTCGGCTTTGACCAACTTCTCGTAACTGAAATTTGAGAATAGATTTGGATGTCCCATTGACAAGCATGCACGCAAACATTCGTGACGTTCTGATCTATTTTCTCCCCCTTTAAGGCTAATACTAGCAAAAATGCATGGTCGCGTTTCGTCGTTGACCTACTTCTCAGAATTCAAATTTGATTATCGATTTTGATGTCCCATTAGTAGACAAGAGCGCATGCCAAATTTCGTGATGTTCCGAGTTGTTCTCTCACTCTTTAAGACCAAGTCTAGCGAAAACGCACGGTCGAGTTTCAGCTTTGACCAACTTCCTAGAATTGAAATTTGAGAATAGACTTGGATGTCCCATTAGTAGACAAGCATGCATGCCAAATTTTGTGACGTTCCGAGCTATTTTCTCCTCCTTTAAGGCCAAGTCTAGCGAAAACGTACGATCAAGTTTCGGCTTTGACCAACTTGTCAGAATTGAAATTTGAGAATAGATTTGGATGTCCCATTGGTAGACAAGTGCGCACAACAAGTTTCGTGACGTTCTGAGCTATTTTCTCACACTTTAAGCCAAAGTCCAGCGAAAATGCACAGTCTAGTTTCAGCTTTGACCAACTTCTCGGATTTGAAATTTGAGTGTAGATTTGGATGTCCCATTGGTAAACAAGCGCGCACAAGAACTTTCGTGACATTTCGAGATATTTGATTTGGATATCCCATTGGTAAACAAGTGTGCACACTAACTTTCGTGATGTTCCGAGCTATTTTCTCACCCTGTAAAAAAGCGTGCACACTAACATGTCGTAATTGAAATTTGAGAATAGATTTGGATGTCCCATTGACAAGCGTGCAAGCCAACTTTCGTGACGTTTTGATCTATTTTCTCCCCCTTCAATCCTAAGTTAAGCAAAAACACACGGTCGATTTTCAACTTGGACCAAATTCTCGGAACTGAAATTTGAGAATAGATTTGGATGTCCCATTGGTAGACAAGCGCGCACACCAGCTTCCGTGACGTTCCGAGCTATTTTATCTCCCTTTAAGCCCAAGTTTAGCGAAACTAGACGGTCGAGTTTCGGCTCTGACTAATTTCTCAGAATTAAAATTTGATAAGAGATTTGGATGTCCCAGTGGTAAGCAAGTGTGTATGCCAACTTTCTTGACGTTCCGAGCTATTTTCTCCCCCTTTAAGGCCAAGTTTGGCGAAAACGCATGGTCATGTTTCGGCTTTGACCTACATCTCGGAATTAAAATTTGATTGTAGATTTGGATGTCCCACTGGTAGACAAGCATGCACGCCAACTTTCATGATGTTCCGAGCTATTTTCTCATGCTTTAATCCCAAGTGTAGCGAACACGCATGGTCGAGTTTCGACTTTCACCTACTTCTCGGATTTAAAATTTGAGATTAGATTTGGATGTCACATTGGTGGACAAGCGCGTACACCAACTTTCGTGATGTTCCAGGATATTTTCTCACCCTTTAGGCCCAAGTCTTGCGAAAATGCGCAGTCGCGTTTCGGCTTTGAGCAACTTCTCGGAATTGAAATTTGAGAATAGATTGGGATTTCCCATTGGTAGACAAGCACACACGCCAACTATCGTTACGTTCCGAGCTATTTTCTCCCACTTTAAGCCTACGTCTAGCGAAAACGCAAGGTCACGTTTAGGCTTTGACCTAATTCTCGAAATTAAAATTTGATTATAGCTTTGCATGTCCCATTGGTAGACAAGCGTGCATGCCAACTTTCGTGACGTTCCGAGCTATTTTCTCCCCCTTTAAGGCCAAGTCTAGTGAAAACGCACGGTCGCGTTTCGGCTTTGACCGACTTCCTAGAATTGAAATTTGAAAATAGATTTGGATGTCTCATTGGTAGACAAGTGTGCATGCCAACTTTCATGATGTTTCGAGCTATTTTCTGCCCTTTAAGGACAAGTCTAGCGAAAACGTGTGGTCGCGTTTCGGCTTTGACCTACATCTCAGAATTAAAATTTGAGATTAGATTTGGATGTCAAATTGGTGGACAAGCGCGTACGCCAACTTTCATGATGTTCGAGGCTATTTTCTGACCCTTTAGGCCCAAGTATAGTGAAAATGCACAGTCGAATTTCGTCTTTGAGCAACTTCTCGGAATTGAAATTTGAGAATAGATTAGGATTTCCCATTGGTAGACAAGCGCACACGCTAACTTTCGTTACGTTCCGATCTATTTTCTCCCTCTTTAAAACTAAGTCTAGTGAAAACGCATGGTCAAGTTTCGACTTTGACCAACTTAACGGAATTGAAATTTGAGAATAGATTTTGATATCCCATTGGTAGACAAGCGCGCATGCCAACTTTTGTGACGTTTCGTGCCATTTTCTCACCCTTTAAGCACAAGTCTAGTGAAAACGCATGGTTTAGTTTCGGCTTTGACCAACTTCTCGGAATTGAAATTTGAGAATAGATTTGGATTTCCCATTGGTAAACAAGCGTGCACGCAAACTTTCTTGATCTTCCGAGCTCTTTTCTCCTCCTTTAAGCCCAAGTCTAACGAAAATTCATGGTCGAGTTTCAGCTTTCTCCAACTTCTCGGAATTGAAATTCGAGAGTAGATTTGGATGTCCCGTTGCTACAAAGGCGTGCATGCCAACTTTTGTGACGTTCCAAGATATTTTCTCACCCTTTAAGCCCAAGTCTAGCGAAAACGCAAGGTCAGGTTTTGACTTTGACCAACTTCTCAGAATTTAAATTTGAGAATATATTTTGATTTTCCATTAGTAGACAAGCGTGCGCACCAACTTGCGTTACGTTCCGAGCTATTTCCTCCCCCTTTAAGCCCAAGTCTAACGAAAACGCACGGTCAAGTTTCAGCTTTGACCAAATTCCCAGAATTAAAATTTGAGAATAGATTTGTAAGTCCCGATGGTAGACATGCGTGCACGCCAACTTTCATGACATTCCGAGCTCTTTTCTCATGCTTTAATCCCAAGTCTAGCGAAAATGCACGGGCAAGCTTCAGCTTTGACCAATTTCCCCGAATTGAAATTTGAGGATAGATCTGGATGTCCCATTGGTAGACAAGCGTGCATGCCATCTTTCGTGACATTCCGAGCTATTTTCTCCCCCTTTAATGCCAAGTCTAATGAAAACGCATGGTCGTGTTTAGGCTTTGACCTGCTTCTCCGAATTAAATTTTGTTTATACCTTTGGATGTCCCATTCGTAGACAAGCATGCACGCCAACATTCGTGACGTTCTGAGCTACTTTCTTATGCTTTAAGCCCAAGTCTAGCAAAAAAACACGGTTGAGTTTCGGCTTTGACCAACTTCCCGAAATTGAAATTTGAGAATAGATTTGGATGCCCCATTGTTAGACAAGCACACATGCCAACTCTCATGATGTTCTGATCTATTTTCTCCCCTTTAAGGCCAAGTCTAGCGAAAACGCACGTCGTGTTTCGGCTTTTACCTACTTCTCGGAATTAAAATTTGAAATTAGATTTGGATTTCCCATTGGTAGACGTGCGTGCACGCCAAATTTCGTGACGTTCCGAGCTATTTTCTCACGCTTTAAGCCCAAGTCTAGCGAAAACGCACGATCCAGTTTCGGCTTTGACCGACTTCCTAGAATTGAAATTTGAAGATAGATTTGGATGTCCCATTGGCAGACAAGCATGCATGCCAACTTTCGTGACGTTCCGAGCTATTTTCTCCCCCTTTAATGCCAAGTCTAGCGAAAAGGCACGGTCGTGTTTAGGCTTTGACCTACGTCTCCGAATTAAAATTTGATTATAGCTTTGGATGTCCCATTGGAAGACAAGCATGCATGCAAACATTTGTGACATTTCGAGCTATTTTCTCACACTTTAAGCCCAATTCTAGAGAAAACGCACGGTCGAGTTTTGGCTTTGACCAACTTCCCGGAATTTAAATTTGAGAATAGATTTGGATGCCCCATTGGTAGACAAGCATGCACACCAACTCTCATGATGTTCCGAGCTATTTTCTCCCCTTTAAGGCCAAGTCTAGCGAAAACGTACGGCCGCGTTTCGGCTTGGACCTACTTCTTGGAATTAAAATTTGAGATTAAATTTGGATGCCCCATTGGTGGACAAGCGCGTACACCAACTTTTGTGATGTTCCAAGCTATTTTCTCACCCTTTAGGCCCAAGTCTAGCGAAAATGCACAGTCGAGTTTGGGCTTTGACCAACTTCTCGAAATTGAAATTTGAGAATAGATAGGGATTTCCATTTGGTAGACAAGTGCACACGAACTCTTTCATTATGTTTCGATCTATTTTCTCCCACTTTAATCCCAAGTCTAGCGAAAACACATCGTTGAGTTTTGAGAATAGATTTGGATATCCCGTTGGTAGACAAGCGCACAAGCCAACTTTCGTGACGTTCCGAGTTATTTTCTCACCCATTAAGCCCAAGTCTATAGAAAATGGATTATCGAGTTTGGGCTTTGACCAACTTCTCGTAATGGAAATTTGAGAATAGATTTGGATGTCCCATTGACAAGTGTGCAAGCTAACTTTTGTGACGTTTCGAGCTATTTTATCACCCTTAAAGCCCAAGTTTAGCGAAAACAGATGGTTGAGTTTCAACTTGGACAAAATTCCCAGAATTGAAATTTGAGAATAGATTTGGATGTCCCATTGGTAGACAAGCATGCACGCCAACTTTCGTGATGTTTCGAGCTATTTTCTCCCCCTTTAACGCCAAGTCTAGCGAAAAGGCACGGTCGCGTTTAGGCTTTGACCTACTTCTCCGAATTAAAATTTGATTATAGCTTTGGATGTCCCATTGGAAGAAAAGCATGCACGCAAACATTTGTGATGTTTCGAGCTATTTTCTCACGCTTTAAGCCCAAGTCTAGCGAAAATGCACGGTCGAGTTTTGGCTTTGACCAACTTCCCAGAATTGAAATTTGAGAATAGATTTGGATGCCCCATTGGTAGATAAGCATGCACACCAACTCTCATGATGTTTCGAGCTATTTTCTCGCCTTTAAGGCCAAGTCTATTGAAAACGTATGGCCGCATTTCAGCTTCGACCTACTTCTCGGAATTAAAATTTGAGATTAAATTTGGATGTCCTATTAGTGGACAAGCGCGTACGCCAACTTTCTTGATGTTCCAAGCTATTTTCTCACCCTTTAGGCCCAAGTCTAGTGAAAATGCACAGTCGAGTTTCGGCTTTGACCAACATCTCAAAATTGAAATTTGAGAATAGATAGGGATTTCCATTTGGTAGACAAGTGCACATGCCAACTTTCGTTACGTTTCAATCTATTTTATCCCACTTTAAGCCCAAGTCTAGCGAAAATGCATCGTCAAGTTTTGAAAATAGATTTGGATATCCTGTTGGTAGACAAGCGTGCAAGCAAACTTTCGTAATGTTCTGAGCTATTTTCTCACCCATTAAGCCCAAGTATATAGAAAACGGATTATCGAGTTTCGGCTTTGACGTTTCAAGCTATTTTATCACCCTTTAAGCCCAAGTTTAGCGAAAACAGATGGTCGAGTTTCAACTTGGACAAAATTCCCGGAATTAAAATTTGAGAATAGATTTGGATGTCCCATTGGTAGACAAGCGTGCATGCCAACTTTCATGATGTTCCGAGCTATTTTCTCCCCTTTAATGCCAAGTCTAGCGAAAACGCACGGCCGCGTTTCGGCTTTGACCTACTTCTCGAAATTAAAATTTGAGATTAGATTTGGATGTCACATTGGTGGACAAGCACGTACGCCAACTTTCGTGATGTTCCAAGCTATTTCCTCACCCTTTAGGCCCATATCTAGCGAAAATGGACAATCGCATTTTGGCTTTGAGCAACTTCTCAAGATTGAAATTTGAGAATAGATTGGGATTTCCCATTGGTAGACAAGCACTCCCGCCAACTTTCGTTACGTTCCGAGCTATTTTCTCCCACTTTAAGCCTAAGTCTAGCGAAAATGCACGGTCGAGTTTCGACTTAGACCAACTTAACGGAGTTGAAATTTGAGAATAGATTTGGATATCCTGTTGGTAGACAAGTGCGCACGCCAACTTTTGTGACGTTCTGAGCTATTTTCTCACCCTTTAAGCCCAAGTCTAGAAAAAACACACGGTTTAGTTTTGGCTTTGACTAACTTCTTGGAATTGAAATTTGAGAATAGATTTGGATTTCCCATTGGTAGACAAGCGTGCACGCCAACTTTCTTGACGTTCTGAGCTATTTTCTCCTCGTTTTAGGCAAATTCAAGCGAAAACACATGATCACGTTTCGGTTTTGACCTACTTCTCAGAATTAAAATTTGTTTATAGCTTTGGATGTCCCATTGGTAGACAAGCATGCACGCCAACTTTCGTGACGTTCCGAGCTATTTTCTCCCCCTTTAACACCAAGTCTAGCGAAAACGCATGGTCACGTTTAGGTTTTGACCTACTTCTCGGAATTAAAATTTGATTATAGCTTTAGATGTACCATTGGTAGACAAGCATGCACGCTAACTTTCATGACGTTCCAAACTATTTTCTCACTCTTTAAGCCCAAGTCTAGTGAAAACATATGGTCGAGTTTCGACTTTGACCAATTTCCCGGAATTGAAATTTGAGAATAGATTTGGATGCCCCATTGGTAGACAAGCGTGCAGGCCAACTCTCATGATGTTCTGAGCTATTTTCTCCCCTTTATGGCGAAGTCTAGTGAAAATGCACGGTTGCGTTTCGGCTTTGACCTACTTCTCATAATTAAAATTTGAGATTAGATTTGGATGTCCCATTGGTGGACAAGTGCGTACGCCAACTTTCATGAGGTTCCAAGCTATTTTCTCACCCTTTAGGCCCAAGTCTAGCAAAAATGCACAGTCGAGCTTCGGCTTGGAGAAACTTCTCGCAATTTAAATTTGAGAATAGATTGGGATTTCCCATTGGTAGACAAGCGCACACGCCAACTTTTGTTATGGTCCGAGCTATTTTCTCCCACTTTAAGCGTAAGTTTAGCGAAAACGCACGGTCGAGTTTTGACTTTGACCAACTTAACGGAATTGAAATTTGAGAACAGATTTGGATATCCTGTTGGTAGACAAGCGAGCATGCCAACTTTCGTGACGTTCTGAGCTATTTTCTCACCATTTAAGCCTAAGTCTAGCAAAAATGCATGGTCAAGTTTCGGCTTTGACCCACATCTCGGAATAGAAATTTGAGAATAGATTTGGATTTCCCATTGGTAGACAAGCGCGCACACAAACTTTAGTGACGTTCCGAGCTATTTTCTCCTCCTTTAATCCCAAGTCCAGCGAAAGCGCACGGTCTTTGACCAACCTCTCGGAATTGAAATTTGAGAGTAGATTTGGATTTCCAGTTGCTAGAAAGGCATGCACGCCAAATTTCATGATGTTCCAAGCCAAAATGCATGGTTGCATTTTGACTTTGACCAAATTATCGGAATTGAAATTTGAGAATAGATTTGGATGCCTCATTGGTAGACAAGCACGCACGCCAAGTTTCGTGACGTTCCAAGCTATTTTCGCCCCATTTAACGCCAAGTCTAGCGAAAAAACACGGTCGCATTTAGGCTTTGACCTACTTCTCGGAATTAAAATTGGAATATAGCTCTTGATGTCCCATTAGTAGACAAGCATGCACACCAACTTTCATGATGTTCCAAGTTATTTTCTCATGCTTTAAGCTCAAGTCTAGCGAAAACGCACGGTCAAGTTTTGGCTTTAATCAACTTCCCGGAATTGAAATTTGAGAATAGATGTGGATGCCCCATTGATAGACAAGCGTGCACGCCAACTCTCATGATGTTCCGAGCTATTTTATCCCTTTTATGGCCAAGTCTAGCGAAAACGCACGGTCGCATTTCGGCTTTGACCTACTTCTTAGAATTAAAATTTGAGATTAGATTTGGATGTCCAATTGGTGGACAAGCGCGTACGCCAACTTTCCTGATGTCCCGAGCTATTTTCTCAACCTTTAGGCCCAAGTCTAGTGAAAATGCACAGTCGAGTTTCTGCTTTGACCAAATTCTCGGAATTGAAATTTGAGAATACATTGGGATTTCCCATTGGTAGACAAGTGCACATGCCAACTTTCGTTACGTTCCGAGCTATTTTCTCGCACTTTAAGCCCAAGTCTAGTGAAAACGCACAGTCGAGTTTCGACTTTAACCAACTTAACGGATTTTAAATTTGAGAATAGATTTGGATATCCTGTTGGTAGACAAGCGCGCACGCCAACTTTCATGACGTTCCGAGCTATTTTCTCACCCTTTAATCCCAAGTCTAGGGAAAACATACGGTGGAGTTTCGGCTTTGACCAACTTCTTAGAATTGAAATTTGAGAATAGATTTGGATTTCCCATTGGTAGACAAGCGCACACGCCATCTTTCATGAAGTTCCAAGCTATTTTCTCCTCCTTTAAGCCCAAGTCTAGAGAAAATGCACAGTCGATTTTCAGCTTTGAGCAACTTCTCGGAATTAAAATTTGAGGGTAGATTTGGAATTCTCGTTGCTATAAAGGAGTGCACGCCAACTTTCGTGATGTTCCAAGCCAAAATGCACGGTGGCGTTTTGGCTTTCACCAACTTCATGGAATTGTAATTTGAGGGTATATTTGAATACCCCAATGGTAGACAAGCGTGCACGCCAAATTTCATAACGTTCTGACCTATTTTTGTTCCCTTTAATCCCAAGTCTAGAGAAAATGCACGATCGAGTTTCGGATTTGACCAACTTCTCAGAATTGAACTTTGAGAATAGATTTGGATGTCCCATTGGTAGACAATCATGCACGCCAAGTTTCATGATGTTCCGACCTATTTTCGCCCCCTTTAACGCCATGTCTAGCGAAAACGCACGGTCGTGTTTAGGATTTGACCTACTTCTTGGAATTAAAATTTGATTATAGCTTTGGATGCCCCATTAGTAGGAAAGCAATCATGCTAACGTTCGTGACGTTTCGATCTTTTTTATCACGCTTTAATCCCAAGTTTAGCGAAAACACACGCTCGAGTTTGGACTTTGACCAACTTCTCGGAATTGAAATTTGAGAATAGATTTGGATGCCCCATTGGTAGACAAGCGTGCACGCCAACTCTCATGATGTGCCATGCTATTTTCTACCCTTTAAGCCCAAGTCTAGCGAAAATGCACAGTCGAGTTTCAAATTTAACTAACTTAACGGAATTGAAATTTGAGAATAAATTTGGATATCCCGTTGGTAGACAAGTGCGCACGCCAACTTTTGTGACGTTCCTAGCTATTTTCTCACCCTTTAATCCCAAGTCTAGCAAAAACGCACGGTCGAGTTTCGGCTTTGACCAACTTCTCGGAATTTAAATTTGAGAATAGATTAGGATTTCCCATTGGTAGACAAGCGTGCATGCCAACTTTCATGACTTTTCGAGCTATTTTCTCCTCCTTTAAGCCCAAGTCTAGCGAAAACGCATGCTCGAGTTTCAGCTTTGACCAACTTCTCGGAATTGAAATTTGAGAGTAGATTTGGATTTCTCGTTGCTAGAAAGGCGTGCATGCCAACTTTCGTGACGTTCCAAGCCAAAATGCATGGTGGCGTTTTGGCTTTCACCAACTTCTTGGAATTGAAATTTGAGGGTATATTTGGATGCCCCAATGGTAGATAAGCGTGCACACCAAATTTCGTAACATTCCGAGATATTTTCGTCCCCTTTAATACCAAGTCTAGAGAAAATGCACGATCAAGTTTCGGATTTGACCAACTTCTCGGAATTGAAATTTATGAATAGATTTGGATGTCCCAATTGTAGACAAGCACGCACGCCAAGTTTCATGACGTTCCGACCTATTTTCGCCCCCTTCAAGCCCAAGTTTAGCGAAAACGCATTGTCGAGTTTCGTGACGTTCAAAGCTCTTTTTTCACCCTTTAAGCCCAAGTCTAGCAAAAATGAATAGTTGACTTTCGGCTTTGACCAATTTCTCGAAATTTAAATTTGAGCATAAATTTGAATACCCCATTGGTAGACAAATGCGCACACCAACTTTCATGACGTTCCGAGCTATTTTCGCACCCTTTAAGCCCAATTGTAGCAAAAACGCGCAGTCGAATTTCGGCTTTGCCCAAATTAACGGAATTGAAATTTAAGAGTAGATTTGGCTGTCCCATTGGTAGACAAGCATGCACACCAACTTTTGTGACGTTCCGAGCTATTTTCTCCCCCTTTAGG
This sequence comes from Larix kaempferi, assembly GCA_027924585.1. NCBI lineage: Eukaryota > Viridiplantae > Streptophyta > Pinopsida > Pinales > Pinaceae > Larix > Larix kaempferi. The sequence continues at coordinate 1,154,358 of BSBM01000430.1, read as the reverse complement.
GCCAATTCTAGCAAAACCCCACGGTCGCGTTTCGGCTTTGACCTACTTCTCGGAATGAAAATTTGAGAATATATTTGGATGTCTCAAGTTGCGTACGCCAACTTTCGTGATGTTCTAAGCTATTTTCTCACCCTTTAGGCCCAAGTCTAAAGAAAATGTAGGGTCTATTTTCGGCTTTGACCAACTTCTCGGAATTGAAATTTGTGAGTAGATTTGCATGTCCCATTGGTAGACAAGCACGCACGCCAACTTTCGTGAAGTTCCGAGCTATTTTCTCAGGCTTTAAGCCCAACTCTAGCGAAATCGCACGGTCGAGTTTCGGCTTTGACCAACTTGACGGAATTGAAATTTGAGAATAGATTTGGATATCCCGTTAGTAGACAAGCGTGCACGCCAACTTTCGTTATGTTCCGAGCTATTTTCTCACCCTTTAAGCCCTTCGTGACGTTCCGAGCTATTTTCTCATGCTTTAAGCCCAAGTCTAGCGAAAAAGCATGGTAGAGTTTCGGCTTTGACCAACATATTGGAATTGAAATTTGAGAATAGATTTGGATGTCCCATTGGTAGAGAAGACTGTATGCCAACTTTCATGACGTTCTGAGCTACTTTCGACCCCTTTGAGGCAAGTCTAGTGAAAACACACGGTCGAGGTTCGGGTTTTATCAACTTCCCAAAATGGAAATTTGAGAGTAGATTTGGATCTCCCATTTATAGACAAGCGTACACGCCAACTTTCGTGATGTTCCGAGCTATTTTCTCACCCTTTAATCCCATGTCTAGCGAAAAGGAACGGTCGAGTTTCAGCTTTGCCCACTTCTCGGAATTTAAATTTGAGCATAGATTTGGATGTCCCATAGGTAGACAAGCGCACACACCAACTTTCGTGACATTCCAAGCTATTTTCTCACCCTTTAAGCCCAGGTCTAGAGAAAATGTACGGTCGAGTTTCATCTTTGACCAATTTCTCAGAATTGAAATTTGAGAATAGATTTGGATGTCCCATTGGTAGACAAGCACGCATGCCAACTTTCATGACGTTCCGAGCTATTTTCTCACGCTTTAAGCCCAAGTCTAGCGAAATTTCACAGTCGAGTTTCGGCTTTGACCAACTTAATGGAATTCAAATTTGAGAATAGATTTGGATATCCCATTGGTAGACAAGCGTGCACGCCAACTTTCATCTCGTTTCGAGCTATTTTCTCACCCTTTAAGCCCTTTGTGACATTTCGAGCTATTTTCTCACGCTTTAAGCCCAAGTCTAGAAAAAACGCACAGTAGAGTTTTGGCTTTGACCAACATCTCGGAATTGAAATTTGAGAATAGATTTGGATGTGCCATTGGTAGACAAGAGTGCACACCAATTTTCGTGATGTTCTGGAGCTATTTACTCCCCCTTTAAGGCCAATTCTAGCGAAAAGGCATGGTCACATTACGACTTTGACCTACTTCTCGGAATTGAAATTTGAGAATTGATTTGGATGTCCCATTTGTAGACAAGCCCGTACGCCAATTTTTGTGATGTTCTAAGCTATTTTCTTACCATTTAAGCAAAAGCCTAGAGAAAATGCATGGTCGAGTTTCATCTTTGACCAACTCAACATAATTAAAATTTGAGAGTAGATTTGGATGTCCCATTGGTAGACAAGTGTGCACGCAAACTTTCATGATGTTCCGAGCTATTTTAACCCCCTTTAAGCCCAATTCTAGCAAAAAACGCGCGGTCAAGTTTCGGCTTTGGCCAACTTATCGTAATCGAAATTTACGAGTAGATTTGGATGTCCTATTGGTAGAAACGTGTGCACGCCAACTTTTGTGACGTTCCAAGCTCTTTTCTCCCCCTTTAAGACCAAGTCTAGCAAAAAAACACGGTCGCATTTCGGGTTTTACCAACTTCTCGGAATGGAAATTTGAGAGTAGATTTGGATGTCCCATTGGTAGACAAGCGTGCACGCCAACTTTCGTGATGTTCCATGCTATTTTCTCACCCTTTAATCCCAAGTATAGCGAAAATGTATGGTTGAATTTCGACTTTGAACAATTTCTCGGAATTGAAATTTGAGAATAGATTTGTATGTCCCTTTGGTAGACAAGCACGCGCGCCAACTTTCGTGATGTTCCGAGCTATTTTCTCACCCTTTAACCCCAAGTATAGCGAAAATGCACGATTGAGTTTCGACTTTGACCAGCTTAACGGAATTGAAATTTGAGAATAGATTTGGATATCCCGTTGGTAGAAAAGCGCGCACGCCAACTTTCGTGACGTTACGAGCTATTTTCTCACCCTTTAAGCCCAAGTCTAGCGAAAATGCACAGTCGAATTTTGGCTTTGACCAGCTTCTCAGAATTGAAATTTGAGAATAGATTTGGATTTCCCATTGGCAGACAAGCACGCATGCCAACTTTCGTGACGTTCCAAGCTATTTTCTCCTCCTTTAATCCCAAGTCTAGTGAAAACGCACGATTGAGTTTCAGCTTTGACCAAGTTCTCGGAATTGAAATTTGAGAGTAGATTTGTATGTCCCATTGCTAGAAAGGCATGCACGCCAACTTTTGTGACATTCCAAGCTATTTTCTCACCCTTTAAGCCCAAGTCTAGCAAAAATGCACGGTTAAGTTTTGACTTTGACCAACTTCCCAGAATTTAAATTTGAGAATAGATTTGGATTTCCCATTGGTAGACAAGCACGCGTGCCAACTTTCATGACGTTCCGAACTATTCCCCCCCCCTTTAAGCCCAAGTCTAGCGAAAATGCACAATCGGGTTTTGGATTTGACCTACTTCTCAGAATTGAAATTTGAGAATAGATTTGGATATCCCATTGGTAGACAAGCATGTACGCCAGCTTTTGTGATGTTCCAATCTATTTTATCACCATTGAACCGCAAGTCTAGCGAAAATGCTCAGTCGAGTTTAGGCTTCGACCAACTTTTCGGAATTGAAATTTGAGAATAGATTTGGATTTCCCATTGGTAGACAAGCGCGCACCCCAACTTTCGTGATGTTCTAAGCTATTTTCTCCCCCTTTAAGCCCAAGTCTAGCGAAAATGCACAGTCCAGTTTCGGCTTTGACCAACTTAACGGAATTGAAATATAAGAATAGATTTGGATGTCCCATTGGTAGAAAAGAGTGCACGCTAACTTTCGTGACATTCTGAGCTATTTTCTCACTCTTTAAGCCCAAGTCTAGTGAAAATGCATGGTCACGTTTCGGCTGTGACCCACTTCTCAGAATTGAAATTTGAGAACAGATTTGGATGTCCCATTGGTAGACATGCGTGCACGCCAACTTTCGTGACATCCGAGCTATTTTATCCCCCTTTAAGGCCAAGTCTAGCGAGAAGGTATGGTCGCGTTTCGGCAATGACCTACTTTTCGGAATTAAAATTTGAGAATAGATTTGGATGTTCCATTGGTGGACAAGCGCATACGCCAACTTTCATGATGTTCCAAGGTATGTTCTCACCCTTTAGGCCCAAGTCTAGCGAAAATGCACAGTCATGTTTGGACTTTGACCAACTTCTCGAAATTGAAATTTGAGAGTATATTTGGATTTCCCATTGGTAGACAAGCGCACACACCAACGTTTGTGATGTTTCGAGCTATTTTCTCACCCTTTAAGCCCAAGTCTAGCGAAAACGCACGGTTTAGTTTCGGCTTTGACCAACTTCTCGGAATTAAAATTTGATTATAGATTTGGATGTCTGATTGGTAGACAAGCGCTATTTTATCCACCTTGGTGGCCAAGTCTAGCGAAAAAGTCGCGTTTCAACGATGACCTACTTCTCGAAATTAAAATTTGAGAATAGATTTGGATGTCGCATTGGTGGACAAGCGCGTACACCAACGTTTGTGTTGTTCCAAGGTATTTTCTCAACCTTTAGGCCCAAGTCTAACGAAAACGCACGGTCATGTTTCGTCTTTAACCAACTTCCTAGAAATTAAATTTGAGGATAGATTTGGATGCCCCATTGGTAGACAAGCGTGCACGCCAACTTTCGTGACGTTCCGAGCTATTTTCTCACCCTTTGATCCCAAGTCTAGGTAAACCACAGGGTGGCGTTTCGGCTTTGACCAACTTAAGGAAATTGAAATTTGAGAATAGATTTGGATGTCTCGTTGGTAGACAAGCACACACGCCAGCTTTTGTGACGTTCTGAGCTATTTTCTCACCCTTTAAGCCCAAATCTAGCAAAAATGCAAGGTCAAATTTTGGCTTTAACCAACTTCTCAAATCTGAAATTTGAGAATAGATTTAGATTTCCCATTGGCAGACAAGCGCGCATACCAATTTTTGTGACATTCCAACCTATATTCTCCCACTTTAATTCCATGTCTAGCAAAAATGCACGTTGGATTTTCGGCTTTGACCAGCTTCTTGGAATTGAAATTTGAGAATATATTTGGATATCCAATTGGTAGACAAGCGCGCACACCAATTTTCGTGACGTTCCGAGCTATTTTCTCCCCCTTTAAGGCCAATTCTAGCAAAAATGCACAGTCGCGTTTCGGCTTCGACCTACTTCTCGGAATTAAAATTTGATTATAGATTTTAATGTCCCATTCATAGACAAGCGCACACACCAACTTTTGTGACATTCCGAGTTGCTTTCTCACGCTTTAAGCCCAAGTCTAGTGAAAAGACACAATCAAGTTTCGGCTTTGACCAACTTCCCAAAATTTAAATTTGAGAATAGAATTGGTTGTACCATTGGTAGACAAGCATGCACGCCAAATTTCGTGACGTTCCGAGCTATTTTCTCCCCCTTTAAGGACAAGTCTAGCGAAAACGCATGGTCGCGTTTCGGCTTTGCCTACTTCTCAGAATTAAAATTTTATTATAGATTTGGATGTCCCATTGGTAGACAAGCACACATGCCAACTTTTGTGACGTTCCGAGTTATTTTCTCATGCTTTAAGCCTAAGTCTAACAAAAAAGCACAGTCGAGTTTCGGCTTTGACCGACTTCCCGGAATTGAAATTTGAGAATAGATTTGGATGTCCCATTGGTAGAAAACCGCTCACGCCGACTTTTGCGACGTTTCGAGCTATTTTCTCACCCTTTAAGCCCAAGTCTAGCGAAAACGCATGGTTTAGTTTCAGCTTTGAACAACTTCTCGGAATTAAAATTTGATTATAGATTTGGATGTCCCATTGGTAGACAAGCGCGCATGCCAACTTTCATGAAGTTCCGAGCTATTTTCTCCTCCCTTAAGCCCAAGTCTAGTGAAAACGCACAGTCGAGTTTCAGCTTTCACCAACTTCTCGGAATTGAAATTTGAGAGTAGATTTGGATTTCTCGTTGCTATAAAGGAGTGCATGCCAACTTTCGTGATGTTCCAAGCCAAAATGCACAGTCGCGTTTTGGCTTTCACCAACTTTTTGGAATTGCAATTTGAGGGTATATTTGGATGCCCCAATGGTAGACAAGCCTGCCCGCCAAATTTTGTAACGTTCCGAGCTATTTTCGTCCCCTTTAATCCCAAGTCTAGAGAAAACGCACGATCAAGTTTTGGATTTGACCAACTTCTTGGAATTGACATTTGAGAATAGATTTGGATGTCCCATTGGTAGACAAGCACGCACGCCAAGTTTCGTGACGTTCCAGGATATTTTCTCCCCCTTTAACGCCATGTCTAGCGAAAATGCACGCTCGCATTTAGGCTTTGACCTACTTCTCGGAATTAAAATTTGATTATAGCTTTGGATGTCCCATTAGTAGACAAACATGCACGCCAACTTTCGTGACGTCCGATCTTTTTTCTCACGCTTTAAGCCCAAGTCTAGTGAAAACGCACGGTCGAGTTTTGTCTTTGACCAACTTCTCGGAATTGAAATTTTAGAAAAGATTTGGATGCCCCATTGGTAGAAAAGTGTGCACGCCAACTCTCATGATGTGCCAAGCTATTTTCTACCCTTTAAGCCCAAGTCTAGCAAAAACGCAAGGTCGAGTTTTGACTTTAACTAACTTAATGGAATTGAAATTTGAGAATAAATTTGGATATCCCATTGGTAGACAAGCGCGCATGCCAACTTTCGTGACGTTCCTAGCTATTTCCTCACCCTTTAAGCCCAAGGCTAGCAAAAACGCATGGTCGAGTTTTGGCTTTGACCAACTTCTCGAAATTGAAATTTGAGAATAGATTTGGATTTCCCATTGGTAGCCAAGCGTGCATGCCAACTTTCATGATGTTCCGAGCTATTTTCTCCTCGTTTAAGCCCAAGTCTAGCGAAAATGCACAGTCGAGTTTCAACTTTGACCAACTTCTCGAAGTTGAAATTTGAGAGTAGATTTGGATTTCTCATTGCTAGAAAGGCGTGCACGCCAACTTTCGTGACGTTCCAAGCCAAAACGTATGGTGGCATTTTGGCTTTCACCAACTTCTTGGAATTGAAATTTGAGGGTATATTTGGATGCCCCAATGGTAGAGAAGCGTGCACGCCAAATTTCATAACATTCCGAGCTATTTTCGTCCGCTTTAATCCCAAGTCTAGAGAAAATGCACGATCAAGTTTTGGATTTGACCAACTTGTCAGAGTTGAAATTTGAGAATAGATTTGGATGTCCCATTGGTAGACAAGCATGCATGCCAAGTTTCGTGACGTTCCGAGCTATTTCACCCCCTTTAAGCCAAAGTTTAGCAAAAACGCATTGTCGAGTTTCGTGACGTTCAAAGCTCATTTTTCACCCTTTAAGCCCATGTCTAGGGAAAACTAACGGTTGAATTTTGGCTTTGACCAACTTCTCAGAATTTAAATTTGAGCATAGATTTGAATACCCCATTGGTAGACAAATGCGCACGCCAACTTTCATGACATTCTGAACTATTTTTGCACCCTTTAAGCCCAATTGTAGCAAAAACACGCAGTCGAATTTCAGCTTTGGCCAAATTAACAGAATTGAAATTTAAGACTAGATTTGGCTGTCCCATTGGTAGACAAGCATGCACACCAACTTTCATGACGTTTCGAGCTATTTTCTCACCCTTTAATTGTTCGGGTACACAGGGTACTACCAAAGGACCGAACACCAAGAGCAACCACTTCACACAAACAGATCACAGATCAACACACCGATGTTTTGACGTGGTTTAAACCCTCTTGAGGGAAACACTCCATGTCCACGGCCAAATAGCATCTACGGGACAATTTATTATGCAAAGAAAGAAAGTTACAAATGAGCTTCTCATAATCGATCAACTAAACAATGACCCTCCATGCTCTTTAAATAGAGATCATGGACCAATCGAGTGTTAATCCATGGATCAAGGTTAGGTATGATCTAAGAGAAGTTGAGCCGTCATATCACTCTATGTCGGGAACATATCGTGACCGCCGGATTAAGTATTTACAAATGCATACTAATGCATACTAAAGAAACACACTATCCCTAATGGATAGATTACACAAGTTCATCTTAACTAACTCCTAAGTGTCTAAATATCCTAACATCCCCCATTAAGAACAACTTGGGATAGGATTGAAGGATTTACAAAAGTGACACTATTAGGAGAAGGAAGGAGGCATTAGAGCCTATCCGCCCTTAATGACAAGTTCCTGAACTCCTAACATAGATCGAAGTTTAGAAAACTTCGCTTCTGTAAGAGACTTGGTGAAAATGTCTGCAACTTGATCATCTATAGGGCAAAAGAGCACTTCAAGAACACGATCATGAACAAGATTTCTGATGAAGTGCATATGTAGCTCAATGTGTTTGATGCGTTGATGTAGAACTGGATCTTTGGCAAGCTTGATGGCACTTTGATTGTTGCACCAAAGTGGAGTAGGATATTGTTGCTTGAATCCAAACTCTGAAAGGATCTGTTGAAGCCATAAAGCTTCCTGACTAGCATTAACTGCTGCTCGATATTCTGCCTCTGCTGAAGAAAGAGCAAGAGCTTGTTGTTTCTTACAAGCCCAAGTAATAGTTCCAGATCCCAGACTGAAAACATAACCTGCAGTAGACTCTCAATCATGAGGATCGCCGTCCAAATCTGAATCAGTGAAACCAACCAACAAAGGTTTCCCCCCTGTACTGTAATGAATCCCAAACTGAATTGTACCTCGAATATATCGAAGTATTTTTTTAGCTGCTTTCCAGTGACTTTCATGAGGTGTCTGCATATAACGAGCAACACAACCAATGGAAAAGGAAAGGTCAAGACGGGAATGAGTCAAGTATAAAAGACTACCAACAAGATGACGATACAAGGTGGCATCGACTTCAGGTGAAGTACAAGTGGCAGAAAGTTTGACTCCAGACTGGAAGGGAGAAGGGTCTGGTGTACAATCTTCCATGTGAAAGTGACGAAGAAGGTCACAAGCATACTTAGATCGAGAAAGAAATATTCCTTCTTTGGTTTGCAGGACTTGGAGACCAAGAAAATAATGCAAATGTCCTAAGTCTGACATTTCAAAATTTTGTTTAAGACTGGATTTCACATGGGTTATAAGCTTAGGGTCACTACCAGTACGAATAAGATCATCAACGTATAGAACAAGTATGATGAGATGGTTTCCTACTTTCTTGGTATAGACATTGGGGTTAGAATGGCATCTAGAAAAACCAGTGTCAAGGAGAAAGCTATCCATTTTCGCATACCAAGCTCTAGGAGCTTGCTTAAGGCCATATAAGGATTTCTTAAGGCGGAAGACAAGGCTAGAGTTATTCTGAACATATCCAGGAGGTTGTTCCATGTAAATTTCCTCCTGTAAATCACCATGTAAGAAGGCAGACTTGACATCCATTTGATGGACTTCCCAGTTATGTAAGGCTGCAAGGGAAAGAACAAGGCGGATGGAGTTCATTTTTGTGACGGGAGAAAATGTTTCATTGTAGTCAATCCCTTCAACTTGGGAAAAACCTTTGGCAACTAACATTTCCTTAAGTCTTTCAACACTTCCATCTGATGCATACTTAGTTCTGTAGACCCATTTACATCTGACAAGTTTTCTTCCTTTTGGAAGAGGTACAAGATCCCAAGTATCGTTCGCCATTAAGGAACGATATTCTTCATCCATGGCTGCATCCCAATCTGGATTCCCTGAAGTTTCTACAACAGTTTCTCGATCATGATTCTCGAAAACTTGAGCCAAAAGAGAAGAGGCTCGCTGAAACTGAGAATGTGTTCGACGTTGATCTCTAGGATCACCGGCAAGATCACTAGCTGCTTCACATGTTGAACAGACCCATCGAGGAAGCACTTGTGCTGGTGCAACTGGAGGAACATGAGCAGGCGGAGGTGGATTTTCATGCTCACTGTCATCATCAGAAACTGGATTAGGAAACCTGTCAAGGAAGTTGGAAGAAGAAGAAGAAGGCGCAAACGCCGAATTAGGGTCGCAGGCCAAATATGGCACAATCGCCGAGTTAGGCTCGTAGGCCAAGAGATTTTCATCAAATTTAACATCTCTTCTAATGATTATATCATGAGAATGTGGTTGAAGAAGTCTATAACCTTTTACATCTTCAGAATATCCAACAAATATGCACTTTTCACTTTTAGGTTGCAATGCTTTCCATTTTTCATCCGAAATGTGAGCCCATGCTTCACTACCAAACACACAGAAGTGACTTACATCAGGTTTAGTTTTACTCCATGCTTCTTCCGGTGTTATACCTTGTAATGCTTTAGTGGGGGTGCGATTTACTATGTAATTTGCACAATTAATGGCTTCGGCCCAAAATTGAAGACTTAGTCCCTTAGATTGGATCATACAATTAGCCATTTCTTTTAAAGTGCGGTTCTTCCGCTCAGCTACACCATTTTGTTGTGGTGTATATGGAACAGTGTGTTGTTGTTGGATGCCTTGTTCAATGCAGAAAGTAGTGAACTTTTTGTTAATATATTCTCCTCCATTGTCAGATCTTAACTTAATAATTTGATGACCAGATTGTTTTTCAACAAGGGCCTTGTAGGCCAAGAACATGTTAAATACTTCGCTCTTAAGTTTTAGGAAATAAACCCAAGTGCGTCTGGTGTAATCATCAATGAAAGTTAATAAATATTTGAAACCAGAAAAGGAAGCAGATGGAAGAGGACCACACAAGTCACTATGCACAAGCTCTAAGGGAACTGAGGCGTGCCAAGAGGCACGTTTGTCAAAACTGTCCCAATGATGTTTTTCGAGTACACAACCGGAACAAACACCATCCCTGCAAGATACCATCGGAAGACCTATCACCATATTGTCTTTACATAGTTGTTGCAATGAGCGATAATTTAAGTGACCAAATCGCTCATGCCAAAGTTTGCTCAAGTTATCACTATGAGCAACAAAAACTGAAGGGAAAGGTGATGACCCAAAGTTGTTAAAATTGTACAACCTAGTAATATCATCAACAGTTCCGGTAGCTAGGACCTGTTGAGGATCTTTAAAATCCTTGATTACAACTTGGTGAGGTGTAAAGGTCACAGTTTTACCTCCACCAGAATGAGTGATCTGATAAACTGATAACAAATTGTAGGAAATGCTTGGAACACATAGTGTATCACTAAAATGACCATTATCTACTGGAACTGTTCCAGCTCCTACAACACTTAGAGATCTATCATCACCAACAAATATTTGTTTGGTGTTACATTCATGCATAGTAGAAAAGATGGCTTGATCCTTAACCATATGATAAGATGCTCCAGAATCAATGAGCCATTAATTTGAAGTAGAAGAAGAAGATGCATTATAAGAATAACCAGAAGCACAAAGTGCATGTCCATGAGAGGCAGATTCTGAAGGTGAATCTAGGCTGATGTGGTGCTTCTTCATTGCTGCTTCCAAGGCTTCCATGTTCTTGAAACACTTAGATTCATCATGATTATCTTTCCAACAATAGTTGCAATGATGCTCAGTATTCTTTCCTTTTGGCTTGGATCCTTTGTCATTTTTTAAAGAAGGAGCTGACTGAGAGGGTTTTGGACCCTTGTTTGACTTATTATTGCAAAAATTTTGTTTCTTGGGAGGCTTGGAATTTTCTTTCTGTTGGGACAATAAGGCTTTCCTAGATGTATCTTCATTGTTGATTATTCCAAGATGAATGAGTTTATCTTGCTCTCTAATCAAGGAATCACGAAAGGATTCAAGATTAGGCTCTTGATAGCTAGCTGCATTCAAGGATTTTTTCATGGAGTAAAATGTAGATACAAAAACAGAATATGCAGGTTCAAGTTTGGAAATAATATGATAAATGCATTGTTTGTCTTCCCTCTTAATCTTACATTCTGCACATAAGAGTTTAAGATTTTTGTACTTAGATAAATAATCTTGAATGCATGAAAAGTCACTTGGATTTATCGAGTTGGTGACCTCGAATTTCATTGTGTTTACCAAACACAGATTCCAACTTGTCCCAAGCAGCATCAGGTTCATCAATTCCAGATATGTGGAATCGCAAATCAGTAGAGATTGACATCCCAATCAATCAATGAGCTTCATCACATCTATTTTCCCATTTTATTTTCTTATCATAATCAGTGGGTTTTGTTTCTTTCCCTGAGGTAATTCTGAAAAGTCCCCTACTTCGTAGAACATCCTCCATACGAGATTTCCATGAGAAATAGTTGGAACTATTAAGTAGAATATCAAAAGGGGTGGCCATATTTGTAAATTAATGGTTGTAAAAGAAGAAACCAATAGTCTATATGTGAAGAGATCGAAAAAATAGGTGGTTTAAAAAAAAACGGCACTGAAAACTGACTCTGTATGATGAAGTTATGCTTGAACAAAGAAACTGTTGAAGATGTCCCCAATAGTGACGTGGCAGCTAGAGAATGTTCAGCAAAAAGAAGAACCCCTCTTCCCAGGATGAACCTTTTGACAATCACTTTACAGGAAAGTTGCTTTAAGTGAACCACTTTTGTAAAATAAGTGATTTCACTTTTACAATGATATTACTTTTAAATAGTGCAACAATAAAAAAAGACTTAAGTGACTCACTTGTATTTTTATTTTTTATTATTTAAGTGAGATGCACTTTTACAATAAAGTAACTTGAAAATAGAAATTGCATGCACTTTTTCTTTTAAAAGTGACTTCCTAAGACTTGAACTCAATACCTAATAAGCCATAAAGCAACTTTGAACCAAGTGAGCTAGATTAAAAGGTATGTTAAATATGGAAATGAGGAAGGGTTTTTTTTTTCACTTTTCTTGCTCGGTTTGCGTGCTTTCCCTTTTTCCTGCAAAACACACCACAAATCGAAACAAAAAAAAAATTCCACACTTCTAGAGTTATAACTTGTTAGATTTCCCAAAAAGCCTACGTTTTCTCTCTGTTTCTGATTTGCCGAGATCACGCAAGGTGCACGGCAAAGAGCATACGCAGCCGAGAAAAACCCTTTCCCTTTCTGTTTCTGATTTGCCGAGATCGCTCAAGGTGAACGACAAAGAGCATACACAGACGGGAAAGCAACAATCTGAACCCAAAAAAATCTAGCAATAAAAAAATGATAAAATATGAGATTTTTAATGCGTCACTGTAACATTATACCTTCAGATCTGATGAAATACGCATTTCTGGAGCAACCGGGAACCATTTTCGATCAAATGGAATCTATTTCCCAATGGAAACGATGCTCCGGATGCAATGGAACACCTCCCACAGCCCAAAAATACACAGAAACACCAGAACCAGAAACCCTTTCAAGTTTCGGCAACAACAGTTCAAGATCTAGATCATAACTGGAAGCGGCTCTTCATAAAAGATTTGATACCATGTTCGGGTACACAGGGTACTACCAAAGGACCAAACACCAAGAGAAACCACTTCACATAAACAGATCACAGATCAACACACCGATGTTTTGACATGGTTTAAACCCTCTTGAGGGAAACACTCCATCGCCCCGACCAAATAGCTTCTACGGGACAATTTATTATGCAAAGAAAGAAAGTTACAAATGAGCTTCTCATAATCGATCAACTAAACAATGACCCTCCATGCTCTTTAAATAGAGATCATGGACCAATCTGTTGTTAATCCACGGATCAAGGTTAGGTATGATCTAAGAGAAGTTGAGCCGTCAGATCACTCTATGTCGGCAACATATCGTGACCGTCGGATTAAGTATTTACAAATGCATACTAAAGAAACACACTATCCCTAATGGATATATTACACAAGTTGATCTTAACTAACTCCTAAGTGTCTAAATATCCTAACATTAATCCCAAGTCTAGGTAAAATGCAGGGTGGCATTTCGACTTTAACCAACTTAACAGAATTGAAATTTGAGAATAGATTTGGATTTCCCATTGGTAGACAAGAATGCGCGCCAACTTTCATGATGTTCCGAGCTATTTTCCCCCCCTTTAAGCCCAAGTCTAGCGAAAACGCACGGTCGAGTTTCGGCTTTGACCAAATTCCCGGAATTCAAATTTGAGAATAGATTTGTAAGTCCCGTTGGTAGACACCCATGCACGCTAACTTTCATTACGTTTCGAGCTATTTTCTCCCCCTTTAAGGCAAAGTCTAGCAAAATTGTATGTCGCGTTTCGCCTTTGACCTATTTCTTGGAATTAAAATTTGAGAATATATTTGGATGTCCCATTGGTAGACAAGCGCACATGCCAACGTTCGTGACGTTAACGAGCTATTTTCTCACGCTTTAAGCCCAAGTCTAGCGAAAATGCATGGTCGAGTTTTAGCTTTGACCAACTTCCCGGAATTGAAATTTGAGCTTAGGTTTGGATGTCCCATTGGTAGACAAGCACGCACCCCAACTTTTGTGACGTTCCGATCTATTTTCTCAAGCTTTAAGCCGAAGTCTAGCGAAAATGCACGGTCGAGTTTCATCTTTGACTGACTTCTCGGAATTGAAATTTAAGGATAGATTTGGATGTCCCATTGGTAGACAAGCGTGCACACCAACTTTCGTGGCGTTCCCAACTATTTTATCCCCCTTTAACGCCAAGTCTAGAAAAAATGTACGGTCGCGTTTCGACTTTGACCAAATTCTCGGAATTGAAATTTAAGAATAGATTTGTAAGTCCCATTGGTAGACACCTGTGCACGCCAACTTCCGTTACATTTTGAGCTATTTTCTCCCCATTTAAGGCAAAGTCTAGCGAAAACGCACGGTCGCGTTTCGGCTTTGACCTACTTATCGGAATTAAAATTTGAGAATATATTTGGATGTCCCATTGGTAGACAAGCGCGCACGTTAACGTTCGTGACGTTCTGAGCTATTTTCTCATGATTTAAGCCCAAGTCTAGAGAAAATGCATGGTCGGGTTTCGGGTTTGACCAACTTCTCGGAATTGAAATTTGAGCTTTGGTTTGGATGTCCCATTGGTAAACAAGTGTACGCCAACTTTCGTGACTTTTCGAGCTATTTTTTCACGCTTTAAGCCCAAGTCTAGCGAAAATGCACGGTTGAGTTTCGGCTTTGACCGACTTCCGGGAATTGAAATTTGAGGATAGATTTTGATGTCCAGCCAACTTTCATGACGTTCCAAGATATTTTCTCCCCCTTTAACACCAAGTCTAAACCACTTATACTATGAAACGAGAACTATATACTAAGAACGAGAACTCTAGCCATACAAACTCATATTTTTGCATAAAAAACACCGAAAACAACCCCCAAATCAAAAAGTGTTGATGCCAGTATCATGTTTTCATAAAAAACACCAAAAACAACCCCCAAATCGAAAAGTGTTGATACTAGTATCAACGTTTTTTTTCTCTGGGTTAAAAATATAGCCATGGCTTAAAAATATCATACTGTTGTTTACGAAAGCCTTAAAATCAACCCCTAAATTGAAATTTTATGTTTTCAACAAATAAATTCCTAACCCTAACCCCCAACAAACTATTACAAAAGTTAAAAAAAAAATTATAATGCGCCCCTCCTACCTTAAATGGTCAGGGTTGTCTCATTTGCCCCATATTAATAATTTTTTTTAAAATTTACATTTAAAAAAAAATTACATATCTGACCCTAACCCCCCAACGAACCATTAATAAATGTTTGAAAAAATTAGATTTTAAAAAACAAAGTACATTTCCTAATTCCCTAGCCCCCTACGTTACCCCCTACCTTAACCGCCCAAAAATTACATTTCCTAATGCCCTACCCACTACGTTAACCCCCCAATGTTACCCCATTGCCCCTCACACATTGTTTTAACTAAAAAAAATTAAAACCCAACTTCAAAAAATTAAACAATTAAAATAAAAACCTAAATTTAAAAAATGAAAAATAAAACAAAAACTTTACAAAAAAAAAATAACAAAAAACAATCTAGACTTTACAAAAAAAACAAATTAAAAATTAAAAAAAAATACTTTACAAAAAATAAATTAAAAAGCAAATTAAAAATTAAAAAGAACAAGTTACAAAAAAAAAAAAAAAAATTAAAAAAAAAACTTTACCAAAAATAAATTAAAAAAAACAAGTTAAAAAAAAAAATTAAAGATTAAAAAAAAACCTTTACAAAAAACAAATTAAAAATTAAAAAAAACATTTTACAAAAAAAAATTAAAAATTAAAATAAAACACAAAACTTTAAAAAAAAAAAAATCAAAATGGGGGCCCAAAGAGCTCAGCCCGATGGGCGCCCAAAGGGCCGCCCCACGGGCGGCCTTTGGGCGCCCAAGGGGGCGGAGCTCAGCCCGATGGGCGCCCAAAGGCCGCCCCACGGGCGGCAGCTCGATGCCCGGCATCGAGCTGCCGCCCGTGGGGCGGCCTTTGGGCGCCCATCGGGCTGAGCTCCGCCCCCTTGGGCGCCCAAAGGCCGCCCCACGGGCGGCAGCTCGATGCCCGGCATCGAGCTGCCGCCCGTGGGGCGGCCTTTGGGCGCCCATCGGGCTGAATTCCGCCCCGATGGGCGCCCAAAGGCCGCCCCACGGGCGGCAGCTCGATGCCCGGCATCGAGCTGCCGCCCGTGGGGCGGCCTTTGGGCGCCCAAGGGGGCTGAGCTCCGCCGGATGGGCGCCCAAAGGCCGCCCCACGGGTGGCAGCTCGATGCCCGGCATCGAGCTGCCGCCCGTGGGGCGGCCTTTGGGCGCCCATCGGGCTGAGCTCCGCCCCGATGGGCGCCCAAAGGCCGCCCCACGGGCGGCAGCTCGATGCCCGGCATCGAGCTGCCGCCCGTGGGGCGGCCTTTGGGCGCCCAAGGGGGCTGAGCTCCGCCCGATGGGCGCCCAAAGGCCGCCCCACGGGCGGCAGCTCGATGCCGGGCATCGAGCTGCCGCCCGTGGGGCGGCCTTTGGGCGCCCATCGGGCGGAGCTCAGCCCCCTTGGGCGCCCAAAGGCCGCCCCACGGGCGGCAGCTCGATGCCGGGCATCGAGCTGCCGCCCGTGGGGCGGCCTTTGGGCGCCCATCGGGGCGGAGCTCAGCCCGATGGGCGCCCAAAGGCCGCCCCACGGGCGGCCTTTGGGCGCCCATCGGGCTGAGCTCCGCCCCCTTGGGCGCCCAAAGGCCGCCCCACGGGCGGCAGCTCGATGCCGGGCATCGAGCTGCCGCCCGTGGGGCGGCCTTTGGGCGCCCATCGGGCTGAGCTCCGCCCGATGGGCGCCCAAAGGCCGCCCCACGGGCGGCAGCTCGATGCCGGGCATCGAGCTGCCGCCCGTGGGGCGGCCTTTGGGCGCCCATCGGGCTGAGCTCCGCCCCCTTGGGCGCCCAAAGGGCCGCCCCACGGGCGGCAGCTCGATGCTCAGGCTGAGCTCTTTGGGCCCCCATTTTGATTTTTTTTTTTTTAAGTTTTGTTTTTTATTTTAATTTTTAATTTTTTTTTGTAAAGTGTATTTTTTAATTTTTAATTTGTTTTTTGTAAAGGTTTTTTTTTGAATCTTTAATTTTTTTTTGTAACTTGTTTTTTTTTAATTTTTAATTTGTTTAATTTTTAATTTATTTTTTGTAAAGTTTTTTTTTTAATTTTTAATTTTTAACGTGTTTGGGCGCCCAAAGGGCCGCCCCACGGGGCAGCTCGATGCCGGGCATCGAGCTGCCCCGTGGGGCGGCCCTTTGGGCACCCAAGGGAGCGGAGCCAGCATCCGCCCACCTCTTTGGGTGCGATCTTTGTTTTTTTTGTTGGTATTTTTATTTTTATTTTTAATTTTTGTTTTGTTTAATTTTTAATTTTTTTAAAAGTTTGGTTTTGTTTAATTTTGATTTTGATTTTTTTTTTTTTTGTAAAGTTTAGTTTTCTTTTTAATTTTTAATTTTTTTTGTAAAGTATTTTTTAAAATTTTAAATTTTTTTTTGTAAAGTCTTTTTTTTTTTAATTTGTAAAGTCGAGTTTGTGTTTTGTTTTGTTTTTTTTGGTAAAGTTTAGGTTTTATTTTTTATTTTTTAAGTTTAGGTTTTTATTTTTATTTTTTAATTTTTTTAAGCTGGATTTTAAATTGTTTTTAATTAAAACGATGTGTGAGGGGTAATGGGGTAGTGGGTAGGGCATTAGGGAATGTAATTTTCGGGGGGGGTAATGTAGGGGGTTAGGGCATTAGGAAATGTACTTTGTTTTTTTAAATGTTTATTAATGGTTGGTTGAGGGGTTAGGGTAGGATATGTAATTATTTTTTTAAATGTAATTTTTAAAAAAAATTATTAATAGTTTGTTAGGGGGTTAGGGTAGAAGGGACGCATTATAATTATTTTTTTAACTTTTGTAATAGTTTGTGGGGGGGTAGGGATAGGGTTAGGGTAGAAGGGGGCAATGTAATTTTTTAAAATATTTTCTTTTTAAATTTTAATAATAATTGGTTAGGTGGTTAAATATTATGAAAAATAATGTGAAAGAGTATCATTTTTATACAAAATGACTAAAAATCTATTAAAAATGGGTTTAAATGTCTTTTTTTTTCTCGATTTGTTTACTATTTTTTCCATAAAAATATATTATTTATGATTAAATTTTAAAGATAAATTTCGAAAATGCATGTGTTTTTCATTATAGCTAGCTTCTAAATGTATGTTTTTTGTTAAATTTCTAAAAAACACACTTGAAAATAGAAATTAAAAATACTTTACAATAAAGATGTGTCAAAGGCCCAAAAAAATGCCTCAAAATGAAAATGTGTGATACTGGCATCAACCCTTTTTGAAACGGAGATAAAAATAGCTACTAAAATTAGGAGAGAGAAAAACGAGAACTGTGTCGAGTTCTCGTTTCATAGTATAAGTGGTTTCTAGCAAAAACACACGGTTGCGTTTATGCTTTGACCTACTTCTCGGAATTAAAATTTGATTATAGCTTTGGATGTCCCATTGGTAGAAAAGGATGCACGCACTTTCGTGACGTTCCGAGCTATTTTCTCATGCTTTAAGCCCAAGTCTAGCGAAAACGCATGGTTGAGTTTCGACTTTGACCAACTTCCCAGAATTGAAATTTGAGAATAGATTTGGATGCCCCATTGGTAGACAAGCATGCACGCCAACTCTCATGATGTTCCGAGCTATTTTCTCCCCTTTAAGGCCAAGTCTAGCGAAAACCCACGGTCGCTTTTTGGCTTTGACCTACTTCTCGGAATTAAAATTTGAGATTAGATTTGGATGCCCCATTGATGGACAAGTGCGTATGCCAACTTTCGTGATGTTCCAAGCTATTTTCTCACCCTTTAGGCCCAAGTCTAGCAAAAATGCACAATCGAGTTTCGGCTTTGACCAACTTCTCGGAACCAAAATTTGAGAATAGATTGGGATTTCCGTTTGGTAGACAAGCACACACGCCAACTTTCATTGCGTTTCAAACTATTTTCTCCCACTTTAAGCCCAAGACTAGCGAAAACGCACGGTCGAGTTTTGACTTTAACGAACTTAACGGAATTGAAATTTGAGAATAGATTTGGATATCCCGTTGGGAGACAAGCGCGCACTTCAACTTTTGTGATGTTTCGAGCTATTTTCTCACCCTTTGAGCCCAATTCTATCAAAAATGGATGATCGAGTTTCAGCTTTGACCAACTTCTCGTAATTGAAATTTGAGAATAGATTTGGATGTCCCATTAGTAAGCGTGCAT
The DNA here is from genome assembly GCA_027924585.1 of Larix kaempferi. Classification (NCBI taxonomy): domain Eukaryota; kingdom Viridiplantae; phylum Streptophyta; class Pinopsida; order Pinales; family Pinaceae; genus Larix; species Larix kaempferi. Next base: position 1,135,399 of record BSBM01000430.1, on the reverse strand, counting down.
GCCAACTTTCGTGATGTTCCGAGCTATTTTATCACCCTTTAAGCCCAAGTTTAGCGAAAAAAGACGGTCGAGTTTCAACTTGGAACATATTCTCGGAATTAAAATTTGAGAATAGAATTCGATGTCCCATTGGTAGACAAGCGTGCATGCCAAATTTCGTGACTTTCCGAGCTATTTTCTCACACTTTAAGCCCAAGTCTAGCGAAAACGCACGGTCCAGTTTCGGCTTTGACCGACTTCCCAGAATTGAAATTTGAGAATAGATTTGGATGTCCTATTGGTAGGAAAGAGTGCATGCCAACTTTCGTGACGTTCTGAGCTATTTTCTCCCCCTTTGAGGCCAAGTCTAGTGAAAATACACAGTTGAGTTTCAAGGTTTACCAACTTCCTGAAATGGAAATTTGAGAGTAGATTTGGATGTCCCATTGGTAGAAAAGTGTACACGCCAACTTTTGTGATGTTCCGAGCTATTTTCTCACCCTTTAAGCCCAAGTCTAGCGAAAATGTATGGACGAGTTTTAGCTTTGACCAATTTCTCGGAATTGAAATTTGAGAATAGATTTGGATGTCCCATTGGTAGACAAGCACGCACGCCAACTTTCATGACGTTCCCAACTATTTTCTCACACTTTAAGCCTAAGTCTAGCGAAATTGCATGGTCAAGTTTTGGCTTTGACCAACTTAACGGAATTGAAATTTGAGAATTGATTTGGATATCCCATTGGTAGACAAGCGTGCACCCTAACGTTTGTTACGTTCTAAGCTATTTTCTCACCCTTTAAGCCCTTCGTGAAATTTTGAGCTATTTTTTCATGCTTTAAGCCCAAGTCTAGAGAAAACACACGGTCACATTACGACTTTGACCTACTTCTTGGAATTGAAATTTGAGAATAGATTTGGATGTCCCATTTGTAGATAAGCACGTACGCCAATTTTTGTGATGTTCTAAGCTATTTTCTTACCATTTAAGCAAAATCCTAGCCAAAACACATGGTCGAGTTTCGGCTTTGACCAACTTAACATATGGAAATTTAAGAGTAGATTTGGATGTCACATTGGTAGACAAGTGTGCACGCCAACTTTCATGATGTTCCGAGCTATTTTATCCCCCTTTAAGCCCAATTCTAGTGAAAAACACGCAGTCGAGTTTTGGCTTTGGCCAACTTAACGTAATGGAAATTTATGAGTAGATTTGCATGTCCTATTGGTAGACACGTGTGCATGCCAACTTTCGTGATGTTCCGAGCTATTTTCTCCCCCTTTAAGGCCAAGTCTAGCGAAAACGCACGGTCGCGTTTCCGCTTTGACCAACTTCTCGGTATTGAAATTTGAAAGTAGATTTGGATGTCCCATTGGTAGACAAGCGCGCACGCCAACTTTGGTGACGTTCCGAGCTATTTTTCTCATGCTTTAAGCCCAAGTATAGCGAAAATGCACGGGGTTTACCAACTTCCCAGAATGGAAATTTGAGAGTAGATTTCGATGTCCCATTGGTAGACAAGCGTGCACGCGAACGTTCGTGATGTTCTGAGCCATTTTCTCACCCTTTAATCCCATGTCTAGCGAAAAGGTAAGGTCGAGTTTCGGCTTTGACCCACTTCTCGGAATTTAAATTTGAGAGTAGATTTGGATGTCCCATTGGTAGACAAGCGCGCACACCAACTCTCGTGACGTTCCAAGCTATTTTCTCACCCTTTAAGCCCAAGTCTAGCGAAAATGTATGGTTGAGTTTCAGCTTTGAACAATTTCTCGAAATTGAAATTTGAGAATAGATTTGTATGTCCCATTGGTAGACAAGCGCGCGTGCCGACTTTCGTGATGTTCCGAACTATTTTCTCACCCTTTAAGCCCAAGTCTAGCGAAAATGCATGGTCAAATTTAGACTTTGACTAACTTAACGGAATTGAAATTTGAGAATAGATTTGGATATCCCATTGGAATAAAAGTGTACACGCCAACATTCGTGACGTTACAAGCTATTTTCTCACCTTTTAAGCCCAAGTCTAGAGAAAATGCACATTCGAATTTCGGCTTTGACCAACTTCTCAGAATTGAAATTTGAGAATAGATTTGGACTTCCCATTGGTAGACAAGCGTGCACGCCAACTCTCGTGATGTTCCGAGCTATTTTCTCCTCCTTTAAGCCCAAGTCTAGCGAAAGCGCACGGTCGAGTTTCTGCTTTGACCAACTTCTCGGAATTGAAATTTGAGAGTAGATTTGTATTTCTCGTTGCTAGAAAGGTGTGCATGCCAAAATTTGTGACGTTCCAATCTATTTTCTCACCCTTTAATCCCAAGTCTAGCGAAAACGCACAGTCGAGTTTCGACTTTGACCAACTTCTCGAAATTGAAATTTGAGAATAGATTTGGATTTCCCATTGGTACACAAGCACGCGCACCAAATTTCGTGACGTTTCGAGCTATGTCCCCCCCCTTTAAGCCCAAGTCTTGCGAAAATGCACGGTTGAGTTTCGACTTTGACCTACTTCTCGGAATTGAAATTTGAGAATAGATTTGGATATCCCATTGGTAGACAAGCACGCACACCGACTTTCCTGATGTTCGATTCTATTTTATCACCATTGAAACCCAAGTCTAGCGAAAATGCTCAGTCGAGTTTAGGCTTTGACCAACTTCTCGGAATTGAAATTTGACAATAGATTTAGATTTCCCATTTGTAAACAAGAGTGCACACCAACTTTCGTGACGTTCCGAGCTATTTTCTCCCCCTTTAAGCCCAAGTCTAGCGAAAAGGCACGGTCCAGTTTCAGCTTTGACTAACTTAACGGAATTGAAATATGAGAATAGATTTGGATGTCCCATTGGTAGACAAGCGTGCATGCCAACTTTTGTAACGTTCTGAGCTATTTTATCACTCTTTAAGGCCAAGTCTAGCGAAAAGGCACAGTTTTGTTTCGGCTATGACCCACTTCTCGGAATTGAAATTTGAGAATAGATTTCGATGTCCCATTGGTAGACAAGCATGCATGCCAACTTTCGTGACATTCCGAGCTATTTTATACCCCTTTAAGGCCAAGTCTAGCGAAAAGGTACAGTCGCGTTTTAGCAATGACCTACTTCTCGGAATTAAAATTTGAGAATAGATTTGGATGTCCCATTGGTGGACAAGCGCATACGCCAACTTTCGTGATGTTCCAAGCTATTTTCTCATCGTTTAGGCCCAAGTCTAGTGAAAATGCATGGTCAAGTTTCAACTTTGACCAACTTCTTGGAATTGAAATTTGAGAGTAGATTTGGATGTCCCATTGGTAGACAAGCGCAGACGCCAACTTTTGTGATGCTCCAAGCTATTTTCTCACCCTTTAAGCTCAAGTCTAGTGAAAACACACGGTTTAGTTTCTACTTTGACCAACTTCTCGGAATTAAAATTTGATTATAGATTTGGATGTCCCATTTGGTAGACAAGTGCTATTTTATCCACCTTTGAGGCCAAGTCTAGCAAAAAGGTTCAGTCGCGTTTCAAAAATGACCTACTTCTTGGAATTAAAATTTGAGAATAGATTTGGATGTCGCATTGGTGGACAAGCGCGTACACCAACTTTCCTGATGTTCCAAGGTATTTTCTCACCCTTTAGGCCCAAGTCTAACGAAAACACACGGTCGCGTTTCGTCTTTGACCAAATTCTTGGAATTGAAATTTGAGGATAGATTTGGATGTCCCATTGGTTGAAAAGCGTGCACGCCAACTTTCGTGACGTTCCGAGCTATTTTATAACCCTTTAATCCCAAGTCTAGGCAAAACGCAGGGTGGCGTTTTGGCTTTGACCAACTTAACAGAATTGAAATTTGAGAATAGATTTGGATGTCCCGTTGGTAGACAAGCACGCACGCCAGCTTTCGTGACTTTCCGAGCTATTTTCTCACCCTTTAAGCCCAAATCTAGCGAAAATGCAAGGTCGAATTTTGGATTTCACCAACTTCTCGGATCTGAAATTTGAGAATAGATTTAGATTTCCCATTGGTAGACAAGCGCTCATGCTAGTTTTCGTGACGTTCCAACCTATATTCGCCACTTTAATTCCATGTCTAGCGAAAACGCACGGTGGAGTTTTGGCTTTGACCAACTTCTTGGAATTGAAATTTGAGAATAGATTTGGATATTCAATTGGTAGACAAGCGCGCACACCAATTTTCGTGACGTTCCAAGCTATTTTGTCACCCTTTAAGCCCAAGTCTAGCGAACACGCACTGTCGAGGTCCGGCTCTGAGCAACTTATCGGAATTGAAATTTGATAATAGATTGGTATGTCCCATTGGTAGACAAGCGTGCACGACAACTTTCGTGACGTTCCGAGCTATTTTCGCCCCCTTTAAGTCCAATTCTAGCAAAAACGCACGGCCGCGTTTCGGCTTTGACCTACATCTCATAATTAAAATTTGATTATAGATTTTAATGTCCCATTCGTAGACAAGCGCGCAAGCCAATGTTTGTGAAATTCCGAGTTGCTTTCTTACGGTTTAAGCCCAAGTCTAGTGAAAACGCACGGTTGAGTTTTGGCTTTGACCAACTTCTCGGAATTGAAATTTGAGAATAGATTTGGTTGTACCATTGGTAGAAAAGCGTGCACGCCAACTTTCGTGACGTTCCGAGCTATTTTCTCCCCCTTTAAGGCCAAGTAGAGCGAAAACGCATGGTCACGTTTCGGCTTTGGCCTACTTCTCGGAATTACAATTTGATTATAGATTTGGATGTCCCATTGGTAGACAAGCACACACGCCAACTTTCGTGACGTTCCGAGCTATTTTCTCATGCTTTAATCCCAAGTCTAACGAAAACACATGGTTGAATTTTGGCTTTGACCGACTTCCCGGAATTGAAATTTGAGAATAGATTTGGATGTCCCATTGGTAGATAAGCGCGTGCGCCAAATTTTGTGACGTTCCGAGCTATTTTCTCACCCTTTAAGCCCAAGTCTAGCGAATACGCACGGTTTAGTTTCGGCTTTGACCGACTTCTCGGAATTAAAATTTGATTATAGATTTGGATGTCCCATTGGTAGACAAGTGCACACGCCAACTTTCTTGATGTTCCGAGCTATTTTCTCAAGCTTTAAGCCCAAGTCTAGCGAAAATGCACAGTCAAGTTTTGACTTTGACCAACTTCTCAGAATTTAAATTTGAGAATAGATTTGGATTTCCCATTTGTAGACAAGCACGCGCAACAACTTTCGTGACGTTCCGAGCTATTTTCCCCTCCTTTAAGCCCAAGTCTAGCGAAAACGCACGGTCTAGTTATGGCTTTGACCAAATTCCCGGAATTGAAATTTGAGAATAGATTTGTAAGTCCCGTTGGTGGACACCCATGCACACTAACTTCCGTTACGTTTCGAGCTATTTTCTCCCCCTTTAAGGCAAAGTCTAGCAAAAATGCATGTCGCGTTTCGGCTTTGACCTACTTCTCGGAATTAAAATTTGAGAATATATTTGGATGTCCGATTGGTAGACAAGCGCGCACGCCAATGTTTGTGACATTCCGAGCTATTTTCTCATGCTTTAAGCCCAAGTTTAGCAAAAATGCACGGTCGAATTTCAGCTTTGACCAACTTCCTAGAATTGAAATTTGAGCTTAGGTTTGGATGTCCCATTGGTAGACAAGCGCACACGCCAACTTTTGTGATGTTCCGAGCTATTTTCTCACCCTTTGAGCCCAAGTCTATCGAAAACGGACGATCGAGTTTGGGCTTTGACCAACTTCTCGTAATTGAAATTTGAGAATAGATTTGGATGTCCCATTGACAAGCGTGTAGGCCAACTTTTGTGTCGTTTCGAGCTATTTTATCACCCTTTAATCCCAAGTTTAGCGCAAACAGATGGTCGAGTTTCAAATTGGAACATATTCTTGGAATTAAAATTTGAGAATATATTTGGATGTGCCATTGGTAGACAAGCGTGCACGCCAACTTTCATGACGTTCCAAGCTATTTTCTCACACTTTAAGTCAAGGTCTAGCGAAAACTCACGGTAGAGTTTCGGCTTTGACCGACTTCTTGGAATTGAAATTTGAGATTAGATTTGGATGCCCCATTGGTAGATAAGCGTGCACGCCAACTTTCATGATGTTCCGAGCTATTTTCTCCCCTTTAACACCAAGTCTAGCGAAAACGTGTGGTTGCGTTCGGCTTTGACCTACTTCTCGTATTTAAAATTTTAGATGAGATTTGGATGTCATATTTGTGGACAAGCGCGTACGCCAACTTTCGTGATGTTCCAAGCTATTTTCTCACCCTTTAGGCCAAAGTCTAGTGAAAACGCACAGTCGAGTTTCAGCTTTGACCAACTTCTTGGATTTGAAATTTGAGCATAGATTTGGATGTCCCATTGGTAAACAAGCGCGCACACCAATTTTTGTTACGTTTCAAGCTATTTGATTGGGATCTCCCATTGGTAAAAAAACGCACACACTAAGTTTCATGATGTTCCGAGCAATTTTATCTCCCTTTAAGCCAAAGTTTAGCGAAAATAGATGGTCGAGTTTCGGCTTTGACCAATTTTTTGGAATTAAAATTTGAGAATAGATTTGGATGTCCCATTGGTAGACAAGCGTGCACGCCAACTTTCGTGACGTTCCAAGCTATTTTCTCACCCTTTAAGCCCAAGTCTAGCAAAAATGCACAATCGAGTTTCGGCTTTGACCAAATTCCCGGAATTAAACTTTGAGAATAGATTTGTAAGTCTTGTTGGTAGACACACGTGCATGGCAACTTTCGTTACGTTCTGAGCTATTTTCTCCCCCTTTAAGGCAAAGTCTAGCGAAAATGCACGGTCGGATTTCGGCTTTGACCTATTTCTCAGAATTAAAATTTGAGAATATATTTCGATGTCCAATTGGTGGACAAGCGCGCACGCCAACGTTCGTGACGTTTTGAGCTATTTTCTCACACTTTAAGCCCAAGTCTATCGAAAATGCACGGTCGAGTTTCGGCTTTAACCAACTTCCCGGAATTGAAATTTGAGCATATGTTTGGATGTCCCATTGGTAGATAAGCGCGCACGGCAACTTTCGTGACGTTTCGAGCTATTTTCTCAAGCTTTAAGCCCAAGTCTAGAGAAAATGCACGGTCGAGTTTCGGCTTTGACCGACTTCCTGGAATTGAAATTTGAGGATAGATTTGGATGTACCATTGGTAGACAAGCGTGCACGCCAACTTTCATGACATTCCCAGCTATTTTCTCCCCCTTTAACACCAAGTCTAGAGAAAACGTATGGTCGCATTTCAGCTTTGACGAAATTCCCAGAATTGAAATTTGAGAATAGATTTGTAAGTCCCGTTGGTAGAAACCCGTGCATGCCAACTTCCGTTATGTTCCCAGCTATTTTCGCTCCCTTTAAGGCAAAGTCTAGCGAAAGCGCACGGTTGCGTTTCGGCTTTGACCTACTTCTTGGAATTAAAATTTGAGAATATATTTGGATGTCCTGTTGGTAGACAAGCGCGCACACCAACGTTCGTGATGTTCTGAGCTATTTTCTCACACTTTAAGCCAAAGTCTAGCAAAAACGCACGGTCGAGTTTCGACTTTGACCAATTTCTCGAAATTAAAATTTGAGAATAGTTTTGGATGTCCCATTGGTAGACAAGCGTGCATGCCAACTTTCGTGACGTTCCGAGCTATTGTCTCCCCCTTTAAGGCCAAGTGAAGCAAAAACTCAGGGTCGAGTTTTGGCTTTGACCTACTTCTCAGAATTGAAATTTGATTATAGATTTGGATGTCCCATTGGTATACAAGCACGAACACAACCTCTTGTGATGTTTCAAGCTATTTTCTCATCCTTTAAGCCCAAGTCTAGCAAAAACGCACGGTCGAGTTTCGGCTTTGACCGACTTCCCGGAATTGAAATTGGAGAATAGATTTGGATGTCCCAATTGTAGACAAGCGTGCACGCCAACTTTCATAATTTTCCGAGCTATTTTATCCCCTTTAACGCCAAGTCTAGCGAAAACGCACGGTCGAGTTTAGGCTTTGATGTACTTCTTGGAATTAAAATTTGAGGATATATTTGGATGTCCCACTGGTAGACAAGTGCGCATGCCAAATTTAGTGACGTTCCGAGCTATTTTCTCACGCTTTAAGCCCAAGTCTAGTGAAAATGCACGGTGGCGTGTTGGCTTTGACCAACTTAACAGAATTGAAAATTTGAGAATAGATTTGGATGTCCCATTGGTAGACAAGCACGGACACCAACTTTTGTGACGTTCTGAGCTATTTTCTCACCCTTTAAGCCCAAATCTAGAGAAAACGCACGGTCGAGTTTCAGCTTTGACAAACTTTTCAAAATCAAAATTTGAGAGTAGATTTAGATTTTCCATTGGTAGACAAGCGCACACCAGTTTTTGTGACGTTCCAACCTATATATGCCCACTTTAATTCCATGTCTAGCAAAAATGCACGGTGGAGTTTAGGCTTTGACCAACTTCTTGGAATTGAAATTTGAGAATAGATTTGGATGTCCCATTGGTAGACAAGTGCGCACACCAACTTTCATGATGTTCTGAGCTATTTTCTCACCCTTTAAGCCCAAGTCTAGTGAAAATTCTCAGTTGAGTTTCGGCTTTGATCAACTTCTCGAAATGGATATTTGAGAATAGATTTTTATGTCCCATTAGTACACAAGCATGCACGCAAACGTTCGTGACGTTCCGGGCTATGTTCCCCCCCTTTAAGGCCAATTCTAGCAAAAACGCACGGTCGCATTTCGGCTTTGACCTACTTCTCGAAATTCAAATTTGATTATAGATTTTGATGTCCCATTCGTAGACAAGCCCACACGACAAATTTTGTGATGTTCCGAGTTGTTTTCTCATGCTTTAAGCCCAAGTCTAGCGAAAACACAAGGTCGAGTTTCGGCTTTGACCAACTTCCTAGAATTGAAATTTGAGAATAGATTGGGATGTCCCATTGGTAGACAAGCGCGCACACTAACTTTCGTGACGTTCCAAGCTATTTTCTCACCCTTTAAGCCCAATTCTATCGAAAACGGATGGTCGAGTTTCAGCTTTGACCAAATTCTCGTAATTGAAATTTGAGAATCGATTTGGATGTCCCATTGACAAGCGTGCATGAAAACTTTCGTGACGTTCCGAGCTATTTTCTCCCCCTTTAAGGCCAATTCTAGCGAAAACGCACGGTCGCGTTTCGTCTTTGACCTACTTCTTAGAATTCAAATTTGATTATGGATTTTGATGTCCCATTCATAGACAAGCGCGCACGCCAAATTTTGTGATGTTCCGAGTTGTTTTCTCACGCTTTGAGCCCAAGTCTAGATAAAACGCACGGTCGAGTTTTGGATTTGGCCAACTTCCCAGAATTGAAAATTGAGAATAGATTAGGATGTCCCATTGGTAGACAAGCATGCACGCCAACTTTCGTAACATTCGGAGCTATTTTCTCCCCCTTTAAGGCCAAGTCTAGCGAAAACGTACGATCAAGTTTCGGCTTTGACCAACTTCTTGGAATTGAAATTTGAGAATAGATTTGGATGTCCCATTGCTAGACAAGCGCGCACACCAACGTTCGTGATGTTCTGAGCTATTTTCTCACACTTTAAGCCAAATTCTAGCGAAAACACACTGTCGAGTTTCCACTTTGACCAACTTCGCGGATTTGAAATTTGAGCATAGATTTGTATGTCCCATTGGTAAACAAGCGTGCACACCAACTTTCGTGATGTTTCAAGCTATTTGATTTGGATCTCCCATTGGTAAACAAGCACGCACACTAAATTTCGTGACGTTTCGAGCTATTTTCTCACCCTTTAATCCCAAGTTTATCGAAAACGGACGGTCGATTTTCGGCTTTGACTAACTTCTCGTAATTGAAATTTGAGAATAGATTTGGATGTCCCATTGACAAGCGTGCAAGCCAACTTTCGTGACGTTTCAATCTACTTTCTTCCCCTTTAAGCCTAAGTGAAGCAAAAAAGCACGGTCGAGTTTCAACTTGGACCAAATTCTTGGAATTGAAATTTGAGAGTAGATTTGGATGTCCCATTGGTAGACAAGTGCGCAAACCAACTTTCATGATGTTCCGATCTATTTTATCTCCTTTTAAACCCAAGTTTAGCGAAAACAGACGGTCCCGTTTCGGCTTTGACCAATTTCTCGGAATTAAAATTTGAGAAGAGATTTGGATGTCCCATTGGTAGACAAGCGTGCACGCCAACTTTCATGACGTTCCGAGCTATTTCTCCCCCTTTAAGGCCAATTCTAGAGAAAACGCACAGTCGCGTTTAAGCTTTGACCTACTTCTCGGAACTAAAATTTGATTATAGATTTGTATGTCCCATTGGTATACAAGCATGCACGCCAACTTTTGTGACATTCCGAGCTATTTTCTTATGCTTTAATCCCAAGTCTAGCAAACATGCACGGTCGAGTTTCGGCTTTGACCGACTTCCCGGAATTGAAGTTTGAGAATAGATTTGGATGTCCCATTGGTAGACATGCGTGCACGCCAACTATCATGATGTTCCGAGCTATTTTCTCCCCTTTAAGGACAAGTCTAGTGAAAATGCGTGGTCGCGTTTCGGCTTTGACCTACTTCTCGGAAATAAAATTTTAGATTAGATTTGGATGTCACATTGGTGGACAAGAGCGTACGCCAACTTTCGTGATGTTCCAGGCTATTTTCTCAACCTTTAGGCCCAAGTCTAGCGAAAATGCACTGTCGAATTTCGGCTTTGAGCAACTTCTCGGAATTGAAATTTGAGAATAGATTTGGATATCCCATTGGTAGACAAGCGCGCACGCAAACTTTTATGACGTTCGAGCTATTTTCTCACCCTTTAGGCCCAAGTCTTGCGAAAACGCACGGTTTAGTTTCGGCTTTGACCAACTTCTCGAAATTGAAATTTGAGAATAGATTTGGATTTCCCATTAGTAAACAAGTGCGCATGCCGACTTTCTTGACATTCCGAGTTATTTTCTCCTCGTTTAAGCCCAAGTCTAGCGAAAATTCATGGTCGAGTTTCAGCTTTGTCCAACTTCTCGGAATTGAAATTTGGGAATAGATTTGGATGTCCTGTTGCTAGAAAGGTGTGCACACCAACCTTTGTTACGTTCCAAGCTATTTTCTCACCCTTTAAGCCCAAGTCTAGCGAAAACGCACAGTCAAGTTTTGACTTTCACCAACTTCTTGGAATTGAAATTTGAGAATAGATTTTGATTTCCCATTGGTAGACAAGCGCACGCGTCAACTTTCATGACGTTCCGAGCTATTTTCCCCCCCTTTAAGCCCAAGTCTAGTGAAAACAAACGGTCGTGTTTAGGGTTTGACCTACTTTTCCGAATTAAAATTTGTTTATAGCTTTGGATTCCCCACTGGTAGAAAAGCATGCATGCCAACATTCGTGACGTTCCGAGCTATTTTCTCATGCTTTAAGCCCAAGTCTAGCGAAAATGCACGGTCGAGTTTCGGCTTTGACCAACTTCGCGGAATTGAAATTTGAGAATAGATTTGGATGCCCCATTGGTAGACAAGAATGCACTCCAACTCTCATGATGTTCCGAGCTATTTTCTCCCCTTCAAGGCCAAGTGTAGCGAAAACGCATGGTCGTGTTTCGGCTTTGACCTGCTTCTCGGAATTAAAATTTGAAATTAGATTTGGATGTCCCATTGGTGGACAAGCGCACACGCCAACTTTCGTTATGTTCCAAGCTATTTTCTCCCCCTTTAAGCTCAAGTCTAGCGAAAATGCACGGTCAAGTTTCGGCTTGGACCAAATTCCCAGAAATAAAATTTTAGAATAGATTTGTAAGTCCCATTAGTAGACAAGCGTGCACGCCAACTTTCGTGACGTTCCGAGCTATTTTCTTACGTTTTAATCCCAAGTCTAGCAAAAACGCACTGTTGAGCTTCGGCTTTGACCGACTTCCCGGAATTGAAATTTGAGGATAGATTTGAATGTCCCATTGGTAGACAAGCGTGCATGCCAACTTTCGTGATGTTTCAAACTATTTTCTCCCCCTTTAACGCCAAGTCTAGCGAAAACGCACGGTCGCGTTTAGGCTTTGACCTACTTCTCCGAATTAAAATTTGATTATAACTTTGGATGTCCCATCGGTAGACAAGTATGCACGCCAACATTCATGACGTTTCGAGCTATTTTCTCATGCTTTAAGCCCAAGCCTAGCAAAAACGCATGGTCGCGTTTTGGCTTTGACCAACTTCCCGGAATTGAAATTTGAGACAAGCATGCACGGCAACTCTCATGATGTTTCGAGCTATTTTCTCCGCTTTAAGGCCAAGTCTAGCAAAAATGTACGGTCGCGTTTCGGCTTTGACCTACTTCTTAGAATTAAAATTTGAGATTAGTTTTGGATGTTCCATTGGTGGGAAAGCGTGTACGCCAACATTCGTGATGTTCCAAGCTATTTGCTCACCATTTAGGCCCAAGTCTAGCGAAAATGGACAGTCAAGTTTAAGCTTTGACCAACTTCTCGGAATTGAAATTTGAGAATAGATTGGGTTTTCCGTTTGGTAGACAAGCGGACACGCCAACTTTCGTTACATTTCGATCTATTTTTTGCCAATTTAAGCCCAAGACTAGCGAAAATGCACAGTTGAGTTTCGACTTTAACCGACTTAACGGAATTTAAATTTGAGAATAGATTTGGATATCCCATTGGTAGACAAGCATGCACACCAACTTTTGTGATGTTCCGAGCTATTTTCTCTCCCTTTAATCCCAAGTCTAGAAAAAACGCACGGTTTAGTTTCGGCTTTGACCAACTTCTCGAAATTGAGATTATAGAATATATTTGGATTTCCCATTGGTAAACAAGCGCACACGCCAACTTTCTTGACGTTCTGAGCTATTTTCTCCTCCTTTAAGCCCAAGTCTAGCGAAAATTCACGGTCGAGTTTCAGCTTTGTCCAACTTCTCGGAATTGAAATTTGAGAGTAGATTTGGATGTCCCATTGCTAGAAAGATGTGCATACCAACTTTCATAACGTTCTAATCTATTTTCTCACCCTGTAAGCCCAAGTCTAGAGAAAATGCACGATCAAGTTTTGACTTTGACCAACTTCTCGGAATTGAAATTTGATAATAGATTTGGATTTCCCATTGGTTGACAAGCGCGTGCGCCAACTTTTGTGACGTTTCGAGCTATTTTGCCCCCCTTTAAGCCCAGGTCTAGCGAAAACGCATGGTCATGTTTAGGCTTTGACCTACTTCTCCGAATTAAAATTTGTTTATAGCTTTGGATGTCCCATTGGTAGAGAATCATCCACGCCAACATTCGTGACGTTCCGAGCTATATTCTCACACTTTAAGCCCAAGTCTAGCAAAAACGCACGGTCGAGTTTTGGCTTTGACCAACTTCCCAGAATTGAAATTTGAGACAAGCATGCACGTCAACTCTCATGATCTTCCGATCTATTTTATCCCCTTTAAGGCCAAGTCTAGCGAAAATGTACGGTCGTGTTTCGGCTTTGACCTACTTCTCGGAATTAAAATTTGAGATTAGTTTTGGATGTCCCATTGGTGGGCAAGCGTGTACGCCAACATTCATGATGTTCCAAGCTATTTGCTCACCATTTAGGCCCAAGTCTAGCGAAAATGGACAGTCGAGTTTCGACTTTGACCAACTTCTCGGAAGTGAAATTTGAAAATAGATTGGGATTTCTGTTTGGGTGACAAGCACACACGCCAACTTTCGTTACATTCCGATCTATTTTCTCCCACTTTAAGCCCAAGTCTAGCGAAAATGCATGGCTGAGTTTTGACTTTAACCAACTTAATGGAATTGAAATTTGAGAATATATTTGTGTATCCTGTTTGTAGACAAGCGCGCAAGCCAACTTTCATCACCTTTCGAGCTATTTTCTCACCCTTTAAGCCCAAGTTTAAAGAAAATGGACGATCGAGTTTGGGCTTTGACCAACTTCCCGTAATTGAAATTTGAGAATAGATTTGGATGTCCAATTGACAAGCGTGCATGCTAACTTTTGTGACGTTTCGAGCTATTTTATCACCCTTTAAGCCCAAGTTTAGCGAAAACAGACGGTCGAGTTTCAACTTGGACGAAATTCCCGGAACTGAAATTTGAGAATAGATTTGGATGTCCAATTGGTAGAAAAGTGTGCACACCAACTTTCATGATGTTCCGAGCTATTTTCTCGCCTTTAAGGCCAAGTGTAGCGAAAATGCGCGGCCGCATTTTGGCTTTGACCTACTTCTCCAAATTCAAATTTGAGATTAGATTTGGATGTCACATTGGTGGACAAGCGCGTACGGCAACTTTCGTGATGTTCCAAGCTATTTTTTCACCCTTTAGGCCCAAGTGTAGCAAAAATGGATAGTCAAGCTTCGCTTTGAGCAACTTCTCAAGATTGAAATTTGAGAATAGATTGGGATTTCCCATTGGTAGACAAATGCACACCCCAACTTTCGTTACGTTCCGAGCTATTTTCACCCACTTTAAGACTAAGTCTACGAAAACACACGGTCGAATTTCGACCTTGACCAACTTAACGGAATTGAAATTTGAGAATAGAATTGGATATCCCGTTGGTAGACAAGTGCGCATGCCAACTTTTGTGACGTTCCGAGCTATTTTCTCACTCTTTAAGCCCAAGTCTAGCGAAAATGCACGGTTTAGTTTCGGCTTTGACCAACTTCTCGGAATTGAAATTTGAGAATAGATTGGGATTTCCCATTGGCAGGCAAGTGTGCACGCCAACTTTCTTGACATTCCGAGCTATTTTCTCCCCCTTTAAGGCAAATTCAAGCGAAAACACACGGTCGCGTTTCGGCTTTGACCTACTTCTCATAATTAAAATTTGAGATTAGATTTAGATGTCCCATTGGTGGACAAGCGCGTACGCCAACTTTCGTGATGTTCCAAGCTATTTTCTCACCCTTTAGTCCCAAGTCTAGCGAAAATGCACAGTCAAGTTTTGGCTTGGAACAACTTCTCGAAATTGAAATTTGAGAATAGATTGGGATTTCCCATTAGAAGACAAGCGCACACACCAACTTTCGTTACATTCCAAGCTATTTTCTCTCAGTTTAAGCCTAAGTCTAGCGAAAACGAACAGTCAAGTTTCGACTTTAATCAACTTAACGGAAATGAAATTTGAGAATAGATTTGGATATCCCGTTGTTAGACAAGCGCGCACGCCAACTTTCATGACGTTCCAAGCTATTTTCTCACCATTTAAGCCCAAGTCGAGCAAAAACGCACGGTCGAGTTTCGGCTTTGACCAACTTCGGAATTGAAATTTGAGAATAGATTTGGATTTCCCATTGGCAGACAAGCGCGCATGCCAACTTTCGTGATATTACAAGCTATTTTCTCCTCATTTAAGCCCAAGTCCAGCAAAAATGCATAGTCGAGTTTCAGCTTTGACCAACTTTTCGGAATTGAAATCTGAGAGTAGATTTGGATTTCCCATTGATAGAAAGGTGTGCACGCCAACTTTCGTGATGTTCCAAGCCAATTCGCACGGTGGCGTTTTGGCTTTGAAAACCTTCTTGGAATTGAAATTTGAGAATAGATTTGGATGCCCCATTGGTAGACAAACACGCACGCCAAGTTTCATGACGTTCCAAGCTATTTTCGCCCCCTTTAACGCCAAGTCTAGTGAAAACGCACGGTCACGTTTTGGCTTTGACCAACTTCCCGGAATTGAAATTTGAGACAAGCATGCACGTCAACTCTCATGATCTTCCGAGCTATTTTATCCCCTTTAAGGCCAAGTCTAGCGAAAACGTACGGTTGCGTTTCGGCTTTGACCTACTTCTCGGAATTAAAATTTGAGATTAGTTTTGGATGTCCCATTGGTGGGCAAGCGCGTACGCCAACATTCATGATGTTCCAAGCTATTTGCTCACCATTTAGGCCCAAGTCTAGCGAAAATGGACAGTCGAGTTTCGGCTTTGACCAACTTCTTGGAATTGAAATTTGAAAATAGATTGGGATTTCTGTTTGGGTGACAAGCACACACGCCAACTTTCGTTACATTCCGATCTATTTTCTCCCACTTTAAGCCCAAGTCTAGTGAAAACGCATGGCCGAGTTTTGACTTTAACCAACTTAATGGAATTGAAATTTGAGAATAGATTTGTGTATCCCGTTTGTAGACAAGCGCGCAAGCCAACTTTCATCACCTTTCGAGCTATTTTCTCACCCTTTAAGCCCAAGTTTAAAGAAAATGGACGATTGAGTTTGGGCTTTGACCAACTTCTCATAATTGAAATTTGAGAATAGATTTGGATTTCCAATTGACAAGCATGCATGCTAACTTTTGTGACGTTTCGAGCTATTTTATCACCCTTTAAGCCCAAGTTTAGCGAAAACAGACGGTCGAGTTTCAACTTGGACGAAATTACCGGAACTGAAATTTGAGAATAGATTTGGATGTCCCATTGGTAGACAAGCGTGCACACCAACTTTCATGATGTTCCGAGCTATTTTCTCGCCTTTCAGGCCAAGTGTAGCGAAAATGCGCGGTCGCATTTTGGCTTTGACCTACTTCTCCAAATTCAAATTTGAGATTAGATTTGGATGTCACATTGGTGGACAAGCGCGTACGGCAACTTTCGTGATGTTCCAAGCTATTTTTTCACCCTTTAGGCCCAAGTGTAGCGAAAATGGACAGTCGAGCTTCGCTTTGAGCAACTTCTCGGAATTGAAATTTGAGAATAGATTGGGATTTCCCATTGGTAGACAAATGCACACGCCAACGTTCGTTACGTTCCGAGCTATTTTCACCCACTTTAAGACTAAGTCTACGAAAACACACAGTCGAATTTTGACCTTGACCAACTTAACGGAATTGAAATTTGAGAATAGAATCGGATATCCCGTTGGTAGACAAGTGCGCATGCCAACTTTTGTGACGTTCCGAGCTATTTTCTCACCCTTTAAGCTCAAGTCTAGAGAAAATGCACGGTTTAGTTTCGGCTTTGACCAACTTCTCGGAATTGAAATTTGAGAATAGATTTGGATTTCCCATTGGCAGGTAAGCGTGCACGCCAACTTTCTTGACATTCCGAGCTATTTTCTCCCCCTTTAAGGCAAATTCAATCGAAAACACACGGTCGCGTTTCGGCTTTGACCTACTTCTCATAATTAAAATTTGAGATTAGATTTAGATGTCCCATTGGTGGACAAGCGCGTACGCCAACTTTCGTGATGTTCCAAGCTATTTTCTCTCCCTTTAGGCCCAAGTCTAGCGAAAATGCACAGTCAAGTTTTGGCTTGGAACAACTTCTCGAAATTGAAATTTGAGAATAGATTGGGATTTCCCATTGGAAGACAAGCGCACACACCAACTTTCGTTACATTCCGAGCTATTTTCTCTCAGTTTAAGCCTAAGTCTAGCGAAAACGAATAGTCAAGTTTCGACTTTAATTAACTTAACGGAAATGAAATTTGAGAATAGATTTGGATATCCTGTTGTTAGACAAGCGCGCATGCCAACTTTCATGACGTTCCAAGCTATTTTCTCACCATTTAAGCCCAAGTCGAGCAAAAACGCACGGTCGAGTTTCGGCTTTGACCAACTTCAGAATTGAAATTTGAGAATAGATTTGGATTTCCCATTGGCAGACAAGCGCGCATGCCAACTTTCGTGACATTACGAGCTATTTTCTCCTCATTTAAGCCCAAGTCCAACGAAAACGCACAGTCGAGTTTCAACTTTGACCAACTTTTCGGAATTGAAATCTGAGAGTAGATTTGGATTTCCCATTGCTAGAAAGGTGTGCACGCCAACTTTCGTGATGTTCCAAACCAATTCGCACGGTGGCATTTTGGCTTTGAAAACCTTATTGGAATTGAAATTTGAGAATAGATTTGGATGCCCCATTGGTAGACAAACACGCACGCCAAGTTTCGTGACGTTCCAAGCTATTTTCGCCCCCTTTAACGCCAAGTCTAGTGAAAACGCACGGTCGCGTTTAGGCTTTGACCTACTTCTCGGAATTAAAATTTGATTATAGATTTGCATGTCCCATTGGTAGATAAGCATGCACGCCAACTTTCGTGACGTTTGGAGCTATTTTCTCACGCTTTAAGCCCAAGTCTAGCAAAATTGCACGGTCAAGTTTCGGTTTAACCAACTTCCCGGAATTGAAATTTGAGAATAGATTTGGATGCCCCATTGATAGAAAAGCGTGCACGCCAACTCTCATGATGTTTCGAGCTATTTTATCCCCTTTAAGGGCCAAGTCTAGTGAAAACGCACAGTCGCGTTTCCGCTTTGACCTACTTCTCATAATTAAAATTTGAGATTAGATTTGGATGTCCCATTGGTGGACAAGCGTGTACGCCAACTTTCGTGATGTTCTAAGCTATTCTCTCACCCTTTAGGCCCAAGTCTAGCGAAAATGCATAGTCGAGTTTCGGCTTTGACCAACTTCTTGGAATTGAAATTTGAGAATAGGTTGGGATTTCCCATTGGTAGACAAGCGCAGACACTAACGTTCATTACGTTCCGAGCTATTTTCTCCCACTTTAAGCACACGTCTAGCAAAAATGCACGGTCGAGTTTTGACTTTAACCAACTTAATGGAATTTAAATTTGAGAATAGATTTGGATATCCCGTTGGTATACAAGTGCGCACGCCAACTTTCGTGACGTTCCGAGCTATTTTCTCACCCTTTAAGCCTAAGTCTAGCGAAAACGTACGGTCGAGTTTCAGCTTTGACCAACTTCTCAGAATTGAAATTTGAGAATAGATTTGGATTTCCCATTGGTAGACAAGCACGCACGCCAACTTTCGTGAAGTTCTGAGCTATTTTCTCCTCCTTTAAGCCCAAGTCTAGTGAAAACGCACGGTCGAGTTTCAACTTTGACCAACTTCTCAGAATTGAAATTTGAGAGTAGATTTGGATTTCTCATTGCTAGAAAGGAGTGCACGCCAACTTTCGTGATGTTCCAAGCCAAAATGCACAGTAGCCATTTTCGTCCCCTTTAATCCCAAGTCTAGAGAAAACACATGATCGAGTTTCGGATTTGACCAACTTCTCGAAATTGAAATTTGAGAATAGATTTGGATGTCCCATTGGTAGACAAGCACACACACCAAGTTTCGTGACGTTTCGAGCTATTTTCGCCCCGTTTAACGCCAAGTCTAGCGAAAACGCACGGTCGTGTCTAGGTTTGACCTACTTCTCGGGATTAAAATTTGATTATAGCTTTGGATGTCCCATTGGTAGACAAGCATGCACGCCAACTTTTGTGACATTCCGAGCTTTTTTCTCATGCTTTAAGCCCAAGTCTAGCGAAAACTCTAGGTCGAGTTTCGACTTTGACCAACTTCCCGGAATTGAAATTTGAGAATAGATTTGGATGCCCCATTGGTGGACAAGCGTGCATGCCAACTCTCATGATGTTCCGAGCTATTTTCTACCCTTTAAGCCCAAGTCTCTTGAAAACGCACGATCGAGTTTCGACTTTAACCAACTTAACGGAATTGAAATTTGAGAATAAATTTGGATATCCCGTTGGTAGACAAGCGCGCATGCCAACTTTCGTGACATTCCTAGCTATTTTCTCACCCTTTAAGCCCAAGTCTAGCGAAAATGCACGGTCGAGTTTCGACTTTGACCAAGTTCTCGGAATTGAAATTTGAGAATAGATTTGGATTTCCCATTGGTAGAAAAGCATGCACGCCAACTTTCATGATGTTCCGAGCTATTTTCTCCCCCTTTAAGCCCAAGTCTAGTGAAAATGCACGGTCGAGTTTAAGCTTTGACCAACTTCTCGGAATTGAAATTTGAGAGTAGATTTGGATTTCTCATTGCTAGAAAGGCGTGCACGCCAAATTTCGTAACGTTCCGAGCTATTTTCGTCCCCTTTAATCCCAATTCTAGAGAAAATGCATGATCGAGTTCTGGATTTGACCAACTTCTCGGAATTTAAATTTGAGAGTATATTTGGATGTCCCATTGGTAGACAAGCACGCACGCCAAGTTTCATGACGTTCCGATCTATTTTCGCCCCCTTTAAGCCCAAGTTTAGCGAAAACGCATTGTCGAGTTTCGTGACGTTCAAAGCTATTTTTTCACCCTTTAAGCCCAAGTCTAGCAAAACCTGTTGGTCGAGTTTCGGCTTTGACCAATTTCTCATAAATGAAATTTGAGGATAGGTTTGGATGCCCTATTTAAGCCGAAGTCTAGCGAAAACGAACGGTCGACTTTCGGCTTTGACCAACTTCATGGAATTTAAATTTGAGCATAGATTTGAATACCCCATTGGTAGACAAATGTGCACGCCAATCTTCATGACATTCCGAGCTATTTTTGCACCCTTTAAGCCCAATTGTAGCGAAAACGCGCAGCCGAATTTTAGCTTTTGGCCAAATTAACATAAATGAAATTTAAGAGTAGATTTGGCTGTCCCATTGGTGGAAAAGTGTGCACACCAACTTTCGTGATGTTCCGAGCTGATTTATCCCCCTTTAGGGAAAAGTCTAGTAAAACCGCACGGTCGCGTTTCGGCTTTGACCTACTTCTCGGAATTAAAATTTGAGAATATATTTGGATGTCCCAAGTTGTGTACGCCAACTTTCGTGATATTCTAAGCTATTTTCTCACCCTTTAGTCCCCAGTCTAAAGAAAACACAGGGTCGATTTTCAGCATTGACCAACTTCTTGGAATTGAAATTTGTGAGTAGATTTGGATGTCCCATTGGTAGACAAGCGCGCATGCCAACTTTCGTGATGTTTCGAGCAGTTTTCTCATGCTTTAAGCCAAAGTCTAGCAAAATTGCACGGTCGAGTTAAGGCTTTGACCAACTTAACAGAATTGAAATTCGGGAATAGATTTGGATATCCCATTGGTAGACAAGTGCGCACACCAACTTTCATGATGTTCCGAGCTATTTTAACCCCTTTTAAGGCCAGTTCTAGTGAAAGCGCGGGGTCGAGTTTCAGCTTTGTCCAACCTAACGTAACGGAAATTTAAGAGTAGATTTGGATGTCCCATTGGTAGACAAGCATGCACGCCAACTTTTGTAACGTTCCGAGCTATTTTCTCCCCCTTTAAGGCCAAGTCTAGCGAAAACACACGGTCATGTATCCGATTTGACCAACTTCTTGGTGTTGAAATTTGAGAGTAGATTTGGATGTCCCATTGGTAGAAAAGCGTAGACGCCAACTTTCGTGACGTTCCAAGCTATTTTCTCACGCTTTAAGCCCAAGTCTAGCGAAAACACACGGTCGATTTTCGGGTTTTACCAACTTCCCGAAATGGAAATTTGAGAGTAGATTTGAATGTACCATTGGTAGACAAGCGTACACACCAACTTTCGTGATGTTCTGAGCTATTTTCTCACCCTTTAATCCCATGTCTAGCGAAAAGGCACGGTCGAGTTTTGGCTTTGACCCACTTCTCGGAATTTAAATTTGAGCATAGATTTGGATGTCCCATTGGTAGACAAGCGCGCACACTAACTTTCGTGACGTTCCGAGCTAGTTTCTCCCCCTTTAAGCCCAAGTCTAGCGAAAATGTACGGTCGAGTTTCAGCTTTGACCAATTTCTCGGAATTGAAATTTGAGAATAGATTTGTATGTCCCATTGGTAGACAAGCGTGCACGCCAACTTTCGTGACGTTCCGAGGTATTTTCTCACCCTTTAAGCCCAAGTCTAGTGAAAACGCACGGTTTAGTTTCGACTTTGACAAACTTAATGGAATTGAAATTTGAGAACAGATTTGGATATCCCGTTGGTAGACAAGCGCGCATGCTAACTTTCGTGACGTTTCGAGTTATTTTCTCACCCTTTAAGCCCAAGTCTAGCGAAAACGCACAGTCGAGTTTCGGCTTTGACCAAATTCTCGGAATTGAAATTTGAAAATAGATTGGGATTCCCCATTAGTAGACAAGCGCACACACCAACTTTCGTTATGTTCCGAGCTATTTTCTCCCATTTTAAGCCCAAGTCTAGCGAAAATGCTACGATCGAGTTTCGACTTTAACCAACTTAACGGAATTGAAATTTAAGAATAGTTTTGGATATCATGTTGGTAGAAAAGAGTGCACACCAACTTTTGTGAAGTTCCTTGCTAATTTCTCAACCTTTAAGCCCAAGTCTAGAGAAAACGCACTGTCGAGTTTCGGCTTTGACCAACTTCTCGGAATTGAAATTTGAGAATAGATTTGGATTTCCCATTGGTAGACAAGTGCGCACGCCAACTTTCATGACGTTCCGAGATATTTTCTCCTCCTTTAAGCCCAAGTCTAGAGAAAACGCATAGTCGAGTTTCAGCATTGACCAACTTCTCGGAATTGAAATTTGAGAGTAGATTTGGTTTTCTCCTTGCTAGAAAGGCGTGCACGCCAACTTTTGTGACGTTCAAAGCAAAAATGCACAGTGGCGTTTTGGCTTTCACAAACTTTTTGGAATTGAAATTTGAGGGTATATTTGGATGCCCCAATGGTAGACAAGCATGCACCACAAATTTCTTAATGTTCCGAGCTATTTTCATCCCCTTTAATCCCAAGTCTAGAGAAAACGCACGAGCGAGTTTCGGATTTGACCAAATTCTCAGAATTGAAATTTGAGAATAGATTTGGATGTCCCATTGGTAGACAAGCTCACATGCCAAGTTTCGTGATGTTCCGAGCTATTTTCGCCCCCTTTAAGCCCAAGTTTAGCGAAAATGCATTGTCAAGTTTCGTGATGTTCAAAGCTCTTTTTTCACCCTTTAAGCCCAGGTCTAGCTAAAACTCTTGGTCGAGTTTCGGCTTTGACCAATTTCTTGTAAATGAAATTTGAGCATAGGTTTGGATGCCCCATTTAAGCCCAAGTCTAGCGAAAACGAACGGTCGATTTTCAGCTTCGACAAACTTCTCAGAAATTAAATTTGAGCATAGATTTGGATGCCCCATTGGTAGACAAGTGCGCATGCCAACTTTCATGACGTTCTGAGCTATTTTTGCACCCTTTAAGCCCAACTATAGCGAAAACGCGTGGTTGAGTTTCGACTTTGGCCAAATTAACAGAATTGAAATTCAAGAGTAGATTTGGCTATCCCATTGGTAGACAAGCATACACACCAACTTTCGTGACGTTCCGAGCTATTTTCTCCATCTTTAGGGCCAAGTATAGAAAAAACGCACGGTCAGGTTTCGACTTTCACCTACTTCTCGGAATTGAAATTTGTGAGTAGATTTGGATGTCCGATTGGTAGCCAAGCGTGCACCACAAATTTCATGACGTTCCGAGCAATTTTCTCACACTTTAATCCCAAGTCTAATGAAATTGCATGGTCGAGTTTCGGCTTTGACCGACTTCCCGGAATTGAAATTTGAGAATAGATTTGGATGTCCCATTGGTAGAGAAGCGCGCACACCAACGTTCTTGACGTTCCGAGCTATTTTCTCCTCCTTTAGGCCCAAGTCTAGCGAAAACGCATGGTCATGTTTCAGCTTTGTCCAACTTATCGGAATTGAAATTTGAGAGTAGATTTGGATGTCCCGTTGCTAGAAAGGTGTGCATGCCAATGTTCGTGATGTTCCAAGCTATTTTATCACCCTTTAAGCCCAAGTCTAGCAAAAATGCACGGTCAAGTTTTGACTTTGGCCAACTTCTCTGTAATGTCCCCATCTTAACCCTATTGCATTAATATTGTAAATGATGTAAATATTGTTATTTAGTCATGGTGAGGAGCTCAAGGCCAAGGCCCCGCCATTGATTTATCGTTCTATGTATCGGTAATTAGAATAGATGCATATGGTTCTTGTGCTAGCCGTGCACAATGTAAATTTGGACATCATGTAAATATGCAATTTTAATGAAAAACCCACAACCAGCTATGCAATGCAACAAAGAGATGGGGCATGATCTTACAAGGAATAGGGAGGAAAAATAACCAAACCCTTGAGCCATGGATTCAATCCATGTGTCAATGAGAAAACCCATGAGATCCCAACTACGCATTTTGGCTTATGCCTCAATCATTAAATTCTTCCAAGAGTTGGTTGAGGCAGTTAATGCCTTGGGAATGATGAGGTATGGCAGCCAATTTCGGGTATGGGCAAGCCATCAATCTATGAATTCGATTTTTTGCTTGCAAGGCAAGAAATCACCCACGTTTTTGCCTTCCCAAGCCATTTTGAACCACGGTCTTTTCCTCTCTCACGCAGCTTGGGGTGAACTGGGGTTTTTCCTTCACATTTTCACCATTTCTCTACATTCTTCCATGCCTGGGAACTCGTTTTTGGTTAGCACAGTGGCTGGGAGAAGAGAACCACGATTTTCTGGGGTTATAGAGGCCGTTTCTGCCCATGAAATGCCCATGGACGTTTTTCTGAAAACAATTATGCTCCTGGGGTTGTTTTCCCATTTTCCAATTTTTGTTTTGGGATTTCCCACGTTTTTCTGAACTGGTTGAAATCCCATCGTTGGGCATCCTACTACAAAAACGCCCAGCACTTGCATTTTTGGCTGTTATGTCCCTCCCTGTGTAGTTTGAACCTGTGAGCAGGATATTTAGGAGTGGAAGAGGACAGATTTGGATTGATGAGCCCAATGAAGTATCCATAGCTCAATGGTTGAGCCACTAGCCTAGTAATTCACCTCTGTCCATCTCTTAGCAGCCTGAGAAACCCCACTGCTGATTGGTTTGGTTGATTCTGGTGTATCTTTGGCTATGTGAGAGCCTGCACACCAGCCTATGGTTGGGTGGAACGTTGCAGAAGCGTAGCTGGTTGCTCAGGGACTACTTGGTTTAAGATAAGTATTCTCATTTGCTAATTTGATATTGCTTAATTGATGAATGACATGAAAATATGGAATGTATGATGGATGTGTAATGGAATTAAATTCTGCTGTGTTTTCAAGATTTTATGCATTTTCATATCTCCATCTACAATTTATATGAATGCTTATTTGATTAAGCATGGGACTAGATGTCCAGTATTATTGTTAGTGTCCTCTCCAAGTCTAGCGACAATGCACGGTCAAGTTCCGGCTTTGACCAAATTCCCGGAATTGAAATTTGAGAATAGATTTGTAAGTCCCGTTGGTAGACACCCGTGCATGCTAACTTCCGTTACGTTCCAAGCTATTTTCTCCTCCTTTAAGGCAAAGTTTAGTGAAACGCATGGTTGCATTTTGGCTTTGACCTACTTCTCGGAATTAAAATTTGAGAATTTATTTGGATGTCCCATTGGTAGACAAGCGCGCACGCCAACGTTCGTGATGTTCCGAGCTATTTTCTCATGCTTTAAGCCCAAGTCTAGCGAAAATGCACGGTCGATTTTCGGCTTTGACCAACTTCCCAGAATTGAAATTTGAGCTTAGGTTTGGATGTCCCATTGGTAGACAAGCGCGCACGCCAACTTTCGTGACGTTCCGAGCTATTTTCTCACGCTTTAAGCCCAAATCTAGAGAAAAAGAACGGTCGAGTTTCGGCTTTGACCGACTTCCCGGAATTGAAATTTGAGGATAGATTTGGATGTCCCATTGGAAGACAAGCATGCACACCAACTTTCATGACGTTCCAAGCTATTTTCTCCCCCTTTCACGCCAAGTCTAGCAAAAACGCACAGTCACATTTAGGCTTTGACCTACTTCTCGGAATTAAAATTTGATTATAGCTTTGGATGTCCCATTTGTAGACAAGCATGCATGCCAACTTTCGTGATGTTCCGAGCTATTTCCCCCCCCTTTAAGCCCAAGTCTAGATAAAATGAACGGTCGAGTTTTGGCTTTGACCAAATTCCCGGAATTGAAATTTGATAATAGATTTGTAAGTCCCGTTGGTAGACACCCGTGCACACCAACTTCCGTTACGTTCTAAGCTATTTTCTCCCCCTTTAAGGAAAATTCTAGCGAAAACACACGGTCGCGTTTCGGCTTTGACCTACTTCTCGGAATTAAAATTTGAGAATATATTTGGATGTCCCATTGGTATACAAGCGTGCACGCCAACATTCGTGACGTTTTGAGCTATTTTCTCACGCTTTAAGCCCAAGTCTAGAGAAAATAAACGATCGAATCTCAGCTTTTACCAGCTTCTCGGAATTGAAATTTGAGCTTTGGTTTAGATGTCCCATTGGTAGAGAAGCGCGCACGCCAACTTTCGTGATGTTCTGATCTATTTTCTCATGCTTTAAGCCCAAGTCTAGCGAAAATGCACACTCGAGTTTCGGCTTTGACCGACTTCCCGAAATTGAAATTTGAGGATAGATTTGGATGTCCCATTGGTAGACAAGCATGCACGCCAACTTTCGTGACGTTCCAAGCTATTTTCTCCCCCTTTAACGCCAAGTCTAGCGAAAACGCACCGTCACGTTTAGGCTTTGACCTACTTCTCGGAATTAATATTTGATTATAGCTTTGGATGTCCCGTTGGTGGAAAAGCGCATACACCAACTTTCGTGATGTTCCAAGCTATTTTCTCACCCTTTAGGCCCAAATCTAGTGAAAATGCACAGTCGAGTTTCGGCTTTGACCAACTTCTTGGAACTGAAATTTGAGAATAAATTGGGATTTCCGTTTGGTAGACAAGCACACATGTCAACTTTCGTTACGTTCTGAGCTATTTTCTCCCACTTTAAGCGCAAGTCTAGAAAAAATGCATGGTCGAGTTTTGACTTTAACCAACTTAACGAAATTGAAATTTGAGAATATATTTGGATATCCCGTTGGTAGACAAGCGCGCACGCCAACTTTCATGACGTTCAGAGCTATTTTCTCACCCTTTGAGCCCAAGTCTATCAAAAATGGACGATCGAGTTTCAGCTTTGACCAAATTCTCGTAATTGAAATTTGAGAATTGATTTGGATGTCCCATTGACAAGCGTGCATGCCAACTTTCGTGACATTTTGAGCTATTTTATCACCCTTTAAGCCCAAGTTTAGCGAAAATAGACAGTTGCATTTCAACTTGGAACATATTCTTGGAATTAAAATTTGAGAATAGATTTGGATGTCCCATTGGTAGACAAGCATGCAGACCAACTTTCGTGACGTTCCAAGCTATTTTCTCCCCCTTTAAGGCCAAGTCTAGCGAAAATGCACGGTCGAGTTTTGGCTTTCACTGACATCCCGATATTGAAATTTGAGTATAGATTTGGATGTCCCATTGGTAGACAAGAGTGCATGCCAACGTTCATGATGTTCCAAGCTATTTTCTCACCCTTTAGGCCAAAGTCTAGCGAAATCGCATGATCGAGTTTCAGCTTTGACCAACTTCTTTGATTTGAAATTTGAGCATAGATTTGGATGTCCCATTGGTAAAAAAGCATGGACACCAACTTTCATGACGTTTCAAGCTATTTGATTTGAATCTCGCATTGGTAAACAAGTGCGCACACTAACTTTCGTGACGTTCAGAGCGATTTTCTCACCCTTTAAGCCCAAGTCTCTTGAAAAAGGAAGGTCAAGTTTCGGCTTTGACCAACTTCTCGTAATTGAAATTTGAGAATATATTTGGATGTCCCATTGAAAAGCATGCAAGCCAACTTTTGTGACGTTTCGATCTATTTTCTCCCCCTTTAAGCCTAAGTGAAGAAAAAATGCACGGTCAAGTTTCAACTTGGACCAAATCCTCGGAATTGAAATTTGAGAATAGATTTGGATGTCCCATTGGTAGATAAGCGCGCACACCAACTTTCGTGACGTTTCGAGCTATTTTATCTCCCTTTAAGCCCAAGTTTAGCGAAAACGCATGGTCGAGTTTAAGCTTTGTCCAACTTCTCGAAATTGAAATTTGAGAGTAGATTTCAATGTCCCATTGCTAGAAAAGCGTGCATGCCAACTTTCGTGACGTTCCAAGCTATTTTCTCACCCTTTAAGCCCAAATCTAGCGAAAACGCACGGTCGAGTTTCGGCTTTGACCAAATTCCCGGAATTAAAATTTGAAAATAGATTTGTAAGTCCCATTGGTAAACATGCGTGCACGCCAACTTCCATTACATTCCAAGCTATTTTCTCCCCCTTTAAGGCAAAGTCTAGCGAAAATGCACGATCGCGTTTCGACTTTGACCTACTTCTCGAAATTAAAATTTGAGAATATATTTGGATGTCCCATTGGTAGACAAGCGTGCACGCCAACGATCGTGACATTCCGAGCTATTTTCTCACGCTTTAAGCCCATGTCTAGCGAAAACGCACGGTCGAGTTTTGGATTTGACCAACTTCCCGGAATTTAAATTTGAGCATATGTTTGGATGTCCAATTGGTCGACAAGCGCGCACGCCAACATTCGTGACGTTCCGAGCTATTTTCTCACACTTTAAGCCCAAGTCTAGCGAAAATGCATGGTCGAGTTTCGGCTTTGACCGACTTCCCAGAATTGAAATTAGAGGATAGATTTGGATGTCCCATTGGTAGACAAGCGTGCATGCCAACATTCGTGATGTTCTGAGCTATTTTCTCACGCTTTAAGCCCAATCTAGCGAAAATGCACAGTCGAGTTTCTGCTTTGTGTAACTTCCCAGAATTGAAATTTGAGAATAGATTTGGATGCCCCATTGGTAGACAAGCATGCACACCAACTCTCATGATGTTCCGAACTATTTTCTCCCCTTTAAGGCCAAGTCTAGTGAAAACGCACCGTCGCGTTTCGACTTTGACCTACTTCTCGAAATTAAAATTTGAGATTAGATTTGGATGTCCCATTGGTAGACAAGAGCGTACGCCAACTTTCGTGATGTTCCAAGCTATTTTCTCACCATTTAGGCCTAAGTCTAGCAAACATAGACAGTTGAGTTTCAACTTTGAGAAACTTCTCAGAATTGAAATTTGAGAATAGATTGAGATTTCCCATTGGTAGACAAGCCCACACGCCAACTTTCGTTACGTTCTGAGCTATTTTCTCCCACTTTAAGCCCAAGTCTAGCAAAAATGCATGGTTGAGTTTTGACTTGAACCAAATTAACGGAATTGAAATTTGAGAATAGATTTGGATATCCCGTTGGTAGGCAAGAGTGCATGCCAACTTTCGTGACATTTCGAACTAGTTTCTCACCCTTTAATCCCAAGTCTATCGAAAACAGACGGTCGAGTTTGAACTTGGACCAAATTCCCGGAATTGAAATTTGAGAATAGATTTGGATGTCCCATTGGTAGACAAGAGTGCACGCCAACGTTCATGATGTTCCGAGCTATTTTCTCTCCTTTAAGACCAAGTCTAGGGAAAACGCACGGCCGTGTTTTGGCTTTGACCTACTTCTCGGAATTAAAATTTGAGATTATATTTGGATGTCACATTGGTGGACAAGCGCGTATGTCAACTTTCGTGATGTTCCAAGCTATTTTCTCACCATTTAGGCCCAAGTCTAGCGAAAATGGATAGTCGAGTTTCATCTTTGAGCAACTTCTTGGGATTCAAATTTGAGAATAGATTGGGGTTTCCCATTGGTAGACAAGCACACATGTCATCTTTCATTACGTTCCAATCTATTTTCTCCCACCTTAAGCCTAAGTCTAGCGAAAACGCACAGTCGAGTTTCGACTTTGACCAACTTAACGAAATTGAAATTTGAGAATAGATTTGGATATCCCGTTGTTAGACAAGCGCGCACGCCAACGTTTGTGACGTTCCAAGCTATTTTCTGACCCTTTAAGCCCAAGTCTAGCGAAAACGCACGGTTTAGTTTCGGCTTTGACCAAATTCTCGGAATTGAAATTTGAGAATAGATTTGGATTTCCCATTGGTAGACAAGAGCGCACGCCAACTTTCTTGACGTTCCGAGCTATTTTCTCCACCTTTAAGCCCATGTCTAGCGAAAACGCACGGTCGCATTTCATATTTGTCCAACTTCTCAGAATTGAAATTTGAGTGTAGATGTGGATGTCTCGTTGCTAGAAAGGCGTGCACGCCAACTTTCTTGACGTTCCAAGCTATTTTCTCACCCTTTAAGCCCAAGTCTAGCGAAAACCCATGGTCGAGTTTCGACTTTGACCAACTTCTCAGAATTGAAATTTGAGAGTAGATTTGGATTTCCCATTGCTAGACAAGCGCGCGAGCCAACTTTCGTGACGTTCCGAGCTATTTTCCCCCACTTTAATACCAAGTCTAGTGAAAACGCACGGTCAAGTTTCGGCTTGACCAAATTCCTGAAATTGAAATTTGAGAATACATTTGTAAGTCCCATGGGTAGACACGCATGCATGCCAACTTCGGTTACATTCCGAGCTATTTTCTCCCCCTTTAAGGGAAAGTCTAGCGAAAACACATGGTCGCGTTTCGGCTTTAACCTATTTCTCAGAATTAAAATTTGAGAATATATTTGGATGTCCCATTGGTAGACAAGCACGCACACCAATGTTTGTGATGTTTCGAGCTATTTTCTCACACTTTAAGCCCAAGTCTAGCAAAATCGCACGGTTGAGTTTCAGCTTTAACCGACTTCCCAGAATTGAAATTTGAGGATAGATTTGTATGTCCCATTGGTAGATAAGTGTGCATGCCAACTTTTGTGATGTTCCAAGCTATTTTCTCCCCCTTTAACGCCAATTCTAGCGAAAACGCACGGTCACATTTAGGATTTGACCTACTTCTTGGAACTAAAATTTGATTATAGCTTTGGATGTCCCATTGGTAGACACGCACACACGCCAACGTTCGTGTTGTTTCGAGCTATTTTCTCACGCTTTAAGCCGAAGTCTAGCGAAAACGCACGGTCGAGTTTCGGTTTTAACCAGCTTCTCGGAATTGAAATTTGAGAATAGATTTGGATGCCCCATTGGTAGACAAGCGTGCACGCCAACTCTCATGATTTTCTGAGCTATTTTCTTCCCTTTAAGGCCAAATCTAGCGAAAACGCACAGTCACGTTTCGGCTTTGACCTACTTCTCGAAATTAAAATTTGAGATTAGATTTGGATATCCCATTGGTGGACAAGCGCATACGCCAACTTTCATGATGTTCCAAGCTATTTTCTCACCCTTTAGGCCCAAGTCTAGCGAAAATGCACAGTCGGGTTTCAGCTTTGACCAACTTCTCGAAATTGAAATTTGAGAGTAGATTGGGATTTCCCATTGGTATACAAGCACACACGCCAACTTTCATTACGTTCCGAGCTATTTTCTCCCACTTTAATCCCAAGTCTAGCGAAAATGCATGTTCGAGTTTCGACTTTAACCAACTTAATAGAATTTAAATTTGAGAGTAGATTTGGATATCCCATTGGTAGACAAGCACGCACGCCAACTTTCGTGATGTTCTGAGCTATTTTCTCACCCTTTAAGCCCAAGTCTAGTGAAAACGTACGGTTGAGTTTTGGCTTTGACCAACTTCTTAGAATTGAAATTTCAGAATAGATTTGGATTTCCCATTGGTAGACAAGCGCGCATGCCAACCTTCATGAAGTTCCGAGCTATTTTCTCATGCTTTAAGCCCAAGTCTAGCAAAAACGCACGGTAGAGTTTCGGCTTTGACCAACATCTCGGAATTGAAATTTGAGAATAGATTTGGATGTCCCATTGGTAGACAAGAGTGCACGCCAACTTTCGTGACGTTCCGAGCTCTTTACTCCCCCTTTAAGGCCAAGTCTATGAAAATGCACGGTCACAATACGACTTTGACCTACTTCTTGGAATTGAAATTTGATAGTAGATTTGGATGTCCCATTGGCAGACAAGCGCGTACGCCAACTTTCGTGATGTTCTATGCTATTTTCTTACCATTTAAGCAAAATCCTATCGAAAATGCATGATCGAGTTTCGGCTTTGACCAACTTAACGTAATGGAAATTTAAGAGTAGATCTGGATGTCCCATTGGTAGACAAGTGCGCACGCCAACTTTCATGATGTTTCGAGCTATTTTAACCCCCTTTAAGCCCAATTCCAGCGAAAAACGCGTGGTTGCGTTTCGGCTTTGGCCAACTTAACGTAATGGAAATTTACAAGTAGATTTGGATGTCCCATTGGTGGACAAGCGTGCACGCCAAATTTCGTGATGTTCCGAGCTATTTTCCCCCCCTTAAAGGCTAAGTCTAGCGAAAACGCACGGTCACATTTTCGCTTTGACCAACTTCTCGGAACTGAAATGTGAGAGTATATTTGGATGTGCCATTGGTAGACAAGCGTGCACGCCAACTTTCTTGACATTCTGCGCTATTTTCTCACGCTTTAAGCCCAATTCTAGCGAAAATGCACGGTGATGTTTAGGGTTTTACCAACTTCTCGGAATAGAAATTTGAGAGTAGATTTGGATGTCCCATTGGTAGACAAGCATGCACGCCAATGTTTGTGATGTTCTGAGCTATTTTATCACCCTTCAATCCCAATCCTAGAAAAAACGCAAGGTCAAGTTTTGGCTTTGACCAACTTAACGAAATTTAAATTTGAGCATAGATTTGGATATCCCGTTGGTAGACAAGCACACATACCAACTTTCGTGACGTTTCGAGCTATTTTCTCACCCTTCAAGCCCAAGTCTAGCGAAAATGCACGGTGGCATTTCGGCTTTGATCAACTTAACGGAATTGAAATTTGAGAATAGATATGGATTTCCCATTGGTAGACAAGCGCGCACACCAGTTTTTGTGACGTTCCAACCTATATTTGCCCAGTTTAATTCCATGTCTAGTGAAAACACACAGTGGAGTTTCGGCCTTGATCAACTTCTCGGAATTGAAATTTGAGACTAGATTTGGATATCCCATTTGAAGACAAGCGCGCACACCAACTTTCGTGACGTTACGAGCTATTTTCTCACCCTTTAAGCCCAAGTCTAGCGAAAATGCACGGTTGAGTTTCAGCTTTGACCAACTTCTCGGAAGTGATATTTGAGAATAGATTTGTATGTCCCATTGGTTGGCAAGCGTGCTCGCCAACTTTCATGACGTTCCGAGCTATTCCCCCCCCTTTACGGCCAATTCTAGTGAAAACGCACGGTTGCGTTTTGACTTTGACATACGTCTCGGAATTCAAATTTGATTATAGATTTTGATGTCCCATTTGTAGACAAGCGCACACGCCAACTTTCGTGACGTTTCAAGTTGTTTTCTCATGCTTTAAGCCCAAGTCTAGCAAAAACGCACGGTCGAGTTTTGGCTTCGACCAACTTCCCGAAATTGAAATTTGAGAATAGATTTGGATGTCCCATTTGCAGACAAGCATGCACGCCAAGTTTCATGACATTCCAAGATATTTTCTCGCCCTTTAAGGGCAAGTCTAGCGAAAACATAAGGTCGAATTTCGGCTTGGACCAAATTCTCGGAATTGAAATTTGAGAATAGATTTGGATAGGCCATTGGTATACAAGCGTGCGCAAGAACTTCCGTGATGTTCCGAGCTATTTTATTACCCTTTAAGCCCAAGTTTAGCGAAAACAGACAGTCGAGTTTCGGCTTTGACAACCTTCTCGGAATTAAAATTTGATTATAGATTTGGATGTCTGATTGGTAGACAAGCACGCACGCCAACTTTTGTGACGTTGCGAGCTATTTTCTCCCCCTTTTAGCGCAAGTGAAGTGAAAATGCACAGTCGAGTTTCAACTTGGACCGAATTCTCGAAATTAAAATTTGAGAATATATTTGGATGTCCCATTCATATACAAGCACGCACACCAACTTCCGTTACGTTTCGAGCTATTTTATCACACTTTAAGCCCAAGTTTAGCGAAAATAGACAGTCGAGTTTCTGTTTTGACCAACTTCTTGGAGCTATTTTATCACACTTTAAGCCCAAGTTTAGCGAAAACAGACGGTCGAGTTTCTGCTTTGACCAACTTCTTGGAATTGAAATTTGAGAGTAGAGTTGGATGTCCCATTGGTAGAATAGCGTGCACGCCAACTTTCGTGGCATTCCGAGATATTTTCTTCCCCTTTAAGGCCAAGTCTAGCGAAAAGGTACGGTTGTGTTTTATCAATGACCTACTTCTCGGAATTAAAATTTCAGAATAGATTTGGATGTCCCATTGGTGGACAAGCGCGTACGTGAATGTTTGTGACATTCCAAGCTATTTTCTCACCCTTTAGGCCCAAGTCTAGGGAAAACACATGGTTGACTTTCGGCTTTAACCTTCTTCTCAGAATTGAAATTTGAGAATAGATTTGGATGTTCCATTGAAAAGCATGCACGCCAACTTTCGTGACATTTGGAGCTATTTTCTCCCCCTTTAAGCCTAAGTGAAGCAAAAATGCACGGTCGACTTTCAACTTGGACCAAATTCTCAGAATTGAAATTTGAGAATAGATTTGGATGTCCCATTGGTAGACAAGTGCGCACACCAACTTTCGTGACGTTCTGAGCTATTTTATCACCCTTTAAGCCCAAGTTTAGAGAAAATAGACGGTCGAGTTTCGACTTTGACTAATTTCTCGAAATTAAAATTTGAGAATAGATTTGGATGGCCCATTGGTAGACAAGCGTGCACGCCACTTTCGTGATGTTCCAAACTATTTTCTCCTCCTTTAACGCCAAGTGAAGCAAAAACGCACGGTCCAGTTTCGGCTTTGACCTACTTCTCGAAATTGAAATTTGATTATAGATTTGGATGTCCCATTGGTAGACAAGCATGGACACCAAATCTCGTGATGTTTCGAGCTATTTTCTCACCCTTTAATCCCAAGTCTAGCGAAAATGCACGGTCGAGTTTCGGCTTTGACTGACTTCCCGGAATAGAAATTTGAGAATAGATTTCGATGTCCCATTGGTAGACAAGAGTGCATGCCAACTTTCATAATGTTCCGAGCTATTTTCTCCCCTTTAACGCGAAGTCTAGCGAAAACGCACAGTCGAGTTTAGGCTTTGACGTACTTCTCGGAATTAAAATTTGAGGATATATTTGGATGTCCCACTAGTAGACAAGCGCGCATGCCAACTTTCGTGATGTTTCGAGCTATTTTCTCATGCTTTAAGCCCAAGTCTAGCGAAAATGCACGGTGGCATTTCAGCTTTGATCAACTTAACGGAATTGAAATTTGAGAATAGATTTGGATGTCCCAATGGTAGACAAGAACGGATGCCAACTTTTGTGACGTTCCGAGCTATTTTCTCACCCTTTATGCCCAAATCTAGCGAAAACGCACGATCGAGTTTCGACTTTGACCAACTTCTCGAAATTGAAATTTGAGAATAGATTTGGATGTCCAATTGGTAGACAAGCGCGCACACCAACTTTTGTTACGTTCTGAGCTATTTTCTCACCCTTTAAGCCCAAGTCTAGCGAAAATGCACGGTCAAGTTTCAGCTTTTACCAATTTCTCGGAATTGATATTTGAGAATAGATTTGTATGTCCCATTGGTACACAAGCGTGCACGCAAACTTTCGTGACGTTCTGAGCTATTTCCCCCCCCTCTAAGGCCAATTCTAGAGAAAACGCATGGTCGCGTTTCATCTTTGACCTACTTCTCGTAATTGAAATTTGATTATAGATTTTGATGTCCCCTTTGTAGACAAGCCCGCATGACAACTTTCGTGACGTTCCGAGTTGTTTTCTCATGCTTTAAGCCCAAGTCTAGCGAAAACGTATGGTCGAGTTTCGGCTTTGACCAACTTCCCGAAATTGAAATTTGAGAATAGATTTGGATTTCCCATTGGTAGACAAGTGCGCACACTTACTTTCATGACGTCCCGAGCTATTTTCTCACCCTTTAAGCCCAATTCTATCGAAAATGGATGGCCGAGTTTCGTCTTTGACCAAATTCTCGTAATTTAAATTTGAGAATAGATTTGGATGTCCCATTGGCAAGCGTGCACGCAAACTTTCGTTGCGTTTCGAGCTATTTTCTCCCCCTTTAAGGCCAATTCTAGCAAAAACGCACAGTCGCATTTCGTCTTTGACCTACTTCTTGGAATTCAAATTTGATTATAGATTTTGATGTCCCATTCGTAGACAAGCACACACGCCAAATTTCGTGACGTTCTGAGTTGTTTTCTCATGCTTTGAGCCCAAGTCTAGCGAAAACGCACGGTTGAGTTTCGGCTTTGACCAACTTCCCGGAATTGAAATTTGAGAATAGATTTGGATGTCCCATTGGTAGACAAACATGCATGCCAACTTTCGTGACGTTCCAAGCTATTTTCTCCCCCTTTAAGTCCAAGTCTAGCAAAAACATACGATCCAGTTTCAGCTGTGACCAACTTCTCGGAATTGAAATTTGAGAGTAGATTTGGATGTCCATTGGTAGACAAGTGCGCACACCAACATTCTTGATGTTCCGAGCTATTTTCTCACACTTTAACATGGATGCCAACTTTCGTGAAGTTCCGAGCCAAGTCTAGCAAAAACGTACAATCAAGTTTCGGCTTTGACCAACTTCTCGGAATTGAAATTCGAGAATAGATTTGGATGTCCATTGGTAGACAAACATGCACGCCAACTTTCGTGACGTTCCGAGCTATTTTCTCCCCCTTTAAGTCCATGTCTATCAAAAACGTACGATCAAGTTTCGGCTTTGACCAACTTCTCGGAATTGAAATTTGAGAATAGATTTGGATGTCCATCGGTAGACAAGCGCGCACACCAACATTCGTGATGTTCCGAGCTATTTTCTCACACTTTAATCCAAAGTCTAGAGAAAACACATGGTCGAGTTTTAGCTTTGACCAACTTCTCGGATTTGAAATTTGAGCATAGATTTGAATGTCCCATTGGTAAACAAGCGCGCACACCAACTTTCGTGACGTTTTGAGCTATTTGATTTGGATCTCCCATTGGTAAACAAGCGCGCACACTAACTTTCGTGACCAACTTCTCATAATTGAAAATTTAGAATAGGTTTGGATGTCCCATTGACAAGCGTGCAAGCCAACTTTCGTGACGTTTTGTTCTATTTTCTCCCCCTTTAAGGCTAAGTGAAGCAAAAACGCATGGTCGAGTTTCAACTTGGACGAAATTCTCGAAATTGAAATTTGAGAATACATTTGGATGTCCCATTGGTAGACAAGCGCGCACACCAAGTTTCGTGACGTTCTGAGCTATTTTATCCCCCTTTAAGCCCAAGTTTAGCGAAAATAGACGGTTGAGTTTCGGCTTTGACCAATTTCTCGGAATTAAAATTTGAGAAGAGATTAGGATGTCCCATTGGTAGACAAGCGTGCAGGCCAACGTTCGTGACGTTTCGAGCTATTTTCTCCCCCTTTAAGGCCAAGTCTAGTGAAAATGCACGGTCGCGTTTCGGCTTTGACCTACTTCTCGTAATTAAAATTTGATTATAGATTTGGATGTCCCAATGGTAGACAAGCACGCAAGTCAACTTTCATGACGTTCAAAGCTATTTTGTCATGCTTTAATCCCAAGTCTAGCGAACACGCATGGTCGAGTTTCAGCTTTGACCGACTTCCTGGAATTGAAATTTGAGAATAGATTTGGATTTCCCACTGGTAGACAAGCGTGCACGCCAACTTTCATGATGTTCCGAGCTATTTTCTCCCCTTTAAGGACAAGTCTAGCAAAAATGCATGGTCTAGTTTCGGCTTTGACCTTCTTCTCAAAATTAAAATTTGAGATTAGATTTGGATGTCACATTGGTGGACAAGCGCCTACGCCAACTTTTGTGATGTTCCAGGCTATTTTCTCAACCTTTAGGTTCAAGCATAGCGAGAATGCATAGTTGAATTTCGGCTTTGCCCAACTTAACGGAATTGAAATTTGAGAATAGATTTGGATACCCCGCGTTGGTAGACAAGCACACACGCCAACGTTTGTGACATTCCGAGCTATTTTCTCACTCATTAAGCCCAAGTCTAGTGAAAACGCAAGGTTTAGTTTCGGCTTTGACCAACTTCTCGGAATTGAAATTTGAGAATAGATGTAGATTACCCATTGGTAAACAAGCGCGCACACCAACTTTCTTGACATTCTGATCTATTTTATCCTCCTTTAAGCCCAATTCTAGCGAAAATTCACAGTCGATTTTCAGGTTTGTGCAACTTCTCAGAATTGAAATTTGAGAGAAGATTTGGATGTCCCATTGCTAGAAAGGCGTGCGTGCCAACTTTCGTGAAGTCTAGCGAAAACACACGGTCAAGTTTTGATTTTGACCAACTTCTCGGAATTGAAATTTGAGAATAGATTTGGATTTCCCATTGGTAGAGAAGCACGCACACCAACTTTCGTGACGTTCCAAGCTATTTCTCCCCCCTTTAAGCTCAAGTATAGCGAAAACGCACAATTGGGTTTCGGCTTTGACTGAATTCCTGGAATTAAAATTTGAGAATAGATTTGTATGTCCCAATGGTAGACATGCATGCACGCCAACTTTCGTGATGTTCCGAGCTATTTTCTTATGCTTTAAGCCCAAGTCTAGCAAAAATGCATGGTTGAGTTTCAGCTTTGACCGACTTCCTGGAATTGAAATTTGAGGATAGATTTGGATGTCCCATTGGTAGACAAGCATGAACGCCAACTCTCGTGATGTTCCAAGCTATTTTCTCCCCCTTTAACGCCAAGTCTAACGAAAACGCACGGTCGTGTTTAAACTTTGACCTACTTCTCCGAATTAAAATTTTATTATAGCTTTGGATGTCCCATTGGTAGAAAAGCATGCACGCCAACATTCGTGATGCTTCGAGCTATTTTCTCATGCTTTAAGCCCAAGTCTAGCGAAAACGCACGGTCGAGTTTTGTCTTTGACCAACTTCCCGGAACTGAAATTTGAGAATAGATTTGGATGCCCCATTGGTAAACAAGCATGCACGCCAACTCTCATGAAGTTCCGAGCTATTTTCTCCCCTTTAAGGCCAAGTCTAGTGAAAACGTACGGTCGCGTTTCGGCTTTAACCTACTTCTTGGAATTAAAATTTGAGATTAGATTTGGATGTCCCATTGGTGGACAAGCGTGTACGCCAACTTTCGTGATGTTCCAAGCTATTGGCTCACCATTTAGGCCCAAGTCTAGAGAAAATGCACAGTCGAGTTTCGGCTTTGACCAACTTCTCGGAATTGAAATTTGAGAATATATTGGGATTTCCGTTTTGTAAACAAGCGCACACGGCAACTTTCGTTACGTTTTGAGCTATTTTCTCCCACTTTAAGCCCAAGTCTAGCGAAAATGCATGGTTGAGTTTTGACTTTAACAAACTTAACGGAATTGAAATTTGAGAATAGATTTGGATATCCCGTTGGTAGACAAGCGCGCAAGCCAACTTTTGTGACGTTTCGAGTTATTTTCTCACCCTTTAAGCCCAAGTCTATAGAAAACGGACGATTGAGTTTTGGCTTGGACCAACTTCTCGTAATCAAAATTTCAGAATAGATTTGGATATCCCATTTGTAGACAAGTGCGCACGCTAACTTTTGTGACGTTCCGAGCTATTTTCTCACCCTTTAAGCCCAAGTCTAGCGAAAACGCATGGTTTAGTTTCGGCTTTGACCAACATCTCAGAATTGAAATTTGAGAATAGATTTGGATTTCCCATTGGTAGGAAAGCACGCACGCCAACTTTCTTGACGTTCCGAGCTATTTTCTCCCCCTTTAAGGAATATTCAAGCGAAAACACATAGTCACGTTTCGGCTTTTACCTACTTCTCAGAATTAAAATTTGATTATAGCTTCTGATGTCCCATTGGTAGACAAGCATGCACGCCAACTTTCGTGACATTCCGAGCTATTTTCTCCCCCTTTCGCCAAGTCTAGCAAAAACGCATGGTCACGTTTAGGCTTTGACGTACTTCTCGGAATTAAAATTTGATTATAGCTTTGAATGTCCCATTGGTAGACAAGCATGAATGCCAACTTTCGTCACGTTCCGAGCTATTTTCTCACACTTTAAGCCCAAGTCTAGCGAAAACGCACGGTTGAGTTTTGGCTTTGACCAATTTCCTGGAATTGAAATTTGAGAAAAGATTTGGATGCCCCATTAGTAGACAAGCGTGCATGGAAACTCTCATGATGTTCCGACCTATTTCTCCTCTTTAAGGCAAAGTCTAGCGAAAACGCACGGTCGCGTTTCGGCTTTGACCTACTTCTCAGAATGAAAATTTGAGATTAGATTTGGATGTCCCATTGGTGGACAAGCGCCTACACCAACTTTCATGATGTTCCAAGCTATTTTCTCACCCTTTAGGCCCAAGTCTAGTGAGAATGCACAGTCGAGCTTCGGCTTTGAGCAACTTCTCGGAATTGAAATTTGAGAATAGATTGGGATTTCCCATTGGTGGACAAGTGCACACGCCAACTTTCGTTACGTTCCGAGCTATTTTCTCCCACTTTAAGCCTAAGTCTAGCGAAAACGCACGGTCGAGTTTCGACATTGACCAACTTAACTGAATTGAAATTTGAGAATAGACTTGGATATCCCATTGGTAGAAAAGCATGCACGCCAACTTTTGTGACGTTCGGAGCTATTTTCTCACCCTTTAAGCCCAAGTTTAGCGAAAACGCACCG
Organism: Larix kaempferi; assembly: GCA_027924585.1. Lineage (NCBI taxonomy): Eukaryota > Viridiplantae > Streptophyta > Pinopsida > Pinales > Pinaceae > Larix > Larix kaempferi. The sequence continues at coordinate 1,095,130 of BSBM01000430.1, read as the reverse complement.
TTTAGTTTCGGCTTTGACCAACTTCTCGGAATTGAAATTTGAGAATTGATTTCGATTTCCCATTGGTAGACAAGCGCGCATGCCAACTTTCTTGACGTTCCGAGCTATTTTCTCCCCCTTTAAGGAAAATTCAAGTGAAAACACATGGTCGCGTTTCGGCTTTGACACACTCCTCATAATTAAAATTTGAGATTAGATTTAGATGTCCCATTGGTGGACAAGCGCGTATGCCAACTTTCGTGATGTTCCAAGCTATTTTCTCACCCTTTAGGCCCAAGTCTAGCGAAAATACATAGTCAAGTTTCAGCTTTGACCAATTTCTTGAAATTGAAATTTGAGAATAGATTGGGATTTCCCATTGGAAGACAAGCGCACATGCCAACTTTCGTTACATTTCGAGCTATTTTCTCTCACTTTAAGCCCAAGTGTAGCGAAAACGAACGGTCGAGTTTCGACTTTAACCAACTTAATGGAATTGAAATTTGAGAATAGATTTGGATATCTCGTTGGTAGACAAGCACGCACGCCAACTTTCATGATGTTCTGAGCTTTTTTCTCACCATTTAAGCCCAAGTGTGGCGAAAACGCACGGTCGAGTTTCGACTTTGACCAACATCTTAGAATTGAAATTTGAGAATAGATTTGGATTTCCCATTGGTAGACAAGCGCCCATGCAAACTTTCATGACATTCCGAGCTATTTTCTCCTCCTTTAAGCCCAAGTCTAGTGAAAATGCATGGTCGAGTTTTAGCTTTGACCAACTTCTCGGAATTGAAATTTGAGAGTAGATTTGGATTTCCCGTTGCTAGAAAGGCATGCACACCAACTTTCATGATGTTCCAAGCCAAAATGCACGGTGGAGTTTTGGGTTTGACCAACTTCTCAGAATTGAAATTTGAGAATAGATTTGGATGCCCCATTGATAGACCAGCACGCATGCCAAGTTTCATCACGTTCCAAGCTATTTTCACCCACTTTAACGCCAAGTGTAGAGAAAACGCACGGTCGCGTTTAGGCTTTGACCTACTTCTCAGAACTAAAATTTGATTATAGCTTTAGATGTCACATTGGTAGACAAGCATGCACACCAACTTTCGTGATGTTCCGAGCTATTTTCTCACTCTTTAAGCCCAAGTCTAGCGAAAATGCATGGTCAAGTTTCGGTTTTAACCAACTTCCCAGTATTGAAATTTGAGAATAGATTGTGAAGCCCCATTGATAGACAAGCGTGCACACATTCTAATGATGTTCCGAGCTAGTTTATCCCCTTTAAGGCCAAGTCTACCGAAAATGCACAGTCGCGTTTCGGCTTTGACCTACTTCTCAGAATTAAGATTTGAGATTAGATTTGGATGTCCCATTGGTAGACAAGCGTGTACACCAACTTTCGTGATGTTCCAAGCTATTTTCTCACCCTTTAGGCCCAAGTCTAGCGGAAATGCACAGTCGATTTGAGAATAGATTGGGATTTCCCATTGGTAGACAAGTGCACACACCGACTTTCGTTACGTTCTGAGCTATTTTATCCCACTTTAAGCCCAAGTCTAGCGAAAACGCACGGTCAAGTTTCGACTTTAACCAACTTAATTGAGTTTAAATTTGAGAATAGATTTGGATATCCCGTTGGTAGACAAGCGTGGATGCCAACTTTCGTGACGTTCTGAGCTATTTTCTCACTCTTTAAGCCCAAGTCTAGCGAAAACGTACGGTCGAATTTCGGCTTTGACCAACTTCTAAGAATTGAAATTTGAGAATAGATTTGGATTTCCCATTGGTATACAAGCGTGCACGCCAACTTTTGTGAAGTTTCGAGCTATTTTCTCCTCCTTGAAGCCCAAGTCTAGCGAAAACGCATGGTCGAGTTTCAACTTTGACCAACTTCTCGGATTTGAAATTTGAGAGTAGATTTGGATTTCTCGTTGCTAGAAAGGAGTGCACGCCAACTTTTGTGACGTTCCAAGCCAAAATGCATCATGGCGTTTTTGCTTTCACCAACTTCTTGGAATTGCAATTTGAGGGTATATTTGGATGCCCCAATGGTAGACAAGCGTGCACGCCAAATTTCATAATTTTTTGAGCTATTTTTGTCCCCTTTAGTCCCAAGTCTAGAGAAAACGCACAATCGAGTTTCGGATTTGACCAACTTCTCGGAACTGAAACTTGAGAATAGATTTGGATGTCCCATTGGTAGACATTTTAATTTTTGAGCATTAATTCAATATACTCTTGGATCTTCGTGAGAGAATAACATGTACAGTATATCAATGCATATCAATCATAGCAAGCATATCAATCATCACAAGAAGCAAACATAAGAGACAATAGACACACAGAGTTTCCATGGGGAAAACCCTAAAGTGAAAAACCCCACAACTTCCTCAGAGATAGATAGAGCAATAGTACAACCCAAGTACACAGAGATAGACTCCTCCTAGCAGTTGATCCTCCTCCTCACATGTGTGCCACCTTCCGAGTGATGTAGAGTGAGATAATGAGATGATCGAAATAGAGATTGGGAGATCTCTATTTATACTTGTGTTGACTGCCCAATAAACTTATGGGGCCAACTTGTATAGCTTAGCACAATAACCCATGGTTAACTTAATCAGGGTCGACCCCACACATGGTGGTCTAATAATCCATCGGCAAGTTACAACACTTGCGACACTTGTCAATACAAATGATGACACTTCCTCATAGAGGAATAACACATCTCTATAGGAGTACAATATACATAAATGAAATACATAGATGAAATACATTCTGAAGTTACATATACATCAACACTTCCTCTTAACTCGGAAGGTATTTCTCGACACAGATCTGCTAGCACAAGTCTTTTTCTCTAGATCATCGTCACTGATGCATCGTCCTCGAATCATCGTCATCGTCACTGTTGCTGCTATCTCAATCAATCTCTGAATCTACTCGTCATAGGAAGTTCTACGGAGATAGTCATTTTTCATACTGGATGTAGGCCCACCATTTGCAGGTCTTCATCATCACTAGCCATACTGTGGAGTCCTTAGGACTTATTACATGTGTCACAAAACCTGGCTGCAACATCCCAGGCTATTACGAGCATACAGCTCTACTTGTCGGATCTCCCAGGAGCACATTACATGTGACCCATCACAAAACCTGGCTGTAGCATACTAGGCTGTTACGAGCACACATCTCTACTTGTCGGATCTCCTAGGAGCACATTACATGTGATCTCACCACAAGACGTGGATGTAGCATCCCAGGCTGTTATGAGCACACAGCTCTACCTGTCGGATCTCCCAGGAACACATTACATGTGGTCCACAAAAAACCTTAAAAGAGTGTCTTTCCAAGCAAGATCTCTAAAGAGAATCTGAGGCCTTTTTCATCCTGTCCAGATCTCCAGGACTTATTATATGTGGTCATGGCAATGCCTTGAAAGAGCATCTGAGGCCTTTTTCATCCTGTCCAGATCTCCCAGGTCTACTTACATGCCATAGGACAATGCCTCGAAAGAGCATCTGAGGCATTTTTCATCCTGTCCAGATCTCCCAGGTATACTTACATGTCCTCCCAGAGCAATGCCTCGAAAGAGAATCTGAGGCCTTTTTCATCCTATCCAGATCTCCTAGGTCTACTTACATGCTCATCTGCACAACCTGTGCACGGCCACAGAGTATCAACCTGATACTCACCATACATCCTCCTGATGTACACATGATCATCCTGATCATCATCACTGCATCATCCTGATGCATGTCATCTGGAGCAACATCCTGAAGCTAGTCATCCATGATCATCTTGATCATATAATGCATCCACCTGATCCATACCAAGTATCTACCTGATACATATCATCATACATGATCAACCTGATCATACAATGTATCCACCTGATACATACATAGATACATGATCCACCTAATCACACAATGTATCCACCTAATACATATACAGATACATGGTCCAAGCATCCAACATGAAGCATATACATATACATGATCCAACTGATCATATCCTACATCCAACATTATGCATACATACATAAATGATCCAACTGATCATATCTAGCATCCAACATGATGCATACATACATAAATGATCCAACTGATCATATCCAGCATCCACATGATGCATATATAAACATACAGCTAGTAACTGGAGCATCATCCTGATGCTCATCATCATCCTGATGCTCATCATCATCCTGATGCTCATCATCCAGCGCTTATATTCACAGCCATGGAAGGATCCTCCTCTCACCATGCTTGGAATGGCTCCTGCAAATGTGTCCATCACTTCTTCCTCGAAGTGTCATCAATCTGAAGAACACCAAGCCTCTCTCTGAAGAACTCGAACTTCACTCTAGCTAGTGGCTTTGTTAGCACATCTGCATCCTGCTCATCCATCGCAACATACAATAGCTTCACTGCTCCTCTCTGCACCATATCCCATATATAGTGATATTTGATCTCAATGTGTTTCAACCTGTCGTGGAACACCGGGTTCTCAGACAGTGTCACACAACTCTGGTTGTCACAAAAGATACCAGTAGCCTCCAACGAGAGATCAAATAACTCAGGCAGTAGCTTCTGAATCCATACTGCCTCACAACTAGACGAACAGGCTGCAACATACTCTTCTTCGGCTATACTCAGTGCTACACATGACTGCTTCCTGCTAAACCAAGAGATCACACCTGATCCCATACTGAAGCAACAACCAGATGTGCTCTTCCTATTTGCAGCACTGCCTGCCCAGTCCGAATCAACATAACCCTGTAGGTTAAACTTTTGATTCGCATCATACTTGAGCCCATAATCAATTGTACCCTTCAGGTACCTCAGAATATGCTTTACAGCAACCAAGTGAACACCTCTGAGATCTGTCAGGAACTGGCTCAATTTGTTCACCTCAAAGCAAATATCTAGTCTCGTGTTCGTCAGGTACATCAAGGACCCAATCATCTGACGATACACAATGACATCAACTGGATCAGATGAATCATCACACAGAAGCTTCAGGTTCAATGCCATAGGTGTGGCCATGGCCTTTGTTAGGAACCCATGTCAACCCTTCTATTTACTTTGTTAGTATATTGTTGTTGGACACATGTGCTTTGTAAGTCGTCCCGTAGTATTTGTTGATCCATAGTTTGTATTATTGTTGTTGGACGCATATGCTTTGTAAGTCGTCCCGTAGTAATTGTTGATCCATATTTTGTATTGGCCCATGGTTTGTATTGACACATGGTTTTGACCCATGGTATTGGTGCCTATAATTGGTATATAAGTTTGTGTTGAGACCAATGAAGACACGGTGAAGTTAATTGTATTGAGCTTGCTCAAAGGAGGTTTCCCCCTCAAAGTGGCCAACGATCAATATAAAAGTGATTATGAGTTATGTTATTTCTGATATCTCGTGTATTTGCATTAATTAATTATTGCATGTTCATCACATCTGGTATCAGAGCACTTTCTTGGGCTCGTTGGGTGGAATTTATGCCAATTTTTTTTCGCATCTCTTGCAAGTTCGGATCTGGGAATAATCCCTATCCGCTTAACTGTGGGAAGTAATTGGGCATAAGCCCTAAAAATCATTGTGAGGAGTACCACAGGAACCCAAAAGTAGCTGCACATTGAGAGGACCTGCCAGCGAAAAGGGAAACGACCCATACCTGATTGACTAGTTCCCACCCGTGAGGTAAACCAAGAGCTGTCGTTTGTGGCAAAGAGGTTATCAGTTTTACCTGAGCCGTGGAGTGATGGGTATTGCCCCAATACGCAAGGCATCAAACAACATTGGTGGCCGAGTGAAACACCTGAACTGTTAGGAAGATGAACATACCTGGGGTCCATATCTATTTTCAGCTGAACTGTTTTCGATTACTTCCGTGTTGTTTCAGATCCATTCCGAGCCATTTCATATCCAGTCATTTCAGATCCATTCTAAAAGCCCTTCTAGATCTATTCTGAAAGTCGTTCTAGATCCAGCCATTTTCGATCCATTCGGTGCAGTTTCAGATCCATCTATTTTCGATCCCTTCTACGCCATTGCAGATCCATTTCTGAAAATAAAAAATAAAAAATAAAAAATAAAATAAAAAATCTATTTTTCCGCCATATCTCCCTTGTTTTAACTCTGTTTCCTTTGAAACTTCTCTGACACCCCTGCAATCCCATTCTGCATATTTCATTCCTGAGGACCCTATACCAAATTCCACTTCCCGACACCCGAAATCTCACATTTGTCTATTTTTAGGGTTTACCATAACTTCTTCGATTTTCACCCGATCGCCTTCAAATTTTACCACAAAGTTCCTTTTCTAATTTTGCTTCTTTGTCCCTCTCTGCCAAATTTTCTCATTCTTTCACCTCGCTTCTGAAATCCCCTTTTTCTGCTTTCCTATCCTTTTGACAGTGTCCAAAATCTAGTCAAACCCCAATTACCCATCAAATTTTTTTCCCAATCCAAATTTCCCTTTACTAAATCAACTTCTGTTTGTGTTTTTCTACCCATTCCAAAAAAAAAAAAACCTGGTTATGGTTGTCATCCGTGCAAGAGCACAAACCATGGAGGAAGCACTTGTAGCCATCCAAACCAAACTCCAAGATCTAGATGAAAAATTTCTCAACCTCCATCTTCAGCATTCAGCCATGAACAATAACCGACAACCAGAATCTTTTGCAGCCACCGGGTTCTCTTCCAGCAATTTTTCATGGTCCGAAGCTTGAATTTCCTCGCTTCAACGGTACTGATCCAACTTGATGGATCTATCATGCAGATCAGTATTTCAGTCTGCATAATACTTTTGATGTCCAAAAAGTTCCACTTGCATCCTTTCATTTGGAACAGGAAGCCCTTCAATGGTACCGTTGGTACATCAAGGCTCATGATGAGCCAAAATGGACATATTTTTTCCAACTCATTTTGCAACGATTTGGTCCTAGTGCTTTTGATGACTTCACTGGAGCACTCACTAAACTTTGTCAAAGTGGCACTGTGAGAGAGTATCAGACAGAATTTGAGAAACTAGCCAATCACACAGAAGGATTGTCTGATGAATTCTACAGGAGTTGTTTTATCAGTGGTCTTAAGAATGAAATCCAGTCAGAGGTTAAAATGTTCTGTCCCAACACAATGATGGAAGTCCTAGGGTTGGCTAAGTTGGAAGAAGACAAGCTTGCAGCCCAACAACGCTCCAAACCCTCTTTTGTTCCCTTCCAAAATATGGGTTCTCAATGACCTCCCATCCCACCAGCTCCTTGACCAACTCCTATCAAGCATTTGTCTGAAACAGAGATGTAGGGACACAAAGAAAAAAGGGCTTTGTTATAATTGTGATGAGAAATTCACTCGGGGACATAGATGTGCTCAAAAAAATCTCTATCTCTTGGATATGGATTCTCCACCTGCCTCTAAAATTGGTGAAGAAGCTCCATATACAATGGATGATTAGGTTGACATTCAGGAGCCGCCTATTGATGCCCCATCTCAGGATGAACAGCCATAGATATCTCTCCATGCTTTATCTAGTGTCACCAGCCCCCAAACAATGCGGGTCAGGGGTTACTTCAAGAAGCTTCCTCTTACAATACTCATTGATTTTGGTAGCACTCATAACATCATTGACCCTCGGATCTCCAAACATGCTGATTGTTTTGTCCATCCTTTCTCCAACTTTGAAGTCATGGTTGCCAATGGAGGCACCTTACCTTGCAAGGGGAAGTGTCACAATGTGCGTATCTCTCTGGAAGATTATAACCTGCGCTCTGACATGTTTTCCTTGTCCCTAGGTGGATGTGATGTGGTTTTGGGTGTTCAATTGTTACGCACACTTGGCCCCATCTTATGGGATTTTGCTGAACTTTGGATGTATTTTTCAGTCAATGAGAAACAACACAAATTTAAGGGCTTACAAGAAGGATATCTCTGCATCATCAGTTCACATCGCCTGGAAAAGATCCTTAAGAAGAATTCACATGGTGTCATTGCTCAACTCCATTCCATTCAGATGCACCCATCAACGGTCTTCCCTACATTCTTGGATTGATATGCATGTGTCCTTGCTGAACCAGTGAGCTTGTCGCCTTCAGGAGACCTTTCCGATATGAATTTAGCCGCATCTACATTTCAGCAGGAAATGATGGCTATTTTGCATGCAGTACAAAAATGGCAGCCATACCTATTAGGGAATTATTTCTGCATCAAGACTGATCTCCAAAGTCTGGACAATTTCTTGGAACAATGGGTCTCCTCCCTAGCACACCTGAAATGGGTTATCCAACTCCTAGGTTATTCCTATGCGATCACTTACAAGACGGGTAAGGACAATATGGTGACAGATGCTCCTTCTCGCACATTTGATGACCCAGTTTCTCTTACAGCGATTTCTCTGCTTGTTCCAAATTGGTTGCAATCTGTTCAACAGGGCTATCAATTATTTGAACTCCATGCTTCTTCCTCAGTAGGGCACTCTGGGTTCCTCAAAATGTATGACCGGGAAAAATGTAACTTCTTTTGGCAGGGACTAAAAATGACATTTCAACAGGTTGACTTTGATACTTACCAGGTCAACAAAGGTGAAACGACCCTCCTTTCGGGACTGCTCGAACCCTTTCCCATCCCTACACAAATGTGGACATCTATTTCTATGGATTTCCTAGAAGCGCTCTAGTGGTACAATACCACATCTAAAAGGACACCATATGAAGCAGTTTATGGACAGGAACCACCAGTTCTTCTTCCATACACACTCCGCAGCTCCCCAGTTCAGGTAATTGACTCGGTTCTTCGAAACCGCGATCAGATTCTTCTCATTTTGTAGGACAATCTTCACATGGCAATAATTCAACTGAAACAACAAGTAGATCAACATCGTTCTGAGCGCACTTTTCATGCAGCTGATATGGTCCTTCTTCGTCTATAACCTTCCAAGCAATCCTCCTTTAAATTCAAAAGACGTCAATGGGCCGACATGCAACCCGAGGATGCTACAGGGGAACCACTCCTTTAGATTCTGCATCAATTTCCACATCTAAAGCTTTGAGGACAAAGATTTTTTTAAGGGAGAGGGGATGTTAGGAACCCATGTCAACCCTTCTATTTACTTTGTTAGTATATTGTTGTTGGATGCATATGCTTTGTAAGTTGTCCCGTAGTATTTGTTGATCCATAGTTTGTATTATTGTTGTTGGATGCATATGCTTTGTAAGTCGTCCCATAGTAATTGTTGATCCATATTTTGTATTGGCCCATGGTTTCTATTGACACATGGTTTTGACCCATGGTATTGGCGCCTAGAATTAGTATATAAGTTTGTGTTGAGACCAATGAAGACACGGTGAAGTTAATTGTATTGAGATTTCTCAAAGGAGGTTGCCTCCTCGAAGTGGCCTATGATCAATATAAAAGTGATTCTGAGTTCTGTTATTTCTGATATCTCATGTATTCGCATTAGTTAATTATTGCAGGTTCATCACATCCTTGCAGCCCATCATCCCGAACCTCTTCAAGATCTCTACTGCATACTTCCCTTGTCCAAGGAAGACTCCATTTGCACTCCGCCACACCTCCATACCTAGAAAATAGTGCATCATACCCAAGTTCTTCATCTCGAACTCGGCAGCAAGCTTCCTCTTGGTATCAGCAATCAAATCATTACCTGTAACAAACAGGTCATCCACGTACAGGAGTAGTATCATAGGATTTCCTTCCTTAACCTTGTAATAAAGGTTGGAATCTGTTGTACTCTTGGTAAAGCCCAAACTGGATAGAAAGCTATCTATCCTACCATACCAAGTCCTAGGAGCTTGCTTCAAGCCATACAAGGCTTTCTTCAACCTGCACACATATGACTTCCTATCATGTGTCTCAAAATCAAGTGGCTGCTCCACATACACTTCCTCTTCGACTATACCATTCAAGAAAGCTGTCTTGACATCAATCTGGTGTATCTTCCATTTCATTACTATAGCCAGAGCAAGTACTGATCTAATGGAAGTGTATCTGGCTACATGAGCAAAGGTTTCTTCATAATCTGATCCCTTTTTCTGAGAGAAGCCACGAGCTACCATCTGCAGCATGCTTGATCTTGTAAGTCCATTTGGAAATCACAACAGACTTCCCTTCAGGTCTTGGGACAACATCCCAAACATCATTCTTCATTATTGATTGGTATTCCTCGACCATGGCATCCTTCCATTCTTTCTTTTCCACTGCTTCTTCATAACTGGAAGGTTCTTTGTTCATGATATCACAAAGTAAAGCAACATAGCTGGTATGAGATCTAGTTCTCTTCTTTTCTCTGTGTTCTTCTGGAATGCCATATCTTTCTACATCTTGAATGAGCTCTCTAGCCCATGCAGGTTTCCTCTTGTGAGAGTCCTTCTCACGAGGTGGATCTATAGGTTCTTGTGGATCTTCAATTTCACGATCAGCATTTGGAATTGCTTCAGTCATAGTAGTGTCTTGAAATCTGATTTCCTTTGGTTCTTCATGATCTTCAACAGGTGTCTTTTTTGATTTGATGAAGGCTGAGTTTTCATCAAATGTTACATCCCTTCTCACATCAATCTTCTTGAACCCTGGAAAGTATATTCTGTAAGCCTTCGAGCTTTCATTGTAACCCACAAAGATACCCTTCTTTCCTAAAGGATCGAGCTTAGTCCTCTTTTCCTTTTGGACATGTGTGTATACTAGACAACCAAATATTCCGAGATGGCTGACTTCAGGTTTCTTACCAGAGAAGACTTCTTCTGGTGTCTTATTGTCCAGTATCTTGTGGGGTGTTCTGTTCTGCACATATACAGTTGTCCTAGCTGCTTCTTCCCATAGATGCATAGGTAGATCCTGGTCATGCAGCATTGCCTATGCTGCTTCCATGATTGTTTTATTCTTTCTTTCCACAACTCCATTCCGTTGTGGATTGTAAGGAGCAGTCAACTCCCTCTTAATCCTGAAATCACTGCACAGTTTCTTGAAATCACCTGAAGTGAATTCTCTGCCATTGTCGGATCTGAATGTCTTGATCCTTTTATCAGTTTGATTTTCCATCAAGGTTTTGAATTCTTTGAACTTGTCAAATACTTCGTCTTTGTTCTTTAAGAAGTAAACCCAAGTCTTTCTAGAGTAATCATCAATGAAAGAAACATAGTAAACATACCCACTTAGAGAACTGGATGACATCTAACTGCATACATCAGAGTGGATGATTTCCAAGATTCCTTTTGCCTTGCTTTCACTGCTTGGAAATGCCTTCTTTTTGTTCTTTCCTTTTGCACATCCTTTGCAAACACCTTCATGCTTGGTCTTGATTTCAGGAAGACCTTCTACAGCTTTACTTGCAATTGGTAGAGCTTTGTAGTGCATATGTGCAAGTCTTCTATGCCAAAGTTCACTTGGCTCCATGGATTCATGCACCATGGCATGTTCAGGTTGTCCCTTCAATTTATACAAATCTCCCTCTTTCTCTCCAATCACCACTACATCATCTATAGTTTTACCTTTTGGCCACATTAGGACTTGGCCATCTACAAATGAAACCCTCATGCCTTTTACATCTAATGCAGATATGGAGAGTAAGTTCATCTTGTGCCCAGGTACAAATAATACATCTTTCATTTTCAAGGAATTCCCAGAGTCCAGGTTGTAGGAGGCTTCACCACTTCCTTTGATAGGGTATTGATAGTCATCCCCAAGTTTCACTTTATGGGGTGACTCATGTTCAGATAAATTTACAAAAGATTCTTTAAACCCAGTCATGTGTTTGGAAGCCCCACTGTCAATAAGCCAATCATTACAACCATGGGAGATAGTACCTGTGAGAGCAGAGATTAGAATATATTCATCTTCACTTGATGAGTCATCAACATCACTTTCTACACTAGCCTTCTTCTTTGGAGGTTCATCATCTTCAACAGCATGAGCATGGTACTTTTTTTGCTGCCCTTCTTCTTCTTGTTGAAGTTGTTGTTGTCCTTCTTGTTCTTAGGACAATTTATAGCAATATGTCCTTGTTCATTACAGGTGAAGCATATTCTCCTTTCTTTATGGTGGTGTGAGGATTTCTTGAAGTGAGATGGCTCTCTCTTGGACTTCCCTTTCTTGGTGTGAGCTATGAGATCTTGATCTTCATTTCCCATCTTTTCTTCTCATGCCACAAGCCTTGCTTCTTGTTGAGAGCATTCCTCCCATAGTCTACTAAAAGAGATCAGCTTCTTTCTTGCACAGATTCCTTGAATGAAGGAATCCCATGACCTAGGTAGACCATTTAGAGTGGTCATAACAACTTCACCATTATCCATTACTTCATCCACAACTTCAAGTTGTTCCTTGATTTGAGAGACCTTAGAGAAGTAAGATTGAATTCTCTCTCCATTCAATAGCTTGACCCCTTTCAATTGATTCCACAGAGTCATCTTCCGATTTATGTTCTTCCCTTCAAATAGCTTGGTCAAGGAGTCAAACATCTCCTTGGGTGTCTTCAGAGATGACACATGTGGGATGATATGGTCTTTGATAGAATCAACAATGATTCTCTTTTCCTTGACCAAGTTCTTCTTATGCAATGCCTTAGCCTCTTCATCCTCCGGGATAGGGATCTCTTCTTTTATGTATGAGTCCAACTCATTCTCTTCTAGGATTAACCCAATCCTATACTTCCATGCTCGGAAGTTATCAGCCCCTTCAAGCTTATCCTCAAGCTTGGTGTGGTGAGACATCTTTAAAGAGTACTTCAAACAGAAATAGAAAAGGTTTAGGTCTTACCACTTGGATTGCTAAAAACTGGACCTGGTCCCGGATTAGGGTTTGTCAGAGAAACCGTAAAAATTCAAAATGTGAGTTTCAACTTTCTAAAAGGATAGAAATATGTTCCTTGATGAGCTGATCAGCTTGGTATACTCAGAATTTGATTTCTGCAAAGTCTTACCCTTCAGAAATGCCTTTTAGTCTTCTCGGATTCACTAGGGAGGACCCTGAATTAGGGTTTGAGTTTCCTGGAGTTTTACCCAGCTGAAAATCTCAATCCAAAGCTCTAAACTTTGATTTTTCCAAGGAGCTTCCAGCTATGTCTTCAGAGTTTAGGAAATCCTATTTTTGTGGAAACCCTAATTTTTAGGGCCAAAACTGAAAGTGCTCATATTTGAATTCTGATTGGACAGATAGATTCTCCTTGATGAGTAGAGTCAATATACCTTGCTGCTTTTCCAAAATCTGTGGAGCGAAACCCAAAAACAAGAAACCCTAGTTTCCACCACTGCACAATGTCTTCTTCTCAGGTTAGCTCTGATACCATGTTAATTTTTTAGCATTAATTCAATATACTCTTGGATCTTTACTGAGAGAATAATATGTACAATATATCAATGCATATCAATCATAGCAATCATATCAATCATCACAAGAAGCAAACATAAGAGACAATAGACACACAGAGTTTCCGTGGGGAAAACCCTAAGGTGAAAAACTCCACAACTTCCTCAGAGATAGATAGAGCAATAGTACAACCCAAGTACACAGAGATAGACTCCTCCTAGCAGTTGATCCTCCTCCTCACATGTGTGCCACTTTCCGAGTGATGTAGAGTGAGATAATGAGATGATCGAAATAGAGATCGGGAGATCTCTATTTATACTTGTCCTGAATACCCAATAAAATTATGGGGCCGACTTGTCTAGCTTAGCACAATAACCCATGGTTAACTTAATTAGGGCCTACCCCACACATGGTGGTCTAATAACCCATCGACAAGTTATGACACTTGTGACACTTGTCAATACAAATGACGACACTTTCTTATAGAGGAATAACACATCTCTATAGGAGTACAATATACATAAATGCAATACACAGATGAAATGCATTCCGAAGTTACATATACTTCAACAGACACACATGCACGCCAACTTGCGTTACGTTCCGAGCTATTTTCTCCCCCTTTAAGGAAAATCTAGCGAAAACGTACAGTCGCATTTCGGCTTTGATCGACTTCCCGGAATTGAAATTTGAGAATAGATTTGGATGTCCCATTGGTAGACAACCGAGCACGCCAACTTTTGTGACGTTCCGAGCTATTTTCTCACCCTATAAGCCCAACTCTAGCGAAAATGCACGGTTTAGTTTTGGCTTTGACCAACTTCTATGAATTGAAATTTGAGAATAGATTTAGATTTCCCATTGGTAGACAAGCACGCACGCCAACTTTCTTGACGTTCTGAGCTATTTTCTCCTCCTTTAAGCCCAAGTCTAGCAAAAACACATGGTCGAGTTTCAGCTTTGTCCAACTTGTCGGAATTGAAATTTGAGAGTAGATTTGGATGTCCCGTTGCTAGAAAGGCGTGCACACCAACTTTCGTGATGTTCCAAGCTATTTTTTGTGAAATTTCCCACATAAGATCCAAAGAGATGATGTAAACCTCACAATGAAAGAATTTAGAAATAATAGAAGAGGAGACAAGCAATAGAACATAGATCCAAAGGAGTTATGATAGAGGCAGAATAATTACACATGTTACATTAAATTGAATAATAAACTGGTAAATATACAATACTGAGTATGAGGATTTGAATTCACTAGGTGGAATTCGAATTAGAATTCATGCACAGATCCATAATCAGTGGAGAGTCATCAATGCATAACTAGGAGTCCACCTTCTCATCGGTGAATACATCAATGCACAAGTAATGGTCAATCGGGAGTCAAACTGAGTCTAACTGAGCGTGGTTGGTGTAACTGGCACATGGAAGCACTAATGTAGTGAAGGAGGCTCAGTGGAGGGCGCAAATGGAGCTAAATGGAGTCAGAATAGGCTGTCTAGTCACATTGGAGGTCCATCAGAGTGGTAAGGTTAGTTAGGAGTCAGTTAATCCTTAAATCAAGGAAAGAACTGAAGATAACTGAACTAAACTGGACTGGTAGGTGAAGAAAGGTGCCCTTCTCATGCAGTAGGTGAAAGGAGGGCACACTAAGCTCTAAAAGAGCTGAAACTGATCTGAAAGAAGCTCCGGGGGCTAGCTTGCTGAGGGCTAGGTGTTGGTACTGATGACTAGGATGCAGGCAAACCCTAATTGCATGCAAACCCCAATTTTACATGCATGACTGAAAATAAAAATGACAGAAATGATAGGAGGACTAGGATGGAGTATAGGAATATCCTAACACCCCCCCTTAATCCATCGTAGGCCCTGGTAACTAGGACCAAAGGTCACCCATACAATCAAATGAAATGATAGAAAAATAAAAAATTGTCCATAAACTGAGGAAATGGGGAAAACCTCATGGGAAAAATACCCCCGCCTCAAAAGAACAGTCAATAACTCAAAGAACCATCATACTATCCATAAAAGAAAGAATCTTTCATCAGTGAAAAATTTTGCAAAAGACTTGGCAAGTTGATCCCCTGCAGGAAGGTCTCCCACTGTGTGGAGAATGTGTTGGAGGAAGCAAGTCTTTCAGGAACTCTTTCTGTATCTGGAACGAATGGAACATAAGGAGTCTTCCCAAAAGATGGAAGAGAGAACCCCATCATCATGCTGCATCTCTCGTGGAGAGGTGGATTGCATAATGCAAGGTTGGCATAATGCTAAAGTCTAGTAGTTTTGTGAACAGATAAATCATTAACTGTGTTCTCAGTAGTAGCAAGGACTGTGTGAGCCCATGTTGACCTCAAATCTGGGCTAAGAATAGGTGTTGGTTCTGGATCTGAATCTTCTTGAACCATGATCTCAACATCAAAATCTTGATCTTCTTCTTCATTAGAAGAGGAGTCACTGTGATCTTCATCAGAATCTGAAGGAATAGTTGGAGAGCAAGGCATGAAGTGTGAGAACTCATATGCCTTTGAGGCATGATTAGCAATCCCATTCGCTATAACCATTTTAGTGGAGATTTCTGTAATCTCTACTATGTTTGGACCAAAAATTACTTGTTTTGGTGATCCTGTATGAGTCATTTGATATACTAACAACAAATTAGCTGTAAGAGAAGGAACAAATAAGACATTTTTGAACTTACCATGCTCCATATGAACTGTACCCAATCCTTTGGCAGAAATCTGAGAGTTGTCTCCCATGTGAATGGTAGGCCCATCTTGAAGATCCAAAGAGGAGAAGGATTCTTTAGAGGAAATCATGTGGTTGGAGGCTCCAGAATCTATGAGGAGGGATTTTGTCTTGGAAAAACCAGCCATCAATGCATGGAAATCATCAAATCCACTTCCAGAATCAGACATCTTTGCTTCTTTTGGAACAACAATTTTGTTTTGTTCAATAAGCTTGGTTAGAAGATCAATCTTCTTGTGCATGCAAGCTTTCTCAGGATGATTTCCTCTCTTGCAGTAGGAACAATTTGGTCTCTTTTGTTTGTCATTATTGGATCTTGAAGGCTTCTTGTCTTTGTCTTTTTGCCCCCCTTTTGCATTTGCTCCACTTGCTTCACTTGCTAAAAGAGCTAGATCTCTGGAGGTTTTGATGGCACCCATTTGAATCAGATTGTCCTCTTCTTGAATGAGAGCTGGAGTAAAGTTTGCTAAGGTAGGAAAATTCCATCCAAGGATTGACATTCCCCCAGAATGGAAGGTAGATACAAAAACAAAAAAATTGAGATTCAAGTTTTCTCAAAATGGAGAGCACTAATTTCTCATCACTTTTGGTGATGCCACAATGCTTGCATTGTACAACCAAATTCTGAAATTTTGAGATGAATGCTTGAATGCTCTTGAAATTGCTAGGTTGCAGAGAAGCCAATTCATTTTCGAGAGTGTAGCCTCTCATCCCATCTTGTTTGCCAAAGAGACTACCCAATTTTGTCCATAACTCATTGGGAGACTTCAATCCTTCAACATGAAACAGTAGATCTTTTGACATATGGACGTATATGAATCCAAAAGCTTCATCCATTTTATTTAGATGCTTGATTCTCTCAACAGCTTGATGTGGTATAGCATCTTTTTCAAATACTATTCGATTTAGCTATTTGCTATACAAGTGAAATATAATCCTATCCTTCCATTCGAAGTAATTGAAGGGAGTGAGGATCATAGGAGAAGGAGAAGGAGAAGAAGAAGCATTCGAATTGCTCATCTTGACTGCTGGAACAAGTGCAAAAAGAAACTGCTGAATCTACTGCTGGAACTTTGAAATACCTGCAAAAAACTCTCAAGAATAGAGGTAGAATATACTCTCAAATGGCTCTGATACCATGTGAAATTGCCCACATAAGATCCAAAGAGATGATGTAAACCTCACAATGAAAGAATTTAGGAATAATAGAAGAAGAGACAAGCAATAGAACATAAATCCAAAGGAGCTCTGATAGAGGCAGAATAATTACACATGTTACATTAAACTGAATAATAAACTGGTAAATATACAATGCTGAGTATGAGGATTCGAATTCACTAGGTGGAATTCAAATTAGCCTTCATGTACAGATCCATAATCAGTGGAGAGTCATCAATGCATAACTAGGAGTCCACCTTCTCATCAGTGAAGTCATCAATGCACAAGTAATGGTCAACCGGGAGTCAAACTAAGTCTAACTGAGTGTGGTTGGTGTAACTGGCACACGGAAGCACTAATGTAGTGAAGGAGGCTCAGTGGAGGGCGCAGATGGAGCTAACTGGAGTCAGAACATGCTGTCTAGTCACACTGGAGATCCATCGGAGTGGTAAGGTTAGTTAGGAGTCAGTTAATCCTTAAATCAAGGAAAGAAGTGAAGATAATTGAACTAAACTGGACTAGTAGGTGAAGAAAGGCACCCTTCTCATGCAGTAGGTGAAAGGAGGGCGCACTAAGCTCTAGGAGAGCTGAAACTGATCTCAAAGAAGCTCCCGGGGCTAGTTTACTAAGGGCTAGGTGCTGGTACTAATGACTAGGATGCATGCAAACCCCAATTTTGCATGCATGACTGAAAATGAAAATGACAGAAATGCTAGGAGGACTAGGATGGAGTATAGGAATATCCTAACATTTTCTCACCCTTTAAGCCTAATTCTAGCGAAAATGCACGGTCAAATTTTGACTTTGACCAACTTATCGGAATTGAAATTTGAGAATAGATTTGGATTTTCCATTGGTAGACAAGCGCATGCGCCAACTTTCGTGACGTTCTGAGCTATTTCCCCCCCTTTACGCCCAAGTCTAGAGAAAACGCACGGTTGAGTTTTGGCTTTGACCAGATTCCCGGAATTGAAATTTGAGAATAGATTTGTAAGTCCCATTGGTAGTCACCCGTGCACGCCAACTTCCATTATGTTCCAAGCTATTTTCTCCCCCTTTAAGGCAAAGTCTAGCGAAAATGCACGGTTGTGTTTCGGCTTTGACCTACTTCTCGGAATTAAAATTTGAGAATATATTTGGATGTCCCATTGGTAGACAACCGCGCAAGCCAATGTTCGTGACGTTTCGAGCTATTTTCTCACACTTTAATCCCCCAGTCTAGTGACAATGCACGGTCGAGTTTCGGCTTTGACCAACTTCCCAGAATTGAAATTTGAGCTTAGGTTTGGATGTCCCATTCGTAGACAAGCGCGCACCCCAACTTTCGTGATGTTCCAAGCTATTTTCTCCCCCTTTAACGCCAAGTCTAGCGCAAACGTACGGTCGCATTTAGACTTTGACCTGCTTCTCAGAATTAAAATTTGATTAGAGCTATGGATGTCCCATTGGTAGACAAGCATGCACGCCAACATTCGTGACATTCTAAGCTATTTTCTCACGCTTTAAGCGCAATTACCCACGGTCGAGTTTCGGCTTTGACC
The DNA here is from genome assembly GCA_027924585.1 of Larix kaempferi. NCBI lineage: Eukaryota > Viridiplantae > Streptophyta > Pinopsida > Pinales > Pinaceae > Larix > Larix kaempferi. Next base: position 1,076,384 of record BSBM01000430.1, on the reverse strand, counting down.
AACTACCCGTAATTGAAATTTGAGAATAGATTTGGATGCCCCATTGGTAGACAAGCATGCATGCTAACTCTCATTATGTTCCAAGCTATTTTCTCCCCTTTAAGGCCAAGTATAGCGAAAACACACAGTTGCGTTTCGGCTTTGACCTACTTCTCAGAATTAAAATTTGAGATTAGATTTGGATGTCCCATTGGTGGACAAGCGCGTACACCAACTTTCGTGATATTCCAAGCTATTTTCTCACCATTTAGGCCCAATTCTAGTGAAAATTGATAATCGAGTTTTTGCTTTGACTAACTTCTCGGAATTTAAATTTAAAAATAGATTTGGATTTCCCATTGGTAGACAAGCGTGCACGCCAACTTTTGTGATGTTTCGAGCTATTTTCGCCCCCTTTAAGTCCAAGTCTAGCGAAAACACAGATCAAGTTTCGGATTGGACCATTTTCTGGGAATTTAAATTTGAGAATAGATTTGGATATCCCATTGGTGTACAAGCATGCACGCCAACTTTCATGACGTTACAAGCTACTTTCGCTCCATTTAAGCTAAAGTCTAGTGAAAACTCACGGTGGAGTGTTGGATGCTTTCTGGATAGACCCGGGTTTTCAAGATGCGAGCAACAAACACCCCTTTGGCGCACTGGCCCTTTCGGCAACGAGCTGCACAGCAGCCCGAAGTCTCACCTGAAGTGGCTATTAGGGGGCTAAGAAATCAGGTTTCCTTAACCTAGGTGATGTGGAGTCTACAGTCTTCTCTCTTCCCTTCTTGGAGGTAACCCTTGAACAGAGCATCTTACTCCTTCACAGGTCTCCCAGCACTACAGCGCTGGATCTCACTCTTCTCAGCCGAGCTGTGCGGTAGCTCTGCACCTGCGCACGAGTCTTTTACCCGCTACCTCCGATACACTATGTATCGTCTTTGCCCTTGCGCCACAGCGCAGTAACACACTCCTTTAGCGCTGCGTCAACAGTGTTCTTACAGAATCCTTCGACAATGAACAAGTACAACTTCTAAGGGAGCTTCTAGGATTTACTTTACATAATCATTCCCACAAATAGAAAAACATTCATAGAAACATATACAGTAAAGCAAAGAAATGCAATCTCATAAAGCATCACCACAAAAACAAGAATTATGTGGTTCACTTCCAGGAGGGAATCTACGTCCACGGGAACTGTGTTTTATATTATCTTGAGATGGGGATAACACAGTTCCGCTGCGCACACAGCTACAGCCCTAGATCTTTCTAAGAAAATCCACGCACATAGTTGGGAGCCCTTCTCTTAGATATATTCTCTTCTTCTACAGATAATACCATGACAAAGATATACAATTACATTCCCCTCTCAGTCCTCTTGCGACTGGTCGATACATGCAATGGCCCTTACACCAAGCGGTCTTCCTGCGAGATCGCGGCCTTCTTACATGCACAAAATGATCATTAACAGCTTAAAAGATACAGCAATACAAATGACTCAAACATCAACTTAGACTGTTCGTGTAAATTAGTAACTATCTAACCCTTTTCCCTTTTTCAATTACACATATATATAGGTGGCCCTAAGGGTCGCACCTTTACAAAACTGTGGACCTTTCCCAACAGTGATCCCCAAAAACCCTAACTGTGGACATGGCTAGGTGTACTGTAGGCGCCTCTTGCATTCACGTCGCAGCTTCCTACAGACTCCGCGATTTCCCGCGCAGATCGCGGGTATGGGTGCCGCTTCATCGTTCTTTGCTCCTTGTCCTTCGCCTTCAATGCTTCGGCCCGTTGCGCTTCCTTCGTCCAAGCAACCATAACTCCTGTACTTTTCCTTAATGAGGGCAGCTAAGCCCTCTATTCAGCCGCTTCATTTACTGTGGTGGTTGAGCTTTCTACTTGGCCACCTTATTTATTCTTTCCTTTGACTTGTGCGTGCGAGCCCCCCGATTTCTGGCCCGCAAACTGCGGTGACCTCGTCCATCTGGCGCCATACTGCGCACTGTTCATTTCTGCCCAAAAATGGTGCTTTCCTCAAAATTAGCACTTTTCCTTCAAAACTTAGTGCTTTTTCCTAAAACTTGGCAGCTTTGCCATAGCTGCGGCCTATGCTCCAACAGGCCCCTAACACTTACTTGTGGCTCGTCCCCGAGCCACTCACACTAGCTTGCGATCGTTTTGCTTGTGCATCTGACGTTTCTTGGGTTGCAGCGAAGGCTTGCTTCCACTGTGCAATAGCGGAGTCCATGTCTTGCACACACTTTGTGGCTGTCTGCACTAGGTCTGAAGTAGCTTCCTCTTTTTCCACGCCATCGAGCAACTCTTGAGACTGAGCAAATGCTTTGACCTTTTCCTATGCTTGGGCAGCAAGTTCAGCATACTCATCCATAAATGGCTGAATGATGTTGGTGAGAGTAGCATCTTTGTCTCTGAGCCTATGCAGTTCTTGCTGGACTTTGCGGACTTCGTTCATCTTTCTCATTTTGGCTAAGCCTTCCAAGGGCTTAGCTTCTTTGTTCAAAACAGTTAGGGACTGTTCTGCTGCTTTCACCTGTTCCAAAAGGGAAACTTTAGAAGGGAGCTTCTCGAGCTTAGCCCAAGCCTGCATAGCTTGCGTCATTAACTGCTGGGCTTCATCTGTTCTGCACTTCATTTGGTAAGAAGCTATGCGCATTTCTTCAAGTCGTTCTTGCTTATCATCTACGGGAGGCACTACGACACGAGCTTCCAACTCAACGAGCTGATTTCTATGGTCCTCAGTCATAGCAATTACTTGTTGTTCTAGGGATTTCGCCCTTCTGCCAATGCGTTGCACTTTCTCAACTAAAGGAAGGTTTGGTTAAATTTGGTAGGCCAGCAGCTCCTGGGCGATTTCATCGACAGCATTCCTTAGCCCAGTGTCTCGCGCTTCCTGAAGTGCAAGCTGCACAGAGATCTCCTTATAGCTTTCCCTTAGCTCTACTTCCCGCGTCTGCAGTCTTTGATTGGCATGGAATGTTGAGAGCTCCCTAGCTCGCAGCTCAGTAGAGACTTGCTCGTGAACCAACTGTAGAGTTTCCAACGGAATTAGTGACAAATTTATTTCAACAGGGCCAACCGCGCTTACCTGCGGGGCAGCCAGAGGATCCGGGAGTGTCATGCTTGCGGGCGAGATGTGGACGACAGTGTGCATTTATGTAGGTACTTCAACCCACTCGGTGCTTGTAGATGCTTGCGGCGTCTACGAGCCGGATGCTGGAACATGGGTCTACGCAACTCGTCCTGCGAGACCTTATAACTCCGCGAGCTGTAGATCTAGAGCACTTCTGATATTGGCCTGAGAGGCACGCAGCTCCTGAAATGGCTCCTTCAAGTACTGGTTGAGCCTCGCGGAAAGGATCTCATAGGGATATCCAGTCTCTTCTGTGGGGTGTGATAGCTTCTGCTTCTTGGTAGCCAGTCCTGACGGACCTTCACCATTCTTTTGCTCGATCTTTTCCTTGCCCTTATATTTCTCTGGCACCTCAGGGGGTGGCATCGTGGCAGCGGCTTCAACCACCTGCTTCCATTCATCTGGCCAAGACTTCACAGTGTCCTCCATGTCCTAGGTAGTCATTCGGTAGAGCCCTACGGCCCATTCTTCCGACTGAATTCCACGAGGGCGGAAATAGATTTCATGCAAGTTGGCAGAAAAGACCAACTTCATTCCATAGAGTCCTGCCGTCTCCTCAGTAAGCCTCGGCATCTCCAGGATGGTATCCATGAGAAGATGATAATACTCGAAGAAAATGGCATGGTTCATCTTGCGCTTCATGAGATTACTAGAATCCCAGAGGTTGACATAGCGCATCCCTGTAACCTCTCCTGAGCGGCGCGAAAGAAACTAGGTGTTGGGCGGTTCCTTCCACCCAACAAAGGCACACAAGATCAGGAGCCAAGAGAAATGGAACAGTTGATTAACGGTGTCCTGAACGTTCCGGCAGTCTTCCAATAATGAATTCAGGAGGAAGAGACACCAGTTATACTTCTCTCCCTCCGCAGCTGCAATTGCGAGCTCTACAACAGCTCCAGGGACTTCTTTAGGTCAGCATTTCGTTAAAAGTCTGCTTGCGAGCAGACTGCTTGTGAATCTGAGTGCTTCATATTCAACTACAGTGAGGTCATAAGTGCGACCTCCTCTCGACAATTTGTATTTCTGCACCACCTGTGCAACCAGCTTTCGGTCCTTGTCTTTACCAACGAAATGGACGTTGGGGTCCTTACCAACCTTAGATAGGCCGGTAATTCGATGAATCAGGTCCACATTCAGATCAATTGTCCTCCCTAGCCAAAGATAACCACCGTGAACACAGGATAACAGGATCTTGACAACCGCATTAACTTCATTGCTACGCCCGAAGTGCGGTAGCTTCAACAGGTTCAACAGTCCAGGGTTGTCTAGATTTACTGCAAATTCCTGCGGGACGAATTCATCAATCTTCTTAACAGGATTATGGACCACCATCAGATAGTGATCGAACTGAGGATACGTTCTATAATCTCCCAAGTTGAAGTCAGAAAACTTAACCAGGGGGAGATGTCCAAGCAGGGATCCTTCTTCTTCCACGATTTCCACCATTGGTGGCAGCGGAATCACATACTTGGCGTTCTTGGGAGTACGCACCTCGGGTGCATCATCTGGGCACGGAGGAATGTAGTTAACCAGAGTGGCCAAGGGCTCTGGAACGGGTACCTTCGGCTGCTGCTACTGCTGGGGCTGCTGTTGAGACGCCCTTGTGCCCGGGGAAGGGATCAGAGAAAATAGGAAGCTTAACAATCTTGGTTGGGGTAGCCATACCGAAGTCTAACCCTCTACGTCTGAAGTGACGGATGAATTCTTCAGTTGACAGGTTCTCCGACATGAACCTGCATACACGACAAACATTGAACAGAAAAGGGCGGAACAGCGTAGGATGCGAACTTTGAAGACAGAGGGAAGCAGTCTGCACGACACGGCTATGAAAACAATGGATTAGACTCTCAAACAGGAAAACTATACAAATCAATAGCAAGGAAAGTAACCCAAGCATATACGAATGAGGGGTATTTATAGCTGAGGGCAGTAGTAGGTGTGGACAGGTGCCGCTAATAACCATTGGTGCCTAAGCGGATGAGTTGACAACCCCCCCCTCCCGCGCCTCTGTGGTGCATTAAATGCGAGGGATGGGCTCTGACAGCCTTTGGGAGATGTGCTAAGGCCTTCGGTTCCTTAATTAAATTCAAATCTTAGGGAAATCAAGCCAAATCTGTCAGAGCAAGTACAATTAGATGGCGGTCTCATCCTTCATTAAGACTCAGAAACGGCTACAGAACTACCGCAATTCAAATTTTTGGAGGGTAACTTGAGCATGGGTAACTATGTACATGGAGGGCTCCGAGGCGAGGAGAACTCCGCAAGAGCGAAAAATCGACAACAGGGAACTCTGCAAGAGCGAAAGTTCGACAACCCGGGGAACTTTGCAAGAGCGAAAATAGGCTCGCTCGAAACAGGCTTTATTGACTGCGCGGATGTTTCGAGGAACTGCGCGGGAAGCCAGAGACTGAAAATGTCTCGCAACTTCCGTGTAGACTGTGATAAATGTGATGCCTCTTTCAACTACACTGGAAATCTACACGACTTTAGCAGCTGATTAGGTCGACAGGGCGAAGTGGTCATCGCGATAAAGCTTGAGCCGACTCCCGTTGATCATTGTGGGCAGCAACTCTCCATTAAGCTTCGCAAGCTGAACTGCTCCACCTTCTGTTATCTTCATCACTTGAAAAGGGCCTAACCAATGTACACGAAACTTGCCTGGAAACTTGATGAATTTACTATCATAGAGGAGTACCAAGTCTCCTTCCTGAAAGACTTTATTCTTAATATGCCTGTCATGCCAAGCCTTCTGTCTTGCCTTCTGCACTTGTTGATGGAATCCAGCTAAAAGCCTGTCTTCTTCTAAGGCAACCAATTGTGACATCCTTTCACTCATAGTATCAGTATCTGCCATTTCTGTAATTTGAGCAATTCTGAGACTGGGAACAATGTATTCCATGGGCATGATTGCTTCTTGTCCATACACCAAATTGAAAGGTGTGTGAGCTGTTAATTTCTTGCATGTGGTTCTGTAATCCCATAACACAACTGTGACTCTAAGGTCCCAATCATCTCTTTGTTGATTACATATCTTGGTCAGGGCATTCTCCAAAATCTTATTGAATGCCTCCATCGTACCATTAGCTTGAGGGTGGTAGGGTGTACTCTTATGGTGACTAATGTGGAATTCTTCAGTAAGGGCCTCTATAGTCTCGTTCAGGAAATGTGTGCCCTGATCACTCATTAGAATCAGTGGACATCCAAATCTAGTGACAATATTCTCAAAAATGAACTACGCGGTAGTGACAGTGTCGCAATTCTTAACTAGCTTCGCCTCAGACCATCTGGTGAGGTATTCAGTATCTTTGATGATGTATCTTGCGCCGGTTATCTTTCCTGGTGGGTTGATAGGTCCCACAAAATCAATGGCCCACTTATCAAAATCACGCACTGTTATCTGGGGTCTTAGCGGCATTTCATCTCTTCTGGAAGGTTTTCCTGTTCGCTGGCACACATCGCAACACTTGCATAATTCCTTAGTATCCTTGTGCAATGTTTGCCACCAAAGACCTACGGCTAAGATCTTCTGCACAGTCGGCTTTCGTGCAAAATGGCCTCCTGCGGTTCCTGAGTGCGCTTCTGCGATTATGGAATTCTTCTCATGCGGTAAAATGCATCTACGCAATACTTCATCAGGGCCCAACTTATAGAGATGGCCTGCTATCAAAGTGAAGTTTGTGGCTTTGACCACAAGTTGTTTCTTCTGTTGCATTGTGAACTCAACTGGTGCTTGCCCTGTAGTGAGAAACTCAAGAATATCGAAATAATACTCGTCTGCTGCTTGAACAGAAAACAGTTGTGCATCAGGCAGATTGTCCTCCAAATTTGTAGGTTCCTCCCCTGACTCTATCCTAGATAAATGGTTAGGTCCTACATTCAATCTATTTGGCTTCACAATAATCTCAAAATCATACTCCTGGAAGAGGAGTAGCCATCTGCAAATTCTTCCCCCTAACACTGGCTTATTGACCAAGTACTTCAAAGCAGAATGGTCAGTATACATTTTAAAATGAGCACCCAATAGATAATGTCTGAACTTCTATAAGGCATACACCATAGCGAGTCCTTCTCTTTCTGTAGTGGTGTAGTTCTTCTCAGTTGTAGACAACTTTCTGCTAGAGTTAGCAATGGGGTGGTCAATACCTCCTTCTCCCGGTTGTGTCAGTACAACCCCCAATGCTATGGAAGAAGCATCTACATGAACATGAAAGGGTTTTCTCCAGTATGGGAAAACTAGAATAGGTGCTGTGACCATCTTTCCTTTAAGTGTGTCCAAGCTCTGTTGGCATTCTTCTGTCCATTGGAATTTTGAATCCTTTTTCAGTAGTCTTTCCATAGGCGCAGTGATCTTTGCATAACCCTTGATAAATTTCCTGTAGTATCCTGTATGTCCCAATGTAGTGCGCAATTGTTTGACTGAGTTGGGCGTACCAAAAGGAGCACAGAAGATGCATTTTTTCAAGTTAAGGGAAATCTGATATTGTCTACATTTTTCTAACATCATCCTTAGATTCCCTATATGGTTCCTTAGTAAACCAAACACAGTCCAGTCATCAAAATAGACTTCTAGAAACTTATGAATGAATTCTTTAAAAACAACAACAACGACTCTAGAGAAAATAGCAGGAGCATTTTTAAGACCAAAGGGCATTACCGTATACTGGAATGAGCCCCATTCAGTCGCAAAAGTGGTCTTATGGCGGTCCTTTGGATGGATTCTGATCTAATGGTATCCTGAAAAGCCATCAGTGAAAGAGTAAGCCTCTTGTCCTCCAACATTGTCAAGCACTTCATCTGTAAAGGGCGTAGGAAATGGATCATGTGCTGATGCATCGTTGAGCTTGCACAGGTCCACATAGATTCTTATTTCACCTTTTGTCTTTTTCTCTTGTACCACCATAGGACTAATCCAATCACTTTTCTCTACTGGCTCAATGATACCAGCTGCGAGCATCTTATCAATTTCTTCTCTGACCTTTTCTTTATATCGCGGGTTCAACCTGTATGGGCGCTGTTTTACTGGCTTAGCATCCGCTTTCAAAGGTATGCGCATAACTCCTAAATCTCCTAGGATGCCTTTCATTTCTGTAAACTTGGTAGGAAAGATATCCTGGTACTCATGTAGTAAATATGCAATATGGCCAACAATTTCATCATCCCAATAATCTCCTATAGAGGCAAACTTGGGTTTGTCTTCTGTACCAATGTTAATCTTCTTGAGCTTGATGTGTTCTGTAATGGCAGGGATATCAAGCTGAGGGCCTTCGATTTTGCGTGTCCCTTCTAACTCTGGAATATTAATGTTGCGAGGATCATCATCCTCTTCTCCAGTGGTGAAATTATAGCATTCCAGGGCATGTTCCATCTGGACAGCCCAATATGGTTGAGAATACTCTGGTAAAGGACATTGTCCAAATATCTTCTTTCTAATACACTTTAAAGCCTGATCGATGCTTGGATGTTCTGACTCAAAGCTGAAAGTGAGTTGAAAAATTTCAATCATGTGAGGCCAAGTGATAGTGCCTCTGCGCAATTCTGTTTCAGTGTACCAGTTCCTTGGAACTATATCCAACGTGTGGATGAATAGGTGAACCCACTCATCCTCTGGAATATCTGACCATTGTTGAATACATGCTTCAACGTGTGACCTGGGGTCACTCTGTCCATCACTATTGCGCAAAACTCCTGCTGTAGTCTCTTGAAATCTACGTAGTATCAACCTGCGACAGTCTTGCCATGTGTCGATATTTTGTTTATGCGCACCCCACCATCTTGCGGGTGTAGCGCGCAGTGCTACATCCAATGCTTGTATGCGTTGCTCATCTGGGATTTCTTGTTCATATGCATGTATGAATTCACTTACTCCAGTAAACCGTCAAAGATTGGAGTGTTATTCAATTCTGTGCCAATCCATCGAATGGATCTAGTCGTCATGGCGCAACGCCTTGTAGAAACCTCATGTAAGCGATTCTGCCAGTTTTCCAGTCCTGCTTCTGAATCTGATGCGCACGAGCTATCGCATCGCCAGCTGATATGGCCGTCTATTGTGGGATTGACATAATCATTATGACTAGCATTCATCTGATACAAACTTTCCATGTGGCACACTTCTTCTTATGCTCGAATGGGTTCAATATACCATGGTCCTTGAAGGGTATCAAGTGGTGCAATGACCCTAATCTGGTCATCCTCAAAGGTCATCTATCTTTTCTTCAAATTAATGACAGCCAGATTATCAAATGCCCAATCTATGCCTAAAAGTGTTGGGTAAGGTCTACTGTCATCCAGAATTTTGATTACTTCAAAGTCTGCAGAACTTCTTACTCCCTCAATATCAATGGGTACATTGGGTAATCTGCCCAATGGAGAAACTTGTTGCTGATTTGCTAGTCTTAGATGGATAGGAGATCTGATAAGCTGAGGACTACCCATCTGTTCCCAAGTCTGCATGGTGAGAACATTAAATTCTGAGCCTAAATCTAAAATGACTTCGTCCATTTCAAATGCTCCAATCTGCGGTGAGTCTCATCTCTCTTCCAGTTCTAGTATGAATCCTGATCTGTTGAATAGCACGCTACGTTGTGTTCATCGAAGCAGATTGTTGACACTGATCCAACAGGTGTTGGAGTTCCATAGTTTCTTTTTCATTGCGCAACAACTTTAAGCAGCTTCTCAGGAAAGCATGAACACTGCCTAGTGTATCCTCCTCATCAGGCCTTCCAAATGTAGTAGCCTGCTCTTGTACCAGGTTCTCTTGACTTGGAACATGCGGTCTGATATCATTGTGCAGTAATGCGACAGAACTTGAAGCTCGTGGATCTGAGAAATACTCTTGAACTTGCTTGAATGCTTCTTTTTTCTTTTGTAGGTCGAGCAGGGATGGTTTAATATTAGCGCGGTGCACCCATTGTGTTGCTGGCTTTCCAGTTCCCAACTTTGGCACACCAGTGGTTGCACCACTGCGCGTCACTATATTAACTGTGGGATTTGGTTCTCTTTTTTCTGCTGCAATCAACTGAATATTCTGGTTAACCTGTGGCTTCTTTTCTTGCATCTTGGCCATCAACTGAGGGAATTATTCAATGACATGATCATAAGATTTAAAGTATCTGCAGGTGGTTGTAGGGTTTTGGAAATCCCTTGCATAATGGCCTTGAGCTCCGCAGTTATAGCAAGTGATCTGTCCTCTTCCACGACCAAAACCTCCTGCCCTTCCTCGACCCCTGTAATTTCCTCCTCAGCCTTCGCGAGCTGGGTCATACTGCGGACTTGCTGTGGGTCCCTGTGGTTCTGACTGTACTCTATAACCATCATGTTTTCTTTCTATCATAAGGTCATATGCTATGAAATTGTTATCATCATGGCCTACTGATTTATAGAAATTGCAATATAGATTCGTTGGAGTTTGTAGATATTTCTATAACAAGTGACACTCTTGTGGTATGTGGCCTCTAGTTCTATAGATTTCACACCAAGGCCATAAGCCTGTGGTAAAGGGTTAGGTGCTTTGGTTGCAATATAATCTATGAAAACAGGACAATGGTCCTTTGAATATCCTTGTGCTCTACACTTTGTACACCAAATTTCTTCTTTAACATCCTTTCCTTTCTTAATATCATGCACTTGCAAAGTTAGGTTTGATATTTGGTTCTGCAACTGCGCAACATCATTGCTTGTTCCAACAATTGGTGAAGCTTCTAGTTTCATAGCCATCTCTAGATCTTGTTCTTGAGTAGTGAGATTCTGTTGCATAAGAGGAAGTCTAATATGAGGAAGCAGCGCAGCAATGAACCATTCCTTATGCTGTTGCGGTGCAAACTCAAAGCTTACTTGATCTATCAAGGCTTTGAACTTCTGGTTAAAGTCCCATACTAATTCTGTAGGTATCTGTTTTATGTCTTTGAGTTCTGTTATGCACTGTGATTCTGATTTAGGTTTCTTGAATTCTTTAATCATAGCACTTCTTATATCAGCAAGCATCCTATTCTGTGCTGCTGAGTATTTCATAAACCAGGTTAAGGCTCTCTCTCTTAGTGTGGTTGCTAACTAAACTAGCTTAACAACATCATCATTAATTTGCTTAATCGTCCAAATGGCTTCACATAGAAACTAGTGCTGCTCAGGGTCTTCTAGCCCTATTCCTCTAAAGGTTGGTAGCTTCATGTCATCACCCATCCTTCTTGCGCTAAGTTGACGTGGAGGTGCTGTGGCACTGCCTCCGGGATGGTTAAACAAAGGTGGGGCTAAGGTACTAGAAGTATCGTGCAGGCTACTAGAGGGTGTTACTGCGGGGTTATGCTAAGCCCCGTCTGGCTTTTGTGGTGTAAAAGGGTGATAAGGGATATGAGCACTCCCTTGTCTCTCTATATGGCTCGCTCTACGAGCTCGGCTATCTTCTGCGGTAGACTCAAAAGAATGCTGGTTGAGGCCTACTTTATACCGTTTTCTGCTACGAGTGTAACCAATAACTTCAAGATCATTATCAGAATCTGCGGACATTACTTGTCTATGCTATTCATCGGAAGCTATGCATAGTTTTCCTTTTTCATATAAGAGCATTTTAATCCAAAAGTTCAGAGAATTTAAGAACTTACCCCTGTATGCTTTGAAGAAGCTCCTGTTAGCCTCACTGAAGCTCTTTCTCATATCTACTGCAAACTCGGTGATGAAGCCTTCCAGCAGACTTTTCAACCAAAAGTCTACTGCGCGGGACACAGGATTATCTACCCCCTTCAAAATGCTAACTAGCTCAGGCGTCCAAACTATAGGTTGATCAACATGCACAGTGGGTCCAGTATCTAGTAGCTTGGATACCCACTCATGCAACTTGAGTGCAAATGTTACAAAGAAGATTTCGTGAAGCTCAGTATAAATATGCTTCTGCAACCAGTCCTCTGTCTGAAGCCTAGGGCTTCTATTTTCACGTTCAACGAACTCTCTAGCCTTTGAATCAAACCACTCTTGAATTTCTTTAGCTGTAGGATTCCAACACCACATTGCCTTAGAAATAATAGGGTTAAAGCCAGCACCGGAACCATTTGTTGGTTGCTTTATGGACAGACCCTGGTTTTCAGGATGCGCAGCAACAAACACCCCTTTGACGCACTGGCCCTTTCGGCAACGAGCTGCACAACAGCCTGAAGTCTCACCTGAAGTGGCTATGGGGGGGATAAGGAATCAGGTTTCCTTAACCTAGGTGCTGTAGAGTCTACAGTCTTCTCTCTTCCCTTCTTGGAGGTAACCCCTGAACAGAGCGTCTTACTCCTTCACAGGTCTCCCAGTGCTACAGTGTTGGATCTCACTCTTCTCAGCTGAGTTGCACGGTAGCTCCGCACCTGTGCACGAGTCTTTTACCCGCTACCTCTGATACACTATGTATCGTCTCTGCCCTTGCACCACAGTGCAGTAACACACTCCTTTAGTGCTGCGGTGACAGTGTTCTTACAGACTCCTTCGACAATGCACAAGTACAACTTCTAAGGGAGCTTCCAGGATTTACTTTACATAATCATTCCTACAGATAGCGAAACATTCATAGAAACATAGACAGTAAAGCAAAGAAACGCAACCTCATAAAGCATCACCACAACAACAAGAATTACGTGGTTCACTTCCAGGAGGGAAGCTACGTCCATGGGAACTGTGTTTTATATTATCTTGAGATGGGGATAACACAGTTCCGCTGCGCACACAGCTGCAGCCCTATATCTTTCTAGGAAACTCCACGCACATAGCTGGGATCCCTTCTCTTAGATCTATTCTCTTCTTCTACAGATATTACCATGACAAAGATATACAATTACAATCCCCTCTCAGTCCTCTTGCGACTAGTTGATATATGCAATGGTCCTTACACCAAGCAGTCTACCTGCGAGATCGCGACCTTCTTACATGCACAAAATGATCATTAACAACTTAAAAGATACAGCAATACAAATGACTCAGACATCAACTTAGATTGTCTGTGTAACTTAGTAACTATCTAACCCTTTTCCATTTTTCAATTACACACATATATAGGTGGCCCTGAGGGTCGCACCTTTACAAAACTGTGGGCGTTTCCCAATAGTGATCCCAAAAAACCCTAACCGCGGACACGACTAGGTGTACTGTAGGCACCTCTTGCAGTCATGTCACAGCTTCCTGCAGACTCCGCGATCTCCGGCGCAGATCGCGGGTATGGGCGCCGCTTCATCGTTCTTTGCTCCTTGTCCTTCGCCTTCAATCCTTCGGCCCGTTGGTCTTCCTTGGTCCGAGCAACCATAACTCCTGTACTTTTCCTTAATGAGGGCAGCTGAGCCCTCTATTCCGCCCCTTCATTTACTGTGGTGGTTGAGCTTTCTACTCGACCACATTATTTATTCTTTCCTTTGAATTTTGCGCGCGAGCCCCCCGATTTCCGGCCCGCAATCTGTAGTGAGCTCATCCATTTGGCGTTGTACCGCGCAATGTTCATTTCTGCCCAAAAATGGTGCTTTTCCTCAAAATTAGTACTTTTCCTTCAAAACTTAGTGCTTTTCCTAAAACTTGGCAGCTTTGCCATAGCTGCGGCCTATGCTCCAACATGGAGTTTCGGCTTTGAACAACTTCTCGGAATTGAAATTTGAGAATAGATTTGGATGTCCCATTCGTAGACGAGCGCACACGCTAACTTTCATGACGTTCTGAGCTATTCTTGCCCCCTTTAAGCCCAAGTCTAGAGAAAAGGCACGGTGGAGATCCAACTTTGATCAACTTCTCGAAAATGAAATTTGAGAATGGATTTGGATGTCCCATTAGTAGACAAGTGCGCACACTAACTTTCGTGACGTTCCTAGCTATTTTCTCCCCATTTAAGCCCAATTCTAGCAAAAACGCATAGTCGAGTTTCGGCTTTGAACCACTTCTCGGAATTGAAATTTGAGCAAAGATTTGGATGTCGCATTGGTAGAAAGGCGTGCACACAACCTTGCGTGACATTATGATCTTTTTTCTCACCATGTAATCCCAAGACTAGTGAAAATGCACGGTCGAGTGTAGGCTTTGACCAACTTCTCGGAATTGAAATTTGAGAATAGATTTCGATTTCCCATTGGTAGACAAGCGCGCACGCACACTTTTGTGACGTTTCGAGCTATTTTCTCCCGTTTAAGCCCAAGTCTAGCCGAAAAAGAATGGTCGATTTTCGACTTTGACCCACTTCTTGGAATTGAAACTTTAGCATAGATTTGGATCTCAGATTGGTAGACAAGCGCGCAAACAATTTTTGTGACGTTCCAAGCTATTTTTTCACCCTTTAAGACCAAGTCTAGCGAAAATTCACAGTTGAGTTTCAGCTTTGATCAACTTCTTGGAATTGAAATTTGAGAATAGATTTGGCTTTCCCATTGGTAGACAAGCGTGCACGCCAACTTTCGTGGCGTTTCGAGCTATTTTCTCTCCCTTTAAGGCCAAGTCTAGCAAAAACAAATGGGCGATTTTCGACTTCGTCCAACTTCTTGAAATTTAGATTTGAAAATAGATTTGGATGTCCCATTGCCAGACAAGCACACATGCCAATTTTCATGACGTTCCGAGCTTTTTTTGCCCCCGTTTACACCCAAGTCTAGCGAAAAAGCAAGATCGAGTTTAAGATTTAACCATTTTCTCGAAATTTAAATTTGAGAATATATTTGGATTTCCCATTGGTAGAAAAGCATGCACGCCAACTTTCATGACATTCCGAGCTATTTTCGCCCCCTTTAAGCGCAAGTCTAGCGAAAACGCATGGTAGAGTTTTGGCTTTGACCAACTTCTCAGAATTGAAATTTGAAAATAGATTTGGATATCCCTATAATGTCCCCTCCCGCGGATCCAACTCCGTTAAGCGAACTTGATGCCACTTTACAGGGATTTCACAAAAACTCATCCCATTCATTATATTGATAGCCATAAAATTAATGTGTGCAGATGCAAATCAAACATATATGCACAACGGAATAAGAACATCACCCACACACATCTTTCATATGCATTCAACATATCAATAATAAACATCAAATTAAAACATTTCAGAAGTAAATGCATAGGAAAAAAAACACTTATCTTCATTGTAAAATTGTCCCAAACAACTAGCTATGTTGCTGCAACGTTCCACCCAACCATAGGTCAGTTGTGTTCATCAATTCTCTCAATACAACTTCCACCCTTGAGCTGGGCATGATTTTTACAAGGAAAAGGGAACATTCCATCTCATGCACATCAAAAGCTATAGAAACCCATCTCAACCCCAACCTTCTTTTACACACAGCAACTCAAATTGGGCATGGATGCCCATTTTCAGCAATGGGATTTTACAAATAAGATGGCCATAAACTTCCCCAAATCATGGGCACACCAAAAACAAAATGCCAATTGGGGAATCAACCCTAGAAGAGAAAAATTGTTTCCAGAAAACGTTTATGGGCATTCAAGGGACAAAAACGGCCTCCATAAAACCCAAAATTGTGGCTCCCTTCCTCCCAGCCATTGTGCAATACAAAAACGAGTTCCCGTGCATGGAAAATGCACGAAAATGGTGAAAAATGTGATGGGGAAAGCCTAGCTAGCTCCAAAAACGTGAGAGAGGCAAAACTGCTTGATGGGTTATAGCTTGAGAGGCAAATTCATGGCTCTTTTCTTGCCAAGGAAGCCAAGCACATTTTTCCATGCAGGGTGGTTGCCCATACTCAAATTTTGGATAGCCATACCTCCCCATTCCCCAAGGCATTAAATACTTCACCCAACTTTTGGAAGAAATGAATGATTGGATACAATAGTCAACATGCGTAGTTGAGGGTTTTATGCGTTCTCTCATTGAAACTTGGCTTGACATGATTGACTCAAGGGTTTGAATGTTTTCCCTCCCAATTCCTTGTAAAATCATGCCCCCATCTCTTGTTGCATTGCATAGCTAGTTGTGGGTATTTTATTAAAATACATATTTACAATTCCAATGTGCATGGCTAGCAAGTAAACCATATGCATCAATAAATCAGTGGCGGGGCCTTGGCCTTGAGCTTCTCACCATGATTTATAACAATATTACATCATTTATTATTTTAATGCCATGGGGTCAAATTGGGGACATTACAATCCCATTGGTAAACAAGTATGATCACAAACTTTCGTGACATTCTGAGCTATTCCGAGAAAAAACGTACGTTCGATTTTCGGCTGAGACCAACTTCTCAGAATTGATATTGGAGAATAGATTTGGATTTCCCATTGGTAGACAAGCGTGCACACCAACTTTCGTGATGTTCCGAGCTATATTCTCTACCCTTAAGCCTGAGTCTAGCGAAAACGCACGGTCGAGTTTCGGCTTTGCCCAACTTCTCATAACAGATTTGGATTTCCCATTGGTAGCCAAGCGCACATGCCAACTTTCATGTCGTTCCAATCTATTTTAGCACCCTTTAAGCCCAATTCTAGAGAAAACGCATGGTCGAATTTCGGCTTTGACAAACTTCTCAGAGTTGAAACTTGAGAATAGATCTGGATGTCCCATTGGTAGACAAGCGCGCACGCCAACATTTGTGATGTTCTGAACTATTCCCCCCCCCTTTAAGCCTAAGTCTAGCAAAAACGCATGGTCGAGTTTCTGCTTTGACCATTTTCTCGGAATTGAAATTTGAGAATAGATTTGGATGTCCTATTGGTAGACAAGCGCACATGCCAATTTTTGTGACGTTACGAGCTATTTCTCACGCTTTAAGCCCAAGTCTAGCGAAAACACACGGTCGAGTTTCAGCTTTGAAGAACTTCTTGGAATTGAAATTTGAGCATAGATTTGAATGCCCGATTGGTAGACAAGCACGCACGCCAACATTCGTGATGTTGCAAACTCTTTCCCCCCTCTTTAAGCCGAAGTCTAGCGAAAATGCAAGGTCGAGTTTCGGCTTTTACCAACTTATCGGAATTGAAATTTTAGAGTAGATTTGGATGTCCCATTGGTAGACAAGCGCACACGCCAACTTTCGTGATGTTTTGAGCGATTTTCTCCCCATTTAAGCCCAAGTCTAGCGAAACCGTACGGTCGAGTTTCGACTGTGACAAACTTCTCGGAATTGAAATTTGAGAATAGATTTGGATGTCCCATTGGTAGGCAAGTGCGTATGCAAACTTTCATGATGTTCCAAGCTATTTTCTCACCCCTTAAGCCCGAGTCTAGTGAAAACACACGGTCGAGTTTCAACACTACCCAATTTCTCAGAATTGAAATTGGAGAAAAGATTTGGATTTCCCATTGGTAGACAAGCGCACACGCCAACTTTTGTGACGTTCCGAGCTACTCCGAGCCGAAATGCACGGTCGAGCTTCGGCTTTGACCAACTTCTCGGAATTGAAATTTTAGAATAGATTTGGATTTCCCATTGGTAGACAAGCGCACATGCCAACTTTCGTGACGTTCCGAGCTATTTTCTCCCCTTTAAGCCCAAGTCTAACGAAAAAGAACGGTCGAGTTTCGACTTTGACCCACTTCTTAGAATTGAAATTTTAGCATAGATTTGGATGTCAGATTGGTAGAAAAGCGCGCACAAGACTTTTCGTGACCTTCCAAGCTATTTTCTCACCATTTAAGCCCAAGTCTAGCGAAAATGCATGATCGAGTTTCAGATTTGACCAACTTCTCGGAATTGAAATTTGAGAATAGATTTCGGTTTCCCATTGGTAGACAAGCGTGCATGTTAACTTTCGTGACGTTTCAAGCTATTTTCTGCCCCTTCAATGTCATGTCTAGCGAAAAGACATGGGCCATTTTTGGCTTTGACCAACTTCTCGGAATTTGAATTTAAAAATAGATTTGGATTTCCCATTGGTAGACAAGCGTGCAACTTTTGTGATGTTTCGAGCTATATTCGCCCCCTTTAATTCCAAGTCTAGTGAAAACATAGATCAAGTTTCGAATTGGACCATTTTCTGGGAATTTAAATTTGAGAATAGATTTGGATATCCCATTGGTATACAAGCATGCACGCCAACTTTCGTGACGTTCCGAGCTACTTTCGCCCCATTCAAGCAAAACTCTAGCGAAAACGCACGGTGGAGTTTCGGCTTTGACCAACTTCTCGGAATTGAAATTTGAGAATACATTTGGATGTCCCATTGGTAGACGAGTGCGCATGCCAACTTTCATGACGATACGAGTTATTTTTGCCCCCCTTAAGCCCAAGTCTAACGAAAAAGAACGGTCGAGTTTCGACTTTGACCCACTTCTCGGAATTGAAATTTTAGCATAGATTTGGATGTCAGATTGGTAGACAAGCGTGCACAAGACTTTTCGTGACCTTCCAAGCTATTTTCTCACCCTTTAAGCCCAAGTCTAGCGAAAACGCATCATCGAATTTCATATTTGACCAACTTCTCAGAATCGAAATTTGAGAATAGATTTCGGTTTCCCATTGGTAGACAAGCGTGCATGCCAACTTTCGTGACGTTTCAAGCTATTTTCTGCCCCTTTAAGGCCACGTCTAGCGAAAAGAAACGGGCCATTT
This sequence comes from Larix kaempferi, assembly GCA_027924585.1. NCBI lineage: Eukaryota > Viridiplantae > Streptophyta > Pinopsida > Pinales > Pinaceae > Larix > Larix kaempferi. The sequence goes on along the minus strand of BSBM01000430.1, from coordinate 1,057,757 downwards.
TTGGCTTTGACCAACTTCTCGGAATTTAAATTTAAAAATAGATTTGGATTTCCCATTGGTAGACAAGCGTGCATGCAAACTTTTGTGATGTTTCGAGCTATTTTCGCCCCCTTTAAGTCCAAGTCTAGAGAAAACATAGATCAAGTTTCGGATTGGACCATTTTCTGGGAATTTAAATTTGAGAATAGATTTGGATATCCCATTGGTATACAAGCATGCATGCCAACTTTCGTGACGTTCCGAGCTACTTTCGCCCCATTTAATCCAAAGTCTAGCGAAAACGCACGGTGAAGTTTCGGCTTTGACCAACTTCTCAGAATTGAAATTTGAGAATAGATTTGGATGTCCCATTGGTAGACGAGTGCACGCCAACTTTCATGACGTTCTGAGCTATTTTTTCCCCCTTTAAGCCCAAGTCTAGCTATTTTTTCCCCCTTTAAGCCCAACGGTGGAGTTCTGGCTTTGACCAACTTCTCGGAAATGAAATTTGAGAATGGATTTGGATGTCCCATTAGTAGACAAGTGCGCACACTAACTATCGTGACGTTCCGAGCTATTTTCTCCCCATTTAAGCCCAATTCTAGCAAAAACGCACAATCAAATTTCAGCTTTGACCCACTTCTCGGAATTGAAATTTGAGCAAAGATTTGGATGTCGCATTCGTAGACAAGCGTGCACACAAACTTTTGTGATGTTTCGATCTTTTTTCTCACCCTGTAAGCCCAAGACTAGCGAAAAATGCACGGTCGAGTGTAGGCTTTGACCAACTTCTCGGAATTGAAATTTGAGAATAGATTTGGATTTCCCATTGGTAGACAAGCGCGCACACACACTTTTGTGACGTTCCGAGCTATTTTCTCCCCTTTAAGCCCAAGTCTAGCGAAAAAGAACGGTCGAGTTTCGACTTTGACCCACTTCTTGGAATTGAAACTTTAGCATAGATTTGGATCTCAGATTGGTAGACAAGCGCGCACAACAATTTTTGTGACGTTCCAAGCTATTTTCTCACCCTTTAAGACCAAGTCTAGCGAAAATGCACGGTCGAGTTTCAACTTTGATCAACTTCTTGGAATTGAAATTTGAGAATATATTTGGATTTCGCCTTTGGTAGACAAGCTTGCACGCCAACTTTCGTGGCGTTTCAAGCTATTTTCTCCCCCTTTAAGGCCAAGTCTAGCTAAAACAAATGGGTGATTTTCGGCTTCGTCCAACTTCTCGAAATTTAAATTTGAAAATAGATTTGGATGTCCCATTGGCAGACAAGTGCACATGCCAATTTTCGTGATGTTCCGAGCTATTTTTGCCCCCTTAAGCCCAAGTCTAGCGAAAAAGAAAGATCAGGTTTAAGATTTGACCATTTTCGCGAAATTTAAATTTGAGAATAGATTTGGATTTCCCATTGGTAGAAAAGCATGCATGCCAACTTTTATGACGTTATGAGCTATTTTCGCCCCCTTTAAGCCCAAGTTTAGCGAAAACACATGCTAGAGTTTTGGCTTTGACCAACTTCTCAAAATTGAAATTTGAAAATAGATTTGGATATCCCTATAATGTCCCCTCCCGTGGATCCAACTCCTATAAGGGAACTTGATGCCACTCTACAGGTCTTTCAAAAAACCTCGGCCCATTCATTAGATTCATATCCACAAAATTAATGTGTGCAGATGCAAATCAAACATATATGCATAGCGGAATAAGAACATCACCCACACACATCTTTCATATGCATTCAACATATAAATAATAAACATCAAATTAAAACATTTCAGAAGTAAATGCATAGGCAAAAAAACACTTATCTTCATTGTGCAATTGTCACAAACAACTAGCTATGTTGCTACAACATTCCACCCAACCATAGGCCAGTTGTGTTCATCAATTCTCTCAATACAACTGCCACCGCTGAGTTGGGCATGATTCCTACAAGGAAAAGGGAACATTCCAGCTCATGCACATCCAAAGCAATAGAAACCCATCTCAACCCCAACCTTCTTTTACACACAGCAACTCAAATTGGGCATGGATGCCCATTTTCAGCAATGGGATTTTACAAATAAGATGGCTATGGACTTCCCCAAATCGTGGGCACACCAAAAATAAAATGGCAATTGGGGAATCAACCCTAGGAGAGAAAAATTGTTTCCAGAAAACGTTTATGGGCATTCAAGGGACAAAAATGGCTTCCATAAAACCCAAAAGTGTGGCTCCCTTCCTCCCATCCATTGTGCAATACAAAAACGAGTTCACAGGCATGGAAAATGAAGGAAAATGGTGACAAATGTGATGGGGAAAGCCCAGCTAGCTCCAAAAACATGAAAGAGGCAAAACTGCTTGATGGGTTATGGCTTGAGAGGCAAATTCATGGCTCTTTTCTTGCCAAGGAATCCAAACACATTTTTCCATGCAGGGTGGTTGCTCATACTCAAATTTTGGATAGCCATACCTCCCCATTACCCAAGGCATTAAATACTTCACCCAACTCTTGGGAGAAATGAATGATTGGGTACAAAAGTCAAGATGCGTAGTTGAGGGTTTTATGGGTTCTCTCATTGAAACTTGGTTTGACTTGATTGACCCAAGGGTTTGAATGTTTTCCCTCCCAATTCCTTGTAAAATCATTTCCCCATCTCTTGTTGCATTGCATAGCTAGTTGTGGGTATTTTATTAAAATACATATTTATAATTCCAATGTGTAAGGCTAGCACGTAAACCATATGCATCAATAAATCAGTGGCGGGGCCTTGGCCTTGAGCTTCTCACCACGATTTATCACAATATTAAATCATTTATTATTTTAATGCCATGGGGTCAAATTGGGGACATTACAATCCCATTGGTAAATAACTATGCTCACAAACTTTCGTGACGTTCTGAGCTATTCCGAGAGAAAACGCACGGTCGAGTTTTGGCTTTGACCAACTTCTCAGAATTGATATTGGAGAATAGATTTGGATTTCCCATTGGTAGACAAGCGTGCACACCAACTTTCGTGACGTTCCGAGCTATTTTCTCTACCCTTAAGCCTAAGTCTAGCGAAAACGCACGGTCGAGTTTCGGCTTTGCCCAACTTCTCAGAATAGATTTGGATTTCCCATTGGTAGCCAAGCGCACACGCCAACTTTCATGTCGTTCCAAGCTATTTTAGCACCTTTTAAGCCCAAGTCTAGCGAAAACGCATGGTCGGGTTTCGGCTTTGACAAACTTCTCGGAGTTGAAACTTGAGAATAGATTTCGATGTCCCATTTGTAGACAAGCGCACACGCCAACATTTGTGATGTTCCGAACTATTTCCCCCCCCTTTAAGCCTAATTGTAGCGAAAACGCACGGTCGAGTTCCTGCTTTGACCATTTTTTCAGAATTGAAATTTGAGAGTAGATTTGAATGTCCTATTGGTAGACAAGCGCACACGCCAATTTTCGTGACGTTACGAGCTATTTCTCACGCTTTAAGCCCAAGTCTAGCGAAAACGCACGGTCGAGTTTCGGCTTTGAAGAACTTCTTGGAATTGAAATTTGAGCATAGATTTGATTGCCCGATTGGTAGACAAGCACGCACGCCAACATTCATGATGTTACAAACTGTTTCCCCCCCTTTAAGCCGAAGTCAAGCAAAAATCCAAGGTCGAGTTTCGGCTTTTACCAACTTATCAGAATTGAAATTTTAGAGTAGATTTGGATGTCCCATTGGTAGACAAGCGCGCACGCCAACTTTCGTGATGTTTCGAGCGATTTTCTCCCCATTTAAGCCCAAGTCTAGCGAAACCGTACGGTCGAGTTTCGACTATGACAAACTTCTCGTAATTGAAATTTGAGAATAGATTTGGATGTCCCATTGGTAGACAAGTGCGTACGCAAACTTTCATGATGTTCCAACCTATTTTCTCACCCCTTAAGCCCGAGTCTAGCGAAAACGCACGGTCGAGTTTCAGCACTGCCCAATTTCTCGGAATTGAAATTTGAGAAAAGATTTGGATTTCCCGTTGGTAGACAAGTGCACACACCAACTTTTGTGACGTTCCGAGCTACTCCGAGCGGAAATGCACGGTCGAGCTTCGGCTTTGACCAACTTCTCGGAATTGAAATTTTAGAATAGATTTGGATTTCCCATTGGTAGACAAGCGCACATGCCAAGTTTCGTGACGTTCCGAGCTATTTTCTCCCCTTTAAGCCCAAGTCTAACGAAAAAGAACGGTCGAGTTTCGACTTTGACCCACTTCTTAGAATTGAAATTTTAGCATAGATTTGGATGTCAGATTGGTAGACAAGCGCGCACAAGACTTTTCGTGACCTTCCAAGCTATTTTCTCGACCTTTAAGCCCAAGTCTAGCAAAAATGCATGATCGAGTTTCAGATTTGACCAACTTCTCGGAATTAAAATTTGAGAATAGATTTCGGTTTCCCATTGGTAGACAAGTGTGCATGCCAAATTTCATGACGTTTCGAGCTATTTTCTCTCCCTTTAAGGCCACGTCTAGCGAAAAGAAACGAGTCATTTTTTTCTTTGACCAACTTCTTGAAATTTAAATTTAAAAATAGATTTGGATTTCCCATTGGTAGACAAGCGTGCACGCAACTTTTGTGATGTTTCAAGCTATTTTCGCCCCCTTTAAGTGCAAGTCTATCGAAAACACAGATCAAGTTTCAGATTGGACCATTTTCTGGGAATTTAAATTTGAGAATAGATTTGGATATCCCTTGGTATACAAGCATGCACACCAACTTTTGTGATGTTCCAAGCTACTTTCGTCCCATTTCAGCCAAAGTCTAGCGAAAACACATAGTGGAGTTTCGGCTTTGACCAACTTCTCGGAATTGAAATTTGAGAATAGATTTGGATGTCCCATTGATAGACGAGCGCGCACGCCAACTTTCATGACGTTTTGAGCTATTTTTGCCCCCTTTAAGCCCAAGTCTAGCGAAAAGGCACAGTGGAGTTCCGGCTTTGACCAACTTCTCAGAAATGAAATTTCAGAATGGATTTGGATGTCGCATTAGTATACAAGTGCGCATGGTAACTTTCGTGACGTTCTGAGCTATTTTCTCCCCATTTAAGCCCAATTCTAGCGAAAACGCACGGTCGAGTTTCGGCTTTGACCCACTTCTCGGAATTGAAATTTGAGCAAAGATTTGGATGTCACATTGGTAGACAAGCGTGCACACCAACGTTCGTGACGTTCCGTTCTTTTTTCTCACCCTGTAAGCCCAAGACTAGCGAAAATGCACTGTCGAGTGTAGGCTTTGACCAACTTCTTAGAATTGAAATTTGAGAATATATTTGGATTTCCCATTGGTAGACAAGCGCGCACGCACACTTTTGTGACATTCCGATCTATTTTCTCCCCTTTAAGCCCAAGTCTAGCGAAAAAGAATGGTCGAGTTTCGACTTTGACCCACTTCCTGGAATTGAAGCTTTAGCATAGATTTGGATCTCAGATTGGTAGACAAGCGCGCAGAACAATTTTTGTGACGTTCCAAGCTATTTTCTCACCCTTTAAGACCAAGTCTAGCGAAAATGCACAGTCGATTTTTAGCTTTGATCAACTTCTTGGAATTGAAATTTGAGAATAGATTTGCATTTCCCATTGGTAGACAAGCGTGCACGCCAACTTTCGTGGCGTTTCGAGCTATTTTTCCCCCCTTTAAGGCCAAGTCTAGCAAAAAAAAATGGGCGATTTTCGGCTTCGTCCAACTTCTTGAAATTTAAATTTGAAAATAGATTTGGTTGCCCCATTGGTAGACAAGCGCGCATGCCAATTTTCGTGACGTTCCGAGCTATTTTTGCCCCCTTTAAGCCCACCATGTCTAGCGAAAAAGCAAGATCGAGTTTAAAATTTGACCTTTTTCTCGCAATTTAAATTTGAGAATAGATTTGGATTTCCCATTGGTAGAAAAGCATGCACGCCAACTTTCATGACGTTCCGAGCTATGTTCGCCCCCTTTGAGCCCAAGTCTAGCGAAAACGCATGGTAGAGTTTTGGCTTTGACCAACTTCTCATAATTGAAATTTGAAAATAGATTTGGATATCCCTATAATGTCCCCTCCCGCGGATCCAACTCCGGTAAGGGAACTGGATGCCACTCTACAGGGATTTCACAAAAACTCAGCCCATTCATTAGATTCATAGCCATAAAATTAATGTGTGCAGATGCAAATCAAACATATATGCACATCGGAATAAGAACATCATCCACACACATATTTCATATGCATTCAACATATCAATAATAAACATCAAATTAAAACATTTCAGAAGTAAATGCATAGGCAAAACAACACTCATCTTCATTGTGCGATTGTCCCAATCAACTAGCTATGTTGCTGCAACGTTCCACCCAACCATAGGCCAGTTGTGTTCATCAATTCTCTCAATACAACTGCCACCCCTGAGCTGGGCATGATTCTTACAAGGAAAAGGGAACATTCCAGCTCATGCACATGCAAAGCAATAGAAACCCATCTCAACCCCAACCTTCTTTTACACACAGCAACTCAAATCGGGAATGGATGCCCATTTTCAGCAATGGGATTTTACAAATAAGATGGCCATGGACTTCCCCAAATCGTGGGCACACCAAAAACAAAATGGCAATTGGGGAATCAACCCTAGGAGAGAAAAATTGTTTCCAGAAAACGTTTATGGGCATTCAAGGGACAAAAACGACCTCCATAAAACCCAAAATTGTGGCTCCCTTCCTCCCAGCCATTGTGCAATAAAAAAATGAGTTCCCAGGCATGGAAAATGCACGAAAATGGTGAAAAATGTGATGGGGAAAGCCCATCTAGCTCCAAAAACGTGAGAGAGTCAAAACTGCATGATGGGTTATGGCTTGAGAGGCAAATTCATGGCTCTTTTCTTGCCAAGGAAGCCAAACACATTTTTCCATGCAGGGTGGTTTCCCATACTCGAATTTTGGATAGCCATACCTCCCCATTCCCCAAGGCATTAAATACTTCACCCAACTCTTGGGAGAAATGAATGATTGAGTACAAAAGCTAACATGCGTAATTTAGGGTTTTATGGGTTCTCTCATTGACACTTGGCTTGACTTGATTCACTCAAGGGTTTGAATGTTTTCCCTCCCAATTCCTTGTAAAATCATGCCCCCATCTCTTGTTGCATTGCATAGCTAGTTGTGGGTATTTTATTAAAATACATATTTACAATTCCAATGTGCATGGCTAGCAAGTAAACCATATGCATCAATAAATCGGTGGCGGGGCCTTGGCCTTGAGCTTCTCACCACGATTTATCACAATATTACATCATTTATTATTTTAATGCCATGGGGTCAAATTGGGGACATTACAATCCCATTGGTAAACAAGTATGCTCACAAAAGTTCGTGACGTTCTAAGCTATTCCGAGAGAAAATGCACGGTCGAGTTTCAGCTTTGACCAACTTCTCAGAATTGATATTGGAGAATAGATTTGAATTTCCCATTGGTAGACAAGCGTGCACACCAAATTTCGTGACGTTCCGAGCTATTTTCTCTACCCCTAAGCCTGAGTCTAGCGAAAATGCACGGTTGAGTTTCGGCTTTGCCCAACTTCTCAGAATAGATTTGGAGTTCCCATTGGTATCCAAGCGCACACGCCGACTTTCATGTCGTTCCAATCTATTTTAGCACCCTTTAAGCCCAAGTCTAGAGAAAACGCATGGTCGAGTTTCGGCTTTGACAAACTTCTCGGAGTTGAAACTTGAGAATAGATCTGGATGTCCCATTGGTAGACAAGTGCACACGCCAACATTTGTGATGTTCCGAACTATTTCCCCCCCCTTTAAGCCTAAGTCTAGCAAAAACGCACGGTCGCGTTTCTGCTTTGACCATTTTCTCAGAATTGAAATTTGAGAATAGATTTGGATGTCCTATTGGTAGACCAGCACACACGCCAATTTTCATGACGTTACGAGCTATTTCTCACACCTTAAGCCCAAGTCTAGCGAAAACGCACGGTCGAGTTTCGGCTTTGAAGAACTTCTTGGAATTGCAATTTGAGCATAGATTTGAATGCCCGATTGGTAGACAAGCGTGCACGCCAACATTCGTGATGTTGCAAACTGTTTTCCCCGCCTTTAAGCCGAAGTCTAGCGAAAATGCAAGGTCGAGTTTTGGCTTTTACCAACTTATCGGAATTGAAATTTTAGAGTATATTTGGATGTCCCATTGGTAGACAAGCGCACATGCCAACTTTCGTGATGTTTCGAGCGATTTTCTCCCCATTTAAGCCCAAGTCTAGCGAAACCGTACGGTCGAGTTTCGACTGTGACAAACTTCTCGGAATCTAAATTGGAGAATAGATTTGGATGTCCCATTGGTAGGCAAGTGCATACACAAACTTTCATGATATTCCAAGCTATTTTCTCACCCCTTAAGCCCGAGTCTAGTAAAAACGCACGGTCGTGTTTCAGCACTGCCCAATTTCTCGAAATTGAAATTTGAGAAAAGATTTGGATTTCCCATTGGTAGACAAGCGCACATGCCAACTTTTGTGACATTCCGAGCTACTCCGATCGAAAATGCACGGTCGAGCTTTGGCTTTGATCAACTTCTCGGAATTGAAATTTTAGAATAGATTTGGATTTCCCATTGGTAGACAAGCGCACATGCCAACTTTTGTGACGTTCCGAGCTATTTTCTCCCCTTTAAGCCCAAGTCTAATGAAAAAGAACGGTCGAGTTTCGACTTTGACCGACTTCTTAGAATTGAAATTTTAGCATAGATTTGGATGTCAGATTGGTAGACAAGTGCGCGCAAGACTTTTCGTGACCTTCCAAGCTATTTTCTCACCCTTTAATCCCAAGTCTAGCAAAAATGCATGATCGAGTTTCAGATTTGAACAACTTCTCGGAATTGAAATTTGAGAATAGATTTCGGTTCCCATTGGTAGACAAGCGTGCATGCCAACTTTCGTGACGTTTCGAGATATTTTCTGCCCCTTTAAGGCCACGTCTAGCGAAAAGAAATGGGCCATTTTTGGCTTTGACCAACTTCTCAAAATTTAAATTTAAAAATAGATTTGGATTTCCCATTAGTAGACAAGCGTGCACACCAACTTTGTGATGTTTCGAGCTATTTTCGCCCCCTTTAAGTCCAAGTCTAGCGAAAACACAGATCAAGTTTTGGATTGGACCATTTTATGGGAATTTAAATTTGAGAATAGATTTGGATATCCCATTAGTATACAAGCATGCACGCCAACTTTCATGACGTTCCGAGCTACTTTCGCCCCATTTAAGCCAAAGTCTAGCGAAAACGCACGGTGGAGTTTCAGCTTTGACCAACTTCTCGGAATTGAAATTTGAGAATAGATTTGGATGTCCCATTGGTAGACAAGCGCGCACGCCAACTTTCATGACGTTCCGAGCTATTTTTGCCCCCTTTAAGCCCAAGTCTAGCGAAAACGCACAGTGGAGTTCTGGCTTTGACCAACTTCTCGGAAATGAAATTTGAGAATGGATTTGGATGTCCCATTAGTAGACAAGTGCGCATGCTAACTTTCATGACGTTCCGAGCTATTTTCTCCCCATTTAAGCCCAATTCTAGCGAAAACGCATAATCGAGTTTCAGCTTTGACCCACCTCTCGAAATAGAAATTTGAGCAAAGATTTGGATGTCGCATTGGTAGACAAGTCTGCACACCATCTTTCGTGACGTTCCGATCTTTTTTCTCACCCTGTAAGCCCAAGACTAGCGAAAATGCACGGTCGAGTGTAGGCTTTGACCAACTTCTCGGAATTGAAATTTGAGAATAGATTTGGATATCCCTTTGGTAGACAAGTGCGCACGCACACTTTTGTGACCTTCCGAGCTATTTTCTCCCCTTTAAGCCCAAGTCTAGCGAAAAAGAACGGTTGAGTTTCGACTTCGACCCACTTCTTGGAATTGAAACTTTAGCATAGATTTGGATCTCAGATTGGTAGACAAGTGCGCACAACAATTTTTGTGACGTTCCAAGCTATTTTCTCACCCTTTAAGACCAAGTCTAGCGAAAATGCACAGTCGCGTTTAAGCTTTGGTCAACTTCTTGGAATTGAAATTTGAGAATAGATTTGGATTTCCCATTGGTAGACAAGCGTGCACGCCAACTTTCGTGGCATTTCGAGATATTTTCTCCCCCTTTAAGGCCAAGTCTAGAAAAAACAAACGGGCGATTTTCGGCTTCGTCCAACTTCTCAAAATTTAAATTTGAAAATAGATTTGGATGTTCCATTGGTAGACAAGCGCGCATGCCAATTTTAGTGACGTTCCGAGCTATTTTTTCCCCCTTTAAGCCCAAGTCTAGCGAAAAAGCAAGATCGAGTTTAAGATTTGACCATTTTCTCGAAATTTAAATTTGAGAATAGATTTGGATTTCCCATTGGTAGAAAAGCATGCACGCCAACTTTCATGAGGTTTTGAGCTATTTTCGCCCCCTTTAAGCCCAAGTCTAGCGAAAACGCATGGTCGAGTTTTGGCTTTGACTAACTTCTCAGAATTGAAATTTGAAAATAGATTTGGATATCCCTATAATGTCCCCTCCCGCGGATCCAACTCCGGTAAGGGAACTTGATGCCACTCTACAGGGCTTTCACAAAAACGCAACCCATTGATTAGATTCATAGCAATAAAATTAATGTGTGCAGATGCAAATCAAACATATATGCATAGCGGAATAAGAACATCACCCACACACATCTTTCATATGAATTCAACATATCAATAATAAACATCAAATTAAAACATTTCAGAAGTAAATGCATAGGCAAAAAAACACTTATCTTCATTGTGCAATTGTCCCAAACAACTAGCTATGTTGCTGCCACGTTCCACCCAACCATAGGACAGTTGTGTTCATCAATTCTCTCAATACAACTACCACCCCTGAGCTGGGCATGATTCTTACAAGGAAAAGGGAACATTCCAGCTCATGCACATCCAAAGCAATAGAAACCCATGTCAACCCCAACCTTCTTTTACACACAGCAACTCAAATTGGGCATGGATGCCCATTTTCAGCAATGGGATTTTACAAATAAGATGGCCATGGACTTCCCCAAATCGTGGGCACACCAAAAACAAAATGGCAATTGGGGAATCAACCCTAGGAGAGAAAAATTGTTTCCAGAAAACGTTTATGGGAATTCAAGGGACAAAAACGGCCTCCATAAAACCCAAAATTGTGGCTCCCTTCCTCCCAGCCATTGTGCAATACAAAAATGAGTTCCCAGGCATGGAAAATGAAGGAAAATGGTGAAAAACGTGATGAGGAAAGCCTAGCTAGCTCCAAAAACATGAGAGAGGCAAAACTGCTTGATGGGTTATGGCTTGAGAGGCAAATTCATGGCTCTTTTCTTGCCAAGGAAGCCAAACACATTTTTCCATGCAGGGTGGTTGCCCATCTTTGAATTTTGGATAGCCATACCTCCGCATTCCCCAAGGCATTAAATACTTCACCCAACTCTTGGGAGAAATGAATGATTGGGTACAAAAGTCAACATGCGTAGTTGAGGGTTTTATGGGTTCTCTCATTGAAACTTGGCTTGACTTGATTGACTCAAGGGTTTGAATTTTTTCCCTCCCAATTCCTTGTAAAATCATGCCCCCATCTCTTGTTGCATTGCATAGCTAGTTGTGGGTATTTTATTAAAATACATATTTACAATTCCAATGTGCATGGCTAGCACGTAAACCATATGCATCAATAAATCAGTGGCGGGGCCTTGGCCTTGATATTCTCACCACGATTTATAACAATATTACATCATTTATTATTTTAATGCCATGGGGTCAAATTGGGGACATTACAATCCCATTGGTAAACAAGTATGCTCAGAAACTTTCGTGACGTTCTGAGCTATTCCAAGAGAAAACACATGGTCAAGTTTCGGCTTTGACCAACTTCTCAGAATTGATATTGGAGAATAGATTTGGATTTCTGTTAGGAACCTATGTAAACCCTTCTCTTTACTATGTTAGTATATTGTTGTTGGATGCATATGCTTTGTAAGTCGTCCCGTAGTATTTGTTGATCTGTAGTTTATATTAGCCCATAGTATTGACCCATAGTATTGGATGCATATGCTTTGTAAGTCGTCCCATAGTATTATATGTCCCATGGTTTTGACTCATGGTATTGGGCATAGACTTAGTATATAAGTGTGTGTTGAGGTCATTGAAGGCACCGTGAAGTCAATTGTATTGATCTTGCTCAAAGGAGGTTGCCCCCTCGAAGTGGCCCGTGATCAATATAAAAGTGATTATGTTCTATGATTTCTGATATCTCGTGATATCTCGTGTATGATTTCTGATACCTCTATTTCCCTTGATATTTTCAGGGAACCCCTGTCATCCAATTCTGCATCTTTCATTCTTGAGGACCCTCTCCCCAATTCCCCTTCCCAAAGCCCGAAATCCCACATTTGTCTATTTTTAGGGTTTGCCATAACTTCCTCAGATTTCACCCAATCACCTTCAAATTTTACCACAGAGTTCCTTTCTGACTTCTGCTTCTTTGTCCCTCTCTGCTCAATTTTCTCATTCTATCACCCCGCTTCTGAAATCCCCCTTTTTTTCCTTCTTGTCTTTTCGACAGTGTCCAAAATCTAGTCAAACCCCAATTACCCATCCGATTGTTTCCCCAATCCAAATGTCCATTTACTAAATCAGCTTTTGTTTTTGTTTTTCTACCCATTCGGCCCCCCCCCCCCCCAAAAAAAAAAAAAAAAACCGGGTTATGGTTGTCACCCGTGCAGGAGCACACACCATGGACGAAGCACTTGCAGCCATCCAAACCAAACTCCAAGATCTGGATGAAAAATTTCTCAGCCTCCATCTTCAGCATTCAGCCATGAACAATACTAGACAACCAGAATCTTTTGCAGCCACCGGGTTCTCTGCTTCTAGCAATTTTCGTGGGCCGAAGCTTGATTTTCCTCGCTTCAATGGTACTGATCCGACTGGATGGATATACCGAGAAGAACAATATTTCAGTCTGCATAATACTTTTGATGTTCAGAAAGTTCCACTTGCATCCTTTCATTTGGAACAGGAATCCCTTCAATGGTACCGTTGGTACATCAAAGCTCATCTCGAGCCAAACTGGATAGATTTTTTCCAACTCATTTTGCCACGATTTGGTCCTAGTGCTTTTGACAACTTCACAGGAGCACTCACTAAACTTCACCAAACTGGCACAATGAGAGAGTATCAGATGGAATTTGAGAAACTAGCCAATCACACAGAAGGATTGTCTGATGAATTCTACAGGAGTTGTTTTATTAGTGGTCTCAAGGATGAAATCCGCTCAGAGGTCAAAATGTTTTATCCCAACACAATGATGGAAGTCCTAGGGTTGGCTAAGTTGGCCGAGGACAAGATCACAGCTCAACAACGCTCCAAACCCACCTTTGTTCCCTTTAGAAATATGGGTTCCCAACGACCTCCCATCACGCCTTCTCCTCAACCAACTCCTATCAAGCATTTGTCTGAAATAGAAATGCAGGCACGCCGAGAAAAAGGGCTTTGCTATAATTGTGATGAGAAATTCACTCGGGGACATAGATGTGTTCAACAAAATCTCTATCTCTTGGATGTGGATTCTCCGCCTACCTTAGAACTTGGTGAAGAAGCTACAGATACAGTGGATGATCAGATTGACATTCAACACCCACCTGATGACACCCCATTTCAGGACGACCCACCTGAGATCTCTCTCCATGCTGTAACTGGCGTCACCACCCCACAAACAATGCGGGTCCGAGGATACTTCAAGAAGCTCCCTCTTACCATAATCATTGATTCTGGTAGCACTCATAACTTCATTGACCCTCGGATTGCCAAACAGGCTGATTGTTTTGTCCATCCTTGCTCCAACTTTGAATTCATGGTTGCCAATGGGGGCACCTTACCTTGCAAGGGGAAGTGTCACAATGTGCGTATCTCTATGGAAGATTATAGCCTACGCTTTGACATGTTTGCCTTGCCCTTAGGCGGATGTGATGTGGTTTTGGGCGTTCAATGGTTACGCACACTTGGCCCCATCTTATGGGATTTTTCTTAACTTTGGATGCAGTTTAAAGTCAATGAGACACAACACAAATTTATGGGATTACAACCAGGGTCTCTCTGCATCATCAGTTCACATCGCCTGGAAAAAATCCTTAAGAAGAATTCACATGGTGTCATCGCTCAGCTCAATTCCATTCAGATGCACCCATCAACAGTCTCCACTACTTCCTTGGATAGATATGCAGGTATCTTTGCTAAACCAATGCGCTTGCTACATTCACGAGACTTTTCCGGTAAGAATTTAGCCACATCTACCTCTCAGTAGGAAATGATGGCTATTTTGCATGCAGTACAGAAGTGGCAGCCATACCTATTAGGGAATTATTTCTGCATCAAGACTGATCTCCCGAGTCTGGAATTTTTTTTGGAACAATGGGTCTCCTCCCCAACACACCTGAAATGGGTTATCCCTATGTGATCACTTACAAGAAGGGTAAGGACAATATGGTGGAAGATGCTCCTTCTTGCACAATTGATGACCCAGTTTCTCTTACAACTCTTTCTCTGCTTGTTCCAAATTGGGTGCAATATGTTCAACAGGGCTCTCTCTTCTATGAACTCCATGCTTCTTCATCAACATGGCACTTTGGGTTCTGCAACATGTATGACCAAGAACAATGTAACTTCTTTTGGCAGGGACTAAAAATGACAATTCAACAGATGGTGGCTGACGATGATACTTTCCAAGCCAACAAGGGTGAAACGACACTCCTTTCGGGATTGCTCAAACCCTTGCCCATCCCTAAACAACTTTGGCCAACTATTTCTATGGATTTCCTAGCAGCGCTCTGGTGGTACAATACCACATCTCATAGGACACCATATGAAGTGGTCTATGGAAAAACACTGCCAGTTCTTCTTCCATACACCCTTAGCAGCTCCCCAGTTCAGGCAATTGACTCGGTTCTTCGAAACCGCGATCAGATTCTTCTCATTCTACAGGACAATCTTCACATGGCCAGAATTCGCCTAAATCAACAAGCCGATCAACACCATTCTGAGCACATTTTCCACGCAGCTGACAGGGTTCTTCTTCATCTACAGCCTTCCAAGCAATCCTCCTTGACACTCCAAAGGCGTCAGTGGCATGAAATGCAACCCGAGGATGCAACCAGGGAACCACTCCTTCAGCTTCTGCAGCAAATTCTCCAACCAAAGCTTTGAGGACAAAGCTTTTTCTAAGGGAGAGGGGATGTTAGGAACCTATGTAAACCCTTCTCTTTACTATGTTAGTATATTGTTGTTGGATGCATATGCTTTGTAAGTTGTCCCGTAGTATTTGTTGATCTGTAGTTTATATTAGCCCATAGCATTGACCCATAGTATTGGACGCATATGCTTTGTAAGTCGTCCCATAGTATTATATGTCCCATGGTTTTGACTCATGGTATTGGGCATAGACTTAGTATATAAGTGTGTGTTGAGGTCATTGAAGGCACCGTGAAGTTAATTGTATTGAGCTTGCTCAAAGGAGGTTGCCCCCTCGAAGTGGCCCGTGATCAATATAAAAGTGATTATGTTCTATGATTTCTGATATCTCGTGTATTCTCATTAATTAATTATTGCAGGTTCATCACAATTCCAATGTGCATGGATAGCATGTAAACCATATGCATCAATAAATCAGTGGCGGGGCCTTGGCCTTGATCTTCTCACCACGATTTATAACAATATTACATCATTTATTATTTTAATGCCATGGGGTCAAATTGGGGACATTACAATCCCATTGGTAAACAAGTATGCTCAGAAACTTTCGTGACGTTCTGAGCTATTCCGAGAGAAAACACACGGTCAAGTTTCGGCTTTGACCAACTTCTCAGAATTGATATTGGAGAATAGATTTGGATTTCCCATTGGTAGACAAGCGTGCACACCAACTTTTGTGACGTTTCGAGCTATTTTCTCTACCCTTAATCCTGAGTCTAGCGAAAATGCACGGTCGCGTTTCGGCTTTGCCCAACTTCTCAGAATAGATTTGGATTTCCCATTGGTAGCCAAGCGCACACGCCAACTTTCATGTCGTTCCAAGCTATTTTAGCACCCTTTAATCCCAAGTCTAACGAAAATGCATGGTCGAGTTTCGGCTTTGACAAACTTCTCGGATTTGAAACTTGAGAATAGATTTGGATGTCCCATTTGTAGACAAGCGCGCACGCCAACATTTGTGATGTTCCAAACTATTTCCCCCCCCTTTAAGCCTAAGTGTAGCGAAAATGCACGGTCGAGTTGCTGCTTTGACCATTTTTTCGGAATTGAAATTTGAGAGTAGATTTGGATGTCCTATTGGTAGACAAGCGCACACGCCAATTTTCGTGACGTTACGAGCTATTTCTCACACTTTAAGCCCAAGTCTAGCGAAAACGCACGGTCGAGTTTCGGCTTTGAAGAACTTCTTGGAATTGAAATTTGAGCATAGATTTGAATGCCCGATTGGTAGACAAGCGCGCACGCCAACATTCGTGATGTTACAAACTGTTCCCCCCCCCCTTTAAGCCGAAGTCTAGCGAAAATGCAAGGTCAAGTTTCGGCTTTTACCAACTTATCGGAATTGAAATTTTAGAGTAGATTTGGATGTCCCATTGGTAGACAAGCGCGCATGCCAACTTTCGTGATGTTTCAAGCGATTTTCTCCCCATTTAAGCCCAAGTCTAGCGAAACCATACGGTCGAGTTTCGGATGTGACAAACTTCTCGGAATTGAAATTTGAGAATAGATTTGGATGTCCCATTGGTAGGCAAGTGCGTACGCAAACTTTCATGATGTTCCAAGCTATTTTCTCACCCCTTAAGCCCGAGTTTAGCGAAAACGAACGGTCAAGTTTCAGCACTGCCCAATTTCTCAGAATTGAAATTTGAGAAAACATTTGGATTTCCTGTTGGTAGACAAGCGCACACACCAACTTTTGTGACGTTCCGAGCTACTCCGAGTGGAAATGAACGGTCGAGCTTCGGCTTTGACCAACTTCTCAGAATTGAAATTTTAGAATAGATTTGGATTTCCCATTGGTAGACAAGCGCACACGCCAACTTTCGTGATGTTCCGAGCTATTTTCTCCCCTTTAAGCCCAAGTCTAACGAAAAGAACGGTCGAGTTCTGACTTTGACCCACTTCTTAGAATTGAAATTTTAGCATAGATTTGGATGTCAGATTGGTAGACAAGCGTGCACAAGACTTTTCGTCACCTTCCAAGCTATTTTCTCACCCTTTAAGCCCAAGTCTAGTGAAAATGCATGATTGAGTTTCAGATTTGACCAACTTCTCGAAATTAAAATTTGAGAATAGATTTCGGTTTCCCATTGGTAGAAAAGCGTGCATGCCAACTTTCATGACGTTTTGAGCTATTTTCTGCCCCTTTAAGGCCACGTCTAGAGAAAAGAAACGAGCCATTTTTGGCTTTGACCAACTTCTCGGAATTTAAATTTAAAAATAGATTTGGATTTCCCATTGGTAGACAAGCGTGCACGCCAACTTTTGTGATGTTTCGAGCTATTTTCGCCCCCTTTAAGTCCAAGTCTAGCGAAAACACAGATCAAGTTTCGGATTGGACCATTTTCTGGGAATTTAAATTTGAGAATAGATTTGGATATCCCTTGGTATAGCACGCCAACTTTCGTGATGTCCCGAGCTACTTTCGTCCCATTTATGCCAAAGTTTAGCGAAAACGCACGGTGGAGTTTCGGCTTTGACCAACTTCTCGGAATTGAAATTTGAGAATAGATTTGGATGTCCTATTGGTAGACGAGCGCGCACGCCAACTTTCATGACGTTCCGAGCTATTTTTGCCCCCTTTAAGCCCAAGTCTAGCGAAAAGGCACGGTGGAGTTCCGGCTTTGACCAACTTCTCGGAAATGAAATTTGAGAATGGATTTGGATGTCCCATTAGTAGACAAGGGCGCATGCTAATTTTCGTGATGTTCTGAGCTATTTTCTCCCCATTTAAGCCCAATTCTAGCGAAAACGCACAGTCGAGTTTCGGCTTTGACCCACTTCTCGGAATTGAAATTTGAGCAAAGATTTGGATGTCGCATTGGTAGACAAGCGTGCACACCAACTTACGTGATGTTCCGATCTTTTTTCTCACCCTGTAAGCCCAAGACTAGTGAAAATGCACGGTCGAGTGTAGGCTTTGACCAACTTCTCAGGATTGAAATTTGAGAATAGATTTGGATTTCACATTGGTAGACAAGCGCGCACGCACACTTTTGTGACGTTCCGAGCTATTTTCTCCCCTTTAAGCCCAAGTCTAGTGAAAAAGAACGGTTAAGTTTCGACTTTGACCCACTTCTTGGAATTGAAACTTTAGCATAGATTTGGATCTCATATTGGTAGACAAGCAGGCAGAACAATTTTTGTGATGTTCCAAGCTATTTTCTCACCCTTTAAGACCAAGTTTAGCGAAAATGCACAGTCGAGTTTCAGCTTTGATCAACTTCTTGTAATTGAAATTTGAGAATAGATTTGGATTTCCCATTGGTAGAAAAGCGTGCATGCCAACTTTCGTGGCGTTTTGAGCTATTTTCCCCCCCTTTAAGGCCAAGTCTAGCAAAACAAAACGGGCGATTTTCGGCTTCGTCAAACTTCTCGAAATTTAAATTTGAAAATAGATTTGGATGTCCCATTGGTAGACAAGCGCGCATGCCAATTTTTGTGACGTTCCGAGCTATTTTTGCCCCCTTTAAGCCCAAGTCTAGCGAAAACGCAAGATCGAGTTTAAGATTTGACCATTTTCTCACAATTTAAATTTGAGAATAGATTTGGATTTCCCATTGGTAGAAAAGCATGCACGCCAACTTTCATGACGTTCCGAGCTATTTTTGCCCCCTTTAAGCTCAAGTCTAGCGAAAACGCATGGTAGAGTTTTGGCTTTGACCAACTTCTCAGAATTGAAATTTGAAAATAGATTTGGATATCCCTATAATGTCCCCTCCCGCGGATCCAACTCCGGTAAGGGAAGTTGATGCCACTCTATAGGGCTTTCACAAAAACTCAGCCCATTCACTAGATTCATAGCCATAAAATTAATGTGTGCAGATGCAAATCAAACATATATGCACAGCGGAATAAGAACATCACCCACACACATCTTTCATATGCATTCAACATATCAATAATAAAAATCAAATTAAAACATTTCAGAAGTAAATGCATAGAAGTAAATGCATAGGCAAAAAAACACTTATCTTCATTGTGCAATTGTCCCAAACAACTAGCTATGTTGCTGCAATGTTCCACCCAACCATAGGCCAGTGTGTTCATCAATTCTCTCAATACAACTGCCACCCCTGAGCTGGGCATGCTTCTTACAAGGAAAAGGGAACATTCCAGCTCATGCACATCCAAAGCAATAGAAACCCATCTCAACGCCAACCTTCTTTTACACACAACAACTCAAATTGGGCATGGATGCCCATTTTCACCAATGGGATTTTACAAATAAGATGGCCATGGACTTCCCCAAATCGTGGGCACACCAAAAACAAAATGGCAATTGGGGAATCAACCCTAGGAGAGAAAAATTGTTTTTGGAAAACGTTTATGGGCATTCAAGGGACAAAAACGGCCTCCATAAAACCCAAAATTGTGGCTCCCTTCCTCCCAGCCATTGTGCAATACAAAAACGAGTTCCCAGGCATGGAAAATGCACGAAAATGGTGAAAAATGTGATGGGGAAAGCCCAGCTATCTCCAAAAACGTGAGAGAGGCAAAACTGCATGATGGGTTATGGCTTGAGAGGAAAATTCATGGCTCTTTTCTTGCCAAGGAAGACAAACACATTTTTCCATGCAGGTTGGTTGCCCATACTCAAATTTTGGATAGCCATACCTCCCCATTCCCCAAGGCATTAAATACTTCACTCAACTCTTGGGAGAAATGAATGATTGGGTACAAAAGTTAACATGCGTAGTTGAGGGTTTTATGGGTTCTCTCATTGAAACTTGGCTTGACTTGATTGACTCAAGGGTTTGAATGTTTTCCCTCCCAATTCCTTGTAAAATCATGCCCCCATCTATTGTTGCATTGCATAGCTAGTTTTGGGTATTTTATTAAAATACATATTTACAATTCCAATGTGCATGGCTAGCACGTAAACCATATGCATCAATAAATCAATGTGGGGCCTTGGCCTTGAGCTTCTCACCACGATTTATAACAATATTACATCATTTATTATTTTAATGCCATGGGGTCAAATTGGGGACATTACAATCCCATTGGTAAACAAGTATGCTCACAAACTTTCGTGACGTTCTAAGCTATTCCGAGAGAAAACGCACGGTCGAGTTTCGGCTTTGACCAACTTATCAGAATTGATATTGGAGAATAGATTTGGATTTCCCATTGGTAGACAAGTGTGCACACCAACTTTTGTGACGTTCTGAGCTATTTTCTCTACCCTTAAGCCTGAGTTCAACGAAAACGCACGGTTGAGTTTCGGCTTTGCCCAACTTCTCAGAATAGATTTGGATTTCCCATTGGTAGACAAGCGCACACACCAACTTTTGTGACGTTCCGAGCTACTCCGAGCGGAAATGCACGGTCGAGCTTCGGCTTTGACCAGCTTCTCGGAATTGAAATTTTAGAATAGATTTGGATTTCCCATTGGTAGACAAGCTCACACGCCAACTTTCGTGACGTTCCGAGCTATTTTCTCCCCTTTAAGCCTAAGTCTAACGAAAAAGAACGGTCGAGTTTTGACTTTGACCCACTTCTTAGAATTGAAATTTTAGCATAGATTTGGATGTCAGATTGGTAGACAAGCGGGCGCAAGACTTTTCGTGACCTTCCAAGCTATTTTCTCACCCTTTAAGCCCAAGTCTAGCGAAAATGCATGATCGAGTTTCAGATTTGACCAACTTCTCGGAATTGAAATTTGAGAATAGATTTTGGTTTCCCATTGGTAGACAAGCCTGCATGCCAACTTTCGTGACGTTTCGAGCTATTTTCTGCCCCTTTAAGGCAACGTCTAGCGAAAAGAAACCGACCATTTTTGGCTTTGACCAACTTCTCGGAATTTAAATTTAAAAATATATTTGGATTTCCCATTGGTAGACAAGCGTGCACGCAAACGTTTGTGATGTTTCGAGCTATTTACGCCCCCTTTAAGTCCAAGTCTAGCGAAAACACAGATCAAGTTTCGGATTGGACCATTTTCTGGGAATTTAAATTTGAGAATAGATTTGGATATCCCATTGGTATACAAGCATGCACGCCAACTTTCGTGACGTTCCGAGCTACTTTCGGCCCATTTAAGCCGAAGTCTAGCCAAAAACACACGGTGGAGTTTCGGCTTTGACCAACTTCTCAGAATTGAAATTTGAGAATAGATTTGGATGTCCCATTGGTAGACAAGCGCGCACGCCAACTTTCACGACATTCCGAGCTATTTTTGCCCCCTTTAAGCCCAAGTCTAGCGAAAAGGCACGGTGGAGTTTCGTCTTTGACCAACTTCTCGGAAATGAAATTTGAGAATGGATTTGGATGTCCCATTAGTAGACAAGTGCGCATGCTAACTTTCGTGACGTTCCGAGCTATTTTCTCCCCATTTAAGCCCAATTCTAGCGAAAACGCATAGTCGAGTTTCAGCTTTGACCCACTTCTCGGAATTGAAATTTGAGCAAAGATTTGGATGTCGCATTGGTAGACAAGCGTGCACACCAACATTCGTGACGTTCCGATTTTTTTCTCACCCTGTAAGCCCAAGAATAGCGAAAATGCACGGTCGAGTGTAGGATTTGACCAACTTCTCGGAATTGAAATTTGAGAATAGATTTGGATTTCCCATTGGTAGACAAGTGTGCACGCACACTTTTGTGACCTTCCGAGCTAATTTCTCCCCTTTAAGCCCAAGTGTAGCGAAAAAGAATGGTCGAGTTTTGACTTTGACCCACTTCTTGGAATTGAAACTTTAGCATAGATTTGGATCTCAGATTGGTAGACAAGTGCGCACAATAATTTTTGTGACGTTCCAAGCTATTTTCTCACCCTTTAAGACCAAGTCTGGCGAAAATGCACAGTCGAGTTTCAGCTTTGATCAACTTCTTGGAATTGAAATTTGAGAATAGATTTGGATTTCCCATTGGTAGACAAGCATGCATGCCAACTTTCGTGGCGTTTCGAGCTATTTTATTCCCCTTTAAGGCCAAGTCTAGCAAAAACAAACGGGCGATTTTCGGCTTCGTCCAACTTCTCAAAATTTAAATTTGAAAATAGATTTGGATGTCCCATTGGTAGACAAGCGCGCATGCCAATTTTCGTTACGTTCCGATCTATTTTTGCCCCCTTTAAGCCCAAGTCTAGTGAAAACGCACGGTAGAGTTTTGGCTTTGACCAACTTTTAAGAATTGAATTTTGAAAATATATTTGGATATCCCTATAGTGACCCCTCCCGCAGATCCAACTCCGGTAACGGACCTTGATGCCACTCTACAGGGCTTTCACAAAAACTCATCCCATTCATTAGATTCCTAGCCATAAAATTAATGTGTGTAGATGCAAATCAAATATATATGCACAGCGGAATAAGAACATCACCCACACACATCTTTCATATGCATTCAACATATCAATAATAAACATCAAATTAAAACATTTCAGAAGTAAATGCATAGGAAAAAAACACTTATCTTCATTGTCCAATTGTCCCAAACAACTAGCTATGTTGCTGCAACGTTCCACCCAACCATAGGCCAGTTGTGTTCATCAATTCTCTCAATACAACTGCCACCCCTGAGCTGGGCATGATTCTTACAAGGAAAAGGGAACATTCCAGCTCATGCACATCCAAAGCAATAGAAACCCATCTCAACCCCAACCTTCTTTTACACACAACAACTCAAATTGGGCATGGATGCCCATTTTCAGCAATGGGATTTTACAAATAAGATGGCCATGGACTTCCCCAAATCGTGGGCACACTAAAAACAAAATGGCAATTGGGGAATCAACCCTAGGAGAGAAAAATTGTTTCCAGAAAACGTTTATGGGCATTCAAGGGACAAAAACGGCCTCCATAAAACCCAAAATTGTGGCTCCCTTCCTCCCAGCCATTGTGCAATACAAAAACGAGTTCCCAGGCATGGAAAATGAAGGAAAATGGTAAGAAATGTGATGGGGAAAGCCCAGCTAGCTCCAAAAACGTGAGAGATGCAAAACTGCTTGATGGGTTATGGCTTGAGAGGCAAATTCATGGCTCTTTTCTTGCCAAGGAAGCCAAACACATTTTTCCATGCAGGGTGGTTTCCCATACTCAAATTTTGGATAGCCATACCTCCCCATTCCCCAAGGCATTAAATACTTCACCCAACTCTTGGGAGAAATGAATGATTGGGTACAAAAGTTAACATGCATAGTTGAGGGTGTTATGGGTTCTCTCATTGACACTTGGCTTGACTTGATTGACTCAAGGGTTTGAATGTTTTCCCTCCCAATTCCTTATAAAATCATGCCCCCATCTCTTGCTGCATTGCATAGCTAGTTGTGGTTATTTTATTAAAATACATATTTACAATTCCAATTTGCATGGCTAGCACGTAAACCATATGCATCAATAAATCAATGGCGGGGCCTTGGCCTTGAGCTTCTCACCACGATTTAAAACAATATTACATCATTTATGATTTTAATGCCATGGGGTCAAATTGGGGACATTACAATCCCATTGGTAAACAAGTATGCTCACAAACTTTTGTGACATTCTGAGCTATTTCGAGAGAAAATGGATGGTCGAGTTTCGGCTTTGACCAACTTCTCAGAATTGATATTGGAGAATAGATTTGGATTTCCCATTGGTAGACAAGCGTGCAGACCAACTTTCGTGACGTTCCGAGCTATTTTATCTACCCTTAAGCCTGAGTCTAGCGAAAACGCACGGTCGAGTTTCGGATTTGCCCAACTTCTCATAATAGATTTGGATTTCCCATTGGTAGCCAAGCGCACACGCCAACTTTCATGTCGTTCCAAGCTATTTTAGCACCCTTTAAGCCCATGTCTAGCGAAAACGCATGGTCGAGTTTCGGCTTTGAAAAACTTCTCGGAGTTGAAACTTGAGAATAGATATGGATGTCCCATTGGTAGACAAGCACGCACGCGAACATTTTTGATGTTCCAAACAATTTCCCCCCCCTTTAAGCCTAAGTCTAGTGAAAACGCACGGTCGAATTTCTGCTTTGACCATTTTCTCGGAATTGAAATTTGAGAATAGATTTGGATGTCCTATTGGTAGACAAGCGCACACGCCAATTTTTCGTGACGTTACGAGCTATTTCTCACGCTTTAAGCCCAAGTCTAGCGAAAACGCACGGTCGAGTTTCAGCTTTGAAGAACTTCTTGGAATTGAAATTTGAGCATAGATTTGAATGCCCGATTGGTAGACAAGCGCGCACGCCAACATTCGTGATGTTGCAAACTGTTTCCCCCCCCTTTAAGCCAAAGTCTAGCGAAAATGAAAGGTCGAGTTTCGGCTTTTACCAACTTATCAGAATTGAAATTTTAGAGTAGATTTGGATGTCCCATTGGTAGACAAGCGCGCACGCCAACTTTCGTGATGTTTCGAGCGATTTTATCCCCATTTAAGCCCAAGTCTAGCGAAACCGTACGGTCGAGTTTTGGTTGTGACAAACTTCTCGGAATTGAAATTTGAGAATAGATTTGGATGTCGCATTGGTAGGCAAGTGCGTACACAAACTTTCATGATGTTCCAAGCTATTTTCTCACCCCTTAAGCCCGAGTCTAGCGAAAACGTACGGTCGAGTTTCAGCACTGCCCAATTTCTTGGATTTGAAATTTGAGAAAAGATTTGGATTTCCCATTCGTAGACAAGCGCACACGCCAACTTTTGTGACGTTCCGAGCTACTACGAGTGGAAATGCATGGTCGAGCTTCGGCTTTGACCAACTTCTCGGAATTGAAATTTTAGAATAGATTTGGATTTCCCATTGGTAGACAAGCGCACACGCCAACTTTCGTGACGTTCCGATCTATTTTCTCCCCTTTAAGCCCAAGTCTAACGAAAAAGAACAGTTAAGTTTTGACTTTGACCAAATTCTTAGAATTGAAATTTTAGCATAGATTTGGATCTCGGATTGGTAGGCAAGTGTGCACAAGACTTTTCGTGACCTTCCAAGCTATTTTCTCACCCTTTAAGCCCAAGTCTAGCGAAAACGCATGATCGAATTTCAGATTTGACCAACTTCTCGAAATTGAAATTTGAGAATATATTTCGGTTTCCCATTGGTAGACAAGTGTGCATGCCAACTTTCGTGACGTTTCGAGCTATTTTCTGCCCCTTTAAGGCCACATCTAGCGAAAAGAAATGGGCCATTTTTGGCTTTGACCAACTTCTCGGAATTTAACATTAAAAATAGATTTGGATTTCCCATTGGTAGACAAGCATGCACGCCAACTTTTGTGATGTTTCGAGCTATTTTCGCCCCCTTTAAGTCCAAGTCTAGCGAAAACACAGATCAAGTTTCGGATTGGACCATTTTCTGGGAATTTAAATTTGAGAATAGATTTGGATATCCCATTGGTATACAAGCATGCACGCCAACTTTCGTGACGTTCCGATCTACTTTCGCCCCATTTAAGCCAAAGTCTAGCCAAAAACACACGGTGGAGTTTCGGCTTTGACCAACTTCTCAGAATTGAAATTTGAGAATAAATTTGGATGTCCCATTGGTAGACAATCGCGCACGCCAACTTTCACGACATTCGGAGCTATTTTTGCCCCCTTTAAGCCCAAGTCTAGCGAAAAGGCACGGTGGAGTTTCGTCTTTGACCAACTTCTCGGAAATGAAATTTGAGAATGGATTTGGATGTCCCATTAGTAGACAAGTGCGCACACTAACTTTCGTGACGTTCCGAGCTATTTTCTCCCCATTTAAGCCCAATTCTTGCAAAAACGCACAGTCGAGTTTCGGCTTTGACCCACTTCTCGGAATTCAAATTTGAGCAAAGATTTGGATGTCGCATTGGTAGAAAAGCGTGCACACCAAATTTCGTGATGTTCCGATATTTTTTCTCACCCTGTAAGCCCAAGACTAGCGAAAATGCACGGTCGAGTGTAGGCTTTGACCAACTTCTCGGAATTGAAATTTGAGAATAGATTTGGATTTCCCATTGGTAGACAAGCGCGCACGCACACTTTTGTGACGTTTCGAGCTATTTTCTCCCCTTTAAGCCCAAGTCTAGCAAAAAAGAACGGTCGAGTTTCGACTTTGACCCACTTCTTGGAATTGAAACTTTAGCATAGATTTGGATCTCAGATTGGTAGACAAGCGCGCACAACAATTTTTGTGACGTTCCAAGCTATTTTCTCACTCTTTAAGACCAAGTCTAGTGAAAATGCACAGTCGAGTTTCAGCTTCGATCAACTTCTTGGAATTGAAATTTGAGAATATATTTGGATTTCCCATTGGTAGACAAGCGTGCACGCCAACTTTCGTGGCGTTTCGAGCTATTTTCTCCCCGTTTAAGGCCAAGTCTAGCAAAAACAAATGGGCGATTTTCGACTTCGTCCAACTTCTCGAAATTTAAATTTGAAAATAGATTTGGATATCCCATTGGTAGACAAGCGCGCATGCCAATTTTCGTGACGTTCCGAGCTATTTTTGCCCCCTTTAAGCCCAAGTCTAGCGAAAAAGCAAGATCGAGTTTAAGATTTGACCATTTTCTCAAAATTTAAATTTGAGAATAGATTTGGATTTCCCATTGGTAGAAAAGCATGCACGCCAACTTTCATGACGTTCTGAGCTATTTTCGCCCCCTTTAAGCCCAAGTCTAGCGAAAATGCATGGTAGAGTTTTGGCTTTGACCAACTTCTCAGAATTGAAATTTGAAAATAGATTTGGATATCCCTATAATGTTCCCTCCCGCGGATCCAACTCCTGTAAGGGAACTTGATGGTCGAGTTTCAGATTTGACAAACTTCTCATAGTTGAAACTTGAGAATAGATCTGGATGTCCCATTTGTAGACAAGCGCGCACGCCAACATTTGTGATGTTCCGAACTATTTCCCCCCCCTTTAAGCCTAAGTGTAGAGAGAACGCACGGCCGAGTTTCGGCTTTGACCATTTTTTCGGAATTGAAATTTGAGAGTAGATTTGGATGTCCTATTGGTAGACAAGCGCACACGCCAATTTTCGTGACGTTACGAGCTATTTGTCATGCTTTAAGCCCAAGTCTAGCGAAAAACGCATGGTCGAGTTTCGGCTTTGAAGAACTTCTTGGAATTGAAATTTGAGCATTGATTTGAATGCCCGATTGGTATACAAGCGCGCACGCCAACATTCGTGATGTTACAAATTGTTTCCCCCCTCTTTAAGCCGAAGTCTAGCGAAAATGCAAGGTCGAGTTTCGGCTTTTACCAACTTATCGGAATTGAAATTTTAGAGTAGATTTGGATGTCCCATTGGTAGACAAGCGCGCACGCCAACTTTCGTGATGTTTCGAGCGATTTTCTCCCCATTTAAGCCCAAGTCTAGCGAAACCGTACGGTCGAGTTTCGGCTGTGACAAACTTCTCGGAATTGAAATTTGAGAATAGATTTGGATGTCCCATTGGTAGGCAAGTGTGTACGCAAACTTTCATGATGTTCCAAGCTATTTTCTCACCCCTTAAGCCCGAGTCTAGCGAAAACGCACGGTTGAGTTTCAGCAATGGCGAATTTCTCGGAATTGAAATTTGAGAAAAGATTTGGATTTCCCATTGGTAGACAAGCGCACACGCCAACTTTTGTGATGTTCCAAGCTACTACGAGCGGAAATGCACGGTAGATCTTCGGCTTTGACCAACTACTCGGAATTGAAATTTTAGAATAGATTTGGATTTCCCATTGGTAGACAAGCGCACATGCCAACTTTCGTGATGTTCCGAGCTATTTTCTCCCCTTTAAGCCAAAGTCTAATGAAAAAGAACGGTCGAGTTTCGACTTTGACCCACTTCTTAGAATTGAAATTTTAGCATAGATTTGGATGTCAGATTGGTAGACAAGCGTGCATAATACTTTTCGTGACCTTCCAAGCTATTTTCTCACCCTTTAAGCCCAAGTCTAGCGAAAACGCATGATCGAGTTTCAGATTTGACCAACTTCTCGGAATTGAAATTTGAGAATAGATTTCCGTTTCCCATTGGTAGACAAGCGTGCATGCCAACTTTCGTGATGTTTCGAGCTATTTTCTGCCCCTTGAAGGCCACGTCTAGCGAAAAGAAACGGGCCATTTTTGGCTTTGACCAACTTCTCGGAATTTAAATTTAAAAATAGATTTGGATTTCCCATTGGTAGAGAAGCGTGCACGCCAACTTTTGTGATCTTTCGAGCTATTTTCACTCCCTTTAAGTCCAAGTCTAGCGAAAACACATATCAAGTTTCGGATTGGACCATTTTCTGTTAATTTAAATTTGAGAATAGATTTGGATATCCCATTGGTATACAAGCATGCACGCCAACTTTCGTGACGTTCCGAGCTACTTTCGCTTCATTTAAGCCAAAGTCTAGCGAAAACGAACGGTGGAGTTTCGGCTTTGCCCATCTTGTCGGAATTGAAATTTGAGAATAGATTTGGATGTCCCAGTGGTAGACGAGTGCGCACGCCAACTTTCATGAAGTTCTGAGCTATTTTTGCCCCCTTTAAGCCCAAGTCTAGCGAAAAGGCATGGTGGAGTTCCGGCTTTGACCAACTTCTCAGAAATGAAATTTGAGATTGGATTTGGATGTCCCATTAGTAGACAAGTGCGCACGGTAACTTGCGTGACGTTCCGAGCTATTTTCTCCCCATTTAAGCCCAATTCTAGCGAAAACGCACAGTCGAGTTTCGACTTTGACCCACTTCTCGGAATTTGGATGTGCCATTGGTACACAAGCATGCATGCCAAATTTCGTGATGTTCCGTGCTATTTTCACCCCCTTTAAGCCCAAGCCTAGAGAAAATGCACAGTAGAGTTTTGGCTTTGACCAAATTCTTCGAATTGAAATTTGAGAGTAGATTTGGATGTCTCGTTGATAGACAAGCACGCACGCCAACTTTCGTGATGTTCTGAGCTATTTTCTCCACTTTTAAGCCCAAGTGTAGCGAAAACGCATGGTCGAGTTTTAGCTTTGACCCACTTCTTGAATCTCAAATTTGAGGGTAGATTTGGATGTCCCATTGGTTGACAAGCATGCACACCAACTTTCGTGACGTTTCGAGCTATTTTCTCACCCTTTAAGCCCAAGTCTAGCGAAAACGCACAGTCAAGCTTCCGCTTTGACCAACTTCTCAGAATTGAAATTTGAGAATAGATTTGCATGTCCCATTGGTAGACAAGTGCGTACGCCAACCTTCGTGATGTTCTGAGCTATTGTCTCACCCCCTAAGCCCATCTTTTTTGAAAACGCACGATCAAGTTTCGGCTTTGACCTACTTCTTGAAATTGAAATTTGAGAATAGGTTTGGATGCCCCATTGGTAGACAAGTGCGTAGGCCAACTTTCGTGATGTTCCAAGCTATTTTCTCACCCCTTAAGCCCAAGTCTAGCAAAAACGCACGGTCGAGTTTCAGCTTTGC
Source organism: Larix kaempferi (assembly GCA_027924585.1). Lineage (NCBI taxonomy): Eukaryota > Viridiplantae > Streptophyta > Pinopsida > Pinales > Pinaceae > Larix > Larix kaempferi. The sequence goes on along the minus strand of BSBM01000430.1, from coordinate 1,028,161 downwards.
CCAACTTCTCGGAATTGAAATTTGAGAATATATTTGAATTCCCATTGGTAGAAAAGCGCACATGCCAACTTTCGTGACGTTCCGAGCTATTTTCTCCCCCTTTAAGCCCAAGTGTAGTGAAAATGCATGGTCGAGTTTCAGTTTTGACCCACTTCTAGGAATTGAAATTTGAGGGTAGATTTGGATGTCCCATTAGTAAAAAAGTGTGCACACCAACTTTCGTGACGTTCGGAGCTATTTTCTCACCCTTTAAGCCCAAGTCTAGCGAAAACGCACGTTTAAGTTTCGACTTTGCCCAACTTCTTGGAATAGATTTGAATGTTCCATTGGTAGACAAGCGCGCACGCCAATTTTCGTGAGGTTCTGAGCTATTTTCTCACCCTTTAAGCCCAAGTCTAGCAAAAACGCACAGTCGAGTTTCGACTTTGACCAACTTCTCGGAATTGAAATTTGAGCATAGATTTGAATGTCCCATTGGTAGACAAGCACGCACACCAACACTCGTGATGTTCTGAACTATTTCGCCCCCTTTAAGCCCAAGTTTAGCGAAAACGCACGGTTGAGTTTCGACTTTCACCAACTTCTCGAATAGAAATTTGAGAGTAGATTTGGAGTTCCCATTGGTAGACAAGCGTGCACGCCAACTTTCATGAAGTTCCAAGCTGTTTTCTGCCTCGTTAAGCCCAAGTCTAGCAAAAACGCACGGTCAAGTTTCGACTTTGACCAAATTCTCAGAATTGAAATTTGAGCATAGATTTGGATGCCCCATTGGTAGACAAGTGTACACGCCAATTTTGGTGATGTTCTGAGCTATTTTAGCCCTCTTTAAGCCCAAGTTTAGCGAAAACGCATGGTCGAGATTCGGCTTTGACCAACTTTCGTGACGTTTCGAGCTATTTTTTCCCCCTTTAAACCCAAATCTAGCGAAAACACAATATCAAGTTTCAGATTTGACCATTTTCTCGAAATTTAAATTTGAGAACATATTTGCATTTCCCATTGGTAGAAAAGCATGCACGCCAACTTCCATGATGTTTTGAGCTATTTTTGCCCCCTTTAAGCCCAAGTCTTGTGAAAATGCACGGTGGAGTTTCGGCTTTGACCAAATTCTAGGAATTGAAATTTGAGAATAGATTTGCATTTCCCAAGTGTAGACAAGCGTGCACGCCAATTTTCGTGACGTTTCGAGCTATTTTCTCCCCATTTAAGCCCAAGTATAGCGAAAACGCACGGTCCCGTTTCAGCTTTGACCAACTTCTCGGAATTGAAATTTGAGCATAGATTTGCATTCCCCGTTGGTATACAAGATCGCACACCAACTTTCATGACGTTTCGAGCTATTTCCCATTGGTATACAAGCGCACACGCCAAGTTTCGTGACGTTCCGAGCTATTTTCTCCCCTTTAAGCCCAAGTCAAGCAAAAAAGAACGGTCATGTTTAGACTTTGACCCACTTCTTGGAATTGAAATTTTAGCATAGATTTGGATGTCACATTGGTAGACAAGCACGCACAACAATTTTCGTGACGTTAGAAGCTATTTTCTCACCCTTTAAGCCCAAGTCCAGTGAAAATGCATGGTCGAGTTTCAACTTTGACCAACTTCTCGGAATTGAAATTTGAGAGTAGATTTGGATTTCCCATTGGTAGACAAGCGTGCATGCCAACTTTCGTGACGCTTTGAGCTATTTTCTCCTCCTTTAAGGCGGGGTCTAGCGAGAAAAACGGGGCAATTTTCAGCTTTGACCAACTTCTCGGAATTGAAATTTGATAATAGATTTGGATTTCCCCTTGGTAAACAAGCATGCACACCAACTTTCGTGATGTTTCAAACTAATTTCTCCCCCTGTCCGGCCAAGTTTAGTGAAAACACACGGGCAATTTTTGGCTTTGACCAACTTCTCGAAATTGAAATTTGAGAATAGATTTGGATGTCCCATTGGTAGAAAAGCGCGCGGGCCAATTTTCGTGACGTTCCGAGCTATTTTCGCCCGCTTTAAGCCCAAGTCTAGCGAAAATGAAAGATCAGGTTTCGGATTCGACCATTTTCTCGGAATTTAAATTTGGGAATAGATTTGGATTTCCCATTGGTAGACAAGCATGCATGCCAACTTTTGTGACGTTCCGAGTTATTTTTGCCCCCTTTAAGCCCAAGTCTAGCGAAAACACATGGTCAAGTTTTGGCTTTGACTAACTTCTCAGAATTGAAATTTGAAAATAGATTTGGATGTTGCATTGGTAAACAAGCGCACACGCCAACTTTCATGACGTACCAAGCTATTCCGAGTGAAAACGCACAGTCAAGTTTCGGCTTTGACCAACTTCTCGGAATTTAAATTTGACAATAGATTTGGATTTCCCAATGGTAGACAAGTGCACATGCCAACTTCCATGACGTTCCGAGCTATTTTCTCCCCTTTAATCCCAAGTCTAGTGAAAACAAACAGTCGAGTTTCGACTTTGACCCACTTCTCGAAATTGAAATTTTAGCATAGATTTGAATGTCAGATTGGTAGACAAGCGCGCACAATAATTTACATGACCTTCCAAGCTATTTTCTCAACCTTTAAGCCCAAGTCTAGAGAAAACGCACGGTCGAGTTTCAGCTTTGACCAACTTCTCAGAATTGAAATTTGAGAATAGATTTGGATTTCCCATTGGTAGACAAGCGTGCACGCCAACTTTCGTGACGTTTTGAGCTATTTTCTCCCCCTTTAAGGCGGGGTTTAGCGAGAAAAACAGGCGATTTTCGGCTTTGACCAACTTCTCGGAATTTAAATTTGAAAATAGATTTGGATGTCCCATTTGTAGACAAGCGCGCACGCCAATTTTATGATGTTCCGAGCTATTTTCTCCCCCTATAAGGCCTCTAGTGAAAACACAATATTGAGTTTCGGATTTGACCTTTTTCTCGAAATTTAAATTTGAGAATAGATTTGGATTTCCCATTGGTAGACAAGCATGCACACCAACTTTCGTGGCGTTCCGAGCTATTTTCGTCCCCTTTAAGCCCAAGTCTAGCAAAAATGCATGGTAGAGTTTCAACTTTGACCAATTTCTCAGAATTGAAATTTGAAAATAGATTTCGATGTCCCATTGGTAAACAATCGCGCACGCCAACTTTCATCACGTTCCAAGCTATTCTGAGTGAAAACGTACTATCGAGTTTCAGCTTTGACCAAATTCTTGAAATTGAAATTTGAGAATAGATTTGGATTTCCCTTTGGTAGAGAAGCGTGCACGCCAACTTTTGTGACATTCAGTGCTATTTTCGCCCCCTTTAAGTCCAAGTCTAGCGAAAACACAAATCGAGTTTCGGATTTGACCATTTTCTCGGAATTTAAATTTGAGAATAGATTTGGATGTCCCATTGGTAGACAAGCATGCATGCCAACATTCATGACTTTTTGAGTTATTTTCGCCCCCTTTAAGCCCAAGTCTAGCGAAAACGCACAGTGGAGTTTCGACTTTGACCAACTTCTCGAAATTGAAATTTTAGACTAGATTTGGATTTCCCATTGGTAGAAAAGCGCGCACGACAACTTTCGTGACGTTCCAATATATTTTCGCCCCCTTTAGGACCAAGTCTAGTGAAAACGCACGGTGGAGTTTCGGCTTTGACCAACTTCTTAGAATTGAAATTTGAGAATAGATTTGGATGTCCCATCAGTAGACAAGCGCGCACGCCACCTTTCTTGACGTTTCGGGCTATTTTCTCCCCATTTAATCCCAAGTCTAGCGAAAACGCACGATCGAGTTTCAACTTTGAGCCACTTCTCGGAATTGAAATTTCAGAATAGATTTGGATTTCCCATTGGTAAACAACCACGCACACCAACTTACATGATGTTCCGAGCTATTTTTGCCCCCTTTAAGCGCAAGCCTAGTGAAAACGCATGATGGAGTTTCGGCTTTGACCAACTTCTTGGAATTGAAATTTGAGAATAGATTTGGATGTCCCATTCATAGACAAGTGCATACGCCAACTTTCATGATGTTCCGAGCTATTTTCTCCCCATTTAAGCCCAAGTCTAGCGAAAACGCACAGTCGAGTTTCGGCTTTGACAAACTTCTCAGAATTGAAGTTTGAGCATAGATTTGGAATCCCCCTTGTTAGACAAGAGCGCACGCCAACTTTCGTGATTTTCTGAGCTATTTTCGTCCCCTTAAGACCAAGTGTACCGAAAACGCACGGTCGAGTTTCTTCTTTAACCCACTTCTCGGAATTGAAATTTGAGAATAGATTTGGATGTCCCATTGGTAGACAAGCGTGCACGCCAAATTTCATGATGTTCCGAGCTATTTTCTCCCCCTTTAAGGCCAAGTCTAGTGAAAACGCACGATCGCGTTTCGACTTTAACCTACTTCTCGGAATTGACATTTGAGAAAATATTTGAAAGTCCCGTTGGTAGAAAAGGGCGTATGCCAAGTTTTGTGATGTTCCAAGCCATTTTCTCACCCCTTAAGCCCAAGTGTAGCGAAAACGCACGGTCGAGTTTTGGGTTTTCCCAACTTCTCGAAATTGAAATTTGAGAATAGATCTGGATTTCCCATTGGTAGACAAGCGCACACGCCAACTTTCGTGACATTTCGAGCTATTTTATTCCCCTTTAAGCCCAAGTGTAGCGAAAACGCATGGTTGAGTTTCAGCTTTGACCCACTTCTTGGATCTGAAATTTGAGGGTTGATTTGGATGTCCCATTGGTAAACAAGCACACACACCAACTTTCATGACGTTTCGAGCTATTTTCTCACCCTTTAATCCTAAGTCTAGAGAAAACACACAGTCGAGTTTCGGCTTTGACCAACTTATCAGAATTGAAATTTGAGAATAGATTTGCATGTCCCATTGGTAGACAAGCACGTATGCCAACTTTCGTGATGTTCCAAGCTATTTTCTCACCCCTTAAGCCCAAGTCTAGCGAAAATGCACAGTCGATTTTCAGCTTTGACCTACTTCTCGGAATTGAAATTTGAGAATAGATTTGGATGTCACATTGGTAGACAAGCGTGTAGGCCAACTTTCATGTAGTAGATATTTCTCCCTACGGATAGGTAGAAACTCTCTTAGGATAAAGAAGAATGCACTTACTCTATGCTAAGACAAAAAGGAAACAAATGCTACCTTGCATTCCTGAACTAATCTTCACAACAAGATTGAATGTACTCAGAAGAGATGAAAGACGTAACTCACCTTCCAATTGGACGCTTGTCCCGCTTCTAGCTCTTGATCCCGAAGCTCCAATGTAGAACCCGTTGAAATCAAACAAAGGACAAGCATGCGAGCTTCCAAATACCTTGAAGCAAAGATTAAGTTCAAATCTAAAATAGATACATTTCATATCAAAGATCCATACAATACACATGAAATGGGAAAAACAAGACAAGTTATCTTATATTACAAACTTGAAGAGTGCTTACAAAGATTGCTTGATATCCAAGCCAATCCTCCAGCACCAAGTGCTTCCTCTATCTATCTCTGCAGAAGTCTGAAGATCATAGGTTTGATGCCCCAAAAGTCCTCCCTTTGGCTCATGGAAGCCTTCTCTCTTATAGCATATGGGAAGGTTAACCAACAAGAGAGAAGTGTGGATCTATGGAGGGTTTAGTGGATCAAGCTAGCTAAATACAGAGGGGAGTTGAGATTGAATCAGAGGTGGCAATCCCAATGATATCTCTCAAAAGTCAAGATCCCAAAATCCAAGGACAAAATTTAATTTCGGACTACCGTGCCCCTACTACTAAGCATAACGCGGTAGTACCGCACCCCATAAAAGGAGCAACATGCGATAGTGCTGACTACCGCACCCCTGTAGATGTGCAGGGAGCGGTAATGCTCACAAACAGGGTTAAGTTGGGTTGGAAGATGGCAGAAAAAGGTTTTGCTTTCAGTATTCAGTCAATTGTTTTCACTCTGGAATTAGTGACAAATTTATTTCAACAGGGCCAACCGCGCTTACCTGCGGTGCAGCCAGAGGATCCGGGAGTTTCATGCTTGCGGACGGGATGTGGACGACAGTGTGCCTTTCTGTAGGTACTTCAACCCGCTCGGTGCTTGTAGATACTTGTGGCGTCTACGAGCCGCATGCTGGCACATGGGTCTACGCAACTCGTCCTGTGAGACCTTTCAACTCCACGAGCTGCAGATCTAGAGCACTTCTGATATTGGCCTGAGAGGCACGCATCTCCTGAAATGGCTCCTTCAAGTACTGGTTGAGCCTCGCGGCAAGGATCTCATAGGGATATCCAGTCGCTTCTGCGGGGTGCGACAGCTTCTGCTTCTTGGTAGCCGGTCCTGATGGACCTTCACCATTCTTTTGCCCGATATTTTCCTTGCCCTTATCTTTCTCTGGTGCCTCAGGGGGTGGCATCGTGGCAGCGAATTCAGCCACCTGCTTCCATTCATCTGGCCAGGACTTCACAGTGTCCTCCATGTCCTGGGTAGTCATTCGGTAGAGCCCTACGGCCCATTCTTCCGACTGAATTCTGCGAGGGCGGAAATAGATTTCATGCAAGTTGGCAGAAAAGACCAACTTCATTCCATAGAGTCCTGTCGTCTCCTCAGTAAGCCTTGGCATCTCCAGGATGGTATCCATGAGAAGATGATAATACTCGAAGAACACGGCGTGGTTCATCTTGTGCTTCATGAGATTACTAGAATCCCAGAGGTTGACATAGCGCATCCCTGTAACCTCTCCTGAGCGGCGCGGAAGAAACTGAGTGTTGGGCGGTTCCTTCCACCCAACAAAGGCACACAAGATCAGGAGCCAAGAGAAATGGAACAGCTGATTAGTGGTGTCCTGAACGGTCCGACAGTCTTCCAATAATGAATTCAGGAGGAAGAGACACCGGTTATACTGCTCTCCCTCCACAGCTTCAATTGCGAGCTCTACAATAGCTCCACGGACTTCTTTAGGTCAGCATTTCGTTAAAAGTCTGCCTACGAGCAGACTGCTTGTGAATCTGAGTGCTTCATCTTCAACTACAGTGAGGTCATAAGCCCGACCTCCTCTCGACAATTTGTATTTCTGCACCACCTATGCAGCCAGCTTTCGGTCCTTGTCTTTACCAACGAAATGGACGTTGGGGTCCTTACCAACCTTAGATAGGCCGGTAATTTGATGGATCAGGTCCACATTCAGATCAATTGGCCTCCCTAGCCAAAGATAACCACCGTGAATGCAGGATAACAGGATCTTGACAACCGCATTAACTTCATTGCTACGCCCGAAGTGCGGTAGCTTCAACAGGTTCAACAGTCCAGGCTTGTCTAGATTTACTGCAAATTCCTGTGGGACGAATTCATCAATCTTCTTAATAGGATTATGGACCACCATCAGATAGTGATCTGGCGTGAACTGAGGATACGTTCTATAATCTCCCAAGTTGAAGTCAAAAAACTTAACCAGCGGGAGATGTCCAAGCAGGGATCCTTCTTCTTCCACGATTTCCACCATTGGTGGCAGTGGAATCACATACTTAGCGTTCTTGGGAGTACGCACCTCGGGTGCGTCATCTGGGCGCGGAGGAATGTAGTTAACCAGAGTGGCCAAGGGCTCTGGAACGGGTACCTCCGGCTGCTGCTGCTGCTGGGGCTGCTGTTGAGATTCCCTTTTGCCCGGGGACAGGATCAAAGAAAATAGGAAGCTTAACAATCTTGGTCGGGGTAGCCATACCGAAGTCTAATCCTCTGCATCTAAAGTGACGGATGAATTCTTCAGTTGATAGGTTCTCCGACATGAACCTGCATACACGACAAACATTGAACAGAAAAGGGCGGAACACCGTAGGATGCGAACTTTGAAGACAGAGGGAAGCAGTCTGCACGACACGGCTATGAAAACAATGGATTAGACTCTCAAACAGGACAACTATACAAATCAATAGCAATCAAAGTAACCCAAGCATATACGAATGAGGGGTATTTATAGCTGAGGGCAGTAGTAGGTGCAGACAGGTGGCGCTAATAACCATTGGTGCCTAAGCGGATGAGTTGACAACCCCCCCCTCTCGTGCCTCTGTGGTGCATTAAATGCGAGGGATGGGCTCTGACAGCCTTTGGGAGATGTGCTAAGGCCTTCAGCTCCTTAATTAAATGCGAATCTTAGGGAAATCAAGCCAAATATGTCAGAGCAAGTACAATTAGATGGCGGTCTCATCCTTCATTAAGACTCAGACATGGCTACAGAACTACCGCAATTCAAATTTTCATAGGGTAACTTGAGCATGGGTAACTATGCACATGGAGGGCTCCACGGCGAGGAGAACTCCGCAAGAGCGACAAATCGACAACAGGGAATTCCGCAAGAGAAAAAGTTCGACAACTCGGGGAACTTTGCAAGAGCGAAAATAGGCTCGCTCGAAACAGGCTTTATTGACTGCGTGGATGTTTCGAGGAACTGCGCGGGAAGCCAGAGATTGAAAATGTCTCGTGACTTCCGTGTAGACTGTGATAAATGTGATGCCTCTTTCAACTACACTGGACATCTACATGACTTTAGCAGCTGATTAGGTCGACAGGGCGAAGTGGTCGTCGCGATAAAGCTTGAGCCCACTCCAGTGGATCATTATGGGCAGACACTCTCCATTAAGCTTTGCAAGCTGAACTGCTCCACCTTCTGTTATCTTCATCACTTGAAAAGGGCCTAACCAATGTACACGAAACTTGCCTGGAAACTTGATGAATTTACTATCATAGAGGAGTACCAAGTCTCCTTCCTGAAAGACTTTATTCTTAATATGCCTGTCATGCCAAGCCTTCTGTCTCGCCTTCTGCACTTGTTTATGGAATCCAGCTAAAAGCATGTCTTCTTCTAAGGCAACCAATTGTGACAGCCTTTCACTCATAGTATCAGTATCTGCCATTTCTGTAATTTGAGCAATTCTGAGACTGGGAACAATGTATTCCATGGGCATGACTGCTTCTTGTCCATACACCAAATTGAAAGGTGTGTGAGCTGTTAATTTCTTGCATGTGGTTCTGTAAGCCCATAACACAGTTGTGACTCTAAGGTCCTAATCATCTCTTTGTTGATTACAGATCTTGGTCAGGGCATTCTCCAGAATCTTATTGAATGCCTCCACCGTACCATTAGCTTGAGGGTGGTAGGGTGTAATCTTATGGTGACTAATGTGGAATTCTTCAGTAAGGGCCTCTATAGTCTCATTCAGGAAATGTGTGCCCTGATCACTCATTAGAATCAGTGGACATCCAAATCTAGTGACAATATTCTCAAAAATGAACTGCGCGGCAGTGACAGCGTCGCAATTCTTAACTAGCTTCGCCTCAGCCCATCTGGTGAGGTATTCAGTAGCTGTGATGATGTATCTTGCACCGTTTCTCTTTCCTGGTGGGTTGATAGGTCCCACAAAATCAATGGCCCACTTATCAAAAGCACGCACTGTTATCTGGGGTCTTAGCAGCATTTCATCTCTTCTAGAAGGTTTTCCTGTTCACTAACACACATCGCAACACTTGCAGAATTCCTTAGTATCCTTATGCAATGTTGGCCACCAAAGACCTGCGGCTAAGATCTTCTGCGCAGTGGGCTTTCCTGCGAAATGGCCTCCTGCGGTTCCTAAGTGCACTTCTGCGATTATGGAATTCTTCTCATGCGGTAAAATGCATCTGCGCAATACTTCATCAGGGCCCAACTTATAGAGCTGGCCTGCTATCAAAGTGAAGTTTGTGGCTTTGACCACAAGTTGTTTCTTCTATTGCATTGTGAACTCAATTGGTGCTTTCCCTGTAGTGAGAAACTCAAGAATATCGAAATAATACTCATCTGCTGATTGAACAGAAAACCGCTGCGCATCAGGCAGATTGTCCTCCAAATTTGTAGGTTCCTCCCCTGACTCTATCCTAGATAAATGGTCAGGTCCTGCATTCAATCTACTTGGCTTCACAATAATATCAAAATCATACTCCTGGAAGAGGAGTAGCTATCTGCAAATTCTTCCCCCTAACACTGGCTTATTGACCAAGTACCTCAAAGCAGAATGGTCAGTATACATTTTAAAATGAGCACCCAATAGATAATGTCTGAACTTCTGTAAGGCATACACCATAGCGAGTCCTTCTCTTTCTGTAGTGGTGTAGTTCTTCTCAGCTGTAGACAGCTTTCTGCTAGAGTTAGCAATGGGGTGGTCAATACCTCCTTCTCCCGGTTGTGTCAGTACAACCCCTAATGCTATGGAAGAAGCATCTACATGAACATGAAAGGGTTTTCTCCAGTCTGGGAAAACTAGAATAGGTGTTGTGACCATCTTTCCTTTAAGTGTGTCCAAGCTCTGTTGGCATTCTTCTGTCCATTGGAATTTTGAATCATTTTTCAACAGTCTTTCCATAGGCGCAGTGATCTTTGCATAACCCTTGATAAATTTCTTGTAGTATCCTGTATGTCCCAATGTAGTGCGCAATTGTTTGACTGAGTTGGGCGTACCAAAAGGAGCACAGAAGATGCATTTTTTCAAGTTAATGGAAATCTGATATTGTCTACATTTTTCTAACATCATCCTTAGATTCCCTATATGGTTCCTTAGTAAACCAAACACAGTCCAGTCATCAAAATAGACTTCTAGAAACTTATGAATGAATTCTTTAAAAACATCAACAACAACTCTAGAGAAAATAGCAGGAGCGTTTTTAAGACCAAAGGGCATTACCGTATACTGGAATGAGCCCCATTTAGTCGCAAAAGTGGTCTTATGGTGGTCCTTTGGATGGATTCTGATATGATGGTATCCTGAAAAGCCATCAGTGAAGGAGTAAGCCTCTTGTCCTCCAACATTGTCAAGCACTTCGTCTGTAAAGGGCGTAGGAAATGGATCATGCGCTGATGCATCGTTGAGCTTGCGCAGGTCCATGTAGATTCTTATTTCACCTTTTGTCTTTTTCTCTTGTACCACCATAGGACTAATCCAATCACTTTCCTCTACTGGCTCAATGATACCAGCTGCGAGCATCTTATCAATTTCTTCTCTGACCTTTTCTTTATATCGCGGGTTCAACCTGTATGGGCGTTGTTTTACTGGCTTTGCGTCCGCTTTCAAAGGTATGCGCATAACTCCTAAATCTCCTAGGATGCCTTTCATTTCTGTAAACTTGGTAGGAAATATATCCTGTTACTCATGTAGTAAATTTGCAATATGGCCAACAATTTCATCATCCCAATAATCTCCTATAGAGGCAAACTTGGGTTTGTCTTCTGTACCAATGTTAATCTTCTTGAGCTTGATGTGTTCTATAATGGCAGGGATATCAAGCTGAGGGCCTTCGATTTTGCGCGTCCCTTCTGACTCTGGAATATTGATGTTGCGAGGATCATCATCCTCTTCTCCAGTGGTGAAATTATAGCATTCCAGGGCATGTTCCATATGGACAGCCCAATCTGGTTGAGAATACTCTGGTAAAGGACATTGTCCAAATATCTTCTTTCTAATACACTTTAAAGCCTGATCGATGCTTGGATGTTCTGACTCAAAGCTGAAAGTGAGTTGAAAACTTTCAATCATGTGAGGCCAAGTGATAGTGCCTCTGCGCAATTCTGTTTCAGTGTACCAGTTCCTTGGAACTATATCCAACGTGTGGATGAATAGGTGAACCCACTCATCCTCTGGAATATCTGACCATTGTTGAATACATGCTTCAACGTGTGGCCTGGGGTCACTCTGTCCATCATATTTGCGCAAAAATCCTGCTATAGTCTCTTGAAATCTACGCAGTATCAACCTGCGACAGTCTTGCCATGTGTCGATATTTTCTTTATGCGCACCCCACCATCTTGCGGGTGTAGCGCGCAGTGCTACATCCAATGCTTGTATGGGCTGCTCATCTGGGATTTCTTGTTCATATGCATGTATGAATTCACTTACTCCAGTTAAACCATCAAAGATTGGAGTGTTATTAAATTCTGTGCCAATCCATCGAATGGATTTAGTCGTCATGGCGCAATGCCTTGCAAAAACCTCATGTAAGCGATTCTGCCAGTTTTCCAGTCCTGCTTCTGAATCTGATGCGCACGAGCTATCGCATCGCCAGCTGATATGGCCGTATGCTGTGGGATTGACATAATCATTATGACTAGCAGTCATCTGATACAAACTTTCCATGTGGCGCACTTCTTCTTATGCTCGAATGGGTTCAATATACCGTGGTCCTTGAAGGGGATCAAGTGGTGCAATGACCCTAATCTGGTCATCCTCTAAGGTCATCTGTCTTTTCTTCAAATTAATGACAGCTAGATTATCAAATGCCCAATCTATGCCTAAAAGTGTTGGGTAAGGTCTACTGTCATCCATAATTTTGATTACTTCAAAGTCTGCAGAACTTCTTACTCCCTCAATATCAATGGGTACATTGGGTAATCTGCCCAATGGAGAAACTTGTTGCTGATTGGCTAGTCTTAGATGGATAGGAGATCTGATAAGTTGAGGACTACCCATCTGTTCCCAAGTCTGCATGGTGAGAACATTAACTTCTGATCCTAAATCCAAAATGACTTTGTCCATTTCAAATGCTCCAATCTGCGCTGAGTCTCATCTCTCTTCCAGTTCTAGTATGACTCCTGATCTGATGAATAGCACGCTACGCTGTGTTCATCGAAGCAGATTGTTGACATTGATCCAACAGGTGTTGGAGTTCCATAGTTGCTTTTTCATTGCGCAACAACTTTAAGCAGCTTCTCAGGAAAGCATGAACACTGCCTAGTGTATCCTCCTCATCAGGCCTTCCAAATGTAGTATCCTGCTCTTGTACCAGGTTCTCTTGACTTGGAACATGCGGTCTGATATCATTGTGCGGTAATGCGACAGAACTTGAAGCTCGCGGATCTGAGAAATACTCTTGAGCTTGCTTGAATGCTTCTTAATATTAGCGCGGTGCACCCATTGTGTTGCTGTCTTTCCAGTTCCCGACTCTGGCGCACCAGTGGTTGCACCACTGCGCGTCACTATATTAACTGTGGGATTTGTTTCTCTTTTTTCTACTGCGATCAACTGAATATTCTGGTTAACCTGTGGCTTCTTTTCTTGCATCTTGGCCATCAACTAAGGGAATTCTTCAATGACATGATCATAAGATTTACAGTATCTGCAGGTGGTTGTAGGGTTTTGTAAATCCCTTGCATAATGGCCTTGAGCTCCACAGTTATAGAAAGTGATCTGTCCTCTTCCACGATCAAAACCTCCTGCGCTTCCTCGACCCCTGTAATTTCCTCCTCAGCCTTCGCGAGCTGGGTCATACTGCGGACCTGCTGTGGGTCCCTGTGGTTCTTACTGTACTCTATAACCATCATGTTTTCTTTCTATCATAAGGTCATATGCTCTACAATTGTTCTCATCATGGCCTACTGATTTACAGAAATTGCAATATAGATTCGTTGGAGTTTGTACATATTTCTGTAACAAGTGACACTCTTGTGGTCTGTGGCCTCTAGTTCTACAGATTTCACACCAAGGCCCTAAGCCTGTGGTAAAGGGTTAGGTGCTCCGGTTGCAATATAATCTATGAAAACAGGACAATGGTCCTTTGAATGTCCTTGTGCTCTACACTTTGTACACCAAATTTCTTCTTTAACATCCTTTCCTTTCTTAATATCATGCACTTGCAAAGTTAGGTTTGATATTTGGTTCTGCAACTGCGCAACATCATTGCTTGTTCTAGCAATTGGTGAAGCTTCTAGTTTCATAGCCATCTCTAGATCTTGTTCTTGAGTAGTGAGATTCTATTGCATAAGAGGAAGTCTAATATGAGGAAGAAGTGCAGCAATGAACCATTCCTTATGCTGCTGCGGTGCAAACTCAAAGCTTACTTGATCTATCAAGGCTTTGAACTTTTGGTTAAAGTCCCATACTAATTCTGTAGGTAAACTGTTTTATGTCTTTGAGTTCTGTTATGCACTGTGATTCTGATTTAGGTTTCTTGAATTCTTTAATCATATCACTTCTTACATCAGCAAGCGTCCTATTCTGTGCTGCTGAGTATTTCATAAACTAGGTTAAGGCTCTCTCTCTTAGTGTGGTTGCTAACTGAACCAGCTTAACAGCATCATCATTAATTTGCTTAATCATCCAAATGGATTCACATAGAAACTAGTGTTGCTCAGGGTCTTCTAGCCCTGTTCCTCTAAAGGTTGGTAGCTTCATGTCATCACCCATCCTTCTTGCGCTAAGTTGACGTGGAGGTGTTGTGGCACTGCCTCCGGGATGGTTAAACAAAGGTGGAGATGAGGTACCAGAAGTACCGTGCAGGCTACTAGAGGGTGTTACTGTGGGGTTATGCTGAGCCCCGTCTGGCTTTTGCGGTGTAAAAGGGTGATAACGGATATGAGAACTCCCTTGTCTCTCTATATGGCTCGCTCTACGAGCTCGGCTATCTTCTGGGGTAGAGACTCAAAAGAATGCTGGTCGAGGCCTACTTTATACCGTTTTCCGCTACGAGTGCAACCAATAACTTCAAGATCACTATCAGAATCTGCGGACATTACTTGTCTATGCTATTCATCGGAAGCTATGCATAGTTTTCCTTTTTAATATAAGAGCATTTTAATCCACAAGTTCAGAGAATTTAAGAACTTACCCCTTTATGCTTTGAAGAAGCTCCTCTCAGCCTCGCTGAAGCTCTTCCTCATATCTACTACAAACTCGATGATGAAGCCTTCCAGCAGACTTTTCAACCAAAAGTCTACTGCACGGGACACAGGATTATCTACCCCCTTCAAAATGCTAACTAGCTCAGGCGTCCAAACTATAGGTTGATCAACATGCACAGTGGGTCCAGTATCTGCTAGCTTGGATACCCACTCATGCAACTCGAGTGCAAATGTTACAAAGAAGATTTCGTGAAGCTCAGTATAAATATGCTTCTGCAACCAGTCCTCTGTCTGAAGCCTAAGGCTTCTATTTTCACGTTCAACGAACTCTCTAGCCTTTGAATCAAACCACTCTTGAATTTCTTTAGCTGTAGGATTCCAGCAGCACATTGCCTTCAAAATAATAGGGTTAAAGCCGAAAACGGAACCATTTGTTGGCTGCTTTATGGACAGACCCAGGTTTTCAAGATGCGCAGCAACAAACACCCCTTTGGCGCACTGGCCCTTTGGGCAACGAGCTGCACAGTAGCCCGAAGTCTCACCCGAAGTGGCTATGGGGGGGCTAAGGAATCAGGTTTCCTTAACCTAGGTGGTGTAGAGTCTACAGTCTTCTCTCTTCCCTTCTTGGAGGTAACCCCTGAACAGAGCGTCTTACTCCTTCACAGGTCTCCCAGTGCTACAGCGCTGGATCTCACTCTTCTCAGCCGAGTTGCACGGTAGCTCCGCTCCTGAGCACGAGTCCTTTACCCGCTACCTCCGATACACTATGTATCGTCTCTGCCCTTGCACCACAGCGCAGTAACACACTCCTTTAGTGCTACGGTGACAGTGTTCTTATAGACTCCTTCGACAATGCACAAGTACAACTTCTAAGGGAGCTTCCAGGATTTACTTTACATAATCATTCCTACAGATAGCGAAACATTCATAGAAACATAGACAGTAAAGCAAAGAAACACAATCTCATAAAGCATCACCACAACAACAAGAATTACGTGGTTCACTTCCAGGAGGGAAGCTACGTCCACGGGAACTGTGTTTTATATTATCTTGAGATGGGAATAACACAGTTCCGCTGCGCACATAGCTGCAGCCCTAGATCTTTCTAGGAAACTCCACGCACACAGCTGGGAGCCCTTCTCTTAGATCTATTCTCTTCTTCTACAGATATTACCATGACAAAGATATACAATTACAATCCCCTCTCAGTCCTCTTGCGACTGGTTGATACATGCAATGGCCCTTACACCAAGCGGTCTTCCTGCGAGATCGCGGCCTTCTTACATGCACAAAATGATCATTAACAGCTTAAAAGATACAGTAATACAAATGACTTAGACATCAACTTAGATTGTCCGTGTAACTTAGTAACTATCTAATCCTTTTCCCTTTTTCAATTACACACATATATAGGTGTCCCTAAGGGTCGCACCTTTACAAAACTGTGGGCCTTTTCCAACAGTGATCCCAAAAAACCCTAACCGCGGACACGGCTAGGTGTACTGTAGGCGCCTCTTGCGGTCACGTCGTAGCTTCCTGCAGACTCCACGATTTCCGGCGCAGATCGCGGGTATGGGCGCCGCTTCATCGTTCTTTTCTCCTTTTCCTTTGCCTTCAATGCTTCGGCCCGTTGGACTTCCTTGGTCCGAGCAACCATAACTCCTGTACTTTTCCTTAATGAGGGCAGCTAAGCCCTCTATTCCACCGCTTCATTTACTGTGGTGGTTGAGCTTTCTACTCGGCCACATTATTTATTCTTTCCTTTGACTTGTGCGCGTGAGCCCCCCGATTTCCGGCCCGCAATCTGCAGTGAGCTCGTCCATTTGGCGTTGTACCGCGCACTGTTCATTTCTGCCGAAAAATGGTGCTTTTCCTCAAAATTAGTGCTTTTCCTTCAAAACTTAGTGCTTTTTCCTAAAACTTGGCAGCTTTACCATAGCTGCGGCCTATGCTCCAACATGGAGTTTCGGCTTTGAAAAACTTCTCGGAATTGAAATTTGAGAATAGATTTGGATGTCCCATTGGTAGACGAGCGCGCACGCCAACTTTCATGACGTTTCGAGCTATTTTTGCCCCCTTTAAGCCCAAGTCTAGAGAAAAGGCACGGTGGAGATTCGGCTTTGATCAACTTCTTGGAAATGAAATTTGAGAATGGATTTGGATGTCCCATTAGTAGACAAGTGCGCACGCTAACTTTCGTGACGTTTCGAGCTATTTTCTCCCCATTTAAGCCCAATTCTAGCGAAAACGCACAGTCAAGTTTCGGCTTTGACCCACTTCTCGGAATTGAAATTTGAGCAAAGATTTGGATGTCGCATTGGTAGAAAGGCTTGCACACCAACTTGCATGACATTATGATCTTTTTTCTCACCATGTAAGCCCAAGACTAGTGAAAATGCACGGTTGAGTGTAGGCTTTGACCAACTTCTCGGAATTGAAATTTGAGAATAGATTTCGATTTCCCATTGGTCGACAAGCGCGCACGCACACTTTTGTGACGTTTCGAGCTATTTTCTCCCGTTTAAGCCCAAGTCTAGCGAAAAAGAATGGTCGAGTTTCGACTTTGACCCACTTCTTGGAATTGAAACTTTAGCATAGATTTGGATCTCAGATTGGTAGACAAGCGCGCAAACAATTTTTGTGACGTTCCAAGCTATTTTCTCACCCTTTAAGACCAAGTCTAGAGAAAATGCACTGTCGAGTTTCAGCTTTGATCAACTTCTTGGAATTGAAATTTGAGAATAGATTTGGCTTTCCCATTGGTAGACAAGCGTGCACGCCAACTTTCGTGGCGTTTCGAGCTATTTTCTCTCCCTTTAAGGCCAAGTCTAGCAAAAACAAATGGGCGATTTTCGGCTTCGACCAACTTCTCGAAATTTAAATTTGAAAATAGATTTGGATGTCCCATTGGCAGACAAGCGCACATGCCAATTTTCGTGACATTCCGAGCTTTTTTTCCCCCCTTTACGCCCAAGTCTAGCGAAAAAGCAAGATCGAGTTTAAGATTTGACCATTTTCTCGAAATTTAAATTTGAGAATAGATTTGGATTTCCCATTGGTAGAAAAGCATGCACGCCAACTTTCATGATGTTCTGAGCTATTTTCGCCCCCTTTAAGCCCAAGTCTAGCGAAAACGCATGGTAGAGTTTTGGCTTTGACCAACTTCTCAGAATTGAAATTTGAAAATAGATTTGGATATCCCTATAATGTCCCCTCCCGCGGATCCAACTCCGTTAAGGGAACTTGATGCCACTTTACAGGGATTTCACAAAAACTCAGCCCATTCATTATATTCATAGCCATAAAATTAATGTGTGCAGATGCAAATCAAACATATATGCACAGCGGAATACGAACATCACCCACACACATCTTTCATATGCATTCAACATATTGTTAGATTGCCAACATAAGATCCAAAGAGATAATGTAACCTCATAGTGAAAGAATTAAGGAATTAAGGAAAAAGAGAGAAGCAATAGAACATAGATCCAATAGAGGCAGAATAATTACACACACTACATTAATCAGAATAGCAACCGGGTAAATATACAATGCTGAGTATGAGGATTCGAATTCACTAGGTGTAATTCGAATTATCATTCATGCACAGATCAATAATCAGTGGAGAGTCATCAGTGCCAAACTAGGAGTCTATCTCATCATCAGTGAAGTCATCAATGCACAAGTAGTGATCAACCGGGAGTCAAACTGAGTCTAACTGAGTGTGGTTGGTGTAACTGGCACATGGAAGCACTGATATAGTGAAGGAGACTCAGTGGAGGGCGCTCATGGAGCTAACTGGAGTCAAAACAGTCTATCTAGTCACACTGGAGGTCCAAAGGAGTGATAAGGTCAGTTAGGAGTCAGTTAATCCTTAAATCAAGGAAGAACTGAAGATAACTGAACTAAACTGGACTGGTAGGTGAAGAAAGGCGCCCTTCTCCTGCAATAACTGAAAAGAGGGCGCACTAAGCTCTAGGAGAGCTAAGAATGATCTGAGAGTAGCTCCTGGGGCTAGTTTGCTGAGGGCTAGGTGCTGGTGCTGATGACTAGGATGCATGTAAAATGCATGCAAACCCTAATTTTGCATGCAGGACTGAAAATGTAAATGACAGGAATGTTAGAAGGACTAGGATGGAGTATAGGAATATCCTAACCCCCCCCCCCCTTAATCCATCCTGGGCCCTGGTAACTAGGACCAAAGGTCACCCATACAATCAATGAAATGATAAAAAAATACTGCCTCTATTTTTCTTTTTCATTTTTTTTTTTTGTTTTATATTTTTAAATAACTCAAGGAGCCATCACTCTAAGCAGAAAAGAAGCAAGCTTTCATCAGTGAAAACTTTGCAAAGAGACTTGGTAAGCTGATCCTCTGTAAAGTGCGAATGCAAGTGCTAGAGAATGTGCTGAATGTAGCAAGTCTTTCAGGAACCTTTTCTGTCACTGGAGCGAATGTATCATGATGAGTTTTCCCAAAGAATGGAAGAGTAAACCCCATCATCATGCTGCATCTCTCATGGAGAGGTGGATGGCATAATGCAAGGTTGGCATGGTGTGGAAGTCTGGTAGTGTGATGATCCTCAACAGTGTTCTCAGTAGTAGCAAGAGCTGTGTGAGCCCATGTTGACCTTGTATCTGGACTGAGAATAGGTGTTGATTCTGGATTGCAATCTTTTTGAACTATGACTTCTATATCAGAATCTTGCTCTTCTTCTTCATCGGAAGAGAAGCCACTCTGATCTTGATCGGAATCTGAAGAAACACTTGGAGAGAAAGGCATAAAGTGAGAAAATTCATATGCCTTTGAGGCATGATTAGCAATCCCATTCGCTATAACCTTTCCAGTGGATATTTCAGTGATCTCGACAATGTTTGGACCAAAAGTAACTTGCTTTGGAGATCCTGTATGGGTCATCTGATAAACTGATAATAAATTTGCAGTTAGAGAGGGAACAAACAAGACATTTTTGAACTTACCATGTTCCATATGCACTGTACCCATTCCTTTTGCAGAAACCTGAGTGTTGTCTCCCATGTGAATGGTAGGCCCATCATGGAGATCTAGAGAAGAGAAAGATTCTTTTTGTGCCATCATGTGGTTGGAAGCTCCAGAATCTATGAGGAGAGCTTTTGTGTTTGAAAAACCAGCCATCAATGCATGACAATCATCAGATCCACTTGCAGAATCAAACATCTTTGCTTCTTTTGGAACAACAATTTGGTTTTGTTCAAGAAGCTTGGTTAGAAGATCAATCTTCTTATGCATGCAGGAATGCTCAGGATGGTTTCCTCTCTTGCAGTAGGTACAATTAGGTCTCTTTTGTTTGTCATTCTTGGATCTTGAAGGTTTCTTTCCTTTTCCTTTTTGTCCCCCCCTTGCATTCGCTCCACTTGATTCACCAGCTAAAAGAGCTAGATCTCTGGAGATTGTGATGGAACCCATTTGAATCAATTTGTCCTCTTCTTGAATGAGAGCGGTAGTAAATTTTTCCAAGGTAGGAAACTTCCATCCAGGGATTGACATTCGCCCAGAATGGAAAGTAGAGACAAAAACAGAAAATTGAGATCCAAGTTTGCTCAAAATGGAGAGTACTAATTGCTCATCACTTTTGGTGATGCCACAATGCTTGCATTGAGTAACCAAATTCTAAAATTTTGAGATGAATGTTTGAATGCTCTCAAAATTGCTAGGTTGTAGAGAGGCCAATTCGTTTTCAAGAGTGTAGCCTCTCATCCCATCTTGTTTGCCAAAAAGGCTCTCCAATTTGGTCCATAACTCTTTTGGAGACTTCAAACCTTTAGCATGGAACAATAGATCTCTGGACATGTAAAGGCATATGTATCCAAAAGCTTCATCCAATTTGGTTAGATGCTTGACTTTATCTCTAGCTATATGTGGTGTGGCATCTCTTTCATAAACCAATCTTTCAAACCCTTTTGTCATCAAGAAAATCTTCATCTCATCCCTCCATTCGAAGTAATTGAAAGGAGTTAGAAGTATAGGAGAAGAAGGAGAATTCGAATTGCTCATCTTGACTGCTTGAATAAGTGCAAATAGAGAGCTGCTGAATCTGTTGCTGCAACTGCTAGAACTTCGAAATACCTGCAAAAAAACTCTCAAGAATGGAGGTAGAATATACTCTCAAATGGCTCTGATACCATGTTAGATTGCCAACATAAGATCCAAAGAGATAATGTAACCTCACAGTGAAAGAATTAAGTAATTAAGGAAAAAGAGAGAAGCAATAGAACATAGATCCAATAGAGGTAGAATAATTACACACACTACATTAATCAGAATAGTAACCGGGTAAATATACAATGCTGAGTATGAGGATTCGAATTCACTAGGTGTAATTCGAATTATCCTTCATGCACAGATCCATAATCAGTGGAGAGTCATCAGTGCCAAACTAGGAGTCTATCTCATCATCAGTGAAGTCATCAATGCACAAGTAGTGATCAACCGGGAGTCAAACTGAGTCTAACTGAGTGTGGTTGGTGTAACTGGCACATGGAAGCACTGATATAGTGAAGGAGACTCAGTGGAGGGCGCTCATGGAGCTAACTGGAGTCAAAACAGTCTATCTAGTCACACTGGAGGTCCAAAGGAGTGATAAGGTCAGTTAGGAGTCAGTTAATCCTTAAATCAAGGAAGAACTGAAGATAACTGAACTAAACTGGACTGGTAGGTGAAGAAAGGCGCCCTTCTCATGCAATAACTGAAAAGAGGGCGCACTAAGCTCTAGGAGAGCTAAGACTGATCCGAGAGAAGCTCCTGGGGCTAGTTTGCTGAGGGCTAGGTGCTAGTGTTGATGACTAGGATGCATGTAAAATGCATGCAAACCCTAATTTTGCATGCAGGACTGAAAATGTAAATGACAGGAATGTTAGAAGGACTAGGATGGAGTATAGGAATATCCTAACACATATCAATAATAAACATCAAATTAAAACATTTCAGAAGTAAATGCATAGGAAACAAAACACTTATCTTCATTGTGCAATTGTCCCAAACAACTAGCTATGTTGCTGCAACGTTCCACCCAACCATAGGTCAGTTGTGTTCATCAATTCTCTCAATACAACTGCTACCCTTGAGCTGGGCATGATTTTTACAAGGAAAAGGGAACATTCCAGCTCATGCACATCAAAAGCTATAGAAACCCATCTCAACCCGAACCTTCTTTTACACACAGCAACTCAAATTGGGCATGAATGCCCATTTTCAGCAATGGGATTTTACAAATAAGATGGCCATGGACTTCCCCAAATCATGGGCACACCAAAAACAAAATGGCAATTGGGGAATCAACCCTAAGAGAGAAAAATTGTTTCCAGAAAACGTTTATGGGCATTCAAGGGACAAAAACGGCTTCCATAAAACCCAAAATTGTGGCTCCCTTCCTCCCAGCCATTGTGCAATACAAAAACGAGTTCACAGGCATGGAAAATGAAGGAAAATGGTGACAAATGTGATGGGGAAATCCCAACTAGCTCCAAAAACATGAGAGAGGCAAAACTGCTTGATGGGTTATGGATTGAGAGGCAAATTCATGTCTCTTTTCTTGCCAAGGAATCCAAACACATTTTTCCATGCAGGGTGGTTCCCATACTCGAATTTTGGATAGCCATACCTCCCCATTACCCAAGGCATTAAATACTTCACCCAACTCTTGGGAGAAATGAATGATTGGGTACAAAAGTCAAGATGCGTAGTTGAGGGTTTTATGGGTTCTCTAATTGAAAATTGGCTTGACTTGATTGACCCAAGGGTTTGAATGTTTTCCCTCCCAATTCCTTGTAAAATCATTCCCCCATCTCTTGTTGCATTGCATAGCTAGTTGTGGGTATTTTATTAAAATACATATTTACAATTCCAATGTGCAAGGCTAGCATGTAAACCATATGCATCAATAAATCAGTGGTGGGGCCTTGGCCTTGAGCTTCTCACCACGATTTATAACAATATTAAATAATTTATTATTTTAATGCCATGGGGTCAAATTGGGGACATTACAATCCCATTGGTAAACAAGTATGCTCACAAACTTTCGTGACGTTCTGAGCTATTCCGAGAGAAAACGCACGGTCGAGTTTCGGCTTTGACCAACTTCTCAGAATTGATATTGGAGAATAGATTTGGATTTCCCATTGGTAGACAAGCGTGCACACCAAATTTCGTGATGTTCCAAGCTATTTTCTCTACCCTTAAGCCTAAGTCTAGCGAAAATGCACGGTCAAGTTTCGGCTTTGCCCAACTTCTTAGAATAGATTTGGATTTCCCATTGGTAGCCAAGCACACACGCCAACTTTCATGTCGTTCCAAGCTATTTTAGCACCCTTTAAGTCCAAGTCTAGTGAAAACGCATGGTCGAGTTTCGGCTTTGACAAACTTCTCGGAGTTGAAACTTGAGAATAGATCTGGATGTCCCATTTGTAGACAAGCGCACACGCCAACATTTGTGATGTTCCGAACTATTTCCCCCCCGTTTAAGCCTAAGTGTAGCGAAAACGCATGGTCGAGTTCCTACTTTGACCATTTTTTCAGAATTGAAATTTGAGAGTAGATTTGGATGTCCTATTGGTAGACAAGCGCACACGCCAATTTTCGTGACGTTACGAGCTATTTCTCATGCTTTAAGCCCAAGTCTAGCGAAAACGCACGGTCGAGTTTCGGATTTGAAGAACTTCTTGGAATTGAAATTTGAGCATAGATTTGAATTCCCGATTGGTAGACAAGCGCGCACGCCAACATTCGTGATGTTACAAACTGTTTCCCCCCCCTTTAAGCCGAAGTCAAGCGAAAATGCAAGGTCGAGTTTTAGCTTTTACCAACTTATTAGAATTGAAATTTTAGAGTAGATTTGGATGTCCCATTGGTAGACAAGCCCGCACGCCAACTTTCGTGATGTTTCGAGCGATTTTATCCCCATTTAAGCCCAAGTCTAGCGAAACCGTACGGTCGAGCTTCAACTGTGACAAACTTATCGGAATTGAAATTTGAGAATAGATTTGGATGTCCCATTGGTAGGCAAGTGCGTACGCAAACTTTCATGATGTTCCAACCTATTTTCTCACCCCTTAAGCCCGAGTCTAGCGAAAACGCACGGTCGAGTTTCAACACTGCCCAATTTCTCGGAATTGAAATTTGAGAAAAGATTTGGATTTCTCGTTGGTAGACAAGTGCACACACCAACTTTTGTGACGTTCCGAGCTACTCCGAGCGGAAATGCACGGTTGAGCTTCGGCTTTGACCAACTTCTCGGAATTGAAATTTTAGAATAAATTTGGATTTCCCATTGGTAGACAAGCACACACGCCAAGTTTCGTGACGTTCCGAGCTATTTTCTCCCCTTTAAGCCCAAGTCTAACGAAAAAGAATGATCGAGTTTCGACTTTGACCGACTTCTTAGAATTGAAATTTTAGCATAGATTTGGATGTCAGATTGGTAGACAAGCGCGCACAAGACTTTTCGTGACCTTCCAAGCTATTTTCTCACCCTTTAAGCCCAATTCTAGCGAAAACACATGATCGAGTTTCAGATTTGACCAACTTCTCAGAATTAAAATTTGAGAATAGATTTCGGTTTCCCATTGGTAGACAAGCGGGCATGCCAACTTTCATGACGTTTCGAGCTATTTTCTGCCCCTTTAAGGCCACGTCTAGAGAAAAGAAACGAGCCATTTTTTTCTTTGACCAACTTCTTGAAATTTAAATTTAAAAATAGATTTGGATTTCCCATTGGTAAACAAGCGTGCACACAGCGTTTGTGATGTTTCAAGCTATTTTCGCCCCCTTTAAGTGCAATTCTAGCGAAAACACAGATCAAGTTTCAGATTGGACCATTTTCTGGGAATTTAAATTTGAGAATAGATTTGGATATCCCTTGGTATAGAAGCATGCACGCCAACTTTCGTGATGTTCCAAGCTACTTTCGTCCCATTTCAGCCAAAGTCTAGCGAAAACACATAGTGGAGTTTCGGCTTTGACCAACTTCTCGGAATTGAAATTTGAGAATAGATTTGGATGTCCCATTGGTAGACGAGCGCGCACGCCAACTTTCATGACGTTCCGAGCTATTTTTGCCCCCTTTAAGCCCAAGTCTAGCGAAAAGGCACAGTGGAGTTCCGACTTTGACCAACTTCTCGGAAATGAAATTTCAGAATGGATTTGGATGTCGCATTAGTATACAAGTGCGCATGCAAACTTTCGTGACGTTCTGAGCTATTTTCTCCCCATTTAAGCCCAATTCTAGCGAAAACGCACAGTCGAGTTTCGGCTTTGACCCACTTCTCAGAATTGAAATTTGAGCAAAGATTTGGATGTCGCATTGGTAGACAAGCGTGCACACCAACTTTCGTGAAGTTCCGATCTTTTTTCTCACCCTGTAAGCCCAAGACTAGCAAAAAATGCACGGTCGAGTGTAGGCTTTGACCAACTTCTCAGAATTTAAATTTGAGAATAGATTTGGATTTCCCATTGGTAGACACGCGCACGCACACTTTTGTGACGTTCCGAGCTATTTTCTCCCCTTTAAGCCCAAGTCTAGCGAAAAAGAACGGTCGAGTTTTGACTTTGACCCACTTCTTGGAATTGAAGCTTTAGCATAGATTTGGATCTCAGATTGGCAGACAAGCGCGCAGAACAATTTTTGTGACGTTCCAAGCTATTTTCTCACCCTTTAAGACTAAGTCTAGCGAAAATGCAAAGTCGAGTTTCAGATTTGATCAACTTTTTGGAATTGAAATTTGAGAATAGATTTGGATTTCCCATTGGTAGAGAAGTGTGCACGCCAACTTTCGTGGCGTTTCGAGCTATTTTTCCCCCCTTTAAGGCCAAGTCTAGCAAAAAAAAACGGGCGATTTTCGGCTTCGTCCAACTTCTTGAAATTTAAATTTGAAAATAGATTTGGTTGTCCCATTGGTAGACAAGCGCACATGCCAATTTTCATGACGTTCCGAGCTATTTTTGCCCCGTTTAAGCCGATGTCTAGCGAAAAAGCAAGATTGAGTTTAAGATTTGACCATTTTCTCGCAATTTAAATTTGAGAATAGATTTGGATTTCCCATTGGTAGAAAAGCATGCACGCCAACTTTCATGACGTTCCGAGCTATTTTTGCCCCCTTTAAGCCCAAGTCTAGCGAAAACGCATGGTAGAGTTTTGGCTTTGACCAACTTCTCATAATTGAAATTTGAAAATAGATTTGGATATCCCTATGATGTCCCCTCCCACGGATCCAACTCCGGTAATCTGTGCAGATGCAAATCAAACATATATGCACAGCGGAATAAGAACATCATCCACACACATCTTTCATATGCATTCAACATATCAATAATAAACATCAAATTAAAACATTTCAGAAGTAAATGCATAGGCAAAACAACACTTATCTTCATTGTGCGATTGTCCCAATCAATTAGCTATGTTGCTGCAACGTTCCACCCAACCCTAGGCCAGTTGTGTTCATCAATTCTCTCAATACAACTTCCACCCCTGAGTTGGGCATGATTCTTACAAGGAAAAGGGAACATTCCAGCTCATGCACATCTAAAGCAATAGAAACCCATCTCAACTCCAACCTTCTTTTACACACAGCAACTCAAATTGGGAATGGATGCCCATTTTCAGCAATGGGATTTTACAAATAACATGGCCATGGACTTCCCCAAATCGTGGGCACACCAAAAACAAAATGGCAATTGGGGAATCAACCCTAGGAGAGAAAAATTGTTTCCAGAAAACGTTTATGGGCATTCAAGGGACAAAAACGGCCTCCATAAAACCCAAAATTGTGGCTCCCTTCCTCCCAGCCATTGTGCAATAAAAAAACGAGTTCCCAGGCATGGAAAATGCACATAAATGGTGAAAAATGTGATGGAGAAAGCCCAGCTAGCTCCAAAAACGTGAGTGAGTCAAAACCGCATGATGGGTTATGGCTTGAGAGGCAAATTCATGGCTCTTTTCTTGCCAAGGAAGCCAAACACATTTTTCCATGCAGGGTGGTTTCCCATACTCTAATTTTGGATAGCCATACCTCCCAATTCCCCAAGGTATTAAATACTTCACCCAACTCTTGGGAGAAATGAATGATTGGGTACAAAAGTTAACATGCGTAGTTTAGGGTTTTATGGGTTCTCTCCATGACACTTGGCTTGACTTGATTGACTCAAGGGTTTGAATGTTTTCCCTCCCAATTCCTTGTAAAATCATGCCCTCATCTCTTGTTGCATTGCATAGCTAGTTGTGGGTATTTTATTAAAATACATATTTACAATTCCAATGTGCATGGCTAGCACGTAAACCATATGCATCAATAAATCGGTGGCGGGGCCTTGGCCTTGAGCTTCTCACCACGATTTATAACAATATTACATCATTTATTATTTTAATGCCATGGGGTCTAATTGGGGACATTACAATCCCATTGGTAAACAAGTATGCTCACAAAATTTCGTGACGTTCTGAGCTATTTCGAGAGAAAACGAACGGTTGAGTTTCAGCTTTGACCAACTTCTCAGAATTGATATTGGAGAATAGTTTTGGATTTCCCATTGGTAGACAAGCGTGCACACCAACTTTCGTGATGTTTCGAGCTATTTTCTCTACCCCTAAGCCTGAGCCAAGTGAAAACGCACGGTCGAGTTTCAGTTTTTCCCAACTTCTCAGAATAGATTTGGATTTCCCATTGTTATCCAAGCGCACACGCCGACTTTCGTGTCATTCCAATCTATTTTAGCACCCTTTAAGCCCAAGTCTAGAGAAAACGCATGGTCGAGTTTCGGCTTTGACAAACTTCTCGGAGTTGAAACTTGAGAATAGATCTGGATGTCCCATTGGTAGACAAGCGCACATGCCAACATTTGTGATGTTCCGAACTATTTCCCCCCCCTTTAAGCCTAAGTGTAGCGAAAACGCACGGTCGAGTTGCTGCTTTCACCATTTTCTTGGAATTAAAATTTGATAATAGATTTGGATGTCCTATTGGAAGACAAGCACACACGCCAATTTTCATGACGTTACGAGCTATTTCTCACACCTTAAGCCCAAGTCTAGCGAAAACGCAGGGTCGAGTTTCGACTTTGAAGAACTTCTTGGAATTGAAATTTGAGCATAGATTTGAATGCCCGATTGGTGGACAAGTGCGCACGCCAACATTCGTGATGTTGCAAACTGTTTTCCCCGCCTTTAAGCCGAAGTCTAGCGAAAATGAAAGGTCGAGTTTCGGCTTTTACCAACTTATAGGAATTGAAATTTTAGAGTAGATTTGGATGTCCCATTGGTAGACAAGCGCGCATGCCAACTTTCGTGATGTTTCGAGCGATTTTATCCCCATTTAAGCCCAAGTCTAGCGAAACCGTACGGTCGAGTTTTGGCTGTGACAAACTTCTCGGAATTGAAATTTGAGAATAAATTTGGATGTCCCATTGGTAGGCAAGTGCGTACGCAAACTTTCATGATGTTCCAAGCTATTTTCTCACCCCTTAAGCCCGAGTCTAGCAAAAACGCACGGTCGAGTTTCAGCACTGCCCAATTTCTCGGAATTGAAATTTGAGAAAAGATTTGGATTTCCTGTTGGTAGACAAGCGCACACACCAACTTTTGTGACGTTCCGAGCTACTCCGAGTGGAAATGCACGGTCGAGCTTCGGCTTTGACCAACTTCTCGGAATTGAAATTTTAGAATAGATTTGGATTTCCCATTGGTAGACAAGCGCACATGCCAACTTTTGTGACGTTCCGAGCTATTTTCTCCCCTTTAAGCCCAAGTCTAACGAAAAGAACGGTCGAGTTCTGACTTTGAACCACTTCTTAGAATTGAAATTTTAGCATAGATTTGGATGTCAGATTGGTAGACAAGCGCGCACAAGACTTTTCGTGACCTTCCAAGCTATTTTCTCACCCTTTAAGCCCAAGTCTAGCGAAAATGCATGATCGAGTTTCAGATTTGACCAACTTCTCGGAATTGAAATTTGAGAATAGATTTCGGTTTCCCATTGGTAGACAAGCGTGCATGCCAACTTTCATGACGTTTCGAGCTATTTTCTGCCCCTTTAGGGCCACGTCTAGAGAAACGAAACGAGCCATTTTTGGCTTTGACCAACTTCTCGAAATTTAAATTTAAAAATAGATTTGGATTTCCCATTGGTAGACAAGCGTGCACGCCAACTTTTGTGATGTTTTGAGCTATTTTCGCCCCCTTTAAGTCCAAGTCTAGCGAAAACACAGATCAAGTTTCGGATTGGACCATTTTCTGGGAATTTAAATTTGAGAATAGATTTGGATATCCCTTGGTATAGCATGCCAACTTTCATGATGTTTCGAGCTACTTTCGTGCCATTTCAACCAAAGTCTAGCGAAAACGCACGGTGGAGTTTCGGCTTTGACCAACTTCTCGGAATTGAAATTTGAGAATAGATTTGGATGTCCCATTGGTAGACGAGTGCGCATGCCAACTTTCATGACGTTCCGAGCTATTTTTTCCCCCTTTAAGCCCAAGTCTAGCGAAAAGGAATGGTGGAGTTCCGGCTTTGACCAACTTCTCAGAAATGAAATTTGAGAATGGATTTGGATGTCCCATTAGTAGACAAGTGTGCATGCTAATTTTCGTGACGTTCTGAGCTATTTTCTCCCCATTTAAGCCCAATTCTAGCGAAAATGCACAGTCGAGTTTCGGCTTTGACCCACTTCTTGGAATTGAAATTTGAGCAGAGATTTGGATGTCGCGTTGGTATACAAGCGTGCACACCAACTTTCGTGACGTTCCGATCTTTTTTCTCACCCTGTAAGCCCAAGACTAGCGAAAATGCACGGTCGAGTGTAGGCTTTGACCAACTTCTCGGAATTGAAATTTGAGAATAGATTTGGATTTCCCATTGGTAGACAAGCGCGCACGCACACTTTTGTGACGTTCCGAGCTATTTTCTCCCCTTTAAGCCCAAGTCTAGCGAAAAAGAACGGTCAAGTTTCGACTTTGACCCACTTACTGTAATTGAAACTTTAGCAAAGATTTGGATCTCAGATTGGTAGACAAGCGGGCAGAACAATTTTTGTGATGTTCCAAGCTATTTTCTCACCCTTTAAGACCAAGTCTAGCGAAAATGCATAGTCGAGTTTCAGCTTTGATCAACTTCTTGGAATTGAAATTTGAGAATAGATTTGGATTTCCCATTGGTAGAAAAGCGTGCATGGCAACTTTCGTGGCGTTTCGAGCTATTTTTTCCCCCTTTAAGGCCAAGTCTAGCAAAACAAAATGGGTGATTTTCGGCTTCGTCCAACTTCTCGAAATTTAAATTTGAAAATAGATTTGGATGTCCCATTGGTAGACAAGCGCGCATGCCAATTTTCGTGACGTTCCAAGCTATTTTTGCCCCCTTTAAGCCCAAGTCTAGCGAAAAAGCAAGATCGAGTTTAAGATTTGACCATTTTCTCGCAATTTAAATTTGAGAATAGATTTGGATTTTCCATTGGTAGAAAAGCATGCACGCCAACTTTCATGACGTTCCGAGCTATTTTCGCCCCCTTTAAGCCCAAGTCTAGCGAAAACGTATGGTAGAGTTTTGGCTTTGACCAACTTCTCAGAATTGAAATTTGAAAATAGATTTGGATATCCCTATGATGTCCCCTCCCGCGGATCCAACTCCGGTAAGGGAATTTGACGCCACTCTATAGGGATTTCACAAAAACTCAGCCCATTCATTAGATTCATAGCCATAAAATTAATGTGTGCAGATGCAAATCAAACATATATGCACAGCGGAATAAGAACATCACCCACACACATCTTTCATATGCATTCAACATATCAAGAATAAAAATCAAATTAAAACATTTCAGAAGTAAATGCATAGGCAAAAAAACACTTATCTTCATTGTGAAATTGTCCCAAACAATTAGCTATGTTGCTGCAACGTTCCACCCAACCATAGGCCAGTGTGTTCATCAATTCTCTCAATACAACTGCCACCCCTGAGCTGGGCATGCTTCTTACAAGGAAAAGGGAACATTCCAGCTCATGCACATCCAAAGCAATAGAAACCCATCTCAACCCCAACCTTCTTTTACACACAGCAACTCAAATTGGGCATGGATGCCCATTTTCAGCAATGGGATTTTACAAATAAGATGGCCATGGACTTCCCCAAATCGTGGGCACACCAAAAACAAAATGGCAATTGGGGAATCAACCCTAGGAGAGAAAAATTGTTTCCAGAAAACGTCTATGGGCATTCAAGGGACAAAAACGGCTTCCATAAAACCCAAAATTGTGGCTCCCTTCCTCCCAGCCATTGTGCAATACAAAAACGAGTTCACAGGCATGGAAAATGAAGGAAAATGGTGAAAAATGTGATGAGGAAAGCCTAGCTAGCTCCAAAAACGTGAGAGAGGCAAAACTACATGATGGGTTATGGCTTGAGAGGCAAATTCATGGCTCTTTTCTTGCCAAGGAAGCCAAACACATTTTTCCATGCAGGGTGGTTGCCCATACTCGAATTTTGGATAGCCATACCTCCCCATTACCCAAGGCATTAAATACTTCACCCAACTCTTGGGAGAAATGAATGATTGGGTACAAAAGTCAAGATGCGTAGTTGAGGGTTTTATGGGTTCTCTCATTGAAACTTGGCTTGACTTGATTGACCCAAGGGTTTGAATGTTTTCCCTCCCAATTCCTTGTAAAATCATTCCCCCATCTCTTGTTGCATTGCATAGCTAGTTGTGGGTATTTTATTAAAATACATATTTACAATTCCAATGTGCAAGGCTAGCACGTAAACCATATGCATCAATAAATCAGTGGTGGGGCCTTGGCCTTGAGCTTCTCACCACGATTTATAACAATATTAAATCATTTATTATTTTAATGCCATGGGGTCAAATTGGGGACATTACAATCCCATTGGTAAACAAGTATGCTCACAAACTTTCGTGACGTTCTAAGCTATTCCAAGAGAAAACGCACGGTCGAGTTTCGGCTTTGACCAACTTCTTAGAATTGATATTGGAGAATAGATTTGGATTTCCCATTGGTAGACAAGCGTGCACACCAACTTTCGTGACGTTCTGAGTTATTTTCTATACCCTTAAGCCTAAGTTTAGCGAAAACGCACTTTTGAGTTTCGGCTTTGCCCAACTTCTCAGAATAGATTTGGATTTCCCATTGGTAGACAAGCGCACACGCCAACTTTTGTGACGTTCCAAGCTACTCCGAGCGGAAATGCACGGTCGAACTTCGGCTTTGACCAGCTTCTCGGAATTGAAATTTTAGAATAGATTTGGATTTCCCATTGGTAGACAAGCTCACATGCCAACTTTCGTGACGTTCCGAGCTATTTTCTCCCCTTTAAGCCCAAGTTTAACGAAAAAGAACAGTCGAGTTTTGACTTTGACCCACTTCTTAGAATTGAAATTTTAGCATAGATTTGGATGTCAGATTGGTAGACAAGCGGGCGCAAGACTTTTCGTGACCTTCCAAGCTTTTTTCTCACCATTTAATCCCAAGTCTAGCGAAAATGCATGATCGAGTTTCAGATTTGACCAACTTCTCGGAATTGAAATTTGAGAATAGATTTTGGTTTCCCATTGGTAGACAAGCGTGCATGCCAACTTTCGTGACGTTTGGAGCTATTTTCTGCCCCTTTAAGGCAACGTCTAGCGAAAAGAAACGGACCATTTTTTGCTTTGACCAACTTCTCAGAATTTAAATTTAAAAATAGATTTGGATTTCCCATTGGTAGACAAGCGTGCACGCAAACTTTTGTGATGTTTCGAGCTATTTTCGCCCCCTTTAAGTCCAAGTCTAGCGAAAACACAGATCAAGTTTCGGATTGGACCATTTTTGGGGAATTTAAATTTGAGAATAGATTTGGATATCCCATTGGTATACAAGCATGCGCGCCAACATTCGTGACGTTCCGAGCTACTTTCGCCCCATTTAATCCAAAGTCTAGAGAAAACACATGGTGGAGTTTCGGCTTTGACCAACTTCTCGGAATTGAAATTTGAGAATAGATTTGGATGTCCCATTGGTAGACAAGCGTGCACGCCAACTTTCATGACGTTCCGAGCTATTTTTACCCCCTTTAAGCCCAAGTCTAGCGAAAAGGCACGATGGAGTTCCGGCTTTGACCAACTTCTCGGAAATGAAATTTGAGAATGGATTTGGATGTCCCATTAGTAGATAAGTGCGCACGCTAACTTTCGTGACGTTCCGAGCTATTTTCTCCCCATTTAATCCCAATTCTAGCGAAAATGCATAGTCGAGTTTCAGCTTTGACCAACTTCTCGGAATTGAAATTTGAGAATAGATTTGGATTTCCCATTGGTAGACAAGTGTGCATGCACACTTTTGTGACCTTCCGAGCTATTTTCTCCCCTTTAAGCCCAAGTCTAGCGAAAAAGAACGGTCAAGTTTCGACTTTGACCCACTTCTTGGAATTGAAACTTTAGCATAGATTTGGATCTCAGATTGGTAGACAAGTGCGCACAATAATTTTTGCGACGTTCCAAGCTATTTTCTCACCCTTTAAGACCAAGTCTAGCGAAAATGCACAGTCGAGTTTCAGCTTTGATCAACTTCTTGGAATTTAAATTTGAGAATAGATTTGGATTTCCCATTGGTAGACAAGCGTGCATGTCAACTTTCGTGGCGTTTCGAGCTATTTTCTCCCCCTTTAAGGCCAAGTATAGCAAAAACAAATGGGCGATTTTCGGCTTCGTCCAACTTCTCGAAATTTAAATTTGAAAATAGATTTGGATGTCTCATTGGTAGACAAGCGCGCATGCCAATTTTCGTGACGTTCCGAGATATTTTTGCCCCCTTTAAGCCCAAGTCTAGCGAAAAGCAAGATCGAGTTTAAGATTTGACCATTTT
This sequence comes from Larix kaempferi, assembly GCA_027924585.1. Lineage (NCBI taxonomy): Eukaryota > Viridiplantae > Streptophyta > Pinopsida > Pinales > Pinaceae > Larix > Larix kaempferi. Next base: position 994,687 of record BSBM01000430.1, on the reverse strand, counting down.
CTCGAAATTTAAATTTGAGAATAGATTAAGATTTCCCATTGGTAGAAAAGCATGCACGCCAACTTTCATGACGTTCCGAGCTATTTTCGCCCCCATTAAGCCCAAGTCTAGTGAAAACGCATGGTAGAGTTTTGGCTTTGACGAACTTCTCAGAATTGAAATTTGAAAATAGATTTGGATATCCCTATAGTGACCCCTCCCGCGGATCCAACTCCGGTAACGGACCTTGATGCCACTCTACAGGGCTTTCACAAAAACTCATCCCATTCATTAGATTCATAGCCATAAAATTAATGTTTGTAGATGCAAATAAAAGATATATGCACAGCGGAATAAGAACATCACCCACACACATCTTTCATATGCATTCAACATATCAATAATAAACATCAAATTAAAACATTTCAGAAGTAAATGTATAGGCAAAAAACACTTATCTTCATTGTGCAATTGTCCCAAACAACTAGCTATGTTGCTGCAACGTTCCACCCAACCATAGGCTAGTTGTGTTCATCAATTATCTCAATACAACTGCCACCCCCTGAGCTGGGCATGATTCTTACAAGGAAAAGGGAACATTCCAGCTCATGCACATCCAAAGCAATAGAAACCCATCTCAACCCCAACATTCTTTTACACACAACAACTCAAATTGGGCATGGATGCCCATTTTCAGCAATGGGATTTTACAAATAAGATGGCCATGGACTTCCCCAAATCGTGGGCACACCAAAAACAAAATGGTAATTGGGGAATCAACCCTAGGAGAAAAAAATTGATTCCAGAAAACGTTTATGGGCATTCAAGGGACAAAAACGGCCTCCATAAAACCCAAAATTGTGGCTCCCTTCCTCCCAGCCATTGTGCAATACAAAAACGAGTTACCAGGCATGGAAAATGAAGGAAAATGGTAAAAAATGTGATGGGGAAAGCCCAGCTAGCTCCAAAAACGTGAGAGATGCAAAACTGCTTTATGGGTTATGGCTTGAGAGGCAAATTCATGGCTCTTTTCTTGCCAAGGAAGCCAAACACATTTTTCCATGCAGGGTGGTTGCCCATACTCGAATTTTGGATAGCCATACCTCCCCATTCCCCAAGGCATTAAATACTTCACCCAACTCTTGGTAGAAATGAATGATTGGGTACAAAAGTTAACATGCATAGTTGAGGGTGTTATGGGTTCTCTCATTGACACTTGGCTTGACTTGATTGACTCAAGGGTTTGAATGTTTTCCCTCCCAATTCCTTATAAAATCATGCCCCCATCTCTTGTTGCATTGCATAGCTAGTTGTGGTTATTTTATTAAAATACATATTTACAATTCCAATGTGCATGGCTAGCACGTAAACCATATGCATCAATAAATCAATGGCGGGGCCTTGGCCTTGAGCTTCTCACCACGATTTAAAACAATATTACATCATTTATGATTTTAATGCCATGGGGTCAAATTGGGGACATTACAATCCCATTGGTAAACAAGTATGCTCACAAACGTTCGTGACATTTTGAGCTATTCCGAGAGAAAATGGATGGTCGAGTTTCGGCTTTGACCAACTTCTCAGAATTGAGATTGGAGAATAGATTTGGATTTCCCATTGGTAGACAAGCGTGCACACCAACTTTCGTGACGTTCCGAGCTATTTTCTCTACCCTTAAGCCTAAGTCTAGCGAAAACGCACGGTCGAGTTTCGGCTTTGCCCAACTTCTCATAATAGATTTGGATTTCCCATTGGTAGGCAAGCACACACGCCAACTTTCATGTCGTTCCAAGCTATTTTAGCACCCTTTAAGCCCAAGTCTAGCGAAAACGCATGGTCAAGTTTCGGCTTTGACAAACTTCTCGGAGTTGAAACTTGAGAATAGATATGGATGTCCCATTGGTAGACAAGCGCGCACGCGAACATTTTTTATGTTCCAAACAATTTCCCCCCCCTTTAAGCCTAAGTCTAGTGAAAACGCACGGTCGAATTTCTGCTTTGACCATTTTCTCGGAATTGAAATTTGAGAATAGATTTGGATGTCCTATTAGTAGACAAGCGCACACGCCAATTTTTCGTGACGTTACGAGCTATTTCACACGCTTTAAGCCCAAGTCTAGTGAAAATGCACGGTCAAGTTCCGGCTTTGAAGAACTTCTTGGAATTGAAATTTGAGCATAGATTTGAATGCCCGATTGGTAGACAAGCGCGCATGCCAACATTCGTGATGTTGCAAACTGTTTCCCCCCCTTTAAGCCGAAGTCTAGCAAAAATGAAAGGTCGAGTTTCGGCTTTTACCAACTTATCAGAATTGAAATTTTAGAGTAGATTTGGATGTCCCATTGGTAGACAAGCGCGCACGCCAACTTTCGTGATGTTTCGAGCGATTTTATCCCCATTTAAGCCCAAGTCTAGCGAAACCGTACGGTCGAGTTTTGGCTGTGACAAACTTCTCGGAATCGAAATTTGAGGATAGATTTGGATGTCGCATTGGTAGGCAAGTGCGTACACAAACTTTCATGATGTTCCAAGCTATTTTCTCACCCCTTAAGCCCGAGTCTAGCGAAAATGTACGGTCGAGTTTCAGCACTGCCCAATTTCTCGGAATTGAAATTTGAGAAAAGATTTGGATTTCCCATTGGTAGACAAGTGCACACACCAACTTTTGTGACACTCCGAGCTACTACGAGCGAAAATGCATGGTCGAGCTTCGGCTTTGACCAACTTCTCGGAATTGAAATTTTAGAATAGATTTGGATTTCCCATTGGTAGACAAGCGCACATGCCAACTTTCATGACGTTCCGAGCTATTTTCTCCCCTTTAAGCCCAAGTCTAACGAAAAAGAACAGTTAAGTTTCGACTTTGACCAACTTCTTAGAATTGAAATTTTAGCATAGATTTGGATGTCAGATTGGTAGACAAGCGTGCACAAGACTTTTCGTGACCTTCCAAGCTATTTTCTCACCCTTTAAGCCCAAGTCTAGCGAAAACGCATGATCGAATTTCATATTTGACCAACTTCTCGGAATTGAAATTTGAGAATAGATTTCGGTTTCACATTGGTAGACAAGCGTGCATGCCAACTTTCGTGACGTTTCGAGCTATTTTCTGCCCCTTTAAGGCCACATCTAGCAAGAAGAAACGGGCCATTTTTGGCTTTGACCAACTTCTCGGAATTTAAAATTAAAAATAGATTTGGATTTCCCATTGGTAGACAAGCATGCACACCAACTTTTGTGATGTTTCGAGCTATTTTCGCCCCCTTTAAGTCCAAGTCTAGCGAAAACACAGATCAAGTTTCGGATTGGACCATTTTCTGGGAATTTAAATTTGAGAATAGATTTGGATATCCCATTGGTATACAAGCATGCACGCCAACTTTTGTGACTTTTCGAGCTAGTTTCGCCCCATTTAAGCCAAAGTCTAGCGAAAACACACGGTGGAGTTTCGACTTTGACCAACTTCTCGAAATTGAAATTTGAGAATAGATTTGGATGTCCCATTGGTAGACGAGTGCGCACGCCAACTTTCATGATGTTCCGAGCTATTTTTGCCCCCTTTAAGCCCAAGTCTAGCGAAAAGGCACGGTGGAGTTCCGGCTTTGACCAACTTCTGGGAAATGAAATTTGAGAATGGATTGGGATGTCCCATTAGTAGACAAGTGCGCACGCTAACTTTCGTGACGTTCCGAGCTATTTTCTCCCCATTTAAGCCCAATTCTAGCAAAAACGCACAGTCGAGTTTCGGCTTTGACCCACTTCTCGAAATTGAAATTTGAGCAAAGATTTGGATGTCGCATTGGTAGACAAGCATGCACACCAAATTTCGTGATGTTCCGATCTTTTTTCTCACCCTGTAAGCCCAAGACTAGCGAAAATGCACGGTCGAGTGTAGGCTTTGACCAACTTCTCGGAATTGAAATTTGAGAATAGATTTGGATTTCCCATTGGTAGACAAGCGCGCACGCACAATTTTCTGACATTCCGAGCTATTTTCTCCCCTTTAAGCCCAAGTCTAGCGAAAAAGAACGGTCGAGTTTCGACTTTGACCCACTTCTTGGAATTGAAACTTTAGCATAGATTTGGATCTCAAATTGGTAGACAAGCGCGCACAACAATTTTTGTGACGTTCCAAACTATTTTCTCACCCTTTAAGACCAAGTCTAGTGAAAATGCACAGTCGAGTTTCAGCTTCGATCAACTTCTTGGAATTGAAATTTGAGAATATATTTGGATTTCCCATTGGTAGACAAGCATGCACGCCAACTTTCGTGGCGTTTCAAGCTATTTTCTCCTCGTTTAAGGCCAAGTCTAGGAAAAACAAATGGGTGATTTTTGATTTCGTCCAACTTCTCGAAATTTAAATTTGAAAATAGATTTGGATGTCCCATTGGTAGACAAGCGCGCATGCCAATTTTCGTGACGTTTCGAGCTATTTTTGCCCCCTTTAAGCCCAAGTCTAGCGAAAAAGCAAGATCGAGTTTAAGATTTGACCATTTTCTCGAAATTTAAATTTGAGAATAGATTTGGATTTCCCATTGGTAGAAAAGCATGCATGCCAACTTTCATGATGTTCAGAGCTATTTTCGCCCCCTTTAAGCCCAAGTCTAGCGAAAACGCATGGTAGAGTTTTGGCTTTGACCAACTTCTCAGAATTGAAATTTGAAAATAGATTTGGATATCCCTATAATGTTCCCTCCCGCGGATCCAACTCCTATAAGGGAACTTGATGGTCGAGTTTCGGATTTGACAAACTTCTCGGAGTTGAAACTTGAGAATAGATCTGGATGTCCCATTTGTAGACAAGCGCGCACGCCAACATTTGTGATGTTCCGAACTATTTCCCCCCCCTTTAAGCCTAAGTGTAGCGAAAACGCACGGTCGAGTTCCTGCTTTGACCATTTTTTCGGAATTGAAATTTGAGAGTAGATTTGGATGTCCTATTGGTAGACAAGCGCACACGCCAATTTTCGTGACGTTACGAGCTATTTGTCACGCTTTAAGCCCAAGTCTAGCGAAAACGCTATGGTCGAGTTTTGACTTTGAAGAACTTCTTGGAATTGAAATTTGAGCATAGATTTGAATGCCCGATTGGTAGACAAGCGCGCACGCCAACATTCGTGATGTTACAAACTGTTTCCCCCCCCTTTAAGCCGAAGTCTAGCGAAAATGCAAGGTCGAGTTTCGGCTTTTACCAACTTATCAGAATTGAAATTTTAGAGTAGATTTGGATGTCCCATTGGTAGACAAGCGCGCACGCCAACTTTCGTGATGTTTCAAGCGATTTTCTCCCCATTTAAGCCCAAGTCTAGCGAAACTGTACGGTCGAGTTTCGGCTGTGACAAACTTCTCGGAATTGAAATTTGAGAATAGATTTGGATGTCCCATTGGTATGCAAGTGCATACTCAAACTTTCATGATGTTCCAAGATATTTTCTCACCCCTTAAGCCCGAGTCTAGAGAAAACGCACGGTTGAGTTTCAGCACTCCCCAATTTCTCGGAATTGAAATTTGAGAAAAGATTTGGATTTCCCATTGGTAGACAAGCGCACACACCAACTTTTGTGATGTTCCGAGCTACTACGAGCGAAAATGCACGGTCGAGCTTCGGCTTTGACCAACTTCTCGGAATTGAAATTTTAGAATAGATTTGGATTTCCCATTGGTAGACAAGCGCACACGCCAACTTTCGTGATGTTCTGAGCTATTTTCTCCCCTTTAATCCCAAGTCTAATGAAAAAGAACGGTCGAGTTTCGACTTTGACCCACTTCTTAGAATTGAAATTTTAGCATAGATTTGGATGTCAGATTGGTAGACAAGCGTACATAAGACTTTTCATGACCTTCCAAGCTATTTTCTCACCCTTTAAGCCCAAGTCTAGCAAAAATGCATGATCGAGTTTCAGATTTGACCAACTTCTCGGAATTGAAATTTGAGAATAGATTTCGGTTTCCCATTGGTAGACAAGCGTGCATGCCAACTTTTGTGACGTTTCGAGCTATTTTATGCCCCTTTAAGGCCACGTCTAGCGAAAAGAAACGGGCCATTTTTGGCTTTGAACAACTTCTCGGAATTTAAATTTAAAAATAGATTTGGATTTCCCATTGGTAGACAAGCATGCACGCCAACTTTTGTGATGTTTCGAGCTATTTTCACTCCCTTTAAGTGCAAGTCTAGCGAAAACACAGATCAAGTTTTGGATTGGACCATTTTCTGGGAATTTAAATTTGCGAATAGATTTGGATATCCCATTGGTATACAAGCATGCACGCCAACTTTCGTGATGTTCCGAGCTACTTTTGCCCCATTTAAGCCAAAGTCTAGCGAAAACAAACGGTGGAGTTTCGGCTTTGACCATCTTGTCGGAATTGAAATTTGAGAATAGATTTGGATGTCCCATTGGTAGACAAGCGCGCACGCCAACTTTCATGACGTTCCGAGCTATTTTTTCCCCCTTTAAGCCCAAGTCTAGCGAAAAGGCACGGTGGAGTTCTGACTTTGACCAACTTCTCAGAAATGAAATTTGAGATTGGATTTGGATGTCCCATTAGTAGACAAGTGCGCACGCTAACTTGCGTGACGTTCCGAGCTATTTTCTCCCCATTTAAGCCCAATTCTAGCAAAAACGCACAGTCGAGTTTCGACTTTGACCCACTTCTCGGAATTTGGATGTCCCATTGGTACACAAGCATGCATGCCAAATTTCGTGATGTTCCATGCTATTTTCGCCCCATTTAAGCCCAAGCCTAGAGAAAACGCACAGTAGAGTTTCGGCCTTGACCAAATTCTTCGAATTGAAATTTGATAGTAGATTTGGACGTCCCGTTGATAGATAAGCATGCACACCAACTTTCGTGATTAACTGAGCTATTTTCTCCACTTTTAAGCCCAAGTGTAGCGAAAACGCATGGTCGAGTTTCAGCTTTGACCCACTTCTTGGATCTAAAATTTGAGGGTAGATTTGGATGTCCCATTGGTTGACAAGCATGCACACCAACTTTCGTGACGTTGTGAGCTATTTTCTCTCCCTTTAAGCCCAAGTCTAGCGAAAACGCACAGTCAAGCTTCCGCTTTGACCAACTTCTCAGAATTGAAATTTGAGAATAGATTTGCATGTCCCATTGGTAGACAAGCGCGTACGCCAACCTTCGTGATGTTCTGAGCTATTTTCTCACCCCCTAAGCCCATCTTTTACGAAAACGCACGGTCGAGTTTCGGCTTTGAACTACTTCTCAGAATTGAAATTTGAGAATAGGTTTGGATGCCCCATTGGTAGACAAGTGCGTAGGCCAACTTTCGTGATGTTCCAAGCTATTTTCTCACCCCTTAAGCCCAAGTCTAGCGAAAACGCACGGTTGAGTTTCAACTTTGCCCAACTTCTCGGAATTGAAATTTGAGAATATATTTGAATTCCCATTGGTAGAAAAGCGCACACGCCAACTTTCGTGATGTTCCGAGCTATTTTCTCCCCCTTTAAGCCCAAGTGTAGTGAAAATGCATGGTCGAGTTTCAGTTTTGACCCACTTCTAGGAATTGAAATTTGAGGGTAGATTTGGATGTCCCATTAGTAAAAAAGTGTGCACACCAACTTTCGTGACGTTCGGAGCTATTTTCTCACCCTTTAAGCCCAAGTCTAGCGAAAACGCACGTTCAAGTTTCGACTTTGCCCAACTTCTTGGAATAGATTTGAATGTTCCATTGGTAGACAAGCGCGCACGCCAATTTTCGTGACATTTTGAGCTATTTTCTCACCCTTTAAGCCCAAGTCTAGCAAAAACGCACAGTCGAGTTTCGACTTTGACCAACTTCTCGGAATTGAAATTTGAGCATAGATTTGAATGCCCCATTGGTAGACAAGCATGCACACCAACACTCGTGATGTTTCGAACTATTTCGCCCCCTTTAAGCCCAAGTTTAGCGAAAACGCACGGTTGAGGTTTGGCTTTCACCAACTTCTCGAATAGAAATTTGAGAGTAGATTTGGAGTTCCCATTGGTAGACAAGCGCGCACGCCAACTTTCATGAAGTTTCAAGCTGTTTTCTGCCTCGTTAAGCCCAAGTCTAGCAAAAACGCACGGTCAAGTTTCGACTTTGACCAAATTCTCATAATTGAAATTTGAGAATAGATTTGGATGCCCCATTGGTAGACAAGTGTACATGCCAATTTTGGTGACGTTCTGAGCTATTTTAGCCCTCTTTAAGCCCAAGTTGAGCGAAAACGCATGGTTGAGATTCGGCTTTGACCAACTTTCGTGACGTTTCGAGCTATTTTCACCCCCTTTAAACCCAAATCTAGCGAAAACACAATATCAAGTTTCAGATTTGACCATTTTCTCGAAATTTAAATTTGAGAACATATTTGGATTTCCCATTGGTAGAAAAGCATGCACGCCAACTTCCGTGATGTTTTGAGCTATTTTTGCCCCCTTTAAGCCCAAGTCTTGTGAAAATGCACGGTGGAGTTTCGGGTTTGACCAAATTCTCGGAATTGAAATTTGAGAATAGATTTGCATTTACCAAGTGTAGACAAGCGCGCATGCCAATTTTCGTGACGTTTCGAGCTATTTTCTCCCCATTTAAGCCCAAGTATAGCGAAAACGCACGGTCCCGTTTCAGCTTTGACCAACTTCTCGGAATTGAAATTTGAGCATAGATTTGCATTCCCCGTTGGTAGACAAGAGCGCATGCCAACTTTCGTGACGTTTCGAGCTATTTCCCATTGGTAGACAAGCGCACACGCCAACTTTCGTGACGTTCCGAGCTATTTTCTCCCCTTTAAGCCCAAGTCTAGCGAAAAAGAACGGTCGTGTTTAGACTTTGACCCACTTCTCGGAATTGAAATTTTAGCATAGATTTGGATGTCACATTGGTAGACAAGCACGCACAACAATTTTCGTGATGTTAGAAGCTATTTTCTCACCCTTTAAGCCCAAGTCTAGTGAAATTGCATGGTCGAGTTTCAACTTTGACCAACTTCTCGGAATTGAAATTTGAGAGTAGATTTGGATTTCCCATTGGTAGACAAGCGTGCACGCCAACTTTCGTGACGCTTTGAGCTATTTTCTCCTCCTTTAAGGCGGGGTCTAGCGAGAAAAACGGGCGATTTTCAGCTTTGACCAACTTCTCGGAATTGAAATTTGATAATAGATTTGGATTTCCCCTTGGTAAACAAGCGTGCACACCAACTTTCGTGATGTTTCAAACTAATTTCTCCCCCTGTAAGGCCAAGTTTAGTGAAAACACACGGGCGATTTTTGGCTTTGACCAACTTCTCGAAATTGAAATTTAAGAATAGATTTGGATGTCCCATTGGTAGAAAAGCGCGCGGGCCAATTTTCGTGACGTTCCGAGCTATTTTCGCCCGCTTTAAGCCCAAGTCTAGCGAAAATGAAAGATCAGGTTTCGGATTCGACCATTTTCTCGGAATTTAAATTTGGGAATAGATTTGGATTTCCCATTGGTAGACAAGCATGCATGCCAACTTTCGTGACGCTCCGAGTTATTTTTGCCCCCTTTAAGCCCAAGTCTAGCGAAAACGCATGGTCAAGTTTTGGCTTTGACCAACTTCTCAGAATTGAAATTTGAAAATAGATTTGGATGTTGCATTGGTAAACAAGCGCACATGCCAACTTTCATGACGTACCAAGCTATTCCGAGTGAAAACGCACAGTCAAGTTTCGGCTTGGACCAACTTCTCGGAATTGAAATTTGACAATAGATTTGGATTTCCCAATGGTAGACAAGCGCACATGCCAACTTCCATGACATTCCGAGCTATTTTCTCCCCTTTAATCCCAAGTCTAGTGAAAACGAACAGTCGAGTTTCGACTTTGACCCACTTCTCAAAATTGAAATTTTAGCATAGATTTGAATGTCAGATTGGTAGACAAGCGCGCACAACAATTTACATGACCTTCCAAGCTATTTTCTCAACTTTTAAGCCCAAGTCTAGCGAAAACGCACGGTCGAGTTTCAGCTTTGACGAACTTCTCAGAATTGAAATTTGAGAATAGATTTGGATTTCCCATTGGTAGACAAGCGTGCACGCCAACTTTCGTGACATTTTGAGCTATTTTCTCCCCCTTTAAGGCGGGGTTTAGCGAGAAAAACGAGCGATTTTCAGCTTTGACCAACTTCTTAGAATTTAAATTTGAAAATAGATTTGGATGTCCCATTTGTAGACAAGCGCGCACGCCAATTTTATGATGTTCCAAGCTATTTTCGCCCCCTTTAAGCCATCTAGTGAAAACACAAGATCGAGTTTCGGATTTGACCTTTTTCTCGAAATTTAAATTTGAGAATAGATTTGGATTTCCCATTGGTAGACAAGCATGCACGCCAACGTTCGTGGCGTTCCGAGCTATTTTCGTCCCCTTTAAGCCCAAGTCTAGCAAAAACGCATGGTAGAGTTTCAACTTTGACCAATTTCTCAGAATTGAAATTTGAAAATAGATTTGGATGTCCCATTGGTAAACAATCGCGCATGCCAACTTTCATCACGTTCCAAGCTATTCTTAGTGAAAACGTACTATCGAGTTTCAGCTTTGACCAACTTCTCAAAATTGAAATTTGAGAATAGATTTGGATTTCCCTTTGGTAGAGAAGCGTGCACGCCAACTTTTGTGACATTCAGTGCTATTTTCGCCCCCTTTAAGTCCAAGTCTAGCGAAAACACAAATCGAGTTTCGGATTTGACCATTTTCTCAGAATTTAAATTTGAGAATAGATTTGGATGTCCCATTGGTAGACAAGCATGCATGCCAACATTCGTGACGTTTTGAGTTATTTTCGCCCCCTTTAAGCCCAAGTCTAGCGAAAACGCACGGTGGAGTTTCAACTTTGACCAACTTCTCGAAATTGAAATTTTAGACTAGATTTGGATTTCCCATTGGTAGAAAAGCGCGCACGACAACTTTCGTGACGTTCCAATCTATTTTCGCCCCCTTTAGGACCAAGTCTAGTGAAAACGCACGGTGGAGTTTCAGCTTTGACCAACTTCTTGGAATTGAAATTTGAGAATAGATTTGGATGTCCCATCAGTAGACAAGCGCGCACGCCACCTTTCTTGACGTTTCGGGCTATTTTCTCCCCATTTAATCCCAAGTCTAGCGAAAACGCACGATCGAGTTTTGACTTTGATCCACTTCTCGGAATTGAAATTTCAGAATAGATTTGGATTTCCCATTGGTAAACAACCACGCACGCCAACTTACATGACGTTCCGAGCTATTTTTGCCCCCTTTAAGCGCAAGCCCAGTGAAAATGCATGATGGAGTTTCAGCTTTGACCAACTTCTTGGAATTGAAATTTGAGAATAGATTTGGATGTCCCATTCGTAGACAAGTGCGTACACCAACTTTCATGATGTTCCGAGCTATTTTCTCCCCATTTAAGCCCAAGTCTAGCGAAAACGCACAGTCGAGTTTCGGCTTTGACCAACTTCTCAGAATTGAAGTTTGAGCATAGATTTGGAATCCCCCTTGGTAGACAAGAGCGCACGCCAACTTTCGTGACTTTCTGAGCTATTTTCGTCTCCTTAAGACCAAGTGTACCAAAAACGCACGGTCGAGTTTCTTCTTTAACCCACTTCTCGGAATTGAAATTTGAGAATAGATTTGGATGTCGCATTGGTAGACAAGCGTGCACGCCAACTTTCATGATGTTCCGAGCTATTTTCTCTCCCTTTAAGGCCAAGTCTAGTGAAACCGCACGATCGCATTTCAACTTTAACCTACTTCTCGAAATTGACATTTCAGAAAATATTTGGAAGTCCCATTGGTAGAAAAGGGCGTATGCCAAGTTTTGTGATGTTCCAAGCCATTTTCTCACCCCTTAAGCCCAAGTGTAGCGAAAACACACGGTCGCGTTTTGGGTTTTCCCAACTTCTCGGAATTGAAATTTGAGAATAGATTTGGATTTCCCATTGGTAGACAAGCGCACACGCCAACTTTCGTGACATTCCGAGCTATTTTCGTCCCCTTTAAGCCCAAGTGTAGCGAAAACGCATGGTTGAGTTTCAGCTTTGACCCACTTCTTGGATCTGAAATTTGAGGGTTGATTTGGATGTCCCATTGGTAAACAAGCACACACACCAACTTTCGTGACGTTCCGAGCTATTTTCTCACCCTTTAATCCTAAGTCTAGAGAAAACGCATAGTCGATTTTCGGCTTTGACCAACTTCTAAGAATTGAAATTTGAGAATAGATTTGCATGTCCCATTGGTAGACAAGCACGTATGCCAACTTTCATGATGTTCCAAGCTATTTTCTCACCCCTTAAGCCCAAGTCTAGCGAAAATGCACAGTCGATTTTCGGCTTTGACCTACTTCTCGGAATTGAAATTTGAGAATAGATTTGGATGTCACATTGGTAGACAAGCGTGTAGGACAACTTTCATGTAGTAGATATTTCTCCCTACGGATAGGTAGAAACTCTCTTAGGATAAAGCAGAATGCACTGACTCTATGCTAAGACAAAAAGGAAACAAATGCTACCTTGCGTTCCTGAACTAATCTTCACAACAAGATTGAATGTATTCAGAAGAGATGAAATACGTAACTCACCTTCCAATTGGACGCTTGTCCCACTTCTAGCTCTTGATCCCGAAGCTCCAATGTAGAACCTGTTGAGATCAAACAAAGGAAAAGCATGCGAGCTTCCAAATACCTTGAAGCAAAGATTAAGTTCAAATCTAAAATAGATACATTTCATATCAAAGATCCATACAATACACATGAAATGGGAAAAACAAGACAAGTTATCTTATATTACAAACTTGAAGAGTGCTTACAAAGATTGCTTGATATCCAAGCCAATCTTCCAGCTCCAAGTGCTTCCTCTAGCTATCTCTGCAGAAGTCTGAAGATCATAGGTTTGATGCCCCAAAAGTCCTTCCTTTGGCTCATGGAAGGCTTCTCTCTTATAGCATATGGGAAGGTTAACCAATAAGAGAGAAGTGTGGATCTATGGAGGGTTTAGTGGATCAAGCCAGCTAAATAGAGAGGGGAGTTGAGATTGAATCAGAGGTGGCAATCCCAATGATATCTCTCAAAAGTCAAGATCCCAAAATCCAAGGACAAAGGTTAATTTCGGACTACCGCGCCTCTACTACTAAGCATAACGCGGTAGTACCGCACCCCATAGAAGGAGCAACATGCGGTAGTGCTGACTACCGCACCCCTGTAGATGTGCAGGGAGCGGTAGTGCTCACAAACAGGGCTAAGTTGGGTTGGAAGATGGCAGAAAAAGGTTTTTCTTTCAGTATTCAGTCAATGGTTTTCACTCTGGATGTTTAGATGATCTTTAAGGGAAACTGCCATTTAGGTCTCTAATGCAAGGATGCGACACTAATACATAATGTGTAATATTGAGGTATAACACATGATGTTCCAAGCTATTTTCTCACCCCTTAAGCCCAAGTCCAGCGAAAACGAATGATCGATTTTCAACTTTGCCCAACTCCTCATAATTGAAATTTGAGAATAGATTTGGATTTCCCATTGGTAGACAAGCGCACAAGCCAACTTTCGTGACGTTTCGAGCTATTTTCTCCCCCTTTAAGCCCAAGTGTAGCGAAAACGCATGGTCGAGTTTCAGATTTGACCCACTTGTCGGAATGAAATTTGAGGGTAGATTTCGATGTCCCATTGGTAAACAAGCGCGCACACCAACTTCAGTCACATTCAGAGCTATTTTCTCACTCTTTAAGCCCAAGTCTAGCAAAAATGCACGGTCAAGTTTCGACTTTGCCCAACTTCTCGGAATTGAAATTTGAGAATAGATTTGGATTTCCCGTTGGTAGACAAGCACACACACCAAATTTCATGATGTTCCAGGCTATTTTCTCACCCCTTAAGCCCAAGTCTAGCGAAGAGGCATGGTCAAGTTTCGGCTTTGACCTACTTCTCCGAATTGAAATTTGAGAATATACTTGGATGTCCCATTGGTAGACAAGCACGTACACCAACTTTCATGATGTTCTAAGCTACTTTGTCACCCCTTAAGTCCAAGTCTAATGAAAACACACGGTCGAGTTTCAACTTTTCCCAACCTCTCGGAATTGGAATTTGGGAATAGATTTAGACTTCCCATTAGTAGACAAGCACACACGCCAACTTTTGTGACGTTTCGAGTTATTTTAGCTCCCTTTAAGCCAAAGTCTAGCGAAAATGCACAGTCGAGTTTTGATTTTGACCAACTTCTCGGAATTCAAATTTGAGAATAGATTTGGATGTCCCATTGGTAGAGAAGTGGGCACACCAACTTTCGCAATGTTCTGAACTATTTCCCCCCCTTTAGGCCCAAGTTTAGCGAAAACGCATGGTCGAGTTTTAGCTTGGACCAACTTTTCGGAATTGAAATTTCAGCATAGATTTGAATGCCCCATTCGTAGACAAGCACGCACACAAACATTCGTGATGTTCCGAACTATTTTACCCCCTTTTAATCCCAAGTCTAGCGAAAAGGCATGGTCGAGTTTCGGCTTTGACCAACTTCTCGGAATTGAAATTTGAGAATAGATTTGGATGTCCCATTGGTAGACAAGCGCGCATGTCAATTTTTGTGATGTTTCGAGCTATTTTCTCACCCTTTAAGCCCAAGTCTAGTGAAAACGCACGGTCGAGTTCCGTCTTTCACCAACTTCCTGGAATTGAAATTTATGCATAGATTTGAATGCCCCATTGGTAGATAAGCACGCACGCCAACATTCGTGATGTTTCAAACTATTGCCCCCCCTTTAAACCCAAGTTTAGCGAAAACGCGCGGTCGAGTTTCGGCTTTGACCAACTTCTCAGAATTGAAACTTGAGAGTAGATTTGGATGTCCCATTGGTACAAAAGAATGCACGCCAACTTTTGTGACTTTCCGAGCTATTTTCTCCTCCGTTCAGCCCAAGGCTACCAAAAACGCACGGTCGAGTTTTGACTTTGACCAATTTCTCGGAATTGAAATTTGAGCGAAGATTTGGATGCCTCGTTGATAGACAAGTGTGCACGTCAACTTTTGTGATGTTCTGAGCTATTTCCACCCCCTTTAATCCCAAGTGTATCGAAAATGCACGGTCGAGTTTCGGCTTTGACCCGCTTCTCGGAATTGAAATTTTAGAATAGATTTGGATGTCCCATTGGTAGACAAGCGCAGACACTAGCTTTCGTGACGTTCCGAGTTATTTACTCACCCTTTAAGCCCAAGTCTAGCGAAAACGCACGGTAGAGTTTGAGCTTTGACCAACTTCTCGGAATTTAAATTTGAGCATAGATTTGGATGCGCAATTGGTAGACAAGCGCACACGACAACATTCGTGATGTTACGAACTATTTCCCCCCCCTTTAAGCCCAAGTCTAGCGAAAATGCACGGTCAAGTTTTGGCTTTGACGAACTTCTCGGAATTGAAATTTGAGAGTAGATTTGGATGTCCCATTGGAATGCAACCGCGCACGCCAACTTTCATGACGTTTCAAGCTATTTACCCCCCCGTTAGGGCTAAGTCTAGCGAAAATGCATGGTCGAGTTTCGGCTTTGACCAAATTCTCTGAATTGAAATTTGAGCGAAGATTTGGATGCCCTGTTGGTAGACAAGCGCACACGTCAAGTTTCATGACGTTCCGAGCTATTTTCGCCCCCTTTAAGTGTTCGGATATCCATCATCTATTTCGGGATACATATCTATTTTAGGATCATCTATTTCGGGATACATATCTACTTCAGGATCTTGCATGATCTATTTCAGGATATGTAGTCCAGTCACCAGTTTGATGCCTCCAGCACCTTATCCACCTTCTTCTAGCACCCGGGAGCCACTTTCCACAGAGTTTTAGCCCTCCTAAGCTGAAAGGCGCCCTCTTCTCACCTACTGACTGAGAAGGGCGCACTTGCTCACCTACCACTGCAGATTCACTCCAGTTACATTCAGTTAGCTCCGATTCTGATTGATTTCACTCCGATTTCACTCCTGACTGACTGTTTCACCTCCGATTGACCTCCAGTTCGATTAGGTGACTTGCTCTGACTCCAGTTAGCCTCCCATGCGCCCCCACTGAGCCTCCAGATCCTATATCAGTGCTACACACTTCAGTTACATTTATTATGATCAGTTAGACTCAGCTTGACACCTGGATGACTGTTTGTTGTGATTGATGAGCAACACCGATGATTGATGAGGACTCCTAGATTGAGTCAAGCTACTCCATTTCAGTGATTCGAATGCCTACTTAGTCAATTCGAATTGCCATTGACATGATTTTGGATTGTATTGTAATCTATTGTAATTCATTCACCCTTTCTGGGATAGAGAGCACTGCTGCATGTTTTTGCACAGTTTTGCACCATATCTTCTTATTCATCTGTTGTGACTGATTTATTTGTTCATTAGATCTGCTGTGACTAACTTTACATGGTATCAGAGCCATTGCAGGGACAAGATCTCTTTTCTACAGGTGTTTATACAAGAAGATTTGACTGAATTGCTAAAAATTGCAAAAAGTTTGGCATGAGATATCTCAAGGGCATTCGCTCATGTGCATGCAAAGCTTGAAAATTATTCCAATACCACTCCAGAAGCTTGAGTTACCACATAATTCCTGGATTTGATACATTGGACCCATTCAACATTGCTTGAAATCCAATCCCAGGTGTGATGCAACTCTCAAAGGGTGGATTGTTCGACCTTATTGTGATTGTTCTTATGTGATTTGCAGGTTAATTATCTCCTCCAAGTGCACTCGCTACATTCTGCATGCAAGCTTCCCTACAGCATTTCCATTCGCTATAGTTTGCAAGCAAGCTTCTTCTTCATCATTTGACTCGCTCCTAGCAATGGAATACTCTTCTTCAAAGCCTATCCTCACCCCATTCAATTATTTTGATTGGAAAGATGATATGGAGATCATATTACGTTCAAAAGGATACTACCGAGTCACTCTTGGTCTTGAATTGGAGCCAAACAATGTGGCAGAAAGAACCAAACACTACAATAAGCTTGATGAAGCTTACGGTCTACTTTGTCTCTCCATCTCCAAAGATCTTCACTTCCATCTCAGCGGATTGAAGACTCCAAAGGCCATATGGGAGCAACTTGAGACACTATTCGGCAAGCAGGATGAGCTTAGGGCTTTTCAATTAGAGAATGAATTGATTGGCCTTAATCCTGAAAATTTCGAGACCATCAATGAATTCTTCACAAAATTCAAGAACTTGAACTTGCAATTGAAGAACAGTGGTGTTATCAAAGAGGATAAGCAGTTGATCCTCTCCATTCTAAGCAAGCTTGGGAAAGATTATTCGGTATTTGTCTCCACTTTCAATTCCGGTCGGCTAACTACCCCGAATTGGAAGATGCCTACCTTGAATGCCTTCATTGAGTCCGTTACGAAAGAGCATGACAAGTTGATTCAAATGGGGTCCATAAGCTCCAAAGATTCAGCCCTATTTGTTCAAGGACCCAAGATTTCGAATGGTAAAGGAAAGCTAAAGAAGGAGAAGCCCAAATTCGAGCCTCACAAGCAAAAAGACAAAGGCAAGCAAACGGATGCACCATCCAGTTCGAAATCCAAGCAAAAGGGCAAAGAAGGTAACCAAAAATCTAAATGTACTTATTGTAACCGTGGCTTTCATCCCGAAAGTTCATGTATGAAGAAGACTATAGATCAAATGGCCCTCCTTTTGGAAAAGAACAACATAACCCTTCCTGACGGTGCAAGGAAGAAGGATCGGAATGACGATCATGAAAGAGGACAAGCACTCATGGCAACGGTTTCGAAGCCCACTCTCTTGATAGATTCGGGTGCATCAAATCATATGGCTGCAAATATTGATTCTTTTTCCTCATTCGATCCAAACAGCTCCATCCCCATCCATTTGGGAGATGACTCAAAAATTTCTTCAAAGGGCAAAGGTACGATTCATGTAGATCATGGATGCTTTCAGAATGTTCTCTATGTGCCTTCCTTAGCTTCGAATCTCCTTTCTGTTTATCAAATGACACATACTGGTGATCCAAAGAAAGTCACATTCAGCCCTAATACAGTTGAAATTTCTGATATCAAAAGTGGAAGACTAGTTGCGGTTGGAAAGGCAAACCACACTGCAAAATGTTATGAGTTTTCGCACTTTATTCCGCTTGCAAAGCCCACTGCTCTTCGAACACATGGTAATGAGGTTAGTAGGCTTTGGCATGAAAGATTTGGACATCTAAATTATAAGTATTTGCTGCTGCTATCAAATAAATCCATGGTTGATGGGCTGCCACAACTCCGTTCCTCGAAGGGAATATGCACCGGTTGCATTATTGGGAAGCACCCCGAGCACAGATTCGACCGCGGCAAGGCTAGCAGAGCCTCTACTATTTTGGGATTGATCCATTCTGATATCAGCGGTCCGCTGCCCCATATGTCATTAAATGGTTCAAGGTATGTTTTGACATTTATTGATGATTATTCTCGCTTTACATGGGTATTCTTTCTCAAAAACAAGTCAGAAGTGCTTGGAAAATTCAAGGATTTTAAGGCTTCTGTTGAGACCACCACTGAGAGCAAGATCAAAGCTCTTAGATCTGATAATGGTGGGGAATATATCAAGTCCGAGTTGCTGCAACTTTGTGCCCAAAGCGGAATCAAGATCCAACATACAGTTCCCTACACACCCCAGCAGAACGGTGTAGCGGAAAGGAAAAACCGGTCACTGAAAGAGATGGCTACATGCATGATTGAATCAAAAGGTTTGGCTGCAAATCTTTGGGCTGAAGCAATCAATGTTGCTGCATATATACAGAACCGAGTTCCACATTCATCCGTGAAAGGTATGACTCCTTTCGAAGCATTCTTTGGTCACAAACCGGATGTGTCAAATTTGAGAGTTTTTGGCTCTACTGCATGGGCTAGAATTCCTTCTGAGAAGAGACGAGCTTTGGATCCACAAAGTATCGAGTGCATATTGATAGGATATGGGGAAGAATCAAAAGCATATAAACTCATGGATATCAGATCTAAAAAGATATTCATAGAGCGCAGTGTGCAGTTTGAAGAACCGCTTCAAGAATTGCAACTAGTTGAGGAGAAAACTGCCGATTCACCGCCTTCACCAGAAGAAGATTCGAGCAGCGATAATGAAGGTATAAGTTCTGATATTTCTGATATTGTAGCAGCATATGATGATCATGACATATCAGGTTCGGAATCCGACCATTCAGATCTCCCTCAGTTACCAAAGTGGGCCCAAAATACTCTACAATCTGCTGGTTCTAGTCTTGGAAATCCTGCTGATCCGAGACGAACAAGAGGAGACTTTCAAAGGGCAGGTATGGCTCTTTCTATTGCTGATCCATTTCTTCCTGAGATTTGTTATTTGATGGCTGGTTCAGATCCCCAATCATATTATTCAGCCCATCGAGATCCGAGATGGAAAGATGCCATGGATGAAGAGTACAGTTCTCTTCAAAAGAACAATACATGGGAGCTAGTTTCTCTTCCACCTGGAAGAAAATTAGTGAAGTGTAAATGGGTCTACCGTACTAAAGTTGCTGCTGATGGCACTATCAGCAAATATAAAGCAAGGTTGGTGGCAAAAGGTTTTTCCCAAGTCCAAGGAGTGGACTACACAGAGACCTTTGCACCGGTTGCAAAGATGGATTCCATCCGCCTTGTTTTAGCTATTGCCGCATCCAAGCACTGGGAGGTGCATCACATGGATGTGAAGAGTGCATTTTTACATGGAGACCTTGCTGAAGAAGTCTATATGCAGCAACCAGAGGGTTATACATCAGATCCATCATTGGTTTGCAGATTGAAGAAGTCTTTGTACGGGTTAAAACAGGCCCCAAGAGCTTGGTACGCAAAGATGGACTCCTTCCTTCTTTCTCAGAATTTCCAAAGATGCAAATCTGATCCGAATGTCTATCTTCAGCGAGTTAAAGGTAATTTGTTGGTTATTGTACTTTATGTTGATGATCTGCTTATTACTGGTAGCACACTTACTTCAATAAACAAGCTAAAAACTGCCTTAAATCTAGCTTTTGACATGAGCGATTTGGGCTTGCTGAGTCACTTTTTGGGCTTGGAGATAGCTCAAAATTTCGATGGGATCACTATATCTCAGCAAAAATATGCTTCCGACCTGTTATTGAAGTTTAATATGGCTGAATGTAAGGCAGCCCCGTTCCCATTCCTCTCAGGAATCAGTCTTGAGGAGGGAGATTCCACACCGCTTGCAGATTGCAGTATGTATCGACAGTTGATTGGTTCACTACTTTATTTGACACACTCTAGGCCTGACATCTCATATGCCGTGAGTGCCGTGTCAAGATATATGCAGCAGCCCCATGAGCTTCATTGGCGAGCAGCCAAGCGGATCTTGCAGTATGTGCAAGGTACGAGACAGTTTGGCATACATTATGCTGCAGAATCTGAGCTAGATTTCATTGGTTTTACTGATTCAGATTGGGCAGGTGATAGCATTGATCGGAAGTCCACTTCCGGTTATGTTTTCATGATTGGTCATGGTGCTATTTGCTGGTCCAGCAAAAAGCAAGCAGCCATTGCACTTTCTTCAGCAGAGGCAGAGTATCGAGGGGCAGTCAATGCCTGCATTCAGGCAGTTTGGTTGCAGGGTATTCTTTCCGAGTTTGGTTTTGGTGGCACTACTTCGACTGTCCTATTTTGTGACAATCAAAGTGCTATCAAGATCTCCACAGATCCAGTTCAGCGGCAGAGGACCAAGCACATTGAGATTCATATGCATTACATTCGACAGTTGGTGCATGACCGCACCATCATTCTGCAATATTGCCCTACCGATGAGCAAATTGCAGACATCTTCACCAAGAGCTTCACTGAGAAGAAGTTCTCTTACCTCCGTTCACTGTTGGGGGTGAGTTCCATCATGGTGGAGACAGATTGATTCATTATTATGCTTTAGACTTGAGGGGGGGCTTTCTTCCCACTGGGTTTTCCCTCTTTCCTCACTTAGTTTATTTTTCAGCATTTTTTGGATTATTGTATTGGGGTGACCTTTGGTCTTAGTTACCAGGGCCCCACATTATTTTAGTTGGCACATCATAGTCTAGCTTGAGGGGGGGTGTTCGGATATCCATCATCTATTTCGGGATACATATCTATTTTAGGATCATCTATTTCGGGATACATATCTACTTCAGGATCTTGCATGATCTATTTCAGGATATGTAGTCCAGTCACCAGTTTGATGCCTCCAGCACCTTATCCACCTTCTTCTAGCACCCGGGAGCCACTTTCCACAGAGTTTTAGCCCTCCTAAGCTGAAAGGCGCCCTCTTCTCACCTACTGACTGAGAAGGGCGCACTTGCTCACCTACCACTGCAGATTCACTCCAGTTACATTCAGTTAGCTCCGATTCTGATTGATTTCACTCCGATTTCACTCCTGACTGACTGTTTCACCTCCGATTGACCTCCAGTTCGATTAGGTGACTTGCTCTGACTCCAGTTAGCCTCCCATGCGCCCCCACTGAGCCTCCAGATCCTATATCAGTGCTACACACTTCAGTTACATTTATTATGATCAGTTAGACTCAGCTTGACACCTGGATGACTGTTTGTTGTGATTGATGAGCAACACCGATGATTGATGAGGACTCCTAGATTGAGTCAAGCTACTCCATTTCAGTGATTCGAATGCCTACTTAGTCAATTCGAATTGCCATTGACATGATTTTGGATTGTATTGTAATCTATTGTAATTCATTCACCCTTTCTGGGATAGAGAGCACTGCTGCATGTTTTTGCACAGTTTTGCACCATATCTTCTTATTCATCTGTTGTGACTGATTTATTTGTTCATTAGATCTGCTGTGACTAACTTTACATTAAGCCCATGTTTAGCAAAACCGCATGGTTAAGATTCAGCTTTGACCAATTTCTCAGACTTGAAATTTGAGAAAGATTTGGATGTCTCATTGGTAGACAAGTGTGCACACCAACTTTTGTGACGTTCCGAGCTATTTTCTCACCCTTTAAGCCCAAGTCTAGTGAAAACGCACGGCCGATTTTCGGCTTTGACCAACTTCTCAAAAATGAAGTTTGAGAATAGATTTGGATGTCCACTTGGTAGACAAGCGTGCACGCCAACTTTTGTGACGTTCTAAGCTATTTTCTCCTTCGTTAAGACCAAGGCTACTGAAAATGCACGGTCGAGCTTTGGCTTTGACCAATTTCTCAGAATTAAAATTTGAGCGAAGATTTGGATGCCTCGTTGGTAGACAAGTGTGCACGCCAACTTTCGTGACGTTCTGAGCTATTTCCGCCCCCTTTAATCCCAAGTGTATCGAAAATGCACGGTCGAGTTTCAGCTTTGACTCACTTCTCGGAATTGAAATTTGAGAATAGATTTGGATGTCCCATTGGTAGACAAGCATGTACACCAATTTTCGTGACATTTCGAGTTATTTTCTCACCCTTTAAGCCCAATTCTAGGGAAAAGGCATGGTCAAGTTTCAGCTTTGACCAACTTCTCAGAATTGAAATTTAAGCATAGATTTGGATGTCCCATTTGCAGAAAAGCGTGCACACCAACTTTTGTGATGTTCCGAGCTATTTTCTCCGCCATTAAGGCCAAATCTAGAAAAAACACAGGGTCGCGTTTCGTCTTTCTCCTACTTCTTGGAATTAAAATTTTAGAATAGATATCCCATTGGTATACAAGCACGCATGCCAACTTTCGTGACGTTCCGAAATATTTTCTCCCCCTTTAAGGCTAAGGTTACCGAAAACCCACGGTCGAGTTTCAGCTTTGACCAATTTCTCAGAATTGAAATTCGAGCGAAGATTTGGATGCCTCGTTGGTAGACAAGTGTGCATGCCAACTTTCGTGATGTTCCGAGCTATTTCCGCCCACTTTCATCCCAAGTGTATCGAAAGCACACAGTCGAGTTTTGGCTTGGAACCGCTTCTTGGAATTGAAATTTGAGAATAGATTTGGATGTCCCATTGGTAGATAAGCGCGCACACCAACTTTCGTGAGGTTCCGAGTTATTTTCTCACCCTTTAAGCCCAAGTCTAGCGAAAACGCACGGTAGGGTTTCAGCTTTGACCAACTTCTCAGAATTGAAATTTGAGCATAGATTTGGATGCCCAATTGGTAGACAAGCGCACACGATAACATTTGTGATGTTCCGAACTATTTTCCCCCCTTTTAAGCCCAAGTCTAGCGAAAACGCACGGTCGCATTTCAGCTTTGACCAACTTCTCGGAAGTAAAATTTGAGAGTATATTTGGATGTCCCATTGGTAGACAACTGCGCACGCCAACTTTCATGACGTTTCGAGCTATTTTCTCCCCCGTTATGCCCAAGTTTAGCGAAAACTCACAATGAAGTTTTGGATTTGACCAACTTCTCGGAATTGAAATTTGAGCGAAGATTTGGATGCCCCGTTGGTAGACAAGCGCGCACATCATCTTTCGTGATGTTCCAAGCTATTTTCGCCCCCTTTAAGCCCACGTTTAGCGAAAATGCATGGTCAAGATTTGGATTTGACCAACTTCTCAGAATTGAAATTTGAGAATAGATTTGGATGTCTCATTGGTAGACAAGCATGCACACCAACTTTCGTGACGTTTCGAGCTATTTTCTCACCCTTTAAGCCCAAGTCTAGCGAAAACGCATGGTCGATTGTCCACTTTGACCAACTTCTCGGAATTGAAGTTTGAGAATAGATTTGGATGTCCACTTGGTAGACAAGCGTGCACGCCAACATTCATGACGTTCGGAGCTATTTTCTCCCCCTTAAAGGCGAAGTCTAACCGAAACAAACGGTAGAGTTTTGGCTTTGACCAACTTCTCGGGATTGAAATTTGAGAATAGATTTGGATGTCCCATTTGTACACAAGCGCCCACACAAACCTTAGTGACGTTTCGAGCTATTTTCTCACCTTTTAATCCCAAGTCTAGCAAAAACGCACAGTTGAGTTTCAACTTTAACCAAATTCTTGGAATTTAAAATTGAGAAAAGATTTGGATGTGTTAGGATATTCCTATACTCCATCCTAGTCCCACCAATATTTTGATCATTTACATTTTCAGTCATGCATGCACCTTTAGGGTTTGCATGCATTCTAGGGTTTGCATGCATCCCAGTCATCAGTCCAACACCTAGCCCTTAGTTAGCCAGCCCCCAGGAGCTTCTCACTATTCAGTTTTAGCCCTCTAGTTGCTTAATGTGCCCTTCTTCCTTGATTTTAGGGAGAAACTCGCCCTTCTTCACCTACTAGTCTAGTTGTAACTCAGTTACAGTGAGTTACACTCAGTTACACTTAGTTACAGTCAGTTACACTCAGTTACACTTAGTTACACTCATTTACACCTACCAGAGTTAGTTTGACTGATGGTTGACAGTTACTTGAGCATTGATGAATCCACTGATGATGATGAAGACTTCCAGTTGCACTCTGATGATCATGAGGACACCTAGTTGTGCTTCGATGACACTTTATTGATCTTATGATCACTTTGAGAGGCTAATTCGAATTGCCACCTTAGGCATTCGAATCCTCTCTACCATTGTACTATTTATTTGTCCATACTGTGATTAATTGATTAGTGTGTGTGAAGTATTATTGCTTCTATTTGAGTTCTACTGTACCATATTATTATGTTGCTCATTATACTGTATTGATCACTCTTCTTCTATTTTCCTGCTTAATCATAATTACTCTTGTGAGGTATACATCATCTCTTAGATCTGCTGTGAGGTTTTTCACATGGTATCAGAGCATGTTGAGAGTATTGTTTATCTCCATTCTTGAGAGTTTTTTGCAGGTTATTACCAAGATTTCGAGTGCAGTAGTTGCAGCAGTTTCTGCATTTTTGCAGCAGTAGCAGTTGCATCTATTCTATATTGTGTTTGCGGGTCTTCTACACTTCAATGAATTTAGAAGAAATTACTCCTCTTTCTCCATTCAACTATGATGAATGGAAACCAAGAATGACAGCATATTTGAAGAGCCATGATCTCTTTGATTGTTATTTTGAAAGAGAGTTCGAATCCTCTGAAGAGAAGATTGATTGGTTGAATAAAGGTGACATGCACATTGGAAGAATGAAGATTACTATGCCGGATTACATATTGCTCCCAATCATTATTTATATTGAAACTCCACAAGAGCTATGGGCCCATATGGATGAAAGATTCGGAAAAAAGAATGAAGGTTTTGGTCCAAACCCCTTCAAAAGAAAACAAAGTGATGCATTCGCTCCCTTTGATGGTCTCTCAGATCATGCACCAGTATCATCTCATATTGAAGTTGTTGACAAAGAACTTGCAGATTCTCCACTCATGCTCAAACTTTCTTCTCTTTCTGTGCCAGCTCACACTCTAGATATTGCAGAAGGTCCTAAATCCTCTCTTGCACCAGAGTCTGATGGTTTGCATCATAATCACATGATTATTTCGGAGGTCAAAACAACTATTGAAGGTAATGCATTCGCTCCTCTCCAACTATCTCCTCTTTTATACTACTACATGATCATAATTCCATGCTTTCAGAAGGTCATTGAAGAATATGACCATTTCCATTCGCTTGGGATAATTTCTCATGCATCTATTGGTTTTGATCTCACCTCTCATGGTTCAAAGGAGATCTCAAGAAACCATGATTCAAGTCTTGTATCTAAATTGGGTTCTAAGCAATTACTACTTGGGATAATTTCTCATGCATATGATAGTTTTGATCTCACCCCTGTTGGTTCAAAGGAGATCTCAAGAAACTATTTTTTAAGTCTTAAATCTAATTTTGATTTCAAGCAAACATGTAATAGTTATTTTTGGCATAATCTCACCCATAGTGGTTCGAAGGAGAAGACAAAAGACTATATGCACTTTCACAGATTTGATCCTACCTCAGCTGATTTGAATCACAGGTTCAAGGATCATTCTCATACTGTTGGATTTGTTCTCATCACATTCAATCTGAAGAGCAAGTACAAGCACATGCTTTTTGAGCATGATCCACTTCTTCCCAAGAAGAAGATACCTCCAGACATATGACCAAGCATCACATATGCTTGAGTTTGGAGCATTTATTTTTATGTGTGCCTTACAATCTATTTTTTGAGGAGGGGGTATGTTTCCCATGAAATTTTTCCACTTCCTTGGTTTATTGATTGTTATTATTCATTGTATTGGGTGACCTTTGGTCTTAGTTACCAGGGCCTAGGATGGATTAAGGGGGGGTGTTAGGATATTCCTATACTCCATCCTAGTCCCACCAGTATTTTGATCATTTACATTTTCAGTCATGCATGCACCTTTAGGGTTTGCATGCATTCTAGGGTCTGCATGCATCCCATTCATCAGTCCAGCACCTAGCCCTCAGTTAGCCAGCCCATAGGAGCTTCTCACTATTCATTTTTAGCCCTCTAGTTGCTTAATGCACCCTTCTTCCTTGATTTTAGGGAGCAACTCACCCTTCTTCACCTACCAGTCCAGTTGTAACTTAGTTACAGTCAGTTACAGTCAGTTACAGTTAGTTACACTGAGTTACACCCAGTTACACTCAGTTACACCTACCAGAGTTAGTTTGACTGATGGTTGATAGTTACTTGAGCATTGATGACTCCACTGATGATGATGAAGACTTCCAGTTACACTCCGATGATCATGAGGACACCTAGTTGTGCTCCGATGACACTCTATTGATCTTATGATCACTATGAGAGGCTAATTCGAATTGCCACCTTAGGAATTCGAATCCTCTCTACCATTGTACTATTTATTTGTCCATACTGTGATTAATTAATTAGTGTGTGTGAATTATTATTGCTTCTATCTGAGTTCTACTGCACCATATTATTCTATTGCTCATTATACTGTATTGATCACTCTTCTTCTATTTTCTTGATTAATCATAATTACTCTTGTGAGGTATACATCATCTCTTAAATCTGCGGTGAGGTTTTTCACAAGATGTCCCATTGGTAGAAAAGGGTGCATGCCAACTTTCGTGACGTTCTGAGCTATTTTCTCACCCTTTAAGCCCAAGTCTAGCGAAAAGGCACGGTCAAGTTTCTACTTCGACCAACTTCTCGGAATTGAATTTTGAAAATAGATTTGGATTTCCCATTGGTAGACAAGCATGCATGCCAGTTTGCGTGACGTTCCAAGCTATATTCCCCACTTTAATTCCATGTCTAGCGAAAATGCACGGTCGAGTTTCAGCTTTGACCAACTTCTTGGAATTGAAATTTGAGAATAGATTTGGATGTCCCATTAGTAGACAAGTGCGCACAAAAAAATTTCGTGGTGTTCCAAGCTATTTTCTCACCCTTAAAGCCCAAGTCTAGTGAAAACGCACGGTCGAGTTTCAGCTTTGACCAACTTCTTGGAGTTGAAATTTTGGAACAGATTTGGATTTTCCATTGGTAGACAAGCGTGCATGCCAACTTTCGTGACATTTCGAGCTATTTTCTCTGCCTTTGAGGCCAAGTCTAGTGAAAACACATGACCGATATTTAGCTTTGACCAACTTCTTGGAATTGAAATTTGAGAATAGATTTGGATGTCCCATTGTAGACAAGCGCGCATGCCAATTTTTGTGATGTTCCGAGCTATTTTCGCCCCCTTTAAGCCCAAGTCTAGAGAAAATGCAAGATCGAGTCTCGGGTTTGACCATTTTCTCGGAATTTAAATTTGAGAATAGATTTGGATGTCCCATTGGTAAACAAGCACGTGTTAGGATATTCCTATATTCCATCCTAGTCCCAGTAGTATTTTGATCATTTACATTTTCAGTCATGCATACACTTTTAGGGTTTGCATGCATCATTTAGGATTTGCATGCATTCCAGTCATCAATCCCAGCACCTAGCCCTCAGTTAGCTAGCCCCCGGAGCTTCCTTCCACTCAGTTTCATCCCTCCTAGCCTGTCATGCGCCCTCCTTTCACCTACTACATGAGAAGGGCTCCTTTCTCGCCTACCAGTCGATTTTACTTCAATTATCCACCAGTCTTTCCTTGATTTGAGGCCAGACTAACTCCTCACTGCTGTTATCACTCACTCCGATTAACCACCGATGAGACATGACGACCTGTTATGACTCTAGTTAGGTCCTCATGCACCCTCCACTAAGCCTCCTTCATTTAGTTAGTGTCTCCATGTGCCAATTACATTCAGTTACACCTACCACACTCAGTTAGACTTACTTTGACTGACGGTTGACAGTTACTTGTGCATTGATGACTCCACCGATGATGAGATAGACTACTAGTTGTGCTCCGATTAAACTCCAGTGATCCTTTGATCACTCCATGAAGGATAATTCAAATTGCCACCTTAGGCATTCGAATCCTCATGCATTGTACTATTTATTTGTCCATATTGTGATTAATTAATTAGTGTGTGTGAAGTATTTTTACTTATATCCGAGTTCTACTATATTATTATTCTGTTGCTCATTATACTGCATTGACCACTCTTCTTCTATTTTCTTGCTTAATCAATTACTTTCTTGTGAGGTATACATCATCTCTTAGATTTGCTGTGAGTATTTTCACATGGTATCAGAGCATGCTGAGATTATTGTTTATCTCCATTCCTGAGAGTTTTTTGTAGGTTATTATCCAGATTTCGAGTGCAGCAGTTTCTGCATTTTTGCAGCAGTAGTAGTTGCAGATATTCTCTATTGTTTTTGCAGGTCTTCTACAGCTTCAATGTATTCAGAAGAAATCCCTCCTCCTTCTCCATTCAGCTATGATCTTCTTTCTCTATTCAACTATGATGAATGGAAACCGAATATAATATCACATTTGAAGAGAAATGGTCTCTTGGATTATTGTTCTGAAAGAGAGTTTGAATCCTCTGAAGAAGAGATTGACTGGTTAAATAATGGTGACAGAGCTTGTGCAACCATGATGCTTGATATGCATTTTTACATGACACACCAATTCGTTGATATTGAAACTCCAAAAGAGCTATGGGCTCACTTGGATGAAAGTTTTGGCAGACATAATGAAAGAATTGGTCCAAACCCTTTCAAGAGCAAGCAAAGTGATGCATTCGCCCTCTTTGATGATCTCATTGATCATGAACCAGTATCAAACACATCTCATATTGAAGTTGTCCACAAAGAAATTGCAGATTCTACACTCATGCTCCAAATTTATTCTCTTTATGTGCCAGGTCACACTCTAGATATTGTAGAAGGTCCTAAATCCTCTCTTGCACCAGAGTCTGTTGGTTTGTATCATGATCACGTGATTATTTCGGAGGTAAAATCAGCTATTGGAGGTAATACATTCGCTCTCCTCAAGCAATCACCTCTTATTTACTACTATATGATAATTATTCCATGCTTTCAGAAGGTTATTGAAGAATATGACCATTGCCACCCACTTGGGATAATTTCTCATGCATCTACTGGTTTTGATCTCACCTCCTATGGTTCAAAGGAGATCTCAAGAAACCATTGCCATTCGCTTGATATAATCTCTCATGCATTTACTGGTTTTGATCTCGCCTCGTATGGTTCAAAGGAGATCTCAAGAAACCATGATTAAAGTCTTGGATCTAATTTGGATCCTAAGCAAACACTACTTGAGATAATTTCTCATGCATATGATGGTTTTGATCTCACCCCTGCTGGTTCAAAGGAGATCTCAAGAAACTATTCATCAAGTCTTAAATCTGATTTGGATTTCAAGCAATCATTATTATTTGATGGTTCTCTTTGGCATAATATCACCCATGATGGTTCGAAGGAGAAGACAAAAGACTATCTGCATATTCATGTTTTTTATCCTACCTCAGGTCCTCAACTGATTCGAATCACAGGTTCAAGGATCATCCTCATACTTTTGGATTTGTTCTCATCACATTCGATCTGAAGAGCAAGTACAAGCACATGCTTTTTGAGCATGATCCACTTCTTCCCAAGAAGAAGATACCTCCGGACATATGACCAAGCATCACACCTGCTTGAGTTTGGAGCATTTATTTTTTGTGTGTACCTTACAGTCTGTTTTGAGGGGGGGTATTTTTCCCATGAAATTTTCCCCACTTCCTTTGCTTATTGACTGTTATTATTCATTATATTGGGTGACCTTTGGTATTAGTTACCAGGGCCCAGGATGGATTAAGGGGGGGGTGTTAGGATATTCCTATACTCCATCCTAGTCCCACCAGTGTTTTGATCATTTACATTTTTAGTCATGCATGCAATTTTAGGGTTTGCATGTATTCCAGTCACCAGTCCCAGCACCTAGCCCTTAGTTAACTAGCCCCAGAGCTTCCTTCCACTTAGTTTCAGCCCTCCTAGCCTGTCATGCGCCCTCCTTTCACCTACTGCATGAGAAGGGCGCCTTTCTCACCTACCAGTCTAGTTTACTTCAGTTATCCACCAATCTTTCCTTGATTTGAGGACAAAATAACTCCTCACTGCTGTTATCACTCCGATTGACCTCCGATGAGACATGACTACCTGTTCTGAATCCAGTTAGCTCCTCATGTGCCCTCCACTAAGCCTCCTTCATTCAGTTAGTGTCTCCATGTGCCAGTTACATGCAGTTACACCTACCACACTCAGTTTGACTCAGTTTGACTGACGATTGACAGTTACATGTGCATTGATGACTCCACTGATGATGAGATAGACTACTAGTTGTGCTCCGATGAAACTCCAGTGATCCTTTGATCTCTCCATGAAGGCTAATTCGAATTTCCACCTTAGGCATTCGAATCCTCATGCATTGTACTATTTATTTGTCCATATTGTGATTAATTAATTAGTGTGTGTAAAGTATTTTTGCTTCTATCTGAGTTCTACTGTATTATTATTCTATTGCTCATTATACTGCATTGACCAATCTTCTTCTATTTTCTTGCTTAATCAATTACTTTCTTGTGAGGTATACATCATCTCTTAGATTTGCTATGAAGATTTTCACAGTGCGCACGCCAACTTTCGTGGCGTTCAAAGCTATTCCGAGTGAAAACGAACAGTTGCGTTTCATCTTTTACCAACTTCTCAGAATGGAAATTTGAGAATAGATTTGGATTTGCCATTGGTAGACAAGTGCGGATTCCAACTTTCATGACGTTTCGAGCTATTTTCTCCCCGTTAAGCCCAAGTCTAGCGAAAAAGAACGTTCGAGTTTTGACTTTGACTGACTTCTCAGAATTAAAATTTTAGCATAGATTTGGATGTCACATTGGTAGACAAGCACGCACCACAATTTTCGTGACGTTCCAAGCTATTTTTGCCCCTTTTAAGCCCAATTCTAGCGAAAAAGAACGGTTAAGTTTCGGCTTTGACCAACTTCTCGAAATTGAAATTTGAGAATAGATTTGGATGTCCCATTGGTAGACAAGTGCACACGCCAATTTTCGTGACGTTCCCAGCTATTTTCTCCCCATTTAAGCCCAAGTGTAGCGAAAAAAAATGGTCGAGTTTCGGCTTTGACCAACTTCTCGGAACTGAAATTTGAGCATAGATTTATATTCCCCGTTGGTGGACAAGAGCGCACGCCAACTTTCGTGACATTCCGAGCTATTTTCGTCTCCTTTAAGCCCAAGTGTAGCGAAAACGCACAGTCGAGTTTCGGCTTTGACCCATTTCTCAGAATTAAAATTTGAGAGTAGATTTGGATGTCCCATTGGTAGCCAAGCATGGAAGCCAACTTTTGTGATGTTTCGACCTATTTTCTCCCCATTTAAGCCCAAATCTAGTGAAAACAGATGGTCAAGTTTTGACTTTGACCAACTTCTCGAAATTCAAATTTGAGCATACCTTTGGATTCCCCCTTGGTAGAAAAGAGCGCACACCAACTTTCATGACATTTCGAGCTATTTTCGTCCCCTTTAAGACCAGATGTAGCGAAAACGCACGGTTGAGTTTCGTCTTTGACCCACTTCTCGGAATTCAAATTTGAGAATAGATTTGGATGTCCCAAAAGTAGACAAGTGCGCACACAACCTTTCGTGACATTCCGAGTTATTTTCTCACCCTTTAAGCCCAATTCTAGCGAAAAAGCACGGTCGAGTTTCGGCTTTGACCAACTTCCCAGAATTGAAATTTGAGAATAGATTTGGATTTCCCATTGGTAGACAAGCGTGCACGCCAACTTTCGTGACGTTCCGAGCTATTTTCTCCCCGTATAAGGGCAAGTCTAGCGAAAACACATGGTCGTGTTTCGACTTTGACCTACTTCTGGGAATTGAAATTTGAGAAAATATTGGGAAGTCCGATTGGCAGAAAAGCGCGTACGCCAACTTTCATGATGTTCCAAGCTATTTTCTCACCCCTTAAGCCCAAGTGTAGCGAAAACGCACAGTCGAGTTTCGGCTTTTCCCAAATTCTCGAAATTGAAATTTGAGAATAGATTTGGTTTTCCCATTGGTAGACAAGTGCACACGCCCACTTTCCTGACATTCTGAGCAATTTTCTCCCCTTTTAAGCCCAAGTGTATCGAAAACACATAGTCGAGTTTCAGCTTTGACCCACTTCTCGGAATTGAAATTTGAGGGTAGATTTGGATGTCCTATTGGTAAACAAATGCACAAACCAACTTTTGCGACGTTCTGAGTTGTTTTCGCACCCTTTAAGCCCAAGTATAGAGAAAACGCACACTTGAGTTTCGGATTTGAACAACTTCTCAGAATTGAAATTTGAGAATAGATTTGCATGTCCCATTGGTAGACAAACACGTACGCCAACTTTCATGATTTTCCAAGTTATTTTCTTACCCCTTAAGCCCAAGTCTAGCAAAAATGCACGGTCGATTTTTGGCTTTGACCAACTTCTCGGAATTGAAATTTGAGAATATATTTGGATGTCCCATTGGTAGACAAGCGCGTACACCAACTTTCATGGTGTTCCAAGCTATTTTCTCACACCTTAAGCCCAAGTCTAGCGAAAACGCACGGTCGAGTTTCAGCTTTTCCCAACTTCTCAGAATTGAAATTTGAGAATAGATTTGGATTTCCCATTGGTAGAAAGCACACATGCCAACTTTCGTGACGTTCCAAGCTATTTTAGCTCCCTTTAAGACCAAGTCTAGCGAAAAAGCATGGTCAAGTTTCGGCTTTGACCAACTTCTCGGAATTGAAATTTGAGAATAGATTGGGATGTTCCATTGGTAGACAAGCGCGCATGCCAACTTTCGTGACTTTCCGAGCTTTTTCCTCACCCTTTAAGCCCAAGTCTAGCAAAAACGCATGGTCAAGTTTTGGATTTTACAAACTTCCCGGAATTGAAATTTGATAATAAATTTGAATGCCCCATTGGTAAACATGCGCGCACACCAACATTCGTGATGTTCTGAACTCCCCCCCCTTTAAGCCCAAGTCTAGTGAAAATGCACGATCGAGTTTCAGCTTTGACCAACTTCTCGAAATTGAAATTTGAGAATAGATTTGGATGTCCCATTGTTAGGCAAGCGCGCATGCCAATTTTCATGATGTTCCGAGCTATTTTCTCACCCTTTAAGCCCAAGTCTAGCGAAAATGCACGGTCGCATTTTGGCTTTGACAAAGTTTTCGGAATTGAAATTTGAGCATAGATTTGAATGCCCCATTGGTAGACAAGCACGCACGCCAACATTCGTGATGTTCCAAACTATTTCCCCCGCCTTAAAGCCCAAGTCTAGTGAAAACACACGGTTGATTTTCGTGTTGGACCAACTTCTCGGAATTGAAATTTGAGAGTAGATTTGGATGTCCCATTGGTAGACAAGCATGCACGCCAACTTTTGTGACGTTCCGAGCTATTTTCTCCCTCATTAAGCCCAAGTCTAGCGAAAACGCACGGTCAACTTTCGGCTTTGACCAACTTCTCAAAATTGAAATTTGAGCGAATATTTGGATGCCCAGTTGGAAGACAAGCGCACACGCCAATTTTCGTGATGTTCGGAGCTACTTTCTCACCCTTTAAGCCCAACACTAGCGAAAACGCACGGTCGAGATTCGACTTTGACCAACTTCTTGGAATTTAAATTTGAGAGTAGATTTGGATTCTCCATTGGTAGAAAAGCGTGCAGGCCAATTTTGGAGACATTCCGAGCTTATTTAGTCCCCTTTAAGCCCAAGTTTAGAGAAAATGCATGTTCAAGATTCGGCTTTGACCAACTTTCGTGACGTTTTGAGCTATTTTTGCCCCCTTTAAACCGAATTCTAGCGAAAACACAAGATCGATTTTCGGATTTGAACATTTTCTCAGAATTTAAATTTGAAAATAGATTGGGATGTCCCATTGGTAGACAAGTGTGCATGCCAACTTTCGTGACGTTCCGAGCTATTTTCGCCCCCTTTAAGCCCAAGTCTAGCGAAAACGCACGGTGAAGTTTCGGCTTTGACCAACTTCTCGGAATTGAAATTTGAGAATAGATTTGGATGTCCCATTGGTAGATAGGCACGCACGCCAACGTTCGTGACGTTCCGAGATATTTTCTCCCCATTTAAGCCCAAGTCTAGCGAAAACACATGGTCGAGTTTCGGCTTTGCCCAACTTCTTGTAATTGAAATTTGATTGATGATTTGGATGCCCCATTGGTGTCTTGCACACCAAATTTCGAGACGTTTCGAGCTATTTTCTCACCCTTTAAGCCCAAGTCTAGCGAAAACGCACAATCGATTGTCGTCTTTGACCAACTTCTCGGAATTGAAATTTGAGAATAGATTTGGATGTCCACTTGGTAGACAAGCGTGCACACCAACTTTTGTTATGTTCGGAGCTATTTTCTCCCCATTTAAGGCCAAGTCTAGCGAAAATGCATGGTCGAGTTTCGACTTTGACCCACT
This sequence comes from Larix kaempferi, assembly GCA_027924585.1. Taxonomy (NCBI): domain Eukaryota; kingdom Viridiplantae; phylum Streptophyta; class Pinopsida; order Pinales; family Pinaceae; genus Larix; species Larix kaempferi. The sequence goes on along the minus strand of BSBM01000430.1, from coordinate 959,950 downwards.
TCCCAGAACTGAATTTTGAGAATAGATTTGGATGTCCCATTGGTAGACAAGCATGCACGCCAGTTTGTGTGATGTTCCAACCTATATTCTCCCACTTTAATTCCATGTCCAGCGAAAAAGTAGGATGGAGTTTCCCAACTTCTCGTAATTGAAATTTAAGAATAGATTTGGATGTCCCATTGGTAGACAAGTGCGCACGCTAACTTTCGTGACGTTCCAAGCTATTTTCTCACCCTTTAAGACAAGTTTAGCGAAAACGCATGGTCGAGTTTTAGGTTTGACCAACTTCTTGGAATTGAAATTTGAGAATAGATTTGGATGTCCCATTGGTAGACAAGCGTGCACGCCAATTTCGTGATGTTCCGAGCTATTTCCTCCCCATTTAAGGCCAAGTCTAGCAAAAATGCACGGTTGAGTTTCAGCTTTGACCAACTTCTTGGAATTTAAATTTGAGAATAGATTTGGATGTCCCATTGGTAGAAAAGTGCGCACGTCAACTTTCGTGGAGTTCCAAGCTATTTTCTCACTCTTTAAGCCCAAGTATAGCGAAAATGCCCGGTTGAGTTTTGGCTTGACCAACTTCTCAGAATTGAAATTTGAGAATAGATTTGAATTTCCCATTGGTAGAAAAGTGCGCACACCAACTTTTGTGACATTCAGAGCTATTTTCTCGCCTTTAAGACCAAGTCTAGTGAAAACGAACGGTCGAGTTTTGACTTTAACACACTTCTTGGAATTGAAATTTTAGCATAGATTTGGATGTCACATTGGTAGACGACAAGTACGCACAACAATTTTCGTGACATTCCAAGCTATTTTCTCACCCTTTGAGCCCAAGTCTAGCGAAAACGCATGGTCAAGTTTCAACTTTGACCAACTTTTCATAATTGAAATTTGAGAATAGATTTGTATTTCCCATTGGTAGACAAGCTTGCACACCAACATTTGTGACTTTCAGAGCTATTTTTGCCCCCTTTAATCCCAAGTCTAGCGAAAACACAAGATCGAGTTTCAGATTTGACCATTTTTCTCGAAATTTAAATTTGAGAATAGATTTGGATGTCCCTTTGGTAGACAAGCATGCACGCCAACTTTCGTGACGTTCCGAACTATGTTCGCTCCCTTTAAGCCCAAGTCTAGCGAAAATGCATGGTGGAGTTTCAGCTTTGTCGAACTTCTCGGAATTGAAATTTGAAAATAGATTTGGATGTCCCATTGGTAGACAAGCGCGCACGCCAGCTTTCGTGACGTTTCAAGCTATTATCTCCCCCTTTAAGCCCAAGTCTAGAGAAAACGCAGGGTGGAGTTTTGGCTTTTTCCAACTTCTCGGAATTGAAATTTGAGAATAGATTTGGATTTCCCATTGGTAGACAAGCACACATGCCAACTTCCGTGACGTTCCGAGCTATTTTATCACCCCTTAAGCCCAATCCTAGCAAAAATGCACTATCAAATTTTGGGTTTGACCTACTTCTCGGAATTGAAATTTGAGAATAGATTTGGATGTCCCATTGGTAGACAAGCATGTACGCCAACATTCGTCACGTTTTGAGCTACTTTCTCACTCCTTAAGCCCAGGTCTAGCAAAAACGCACGGTGGAGTTTCGGATTTGAGAAAATTCTTGGAATTGAAATTTGACCATAGATTTGTATTCCCCATTGGTAGACAAGAGCGCACGCCAACTTTCGTGACGTTTCGAGCTATTTTCGTCCCCTTTAATCCCAAGTGTATCTAAAACGCACAGTCAAGTTTCGACTTTGACCCACTTCCTGGAATTGAAATTTGAGAATAGATTTGTATGTCCAATTGGTAGACAAGCATGCAAGCCAACTTTCATGACGTTCCGAGTTATTTTCACCCCCTTTAAGCCCAAGTCTAGCGAAAACGCAAGGTAGAGTTTCCGCTTTGACCAACTTCTCGGAATTGAAATTTGAGAATATATTTGGATGTCGCATTGGTAGACAAGCGTGCATGGCAACTGTCATGACGTTCCGAGATAGTTTCTCCCCATTTAAGCCCAAGTTTAGCGAAAACGCATGGTCGAGTTTCGACTTTGACCAACTTCTCAGAATTGAAATTTGAGCATAGATTTAGATTCCCCATTGGTAGACAAGAGCGCACGCCAACTTTCGTGACGTTCCGAGCTATTTTCGTCCCCTTTAAGCCAAAGTGTACGAAAACGCACGGTCGAGTTTCGGCTTTGACCCACTTCTCGAAATTGAAATTTGAGAATAGATTTGGATGTCCCATTGGAAGACAAGCACCCACACCAACTTTCGTGACATTCCGGGTTAATTTCTCTCCCTTTAATCCCAATTCTAACGAAAACGCTACGGTCGAGTTTCGACTTTGACCAACTTCCCATAATTGAAATTTGAGAATAGATTTGGATGTCCAATTGGTAGACAAGCATGCATGCCAACTTTCATGACGTTCCGAGCTATTTTCTCCCCCTTTAAGGCCAAGTCTAGCAAAAACACATGGTCATGTTTTGACTTTGACCTACTTCTCAGAATTGAAATTTGAGAAATTATTTGGAATTCCCATTGGTAGAAAAGCGTGTACCCCAACTTTCATGATGTTCCAAGCTATTTTCTCACCCCTTAAGCCCAAGTGCAGTGAAAATGCATGGTCGAGTTTCAGCTTTTCCCAACTTCTCAGAATTGAAATTTGAGAATAGATCTGGATTTGCCATTGGTAGACAAGTGCAAACGCCAACTTTCGTGACGTTTCGAGCTATTTCCCCCCCTTTAAGCCCAAGTGTAGCGAAAACGCGATGGTCGAGTTTTAGCTTTGACCCACTTCTCAAAATTGAAATTTGAGTGTAGATTTGGATGTCCCATTGGTAGACAAGCACGCACACCAAATTTCGTGACATTTCGAGCTATTTTCTCACTCTTTAAGGCCAAGTCTAGCGAAAACGCACAGTCGAGTTTCGGCTTTGACCAACTTCTCAGAATTGAAATTTGAGAATAGATTTGCATGTCCGATTGGTAGAAAAGCATGTACACCAACTTTCATGATGTTCCAAGCTATTTTCTCACCCCTTAAGCCCAAGTCTAGTGAAAACGCATGGTCAAGTTTTAGCTTTGACCTACTTCTTGGAATTTAAATTTGAGAATAGATTTGGATGTCCCATTGGTAGACAAGTGCGTAGGCCAACTTTCATGATGTTCCATGCTATTTTCTCACCCCTTAACCCCAATTATAGCGAAAACGCACTGTCGATTTTCAGCTTTTCCCAACTTCTCAAAATTGAAATTTGAGAATAGATTTGGATTTCACATTGGTAGACAAGCGCACACGCCAAGTTTCATGACATTTCGAGCTATTTTCTACCCCTTTAAGCCCAAGTGTAGCGAAAACGCATGGTCGCGTTTAAGCTTTTACCCACTTCTTAGAATTAAAATTTGAGTGTAGATTTGGATGTCCTATTTGTAGACAAGCACACACACCAAATTTCGTGACGTTCTGAGTTATTTTCTCACCCTTTAAGCCCTAGTCTAGCGAAAATGTACAATCGAGTTTTAGCTCTGACCAACTTCTCGGAATTGAAATTTGAGAATAGATTTGCATGTCCCATTGGTAGATCAATGTTAGGAACCCATGTCAACCCTTTTATTTACTTTGTTAGTCTATTGTTGTTGGATGCATATTCTTTGTAAGTCATCCCATAGTATTTTTTGATCTATAGTTTGTCTTATTGTTGTTGGATGCATATGCTTTGTAAGTCATCCCGTAGTAATTGTTGATCCACAGTTTGTATTGGCCCATGGTTTGTATTGACACATGGTATTGGTGCCTAGACTTAGTATATAAGTTTGTGTTGAGACCAATGAAGGTACTATGAAGTTATTTGTATTGAACTTGCTCAAAGGAGGTTTCCCCTTCGAAGTGGCCTGTGATCAATAAAAGTGTTTCTGAGTTCTGTTATTTCTGCTATCTCGTGTATTTTCATTAATTAATTGTTGCAGGTTCTTCACATCTGGTATCAGAGCACTTTCTTGGGCTCGCTGGGTGAAATTTCTGTCAATTTTTTTTCGCATTTGTTGTAGCTTCGGATCTAGGAATAATCCCTATCCTCTTAACTATGGGAAGTACTTGGGCATAAGCCCTAAAAATCATTGTGAGGAGTACCACAGGAACCCCAAATTAGTTGGCCCATTGAGAGGACCTGCCAGTAAAAAGGGAAACGACCCCTACCTGATTGACTAGTTCCCACCTGTGAGGTAAACCACGAGCTGTCGTTCGTGGCAAAGCGGTTATAAGTTTTACCTGAGCCATGGAGTGAGGGGTACTGCCCCAATACGCAAGCCATCAGACAGCATTGGTGGCCAAGTGAATCCCCTAAACCGATAGGAATCCGAACATACCTGGGGTCCATATCTATTTTTAGCTGAACTGTTGCCGATCACTTCCTTGCCATTGCAGATCCATCTATTTCCGATCACTTCTGTGCCATTGCATATCCATCTATTTCCGATCACTTCCACACTGTTGTAGATCCATTCTGGAAAGAAAAAAAAAAAAACCTAGTCAAAACCTAGTCAAACCCCAATTACCCCTCTGAGTTTTTCCCAAATCCAAATTTCCCTTTACTAAATAAGCTTTTGTTTGTGTTTTTCTATCCATCCCCCCCCCCAAAAAAAACTCCTTGTTATGGTTGTCACCCGCGCAGGAGCAAAAACCATGGAGGAAGCACTTGCATCCATCCAAACCAAACTCCAAGATTTGGATGAAAAATTTCTTAGCCTCCATCTTCAGCATTCAGCCATGAACAATAACCAATAGCAAGAATCTTCTGCAACCAATGGGTTCTCTTCTTCCAGCAATTTCCGTGGTCCGGAGCTTGAATTTTCTTGCTTCAATGGTACTGATCCGACTAGATGGATCTATCATGTAGAACAGCATTTTAGTCTGCATAATACTTTCTATGTCCAAAAAGTTCCACTTGCATCCTTTCATTTGGAACAGGAAGCCCTTCAATGGTACCGTTGGTACATCAAGGCTCATGACGAGCCAAAATGGACAAATTTTTGCCAAATCCTTTTGCAACGATTTGGTCCTAGTGCTTTCGATGACTTCACCAGAGCACTCACTATACTTCGTCAAAGTGGCACTGTGAGAGAGTATCAGACAGAATTTGAGAAACTAGGAAATCACACAGAAAGATTGTCTGATGAATTCTACAGGAGTTGTTTTATCAGCGGTCTTAAGGATGAAATCCAGTCAGAGGTTAAAATGTTCTGTCCCAACACAATGATGGAAGTCCTAGGGTTGGCTAAGTTGGAAAAAGACAAGATTGTATCCCAACAACACTCCAAACCCACTTTTCTTCCCTTTCGAAGTATGGGTTCTCAACGACCTCCCATCCCGCCAACTCCTCGACCAACTCCTATATAGCATTTGTCTGAAACAGAGATGCAGGCACGCAGAGAAGAAGGGCTTTATTATAATTGTGATGAGAAATTCACTCGAGGACATAGATGTGTTCAACAAAATCTCTATCTCTAGGATATGGATTCTCTGCCTACCTCTACAATTGGTGAAGAAACTCTAGATACAATGGACGATCAGGTCGACATTCAGGAGCCGCCTATTGACCCTCCATCTCCGGATAAACAACCAGATATCTCTCTCCATGATTTATCCAGCGTCACCACCCCCCAAACAATGCGGGTCAGGGGTTACTTCAAGCAGCTTCCTCTTACAATACTCATTGATTATGGTAGCACTCATAACTTCATTGACCCTCGGATCGCTAAACATGCTGATTGTTTTGTCCATCCTTGCTCCAACTTTTAAGTCATGGTTGCCAATGGGGACACCTTACCTTGCAAGGGGAAGTGTCACAATGTGCGTATCTCTCTGGAATATTATAACCTATGCTCTGACATGTTTTCCTTGTCCCTACGAGGATGTGATGTGTCTTTGGGTGTTCAATGGTTACACACACTTGGCCCCATATTATGGGATTTTTCTAAACTCTGGATGCAGCTTTCAGTCGATGGGAAACAACACAAATTTAAGGTATTACAACAAGGGTCTCTCTACATCATCAGTTCACATCGCCTGGAAAAGATCCTTAAGAAGAATTCACATGGTGTCACCGCATCAAGACTGATCTCCAGAGTCTGGAAAATTTCCTGGAACAATGGGTCTCCTCCCTAGCGCACATGAAATGGGTTATCCAACTCATGGGTTATGCCTATGCAATCACTTACACGAAGGGTAAGGACAATAGGGTGGCAAATTCTCCTTCTTGCACATTTGATGACCTAGTTTCTCTTACAACTATTTCTATGCTTGTTCCAAATTGGTTGCAATCTGTTCAACAGGGAAATCTCTTCTATGAACTCCATGCTTCTTCATCAGCAGGGTACTCTGGGTTCCTCAAAATGTATGACCGAGAACAATGTAACTTATTTTGGCAGGGACTGAAAATGACAATTCAACAGATGGTGGCTGACTGTGATGCTTTCCAGGTCAACAAGGGTGAAACGAAACTCCTTTTGGGACTGCTCAAACCCTTCCCCATCCCTACATAGATTTGGACAACAATTGTTAAAATTTAATATGCTAAGACAGAAAATAGCAGCATTACATTCCATTTCACAATAATAGCATATACAGGATCACTGAAGAAACAACAAGCATAGCATAAACACAAGAAACACAGATTTATCCTGGGAAACCCTCATGGGGTAGAAAACCCAGTAAAGCTTCCTCAATATAGATGACCAGCAATATACAAAGATGCAAACCAAAGACATGATCTCCTTCTCCACCATAGCAGACCTCTCCTCCACAAGTGCACCTTTCTCAAGTGTGTGTGTGTGTCAAATGAGGAACATACCTCCTCTATTTACACACTACACTGACATGTATTTTACACAAGTACATGTAGGCTCGTATTTAACCATTAGGTTAAATACCCAATTATAACTGACTGGGCCGACCCCCACATGGTGGGTCTAATAACCCTAGTTACCACAACCAATTCGGAGGAATAAACATCTCCGGATTCATAGTATAATCACATCGGAGGTATGGAACATCTTCGAAATAAATAATATACAAATATAATATTCTTAGAAGTTACAATATTCAACACTCCCCCTTAACGAGAAGGATATTATAACAACATCTGCAGAAGCAACGAGTCATACATCATACATGATACATCTATAAATCATTGGAATCTTTCTTAACATCATCAGTAACTCAACCAGTTACTGGAACATCAACATCTTTAGTACTGAGTCTTTATCTTCTGCAGCACTCGAACAACTATAGCAACATCAACGTTTGGATCCTCACGATCATCAACATCGTCATCTAGACCATCATGATCAGCATCATCGTCATCATACGATCATCAACATCGTTAATACATGATCATCAGCATCGTCATCTCACGATCATCAGCATCGTCATCGCACGATCATCAGTATCATCATCTCACGATCATCAACATCATCATCGCACGATCAACATCATCATCACACGATCATCAGCATCGTTATCACATGATCATCAGCATCGTCATCTCATGATCATCAGCATCGTCATCACACGATCAGCAGCATCATCATCTCATGATCATCAGCATCATCATCACACGATCAGCAGCATCGTCATCACACGATCATCAGCATCGTCATCACACGATCAGCAGCATCGTCATCTATATACATGATCCTTCCTTTCGGAATTACTGGATCAATCTCATCACAATCATATTTAAGACTATCCTTCCTTTCGGAATTACTAGATTTACTGTCTAAGGATGATTAGTCCAACCACAATCATATTTAAGACTATCCTTCCTTTCGGAATTACTGGATTTACTGTCTAAGGATGATTAATCCAACCACAATCGCATTTAAGACTATCCTTCCTTTCGGAATTACTGGATTTACTGTCTAAGGATGATTAGTCCAACCACAATCATATTTAAGACTATCCTTCCTTTCGGAATTACTGGATTTACTGTCTAAGGATGATTAATCCAACCACAATCGCATTTAAGACTATCCTTCCTGGATTTACTGTCTAAGGATGATTAATCCAACCACAATCGCATTTAAGACTATCCTTCCTGGATTTACTGTCTAAGGATGATTAATCCAACCATAATCACATTTAAGACTATCCTTCCTGGATTTACTGTCTAAGGATGATTAATCCAACCACAATCGCATTTAAGACTATCCTTCCTGGATTTACTGTCTAAGGATGATTAATCCAATCACAATCGCATTTAAGACTATCCTTCCTGGATTTACTGTCTAAGGATGATTAATCCAACCACAATCGCATTTAAGACTATCCTTCCTGGATTTACTGTCTAAGGATGATTAATCCAATCACATGCATTTTGAACCAAGGTCCAGGGACGATGCAGTCCTATCCTCTATTCTCGGAGACACCTGTCTACGGCTCACTTTAGAACTTGAGTTCAAGGATGATCCAATCCTCTCAAGTCCACCAAGGACTTCATTCTCGGAGACCTCACGTCTATGGCTCTCTTTAGGACTGAAAGTCCAGGGATGATCCAATCCCCTCAAGTCCACCAAGGACTTCATTCTCGGAGACCTCACGTCTACGGCTCTCTTTAGGACTGAAAGTCCAGGGATGATCCAATCCCCTCAAGTCCACCAAGGACTTCATTCTCGGAGACCTCACATCTACGGCTCTCTTTAGGATTGAAAGTCCAGGGATGATCCAATCCCCTCAAGTCCATGAAGGACTTCATTCTCGGAGACCTACATCTACGGCTCTCTTTAGGACTTAAAGTCCAGGGATGATCCAATCCCCTCAAGTCCACCAAGGACTTCATTCTCGAAGACCTCACGTCTATGGCTCTCTTTAGGACTGAAAGTCCAGGGATGATCCAATCCCCTCAACTGTCCACTAAGGACTTCATTTTCGGAGACCTCACGTCTACGGCTCTCTTTAGGACTGAAAGTCTAGGGATGATCCAATCCCCTCAACTGTCCACTAAGGACTTCATTCTCGGAGACCTCACGTCTACGGCTATCTTTAGGACTGAAAGTACAGGGATGATCCAATCCCCTCAACTGTCCACTAAGGACTTCATTTTCGGAGACCTCACGTCTACGGCTCACTTTAGAACTTAAGTTCAAGGATGATCCAATCCTCATCTGTATTCTCATCTATACAGGTACAAATATCCAAGAGCATGTATCACATCAAAACATGTATACATCACTAATCAAAACATGTATACATCACACCAAAACATGTATACATCTAGCATGTATAATCAAAACATGTATAGATCACATCAAAACATGTATACATCTAGGATGTATTCTCACTAATACATCTGACATCAAAGCATGTATACATCACATCAAAGCATGTATTCTCACTAATACATCTAACATCAAAACATGTATACATCTAGCATGTATCAAAACATGTATACATCACGTCAAAACATGTATACATCTAGCATGTATTCTCACTAATACATCTAACATCAAAACATGTATACATCACATCAAACATGTATACATCTAGCATGTATCAAAACATGTATACATCACATCAAAAACATGTATACATCAAAAATAAAAGATATATAGGAGTTCTAAATCTAAATAATTCTAAGTAGCTAAGTACAACAAAATAAAATTTAAGGGACATAATTGTTATCAAATACTATACTACTCCCCCTTTCGAGGAGGGTCCTTCTGGACTATACCAAGCTTGTCTCGGAAGTATTCAAACTTTACTCGAGACAAAGGTTTAGTCAGGATATTGGCAATCTGATCCTCAGTGCTTATATACTCGAGCTTGATAGCTCCTCTCTGCACCATGTCTCGTATATAGAAGTATCGGATCTCAATGTGTTTTGACTTATCGTGGAACACAAGATATCACAGTGGGATCCATTTCTAATTCAAACACTCCATATAAAAGCTTCTGAAGCCATACTGCTTCACAGCTGGCAGAGCAGACAGCCATATATTCTACTTCAGCAGTATTGAGAGCCACACTAGAATGTTTCTTGCTGAACCATGAGATCATGGTAGATTCAAGACTATAACATCCACCTGATGTACTCTTTCTGTCTGAGACACTTCCTGCCCAATCAGAATCTGAGTAACCATGTAAACGGAGTTCATGACCTCCAAGATAACATAGACCAAAAATCTAATGTACCTTTTAGGTACCTCACTACATGCTTTGTAGCTATTAAGTGAACCTTTCTAGGTTCTACTAGATACTGACTTAGGGTATTTACAACAAAGCATATATCTGGCCTAGTATTTGTTAAGTACATCAATGACCCAATGATTTGTCTATATAGGGTTAGGTCCACTAAATACGATGAGTCATTAACTAACAACTTCAAGTTGGAGTCCATGGGAGTGACCATGGCTTTATACTCCAACATATCAAATCTTTTTAGAAACTTCACAGCATACTTACCTTGATTTAAAAGATTCCTTTTGGATCTTGCCATACTTCTAGACCTAAGAAGTAGTGCATTAATCCGAGATCTTTCATTTTCATTTCTGCAGCCATTTTCATGACCTGTTTCTCATTCCTTGTCAAAAAGAGATCATCGTCATACAATAATGGTATGATAGGTTCATCATCCACAACCTTAAGGTAAAGGTTAGGAACAGTTTTACTTCTGGTAAAGCCCAAGCTTTGTCATGAAGCTGTCAATTGTCCATTATTCACACTCAGCATTGAGTGATCTTCTGCATATCTATCTGTGCCATCTCTCGTCAGATGGGTCTACTAATATGAGCTTCAAAATCATTCGAACTCTATGGTGAGTTCCTTCTTGCATCCATGTCATATGTGTATAGAACCCATATTCAACCTTGTAGAAAAGGTTGAGATCCACATCACCCATGATGATCATTAATCTCATCAATTGACTACCGATCCTGGGAACCCATATAGAACTTGATTACATTATTAAGAGAATGGTCTTATCTAGTCCCTTGGAGCAAAACATCTCATCATGATTCTCTTCCTCTTTCTAAGAGAATCTCTTAACCACAAGCTTTCTATAGTGTGTTTGATTTGTAAATATTTTGTTGAACATCCATCGCTTGTTCAGAGTTCATCATTCATCATGATCTTTCCTACAAATCAAAATTAAGTACATGATTAGTAATACTTCATAATCATCAAATCATATGATAACCTACTATGCATACAGATATCATTTACATAGTTATGCAACTATTTTGATCAATACTTTGGCACAACACTTTCCCATATCCTGTATGCATACAGTGGCTATCTAGATGCCTTCCATCTCTACTAGAACATACTATCGAGAGTGTGCACAGCTCTCAGTATGTCAGCAAAGAGGTTTCATTCTAGATAAGCAACAATGGAATGTTTGTCCAATTTACCAATCATATGCATATTAGTAGTATACTGTTCAATGCTTTATGAATGTTTACACTCAGCATGATATATCCTAGGAATACAAATATGCATACAAGCAATATCATTTAATATTTCTAATAACAACTCAAATACTTATCTTTTATGTTTGTGTGGTTGTCTCCCGCTTGATCTTCTGTATGTCTTCTGAACTTCTATTCATTCTGTACCACTATGCATGCTCAAGTGTACACTAGTGTCATCCTCATGATCTCATACACAAACATACATTCATTAGTATATTCTCAATATTATCAAAACATTCTAATTCTAAATAATCTTGAATATGTACAGTCATGATTATTAGTATTCAGGGTTTCAAGGAAGTCTTCTTTTACTCATGCATATTCTTGTTTGATCTAGTATGCATAAACCCTTGATTACTAACCAATCATACCAAGTATACTTACACAAGGTAAGATTCTAACATGACATAGGAAAACATACCTGGATTAGTATACCTGCTTAGTTATGTACAATATACCTAAACAATCTCTTCAATGATTTAGAGATCCTGAGCTAGAACCTGCATGTCTCGTAGGTTAAACATAATATAACAAAGTCATACATACCTTGTGAGTCTTTGTCTTCATGTTGTCATGGTCATGGAACTTGATTTGTCTTTTGTGATGTACCTGTGTCTTGTTAGCAGACAACATCAACCTTACACAACACCATAATGCATAAGTACAATCCTATAGCCCTAATCAATGAATGTCTTCGATCATTCACATGCATTCATATTGTTACTAGGGTGATAAGACAATTAATAACATTAATCAAGATTGTACAAATAAATAACATGAAGACAAACACATTATGAACTTAATCAAGAATCAGATTTCAAGGCATACCTGAACCTCCTTAAGTCATACCTGTCGAGACCTTTTGTAGTCTTCTTATGTAAGGCCTTAGCCTTAACTCCCCCTGAAACTTGATCTGGAGATTGATTAGGGTTTGCTAGAGAAACCCTAAAAATTCAATCTTTGACTTTCACACTTCTGAATGGATGGAAGAATGTGTCTTGCTGAGCTAATCAACCTAGCATTCTTCAATTTTGAAATCTCCAAAATTTGACCCCTCAAAATTGCCTTCGAAACTTCTGGATCTTCTGGACAGGAACCCGAACTAGGGTTTGATGAAGCCCGGTCTTCTACCCAACCAAAAATTTGATCTTGGTCTCTAAATTTCAATTTTCCTGAGTAGCATTCAGCTATGGACTCCGATTCCAAAAATTCTAACTTTCTCCGAAACCCTAAATTCCGGAAGCCATGAATAAAGGTGCTCCAAAAATAATTCTGTTTTGACAGAAATATGCACCTGATTGTTTCTGCTATAACTCTGAAATTTATTCTCCACAGGGTCTGAAAACTTTTTCTACAGTAGCCTGACCTGTCATCTTTCCATCCTGACAGGTCTGACCTCAATTGGATTTTCTGAGAGAGAGTTATGCCAAGTGTCGCAACGTGACCTGTTTATGGGATAAAACAGGAGAGCGAACTTGTATGGCGTGCCACGTGTCACTGTTTGAACTTCGGCCTCTGAAACTTTTTCCTGAGATAGCTCGCCCTGTTATCTTTCCATCTTGATAGGTCTGACCTCAATTGGACTCTCTGAGAGAGAGTTATTCCAAGTGTCGCAACGTGACCTGTTTATGGGATAAAACAGGAGAGTGAACTTGTACAACGTGCCACGTGTCACTGGTTCACCTTCGGCCTCTGAAAAAGTTTCCTGAGATAGTACAGTCTATGTACTACCTGTTGCTTTTTAAAAAATTTCATTTGGAGCTTCCTAGACCAATTTATGACCTTTTTTCCAAGGTGACCTGATTTTGACTAAGATCTGGAAGAGCCAGAAACCCTAACTTGTACTGATCATAACTCATAAAGTACAACGAATCTGAGGGTTCCCTTTGGACACAAGGTACCTGGGGATGTTATCTTCGACCTGTAAACTTTTAGGACCCTGAAACTTCGCGTAAATGGATTTATAGCGAAAGTTCCACGATGACTGGTTTTTTCTATGTAAAACCCTAACCTTCAAATTGTCGTAAGTAAAGCAAGTGTCGTAAGTGCCATACCTTGTCTTCCTTCAGGTTAGCTCTGATACCATGTTAAAATTTAATATGCTAAGATAGAAAATATCAGCATTACATTCCATTTCACAATAATAGAATATACAGGATCACTGAAGAAACAACAAGCATAGCATAAACACAAGAGACACAGATTTATCCTGGGAAACCCTCATGGGGTAGAAAACCCAGTAAAGCTTCCTCAATATAGATGACCAGCAATATACAAAGATGCAAACCAAAGACATGATCTCCTTCTCCACCATAGCAGACCTCTCCTCCACAAGTGCGCCTTTCTCAAGTGTGTGTGTGTGTCAAATGAGGAACATACCTCCTCTATTTATACACTACACTGACATGTATTTTACACAAGTACATGTAGGCTCGTATTTAACCATTAGGTTAAATACCCTATTATAACTGACTGGGCCGACCCCCACATGGTGGGTCTAATAACCCTAGTTACCACAACCAATTCGGAGGAATAAACATCTTCGGATTCATAGTATAATCACATCGGAGGTATGGAACATCTCCGGAATAAATAATATACAAATATAATATTCTTAGAAGTTACAATATTCAACAACAATTTCTATGGATTTCCTAGAAGCGCTCCAGTGGTACAATACCACATCTAAAAGGACACCATATGAAGTAGTCTATGGACAGGCACAACCAATTCTTCTTCCATACACCCTCAACAGCTCCCCAATTAAGGAAACTGAATCGGTTCTTTGAAACCGCGATCATATTTTTCTCATTCTGTAGGACAATCTTCACATGGCAAGAATTCGACTGAAACAACAAGTGCGCACACCAATGTTTATGACGTTCCGGGCAATTTTCGCACCCTTTAAGCCGAAGTTTAGTGAAAATGCATGGTCAATATTCGGCATTGAACAAATTCTCGGAATTGAAAGTTGAGAATACATTTGGATGTCCCATTGGTAGACAAATGCGCACACCAAATTTCGTGATGTTCCGAGCTATTTTCTCACCCTTTAATCCCAAGACTAACGAAAATCAATGGTTGAGTGTCGGCTTTGACCAACTTCTCGAAATTGAAATTTGAGAATAGATTTGGATGTCCACTTGGTAGAAAAGCATGCATGCCAACTTTTGTGACGTTTCAAGCTATTTTCTCCCCCTTTAAGGCCAAGTCTAGCAAAAAAACACGGTCCAGTTTCCTCTTTGACCAACTTCCTGGAATTGAAATTTAAAAATACATTTGGATGTCCCATTGGTAGACAAGTTCCTATGCAAACTTTCGTGACATTCCGAGCTATTTTCTCACCCTTCAAGCCCAAGTCTAGCGAAATACCACGTTCGAGTTTCAACTTTAACCCACTTATCGAAATTTAAATTTGAGAATAGATTTGGATTTCCCATTGGTAGACAAGTGCGCACGCAAATTTGCGTGACGTTCCAACCTATATTCGCCCACTTTAATTCCATGTCTAGCAAAAACTCACAGTGGAGTTTCGGCTTTGACAAACTTTTCGTAATTGAAATTTAAGAATAGATTTGGATGTCCCATTGGTACACAAGCGCACACGCCAACTTTCGTGATGTTCCAAGCTATTTTCTCACCCTTTAAGCCCAAGTCTAGCGAAAATGCATGGTCGAGTTTCAGCTTTGACAAACTTCTTGGAATTGAAATTTGAGAATAGATTTGGATGTCCCATTGGTAGACAAGTGTGCACGCCAACTTTCATGATGTTCCGAGCTATTTTGTCCCCCTTTATGGCCAAGTCTAGCGAAAACGCATGGTCAAGTTTCGGCTTTGACCAATTCTTGGAATTGAAATTACAGAATAGATTTGGATGTCCCATTAGTAGAAAAGCGTGCACGTCAACTTTCGTGACGTTCCAAGCTATTTTCTCACCCTTTAAGCCCAAGTATAGAGAAAATGCACGGTCGAGTTTCGACTTTGCCCGACTTCTTGGAATTGAAATTTGAGTATAGATTTGGATTTCCCATTGGTAGACAAGCGCGCACACCAACTTCCGTGATGTTCCAAGCTATTTTATATCCTTTAAGCCCAACTCTAGCAAAAAAGAACGGTCGAATTTCGACTTTGAACCACTTCTCGCAATTGAAATTTTAGCATAAATTTGGATGTCCCATTGGTAGACAAGCGTGCACAACAAATTTCGTGACGTTCCAAGCTATTTTCTCACCCTTTAAGCCCAAGTCTACCGAAAACACACAATGTAGTTTCACATTTGACCAACGTCTCAGAATTGAAATTTGAGAATAGATTTGGATTTCCCATTGGTAGACAATCGTGCACACCAAATTTCGAGATGTTCTGATCTATTTTCTCCCCCTTAAAGGCCAAGTCTAGCGAAAACACACGGGCGATTCAGATGTCCCATTGGTAGACAAGCGCGCATGCCAATTCTTGTGACGTTTTGATCTTTTTTCGCCCCCTTTAAGCCCAAGTCTAGCGAAAACTCAAGATCGAGTTTCGGCTTTGACCAACTTCTCAGAATTGAAATTTACAAATAGATTTGGATGACCCATTGGTAAACAAGCGTGCACGGCAACTTTTGTCACGTTGAGAGCTATTTACTCACCCTTTAATCCCAAGTCTAATGAAAACGCACGGTGGAGTTTCGGCTTTCACCAACTTCTCATAATTGAAATTTGAGCATAGATTTGGATGCCCCATTGGTAGACAAGCATGCACGCCAACTTTAGTTAATGTAGCAAAAACGCACGGTTGAGTTTCAGCTTTGACCCACTTCTCGGAATTCAAATTTGAGAATATATTTGGATGTCCCAATGGTAGACAAGCATGCACTCCAACTTTCGTGACATTCCGAGTTATTTTCTCACCCTTTAAGCCCAATTCTGGCGAAAAGGCATAGTCGCGTTTCGGCTTTGACCAACTTCCCGGAATTGAAATTTGAGAATATATTTGGATGTCCCATTGTTAGAGAAGCATGCACGCCAACTTTTGTGACATTCCTAGCTATTTTCTCCCCATTTAAGGCCAAGTCTAGCAAAAACGCACGGTCGCGTTTTGACTTTGACCTACTTCTCGGAATTGAAATTTGAGAAAATATTTGGATGTCCCATTGGTAGACAAGCGTGCACGCCAACTTTCATGACGTTACGAGCTATTTTCTCACCCCTTAAGCCCAATTCTAGTGAAAATGCACGGTGGAGTTTCAGCTTTTACCAACTTCTCGGAGTTGAAATTTGAGAATAGATTTGGATGTCGCATTGGTAGACAAGCGTGCATGACAACTTTCATGACGTTCCGAGCTAGTTTCTCCCCATTTAAACCTAAGTCTAGAGAAAACGCACGGTGGAGTTTTGGCTTTGACCAATGTCTTAGATTGAAATTGGAGCATAGATTTATATTCCCCGTTGGTAGACAAGAGCGCACGCCAACTTTCGGGATGTTCCGAGCTATTTTCTTCCCCTTTAAGCCCAAGTGTACCGAAAACACACGGTCGAGTTTCGGCATTGACCCACTTCTTGGAATTGAAATTTGATAATAGATTTGGATGTCCCATTGGTAGACAAGCCCGCACATTAGCTTTCATGACGTTCCGAGTTATTTTCTCACCCTTTAATCCCATGTCTAGCGAAAATGCACAGTCGAGTTTCGGGTTTGACCAACGTCCCGGAATTGAAATTTAAGAATATATTTGGATGTCCCATTGGTAGACAAGCGTGCACGCCAACTTTCGTGATGTTCTGAGCTATTTTCTCCCCCTTTAAGGCCAAGTCTATAGAAAAGGCACGGTCGCATTTCGACTTTGACCTACTTCTCGGAATTGAAACTTGAGAAAGTCCCATTGGTAGAAAAGCATGTACGCCAACTTTCGTGATGTTCCTAGATATTTCTAAACCCTTATGCCCAAGTGTATCGAAAACCCACTATCAAGTATCCACTTTGCCCAACTTCTCGGAATTGAAATTTGAGAATAGATCTTGATTTCCCATTGGTAGACAAGCGCACATGCCAACTTTCATGATGTTCCAAGCTATTTACTCCAACTTTAAGCCCAAGTGTAGCGAAAACGCATGGTCAAGTTTTAGCTTTGACCCACTTTTCGGAATTGAAATTTGAGTGTAGATTTGGATGTCCCATTGGACAAGCGCACACACCAACTTTCATGACGTTCCGAGCTACTTTCTCACCCTTTAATCCCAAGTCTAGTGAAAGTGCACATTGAGTTTCAGCTTTGACCTACTTTTCAGAATTGAAATTTGAGAATAGATTTGGATGTCTGATTGGTAGACAAGCGCATAGGCCAACTTTCATGATGTTCCAAGCTATTTTCTCACCCCTTAAGCCCAAGTCTAGTGAAAATGCACGGTTGAGTTTCCGCTTTGCCCAACTTCTCGGAATTAAAATTTGAGAATAGATTTGGATTTCCCATTGGTAGAAAAGCGCACATGCCAACTTTCATGAAGTTCCGAGATATTTTCTCCACCTTTAATCCCAAGTGTAGCGAAACGCATGCTCGAGTTTCAGCTTTGACCCACTTCTCAGAATTAAAATTTCCCAAGTGTAGCGAAACGCATGGTAGACAAGCGCGCACACCAACTTCCATGACGTTCCGAGCTATTTTCTCACCCTTTAAGCCCAAGTCTAGCGAAAAGGCACAGTCGAGTTTCAGTTTTGACAAACTTCTTAGAATTGAAATTTGAGAATAGATTTGCATGTCCCATTGGTAGACAAATGCGTACGCCAAATTTCATGATGTTCCAAGCTATTTTAACCCCCTTTAAGCCCAATTCTAGCGAAAAACGTGCGGTCGAGTTTCGGCTTTGGCCAACTTAACGTAATGGAAATTTACGAGTAGATTTGGATGTCCCATTGGTGGAGAAGCGTGCACGCCAAATTTCGTGACGTTCCGAGCTATTTTCTCCCCCTTTAAGGCCATGTCTAGTGAAAATGTACGGTCGCGTTTCCGCTTTGACGAACTTCTCAAAATTCTAATGTGAGAGTAGATTTAGATGTGCCATTGGTAGACAAGCGCGCATGCAATCTTTCGTGACGTTCCAAGCTATTTTCTCACGCTTTAAGCCCAAGTCTAGCGAAAACGCACGGTCAAGTTTCGGGTTTTACCAACTTTTCGGAATGGAAATTTGAGAGTAGATTTGGATGTCGCATTGGTAGACAAGCGTCCACGCCAACTTTCGTGATGTTCTAAGCTATTTTCTCACCCTTTAATTCCATGTCTAGGAAAAAGGAAAGGTCGAGTTTGCACTTTGACCCACTTCTTGGAAATTAAATTTGAGCATAGATTTGGATGTCCCATTGGTAGACAAGCGCGCACACCAACTTTCGTGACATTCCGATCTATTTTCTCACTCTTTAAGCCCAAGTCTAGCGAAAATGTACGGTCGAGTTTCGGTTTTGACCAATTTTGTGGAATTGAAATTTGAGAATAGATTTGTATGTCCCCATTGGTAGACAAGCGCGAACGCCAACTTTTGTGACGTTCCGAGCTATTTTCTCATCCTTTAAGCACAAGTCTAGTGAAAATGCATGGTCGAGTTTCGACTTTGGCCAACTTAACGGAATTGAAATTTGAGAATAGATTTGGATATCCCGTTGGTAGACAAGCGTGCACGCCAACTTTCATGACGTTCCGAGCTATTTTCTCAGCCTTTAAGCCCAAGTCTAGCGAAAAACACATGCTGGCGTTTCGGCTTTGACCAACTTAACAGAATTGAAATTTGAGAATAGATTTGGATGTCCCATTGGTAGATAAGCGCGCACACCAGTTTTTGTGACATTCCAACCTATATTCTCCCACTTTAATTCCATATCTAGCGAAAACGCACAGTGGAGTTTCGGCTTTGACCAACTTCTCGAAATTGAAATTTGAGAATAGATTTGGATATCCCATTAGTAGACAAGCGCACAGACCAACTTTCATGACGTTCCGAGCTATTTTCTCACCCTTTAAGCCCAAGTCTCGAGAAAATGCACGGTAGAGTTTCGACTTTGAACAACTTCTTGGAATTGATATTTGAGAATAGATTTGAATGTTCCATTGGTAGACAAGCGTGCACGCCAACTTTCATGACGTTTTGAGCTATTCCCCCACCTTTAAGGCCAATTCTAGTGAAAACACACGGTCGCGTTTCGACTTTGACATACTTCTCGGAATTCAAATCTGATTATAGATTTTGATGTCCCATTCGTAGACAAGCGCGCATGCCAACTTTCGTGACGTTTCGAGTTGTTTTCTCATGCTTTAAGCCCAAGTCTAGCGAAAATGCATGGTCAAGTTTCGGCTTTGACCAACTTCCCAGAATTGAAATTTGAAAATAGATTTGGATGTCCCATTGGTAGACAAGCGTGCACGCCAACTTTCTAGATGTTTCGAGCTAGTTTCTCCCCCTTTAAGGGAAAGTCTAGTGAAAACGTACGGTCGTGTTTCGGCTTTGACCAACTTCTCGGAATTGAAATTTGAGAATAGATTTGGATGTCCAATTGGTAGACAAGCGTGCACACCAAATTTTGTGACATTCTGAGCTATTTTCTCACACTTTAAGCCATAGTCTAGCGAAAATGCACGGCCGAGTTTCACCTTTGACCAACTTCTCGGATTTGAAATTTGAGCGTAGATTTGGATGTCCCATTGGTAAACAAGTGAGCACACCAGCTTTCGTGACATTCTGAGTTATTTGATTTGGATGTCCCATTGGTAAACAAGGGCGTACAGTTGAGTTTCATATTTGACCAACTTCTCCTAATTGAAATTTGAGAATAGATTTGGATGTCCCAATGACAAGCATGCACGCCAACTTTCGTGACGTTTCTAGCTATTTTCTCCCCCTTGTAGCTCAAGTGAAGCGAAAACGCACGGTCAAGTTTCAACTTGGACCAAATTCTCGGAATTGAAATTTGAGAATAGATTTGGATAGCCCATTGGTAGATAAGTGTGCGCACCAACTTTTGTGACGTTCCGAGCTATTTTATCACCCTTTAAGGCCAAGTTTAGCGAAAAAAGATGGTCGAGTTTCGGCTTTAACAGCCTTCTCGAAATTAAAATTTGATTATATATTTGGATGTCTGAATTGTAGACAAGCACACATGCCAACTTTCATGATGTTTTGAGCTATTTTATCACCCTTTAAGCCCAAGTTTAGCAAAAACAGACGGTCGAGTTTCTACTTTGACAATTTTCTCAGAATTAAAATTTGAGAATAGATTTGGATGTCCCATCGGTAGACAAGCATGCACACTAACTTTCGTGACGTTCCGAGCTATTTTCTCCCCCTTTAAGGCCAAGTGAAGCAAAAATGCACGATTGAGTTTCGGCTTTGACCTACTTCTCAGAATTGAAATTTGATTATAGATTTGGATGTCCCATTGGTAGACAAGCATGGACACCAACTCTCGTGACGTTTCGAGCTATTTTCTCACCATTTAAGTGCAAGTCTAGCGAAAACGCACGGTCGAGTTTCGACTTTGACCAACTTCCCGTAGTTGAAATTTGAGAATAGATTTGGAAGTCCCATTGGTAGACAAGCGTGCACGCCAACTTTCATAATGTTCCGAGATATTTTCTCCCCTTTAACGCCAAGTCTAGCGAAAACGCACGTTCGAGTTTAGGCTTTGATGTACTTCTCGGAATTAAAACTTAAAGATATATTTGGAAGTCCCGCTGGTAGACAAGCGTGCATGCCAACTTTCATGACGTTCCAAGCTATTTTCTCACACTTTAAGCCCAAGTCTAGCGAAAACACACGGTGGCGTTTTGGCTTTGACCAACTTAACGAAATTGAAATTTGAGAGTAGATTTGGATGTCCCATTAGTAGACAAGCACAGACGCCAACTTTTAGGACGTTCCGAGCTATTTTCTCACGCTTCAAGCCCAAATCTAGCGAAAATGCATGATCAAGTTTCGACTTTGACCAACTTCTCGAAATCAAAATTTGAGAGTAGATTTAGATTTCCCATTGGTAGACAAGCACGCACACAAGATTTTGTGATGTTCCAAACTATATTCTCCCACTTTAATTCCATGTCTAGCGAAAGCGCACGGTGGAGTTTCGGCTTTGACCAACTTCTCAGAATTTAAATTTGAGAATAGATTTGGATGTCCCATTGGTAGACAAGCGCGCAAACCAACTTTCGTGACGTGTTGGTAGAATTTTCCCCTACGGATAAGTCAAAATTCTCTTAACTTAAAGCAGATTCCTAACTGACTCTAAGGTAAGAACAAAACAAAACAAATGCTACCTTGAAATTCCTGAACTAACTTTCACAACAAGATTGCATGCATTCAGAAACAATGAAAGATATGACTCACCTTTCAATCTGACGTTTGTCCCGCTTCTAGCTCTTGATCCAAAAGCTCCAATGTAGAACCTGTTGAAATCAAACAAAGAACAAGCATACAAGTTTCCAAATACCTTGAAGTAAAGATTAGATTCAAATCTAGATTAGATACATTCCATGCTAAAGATTTGTACAATACACATGAAATGGGAAAAACAAGACAAGTTATCTTTATTACAAACTTGAAGAATGCTTACAAAGGTTGCTTGATGTCCAATCCAATCCTCCAGCTCCAAGTGCTTCCTCCTCTAGCTATCTCCACAAGGCTGGAAGATCATAAGTTTGGTACTTCTAAGAGTCCTCCCACTTTCCCATGGAATACCTCTCTTTTATAGTGTATGGTAGGGTTAACCAACAAGAGAGATGGGTGGATCTTGGGAGAACTTAGTGGATCAGGGTTTCTAATCACAGAAAATGAGTTAGGATCAAATCAGAGATCCCAATCCTCCAATATCTCTTGAAAATCCAAAATCCCACAAGCCATGGCAAAAAGGCTATAAAAAGAGTACCACGCCCAGTAATCTGAGCATAACGCGGTAGTACCGTGTTGCAGGGACAAAGCATAACGCTGTAGTACGGACTACCGCGCACCTATAACTGAGCAAGGCGTGGTAGTTAGGGTAAATAAAGTCTCAGAGGTCAGTGATGTAAACCTACTGTCAAACACGAGGAATAGACTAATGGTTGATCTCTAAGGTACTAATGGTTGATCTCTAAGTCTAATTCCCGGATAGTGATTTGGAGTCGACGGGAAAAGACTTGTCGAAGGTGGGCCATAATGTTTCCCACATCATCGACATGAAATCGGAATGAAAGATGGTATAAGATGATGAGACAATGGAGTATGTACTGACACAGTGGAGGTCTGACATAATGAACGACTTTGAACACTGCAACCCTTTGAACATGCAACGGCATGTAATAGGACTTGGCAGCAGGGATTATTGTAAGCAGAGGATAGACACCGAATGAGTAGGCTCGTGGCCAGGGAGACAACTCAGGATGATGACCATAACTCAGTGAAAAATAGATACCCAATATAGACAAGGGACAGACACATGCCATGTTCAAAGGTAACGACTGACAAGCTGCCATAACACACTTGACTTGTTCCCCATATTCCCTCGACATGATAGACGAGTACCTCTTTGTTGTTTTTTGAGCTTGAAGAGGATAACAGATGCTCGATGTAGCTCATCTCACGGATGAGTCCAATCTCACATGTTTTACGAACCTGAGAAAGGAGGGGTTCGTCCCAAAGTGGGCCCTTCGATGTTAGATTTTAACGAGTCCAAGGAAGGAAAACTCGGTAGTTTTTCATATTTAGAGAGCTTGAAAAACTTAAAGGAAGCTCCGCAATGTACTTTTTCGTAAATTTAGTCCCTCGATCCCGAAAAAGTGTAAAACAATTCCCGAGAGAACTCTCCCAGCTAGAATTGACTGAGGTATACCTTTCTCGTAAATAGTCTAGACGGGCCGAAAAAAGGGGTAACCTATCACCGAATAGACGAACTTTCAAATACTTTTACAAGTGTGAAAGAGTCAAGATCACTTGGCAATCTTTTCAATTTTAGGGAGTCTGAAAAGAGCTTAACTATGGACTCCAATGGTCTTTGTCATAGTTTTTTAATTATTCTGGTCCGAAAAGAGAATAAAATACAACCAGGATAATACTTTCCTCATCGTTTTAACGAGCATGAGTAAAGCTGACCGAACTCGACACCATTTACTTGAGCTTGAAAAGCACGACACGGGTGTAAAAGCGCTTGGAATCTTTTTCAAGTTTTAATCCAGAGCACGAAAAAGATAAAGTAGGCTCAAAATGAAGGTCAAACAATGAATAAATGCCAGTGTGAATATATCGCTTTTTAAAGGAGATCCTGTCAATAAAGTGCTCATAAAACCAGATATTAGTAATGTGAAATGGGTTTCATTTTAACCATATAAAAATAATAAGTAAAAAAATAGGTGAAAAAGCTATAAAAGGATGGTTAAAAATAGAAAGTTACCATTTCATTTGTGTTTTTACCCAAAGAGGAGATTTTACCCATTTGAGGAGCAAAACTTGAAGGATCCATATCGGGAGTTTCAGGGCACCGTTTCAACAACCGTCTGCGCCAAGTAAGGGATCTCAAACTTCTCTTTCATTTCATGGCTGAATAATTTGCTTTCAGTAAGAAAAATTAATTTTTTGGGCAAGCCCTATTGGGCAAAAATCGCCCTTCACAGTACCGCATGGGGTCAATATCGGGAAACGCGGTACTGTTTGACAGTACCGCGCTGTGTCTTTAAACCGAAACGCGGTACTGTGTAGTACTGCGTGGTAAGATTTTCCCCAGGCATGATGAAGGTGAAATTTAAGATGAAAAAATTGATTTTTCTCAAATGTTTTGCTGAAACCAAGTTATTAAATGATTATTGAATGTTTCCCCTGACCTTTTGCAGGAGTTTGCAATTCGTTTGGATCAAAATGGTCAGTTGGAAAGAAAGAGAGCATGAAGTAGATGATTTGGCGGCCGAAAATGACCTACCGACTGTGACTGCATTACGGGAGTGTGGTTTGTTGAAATTCTTTAAGACCAAAGGCATTCGTCAACAACCCAAACTTCTTACCCATCTTATTCAATTGTGGGACCTTGACATTCAAGATTTCCGAGTGGGAGAGCACATCCTTGAAATTCAACTTGAGGACATTTATTTCCTTACAGGCCTCTCGAAAAGAGGGGCCCGGGTGAACTTTACTGGATACATAGCCTCGGAGACGAGCACAGATGCTTTGATTGCTCAGTATTGCTGTCAGGGTTCAAGTAAGAAAAGCGGCAAAGTGGTCATAAAATATGTTATAGAACTTCTTGTAAAAACTGTTTTGTTCACCATCACATGTGCAGCAGGGAGTACGGGTCCCCATCAGGTGTCCCGTACACAGATGAACCTTGCAGTGGATTGTATGGCGGGAACAGTATTTAACTGGTGTGAGGCGGTGTTGACCAATCTCAAAGAACAAGTGCACAAGTGTAGGGTTGGAGAGAGTTCCCAATTTGGCTATGGGAGCATCCTAGTCACCTTCTTTTTGGCGAGGGTGCCATTAATGCGCCCACATATATATATGCCCCCCCGTCCACCCACTGAGCCATGGATGGCTCGATGGAGTGATTATGCAGGACGTCTCGGGGGACCTTAGCGCTTGGCTTTTGGTGAGGATTTCTTCTCCTGGCTCGAGGAACAGATAGTGATGATCAATGACTACCCCTATGCAGGGGTGGATTTCCACAAGGATATCGACTTGGCACTGCCAGAGGATGAAGATTGGGACAACTCAGGTATGACCTTCATGGATATATATTTTTTCCTTTTTAAATATATAATTTTTATTGTTTTTTAGAATGTGTAAAAGACTTCTAATGTACGTCGCAGTGGTGTTGATTGCAAAGCTGCTCCAGAAGAGGAGGAGGACGAAGATGAAGCAGGGGGAGTCTGGCATATAGAGAGGAACTTACAGGGCTTAACTCATGGTATCCCTGCTATGAGGATGGATGACGTCCCTTTGCATTTCCAGCGGCATACTGTAGGTGTGCCTAGCCGTATTGGCCGACTTCTTCGTAGGGTGGATCGAGCTGTAGTGTGTTATCACCAGCAGCATGAGGAATCTGACGAGGGACATGATAGATCTACCAGATCTCCTTCGATGGTCCTTTTTTGTCTTTTGCTGCATGTATACGATATGTAGGATTTGAGAGCCAAATTTTTGTATGGGATTTGGTCCCAAATTTTGTCTTTGACACAAACTCTATGTATTTTGGAAAAACACTCTTATATACAGTGATATGGACCTACTTATGATCTATTTATTTACAATGACTTGTGCATTTTATTTTTTATGATGTGTTTATGTATGGGAAAGATGCCAATCCAAAATGTAATTAGCTAATGAATCAGCTATACAATTGAATTCTCTCGGTACGTGTTGATATGAAATGAAATTAAAAGATTGTTCTAAGAGGCGTACTCTCCGAAATAAACGAAGTAGTATAGGATCGCGAACTGTGTAAACACGGTTTAGATGAGAAACCATGAGTTGGGAGTCTAAAAAGAATGACAGGGAGTCAATTCCGAGTGAAGCAACCTCCGTCAAGAGACCAATGACTGCATGGTACTCCGCGATATTGTTGGTTGCAGGACCTAAACAATTGGCTCCTGAAGAAATCAACTCGCCAGTGGGAGAATAAATTACCCATGCTGCGGAAGCGAGATTCCGGGTATGTTGGCTTGCACCATCGGCGAATCCGAAGTAGGAAGACATCTCTGCATAAAATCACGAGTCAAAGTAAGAGTGGATACATTAGGTTCATGCGCACACCCAAAATGAGTAAAAGAAAACAAAGTACATTATGTACAACAAGTAACCCGCGTAGGGTAACCTTATGCGTAGAAGCGTTTGAGGTATAGCCCATTGCAGGGTCGTGCCAATGGCGTACCATCACAATCGATTAGTTCATAGGCTCCTTTTTCTAAGACACGTTTTACAACAAAGGGGTCGTACCACATAGATTCTAATTTTCCTTTTCCAAGCTTATCGTGCATTTGATCATATGTAAGTATGAGGTCACCTTCATTGAAGATCCGAGGTTGAACGGATTTGTCATATTGAGATTTGACGCATTTTTTATGTGCTTCATTAGCTAAAGCAGCGTCGCGGCGGGTTTCATCTAGCTTAGCTAGGTATAGAAACCGTTCCTCTTCAGAAGTGGTGTGGGGAAGTATCTCTATGGCTATCTTATGTGATGGAATTTCACATTCAATCGGCAAAATGGCTTCTAGGCCATACACCAGTTGGAATGGTGTAAACCTAATAGCACTTTTCACTGAGGTTCGGTATGCCCATAGTGCTGAGAATAGAGCTGAGTGCCAGTTGGATTTTTGGGTACCCACAATACGCTGAATCATTCATTTCAGGACTTTTTTAATGGCTTCAACTTGGCCATTAGCTTGTGGGTAATACGGGGTTGAGTTTTCATGGCGAAAACCCAGCTTGGCACTTAGTTCTTCGATCATATGGTTCCTGAAATGGGAGCCATGATCGGTCACGATGGATTGTGGGACACCAAATCTAGCTATAATATGATTGAATATGAATTGCGCTGTTGTTTTTCCGTCCTCAGCATACGTAGGCATCGCTTCAGCCCATTTTGTGAAATAGTCGACAGCTACTATGACATAGCTATGCCCCCCGGCTGAAGTGGGCTTACAGTGCATGAAATCTATGCCCCATTTGGAAAAAGTGCCGACGGCAATAACAGGATGGAGTGGAGCAGGGTGCGAGCGTGTTTTGCTATGAAAGAATTGGCATGGTGGACACTTCTTGAGTGTTTCAATGCAGTCTTTGAAAATTGAGGGCCAGAAGTATCCTGTTCGTAGTATTTTCTGGGCCGTAGCCATCCCAGAGAGATGACCACCACATGCTCCAGCGTGGAAGTCATTAAGAACGTGTTCTGCCTCATCTAAGGTCAAACATCGTCGAAGAACGGTGTCAACACCATGTCGATAAAGAGTATCGTTGACTATGAGGTAGTATTTTGCGTGATGTAGGATGCATCGACGTTCATCGCGAGTGAGGTCGAGGCAGAAGCGTTGGGTTTGGAGATATAATAGAATATCCCCGTACCATGGGTCAGACGTGCTAATGAATAACAATGATTCATCAGGAAGAGAATCGATGGGCTCGGATTGCTCCGTAGCACGGGGCAAGGTACAAATCAAATCTGCAAAGACTAAAGACTTCTTGGAATTGGCTTTGACAAATTCCAAGTCAAACTCCTGAAGGATGACGATCCAACGAGAATATTTTCACCCAAGCACTTGATGTGTGAGGATATAATACATTGGATTGAAATCGGCTATAACAGTGGTCCGGCGGAGTAGAATGCAATGACGGAATCTCTGGACAACAAATACTGTTGCCAGAGCCAGTTTTTCAACATGTGAATAACGAGTTTTGGAGTCGAGAAGAATCTTACTAAGATAGTATACCACATGTTCTATGTCGTTGTGGTCTTCCTGGACTAGCACCATACCGATGTTGGAAGTCGAAGCTGCGAGATAAAGAATGTAATCTCGTGTGTAATCAGGGGGTTGAATCACAGGATCTTTGGTTAAGGATTCCTTTAGATTGTCAAAGGAGCGTTGGGCTTCGTCATCCCAGATAAAGGGAACGTTCTTCTTGAGAAGCCTCATATATCCTTTTGTTATCTCGGAAATATTGCAGATGAAACGGCGTAGAAATTTTGCATGCTCTTGCAAACATTGATGTTCTGGAATATTGGTGGGGGAAGGCAGGGATAAGATAGCTTCTACCTTCGCAGGATCTAAATGTATCCCGCTTTTGGAGACTATGAAGCCCAACAGTTTTTCGGCTTCTACACAAAAGACGCACTTATGCAGATTCAAACATATATTGTAGCGACGACACCTTTCGAAAATGGCACTTAAGTGGTCAGGATGGTCTTCCCGGGTCCGAGAGTGAGTGGGAAGATCATCAAGATATGGTTCTACAATATATTTGATGTCATGAAATGCGTAGGAAATCGCCCGTTGGAAAGTTTCCTCGGCATTTTTAAGGCCAAAAGGTAACTTTCGATATGCGAAAATCCCCCAAGGGCAGATAAAGGCTATTTTGTGCTGGTCGGCTAGGAGGATGTCGATCTGATTATAGCCAGAAAAGCCATCCATAAATGAAAAGATGACACTCCCGGCACAGTTATCGATGATCTGGTCGATAAACGAAGTTGGGTGGTTGTCCTTTGGACAAGCCTGGTTCAAGTCACAGTAATCGACACAGACTCTGATCGTTCCTTATTTCTTGGCTACGGGAACGATGTTGGATACCCATTCTGTCAATGGGATAGGATAGATAAAACCAGCACGCAAAAGTTTTTCAACTTCTTCTTTAATAGCAGCTGCCTTACGAGGATGGACGGGCCAAAGTTTCTTTCGAACAGGTCAGGTGCCAGGGAATGTTGGAATTTCGTGGACCACGATCAAGGGGTCTATTCCTGGCATTTATTCATAACTCCAAGCAAAAAAATCACAGAAAGTTTTGAAGTAGGCACTATAGAACTCCATTTCGAGGGGATTACATGTTTTGCCGATATGTATGTTTTCCACGATACCAGGCTTCACTGAAATATCAATGGGAGTGGTTTCCATAAGGTTAGCCAAGTTTCCTTCAGAAAATATCTCGTTGAGGGAAGTGGGGAACTTGGTTTGGACCATCCCAAGTGAATTACTGGGTTTTGTGTCAGGCTCAAGCGTCTGAATGGTGGGGAATGAAGATCGATGATGAAAATCTCCCCATGGTGGCTCATCACCACACATAACCTCCATAATTGATTCGTTAGTGGGAAAAATCAAGTTGAGAGGATCGATAGGTGGTGGGTATGAATGAGTCTCAGACGAGAGCTATGCCACGGAATGATGGGTAGGACAGTCGACCCAATCAGTGGCTGATTGGATCGCTTCATATGCTGTGAGGTTTCTGTTCAAATGCATAGAGTTGCTGTAGTCTTCAATCTGAGAGGGACTCAGAATCACCCATGAATCATTGGAAGGGGTGACATTCGATGAAATCATGTTGACTGGTTGAACATGGGTTCCTAGCTCTGGAAAAACTCCGATAAGGGATGAATCCTTCATGAGACCAACACTGATGTCTTGGAACCAGTACTGAGGTTGATCCAATAACGGGACAGTGTTGGCAGAGTTTGGATGGGAGTCTGGGATACAGTAATCAAGTTGATCAATAGTGACAATTTTCCCTTCATGAGGAAATTGCACAATCCGGAAGACTGTAGATGCTATGGCGGTCATGGTGTAAAACCAGTTCCATCCAAGTAGGAGATTGTAATCCAATGGTGCATCTACGACTTCAATGTGTACGGATACTATTTTTCCCCCCAGTTCAACACCAATTGAGGGAATGAGTCCATAAGGTTGAAAACCATGTCCATCAAACGCCCTGAGAGTAGTGGGAGAAGACGTGACTTCGGGTGAGCCTAAGGCTCTCCAACAATTCAGTGGAAGCACCTTCATCTAACACAGTGCGATGGATGCTATTTCCACGGATTTTTGTATGAACTTGAAAGGCTAACTGGTGAGAAAGTTGAGGTTTGGCATGCTCCAAGTTAAACATAATGGAGTTTGAAGTATCTGGGTCCATTGCCCCCAGTGCTGAAAGTAGGGTTCTACGCTGCATGGGGCAGTATTGGAGAACCTCGAGAGTCGACATGGTGCAAGGTGCTTGAGCTAGATCCTCAATAATATTGTAATTTTGGGCGGCTCGAGCATTGGGATTAAATGTCACCTTTCGTATGGTGCCCTTGGGTGGGCGTAGCACTGTATCCGTAAGCGGTCTCTCGATATGGAGATGGCCGGTGGGGGGGGGAATAGGAGTCGGATATTCAATGGGAGATTTTCCTTTGGCTATCTCCGATTGTTTGTTTGAACTTGGAGGATTGTCATACGTCTTTGAACGAGTGGTTATATGAATCTCTTCATTACTTGTCATCAGGATTTCGCGGTTTGTGGACGTCTCTCTGCGGGTTGGATTGGTCGGGTTGCCCCCTTGTGGGGTTTCTTGGGCAACCATCTGCTGTTGTTGTTGAGGGAAAGGGTCATTTAACACTAACGAGTGAGAGGATCCTTTAACAAATTTGTTGACTTCGTCCTTGTAGGGACAGTCACATGTGTAGTGATCGTCTTGAAAAATTAGGCAGGGAAACTTAGCCTTTCGACGTGGTTTCTGGTCATTATGGGTGGGTTGTGGCTTGGGGTTCTCCTGCGGGTTTTTCTTGGGTTTACCATGATTATTTTTCTTCTTTCCCCCAGATGGTTATGATGTAGATTGAACTGCGTTCACTTCGGAGGAAATAGCAGGAGAAGTAGTAGCTTTTGAAGCAGCCTGAGGTAAAGCGGGGGAAGCAGAAGCTTGTTGTCCCGTCGAGTTGGTAGTAGGGTGAGCCTTGACTGAATTGACAATACCATCGATGGGAGGTTTAGTGGTAGGTTTGGTTGGATCAGTGGTAACGCGGGAGGCATGGGGAAGAAGTTCATGTAAAGTACCGGATTGAGTGTATACCAAATCCATGTACTGGGCTGCCAAGATGGCTTGTTCTTCTGTAACCGGCCCGCGCATAGCGATATCTCTGGCTATGGGAGGAAAAAATGATTTCGTGAACCAATCAGCAAGTAGCTGATCCGGAATGGGTGCCTTAATTAGCCTACGGCGTCGTCACCACTCATGGATGTGATCCGAAATGTGCGTAGAAGTGGTTTGACGCAGTGAGGTTAACAGTTCTGTTCCAGTCTCATACCGGATGGGGAGCTAGAAATGGGTCAGGAACTACATAGCCAAGGTGTTGAAATCATGGAAAGAGTGTTGTGGCAGCTCGATGTACCATTTTGCTACCATGCCAGTAAGTGTACGTTGGAAGAGCTGAAGTTGAATGGAATCGTCCATCAAGGAGTTGGATGAACACCAGAGATGGAAGATCATTACGTGGTTCTTAGGGTCTTCCCCGGGCTTAGCATCGAACTTGGGAATGTCCGATGGAAGTTTGGTTGGG
The DNA here is from genome assembly GCA_027924585.1 of Larix kaempferi. NCBI lineage: Eukaryota > Viridiplantae > Streptophyta > Pinopsida > Pinales > Pinaceae > Larix > Larix kaempferi. The sequence continues at coordinate 928,486 of BSBM01000430.1, read as the reverse complement.
ATGGGTGGCTTGTGAGGTTCATGCCATATAGGATCGTTGATAATCCTCGACAAATCAGGTAAGTCAAGCGTCGCCAAAAAGGGAAGTTGACGATTAGTCTGCGGGTATGAGTAATAACCATGTGGTGCAGGGAAACCTGGAGGGCCCTGCATAGCATACTGTTGCATGTTATACCCATATGTGTTTCTCGGGGGATACTGCTGGAAGTTTTGTGGGTAGTAAGCCATCTTTTTGACCGGTTGATGGATGTTCTGCTGAGTGGGTATGGTACCCTAGGGTTGCTAAAACCCAGGAATGGTTGCTGCTCCTGGTTGGGGAAAAGTTCCTTGGAATTGTTGTGTTCCAGGAATGTTACCACTGTTTTGAGTAAGTGGAGGGTTTCCCATAGCAGGATTGGGGGGTGGCTACGATGGTGGTGTCCATGGAATGCTCGTTCTTGCTTGAGGAGCGTGTGAAAATTGAAGGGATGGGTTCCATGGAGTTGTAGCAGCTGAAGGGTAAGGGAAGTCAGAATTCAAGTTGGGGGGAATCTGAGATTGCCCCCCAGCTTGATTCCAGTTTCCAAAAAGTGAGTAACCCCCACTTTGTGGGATCTAAGATTTCCAAGAAGGAAGCATACCTGGTAGGGGATGTTGAGGATGAGGCCCAGTTGGAATGACGGTATAAGGTTTCCTGCTGCCAGGTGTGTTGTACATACCATACTGAGCAGATGCTGTTGGTTGGGGAGGGTTGTTGGATGGAGCCAATGGGTTGTCCTCCAGTAGATGGGTTGGATGGCCCTACAGGAGGAGGTTGTTGACTAGGAACAGGGTTCCCAACAAAGGGTTGTCCTCCGGCTGGTTGGGTTGATGGCCCACCAGGGGGATTTTGGTTGTTGGAGTTGGGGACCACTGCAGTCGGTTGTCCACCTCCTGAGATAGTGTAAATAATGGTCGAACGTGATCCTCCGGTCAAAACAGAAGATCCAGCAGTATGACTTGGTTTCCTTCTGCCGCTAGCCAAATATGATAGTGTGGATTGGCCAACGACGCCAAAAGTACTGATTTGCGGAGGGGGTCTTCCATATCTGACAGGCAAGGACGGAGAAAAAACTGGGTTATCCCTCATAGAATGTGTGCCAAAAATGGGTGATGGCAGCAAATGTGGGGAGTTTAAACCAGGGGTATCGGCGTCATCCATAGTGTGTTCAATGATAGGAGGACCATCGAAAACTGGGTCCGAGTTCATGTCCTGAAAAGAGTTTTGGGGATCCGGCGGGAACCTAGGTATAGTAACGTCCGAAGGTCCAGAGCCGTTTGCATAGGAGTGACGAAACTCTGTGCTAGACGGGATGTTGGGATCCCGATAGTCAGAAGGACGAGTAATGGGGGGATATCTAGAAGCTGTCGAGAGCATTTTCTCTATGTCGTGTTTAAACCGTGCCGATGCTAATGGGGAATTTGCTAGACTAACCATACTAGACTGGATGGAAGCCATGATTTCATGTCCCGGAGGGAGGTTGGGGAGAGATATAGTATGAGGTACGTTGCTAAAAGAACTGGTTTCCTGGGGATGAACACTGGGTGGCGTGGTGATAACAGGCGGAAGCTCCGCCTGGGAAGTGATGAAGCCATAATCAGGTTCAAAAGGTGTGTCAGGAAGTCGAGTATCTTCAATAAATTTGATGTACCCACCTGGGATTGAAATCAAGCCAAGTATATCCTGGTCGGACCCTTCGGTGGTGCCAACAGATCTGTCTGTGTCATCGTGAAAAGTGTCTGATGGACGGGAGGTGTTGACATCAAGTAGGAGGATGACCTCTGGTCTAGTATTTTGGGCTGTACTAGATTCAGCCGCTGTAATGGTGTGCACTGTGGAAGATATATCTGGAATAACAGTGGGTGAAGTGACAGTGGAAATCTCAGACATGCTAGTAGTTGCAAAAGATGCAAGAGATTCTGAGATTGTGCTGTGAGTAACAGTTACAGGCGGAACTGATGATGTAGTATGTATTGGCGGTGGAATTTTCCCTCGATCAGCATCGTGGCCAGGAGGAGCGGGAATGCATGATGCAGGTGGACCGGAGGTCTGTGGCGGTGGTGGTGGTGGAGGGATTTTTCCCTGTACTCGTTGTGATCTTCGTGGTTGTTCTGACATGATGACAGGAAAATGAAAATCGGGGGCAGTTTCGTAACAAAGAACTCAAAAAATCTAATGCAGCCGAGTGTGCAGAAGAGGAGCTAGAAAAAGCAAGGCTCGTAGGCCAAAAAAGCAAGATCTAAAATCTATACTGAGACCGGTGTCTCAATAAGCGAGCTAATAAAAAGAATGGCCAGAATGCCAACAAGCAGTCCCTAAAAAGAAAAATGACCCTCTACAAAGATGAGATAACAAGCAAACTCCTAACTAAGATCTGGAGACCTCAACAAGCTGTATCCTTCGCAAGGTGATGAAATCCAAGTCGAACAATACAACATGAGAGACCGATATGAGAAGGATATCCCTCTACCGAAAGGGATCCTGGGTAAAAGAGCCCTAGTAGAATAGTCACTAAGCTACCTCGTTCATGACATGTTGGAAAAGGTTTTCGGCACTTCAGCCTTCCAAGGAAGACAATGATCGATGTTGCCTTAGGGCTAAGTGGAGTGCGACATTCCACAGAGTCCGTCCGGTTCTCAATCTCGCGGCTGTTTAACCCATGAAAGTTGAAAATAGTCAGGAGGCCCCTCCACAAACTGCCTGTGACCGTGTCAATAAATACTAGAGGATTTTACTTCCCTAGAGGACAACAACTATGTCTCAGATGTAAATGACAAGGGGGAATTATTTTGATGGATATCCCCAGTGTCCTACCTAACTACCAAATTCTTTTGATTTCCTCAAGTGAGGTTAATGTTGGTTTAATTAGGGAGATTAATTTTAGTGGTTGTCTTACTCAATCGGGTAAATGGACGTGAAACTTGATGGTGTTATGACGACCCAAACCATGCAAATGAGAATGAATCAAAATAATCCTTTGTCTTCGATGAAATCTAGCTATAGAAGAGAGAGAGTTCTTAGATCATAAATGCATGAAATTTCTCACAAGCAATAAAAAACCAAAACAATAGATTTTTTGTTCTTTTTGTAACTAGAGCCAAACTGAAATAAACACTCTTTTTAATTCACTGATCCTACAACTAAAATGCTTCAAATATGAGAATTTCTGTGGCAAATTTCAATTTTTCACTTCCTAATGCACAACGATGCTACTAGACCATGTTAATCAAAATAACACAATTGTTTTCCAATGATATCTTTCAAGATAAATTTTAATAATAATACTGGAAACACTGTGACTATGAAAACTACACAATTCAGTAACAGAGAACAGTGGTGATGGTCTGGCTGTGATGGGAAGATCAAACCAATGCACTCAAAATGAAGGGGAGACCCTATGTGCCAAAAATGCCACTAATTCACACAAAAATCAAGCTCACAAACAAGCAATAAGCACACCACACAGACTGTAAAATGGACAGAATGGTAACAGGGAACAACAAACACTACCTAAGGCAGAGAAAGACTCAGGAAACCAAGCAGAGAAGGAATTTTGAAAAAATTGCAGACACTACCGCGTGTCAGGGTAAGACTGTAGCGCGGTACTGTTACAGTATCTCTCTGGTACTAACTGAGGAGACGCGGTACTAACGCGCTGTAGTCAATGCAAAGGGAACGGTACTGTGGCAAAGTGTGAGAAAGCGCAACTTTTGAAAAGGAAGATGAAATTTTCAAGGTTGCTACTAACCCATGGGACTCAGTGATTAGACAGGGAGAAAAAATACAGAGAGGAGGGGTGAATAAAGTTCAAAAAAGACCAAAATTCAAGGCTGGTTTGAAGAGCAATAAAACAAATCACAATAAAAAAATGGACGACAGTGAACTGAATCAATCAAACAGAATTCAAACCAGCGGAGTCGCCATTCTTGTTGGTAGAATTTTTCCCTACGGATAAGTCAAAATTCTCTTAACTTAAAGTAGATTCCTAACTGACTCTAAGGTAAGAACAAAACAAAACAAATGCTACCTTGAAATTCCTGAACTAACTTTCACAACAAGATTACATGCATTCAGAAACAATGAAAGATATGACTCACCTTTCAATCTGACGTTTGTCCCGCTTCTAGCTCTTGATCCAAAAGCTCCAATGTAGAACCTGTTGAAATCAAACAAAGAACAAGCATACAAGTTTCCAAATACCTTGAAGTAAAGATTAGATTCAAATCTAGATTAGATACATTCCATGCTAAAGACTTGTACAATACACATGAAATGGGAAAAACAAGACAAGTTATCTTTATTACAAACTTGAAGAATGCTTACAAAGGTTGCTTGATGTCCAAGCCAATCCTCTAGCTCCAAGTGCTTCCTCCTCTAGTTATCTCCACAAGGCTGCAAGATCATAAGTTTGGTACTTCTAAGAGTCCTCCCACTTTCCCATGGAATACCTCTCTTTTATAGTGTATGGTAGGGTTAACCAACAAGAGAGATGGGTGGATCTTGGGAGAACTTAGTGGATCAGGGTTTCTAATCACAGAAAATGAGTTAGGATCGAATCAGAGATCCCAATCCTCCAATATCTCTCAAAAATACAAAATCCCACAAGCCATGGCAAAAAGGCTATAAAAAGAGTACCGCGCCCAGTAATCTGAGCATAACGCGGTAGTACCGCGTTGCAGGGACAAAGCATAACACGGTAGTATGGACTACTGCGCACCTATAACTGAGCAAGGCGCGGTAGTTAGGGTAAATAAAGTCTGAGCTGGGTTAATTCTTGATAGGGTAAGTTTGCCTTCAAGGTTCACTCATCATTTTTCTCTTCTGAATGGTTCAAGCAGTAAGGGAAGTGTCGTCAGCTCTTTTTGTGGTGGAGATGCGACACTGTGGAATATGGAGGTATAACATGACGTTCCGAGCTATTTTATCACCCCTGTAAGCCCATGTCTAGCGAAAACGCACAGTCGAGTTTCAGCTTTGACCAACTTCTTGGAATTTATATTTGAGAATAGATTTGTATGTCCCATTGGTACACAAGTGTGCACGCAAACTTTCGTGACATTTTGAGCTATTTTCCCCCCTTTTAATGCCAATTCTAGCGAAAACGCATGGTCGCATTTCGGATTTGGCCTACTTCTCAGAATTCAAATTTGATTATAGATTTTGATGTCCCATTTGTAGACAAGCCCACATGACAACTTTCGTGACGTGCCGAGTTGTTTTCTCATGCTTTAAGCCCAAATCTAGCGAAAACGCATAGTCGAGTTTCGGCTTTGACCAACTTCCTGGAATTGAAATTTGAGAATAGATTTGGATGTCCCATTGGTAGACAAGCATGCATGCCAACTTTCGTGACGTTCTGAGCTATTTTACCCCCCTTTAAGGGTAAGTCTAGCAAAAACGTACGGTCGAGTTTCGGCTTTGACCAACTTCTCGGAATTGAAATTTGATAATAGATTTGGATGTTTCATTGGGAGACAAGTCCGTAGAACAACTTTCGTAACGTTCTGAGCTATTTTCTCACACTTTAATCCAAAGTCTAGAGCAAAATGCACGGTCGAGTTTCAGCTTTGACCAACTTCTCGGATTTGAAATTTGAGCATAGATTTGGATGTCCCATTGGTAAACAAGCGAGCACACCAACTCTCGTGACGTTCTGAGCTATTTGATTTGGATGTCCCATTGGTAAACAAGTGCGTACGGTCGAGTTTTGGCTTTGACCAACTTCTCGTAATTGAAATTTGAGAATAGATTTGGATGTCCCAATGACAAGCGTGCATGCCAACTTCCGTGACGTTTCGAGCTATTTTCTCCCTCTTTTAGCTCAAGTGAAGTGAAAATGCACGATCGAGTTTCAACTTGGACCAAATTCTCGGAATTGAAATTGGAGAATAGCTTTGGATATCCCATTGGTAGACAAGCGTGCGCACCAAATTTTGTGACGTTCTGAGCTATTTTATCACCCTTTAAGCCCAAGTTTAGCGAAAACAGACGGTTGAGTTTCGGCTTTGACAACCTTCGCGGAATTAAAATTTGATTATAGATTTGGATGTCCGATTGGTAGACAAGCATGCACGCCAACGTTCATGACGTTTCGAGCTATTTTCTCCCCCTTTTAGAGCAAGTGAAGCAAAAACGCACAGTCAAGTTTCAACTTGGACCAAATTCTCGGAATTAAAATTTGAGAATAGATTTGGATTTCCCATTAGTAGACAAGCATGCACACCAACTTTCGTTACATTCTAAGCTATTTTATCACTATTTAAGCCCAAGTTTAGCGAAAACAGACGGTCGAGTTTCGGCTTTGACCAACTTCTCGGAATTGAAATTTGAGACTAGATTTGGATGTCCCATTGGTAGACAAGCGTGCATGCTAACTTTCATGACATTCTGAGCTATTTTCCCCCCCTTTAAGGCCAAGTCTAGTGAAAAGGTACGGTTGTGTTTTGGCAATGACCTACTTCTCGGAATTAAAATTTCAGAATAGATTTGGATGTCCCATCGTGGACAAGCATGTACGCCAACGTTCATGACGTTCCAAGCTATTTTCTCACCCTTTAGGCCCAAGTCTAGCGAAAACGCACGGTCGAGTTTTGGCTTTGACCTTCTTCTCAGAATTGAAATATGAGAATAGATTTGGATGTCCCATTGACAAGCGTGCATGTCAACTTTTGTGACGTTTCGAGCTATTTTCTCCCCCTTTAATCCTATGTGAAGCAAAAATGCACGGTCGAGTTAAAACTTCGACCAATTCTCGGAATTGAAATTTGAGAATAGATTTGGATGTCCCATTGGTAGACAAGCGTGCACACCAACTTTCATGACGTTCCGAGCTATTTTATCACACTTTAAGCCCAAGTCTAGCGAAAATACATGGTGGCGTTTTTGCTTTGACCAACTTAATAGAATTGAAATTTGAGAATAGATTTGGATGTCCCATTGGTAGACAAGCATGGACACCAACGTTTGTGACGTTCCGAGCTATTTTCTCACCCTTTAAGCCCAAATCTAGCGAGAATGCATGGTCAAGTTTCGGCTTTGACCAACTTCTCGAAATAAAAATTTGAGAGTAGACTTATATTTCCCATTGCTAGACAAGTGCGCACACCATTTTTTGTGACGTTCCAACCTATATTCGCCCACTTTAATTCCATGTCTAGCGAAAATGCACGGTGGAGTTTCGGCTTTGACCAACTTCTCGGAATTTAAATTTGAGAATAAATTTGGATGTCCCATTGGTAGACAAGCGTGCATACCAACTTTTGTGACGTTCCGAGCTATTTTCTCACCCTTTAAGCCCAAGTCTAGCGAAAATTCATGGTCGAGTTTCAGCTTTGACCAACTTCTCAAAATTGATATTTGAGAATAGATTTGTATGTCCCATTGGTACACAAGCGTGCACGCAAACTTTCATGTTCCAAGCTATTCTAGTGAAAATGCACGGTTGCAGTTCGGCTTTGACCTACTTCTCGGAATTTAAATTTGAGGATATATTTGGATGTCCCATTCGTAGACAAGCTCGCACGACAACTTTCATGACATTCCGAGTTGTTTTCTCATGCTTTAAGCGCAAGTCTAGCGAAAATACATGGTGGTGTTTCAGCTTTGACCAACTTAACAGAATGTAAATTTGAGAATAGATTTTGTTAGAACATTATTACACCTTTGTACATTAATCATTTATTAATTGATGGTTAATTAGTACCAAACAGCTTAATAATTGCATCCCCAGGTTGGTTAGTGAGTAAATGGTCATTTAGCTTGAACCAGTTGGAAATGTGGACAAAACTGAGCATTGTGCCAAGTCAAACTAGCTGTTGGGTGCACCCTCCCAGTCATTTATTGCCTCCTGCATGCCTATGGCACTCTTTCTCCTTATTTTGTGGGATTCTCTTTGACCAAGGGCGCACATGCTCAGAATGTGGACAAACTTGCCTCTTTTTCCCATTTTTAGCCAATTCTAGCTGCCTAACCTCTAACCAACCAGATTCTCCACATGTGTGAGGTCACATGGGCCTGTCCAGTGATTTCCAGCATTCACACAGCAGATTCAAACCAGTTTGGGATGGTTTGGGATATTTTGGTCAACCTAGGGGGGTTTGATCTATTTCTAAGTTAGATTAGTGTGAACACTCCAGATGGATTCGAATTGATATAGATTTGTATAAAAGGATGTTCTTAACCTATTTTGAGGTTGGAATGTTAATAATATTTACATTATTTACCCATTTCATGTGTTAATTACATTTGTTCTTCATTTTACAGTTTTATGCTTATTCATGTAAATGTGTTGCAATATTTCCACTAGTGAGGAATCCATAGTAGCTAGGTTCTGTTGTGATTCAAATTTTACATGGTATCAGAGCTCTTGGAGCTACCATTCAAACCAGCAAGACTGTTTTAGTGGCTTGCCAGAAGCAGTGGAGAAACCACATAATTCCTGAGGCCATTGCCTTAGTTCATTGGAGAAATCTAGTGGCTCTTCTCAGGTGTGATGCTCTCCCGAATGCACCCACTATCAAACAGGGTTTGAATATATTAGTGTAGATCCCTCCTAAGTGATTTGAGAGTTGTTTGCAGGTATTGAAGATCAACAGTGTCAGCAAGTGCGTGAGCAACAAAGAAGACTGGAGCCATCTCACCCAAATGTGCTTACTCCCTTCAACTATTTCGATTGGAAGGAAGAAATGGTGATTTTGCTGAGATCTAAGGGTCTCTACAGAATTACGATGGGCACTGAGGTGGAGCCAAACTCAGTTGTGGAGAAATCCAAGTTTTTTAACAGAATGGATGAGGCATTTGGCCTCCTTTGTCTCATCATTTCAAGAGACCTCCTGTTTCATGTAGAAAGTCTAGCTACTCCAAATGAAGTTTGGCTCAAGCTTGAGACCCTGTTTGGAAATACTGATGAGATGAGAGGCCACCAACTTGAAATTGAGCTTATTTCACTGAGCCCAGGGAATTTTGATTCTATCCAGGACTTCTTCACCAAGTTCAAGAGCTTGGTCTTGTAGATCAGACAATGTGGCATAGAGAAGAAAGAAGAACAATTGGTGTTGTCCATTCTCTCTAAACCGAGTTCTGAATACTCAGTTTTTGTGTCTTCCTTCAACTCCACAAGGCTCACAGTTAGAGGTTGGAAGATGCCACCTTTGCCTGACTTCATGGAGATGCTAACTCAAGAGCAAGACAAGCTAGTCTTGATGGGAACCATCAAGCAAAAATACCAAGTTCTTGCAGCTGGAGATTCGAAAAATGGAAGAGGCAAGCAAAAACCCAAGGGGCCGAAACCTCAAGAGAAAAAGAAGAAGGATGAGAGGCCCAAATCCTCTGAGGGGGTTTCGAATCCTGTCAAGAATAGGGAAAGAAGGATGAGAAGAAAAAATGCAGCTACTGTCAAAGGATTTTTCACCCAGAGAGTTCATGCATGAAGAAAACCATAGACATGATGACCCATCTCCTACAGAAAAACAATATTCCTCTTCCTGAAAGTTCCAAGAAGAAGGAGAGTGTTTCTGAAGACAAGGAGAGTTGCCATGCTTTGGTGGCTTGTATATCTCAGTCACCCTTGTTCATCATTGATTCAAGTGCCTCAAGGCACATGGCTTCTTCAAGAGATTCGTTTTCTAAACTTGCACCCTACAGTGGTCTCTCCATTCGCATGGGAGATGACTCAGAAATCCCTGCTCATGGCATTGGGAAAATCTCTATGGAGAATGGGTTCTTCTCTAATGTGTTGTATGTACCAAATATTGCAGCAAACTTGCTCTCTATATATCAAATGACACATACTGGAGCAGCAAAGAGAGTTGTCTTCACTCAGAATGATGTGGAGATATCAGAAATTTCCACCGAAAAAATTGTTGCAATGGGTGTTGCATACCATGATATGAAGATTTACAAGTTCTCCCACTTTCTTGAGTTCTCTTCACCAAGTGTACTTCTATCACATGGGAATGAGACCAGCAAGCTATGGCATCAGAGGTATGGTCACCTAAACTACAGATATCTTCAATATTTGAGCAGAGAAGAGATGGTATAAGGGTTGCCAACCATCAGTTTTTCCAATGGAACATGCAAGGGTTGCATGGTTGGGAAGCATCCTGAAAAGAAGTATGACAAAGGGAAGGAAAGGAGGGATGATCAGCTACTTGGGATAGTGCATTCTGATCTTATAGGTCCATTCCCAACTCCCTCCTATGGATGCAACAAATATGTGCTCACCTTCATTGATGACTATTCAAGGTACTGCTGGTTATTTTTCCTTACGCAAAAATCTGAAGTCTTTGAATGTTTCAAAATTTTCAAGAGTATGGTTGAGAACTTTAGTGGGAAAGCCATGAAGGTTTTGAGGACTAATAATTTTAGAGAGTATGTCAATAAGAATCTGCAGCAGCTCTGTCAAGATCATGGAATTCAGATGCAACACTCAGTGCCCTACACACCACAACAAAATGGTGTTGCAGAGCGCAAAAATAGAGCACTGAAAGAGATGGAAACTTGCATGATGCAAGCAAGGGATTTGTCTCCTAAATTGTGGGATGAAGCTATGAATTGTGTAGCATATGTTCAGAACAGAGCACCACACAAAGCATTGCAAGGAATTACTCCATTTGAAGCATGGATGGGCCACAAACCCAATGTTTCACATTTCAGAATTTTTGGCTCAAGGGCTTGGGCCATAATTCCACCGGAGAAGAGAAAGGCCTTGCAGCCCCAAAGCAAGGATTCAATCATGGTTGGGTATGCATAGGATTCCAAGGGATACAAGCTCTTTGATCCATCCACTCTCAAAACTTTCATCGAAAGAAGTGTTAAATTCGAAGAAGAAGAGTTTTTGCAAGCTAGTGAACAAGGTGATGGGGAATGCACATATCCTCTTATTGATGATGAAGTAAGTAGTAGTTCTTCTTCTGATATTTCTGAATATGATGTTGATATGGATTATAATCATATCCCTCCCTCAAGGCCCAAGTGGGCAGAGAAAACAATTCAAAGTGTCGGAGAGCTTGTGGGTGATCCCCAAGATGCTAGGAAAACTAGATCTCAATTTCACAATTCCTTTGCATGTGATAATTCTAATCTGAGTGAGGCATGTTATTTGATGGTTGGATCTGATTCAAATTCATATTCTGAAGCATGTATAGACCCAAGGTGGTAATCAGCCATGCAAGAAGAGATGAACTCACTCCATGAGAACAAAACTTGGGATTGGGTCCCTCTTCCTCCCAAGAGGAAACTAGTGCAATGCAAATGGGTTTATAGAACCAAAGTTGGATTTGATGGCTCTAATCTGAAGTATAAGGCCAGGTTGGTGGCTAAGGGTTACTCTCAAGTCCAAGGAGTGGACTATACAGAGACATTTTCACTGATGGCAAAGATGGACTCCATAAGACTAGTTTTGGCCATTGGGGCTTCCAAGCGATGGGAGGTTCATCAAATGGATGTAAAAAGTGCCTTTCTTCATGGGGATCTGAATGAGGAGATATATATGAAGCAGCCTGAAGGTTTTATTTCTGATCATACACTTGTTTGCAGGTTGAACAAGTCACTCTAGGGGCTCAAGCAAGCTCCTAGAGCATGGTATGCAAAAATGGACAATTTTCTGTTATCTTTGGGGTTTGAGAGATGTAAGTCTGATCCAAATGTTTATATGCAGCATGTTAGTGATCTGATATGGATTATTGTACTGTATGTTGATGATTGTTTGATCACTGGTAGCTGCACCAAAGAACTTGACTCAGTTAAGAGAGCATTGCACAGTGCATTCTCCATGACCGATCTAGGATTGCTAAAACAATTTCTAGGTTTGGAGATAGACCAAACTGTGAATGAAATTTCTATATGTCAGTCAAGGTATGCTTCATATTTACTGCAGAAATTTAAGATGGCTGAATGTAAGTCTGCAAAATTTCCATTTCTTTCAGGAGTTAAGCTAAATGAGTGGGGTTCTTCTCCACTAGTGGACAGCTCGTTGTATAGGCAGCTTGTTGGAAGCTTGCTATATCTTACTCATTCTAGACCATATTTGTCATATGTTGTTGGGGATGTTGCTAGGCACATGCAAGAACCTCATGAGATCCATTGGAAGGAAGCCAAGAGGATCCTTCATTATGTTTAGGGTACTAAGTCCTTTGGTATCCATTATGCTGTTGGTTCATCCCTTGAACTAGTAGGATTTACTGATTCTGATTGGGATGGTGATTGCATTGATCGGAAATCAACTTCCGGTTATGTTTTTATGCTTGCACATGGACCTATTTGCTGGTCAAGCAAGAAACAAAATACTATTTCCTTATCTTCAGCTGAGGCCAAGTACAGGGGAGCAATTAATGTAGCCACACAATGTGTTTGGTTGCAAGGTATTCTTGCAGAGTTCATGATTGTTTTTGATTCACCCACTATTCTTTGGTGTGATAATAAAAGTACAATCAAGATTTCTATTGATCCAGTTCAAAGGCAAAGGACCAAGCACATAGAGATACACATGCATTACATTTGGGTTTTGGTGCATGACCAGACCATAGCATTGCAGTATTGCCCTTTCCAGTGAGCAAACTACTGATATCTTCACCAAGTGTTTTACCGAGAAGACCTTCACTCACCTTAGATCTTTGCTTGGGGTGAGTGATGCATGGTGATGATTGGTGTATTATGATATATGCCACATGTCCATTTTAGAGGGGAGGTTTTATTTCCCATGTCATTTTCCTCCTTACCTTGGTTACATGGAAAAATATTTTGTTTTTTAAGTAAAAGGTGACTTGAGCCTCATTGCCAAGGCCTTATTTTTGATATTTCACTAAGTTTAGGTTAAGGGGGGGTGTTAGAACATTATTACACCTTTGTACATTAATCATTTATTAATTGATGGTTATTTAGTACCAAACAACTTAATAATTGCATCCCCAATTTGGCTAGTGAGTAAATGGTCATTTAGCTTAAACCAGTTGGCAATGTGGACAAAACTGAGCATTGTGCCAAGTCAAACTAGCTGTTGGGTGCACCCTACCAGTCATTTAATTCCTTCTGCATGCCTAGGCCACTCTTGCTCCTTGTTTTGTGGGATTCTCTTTGACCAAGGGCACACATGCTCCGAATGTGGACAAACTTGCCTCCTTTTCCCATTTTTAGCCAATTCTAGCTGCCTAACCTCTAACCAACCAGATTCTCCACATGTGTGAGGTCACATGGGCCTGTCCAGTGATTCCCAGCATTCACACAGCAGATTCAAACCAGTTTGGGATGGTTTGGGATATTTTGGTCAACCTAGGGGGGGTTTGAGCTATTTCTAAGCTAGATCAGTGTGAACACTCCAGATGGATTCGAATTGATCCAGATTTGTATAAAAGGATGTTCTTAACCTATTTTGAGGTTGGAATGTTAATAATATTTACATTATTCACCCATTTCATGTATTAATTACATTTGTTCTTCATTTTACAGTTTTATGCTTATTCTTGTAAATGTGTTGCAATCTTTTCACTAGTGAGGAATCCATAGTAGCTAGGTTCTGTTGTGATTCAGATTTTACATATTTGGATGCCCTATTGGTAGACAAGCACGGACACCAACTTTTGTGACGTTCCGAGCTATTTTCTCACCCTTTAAGCCCAAAACTAGCGAAAATGCATGGTCAAGTTTCGGCTTTGACCAACTTCTAGAAATCAAAATTTGAGAGTAGATTTATATTTCCCATTGGTAGACAAGTGTGCACACTAGTTTTTGTGACGTTCCAACCTATATTCTCCCACTTTAATTCCATGTCTAGCGAAAATGCACGATGGAGTTTCGGCTTTGACCAACTTCTCGGAATTTAAATTTGAGAATAAATTTGGATGTCCCATTGGTAGACAAGCATGCACACCAACGTTCGTGACGTTCCGAGCTATTTTCTCACCCTTTAAGCCCAAGTATAGCGAAAACGCACGGTCGGGTTTCGGCTTTGACCAACTTCTCGGAATTGATATTTGAGAATAGATTTGTATGTCCCATTGGTACACAAGCGTGCATGCAAACTTTCATGATGTTTCAAGCTATTTTCCCCCCCTTTAAGGCCAATTCTAGCGAAAACGCACGGTCGCATTTCGGCTTTGACCTACTTCTTGGAATTCAAATTTGATTATAGATTTTGATGTCCCATTTGTAGACAAGCCCACACGACAACTTTCGTGACATTCCGAGTTGTTTTCTCATGCTTTAATCCCAAGTCTAGGGAAAACGCACAGTCGACTTTCAGCTTTGACCAACTTCTCATAATTTAAATTTGAGAATACATTTGGATGTCCCATTGACAAGCGTGCACGCAAACTTTCATGACATTCTGAGCTATTTTTTCCCCTTTAAGACCAATTCTAGTGAAAACGCACGGTTGCATTTTGTCTTTGACCTACTTCTTGGAATTCAAATTTGTTTATCGATTTTGATGTCCCATTCGTAGGCAAGCGCGCACGCCAAATTTCGTGATGTTCCGAGCTATTTTCTCCCCTTTAAGGCCAAGTCTAGCGAAAATGTACGATCAACTTTCGGCTTGAGCAACTTCTCGAAATTGAAATTTGAGAATAGATTTGGAGGTGCCATTGGTAGACAAGCGTGCATAACAACTTTCATGACATTTCGAGCTATTTTCTCACACTTTAAGCCAAACTCCAGCGATAACGCACGGTCGAGTTTCAGCTTTGACCAACTTCTCAGATTTGAAATTTGGGCATAGATTTGGATGTACCATTGGTAAACAAGCACGCACACCAACTTCGTGACGTTTCAAGCTATTTGATTTGGATCTCCCATTGGTAAACAAGCGCACACACTAACTTTCGTGACGTTCCGAGCTATTTTCTCACCCTTTAAGCCCAAGTCTATCGAAAACGGACAGTCGAGTTTCGGCTTTGAACAACTTCTCATAATTGAAATTTGAGAATAGATTTGGATGTCCCATTGACAAGCGTGCAAGCCAATGTTCGATACATTTCGATCTATTTTCTCCCCCTTTAAGCCTAAGTGAAGCAAAAATGCATGGTCGAGTTTCAACTTGGACCAAATTCTTGGAATTGAAATTTGAGAATAGATTTGGATGTCCCATTGGTAGACAACCGTGCACACCAACTTTTGTGACGTTCCGAGCTATTTTATCTCCCTTTAAGCCCAAGTTTAGCGAAAACAGACGGTCGAGTTCTGGATTTGACCAATTTCTTGGAATTAAAATTTGAGAAGAGATTTGGATGTCCCATTGGTAGACAAGCGTGCACGCCAACTTTCATGACGTTCCGAGCTATTCTCTCCCCCTTTAAGTCCAAGTCTAGCAAAAATGCACAGTTGCTTTTCGGCTTTGACCTACTTCTCGGAATTAAAATTTGATTATAGATTTGGATGTCCCATTGGTAGACAAGCACGCACACCAAATTTCGTGACGTTCCGAGCTATTTTATCATGCTTTAATCCCAAGTCTAGCGAACATGCACGGTCGAGTTTCGGCTTTGACCTACTTCCCGAAATTGAAATTTGAGAATAGATTTGGATGTCCCACTAGTAGACAAGCGTGCACGCCAACTTTCATGATGTTCCGAGCTATTTTCTCCCCTTTAAGGACAAGTCTAGCGAAAACGTGTGGTCACGTTTCGGCTTTGACCTACTTCTTGGAATTAAAATTGGAGATTAGATTTGGATGTCACATTGGTGGACAAGCGTGTATACCAACTTTCGTGATGTTCCAGGCTATTTTATCACCCTTTAGGCCCAACTCTAGCGAAAATGGACAATCGAGTTTCGGCTTTCAGAAACTTCTCGGAATTGAAATTTGAGAATAGATTGGGATTTCCCATTCGTAAACAAGTGCACATGTCAGCTTCTGTTACGTTCCGAGCTATTTTCTCCCACTTTAAGCCTAATTCTAGCGAAAACGCACAGTCGAGTTTCGACTTTGACCAACTTAACGAAATTGAAATTTGAGAATAGATTTGGATATCTCGTTGGTAGAGAAGCGCGCACGCCAACGTTTGTGACGTTCCAAGCTATTTTCTCACCCTTTAAGCCCAAGTCTAGCGAAAAATCACGGTTTAGTTTCGGCTTTGACCAACTTCTCAGAATTGAAATTTGAGAATAGATTTGGATTTCCCATTGGTAGACAAGCGCGCACACCAAATTTCTTGATGTTTCGAGTTATTTTCTCTTCCTTAAAGCCCAAGTCTAGCGAAAACACACGGTCGCATTTCATCTTTGTCCAACTTCTCAGAATTGAAATTTGAGAGTAGATTTGGATGTCCTGTTGCTAGAAAGGCGTGCAAACCAAGTTTCGTGACGTTGCAAGCTAGTTTCTCACCCTTTAAGCCCAAGTCTAGCGAGAAGGCATGGTCAAGTTTTGACTTTGACCAACTTCTCGGAATTGAAATTTGAGAGTAGATTTTGATTTCTTATTGGTAGACAAGCGCATGCACCAACTTTCGTGACATTCCGAGATATTTCCCCCCCTTTAAGCACAAGTCTAGCGAAAATGCACGGTCGAGTTTCGGCTTTGACCAAATTCCCGGAATTAAAATTTGAGAATAGATTTGTAAGTCCCATTGGTAGACACATGTGCACGCCAACGTTCATGACGTTCCGAGCTATTTTCTCACACTTTAAGCCCAAGTCTAGCGAAAATGCATGGTCGAGTTTCGGCTTTGACCGACTTCCCGGAATTGAAATTTGAGGATAGATTTGGATGTCCCATTGGAAGACAAGTGTGCATGCCAACTTTCGTGACGTTCCAAGCTATTTTCTCGGAATTGAAATGTGAGAATAGATTGGGATTTCCCATTGGTAGACAAGCGCACACGCCAACTTTCGTTACGTTCCGAGCTATTTTCTCCCACTTTAATCCTAAGTCTGGCGAAAACACACGGTCACGTTTAGGCTTTGACCTACTTCTCGGAATTAATATTTGATTATAGATTTGGATGTCCCATTGGTAGACAAGCATGCACGCCAACTTTCGTGATGTTCGAAGCTATTTTCTCCCCCTTTAAGGCCAAGTCTAGCGAAAACGCACGATCGCGTTTCGGCTTTGACCTACTTCTCGGAATTAAAATGTGATTATAGATTTGGCTGTCCCATTGGTAGACAAGCACGCACGCCAACTTTTGTGACGTTACAAGTTGTTTTCTTATGCTTTAATCCCAAGTCTAGTGAACATGCACAGTCGAGTTTCGGCTTTGACCGACTTCCCGGAATTGAAATTTGAGAATAGATTTAGATGTCCCATTGATAGAAAAGCGTGCACGCCAACTTTCATGATGTTCTGAGCTATTTTCTCCCCTTTAAGGACAAGTCTAGCAAAAACGTGCGGTCGCGTTTCGACTTTGACCTACTTCTCAGAATTAAAATTTGAGATTAGATTTGGATGTCACATTGGTGGACAAGCGTGTACGCCAACTTTCATGATGTTCCAGTCTATTTTCTCACCCTTTAGGCCCAAGTCTAGCAAAAATGCACAACCGAATTTCGGCTTTGACCAACTTCTCGGAATTGAAATTTGAGAATAGATTTGGATATATTGTTAGTAGACAAGCGTGCACGCCAAGTTTTGTTATGCTCCGAGCTATTTTCTCACCCTTTAAGCCCTTCGTGACATTCCGAGCTATTTTCTTACGCTTTAAGCCCAAGTCAGCAAAAACGAACAGTAGAGTTTTGACTTTGACCAACCTCTTGGATCTGAAATTTGAGAATAGATTTGGATGTCCCATTAGTAGACAAGCATACACTCCAACTTTCGTGATGTTCCGAGCTATTTTCTCACCCTTTAATCCCATGTCTAGTAAAAAGGAACGGTCGAGTTTCGGCTTTGACCCACTTCTCGGAATTTAAATTTGAGCATAGATTTGGATGTCCCTTTGGTAGACAAGCACGCACACCAACTTTCGTGAGGTTCCGAGCTATTTTCTCACCCTTCAAGCCCAAGTCTAGTGAAAATGTACGGTTGAGTTTCAGCTTGGACCAGTTTCTCGGAATTGACATTTGAGAATAGATTTGGAGGTCCCATTGGTAAACAAGCACACACGCCAACTTTCATGACGTTCCAAGCTATTTTCTCATGCTTTAATCCCAAGTCTAGCGAAATTGCATGGTCAAGTTTCGACTTTGACCAACTTAATGGAATTGAAATTTGAGAATAGATTTGGATATCCCATTGGTAGACAAGCGTGCATGCCAACTTTGATTACGTTTCAAGCTATTTTCTCACCCTTTAATCCCTTCGTGACATTCCGAGATATTCTCTCACGCTTTCAGCCCAAGTCTATCGAAAACGCACGGTAGAGTTTTGGCTTTGACCAACATCTCGGAATTTAAATTTCTGAATAGATTTGGATGTTCCATTCTTAGACAAGAGTGCATGCCAAATTTCGTGACGTTCTCGAGCTATTTACTCCCCCTTTAAGGCCAATTCTAGCGAAAACGCACGGTCACATTATGACTTTGACCTACTTCTAGGAATTGAAATTTGAGAATAAATTTGGATGTCCCATTTGTAGACAAGTGCATATGCCAATTTTTGTGATGTTGTAAGCTATTTTCTTATCATTTAAGCAAAAGCCTAGCGAAAATGCATGGTCGAGTTTTGGCTTTGACCAACTTTTAACGTAATGGAAATTTAAGAGTAGATTTGGATGTCCCATTGGTAGACAAGTGTGCATGCCAACTTTCATGATGCTACGAGCTATTTTAACCCCCTTTAAGCCCAATTCTAGTGAAAAACGCGCGGCCAACTTAACGTAATGGAAATTTACGAGTAGATTTGGATGTCCTATTGGTAGACATGCCTGCACGCCAACTTTCGTGACATTCCGAGCTATTTTCTCCCCCTTTAAGGCCAAGTCTAGCAAAAAAGCACGGTCACGTTTCCGCTTTGACCAACTTCTCGGAATTTAAATTTGAGAGAGATCTGGATATCCCATTGGTAGACAAGCATGCATGCCAACTTTCATGACGTTCCGAGCTATTTTTCTCACGCTTTAAGCCCAAGTCTAGTGAAAACGCACAGTCGAGTTTCGGGTTTTACCAACTTCCCAGAATGGAAATTTGAGAGTAGATTTGGATGTCCCATTGGTAGACAAGCGTGCACGCCAAATTTATTGATGTTCCGAGCTATTTTCTCACCCTTTAATCCCATGTCTTGCGAAAACGCAAGGTCAAGTTTTGGCTTTGACCCACTTCTCGGAATTTAAATTTGAGCATAGAATTGGATGTCCCATTGGTAGACAAGCGCGCACACCAACTTTCGTGACGTTCCAAGCTTTTTTCTCACCCTTTAAGCCCAAGTCTAGCGAAAATGTATGGTCGAGTTTCGGCTTTGAACAATTTCTCGGAATTGAAATTTGAGAATAGATTTGTATGTCCCATTGGTAGACAAGCGCGCGTGCCAACTTTCGTGACGTTCCGAACTATTTTCTCACCCTTTAAGCCCAAGTCTAGCGAAAATGCACGGTCGAGTTTCGACTTTGACCAACTAACGGAAGTGAAATTTGAGAATAGATTTGGATATCACGTTGGTAGACAAGCACGCACATCAACTTTCGTGACGTTACGAGCTATTTTCTCACCCTTTAAGCTCAAGTCTAGCGAAAACGCACAGTCGAATTTTGGATTTGACCAACTTCTCAGAATTGAAATTTGAGAATAGATTTGGATTTCCCATTGGTAGACAAGCGCGCACGCCAACTTTCATGACAGTACGAGCTATTTTCTCCTCCTTTAAGCAAAATTCTACCGAAAATGCACTGTCGAGTTTCAACTTTGACCAACTTCTCAGAATTGAAATTTGAGAGTAGATTTGTATATCAAGTTGCTAGAAAGGCATGCACGCCAACTTTTGTGACTTTACAAGCTATTTTCTCACCCTTTAAGCCCAAGTCTAGTGAAAACGCACGGTCGAGTTTCGACTTTGACCAACTTCTTGGAATTGAAATTTGAGAATCGATTTGGATTTCCCATTGGTAGACAAGCAGGCACGCCAACTTTCGTGACGTTCCGAGCTATTTTCCACCCCTTTAAGCCCAAGTCTAGCGAAAATGCACGGCCAAGTTTTGGCTTTGACCTATTTCTTAAAATTGAAATTTGAGAATAGATTTGGATATCCCATTGGTATACAAGCGCGTACGCCAACTTTCGTGATGTTCCAAGCTGTTTTATCACCATTGAACCCCAAGTCTAGCAAAAATGCTCAGTCGAGTTTAGGCTTTGACCAACTTCTCGGAATTGAAATTTGAGAGTAGATTTGGATTTCCCATTGGTAGACAAGCACGCACGCCAACTTTCATGACATTCCAAGCTATTTTCTCCCCCTTTAATCCCAAGTCTAGTGAAAAGGCACAGTCTAGTTTCGGCTTTGACCAACTTAACATAATTGAAATATGAGAATAGATTTGGATGTCCCATTGGTAGACAAGCGTGCACGCCAACTTTCATGACGTTTTTTAGCTATTTTATAACTCTTTAAGCCCAAGCCAAGCGAAAACGCACGGTTGCGTTTCAGCTGTGACCCACTTCTCAGAACTGAAATTTGAGAATAGATTTGGATGTCCCATTGTAGACAAGCGTGCACGCCAACTTTCGTGACATTCTGAGCTATTTTCTCCCCCTTTAAGGGCATGTCTAGTGAAAAAGTACAGTCGCATTTCGACAATGACCTACTTATCGGAATTAAAATTTGAGAATAGATTTGGATGTCCCATTGGTGGACAAGCGCATACGCCAACTTTCGTGATGTTCCAAGCTATATGTCACCCTTTAGTCCCAAGTCTAGCGAAAATGCACGGTCGAGTTTCGACTTTGACCAACTTCTCGGAATAGAAATTTGAGAGTAGATTTGGATGTCCCATTGGTAGACAAACACACATGCCAACTTTTGTGATGTTTCGAGCTATTTTCTCACCCTTTAAGTCCAAGTCTGGTGAAAATGCACGGTTTAGTTTCGGCTTTGACCAACTTCTCGGAATTAAAATTTGATTATAGATTTGGATGTCCCATTGGTAGACAAACGATATTTTATCCACCTTTGAGGCCAAGTCTAGAGAAAAGGTACAGTGGTGTTTCAACAATGACCTACTTCTCGTAATTAAAATTTGAGAATAGATTTGGATGTCGCATTGGTAGACAAGCGCGTACACCAACTTTCGTGATGTTCCAAGGTATTTTCTTCCCCTTTAGGCCCAAGTCTAACGAAAACACACGATCGCGTTTCGTATTTGACCAACTTCATGGAATTGAAATTTGGGGATAGATTTGGATGTCCCATTGGTAGATAAGCGTGCACGCCAACTTTCATGACGTTTTGAGCTATTTTCTCACCCTTTAATCCCAAGTCTAGGTAAAACGCAGGGTGGCATTTTGGCTTTGACCAACTTAACGGAATTGAAATTCGAGAATAGATTTGGATGTCCCGTTGGTAGACAAGCACGCACGCCAGCTTTTGTGACGTTCCAACCTATATTCGCCCACTTTAATTCCATGTGTAGCGAAAATGGTGGTGGCGTTTCGGCTTTGACCAACTTCTCAGAATTGAAATTTGAGAATAGATTTGGATATCCAATTGGTAGACAAGCGTGCACACCAACTTTCGTGACGTTTCGAGCTATTTGCTCCCCCTTTAAGGCCAATTCTAGCGAAAATGCATTGTCGCGTTTCGGCTCAGAGCAACTTCTCGAAATTGAAATTTGAGAATATATTTGTATGTCCCATTGGTAGACAGGCGTGCATGACAACTTTCGTGATGTTCCGAGCTATTTTCTCCCCCTTTAAGGCCAATTCTAGCGAAAACACACGGTCGCTTTAGGCTTTGACCTACTTCTCGGAATTAAAATTTGATTATAGATTTTAATGTCCCATTTGTAGACAAGTGCGCATGCCAACTTTTGTGAAATTTCGAGTTGCTTTCTCGCGCTTTAAGCCCAAGTCTAGTGAAAAAGCATGGTCAATTTTCGGCTTTGACCAACTTCCTTGAATTGAAATTTGAGAATAGATTTGGTTGCACCATGGGTAGACAAGCATGCACGCCAACTTTCGTGACATTCCGAGCTATTTTCTCCCCCTTCAAGGCCAAGTCTAGCGAAAATGCATGGTCGCGTTTCGGCTTTGACCTACTTCTCGGAATTAAAATTTGATTATAGATTCAGATGTCCCATTGGTAGACAATCAAACACACAAACTTTCGTGACGTTCCGAGTTATTTTCTCACGCTTTAAACCCAAGTCTAACGAAAACGTACGGTCGTGTTTTGGCTTTGACCGACTTCCCGGAATTGAAATTTGAGAATAGATTTGGATGTCCCATTGGTAGACAAGAGCGCACGCCAACGTTTGTGACGTTTCGAGCTATTTTCTC
This sequence comes from Larix kaempferi, assembly GCA_027924585.1. Taxonomy (NCBI): domain Eukaryota; kingdom Viridiplantae; phylum Streptophyta; class Pinopsida; order Pinales; family Pinaceae; genus Larix; species Larix kaempferi. Next base: position 906,118 of record BSBM01000430.1, on the reverse strand, counting down.
AGCCTTTAAACCAAAGTCTAGTGAAAATGCACTCTTTAGTTTCAGCTTTGACCAACATCTCAGAATTAAAATTTGATTATAGATTTGGATGTCCCATTGGTAGAGAAGCACACACGCCAACTTTCTTGACGTTCCAAGCTATTTTCTCGTCCTTTAAGCCCAAGTCTAGTGAAAACGCATGGTCGAGTTTCAGCATTTCCCAACTTCTCAGAATTGAAATTTGAGAGTAGATTTGGATGTCCCGTTGCTAGAAAGGCGTGCACGCTAACGTTCGTGACCTTCCAAGCTATTTTCTCACCCTTTAAGCCCAAGTCTAGCGAAAATGCACGGTTAAGTTTTGACTTTGAACAACTTCTCGGAATTGAAATTTGAGAATAGATTTGGATTTCCCATTGGTAGACAAGCGCGCGTGCCAACTTTCATGATGTTTCGAGCTATTTTCCCCCCCTTTAAGACCAATTCTAGCGAAAACGCACGGTCGAGTTTCAGCTTTGACCAAATTCCCAGAATTGAAATTTGAGAATAGATTTGTATGTCCCTTTGGTAGACACCCATGCAAGCTAACTTCCGTGACATTCCAAGCTATTTTCTCATGCTTTAAGCCCAAGTCTAGCAAAAATGCACGGTCGCGTTTCGGCTTTGACCAACTTCCCAGAATTGAAATTTGAGCATGGGTTTGGATGTCCCATTGGTAGAGAAGTGCGCACGCCAACTTTCGTGACGTTCCGAGCTATTTTGTCAAGCTTTAAGCCCAAGTCTAGGGAAAACGCACGGTTGAGTTTTGGCTTTGACCGACTTCCCAAAATTGAAATTTGAGAATAGATTTGTAAGTCCCGTTGGTAGACACCCGTGCACACCAACTTCCGTTACATTTCGAACTATTTTCTCCCCCTTTAAGGCAAAGTCTAGCGAAAATGCACGGTCGTGTTTTGGATTTGACCTACTTCTCCGAATTAAAATTTGAGAATATATTTGGATGTCCCATTGGTAGACAAGCAAGCACGTTCGTGACGTTCTCAGCTATTTTCTCAGACTTTAAGCCCAAGTCTAGAGAAAATGCACAGTCGAGTTTCATCTTTGACCAACTTCTCAGAATTGAAATTTGAGCTTTGGTTTTGATGTCCCATAGGTAGACAAGCGCGCACGCCAACTTTCGTGACGTTCCGAGCTATTTTCTCACACTTTAAGCCCACGTCTAGAGAAAATGCACGGTCGAGTTTCGGCTTTGACCGACTTCCCAGAATTGAAATTTGAGGATAGATTTGGATGTCCCATTGGTAGACAAGCGTGTATGCCAACTTTCGTGACGTTCCAAGCTATTTTCTTCCCCTTTAACGCCAAGTCTAGCGAAAACGCACGGTCTCGTTTAGGCTTTGACCTACTTCCTGGAATTAAAATTTGATTATAGCTTTGGACTTCCCATTGGTAGAAAAGCATACACACCAATATTCGTGACATTTCGAGCTATTTTATCATGCTTTAAGCCCAAGTCTAGCGAAAACGTATGGTCGAGTTTTGCTTTGACCAATTTACCGGAATTGAAATTTGAGAATAGATTTGGATGCCCCATTGGTAGATAAGCATGCACGCCAGCTCTCATGATGTTCCGAGCTATTTTCTCCCCTTTAAGGCTAAGTCTAGCGAAAACGCATGGTCGCATTTTGGCTTTGGCCTACTTCTCGGAATTAAAATTTGAGATTAGATTTGGATGTCCCATTGGTGGACAAGTGCATACGCCAACTTTCGTGACGTTCCAAGCTATTTTCTCCCCCTTTAACGCCAAGTCTAGCGAAAATGCACGGTCTCATTTAGGCTTTGACCTACTTCCTGGAATTAAAATTTGATTATAGCTTTGGACGTCCCATTGGTAGAAAAGCATACACACCAACATTCGTGACATTTCAGCTATTTTCTCATGCTTTAAGCCCAAGTCTAGCGAAAATGCACGGTTGAGTTTTGGCTTTGACCAATTTACCGAAATTGAAATTTGAGAATAGATTTGGATGCCCCATTGGTAGACAAGCATGCACGCCAACTCTCATGATGTTCCGAGCTATTTCCTCCCTTTTAAGGCCAAGTCTAGCGAAAGCGCACGGTCGTGTTTTGGCTTTGGCCTACTTCTTGGAATTAAAATTTGAGATTAGATTTGGATGTACCATTGGTGGACAAGCGCATACGCCAACTTTCATGATGTTCCAAGTTATTTTCTCACCCTTTAGGCCCAAGTCTAGCAAAAATGCACAGTCGAGTTTCGGCTTTGACCAACTTCTCGGAACTAAAATTTGAGAATAGATTGGGATTTCTGTTTGGTAGACAAGTGCGCACGCCAACATTTGTTACGTTCTGAGTTATTTTCTCCCACTTTAAGCCCAAGTCTAGCGAAAACGCACGGTCGAGTTTTCTCTTTAACCAACTTAACGGAATTGAAATTTGAGAATAGATTTGGATATCCTGTTGGTAGACAAGCGCGCACGCCAACGTTCGTGACGCTTCGAGCTATTTTCTCACCCTTTGAGCCCAAGTCTATTGAAAACGGACGATCGAGTTTCAACTTGGAACATATTCTTGGAATTAAAATTTGAGAATAGATTTGGATGTCCCATTGGTATACAAGCGTGCACTCCAACTTTCATGACGTTCTGAGATATTTTCTCACACTTTAAGCCCAAGTCTAGTGAAAACGCACGGTCGAGTTTCGGCTTTGACCAACTTCCCGGAATTGAAATTTGAGAATAGATTTGGATGTCCCATTGGTAGACAAGAGTGCACGCCAACTTTCGTGACGTTCTGAGCTATTCTCTCCCCCTTTGAGGCCAAGTATAGTGAAAACGCACGATCGAGTTCGGGTTTTACCAAGTCACCGAAATGGAAATTTGAGACTAGATTTGGATGTCCCATTGGTAGACAAGCGTACACACCAATGTTCGTGATGTTTCGAGCTATTTTATCACGCTTTAATCCCATGTCTAGCGAAAAGGCACGATCGAGTTTCGGTTTTGACCCACTTCTCGGAATTTAAATTTGAGCATAGATTTGGATGTCCCATTGGTAGACAAGTGCGCACACCAACTTTCGCGACGTTCTGAGCTATTTTCTCACCCTTTAAGCCCAAGTCTAATGAAAATGTACGGTCGAGTTTCAGCTTTGACCAATTTCTCAGAATTAAAATTTGTGAATAGATTTGGATGTCCCATTGGTAGACAAGCACGCACACCAACTTTCATGACGTTCCATTCTATTTTCTCACGCTTTAATCCCAAGTCTAGCGAAATTGCACGGTCGAGTTTCGGCTTTGACCAACTTAGCGGAATTGAAATTTGAGAATTGATTTGGATATCCCATTGGTAGACAAGCGTGCACGCCAACTTTCGTTACGTTTCGAGCTATTTTCTCACCCTTTAAGTCCTTCGTGACATTCCGAGCTATTTTCTCACGCTTTGAGCCCAAGTCTAGCGAAAACACACGGTATATTTTTGGCTTTGACCAACATTTCGGAATTGAAATTTGAGAATAGATTTGGATGTCCCATTGGTAGACAAGAGTGCACGCCAACTTTCGTGACGTTCTCGAGCTATTTACTCCCCCTTTAAGGCCAAGTCTAGCGAAAACGTATGGTCAGATTACGACTTTGACCTACTTATCGGAACTGAAATTTGATAATAGATTTGGATGTCCCATTTGTAGACAAGCGCGTACGCCAACGTTTGTGATGTTCTAAGCTATTTTCTTACCATTTAAGCAAAATCCTAGCAAAAATGCATGGTCGAGTTTCAGCTTTCACCAACTTAACGTAATGGAACTTTAAGAGTAGATTTGGTTGTCCCATTGGTAGACAAGTGTGCACGCCAACTTTCACGATGTTCCGAGCTATTTTAACCCCCTTCAAGCCCAATTCTAGCGAAAAATGTGCGGTCGAGGTTTAGCTTTGGCCAACTTAACCTAATGGAAATTTATGAGTAGATTTGGATGTCCTATTGGTAGACATGCATGCACACCAACTTTCGTGACGTTTTGAGCTATTTTCTCCCCCTTTAAGGCCAAGTCTAGTGAAAACGCATGGTCGTGTTTCCGCTTTGACCAACTTCTCGGAATTGAAATTTCAGAGTAGATTTGGATGTCCCATTGGTAGACAAGCGTGCACACCAACTTTCGTGATGTTCCAAGCTATTTTCTCACCCTTTAAGCCCAAGTCTAGCAAAAATGTATGGTCGAGTTTCGGCTTTGAACAATTTCTCGAAATTGAAATTTGAGAATAGATTTGTATGTCCCATTAGTAGACAAGCGCGCACGCCAAATTTCGTGACGTTTCGAGCTATTTTCTCACCCTTTAAGCCCAAGTCTAGCAAAAACGTACAATCGAATTTCGGCTTTGACCAACTTCTCGAAATTGAAATTTGAGAATAGATTTGGATTTCTCATTGGTAGACAAGCGCACACGCCAACTTTCATGACGTTTCGAGATATTTTCTCCTCCTTTAAGCCTAAGTCCAAGGAAAACTCACGGTCGAGTTTCAGCTTTGACCAACTTCTCAGAATTCAAATTTGAGAGTAGATTTGTATGTCCAGTTGCTAGAAAGGCGTGCACGCCAACCTTTGTGACGTTCCAAGCTATTTTCTCACCCTTTAAGCCCAAGTCTAGCAAAAATGCATGGTCAAGTTTTGACTTTGACCAACTTCTCGGAATTGAAATTTGAAAATAGATTTGGATTTCCCATTGGTAGACAAGCGTGCACGCCAACTTTCGTGACGTTCCGAGCTATTCCCTCCCCCTTTAAGCCCAAGTCTAGTGAAAATGCACGGTCGAGTTTCGGCTTTGACCTACTTCTTAGAATTGAAATTTAAGAATAGATTTGGATATCCCGTTGGTAGACAAGCGTGCACGCCAACTTTCGTGACGTTCTGAGCTATTTTCTCACTCTTTAAGCCCAAGTCTACCGAAAACGCATGGTCGCGTTTCGGTTGTGACCCACTTCTTGGAATTGAAATTTGAAAATAGATTTGGATTTCCCATTGGTAGACAAGTGCGCATGCCAACTTTCGTAACGTTTCGACCTATTTTCTCCCCCTTTAAGCCCAAGTCTAGCGAAAATGTACGGTCCAGTTTCAGCTTTGACCAACTTAACGGAATTGAAATATGAGAATAGATTTGGGTGTCCCATTGGTAGACAAGCGTGCACGCCAAATTTCGTGACGTTTTGAGCTACTTTCTCACTCTTTAAGCCCAAGTCTAGCGAAAACACATGGTCGCGTTTCGGTTGTGACCCACTTCTCAGAATTGAAATTTGAGAATAGATGTGGATGTCCCATTGGTAGACAAGTGTGCACACCAACTTTCGTGACATTCCGAGATATTTTCTCCCCCTTTAAGGCCAAGTCTAGCGAAAAGGTATGGTTGCGTTTCGGCAATGACCTACTTCTTGGAATTAAAATTTGAGAATAGATTTGGATGTCCCATTGGTGGACAAGCGCATACGCCAACTTTCATGATGTTCCAAGCTATTTTCTCACCCTTTAGGCCCAAGTCTAGCGAAAATGCACGGTCGAGTTTCGACTTTGACCAACTTCTCGGAATTGAAATTTGAGAGTAGATTTGGATGTCCCATTGGTAGACAAGCGCCCACGCCAACTTTTGTGTTTCTCTGAGCTATTTTCTCACCATTTAATCCCAAGTCTAGCGAAAACGCACAGTTTAGGTTTGGCTTTGACCAACTTCTCAGAATTAAAATTTGATTATAGATTTGGATGTCCCATTGGTAGACAAGCACTATTTTATCCACCTTTGAGGCCAAGTCTAGCGAAAAGGTACAGTCGCGTTTCAACAATGACCTACTTCTCGGAATTAAATTTTGAGAATAGATTTGGATGTCGCATTGGTGGACAAGTGCGTACACCCACTTTCATGACGTTCCGAGCTATTTTCTCACCCTTTAATCCCAAGTCTAGGTAAAACGCAGGGTGGTGTTTCAGATTTGACCAACTTAATGGATTTGAAATTTGAGGATAGATTTGGATGTCCCGTTGGTAGACAAGCGTGCATGCCATCTTTTGTGACATTCCGAGCTATTTTCTCACCCTTTAAGCCCAAATGTAGCGAAAATACAAGGTCGAATTTCGGCTTTGACCAACTTCTTGGATCTGAAATTTGAGAGTAGATTTAGATTTACCATTGGTAGACAAGAGCGCATGCCAGTTTTCGTGATGTTCCAACTTATATTCGCCAACTTTAATTCCGTGTCTAGCGAAAACGCACGGTGGAGTTTCGGCTTTGACCAACTTCTCGGAATTGAAATTTGAGAATAGATTTGGATATCCAATTGGTAGACAAGCGCGCACACCAATTTTTGTGACGTTCTGAGCTATTTTCTCACCCTTTAAGCCCAAGTCTAGCGAAAACGCACTGTCAAGTTTCGGCTTTGAGCAACTTCTCGGAATTGAAATTTGAGAATAGATTTGTATGTCCCATTGGAAGACAAGCGTGCACGACAACTTTCATTGCATTCTGAGCTATTTTCTCCCCCTTTAAGGCCAATTCTAGTGAAAACGCATGGTCGCATTTCGGCTTTGACCTACTTCTCGGAATTAAAATTTGATTATAAATTTTAATGTCCCATTCGTAGACAAGCACGCACGCCAATTTTTGTGACATTACGAGTTGCTTTCTCATGCTTTAAGCCCAAGTCTATTGAAAATGCACGATCGAGTTTCGGCTTTGAGAAACTTCCTGGAATCGAAATTTGAGAATAGATTTGGTTGTACCATTGGTAGACAAGCATGCATGCCAATTTTCGTGACGTTCCGAGCTATTTTCTCCCCCTTTAAGGCCAAGTCGAGCGAAAATGCATGGTCGCGTTTCGGCTTTGACCTACTTCTCGAAATTGAAATTTGATTATAGATTTGGATGTCCCAGTGGTAGACAAGCACGCACGCCAACTTTGGTGACGTTCCGTGCTATTTTATCATGCTTTAAGCCCAAGTCTAACGAAAACGCATGGTCGAATTTCGGCTTTGACCGACTTCCTGGAATTGAAATTTGAGACTAGATTTGGATGTCCCATTGGTAGACAAGCGCGCACGCCAACTTTTGTGACGTTCCGAGCTATTTTCTCACCATTTAAGCGTAAGTCTAGAAAAAACGCACGGTTTAGTTTTGGCTTTTACCAACTTCTCAGAATTAAAATTTGATTATAGATTTGGATGTCCCATTGGTAGACAAGCGTGCACACCAACTTTCTTGACGTTTTGAGCTATTTTTTCCTCCTTTACCCCCAAGTCTAGCGAAAACGCATGGTCGAGTTTCAGCTTTGTCCAACTTCTCGGAATTGAAATTTGAGAGTAGATCTGGATGTCCCGTTGCTAGAAAGGCGTGCACGCCAACGTTCATGACGTTCCAAGCTATTTTCACACCCTTTAAGCCCAAGTCTAGCGAAAATGCACGGTCAAGTTTTGACTTTGACCAACTTCTCAGAATTGAAATTTGAGAATAGATTTGGATTTCCCATTGGTAGACAAGCGTGCGAGCCAACTTTCGTGACGTTCCGAGCTATTTTCCCCCCCTTTAAGCCCAATTCTAGTGAAAACGCACGATCGAGTTTCGACTTTGACCAAATTCCCGAAATTGAAATTTGAGAATAGATTTGTAGGTCCCGTTGGTGGACACCCGTGCATGCTAAATTCCATTACGTTCCGAGCTATTTTCTCCCCCTTTAAGTCAAAGTCTAGCGAAAACGCATGTCGCGTTTCGGCTTTGACCTACTTCTTGTTATTAAAATTTGAGAATATATTTGGATGTCCCATTGGTAGACAAGCGTGCACGCCAACTTTCGTGACGTTCTGAGCTATTTTCTCAAGCTTTAAGTCCAAGTCTAGCGAAAACGCACGGTTTCATTTCGGCTTTGACCGACTTCCTGGAATTTAAATTTGAGGATATATTTGGATGTCCCATTGGTAGACAGGTGCGCACGCCAACTTTCGTGACGTTCCGAGCTATTTTCCCACCCTTTAATCCCAAGGCTAGCGAAAACGCACGGTCGCGTTTCAACTTTGACCAAATTCCCGTAATTTAAATTTGAGAATAGATTTTTAAGTCCCGTTGGTAGACACCCATGCACGCCAATTTCCATTACTTTCCGAGCTATTTTCTCCCACTTTAAGGCAAAGTCTAGTGAAAACGCACAGTCGCATTTCGGCTTTGACCTACTTCTCGGAATTAAAGTTTGATAATATATTTGGATGTCCCATAGGTAGACAAGTGCGCACGCCAACGTTCATGACATTCCGAGGTATTTTCTCATGCTTTAATCCCAAGTCTAGAGAAAATGATCGGTCGAGTTTCAGCTTTGACCAACTTATCGGAATTGAAATTTGAGCTTTGGTTTGGATGTCCCATTGGTAGACAAGCGTGCATGCCAACTTTCATGACATTCTGAGCTATTTTCTCACGCTTTAAGCCCAAGTCTAGAAAAAAGACACGGTCGAGTTTCGACTTTGACCGACTTCCCAGAATTGAAATTTGAGGATAGATTTGGATGTCCCATTCGTAGTCAAGTGTGCACGCCAACTTTCATGACGTTCCAAGCTATTTTATCCCCCTTTAACGCCAAGTCTAGTGAAAACGCACTATCGCGTTTAGTCTTTGACCTACTTCTCGGAATTAAAATTTGATTATAGCTTTGGATGTCCCATTGGTAGAAAAGCATGCACTCCAACTTTCGTGACGTTACGAGCTATTTTCTCATGCTTTAAGCCCAAGTCCAGCGAAAACACACGGTCGAGTTTCAACTTTGACCAACTTCCCGGAATTGAAATTTGAGAATAGATTTGGATGCCCCATTGGAAGACAAGCATGCATGCCAACTCTCATGATGATCTGAGCTATTTTCTCCCCTTTAACGCAAAGTCTAGAGAAAACGCATGGTTGCATTTTGGCTTTGACCTACTTCTCGGAATTAAAATTTGAGATTAGATTTGGATGTCCCATTGGTGGATAAGTGCATATGCCAACTTTCCTGATGTTCCAAGCTATTTTCTCACCCTTTAGGCCCAAGTCTAGCGAAAATGCACAGTAGAGTTTTGGCTTTGACCAACTTCCTGGAACTGAAATTTGAGAATAGATTGGGATTTCCATTCGGTAGACAAGCGCACATGCCAACTTTCGTTACGTTCTAAGCTATTTTCTCCCACTTTAAGCCCAAGTCTTGCGAAAATGCACGATCGAGTTTTGACTTTAACCAACTTAACGGAATTGAAATTTGAGAATAGTTTTGGATATCCCGTTGGTAGACTAGCATGCACGCCAAATTTCGTGACGTTCTGAGCTATATTCTCACCCTTTGAGCCCAAGTCTATCGAAAATGGACGATCAAGTTTCGGCTTTGACCAACTTCTCGTAATTAAAATTTGAGAATAGATTTGGATGTCCCATTGACAAGCGTGCACGCCAACTTTCGTGACGTTTCGAGCTATTTTATCACCCTTTAAGCCCAAGTTTAGAGAAAATAGATGGTCAAGTTTCAACTTTGAACATATTCTCGGAATTAAAATTTGAGAATAGATTTGGATGTCGCATTCGTAGACAAGCGTGCACGCAAACGTTCATGACGTTCCGAGCTATTTTCTCACACTTTAAGCCCAAGTCTAGCGAAAACGCACGGTCGAGTTTCGGCTTTGACTGACTTCCCATAATTGAAATTTGAGATTAGATTTGAATGCCCCATTGGTATACAAGCGTGCACGCCAACTTTCAGGATGTTCCACGCTATTTTCTCCTCTTTAATGCCAAGTCTAGAGAAAAAGAGCGGTCACGTTTCTCCTTTGACCTACTTCTCGGAATTAAAATTTGAGATTAGATTTGGATGTCACATTTGTGAACAAGTGCGTACACCAACTTTCCTGATGTTCAAAGCTATTTTCTCACCCCTTAGGCCAAAGTCTAGCGAAAATGCACGGTCGAGTTCCAGCTTTGACCAACTTCTCGGATTTGAAATTTGAGCATAGATTTGGATGTCCCATTGGTAAACAAGCGCGCACACCAACTTTCGTGACATTTCGAGCTATTTGATTTGGACCTCCCATTGGTAAACAAGCGCGCACACTAACTTTCTCATGCTTTAAGCCCAAGTCTAGCGAAAACACACAGTCGAGTTTCGGCTTTGACCAACTTCCTGGAATTGAAATTTGAGAATAGATTTGGATGTCCCATTGGTAGACAAGCGTGCGCACTAACTTTCGTGACGTTCCGAGCTATTTTCTCACCCTTTAAGCCAAAGTCTATCGAAAACGGACGGTCGAGTTTCGACTTTGACCAACTTCTCGTAATTTAAATTTTAGAATAGATTTTGATGTCCCATTGACAAGCGTGCAAGCAAACTTTCGTGATGTTTCGATCAATTTTCTCCCCATTTAAGCCTAAGTGAAGCAAAAACGCATGGTCGGGTTTCAACTTGGACGAAATCCTTGGAATTGAAATTTGAGAATAGATTTGGATGTCCCATTGGTAGAGAAGCACGCACACCAACTTTCATGACGTTCCGAGCTATTTGAGAATAGATTTGGATGTCCCATTGGTAGACAAGTGTGCATGCCAACTTTCGTGATGTTCCGAGCTATTTTCTCCCCTTTAAGGCCAAGTCTAGCGAAAATGCACAGTCGAGTTTCAGCTCTGTCCAACTTCACGGAATTGAAATTTGAGAGTAGATTTGGATGTCCCATTGCTAGAAAAGCGTGCACGCAACTTTTCGTGACATTCCAAGCTATTTTCTCACCCTTTAATCCCAAGTCTAGTGAAAACGCATGGTCGAGTTTCGGCTTTGACCAAATTCCCTGAATTAAAATTTGAGAATAGATTTGTAGGTCTCGTTGGTAGACACGCGTGCACGCCAACTTCCGTTACGTTCCGAGATATTTTCTCCCCCTTTAAGGAAAAGTCTAGCGAAAACGCACGGTCGCGTTTCGGATTTGACTTACTTCTCGGAATTAAAATTTGAGAATATATTTGGATGTCCCATTGGAAGACAAACGCGCACACCAACGTTCGTGACATTCCGAGCTATTTTCTGATGCTTTAAGCCCAAGTATAGCGAAAACGCACGGTCGGGTTTCGGCTTTGACCAACTTCCTCAAATTGAATTTTGAGCATATGTTTGGATGTCCCATTGGTAGACAAGCGCGCACGCCAACGTTTGTGATGTTTCGTGCTATTATCTCACGCTTTAAGCCCAAGTCTAGCGAAAACGCATGGTCGAGTTTCGACTTTGACTGACTTCTTGGAATAGAAATTTGAGGATAGATTTGGATTTCGCATTGGTAGCAAGGGTGCATGCTAGCTTTCGAATGTTCTAATCTATTTTCTACCCCTTTAACGCCAATTCTAGCGAAAATGCGCAGTCGCATTTACGCTTTGACCTTCTTGTCGGAATTAAAATTTGAGTATAACTTTGGATGTCCCATTGGTAGACAATTTCTCGAAATCAAAATTTCAGAATAGTTTTGGATGTCCCATTGGTAGACAATTGTGCACGTCAACTTTCGTGATGTTCCGAGCTATTTTCCCCCCCTTTAAGGCCAAGTGAAGCAAAAACGCACTGCCGAGTTTCGGCTTTGACCTACATCTCGGAATTGCAATTTGATTATAGATTTGGATGTCCCATTGGTAGACAAGCACGGACACCAACTCTCGTGATGTTTCGAGCTATTTTCTCACCCTTTAAGCCCAAGTCTAGCGAAAATGCACGGTCGAGTTTTGGCTTTGACAGACTTCCCGGAATTGAAATTTGAGAATAGATTTGGATGTCCCATTGGTAGACAAGCGTGGATGCCAACTTTCATAATGTTCCGAGCTATTTTCTCCCCCTTTAAGGCAAAGTCTAGCGAAAACACATGGTCGCGTTCCGGCTTTGACCTACTTCTCGGAATTAAAATTTGATTATAGATTTGGATGTCCCATTGTTAGACAAGCACGCATGCCAACTTTCATGACATTTCAAGCTATTTTCTTTTGCTTTAATCCCAAGTCTAGTGAACACGCATGGTCACGTTTTGGCTTTGACCAGCTTCCCGGAATTGAAATTTGAGAATAGATTTGGATGTCCCATTGGTAGACAAGCATGCACGCCAACTTTCATGATGTTCCGAGCTATTTTCTCCCCTTTAAGGACAAGTCTAGCAAAAACGCATGGCCGCGTTTCGGCTTTGACCTACTTCTCAGAATTAAAATTTGAGATTAGATTTGGATGTTGCATTGGTGGACAAGCGCGTACGCCAACTTTCATGATTTTCCAAGCTATTTTCTCACCCTTTAGGCCCAAGTCTAGCGAAAATGCACAGTCGAATTTCGGCTTTGAACAACTTCTCGGAATTGAAATTTTAGAATAGATTAGGATTTCCCATTGGTAGACAAGCGCACACGCCAACTTTCGTTACATTCCGAGCTATTTTCTCCCACTTTAAGCTTAAGTCAAACAAAAATGCACAGTCGAGATTCGACTTTGACCAACTTAACGGAATTGAAATTTGAGAATAGATTTGGATATCTCGTTGGTATAAAGGCACGCACACCAACTTTTGTGACGTTCCGAGCTAGTTTCTCACCCTTTAAGCCCAAGTCTAGCGAAAACGAACAGTTTAGTTTCGGCTTTGACCAACTTATCGGAATTGAATTTTGAGAATATATTTGGATTTCCCATTGGTAAACAAGCGCGCACGCCAACATTCTTGACGTTTCGAGCTATCTTCTCTTCCTTTAAGCCCAAGTCTAGCGAAAACGCACGGCCAAGTTTTGAAGTTGACCAACTTCTCGGAATTGAAATTTGAGAATAGATTTGGATTTCCCATTGGTAGACAAGCGCGCGCGCCAACGTTTGTGACGTTCCGAGCTATTTCCCCCCCCTTTAAGCCCAATTCTAGCGAAAACGCATGGTCGTGTTTAGGCTTTGACCTACTTCTCTGAATTAAAATTTGTTTATATATTTGGATGTCGCATTGGTAGACAAGCATGCACGCCAACATTCGTGACGTTCTGAGCTATTTTTTCACGCTTTAAGCCCAAGTCTAGTGAAAACGCAGGGTCAAGTTTTGGCTTTGACCAACTTCCCGGAATTGAAATTTGAGACAAGCATGCACGCCAACTCTCATGATGTTCCGAGCTATTTTCTCCCCTTTAGGGCCAAGTTTGGTGAAAACGTACGGTCGCGTTTCGGCTTTGACCTACTTCTCGGAATTAAACTTTGAGATTAGATTTGGATGTCCCATTGGTGGGAAAGCACGTACGCAACCTTTTGTGATGTTCCAAGCTATTTGCTCACCATTTAGGCCCAAGTCTAGCGAAAATGGACAGTCAAGTTTCGGCTTTGACCAACTTCTCGGAATTGAAATTTGAGAATAGATTGGGATTTCCGTTTGGTAGACAAGCGCACATGCCAACTTTCATTACATTTCGATCTATTTTCTCCCACTTTAACCCCAAGTCTAGCGAAAACGCATGGTCGAGTTTTGACTTTAACCAACTTAACGGAAATGAAATTTGATAATAGATTTGGATATCCCGTTGGTAGACAAGCACGCAAGCCAACTTTCGTGACTTTCCGAGCTATTTTCTCACCCTTTAAGCCCAAGTCTATAGAAAACGGACGATTGAGTTTCGGCTTTGACCAACTTCTCATAATTGAAATTTGAGAATAGATTTGGATGTCCCATTGACAAGTGTGCACACTAACTTTTGTGACATTTTGAGCTATTTTATCACCCTTTAAGCCCAAGTTTAGCGAAAACAGACGGTCAAGTTTCAACTTGGACGAAATTCTCGGAATTGAAATTTGATAATAGATTTGGATGTCCCATTGGTAGACAAGCGTGCATGCCAACTTTCATGATGTTCCGAGCTATTTTCTCCCCTTTAAGGCCAAGTCTAGCGAAAACGCAAGGCCACGTTTCGACTTTGACCTACTTCTTGGAATTAAAATTTGAGATTAGATTTGGATGTCACATTGGTGGACAAGTGCGTACGCCAACTTTCATGATGTTCCAAGCTATTTTATCACCCTTTAACCCCAAGTCTAACAAAAATTGACAGTTGAGCTTCGGCTTTGAGCAACTTTTCGGAATTGAAATTTGAGAATAGATTGGGATTTCCCATTAGTGGACATGTGCACACGCCAACTTTCGTTACGTTTTTGAGCTATTTTCTCCCACTTTAAGACTAAGTCTAGCAAAAATGCACGGTCGAGTTTTGACTTTGACCAACATAACAGAATTGAAATTTGAGAATAGATTTGGATATCCCGTTGGTAGACAAGTGCGCATGCCAACTTTTGTGACGTTCCGAGCTATTTTCTCACCCTTTAAGCCCAAGTCTAGCGAAAACTCACGGTTTAGTTTCGGCTTTGACCAACTTCTCGGAATTGAAATTCGAGAATAGATTTGGATTTCCTATTGGTAGGCAATTGCGCATGCCAACTTTCTTCACGTTCCAGGCTATTTTCTCCCCCTTTAAGGAAAATTCAAGGAAAAACATACGGTCGTGTTTCGACTTTGACCTACTTCTCAGAATTAAAATTTGATATTAGATTTAGATGTCCCATTGGTGGACAAGCACGTACGCCAACTTTCGTGATGTTCCAAGCTATTTTCTCACCCTTTAGGCCCAAGTCTAAAGAAAATACACAGTCGAGTTTCGGCTTGGACCAACTTCTCAAAATTGAAATTTGAGAATAGATTGGGATTTCCCATTGGAATACATGTGCACACGCCAACTTTCATTACGTTCCGAGCTATTTTCTCTTAGTTTAATCCTAAGTCTAGCGAAAACAAACGATCAAGTTTCGACTTTAACCAACTTAATGGAAATGAAATTTGAGAATACATTTGGATATCCCGTTGGTAGACAAGCGCACACGCCAACTTTCGTGACGTTTCGAGCTATTTTCTCACCATTTAAGCCCAAGTCTAGCGAAAATGCACGGTCAAGTTTCGGCTTTGACCAACTTCTCGGAATTGAAATTTGAGAATAGATTTGGATTTCCCATTGGTAGACAAGCGCGTACGCCAACTTTCGTGACGTTCCGAGCTATTTTCTCCTCCTTTAAGCCCAAGTCTAGCGAAAACGCACGGTCGAGTTTAAACTTTGACCAACTTCTCGGAATTGAAATTTGAGAGTAGATTTGGATTTCCCGTTGCTACAAAGGCGTGCACGCCAACTTTCGTGATGTTCGAAGCCAAAATGCACGGTGGCATTTTGGCTTTGACCAACTTCTCAGAATTGAAATTTGAGAATAGGTTTGGATGTCCCATTGGTAGAAAAGCGCACATGCCAACTTTCGTTACGTTCCGAACTATTTCCCCCCCCCTTTAAGCCCAAGTCTAGTGAAAACGCACGGCCGAGTTTCGGCTTTGACCAAATTCCCAGAATTAAAATTTGAGAATAGATTGGTAAGTCCCATTCGTAGACACGCGTGCACGCCAACTTTCATGATGTTCCGAGCTATTTTTTTACGCTTTAAGCCAAAGTCTAGCAAAAATGCACAGTTGATTTTTGGCTTTGACCGACTTCCCGAAATTGAAATTTGAGGATAGATTTGGATGTACCATTGGCAGACAAGTGTGCATGCCAACGGTCGTGACATTTCGAGCTATTTTCTACCCCTTTAACACCAAGTCTAGTGAAAACGGATAGTCGCATTTAGGCTTTGACCTACTTCTCCGAATTAAGATTTGATTATAACTTTGGATGTCCCATTGGTAGATAAACATGCACGCCAACATTCGTTACATTTCGAGCTATTTTCTCATCCTTTAGGCCCAAGTCTAGCGAAAATGCATAGTCGAGTTTCGACTTTGACCAACTTCTCGGAATTGAAATTTGAGAATAGATTAGGATTTCCCATTGGTAGATAAGCGCACACGCTAACTTTCGTTAAGTTGCGAGCTATTTTCTCCCACTTTAAGCCCAAGTCTAGCGAAAACGCACAGTCGAGTTTCGACTTTAACCAACTTAATGGAATTTAAATTTGAGAATAGATTTGGATATCTCGTTGGTAGACAAGTGCGCACGCCAACTTTCGTGACGTTCTGAGCTATTTTCTCGCCCTTTAAGCCCAAGTCTAGCGAAAACGTTTGGTCGAGTTTCGACTTTGAGCAACTTCTCAGAATTGAAATTTGAGAATAGATTTGGAATTTGAGAGTAGATTTGGATTTCTCGTTGCTAGAAAGGAGTGCACACAAAATTTCGTGACGATCCAAGCCAAAATGCACGGTGGAGTTTTGGGTTTCACCAACTTCTTGGAATTGCAATTTGAGGGTATATTTGGATGCCCCAATGGTGGACAAGTGTGCATGCCAAATTTCGTAACGTTCCGAACTATTTTCGTCCCCTTGAATCCCAAGTCTAGAAAAAATGCACGATCGAGTTTTGGATTTGACCAACTTCTCGGAATTCAAATTTGAGAATAGATTTGGATGTCCCATTGGTAGACAAGCATGCATGCCACGTTTCGTGACGTTCCGAGCTATTTTCGCCCCCTTTAACGCCAAGTCTAGTGAAAACGCACGGTCGCGTTTAGGCTTTGACCTACTTCTCGGAATTAAAATTTGATTATAGCTTTGGATGTCCCATTGGTAGACAACCATGCACACCAACTTTCGTGACATTCTGAGCTTTTTTCTCATGCTTTAAGCCCAAGTATAGCGAAAACGCAAGGTCCAGTTTCAACTTTGACCAACTTCCCGGAATTGAAATTTGAGAATAGATTTGGATGCCGCATTGTTAGACAAGCATGCATGCCAACTCTCATGATGTTCCGAGCTATTTTCTACTGTTTAAGCCTAACTCTAGCGAAAACGCACGGTCAAGTTTTGACTTTAACCAACTTAACGGAATTGAAATTTGAGAATAAATTTGGATATCCCGTTGGTAGACAAGTGCGCACGCCAACTTTCATGATGTTCCTATCTATTTTATCACACTTTAAGCCCAAGTCTAGCGAAAACACACAGTCGAGTTTCGTCTTTGACCAACTTCTCGGAATTGAAATTTGAGAATAGATTTGAATTTCCCATTGGTAGACAAGCGTGCATGCCAACTTTCATGACATTCCAAGCTATTTTCTCCTCCTTTAAGCCCAAGTCTAGCGAAAAACACACTGTCGAGTTTCAGCTTTGACCAACTTCTCGGAATTGAAATTTGAGAGTAGATTTGGATTTCTCGTTGCTAGAAAGACGTGCACGCCAACTTTCGTGACGTTCCAAGCCAAAATGCACGGTGGCGTTTTGGCTTTCACGAAATTTTTGGAATTGAAATTTGATGGTATATTTTGCTGCCCCAATTGTAGACAACCGTGCATGCCAAATTTCGTAATGTTCTGAGCTATTTTCGTCCCCTTTAATCCCAAGTCTAGAGAAAACACATGATCGAGTTTCGGATTTGACCAACTTCTCGGAATTGAAATTTGAGAGTAGATTTGGATGTCCCATTGGTAGAGAAGCACGCACGCCAAGTTTCGTGAGCGAAAACGCATTGTCTAGTTTCGTGATGTTGAAAGCTATTTTTTCACCCTTTAAGCCCAAGTCTAGTGAAAACTGTTGGTCGAGTTTCGACTTTGACCAATTTCTCGTAAATACAATTTGAGGATAGGTTTGGATGCCCCATTTAAGCCCAAGTATAGCGAAAATGAACGGTCGAATTTCGGCTTTGACCAACTTCTTAGAATTTAAATTTGAGCATAGATTTCAATACCCCATTGGTAGACAAATGCACACGCCAACCTTCATGACGTTCCGAGCTATTTTCGCACCCTTTAAGCCCAATTGTAGCGAAAATGCACAGTCGAATTTCGGCTTTTGGCCAAATTAACAAAATTGAAATTTAAGAATAGATTTGGCTGTCCCATTGGTAGACAAGCATGCATACCAACTTTCATGACGTTCTGAGCTATTTTCTCCCCCTTTAGGGCCAAGGCTAGTAAAACCGCAGGGTCGCGTTTCGACTTTGACCTACTTCTCGAAATTAAAATTTGCGAATATATTTGGATGTCCCAAGTGGCGTACGCCAACTTTAGTGATGTTCTAAGCTATTTTCTCACCCTTTAGGCCCAAGTCTAAAGAAAACACAGGGTCGATTTTCGGCTTCGACCAACTTCTCGGAATTCAAATTTGTGAGTAGATTTGGATGTCCCATTGGTAGACAAGCGCGCATGCCAATGTTTGTGATGTTCCGAGCAATTTTCTCACACTTTAAGCCCAAGTCTAGCGAAATCGCACAGTTGAGTTTCAGCTTTGACAAACTTAAAGGAATTGAAATTTGAGAATAGATTTGGATATCCCGTTGGTAGACAAGTGTGCATGCCAACTTTCGTTATGTTCCGAGCTATTTTCTCACCCTTTAAGCCCTTCGTGACATTCCGAGCTATTTTCTCACACTTTAAGCCCAAGTCTAGTGAAAACGAACGGTAGAGTTTCAGCTTTGACCAACATCTCAGAATTGAAATTTGAGAATAGATTTGTATGTCCCATTGGTAGACAAGAGTGCATGCCAACTTTCCTGATGTTCTGAGCTATTTTCTCCCCCTTTGAGGCTAAGTCTAGTGAAAACGCATGGTCGCATTTCGACTTTCACATACTTCTCGTAATTGATATTTGAGAATAGATTTGGATGCCCCATTGGTAGACAAGTGCGCATGCCAACTTTCATGATGTTCTGAACTATTTTAACCCCCTTAAAGCCCAATTCTAGCAAAAATGCGTGGTCGAGTTTCGGCTTTGGCCAACCTAACGTAATGGAAATTTAAGAGTAGATTTGGATATCCCGTTGGTAGACAAGAATGCACGCCAACGTTTGTGACGTTCCAAGATATTCCCCCCCCTTTAAGCCCAAGTCTAGCGAAAAGGCACAGTCGCGTTTCGGCTTTGACCCACTTCTCGGAATTTAAATTTGAGCATAGATTTGGATGTCTGATTGGTAGACAAGCACGCACGCCAACTTTCGTGATGTTCTGAGCTATTTTCTCACCCTTTAAGCCCAAGTCTAGTGAAAACACACGGTTTAGTTTCGACTTTGACAAACTTAACGGAATTGAAATTTGAGAACAGATTTGGATATCCCATTGGTATACAAGCGCGCACGCTAACTTTCATGACGTTCCAAGCTATTTTCTCACCATTTAAGCCCAAGTCTAACGAAAACGCACATTCGATTTTCGGCTTTGACTAACTTCTCGAAATTGAAATTTGAGAATAGATTGGGATTCCTCATTGGTAGACAAGCACACATGCCAACTTTCGTTATGTTCCGAGCTATTTTCTCCCACTTTAAGCCCAAGTCTAGCGAAAATGCACGATCGAGTTTCGACTTTATCCAACTTAACGGAATTTAAATTTGAGAATAGATTTGGATATCCCATCGGTAGACAAGTGTGCACGCCAACCTTTTTGAAGTTCCGAGCTAATTTCTCACCCTTGAAGCCCAAGTCTAGAGAAAACACACTGTCGAGTTTCGGCTTTGACCAACTTCTCAGAATTGAAATTTGAAAATAGATTTGGATTTCCCATTGGTAGACAAGCGCGCATGCCAACTTTCATGACATTCCGAGCTATTTTCTCCTCCTTTAAGCCCAAGTCTAGAGAAAAGGCACGGTCGAGTTTCACTTTTGACCAACTTCTCAGAATTGAAATTTGAGAGTAGATTTGGATTTCTCCTTGCTAGAAAGGCGTGCACGCCAACATTCGTGACGTTCCAAGCAAAAATGAACAGTGGCATTTTGGCTTTCACCAACTTTTTGGAATTGAAATTTGAGGGTATATTTGGATGCCACAATGGTAGACAAGCGTGCACGCCAAATTTCGTAACGTTCCGAGCTATTTTCGTCCCCTTTAATCCCAAGTCCAGAGAAAATGCACGATCAAGTTTTGGATTTGACCAACTTCTCAGAATTGAATTTTGAGAATAGATTTGGATGTTAGGATATTTAGACACTTAGGAGTTAGTTAAGATCAACTTGTGTAATATATCCATTAGGGATAGTGTATTTCTTTAGTATGCATTAGTATGCATTTATAAATATTTAATCCAACGGTCACGATATGTTCCCGACATAAAGTGATCTGACGGCTCAACTTCTCTTAGATCAAACCTAACCTTGATCTGTGGCTTAACACCCGATTCCTTAATAGGTCTTGAGTTCAAGTCTTAGGAAGTTACTTTTAAAATAAAAAGTGCATGCAATTTCTATTTTCAAGTTACTTTATTGTAAAAGTTCATCTCACTTAAATAATAAAAAATAAAAATACAAGTGAGTCACTTAAAGTGTTTTTATTGTTACACTATTTAAAAGTAATATCATTGTAAAAGTGAAATCACTTATTTTACAAAAGTGGTTCACTTAAAGCAACTTTCTTGTAAAGTGATTGTCAAAAGGTTCATCTTGGGAAGAGGGGGGTTCTTTTTTTTGCTGGACATTCTCTAGCTGCCACGTCACTATTGGGGACATCTTCAACAGTTTCTTTGTTCAAGCATAACTTCATCATGCAGAGTCAGTTTTCAGTGCCGTTTTTTTTTAAACCGCCTATTTTTTTGAGCTCTTCACATCCATACTATTGGTTTCTGCTTTTATAGCTATTAATTTACAAATATGGCCGCCCCTTGTGATATTCTACTTAACAGTTCCAACTATTTCTCATGGAAATCTCGTATGGAGGATGTTCTACGAAGTAGGGGACTTTTCAGAATTACCTCAGGGAAAGAAAAAGAACCCACTGATGATGATAAGAAAATAAAATGGGCAAATAGATGTGATGAAGCTCGTGGATTGATTGGGATGTCAATCTCTACTGATTTGCGATTCCACATATCTGGAATTGATGAACCTAATGCTGCTTGGGACAAGTTGGAATCTATGTTTGGTAAACACAATGAAATTCGAGGTCACCAACTCGAAAATGAGTTGATTTCTTTAAATACAAGTGACTTTTCATGCATTCAAGATTATTTATCTAAGTACAAAACTCTCAAACTCTTATGTGCGGAATGTAAGATTGAGAGGGAAGACAAACAATGCATTTATCATATTCTTTCCAAACTTGGACCTGCATATTTTGTTTTTGTATCTACATTTTACTCCATGAAAGCATCCTTGAATGCAGCTAGCTATCAAGAGCCTAGTCTTGAATCCTTTTGTGATTCCTTGATTAGAGAACAAGATAAACTCATTCATCTTGGAATAATCAACAATGCAGATACACCTGGGAAAGCCTTATTGTCCCAACAGAAAGAAAAGTCCAAGCCTCCCAAGAAACAAAATTTTCGCAATAATAAGTCAAATAAGGGTCCCAAACCCTCTCAGTCAGCTCCTTCTTTAAAAAATGACAAAGGATCCAAGCCAAAAGGCAAGAAGACTGAGCGTCATTGCAACTATTGCGGGAAAGATAATCATGATGAATCTAAGTGTTTCAAGAAGATGGCAGCCTTGGAAGCAGCAATGAAGAAGCACCACATCAGCCTAGATTCGCCTTCAGAATATGCCTCTCATGGACATGCACTTTGTGCTTCTGGTTATTCTTATAATGCATCTTCTTCTTCTACTTCAAATGAATGGCTCATTGATTCTGGAGCATCTTATCATATGGCTAAGGATCAAGCCATCTTTTCTACTATGCATGAATGTAACACCAAACAAATATTTGTTGGTGATGATAGATCTCTAAGTGTTGTAGGAGCTGGAATAGTTCCAGTAGATAAAGGTCATTTTAGTGATGTACTATGTGTTCCAAGAATTTCCTGCAATTTGTTATCAGTCTATCAGATCACTCATTCTGGTGAAGGTAAAACTGTGACCTTTACACCTCACCAAGTTGTAATCAAGGATTTTCAAGATCCTCAACAGGTCCTAGCTACCGGAATTGTTGATGATATTACTAGGTTGTACAAGTTTAACAACTTTGGGTCATCACCTTTCCCTTCAGTTTTTGTTGCTCATAGTGATAACTTGAGCAAACTTTGGCATGAGTGATTTAGTCACTTAAATTATCGCTCATTGCAACAATTATGTAAAGAAAATATGGTGACAGGTCTTCCGATGGTATCTTGCAGAGATGGTGTTTGTTCCGATTGTGTACTCGAAAAACATCATCGAGACAGTTTTGACAAATGTGCCTCTTGGAACGCCTCGGTTCCCTTCGAGCTTGTGCATAGTGACTTGTGTGGTCCTCTTCCATCTGCTTCCTTTTCTGGTTTCAAATATTTCTTAAATTTCATTGATGATTACACCAGATGCACTTGGGTTTATTTCCTAAAACTTAAGAGCGAAGTATTTAACATGTTCTTGGCCTAGAAGGCCCTTGTTGAAAAACAATCTGGTCATCAAATTATTAAGTTAATATTTGACAATGGAGGAGAATATGTTAACAAATAGTTCACTACTTTATGCACTGAACAAGGCATCCAACAACAGCACACTGTTCCATATACACCACAACAAAATGGTGTAGCTGAGCGGAAGAACCGCACTTTAAAAGAAATGGCTAATTGTATGATCCAATCTAAGGGACTAAGTCTTCAATTTTGAGTTGAAGCCATAAATTGTGCAAATTACATAGTTAATCGCACCCCCACAAAAACATTACAAGGTATAACACCAGAAGAAGCATGGAGTAAAACTAAACCTGATGTAAGTCACTTTCGTGTGTTTGGTAGTGAAGCATGGGCTCACATTCTCATGATATAATCATTAGAAGAGATGTTAAATTCGATGAAAATCTCTTGGCCTGCGAGCCTAACTCGGCGATTGTGCCATCTTTGGCCTGCGAGCCTGATTCGGCGTTTGTGCCTTCTTATTCTTCTTCTTCTTCCAACTTCCTTGACAGGTTTCCAACTCCAGTTTCTGATAATGATAGTGAGGATGAAAATCCACCTCCGCCTGCTCATGTTCCTCCAGTTGCACCAGCACAAGTGCTTCCTCGATGGGTCCGTTCAACATGTGAAGCAGCTGGTGATCTTGCCAGTGATCCTAGAGATCAACGTCGAACACGTTCTCAATTTCAGCGAGCCTCTTCTCTTTTGGCTCAAGTTTCCGAGAATCATGATCCAAAATTTTTTGCAGAAGCTTCAGGGAATCCAGATTGGGATGTAGCCATGGATGAAGAATATCGTTCCTTAATGGCGAACGATACTTGGTATCTTGTACCTCTTCCAAAAGGAAGAAAACTTGTTAGATGTAAATGGGTCTAAAGAACTAAGTATACATCAGGTGGAAGTGTTGAAAGACTTAAGGCAAGGTTAGTTGCTAAAGGTTTTTCCCAAGTTGAAGGGATTGATTACAATGAAACCTTTGCTCCCGTCGCAAAAATGAACTCCATCCGCCTTGTTCTTTCCCTTGCAGCCTTACACAACTGGGAAGTCCGTCAAATGGATGTCAAGTCTTCCTTCCTACATGGTGATTTACAGGAGGAAATTTACATGGAACAACCTCCTGGCTATGTTTAGAATAACTCTAGCCTTATCTGCCGCATTAAGAAATTCTTATATGGCCTTAAGTAAGCTCCTAGAGCTTGGTATGCCAAAATGGATAACTTTCTCCTTGACACTGGTTTTTCTAGATGCCATTCTGACCCAAATGTCTATACCAAGAAAGTAGGAAACCATCTCATCATACTTGTTCTATATGTTGATGACCTTATTCTTACTGGTAGTAACCCTAAGCTTATAACCCATGTGAAATCTAGTCTTAAACAAAACTTTGAAATGTCAGACTTAGGACATTTACATTATTTTCTTGGTCTCCAAGTCCTGCAAACCAAAGAAGGAATCTTTCTTTCTCAGTCTAAGTATGCTTGTGACCTTCTTTGTCGCTTTCACATGGAAGATTGTACACCAGCCCCTTCTCCCTTCCAGTCTGGAGTCAAACTTTCTGTCACTTGTACTTCACCTGAAGTTGATACCACCTTGTATCGTCAACTTGTTGGTAGTCTCTTATACTTGACTCATTCCCGTCCTGACCTTTCCTTTGCCGTTGGTCGTGTTTCCCGTTATATGCAGACACCTCATGAAAGTCACTGGAAAGCAGCTAAAAGAATACTTCGATATATTCGAGGTACAGTTCAGTTTGAGATTCATTACAGTACAGGGGGGAAACCTTTGTTGGTTGGTTTCACTGATTCAGATTGGGCCGACGATCCTGATGATCGAAATTCTACTGCAGGTTATGTTTTCAGTCTGGGATCTGGACCTCTTACTTGGGCTTGTAAGAAACAACAAGCTCTTGCTCTTTCTTAAGCAGAGGCAGAATATCGAGCAGCATTTAATGCCAGTCAGGAAGCTTTATGGCTTCGACAGATCCTTTCAGAGTTTGGATTTGAGTAGCAGTAGCCTACTCCACTTTGGTGCGACAATCAAAGTGCCATCAAGCTTGCCAAAGATCCAGTTCTACATCAACACAACAAACACATTGAGCTACATATGCACTTCATCAAAAATCTTGTTCATGATCATGTTCTTGAAGTGCTCTTTTTCCCTACAGATGATCAAGTTGCAGACATCTTCACCAAGTCTCTTAAAGAAGCGAAGTTTTCTAAACTTCGATCTATGTTAGGATTTCAGGAACTTGTCATTAAGGGGGGATAGGCTCTAATGCCTCCTTCCTTCTCCTAATAGTGTCGCTTTTGTAAATCCTTCAATCCTATCCCAAGTTGTTCTTAAGGGGTGATGTTAGGATATTTAGACACTTAGGAGTTAGTTAAGATCAACTTGTGTAATATATCCGTTAGGGATAGTGTGTTTCTTTAGTATGCATTTGTAAATACTTAATCCGACGGTCACGATATGTTCCCGACATAAAGTGATATGACGGCTCAACTTCTCTTAGATCAAACCTAACCTTGATCCGTGGCTTAACACCCGATTGGTCCATGATCTCTATTTAAAGAGCATGGAGGGTCATTGTTTAGTTGATTGATTATGAGAAGCTTATTTGTAACTTTCTTTCTTTGCATAATAAATTGTCCCGTAGAAGCTATTTGGCCGGGGCCGTGGAGTGTTTCCCTCAAGAGGGTTTAAACCACGTCAAAACATCGATGTGTTGATCTGTGATCTGTTTGTGTGAAGTGGTTTATCTTGGTGTTCGGTCCTTTGGTAGTACCCTGTGTACCCGAACATTGGATGTCCCATTGGTAGACAAGCACGCACGCCAAGTTTCTTTACGTTCCGAGCTATTTTTGCCTCCTTTAAGCCCAAGTTTAGTGAAAACGCATTGTCGAGTTTCGTGACGTTCATAGCTTTTTTTCACCCTTTAAGCCCAAGTCTAGCGAAAACTCTTAGTCGAGTTTCGACTTTGACCAATTTTTTGTAAATGAAATATGAGCATAGGTTTGGATGCCCCATTTAAGCCCAAGTCTAGCGAAAAGGAACGATCGAGTTTCGGCTTTGACCAACTTCTCGGAATTTAAATTTGAGCATAGATTTGGATGCCCCATTGGTAGATAAGTGCGCATGCCAACTTTCATGATGTTCTGAGCTATTTTCGCACCCTTTAAGCCCAACTGTAGTGAAAACACGCGATCGAGTTTTGACTTTGGCCAAATTAGCAAAATTGAAATTTAAGAGTAGATTTGGCTGTCCCATTGGTAGACAAGCATGCACACCAACTTTCATGATGTTCCGAGCTATTTTCTCCCTCTTTAGGGCCAAGTCTAGCAAAAACACATGGTTGGGTTTAGCCTTTCACCTACTTCTCGAAATTGAAATTTGTGAGTAGATTTGGATGTCCCATTGGTAGACAAGCGCGCACCCCAACTTTCATGACGTTCCGAGCTATTTTCTCACGCTTTAAGCCCAAGTCTAACGAAATTGCATGGTCAAGTTTCGGCTTTGACCGACTTCCCAGAATTGAAATTTGAGAATAGATTTGGATGTCCCATTGGTAGACAAGAGCGCACGCAAACTTTTGTGATGTTCCGAGCTATTTTCTCACCCTTTAAGCCCAAGTCTAGCGAAAACGCACGGTTGAGTTTCAACTTTACCCAACTTCTTGGAATTAAAATTTGATTATAGATTTGGATGTCCCATTGGTAGACAAGCGCGTACGCCAAATTTCTTGACATTCTGAGCGATTTTCTCCTCCTTTAAGCCCAAGTCTAGCGAAAATGCACAGTCAAGTTTCAGGTTTTTCCAACTTCTCGGAATTGAAATTTGAGAGTAGATTTGGTTGTCCCGTTGTTAGAAAGGCGTGAACACCAACGTTCATGACGTTCCAAGCTATTTTCTCACCCTTTAACCCCAAGTCTAGTGAAAATTCACGGTCAAGTTTTGACTTTGACCAACTTCTCAAAATTGAAATTTGAGAATAAATTTGGATTTCCCATTGGTAGACAAGCGCGCGCACCAACTTTCATGACGTTTGGAGCTATTTCGCCCCATTTTAGCCCAAGTCTAGCAAAAACGCACGGTGGAGTTTCGAATTTGACCAAATTCCCGGAATTGAAATTTGAGAATAGATTTGTAAGTCCCGTTGGTAAACACCCGTGCACGCTAGCTTCCATTACGTTCTGAGCTATTTTCTCCCCATTTAAGGCAAAGTCTAGCGAAAACCCATGGTCGCGTTTCGGCTTTCACCTACTTCTCGGAATTAAAATTTGAGAATATATTTGGATGTCCCATTGGTAGACAAGCACGCACACCAACGTTCGTGATGTTCTGAGCTATTTTCTCGTGCTTTAAGCCCAAGTCTGGCGAAAATGCACGGTCAAGTTTTGGCTTTGACCAACTTCCCGGAATTGAAATTTGAACTTAGGTTTGGATGTCCCATTGGTAGACAAGCGCGCACGCCAACTTTCATGATGTTTCGAGCTATTTTCTCACGCTTTAAGTCCAAGTCTCGTGAAAATGCACGGTCGAGTTTCGGCTTTGACTGACTTCCCGGAATTGAAATTTGAGGATAGATTTGGATGTCCCATTGGCAGAAAAGCATGCACGCCAACTTTTGCGACGTTCCAAGCTATTTTCTCCCCCTTTAACGACAAGTCTAGCGAAAACGCACAGTCGCGTTTAGTCTTTCACCTACTTCTCAGAATTAAAATTTGATTATAGCTTTGGATGTCCCATTGGTAGACAAGCATGCACGCCAACTTTCATGACGTTCTGAGCTATTCCCCCCCTTTAAGCCCAAGTCTAGCGAAAACGCACGGTCGAGTTTCGACGTTGACCAAATTCCCGGAATTGAAATTTGAGAATAGATTTGTAAGTCCTGTTGGTAGACACTCGTGCACGCCAACTTCCGTTACATTCCAAGCTATTTTCTCCCCTTTTAAGGCAAATTCTAGCAAAAACGCACGGTCGCGTTATGGATTTGACCTACTTCTCGGAATTAAAATTTGAGAATATATTTGGATGTCCCATTGGTATACAAGAGCACACGCCAACATTCGTGATGTTCTGAGCTATTTTCTCACGCTTTAAGGGCAAGTCTAGAGAAAATGCACAGTCGAGTTTAAGCTTTGACCAACTTCTCGGAATTGAAATTTGAGCTTTGGTTTGGATGTCCCATTGGGAGACAAGCGCGCATGCCAAATTTTGTGAGGTTCCGAGCTATTTTCTCAAGCTTTAAGCCCAAGTCTAGCGAAAATTCACGGTCGAGTTTCGGCTTTGACCGACTTCCCGGAATTGAAATTTGAGGATAGATTTGGATGTCCCAGTGATAGACAAGCGTGCATGCCAACTTTTGTGATGTTCCAATCTATTTTCTCCCCCTTTAACGCCAAGTCTAGCGAAAACGCACGGTCGCGTTTAGGCTTTGACCAACTTTCGTGATGTTCCAAGCTATTTTCTCACCCATTAGGCCCAAGTCTAATGAAAATGCACAATCGAGTTTCGGCTTTGACCAACTTCTCGAAACTGAAATTTGAGAATAAATTGGGATTTCCATTTGGTAGACAAGCGCACACGTCAACTTTCGTTACGTTCCGAGCTATTTTCTCCCACTTTAAGCCCAAGTCTAGCGAAAACGTACGGTTGAGTTTTGACTTTAACCAACTTAACGGAATTGAAATTTCAGAATAGATTTGGATATCTCGTTGGTAGACAAGAGTGCACGCCGACTTTCGTGACATTTTGAGCTATTTTCTCACCATTTGAGCCCAAGTCTATCGAAAACGGACGATCGAGTTTCAGCTTTGACCAACTTCTTGTAATTGAAATTTGAGAATAGATTTGGATGTCCCATTGAAAAGCGTGCACGCCAACTTTCGTGATGTTTCGAGCTATTTTATCACCCTTTAAGTCCAAGTTTAGCAAAAACAGATGGTCGAGTTTCAACTTGGAACATATTCTCGGAATTAAAATTTGAGAATAGATTTGGATGTCCCATTGACAGACAAGCATGCACGCCAACTTTCGTGACGTTTCGAGCTATTTTCTGCCCCTTTAAGGCCAAGTCTAGCGAAAATGCATGGTCACATTTCGGCTTTGACCTACTTCTCGGAATTATAATTTGATTATACATTTGGATGTCCCATTGGCAGACAAGCACGCATGCCAACTTTCGTGACGTTTCGAGCTATTTTCTCACACTTTAAACCCAAGTCTAGCGAAAATGCACGGTCGAGTTTCGGCTTTCACCGACTTTCCGGAATTGAAATTTGAGAATAGATTAGGATGTCCCATTGGTAGACAAGCATGCACGCGAACTTTCATGATGTTCCAAGCTATTTTCTCCCCTTTAAGGCCATGTCTAGCGAAAAAGCACGGTCGCGTTTCGACTTTGACCTACTTTTCGGAATTAAAATTTGAGATTAGATTTGGATGTCACATTTGTGGACAAGCGCATACGCTAACTTTCGTGATGTTCCAAGCTATTTTCTCACCCTTTAGGCCAAAGTCAAGCAAAAACGCATGGTCGAGTTTCAACTTTGACCAACTTCTCGGATTTGAACTTTGAGCATAGATTTGGATGTCCCATTGGTAAACAAGCGCGCACATCAACTTTCGTGACATTTCGAACTATTTGATTTGATTCTCCCATTGGTAAACAAGCGTGCACACTAACTTTTGTGACGTTCAGAGCTATTTTCTCACCCTTTAAGCCCAAGTCTATCGAAAATGGATGGTCGAGTTTTGGCTTTGACCAACTTCTCGTAATTTAAATTTGAGAATATATTTGGATGTCCCATTGACAAGCGTGCAAGCCAACTTTCGTGACGTTTCGATCTATTTTCTCCCCCCTTTAAGCCTAAGTGAAGCAAAAATGCAGGGTCGAGTTTCAACTTGGACCAAATCCTTGGAATTGAAATTTGAGAGTATATTTGGATGTCCCATTGGTAGAGAAGCGCGTACACCAACTTTCGTGACGTTCCGATCTATTTTTATCTCCCTTTAAGCCCATGTTTAGCGAAAACGCACGGTCTAGTTTCAGCTTTGTCCAACTTCTCAGAATTGAAATTTGAGAGTAGATTTGGATGTCTCGTTGCTAGAAAAGCATGCACGCCATCTTTCGTGACGTTCCAAGCTATTTTATCACCCTTTAAGCCCAAGTCTAGCGAAAATGAACGATCGAGTTTTGAGTTTGACCAAATTCCCGGAATTAAAATTTGAGAATAGATTTGTAAGTCCCGTTGGTAGACACACGTGCACGCCAACTTCTGTTACATTCCGAGCTATTTTCTCCCCCTTTAAGGCAAAGTCTAGCGAAAATGCACGCTCGCGTTTTGGATTTGACCTACTTCTCAGAATTAAAATTTGAGAATATATTTGGATGTCCCAGTGGTAGCCAAGCGCGCACGCCAACGTTCATGACGTTCCGAGCTATTTTCTCACGCTTTAAGCCCAAGTCTAGCGAAAACATATGGTCGAGTTTCGGCATTGACCAACTTCCCGGAATTGAAATTTGAGGATAGATTTGGATGTCCCATTGGTAGAGAAGCATGCAAGCCAACTTTCGTGACGTTCCGAGCTAATTTCTCCACCTTTAATGCCAAGTCTAATGAAAACGCACAGTCACGTTTAGGCTTTGACCTACTTCTCAGAATTAAAATTTGAGTATAGCTTTGGATGTCCCATTATTAGACAAGCATGTGCACCAACATTCGTGAAGTTCCGAGCTATTTTCTCACTCTTTAAGCCTGAGTCTAGCGAAAATGCACAGTCGAGTTTCGGCTTTGACCAAATTCCTGGAATTGAAATTTGAGAATAGATTTGGATGCCCCATTGGTAGACAATCATGCATGCCAACTCTCATGATGTTCCGAGCTATTTTCTCTCCTTTAAGGCCAAGTCTAGCGAAAACACATAGTCGTGTTTTGGTTTTGACCTACTTCTCGGAATTAAAATTTGAGATTAGATATGGATGTCCCATTTGCAGACAAGTGCGTACGCCAACTTTCGTGATGTTCCAAGCTATTTTCTCACCATTTGGGCCCAAGTCTAGCGTAAATGGACAGTCGAGTTTCGGCTTTGAGCAACTTCCCGGAATTTAAATTTGAGAATATATTGGGATTTCCCATTGGGAAACAAGCGCACGCCAAATTTTGTTACGTTCCGAGCTATTTTCTCCCACTTTAATCCCTAGTCTAGCAAAAATGCATGGTCGAGTTTTGACTTTAACCAACTTAACAGAATTGAAATTTGAGAATAGATTTGATTATCCCATTGGTAGCCAAGAGTGCATGCCAACTTTCGTGACGTTCTGAGCTATTTTCTCACCCTTTAAGCCCAAGTCTATCAAAAATGGATGGTGAGTTTGAACTTGGACCAAATTCCCGGAATTGAAATTTGAGAATAGATTTGGATGTCCCATTGGTAGACAAGCGTGCACGCCAACTTTCATGATGTTCTGAGCTATTTTCTCTCCTTTAAGGCCAAGTCTAGCGAAAACGCATGGTCGCGTTTTGGCTTTGACCTACTTCTTGGAATTAAAATTTGAGATTATATTTGGATGTCACATTGGTGGACAAGTGTGTACGCCAACTTTCGTGATGTTCCAACCTATTTTCTCACCCTTTAGGCCCAAGTCTAGCGAAAATGGATAGTCGAGTTTCGGCTTTGAGCAACTTCTTGGAATTGAAATTTGAGAATAGATTGGGATTTCCCATTTGTAGAACAGTGCACATGTCAGATTTCGTTATGTTCCGATCTATTTTCTCCCACTTTAAGCCTAAGTCTAGCGAAAATGCATAGACGAGTTTCAACTTTGACCAACTTAACAGAATTGAAATTTGAGAATAGATTTGGATATCCGGTTGGTAGACAAGCACGCACGCCAACGTTTGTGACGTCCCGAGCTATTTTCTCACCCTTTCAGCCCAAGTCTGGCCAAAACTCACGGTTTAGTTTTGGCTTTGACCAACTTCTCAGAATTGAAATTTGAGAATAGATTTGGATTTCCCATTGGTAGACAAGCTCGCACGCCAACTTTCTTGACATTTTGAGCTATTTTCTCCTCCTTTAAGCCCAAGTCTACCGAAAATGCAAGGTCACATTTCATCTTTGTCCAACTTCTCGGAATTGAAATTTGAGAGTAGATTTGGATGTCTCATTGCTAGAAAGGTGTGCACGCCAAATTTCGTGATGTTCCAAGCTATTTTCTCACCCTTTAATCCCAAGTCTAGCGAAAACCCATGGTCAAGTTTGACTTTGACCAACTTCTCAGAATTGAAATTTGAGAGTAGATTTGGATCTCCCATTGGTAGACAAGCATGCGAGCCAACTTTCATGACATTTCGAGCTCTTTTCTCACGCTTTAAGCCCAAGTCTAGCGAAAATGCACAGTCGAGTTTCGGCTTTGACCAATTTCCTGGAATTTAAATTTGAGAATAGATTTGGATGCCCCATTGGTAGAAAAGCGTGCACGCCTATTAAGATTCAATATGATAAGACAAAAAATATCAGCATTTCATTCCATTTCACAATAATATCATATACAAGATCACTGAAAGAACACAAAGAACAACATAAACACAAGAGACAGATTTATCCTGGGAAACCCTCATGGGGTAGAAAACCCAGAAAAACTTCCTCAATATAGATGATCAGCAAATACAAAGATGTAAACCAAAGACATGATCTCCTCCTCCTCCATAGCAGACCTCTCCCTCACCTATGCGCTATTCACAAGTGAGTGTAGTGTGTGTTAAATGAGGAACACACCTCCTCTATTTATACACATCTCTGACTTGTATTTTATATTAATTAGGTCGGCCCCAAATTTACCATTAGGTTAAACACCCCATTACAACTGACTGGGCCGACCCCTCTAGGGTGGTCTAATAACACTTTGACCCACATAACACATACAGGGCCAACCCCCACTAGGGAAGTCTAATAACCCAAGTTACCACATTCCGACGGAGGAATAAACATCTCCGGATATACAATAAGATCTTCACAGAGGAATGAAACATCTTCAGAATAATAAAGTACAAATATAATATTCTTTGAAGTTACAATATTTCAACACTCCTTCTTAACGAGAAGGATATTATAACAACATCTGCATGAGCAATGAGTCATCAACATCATACATGATACATCTATAAATCATTGGAAGCTTTCTCAACATCATCAGTAACTCAAGCAGTTACTGGAACATCTTCAAATACTGGAACATCAACATCTTCAGTACTGAGTCTTCATATTCTGCAGCATCATCATCACATGATCATCAGCATCGTCATCACACGATCATCAGCATCTGGATCATCTTGATCTACAACATCTGGATCATCATCTCGATCTACAGCATCTGGATCATCATCTCGATCTACAGAATCCGGATCATCATCGTAGCATACTCTGCAATACACACGATCATATTACAGGATAATCAATCCCTCTCTCTTTAGGACATAGGTCCATGGATGATACAATATAGATCACGTACATTTTGAACCAAAGGTCCAGGGATGATGCAGTCCTATAATTCAATTCTCGGAGAAATCTTGTGAAAATACTCACAGCAGATCTAAGAGATGATGTATACCTCACAAGAGTAATTATGATTACGCAGAAAAATAGAAGAAGAGTGAACAATGTAGTATAATGAGCAACAGAATAATATGGTACAGTAGAACTCAGATAGAAGCAATAATACTTCACACACACTAGTTAATTAATCACAATATGGACAAATAAATAGTACAATGGTAGAGAGGATTCGAATGCCCAAGGTGGCAATTTGAATTATCCTCTCAGAGTGATCATAATATCAATAGAGTGTCATCGGAGCACAACTAGGTGTCCTCATGATCATCGGAGCACAACTGTAAGTATTCATCATCATCAATGGAGTCATCAATGCTCAAGTAACTGTCAACCATCAGTCAAACTAACTTTGGTAGGTGTAACTGAGTGTAACTGAGCATAACTAAGTGTAATTGAGTGTAACTGAGTGAACTGAGTGTAACTGAGTGTAACTGAGTGTAACTGAGTGTAACTGACTGTAACTAACTGTAACGGAGTGTAACTGAGTGACAACTGGACTGGTAGGTGAAGAAGGGCAATTTTCTCCAAAAAATCAAGGAAGAAGGGCGCATTAAGCAACTAGAGGGCTAAAACTGAATAGTGAGAAGCTCCTGGGGGCTGGCTAACTGAGGGATAGGTGCTGGACTGATGACTAGAATGCATGCAAAATGCATGCAAACCCTAAAGGTGCATGCATGACTGAAAATTTAAATGATCAAAATACTGGTGGGACTAGGATGGAGTATAGGAATATACTAACACATCTGTCTATGAATCAATTCAAGGGACCTAAGTCCGGGGATGATGCAATCCCCATTCTTGAAGACATCTTGTCTATGGCTCAATTCAAGGGACCTAAGTCTGGGGATGATGTAATCCCCATTCTCGAATACATCTTGTCTATGGCTCAATTCAAGGGACCTAAGTCTAGGGATGATGCAATCCCCATTCTCAAAGACATCTTGTCTACGGCTCAATTCAAGGGATCTAAGTCCGGGGATGATGCAATCCCCATTCTCGAAGACATTGTGTCTATGGCTCAACTCAAGGGACCTAAGTCCGGGGATGATACAATCCCCATTCTCAAAGACATCTTCTCTACGGATCAATTCAAGGGACCTAAGTCCGGGGACGATACAATCCCCACCTGTCCACTAAGGACTTCATTTTCGAAGACATCTATCTATGGATCAATTCAAGGGACCAAAGTCTGGGGATGATACAATCCCCACCTGTCCACTAAGGACTTCATTCTCAAAGACATTTGTCTATAGATCAATTCAAGGGACCGAAGTCTGGGGATGATACAATCCCCACCTGTCCACTAAGGACTTCATTCTCGAAGACATCTGTCTATGGATCAATTCAAGGGACCGAAGTCCAGGGACGATACAATCCCCACCTGTCCACTAAGGACTTCATTCTCGAAGACATTTGTCTATGGATCAATCAAAGGGACCGAAGTCCAGGGACGATACAATCCCCACCTATCCACCAAGGACTTCATTCTCGGAGACATATGTCTACAGATCCTTTTAGAACATGTGTTCAAGGATGATGCAATCCCCTTGTCAAAATATGTTGATGTATATGTAACTTCAGAATGTATTTCACATATATGTATATTGTATTCCTATAGAGATGTTATTATTCCTCTATACGGAAGTGTCGTTATTTATATTGTAAGTGTCGTAACTTATACTTGATGGGTTATTAGACCACCTTGTTGGGGTCGGCCCTGTATAAGTCATGTGGGTCAAAGGGTTATTATACCACCCTATTGGGGGTCGGCCATGTGGGTCGAAGGGTTATTAGACCACCCTATTGGGGGTCGGCCCAGTCAGCATTATGTTATGTGGTTAAGTTCGAGCCTACATGAGTTAGGTAAAAGGAAAGTCAAGTCAAGTATAAATAGAGTGCGGGAGGCACTCTATTTGTTCACTCACTTCTCACTCATGCACTCAAGGAGGAGTGGTGCACTTATGGAGGAGGAGGATCTGCTGCTAGGTTATGTCTATCTCTTATGGTTGGTTGTATCATTGCTCTATCTATCTCTGAGGAAGTTATTGGGGTTTTTCACCTTTATGGTTTTCCCCAAGTAAATCTTTGTGTCTCTTGTGTGCTTGCATTATTGTCTCCATGATTGATATGCTGTAGATATGCTGTACATGTTGTTCTCTCAGTTAAGATCCTAGATCATATTGAAGTAAATTCTGAAAATTTAACATGGTATCAGAGCTAGCCTGAAAGAAGGCATGATATGGCATGTATGACACTTGTTGCACTTACGATGCTAGGGCTTGATATAGCAAAAACCAGTCATCGTAGTACTTTCGCTATAAATCCATTTTGGAAAATTTTTAGGATCTGAAATTGTTACAGGCCGAAGCTAAGATCCCCAACCTCTAATTCGTTGTACTTTGTGATTTATGATCTGTACAATATAGGGTTTCTGCTTCTTCCAGATCTGAGTCAAAATCAGGTGACCTTGGGAAAAAGGTCATAACCTGGGCTAGGAAGCTCCAAATAAAATTTCGTAAAAAGTGACAGGTAGTACACAGACTGTACTGTCTCAGAAAAATTTTACAGAGGCCGAAGTGGAACCAGTGACACGTGGCATGCCGTACAAGTTTGCTCTCCTGTATTATCCCATAAACAGGTCACATTGCGACACTTGACATAACTCTCTATCAGAGAATCCAATTGAGGTCAGACCTGTCAGGATGGAAAGATAACAGGCGGAGCTATCTCAAGAAAAGTTTTCAGAGGCCGAAGTTCAAACAGTGACACGTGGCATGCCGTACAAGTTCGCACTCCTGTATTATCCCAAAACAGGTCACGTTGCAACATCTGACATAACTCTCTCTCAGAGAATCCAATTGAGGTCAGACCTGTCAGGATGGAAAGATAACAGGTCGGGATATCTCAGGAAACGTTTTCAGACCCCGTGGGTTAAAAAGTTCAGAGTTACACCAGAAACAATCAGGTACATATTTCTGTCAAAACAGAATTATTTTTTAGTACCTTCATTCATGGCTTCCGGAATTTAGGGATTCGGAAAAAGTTGGAATTTTTGTAATCGGAGACCACGACTGAATGCTACTCATCAAAATAAAAATTTAGAGACCAAAATCAGAATTTTTGGTTGGGCAGAAGGCCGGGCTTGATCAGACCCTAGTTCGGGACTTTGATCAGAAAAGTGGAAAATTAGGGCTTCTGTAAAAATGAGAATTTTTGAAATCTATGACCACGGCTGGAAGCTCCTCAGAAAAATAGAAGCTTAGAGATTTGGATCAAACCTTTTGATTGGGTAGAAGAGTGGGATTCATCAAACCCCAGTTTAGGGTCACGTCCAGTGAATTCGTAAGTTTCAAAGGAAAAATTGAGGAGTGAATATACCAGTTTGATAAGCTTATCAAGGTGCATATTTCTATCCTTTCGGAAGTTTGAAATTCAAATTTTGAATTTTTGGGGTTTCTCTAACAAACCCATATCCATCTCCAGGTCCAGTTCTTGCAAATCAAGTGGATTGGGTTAATCCTAGAAGAAGATGGATTGGTCACCTGCATAAGTGAAGGAGTTCCTGTTTCAGAGGGAGATAAGGCTAAGGCTTTACATAAGAAGATTACAAGTGATCTCGACAGGTATGACTCATCGAGGTATGTTTTGAGGTTTGTTCTTGATTAAGTTTATGGTATGTTTGCCTTCATTTTATTACGGTTAGTACAATCTTAATTTTAGACTTGTCATATCACCTTGATAAAATTATGAATGCACGATAGAAAATATTCATTGATTAGGGTGTTGACACTTATGATTGTACTAATGCATTATGGTGTTGTATGAGGTTTATGTTGTCTACTAACATGAAAGGTACACCAAGAAAGACAAATCATGTTCCAGTTCAAGAACATATGATCATGATGACATGAGGATAAAGACTCATCCATTGTCATGGATCTCATAGAAGATCCATTTACGAGGTATGTATAACTTGGTTTTATAATGGCTAACCTATGAGATATACAGGTTACTAGCACAAGTCATTGAAGAAGAACAAGAAGACATCATGTGAGTATGTTAGACATAACTAACTAGCATGCTAATCCAGGTATGTTTTTCCTATATCAAGATAGAATCCTACCTTGGGTTAGGATTTTATACTATTGTTGATAATGATTATTCATGAAGTCATAGGTTTGAATAATCATGGTTGTATGCATATTATGTTTCTTACCATAATTGATGATATGACTAACCAGAAGAATCATGAAGGTATAGGTTCGAATAATCACAGGTTTTATGCATATTATATCTCTTATCTTGAGTGATGATTCAACTAAAGAGTCATAGGTTTGAGTAATTATAGGTTTAGACATGTTATGCTTCTTATGATTTGACTAACCATAAGAATCCTACATAAACCTTGAATGATAATGCTTATTATTTCTGTTTGAAATGATCATGACTATACATGCTTACGATTATTGTGTTTTAATAGTATCCTAATGAATGTATGCTTTTATATTAGACCTAGAGGATAACACAATGATGATACTAACAAGCATGCATAGGGATCAAGAATGTATATAAGTTCAAGGACAGGTAATCCAGGGAGAAAAGATCAAGAGGGAGTACACTCCAGTGGTTTATGAAAGGATGCAGATATTCAGAGGGAGTTGACCATCTCTCTACATTCCACAACAGAAAGGTGTAGAAGAAGCTACTGCAGATTAGGACTCCAGTAGCTCCTGCAAGAAAGCGAAGACTCAGAGGGAGTCCACCCAACGAACAAACAAAGATAAGTATTTTAATTATCATTTCTTGCATATGTGTTTGTTTAAATAAAATTGTTCAATGATGTATATGCTCATGTTCCTAGACTTAGGATATGTATTGTGCATATTAGAATAGTTGCATTGATGAACCGTATACTACTAATATACATGGGTAAGTGGCCTATGGCACTGTACAACATTCCATTGCTACTTATCTAGAATGAAACCTCTTTGATGACATGTTGGGAGTTGTGCACACTCTTAACAATGTTCTGGTAGAGATTGGAAGGCATCTAGAAAGTTACGGGATATGGATAAATGTTGTATTGAAGCATTGGCTAAGATAATTGCATGACTGTATGACATATTTCTTTATGTGTAAGAATTTGTTCTGAAAATTATGAGATGTTTCTAATCATGCAATTTAACCTGTTTTGTAGGAAAGACCGTATATCTTCACCTACAAAAGGACTACAACATTTGTTCCAGCAACAAAGATATCTATTGAAGATATTGAAGTTCCCAGGATCTGGGATGAAGAAATGGAATGCCATGATCCGTCGATCATGAAGAATGATGTTTGGGATATAGTCCCAATGTTAAATTTTCAGTATTAAATCACAATACTATAGGATCTTTGCTGAGAGAATAACATCTACAGTATATCAATGCATGACAATCATAATATGACAAGCATCACAAGCATCACAAGAATCAAAAGCATAGAGACAAGAGACACAGAGTTTCCGTGGGGAAAACCCTAAGGTGAAAAAACCCCACAAACTTCCTCAGAGATAGAGAGAGCAA
The DNA here is from genome assembly GCA_027924585.1 of Larix kaempferi. Classification (NCBI taxonomy): domain Eukaryota; kingdom Viridiplantae; phylum Streptophyta; class Pinopsida; order Pinales; family Pinaceae; genus Larix; species Larix kaempferi. Next base: position 867,613 of record BSBM01000430.1, on the reverse strand, counting down.
TGGCTCAACCAAAATACAACCAAATAATACAGAGATAGTCTCCTAGCAGATGATCCTCCTCCTCCTCACTAGTGCACCACTTTCCAGAGAGAGAGATAGATACTTTTCCGAGTGAGTAAAATAGAGATCTCCTATCTCTATTTATACTCACCTTTTTGCCCAGTGACCTACTGGGGCCGACTTGTCTACTTGAGTACATCCACATTATATTATATATTAATTAGGGCCGACCCCATAAGGTGGTCTAATAACCCATCGGCAAGTACACACACTTGCGACACTTGTCAATCCACATGACGACACTTCCTTATAGAGGAATAACACATCTCTTATAAGGGTACAATAAATATACATATAATATACTGATGAAATACATTCCGAAGTTACATATACATCAACACTCCCTCTTAACAAGGAAGGTATTTCTCGACACAGATCTGCTAGACAAGTCTTCTTCTCTGGATCATCGTCATCGATGCATCGTCATCATCATCGTCACTGCTGCTACTATCTCATCCAATCTCTGTCTCTACTCGTCATAGGAAGTTCTACAGAGCCAGTCCTTTTTCATACTGGATGTAGGCCCACCACCTGTAGGTCTTCGTCATCACTGGCCATACTGTGGAATCCTCAGGACTTTTACGTGCGTCACAAAACCTCGAAAGAGCATTTGCCAGATGTCCCAGGGCACAGATTACATGCCATAGGCAAAACCTCGAAAGACCATCTGCAAATCTCCCAGGGCACAAATTATATGTGACCTCACCACAAAACCTCGAAAGAGCATCTGCCAGATATCCCAGGGCACAAATTACATGCCATAGGCAAAACCTCGAAAGACTATCTGCAGATCTCCCAGGGCACAAATTATATGTGGTCACCACAAAACCTCGCAAGAGCATCCCAGGACTGATTACGAGCACACAGCTCAACCTATCGGATCTCCCAGGGCACAAATTACATGTGGTCATGGCAAAACCTCGCAAGAGCATCCCAGGACTGATTACGAGCACACAGCTCAACCTATCGGATCTCCCAGGGCACAAATTACATGCCATAGGACAAAACCTCGCAAGAGCATCTGCCAGATATCCCAGGGCACAAATTACATGCCATAGGCAAAACCTCGAAAGACTATCTGCAGATCTCCTATCACAAATAGGTCATCCACGTATAGAAGTAGAATCACAGGATTCCCTTCCTCAACCTTGTAGTAAAGGTTGGAATCCGCTTTACTCTTGGTAAAGCCCAAACTAGATAGGAAACTGTCCATCCTACCATACCAGGTTCTGGGAGCTTGCTTCAAGCCATACAAGGCTTTCTTTAATCTGCATACATAAGATTCCCTGTCATGTATTTCAAAGCCGAGTGGCTGTTCCACATATACTTCCTCTTCTACTACACCGTTCAGGAAAGCAGTCTTGACATCCATCTGGTGTATCTTCCATTTCATTGCTGCAGCCAGGGCAAGTACTGTTCTGATGGAAGTATATCTGGCTACAGGTGCAAAGGTTTCTTCATAGTCTATTCCTTCCTTCTGAGAGAAACCACGAGCTACGAATCTTGCTTTATATTTTTCCACACTGCCATCTGCAGCATGCTTGATTTTGTAGATCCACTTGGAAGTCACAACAGACTTCCGTTTAGGTCTTGGGACAACATCCCAAACATCATTCTTCATAATTGATTGGTATTCCTCAACCATAGCATCCTTCCATTCTTTCTTTTCTGCTGCCTCTTCATAACTGGAAGGCTCTTTGTTCATGATGTCACAGAGTAAAGCAACATAACTGGTGTGTGATCTGGTTCTCTTCTTTGCTCTGTGTTCTTCTTCTGGAATGCCAAATATTTCTGCATCATGAATGAGCTCTCTAGCCCATACAGGTTTCCTCTTGTGAGAATTATCCTCACGGGGTGGATCTACAGGTTCTTGTGGATCTTCAAACTCACGAGCAATTTCTGGAACTGCATCAGTCATCGTAGTGTCTTGAAATCTTGTTTCCTTAGGTTCTTCATACACTTCGATAGGTGCCTTTCTTGATTTGATGAATGCTGAATTCTCATCAAATGTTACATCCCTGCTGACATCAATCTTCTTGAACCCTAGAAAATATATTCTGTAAGCCTTCGAGCTTTCACTATAACCCACGAAGATGCCCTTCTTTCCTGAAGGATCTAGTTTAGTCCTCTTCTCCTTTGGGACATGAGTGTATACTGGACAACCAAATATTCTGAGATGGCTGACTTCAGGTTTCTTACCAGAAAAGACTTCTTCTGGTGTCTTGTTGTCCAATATCTTGTGGGGTGTTCTATTCTGCACATATACAGCTGTTCTAGCTGCTTCTGCCCAAAGATGCATAGGAAGATCCTGGTCATGCAACATTGCCCTTGCTGCTTCCATGATAGTTCTGTTCTTCCTTTCTGCAACTCCATTCTGTTGGGGATTATATGGAGCAGTCAACTCCCTCTTAATCCCTGAATCACTGCAAAGCTTCTTGAAGTCATTTGAGGTGAATTCTCCACCATTGTCAGATCTGAATGTTTTGATTTTCTTGTCAGTTTGATTCTCCATCAAGTTTTTGAATTCCTTGAATTTATCAAACACCTCATCTTTGCCCTTCAAGAAGTATACCCAAGTCTTCCTAGAGAAGTCATCAATAAATGATACATAGTAAACATACCCACTCAGGGAGCTAGATGACATAGGACCACATACATCTGAGTGGATGATTTCCAGAATATCTTTTGCCTTGCTTTCACTGCTTGGGAAGGCCTTCTTAGTGTTCTTTCCTTTTGCACATCCTTTGCAAACACCTTCATGTTTGGTCTTGATTTCAGGAAGACCTTCTACTGCCTTGCTTGCAATTGGAAGTGCCCTATAGTGCATGTGAGCAAGTCTTCTGTGCCAAAGTTCACTTGGCTCCATGGATTCATGTACCATGGCATGTTCAGGTTGTCCCTTCAATTTATACAAGCCTCCCTCTTGCTCTCCAATCACTACTGCATCATCCATGGTCTTTCCCTTTGGCCACATTAGTACTTGGCCATCAACAAATGCAACCCTCATACCTTTTGCATCTAAAGCAGAGATGGAGAGTAAGTTTTTCTTGAGTCCAGGTACATAGAGGACTTCCTTCATCTTCAGAGATTTTCCAGAATCTAAGTTGTAAGAAGCTTCACCACTTCCTTTGATTGGATATTGATAATCATCCCCAAGTTTCACCTTATGGGGTGACTCATGTTCAGATAGGTTCACAAAGGATTCTTTAAATCCAATCATGTGTTTGGAAGCCCCACTATCAATCAACCAATCATTACATCCATGAGAGATGGTACCAGTGAGTGCAGAGATTAAAACATATTCTTCTTCACTTGATGAGTCATCATCACTACTGCTTTCTGCCTTAGCCTTCTTCTTTGGGGGTTCATCATCTTCGGCAGCATGAGCATGAAATCTTCTTTTGCTGCCCTTCTTCTTCTTACTGAAGCTGTTGTTGTCTTTCTTCTTCTTGGGACAATTTGAAGCAAAATGTCCCTTCTCATTGCAAGTGAAGCATCTGAGTTCTTTCTTATCTTTATGATAATGATGATGGTGAGAGAATCTTCTATTATGAGATGATTCCTTCTTGGATTTACTTATTTTAGTGTGTGCTGCAAGAGCTTGATCTTCTCCTCCCATCTTTTCTTCACGAGCTATAAGCCTAGCTTCTTCTTGAGAACATTCTTCTCGAAGTCTACTGAAGGAGATCAACTTCTTCCTTGCACAAATTCCTTGAATAAAGGAATCCCATGACCTGGGTAGGCCATTTAGAGTGGTCATCACCACTTCACCATTCTCCACCATTTCATCTACTGCTTCTAATTGTTCCTTGATCTGAGAGACCCTTGAAAAGTAGGATTGAATGGTTTCTCCATTCTGAAACTTCACTGCTTTCAATTGGTTCCGCAGGGTCATCTTCCGATTTATGTTCTTTCCTTCAAATAGCTTGGTCAAAGATTCAAACATCTCTTTGGGTGTCTTGAGAGAAGACACATGGGGTATGAGATGGTCTTTGATAGAATCAGCAATAATTCTCTTTGCCTTGACCAAGTTCTTCTTGTGCAATGCCTTGGCCTCTTCATCCTCTGGGATAGGGATGTCTTCTTTCACATATGAGTCCAACTCATTCTCTTCCAGAATTAGCCCAATCCTATACTTCCAGGCTCGGAAGTTATCATCCCCTTCAAGCTTATCCTCAAGCTTGGTGTGAAGAGACATCTTTAAGAGTACTTCAAATGGAAATAGAAAAGATTTAGAACTTACCACTTGAAGTGCTGAAAGCTGGATCTGGACCCGGATTAGGGTTTGTCAGAAAAACCCTAAAATTTCAAAATGTGAATTTCAAAATTCCGAAAGGATAGAAAGATGCGCCTTGGAGAGCTGATCAACCTAGTACATTCAGAAATTGAGATCAGCAAAGTCTTGTCCTTCAAAATTGCCTTTTTGTCCTCCCGGGTTCACTGGGGAGAGCCCTGAATTAGGGTTTGAGTTTCCCGGAGATCTACCCAGCCAAAAATCTCGATCCAAAGCTCAAACCTTCGATTTTTGCAAGGAGCTTCCAGCTGTACCTTCAGTTTCCAGAAATTCCTATTTTTGTGGAAACCCTAAATTTTAGGGCCAAAACTGAAAATGCTCGGAACTGAAATCTGATTGGACAGAAAGATGCGCCTTGATGAGTAGATCCAATCTACTATACTGAATTTCCAAAATCTGTGGAGAGAAACCCAATAAACAAGCAATACAAGCTTCCGTCACTGCAAAATGTCTTCTTCTCAGTTAAGCTCTGATACCATGTTAAATTTTCAGTATTAAATCACAATAATATAGGATCTTTGCTGAGAGAATAACATCTATAGTATATCAATGCATGACAATCATAATATGACAAGCATCACAAGCATCACAAGAATCAAAAGCATAGAGACAAGAGACACAGAGTTTCCGTGGGGAAAACCCTAAGGTGAAAAAACCCCACAAACTTCCTCAGAGATAGAGAGAGCAATGGCTCAACCAAAATACAACCAAATAATACAGAGATAGTCTCCTAGCAGATGATCCTCCTCCTCCTCACTAGTGCGCCACTTTCCAGAGAGAGAGATAGATACTTTTCCGAGTGAGTAAAATAGAGATCTCCTATCTCTATTTATACTCACCTTTTTGCCCAGTGACCTACTGGGGCCGACTTGTCTACTTGAGTACATCCACATTATATTATATATTAATTAGGGCCGACCCCATAAGGTGGTCTAATAACCCATCGGCAAGTACACACACTTGCGACACTTGTCAATCCACATGACGACACTTCCTTATAGAGGAATAACACATCTCTTATAAGGGTACAATAAATATACATATAATATACTGATGAAATACATTCCGAAGTTACATATACATCAACACCCAAGACCTGAAGGGAAGTTTGTTATGACTTCCATATGGAACTATCATATCAAGCATGTTGCAGATGGCAGCATTGAGAAATATAAAAGTGATGAAATGGAAAATACACCAGATGGATGTCATGACTGCTTTCCTGAATAGTGTAGTAGAAGAGGAAGTATATGTGGAACAGCCACTCGGTTTTGAAATACATGACAGGGAATCATATGTATGCAGATTGAAGAAAGCCTTGTATGGCTTGAAGCAAGCTCCCAGAACCTGGTATGGTAGGATGGACAGTTTCCTATCTAGTTTGGGCATTACCAAGAGTAAAGAAGATTCCAACCTTTTCTACAAGGTTGAGGAAGGCAATCCAGTGATACTACTTTTGTATGCAGATAACCTGTTTGTTATAGGTGAAGATAGATTGATTGCCGACACGCAGCGGAAGCTTTCTGCCAAGTTCGAGATGAAGAACTTGGGGATGATGCACTATTTGTTTTTGGCATGGAGGTGTGGCAGAGTGCAGATGGAATCTTCCTTGGACAGGGGAAGTATGTAGTAGAGATTCTGAAGAGGTTCGGGATGATGGACTGCAAGGCTATGGCCACACCTATGGCATCGAATCTGAAGCTTCTATGTGATGCTTCATCTGAGCCGGTTGATGTCTCTTTGTATCGTCAGATGATTGGGTCCTTGATGTACCTGACAAACACGAGACCAGGCATTTGCTTTGCTGTGAACACATTGAGCCAGTTCCTGACGGATCCGAGGAGTGTTCACCTGGTTGCTGTAAAGCATGTTTTGAGGTACCTGAAGGGTACAGTGGATTATGGGCTCAAGTATGAAGCGAATCAAAAGTTTAACCTACAGGGTTATGTTGATTCAGATTGGGCTGGCAGTGCTGCAGATAGGAAGAGCACATCTGGGTGCTGCTTTAGTATGGGATCAGGTGTGATCTCTTGGTTTAGCAGGAAGCAGTCCTGCGTAGCACTGAGTACAGCTGAGGCAGAGTATGTTGCATCCTGTTCAGCTAGTTGTGAGGCAGTATGGCTATGGAATCTACTATCTGAGTTATTTGATCTCCCGTTGGAGGCTACTGGTATCTTCTGTGATAACCAGAGTTGTGTGAAGCTGTCCGAGAACCCAGTGTTTCATGACAGGTCAAAACACATAGAGATCAAATATCACTATATCAGGGATATGGTGCAGAGAGGAGCTGTGAAGCTTCTGTATGTTGCGACGGACGAGTAGATTGCAGATGTGCTGACGAAGCCACTAGCCAGAGTGAAGTTCGAGTACTTCAGAGAGAGGCTTGGCGTTCTTCATATCGGGGACACTTCGAGGAAGAAGTGATGGACACATTTGCTGAAGCCATTCCAAGCATGTTGGAAGGAGGATCCTTCACATGGCTGTGGATGTAAGTGTTGGATGATGAGCATCAGGTTGATGTTCTGGCTTCTGCTGGATATGATCTGTTGGATCATTTTTATGTATGTATGTACGCATCATGTTGGATGCTTGGATATGATCAGTTGGATCATTTTTTTGTATGTATGTACGCATCATGTTGATGCTGGATATGATCAGTTGGATCACTTATATGTACGCATCATGTTGATGCTGGATATGATCAGTTGAATCACTTATATGTACGCATCATGTTGGATGCTGGATATGATCAGCTAGATCATGTGTATGTATTTTGTATATGCATCATGTTGGATGCTTGGACCATGTATCTGTATATGTATCAGGTGGATACATTGTATGATCAGGTGGATCATGTATGGTGATATGTATCATGTATTTGTATTTGTATCAGGTGGATACATTGTATGATCAGGACGATCATGTATGATGATATGTATCAGGTAGATACTTGGTATGCATCAGGTAGATGCATTGGTGATCAGGTGGATCATGCAACAGGATGTTGCAGTGATGATCAGGATGATCATGGATGATGAGCTTCAGGATGTTGCTCCAAATGATATGCAGCAGGACGTTGCAGTGATGATGATTAGGATGATCATGTGTACATCAGGTTGATGTCTGGTGAGTATCAGGATGATACTTTGTGGCCGTGGATCAGGTTGTGCAGAGGAGCATGTCTGGGAGATCGTATAGGTCAGAGTTGTGTACCCGTAACAGCCTGGGATGCTCTTTAGAGACATTGCTCTGGGAGGACATGTAATTTGTGCCCTGGGAGATCTTTCAGATCGGAGTTGTGTACCTGTAACATCCTGGGATGCTCTTGCGAGGTTTTGTCCTATGGCATGTAATTTGGGCCCTGGAAGATTTCAGGTTGGAATTGTGTACCCGTAACATCCTGAGATGCTCTTTCGAGGTTTTGCCATGACCACATGTAATTTGTGCCCTGGGAGATTTCAGGTCGGAGTTGTGTACCCGTAACATCCTGAGATGCTCTTGCTAGGTTTTGTGGTGACCACATGTAATTTGTGCCCTGGGAGATCCTTCAGGTTGGAGTTGTGTACCCGTAACATCCTGGGATGCTCTTTCGAGGTTTTGTGGTGGGGTCACATGTAATAGCGCCCTGAGAGATCCTACAAGTCGGAGTTGTGTACTCGTAACATCTTGGGATGCTCTTTCGAGGTTTTGTGATGCACGTAATAAGTCCTGAGGATTCCACAGTATGGCCAGTGATGATGAAGACCTGCAGGTGGTGGGCTTACATCCAGTATGAAAAAGGACTGGCTCTGTAGAACTTCCTATGACGAGTAGATTCAGATATTGATTGAGATAGCAGCAGCAGTGATGATGATGATGACTCGATGACGATTATCCAGTGACGATGATCTAGAGAAGATGACTTGTGCTAGAAGAACTGTGCTGAGAAATACCTTCCTAGTTAAGAGGGAGTGTTGATGTATATGTAACTTCGGAATGTATTTCACATATATGTATATTGTATTCCTATAGAGATGTTATTATTCCTCTATACGGAAGTGTCGTTATTTATATTGTAAGTGTCGTAACTTATACTTGATGGGTTATTAGACCACCTTGTTGGGGTCGGCCCTGTATAAGTCATGTGGGTCAAAGGGTTATTAGACCACCCTATTGGGGGTCGGCCATGTGGGTCGAAGGTTTATTAGACCACCCTATTGGGGGTCGGCCCAGTCAGCATTATGTTATGTGGTTAAGTTCGAGCCTACATGAGTTAGGTAAAAGGCAAGTCAAGTCAAGTATAAATAGAGTGTGGGAGGCACTCTATTTGTTCACTCACTTCTCACTCATGCACTCAAGGAGGAGTGGCACACTTATGGAGGAGGAGGATCTGCTGCTAAGTTATGTCTATCTCTTATGGTTGGTTGTATCATTGCTCTATCTATCTCTGAGGAAGTTATTGGGGTTTTTCACCTTTATGGTTTTCCCCAAGTAAATCTTTGTGTCTCTTGTGTGCTTGCATTATTGTCTCCATGATTGATATGTTGTACATGTTGGTCTCTCAGTTAAGATCCTAGATCAGATTGAAGTAAATTCTGAAAATTTAACAACATAGACCCTTTCTAAGGACCATCCACCAACCTCTCTGTCGGCATCACCAATATAGGTATCCACATCATCAACCTCACTGTCGATGCAGGAAATCTCATCATAAGTGACCACATCACTCCCCCTTTCGAGGAGGGTCCTACCAAGCTTGTCTTGGAAATACTCAAATTTTACTTGAGGTAGAGGTTTGGTTAGTACATCGGTAACTTGTTCATCAGTGCCTACAAATTCGATCTTTATAGTTCCTTTCTACACCATATCTCGTATATAGAAATATCATATCTCTATGTGCTTTGACTTATCATGGAACACTGGATTCTCTGCCATCTTGATACAACTCTATTTGTCACACACGATCACAGTTGGGTCTATCTCTAAGTCAAACAATCCTGAAGCCATACCGCTTCACAACTAGCAGAGCAAGTAGCCATATATTCCGCTTGTGCTGAGAGCCACACTAGACTGCTTCCTGCTAAACCACAAGATCATGGCTGATCCCAGACAATAACATCCTCTCGATGTTCTCTTCTTGTCTGTTACACTTCCTACCCAATCAACATCTGTGTAGCCATATGAAGTCATGATCTCCAAGTTAACATAGACCAAAGTCTAACGTACCCTTTAGGTACCTCATCACATGCTTTGCAACTATCAGGTGAACACATCTAGTTTCCACTAGATACTGACTCAAGGTGTTCACAGCAAGTCATATATCTATCCTAGTATTTGTTAGATACATCAACGACCCAATAATATGTCTATACATCAACTAACTCTGAGGATTCATTAGCTAACAACTTCAATTCGGAACCCATGAGAGTGGCCATGGTTGTACATTCGGACAAATAATTCTTCTCAAGATTTTCACTGCATACTTTCCTTGGTTGAGAAAGATTCCTTCTGAGCGTTTTTCATGCTTCCAGTCCTAGGAGGTAATGCATCAATCCGATATCATTCATATCGAACTCTATAGCTAGCTTCTTCTGGCTTTCCATGATCTGTTTCTCATTCCTTGTCAGAAAGAGATCATCCACATACAATCATAGTATCATCCAAAACCTTAAGGTAAAGGTTAGGATCAACTTTACTCTTGGTAAAGCCCCAATCTTGTCAAGAATCTATCAATTCTTCCTTTGTGATTGAACATCATTCACACTATGCATTGAATGATCTTCTGCATATGTGTCTATGCCATCTCTCATCAGATGGGTCTACTGATATGAGCCTCGAGATCATTTGAACTCTGTGGTGAGTTCCTTCTTACATCCATGTCATCTGTATATAGAAACCATATTCAACCTTGTAGCAAAGGTTGAGATCCACATCACCCATGGTGATCATTAAGCTCATTAATTGACTATCGATCCTGGGTATCCGAACAAAGCTTTCTTCAATTGAATCCTTGATTCGCACTTCTTATTCAATTACATCATTAAGATAATGGTCTTATCTAGCCACTTGGAGCAAACATCTCGTCATGATTCTCTTCCTCTTTCAAAGAGAATCTTCTAGCCACGAGCCTTCTATATTATGTTTGATTTCTAAATCTTCTTGTTGAACATCCATCACTTGTTCGGTGTTCATCATTCTTCATGATCTTTCCTACAAATCAAAATTAAGTACAAGATTAGTAATACTTCATAATCATCAAATCATGTTGACATGATAACCTATTATGCATACATATATGATTTACATAGTTATGCTACTGTCTTGACCAATACTTTGGTTCAACACTTTTCCATATCATGTATGCATACAATGGCTATCTAGATGCCTTCCATCTCTACCAGAACATACTATCGAGAGTGTGCACAGCTCTCAGCATGTCAGCAAAGAGGTTTCATTCTAGACAAGCAACAATAGAATGTTTGTCCAAATTACCAATCATATGCATATTAGTAGTATACTGTTCAATGCTATATGAATGTTTACACTCAGCATGATATATTCCAGGAATACAAATATGCATACAGCTATTACAAGCAATATCATTTACTATTTTAGAGATTCAAATAACAACTCTAATACTTATCTTTTATGTTTGTGGGGTTGCCTCCCGCTTGATCTTCTATATGTCTTTTGAACTTCTATTCATTCTGTACCACTATGTATGCTCAAGTGTGCACTAGTGTCGTCCTCATGATCTCATACACAAACATTCATTAGTATAATCTCAATATAATCAAAACATTATAATTCTAAATAATCTTGAATATGTATGGTCATGATCATTCAATACATGGATATACTAAGATCCTAGCACAAAGTAGGATTCTAACTTGACATAGGAAAACATACTTGGAACAGTATACTTGCTTAGTTATGTCTAACATACCTAAACAATATCTTCTTTGTTCTCTTCAATGATTGAGAGATCCTGTGCTAGAACTTGCATATCTCATAGGTTAAGCATATTAAAACAAAGTCATACATACCTCGTAAGTAGAACTTCTATATGGTCAAAGATTATGGATGAGTCTTTGTCTTCATATCGTCATGGTCATGGAACTTGATTTGTCTTTCGTGATGTACCTGTATCTTGTTAGCAGACAACATCAACCTCATACAACACCATAGTGCATTAGTACAATCATATAGCCCTAATCAATGAATGTCTTCTATCATTCACATGCATTCATACTTTTACTAGGGTGATAAGACAATTCTAACATTAATCAAGATTGTACTAACCTAAATAATATGAAAACAAACATATTATGAACTTAATCAAGAATCAAATTTCAAGACATACCTGTATCTCCTTAAGTCATACCTGTTGATATTTCTTGTAGTCATCTTATGTAAGGCCTTAGCCTCAACTCCCCCTGAAACTGGATCTGGAGCTCGATTAGGGTTTGTTAGAGAAACCCTTAAAATTCAATCTTTGACTTTCACACTTCTGAATGGATGGAAAGATGTGTCTTGCTGAGCTGATCAAACTTGCATACTTCAATTTTGAAATCTCCAAAATTTGACCCCTCAAAATTGCCTTTGAAACTTCTGGATATTCTGGACAGGATCCCGAACTAGGGTTTGATGGAGCCCACTCTTCTTCCCAATCAAAAGGTTCAATCCAAAGCTCTAAAATTTTACTTTTCTAAGGAGCTTCCAGCCGTGGTCACAGACTTCAAAAATTCCAACTTTTGCAAAAGCCCTAATTTTCACCTTTCTGATCAAAATCCTGAACTAGGGTTTGATCAAGCCCACTCTTCTGACCAACCAAAAATTTTGATCTTGGTCTCTAAATTTCGATTTTGATGAGGATTATTTAGCCATGGACTCAGATTAAAAAAATTTCAACTTTCTCCGAAACCCTAAATTCCGGAAGCCATGAATGAATGTGCTAAAAAATAATTATGTTTTGAAAGAAATATGTACCTGATTGTTTCTGGTGTAACTCTAAAATTTTTGATCCACAAGGTCTAAAAACATTTTTTTGTGGTATCCTGACCTGTTATCATTCCATCCCGATAGGTCTGACCTCAATTGGATTCTCTGAGAGAGATTTATGCCAAGTGTCGCAACGTGACCTGTTTATGGGATAAAACAGGAGAGAGAACTTGTATGGCGTCCCATGTGTCACTGGTTCAACTTCGACCTCTAAAAACGTTTCCTGATATAGTACAATCCGTGCAATACCTGTCATGTTTTATGAAATTTCATTTGGAGCTTCCTAGCACAAGTTATGACCTTTTTTCCTAGGTCACTTGATTATGACTGAGATCTAGAAGAGGCAGAAACCCTAACGTGTACTGATCATAACTCACAAGGTACAACGAATATGAGGGTGTCCTTTGGACACAAGGTACATGGGGATGTTTTATACGACCTGTAAACTTTTTAGATCCTGAAACTTCTCCAAAATGGATTTATAGTGAAATTTCCACGATGACTGGTTTTTTCTATATAAAACCCTAACCTTCAAATTGTCACAAGTGAAGCAAGTGTCGTAAGTGCCATACATTGCCTTCCTTCAGGTTATCTCTGATACCATGTTAAGATTCAATATGATAAGATAAAAAACATCAGCATTTCATTCCATTTCACAATAATAGCATATACAGAATCACTGAAAGAACAACAAGCACAACATAAACACAAGAGACACAGATTTATCCTGGGAAACCCTCATGGGGTAGAAAACCCAGCAAAGCTTCCTCAATATAGATGATCAGAAAATACAAATATGTAAACCAAAGACATGAGCTCCTCTATAATATCCTGGGCAAGAATTGACCTAGATATTAACTCCACTTTTAAAACTGTTACAATTTTCACTAGTAAAATTTTATGTTCATTCCTTCGAACCAGGCAGGAGGTAAGTGAGGGGTACTGATGTAAGGATTGAGGATGGTGGGATGGATATTTAATTATGGAAAATGTATTAGGTTAGGTGCAGCAACATACCAAGGTGTAAAAATCAGATTTCCTTATGCACAAGGTACCAGCACCATTCACTTTTCAGCATAGAACAAGGCCATGCCTACTTCGAGGCTTCCTAGGTGTTTGGCATATGCATACAAGACAGGGAGGGGTCACTGGGAGTTGATAACAGAGTTTATATCAGTCGCATATATGCTAGATAAGTTCGGTAAGGTAAATTTGCAGACTTATGAAGATATGGGAAGAATTTGGGTTTCTGGGCTCTCTTAGGATTGTTGAGCTAGTAATTTTCTTATATTTACAAACGAGGCTAAAATTATTCAAATTATGGTTTTGTGTACTGATATGGTTAAAATAAAATTTTATTAACCTAATGCAAAAGATGGGGGGTCAAATGGATGCACATATTTCATTTTACAGTAAATTTAGTAAAACTAGCCTAGAAAAAACACCCAAGTAGCTAGTCTTGCATTGTAATTCATCTAACTGCTCCAAAAATTCAAATAATATGTTATGATATTAGATAATGATTTGATAAAGGATATTAAACACATATAAGTCAAAATATGGGTTCAGAACACTTTCTTTCGCATTATTAGATTGCCTTCCAAAGTACATGTCTCACAGGCTAGATTTTCATTACAATAGTGGGAGAAATGGAGAGAAGAATGAGAATATTACTGTGGGTCTGCTCCCGAGATATGATCAGTTGACATACATTTCATGTGACTTTCATTGGATTCATACTGAACTTCTGAAATCTATTGGGGCGCATTCACTGAGCCAACCCTCTCCTTCAGGGAAAGCTCCTCTAGATTTAGTTGTGAATGGGAGAAGAATGTAAGAAGAGTGTGAGGATCATATATGAATCTAATATATGGACATATAACTCTATTATATGCTACAAATCATGGCATACTGAACTTCCTGGAGATTCTGGGCGCAATTCCTGAGAACTAGCTCCTCCTTCTGGTTATTTTCCTTCAAATCTAGCTGCTAATCCACTGTAGAATTGTCCTCCTCTTCAAGCTGACTATAGATATTCATGGCTGGACTGATATGAATGGTATTGGCTGTAATAACATATTTTGGACCTGCATAACACTCTTAGATAACTCACAAAATCTTGTGGCACATCACCCAAGCAAACTTGTTGAGGCACAACACTCAACTAGAGAGGCTTAGAGCTCTCAAACCAAAATTGCAAATGACAAAAGTTCTTCATTGGAGTTGGTTGGATTCTTTTATAAAATTTATGATGAACTGATGAGTAAGTTACTTAGCTTTAGTGACTTGTGAGAGTAGGTTACCCATTGCCCATCCTACTCCAAGTCATGGCGGTGCCTTCTTGGAATAATTAGCAAGTTTTGTCTTAGAAAAACTTGCCAACTTTTGTCTCTCTTCACCCATATTAGCAACTGAGCCTTAGTTAGCTTTCTAGATGTTGCTAAATCTTTACTTACAGCTTTTCTTGTTTTTTCCACTTTATTTACTTTCCACTTTTCTGCTTTTGCCAGTTTCTAATTTGTTTGCCTTGTCTTCTTTCCTCCTTTGGACTCCTTGCTTTTCCTGAGATTTGCCACTAAGGCAAGAGTGGTCCACATGACCAAATTCGACCTCCTAGCCATATTATCACCACTTGCCAATATTTATTGGCAATATTTATTAATAAAAATATTCCAACTCATAATTAATTCCAAATTCAACATTTAAGCAATTAATTAATTCCTGTGGTATAATTGCCTCAAAATTAACCCCTACTCCATTTTGGCAACATCTTCCACATGGGTGCCCTCTTGGCCCACTTGCTCATTATCCATTAATTTTATTTATCAAAATTACCTTTAATAAATAAATTTTCCAACATGGGAGACTTAAGCCAAAATTAATTCTAAGCAAATATAACTAATACCATTTAATTCCCTTAAGGGTTGATTTTGTACCATTTCACCCATGGTACTGGATGAACCAAAATTGGGGACATGACAGTCCTACCTTCCCAAGATTGCTTGTCCTCAAGCAATGTTAGGATTCCACCGAGCTTCTGTTGCACCACTTTGATTTTATTTGTGCCCGTCCACTAAACAATCCGAAAATTAAACTTGGGGCCTTCAAAAAATCTAAGTAAAAAGTAATATGACTAAACTGCACTGTAAACTCTATTTGCACTAAATCATGAACAAAAATCTTAACCTAGTTAATATAACTAAGTAGAATTCCCGGATCCCACTACTTCCTCCGCAAGGACCCATAATTTTCTGTCACCTCTAGAAATTTATCACTCCAAGGAATCCCTGGATCCCAAAGTATCAACTGCATTTTTCCAATCTCCAAGCATGTGGATTCCCTCCACATAGGCCAACTTCTACAAGTAATCATTAATTTATCCTGGCAACTTTCCTGCTTAGCTTCCTTCCCTTGACCATAAGCAGAAACATTTTTGCAAGGAGATTTCATGTCTGTCAGGTAATCTTTCACCCAATCCATATGTGGATGAGTGAAATCAGATGGCTGCAAATTATGCCTTTTCTGCTACTTGCAAATCATTTAAAAATCAACAATGATGAAAACAATTTTCTTGCAACAAAACATAAGATTCTTAACTTCTAGGTTTTCCCGTTCAGTGATGCCTCTATCCATCCAACCAATGGATGGAAAAACACCTTTATTTGCTGAATCATATGGAATGTGATAAGCCATATGTCTGTCCTCTTCAGATAAAGAGAAATCATGATTTCTACGAAACTCCACAGGTGTTCCCCTCTTCATCCAATGGCTCAACTCTCTGCCATTGATCCAAGGGTGCCAAACTCCATCACATGACCCACATGTTGAAAGTAAGTGTGGATCTGATGCCTCCTTGTCAAAAGTGGCTGCACACACATGCATGGGCTGCCTCCACTGCTGCAAGTTAAGGAACATGTCATCTGCCTCAAATGTAGGATCTTTCTGCTCATCATGTGACACAAACAAATAGAATCCTTTTACCCAATTTTCATTCCAAAAGTTTGTGGTTGAATGTGAAGTGGGGAATGTAGGGTGATGAGCCATGCTTCTAAACATTTCATCTACTGAAGTTGTGGATGTATCCTCTCTATTGATGGCTGAACCATCTATGGTCAAATCAACTGCACCTTCCTTGGAAGAAATACCTTCTTCAATGATCCTCTCATGTTCATTCTGGAAAAAATCATGCACTTGCTTTTCACCCACTTTTTCTGCACATTCTTCAAACATATACCACATAGACTGCTCCTCATTATGTTCCGAGCTATTTTCTCACCCTTTAAGCCCTTCGTGACGTTCCGAGCTATTTTCTCACACTTTAAGCCCAAGTCTAGTGAAAACGCATGGTAGAGTTTTGGCTTTGACCAACATCTCAGAATTGAAATTTGAGAATAGATTTGGATGTCCCATTGGTAGACAAGAGTGCACGCCAACTTTCATGACGTTCCGAGCTATTTACTCCCCCTTTAAGGCAGAGTCTAGCGAAAATGCATGGTCACATTACGGCTTTGACCTACTTCTCGGAATTGAAATTTGAGAATAGATTTGGATGTCCCATTGGTAGACAAGCGCGTATGCCAGCTTTTGCGATATTCTAAGATATTTTCTTACCCTTTAAGCAAAATCCTAGCGAAAACGCATGGTCAAGTTTCGGCTCTGACCAACTTAACATAATGGAAATTTACGAGTAGATTTGGATGTCCCATTGTTAAATTTTCAAATTTACTTCAATCTGATCTAGGATCTTAACTGAGAGAACAACATGTACAACAAATCTATAGCATATCAATCATGGACATAATAATGCAAGCACACAAGAGACACAGAGTTTACTTGGGGAAAACCATAAAGGTGAAAAACCCCAATAACTTCCTCAGAGATAGATAGAGCAATGATACAACCAGAATACAATAGATAGTCTTCTCCTAGTAGCAGAGCCTCCTCCTCATAAGTGCGCCACTTTCTGAATGAGAGAAGTGTGTGAATGAATGACCAAATAGAGATCTCCCGATCTCTATTTATACTTGTTCTATCCTGCCCAATAAACTAATGGGGCCTACATGTCTAGATTAACCCATGGTTAACTTAATCCGGGCCGACCCCACACTTGGTGGTCTAATAACCCTTTGACTCACATGGCCGACCCCCAATAGGGTGGTCTAATAACCCTTCAACCCACATGACTTATACAGGGCCGACCCCAACAAGGTGGTCTAATAACCCATCAAGTATAAGTTACGACACTTACAATATAAATGATGACACTTCCGTATAGAGGAATAATCACATCTCTATAGGAATACAAACACTTCCATATATAGGAATAATACCATCTCTATAGGAGTACAAAATACATATATGAAATGCATGGGTGAAATACATTCCGAAATTACATATACATCAACACTCCCTCTTAACTAGGAAGGTATTTCTCGACACAAATATGCTAGCACAAGTCTTGTTCTCTGGATCATCATCAGTGAATCATCATCCTTGAATCATCGTCATCGTCACTGCTGCTGCTGCTATCTTAATCAATCTCTGAATCTACTCGTCATAGGAAGTTCTACAGAGCCAGTCCTTTTTCATACAGGATGTAGGCCCACCACCTATAGCTCTTCGTCATCACTGGCGATACTGTGGAAATCTCAGGACTTATTACGTGCGTCACAAAACCTTGCAAGAGCATCCTTGGACTTATTACGGGCACACAGCCCAATCTATCGTATCTCCCAGGGAGCTATTACATGTGACCCTACCACAAAACCTCGAAAGAGAATCCCAGGACTGATTACGAGCACACAGCTCAACCTATCGGATCTCCCAGGGTGCTATTATATGTGGTCACCACAAAACCTTCAAGAGCATCCCAGGACTTATTACGAGAACACATCCCAACCTATCAGATCTCCCAGGGCGATATTACATGTGGTCATGGCCAAACCTTGCAAGAGAATCCCAGGACTTATTACGAGCACACAGCTCAACCTATCGGATCTCCCAGGGTGCTATTATATGCCATAGGACAAAACCTCGAAAGATCATCTTCCAGATATCCTAGGGAGCTATTATATGCCAGCGGAAAAACCTTGCAAGACTATCTGTAGATCTCCCAGGGCGCTATTATATGTCCTCCCAAAGCAAAACCTCAAAAGAGTGTTTGCCAAATCTCCCAGGGAGCTATTATATGCCAGCGGCAAAACCTAGCAAGAGAATCTACAAACATTCCAGGGCGCTATTATATGCTTATCTACACAACCTGTCCACGACCACAGAGTATCAACCTGATACTCACCATACATCATCCTGATGTACACATGATCATCCTGATCATCATCACTGCAACATCCTGCTGCATGTCATCTGGAGCAACATCTTGAATCTTGTCATCCATGATCATCCTGATCATACACTGCATCCACCTGATGCATACCAAGTATGTACCTGATACATATCATCACACATGATCCTCTTGATCATACAATGTATCCACCTGATACATACATAGATACATGATCCACACAATGCATCTAATTGATATATATCAATATACATGATCTGCCTGATCATACACAGTATTCACCTGATACATATACAGATACATGGTCCAAGCATCCAACATGATGCATATACAAAATACATACAAATGATCGAACCAATCATATCCAACATCCAACATGATGCGTACATACATATAAATGATCCAACTGGTCATATCCAGCATCCAACATGATGCATATATACATATAGAGTAGTAACTGGAGCATCGTCCTGATGCTCATCATCCATGATCCTCCTAATCATCATAGCATCGTCTTCTTCAGATCATCTCATCGACCACGAAGCACAACCCAGATGCACATCATCCAGTACTTACACCACTGACATGGGAGAACACATCTACCACCATTCGAGGAAGGCTCCAGCCCTTACTTTTTCACCATGGGAGAACACATCTACAACCATGTGAAAAATGGCTTCAGCCCTTACATCTACACCATGGGAGAACACATCTACCACCATGTGAGAATGGCTCAGCAATTACATCACGGCCATGGGAGAACACATCAACCATGTCAAAACATCTCATGTGCATCTGCATCTTCCAGACTCATCACTTCCCTTCGGAATGAACCTCGATCTGAAGTGCACCAACCCTCTCTCTGAAGTACTCAAACTACACTCTAGCCAACGGCTTGGTCAATACATCTGCAACCTGCTCATCCGTCGCAACATACTCTGCTTCGGTTGTACTTAGTGCTACGTAGGACTGCTTCCTACTAAACAAAGAGATCACATATGATCCCATATTGAAGCAACACCCAGATGTGCTCTTCTTATCTGTACCACTGCCTGCTCAATCTGAATCAACATAACCTTGCAGGTTAAACTTTTGATTCACATCATACTTGAGCCGATAATCAACCGTACCCTTCAGTTACCTCAGAATATGCTTTATAGCAACCAGGTGAACACTCCTCGGATCTGTCAGGAACTAGCTCAATGTTTTGATGGCAAAGCAAATATCTGGTCTCATGTTCGTCAGGTACATCAAGGACCCAATCATCTAACGATACATAGTGACATCAACCAGCTCAAATGAAGCATCACACAGAAGCTTCTGGTTCGATGCCATAGGTGTGGTCATGGCCTTGCAGTCCATCACCCCGAACCTCTTCAGGAGCTCTACTGCATACTTCCATTGTCCAAGGAAGATTCCATCTGCACTCTGCCACACCTCCATACCTAGAAAATAGTGCATCATCCACAAGTTCTTTATCTCGAACTCGGCAGCAAGATTCCGCTACATGTCGGCAATCAATCTATCTTCACCTGTAATAAACAGGTCATCCATATACAAAAGTAGTATCACTAGATTGCCTTCTTCAACCTTGTAGTAAATGTTGGAATCCACTTTACTCTTGGTAAAGCCCAAACTGGATACCAAGTTCTGCACATGTATGATTCATGTCATGTGTCTCAGAACAAGTAGTTGCTCTACATACACTTCTTCTTCAACTACACCATTCAAGAAAGTTGTCTTGAAATCCATCTGGTGTATCTTCCACTTCATCACTACAGCCAGAGCAAGTACGAATCTAATGGAGGTGTATCTGGCTACAGGAGCAAAAGTCTATGTGCTACCACCTACACCATGCTTGATCTTGTAGATCCTCTTGGAAGTCACTACAGACTCCCCTTCAGGTCTTGGGACTACATCCCAATCATCTTCATGATCGACTGGTACTCCTCGATCATGGCATTCTTCCTAGATCTTGGGAACTTCAATATCTTCAATATTTTCAATAGATAACTTTGTTGCTGAAAAAATGTTGTAGTCCTTCTTTTGTAGGTGATGGTATACGATCTTTCCTACACAAAAAGTTAAATTGCATTATTAGAAAACATCTCAAATTTTTCAGAACAAATTCTTACACATCAAGAAATATGTCATACAGTCATGCAATTATCTTAGCCAATGCTTCAATACAACATTTATCCATATTCCGTAACTTTCTAGATGCCTTCCAATCTCTACCAGAACATTGTTAAGAGTGTACACAACTCCTAACATGTCAGCAAAGAGGTTTCATTCTAGATAAGTAGCAATGGAATGTTGTATAGTGCCATAGGCTACTTACCCATGTATATTAGTAGTATATTGTTCATCAATGCAACTATTCTAATATGCATAATACAAAACCTAATTCTAGGAACATAAGCATATACATAATTGAAAAACATTATGTAAGAAATGACAATTCAAATACTTATCTTTGTTTGGTTACTAGGTGGACTCCCTTTGAATCTTTGCAATTCCATTCTGATGTGGATTGTGAGAAGTGGTGAACTCCCTCTGAATATTTGCATCCTTGCAGAAACTACTAAAGTGTGCTCCTTTGCTTTCTTGCAGGAACAACTGGAGTGTGCTCCCTCTTGATCTTTGCTTCCTGGATTACCTATCCTTGAACTTATATCCATCCTTAATCACTATTCATGCTTATTAGTATGATCATTGTGTTATCCTTGAGGACTCATACATAATCACACATTTATTAGTATAATCTTACTACTATCAAAACACAATAATATTAAACATGTATAGTCATGATCATTCACAGATAATAAACATCAGTATTCAAGGTTTCAGGGAAGTCTTCTTTTACTCATGCATATTCTTAATTGATCATAGGTCTCTTCTGATTAGTTAAATCATCAATGCATAAACCCGTGATTACTCAAACCTATACCTTCATGAATAATCACTATCAACAACACAACAGTATAAGATCCTAACACAAGGTAGGATAAGAGCTTGATATAGGAAAACATACTTGGATTAGCATGCTAGCTAGTTATGTCTAACATAACCGCATAATGTCTTCTGGTTCTCTTCAGTGACTTGTGCTAGTAACCTGCATGTCTCATAAGTTAACCATTGTAGAATCAAGTTATACATACCTCGTAAGTAGATCTTCTATGTGATCCATGACAATGGATGAATCTTTGTCTTCCTGTCACCATGATCATATGTTCTTGAAGTAGAACATGATTTGTCTTTCTTGGTGTACCTTTTATGTTAGCGAACAACATAAACCTCATACAACATCACAATGCATTAGTACAATCATAAGTGTCAAAACCTTAATCAATGAATATCTTCTATTAAGGTAATATGACAAGTCTAGTAATTAATCAAGATTGTACTGTAATGATATGAAGACAAACATATCATAAACTTAACAATGAATAGAATTTGAAACATACCTGTAAGCCATACCTGTCAAGATTTCTTGTAATCTTCTTATGGAAGGCCTTAGCCTCATCTCCCTCTGAAATAGGAACTTCTTCACTTATGCAGGTGACCAATCCATCATCTTCTAGGATTAACCCAATCCACTTGATTTGCAGGAACTGGATCTGGAGCTGTAATAGGGTTTGTCAGAGAAACCCCAAAAATTCAAACTTTGAATTTAAAACTTCCGAAAGGATAGAAATATGTGCCTTGATGAGCTAATCAAGCTGGTATATTCAGCATTTGAAAACTGCAAAGTTTCACTCCTCAATTTTGCCTTTGAAACTTCTGGATTCACTGGACGTGACCCCGAACTGGGGTTTGATGAAGCCCACTCTTTTTCCCAATCAAAAGGTTTGATCCAAAGCTCTAAGCTTCTATTTTTATGAGGAGCTTCCATTCGTGCTCACAGATTTCAAAAATTTCCATTTTTGCAGAAGCCCTAATTTTCCACTTTTCTGATCAAAGTCCCGAACTAGGGTCTGATCAAGCCCAGCCTTCTACCGAACCAAAAATTTTGATCTTGGTCTCTAAATTTCGATTTTGATGAGTAGAATTCAGCCGTGGTATCCAATTACAAAAATTCCAACTTTATCTAAAACCCTAAATTCCGGAAGCCATGAATGAAGGTGCTCCAAAATAATTCTGTTATGACAGAAATATGTACCTGATTGTTTCTAGTGTAACTCCAAACGTTTTGATCCACAGGGTTTGAAAAACGTTTCTGAGATATCCTGACCTGTCATATTTCCATCCCAATAGGTTCAACTCAATTGGATTCTCTGAGAGAGAGTTATGCCAAGTGTCGCAACGTGACCTGTTTAAGAGATAAAATAGGAGAGTGAACTTGTACGATGTGCCACGTGTCACTGGTTCAACTTCGGCCTCTGAAAACGTTTCCTGGGATAGTACAGTCTATGTACTACCTGTCACTTTTTACTAAATTTCATTTGGAGCTTCCTATCCCAAGTTATGACCTTTTTTCCAAGGTCACCTGTTTATGACTCAGATCTGGAAGAGGTAGAAACCCTATATTGTACAGATCATAAATCACAAAGTACAACGAATTAGAGGTTGTCCTTTAGAAATGAGGTACATGGGGATCTTCTATTCTACCTGTAAAAGTTTTAGATCCGAAAACTTTTCCAAAATGGATTTATAGCGAAAGTGCTACGATGATTGGTTTTTTCTATATCAATCCCTAGCATCGTAAGTGCAACAAGTGTCATACATGCCATATCATGCCTTCTTTCAGGCTAGCTCTAATACCATGTTAAATTTTCAGAATTTACTTCAATCTAATATAGGACATTAACTGAGAGAACAACATATACAACAAATCTACAGCATATCAATCATGGACACAATAATGCAAGCACACAAGAGATACAGAATTTACTTGGGGAAAACCATCAAGGTGAAAAACCCAATAACTTCCTCAGAGATAGATAGAGCAATGATAAAACCAGAATACAAGAGATAGTCTTCTTCTAGCAGCAACGCCTCCTCCTCATAAGTGCGCCACTTTCTGAATGAGAGAAGTGTGTGAATGAATGACCAAATAGAGATCTCCCGATCTCTATTTATACTTGTTCTATCCTTCCCAATAAACTAATGGGGCCTACATGTCTAACTTAACCCATGGTTAACTTAATCCGGGCCGACCCCACACTTGGTGTTCTAATAACACTTTGAAACACATGGCTGACCCCCAATAGGGTGGTGTAATAACCCTTCGACCCACATGACTTATACAGGGCCGACCCCAACAAGGTGGTCTAATAACCCATCAAGTATAAGTTACGACACTTACAATATAAATGATGACACTTCCGTATACAGGAATAATAACATCTCTATAGGAATACAAACACTTCCGTATAGAGGAATAATACCATCTCTATAGGAGTACAAAATACATATATGAAATACATGGGTGAAATACATTTGGATTTCCCATTGGTAGACAAGCGCGTGCGCCAACTTTCATGACGTTCCTAGCTATTTTCCCCCCCTTTAAGCCCAAGTCTAGCGAAAATGCACGATCGAGTTTCGGCTTTGACCTACTTCTCGGAATTGAAATTTGAGAATAGGTTTGGATATCCCATTGGTAGACAAGCGTGCACGATAACTTTCGTGATGTTCCAAGCTATTTTCTCACCATTGAACCCCAAGTCTAGCGAAAATGCTCACTCGAGTTTCGGCTTTGACCAAATTCTTGGAATTGAAATTTGAGAATAGATTTGGATTTCCCATTGGTAGACAAGCACGCATGCCAACTTTCGTGACGTTCCAAGCTATTTTTTCCCCCTTTAAGCTCAAGTCTAGCCAAAACGCACGGTCCAGTTTCAGCTTTGACCAACTTAATTCAATTGAAATATGAGAATAGATTTCGATGTCCCATTGGTATTAAAGTGTGCACGCCAACTTTCGTGACGTTCTGAGCTATTTTCTCACTCTTTAAGCCCAAGTCTAGCGAAAACGCACGATTGAGTTTTGACTGTGTCCCACTTCTCGCAATTGAAATTTGAGAATAGATTTGGATGTCCCATTGGTAGACAAGCGTGCACACTAACTTTCATGACGTTCCAAGCTATTTTCTCACCTTTAAGCCAAAGTCTAGCGAAAACACACGGTCGAGTTTAGTCTTTGACCAACTTCCCAGAATTGAAATTTGACAATAGATTTGAATGTCTCGTTGGTAGACAAGCGTGCACGCCAACTTTCGTGACATTCCAAGCTATTTTCTCCCCCTTTAAGGCCAAGTCTAGCGAAAAGGTACAACCGCGTTTCGACAATGACCTAACTCTCGGAATTAAAATTTGAGAATAGATTTGGATGTCGTGTTGGTGGACAAACGTGTACACCAACTTTAGTGATGTTCCAAGCTATTTTCTCACCCTTTAGGCCCAAGTCTAGCGAAAACGCATGGTCGCGTTTCTTCTTTGACCAACTTCCCATAATTGAAATTTGAGGATAGATTTGGATGTCCCATTGGTAGACAAGTGTGCACGCCAACTTTCATGATGTTCCGAGCTATTTTCTCAACCTTTAATCCCAAGTCTAGGTAAAACGCACGGTGGCATTTCGGCTTTGACCAACTTAACGGAATTGAAATTTGAGAATAGATTTGGATGTCCCATTGGTATAAAAGCGCGCACGCCAACTTTCATGCCGTTTCGATCTATTTTCTCACCCTTTAACCCAAATCTAGCGAAAATGCAAGGTCAAATTTCGACTTTGATCAACTTCTCGGAATTGAAATTTGAGAATAGATTTAGATATCCCATTGGTAGACAAGCGTGCATGCCAGTTTTCATGACGTTCCAACCTATATTCCCCCACTTTAATTCCATGTCTAGCGAAAAACGCATGGTGGAGTTTCGACTTTGACCAACTTCTCAGAATTTAAATTTGAGAATAGATTTGGATATCCCATTAGTATAAAAGCACGCACACCAATTTTCGTAACGTTCCGAGCTATTTTCTCACCCTTTAAGCCCAAGTCTGGCGAAAACACACTGTCCAGTTTCGGCTTTGAGCAACTTCTCAGAATTGAAATTTGACAATAGATTTGTATGTCCCATTGGTAGACAAGTGTGCACGCCAACTTTCGTGACGTTCCGAGCTATTTTCGCCCCCTTTAAGGCCAAGTCTAGCAAAAAGGCATGGTCGCGTTCTGGCTTTGACCTACTTCTCGGAATTAAAATTTGAATATAGATTTGGATGTCCCATTGGTAGACAAGAACGCACTCCAAATTTTGTGACATTCCGAGCTATTTTCTCACACTTTAAGCCAAGTCTAGCGAAAAAGTACAGTCGAGTTTCGGCTTTGAACGACTTCTAGGAATTGAAATTTGAGAATAGATTTGGATGTCCCATTGGTAGACAAGCGCGCAAGCCAACTTTTGTGACGTTTCGAGATATTTTATCACCCTTTAAGCCCAAGTCTAGCCAAAACGCACCGTTTAGTTTCGGCTTTGACCAACTTCTCAGAATTGAAATTTGAGAGTAGATTTGGATTTCCCATTGGTAGACAAGCGCGCACGCCAACTTTCTTGACGTTCCGAGCTATTTTCTCCTCCTTTAAGCCCAAGTCTAGCGAAAACGCATGGTCGAGTTTCAGCTTTGTCCAACTTCTTAGAATTGAAATTTGAGAGTAGATTTGGCATGTCCCCTTGCTAGAAAGGCGTGCACGCCAACTTTCATGATGTTCCAAGCTATTTTCTCACCCTTTAAGCCCAAGTCTAGCGAAAATCCAGAGTCGAGTTTTGACATTGACCAACTTCTCGGAATTGAAAATTAAGACTAGATTTGGATTTCCCATTGATAAACAAGCGCGCACGCCAACTTTCGTGACGTTCCGAGCTATTTTCTCACGCTTTAAGCCATAGTCTAGCAAAAATGCACGGTCGAGTTTCGGCTTTGACCGAATTCCCGGAATTGAAATTTGAGGATAGATTTCGATGTCCCATTAGTAGACAAGCATGCATGCTAACTTTCGTGACGTTCCTCCAAGCTATTTTCTCCCCCTTTAACGCCAAGTATAGAAAAAATGCACAATCGCGTTTATGCTTTGACCTACTTCTAGGAATTAAAATTTGATTATATCTTCGGATGTCCCATTGGTAGACAACCATGCACGCCAACTTTCACGACATTCTGAGCTATTTCCCCCCCCTTTAAGCCCAAGTCTAGTGAAAACGTACTGTTGAGTTTCGACTTTGACCAAATTCCCAGAATTTAAATTTTAGAATAGATTTGTAATTCCTATTGGTAGACACCCATGCATGCCAGCTTTCGTTACGTTTCGAGCTATTTTCTCCCCCTTTAAGGCAAAGTCTAGCGAAAATGTACGGTCGCGTTTCAGCTTTGACCTACTTCTCGGAATTAAAATTTGAGAATATTTTTGGATGTCCCATTGGTAGAGAAGTGCGCATAAGAACTTTTGTGACGTTCCGAGCTATTTTCCCACGCTTTAAGCCCAAGTCTAGCCAAAACGCACGGTCAAGTTTCGGCTTAGACCAACTTCGCAGAATTGAAATTTGAGCATATGTTTGGATGTCCCATTGGTAGACAAGAACGCACGCTAACGTTCGTGACATTCTGAGCTATTTTCTCATGCTTTAAGCCCAAGTCTAGCAAAAACGCACGGTCGAGTTTCGGCTTTATTCAAATTCCCAGAATTGAAATTTGAGGATAGATTTGGATGTCCCATTGGTAGACAAGCGTGCATGCCAACTTTCGTGATGTTCCGAGCTATTTCCCACCCCTTTAACACCAAGTCTAGCGAAAACGCACGGTCGCGTTTCGCCTTTGAACTACTTATCGTAATTAAAATTTGATTATAGATTTGGATGTCCCGTTGGTAGACAAACATGCGCGCCAACATTCGTGACGTTCCAAGCTATTTTCTCACACTTTAAGCCCAAGTCTAGCAAAAACGCATGGTCAATTTCAGCTTTGACCAACTTCTTGGAATTGAAATTTGAGGATAGATTTGGATGTCCCATTAGTAGACAAGCATGCACGCCAACTTTCGTAACGTTTCGAGCTATTTTCTCGCCCTTTAACACCAAGTCTAGTGAAAACGCACGGTCACGTTTAGGATTTGACCTACTTCTCGGAATTAAAATTTGATTATAGCTTTGGATGTCCCATTGGTAGACAAGCATGCACGCCAACTTTCGTGACTTTTCGAGCTATTTTCTCACGCTTTAAGCCCAAGTCTAGCAAAAACACATGGTCTAGTTTCGGCTTTGACCAATTTCCCAGAATTGAAATTTGAGAATAGATTTGTATGCCCCAGTGGTGCACAAGCGTGGACGTCAACTCTCATGATGTTCCGAGCTATTTTCTCCCCTTTAAGGCAAAGTCTAGCGAAAAACACATGTTCGCGTTTCGGCTTTGACCTACTTAGAATTAAAATTTGAGATTAGATTTGGATATCCCATTGGTGGACAAGTGCGTATGCCACCTTTCATCATGTTCCAAGCTATTTTCTCACCCTTTAGGCCCAAGTATAGCGAAAATGCACAGTCGAGTTTTGGCTTTGACCAACTTCTCAAAATTGAAATTTGAGAATAGATTGGGATTTCCCAATGGTAGACAAGCACACACGCCAACTTTCATTACGTTCCGAGCTATTTTCTCCCACTTTAAGCCTAAGTCTAGCGAAAACGCATGGTCGAGTTTTGACTTTGACCAACTTAATGGAATTGAAATTTGAGAATAGATTTGGATATCCCGTTGGTAGACAAGCGCGCACGCCAACTTTTGTGACATTCCGAGCTATTTTCTCACCCTTTAAGTCCAAGTTTAGAGAAAACAAAAGGTTTAGTTTCAGATTTGACCAACTTCTCGGAATTGAAATTTGAGAATAGATTTGGAATTCCCATTGGTAGACAAGTGCACACGCCAACTTTCTTGACGTTTCGAGCTATTTTCTCCTCCTTTAAGCCCGAGTCTAGCGAAAACGCACTGTCACGTTTCATCTTTTTCCAACTTCTCAGAATTGAAATTTGAGAGTAGATTTGTATGTCCCATTGCTAGAGAGGCATGCATGCCAATTTTCGTGACATTCCAAGCTATTTTCTCACCCTTTAAGCCCAACTCTAGTGAAAAAGCATGGTCGAGTTTCAACTTTGACCAACTTCTCGGAATTGAAATTTGAGAATAGATTTGGATTTCCCATTGGTAGACAAGCGCACGCGCTAACTTTCGTGACGTTTCGAGCTATTTCCCCCCACTTTAAGCCCAAGTCTAGCGAAAACGCACGGTCGAGTTTTGGCTTTGACCAAATTCCCAAAATTGAAATTTGAGAATAGATTTGTAAGTCTCGTTGGTAGAAACACGTGCACGCCAATTTCCGTGACGTTACGAGCTATTTTCTCCCCCTTTAACGCCAAGTCTAGCGAAAACGCATGGTCACGTTTAGGCTTTTACCTACTTCTTGGAATTAAAATTTGATTATAGCTTTGGACGTCCCATTGGTAGACAAGCATGCACGCCAACTTTTTTGTTGTTTCGAGCTATTTTCTCACGCTTTAAGCCCAAGTCTAGCGAAAACGCACAGTCAAGTTTCAGCTTTAACCAACTTCCCAGAATTGAAATTTAAGAATAGATTTGGATGCCCCATTGATGGACAAGCGTGCACGCCAATGCTCATGATGTTCTGAGCTATTTTATCCCCTTTAAGGCCAAGTCTAGCGAAAACGCACAGTCACGTTTCGAATTTGACCAAATTCCCGAAATTGAAATTTGAGAATAGATTTGTAAGTCCCGTTGGTAGACACGCGTGCATGCCAACTTCCGTGACGTTCCGAGCTATTTTCTCCCCCTTTAACGCCAAGTCTAGCGAAAATGCATGGTCACGTTTAGACTTTGACCTACTTCTCGGAATTAAAATTTGATTATAGCTTTGGATGTCCCATTGGTAGAGAAGCAGGTATGCCAACTTCCGTGAAGTTCCGAGCTATTTTATCACGCTTTAAGCCCAAGTCTAGCGAAAACACATGGTCGAGTTTCGGCTTTGACCAATTTTTCGGAATTTAAATTTGAGAATAGATTTGGATGCCCTATTGGTAGACAAGCGTGCATGCCAACTCTCATGGTGTTCCGAGCTATTTTCTCCCCTTTAAGGCAAAGTCTAGCGAAATCGCACAGTCGCGTTTCAGCTTTGACCTACTTCTTAGAATTAAAATTTGAGATTAGATTTGGATGTCCCATTGGTGGACAAGCGCGTACGCCAACTTTCGTGATGTTTCGAGCTATTTTCTCACCCTTTAGGCCCAAGTCTAGAGAAAATGCACAGTCGAATTTCGGCTTTCACCAACTTCTCGAAATTGAAATTTGAGGTTGGATTGGGATTTCGCATTGGTAGACAAGCGCACACGCCAACTTTTGTTTTGTTCCGAGCTATTTTCTCTCACTTTAAGCCCAAGTCTAGCGAAAACGAAAAGTCAAGTTTTGACTTTAACCAACTTAACGGAATTGAAATTTGAGAATCGATTTGAATATCCCATTGGTAGACAAGTGGGCACGCCAACGTTTGTGATGTTCCGAGCTATTTTCTCACCCTTTAAGCCCAAGTCTAGTGAAAACGCACAGTCGAGTTTCGGCTTTGACCAACTTCTCGAAATTGAAATTTGAGAATAGATTTGGATTTCCCATTGGTAGACAAGCGCACATGCCAACTTTCGTGACGTTCCGAGCTATTTTCTCCTCCTTTAATCCCAAGTCTAGCGAAAACACACAGTCGAGTTTCAGCTTTGACCAACTTCTCGGAATTGAAATTTTAGAGTAAATTTGGATTTCTTGCTGCTAGAAAGGCGTGCACGCCAACTTTCATGATGTTCCAAGCCAAAATGTACAGTGGCGTTTTGGCTTTCACCAACTTCTTGGAATTGAAATTTGAGGGTATAATTTGGATGCCCCAAAGGTAGACAAGCGTGCATGCCAAATTAGCTATTTTCGTCCCCTTTAATCCCAAGTCTAGAGAAAATGCACGATCGAGTTTCGGTTTTGACGAACTTCTTAGAATTGAAATTTGAGAGTAGATTTGGATGCCCCATTGGTAGACAAGAACGCACGCCAGGTTTCGTGACTTTCCGAGCTATTTTCGCCCCCTTTAACGCCAAGTCTAGCGAAAACGCATGGTCGCGTTTAGGCTCTGACCTACTTCTTGGAATTAAAATTTGATTATAGATTTGGATGTCCCATTGGTAGACAAGCATTCAGACCAACTTTCGTGGCGTTCTGAGCTATTTTCTCACGTCGTAAGCCCAAGTCTAGCGAAAACGCACGGTCGAGATTTGGCTTTAACCAACTTCCTAGAATGAAATTTGAGAATAGATTTGGATGACCCATTGGTAGGAAAGCGTGCACGACAACTCTCATGATGTTCTGAGCTATATTTTCCCCTCTAAGGCCAAGTCCAGCGAAAACGCACGGTCGTGTTTCGGCTTTGACCTACTTCTCAGAATTAAAATTTGAGATCAGATTTCGATGTCCCATTGGTGGACAAGCGCGTATGACAACTTTCGTGATGTTCCAAGATATTTTCTCACCCTTTAGGCCCAAGTCTAGAGAAAATGCATAGACGAGTTTCAGATTTGACCAACTTCTCGGAATTGAAATTTGAGAATGTGGGATTTCCCATTGGTAGACAAGCGCACACGCCAACTTTCATTACGTTCCGAGCTATTTTCTCCCACTTTAAGCCCAAGTCTAGCGAAAACGCATGGTCGAGTTTCGACTTTAACCAACTTAACGGAATTTAAATTTGAGAATAGATTTGGATATCCCATTGGTAGACAAGCGCGTATGCAACCCTTCGTGATGTTCTGAGCTATATTCTCCTCCTTTAAGCCCAAGTCTAGCGAAAACGCACGGTTGAGTTGCAGCTTTGACCAACTTATCAGAATTGAAATTTGAGAGTAGATTTGGATTTCTCATTTCTAGAAAGGTGTGCACGCCAACTTTCGTGACGTTCCAAGCTATTTTCTCACCCTTTAAGCCCAAGTCTAGCAAAAACGCATGCTCGAGTTTTGAATTTGACCAACTTCTCGGAATTGAAATTTGTGAGTAGATTTGGATGTCCCATTGTTAGACAAGTGCGCACCCCAACTTTCATGACGTTCTGAGCTATTTTCTCACGCTTTCATCCCAAGTCTAGCGAAATCGCACGGTCTAGTTTCAGCTTTGACCAACTTAACAGAATTGAAATTTGAGAATAGATTTGGATATCTCGTTGGTAGACAAGCTTGCATGCTAACGTTCATTACGTTCCGAGCTATTTTCTCACCCTTTAATCCCTTCGTGACGTTCTGAGCTATTTTCTCACGCTTTAAGCCAAAGTCTAGTGAAAATGCACCATAGAGTTTTGGATTTGACCAACATCTCGGAATTGATATTCGAGAATAGATTTGGATGTCTCATTGGTAGACAAGAATGCACGCCAACTTTCGTGACGTTCCGAGCTATTTACCCCCTTTAAGGCCAAGTCTAGTGAAAATGCACGGTCATAATACGGCTTTGACCTACTTCTCGAAATTGAAATTTGAGAATAGATTTGGATGTCCCATTGGTAGACAAGTGCGTACGCCAACTTCCGTGATGTTCCGAGCTATTTTAACCCCCTTAAGCCCAATTCTAGAGAAAAACGCGCG
Organism: Larix kaempferi; assembly: GCA_027924585.1. Classification (NCBI taxonomy): domain Eukaryota; kingdom Viridiplantae; phylum Streptophyta; class Pinopsida; order Pinales; family Pinaceae; genus Larix; species Larix kaempferi. The sequence goes on along the minus strand of BSBM01000430.1, from coordinate 835,314 downwards.
GTGGAGTTTCAGCTTTGGCCAACTTAATGTAATGGAAATTTATGAGTAGATTTGGATGTTCCATTGGTAGACAAGTGTGCATGCCAACTTTCGTGACGTTTCGAGCTATTTTCTCCCCCTTTAAGGCCAACCCTAGCGAAAACGCACAGTCGCGTTTCCACTTTGACCAACTTCTCGGAATTGAAATTTGAGAGTAGATTTCGATGTCCCATTGGTAGACAAGCGCGCACGCCAACTTTCGTGACGTTTCAAGCTATTTTCTCACGCTTTAAGCCCAAGTCTAGCAAAAACGAACAGTCGAGTTTCGAGTTTTACCAACTTCTCGAAATGGAAATTTGAGAGTAGATTTGGATGTCCCATTGGTAGACAAGCGTGCACGCCAACTTTCGTGATGTTCCGAGTTATTTTCTCACCCTTTAATCCCATTTCAAGCGAAAAGGCAAGGTCGAGTTTCCGCTTTGACCCACTTCTCGAAATTTAAATTTGAGCATAGATTTGGATGTCTCATTGGTAGACAAGCGCGCACACCAACTTTCATGACATTCCGAGCTATTTTCTCACCCTTTAAGCCCAAGTCTAGGAAAAATGTAAGGTTGAGTTTCAGATTTGACCAATTTCTCGGAGTTAAAAATTTGAGAATAGATTTGTATGTCCCATTCGTAGACAAGCATGCACGCCATTTTCCGAGTTATTTTCTCACCCTTTAAGCCCAAGTCTAGCGAAAAAGCACTGTCAAGTTTCCACTTTGACCAACTTAACGAATTTGAAATTTGAGAATAGATTTGGATATCCCATTGGTAGACAAGCGCGCATGCCAACTTTCGTGGCATTCCGATCTATTTTCTTACCCTTTAAGCCCAAGTCTAGAGAAAATGCACAGTCAAGTTTTAGCTTTGACCAACTTCTCGAAATTGAAATTTGAGAATAGATTTGGATTTCCCATTGGTAGACAAGCGCGCACGACATCTTTCGTGATGTTCCAAGCTATCTTATCACCATTGAACCCCAAGTCTAGTGAAAACACACGGTCCAATTTCGGCTTTGACCAACTTAAGGGAATTGAAATATGAGAATAGATTTCGATGTCCCATTGGTAGAAAAGCGTGCACACCAACTTTCGCGACGTTCTGAGCTATTTTCTCACTCTTTAAGCCCAAGTCTAGCGAAAACGCACAGTCGAGTTTCGGCTGTGAGCCACTTCTCGGAATTGAAATTTGAGCATAGATTTGGATGTAGCATTGGTAGACAAGTGTGCACACTAACTTTCTTGATGTTTCGAGCTATTTTCTCACCCTTTAAGAGAAATTCTAGCGAAAATGAACGGTCGAGTTTTGGCTTTGACCATCTTCCTGCAATTGCAATTTGAGAATAGATTTGTATGTCCCATTGGTAGACAAGCGTGCATGCCAACTTTCGTGACATTCCAAGCTATTTTCTCCCCCATTAAGACCAAGTCTAGCGAAAATGCTCAGTCGAGTTTCAGCCACCAACTTCTCGGAATTGAAATTTGAGCATAGATTTGGATGTCCAATTGGTAGTACAGTGTGCACACTAACTTTCGTGACATTCCGAGCTATTTTCTCTCCTTTTAAGGCCAAGTCTAGCGAAAATGCTCAGTCGAGTTTCGGCTTTGACCAACTTCTTGGAATTGAAATTTGAGAATAGATTTGGATTTCCCATTGGTAGACAAGCGTGCACGCCAATTTTCGTGACGTTCCGAGCTATTTTCTCCCCCTTTAAGCCCAAGTCTAGTGAAAACGCACGGTCCAGTTTCGGATTTGACCAACTAAACGGAATTGAAATATGAGAATAGATTTCGATGTCCCATTGGTAGACAAGCGTGCACTCCAACTTTCGTGACGTTCTAAGCTATTTCTCACTCTTTAATCCCAAGTCTAGCGAAAACGCACAGTCGAGTTTCGGCTGTGACTCACTTCTCGAAATTGAAATTGAGCATAGATTTGGATGTCCCATTGGTAGACAAGTGTGCACACTAAATTTCGTGACATTCCGAGCTATTTTCTCACCCTTTAAGCCAAAGTCTAGTGAAAACGAACGGTCGAGTTTTGGCTTTCACCATCTTCCTGGAATTGAAATTTGAGAATAGATTTCGATGTCCCATTGGAAGACAAGCGTGCACGCCAATGTTTGTGACATTCTGAGCTATTTTCTCACTCTTTAAGCCCAAGTCTACTGAAAACGCGCAGTCGAGTTTCGGCTGTGACCCACTTCTCAGAATTGAAATTTGAGCATAGATTGGATGTCCCATTGGTAGACAAGTGTGCACACTAACTTTTGTGACATTCCAAGCTATTTTCTCATCCTTTAAGCCAAAGTCTAGCAAAAATGAACGGTCGAGTTTTGGCTTTCACCATCTTCCTGGAATTGAAATTTGAGAATAGATTTGGATGTCCCATTGGTAGACAAGTGTGCACGCCAACTTTCGTGACATTCCGAGCTATTTTCCCCCCCTTTAAGGCCAAGTCTAGTGAAAATGCTCAGTCGAGTTTCGGCGACCAACTTCCCGGAATTGAAATTTGAGAATAGATTTGGATGTCCCATTTGTAGACAAGCGCGGACGCCAACTTTTGTGACGTTCCGAGCTATTTTCTGCCCCTTGAATCCCAAGTCTAGCAAAAACGCACGGTCCCGTTTTGGCTTTGAGGGACTTTACGGAATTGAAATATGAGAATAGATTTTGATGTCCCATTGGTAGACAAGCGTGCACGCCAACTTTCATGATGTTCTGAGCTATTTTCTCACTCTTTAAGCCCAACTCTAGTGAACACGCACAATTGAGTTTCGGTTGTGACCCACTTCTTGGAATTGAAATTTGAGCATAGATTTGGATGTCCCATTGGTAGACAAGTGTGCACACTAACTTTCGTGACGTTCCGAGCTATTTTCTCACCCTTTAAGCCAAAGTCTAGCAAAAACGCATGGTCGAGTTTTGGATGTGACCCACTTCTCGGAATTGAAATTTGAGAATAGATTTGGATGTCCCATTGGTAGACAAGCGTGCACACTAACTTTCATGACGTTCTGAGCTATTTTCTCACCTTTAAGCCAAAGTCTAGCGAAAATGCACGGTCGCGTTTAATCTTTGACCAACTTCCCGAAATTGAAATTTGAGAATAGATTTGAATTTCCCATTTGTAGACAAGCGTGCACGCCAACTTTCATGACATTCCGAGCTATTTTCTCCCCTTTTAATTCCAAGTCTAGTGAAAAGGTACAGTCACGTTTCAACAATGACCTACTTCTTGGAATTTAAATTTGAGAATAGATTTGGATATTGAGTGGGTGGACAAGCATGTACAACAACTTTAGTGATGTTCCAAGCTATTTTCTCACCCTTTAGGCCCAAGTGTAGCGAAAACGCATGATCGCGTTTCGTCTTTGACCAACTTCCCGGAATTGAAATTTGAGCGTAGATTTGGATGTCCCATTGGTGGAATACTGTGCACACAAAACTTCGTGATGTTTCGAGCTATTTTCTCAACCTTTGATCCCAAGTCTAGGTAAAACGCATGGTGGCGTTTTGGTTTTGACCAACTTAACAGAATTGAAATTTGAGAATAGATTTGGATGTCCCATTGGTAGACAAGCGCGCATGCCAACTTTCGTGACGTTCCAATCTATTTTCTCATCCTTTAAGCCCAAATCTAGCGAAAATGCAAGGTTGAATTTCGGCTTTGACCAACTTCTTGGAATTGAAATTTGAGAATAGATTTGGATGTCCACTTGGTAGACAAGCGTGCACGCCAACATTCATGACGTTCAGAGCTATTTTCTCCCCCTTAAAGGCGAAGTCTAGTCGAAACGCACGGTACAGTTTCGGCTTTGACCAACTTCCCGGAATTGAAATTTGAGAGTAGATTTGGATGTCCCATTGGTAGACAAGTGTGCACGCCAACTTTCGTGACGTTCCGAGCTATTTTCTCCCCCTTTAAGGCCAATTCTAGGGAAAACACACGGTTGTGTTTCGGCTTTGACCTACTTCTCGGAATTAAAATATGATTATAGATTTTAATGTCCAATTCATAGACAAACGTGCAAGCCAACTTTTGTAACATTTCGAGTTGCTTTCTCATGCTTTATGCCCAAGTCTAGTAAAAACGCATGGTTGAGTTTCGGCTTTGACCAACTTCCCGGAATTGAAATTTGAGAATAGATTTGGTTGTATCATTGGTAGACAAGTGTGCACGCCAACTTTCACGACATTCCGAGCTATTTTCTACCCCTTTAAGGCCAAGTCTAGCGAAAACGTACAATCGAGTTTCGGCTTTGAACAACTTCCGGGAATTGAAATTTGAGAATAGATTTGGATGTCCCATTGATAGACAAGCGTGCAGGCCAACTTTTGTGACGTTCCGAGCTATTTTATCCCCCTTTAAGGCCAAGTCTAGTGAAACCGCATGGTCGCGTTTCGGCTTTGACCTAATTCTCGGAATTAAAATTTGATTATAGATTTGGATGTCCCATTGGTAGACAAGCACGCATGCCAACTTTTGTGACATTCCGAGCTATTTTCTCATGCTTTAATCCAAGTCTAGCGAAAACGCACAGTCAAATTTCGGCTTTGAACGAGTTCCCGAAATTGAAATTTCAAAATAGATTTGGATGTCCCATTGGTAGACAAGCGTGCACGCCAAGATTTGTGACGTTCCGAGCTATTTTCTCACCTTTTTATCCCAAGTCTAGCCAAAATGCACCGTTTAGTTTCAGCTTTGACCAACTTCTCTGAATTGAAATTTGAGAATAGATTTGGATTTCCCATTGGTAGATAAGCGCACACGCCAACTTTCATGACATTCCGAGCTATTTTCTCCTCCTTTAAGCCCAAGTCTAGCGAAAACACACGGTCGAGTTTCAGCTTTGACCAACTTCTCGGAATTGAAATTTGAGAGTAGATTTGGATTTCTTGTTGCTAGAAAGGCGTGCATGCCAACTTTCATGACGTTCCAAGCCAAAATGTACAGTGGTGTTTTGGGTATCACCAACTTCTTGGAATTGAAATTTAAGAGTATAATTTGGATGCCCCAAAGGTAGACAAGCATGCATGCCAAATTTCGTAACGTTTCGAGCTATTTTCGTCCCCTTTAATCCCAAGTCCAGAGAAAACGCACGATCGAGTTTTGGTTTTGACGAACTTCTCAGAATTGAAATTTGAGAGTAGATTTGGATGCCCCATTGGTAGACAAGAACGCACGCCAAGTTTCGTGACGTTCCGAGCTATTTTCTCCCCCTTTAATGCCAAGTCTAGCGAAAACGCACGGTCGCGTTTAGGCTCTGACCTACTTCTTGGAATTAAAATTTTATTATAGCTTTGGATGTCCCATTGGTAGACAAGCATGCAGACCAAATTTCGTGGCGTTCCGAGCTATTTTCTCACGTCGTAAGCCCAAGTCTAGCGAAAACGCACGGTCGAGATTTGGCTTTAACCAACTTCCGAGAATTGAAATTTGAGAATAGATTTGGATGACCCATTGGTAGGAAAGTGTGCACGACAACTCTCATGATGTTCCGAGCTATTTTTTCCCCTTTAAGGCCAAGTCTAGCGAAAACGCATGGTCGTGTTTTGGCTTTGACCTACTTCTCAGAATTAAAATTTGAGATTAGATTTCGATGTCCCATTGGTGGACAAGTGCTTATGCCAACTTTCATGATGTTCCAAGCTATTTTCTCACCCTTTAGGCCCAAGTCTAGCGAAAATGCACAGTCGAGTTTCAGATTTGACCAACTTCTCGGAATTGAAATTTGAGAATATATTAGGATTTCCCATTGGTATACAAGTGCACGCATGGTCGAGTTTCGACTTTAACCAACTTAACGGAATTTAAATTTGAGAATAGATTTGGATATCCCGTTGGTAGACAAGCGCGCACGCAACCTTTCGTGATGTTCTGAGCGATTTTCTCCTCCTTTAAGCCCAAGTCTAGTGAAAATGCACGGTTGAGTTGCAGCTTTGACCAACTTATCGGAATTGAAATTTGAGAGTATATTTGGATTTCTCATTGCTAGAAAGGCGTGCACGCCAACTTTCGTGAAGTTCCAAGCTATTTTCTCACCCTTTAAGCCCAAGTCTAGTGAAAATGCATGGTCGAGTTTCGACTTTGACCAACTTCTCGGAATTGAAATTTGTGAGTAGATTTGGATGTCCCATTGGTAGACAAGCCGCACCCCAACTTTCGTGACGTTCTGAGCTATTTTCTCATGCTTTAAGCCAAATTCTAGCGAAATCGCACGGTCTAGTTTCGGCTTTGACCAACTTAATAGAATTGAAATTTGAGAATAGATTTGGATATCCCGTTGGTAGACAAGCTTGCACGCCAATGTTCGTTACGTTCCGAGCTATTTTCTCACCCTTTAATCCCTTCATGACGTTGCGATCTATTTTCTCACGCTTTAAGCCAAAGTCTATCGAAAAAGGACCATAGAGTTTTGGCTTTGACCAACATCTCAGAATTGAAATTTGAGCATAGATTTGGATGTCCCATTGGTAGACAAGAATGCACGCCAACTTTCGTGACGTTCCGAGCTATTTACCCCCTTTAAGGCCAAGTCGAGTGAAAATGCACGGATATAATATGGCTTTGACCTACTTCTCGGAATTGAAATTTGAGAATAGATTTGGATGTCCCATTGGTAGACAAGTGTGTACGCCAACTTTCGTGATGTTCTGAGCTATTTTAACCCCCTTTAAGCCCAATTCTAGAGAAAAACACGCAGTGGAGTTTCAGCTTTGTCCAACTTAACGTAATGGAAATTTACGAGTAGATTTCGATGTCCGAGCTATTTTCTCCCCCTTTAAGGCCAAGCCTAGCGAAAAATCACAGTCGCGTTTCCGCTTTGACCAACTTCTCGGAATTGAAATTTGAGAGTATATTTCGATGTCCCATTGGTAGACAAGCGCGCACGCCAACTTTCGTGATGTTTCAAGCTATTTTCTCACGCTTTAAGCCCAAGTCTATCAAAAATGCACAGTGGAGTTTCAGGTTTTACCAACTTCCCGAAATGGAAATTCGAGAGTAGATTTGGATGTCCCATTGGTAGACAATCGTGCACGACAACTTTCGTGATGTTCCGAGTTAAGTTTTGGCTTTGGCTTTCTCACCATGTCTAGCGAAAAGGGAAGGTCGAGTTTCCGCTTTGACCCACTTCTCGGAATTTAAATTTGAGCATAGATTTGGATGTCCCATTGGTAGACAAGCACGCACACCAACTTTCATGACATTCCGAGCTATTTTCTCACCCTTTAAGCCCAAGTCTAGCAAAAATGTACGGTTTAGTTTCAAATTTGACAATTTTCTCGGAGTTAAAAATTTGAGAATAGATTTGTATGTCCCATTGGTAGACAAGCGCGCACGCCATTTTTCGAGTTATTTTCTCACCCTTTAAGCCCAAGTCTAGCGAAAACGCACTGTCGAGTTTCCACTTTGACCAACTTAATGGAATTGAAATTTGAGAAAATATTTGGATATCCTATTGGTAGACAAGCGCGCATGCCAACTTTCGTGACCTTCCGATCTATTTTCTCACTCTTTAAGCCCAAGTCTAGAGAAAATGCACAGTTAAGTTTTGGCTTTGACCAAATTCTCGAAATTGAAATTTGAGAATAGATTTGGAATTCCCATTGGTAGACAAGTGCACACGCCATCTTTCGTGATGTTCCAAGCTATCTTCTCACCATTGAACCCCAAGTTTAGTGAAAACACACGGTCCAATTTCGGCTTTGACCAACTTAAGGGAATTGAAATATGAGAATAGATTTCGATGTCCCATTGGAAGACAAGCATGCACACCAACTTTCGTGACGTTCTAAGCTATTTTCGCACTCTTTAAGCCCAAGTGTAGCGAAAACGCATAGTTGAGTTTCGGCTATGACCCACTTCTCGGAATTGAAATTTGAGCATAGATTTGGATGTCCCATTGGTAGACAAGTGCGCACACTAACTTTCCTGATGTTTTGAGCTATTTTCTCACCCTTTAAGCAAACGTCTAGCGAAAACGAACGGTCGAGTTTTGGCTTTGACCATCTTCCTGGAATTGAAATTTGAGAATAGATTTGGATGTCCCATTGGTAGACAAGCGTGCACGCCAACTTTCGTGACATTCCGAGCTATTTTATCCCCCTTTAAGACCAAGTCTAGCGAAAATGTTCAGTCGAGTTTCGGCGACCAACTTCTCGGAATTGAAATTTGAGCATAGATTTGGATGTCCCATTGGTAGACAAGTGTGCACACCAACTTTCGTGACATTCCTTTCTATTTTCTCCCCCTTTAAGGCCAAGTCTAGCGAAAATGCTCAGTCGAGTTTCGGCTTTGACCAACTTCTCGGAATTGAAATTTGAGAATAGATTTGGATTTCCCATTGGTAGACAAGTGCGCACACCAATTTTCTTGACGTTCCAAGCTATTTTCTCCCCCTTTAAGCCCAGGTCTAGTGAAAATGCACGGTCCTGTTTCGGCTTTGACCAACTTAACGGAATTGAAATATGAGAATAGATTTCGATGTCCCATTGGTAGACAAACGTGCACACCAACTTTCGTGACGTTCTAATCTATTTCTCACTCTTTAAACCCAAGTCTAGGGAACACGCACAGTCAAGTTTCGGCTGTGACTCACTTCTCGGAATTGAAATTTGAGCATAGATTTGGACGTCCCATAGGTAGACAAGTGTGCACACTAACATTCGTGACGTTCCGAGCCATTTTCTCACCCTTTAAGCCAAAGTCTAGTGAAAACGAACGGTCGATTTTTGGATTTCACCATCTTCCTGGAATTAAAATTTGAGAATAGATTTGAATGTCCCATTGGTAGACAAGCATGCATGCCAACTTTCGTGACATTCTGGGATATTTTCTCACTCTTTAAGCCTAAGTCTAGCGAAAATGCATAGTCGCGTTTCGGCTGTGACCCACTTCTCAGAATTGAAATTTGAGCATAGATTTGGATGTCCCATTGGTAGACAAGTGTGCACACTAACTTTCGTGACGTTCCAAGCTATTTTCTCACCCTTTAAGCCAAAGTCTAGCAAAAACGAATGGTCAAGTTTTGGCTTTCACCATCTTCCTAGAATGGAAATTTGAGAATAGATTTGGATGTCCCATTGGTAGACAAGCGTGCACGCCAATGTTCGTGACATTCCGAGCTATTTTCCCCCCCTTTTAGTCCAAGTCTAGCGAAAATGCTCAATCGCGTTTCGGCGACCAACTTCTCGTAATTGAAATTTGAGAATAGATTTGGATTTACCATTTGTAGACAAGCGCGCACGCCAACTTTCGTGACGTTCCGAGCTATTTTCTCCCCCTTTAAGCCCAAGTCTAGTGAAAACGCACAATCCAGTTTCGGCTTTGACCAACTTAACGGAATTGAAATATGAGAATAGATTTCGATGTCCCATTGGTAGACAAGCGTGCATGCCAACTTTCGTGACGTTCTAAGCCCATGTCTAGTGAACACGCACAGTCAAGTTTTGGTTGTGACTCACTTCTCGGAATTGAAATTTGAGCACAGATTTGGACGTCCCATTGGTAGACAAGTGTGCACACTAAATTTCATGATGTTCCGAGCTATTTTATCACCCTTTAAGCCAAATTCTAGTGAAAACGAACGGTCGAGTTTTGGCTTTCACCATCTTCCTGGAAATAAAATTTGAGAATAGATTTGGATGTCCCATTGGTAGACAAGCGTGCACGCCAACCTTCGTGACATTCAGAGCTATTTTCTCACTCTTTAAGCCCAAGTATAGCGAAAAGGCACAGTCGAGTTTCGGCTATGACCCACTTCTCAGAATTGAAATTTGAGCATAGATTTGGATGTCCCATTGGTAGACAAGTGTGCACACTAACTTTCATGGCGTTCCCAGCTATTTTCTCACCCTTTAAGCCAAAGTATAGCGAAAACAAACGGTCGAGTTTTGGCTTTCACCATCTTCCTGGAATTGAAATTTGAGAATAGATTTGGATGTCCCATTGGTAGACAAGCGTGCACGCCAACTTTCGTGACATTCCAAGCTATTTTCCCCCCCTTTAAGGCCAAGTCTAGCGAAAATGATCAGTTGAGTTTCGGCGACCAACTTCTCGGAATTGAAATTTGAGAATAGATTTGGATTTCCCATTTGTAGACAAGCGCGCACGCCAACTTTCGTGACATTCCGAGCTATTTTCTGCCCCTTGAAGCCCAAGTCTAGCGAAAACGCATGGTCCAGTTTCGGCTTTGAGCAACTTTACGGAATTGAATTTGAGAATAGATTTCGATGTCCGATTGGTAGACAAGCGTGCATGCCAACTTTCGTGATGTTCTGAGCTATTTTCTCACTCTTTAAGCCCAAGTCTAGCGAAAACGCACAGTCGAGTTTCGGCTGTGACCCACTTATCGGAATTGAAATTTGAGCATAGATTTGGATGTCCCATTGGTAGACAAGTGTGCACACTAACTTTCGTGATGTTTCGAGCTATTTTCTCACCCTTTAAGCAAAAGTCTAGCAAAAACAAACGGTCGAGTTTTGGCTTTGACCATCTTCCTAGAATTGAAATTTGAGAATAGATTTGGATGTCCCATTGATAGAAAAGCGTGCACTCCAACTTTCGTGACATTCCGAGCTATTTTCTCCCCCTTTAAGACCAATTCTAGCGAAAATGCTCAGTCGCGTTTCGGCGACCAACTTCTCGAAATTGAAATTTGAGCATAGATTTGGATGTCCCATTGGTAGAAAAGTGTGTGCACTAACTTTCGTGACATTCTGAGCTATTTTCTCCCCGTTTAAGGCCAAGTCTAGCGAAAATGCTCAATCGAGTTTCGGCTTTGACCAACTTCTCGGAATTGAAATTTCAGAGTAGATTTGGATTTCCCATTGGTAGACAAGTGCACACGCCAATTTTCCTGACGTTCCGAGCTATTTTCTCCCCCTTTAAGCCCAAGTTTAGTGAAAACACACAGTCCAGTTTCGGCTTTGACCAACTTAACAGAATTGAAATTTGAGAAGATTTCGATGTCCCATTGGTAGACAAGCGTGCACGCCAACTTTCGTGACGTTCTAAGCTATTTCTCACTCTTTAAGCCCAAGTCTAGCGAACACGCACAATCAAGTTTCGGTTGTGACTCACTTCTCGGAATTGAAATTTGAGCATAGATTTGGATGTCCCATTGGTAGACAAGTGTGCACACTAACTTTCGTGACGTTCCGAGCTATTTTCTCACCCTTTAAGCCAAAGTCTAGCGAAAACGAACGGTCGAGTTTTGGCTTTCACCATCTTCCTGGAATGGAAATTTGAGAATAGCTTTGGATGTCCCATTGGTAGACAAGTGTGCACGCCAACTTTCGTGACATTCCGAGATATTTTCCCCCCCTTTAATGCCAAGTCTAGCGAAAATGCCCAGTCGAGTTTCGGCGACCAACTTCTTGGAATTGAAATTTGACAATAGATTTGGATTTCTCATTTGTAGACAAGCGCGCATGCTAACTTTCATGACGTTCCGAGCTATTTTCTGCCCCTTGAAGCCCAAGTCTAGCAAAAACGCACGGTCCAGTTTCGGCTTTGAGCAACTTTAGGGAATTGAAATATGAGAATAGATTTTGATGGCCCATTGGTAGACAAGCGTGTACGCCAACTTTCGTGACATTTTGAGCTATTTTCTCACTCTTTAAGCCCAAGTGTGCACATTCCGAGAATAGATTTCGATGTCCCATTGGTAGACAAGTGTGCACACTAACTTTCATGACGTTTCGAGCTATTTTCTCACCCTTTAAGCCAAAGTCTAGCGAAAACGCACGGTCGAGTTTTGGTTGTGACCCACTTCTTGGAATTGAAATTTGAGAATAGATTTGGATGTCCCATTGGTAGACAAGCGTGCACACTAACTTTCATGATGTTCCGAGCTATTTTCTCACCTTTAAGCCAAAGTCTAGCCAAAACGCACGGTCGCGTTTTGGCTTTGACCAACTTCCCGGAATTGAAATTTGAGAATAGATTTGAATTTCCCATTGGTAGACAAGCGTGCACGCCAACTTTCATGACATTCCGAGCTATTTTCTCCCTTTTTAATGCCAAGTCTAGTGAAAAGGTATAGTCACGTTTCAACAATGACCTACTTCTCGGAGTTAAAATTTGAGAATATATTTGGATGTTGAGTGGGTGGAAAAGCATGTACACCAACTTTAGTGATGTTCCAAGCTATTTTCTCACCCTTTAGTCCCAAGTGTAGCGAAAACGCATGATCGCGTTTCGTCTTTGACCAACTTCCTGGAATTGAAATTTGAGCGTAGATTTGGATGTCCCATTGGTGGACAAGTGTGCATGCAAACTTTCGTGACGTTTCAAGCTATTTTCCCCCCCTTTAAGGCCAATTCTAGCGAAAACGTACGGTCGCGTTTCGGGTTTGACCTACTTCTCGGAATTAAAATTTGATTATAGATTTTAATGTCCAATTCATAGACAAGCGCGCACGCCAACTTTTGTAACATTTTGAGTTGCTTTCTCACGCTTTAAGCTCAAGTCTAGTAAAAACGCATGGTCGAGTTTCAACTTTGACCAACTTCCCGGAATTGAAATTTGAGAATACATTTGGTTGTACCATTGGTAGACAAGTGTGCACGCCAAATTTCGTGATGTTCCGAGCTATTTTCTACCCCTTTAAGGCCAATTCTAGAGAAAACGCATGATCGAGTTTCAGCTTTGAACGACTTCCCAGAATTGAAATTTGAGAATAGATTTGGATGTCCCATTGGTAGAAAAGCGTGCAGGCCAAGTTTTGTAATGTTCTGAGCTATTTTCTCCCCCTTTAAGGCCAAGTCTAGTGAAAACGCATGGTCGCGTTTCGGCTTTGACCTACTTCTCGGAATTAAAATTTGATTATATATTTGGATGTCCCATTGGTAGACAAGCACGCACGCCAACTTTTGTGACGTTCCGAGCTATTTTCTCATGCTTTAACCCAAGTCTAGCGAAAACGCACAGTCGAATTTCGGCTTTGAACGACTTCCCGGAATTGAAATTTCAAAATAGATTTGGATGTCCCATTGGTAGACAAGCGCGCACACCAAGATTTGTGATGTTCCGAGCTGTTTTCTCACCCTTTAATCCCAAGTCTAGCCAAAATGCACCGTTTAGTTTCAACTTTGACCAACTTCTCAGAATTGAAATTTGAGAGTAGATTTGGCATGTCTCGTTGCTAGAAATGCGTGCACGCCAACTTTGACCAGCTTCTCGGAATTGAAATTTAAGACTAGATTTGGATTTCCCATTGATAGACAAGCACGCACGCCAACTTTCGTGACGTTTCGAACTATTTTCTGACGCTTTAAGCCAAAGTCTACCAAAAACGCAAGATCGAGTTTTGGCTTTGACCAACTTCTTGGAATTGAAATTTGAGGATAGATTTGGATGTCCGATTGGTAGACAAGCGTGCACGCCAACTTTCGTGACGTTCCAAGCTATTTTCTCCCCCTTTAACGCCAGGTCTAGAGAAAACGAATAGTCGCGTTTATTCTTTGACCTAATTCTTGGAATTAAAATTTGATTATAGCTTTGGATGTCCGATTGGTAGACAACCATGCACGCCAACTTTCGTGACATTCTGAGCTATTTCCCCCCCTTTAAGCCCAAGTCTAGAGAAAACGCACTGTTGAGTTCTGACTTTGACCAAATTCCCAAAATTTAAATTTTAGAATAGTTTTGTAAGTCCCGTTGGTAGACAACCATGCATGCCAACATCCATTACGTTCCCGAGCTATTTTCTCCCCCTTTAATGCCAATTCTAGTGAAGACGCACGGTTGTGTTTAGGATTTGACCTACTTCTCCGAATTAAAATTTATTATTACTTTGGATGTCCCATTGGTAGACAACCATGCACGCCAACATTCGTAACATTTCGAGCCATTGTCTCACGCTTTAATCCCAAGTCTAGCGAAAATGCACGGTCGAGTTTTGGCTTTGACCAACTTCCTGGAATTGAAATTTGAGATAAGCATGCAATGCCAACACTCATGATGTTCCGAGCTATTTTCTCCCCTTTAAGGCCAAGTCTGGCGAAAACGTACGGTCACGTTTCGACTTTGACCTACTTCTCGGAATTAAAATTTGAGATTAGATTTGGATGTCCCATTGGTGGGCAAGCGCGTACACCAACTTTCGTGATGTTCCAATCTATTTGCTCACCATTTAGGCCCAAATCTAGCGAAACTGGACAGTCGAGTTTCGGCTTTCACGAACTTCTTGGAATTGAAATTTGAGAATATATTGGGATTTTCGTTTGGTACACAAGCTCACACGCCAACTTTCGTTACATTCCCGATCTATTTTCTCCCACTTCAACCCCAATTCTAGCGAAAACGCATGGTCGAGTTTTGACTTTAACCAACTTAACAGAATTGAAATTTGATAATAGATTTGGATATCCCGTTGGTAGACAAGCGCGCAAGCCAACTTTCGTGACATTCCGAGCTATTTTCTCACCCTTTAAGCCCAATTCTATAGAAAATGGACGATCGAGTTTCGGCTTTGACCAACTTCTCGTAATTGAAATTTGAGAATAGATTTGGATGTCCCATTGACAAGTGTGCACGCTAACTTTTGTGACGTTTAGAGCTATTTTATCACCCTTTAAGCCCAAGTTTAGCGAAAATAGACGGTCGAGTTTCAACTTGGACATAATTCCCGGAATTGAAATTTGAGAATAGATTTGGATGTCCCATTGGTAGACAAGCGTGCACGCCAACTTTCATGATGTTCCGAGCTATTTTCTCCCCTTTAAGGCCAAGTCTAGCGAAAAACGCACGGCCGCGTTTCAGCTTTGACCTACTTCTTGGAATTAAAATTTGAGATTAGATTTGGATGTCACATTGGTGGACAAGCACGTACGCACACACCAACTTTCATTACGTTTCGAGCTATTTTGTCCCACTTTAAGACTAATTCTAGCAAAAACGCATGGTCGAGTTTCGACTTTGACCAACATAACCCGAATTGAAATTTGAGAATAGATTTGGATATCCCATTGGTAGACAAGTGCGCATGCCAACTTTTGTGACGTTTTGAGCTATTTTCTCACCCTTTTAGCCCAAGTCTAGCGAAAACGCATGGTTTAGTTTCGGCTTTGACAAACTTCTCGGAATTGAAATATGAGAATAGATTTGGATGCCCCATTGGTAGACAAGCGCGCACGCAAAGTTTCATGATGTTCCAAGCTATTTTCGCCCCCTTTAACACCAAGTCTAGAGAAAATGCACGGTCGCATTTAGGCCTTGACCTACTTCTCGGAATTAAAATTTGATAATAGCTTTGGATGTCCCATTGGTAGACAAGCATGCAGGCCAACTTTTATGACGTTCCAAGCTATTTTCTCACCCTTTAAGCCCAAGTCTAGTGAAAACGCACGGTCAAGTTTCGTCTTTAACCAACTTCCCGGAATTGAAATTTGAGAATAGATTTGGATGCCCCAATGATAGACAAGCACACACACTAACTTTAGTTACGTTCTCAGCTATTTTCTTCCACTTTGAGCCCAAGTCTAGCAAAAACGTACGGTCGAGTTTCGGCTTTGACTGACTTCCTGGAATTGAAATTTGAGAATACATTTGGATGTCCCGTTGGTAGACAAGCGTGCACGACAACTTTTGTGATGTTCCAAGCTATTTTCTCACCCTTTAAGCCCAAGTCTAGCCAAAACGCACGGTTTAGTTTCGTCTTTAACCAACTTCTTGGAATTAAAATTTGATTATAGATTTAGATGTCTCATTGGTAGACAAGCACGCACGCCAACTTTCTTGACGTTCCGAGCTATTTTCTCCTCCTTTAAGCCCGAGTCTAGGGAAAACACATGGTCGAGTTTCAGCTTTGTCCAACTTCTCGAAATTGAAATTTGAGAGTTGATTTGGATGTCCTGTTGCTAGAAAGGCGTGCACGCCAATGTTCATGACGTTCCAAGCTATTTTCTCACCCTTTAAGCCTAAGTCTAGTGAAAATGCACGGTCAAGTTTTGACTTTGACCAACTTCTCGAAATTGAAATTTGAGAATAGATTTGGATTTCCCATTAGTAGACAAGCGCGTGCGCCAACTTTCGTGACGTTCCGAGCTATTTTCCCCCCTTTTAGCCCAAGTCTAGAAAAAACGCATGGTCGAGTTTCGGCTTTGACCAAATTCCCGGAATTGAAATTTGAGAATAGATTTGTAAGTCTCGTTGGTGGACACCCGTGCACGCTAACTTCCGTTACATTCCGAGCTATTTTCTCCCCATTTAAGGCAAAGTCTAACGAAAACGCATGGTCGCATTTCTGCTTTGACCTACTTCTCGAAATTAAAATTTGAGAATATATTTGGATGTCCCATTGGTAGACAAGCGCACATGCCAACGTTCGTGACGTTCCAAGCTATTTTCTCATGATTTAAGCCCAAGTCTAGCGAAAATGCGCGGTCGAGTTTTGGCTTTGACTAAATTCCCAGAATTGAAATTTGAGCTTAGGTTTGGATGTCCCATTGGTAGACAAGCGCGCATGCCAACTTTCGTGATGTTCCGAGCTATTTTCTCACACTTTAAGCCCAAGTATAGTGAAAACGCACGGTTGAGTTTCGGCTTTGACCGACTTCCCGGAATTGAAATTTGAGGATAGATTTGGATGTCCCATTGGAAGACAAGCATGCACTCCAACTTTCGCGATGTTCCAAGCTATTTTCTCCCCCTTTAACGCCAAGTCTAGCGATAACGCATAGTCACATTTAGGCTTTGACCTACTTCTCAGAATTAAATTTTGATTATAGCTTTGGATGTCCCATTGGTAGACAAGCATGCACGCCAACTTTCGTGACGTTCTGAGCTATTTCCCCACCCTTTAAGGCAAAGTCTAGCGAAAACGCACGGTCGCGTTTCGGCTTTGACCTACTTCTCGGAATTAAAATTTGAGAATATATTTGGATGTCCCATTGGTATACAAGTGCGCACACCAATGTTTGTGACGTTCCGAGCTATTTTCTCATGCTTTAAGCCCAAGTCTAGAGAAAATGCACGGTCGAGTTTTGGTTTTGACCAACTTCTTGGAATTTAAGTTTGAGCTTTGGTTTGGATGTCCCATTGGTAGACAAGCGCGCACGCCAACTTTCATGACGTTCCGAGCTATTTTCTCACGCTTTAAGCCCAAGTCTAGCGAAATGCACGGTCGAGTTTCGGCTTTGACCGACATCTCAGAATTGAAATTTGTGGATAGATTTGGATGTCCCATTGGTAGACAAGCGTGCACGCCAAGTCTAGTGAAAACGCACGGTCGCGTTTAGGCTTTGACCTAGTTCTCGGAATTAAAATTTGATTATAGATTTGGATTTCCCATTGGTGGACAAGCGCGTACACCAACTTTCGTGATGTTCCAAGCTATTTTATCACTCTTTAGGCCCAAGTCTAACGAAAATGCACAGTCGAGTTTCGGCTTTGACAAACTTCTCAGAACTGAAATTTGAGAATAAATTGGGATTTCCGTTTGGTAGACAAGGCACACGTTAACTTTCGTTACGTTCCGAGTTATTTCCTCCCACTTTAAGCACAAGTCTAGCGAAAATGCATGGTCGAGTTTTGACTTTAACCAACTAAACGGAATTGAAATTTGAGAATAGATTTGGATATCTCGTTGGTAGACAAGAGCGCACGCCAACTTTCGTGACGTTTCGAGTTATTTTCTCACCATTTTTTCCCAAGTCTATCGAAAACGGACGATCGAGTTTCAGCTTTGACCAACTTCTCATAATTGAAATTTGAGAATAGATTTGGATGTCCCATTGAAAAGCATGCACGACATCTTTTGTGACGTTTTGAGCTATTTTATCACCCTTTAAGCCCAAGTTTAGCAAAAACAGACGGTCGAGTTTCAACTTGGAACATATTCTCGTAATTAAAATTCGAGAATAGATTTGGATGTCCCATTGGCAAACAAGCATGCACGCCAAATTTCGTGACATTTCGAGTTATTTTCTCCCCCTTTGAGGCCAAGTCTAGCAAAAACACACGGTCGCGTTTTGGATTTGATCTACTTCTTGGAATTAAAATTTTATTATAGATTTGGATGTCCCATTGGCAGACAAGCACGCATGCCAACTTTCGTGACGTTTCGAGCTATTTTCTCACACTTTAAGCCCAAGTCTAGCGAAAACTCACAGTCATGTTTTGGCTTTCACCGACTTCCCGAAATTGAATTTTGAGAATAGATTTGGATGTCCCATTCGTAGACAAGTGTTCACACCAACTTTCATGATGTTCCGAACTATTTTCTCCCCTTTAAGGCCAAGTCTAGCGAAAAAGCACGGTCGCATTTCGGCTTTGACCTACTTCTCGGAATTAAAATTCGAGATTAGATTTGGATGTCACATTTGTGGACAAGCGCGTACGCCAAATTTCGTGATGTTCCAAGCTATTTTCTCACCCTTTAGGTCAAATTCTAGCAAAAATGCACAGTTGAGTTTCAGCTTTGACCAACTTCTCGGATTTGAAATTTGAGCATAGATTTGGATGTCCCATTGGTAAACAAGCGTGCACACCAACTTTCGTGACATTTCGAGCTATTTGATTTGGATCTCCCATTGGTAAACAAGCGCGCACACTAACTTTTGTGACGTTCATAGCTATTTTTTCACCCTTTAAGCCATGGTCTATGGAAAACGGACGGTCGAGTTTCGGCTTTGACCAACTTCTCGTAATTTAAATTTGAGAATATATTTGGATGTCCCATTGACAAGCGTGGAAGCCAACTTTCATGATGTTTCGATCTATTTTCTCCCCCTTTAAGCCTAAGCGAAGCAAAAACGCACGGTCGAGTTTCAACTTCGACCAAATCCTCGAAATTGAAATTTGAGAATAGATTTGGATGTCCTATTGGTAGAGAAGCGCGCACACCAACTTTCATGACGTTCCGATTTATTTTATCCCCTTTTAAGCCCAAGTTTAGCGAAAACGCATGGTCGAGTTTTAGCTTTGTCCAACTTCTCAGAATTGAAATTTGAGAGTAGATTTGGATGTCCCGTTGCTAAAAAAGCATGCACGCCATCTTTTGTGACGTTCCAAGCTATTTTCTCACCCTTTAAGCCCAAGTCTAGCAAAAAAGCACGGTCGAGTTTCGACTTTGACCAAATTCCCAGAATTAAAATTTGAGAATAGATTTGTAAGTCCCGTTGGTAAACATGCGTGGATGCCAACTTCTGTTACATTCTGAGCTATTTTCTCCCCTTTTAAGGCAAAGTCTAGTGAAAATGCACGGTCGCATTTCGGATTTGACCTACTTCTCAAAATTAAAATTTGAGAATATATTTGGATGTCCCATTGGTAGCCAAGCGCGCATGCCAACGTTCATGATGTTCCGAGCTATTTTCTCACGCTTTAAGCCCAAGTCTAGCAAAAACGCACGGTCGAGTTTCGGCTTGGACCAACTTCCCGGAATTTAAATTTGAGCATATGTTTGGATGTCCCATTGGTAGAAAAGTGTGCACGCCAACGTTCGTGACGTTACGAGCTATTTTCTCATGCTTTAAGCCCAAGTCTAGCAAAAATGCATCGTCGAGTTTCAGCTTTGATTGACTTCCCGGAATTGAAATTTGAGGATAGATTTGGATGTCCCATTGGTAGACAAGAGTGCACGCCAAATTTCGTGACGTTCTGAGCTAATTTCTCCCCCTTTAACGCCAATTCTAACGGAAACGCACGGTCGTGTTTAGGATTTGACCTACTTCTCAGAATTGAAATTTGAGAATAGATTCGATTATTTCGTTGGTAGACAAGAGTGCATGCCAACGTTCGTGACGTTCCGAGCTATTTTATCACCCTTTAAGCCCAAGTCTATCGAAAACGGACTGTCGGGTTTGAACTTAGACCAAAGTCCCGGAATTGAAATTTGAGAATAGATTTGGATGTCCCAATGGTAGACAAGCGTGCACACCAACTCTCATGATGTTTCGAGCTATTTTCTCTCCTTTAAGGCCAAGTCTAGTGAAAACACATGGCTGCGTTTCGGCTTTGACCTACTTCTCAGAATTAAAATTTGAGATTATATTTGGATGTCACATTGGTGGACAAGTGCGTACGCAAACTTTCGTGATGTTCCAAGCTATTTTCTCACCCTTTAGGCCCAAGTCTAGCGAAAATGGACAGTTGAGTTTCGGCTTTGAGCAACTTCTCGGAATTGAAATTTGAGAATAGATTGGGATTTCCCATTCGTAAACAAGTGCACATGTCAGCTTTCGTTACGTTCCGAGCTATTTTCTCCCACTTCAAGCCTAAGTCTAGTGAAAATACACAGTTGAGTTTCGACTTTGACCAACTTAACGGAATTGAAATTTGACAATAGATTTGGATATCCCATTGGTAGCCAAGCGCGCATGCCAACGTTTGTGACGTTTCGAGCTATTTTCTCACCCTTTAGGCCCAAGTCTAGTGAAAACGCACGGTCAAGTTTCAACTTTGACCAAATTCCTGAAATTGAAATTTGAGAATAGATTTGTAAGTCATGTGGGTAGACACGTATGCACGCCAACTTCTGTTACATTCTGAGCTATTTTCTCCCCCCTTTAAGGCAAAGTCTAGCGAAAACACATGGTTGCGTTTTGGCTTTAACCTACTTCTCAGAATTAAAATTTGAGAATATATTTGGATGTCCCATTGGTAGACAAGCGCGCATGCCAACTTTCGTGACGTTCCAAGCTACTTTCTCCCCCTTTAATGCCAATTCTATCGAAAATGCATGGTCACGTTTAGGCTTTGACCTAATTCTCCAAATTAAAATTTGATTATAGCTTTGGATGTCCCATTGGTATACAAGCATGCACCCCAACTTTCCTGACGTTCCGAGCTATTTTCTCATGCTTTAAGCCGAAGTCTAGTGAAAACGTACGGTCGAGTTTTGGCTTTAACCAACTTTTCGGAATTGAAATTTGAGAGTAGATTTGGATGCCCCATTGGTAGACAAGTGTGCACGCCAACTCTCATGATTTTCCGAGCTATTTTCTCCCCTTTAAGGCCAAGTCTAGCGAAAATGCACAGTTGCATTTCGGGTTTCAACTACTTCTCAGAATTAAAATTTGAGATTAGATTTGGATGTCCCATTGGTGGACAAGTGTGTACGCCAACTTTTGTGATGTTCCAAGCTATTTTCTCACCCTTTAGGTCCAAGTCTAGCGAAAATGCACAGTCGAGTTTCGACTTTGACCAACTTCTCGGAATTGAAATTTGAGAATAGATTGGGATTTTCCATTGGTATGCAAGAACACACGCCAACGTTCATTATGTTCCGAGCTATTTTCTCCCACTTTAAGCCCAAGTCTAGCGAAAATGCATGGTCGAGTTTCGACTTTAACCAACTTAACGGAATTTAAATTTGAGAGTAGATTTGGATATCCCATTGGTAGACAAGCGCGCACGCCATTTTGGATTTCTCATGCTTTAAGCCCAAGTCTAGAGAAAATGCACAGTCAAGTTTCATCTTTGACCAACTTATCGGAATTGAAATTTGACCTTTGGTTTGGATGTCCCATTGGTAGAAAAGCAGGCATGCCAACTTTCGTGACGTTCCGAGCTATTTTCTCACCCTTTAAGCCCAAGTCTAGCAAAAACGTACAGTCAAGTTTCGCTTTTGACCAACTTCTCGGAACTGAAATTTGAGAATAGATTTGGATTTCCCATTGGTAGACAAGAGCGCATGCCAACCTTCGTCAAGTTCCGAGCTATTTTCTCCTCCTTTAAGCCCAAGTCTAGCGAAAACGTATGGTCGAGTTTCAGCTTTGACCAACTTCTTGGAATAGAAATTTGAGAGTAAATTTGGATTTCTCGTTGCTAGAAAGGCGTGCACGCCAACTTTCATGACGTTCCAAGCTTATTTCTGACCCTTTAAGCCCAAGTCTAGTGAAAACGCATGGTCAAGTTTTGACTTTGACCAACTTCTCAGAATTGAAATTTGTGAGTAGATTTGGATGTCCCATTGGTAGACAGGCGCGCACCCCAACTTTCGTGACGTTCCGAGCTATTTTCTCAGGCTTTAAGCCCAAGTCTAGCGAAATCGCACGGTCGAGTTTCGGCTTTGACCAACTTGACGGAATTGAAATTTGAGAATAGATTTGGATATCCCGTTGGTAAACAAGCAAGCACGCGAACTTTCATTTTGTTCCGATATATTTTCTCACCCTTTAAGCCCTTCGTGACGTTTCGAGCTATTTTCTCACGCTTTAAGCCCAAGTCTAGCGAAAACGCACAGTAGAGTTTTGGCTTTGACCAACATCTCGGAATTGAAATTTGAGAATAGATTTGGATGTCCCATTGGTAGACAAGAGTGCACGCCAACTTTCGTGATGTTCCAAGCTATTTACTCCCCCTTGAAGGCCAAGTCTAGTGAAAATGTACGGTCACAATATAACTTTGACATACTTCTTGGAATTGAAATTTGAGAATAGATTTGGATGTCCCATTAGTAGACAAGCGCGTATGCCAAATTTTGTGATGTTGTAAGCTATTTTTTTACCATTTAAGCAAAATCCTATCGAAAACGCATGATCGAGTTTTGGCTTTGACCAACATAACGTAATGGAAATTTAAGAGTATATTTGGATGTCCCATTGATAGACAAGTGCGCACGCCAACTTTCATGATGTTTCGAGCTATTTTAACCCCCTTTAAGCCCAATTCCAGCGAAAAACGTGCGGTTGACTTTCGACTTTGGCCAACTTAACGTAATGGAAATTTATGAGTAGATTTGGATGTCTCATTGGTGGACAAGTGTGCACACCAACTTTCGTGATGTTCCGACCTATTTTCCCCTCCTTTAAGGCCAAGTCTAGCGAAAACGCACGGTCGCATTTCCGCTTTGACCAACTTCTCGGAATTGAAATGTGAGAGTAGATTTGGATGTGCCATTGGTAGACAAGCGCGCATGCCAACTTTCTTGACGTTCAAGCTATTTTCTCAAGCTTTAAGCCCAAGCCTAGTGAAAATGCACGGTCGAGTTTCGTGTTTTACCAACTTCCCGGAATGGAAATTTAAGAGTAGATTTGGATGTCCCATTGGTAGACAAGCGTGCACGCCAACTTTCTTGATGTTCCGAGCTATTTTCTCGCCCTTTAATCCCATGTCTAGCGAAAAGGAAAGGTCGAGTTTCCACTTTGACTCACTTCCTGGAATTTAAATTTGAGCATAGATTTGGATGTCCCATTGGTAGACAAGCGCGCACACGAACTTTCGTAACGTTTTGAGCTATTTTCTCACTCTTTAAGCCAAGGTCTAGAGAAAATGTATGGTTGAGTTTTGGCTTTGACCAATTTCTCAGAATTGAAATTTAAGAATAGATTTGTATGTCCCATTGGTAGACAAGCCCGCACGCCAACTTTCATGACATTCCGAGCTATTTTCTCACCCTTTAAGCCCAATCCTAGCGAAAACGCACAGTCGAGTTTCGACTTTGACCAACGTAACGGAATTGAAATTTGAGAATAGATTTGGATATCCCGTTGGTAGACAAGCGTGCACGCCAACTTTCGTGACGTTCCGAGCTATTCCCCCCCCCCCCCGTTAAGGCCAATTCTAGCGAAAACACACGATCGCGTTTCGACTTTGACATACTTCTCGGAATTCAAATTTGATTATAGATTTTGATGTCCCATTCATAGACAAGCGCGTGCGCCAACTTTTGTGACGTTTCGAGTTGTTTTCTCACGCTTTAAGCCCAAGTCTAGTGAAAATGCACGGTCGAGTTTTGGCTTAGACCAACTTAACGTAATGGAAATTTAAGAGTAGATTTGGATGTCCCATTGGTAGACAAGTACGCACGCCAACTTTCATGATGTTTCAAGCTATTTTAACCCCCTTGAAGCACAATTCCAACGAAAAAACGCGGTCGAGTTTCGGCTTTGGCCAACTTAACGTAATGGAAATTTACGAGTAGATTTGGATGTCCCATTGGTGGACAAGCATGCACGCCAACTTTCATGACGTTCCGATCTATTTTCTCACCCTTTAATCCCATGTCTAGCAAAAACGCAAGGTTGAGTTTCCAGTTTGACCCACTTCTTGGAATTTAAATTTGAGCTTAGATTTGGATGTCCCATTGGTAGAAAAGTGTGCACACCAACTTTCGTGACGTTCCGAGCTATTTTCTCACTCTTTAAGCCCAAGTCTAGCGAAAATGTACAGTCGAGTTTTGGCTTTGACAAATTTCTCGGAATTGAAATTTGAGAATAGATTTGTATGTACCATTGGTAGACAAGCGCACACGCCAACTTTCGTGACGTTCCGAGCTATTTTCTCACCCTTTAAGCCCAAGCCTAGCGAAAACGCACTGTCGAGTTTCAACTTTGACCAAGTTAACGGAATTGAAATTTGAGAATAGATTTGGATATCCCGTTGGTAGACAAGCGTGCACGCCAACTTTTGTGATGTTCTGAGCTATTTTCTCACCCTTTAGGCCCAAGTCTAGTGAAAACACACAGTCCAGTTTCGGCTCTGAGCAACTTCTCAGAATTGAAATTTGACAATAGATTTGTATGTCCCATTGGAAGACAAACGTGCACACCACCTTTCGTGACGTTCAGAGCTATTTTCTCACCCTTTAAGCCCAAGTCTAGCGAAAATGCATAGTCGCGTTTCGGCTTTGACCAACTTCTTGGACTTGATATTTGAGAATAGATTTGTATGTCCCATTGGTAGACAAGCGTGCATGCCAACTTTCATGACGTTACGAGCTATTCCCCCCCATTTAAGGCCAACTCTAACGAAACCGCACGGTCGCGTTTCGACTTTGACATACTTCTCGGAATTCAAATTTGATTATAGATTTTCATGTCCCATTCGTACACAAGCGTGCACGTGAAATTTTGTGATGTTTCAAATTTTTTTCTCTCGCTTTAAGACCAAGTCTAGCGAAAATGCATGGTCGAGTTTCGGCTTTGACCAACTTCCCGGAATTGAAATTTGAGAATAGATTTGGATGTCCCATTTGTAGACAAGCGTGCACGCCAACTTTCGTGACGTTCCAAGCTATTTTCTCCCCCTTTAAGGGCAAGTCTAGCGAAAATGTACGGACGAGTTTCGGCTTTGACCAACTTCTCGGAATTGAAATTTGAGAATAGATTTGGATGTCCCATTGGTAGACAAGCGTGCACGCCAACTTTCGTGATGTTCCAAGCTATTTTCTCCCCCTTTAAGGGCAAGTCTAGCGAAAACGTACGGTCGCGTTTCGGCTTTGACCAACTTCTTGGAATTGAAATATGAGAATAGATTTGGATTTCCCATTGGTAGACAAGTGCACACGCCAACTTTCTTGATGATCCGAGCTATTTTATCCTCATTTAAGCCCAAGTCTAGCGAAAATGCACGTTCGCGTTTCATCTTTGTCCAACTTCTCGAAATTGAAATTTGAGAGTAGATTTGGATGTCCCATTGCTAGAGAGGAGTGCACTGTAACTTTTGTGATGTTCCAAGCTATTTTCTCACCATTTAAACCCATGTCTAGCGAAAACGCATGGTCGAGTTTTGACTTTGACCAAATTCTCGGAATTGAAATTTGAGAATAGATTTGGATTTCCCATTGGTAGACAAGCGCATGCGCCAACGTTCGGCTTTGACCAAATTCCCAAAATTGAAATTTGAGAATAGATTTGTAAGTCCCGATGGTAGACACGCGTGCAAGCCAACTTACGTTATGTTCCGAGCTATTTTCTCCCCCTTTAAGGCAAAGTCTAGAGAAAACACACGGTCGAGTTTTGGCTTTGAACAACTTCCCAGAATTGAAATTTGAGCATAGGTTTGGATGTCCCATTGCTAGACAAGTGCACACGCCAACTTTCGTGACGTTTCGAGCTATTTTCTCACGCTTTAAGCCCAAGTCTAGCGAAAACGCACAGTCGAGTTTCGGCTTTGACCAACTTCTCGGAATTGAAATTTGAGAATAGATTGGGATTCCCCATTGGTAGACAAGCGCACACGCCAACTTTTGTTACGTTCCGAGCTATTTTTTCCCACTTTAAGCCCAAGTCTAGCGAAAACGCACGATCGAGTTTCGACTTTAACCAACTTAACGGAATTGAAATTTGAGAATAGATTTGGATATCCCGTTGGTAGACAAGCGCACACGCCAACTTTTGTGAAGTTTCAAGCTAATTTCTCACCCTTTAAGCCCAAGTCTAGAGAAAACGCACTGTCGAGTTTCGGCTTTGACCAACTTTCTGGAATTGAAATTTGAGAATAGATTTGGATTTCCCATTGGTAGACAAGCGCGCATGCCAACTTTCATGACGTTCCGAGCTATTTTCTCCTCCTTTAAGCCCAAGTCTATAGAAAACGCATAGTCTAGTTTCAACTTTGACCAACTTCTTGGAATTGAAATTTAAGAGTAGATTTGGATTTCTCCTTGCTAGAAAGGCGTGCACGCCAACTTTTGTGACGTTCCAAGCAAAAATGCATAGTGGTGTTTTGGCTTTCACCAACTTTTGGAATTGAAATTTGAGGGTATATTTGGATGCCCCAATGGTAGACAAGCGTGCACGCCAAATTTCGTAACGTTCCGAGCTATTTTCATCCCCTTTAATCCCAAGTCTAGAGAAAACACACAATCGAGTTTCAGATATGACCAACTTCTTGGAATTGAAATTTGAGAATAGATTTGGATGTCCCATTGGTTGACAAGCACGCATGCCAAGTCTCATGACGTTCCGAGCTATTTTCGCCCCCTTTAAGCCCAAGTTTAGCGAAAACGCATTGTTGAGTTTCATGATGTTCAAAGCTCTTTTTTCACCATTTAAGCCAGGGTCTAACAAAAACTCTTGGTCGAGTTTCGGCTTTGACCAATTTCTCGTAAATGAAATTTGAGCGTAGGTTTGGATGCCCCATTTAACCCCAAGTCTATCAAAAACGAATGGTCGAGTTTCGACTTTGATCCACTTCTCAAAATTTAAATTTGAGCATAGATTTGGATGCCCCATTGGTAGACAAGTGCACATGCCAACTTTCATGACGTTCTGAGCTATTTTTACACCCTTTAAGCCCAACTATAGTGAAAATGCGTGGTCGAGTTTCGACTTTGGCCAAATTAACAGAATTGAAATTCAAGAGTAGATTTGGCTGTCCCATTGGTAGACAAGCATGCACACCAACTTTCGTGACGTTCCGAGCTATTTTCTCTCTCTTTAGGGCCAAGTCTAGCAAAAACACACGGCCGGGTTTCGCCTTTCACCTACTTCTTGAAATTGAAATTTGTGAGTAGATTTGGATGTCCCATTGGTAGACAAGTGCGCACCCCAACTTTCATGACGTTCCGAGCTATTTTCTCATGCTTTAAGCCCAAGTCTAACGAAATTGCACGGTCGGGTTTCGGCTTTGACCGGCTTCCCGGAATTGAAATTTGAGAATAGATTTGGATGTCCCGTTGGTAGACAAGTGCATATGCCAACTTTTGTGATGTTCCAAGTTATTTTCTCACCCTTTAAGCCCTATTCTAGCAAAAATGCATGGTTTAGTTTCGGCTTTAACCAACTTCTCGGAATTAAAATTTGATTATAGATTTGGATGTCCCATTGGTAGACAAGCGCGCACGCCAACTTTCCTGACGTTCCGAGCTATTTTCTCCTCCTTTAAGCCCACGTTTAGCGAAAACGCACAGTTGAGTTTTGACTTTAACCAACTTAACGGAATTGAAATTTGAGAATAGATTTGGATATCCCAATGGTAGACAAGAGTGCATGCCAACTTTCATGACGTTCCGAGCTATTTTCTCACCGTTTGAGCCCAAGTCTATCGAAAACTAATAATCGAGTTTCCGCTTTGACCAACTCCTCATAATTGAAATTTGAGAATAGATTTGGATGTCCCATTGAAAAGCATGTACTCCAACTTTCGTGACGTTTCAAGCTATTTTATCACCCTTTAAGCCCAAGTTTAGTAAAAATAGACGGTCGAGTTTCAGCTTTGACCAACTTCTTGGATTTGAAATTTGAGCATAGATTTGGATGTCCCATTGGTAAACAAGCGTGCACACAACCTTTCATGACATTTCGAGCTATTTGATTTGGATCTCCCATTGGTAAACAAGCACGCACACTAACTTTCGTGACGTTCAGAGCTATTTTCTCACCCTTTAAGCCCAAGTCTATCGAAAATGGACGGTCGAGTTTCGGCTTTGACCAGCTTCTCGTAATTTAAATTTGAGAATATATTTTGATGTCCCATTGACAAGCGTGCAAGCCAACTTTCGTGACGTTTCGATCTATTTTCTCCCCCTTTGAGCCTAAGTGAAGCAAAAACTCATGTTCGAGTTTCAACTTGGACCAAATCCTCGGAATTGAAATTTGAGAATAGATTTGGATGTCCCATTGGTAGAGAAGCGTGCACACCAACTTTCGTGACGTTTCGATTTATTTTATCTCCCTGTAAGCCCAAGTGTAGCGAAAATGCGCGGTCAAGTTTCAGCTTTGTCCAACTTCTCAGAATTGAAATTTGAGAGTAGATTTGGATGTCCCATTGCTAGAAAAGCATGCACACCATCTTTTGTGATGTTTCAATATATTTTTCTCACCCTTAAAGCCCAAGTCTAGCGAAAACGCAACGGTCGAGTTTTGACTTTGACCAAATTCCCGGAATTAAAATTTGAGAATATATTTGTAAGTCCCATTGGTAGACACGCGTGCACGCCAACTTCTGTTACATTCCAAGCTATTTTCTCCCCCTTTAAGGCAAATCCTAGCGAAAATGCACGGTCGTGTTTCAGCTTTGACCTACTTCTCAGAATTAAAATTTGAGAATATATTTGGATGTCCCATTGGTAGCCAAGCGCGCACGCCAACATTCATGACGTTCTGAGCTATTTTCTCATGCTTTAAGCCCAATTCTAGCGAAAATGCACGGTCGAGTTTCGGCTTGGACCAACTTCCCGGAATTTAAATTTGAGCATATGTTTGGATTTCCCATTGGTAGACAAGCACGTATGCCAACGTTTGTGATGTTCCGAGCTATTTTACCACGCTTTAAGCCCAAGTCTAACGAAAACGCATCGTCGAGTTTCGGTTCTGATCGACTTCCCGGAATTGAAATTTGAGGATAGATTTGGATGTCCCATTGGTAGAAAAGCTTGCACGCCAACTTTCGTGACTTTCCGAGCTAATTTCTCCCCCTTTAACGCCAAGTCTAGCGAAAATGCACGGTCGCGTTTAGGCTTTGACCTACTTCTCAGAATTGAAATTTGAGAATATATTTGATTATCCCTTTGGTAGACAAGAGTGCACGCTAACTTTCGTGACGTTCCGAGCTATTTTCTCACCCTTTAAGCCCAAGTGTATCAAAAACGGACGGTCGAGTTTGAACTTGGACCAAATTCCTGGAATTGAAATTTGAGAATAGATTTGGATGTCCCAATGGTAGACAAGCATGCACGGCAACTCTCATGATGTTCCAAGCTATTTTCTCTCCTTTAAGGCCAAGTCTAGCGAAAACACACAGCCGTGTTTCGGCTTTGACCTACTTCTCGAAATTAAAATTTGAGATCATATTTGGACATCACATTGGTGGACAAGCGCGTACGCCGACTTCCGTGATGTTACAAGCTATTTTCTTACCCTTTAGGCCCAAGTCTAGCAAAAATGGACAGTCTAGTTTCGGCTTTGAGCAACTTCTCAGAATTGAAATTTGAGAATAGATTGGAATTTCCCATTCATAGACAAGTGCACATGTCAGCTTTCGTTACGTTCCGAGCTATTTTCTCCCACTTTAAGCCTAAGTCTAGCGAAAACACACAGTCGAGTTTTGACTTTGACCAACTTAAGGGAATTGAAACTTGAGAATAGATTTTGATATCCCGTTGGTAGAGAAGCGCGCACGCCAACGCTTGTGACGTTCCGAGCTATTTTCTCACCCTTTAAACCCAAGTCTAGCGAAAACTCACGGTTTAGTTTCGGCTTTGACCAACTTCTCTGAATTGAAATTTGAGAATAGATTTGGATTTCCCATTGGTATACAAGCGCGCACGCCAACTTTCTTGACGTTTCGAGCTATTTTATCCTCCTTTAAGCCCAAGTGTAGAGAAAACGCATGGTCGCGTTTCATCTTTGTCCAACTTCTCGGAATTGAAATTTGAGAGTAGATTTGGATGTCATGTTGCTAGAAAGGCGTGCACGCCAACTTTCGTGACGTTCCAAGATATTTTCTCACCCTTTAAGGCCAAGTCTAGCGAAAACCCATGGTCGAGTTTCGACTTTGACCAAGTTCTCGGAATTGAAATTTGAGAATAGATTTGGATGTCCCATTAGTAGACAAGAGTGCACGCCAACTTTCGTGACGTTCCGAGCTATTTACTCCCCCTCTAAGGCCAAGTCTAGTGAAAATGCATGGTCACAATATGGCTTTGACCTACTTCTTGGAATTGAAATTTGAGAATAGATTTGGATGTCCCATTGGTAGACAAGCGCGTACGCCAACTTTCGTGATGTTCTAAGCTATTTTATTACCATTTAAGCAAAATCCTATCGAAAATGCATGATCGAGTTTCGGCTTTGACCAACTTAACGTAATGGAAATTTAAGAGTAGATTTGGATGTCCCATTGATAGACAAGTGCGCACGCCAACTTTCATGATGTTTCAAGCTATTTTAACCACCTTTAAGCCCAATTCCAACAAAAAACGTGTGGTCGAGTTTCGGCTTTGGCCAACTTAACGTAATGGAAATTTACGAGTAGATTTTGATGTCCCATTGGTGGACAAGCGTGCACACCCACTTTCGTGACGTTCTGAGCTATTTCACCCCCCTTTAAGGCCAAGTCTAGCGAAAACGCATGGTCACATTTCCGCTTTGACCAACTTCTCGGAATTGAAATGTCGCATGGTGAAAATGCACGGTCGAGTTTTGGGTTTTACCAAATTCCCGGAATGGAAATTTAATAGTAGATTTGGATGTCCCATTGGTAGACAAGCGTGCATGCCAACTTTCGTGATGTTTCGAGCTATTTTCTCACCCTTTAATCCCATGTCTAGCGAAAAAGCAAGGTCGAGTTTCCACTTTGACTCACTTCCTGGAATTTAAATTTGAGCATAGATTTGGATGTCCCATTTGTAGACAAGTGCGCACACTTACTTTCGTGACGTTCCGAGCTATTTTCTCACTCTTTAAGCCCAAGTCTAGTGAAAATGTAGGGTCGAGTTTCGGCTTTGACCATTTTCTCGGAATTGAAATTTGAGTATAGATTTGTATGTCCCATTGGTAGACAACCGTGCACGCCAACTTTCTTGACGTTCCGAGCTATTTTCTCACCCTTTAAGCCCAAGCCTAGTGAAAACGCACGGTCCAGTTTCGACTTTGACCAACTTAACGGAATTGAAATTTGAGAGTAGATTTGGATATCCCATTGGTAGACAAGCGTGCACGCCAACTTTCGTGACGTTTCGAGCTATTCCCCCCCCCTTTAAGGCCAATTCTAAATAAAACACACGGTTGCGTTTCGACTTTGACATACTTCTCGAAATTAAAATTTTACTATAGTTTTTGATGTCCCATTCGTAGACAAGTGCGCGCGCCAACTTTCATGACGTTTCAAATTGTTTTCTCACGCTTTAAGCCCAAGTCTAGTGAAAACGCACGGTCGAGTTTTGGCTTAGGACCAACTTAACGTAATGGAAATTTAAGAGTAGATTTGGATGTCCCATTGGTAGACAAGTGCGCCAACTTTCATGATGTTTCGAGCTATTTTAACCCCCTTTAAGCCCAATTCCAGTGAAAAACGCACGGTCGAGTTTTCGCTTTGGCCAACTTAACATAATGGAAATTTATGGGTAGATTTGGATGCCCCATTGGTGGACAAGCGTGCACGCCAACTTTCATGACGTTCCGATCTATTTTCTCACCCTTTAATCCCATGTCTAGCGAAAACGCAAGGTCGAGTTTCCACTTTGACCCACTTCTTGGAATTTAAATTTGAGCATAGATTTGGATGTCCCATTGGTAGACAAGCGTGCACACCAACTTTCCTGAAGTGCCGAGCTATTTTCTCACTCTTTAAGCCCAAGTCTGGCGAAAACGCGCGGTCGAGTTTAAACTTTGACCAACTTAACGGAATTGAAATTTGAGAATAGATTTGGATATCCCGTTGGTAGACAAGCGTGCACACCAACTTTCGTGACGTTTCGAGCTATTTTCTCACGCTTTAGGCCCAAGTCTAGCGAAAACACATGGTGGCGTTTCGGCTTTGACCAACTTAACGGAATTAAAATTTGAGAATAGATTTGGATTTCCCATTGTTAGACAAGCGAACACACCAGTTTTTGTGACGTTACAACCTATATTCGCCCACTTTAATTCCATGTCTAGCGAAAATGCACGGTGGAGTTTTGGCTTTGACGAACTTCTCGGAATTGAAATTTGAGAATAGATTTGGATATCGCATTAGTAGACAAGCGTGCACACCAACGTTCGTGACGTTTCAAGCTATTTTCTCACCCTTTAAGCCCAAGTCTAGTGAAAACGCATAGTCAAGTTTCGGATTTGACAAACTTCTCGAAATAGATATTTGAGAATAGATTTGTATGTCCCATTGGTAGAAAAGCGTGCACGCGAACGTTCATGGCGTTCCAAGCTATTCCCCCCCCCCTTTAAGGCCAATTCTAGTGAAAACACACAGTCGCGTTTCGACTTTGACATACTTCTCGGAATTCAAATTTGATTATAGATTTTGATGTCCCATTTGTAGCACAAGCATGCACGCCAACGTTCGTGACGTTTCGAGTTGTTTTCTCACGCTTTAAGCCTAAGTCTAGCGAAAACGCACGGTCAAGTTTTGGCTTTGACCAACTTCCTGGAATTGAAATTTGAGAATAGATTTGGATTTCCCATTGGCAGAAAAGCGTGCATGCCAACTTTCGTGACGTTCCAAGCTATTTTCTCCCCCTTTAAGGGCAAGTCTAGCGAAAACGTACGGTCAAGTTTCGCCTTTGACCAACTTCTCGGAATTGCAATTTGAGAATAGATTTGGATGTCCCATTGGTAGACAAGCGTGCATGCCAACTTTCATGATGTCCAAGATATTTTCTCAACCTTTAAGGGCAAGTCTAGCGAAAAGGTACGGTCGAGTTTCGGCTTTGACCAACTTCTCGGAATTGAAATATGAGAATAGATTTGGATTTCCCATTGGTAGACAAGCACGCCCACCAAGTTTCTTGACGGTCGGAGCTATTTTCTCCTCATTTAAGCCCAAGTCTAGCGAAAATGCATGGTCGCATTTCATCTTTGTCCAACTTCTCGAAATTGAAATTTGAGAGTAGATTTAGATGTCCCATTGCTAGAGAGGAGTGCACGATAACTTTTGTGACATTCCAAGCTATTTTCTCACCCTTTAAGCCCAAGTCTAGCGAAAACGCATGGTCAAGTTTCGACTTTGACAAAATTCTCGGAATTTAAATTTGAGAACAGATTTGGATTTCCCATTGGTAGACAAGCGAGCGCGCCAACCTTTGGCTTTGACCAAATTCCCAAAATTTAAATTTGAGAATAGATTTGTAAGTCCCGTTGGTAGACACGCAAGCAAGCCAACTTCCGTTACGTTCCAAGCTATTTTCTCCCCCTTTAAGGCAAAGTCTAGCGAAAATGCATGGTCGCATTTCGGCTTTGACCTACTTCTTAGAATTAGAATTTGAGAATATATTTGGATGTCCCATTGGTAGACAAGCGTGCACGCCAACATTCGTGATGTTCCGAGCTATTTTCTTACGCTTTAAACCCAAGTCTAGCGAAAATGCACCGTCGATTTTTGGCTTTAACCAACTTCTCGGAATTGAAATTTGAGCTTAGGTTTGGATGTCCCATTGGTAGACAAGCACACACGCCAACTTTCGTGACGTTCCGAGCTATTTTCTCATGCTTTAAGCCCAAGTCTAGCGAAAACGCACGGTCGAGTTTTGGCTTTGACCGACTTCCCGGAATTGAAATTTTAGGGTAGATTTGGATTTCCCATTGGCAGACAAGTGTGCACGCCAACTTTCGCGATGTTCCAAGCTATTTTCTCTCCCTTTAATGCCAAGTGTAGAGAAAACGCATAGTCGCGTTTAGGCTTTGACCTACTTCTTGGAATTAAAATTTGATTATAGCTTTGGATGACCCATTGGTAGACAAGCATGCACGCCAACTTTCGTGACGTTCCGAGCTATTTAGCCCCCCTTTAAGGAAAAGTCTAGCGAAAACACACTGTCGCGTTTCGGCTTTGACCTACTTATCGGAATTAAAATTTGAGAATATATTTGGATGTCCCATTGGTATACGAGCGCGCACACCAACGTTTGTGACGTTTCGAGCTATTTTCTCACGGTTTAAGCCCAAGTCTAGAGAAAATGCATGGTCGACTTTCGGCTTTGACCAACTTATCAGAATTGAAATTTGAGCTTTGGTTTGGATGTCCCATTGGTAGACAAGCGCGCACGCCAACTTTCGTGACGTTCCGAGCTATTTTCTCATGCTTTAAGCCCAAGTCTAGCGAAACGCACAATCAAGTTTCGGCTTTCACCGACTTCTCGGAATTGAAATTTTAGGATAGATTTGGATGTCCCCTTGGTAGACAAGCGTGCACGCCAACTTTCGTGACGTTCCAAGCTATTTTCTCCCCCTTTAACACCAAGTCTAGCGAAAACGCACGGTCGCGTTTAGGCTTTGACCTACTTCTCGGAATTAAAATTTGATGATAGCTTTGGATGTCCCATTGGTGGACAAGCGCATACACCAACTTTCGTGATGTTCCAAGCTATTTTCTCACCCTTTAGGCCCAAGTCTAACGAAAATGCATAGTCGAGTTTCGGCTTTGACCAACTTCTTGTTGATGTATATGTAACTTCGGAATGTATTTCACATATATGTATATTGTATTCCTATAGAGATGGTATTATTCCTCTATAAGGAAGTGTCGTCATTTATATTGTAAGTGTCGTAACTTATACTTGATGGGTTATTAGACCACCTTATTTGGGATCGGCCCTGTATAAGTCATGTGGGTCAAAGGGTTATTAGACCACCCTATTGGGGGTCGGCCATGTGGGTCAAAGGGTTATTAGACCACCCTATTGGGGGTCGGCCCACTCAGCATTATGTTATGTGGTTAAGTTCGAGCCTACATGAGTTAGGTAAAAAGGCAAGTCAAGTCAAGTATAAATAGAGTGCGGGAGGCACTCTATTTGCTCACTCACTTCTCACACATGCACTCAAGGAGGAGTGGCGCACTTATGGAGGAGGAGGATCTGCTGCTATGTTATGGTTATCTCTCTTGGTTGGTTGTATCATTGCTCTATCTATCTCTGAGGAAGTTATTGGGGTTTTTCACCTTTATGGTTTTCCCCAAGTAAATCTCTATGTCTCTTGTGTGCTTGCATTATTGTCTCCATGATTGATATGATGTAGATATGCTGTACATGTTGTTCTCTCAGTTAAGATCCTAGATCAGATTGAAGTAAATTCAGAAAATTTAACATGGTATCAGAGCTAGCCTGAAAGAAGGCATGATATGGCATGTATGACACTTGTTGCACTTACGATGCTAGGGCTTGATATAGCAAAACCCAGTCATCGTAGCACTTTCGCTATAAATCCGTTTTGGCGAATTTTTCGGATCTGAAATTGTTACAGGACGAAGCTAAGATCTCCAGGTACCTTGTGTCCAAAGGGAAACCTCTAATTCGTTTTACTTTGTGATTTATTATCTGTGCAATATAGGGTTTCTGCCTCTTCCAGATCTGAGTTAAAATCAGGTGACCTTGGGAAAAAGGTCATAACTTGGGCTAGGAAGCTCCAAATGAAATTTCGTAAACATTGGCAGGTATTACATAGACTTTACTATCTCAGAAAACGTTTTCAGAGGCCGAAGGTGAACCAGTGACACGTGGAACTCCGTACAAGTGCGCTCTCCTGTATTATCCCATAAACAGGTCATGTTGCGACATTTGGCATAACTCTCTCTCAGAGATTCCAATTGAGGTCAGACCTGTCAGGATGGAAAGGTAACAGGCCGAGCTATCTCAAAAAACGTGTTCAGAGACCGAAGTTAAAACAGTGACACGTGGCACGCCGTACAAGTTCGCTCTCCTTTTTTATCCCAAAACAGGTCACGTTGCGACATTTGGCATAACTCGCTCTCAGAGAATCCAATTGAGGTCAGACCTGTCAGGATGGAAAGATAACAGGTCAGGATATCTCAAAAAACTTTTTCAGACCTTGTGGATCAAAAATTTCGGAGTTACACCAGAAACAATCAGGTACATATTTCTATAAACAGAATTATTTTTTGGTACCTTCATTCATGGCTTCCGGAATTTAGGGCTTTGGAGAAAGTTGGAATTTTTGTAATCGGAGACCACGGATGGATTCTACTCATCAAAATAGAAATTTAGAGACCAAGATCATAATTTTTGGTTGGGTAGAAGGCTGGGCTTGATTAGACCCTAGTTCGGGATTTTGATCAGAAAAGTGGAAAATTAGGGCTTCTGTAAAAATGGGAATTTTTGAAATCTGTGACCACGGCTGGAAGCTCCTCAGAAAAATAGAAGCTTAGAGCTTTGGATCAAACATTTTGATTGGGAAGAAGAGTGGGCTTCATCAAACCCCAGTTCAGGGTCACGTCCAGTGAATCCAGAAGTTTCAAAAGAAAAATTGAGGAGTGAAACTTTGCAGTTTTCAAATTCTGAATATATCAACTTGATCAACTCATCAAGGCACATATTTCTATCCTGTCAGAAGGTTGAAATTCAAAGTTTGAATTTTTGGGGTTTCTCTGACAAACCCATATCCAGCTCGAAGTCCAGTTCTTGCAAATCAAGTGGATTGGGTTAATCCTAGAAGAAGATGGATTGGTCACCTACATAAGTGAAGGAGTTCCTGTTTCAGAGGGAGATGAGGTTAAGGCCTTACATAAGAAGATTACAAGCGATCTCGACAGGTATGAATCATCGAGGTATGTTTCAATATTTGTCCATGATTAAGTTTATGGTATGTTTGTCTTCATGTTATTACGGTTAGTACAATCTTGATTTTAGATTTGTCGTATCACCTTAACAAAATTATGAATGCATGATAGAAGATATTCATTGGTTAGGTTGTTGACACTTATGATTGTACTAATGCATTATGGTGTTGTATGAGGTTATGTTGTCTACTAACATGAAAGGTACACCAAGAAAGACAAATCATGTTCTGGTCCAAGAACATATGATCATGATAACTTGAGGACAAAGATTCATCCATTGTCATGGATCTCATGGAAGATCCATTTACGAGGTATGTATAACTTGGTTTTGTAATAGTTAACCTATGAGATATACAGGTTACTAGCACAAGTCATTGAAGAAGAACAAGAAGACATCATGTGAGTATGTTAGACATAAATAGCTAGCATGCTAATCCAGGTATGTTTTTCCTATATCAAGATAGAATCCTACCTTGTGTTAGGATCTTATACTGTTGTTGATAATGATTATTCATGAAGTCATAGGTTTGAATAATCATGATTGTATGCATATTATGTTTCTTACCATAATTGATGATATAACTAACCAGAAGAATCATGATGGTATAGGTTTGAATAATCACAGGTTTTATGCATTTTATATCTCTTATCTTGATTGATGATTCAACTAACCTGAAGAGTCATAGTAATTACATGTTTAGACATGTTATGTTTCTTATGATTTGACTAACCATAAGAATCCTACATAAACCTGGAATGCTAATGCTTATTATTTCTGTTTGAAATGATCATGACTATACATGCTTGAGATTATTGTGTTTTAATAGTATACTAATGAATGTATGATTTTATATGAGATCACAAGGATAACACATTCATGATACTAATAAGCATGCATAGGGACCAAGGATGAATATGAGATTCAAGAACAGGTAATCCAGGAAGCAAAGATCAAGAGGGAGTACATTCCAGTGGTTTAT
This sequence comes from Larix kaempferi, assembly GCA_027924585.1. Classification (NCBI taxonomy): domain Eukaryota; kingdom Viridiplantae; phylum Streptophyta; class Pinopsida; order Pinales; family Pinaceae; genus Larix; species Larix kaempferi. Next base: position 797,405 of record BSBM01000430.1, on the reverse strand, counting down.
GCAAGGATGTAGATATTCAGAGGGAGTTGACCATCTCTCTACATCCCACAACAGAAAGGTGTAGAAGAATCTACTTCAGATTAGGACTCCAGCAGCTCCTGCAAGGAAGCGAAGACTCAGAGGGAGTCCACCCAACGAACAAACAAAGATAAGTATTTGAATTGTCATTTCTTAAATAATACTGTTCAATAATGTATATACTGATGTTCCTAGAATTAGGTTGTGTATTATGCATATTAGAATAATTGCATTGATGAACAGTATACTCCTAATATGCATGGGTAAGTGGCCTATGGCACTGTACAGCATTCCATTGCTACTTATCTAGAATGAAACCTCTTTGCTGACATGTTGGGAGTTGTGCACACTCTTAACAATGTTCTGGTAGAGATTGGAAGGCATCTAGAAAGTTACGGAATATGGATAAATGTTGTATTGAAGCATTGGCTAAGATAATTGCATGACTGTATGGCATATTTCTTTATGTGTAAGAATTTGTTCTGAAAACTATGAGATGTTTTCTAATCATGAAATTTAACTTGTTGTGTAGGAAAGATCGTATGCCATCTCCTACAAAAGAAGAACTACAACATTTGTTCCAGCAACAAAGATATCTATTGAAGATATTGAAGATATTGAAGTTCCCAGGATCTGGGATGAAGAAATGAAATGCCATGATCCGTCGATCATGAAGAATGATGTTTGGGATGTAATCCCAAGACATGAAGGGAAGTTTGCTATGACTTCCAAATGGAACTATCAGATCAAGCATGTTGCACATGGCAGCATTGAGAAATATAAAAGTGATGAAATAGAAGATACACCAGATGGATTCAAGACAGCTTCCTTGAATGGTGTAGTTGAAGAAGAAGTGTATGTAGAGCAGCCACTTGGTTCTGAGACACATGATAGGAAATCATATATGTGCAGAACTTGGTATGGTGAAGATAGATTGATTGTCGACACGCAGCGGAAGCTTACTACCGAGTTCGAGATGAAGAACTTGGGGATGATGCACTATTTGTTTTTAGCATGGAGGTGTGGCAGAGTGTAGATAGAATCTTCCTTGGACAAGGGAAGTATGCAGTAGAGATCCCAAAGAGTTTCAGGATGATGGATTGCATGGCCATGGCCACACCTATGGCATCAAATCTGAAGCTTCTATGTGATGCTTCATCTGAGCCGATTGATGTCTCTATGTATCGCCAGATGATTGGGTCTTTGATGTACGTGACAAACACGAGACCAGACATTTGCTTTGCTGTGAACACATTGAGCCAGTTCCTGACGGATCCGAGGAGTGTTCACCTGGTTGCTATAAAGCATATTCTGAGGTACCTAAAGGGTACAGTGGATTATGGGCTCAGGTATGAGGTGAATCAAAAGTTTAACCTGCAGGGTTATGTTGATTCAGATTGGGCTGGCAGTGCTGCAGACAGGAAGAGCACATCTGGGTGTTGCTTCAGTATGGGATCAAGTGTGATCTCTTGGTTTAGCAGGAAGCAATCCTGCATAGCACTGAGTACAGCTGAGGCAGAGTATGTTGCAGCCTGTTCAGCTAGTTGTGAGATAGTATGGCTACAGAAGCTACTGTCTGGGTTATTTGATCTCCCATTGGAGGCTACTGGTATCTTCTGTGATAACCAGATTTGTGTGAAGCTGTCCGAGAACCCAGTGTTTCATGACAGGTCGAAACACATAGAGATCAAATATCACTATATCAGGGATATGGTGCAGAGAGGAGCCGTGAAGCTCCTATATGTCGCGAAAGACGAGCAGATTACAGATGCGCTGACGAAGCCGCTAGCCAGAGTGAAGTTCGAGTACTTCAGAGAGAGGCTTGGCGTTCTTCAGATCGAGGACACTTCGAGGAAGAAGTGATGGACACATTTGCTGAAGCCATTCCAAGCATGTTTGAAGGAGGATCCTTCACATGGCTGTGGATGTAAGCGCTGGATAATGGGCATCAGGATGATGTTCTGGTTTCTGCTTGGATATGATCAGTTGGATCATTTATGTATGTACGCATCATGTTGGATGCCGGATATGATCAGTTGGATCATTTATGTATGTACGCATCATGTTGGATGCTGGATATGATCAGTTGGATCATTTATGTATGTACGCATCATGTTGGATGCTGGATATGATCGGTTGGATCATGTGTATGTATTTTGTATGAACGCGTCATGTTGGATGCTGTTGGATACATTGTGTGGATCATGTATCCTTGTATGATCAGGTAGATCATGGATGTTGTTGGATACATTGTGTGGATCATGTATCTTTGTATGATCAGGTAGATCATGGATGCTGATGGATACATTGTGTGGATCATGTATCTTTGTATGATCAGGTAGATCATGTATGTTGATGGGTACATTGTGTGGATCATGTATCTTTGTATGATCAGGTAGATCATGTATGATTGATGGATACATTGTGTGGATCATGTATCTATGTGTGCATCAGATGGATGCATTGTATGATCAGGATGATCGTGGATGACGAGCTTCTCCAGATGACATGCAGCAGGATGTTGCAGTGATGATGATGAGTATCAGATGATACTTTGTGGCCGTGGATCAGGTTGTGCAGGAAAGCATGTAATTTGTGCCCTGGGAGATTTGCATATGGTATTTCGAGGTTTTGCCTATGGCATGTAATTCGGTGCCCTGGGACATCTGGCAAATGCTCTTGCGAGGTTTTGCTTGGGAGGACATGTAATTTGTGCCCTGGGAGATCTGCAGATAGTCTTTCGAGGTTTTTCCTATGGCATGTAATTCGGTGCCCTGGGATATCTGGCAGATGCTCTTGCGAGGTTTTGTCCTATGGCATGTAATTTGCTCCTGGGAGATCTGGACAGGATGAAAAAGGCCTCAGATGCTTCAGCCAGGTTTTGCCATGACCACATGTAATTTGCTCCTGGGAGATCTGGACAGGATGAAAAAGGCCTCAGATGCTTCAGCCAGGTTTTGTGGTGAGAACACATGTAATGTGCTCCTGGGAGATCTGACAAGTAGAGCCGTGTGCTCGTAATAGCCTGGGATGCTTCAGCCAGGTTTTGTGATGGGTCACATGTAATGTGCTCCTGGGAGATCCTACAGGTAGAGCTGTGTACTCGTAATAGCCTGGGATGCTGCAGCCAGGTTTTGTGACGCACGTAATAAGTCCTGAGAATTCCACAGTATGGCCAGTGATGATGAAGACCTGCAGGTGGTGGGACTACATCCAGTATGAAAAAGGACTGGATCTGTAGAACTTCCTATGACGAGTAGATTCAGAGATTGATTGAGATAGCAGCAGCAGTGACGATGATGATGACTCAATGACGATTATCTAGTGACGATGATCCAGAGAAGATGACTTGTGCTAGAAGAACTGTGCTGAGAAATACCTTCCTAGTTAAGAGGGAGTGTTGATGTATATGTAACTTCGGAATGTATTTCACATATATGTATATTGTATTCCTATAGAGAGGGTATTATTCCTCTATAAGGAAGTGTCGTCATTTATATTGTAAGTGTCGTAACTTATACTTGATGGGTTATTAGACCACCTTATTTGGGGTCGGCCCTGTATAAGTCATGTGGGTCAAAGGGTTATTAGACCACCCTATTGGGGGTCGGCCATGTGGGTCAAAGGGTTATTAGACCACCCTATTGGGGGTCGGCCATGTGGGTCAAAGGGTTATTAGACCACCCTATTGGGGGTCGTCCCACTCAGCATTATGTTATGTGGTTAAGTTCGAGCCTACATGAGTTAGGTAAAAAGGCAAGTCAAGTCAAGTATAAATAGAGTGCGGGAGGCACTCTATTTGCTCACTCACTTCTCACACATGCACTCAAGGAGGAGTGGCGCACTTATGGAGGAGGAGGATATGCTGCTATGTTATGGCTATCTCTCTTGGTTGGTTGTATCATTGCTCTATCTATCTCTGAGGAAGTTATTGGGGTTTTTCACCTTTATGGTTTTCCCCAAGTAAATCTTTGTGTCTCTTGTGTGCTTGCATTATTGTCTCCATGATTGATATGCTGTAGATATGCTGTACATGTTGTTCTCTCAGTTAAGATCCTAGATCAGATTGAAGTAAATTCAGAAAATTTAACACTTCTCGGAACTGAAATTTGAGAAATAATTGAGATTTTCGTTTGGTAGACAAGCACACACGTCAACTTTCGTTACGTTCCTAGCTATTTCCTCCCACTTTAAGCCCAAGTCTAGCGAAAACGCACGGTCAAGTTTTGACTTTAACCAACTTAACGAAATTGAAATTTACAATAGATTTGGATATCCCGTTGGTAGACAAGACCGCATGCCAACTTTCGTGACGTTCCGAGCTATTTTGTCACCATTTGAGCCCAAGTCTATCAAAAACGGACGATCGAGTTTTAGATTTGACCAACTTCTCATAATTGAAATTTGAAAATAAATTTGGATGTCCCATTGAAAAGCGTGCACGCCAAATTTTGTGACGTTTCGAGCTATTTTATCACCCTTTAAGCCCAAGTTTAGAAAAAATAGACGGTTGAGTTTCAACTTGGAACTTATTCTCGGAATTAAAATTTGAGAATAGATTTGGATGTCCCATTGGCAAACAAGCATGCACGCCAACTTTCGTGATGTTCCGAGCTATTTTCTCATCCTTTAAGGCCAAGTCTAGTGAAAACGCACAGTCGCGTTTCGGCTTTGACCTACTTCTCATAATTAAAATTTGATTATAGATTTGGATGTCCCAGGTAGACAAGCACGCATGCCAACTTTCGTGACGTTTCAAGCTATTTTCTCACACTTTAAGCCCAAGTCTAGCGAAAATGCATGGTCGAGTTTCGGCTTTCACCGACTTCCCGGAATAAAAATTTGAGAATAGATTTGGATGTCCCATTGGTAGACAAGCGTGCACGCCAACTTTCATGATGTTATGAGCAATTTTCTCCCCTTTAAGGCCAAGTCTAGCAAAAAAGCGTGGTCGCATTTCGGCTTTAACCTACTTCTCAGAATTAAAATTTGAGATTATATTTGGATGTCACATTTGTGGACAAGCACGTACGCCAACTTTCGTGATTTGAGAGTAGATTTGGATGTCCCGTTGCTAGAAAAGCATGCACGCCATCTTTCCTAACGTTCCTTTTAAGCCCAAGTCTAGCGAAAACACACGGTCGAGTTTTGACTTTGACCAAATTCCCAGGATTAAAATTTGAGAATATATTTGTAAGTCTCATTGGTAGACATGCGTGCACGCCAACTTCTGTTACATTCCAAGCAATTTTCTTCCCATTTAAGGCAGAGTCTAGCGAAAATGCATGGTCGTGTTTCGGCTTTGACCTACTTCTTGGAATTAAAATTTGAGAATATATTGGGATGTCCCATTGGTAGCCAAGCGCGCATGCCAACGTTCATGACGTTCCGAGCTATTTTATCATGCTTTAAGCACAATTCTAGCGAAAACAAACGGTCGAGTTTCGGCTTGGACCAACTTCCCGGAATTTAAATTTGAGCATATGTTTGGATGTCCCATTGGTAGATAAGCGCGCACGCCAACATTCGTGACATTCCGAGCTGTTTTCTCATGCTTTAAGCCCAAGTCTAGCGAAAACGCATTGTCGAGTTTCGGCTTTGATCGACTTCCCAGAATTGAAATTTGAGGATAGATTTGGATGTCCCATTGGTAGACAAGCGTGCACGCCAACTTTCGTGACGTTCCGAGATAATTTCTCCCCCTTTAACGCCAAGTCTAGGGAAAATGCACAGTCACGTTTAGGCTTTGACCTACTTCTCAGAATTGAAATTTGAGAATAGACTTGATTATCCCGTTGGTAGAGAAGCGTGCATGCCAACTTTTATGACGTTCCGAGCTATTTTCTCACCCTTTAAGCCCAAGTCTATCGAAAATGAACGGTCGAGTTTGAACTTGGACCAAATTCCCCGAATTGCAATTTGAGAATAGATTTGGATGTCCCATTGGTAGACAAGCATGCACGCCAACTCTCATGATGTTCCGAGCTATTTTCTCTCCTTTAAGGCCAAGTCTAGCGAAAACGCATGGCGGCGTTTCAGATTTTACCTACTTCTCAGAATTAAAATTTGAGATATATGTTTGGATGTCACATTGGTGGACAAGCACGTACGCCAACTTTTGTGATGTTCCAAGCTATTTTCTCACCCTTTAGCCCCAAATCTAGCGAAAATGGACAGTCGAGTTTCCGCTTGGAGCAACTTCTCGGAATTGAAATTTGAGAATAGATTGGGATTTCGAATTCGTAGACAAGTGGACATGTCAGCTTTCGTTATGTTCCGAGCTATTTTCTCCCACTTCAAGCCTAAGTCTAGCGAAAATGCACAGTCGAGTTTCGACTTTGACCAACTTAATGAAATTGAAATTTGAGAATAGATTTGGATATCCCGTTGGTAGAGAAGCACGCATGCCAACGTTTGTGACGTTCCGAGCTATTTTCTCACCCTTTAAGCCCAAGTCTAGTGAAAACTCACGGTTTAGTTTCGGCTTTGACCAACTTCTCGGAATTGAAATTTGAGAATAGATTTGGATTTCCCATTGGTAGACAAGCGCGCACGCCAACTTTCTTGACGTTTCGAGCTATTTTCTCCTCCTTTAAGCCGAAGTCTAGCGAAAACACACGGTCGCATTTCATCTTTGTCCAACTTCTCGAAATTGAAATTTGAGAGTAGATTTGGATGTCCTATTGCTAGAAAGGCGTGCACGCCAACTTTCGTGCTGTTCCAAGTTATTTTCTCACCCTTTAAGCACAAGTCTAGTGAAAACCCATGGTTGAGTTTTGACTTTGACCAACTTCTCGAAATTGAAATTTGAGTGTAGATTTGGATTTCCCATTGGTAGACAAGCGCGCGAGCCAACTTTCGTGACGTTCCGAGCTATTTTCCCCCACTTTAAGCCCAAGTCTAGTGAAAACGCATGGTCGAGTTTAAGCTTTGACCAAATTCCTGAAATTGAAATTTGAGAATAGATTTGTAAGTCACGTGGGTATACACGCATGCACGCAAACTTCTATTACATTCCGAGCTATTTTCTCCCCCTTTAAGGCAAAGTCTAGCGAAAACACACGGTTGCGTTTCGGCTTTAACCTACTTCTCGGAATTAAAATTTGAGAATATATTTGGATGTCCCATTGGTAGATAAGCGCGCATTCCAACTTTCGTGACGTTCCAAGCTATTTTCTCCCCCTTTAACGCCAATTCTATAAAAAATGCACGGTTACGTTTCGGCTTTGACCTACTTCTCGGAATTAAAATTTGATTATAGATTTGGATGTCCCATTGGTAGACAAGCATGTGCGCCAACTTTCGTGACGTTCCGAGCTATTTTCTCATGCTTTAAGCTGAAGTCTAGCAAAAACGTACGGTCAAGTTTCGGCTTTAACCAACTTCCCAGAATTGAAATTTGAGAATAGATTTGGATGCCCCATTGGTAGACAAGCGTGCATGCCAACTCTCATGATTTTAAGAGCTATTTTCTCCGCTTTAAGGCCAAGTCTAGCGAAAATGCACAGTCGCATTTCGGGTTTGACCTTCTTCTCAGAATTAAAATTTGATATTAGATTTGGATGTCCCATTGGTGGACAAGCGCGTACACCAACTTTTGTGATGTTCCAAGCTATTTTCTCACCCTTTAGGCCCAAGTCTAGCGAAAATGCACAGTCGAGTTTCGGCTTTGACCAACTTCTCGGAATTGAAATTTGAGAATAGATTGGGATTTCCCATTGGTATACAAGCACACACGCCAACTTTCGTTACATTCCAAGCTATTTTCTCCCACTTTAAGCCTAATTCTAGCGAAAACGCATGGTCGAGTTTCGACTTTAACCAACTTAACGGAATTTAAATTTGAGAGTAGATTTGGATATCCCGTTGGTAGACAAGCGCGCATGCCAATTTGGATAGCTCATGCTTTAAGCCCAAGTCTAGAGAAAATGCAAGGTCGAGTTTCAGCTTTGACCAACTTATCGGAATTGAAATTTGAGCTTTGGTTTGGATGTCCCATTCGTAGACAAGCGCGAACGCCAACTTTCGTGACGTTCCAAGCTATTTTCTCACCCTTTAAGCCCAAGTCAAGCAAAAACGTACAGTCGAGTTTCAGCTTTGACCAACTTCTCGGAATTGAAATTTGGCAATAGATTTGGATTCCCCATTGGTAGACAAGCGCGCACGCCAACCTTCGTCAAGTTCCGAGCTATTTTCTCCTCCTTTAAGCCCAAGTCTAGCGAAAACGTACGGTCGAGTTTCAGCTTTGACCAACTTCTTGGAATTGAAATGTGAGAGTAGATTTGGATGTGCCATTGGAAGACAAGCGCGCATGGCAACTTTCTTGACGTTCCGAGCTATTTTCTCACGCTTTAAGCCCAAGTCTAGTGAAAATGCACGGTCGAGTTTCAAGTTTTACCAACTTCCCGGAATGGAAATTTGAGAATAGATTTGGATGTCCCATTGGTAGACAAGCGCGCACCCCAACTTTCGTGATGTTTCGAGCTATTTTCTCAGGCTTTAAGCCTAAGACTAGTGAAATTGCACGGTCGAGTTTCGGCTTTGACCAACTTAACGGAATTTTAATTTGAGAATAGATTTGGATATCCCGTTTGTAGACAAGCGTGCATGCCGATTTTCATTTGGTTCCGAGATATTTTCTCACCCTTTAAGCCCTTCGTGACGTTCCGAGCTATTTTCTCACACTTCAAGCCCAAGTCTATCGAAAACGCGCGGTAGAGTTTCAGCTGTGACCAACATCTCCGAATTGAAATTTGAGAATAGATTTGGATGTCCCATTGGTAGACAAGAGTGCACGCCAACGTTCATGATGTTCCAAGCTATTTACTACCCCTTTAAGGCCAAGTCTAGTGAAAACGCACGGTCACAATATGGGTTTGACCTACTTCTTGGAATTGAAATTTGAGAATAGATTTGGATGTCCCATTGGTAGACAAGCGCGTACGCCAACTTTCGTGATGTTCTAAGCTATTTTCTTACCATTTAAGCAAAATCCTATCGAAAACACATGATCAAGTTTCGGCTTTCACAAACTTAACGTAATGGAAATTTAAGAGTAGATTTGGATGTCCCATTGATAGACAAGTGCGCACACCAACTTTCATGATGTTTCGAGCTATTTTAACCCCCTTTAAGCCAAATTCCAGTGAAAAATGTGCGGTTGAGTTTCGACTTTGGCCAACTTAACGTAATGGAAAATTTACGAATAGATTTAGAAGTCCCATTGGTGGACAAGCGTGCACACCAAATTTCGTGATGTTCCGAGCTATTTCCCCCCCCTTTAAGGCCAAGTCTAGCGAAAACGCATGGTCGTGTTTCCGCTTTGACCAACTTCTCAGAATTGAAATGTGAGAGTAGATTTGGATGTGCCATTGGAAGACAAGCGCGCATGGCAACTTTCTTGATGTTCCGAGCTATTTTCTCACACTTTAAGCCCAAGTCTAGTGAAAATGCACGGTCGAGTTTCAAGTTTTACCAACTTCCCGGAATCGAAATTTGAGAATAGATTTGGATGTCCCATTGGTAGACAAGCGTGCACGCCAACTTTCATGATGTTCCGAGCTATTTTCTCACCTTTTAATCCCATGTCTAGCGAAAAGGCAAGGTCGAGTTTCCACTTTGACTCACTTCTTGGAATTTAAATTCAAGCATAGATTTGGATGTCCCATTGGTAGACAAGAGCGCACACCAACTTTCGTGATTTTCCGAGCTATTTTCTCACTCTTTAAGCCCAAGTCTAGCGAAAATGTACGGTCGAGTTTCGGCTTTGACCAATTTCTCAGAATTAAAATTTTAGAATAGATTTGTATGTCCCATTGGTAGACAAGTGCGCACGCCAACTTTCGTGACGTTCCGAGCTATTTTCTCACCCTTTAAGCCCAAGCCTAGCGAAAACGCACGGTCGGGTTTTGACTTTGACCAACTTAACGGAATTGAAATTTGAGAATAGATTTGGATATCCTGTAGGTAGACAAGCGCGCATGCCAACTTTTGTGACATTCTGAGCTATGCACGGTCGCTTTTCGACTTTGACATACTTCTTGGAATTCAAATTTGACTATAGATTTTGATGTCCCATTCGTAGACAAGCGCGCACACCAACTTTCGTGACGTTTCGAGTTGTTTTCTCACGCTTTAAGCCCAAGTCTAGTGAAAATGCACGGTCGAGTTTCGGCCTTGACCAACTTAACGTAATGGAAATTTAAGAGTAGATTTGGATGTCCCATTGGTAGACAAGTGTGCACGCCAAATTTCATGATGTTTCGAGCTATTTTAACCCCCTTTAAGCCCAATTGCCGCAAAAAATGCGCGGTCGAGTTTCAACTTTGGCCAACATAATGTAATGGAAATTTACGAGTAGATTTGGATGTCCCATTGGAAGACAAGCGTGCACACCAACATTCATGACGTTCCGATCTATTTTCTCACCCTTTAATCCCATGTCTAGCGAAAACATAAGGTTGAGTTTCCAGTTTGACCCACTTCTTGGAATTTAAATTTGAGCATAGATTTGGATGTCCCATTGGTAGAAAAGGGTGCACACCAACTTTTGTGACGTTTTGAGCTATTTTATCACTCTTTAAGCCCAAGTCTAGCGAAAATGTACGGTCGAGTTTCGGCTTTGACAAATTTCTCGAAATTGAAATTTGAGAATAGATTTTTATGTCCCATTGGTAGACAAGTGCACACGCCAACTTTCGTGACGTTCCGAGCTATTTTCTCACCCTTTAATCTCAAGCCAAGCGAAAACGCACGGTCGAGTTTCAACTTTGACCAACTTGACAGAATTGAAATTTGAGAACAAATTTGGATATCCCGTTGGTAGGCAAGCGTGCACGCCAAATTTTGTGATGTTCCGAGCTATTTTCTCACCCTTTAGGCCCAAGTCTAGCGAAAACGCACGGTGGCGTTTCGGCTTTGAACAACTTAACGGAATTAAAATTTGAGAATAGATTTGGATGTCCCATTGGTAGACAAGTGCGCACACCATTTTTTGTCATGTTACAACCTATATTCGCCCACTTTAATTCCATGTCTAGCGAAAACGCACGGTGGAGTTTCGAAATTGAAATTGGAGAATAGATTTGGATATCGCATTAGTAGACAAGCGCGCACACCAACTTTCATAATGTTTCGAGTTGTTTTCTCATGCTTTAAGCCCAAGTCTAGCGAAAACGCACGGTCGAGTTTCGGCTTTGACCAACTTCCCGGAATTGAAATTTGAGAATCGATTTGGATGTCCCATTGGTAGACAAGCATGCACGCCAATTTTCGTGACGTTCCAAGCTATTTTCTCCCCCTTTAAGGGCAAGTCTAGAGAAAACGTACGGTCGAGTTTTGGCTTTGACCAACTTCTCAGAATTGAATATTGAGAATAGATTTGGATGTCCCATTGGTAGACAAGCGTGCACGCCCACTTTCATGACATTCCAAGCTATTTTCTCCCCCTTTAAGGGCAAGTCTAGAAAAAACATACGGTTGAGTTTTTGCTTTGACCAACTTCTCGGAATTGAAATATGAGAATAGATTTGGATTTACCATTGGTAGACAAGTGCGCACGCCAACTTTCTTGACGGTCCGAGCTATTTTCTCCTCCTTTAAGCCCATGTCTAGCGAAAATGCACGGTCACGTTTCATCTTTTTCCAACTTCTCGAAATTGAAATTTGAGAGTAGATTTGGATGTCCCATTGCTAGAGAGGAGTGGACGCTAAATTTTGTAACGTTCCAAGCTATTTTCTCACCCTTTAAGCCCAAGTCTAGTGAAAACGCATGGTCAAGTTTCGACTTTGACAGAATTCTCGGAATTGAAATTTTAGAATAGATTTGTATTTCCCATTGGTAGACAAGCACGTGCTCCAACCTTCGGCTTTGACCAAATTCCTGAAATTCAAATTTTAGAATAGATTTGTAAGTCCCATTGGTAGACATGCGTGCAAGCCAACTTCCGTTATGTTCCGAGCTATTTTCTCCCCCTTTAAAGCAAAGTCTAGCGAAAACACACAGTCGATTTTTGGCTTTGACCAACTTCCCAGAATTGAAATTTGAGCATAGGTTTGGATGTCCCATTGGTAGACAAGTGCACACGCCAACTTTTGTGACGTTTCAAGCTATTTTCTCATGCTTTAAGCCCAAGTCTAGAGAAAACGCACGGTCGCATTTATGCTTTGACCGACTTCCCGGAATTGAAATTTGAGGATAGATTTGGATGTCCCATTGGTAGATAAGCGCACACGCCAACGTTCGTGACGTTTTGTACTATTTTCTCACGCTTTAAGCCCAAGTCTAGCGAAAACGCACGGTCGAGTTTCGGCTTTGACCAACTTCACAGAATTGAAATTTGAGAATAGGTTTGGATGTCCCATTGGTAGATAAGCGCACACGCCAACTTTCGTGACGTTTTGTACTATTTTCTCACGCTTTAAGCCCAAGTCTAGCGAAAACGCATGGTCGGGTTTCGACTTTGACCGACTTCCTGGAATTGAAATTTGAGGAAAGATTTGGATGTCCCATTTGTAGACAAGCATGCACGCCAACTTTCGTGATGTTTCGAGCTATTTTCTCCCCCTTTAACACCAAGTCTAGCAAAAATGCACGGTCACGTTTAGGCTTTGACCTACTTCTCGGAATTAAAATTTGATTATAGCTTTGGATTTACCATTGGTAGACAAACATGCATGCCAACTTTCGTGACGTTCCGAGCTATTTTCTCAAGCTTTAAGCCCAAGTCTAGCAAAAATGCATGGTCGAGTTTTGGCTTTGACCAATTTCCCGGAATTGAAATTTGAGAATAGATTTGGATACCCCATTGGCAAACAAGCGTGCACGCCAACTCTCATGATGTTTCGAGCTATTTTCTCCCCTTTAACGCCAAGTCTAGCGAAAATGTACGGTCGAGTTTAGGCTTTGACGTACTTCTCGGAATTAAAATTTGAGGATATATTTGGATGTCCCATTGGTAGACAAGCGCGCACGCCAACTTTCATGACGTTCCGAGCTATTTTCTCACCCTTTAAGCCCAAGTGTAGCGAAAACGCATGGTTTAGTTTCGACTTTGACCAACTTCTCATAATTGAAATTTGAGAATAGATTTGGATGCCCCATTGGTAGACAAGCACGCACGCCAACTCGCATGATGTTCCAAGCTATTTTATCCCCTTTAAGTCCAAGTCTAGTGAAAACGCACGGTCGCATTTCGGCTTTGACCTACTTCTCAGAATTAAAATTTGAGATTAGATTTGGATGTACCAATGGTGGACAAGCGCGTACGCCAACTTTCGTGATGTTCCAAGCTATTTTCTCACCCTTTAGGCCCAAGTCTAGCGAAAATGCACGATCGCGTTTAGGCTCTGACCTACTTCTCGGAATTAAAATTTGATTATAGCTTTAACGCCAAGTCTACCGAAAACACACGGTCGCGTTTAGGCTTTGACCTACTTCTCGGAATTAAAATTTGATTATAGCTTTGGATGTTCCATTGGTAGACAAGCATGCACGCCAACTTTCGTGACATTCGGAGCTATTTTCTCATGCTTTAAGCCCAAGTCTAGTGAAAAAACACGGTTAAGTTTCGGCTTTAACCAACTTGTCGGAATTGAAATTTGAGAATAGATTTGGTTGCCCCATTGATAGACAAGCGTGCACGCCAACTCGCATGATGTTTTGAGCTATTTTATCCCCTTTAAGTCCAAGTCTAGCGAAAATGCACGGTTGCATTTTGGCTTTGACCTACTTCTCAGAATTAAAATTTGAGATTAGATTTGGATGTCCCATTGGTGGACAAGCGCGTACGCAAACTTTCGTGATGTTCCAAGCTATTTTCTCCCCCTTTAGGCCCAAGTATAGCGAAAATGCACAGTCAAGTTTCGGCTTTGACCAACTTCTCGGAATTGAAATTTGAGAATAGATTGGGATTTCCGATTGGTAGACAAACGCACACACTAACTTTCGTTATGTTCCGAGTTATTTTCTCCCAATTTAAACCCAAGTCTAGCAAAAACGCACGGTCAAGTTTCGAATTTAACCAGCTTAATGGAATTTATATTTGAGAATAGATTTGGATATCCCATTGGTAGACAAGTGCGCACGGCAACTTTCGTGACGTTCTGAGCTATTTTCTCACCCTTTAAGCCCAAGTCTAGCGAAAACATACGGTCGAGTTTCGACTTTGACCAACTTCTCATAATTGAAATTTGAGAATAGATTTGGATTTGCCATTGGTAGACAAGCACGCACGCCAACTTTCATGAAGTTCGAGCTATTTTGTCCTCCTTTAAGCCCAAGTCTAGCGAAAACGCACGGTCGCATTTCAGCTTTGACCAGCTTCTCGGAATTGAAATTTGAGAGTAGATTTGGATTTCTCGTTGCTAGAAAGGAGTGCACGCAAACTTTCGTGACGTTCCAAGCCAAAATGCATGGTGGCGTTTTGGGTTTCACCAACTTCTTGGAATTGCAATTTGAGGGTATATTTGGATGCCCCATTGGTAGACAAGTGTGCATGCCAAATTTCGTAACGTTCCGCGCTATTTTCATCCCCTTTAATCCCAAGTCTAGAGAAAACGCACGATCGAGTTTCGGATTTGACCAACTTCTCGGAATTGAAATTTGAGAATAGATTTGGATGTCCCATTGGTAGAAAAGCACGCACGCCACGTTTCGTGATGTTCCGAGCTATTTTCGCTGCCTTTAACGACAAGTCTAGCGAAAACGCACAGTCGCATTTAGGCTTTGACCTACTTCTCGGAATTAAAATTTGATTATAGCTTTGGATGTCCCATTGGTAGACAAGCATGCACGCCAACTTTTGTGACATTCCGAGCTTTTTTCTCACGCTTTAAGCCCAAGTCTAGCGAAAATGCACAGTCGAGTTTCGACTTTGACCAACTTCCCAGAATTGAAATTTGAGAATAGATTTGGATGCCGCATTGGTAGACAAGCGTGCATGCCAACACTCGTGATGTTCCGAGCTATTTCCTACCGTTTAAGCCCAACTCTAGCAAAAACACACGGTCGAGTTTCGACTTTAACCAACTTAACGGAATTGAAATTTGAGAATAAATTTGGATATCCCGTTGGTAGACAAGAGCGCACGCCAACTTTCGTGATGTTCCTAGCTATTTTCTCACCCTTTAATCCCAAGTCTAGCGAAAACGCACGGTCGAGTTTCGGATTTGACCAACTTCTCGGAATTGAAATTTGAGAATAGATTTGGATGTCCCATTGGTAGAAAAGCACGCACGCCACGTTTCGTGACGTTCCGAGCTATTTTCGCCGCCTTTAACGACAAGTCTAGCGAAAACGCACGGTCGCATTTAGGCTTTGACCTACTTCTCGGAATTAAAATTTGATTATAGCTTTGGATGTCCCATTGGTAGACAAGCATGCACGCCAACTTTTGTGACATTCCGAGCTTTTTTCTCACGCTTTAAGCCCAAGTCTAGCGAAAATGCACAGTCGAGTTTCGACTTTGACCAACTTCCCAGAATTGAAATTTGAGAATAGATTTGGATGCCGCATTGGTAGACAAGCGTGCATGCCAACGCTCGTGATGTTCCGAGCTATTTCCTACCGTTTAAGCCCAACTCTAGAAAAAACACACAGTCGATTTTCGACTTTAACCAACTTAACGGAATTGAAATTTGAGAATAAATTTGGATATCCCGTTGGTAGACAAGAGCGCACGCCAACTTTCGTGATGTTCCTAGCTATTTTCTCACCCTTTAATCCCAAGTCTAGCGAAAATGCACGGTCGAGTTTCGGCTTTGACCAACTTCTCAGAATTGAAATTTGAGAATAGATTTGGATTTCCCATTGGTAGACAAGTGTGCACGCCAAATTTCATGACGTTCTGAGCTATTTTCTCCTCCTTTAAGCCCAAGTCTAGCGAAAATGCACGATCGAGTTTTAGCTTTGACCAACTTATCGGAATTAAAATTTGAGTGTAGATTTCGATTTCTCGTTGCTAGAAAGGAGTGCATGCCAACTTTCATAACGTTCCAAGCCAAAACACATGGTAGCGTTTTGGATGCCCCAATGGTAGACAAGCGTGGACGCCAAATTTCGTAACGTTCCGAGCTATTTTCGTCCCCTTTAATCCCAAGTCTAGAGAAAACGCACGATCGAGTTTTGGATTTGACCAACTTCTCAGAATTGAAATTTGAGAGTAGATTTGGATGTCCCATTGGTAGACAAGCACGCACGTCAAGTTTTGTGAAATTCCGAGCTATTTTCTCCCCCTTTAAGCCCAAGTTGAGCGAAAATGCATTGTCCAGTTTCGTGACGTTCAAAGCTATTTTTTCACCCTTTAAACCCAAGTCTAGCAAAAACTGTTGGTCGAGTTTTGGATTTGACCAATTTCTCATAAATGAAATTTGAGGATAGGTTTGGATGCCCGAATTAAGCCCAAGTCTAGTGAAAATGAACAGTCGACTTTCGGCTTTGACCAACTTCTCAGAATTTAAATTTGAGCATAGATTTGAATACCCCATTGGTAGACAAATGCGCACGCCAACCTTCATGACGTTTTGAGCTATTTTCACACCCTTTAAGCCCAATTGTAGCGAAAACGCGCAGTCAAATTTTGGCTTTTGGAAAAATTAACAGAATCAAAATTTAAAAGTAGATTTGGCTGTCTCATTGGTAGACAAGCGTGCACACCAACTTTCGTGACATTTCGAGCTATTTTCTCCCCCTTTAGGACCAAGGCTAGTAAAACCGCACGGTCGCATTTTGGATTTGACCTACTTCTCGAAATTAAAATTTGAGAATATATTTGGATGTCCCAAGTTGCGTATGCCAACTTTCGTGATGTTCTAAGCTATATTCACACCCTTTAGGCCCAAGTCTAAAGAAAACGCAGGGTTGATTTTCGGCTTTGACCAAGTTCTCGGAATTGAAATTTGTGAGTAGATTTGGATATCCCATTGGTAGACAAGCGCGCATGCCAACTTTCGTGATCTTCCGAGCGAAATTGCATGGTCAAGTTTCGGCTTTGACCAACTTAATAGAATTGAAATTTGAGAATAGATTTGGATATCCCATTGGTAGACAAGCGTGCATGCCAACTTTCATTACGTTCCGAGCTATTTTCTCACCCTTTAATCCCTTCATGATGTTCCGATCTATTTTCTCACGCTTTAAGCCCAAGTCTAGCAAAAACGCACAGTAGAGTTTCAAATTTGACCAACATCTCGGAATTGAAATTTGAGAATAGATTTGGATGTCCCATTGGTAGACAAGAGTGCACGCCAACTTTCCTGACGTTCTGAGCTATTTTCTCCCCCTTTGAGGTGAAGTCTAGTGAAAACGCATGGTCGCATTTCGGTTTAGACCTACTTCTCGGAATTGATATTTGAGAATAGATTCGGATTCCCCATTGGTAGACAAGTGCACACGCCAACTTTCATGATGTTCCGAGCTATTTTAATCCCCTTTAAGCCCAATTCTAGCGAAAAATGTGAGGTCGAGTTTTGGCTTTGGCCAACCTAACGTAATGGAAATTCAAGAGTAGATTTGGATGTCCCATTGGTAGGAAAGCATGCACGCCAACTTTTGTGACATTCCAAGCTATTTTCTCCCCCTTTAAGGCCGAGTCTAGCGAAAACGCACGGTCATGTTTCCGATTTGACCAACTTCTCGGAATTGAAATTTGAGAGTAGATTTGGATGTCCCATTGGTAGAAAAGCACACACGCCAACTTTCATGACGTTCCGAGCTATTTTCCCACGCTTTAAGCCCAAGTCTAACGAAAATGCACGGTCGAGTTTCAGGTTTTACCAACTTCCCGAAATGGAAATTTGAGAGTACATTTTGATGTCCCATTAGTAGACAAGCGTACACGCCAACGTTCGTGATGTTCCGAGCTATTTTCTCTCCCTTTAATCCCATGTCTAGCGAAAAGGCACGGTTGAGTTTCCGCTTTGACCCACTTCTCGGAATTTAAATTTGAGCATAGATTTCGATTTCCCATTGGTAGACAAGCGCGCACACTAACTTTCATGATGTTCCGAGCTAGTTTCTCACCATTTAAGCCCAAGTCTAGCGAAAATGTACGGTCAAGTTTCAGCTTTTACGAATTTCTCGGAATTGAAATTTGAGAATATATTTGTATGTCCCATTGGTAGACAAGTGCGCACGCCAACTTTCGTGACGTTCCGAGCTATTTTATCACCCTTTAAGCCCAAGTCTAGAGAAAACGCACAGTTTAGTTTCGACTTTGACAAACTTAATGAAATTGAAATTTGAGAACAGATTTGGATATCCCGTTGGTAGACAAGCGCACACACTAACTTTCGTGACATTCCGAGCTATTTTCTCCCCCTTTAAGCCCAATTCTAGCGAAAACACACAGTCGAGTTTCGGCTTTGACCAACTTCTCGAAATTGAAATTTGAGAATAGATTGGGATTCCCCATTTGTAGACAAGCGCACACGCCAACTTTCGTTACGTTCCAAGCTATTTTCTCCCACTTTAAGCCCAAGTGTAGCGAAAACGCATGATCGAGTTTCGACATTAACCAACTTAATGGAATTGAAATTTGAGAATAGATTTGGATATCCCGTTGGTAGACAAGCGCACACGCCAACTTTTGTGAAGTTCCGAGCTAATTTCTCACCCTTTAAGCCCAAGTCTAGAGAAAACGCATTGTCGAGTTTCGGCTTTGACCAACTTCTTGGAATTGAAATTTGAGAATAGATTTGGATTTCCCATTGGTAGACATGCACACACGCCAACTTTCATGATGTTCCGAGCTATTTTCTGCTCGTTTAATCCCAAGTCTAGAGAAAACGCACGGTCAAGTTTCAGCTTTGACCAACTTCTCGGAATTGAAATTTGAGAGTAGATTTGGATTTCTCCTTGCTAGAAAGGCGTGCACGCCAACTTTCGTGACGTTCGAAGAAAAAATGCACAATGCCATTTTGGCTTTCACCAACTTTTTGGAATTGAAATTTGAGGGTATATTTGGATGCCCCAATGGTACACAAGTGTGCACACCAAATTTCGTAATGTTCCGAGCTATTTTCGTCCCCTTTAATACCAAGTCTATAGAAAACGCACGATCGAGTTTTGGATTTGAGCAACTTCTCGGAATTCAAATTTGAGAATAGATTTGGATGTCCCATTGGTAGACAAGCATGCACGCCAAGTTTCGTGACGTTCCGAGCTATATTCGCCCCGTTTAAGCCCAAGTTTAGCGAAAACGCATTGTCAAGTTTTGTGACGTTCAAAGCTCTTTTTTCACCCTTTAAGCCCAAGTCTAGCAAAAACTCTTAGTCGAGTTTCGGCTTTGAACAATTTCTCGTAAATGAAATTTGAGCATAGGTTTGGATGCCCCATTTAAGCCCAAGTCTATCGAAAATGAACAGTCGAGTTTCAGCTTTGACCAAATTCTCGGAATTTAAATTTGAGCATAGATTTGGATGCCCAGGTTGTAGACAAGTGCACATGCCAACTTTCGTGAAGTTCTGAGCTATTTTTGCACCCTTTAAGCCCAACTGTAGCGAAAAGGCATGGTTGAGTTTCGGCTTTGGCCAAATTAACGGAATTGAAATTGAAGAGTAGATTTGGATTTCCCATTGGTAGACAAGCGTGCATGCCAACTTTCATGACATTCCAATTTATTTTCTCCCCCTTTAAGGCTAAGTCTAGCGAAAAAGCACGGTAGCGTTTCGGCTTTGACCTACTTGTCCGAATTGAAATTTTAGAATAGATTTGGATGTCCCATTGGTAGACAAGCGCATACGCCAACTTTCATGATGTTCCAATCTATTTTCTCACCCCATAAGCCCACGTCTAGCGAAAACGCACGGTCAAGTTTCGGCTTTGCCCAACTTCTCAGAATTGAAATTTGAGAATAGATTTGGATGTCCCATTGGTGTCTAGACAAGCGCACACGCCAACTTCCGTGATGTTCCGAGCTATTTTCTCCCCCTTTAAGACCAAGTCTAGAGAAAACACATGGTCGAGTTTCGGCTTTGACCCACTTCTCGGAATTGAAATTTGAGAATAGATTTGGATTTCCCATTGGTAGACAAGCGCGCACGCCAACTTTCTTGACGTTTCGAGCTATTTTATCCTCCTTTAAGCCGAAGTCTAGCGAAAACTCATGGTCGAGTGTAGGCTTTGACCAACTTCTCAGAATTGAAATTTGAGAATAGAATTGGATTTCCCATTGGTAGACAAGCGCGCACGCACGCTTTTGTGACGTTCCAAGCTATTTTCTCCCCTTTAAGCCCAAGTCTAGTGAAAAAGAACGGTCGAGTTTCGACTTTGACCCACTTCTTGGAATTGAAACTTTAGCATAGATTTGGATCTCAGATTGGTAGACAAGCACGCACAACAATGTTTGTGACGTTCCAAGCTATTTTCTCACCCTTTAAACTAAGTCTAGTGAAAACGCACAGTCGAGTTTCAGCTTTGATCAACTTCGTGTAATTGAAATTTGAGAATAGATTTGGATTTCCCATTGGTAGACAAGCGTGCACGCCAACTTTCATGACGTTTCGTGCTATTTTCTCCCCCTTTAAGTCCAAGTCTAGCAAAAACAAATAGGCGATTTTCGGCTTTGTCCAACTTCTCGAAATTTAAATTTGAAAATAGATTTGGATGTCCCATTGGTAGACAAGTGCACACGCCAATTTTCATGATGTTCTGAGCTATTTTCGCCCCCTTTAAGCCCAAGTCTAGAAAAAACGCAAGATCGAGTTTAAGATTTGACCATTTTCTCGAAATCTAAATTTGAGAATAGATTTGGATTTCCCATTGGTAGACAAGCATGCGTGCCAACTTTCATGATGTTCCGAGCTATTTTCGCCCCCTTTAAGCCCAAGTCTAGCGAAAACGCATGGTAGAGTTTCGGCTTTGACCAACTTCTCAGAATTGAAATTTGAAAATAGATTTGGATATCCTCGTAATGTACCCTCCCGCAGATCCAACTCCGGTAAGGGAACTTGATGCCACTGTATGGGGCTTTCACAAAAACTCAGCCCATTCATTAGATTCATAGCCATAAAATTAATTTGTGCAGATGCAAATCAAACATATATGCACAACAGAATAAGAACATCACCCACACACATCTTTCATATGCATTCAACATATCAATAATAAACATCAAATTAAAACATTTCAGAAGTAAATGCATAGGCAGAAAAACACTTATCTTCATTGTGCAATTGTCCCAAACAACTAGCTATGTTGCTGCAACGTTCCACCCAACCATAGGCCAGTTGTGTTCATCAATTCTCTCAACACAACTGCCACCCCTGAGCTGGGCATGATTCTTACAAGGAAAAGGGAACATTCCAGCTCATGCACATCCAAAGCAATAGAAACCCATCTCAACCCCAACCTTCTTTTACACACAACAACTCAAACTGGGCATGGATGCCCATTTTCAGCAATGGGATTTTACAAATAAGATCTCCATGGACTTCCCCAAATCGTGGGCACACCAAAAACAAAATGGCAATTGGGGAATCAACACTGGGAGAGAAAAATTGTTTCCAGAAAACGTTTATGGGCATTCAAGGGACAAAAACGGCCTCCAGAAACCCCAAAATTGTGGCTCCCTTCCTCCCAGCCATCGTGCAATACAAAAACGAGTTCCCGGGCATGGAAAATGCAGGAAAATGGTGAAAAACGTGATGGGGAAAGCTGAGCTAGCTCCAAAAATGTGAGAGAGGCAAAACTGCTTGATGGGTTATGGCTTGAGAGGCAAATTCATGGCTCTTTTCTTGCCAAGGAAGCCAAACACATTTTCCCATGCAGGATGGTTTCCCATACTCAAATTTTTGACAGCCATACGTCCCCATTCCCCAAGGCATTAAATAATTCACCCAACTCTTGGGAGAAATGAATGATTGGGTACAAAAGTCAACATGTGTAGTTGAGGGTTTTATGGGTTCTCTCATTGACACTTGGCTTGACTTGATTTCCTCAAGGGTTTGAATGTTTTCCCTCCCAATTCCTTGTAAAATCATGCCCCCATCTCTTGTTGCATTGCATAGCTAGTTGTGGGTATTTTATTAAAATACATATTTACAATTCCAATGTGCATCACTAGCACGTAAACCATATGCATCAATAAATCAATGGTGGGGCCTTGGCATTGAGCTTCTCACCACAATTTTATAACAATATTACATCATTTACGATTTTAAATCCATGGGGTCAAAATGGGAACATTACCATCCCATTGGTAAACAAGTACGCTCTCAAACTTTCGTGGCATTCTGAGCTATTCCGAGAGAAAACGCACGGTCGAGTTTCGGCTTTGACCAACTTCTCAGAATTGAATTGGAGAATAGATTTGGATTTCCCATTGGTTGACAAGCGTGCACGCCAACTTTCATGACGTTCCGAGCTATTTTCTCACCCCTTAAGCCCGAGTCTAACGAAAACACACGGTCGAGTTTCGGCTTTGCCCAACTTCTCAGAATTGAAATTCTAGAATAGATTTGGATTTCCCATTGGTAGCCAAGCGCACACACCAACTTTTGTGAAAACGCATGGTCGAGTTTCGGCTTTGAAAAACTTCTCGGAGTTGAAACTTGAGAATAGATCTAGATGTCCCATTGGTAGACAAGCGCGCACGCCAACATTCGTGATGTTCCGAACTATTCCCCCCCCCTTTAAGCCCAAGTCTAGCGAAAACGCACGATCGAGTTTCTACTTTGACCAATTTCTCAGAATTGAAATTTGAGAATAGATTTGGATGTCCTATTGGTAGACAAGCATGCATGCCAATTTTCGTGACGTTTTGAGCTATTTTCTCACGCTTTAAGCCCAAGTCTAGCGAAAACGCACAGTCGAGTTTCGACTTTGACGAACTTCTTGGAATTGAAATTTGAGCGTAGATTTGAATGCCCGATTGGTAGACAAGCGCGCACGTCGACATTCGTGATGTTACAAACTATTCCCCCCCCCTTTAAGACGAAGTCTAGCGAAAACGCACGGTCGAGTTTCAGCTTTTACCAACTTATCGGAATTGAAATTTCAGAGTAGATTTGGATGTCCCATTGGCAGACAAGCGTGCACACCGACTTTCGTGACGTTTCGAGCGATTTTCTCTCAATTTAAGCCCAAGTCTAGCTAAACTGTACGGTCGAGTTTCGGCTGTGACAAACTTCTCGGAATTGAAATTTGAGAATAGATTTGGATGTCCCATTGGTAGGCAAGTGCGTACGCAAACTTTCATGATGTTCCAAGCTATATTCTCACCCCTTAAGCCCAAGTCTATCGAAAACGCATGGTCGAGTTTCGGCATTGCCCAATTTCTCGAAATTGAAATTTGAGAAAATATTTGGATTTCCCATTGGTAGACAAGCACACAAACCAACTTTTTTGACATTCCGAGCTACTCCGAGTGGAAATTCATGGTCAAGATTCGGCTTTGACCAACTTCTTGGAATTGAAATTTTAGAATAGATTTGGATTTCCCATTGGTAGACAAGCGCACACGCCAACTTTCGTGACGTTCTGAGCTATTTTCTCCCCTTTAAGCCCAAGTCTAGTGAAAAAGAACGGTCGAGTTTCAACTTTGACCCACTTCATAGAATTGAAATTTTAGCATAGATTTGGATGTCCGATTGGTAGACAAGCACGCACAACACTTTTCGTGACCTTCCAAGCTATTTTCTCACGCTTTAAACCCAAGTCTAGTGAAAACGCACGATCGAGTTTTAGATTTGACCAACTTCTCAGAATTGAAATTTGAGAATAGATTTGGGTTTCCCATTGGTAGACAAGCGTGCACGCCAACTTTCGTGACGTTTCGAGATATTTTCTCCCCCTTTAAGGCCACGTCTAGCGAAAACAAATGGGCCATTTTTGGCTTTTACCAACTCCTCGGAATTTAAATTTAAAAATAGATTTGGATTTCCTATTGATAGACAAGCATGCACACCAACTTTCGTGACATTCCAAGCTATTTTCGCCCCCTTTAAGCCCAAGTCTAGAAAAAACGCATGGTGGAGTTTCGACTTTGACAAACCTCTCAGAATTGAAATTTTAAAATAGATTTGGACATCCCATTGGTAAACAAACGCGCATGCCAAGTTTTGTGACGTTCTGAGCTATTCCAAGCGAAAACACACGGTCTAGTTTCGGCTTTGACAAACTTCTCAGAATTGAAATTTGAGAATAGATTTGGATTTCCCATTGGTAGACAAGCGTGCATGCCAACTTTTGTGATGTTTCGATCTATTTTCGCCCCCTTTAAGTCCAAGTCTAGCGAAAACACATATCAAGTTTCAGATTGGACCATTTTCCGGGAATTTAAATTTGAAAATAGATTTGGATATCCCATTGGGAGACAAGCATGCACGCCAACTTTCGTAACGTTCCGAGCTACTTTCACCCCATTTAAGCCAAAGTCTAGTGAAAATGCACGGTGGAGTTTCGGCTTTGACCAACTTCTCAGAATTGAAATTTGAGAATAGATTTGGATGTCCCATTGGTAGACTCACGCCAAATTTTGTGACGTTCCGAGCTATTTTCGCCCCCTTTAAGCCCAAGTCTAGCGAAAAGGCATGGTGCAGTTCTGGCTTTGACCAACTTCTCAGAAATGAAATTTGAGAATGGACTTGGATGTCTCATTGGTAGGCAAGTGCGCAGGCTAAATTTCATGACGTTCCGAGCTATTTTCTCCCCATTTAAGCCTAAGTGTAGCAAAAATGCACGGTCGAGTTTAAGCTTTGAACTACTTCTCGGAATTGAAATTTGAGAATAGATTTGGATGTCCCATTGGTAGACAAGCATGCATGCCAAATTTCGTGATGTTCTGTGCTATTTTCTCCCTCTTTAAGCCCAAGCCTAGAGAAAATGCACGGTAGAGTTTCGGCTTTGACCAACTTCTTCGAATTGAAATTTGAGAGTAGATTTGGATGTCCCATTGGTAGATAAGCGTGCACGCCAACTTTCATGATGTTATGAGCTATTTTCTCCCCTTTTAAGCCCAAGTGTAGCGAAAATGCATGGTCGAGTTTCAGCTTTGACCCACTTCTCGGATCTAAAATTTGAGGGTAGATTTGGATGTCCCATTGGTTGACAAGCATGCACACCAACTTTCGTGACGTTCCGAGCTATTTTCTCACCCTTTAAGCCCAAGTCTAGCGAAAACGCATAGTCAAGCTTCGGCTTTGACCAACTTCTTGGAATTGAAATTTGAGAATAGATTTGCATGTCCCATTGGTAGACAAGCGTGTACGCCAACTTTCGTGATGTTCCAAGCTATTTTCTCACCCCCTAAGCCCATCTTTTATGAAAACGCATGGTCGAGTTTAGTCTTTGACCTACTTTTCGGAATTGAAATTTGAGAATAGATTTGGATGTCCCATGGGTAGACAAGTGCGTAGGCCAACTTTCATGATGTTCCAAGCTATTTTCTCACCCCTTAAGCCCAAGTCTATCGAAAACGCACGGTCGAGTTTTAGGTTTGCGCAACTTCTCGGAATTGAAATTTGAGATTATATTTGGATTTCCCATTGGTAGAAAAGTGCACACGCCATCTTTCGTGACGTTCTGATCTATTTTCTCCCCCTTTAAGCCTAAGTGTAGTGAAACTACATGGTCTAGTTTCAGTTTTGACCCACTTCTCGGAATTGAAATTTGAGGGTAGATTTGGATGTCCCATTTGTAAACAAGTGTGCACACCAACTTTCGTGACGTTCCGAGCTATTTTATCATCCCTTAAGCCCAAGTCTAGCAAAAAGGTATGGTCATGTTTAAGATTTGACCTACTTCTCGGAATATAAATTTGACAATATATTTGGATGTCCCATTGGTCGACAAGCGCGTACGCCAACATTCATGATTTTCCAAGCTATGTTATCACCCCTTAAGCCCAAGTCTAGCGAAAATGCACGGTCCAGTTTCGGCTTTGCCCAACCTCTCGGAATTGAAATTGGAGAATAGATTTGGATTTCCCATTGGTAGAAAGTGCACATGCCAACTTTCGTGACGTTCCGAGCTATTTTAGCCCCCTTTAAGCCCAAGTCTAGAGAAAAAGCATGGTCAAGTTTTGGCTTTGACCAACTTCTCGGAATTGAACTTTGAGAATAGATTGGGATGTCCCATTGGTAGACAAGTGCGCACGCCAACTTTCGTGACATTCCAAGCTTTTTTCTCACCCTTTAAGCCCAAGTCTAGCGAAAACGCATGGTCGAGTTTTGGATTTTACAAACTTTCCGGAATTGAAATTTTAGCACAAATTTGAATGCCCCATTGGTAAACATGCATGCACACCAACATTCATGATGTTCTGAACTCCTTCCCCCCTTTAAGCCCAAGTTTAGCGTAAATGCACAGTCGAGTTTTGGCTTTGACCAACTTCTCTAAATTGAAATTTGAGAATAGATTTGGATGTCCCATTGTTAGACAAGCGTGCATGCCAATTTTTGTGATGTTCCAAGCTATTTTCTCACCTTTTAAGCCCAAGTGTAGCGAAAATGCAAGGTCGCATTTTGGCTTTGACCAAGTTCTTGGAATTCAAATTTGAGCATAGATTTGAATGCCTCATTGGTAGACAAGCACGCACGCCAACATTCGTGATGTTCCAAACTATTTCCCCCGCCTTAAAGCCCAAGTCTAGCAAAAACGCAGGGTCAAGTTTCTTGTTGGACCAACTTCTCGGAATTGAAATTTGAAAGTAGATTTGGATGTCCCATTGGTAGAAAAGCATGCACGCCAACTTTCGTGACGTTCCGAGCTATTTTAGCTCCCTTTAAGCCCAAGTCTAGCGAAAACGCACAGTCAAGTTTCGGCTTTGACAAACTTTTCGGAATTGAAATTTGAGAATAGATTTGAATGTTCCATTGGTAGACAAGCGCGCACGCCAATTTTCATGACGTTCTGAGCTATTTTCTCACCCTTTAAGCCCAAGTCTAGCAAAAATGCACAGTCGAGTTTCGACTTTGACCAACTTCTTGGAATTGAAATTTGAGCGTAGATTTGAATGCCCCATTGCTAGACAAGCACACACAGCAACATTCGTGATGTTCCGAACTATTTCACCCCCTTTAAGCCCAAGTTTAGCGAAAACGCACGGTCGAGTTTGGGCTTTCACCAACTTCTCGGAATAGAAATTTGAGAGTAGATTTGGAGTTCCCATTGGTAGACAAGCGCGCACGCCAACTTTCATGAAGTTTCGAGCTATTTTCTGCCCCGTTAAGCCCAAGTCTAGAAAAAACGCACGGTCAAGTTTCGGCTTTGACCAAATTCTTAGAATTGAAATTTGAGCATAGATTTGGATGCCCCATTGGTAGACAAGTGTACATGCCAATTTTGGTGACGTTCCGATCTATTTTAGCCCTCTTTAAGCCCAATTTTAGTGAAAACGCATGGTCGAGATTCGGCTTTGACCAACTTTCGTGACGTTCCGAGCTATTTTCACCCCCTTTAAACCCAAGTCTAGCGAAAACACAATATCGAGTTTCAGATTTGACCATTTTCTTGGAATTTATATTTGAGAATATATTTGGATGTCCCATTGGTAGACAAGCATGCACGCCAACTTTCGTGACGTTCTGAGCTATTTTTGCCCCCTTTAAGCCCAAGTCTTGCGAAAACGCACGGTGGAGTTTCGACTTTGACCAACTTCTCGGAATTGAAATTTGAGAATAGATTTGGATTTCCCAAATGTATACAAGTGCGCATGCCAATTTTTGTGACGTTTCGAGCTATTTTCTCCCCATTTAAGCCCAAGTATAGAAAAAATGCACAGTCGCATTTAAGCTTTGACCAACTTCTCAGAATTGAAATTTGAGCATAGATTTGCATTCCCCGTTGGTAGACAAGAGTGCACGCCAACTTTCGTGATGTTTCGAGCTATTTCCCATTGGTAGACAAGTGCACACGCCAACTTTCGTGACGTTCTGAGCTATTTTCTCCCCTTTAAGCCCAAGTCTAGCGAAAAAGAACGGTCGTGTTTAGACTTTGACCCACTTCTCGGAATTGAAATTTTAGCATAGATTTGGATGTCACATTGGTATGCAAGAACGCACAACAATTTTCGTGATGTTAGAAGCTATTTTCTCACCCTTTAACCCCAAGTCTAGCGAAAATGCACGGTCGAGTTTTAGCTTTGAACAACTTCTCAGAATTGAAATTTGATAATAGATTTGGATTTCCCCTTGGTAAACAAGCGTGCACACCAACTTTCATGATGTTTCGAACTATTTTCTCCCCCTGTAAGGCCAAGTTTAGCGAAAACACACGGGCGATTTTCAGCTTTGACCAACTTCTCGGAATTGAAATTTG
Organism: Larix kaempferi; assembly: GCA_027924585.1. NCBI lineage: Eukaryota > Viridiplantae > Streptophyta > Pinopsida > Pinales > Pinaceae > Larix > Larix kaempferi. The sequence goes on along the minus strand of BSBM01000430.1, from coordinate 769,132 downwards.
AGAATAGATTTGGATGTCCCATTGGTAGGAAAGCACACACACCAATTTTCATGACGTTCCAAGCTATTTTCGCCTGCTTTAAGCCCAATTCTAGCGAAAGCGCAAGCTCGAGTTTCGGATTCGACCATTTTCTCGGAATTTAAATTTGGGAATAGATTTGGATTTCCCATTGGTAGACAGGCATGCACGCCAACTTTCGTGACGTTCTGAGTTATTTTCGCCCCTTTTAAACCCAAGTCTAGCGAAAACGCATGGTCAAGTTTCGACTTCGACCAACTTCTCATAATTGAAATTTGAAAATAGATTTGGATGTCACATTGGTAGACAAGCTCACACGCCAACTTTCATGACGTACCAAGCTATTCCGAGCGAAAACGCACAGTCAAGTTTCGGCTTCGACCAACTTCTCGGAATTAAAATTTGAGAATAGATTTGGATTTCCCATTGGTAGACAAGCGCACATGGCAACTTCCATGACATTCCAAGCTATTTTCTCCCCTTTAATCCCAAGTCTAGCGAAAAAGAACAGTCGAGTTTCGACTTTGACCCACTACTCGAAATTGAAATTTTAGCATAGATTTGGTGTTGATGTATATGTAACTTCGGAATGTATTTCACATATATGTATATTGTATTCCTATAGAGATGGTATTATTCCTCTATAAGGAAGTGTCGTCATTTATATTGTAAGTGTCGTAACTTATACTTGATGGGTTATTAGACCACCTTGTTGGGGTCGGCCCTGTATAAGTCATGTGGGTTGAAGGGTTATTAGACCACCCTATTGGGGTTCGGCCATGTGGGTCAAAGGGTTATTAGACCACCCTATTGGGGATCGGCCCACTCAGCATTATGTTATGTGGTAAAGTTCGAGCCTACATGAGTTAGGTAAAAAGGCAAGTCAAGTCAAGTATAAATAGAGTGCGGGAGGCACTCTATTTGCTCACTCACTTCTCACACATGCTCTCAAGGAGGAGAGGCGCACTTATGGAGGAGGAGGATCTGCTGCTAGGTTATGGCTATCTCTCTTGGTTGGTTGTATCATTGCTCTATCTATCTCTGAGGAAGTTATTGGGGTTTTTCACCTTTATGGTTTTCCCCAAGTAAATCTTTGTGTCTCTTGTGTGCTTGCATTATTGTATCCATGATTGATATGCTGTAGATATGCTGTACATGTTGTTCTCTCAGTTAAGATCCTAGATCATATTGAAGTAAATTCAGAAAATTTAACATGGTATCAGAGCTAGCCTGAAAGAAGGCATGATATGGCATGTATGACACTTGTTGCACTTACGATGCTAGGGCTTGATATAGCAAAAACCAGTCATCGTAGCACTTTCGCTATAAATCCGTTTTGGCGAATTTTTCGGATCTGAAATTGTTACAGGCCTAAGCTAAGATCTCCAGGTATCTTGTGTCCAAAGGACAACCTCTAATTCGTTGTACTTTGTGATTTATGATCTGTACAATATAGGGTTTCTGCCTCTTCCATATCTGAGTCAAAATCAGGTGACCTTGGGAAAAAGGTCATAACTTGGGCTAGGAAGCTCCAAATGAAATTGCGTAAAAATTTAAAGGTAGTACACAGACTGTACTATCTCAGGAAACTTTTTCAGAGGCCGAAGGTGAACCAGTGACACGTGGCACGCCGTACAAGTTCGCTCTCCTGTATTATCCTATAAACAGGTCACGTTGCGACATTTGGCATAACTCTCTCTCAGAGAGTCCAATTGAGGTCAGACCTATCAGGATGGAAAGGTAACAGGCCGAGCTATCTTAGAAAACTTTTTCAGAGGCCGAAGTTAAAACAGTGACACGTGGCACACCGTACAAGTTCGCTCTCCTGTTTTATCCCAAAACAGGTCACGTTGCGACATTTGGCATAAATCTCTCTCAGAGAATCCAATTGAGGTCAGACCTATAAGGATGGAAAGATAACAGGTCAAGCTATCTCAGGAAACGTTTTCAGACCCTGTGGATCAAAAATTTCGGAGTTACACTAGAAACAATCAGGTACATATTTCTGTCAAAACATAATTATTTTTTGGTACCTTCATTCATGGCTTCCAGAATTTAGGGCTTTGGAGAAAGTTGGAATTTTTGTAATCGGAGACCACGGCTGGATGCTACTCATCAAAATAGAAATTTAGAGACCAAGATCAGAATTTTTTGTTGGGCAGAAGGCCGGGCTTGATTAGACCCTAGTTCGGGACTTTGATCAGAAAAGTGGAAAATTAGGGCTTCTGTAAAAATGGGAATTTTTGAAATCTGTGACCACGGCTGGAAGCTCCTCAGAAAAATAGAAGCTTAGAGATTTGGTTCAAACATTTTGATGGGGAAAAAGAGTGGGCTTCATCAAACCCCAGTTCAGGGTCACGTCCAGTGAATCCGGAAGTTTCAAAGGCAAAATTGAGGAGTGAAACTTTGCAGTTTTCAAATTCTGAATATACCAGTTTGATCAGCTCATCAAGGCGCATATTTCTATCCTTTCGAAAGTTTGAAATTCAAAGTTTGAATTTTTGGGGTTTCTCTGACAAACCCATATCCAGCTCCAAGTCCAGTTCTTGCAAATCAAGTGGATTGGGTTAATCCTAGAAGAAGATGGATTGATCATCTGCATGAGTAAAGAAGTTCCTGTTTCAGAGGGAGATGAGGCTAAGGCCTTACATAAGAAGATTACAAGCGACCTTAACAGGTATGACTCATCGAGGTATGTTTCGATATTTTTCCATGATTAATTTTATGGTATGTTTGTCTTCAAGTTATTATGGTTAGTACAATTTTGATTTTAGATTTGTCGTATCACCTTAACAAAATTATGAATGCATGATAGAAGATATTCATTGGTTAGGGTGTTGACACTTATGATTGTACTAATGCATTATGGTGTTGTATGAGATTTATGTTGTCTACTAACATGAAAGGTACACCAAGAAAGACAAATCATGTTCTGGTCCAAGAACATATGATCATGATAACATGAGGACAAAGATTCATCCATTATCATGGATCTCATAGAAGATCCATTTACGAGGTATGTATAACTTGGTTTTATAATGGCTAACCTATGAGATATACAGGTTACTAGCACAAGTCATTGAAGAAGAACAAGAAGACATCATGTGAGTATGTTAGACATAACTAGCTAGCATGCTAATCCAGGTATGTTTTTCCTATATCAAGTTACAATCTCATCCTGTGATAAGATCCTTTATATAAGTATACTTGGCATGATTGATTATGATTATTCATTGAAGTTAGTAATCATGGGTTTAGGCATATTATGCTTTTTACTTTGTTTAATGATATGACTAACCAGAAAAGTCCTATGGTCAAATAGGAATATAAGTAAAATAATATGTCTCTTATATTGATTGATTTGACTAACCAGAAGAATCATGAAACCATAGGTTTGAATAGTCATGGTTTTATGCATATTATATCTCTTCTCTTGATTGATGATATGACTAACCCGAAGAGTCATAGCTTTGAGTAATTATAGGTTTAGACACGTTATGTTTCTTATGCTTTAACTAACCATAAGAATCCTACATAAACCTTGAATGCTAATGCTTATTATTTCTGTTTGAAATGATCATGACTATACATGCTTGAGATTATTGTGCTTTAATAGTATATGTATGATTTAATCATGATACTAATAAGCATGCATAGGGACCAAGGATGAATATGAGTTCAAGGACAGGTAATCCAGGAAGCAAAGATCAAGAGGGAGTACACTCCAGTGGTTTATGCAAGGATGCAGATATTCAAAGGGAGTTGACCATCTCTCTACATCCCACAACAGAAAGGTGTAGAAGAAGCTACTTCATATTAGGACTCCAGCAGCTCCTTCAAGGAAGCGAAGACTCAGAGGGAGTCCACCCAACGAACAAACAAAGATAAGTATTTGAATTGTCATTTCTTAAATAATACTGTTCAATAATGTATATACTGATGTTCCTAGAATTAGGTTGTGTATTATGCATATTAGAATAATTGCATTGATGAACAGTATACTCTTAATATGCATGGGTAAGTGGCCTATGGCACTGTACAACATTCCATTGCTACTTATCTAGAATGAAACCTCTTTGCTGACATGTTGGGAGTTGTGCACACTCTTAACAATGTTCTGGTAGAGATTGGAAGGCATCTAGAAAGTTACGGAATATGGATAAATGTTGTATTGAAGCATTGGCTAAGATAATTGCATGACTGTATGGCATATTTCTTTATGTGTAAGAATTTGTTCTGAAAACTATGAGATGTTTTCTAATCATGCAATTTAACTTCTTGTGTAGGAAAGATCGTATGCCATCTCCTACAAAAGAAGAACTACAACATTTGTTCTAGCAACAAAGATATCTATTGAAGATATTGAAGATATTGAAGTTCCCAGGATTTGGGATGAAGAAATGAAATGCCATGATCCGTCGATCATGAAGAATGATGTTTGGGATGTAATCCCAAGACATGAAGGGAAGTTTGCTATGACTTCCAAATGGAACTATCAGATCAAGCATGTTGCAGATGGCAGCATTGAGAAATATAAAAGTGATGAAATAGAAGATACACCAGATGGATTCAAGGCAGCTTCTTTGAATGGTGTAGTTGAAGAAGAAGTGTATGTAGAGCAGCCACTTGGTTCTGAGACACATGATAGGAAATCATATATGTGCAGAACTTCGTATGGTGAAGATAGATTGATTACCGACACGCAGCGGAAGCTTACTACCGAGTTCGAGATGAAGAACTTGGGGATGATGCACTATTTTTTTTTTTTGGCATGGAGGTGTGGCAGAGTGCAGATAGAATCTTCCTTGGACAAGGGAAGTATGCAGTAGAGATCCCAAAGAGGTTCGGGATGATGGATTGCAAGGCCATGGCCACACCTATGGCATCAAATTTGAAGCTTCTATGTGATGCTTCATCTGAGGCGGTTGATGTCTCTATGTATCATCAGATGATTGGGTCCTTGATGTACCTGACGAACACAAGACCAGACATTTGCTTTGCTGTGAACACATTGAGCCAGTTCCTGACGGATCCGAGGAGTGTTCACCTGATTGCTGTAAAGCATGTTCTGAGGTACCTGAAGGGTACAGTGGATTATGGGCTCAAGTATGAGGTGAATCAAAAGTTTAACCTACAGGGTTATGTTGATTCAGATTGGGCTGGCAGTGCTGTAGACAGGAAGAGCACATCTGGGTGCTGCTTCAGTATGGGATCAAGGGTGATCTCTTGGTTTAGCAGGAAGCAGTCCTGCGTAGCACTGAGTACAGCTGAGGCAGAATATGTTGCAGCCTGCTCAGCTAGTTGCGAGGCAGTATGGCTACGGAAGCTACTGTCTGAGTTATTTGATCTCCTGTTGGAGGCTACTGGTATCTTCTGTGATAACCAGAGTTGTGTGAAGCTGTCCGAGAACCCAGTGTTTCATGACAGGTCGAAACACATAGAGATCAAATATCACTATATCAGGGACACTATTGCAGATGTGCTGACGAAGCCACTAGCCAGAGTGAAGTTCGAGTACTTCAGAGAGAGGCTTGGCATTCTTCAGATCGAGGACACTTCGAGGAAGAAGTGATGGACGCATTTGATGAAGCCATTCCAAGCATGTTGGAAGGAGGATCCTTCACATGGCTGTGGATGTAAGCGCTGGATGATGAGCATCAGGATGATGTTCTGGTTTCTGCTTGGATATGATCAGTTGGATCATTTTATGTATGTATGTATATGCATCATGTTGGATGCTTGGACCATGTATCTGTATATGTATCAGGTGGATACATTGTATGATCAGGTGGATCATGTATGGTGATATGTATCATGTATTTGTATTTGTATCAGGCGGATACATTGATGATCAGGAGGATCATGTATGATGATATGTATCAGGTAGATACTTGGTATGCATCAGGTAGATGCATTGATGATCAGGAGGATCATGTATGATGATATGTATCAGGTAGATACTTGGCATGCATCAGGTAGATGCATTGATGATCAGGTGGATCATGCAGCAGGATGTTGCAGTGATGATCAGGATGATCATAGATGATGAGCTTCAGGATGTTGCTCCAGATGACATGCAGCAGGATGTTGCACTGATGATCAGGATGATCATAGATGATGAGCTTCAGGATGTTGCTCTATATGACATGCAACAGGATGTTGCAGTGATGATCAGGATGATCATAGATGACGAGCTTCAGGATGTTGCTCCAGATGACATGCAGCAGGACGTTGCAGTGATGATGATCAGGATGATCATGGATACATCAGGATGATGTATGGTGAGTATCAGGTTGATACTCTGTGGCCGTGGATCAGGTTGTGCAGATGAGCATGTAATCCGGTGCCCTGGGAGATTTGCAGATGGTCTTTCGAGGTTTTGCCTATGGCATGTAATTCGGTGCCCTGGGACATCTGGCAAATGCTCTTTCGAGGTTTTGCTCTGGGAGGACATGTAATTCGGTGCCCTGGGAGATCTGCAGATAGTCTTTCGAGGTTTTGCCTATGGCATGTAATAGCGCCCTGGGATATCTGGCAGATGCTCTTGCGAGGTTTTGTCCTATGGCATGTAATAGCGCCCTGGGAGATTCGATAGGTTGGGCTGTGTGCCCGTAATCAGTCCTGGGATGCTCTTGCGAGGTTTTGCCATGACCACATGTAATAGCGCCCTGGGAGATTTCAGGTCGGAGTTGTGTACCCGTAACATCCTGAGATGCTCTTGCGAGGTTTTGTGGTGGACCACATGTAATTTGTGCCCTGGGAGATTTCAGGTCGGAGTTGTGTACCCGTAACATCCTGAGATGCTCTTTCGAGGTTTTGTGGTGGGGTCACATGTAATGGCGCCCTGAGAGATCCTACAGGTCGGATTTGTGTACCCGTAACATCCTGGGATGCTCTTTCGAGGTTTTGTGACGCACGTAATAAGTCCTGAGGATTCCACAGTATGGCCAGTGATGACGAAGACCTGCAGGTGGTGGGCCTACATCCAGTATGAAAAAGGACTGGCTCTGTAGAACTTCCTATGACGAGTAGATTCAGAGATTGATTGAGATAGCAGCAGCAGTGACGATGATGATGACTCGATGACGATTATCCAGAGAAGATGACTTGTGCTAGAAGAACTGTGCTGAGAAATACCTTCCCAGTTAAGAGGGAGTGTTGATGTATATGTAACTTCGGAATGTATTTCACATATATGTATATTGTATTTCTATAGAGATGGTATTATTCCTCTATAAGGAAGTGTCGTCATTTATATTGTAAGTGTCGTAACTTATACTTGATGGGTTATTAGACCACCTTATTTGGGGTCGGCCCTGTATAAGTCATGTGGGTCAAAGGGTTATTAGACCACCCTATTGGGGGTCGGCCATGTGGGTCAAAGGGTTATTAGACCACCCTATTGGGGGTCGGCCCACTCAGCATTATGTTATGTGGTAAAGTTCGAGCCTACATGAGTTAGGTAAAAAGGCAAGTCAAGTCAAGTATAAATAGAGTGCGGGAGGCACTCTATTTGCTCACTCACTTCTCACACATGCTCTCAAGGAGGAGAGGCGCACTTATGGAGGAGGAGGATCTGCTGCTAGGTTATGGCTATCTCTCTTGGTTGGTTGTATCATTGCTCTATCTATCTCTGAGGAAGTTATTGGGGTTTTTCACCTTTATGGTTTTCCCCAAGTAAATCTTTGTGTCTCTTGTGTGCTTGCATTATTGTCTCCATGATTGATATGCTGTAGATATGCTGTACATGTTGTTCTCTCAGTTAAGATCCTAGATCATATTGAAGTAAATTCAGAAAATTTAACATTTGGATGTTAGATTGGTAGACAAGCGAGCACAACAATTTTCGTGACCTTCCACGCTATTTTCTCACCCTTTAAGCCCAAGTCTAGCGAAAACGCATGGTCGAGTTTTAGCTTTGACCAACTTCTCAGAATTGAAATTTGAGAATAGATTTGGATTTCCCATTGGTAGACAAGCATAGACACCAACGTTCGTGACGTTTTGAGCTATTTTCTCCCCCTTTAAGGCGGGGTCTAGCGAGAAAAACGGGCAATTTTCGGCATTGACAAACTTCTCGGAATTTAAATTTGAAAATAGATTTGGATGTCCCATTGGTAGACAAGCGCGCACGCCAATTTTCATGATGTTCCGAGCTATTTTTGCCCCCTTTAAGCCATCTAGAAAAAATGCAAGATCGAGTTTCGGATTTGACCTTTTTCTCGAAATTTAAATTTGAGAATAGATTTGGATTTCCCATTGGTAGACAAGCATGCACACCAACTTTCATGACGTTCCAAGCTATTTTCGCCCCCTTTAAGCCCAAGTCTAGCAAAAACACATGGTAGAGTTTCACCTTTGACCAACTTCTCAGAATTGAAATTTGAAAATAGATTTGGATGTCCCATTGGTAAACAAGCGCGCATGCCAACTTTCATGATGTTCCGAGCTATTCTGAGTGAAAACGCACGATCGAGTTTCAGCTTTGACCAACTTCTCGGAATTGAAATTTTAGAATAGATTTGGATTTCCCTTTGGTAGAGAAGTGTGCATGCCAACTTTTGTGACATTCCGTGCTATTTTAGCCCCCTTTAAGTCCAAGTCTAGCAAAAACACAGATCGAGTTTCGAATTTGACCATTTTCTTGGAATTTAAATTTGAGAATAGATTTGGATGTCCCATTGGTAGACAAGCATGCACGCCAACGTTCGTGACGTTTTGAGTTATTTTCACCCCCTTTAATCCCAAGTCTAGCGAAAACGCACGGTGGAGTTTTGGCTTTGACCAACTTCTCGAAATTGAAATTTCAGACTAGGTTTGGATTTCCCATTGGTAGAAAAGCATGCACGACAACTTTCGTGACGTTCCGATCTCTTTTCGCCCCCTTTAAGCCCAAGTCTAGTGAAAACACACGGTGGAGTTTCAGCTTTGAGCAACTTCTTGGAATTTAAATTTGAGAATAGATTTGGATGTCCCATTAGTAGACAAGCGCGCACGCCACCTTTCTTGACGTTCCGAGCTATTTTCTCCCCATTTAATCCCAAGTCTAGCGAAAACGCACGGTCGAGTTTCGACTTTGACCCACTTCTCGGAATTTAAATTTGAGAATAGGTTTGGATTTCCCATTTGTAGACAACCACGCACGCGAACTTACGTGACGTTCCGAGCTATTTTTGCCCCCTTTAAGCACAAGCCTAGTGAAAACGCACGATGGAGTTTCGGCTTTGAAATTTGAGAATAGATTTGGATGTCTCATTCGTAGACAAGCGCGTACACCAAATTTCGTGATGTTTCGAGCTATTTTCTCCCCATTTAATCCCAAGTCTAGCAAAAACGCACAGTCGAGTTTCGTCTTTGACCAACTTCTCAGAATTGAAGTTTGAGCATAGATTTGGATTCCCCTTAAGACCAAGTGTACTGAAAACATACGGTTGAGTTTCGTCTTTAACCCACTTCTCAGAATTGAAATTTGAGAATAGATTTGGATATCCAATTGGTAGAAAAGCGTGCACGCCAACTTTCGTGATGTTCCGAGCTATTTTCTCCCCCTTTAAGGCCAAGTCTATTGAAAACGCACGATCGCGTTTCGAATTTAACCTACTTCTCGGAATTGAAATTTGAGAAATATTTGGAAGTCCCATTGGTAGAAAAGGGCATATGCCAAGTTTTTTGATGTTCCAAGCTATTTTCTCACCCCTTAAGCCCAAGTGTAGCGAAAACGCACGGTTGAGTTTTGGCTTTTCCCAACTTCTCGAAATTGAAATTTGAGAATAGATCTGGATTTCCCATTGGTAGATAAGCGCACACACCAACTTTCGTGACGTTCCGAGCTATTTTCTTCCCCTTTAAGCCCAAGTGTAACGAAAATGCATGATCGTGTTTCAGCTTTGAGCCACTTCTTGGATCTGAAATTTGAGGGTTGATTTGGATGTCCCATTGGTAAACAAGCACACACACCAACTTGCGTGATGTTCCGAACTATTTTCTCACCCTTTAATCCCAAGTCTAGAGAAAACGCACAGTCGAGTTTCGACTTTGACCAACTTCTCGGAATTGAAATTTGAGAATAGATTTGCATGTCCCATTGGTAGACAAGCGCGTAGGCCAACTTTCATGATGTTCCAAGCTATTTTCTCACCCATTAAGCCCAAGTCTAGCGAAAACGCACAATCGAGTTTCAACTTTGCCCAACTCCTTGGAATTTAAATTTGAGAATAGATTTGGATTTCCCATTGGTAGACAAGCGCACAAGCCAACTTTCGTGACGTTTCGAGCTATTTTCTCGCCCTTTAAGCCCAAGTGTAGTGAAAACACATGGTTGAGTTTCAGATTTGACCCACTTGTCGGAATGAAATTTGAGGGTAGATTTGGATGTCCCATTGGTAAACAAGTGCGCACACCAATGTGTTAGATTTTCTGAATTTACTTCAATATGATCTAGGATCTTAACTGAGAGAACAACATGTACAGCATATCTAGAGCATATCAATCATGGAGACAATAATGCAAGCACACAAGAGACACAAAGATTTACTTGGGGAAAACCATAAAGGTGAAAAACCCCAATAACTTCCTCAGAGATAGATAGAGCAATGATACAACCAACCAAGAGAGATAGCCATAACCTAGCAGCAAATCCTCCTCCTCCATAAGTGCGCCACTCCTCCTTGAGTGCATGTGTGAGAAGTGAGTAAGCAAATAGAGTGCCTCCCGCACTCTATTTATACTTGACTTGACTTTCCTTTTTACCTAACTCATGTAGGCTCGAACTTAACCACATAACATAATGCTGAGTGGGCCGACCCCCAATAGGGTGGTCTAATAACCCTTTGACCCACATGACTTATACAGGGCCGACCCCAAATAAGGTGGTCTAATAACCCATAAAGTATAAGTTACGACACTTACAATATAAATGACGACACTTCCTTATAGAGGAATAATACCATATCTATAGGAATACAATATACATATACATGTGAAATACATTCCGAAGTTACATATACATCAACACAATGTTCGTCACGTTCAGAGCTATTTTCTCACTCTTTAAGCCCAAGTCTAGTGAAAATGCACGGTCAAGTTTCGACTTTTCCCAACTTCTCAGAATTGAAATTTGAGAATAGATTTGGATTTCCCATTGGTGGACAAGCGCACGCACCAAATTTTGTGACGTTCCAAGCTATTTTCTCACCCCTTAAGCCCAAGTCTAGCGAAGAGGCACGGTCGAGTTTCGACTTTCACCTACTTCTTAGAATTGAAATTTGAGAATATATTTGGATGTCCCATTGGTAGACAAGCACGTACACCAACTTTCATGATGTTCCAAGCTATTTTGTCACCCCTTAAGCCCAAGTCTAATGGAAACACATGGTCGAGTTTCGACTTTTCCCAACCTCTCGGAATTGGAATTCGGGAATAGATTTGGATTTCCCATTAGTAGAGAAGCGCCCACGCCAACTTTCGCGATGTTCCGAGCTATTTTAGCTCCCTTTAAGCCAAAGTCTAGCAAAACTGCACAGTCGAGTTTCGGCTTTGACCAACTTCTCGGAATTCAAATTTGAGAATAGATTTGAATGTCCCATTGGTAGAGAAGCGAGAACGCCAACTTTCGTGATGTTCCGAACTATTTCCCCCCCTTTAGGCCCAACTTTAGCGAAAACGCATGGTCGAGTTTTAGCTTTGACCAACTTTTCAGAATTGAAATTTGAGCATAGATTTGAATGCCCCATTGGTAGACAAGCGCGCACGCAAACATTCATGATGTTCCAAACTATTTCCCCCCCCTTTAAGCCCAAGTCTAGCGAAAAGGAACGGTTGAGTTTCGCCTTTGACCAACTTCTAGGAATTTAAATTTGAGAATAGATTTGGATGTCCCATTGGTAGACAAGCGCGCATGCCAATTTTTGTGACATTTCGAGCTATTTTATCACCCTTTAAGCCCAAGTCTAGTGAAAATGCATGGTCGAGTTCCGGCTTTCACCAACTTCCTGGAATTGAAATTTATGCATAGATTTGAATGCCCATTGGTAGACAAGCACGCACGCCAACATTCGTGATGTTCCAAACTATTGTCGCCCCTTTAAACCCAAGTTTAGCGAAAACGTACGGTCGAGTTTCGGCTTTGACCAACTTCTCAGAATTGAAACTTGAGAGTAGATTTGGATGTCCCATTGGTACAAAAGCACGCACGCTAACTTTCATGACTTTTCGAGCTATTTTCTCCTCCTTTCAGCCCAAGGCTACTAAAAACGAACGATCGAGTTTTGACGTTGACCAATTTCTCGGAATTAGAATTTGAGCGAAGATGTGGATGCCCCGTTGGTAGACAAGTGTGCACGCCAACTTTGGTAATGTTCCGAGCTATTTCCGTGCCCTTAATCCCAAGTGTATCGAAAATGCACGGTCAAGTTTCGGCTTGACCCACTTCTCGGAATTGAAATTTTAGAATAGATTTGGATGTCCCATTGGTAGACAAGCACGGACACCAACTTTCGTGATGTTTTGAGTTATTTACTCACCCTTTAAGCCCAAGTCTTGCGAAAACGCACGGTCAAGTTTCAGCTTTGACCAACTTCTCGGAATTTAAATTTGAGCATAGATTTGGATGCCCAATTGGTAGATAAGCACACACGACAACACTCGTGATGTTACGAACTATTTTTCTCCCCTTTAAGCCCAAGTCCAATGAAAATGCACGGTCAAATTTTGGCTTTGACCAACTTCTCGGAATTGAAATTTGAGAGTAGATTTGGATGTCCCATTGGTAGACAACCGCGCACACCAACTTTCATGACGTTCGAGCTATTTTGTCCCCCGTTAGGGCCAAGTTTAGCGAAAATGCATGGTCGAGTTTCGGCTTTGACCAACTTCTCGGAATTGAAATTTGAGCGAAGATTTGGATGCCCCGTTGGTAGACAAGCCCGCACGTCAACTTTCATGACGTTCCGAGCTATTTTCGCCCCATTTAAGCCCACGTTTAGCGAAACCGCATGGTCAAGATTTGGCTTTGACCAACTTCTCAGACTTGAAATTTGAAAAATATTTGGATGTCTCATTGATAGACAAGCGTGCACACCAACTTTCGTGACGTTCCGAGCTATTTTCTCACCCTTTAAGCCCAAGACTAGCGAAAACGCACGGTTGATTGTCGGCTTTGACCAACTTCTCAGAATTGAAGTTTGAGAATAGATTTGGATGTCCACTTGGTAGACAAGCGCGCACACCAACTTTCGTGACATTCGGAGCTATTTTCTCCCCCTTAAAGGTGAAGTCTAGGCGAAACGCACGGTCGAGTTTTGACTTTGACCAACTTCCCGGAATTGAAATTTGAGAATAGATTTGGATGTTCCATTGGTAGAAAAGTGCCCATGCAAACCTTCGTGACATTTCGAGCTATTTTCTCACCATTTAAGCCCAAGTCTATCGAAAACGGACGGTCGAGTTTCAACTTTAACCAACTTCTCAAAATTTAAATTTGAGAATAGATTTGGATGTCCCATTGGTAGAAAAGCGCGCATGCCAACGTTCGTGACATTCCGAGCTATTTTCTCACCCTTTAAGCCCAAAATTAGCGAAAATGCACGTTCGAGTTTCGACTTTGACCAAGTTCTCAGAATTGAAATTTGAAAATAGATTTCAATTTCCCATTGGTACACAAGCGTGCACACCCGTTTGCGTGACGTTCCAAGCTATATTCCCCACTTATTTTCCATGTTTAGCGAAAACGCATGGTCGAGTTTCAACTTTGACCAACTTCTTGAAATTGAAATTTGAGAATAGATTTGGAAGTCCCATTGGTAGACAAGCGTGCACACCAATTTCGTGATGTTCCGAGCTATTCTCTCCCCCTTTAAGGCCAAGTCTAGCAAAAACACACGGTCGAGTTTCGGCTTTGACCAACTTCTTGGAATTTAAATTTGAGAATAGATTTGGATGTCCCATTGGTGGAAAAGCGCGCACGCCAACTTTCGTGACGTTCCAAGCTATTTTCTCACCCTTTAATCCCAAGTATAGTGAAAACGCACGGTCAAGTTTTGGCTTTACCAACTTCTTGAAATTTAAATTTGAGAATAGATTTGGATTTCCAATTTGAAGACAAGCGCATGTGCTAACTTTCGTGTAGTTCCGAGCTATTTTCTCCCCTTTAAGCCCAAGTCTAGCGAAAAAGAACGGTCGGGTTTCGACTTTGACCCACTTCTCGGAATTGAAATCTTAGCATAGATTTGGATGTCCCATTCATAGACAAGCGCACACAAAAACAATTTGTGACGTTCCAAGCTATTTTCACACCCTTTAAGCCCAAGTCTAGCGAAAATGCACGGTCGAGTTTTAGCTTTGACCAAATTCTCGAAATTGAAATTTGAGAATAGATTTGGATTTCCCATTGGTAGACAGGCATGCACACCAACTTTCATGACGTTTTGAGCTATTTTCTCCCCCTTTGAGGCAAAGTCTATCGAAAACACACAAGCTATTTTTGGCTTTGACCAACTTCTCAGAATTCAAATTTGAGAATAGATTTGGATGTCCCATTGGTAGACAAGCATGCACACCAACTTTCGTGACGTTTCGAGCTATTTTTGCCCCCATTAAGCCCAAGTCTAGCAAAAAATCATGGTGGAGTTTCGGCTTTGACCAACTTCTTGAAATTGAAATTAAAATATAGATTTGGATGTCCCATTGGTAAACAAGCGCGCACGCCAATTTTCGTGACGTTCCAAGATATTTTCTCCCCCTTTAAGGCCAAGGTTACTGAAAATGCATTGTCGAGTTTCAGCTTTGACCAATTTCTCGGAATTGAAATTTGAGCGAAGATTTGGATGCCCCGTTGGTAGACAAGTGTGCACGCCAACTTTCGTGACGTTCCGAGCTATTTCCGCCCACTTTCATACCAAGTGTATCGAAAACGCATGGTTGAGTTTTGGCTTTGAACCGCTTCTTGGAATTGAAATTTGAGAATAGATTTGGATGTCCCATTGGTAGACAAGTGCGCACACCAAATTTCGTGAGGTTCCGAACTATTCCCCCCCCTTTTAAGCCCAAGTCTAGTGAAAACGCACAGTCGAGTTTCAACTTTGACCAACTTCTCAGAAGTGAAATTTGAGAGTATATTTGGATGTCCCATTGGTAGACAACCGCACACACCAACTTTCATGACGTTTCGAGCTATTTTCTCCACCGTTAGGCCCAAGTTTAGCGAAAACGCACAATCGAGTTTTGGATTTGACCAACTTCTGGGAATTTAAATTTGAGCAAAGATTTGGATGCCCCAGTTGTAGAGAAGCGCGCACGTCATCTTTCATGACGTTTCGAGCTATTTTCGCCCCCTTTAAGCCCATGTTTAGCGAAAACACATGGTCGAGATTTGGCTTTGACTAACTTCTCAGAATTGAAATTTGAGAATAGATTTGGATGTCTCATTGGTAGACAAGCGTGCACACCAACTTTCGTGACGTTCTGAGCTATTTTTGTTAAATTTTGAGCATTAATTCATAATACTCTAGGATCTTTACTGAGAGAATAACATATACAGTATATCAATGCATAACAATCACAATAAGCATGACAAGCATCACAAGAATCAAAAGCATGAGAGACAAGAGACATAGAGTTTCCGTGGGGAAAACCCTAAGGTGAAAATCCCCACAACTTCCTCAGAGATAGAGAGAGCAATGGCTCAACCAAAGTACAACCAAAATACGCTTGAGATAGTCTCCTAGGAGCAGATGATCCTCCTCCTCACTAGTGCGCCACTTTCTGAGTGAGAGAAGTGTGACTTTCCGAATGATGAAAATAGAGATCTCCCGATCTCTATTTATACTAACCTGTTTTCCCAATGACCTTATGGGGTCGACTTGTCTATCTAGATACATCCACAATATAATATATATTTCAGGGCCGACCCCACACATGGTGGTCTAATAACCCATCGGCAAGTACACACACTTGCGACACTTGTCAATCCACATTATGACACTTCCTTATAGAGGAATAACACATCTCTAATAAGGGTACAATAAATATACATGAAATACCTAGATGAAATACATTCCAAAGTTACATATACATCAACACTCCCTCTTAACTAGGAAGGTATTTCTCGACACAGATCTGCTAGACAAGTCTTCTTATCAGGATCATCATCATCGATGCATCATCACTGCTGCTACTATCTCAACCAATCTCTAACTCTACT
Organism: Larix kaempferi; assembly: GCA_027924585.1. Taxonomy (NCBI): domain Eukaryota; kingdom Viridiplantae; phylum Streptophyta; class Pinopsida; order Pinales; family Pinaceae; genus Larix; species Larix kaempferi. Next base: position 752,916 of record BSBM01000430.1, on the reverse strand, counting down.
CGTCATAGGAAGTTCTAAAGAGCCAGTCCTTTTTCATACTGGATGTAGGCCCACCACCTGCAGGTCTTCGTCATCACTGGCCATACTGTGGAAATCTCAGGACTTATTACGTGCATCACAAAACCTTAAAAGAGTCTCTTGACTAGGAATAACCCTAAAGAGCATCTGAGGCCTTTTTCATCCTGTCAAGATCTCCAGGACTTATTACATGTGACCCCACCACAAAACCTCGAAAGAGAATCCCAAGACTTATTACGAGCACAAGGCTCAACCTATCAGATCTCCCGGGGCACAAATTACATGTGGTCACCACAAAACCTCGAAAGAGCATCCCAAGACTGATTACGAGCACAAGGCTCAACCTATCGGATCTCCCAGGGCACAAATTACATGTGGTCATGGAAAAACCTTGAAAGAGCATCCCAGGACTGATTACGAGCACACGGCTCAACCTATCGGATCTCCTAGGGCACAGATTACATGCCATAGGACAAAACCTCGAAAGAGCATCTGCCAGATATCTCAGGGCACAAATTACATGCCATAGGCAAAACCTCAAAAGACTATTTGCATATCTCCCAGGGCACAAATTATATGTCCTCCCAAGCAAAACCTCGAAAGAGCATTTGCCAGATATCCTAGAGTACAAATTACATGCCATAGGAAAAACCTCGAAAGACTATTTGCAAATATCCTAGGGCACAAATTACATGCTTATCTGCACAACCTGTTCAATGGCCACAAAGTATCAACTTAATACTCACCATACATCATCCTGATGTACACATGATCATCCTGATCATCATCACTGCAACATCCTGCTGCATGTCATCTGGAGCAACATCCTGAAGCTCGTCATCCATGATCATCCTAATCATACAATGCATCTACCTGATGCATACCAAGTATCTACATGATACATATCATCATACATGATCCACCTGATCATACAGTGTATCCACCTGATACAAATACAAATACATGATACATATCAACATACATGATCTACCTAATCATACAATGTATCCACCTCATACATATACAGATACATGGTTCAAGCATCCAACATGATGCTTATACAAAATACATACACATGATCCAACCGATCATATCCAGCATCCAACATGATGCGTACATACATATACATATAAATGATCCAACTGATCATATCCAACATCCAACATGATGCATACATACATACACATATAAATGATCCAACTGATCATATCCAACATCCAACATGATGCATACATACATATATAAATGATCCAACTGATCATACAAAGCAGAAACCAGAACATCATCCTGATGCTCATCATCCAACGCTTACATCCACAACCATGTGAAGGATCCTCCTTCCAACATGCTTGGAATGGATTCAACAAATGTGTCCATCACTTCTTCCTTGAAGTGTCATCAATCTGAAGAGCACCAAGCCTCTCCCTGAAGTACTTGAACTTCACCATGGCTAGTGGCTTCGTCAGCACATCTGCAATCTGCTCGTCCGTCGCAATGTACAGGAGCTTCATAGCTCCTCTCTGCACCATATCCCTGATATAGTGATATTTGATCTCTATGTGTTTCGACCTGTCATGAAACACTGGGTTCTCGGACAGCTTCACACAACTCTGGTTATCACAAAAGATACCAGTAGCATCCAACGGGAGATCAAATAACTCAGACAGTAGCTTCTGTAGCCATACTGCCTCACAACTAGCTGAACAGGCTACAACAAACTCTGCCTCAACTGTACTCAGTGCTACACAGGACTGCTTCCTGCTAAACTAAGAGATCACACCTGATCCCATACTGAAGCAGCACCCAGATGTGCTCTTCCTATCTGCAGCATTGCCATCCCAATCTGAATCAACATAACCCTGCAGGTTAAACTTTTGATTCGCTTCATACTTGAGCCCATAATCCATTGTACCCTTTAGGTACCTCAGAACACGCTTTACAACAACCAGGTGAACACTCCTCGGATCTGTCAGGAACTGGCTTAATGTGTTCACTGCAAAGCAAATATTTGGTCTCATTTTCATCATGTACATCAAGGACCCAATCATCTGACGATACATAGAGACATCAACTGGCTCAGATGAAGCATCACATAGAAGCTTCAGATTCGATGCCATAGGTGTTGCCATGGCCTTGCAATCCATCATCCCGAATCTCTTCAGGATATCTACTGTGTACTTCCCTTGACCAAGGAAGATCCCACCTGCACTCTGTCACACCTCCATACCTAGGAAATAATGCATCATTCCCAAATCTTTCATATCGAACTCGGCAGCAAGCTTCATCTTAGTATATGCAATCAATCTGTCATCTCTTGTTACAAATAAGTCATCCACATACAGGAGTAGAATCACAGGATTCCCTTCCTCAACCTTGTAGTAAAGGTTGGAATCCGCTTTACTCTTAGTAAAGCCCAAACTAGATAGGAAACTATCCATCCTACAACACCAAGTTTTGGGAGCTTGATTCAAGCCATACAAGGCTTTCTTCAATTTGCACACATATGACTCCCTGTCATGTATTTCGAAATCGAGTGGCTGCTCCACATATACGTCCTCTTCAACTACACCATTCAAGAAAGAAGTCTTGACATCCATCTGGTGTATTTTCCATTTCATTGCTGCAGCCAGGGAAAGTACTATTCTGATGGAAGTATACCTGGCTACAGGTGCAAAAGTTTCTTCAAAATCTATTCCCTCTTTCTGAGAGAAGCCACGAGCTACGAATCTTGCTTTGTATTTCTCTACACTGCCATCTGCAGCATGCTTGATTTTGTAGATCGATTTGGAAGTCACAATAGACTTCTCTTTAGGTCTTGGGACAACATCCCAAACATCATTTTTCATTATTGATTGGCATTCCTCAACCATAGCATCCTTCCATTCTTTATTTTCCGCTGCTTCTTCATAACTGGAAGGTTCTTTGTTCATAATGTCACAAAGTAAATCAAGATAGCTGGTATGTGATTTGGTTCTTTTCTTTTCTCTGTGTTCTTCTTCTGGAATGTCAAATATTTCTGCATCTTGAATGAGCTCTCTAGCCCATGCAGGTTTCCTCTTGTGAGAGTTATCCTCACAGGGTGGATCTATAGGTTCTTGCGGATCTTCAAACTCACGAACATCTTCTGGAATTGCTTCAGTCATGGTAGTGTATTGAAATCTAGTTTCCTTAGGTTCTTCATAAACTTCGATAGGTTCCTTCCTTGATTTGATGAATGCTGAGTTTTCATCAAATGTTACATCCCTGCTGACATCAATCTTCTTGAACCCTGGAAAGTATATTCTGTAAGCCTTCAATCTTTCACTGTAACCCACAAAGATACCCTTCTTTCCTGAAGGATCTAGTTTGGTCCTCTTTTCCTTTGGGACATGAGTGTATACTGGACAACCAAATATTTTGATATGGCTGACTTCAGGTTTCTTACCAGAAAAGATCTCTTCTGGAGTTTTGTTGTCCAATATCTTGTGGGGTGTTCTGTTCTGCACATATACAGTTGTTCTAGCTGCTTCTGCCCATAGATGCATAGGTAGATCCTGGTCATGCAGCATTGCCCTTGCTGCTTCCATGATTGTTCTGTTCTTCCTTTCTGCAACTCCATTCTGTTGAGGATTATAAGGAGCAGTCAACTCCCTCTTAATCCCTGAATCACTACAAAGCTTCTTGAAGTCACCTAAGTTAAATTCTCCACCATTGTCGGATCTAAATGTTTTGATCTTCTGGTCAGTTTGATTCTCCATCAAGGTTTTGAATTCCTTGAACTTATCAAACACCTCATCTTTGTTCTTCAAGAAGTATACCCAAGTCTTCCTGGAGAAGTCATCAATAAATGAGACATAGTAAACATACCCACTCAGAGAACTGGATGACATAGGACCACATACATCTGAGTGGATGATTTCCAGGATGTCTTTTGCCTTGATTTCACTGCTTGCGAAATCCTTCTTAATGTTCTTACCTTTTGCACATCCTTTGCAAACACCTTCATGTTTGGTCTTGATTTTAGGAAGACCCTCTACAGCCTTTCTTGCAATTGGAAGTGCCCTATAGTGCATATGAGCAAGTCTTCTATGCCAAAGTTCACTTGGCTCCATGGATTCATGTACCATGGCATGTTCAGGTTGTCCCTTCAATTTATACAAACCTCCCTCTTGCTCTCCAACCACTACTGCATCATCTATGGTCTTTCCCTTTGGCCACATTAGGACTTGTCCATCCACAAATGCAACCCTCATACCTTTTGCATCCAATGCAAAGATGGAGAGTAAGTTCTTCTTGAGCCCAGGTACATAAAGGACTTCTTTCATATTCAAAGATTTTCCAGAATCTAGGTTGTAGGAGGCTTCACCACTTCCTTTGATTGGGTATTGATAATCATCCCCAAGTTTCACCTTATGGGGTGATTCATGTTCAGATAGATTCACAAAAGATTCCTTAAACCCAGTCATGTGTTTGGAAGCCCCACTGTCAATCAACCAATCATTACAACCATCGGAGATAGTACCTATGAGAGCAAAAATTAGAACATACTCTTCTTCACTTGATGAGTCATCATCACTATCACTTTCTGCCCTAGCCTTCTTCTTTGGGGTTTCATCATCTTCGGAAGCATGAGCATGATATCTTCTTTTGTTATTCTTCTTCTTCTTGTTGCAGTTTTTTTTGTTGTCTTTCTTCTTCTTGGGACAATCTGAAGCAAAGTGTCCCTTCTCATTGCAATTGAAGCATCTGAGATCTTTCTTATCTTTATGATAATGGTGGTGTGAGAATCTCCTTTTATGAGATGATTCCTTCTTGGACTTTCCTTTCCTGGCATGTGCTGTGAGAGCTTGATCTTCATTTCCCATCTTTTCTTCTCGGGCCACAAGCCTAGCTTCTTCTTGAGAGCATTCTTCCCGCAATTTTTTGAAGGAGATCAACTTCTTCCTTGCACAAATTCCTTGAATAAAGGAATCCCATGACCTGGGTAGGCCATTTAGAGTGGTCATCACCACTTCACCATTCTCCACCATTTCATCCACTACTTCTAGTTGTTCCTTGATCTGGGAGACCCTTGAAAAATAAGATTGAATGGTTTCTCCATTCTGAAACTTTACTCCTTTCAATTGGTTCCGCAGGGTCATCTTCCGATTTATGTTCTTCCCTTCAAATAGCTTGGTCAAAGAGTCAAACATATCCTTGGGTGTCTTTAGAGAAGACACATGGGGTATGAGATGGTCTTTGATAGAATCAACAATGATTCTCTTTTCCTTGACCAAGTTCTTCTTATGCAATACCTTAGCCTCTTCATCCTCTGGGATAGGGATGTCTTCTTTTACATATGAGTCCAACTCATTCTCTTCCAGGATTAACCCAATCCTATACTTCCATGCTCATAAGTTATTAGCTCCTTCAAGCTTATCCTCAAGCTTGGTTTGGTGAGACATCTTAAAGAGTACTTCAAATGGAAATAGAAAATATTTAGGTCTTACCACTTGAAATGCTGAAAATTGGATCTGGTCCCGGATTAGGGTTTGTCGAAAAAACCCTAAATATTCAAACTGTGAATTTCAACTTTCTGAAAGGATAGAAAGATGCGCCTTGATGAGCTGATCAGCTTGGTGTATTCATAATTTGAGATCAGCAAAGCTTTACCCTTCATATTTTTCCTTTTTGTCCTCCCGGGTTCACTAAGGAGAGCCCTGAATTAGGGTTTGAGTTTCCTAGAGATCTACCCAGCCAAAAATCTTGATCCAAATCTCTAAACTTTGATTTTGCAAGGCGCTTCCAGCTATGTCTTCAAATTTCAGAAATTCCTATTTTTGTGGAAACCTAATGTTTAGGGACAAATCTGAAAAAGCTCAGAATTGAATTCTGATTAGACAGATAGATTATCCTTGATGAGTAGAGTCAATCTACAATACTGCTTTTCCAAAAACTGTGGAGAGAAACCCAATAAACAAGAAACTCAAGTTTCTGTCACTGCAAAATGTCTTCTTCTCAGGTTAGCTCTGATACCATGTTAAATTTTGAGCATTAATTCATAATACTCTAGGATCTTTACTGAGAGAATAACATATACAGTATATCAATGCATAACAATCACAATAAGCATGACAAGCATCACAAGAATCAAAAGCATGAGAGACAAGAGACATAGAGTTTCCGTGGGGAAAACCCTAAGGTGAAAAAGCCCATAACTTCCTCAGAGATAGAGAGAGCAATGGCTCAACCAAAGTACAACAAAAATACACTTGAGATAGTCTCCTAGTCGCAGATGATCCTCCTCCTCACTAGTGCGCCACTTTCTGAGTGAGAGAAGTGTGACTTTCCGAATGATGAAAATAGAGATCTCCCGATCTCTATTTATACTAACCTGTTTGCCCAGTGACCTTATGGGGCCAACTTGTCTATCTAGATACATCCACAATATAATATATATTTCAGGGCCGAACCCACACATGGTGGTCTAATAACCCATCGGCAAGTACACACATTTGTGACACTTGTCAATCCACATTACGACACTTCCTTATAGTGGAATAACACATCTCTAATAAGGGTACAATAAATATATATGAAATACATTCCAAAGTTACATATACATCAACAATTTTCTCACCCTTTAAGCCCAAGTCTAGTGAAAACACACGGTCGATTGTCGGCTTTGACCAAATTCTTGGAATTGAAGTTTGAGAATAGATTTGGATGTCCACTTGGTAGACAAGCGTGTGCGCCAACATTCGTGATGGTCGGAGCTATTTTCTCCCCCTTAAAGGCGAAGTCTAGCCGAAACACATGGTAGAGTTTCGGCTTTGACCAACTTCCTGGAATTGAAATTTGAGAATAGATTTGGATGTCCCATTTCTACACAAGCGCCCACGCAAACCTTAGTGATGTTTCGAGCTATTTTCTCACCCTTTAAGCCCAAGTCTAGCGAAAACGCACAGTCAAGTTTCAAAATTAACCAACTTCTTGGAATTTAAATTTGAGAAAAAATTTGGATGTCCCATTGGTAGAAAAGGGCGCACGCCAACTTTCGTGATGTTCTGAGCTATTTTCTCACCCTTTAAGCCCAAGTCTAGCAAAAACGCACGGTCGAGTTTCTACTTTGACCAACTTCTCGGAATTGAATTTTGAAAATAGATTTGGATTTCCCATTGGTAGACAAGCGTGCACACCAATTTGCGTGACATTCCAAGTTATATTCCCCACTTTAATTCCATGTCTAGCGAAAACGCACGGTCGAGTTTTAGCTTTGACCAACTTCTTGGAATTGAAATTTGAGAATAGATTTGGATGTCCATTAGTAGACAAGTGCGCACAAAAACAATTCGTGGCGATCCAAGCTATTTTCTCACCCTTAAACCCCAAGTCTAGCGTAAACGCACAGTCGAGTTTAAGCTTTGACCAACTTCTCGGAATTGAAATTTGAGAATAGATTTGGATTTTTCCATTGGTAGACAAGTGTGCATGCCAACTTTCGTGAAATTTCGAGCTATTTTCTCCGCCTTTGAGGCCAAGTCTAGTGAAAACACACGAGCGATTTTTGGCTTTGACCAAGTTCTTGGAATTGAAATTTGAGAATAGATTTGGATGTCCCATTGTAGACAAGCGTGCGCACCAATTTTTGTGACGTTCCGAGCTATTTTCTCCCCCTTTAAGCCCAAGTCTAGAGAAAATGCAAGATTGAGTTTCGGGTTTGACCATTTTCTCGGAATTTAAAATTGAGAATAGATTTGGATGTCCCATTGGTAAACACGCGCGTGTTAGGATATTCCTATATTCCATCCTAGTCCCACCAGTATTTTGATCATTTACATTTTCAATCATGCATGCACTTTTAGGGTTTGCATGCATCATTTAGGGTTTGCATGCATTCCAGTCATCAGTCCCAGCACCTAGCCCTCAGTAAGCCAGCCCCCAGATCTTCCTTCCACTCAGTTTCATCCCTCCTAGCCTGTCATGTGCCCTTCTTTCACCTACTGCATGAGAAGGGCACCTTTCTCACCTACCAATCTAGTTTACTTCAGTTATCCACCAGTCTTTCCTTGATTTGAGGCCAGACTGACTCCTCACTACTGTTATCACTCACTCCGATTGACCTCCAATGAGACATGATGACCTGTTTCGACTCTAGTTAGCTCCTCATGCACCCTCCATTGAGCCTCCTTCATTCAGTTAGTGTCTCCATGTGCCAGTTACATTCAGTTACACCTACCACACTCAGTTAGACTCATTTTGACTGACGGTTGACAGTTACTTGTGCATTGATGACTCCACCGATGATGAGATAGACTACTAGTTGTGCTCCGATGAAACTCCAGTGATCCTTTGATCACTCCATGAAGGATAATTCAAATTTCCACCTTAGGCATTCGAATCCTCATGCATTGTGCTATTTATTTGTCCATATTGTGATTAATTAAATAGTGTGTGTGAAGTATTTTTACTTCTATCCGAGTTCTACTATATTATTATTCTGTTGCTCATTATACTGCATTGACCACTCTTCTTCTATTTTCTTGCTTAATCAATTACTTTCTTGTGAGGTATAGATCATCTCTTAGATCTGCTGTGAGGATTTTCACATGGTAGCAGAGCATGTTGAGAGTATTGTTTATCTCCATTCCTGAGATTTTTTTGCAGGTTATTACCAGATTTTGAGTGCAATAGTTGCAACAGTTTCTACATTTTTGCAGCAGTAGCAGTTGCAGATATTCTCTATTTTTTTTGCAGGTCTTCTACAACTTCAATGTATTTAGAATAAATCCCTCCTCCTTCTCCATTCAACTATGATCTTCTTTCTCTATTCAACTATGATGAATGGAAACCGAATATAATAGCACACTTGAAGAGAAATGGTCTCTTTGATTATTGTTTTGAAAGAGAGTTTGAATCCTCTGAAGAAGAGATTGACTCGTTAAATAATGGTGACAGAGCTTGTGAAGCCATGATGCTTGCTATGCCTTTTTACATGACACACCAATTCGTTGATATTGAAACTCCAAAATAGCTATGGGCTCACCTGGATGAAAGTTTTAGCAGACAGAATGAAGGAATTGGTCCAAACCCTTTCAAGAGCAAGCAAAGTGATGCATTCGCCCTCCTTGATGATCTCATTGATCATGAACCAGTATCAAACACATCTCATATTGAAGTTGTCCACAAAGAACTTGCATATTCTACACTCATGCTCCAAATTTCTTCTCTTTTTGTGCCATCTCACACTCTAGATATTGCAGAAGGTCCTAAATCCTCTCTTGCACCAGAGTCTATTGGTTTGCATCATGATCACATGATTATTTCGGAGGTAAAATCATCTATTGGAGGTAATGCATTCACTCTCCTCAAGCAATCACCTCTTATTTACTACTATATGATCATTATTCCATGCTTTCAGAAGGTTATTGAAGAATATGGCCATTGCCACCCGCTTGGGATAATTTCTCATGCATCTACTGGTTTTGATCTCACCTCTTATGGTTCAAAGGAGATCTCAAGAAACCATTTCCATTCGCTTGAGATAATCTCTCATGCATTTACTGGTTTTGATCTCGCCTCTTATGGTTCAAAGGAGATCTCAAGAAACCATGATTCAAGTCTTGGATCTAATTTGGATCCTAAGCAAACATTACTTGAGATAATTTCTCATGCATATGATGGTTTTGATCTCACCCCTGCTGGTTCAAAGTAGATGTCAAGAAACTATTCATCAAGTCTTAAATCTGATTTGGATTTCAAGCAATCATTATTATTTGATGGTTCTCTTTGGCATAATCTCACCCATGATGGTTCGAAGGAGAAGACAAAATACTATCTGCATATTCATGTTTTTGATCCTACCTCAGGTCCTCAACTGATTCGAATCACAGGTTCAAGGATCATCCTCATACTTTTGGATTTGTTCTCATCACATTCGATCTAAAGAGCAAGTACAAGCACATGCTTTTTGAGCATGATCCACTTCTTCCCAAGAAGAAGATACCTCTAGACATATGACCAAGCATCACACCTGCTTGAGTTTGGAGCATTTATTTTTTGTGTGTGCCTTACAGTCTGTTTTGAGGGGGGGTATTTTTCCCATGAAATTTTCCCCACTTCCTTGGGTTATTGACTATTATTATTCATTGTATTGGGTGACTCTTTGGTCTTAGTTATTAGGGGCCAGGATGGATTAAGGGGGGGTGTTAGGATATTCCTATAATCCATCCTAGTCCCACTAGTATTTTGATCATTTACATTTTCAGTCATGCATGCACTTTTAGGGTTTGGATGCAGCATTTAGGGTTTGCATGCATTCCAATCATCAGTCCCAGCAACTAGACCTTAGTTAGATAGCCCTCAGAGCTTCCTTCCACTCAGTTTAAGCCCTCCTAGCCTGTCATGCGCCCTCCTTTCGCCTAATGCATGAGAAGGGCGCCTTTCTCACCTACCAGTCCAGTTTACTTCAGTTATCCACCAGTCTTTCCTTGATTTGAGGCCAAACTAACTCCTCACTACTGTTATCACTCTGATTGACCTTCGATGAGACATGACTACCTGTTCTGACTCCAGTTAGCTCCTCATGCACCCTCCACTGAGCCTCCTTCATTCAGTTAGTGTCTCCATGTGCCAGTTACATGCAGTTACACCTACCACACTCAGTTAGACTCAGTTTGACTGACGGTTGACAGTTACTTGTGCATTGATGACTCCACCGATGATGAGATAGACTACTAGTTGTGCTCCGATGAAACTCCAGTGATCCTTTGATCACTCCATGAAGGCTAATTCGAATTTCCACCTTAGGCATTTGAATCCTCATGCATTGTACTATTTATTTGTCCATATTGTGATTAATTAATTAGTGTGTGTGAAGTATTTTTGCTTCTATCCGACTTCTACTGTATTATTATTATGTTGCTCATTATACTGCATTGACCACTCTTCTTCTATTTTCTTGTTTGATCAATTACTTTCTTGTGAGGTATACATCATCTCTTAGATCTACTATGAAGATTTTCACAATGCGCACGCCAACTTTCGTGACATTCAAAGCTATTCCGAGCGAAAAAGAACGGTTGAGTTTCGATTTTTACCAACTTCTTGGAATGGAAATTTGAGAACAGATTTGGATTTCCCATTGGTAGACAAGCACGGACGCCAACTTTCGTGACGTTCCGAGCTATTTTCTCCCCGTTAAGCCCAAGTCTAGTGAAAAGGAATGGTCGAGTTTTGACTTTGACCGACTTCTCGGAATTGAAATTTTAGCATAGATTTGGATGTCACATTGGTAGAAAAGCGTGCACCACAATTTTCGTGACGTTCCGAGCTATTTTTGCCCCCTTTAAGCCCAAGTCTAGCGAAAAAGAACGGTTGAGTTTCGGCTTTGACCAACTTCTCGAAATTGAAATCTGAGAATAGATTTGGATGTCCCATTGGTAGACAAGCGCGCACGCCAACTTTCGTGACGTTTCGAGCTATTTTCTCCCCATTTAAGCCCAAGTGTAGCGAAAAAGGACGGTCGAGTTTCGGCTTTGACCAATTTCTCAGAATTGAAATTTGAGCATAGATTTATATTCCCCATTGGTAGACAAGAGCGCACATCAACTTTCGTGACGTTCTGAGCTATTTTCGTCTTCTTTAAGCCCAAGTGTAGCAAAAACGCACAGTTGAGTTTCGGCTTTGACCCATTTCTTGGAATTAAAGTTTGAGAGTAGATTTGGATGTCCCATTGGTAGCCAAGCATGGAAGCCAACTTTCGTGATGTTCCGACCTATTTTCTCCCCATTTAAGCACAAGTCTAGCGAAAACGGACGGTCGAGTTTTGACTTTGACCAACTTCTCGGAATTGAAATTTGACCATAGCTTTGGATTCCCCATTGGTAGAAAAGAGCGCACGCCAACTTTCATGACATTCCGAGCTATTTTCGTCCCCTTTAAGACCAGATGTAGTGAAAACGCACGGTCGAGTTTCGGGTTTGACCCACTTCTCGAAATTCAATTTTGAGAATAGATTTGGATGTCCCAAAAGTAGACAAGTGCGCACACCAAATTTCGTGACGTTCTGAGTTATTTTCTCACCCTTTAAGCCCAATTCTAGCGAAAAAGCACGGTCGAGTTTTGACTTTGACCAACTTCCCAGAATTGAAATTTGAGAATAGATTTAGATGTCCCATTGGTAGACAAGCGTGCACGCCAACGTTCGTGATGTTCCGAGCTATTTTCTCCCCCTTTAAGGGCAAGTCTAGCGAAAACGCATGGTCACGTTTCGACTTTGACCTACTTCTCGGAATTGAAATTTGAGAAAATATTGGGAAGTCCGATTGGTAGAAAAGCGTGTACGCAACCTTTCGTGATGTTCCAATCTATTTTCTCAACCCTTAAGCCCAAGTGTAGCGAAAACGCACAGTTGAGTTTTGGCTTTGCCCAAATTCTCGGAATTGAAATTTGAGAATAGATTTGGATTTCCCATTGGTAGACAAGCGCACACGCCCACTTTCCTGACATTCCGAGCAATTTTCTCCCCCTTTAAGCCCAAGTGTATCGAAAACGCATAGTCAAGTTTCAGCTTTGACCCACTTCTCGGAATTGAAATTTGAGGGTAGATTTGGATGTCCTATTGGTAAACAAACGCGCACACCAACTTTCGTGACGTTCTGAGCTGTTTTTGCACCCTTTAAGCCCAAGTCTAGCGAAAATGCACACTTGATTTTCAGAGTTGACCAACTTCTCAGCATTGAAATTTGAGAATAGATTTGCATGTCCCATTGGTAGACAAATGCGTAGATCAACTTTCATGGTGTTCCAAGTTATTTTCTCACCCCTTAAGCCCAAGTTTAGAGAAAACGCACGATTGATTTTCTGCTTTGAACAACTTCTCGGAATTGAAATTTGAGAATATATTTGGATGTCCCATTGGTAGACAAGCGCGTACGCCAACTTTCGTGGTGTTCCAAGCTATTTTCTCACCCCTTAAGCCCAAGTCTAGAGAAAACGCACGGTCGAGTTTCGGCTTTGCCCAACTTCTCAGAATTGAAATTTGAGAATAGATTTGGATTTCCCATTGGCAGAAAGCGCACATGCCAACTTTTGTGACATTCTCAGCTATTTTAGATCCCTTTAAGCCCAAGTCTAGCAAAAACGCATGGTCAAGTTTCGGCTTTGACCAACTTCTCGGAATTGAAATTTGAGAATAGATTGGGATGTCCCATTGGTACACAAGCACGCACGCCAACTTTCGTAACGTTCCGAGCTTTTTTCTTATCCTTTAAGCCCAAGTCTAGCGAAAACGCATGGTCGAGTTTTGGATTTTACAAACTTCCCGGAATTGAAATTTGAGCATAAATTTGAATGCCCCATTGGTAAACATGCGTGCACACCAACATTCGTGATATTCTGAACTTCCCCCCCCTTTAAGCCCAAGTCTAGAGAAAACGCACGATCGAGTTTCGTCTTTGACCAACTTCTCGAAATTGAAATTTTAGAATAGATTTGGATGTCCCATTGTTAGGCAAGCGCGCACACCAATTTTCGTGACGTTTCGAGCTATTTTCTCACCCTTTAAGCCCAAGTCTAGCGAAAACGCACGGTTGCATTTTGGCTTTGACCAAGTTCTTGGAATTGAAATTTGAGCATAGATTTGAATGCCCCATTGGTAAACAAGCACGCACGCCAACATTCGTGATGTTCCAAACTATTTCCCCCGCCTTAAAGCCCAAGTCTAGCGAAAACGCACGGACGAGTTTCGTGTTGGACCAGCTTCTCGAAATTGAAATTTGAGAGTAGATTTGGATGTCCCATTGGTAGACAAGCGTGCACGCCAAATTTTGTGACGTTCCAAGCTATTTTCTCCCCCGTTAATCCCAAGTCTAGCGAAAACGCACGGTCAAGTTTCGGCTTTGACCAACTTCTGGGAATTGAAATTTGAGCAAAGATTTGGATGCCCAGTTGGAAGACAAGCGCACACACCAATGTTAGTGATCTTCGGAGCTATTTTCTCACCCTTTAAGCCCAACAATAGAAAAAACGCACGGTCAATATTCGACTTTGACCAACTTCTTGGAATTTAAATTTGAGAGTAGATTTGGATGCCCCATTGGTAGAAAAGCATGCAGGCCAATTTTGGAGACGTTCCAAGCTTATTTAGTCCCCTTTAAGCCCAAGTTTAGAGAAAACGCATGTTCGAGACTCAGCTTTGACCAACTTTCGTGATGTTCCGAGCTATTTTCGCCCCCTTTAAACCGAATTCTGGTGAAAACAAAAGATCAATTTTCGGATTTGAACATTTTCTAGGAATTTAAATTTGAGAATAGATTTGGATGTCCCATTGGTAGACAAGCATGCATGCCAACTTTCCTGATGTTCCGAGCTATTTTTGCGCCCTTTAAGCCCAAGTCTAGCGAAAACGCACGGTGGAGTTTCGGCTTTGACCAACTTCTCAGAATTGACATTTGAGAATAGATTTGGATGTCCCATTGGTAGATAGGCGCGCACGCCAACGTTCGTGATGTTACGAGATATTTTCTCCCCATTTAAGCCCAAGTCTAGCGAAAACGCACGGTCGAGTTTCAGCTTTGCCCAACTTCTTGGAATTGAAATTTGATCGATGATTTGAATGCCCCGTTGGTAGAGAAGTGTGCACACCAACTTTCGTGACGTTTCGAGCTATTTTCTCACCCTTTAAGCCCAAGTCTAGCGAAAACGCACATTTGATTGTCATCTTTGACCAACTTCTCAGAATTGAACTTTGAGAATAGATTTGGATGTCCACTTGGTAGACAAGCATGCATGCCGAATTTTGTGACGTTCGGAGCTATTTTCTCCCCATTTAAGGCCAAGTCTAGCGAAAACGCATAGTCGAGTTTCGGCTTTGACCAACTTCCCCGAACTCAAATTTGAAAATAGATTTGGATGTCCCATTGGTAGACAAGCATGCACGCCAGTTTGCGTGACGTTCCAACCTATATTCTCCCACTTTAATTCCATGTCCAGCAAAAAACCACGATGGAGTTTCGGCTTTGACCAACTCCTCGTAATTGAAATTTAAGAATAGATTTGGATGTCCCATTGGTAGACAAGTGCTCGTGCCAACTTTCGTGATGTTCCAAGATATTTTCTCACCCTTTAAGCCCAAGTTTAGTGAAAAATGCACGGTCGAGTTTCAGCTTTGACCAACTTCTTGGAATTGAAATTTGAGAATAGATTTGGATGTCCCATTGGTAGAGAAGCGTGCACGCCAATTTCGTGATGTTCCGAGCTATTTTCTCCCCCTTTAAGGCCCAGTCTAGCAAAAACGCAGGTTCGATTTTCGACTTTGACCAAATTCTTGGAATTTAAATTTGAGAATAGATTTGGATGTCCCATTGGTAGAAAAGCGCGCACGGCAACTTTCGTGGCATTCCGAGCCATTTTCTCACCCTTTCAGCCCAAGTATAGCGAAAACAGCCGGTCGAGTTTCAGCTTGACCAACTTCTCGGAATTGAAATTTGAGAATAGATTTGAATTTCCCATTGGTAGAAAAGCACGCACACCAACTTTTGTGACATTCAGAACTATTTTCTCCCCTTTAAGCCCAAGTCTAGTGAAAACGAACGGTCGAGTTTTGACTTTGACACACTTCTCGTAATTGAAATTTTAGTATAGATTTGGATGTCACATTGGTAGACAAGCATGCACAACAATTTTCGTGACATTCCAAGCTATTTTCTCACCCTTTAAGCCCAAGTCTAGCGAAAACGCACAGTCAAGTTTCAACCTTGACCAACTTTTCGTAATTGAAATTTGAGAATAGATTTGTATTTCTCATTGGTAGAAAAGCTTGCACGCCAACATTTGTGACTTTCAGAGCTACTTTCTCCCCCTTTAATCCCAAGTCTAGCGAAACACAAGATCGAGTTTCAGATTTGACCATTTTTCTCAGAATTTAAATTTGAGAATAGATTTGGATGTCCCTTTGGTAGACAAGCATGCATGCCAACTTTCGTGACGTTCCAAACTATGTTCGCTCCCTTTATGCCCAAGTCTAGCGAAAACGCACGGTGGAGTTTCAGCTTTCTCCAACTTCTCAGAATTGAAATTTGAAAATAGATTTGGATGTCCCATTGGTAGACAAGCGCACATGCCAGCTTTCGTGACGTTCCGAGGTATTTTATCCTCCTTTAAGCCCAAGTCTAGCGAAAACACAAGGTGGAGTTTCGACTTTGTCCACCTTCTCGGAATTGAAATTTGAGAATAGATTTGGATTTCCCATTGGTAGACAAACGCACATGCTAACTTCCGTGACGTTCCGAGCTATTTTCTCACCCCTTAAGCCTTAGCCTAGCGAAAATGCACTATCGAATTTTGGCTTTGACCTACTTCTCGGAATTGAAATTTGAGAATAGATTTGGATGTCTTATTGGTAGACAAGAGCATACGCCAACTTTCGTGACGTTTCGAGCTACTTTCTCACTCCTTAAGCCCAACTCTAGCGAAAACACACGGTGGAGTTTCCTCTTTGAGCAAATTCTCGGAATTGAAATTTGAGCATAGTTTTGGATTCCTCGTTGGTAGACAAGAGCGCATGCCAATTTTCGTGACGTTCCGAGCTATTTGCGTCCCCTTTAAGCCTAAGTGTAGCTAAAATGCACATTCGAGTTTTGACTTTGACCCACTTCTTGGAATTGAAATTTCAGAATAGATTTGTATGTCTAATTGATAGACAAGCATGCAAGCCAGATTTCGTGACGTTCCGAGCTATTTTCGCCCCTTTAAGCCCAAGTCTAGCGAAAACACAAGGTGGAGTTTCCGCTTTGACCAACTTCTCAGAATTAAAATTTGAGAATAGATTTGGATGTCGCATTGGTAGACAAGCGCGCATGGCAACTTTCGTGATGTTCTGAGTTAGTTTTTCCCCATTTAAGCCCAAGTCTAGCAAAAACGCATGGTCGAGTTTCGGCTTTGACCAACTTCTTGGAATTGAAATTTGAGCATAGATTTAGATTCCCCATTGGTAGCCAAGAGCGCACGCCAAC
Organism: Larix kaempferi; assembly: GCA_027924585.1. Taxonomy (NCBI): domain Eukaryota; kingdom Viridiplantae; phylum Streptophyta; class Pinopsida; order Pinales; family Pinaceae; genus Larix; species Larix kaempferi. The sequence goes on along the minus strand of BSBM01000430.1, from coordinate 735,925 downwards.
TTTCGTGACGTTCCGAGCTATTTTCATCCCCTTTAAGCCGAAGTGTACCGAAAACACACAGTCGAGTTTTGGCTTTGACCCACTTCTCGAAATTGAAATTTGAGAATAGAATTGGATGTCCCATTGGTAGACAAGCACGCAGACCAACTTTCGTGACATTCTGAGTTATTTTCTCTCCCTTTAAGCCCAAGTCTAACGAAAACGCACGGTCGAGTTTCAACTTTGACCAACCTCCCATAATTGAAATTTGAGAATAGATTTGGATGTCCAATTGGTAGACAAGTGTGCACGCCAACTTTCGTGACGTTCCGAGCTATTTTCTCCCCCTTTAAGGCCAAGTCTAGCAAAAACGCATGGTCACGTTTCGACTTTGACCTACTTCTTAGAATTGAAATTTGAGAAATGATTTGGAAGTCCCATTGGTTGAAAAGCGTCTACCCCAACTTTCATGATGTTCCAAGCTATTTTCTCACCCCTTAAGCCCAAGTGTAGCGAAAATGCACGGTCGAGTTTCGGCTTTTCCCAACTTCTTGGAATTGAAATTTGAGAATATATCTGAATTTCCCATTGGTAGACAAGCGCACATGCCAACTTTCGTGATGTTCCGAGCTATTTTCTCCCCCTTTAAGCCCAAGTGTATCAAAAACGCATGGTCGAGTTTCAGCTTTGACCCACTTCTCAGAATTGAAATTTGAGTGTAGATTTGGATGTCCCATTGGTAGACAAGCACGCACACCAAATTTCGTGACGTTCTGAGCTATTTTATCACTCTTTAAGCCCAAGTCTAGCGAAAACGCACAATCGAGTTTCAGCTTTGACCAACTTCTCGAAATTGAAATTTGAGAATAGATTTGCATGTTCGATTGGTAGAAAAGCGCGTACGCCAACTTTCATGATGTTCCAAGTTATTTTCTCACCCCTTAAGCCCCAGTCTAGCGAAAACGCACGGTCAAGTTTTGGATTTGACCTACTTCTTGGAATTTAAATTTGAGAGTAGATTTGGATGTCCCATTGGTAGACAAGCGTGTAGGCCAACTTTCATGATGTTCCAAGCTATTTTCTCACCCCTTAACCCCAATTCTAGCGAAAATGCACTGTCGAGTTCCAACTTTTCTCAACATCTCGAAATTGAAATTTGAGAATAGATTTGGATTTCACATTGGTAGACAAGCGCACACGCCAAGTTTCGTGACATTTCGAGCTATTTTCTACCCCTTTAAGCCCAAGTGTAGCGAAAACGCATGGTCGCGTTTCAGCTTTTACCCACTTCTCAGAATTAAAATTTGAGTGTATATTTGGATGTCCTATTGGTAGACAAGCGCGCACACCAACTTTCGTGACGTTCTAAGTTATTTTATCACCCTTTAAGCCCTAGTCTAGCAAAAATGCACAATCGAGTTTTATCTTTGACCAACTTCTCGGAATTGAAATTTGAGAATAGATTTGCATGTCCCACTGGTAGACAAATGTTAGGAACCCATGTCAACCCTTCTATTTACTTTGTTAGTCTATTGTTCTTGGATGCATATTCTTTGTAATTCATCCCATAGTATTTGTTGATCCATAGTTTGTCTTATTGTTGTTGGATGCATATGCTTTGTAAGTCATCCCATAGTAATTGTTGATCCACAGTTTGTATTGGCCCATGGTTTGTATTGACACATGGTATTGACCCATGGTATTGGTGCCTAGACTTAGTATATAAGTTTGTGTTGAGACCAATGAAGGTACTGTGAAGTTATTTGTATTGAACTTGCTCAAAGGAGGTTGCCCCCTCGAAGTGGCCTATGATCAATAAAAGTGTTTCTGAGTTCTGTTATGGGAGGCACCTGCAACAATTAATTAACAAGAATGCACGAAATAGCAGAAATGACAGAACTCAGAATCACTTTTGTATTGATCACAGGCCACTTCGAGGGGGCAACCTCCTTTGAGCAAGCTCAATACAAATAACTTCACGGTGCCTTCATAGGTCTCAACACACACTTATATACTAATTCTAGGCGCCAATACTATGGGTCGAAACCATGGGCCGTTACAAACTATGGATCAACAATACTACGGGCGACTTACAAAGCATATGCGCCAACAACAATAACACAACTATTGATCAACAAATACTACGGGACGACTTACAAAGCATATGCGTCCAATAACAACATACTAACAAAGTAAAGACATGGGTTCCTAACATCCCCTCCCCCTTGAAAAAAAGCTTTGTCCTCAAAGCTTTAGATGTGGAAATTGTTGTTGAATCTGAAGGAGTGGTTCCCATGTAGCATCCTCTGGTTGCATGCCGTGCCACTGAATCAAGACCTCTGTGATAGAGCGGGAGCGAAGCTGACGTGTGCGCCGATTGAGGATGGCCTCTGGCTCCAAAAGGATGGATCCTTCATTATCCAATTCGGATAAAATCGTTTGGCCGCTGATGTTGGTGCCAAGAACTTTCTTCAGACAAGAGACATGAAAGACTGGATGAATGCGGGAAGAAGGAGGAAGTTCCAATTTATAAGCGACGGACCCAATCTTCTGAAGAATCCGATATGGCCCATAGAACTTTGGAGCGAGCTTATGACGTCCTTTGAGTTTCAAGGAGGATTGTTTGTACGGCTGGAGACGAAGAAAAACCATATCGCTGACTTGAAAGGTGCGCTCTGAACGGTGCTGATCAGCTTGTTGCTTCATGCGATTCCTTGCCATGTGAAGATTGTCCCGCAAAATGCGAAGAATCTGATCTCGGTTGCGAAGGACCCTGTCAACTTCCTGAACTGGTGAACTGGTGGGGTGTATGGAAGAAGAGCTGGAGGCGCCTGACCATAGACTGCTTCATATGGGGTCATTTTGGAGGCAGTGTGGTAAGAGGTATTGTACCACCATTCAGCGAGAGGAAGCCACTTTGCCCACTGATGTTGCTGTTCCGAGGTGAAGCAACGAAATAAGTTTTCAAGCATTTATTAACAACTTCAGTCTGACCATCTGTTTGTGGGTGATACCCTGAACTCATCTTCAGTTTGGTGCCAGTGTGACGAAATAGTTCTGTCCAAAAATGACTAGTGAAAGTCGCATCACGATCCGAGACAATGGAAGAAGGGATGCCATGAAGACGAAAGATCTGGTCCATAAAAATTTGAGCGACGGAGGAGGCTGTATAGGGATGGATGAGAGCACAAAAATGACTATATTTGGAGAGACGATCAACCACAACGAGAATCACTGTCTTTCCGCCAGATTTAGGGATCCCTTCGATGAAATCCATAGAAATATCTGTCCAAATCCGTGTAGGTATGGGCAAGGGTTCAAGCAATCCTGGAAGGAGTGTTGTTTCACCCTTATTGCGCTGGCAGGTATCACATTCGGCCACCATCTGTTGAATTGTCCTTTTCATGCCCTGCCAAAAGAAGTTACGCTGTGCTCGTTCATATGTTTTGAGGAACCCAGAGTGCCCGGCTGATGGAGAAGCATGGAGTTCATAGAAGACAGCCTGTTGGAGATCTGTGCTCTGGGGAAGCACCAGACGACCCTTGTATCGCAGAGAAGCACCATCCCAAGAGTAATGTGGGACGGCAGAAGGATTGTTGTTCAAGCGCTGGATGATCTGAGATAAGGAAGAGTCATTGACATAACCCTGTTGAACAGATTGCAACCAATTTGGAACAGGCATAGAAATAGCTGAAAGAGAACCTTGGGCATCAAATGTACGAGAAAGAGCATCTGCCACAATATTTTCTTTACCCTTCTTGTAAGTGATCTCATAGTCATAACCCATGAGTTTGCTAACCCATTTCTGTTGTGCCGGGGAGGATACACGCTGGTCCAAGAAATATTTCAAACTCTGGTGATCAGTCTTGATGCAGAAATGATTCCCTAATAGGTATGGACGCCACTTCTGTACTGCATGCAAAATAGCCATCATTTCCTTCTCATAGGTAGAGGCAGCTAAATTCTTACCGGAAAGGGCTTTGCTGGTGAATGCAATGGGGTGTTCATCTTGAAGGAGAACAGCACCAAGTCCATTGCCGCAAGCATCACTCTCAATCGTGAAGGGCTTGGAAAAATCGGGCATAGCTAGCACAGGTGTAGTACACATAGCTTGTTTTAGTTTGTCAAATGCACACTGAGCAGCAGGTGTCCATGTAAAAGCATCTTTTTTCAATAGGGCAGTTAATGGAGCTGCAATCTTCCCATAATCCTTGACAAACTTGCGGTAGTAGCCAGTCAACCCCAAAAAACCATGAAGGCTCTTGAGTGTCTGAGGACGTGGCCAATTGTTCATGGCATCGATTTTGGCAGGATCCACGCGAACCCCTTGTGCTGAGATAATGTGCCCGAGATACTCAACTTCCTTTTGTCCAAAAACACATTTAGATTGCTTGGCATGGAGATGATGGTCAGAGAAAAGTTGCATGACAAGATCCAGATGCTGGAGATGTTCATCCCATGTTTTACTGTAGATGAGGATATCATCAAAGAATACCAGAATGAATTTCCGCAAGTAGGGTCGAAATATTTTATTCATTAAGGCCTGGAATGTGGAAGGAGCATTAGTGAGGCCAAAGGGCATGACCAAAAACTCATAATGGCCATCATGTGTGCGGAAAGCTGTTTTAGGAATATCCTCCTCATGAACCCGAATTTGATGATACCCAAAACGAAGATCCAACTTGGAGAAAAAGTTAGCCCCATGAAGCTCATCAAGAAGCTCATCAACAACAGGAATTGGAAACTTATCCTTGATGGTGAGGTGATTAAGTGCTCGGAAGTCAATGCAGAGGCGCCATGACCCATCTTTTTTGCGGACAAGAATAACTGGAGAAGAAAAAGAACTAGTGCTTGGGCGAATAATACCTTGCTTCAATAAGTCCCGCACGAGCATTTCAATCTCTGTTTTTTGGTGAAATGGGTAGCGATAGGGCCTGATGTTGGGAGGAACGCTGCCAGGAAGGAGCTGAATACGATGGTCTTCTGGCCTGGAAGGTGGTAATCCCACTGGTTCAGCAAAGACACCTGTATATCGATTCAGAATTTGTTGTAGATCCAAAGGAGTAGTGGAGACCGCGGATGGTTGCATCTGGATGGAACTGATCTGAGCGATGACACCATGTGAACTCTTCTTGAGGAGTTTCTCCATGCGATGTGAACTGATGATGCTGAGAGAACCTGGTTGTAATCCTGTCAATGTGTGTTTGTGTCCATTGAGGGAAAACTGCATCCAAAGTTCGGCAAAATCCCATAAGATAGGGCCGAGTGTGCGTAGCCATTGAGCGCCCAAAACCACATCACATCCGCCTAAGGGCAAGGCAAACATGTCAGAGCGCAGGATATAATCTCCCATAGAGATACGCACATTTCGGCACTTCCCTTTGCAAGGTAAGGTGCCCCCATTGACAATCATGACTTCAAAGTTAGAGCAAGGATGTATAAAACAATCAGCTTGTTTGGCGATCCGAGGGTCGATGAAATTATGAGTGCTACCAGAATCAATGAGGATTGTAAGAGGAAGCTTCTTGAAGTAACCCCTGACCCGCATTTTTTGGGGGGTGGTGATTCCAGCTAAAGCATGGAGAGATATCTCTGGCTGGTCATCCTGAGACGGAGGGTCAATAGGCGGTTCCTGAATGTCGACCGGAGCATCCAGTGTTTCTGGATCTTCGTCACCCATTTCAGAGGCCGGCGGAGACTCCACATCCAGGAGATAGAGCTTTTGCTGAACACATCGATGTCCCCGAGTGAATTTCTCATCACAATTATAGCAAAGCCCCTTTTCTTTGCGTGCTTGCATCTCTGCTTCAGATAAACGCTTGATAGGAGTCGGTCGAGGAGCCTGCGGTATAGGTGGTCGCTGAGAACCCATATTTCTGAAGGGAACAAAAGTGGGCTTGGAGCGTTGCTGGGCTGCAATCTTGTCTTCTGCCAACTTAGCCAACCCGAGTGCTTCCATCATTGTGTTGGGACAGAACATTTTGACCTCAGAGCGAATGGCATCCTTTAGACCACTGATAAAACAACTCCGGTAAAATTCATCAGTCAATCCTTCGGTGTGGTTGGCTAGATTCTCAAATTCGGTTTGATACTCTCTCACAGTGCCAGTTTGGCGAAGTTTAGTGAGGGCTCCTGTGAAGTCATCAAAAGCACTAGGACCAAATCGTTGCAAAAGGAGCTGACAAAAGTCTGGCCAGTTGGGATCTGGATGAGCCTTGATGTACCAACGGTACCATTGAAGAGCTTCCTGTTCCAAATGAAAGGATGCCAACGGAACTTTGTTGACATCAAAAGTATTATGTAGACTGAAATACTGTTCTGCACGATAGATCCATCCAGTTGGATCGGTACCATTGAAGCGAGGAAAATCAAGCTTCGGACCACGGAAATTGCTGGAAGAAGAGAACCCATTGTCTACTGAAGACTCGGACTGCCGTTTGTTGTTCATGGCTGAATGTTCAAGATGGAGACCGAGAAATTTTTCATCCAGATCCTGGAGTTTGGCTTGGATGGCTGCAAGTGCTTCCTCCATGGTTTTTGCTCCTGCACGGGTGACAACCATAAACGGGATTTTTTTTTTTTTTTTTTTTTTTCCAGACTGGAGCGGCTACGGCTCTGGGTTTTTTTTATTTTTTTTATTTTACAGACTGGAGCGGCTACGGCTCAGAAGGACTCTGGAACAACGCCGACCTGCTGGATCTGGAACGGCTTGCAAAATGGATCTGAAACGGCGCAGCAGTGATCGACAATAGTTCAACTGAAAGTAGATATGGACCCCAGGTATGTGCGGCTTCCTAATAGTTCAGGGTTTTCACTCGGCCACCAATGCTGTCTGACGGCTTGCGTATTGGGGCAATACCCCTCACTCCACGGCTCAGGTAAAACTGATAATCGCTTTGCCACAAACGACAGCTCTTGGTTTACCTCACGGGTGGGAACTAGTCAATCAGGTAGGGGTCGTTGCCCTTTTCGCTGGCAGGTCCTCTCAATGGGCCAGCTACTTTGGGGTTCCTGTGGTACTCCTCACAATGAGTTTTAGGGCTTATGCCCAAGTACTTCCCACAGTTAAGCGGATAGGGATTATTCCCAAATCCGAACCTGCAACAGATGTGAAAAAAAAAATTTGGCAGAAATTTCACCCAGCGAGCCCAAGAAAGTGCTCTGATACCAGATGGGAGGCACCTGCAACAATTAATTAACAAGAATGCACGAAATAGCAGAAATGACAGAACTCGGAATCACTTTTGTATTGATCACAGGCCACTTCGAGGGGGCAACCTCCTTTGAGCAAGCTCAATACAAATAACTTCACGGTGCCTTCATAGGTCTCAACACACACTTATATACTAATTCTAGGCGCCAATACTGTGGGTCGAAACCATGGGCCGTTACAAACTATGGATCAACAATACTACGGGCGACTTACAAAGCATATGCGCCAACAACAATAACACAACTATTGATCAACAAATACTACGAGACGACTTACAAAGCATATGCGTCCAATAACAACATACTAACAAAGTAAAGACATGGGTTCCTAACATGTTATTTCTACTATCTCGTGTATTTTCATTAATTAATTGTTGCGGGTTCTTCACATCTGGTATCAGAGCACTTTCTTGGGCTCGTTGGGTGAAATTTATGTTAAACTTTTTTTTGCATTTGTTGCAACTTCGGATCTGGGAATAATCCCTATCCTCTTAACTGTGGGAAGTACTTGGGCATAAGACCTAAAAATCATTGTGAGGAGTACCATAGGAACCCCAAAGTAGTTGGCCCATTGAGAGGACCTTCCAGCGAAAAGGGCAACGACCCCTACCTGATTGACTAGTTCCCACCCGTGAGGTAAACCACGAGCTGTCGTTTGTGGCAAAGCGGTTATAATTTTTACCTGAGCCATGGAGTGAGGGGTACTTCCCCAATACGCAAGCCGTCAGACAGCATTGGTGGCCGAGTGAATCCCCTGAACCGATAGGAAGCTGAACATACCTAGGGTCCATATCTATTTTCAATTGAATTGTTGCCGATCACTTTCGCGCAATTGCAGATCCATCTATTTCTGATCACTTCAATGCCGTTGTAGATCCATTCTGAAGAACAAAAATCTGTTTTTTTGCCATATCTCCCTTGTTTTAACTCTTTTTTCCCTGAAACTTCACTGGCACCCCTGCAATCCCATTCTGCATATTTCATTCCTAAGGACCCAATCCCAAATTGCACTTCCCAAATCCAGAAATCCCACATTTGTCTATTTTTAGGCTTTTCCATAACTTCTTCAATTTTCACCCACTCGCCTCCAAATTTTGCCACCGTGTTCATTACCTATTTCTGCTTCTTTGTCCTTCTTTGACAAATTTTCTCATTCTTTCACCCCGCTTGTAAAATCCCCATTGTTTGCTTCCTTGTCCATCAGAAAGTGTCCAAAACCTAGTCAAACCACAATTACCCCTCCGAGTTTTTCCCAAATCCAAATTTTCCTTTACTAAATAAGCTTTTGTTTGTGTTTTTCTATCCATTCCCCCCCCAAAAAAACTCCTTGTTATGGTTGTCACCCGCGCAGGAGCAAAAACCATGGAGGAAGCACTTGCATCCATCCAAACCAAACTCCAATATCTGGATGAAAAATTTCTTAGCCTCCATCTTCAGCATTCAGCCATGAACAATAACCGATAGCAAGAATATTCTGCAGCCAATGGGTTCTCTTCTTCCAGCAATTTTCGTGGTCCGAAGCTTGAATTTCCTTGCTTCAATGGTACTGATCCAACTAGATGGATCTATTGTGTAGAACAATATTTCAGTCTGCATAATACTTTTGATGTCCAAAAAGTTCCACTTGCATCCTTTCATTTGGAACAGGAAGCCCATCAATGGTACCGTTGGTACATCAAGGCTCATGACGAGCCAAAATGGACAGATTTTTGACAAATCCTTTTGCAACGATTTGGTCCTAGTGCTTTCGATGATTTCACCCAAGCACTCACTATACTTCGTCAAAGTGGCACCGTGAGAGAGTATCAGATAGAATTTGAGAAACTAGCCAATCACACAGAAGGATTGTCTGATGAATTCTACAGGAGTTGTTTTATCAGTGGTCTTAAGGATGAAATCCGGTCAGAGGTTAAAATGCTCTATCCCAACACAATGATGGAAGTCCTAGGGTTGGATAAGTTGGAATAAGACAAGATTGCATCCCAACAACGTTCCAAACCCACTTTTGTTCCCTTTCGAAATATGGGTTCTCAATGACCTCCCATCCCGCCAGCTCCTCGAACAACTCCTATCAAGAATTTGTCTGAAACAGAGATGCAGGCATGCAGAGAAGAAGGGATTTGTTATAATTGTGATGAGAAATTCACTTGAGGACATAGATGTATTCAACAAAAGCTCTATCTCTTGGATATGGGTTCTCTGCCTACCTCTACAATTGGTGAAGAAACTCTAGATACAATGGATGATCAGGTCAACATTCAGGAGCCGCCTATTGACCCTCCATCTCTGGATAAACAACCAGAAATATCTCTCCATAATTTATCTAGCGTCACCACCTCCCAAACAATGCAAGTTAGGGGTTACTTCAAGAAGATTCCTCTTACAATACTCATTGATTCTGGTAGCACTAATAACTTCATTGACCCTCGGATCGCCAAACATGTTGATTGTTTTGTCCATCCTTGCTCCAACTTTTAAGTCATGGTTTCCAATGGGGGCACCTTACCTTGCAAGGGGAAGTGTCACAATGTGTGTATCTCTATGGAATATTATAACCTACGCTCTGACATGTTTTCCTTGTCCCTAGGAGGATGTGATGTGTCTTTGGGCATTCAATGGTTACGCACAATTGGCCCCATATTATGGGATTTTGCTGAACTTTGGATGCAGTTTTCAGTTAATGGGAAACAACACAAATTTAAGGGCTTACAACAAGGGTCTCTCCGCATCATCAGTTCACATCACCTGGAAAAGATGCTTAAGAAGAATTCACATGGTTTTATCACATCAAGACTGATCTCCAGAGTCTGGAAAATTTCCTGGAACAATGGGTCTCCTCCCTAGCACACATGAAATGGGTTATCCAACTCATGGGTTATGCCTATGCGATCACTTACACGAAGGGTAAGGACAATAGGGTGGAAAATGCTCCTTCTCGCACATTTGATGACCCAGTTTCTCTTACAGCTATTTCTCTGCTTGTTCCAAATTGGTTTCAATCTATTCAACAGGGCTATCTCTTCTATGAACTCCATGCTTCTTCATCAGCAGGGCACTCCGGGTTCTCAAAATATATGACCAAGAACAATGTAACTTATTTTGGCAGGGACTGAAAATGACAATTCAACAGATGGTGGCTGACTGTGATACTTTCCAGGTCAACAAGGGTGAAACGAAACTCCTTTCGGGACTGATCGAACCCTTCCCCATCCCTACACAGATTTGGACAACTATTTCTATGGATTTCCTAGAAGCGCTCCAGTGGTACAATACCACATCTAAAAGGACACCATATGAAGCAGTCTATGGACAGGCATAGCCAATTCTTCTTCCATACACCCTCAATAGCTCCCCAATTAAGGAAATTGACTCGGTTCTTCGAAATCGCGATCAGATTCTTCTCATTCTGTAGGCCAATCTTCACATGGCAAGAATTCGACTGAAACAACAAGTGCGCACACCAACATTTGTGACGTTCTGGGCTATTTTCGAACCCTTTAAGCCGAAGTTTAGTGAAAATGCATGGTCAAGATTTGGCGTTGAACAACTTCTCAGAATTTAAAGTTGAGAATACATTTGGATGTCCCATTGGTAGACAAATGCGCACACCAACTTTCGTGACGTTCCGAGCTATTTTCTCACCCTTTAAGCCCAAGACTAATGAAAACGAACGGTTGAGTGTCGGCTTTGACCAACTTCTCGGAATTGAAATTTGAGAATAGATTTGGATGTCCACTTGGTAGAAAAGCATGCACGCCAACTTTCGTGACGTTTCAAGCTATTTTCTCTCCCTTTAAGGCCAAGTCTAGCAAAAACACATGGTCCAGTTTCATCTTTGACCAACTTCCTGGAATTGAAATTTAAAAATACATTTGGATGTCCCATTGGTAGACAAGTGCCTATGAAAACTTTCCTGACATTCTGAGCTATTTTCTCACCCTTGAAGCCCAAGTCTAGCGAAAACACACGTTCGAGTTTCAACTTTAACCCACTTCTCGGAATTTAAATTTGAGAATAGATTTGGATTTCCAATTGGTGGACAAGTGCGCACGCAAATTTGCGTGACATTCCAATCTATATTTTCCCACTTTAATTCCATGTCTAGCGAAAACCCACGGTGGAGTTTCGGCTTTGACAAACTTTTCGTAATTGAAATTTAAGAATGGATTTGGACGGTCCCATTGGTACACAACGCCAACTTTCGTGATGTTCCAAGCTATTTTCTGACCCTTTAAGCCCAAGTCTAGCAAAAATGCACAGTTGAGTTTTAGCTTTGACCAACTTCTTGGAATTGAAATTTGAGAATAGATTTGGATGTCGCATTGGTAGACAAGCGTGCACGCCAACTTTCGTGATGTTCCAAGCTATTTTGTCCCCCTTTAAGGCCAAGTCTAGCGAAAATGCATGGTCAAGTTTCGGCTTTGACCAATTCTTGGAATTGAAATTTCAAAATAGATTTGGATGTCCCATTAGTAGAAAAGCGCGCACGTCAACTTTCGTGACGTTCCAAGCTATTTTCTAACCCTTTAAGCCCAAGTATAGCGAAAATGCACGGTCGAGTTTTGGCTTTGCCCAACTTCTTGGAATTGAAATTTGAGTATAGATTTGGATTTCCCATTGGTAGACAAGCATGCACGCCAACTTCCATGACGTTCCAAACTATTTTCTCTCCTTTAAGCCCAAGTCTAGCGAAAAAGAACGGTCGAGTTTCGACTTTGACCCACTTCTCGCAATTGAAATTTTAGCATAAATTTGGATGTCCCATTGGTAGACCAGCGCGCACAACAAATTTCGTGATGTTCCAAGCTATTTTCTCACCCTTTAAGCCCAAGTCTACCGAAAACGCACAATCTAGTTTCAGATTTGACCAACGTCTCGGAATTTAAATTTGAGAATAGATTTGGATTTCCCATTGGTAGACAATCGTGCACACCAACTTTCATGATGTTCTAAACTATTTTCTCCCCCTTAAAGGCCAAGTCTAGCAAAAACACACGGGCGATTTTTCAGCTTTAACCAACAACTCAGAATTGAAATTTGAGAAAATATTCAGATGTCCCATTGGTAGACAAGCGCGCATGCCAATTTTTGTGACGTTCCGAGCTTTTTTCGCCCCCTTTAAGCCCAAGTCTAGCGAAAACTCAAGATCAAGTTTCGGCTTTGACCAACTTCTTAGAATTGAAATTTACAAATGGATTTGGATGTCCCATTGGTAAACAAGTGCGCACGCCAACTTTTGTCACGTTCGGAGCTATTTCCTCACCCTTTAAGCCCAGGTCTAATGAAAACGCACGGTGGAGTTTCAGCTTTGACCAACTTCTCATAATTGAAATTTGAGCATAGATTTGGATGCCCCATTGATAGACAAGCGTGCACGCCAACTTTAGTGAATGTAACAAAAATGCAGGGTCGAGTTTTAACTTCGACCCACTTCTCGGAATTCAAATTTGAGAATAGATTTGGATGTCCCAATGGTAGACATGCACGCACCCCAACTTTCGTGACGTTCCGAGTTATTTTCTCACCCTTTAAGCCCAATTCTAGCGAAAAGGCACAGTCGAGTTTTGGCTTTGACCATCTTCCCGGAATTGAAATTTGAGAATATATTTGGATGTCCCATTGTTAGAGAAGCATGCACGCCAACTTTCGTGACGTTCCTAGCTATTTTCTCCCCATTTAAGGCCAAGTCTAGCGAAAACGCACGGTTGTGTTTCGACTTTGACCTACTTCTCAGAATTGAAATTTGAGAAAATATTTGGATGTCCCATTGGTAGACAAGCGCGTATGCCAACTTTCGTGACATTACAAGCTATTTTCTCACCCCTAAATCCCAAGTCTAGCGAAAACACACGGTGGAGTTTCCGCTTTGACCAACTTCTCAGAACTGAAATTTGAGAATAGATTTGGATGTCCCATTTGTAGACAATCGCACACACCAACGTTCGTAATGTTCCGAGCTATTTTATCCCCATTTAAACCCAGGTCTAGAGAAAATGCACGATCGAGTTTCGGCTTTAACCAACTTCTCGGAATTTAAATTGCAGCATAGATTTATATTCCTCGTTGGTACACAAGCCCGCACGCCAACTTTCGGGATGTTCCTAGCTATTTTTTTCCCCTTTAATCCCAAGTGTACTGAAAACACACGGCCGAGTTTCAGCTTTGACCCACTTCTTGGAATTGAAATTCTATAATAGATTTGGATGTCCCATTGGTAGACAAGCCTGCACACCAACTTTCATGACGTTCCGAGTTATTTTCTCACCCTTTAAGCCCAAGTATAGCGAAAATGCACGGTAGAGTTTCGGGTTTGACCAACATCCCGGAATTGAAATTTGAGAATATATTTGGATGTCCCATTGGTATACAAGCGTGCACGCCAACTTTCATGATGTTTCAAGCTATTTTCTCCCCCTTTAAGGCCAAGTCTATAGAAAACGCACGGTCGCATTTCGACTTTGACCTACTTCTCGAAATTGAAACTTGAGAAAATATTTGGAAGTCCCATTGGTAGAAAAGCGCGTACACCAAATTTCGTGATGTTCCTAGCTATTTTCTAACCCCTTATGCCAAAGTGTAGCGAAAACCCACTGTCGAGTATCCACTTTTCCCAACTTCTCGGAATTGAAATTTGAGGATAGATCTTGATTTCCCATTGGTCGACAAGCGCACATGCCAACTTTCATGACATTCCAAGCTATTTTCTCCCCCTTTAAGCCCAAGTGTATCGAAAATGAATGGTCGAGTTTTAGCTTTGAACCACTTTTCGGAATTGAAATTTGAGTGTAGATTTGGATGTCCCATTGGACAAGCGCACAGACCAACTTTCATGACATTCCGAGCTATTTTATCACCCTTTAATCCCAAGTCTAGCGAAAATGCACATTGAGTTTCAGCTTTGACTTACTTTTCAGAATTGAAATTTGAGAATAGATTTGGATGTCCGATTGGTAGACAAGCGGATAGGACAACTTTCATGATGTTCCAAGCTATTTTCTCACCCCTTAAGCCCAAGTCTAGCGAAAACGCAAGGTCGAGTTTCCGCTTTGCCCAACTTCTCGGAATTGAAATTTGAGAATAGATTTGGATTTCCCATTGGTAGAAAAGCACACATGCCAACTTTCATGAAGTTCTGAGATATTTTCTCCACCTTTAATCCCAAGAGTAGCGAAACGCATGCTCGAGTTTAAGCTTTGACCCACTTCTCGGAATTAAAATTTGAGGGTAGATTTGGATGTCCCATTGGTAGACAAGCGCGCACACCAACTTCCATGACGTTCCGAGCTATTTTCTCACCCTTTAAGACCAAGTCTAGCGAAAATGCACAGTCGAGTTTCAGTTTTGACAAACTTCTCAAAATTGAAATTTGAGAATAGATTTGCATGTCCCATTGGTAGACAAACGCGTACGCCAAATTTCATGATGTTCCAAGCTATTTTAACCCCCTTTAAGCCCAATTCTAGCGAAAAACGCGTGGTCGAGTGTCGGCTTTGGCCAACTTAACGTAATGGAAATTTACGAGTAGATTTGGATGTCCCATTGGTGGAGAAGCGTGCAAACCAACTTTCGTGACGTTCTGAACTATTTTCTCCCCCTTTAAGGCGAAGTCTAGCGAAAACGCACGGTTGCGTTTTTTCTTTGACAACCTTCTCAGAATTCTAATGTGAGAGTAGATTTGGATGTGCCATTGGTAGACAAGCGCGCATGCCAGCTTTCATGATGTTCTGAGCTATTTTCTCACACTTTAAGCCCAATTCTAGCGAAAACGCACGGTCGAGTTTCGGGTTTTACCAACTTCCCGAAATGGAAATTTGAGAATAGATTTGGATGTCCCATTGGTAGACAAGCATCCACGCCAACTTTCGTGATGTTCTAAGCTATTTTCTCACCCTTTAATCCCATGTCTAGCGAAAAGGAAAGGTCGAGTTTCCACTTTGACCCACTTCTCGGAATTTAAATTTGAGCATAGATTTAGATGTCCCATTGGTAGACAAGCACGCACACCAACTTTCATGACGTTCCGATGTATTTTCTCACTCTTTAAGCCCAAGTCTAGCGAAAATGTATGGTCGAGTTTTGGCTTTGACCAATTTCTTGGAATTGAAATTTGAGAATAGATTTGTATGTCCCATTGGTAGACAAACGCGAACGGCAACTATCATGACGTTCTGAGCTATTTTCTCACCCTTTAGACCCAAATCTAGCAAAAACTTACGATCGAGTTTCAATTTTGGCCAACTTAACGGAATTTAAATTTGAGAATAGATTTGCATATCCTATTGGTAGACAAGCGCGCACGCCAACTTTCGTGACGTTCTGAGCTATTTTCTCGCCCTTTAAGAGCAAGTCTAGCAAAAATGCACACTAACGTTTTGGCTTTGACCAACTTAACAGAATTGAAATTTGAGAATAGATTTGGATGTCCCATTGGTAGACAAGCGCGCACACAAGTTTTTGTGACGTTCCAACCTATATTCGTCCACTTTAATTCCATGTCTAGCGAAAACGCACGATGGAGTTTCAGCTTTGACCAACTTCTCGGAATTGAAATTTGAGAATAGATTTGGATATCCCATTAGTAGACAAGTGCGCAGACCAACTTTCGTGACGTTCCGAGCTATTTTCTCACCCTTTAAGCCCAAGTCTCGAGAAAACACACGATCGAGTTTCGGCTTTGAAAAAATTCTTGGAATTGATATGTGAGAATAGATTTGTATGTTCCATTGGTAGACAAGCTTGCACGCGAACTTTCATGACGTTCCGAGCTATTTGCCCCCTCCTTTAAGGCCAATTCTAGTGAAAATGCACGATCATGTTTCGACTTTGACATACTTCTTGGAATTCAAATTTGATTATAGATTTTGATGTCCCATTTGTAGAAAAGCATGCACGCCAACTTTCGTGACGTTTTGAGTTGTTTTCTCATGCTTTAAGCCCAAGTCTAGCGAAAACTCACAGTCGAGTTTCGGCTTTGACCAACTTCCCAAAATTGAAATTTGAGAATAGATTTGGATGTCCCATTCGTAGACAAGCGTGCACGCCAACTTTCGTGATGTTCTGAGCTATTTTCTCCCCCTTGAAGGGCAAGTCTAGAGAAAATGTACAGTCGAGTTTCAGCTTTGACCAACTTCTCGGAATTGAAATTTGAGAATAGATTTGGATGTCCCATTGGTAAACAAGCCCGCACACCAACTTTCGTGACATTCCGAGCTATTTTATCACACTTTAAGCCAATGTCTAGCGAAAATGCACGGTCGAGTTTCAACTTTGACCAACTTCTCAGATTTGAAATTTGAGCATAGATTTGGATGTCCCATTGGTAAACAAGTGCGCACACCAGCTTTCATGACATTCTGAGCTATTTGATTTGGATGTCCCATTAGTAAACAAGCGTGTACGGTCGAGTTTCAGCTTTGACCAACTGCTCTAATTGAAATTTGAGAATAGATTTGGATGTCCCAATGACAAGCGTGCACGACAACTTTCGTGACGTTTCGAGCTATTTTCTCCCCCTTGTAGCTCAAGTGAAGCGAAAACCGCACGGTCGAGTTTCAAATTGGACCAAATTCTCGGAATTGAAATTTGAAAATAGATTTGGATAGCCCATTGGTAGACAAGCGTGCGCACCACCTTTCGTGACATTCCGAGCTATTTTATCACCCTTTAAGCCCAAGTTTAGCGAAAACAGATGGTTGAGTTTCGGTTTGACAACCTTCTTGCAATTAAAATTTGATTGTAGATTTGGATGTCCGATTGGTAGACAAGCACGCACGCCAAATTTCATGATGTTTCGAGCTATTTTCTCCCCCTTTTAGCGCAAGTGAAGCGAAAACGCACGGTCGAGTTTCAACTTGGACCGAATTCTCGAAATTAAAATTTGAGAATAGATTTGGATGTCCCTTTGGTAGACAAGCGTGCACACCAACTTTCGTTACGTTACGAGCTATTTTATCACACTTTAAGCCCAAGTTTAGCGAAAACAGATGGTCGAGTTTCGGTTTTGACCAACTTCTCGGAATTGAAATTTGAGAGTAGATTTGGATGTCCCATTGGTAGACAAGCGTGCATGCCAACTTTCGTGACATTTTGAGCTATTTTCTCCCCCTTTAAGGCCAAGTCTAGAGAAAAGGTACAGTCGTGTTTCAGCAATGACATACTTCTCGGAATTAAAATTTCAGAATAGATTTGGATGTCCAATTGGTGGACAAGCGCATATGCCATAGTTCATGACATTCCAAGCTATTTTCTCACCCTTTAGGCCTAAGTCTAGTGTTATGTAGAATTTTGTCCTACGGATAAGCCAAAACTCTCTTAACTTTAAAGCAGACTTTAAACTAACTCTAAAGCAAGAAACAAGTCACAACAAATGCTACCTTGAATCCCTAGATCTAAGAAACATCTCAGGATTAAAATGCTAAAGAGAGTAGAAGAAGTTTAACTGACCTTCTATCTAGATGCTTGTTTTTGGTATTTGCTCCAAGCTCCAAGCCTTCACAAGTGAACCTGTCGAAATAGAACCAAGACACAAGAACATACTATTCTCTAGCAACCTGAAACATGAGTTAGGATCTAAATCTATGAAAGATACAAATCATATCATTAAAACAAGATTAACACAAATGATTTGGGAGAACAAGACAAGTTATTCCATTACGACTTGAAGAGTACTTACAAAAGGTGCTTGATGTCCAAGCCAATCCTTCCAACTCCAAGTGTCTTCTCCTCTAGCTATCTCCACAATGTTGCAAGACCATAAGTTTGGTGCTCTCAAGAGTCCTCCCCTTTTCCAATGGCATACCTCTCTTTTATAGTGAATGGTGAGGTTAACCAACAAGAGAGATGGGTGGATCTAAGGAGAGATAAGTGGATCAGGGTTTCTAATCGAAGGAGATAAGTTGAGATCGAATCAAGGACCCCAATCTTCCATTATCTTCAAAAATCCAAAATCCCACAAGCCAAGGGAAAAAAGCTATTAAAAGAGTACCGCGTTTTGCAAAGACTGCAGAACGCGACACTGTCGCGCTTTGGGGAAAAAGCAGAACGTGGTAGTGTCTAGTACCGCGTTTTGGAAAGCTAGCAAGGCGCGGTAGTGTGTGTAAATAAAGTCAAAGGTGGGTCAAAACTTGCCAGGGTGGATTCACCTTCAAGGTTGACTCATCATCTGTCTCTTCTGGGTGGTTTAAAACAGTAGGGAAAGTGTCGTCAACTTGTTTTGTGATGGGGATGCGACACTGTGAAACATAGAGGTATAACATCTAGCGAGAATGCATGATCGAGTTTCGGCTTTGACCTTCTTCTTGGAATTGAAATTTGAGAATAGATTTGGATGTCCCATTGACAAGCTTGCACGCCAACTTTTGTGACGTTTCGAGCTATTTTCTCCCCCTTTAAGCCTAAGTGAACCAAAAACGCATGGTCGAGTATCAACTTGGACAAAATTCTTGGAATTGAAATTTGAGAATAGATTTATTTGGATGTCCCATTGGTAGACAAGCGCGCACACCAACTTTCGTGATGTTCCGAGCTATTTTATCACCCTTTAAGCCCAAGTTTAGCGAAAATAGACGGTTGAGTTTCGAATTCGACCAATTTCTTGGAATTAAAATTTGAGAATAGATTTGGATGTCCCATCGGTGGACAAGCATGCATGCCAACTTTCATGATGTTCCGAGCTATTTTCTCCTCCTTTAAGGCCAAGTGACGCAAAAATGCACGATCGAGTTTCGACTTTGACCTACTTCTCGGAATTGAAATTTGATTATAGATTTGGATGTCCCATTGGTAGACAGGCATGGACACCAAATCTCATGACGTTTAGAGCTATTTTCTCACAATTTAAGTGCAAGTCTAGTGAAAATGCACGGTCGAGTTTCGGCTTTGACCGACTTCTCGGAATTGAA
This sequence comes from Larix kaempferi, assembly GCA_027924585.1. NCBI lineage: Eukaryota > Viridiplantae > Streptophyta > Pinopsida > Pinales > Pinaceae > Larix > Larix kaempferi. The sequence goes on along the minus strand of BSBM01000430.1, from coordinate 716,834 downwards.
ATTTGAGAATAGATTTGGAAGTCCCATTGGTAGACAAGCATGCACGCCAACTTTCATAATGTTCTGAGCTATTTTCTCCCCTTTAGAGCCAAGTCTAGCGAAAACGCACGTTCAAGTTTAGGCTTTGATGTGCTTCTCGGAATTAAAATTTGGGGATATATTTGGATGTCCCGTTGGTAGACAAGCGCGCATGCCAACTTTCGTGACGTTCCGAGCTATTTTCTCATGCTTTAAGCCCAAGTCTAGCGAAAACACACGGTGGCATTTCGGCTTTGACCAACTTAACGGAATTTAAATTTGAGAGTAGATTTGGATGTCCCATTGGTAGACAAGCACGGACGCCAACTTTTGTGACGTTCTGAGCTATTTTTTCATGCTTTAAGCCCAAATCTAGCGAAAACGCATGATCAAGTTTCGACTTTGACCAACTACTCGAAATCGAAATTTGAGAGTAGATTTAGATTTCCCATTGGTAGACATGCGCGCACTGTTATTTAGAATTTTTCCCTATGGATAAGTCAAAACTCTCTTAACTTTAAAGTAGATTCTCAACTAACTCTAAAGCAAGAAACAAGTCAAAACAAATGCTACCTTGAAATTCCTTAACTAACTTTTACAGCAAGATTAAATGTATTTAGAAACAATGAGAGATAAGACACACCTTTCAAACTGACGTTTATCCCGCTTCTAGCTCTTGATTCAAAGCTCCAATGTAGAACCTGTTAAGATCAATCAAAGAACAAACATACAAGCTTCCAAATACCTTGAATTTAAAGATTAGATTCAAATCTAGATTAGATACATTCCATGCTAAGAACTTATGCTAAACACATGAAATAAGAAAGACAAGACAAGTTATCTTATTACAACTTGAATAATGCTTACAAAAGTTGCTTGATGTCCAAGCCAATCTTCTAGCTCCAAGTGCCTTCTCCTCTAGCTATCTCCACAATGCTACAAGATCATAAGTTTGGTACTTCAAGAGTCCTCCCTTTTCCCCATGGAATGCCTCTCTTTTATAGTGTATGGTAGGGTTAACCAACAAGAGAGATGGGTGGATCTAGGGAGAGATAAGTGGATCAAGGTTTCTAATCACAGAAAGTGAGTTGGGATCGAATCAGGGACCCCAATCTTCCACTATCTTCGAAAATCCAAAATCCCACAAGCCATGGAAAAAGGGCTATAAAAAGAGTACCTCCCCCTGAAATCTGAGCATAACGCGGTAGTACCGCGCGGTAGAGACAAAGCATAGCGCGGTAGTGTGGAGTACCACGTGCCTATAACTGAGCAAGGCGCGGTAGTGTGGGTAAATAAAGTCTTAGCTGGGTCAGAACTTGTCAGGGTAGATTTACCTTCAAGGTTCACTCATCTTCTGGGTGGTTCAAACAGTAGGGGAAGTGTCGTCAACTCTGTTCATGGTGGAGATGCGACACTGTGGAATATAGCGGTATAAAAGATGCCCCCTAAAGTGTGAGGTCAGAAGGGACTGATGGCCGAAAGACTTTATGAATATAGTGTGCAGAGATAGCATCGAGGAGAGCGACAAGGAGCTGAAACAGAAACAGAGTGTTAGATATACCACCGAGGCGGGCATTCCCATGCTTGGAAACAAATGACTCAAAGCATGGCTGCCGACCAATATATTGCAGATCCATGAGTACTGAGATGATATAGACTGTGGATAGATCATGGCTACTATGAACAAGCGTAGATCCATGAAACAATAATGACACAGCCACGACCAATACAATAAGTGGATCTGTGTGACAATACAAAGGACATCTCCATCGCAACCTGGACGAAATCAAGATACTGAGGCACGCCCAGGGTCTTCTACCCGATCGCAAAATATACGAATCTAGCCATGTGATTACAAGGTGTTGAAGTCGAGCATGGTAGAAACCATTTGAGTACCGGTCAATGATGTGAACCGTTAACAAACGCGAGGGAAATCACCAATGATGAGGATGATCCCCAAGGTATCTAAAGTACATCTCAACAAAATGCGAATAGATGAGTTGATGTCGAGCACTCGAGAGATCGTTCGATCAGAGGTCAATGATGTGAACCTACTGTCGAACACGAGGAAACCTGCCATTGAGGCATGCAGGTACCAATGTACTAATGGTTGATCTCTAAGTCCAATTCCCGGATAGTGATTTGGTGTCGACAGGAATAAACTCGTCGAAGGTGGGCCATAATGATTCCCACATCATCGACACAAAATCGGCACGAACGATAAGATGATGAAACAATGGAGTATGTACTGACACAGCGGAGGCATGACACAATGAACGACTCTGAACAATGCAACCCTTTGAACATATAACGGCATGTAACAAGACTTGGCAGCAGGGATTATTGACAACAGAGGATAGACACCGGATGAGTAGGCTCGTTGCTAGGGAGACGACTCAGGATGATGACCATAACTCAGTGAAAAATGGATACCCAATATAGACAAGAGACGAACACATGCCATGTTCAAAGGTAACGACTGACAAGCTGCCAAAAATAAACTTGACTTATCCCCCCATATTCCCCTGACATGATAGACGAGTACCTATTTGTTGTTTTGCGAGCTTGAAGAGGATAACAGATGTTCGGTGTAGCTCATCTCATGGATGAGTCCAATCTCACATGTTTTACAAACCTGAGAAAGGAGGGGTTCGTCCCAAAGTGGGTCCTTCGATGTTAAAATTTTAACGAGTCCAAGGAAGGAAAACTCGGTAGTTTTTCACATTTAGAGAGCCTGAAAAACTTAAAGGAAGCTCCATAATGTACTTTTTCGTAAATTTAGTCCCTCGATCCCAAAAAAGTGTAAAACAATTCCCGAGAGAACTCTCCCAGCTGAGATTGACTGAGGTATACCTTTCTCGTAAATAGATTAGACGGGCCGAAAAAGGGGTAACCTATCACCGAATAGACGACCTTTCAAATACTTTTACAAGTGTGAAAGAGTCAAGATCACTTGGAAATCTTTTCAATTTTAGGGAGTCTGAAAAGAGCTTAACTATGGACTCCTATGGTCTTTTTCGTAATTTTTAATTATTCTGGTCCGAAAAAAGAATAAAATACAACCAGGATAATACTTTCCTCATCGTTTAACGAGCATGAGTAAAGCTGATCGTACTCGACACCATTTACTTGAGTTTGACAAGCACGACACGGGTGTAAAAGTGCTTGGAATCTTTTTCAAGTTTGAATCTAGAGCACGAAAAAGATAAAGTAGGCTCGAAACGTCTTTTTCAAGTTTTAATCCAGAGCACGAAAAAGATAAAGTAGGCTCGAAATGAAGGTCAATCAGTGAATAAATGCCAGTGTGAATAAATCGCTTTTTACCGGGGATCCTGTCAAGAAAAAACTCACAAAACCGGGTATTAGCAATGTGAAATGGGCTTTTTATTTTAACCATATAAAAATAATAATTAAAAAAAATATGTGAAAAAACTATAAAATGATGGTTAAAAATAGAAATTACTATTTCATTTGTGTTTTTACCCAAAGAGGAGATTTTTACCCATTTGAGGAGCAAAACTTCAAGGATCCATATCTGGAGTTTCAGGGCACCATTTCAACAACCGTCTGCGCCAGGTAAGAGTTCTTAAATTTCTCTTTCATTTCATGCATGAATATTTTGCTTTCAGTAAGGAAAATTGATTTTTTGGGCAAGCCCTATTGGGAAAAAATCTCCCTTCACAGTACCACGTGGGGGCTCTATCGAGAAACGCGGTACTGTTAGACAGTACCGCGCTAAGGTTCCAAACCGAGGCGTGGTACTGTACAGTATCGTGCGGCAAGAAAACTCCCAGACGCGATGAAGGAAAAAATTAAGATGACCAAATCAAATTTTCTCAAATTTTTTGTTGAAGTTGAGTTGTTAAATAGTTACTGAAAGTTTCCCCTGACCTTTTGCAGGAGTTTGCAACTCGTTTGGATCAAAATGGTCAGCTGGAAAGAAAGAGAGCACGAAGTAGATGATTTGGCAGCTGAAAATCATTTACCAACCATGACCGCATTGAGAGAATGTGGTTTGTTGAAGTTCTTTAAGACCAAAGGGATTCGTCAGCAACCCAAGCTTCTCACTCATCTTATCCAATTGTGGGACCCTGACATTCAAGCTTTCCGAGTGGGAGAGCATGTTCTCGAAATTCAAGTCGAGGATATTTATTTCCTCACGGGCCTCTCGAAAAGAGGGGCTCGGGTAAACTTTACTGGATACTCAGCCTCAGAATCGAGTACAGATGACTTGATTGCTCGATATTTCCTGTCACACCCCCTTCCATCATCAAATGCAAGGAGGGTAAACGTTAATCAACACACGGCTTATGGCAGGCTTAGCCCCAAATAAGTTAACTCATAACGCATGCAATTTAAAACTTATGGGTGCAGACATAACTTAATAACTACACAGCGGAATTAAACTTCACATATGCCCATAGTTTCCTCACGCATTCAACCTTTAAACAACAGTCATTAATTATCATATTGCATAAACATGACGCCTTTCGTTCCATTAATCATGAATGCATTGCAAAAAACATACTGTATATAAATTAAATCACAGATTACTCACCTTGAATTGTAACGGTCCAAACGACTGGCTATGGAAGAGCAACGTTCCTCCCAACCATAGACCTCTGTCCAGCTTGTGTTCTTTTAGCTGAGAGGTCACCCCCGAGCTGGGCTGTGTATCCACTAAGGAGGACTAGCTGGGTTCACTCATAGCCATGGCTTCAGTCAAGCATCCAAGCAGATAGAGGAGGGTAATGCTAAGCCAGTGAGCTCAACCACAAAGCTACAGGCTTCTCAAGTGAGCTCAACAGTTAGGCACCCACATTACCTACCACATCCAACACAAGGAAGATCCCTTTCTCTGCTACACAGTCCCTCAGGAACTCTTCCCTCCAGTGCTCTTCAGGATGGGCATAGAAAGGTCTAGCTGCTGATCCTTGAGATCCTAGCCTTCACTGGGTTTATCAAGCACACCCAACCTCTGCATAGTCAATCCCAACTTGATTTCTCTCTGTTCTGCTCACCAAATACTCAAATCCGTCACTCGTTTTCTGAGCTGCAAAAACTGGGTTTTCCCATTGATTTCGGGGTAGCTAATGCTCCCAAATTCACCCCAAGGTTCATGCTATTGGATCCCCCATTGGATTTCCCTGTCCCATGCCAAATCTGGACGTTTTTGGTCCTTCCAAAAACTGGGTTCTCTCAAGGTCGCGATTTCTCGTTTTTCCTCATTGCTGGCACTCGTTTTTGGATGGGAATGATGCTAGGTAGTTTCCCAATGGACTGGGGTGAGAATGAAGCAACCTCCCATGAGGTTGAGTGACTTCTTACCCAAGCAATCAGAGCCCATGCCCACCCATACGAATTTCAGGGCTGGCCATACTCCCTTGAAGCCATGGGCTGAAATCTCAACCACCTTCTTACAGCAGGCATTAATGTCACCTAGGGAAGTCAATGGGTTCTCATAATGACAAATGGCATCCTAGGGTTTAATCCCATAGCCCCCTCACCACTCCCTAGTGGATACACGTGGCCCCTTCTCATTCGTTGCCTCCATAGCCAGTTTTTGGTACTTTATTTCCATATTAAACATTTACATCAATTTACAATATCCCATGGCTTAATAGCACGTGGGTAACAAAATATCAAGCGTGTCTAATTTAAATAAAATCCGAGCATAAACTAGCGGGGCCTTGGCCTTGAGCTCCACGCTAGGGAAACATACATCGCGTATTTACAATATTTACATTAGAGCCAATATTTCCTAAGGGTCAAAATTGGGGTATTACATTTCCGTCACGGTTCGGGTAAGAAAAGCGGGAAGGTGGCCATAAAGGATGTTATAGAACTCCCTGTAAAAACCGTACTATTCACCATCACGCGTGCAGCAGGATGTGTGAGTCCGCATCAGGCGTCCCGCACACAAGTGAATCTCGCAGCGGAGTGTATGGGGGGAACAGTATTTAACTGGTGTGAGGTGGTGTTGGCCAATCTCAAAGAACAAGTGCACAAGTGCAGAGTTGGAAAGAATTCCCAATTTGGCTATGAGAGTATCCTGGTCAACTTCTTTTTGGCGAGGGTGCCATTATTGCGCCCGCAGATATCTATGCCCCCCCATCCACCGACCGAGCCATGGATGGCTTGATGGAGTGATTATGTGGGACGTCTCGAGGGACCTCAGCGCTTAGCCTTTGGTGAGGATTTCTTTTCCTGGCTCGAGGAACAGATAGTTATGATTGATGACTACCCCTATGCCGGGGTAGATTTCCGTGAGGACATCGACTTGGCACTGCCAGAGGATGATGATTGGGATAACTCAGGTATGACCTTCATGGATATGTATTTTTTCCTTTTTTGAATATTTAATTTTTATTACTTTTTTAGAATGTGTAAAAGACTTCTAATGTATGTTCGCATGCATGTTGCAGACCATGGACCACAGAGACCAGCTGGGTACTCGCCACTACGTCGTGGTGGTGTTGATCGTCAAGCCGTTCCTGACGAGGAGGAGGACGAAGACAAAGCATGAGGCGTTCGGGACATTGAGAGGAATTTACAGGGGTTGACTCATGGTATCCCTGCTATGAGGATGGATGACGTCCCTTATCATCTCCAGCGGCATACTGTAGGTGTGCCTGGTCGTATCAGTCGACTTCTTCGTAAGGTGGTTCGGGCTATAGTATGTTACCACCAGCAGCGGGAGGAGTCCGACGAGGGACATGATAGGTCTCCTAGATCTCCATAGATGGTCTTTTTAGTATTTGTGCGGCATGTACACGATATGTAGGCTTTGAGAGCCAAACTTTGTATGGGATTTGGTCCCAAATTTTGTCTTTGACACAAACTTTATGTATTTTGGAAAAAACACTCTTATATACAGTGATATGGACCTATTTATGATCTAAATATTTACAATGACTTGTGTATTTTATTTTTTATGATGTGTTTATGTGTGGGAAAGATGCCAATCCAAAATGTAGTTAGCCAATGAATCAGCTATACAATTGAATTCTCTCGATATGTGTTGATATGTAATGAAATTAAATGATCGTTCCAAGAGGCGTACTCTCCGAAATAAATGAAGTAGTGTAGGATCGCGAACTGTGTAAATGTGGTTTAGATGAGAAACCACGAGTTGGGAGTCTAAAAAGAATAATAAGGAGTCAATTCCGAGTGAAGCAACCTCTGTCAAGAGACCAATGACCGCATGGTACTCCGCGATATTGTTGGTTGCAGGACCTAAACAATTGTCTCCTGAAGAAATCAACTCGCTAGTGGGGGAATAGATTACCCATGCTGCGGAAGCGAGATTCCGGGTATGTCGGCTTGCACCGTCGGTGAATCCAAAGTAGGCAGACATCTACGCATAAAGTCACAAGTCAAAGTAAGAGTGGATACATAAGGTCCACGCGCACACCAAAAAAGAAAGTAACAGCAAACTAAGTACATTATGTACAACAAGTAACCCGCGTAGGGTAACCTCATGCGTAGAAACGTTTGAGGTATAGCCCATGCGGGGCCGTGCCAATGGCATACCATCAGAATCGATTAGTTCATAAGCTCCTTTTTCCAAGACACGTTTTACAATAAAGGGGCCGTACCACATAGATTCAAGTTTACCTTTTCCAAGCTTATCGTGCATTTGATCATATGTAAGTACGAGATCACCCTCATTGAAGATCCGAGGTTGAACGGATTTGTCATATTGAGCTTTGGCGCATTTTTTGTGAGCTTCATTAGCCAAAGCAGCGTCGCGGTGGGTTTCATCTAGCTTAGCTAGGTATAGAAACCGTTCCTCTTCGGAAGTAGTGTGTGGAAAGTAGCTCTATGGCTATCTTGAGTAATGGAATTTCACATTCAATCGGAAGAATGGATTCTAGGACATACACCAGTTGGAATGGTGTAAACCCAGTAGCACTTTTCACTGAGGTTCGGTATGCCCACAGTGCTGAGAACAGAGTTGAGTGCCAATTGGATTTCTGGGTACCCACAATACACTGAATCATTCGTTTCAGGACTTTGTTAATGGCTTCAACTTGGCCATTAGCTTGTGGGTAATACGGGGTTGAGTTTTCATGGCGAAAACCCAGCTTGGCACTTAGTTCTTTGATCATATGGTTCCTGAAATGGGAACCATGATCGGTCACAATAGACTGTGGGACACCGAATCTAGCTATAATATGATTGAATATGAACTGCGCTGCTGTTTTTCTGTCCTTAGCATACGTAGGCATCGCTTTAGCCCATTTTGTAAAATAGTCGACAGCTACTATGACATAGCTATGCCCCCCGGTTGAAGTGGGCTTACAGTGCATGATCGATGCCCCATTTGGAAAAAGGGCCGATGGAAATAACAGGATGGAGTGGAGCAGGATGCGAGCGTGTTTTGCTATGAAAAAATTGACATGGCGGACACTTCTTGACTATTTCAATGTAGTCTTTGAAAATTGAGGGGCAAAAGTATCCTGCTCGCAGTATTTTCTAGGCCGTAGCCATCCCAGAGAGATGACCACCACATGCTCCCGCGTGGCAGTCATTGAGAACGCGTTCCGCCTCATATAAGGTCAAACAGCGTCGAAGGACGGTGTCAACACCACGCCGATAAAGAGTATCGTTGACTATGAGGTAGTATTTTGCGTGATGTCGGATGCGTCGCCGTTCATCGCGAGTGAGGTCGGGACGGAAGCGTTGGGTTTGGAGATATAAAAGAATATCCCCGTACCACGGATCAGACGTGCTAATGAGGAACAATGATTCGTTAGGAAGAGAATCAATGGGCTCGGATTGCTCAGTAGCATGGGGCAAGTTACAAATCAACTCCGCAAAGACCAAAGACTTCTTGGACTTAGCATTGACAAACTCCATGTCAAACTCTTGAAGGATGACAATCCAACGAGAGTATTTCCCCCCAAGCACTTGACGTGTGAGGATATAATACATTGGGTTGAAGTTAGCTATAACAGTGGTCCGGCGGAGTAAGATGTAGTGACGGAATCTCTAGACAGCAAATACTGTTGCCAGAGCCATCTTTTCAACATGTGAATAGCGAGATTCGGAGTCAAGAATACTCTTACTGAGATAATATACCACATGTTCTATGCCGTTTTGGTCTTCCTGGACTAGCACCATACCGATGGTGGAAGTCGAGGCTGCGAGATAAATAATGTAGTCCCGTGTGTAATCGGGGGGTTGAATTACGGGATCTTTGGTTAAGGCTTCCTTTAGATTGTCAAAGGAGCGTTGGGATTCATCATCCCAGATAAAGGGAACATTCTTCTTGAGAAGCCACATGTAGCCTTTTGTTATCTCGGACAGATTGCAAATGAAACGACGTAGAAAGTTTGCATGCCCTTGCAAACATTGAAGTTCTGGAATATTGGTGGGTGAAGGCATGGCTACGATAGCTACTACCTTTGCGGGATCTAAACGTATCCCGTATTTGGAGACTATGAAGCCCAACAATTTTTTGGCTTCTACACAGAAGACGCACTTATGTGGGTTCAAACGTATATTGTAGCGATGTCACCTTTCGAAAATGGCACTTAAGTGGTCTGGATGGTCTTCCCGGGTCCGGGAGTGAGCGGGAAGGTCATCAAGATATGGCTCTACAATATGTTTGATGTCATGAAATGCGTAGGACATTGCCCGTTGGAAAGTTGCCCCAGCATTTTTCAGGCCAAAAGGTAACTTGTGATATGCAAAAATCCCCCAAGGGCAGATAAAGGCCGTTTTATGCTGGTCGGCTGGGAGGATATCGATCTGATTATAGCCAGAGAAGCCATCCATAAATGAAAATATGACACTCCCAGCACAGTTATCGATGATCTGGTCAAAAAACGGAGTTGGGTAGTTGTCCTTTGGACAAGCCTTGTTCAAATCACGGTAATCAACACAGACCCTAATCGTTCCTTGTTTCTTGGCTACGGGAACGATATTGGATACCCATTCTGTCAATGGGACAGGATAGATAAAACCAGCACGCAAAAGTTTTTCAACTTCTGCTTTAATGGCGGCTGCCTTACGAGGATGGACGGGTCGAAGCTTTTTCCGAACAGGTCGGGCACCAGGGAAAGTTGGAATTTCATGGACCACGATCGAGGGGTCTATCCCTGGCATTTCTTCATAACTCCAAGCAAAAACATCGCGAAAAGTTTTGAAGTAAGCACTATAGAACTCCGTTTCGAGGGGAGTACATGTTTTGTCGATGTGCACGTTTTCCACGATACCAGGCTTCACTGAAATATCGATGGGAGTGGTTGCCATAAGATTGGCCAAGCTTCCTTCGGAAAATACCTCGTCGAGGGAAGTGGGGAACTTGGTCGGAACCATCCCAAGTGAAGTGCTGGGTTTTGTATCAGGCTCAAGTGGCTGGATGGTGGGGAATGAAGATCAATGATGAAAATATCCCCATGGTGGCTCATCACCGCACATAACCTCCATAATTGATTCGTCGGTGGGAAAAATCAAATTGAGAGGATCGAAAAGTGGTGGGTATGGATGAGTTTCAGCCGAGAGCTGTGCCATGGTGTGATCAGTAGAATAGTTGACCCAATCGGTGGCTGATTGGATCGCATTATATGCTGCGAGGTTTCTGTTCAGAGGCATAGAGTTTCTGTAGTCTTCAATTTGAGAGGGACTCAGAATCATCCATGAATCATTGGAAGAGGTGATATTCGATGAAATCATGTTAACTGGTTGAACATGGGTTCCCAGCTCTGGAAAAACTCCAGTAAGGGATGAATCCTTCATAAGACCAACACTAATGTCTTGGAACCGGTACCGAGGTTGATCCAATAACGGGACGGTGTTGGCGGAGTTTGGATGGGAGTCTGGGATACAGTAATCCAATTGATCAATAGTGACAATTTTCCCTTCATGAGGAAATTGCACAATCCGGAAGACTGTAGATGCTATGGCGGTCATGGCGTAAAACCAGTTCCGTCCAAGGAGGAGATTGTAATCCAATGGTGCATCTATGACTTCAACGTGTACGGATATTGTTTTCCCCCCCAGTTTGAAACCAATTAAGGGAATGAGTCCATAAGGTTGAAAACCGTGTCCATCAAACGCCCTGAGAGTAGTAGGAGAAGTGGTGACTTCGGATGAGCCTAAGGCTCTCCAGCAGTTCAAAGACATAATCGACGTGGAAGCACCTTCATCTAACACAGTGCGATGGATGATATTTCCACGGATTTTTGTATGCACCTGGAAGGCGAACTGATGAGAAAGCCTAGGTTTGGCGTGCTCCAAGTTAAACATGATGGATTTTGAAGTATCTGGGTCCATTGCCCCCCAGTGCTAAAAGTAGGGTTCTATGCTGCGTGGGGCAGTGTTGGAGAACCTCGAGAGTCGACATGGCGCAAGGTGTTTGAGCCAAATCTTCAACAATGTTGTAGTTTTGGGAAGCTCGCGCATTCAGATTAAATGTCGCCTTTCGAATGGTGCCCTTGGGTGGGCGTAGCACTATGTCCGTAAGCGGTCTCTCGATATGGAGATGACCAGTAGGAAGGGGAATAGGAATCGGATCTTCAACAGGAGATTTGCCTTTGGTTATCTCTGATTGTTTGTTTGAACTTGGAGGGTTTTCATACGTCTTTGAACGAGTGGTTATATGAACCTCTTCGTTACTCGTCATCAGGATTTCATGATTTGTGTACGTCTCTCCGCGGGTGGGATTGGTCAGGTTGCCCCCTTATGGGGATTCTTGGGAAACCATTTGCTGTTGTTGTTGGGGGAAAGGGTCAGTTAAGACTGTTGGGCGAGCGGATCCTTTAACGAACTTGTTGACCTCGTCCTTGTAGGGATAGTCACATGTGTAATGATCATCTTGACAAATCAGGCAGGGAAACTTAGCCTTTCATCGTGGTTTCTGGTCATTCTGGGTGGGTTGTGGTTTGGGGTTCTCCTGCTGGTTTTTCTTAGGTTTACCACAATTGTTTTTCTTCTTTCCCCCGGATGGTTGTGACGTAGATTGAACTACGTTCACTTCGGAGGAAATAGCAGGAGAAGTAGTTGTTTTTGAAGCGGCCTGGGTAAAAGCAGGGAAAGCGGAAGCTTGTTGTCCCGTCGAGTTGGTAGCAGGCTGAGCCTTGACTGAACCGACAATACCATCAATGGGGGGTTCAGTGGTAGGCTTCATTGGATCAGTGTGAACGCGGGAGGCATGTAGAAGAAGTTCATGTAAAGTACTGGATTGAGTGTATACCAAATACATGTACTGGGCTGCTGAGATGGCTTGTTCTTCTATAACCAGCCTGTGCATAGCGATATCTCTGGCTATGGGAGGCAAAAAAGATTTCGTGAACCAATCAACAAGTAGCTGATCCGGAATAGGTGCCTTAATTACCCTACGGAGTCGTCGCCACTCATGGATGTGATCCCAAAAGTGTGTGGAAGTAGTTTGACGCAGTGAGGTTAACAGTTCTGTTCCAGTCTTGTACCGGATGGGGAGCTGGAAATGAGTCAGAAACTGCATAGCCAAAGTGTTGAAATCACGAAAAGAGTGTTGTGGCAGCTCGATGTACCATTTTGCTGCTGTTCCGGTAAGCGTACGTTGGAAGAGCCTAAGTCGAATGGAATCATCCATCAAGGAGTTGGATGAACACCAAAGATGGAAGGTCATCATGTGGTTCTTGGGGTCTTCCCCGGGCTTAGCATCGAACTTAGGAATGTCCGATGGAAGTTTGGATAGAATAGGTGGCCAGTGAGGTTCATGCCATATAGGATCGTTGATAAGCCTCAACAAATCAGGTAAGTCAAGTGTGGCCAAAAAGGGAAGTTGACGGTTAGTCTACGGGTATGAGTAATAACCATGTGGTGCAGAGAAACCTGGAGGGCCCTGCATAGCATACTGCTGTGTGTTATACCCATATGTGTTTCCCGGGGGATACTGCTGGAAGTTCTGTAGATAGTAAGCCATCTGGTTAACCGATTGATTGTAAGCAACCGGTTGGTGAGTGTTCTGCTGAGTGGGTATGGTACCCTGGGGTTGCTGATACCCAGGAATGGTTGCTGCTCCTTGTTGGGGAAAAGTTCCTTGGAATTTTTGTGTTCCAGGGATGTTACCATTGTATTGAGTAAGTGGAGTGCTTCCCATAGCAGGGTTGGGGGGTGTCTACGACAGTGGTGTCCATGGAATGCTCGTTCCCACTTGAGGAATGAGTGGAAATTGAAGTGATGGGTTCCATGGAGTTGTAGCAACTGAAGGGTAAGGGAAGCCAAAATTCAAGTTGGGGGGAATGTGAGATTGTCCCCCAGCTTGGTTCCAGCTTCCAAAAAGTGAGTACCCCCCACTCTGTGGGATTTGAGGATCCCAAGAAGGAAGCATACCTAATGGGGGAGGTTGAGAATGTGGTCCGGTTGGAACACCGGAATAAGGTTGCCCGCTTCCAGGTGTGCTGTACATACCGTACTGAGCAGATGCTGCTAGTTGGGAGAGTTGATGGATGGAACCAATAGGTTGTCCGCCAGCAGATGGGTTGGATGGCCCTATGAGAGGAGGCTGTTGACTAGGAACAGGGTTCCCAATAAAAGGTTGTCCTCCAACTAGTTGGGTTGATGACCCTATAGGAGGAGGTTGTTGACTAACAATGGGGTTCCCAACAAAAGGTTGTCCCCTAGCTGGCTGGGTTGATGACCCACCAGGGAGGGTTTGTATGTTGGAGTTAGGGACCACTGCAGTCGGTTGTCCACCTCCTGAGATAGTGTAAATGGTGCCTGAAGGTGATCCTCCGGTCAAAACGGAAGATCCACCAGTATGACTAGGTGTTCCGCCGCTAGCCAAATATGATAGTGTGGATTGGCCAACGACGCCAAAAGTACCGATTTGTGGAGGGGGTCGTCCATATCTAACAGGCGAGGACGGAGAAAAAACCGGGTTATCCCTCATAGAATGTGTGCTAAAAATGGGTGATGGCAGTAAATGTGGGGAATTTAGCCCAGGGGTATCGACGTCATCCATAACCTGTTCAATGATAGGAGGACCATCGAAAACTGGGTCCGAGTTCATGTCCTGAAAAGGGTTTTGGGGATCCTGCAGGAACCTAGGTATAGTAAAGTCCGAAGGTCCTGAGCCGTCTGCAAAGGAGTGACGAAACTCTATGCTAAGCGGGATGTTGGGAGCCCTATAGTCAGAAGGACGAGTAACAGGGGGATATCTAGACGTTGTCGAGAGCATTTTCTCTATGCTGCATCTAAACTATGTCGATGCTAACAGAGAGTTCGCTAGACTAACCATACTAGATTGGATGGAAGCCATGATTTCATGTCTCGGAGGGAGGTTGGGTAGGTCTATAGTACGAGGTACATTTCTAGAAGAACTTGTCTCCTGAGGATGAACACTGGGTGACGTAATGATAACAGGTGGAGGTTCCTCCTGGGAAGTAATGAAGCCATAATCAGGTTCAAAAGGTGTGTCAGGAAGTCGAGTGTCTTCAACGATTTCAACGTACCCACCTGGGACTGAAATCAAGCCAGGTATGTCCTGGTCGGATCCTTCTGTGGTTCCAATAGATCCATTTGTGTCATCGTGAAAAGTACCTGATGGACAGGAAGTGTTGACATCCGGTAGAAGGATGACCTCTGGTCCAGTACTTTGGGTTGTAGTAGGTTCAGCTACTGTAACTGTGTCCACTGTGGCAGATATATCTAGAATGACAGTGGGTGAAGTGACAGTGGAAGTCTCAGATATGCTAGTGGTTGCAGAAGCTGCAATAGATTCTGAGACTGTGCTGTGAGTAGCAATTACAGGAGGAACTGAAGATTTTGTACGTATCGGTGGTGGAATGTTTCCTCGACCAACACCACGGCCAGGAGGAGCGGGAAAGCATGATGCAGGCGGACTAGAAGTCCGTGGTGGTGGTGGTGGTGGAGGGCTTTGGCCTTGTATTCTTCGTGATCTTCGTGGTTGTTCTGACATGATGACAGGAAAATGAAAATCGGGGGCAGTATCGTAAACAAAGAACTCAAAAACTCTAATGCAGCCGAGTGTGTAGAAGAGGAGCTAGAAAAAGCAAGGCTCACAGGCCCAAAAAGCAAGCGCTAAAATCTATACTGAGACCGCTGTCTCAATAAGTGAGCTGATACAAAAAATGGCCAGAATGCCAACAAGCAGTCCCCATAAAGAAAAATGACCCTCTACAAAGATGAGATAACAAGCAAACTCCTAACTAAGAGCTGGAGACCTCAACAAGTTGTATCCTTCGCAAGTTGATGAAATCCAAGTCGAACAATACAACATGAGAGACCGATATAAGAAGGATATCCCTCTACCGAAAGGGATCCTGGGTAAAAGAGCCCTAGTAGAATAGATACTAAGCTACCTCGTTCATGACACATCGGA
This sequence comes from Larix kaempferi, assembly GCA_027924585.1. Classification (NCBI taxonomy): domain Eukaryota; kingdom Viridiplantae; phylum Streptophyta; class Pinopsida; order Pinales; family Pinaceae; genus Larix; species Larix kaempferi. The sequence continues at coordinate 701,479 of BSBM01000430.1, read as the reverse complement.
AAAGGTTTTGGGCACTTCATCCTTCCGAAGAAGACATCGATCGATGTTTCCTTAGGGCTAAGTGGAGTGCGGTATTCCACAGAGTCCGTCCGGTTCTCAATCTCGCGTCCGTTTAACCCCTGAAAGTTAAAAATAGTCAGGAGGCCCCTCCACAAACTAGCCGTGACCGTGTCAATAAATACTAGAGGATTTTAGTTCCCTAAAGACAATGACTATGTCTCAGATGAAATTGACAAGGGGGAATTATTTTGATTCCTATCCCCGGTGCCCTAGCTAACTACCAAATTCTTTTGATTTCCTCAAGTGAGGTTAAAGTTGGTTTAATTAGGGAGATTAATTTTAGTGGCTATCTTACTCAATCAGGTAGTGGACGTGGAACTTGATGGTGTTATGACGACTCAAACCATGCAAATGAGAATGAATCAAAAATAAGCCTTTTTCTTCGATGAAATCTAGCTAAGGGAAGGAGAGAGTTCTTCGATCAAACATGCATGAAATTTTTCACAAGCAATCAAAAACCAAAGTAAAAGATTTTTCTTTTCTTTTTGTAAACAAATCCAAACTGAAATGAACACTCTTTTTAATGCACTGATTCTACAATCTACAATGCTTCAAATATGAGAATTTTTGTGGCAAAATCAATGGTTCATTTCCTAATGCAAAATAATGCTACTAGACTTTTTTCAATTCAAACAACAAAATTGCTCTCAAATGATAATATTTTAATTACTGAAAATGATGGGAATAATGTGACTGTAAAAGCTACAGGGTTCAGTAACAGAGAACAGTGGTGTTGAGTTGGTTGTGGTGAAAAAATCAATCCAATGCAATCAAACTACAAAAATGACCCAATGTGTCAAAAATGCCACTAATTCAAACAAATGAAGCTCACAACAAGAAAATAATCAGACCACACAGAATGTAAAATGACCAGGATGCTAACAGGCAACAGTAAACACTACCTAAGGCAGAGAGAGACTTAGAAAACCAAGCAAGGATAAATTTTTTTAAAAAAAATTGTAGACACTACCGCGGGTCAGGGTCTGACTGGAGCGCGGCACTGTGACAATACCGCTCTGGTATGAATTCAGCGAACGCGGTACTACCGCGCTGGAAGCAGTTCTGAGGGCGTGGTACTGTGGCAAGGTAAGGAAAAAGTGCAACTTGAGAAAAGAAAATGAAGTTTTCAGGGTTGTTGTTAACCCAGGGGACTCAGTGATCAGACAGGGAGAAAAATACAGCGAGGAGGGGTGAATAAAGGTCAAAAAAGACCAAGATTCAAACTGGTTTGAAGTGCAATAAAACAAATCACAATCAGCAGATGGATGACAGTGAACTGAATCAATCAAACAGAAATCAAACCCAGCAGAGTCACCATTCTTGTTATGTAGAATTTTTCCCTACGGATAAGTCAAAACTCTCTTAACTTTAAAGTAGATTCTCAACTAACTCTAAAGCAAGAAACAAGTCAAAACAAATGCTACCTTGAAATTCCTGAACTAAATTTTACAACAAGATTAAATGTATTCAGAAACAATGAGAGATAAGACACACCTTTCAAACTGACGTTTGTCCCGCTTCTAGCTCTTGATTCAAAGCTCCAATGTAGAACCTGTTAAGATCAATCAAAGAACAAACATACAAGCTTCCAAATACCTTGAATGTAAATATTAGATTCAAATCTAGATTAGATACGTTCCATGCTAAGAACTTATGCTAAACACATGAAATGGGAAAGACAAGACAAGTTATCTTATTACAACTTGAAGAATGCTTACAAAAGTGTATAATATTGTAACTTCAAAGAATATTATATTTGTACTTTATTATTCCGGAGATGTTTCATCCCTCCGAGGTAACCCTATTATGTATCCGGAGATGTTTATTCCTCCGAGGGTTTGTATTAACTAGGGTTATTAGACCCACCATGTGGGGGTCGGCCCTGTGGTTATATTTTTGGGGTTATTAGACTTCTCCAGGAGAGGTCGGCCCCATTAGGTCTTTTAGTCAGTTGGGAGTCAGTATAAATAAGAGAGGTGAACTCCTCATTAGATCATTCACTCACTTGTGGAAGGGTGTGCACTTGTCTGGGAGATCTGCTAAGGAGACAAAGAAGGAAGGAGCACATCTTGTATTTTGGTTGATCATCTTATTGAGGAAAGCTTTGCTGGGTTTTCTACCCCATGAGGGTTTCCCAGGGTATATTTTGTGTCTATCTTGTGATTATGTTTCTTTCAGTGATCTTGCTTGTCTATTTGGTTTAAACTTAACATGGTATCAGAGCTATACTGAATAGGACATCTTTCACAAGGTAAGAATACCTCTCTCTCTCTCCGGTGAAGTTAGGGTTTCAGCCCAAAGTTGGTATTATTGTTTTTTGGTTGCATGGATAGATAGCTATTTTCCATACCTTTCTTTTGAGCTATATATCGAACTTTTTGGTTGGGTAGAACTCCGGGAAATCCAAACCCTAATTCTACCAAAAGTGCGATACGTCAGAATTTGGTTTCAGAAAAAGTTGGAATTTTTGAATTCTGATTACATGGTTGGATAGCCCTTCTCAAGAGCATTCTTTTGAGCTATAGATCGAAATTTTTGGTTGGGTAGAACTCCAGGAAAGTCAAACCCTAATTCTACCAAAAGTGCGATAAAATTCTGTTCCAGATTCCGGAAAAGTGAAAAGTAACTTTCCAGGTAAGTCTACTCTGTCTCTTGGACTCCCCCAAGAGAAGATGGCTCCAAACACTAAGCTTGAAGACAAGCTAGAAGGTATAGAAAATTTCCGGGCATGGAAATACAGAATTGGTCTCATTCTTGAGGAAAATGATCTTGCTCATTATATCAAGGAGGAAGTTGCAGAACCAGAAGAAGATGAAGCCAAAGAAAAACACAGGAAGGATTTAATTAGGGCAAAGAGAATCATAGCTGATTCTATTAAAGACCACTTGATTCCCCAAGTGGCTTCCAAGAAGACTCCAAAGGAAATGTATGATGCCCTAGGAAGAATGTATGAAGGAAAGAACATCAATAGGAAGATGAATCTAAGGACTCAGTTGAAGAGTACCAAGATGCACAAAGGAGAATCCATTCAAGACTACTTCTCAAGAGTCTCTCTAATCAAGGAGCAACTATATGCCATTGGTGATACTCTTGATGAAGATGAACTTGTGATGACAGCTCTAAATGGTCTCACTAGACCTTGGGAGTCATTCATTCAAACTATGTGTGCCAGAAAAGAAAGTATGAAGTTTGATGTAGTTTGGGAGTATTGTGTACAAGAGGAGGCTAGGGTTTCAAATCGAGAAGCCTTGCTCAAAGAGGATGACCAAGCCTTGGCCACCCACACCAAAAGAAGAAGGAATCAATCCTACTCTAAAAAGGGTAGTCACAAGGAGTCTCATCCTCCACACAGATTTCAGAAGAAAAGAGGAACTACTCAAAGAAGAGATTACTCTTCTTTCCAGTGCTTTTCTTGTCACAAAATAGGACACATTGCTAGAGATTTCCCTCTACAGAAGAAAAAGGGTACTCACTACAAAAGACACCAAGCACATCTTGCAGAAGATGATAGTGAAGAAGAAGAAGTAGAGGAAGAAAGGTCTCACAATAAAAGACCTAGAAATGAAGAGGAAGAAGAAGAAAGGACCTTCTTCAAAAGAAGGTCAAGGAGAAATACAGAAGAAGATGCAGAAGAATATGTTCTCTTCTCCGCACTCTCTGGATCTATAACCCCTGGAGAAGGTACATGGCTTATTGACAGTGGTGCTTCAAAGCACATGACAGGTCAGAAAAGGACTCTCTCAAATCTTGAAGAAAAGTCTACTCCCCAAAAGGTATCTCTAGGAGATGACTATCAATATCCCATTAAGGGAATTGGTGAAGCAAACTACAAACTCGATTCTGGAACCCCCATGAAGATGAAGGAAGTTTTGTATGTTCCAGGATTGAAGAAGAATTTGCTTTCAATCTCAGCATTAGACAAGAAAGGCTATAGAGTTGCATTCATTGATGGACAAGTGTTAATGTGGTCCAAAGGCAAATCTATTAAGGATGCAATTGTTATTGGTGAAGAGGAAGGAGGTTTGTATAAACTCAAGGGTCATCCAGAAGCTGCCTTTGTTCATGAAACCTCTAGTCCCAGTGAGCTATGGCATAGAAGACTAGCTCACATTAACTACAAAGCCTTACCCTATGTAAGCAAGGTGGTCATAGGACTACCATATTTGAAGGTTGATCATGATGGCTCATGTAAAGGATGTAAGAAAGGGAAGAATATCAAGAACCCCTTTCCAAAGAGTGAAACAAAGACTAAGGGTATCTTGGAGTTAATACACTCAGATGTATGTGTTACAATGCCCACCACCTCTCTGAGTGGATTTGAATACTATCTCTCATTCATTGATGATCATTCAAGGAAAACCTGGATATACTTTCTAAAAGGTAAGAATGAAGTTTTTGGAAAGTTCAAAGAGTTCAAGTCTCTAATAGAAAATCTCTCAGAAAAGAAAATCAAGATTCTCAGAACAGACAATGGTGGAGAATATACTTCAAAAGAGTTTGAAGAATTTTGTAAAGAAGTTGGAATCAAGAGAGAACTAACCACTCCCTACAATCCCCAACAAAATGGGGTTGCAGAAAGGAAAAATAGAACCATCATGGAAGCTGTGAAGACTATGATACAAGACTATGATACATGACCAGGATCTTCCCATGTATCTATGGGCTGAAGCAGCCAAGACAACAGTATATGTTCAAAACAGATTATCTCATAGTGCTCTTTATTTCAAAACTCCAGAAGAAGTGTTTACTGGAAAGAAGCCCGAGGTAAGCCATCTTAAAATATTTGGGTGTCCTGTGTACATCCACATTCCAAAAGAAAAGAAAACCAAGTTGGATCCTTCTGGTAAGAAAGGAATATGTGTTGGTTACTGTGAATCATCCAAAGCTTTCAGGATTTACATACCAGGCTTTCATCATATAGAAATCAGTAGAGATGTAACTTTTGATGAAGAAGCAGCTCTCAAGAAATCAAGAAAATGCCAACTTGAAGAAATCTATGAAGAAGATCCTTCTTCTAGAAGCTCAGAGGATGTTCACATCCCTCAAGACAATCCACCAGAGGATCATGACATGCTGGAACCACAAGAACCTCCTATCTCAGATTTATCAAAGAAAAGAAGGCCAGCATGGGCTAGAGATATTATCAAAGGGGCTGAAAAATATGGTGCTCCTGAAGGCTCCATTAGAGAAAGAAAGAAACCAAAGCTAGTGTCCAACTATATGGCCTTGATGTGTGATCTTGTGGATCAACTACCTACTAGCTATGAAGAGGAAGCTCAAAAGAAAGAATGGGTAGAAGCAATGACAGAAGAATATCAGTCGATAATGAAAAATGATGTTTGGGATATAGTCCCCAAACCAAGAGATAAAAGTGTGGTTTCTTCCAAATGGATTTTCAAGATAAAACATGCTACACATGGTAGCATTGAAAAATACAAGGCAAGGTTTGTAGCCAGAGGATTCTCTCAAAAGGAGGGAATTGACTATGAAGAAACTTTTGCACCTGTTGCTAGGTATACTTCAATTAGAACTATCATGGCACTTGCATCCATGATGAAATGGAAATTGCATCAAATGGATGTTAAGACAACTTTTCTGAATGGTGTAATTGAAGAAGAAGTATACATAGAACAACCTCAAGGTTTTGAGGTCAAAGACGGAAGGATCCATGTATGCAAACTGAAAAAGGCACTATATGGATTGAAGCAAGCTCCCAGGGCTTGGTACGGAAGGATTGACAGTTTCTTAACAAGCATGGGCTTTACCAAAAGTAAAGCTGACCCCAATCTTTATCTTAAAGTGATGGATGATGAACCTGTTATATTGCTATTATATGTAGATCATCTATTTCTAACCGGAAATGAGAATCAAATTATTGAAAGCAAGAAGAAGCTTTCTTCAGAGTTCGAAATGAAAGATCTCGGATTAATGCACTACTTCTTAGGCCTAGAAGTGTGGCAAGAGCCAAAAGGAATCTTTCTAAATCAAGGTAAGTATACTGTGGAGATTCTCAAAAGATTTGATATGTTGGAGTGTAAAGCCATGGCCACTCCCATGGACTCCAACCTAAAACTATTAGTTAATGATTCATCAGAACTAGTGGACAGAACCCTATATAGAAATATTATTGGATCATTGATGTATTTGACAAATACTAGGCCGGATATATGCTTTGCCGTAAATACCCTAAGTCAGTATCTAGTAGAACCTAGAAAGGTTCACCTTATAGCTGCAAAGCATATAATGAGGTACCTAAAAGGTACAGTGGACTTTGGCCTATACTATCTTGGAGGTAATGAACTCAAGTTACATGGTTACTCAAATTCTGATTGGGCAGGTAGTGTCTCAGACAGAAAAAGTACTTCAGGCGGATGTTATGGTCTTGGATCTGCCATGATCTCCTGGTTCAGCAAGAAACAATCTAGTGTGGCCCTCAGTACTGCTGAAGCAGAATATATAGCCGCTTGCTCTGCCAGCTGTGAAGCAGTGTGGCTTTGAAAACTTTTATCTGGAATTTTTGACTTAGAAATGGATCCCACTATGATTATGTGTGATAATCAAAGTTGTATTAAGATGACTGAAAATCCTGTGTTCCATGATAAGTCAAAACACATTGAGATCTGTTACTTCTATATACGAGACATGATGTAGAGAGGAGCCATCAAGCTCGAGTATATAAGCACTGAGGATCAGATTGCCGATATCCTGACTAAACCTCTGTCTCAAGTAAAGTTTGAATACTTCCGAGACATGCTTGGTATAGTCCAGAAGGACCCTCCTCGAAAGGGGGAGTAGTATAGTATTTGATAACAATTTTGTTTTGTTGCACTTAGCTACTTACAATTATTTAGATTTAGAACTCTTATATATCTTCTATTTTTTATGGATACATGTTTTGATACATGCTAGATGTATACATGTTTTGGTATGATGTATACATTTTTTGATGATTAGATGTATTAGTAAGAATACATGCTAGATGTATACATGTTTTGATGTGATGTATACATGTTTTGATGATTAGATGTATTAGTGAGAATACATGCTAGATGTATACATGTTTTGGTGTGATGTATACATGTTTTGATTAATGATGTATACATGTTTTGATGTGATACATGCTCTTGGATATTTGTACCTGTATAGATGAGAATACAGGAGGGGATTGGATCATCCCTGGACTTTCAGTCCTAAAGAGAGCCGTAGACGTGAGGTCTCCGAGAATGAAGTCCTTAGTGGATAGTTGAGGGGATTGGATCATCCCTAGACTTTCAGTCCTAAAGAGAGCCGTAGACGTGAGGTCTCCGAGAATGAAGTCCTTAGTGGACAGTTGAGGGGATTGGATCATCCCTGGACTTTCAGTCCTAAAGAGAGCCGTAGACGTGAGGTCTCCGAGAATGAAGTCCTTAGTGGACAGTTGAGGGGATTAGATCATCCCTGGACTTTCAGTCCTAAAGAGAGCCGTAGACGTGAGGTCTCCGAGAATGAAGTCCTTAGTGGACAGTTGAGGGGATTGGATCATCCCTGGACTTTCAGTCCTAAAGAGAGCCGTAGACGTGAGGTCTCCGAGAATGAAGTCCTTAGTGGACAGTTGAGGGGATTGGATCATCCCTGGACTTTCAGTCCTAAAGAGAGCCGTAGACGTGTGGTCTCCGAGAAGTGGGGATTGTATCATCCCTGGACTTCGGTCCCTAAATTGATCCGTAGACGTGTGGTCTCCGAGAAGTGGGGATTGTATCATCCCCGGACTTCGGTCCATGAATTGATCCGTAGACGTGTGGTCTCCGAGAAGTGGGGAATGTATCATCCCTGGACTTCGATCCCTGAATTGATCCGTAGACGTGTGGTCTCTGAGAAGTGGGGATTGTATCATCCCCGGACTTCGGTCCCTGAATTGATCCGTAGACGTGTGGTCTCCGAGAAGTGGGGATTGTATCATCCCCGGACTTTGGTCCCTGAATTGATCCGTAGACGTGTGGTCTCCGAGAAGTGGGGATTGTATCATCCCCGGACTTTGGTCCCTGAATTGATCCGTAGACGTATGGTCTCCGAGAAGTGGGGATTGTATCATCCCTGGACTTCGGTCCCTGAATTGATCCGTAGACGTATGGTCTCCGAGAAAGTGATTTTTGATGTGGTTACTTGTATCGGTAGGATACTTGTATTGATGATGTGGTTACTTGTATCTGTAGGATACTTGTATTGATGATGTGGTTACTTGTATCGGTAGGATACTTGTATTGATGATGTGGTTACTTGTATCGGTAGGATACTTGTATTGATGATGTGGTTACTTGTATCGGTAGGATACTTGTATTGATGATATGGTTACTTGTATCAGTAGGATACTTGTATTGATGATGTGATTACTTGTATCGGTATGGATACTTGTATTGACGATATCAGTAGGATACTCGTATTGTTTATATGGTCACTTGTATTGGCATGAATACTTGTACTAATGTTGATCATGTGATGATGATGCTGCTGATTGTGTGATGACGATGCTGCTGATCGTGTGATGACGATGCTGCTGATCGTGTGATGAATATGTTGATGATCATGTGATGACGATGTTGATGATCGTGTGATGTTGATGTTGATGTTGACATTGATGTACCAGTAACTGTTTGAGTTACTGATGAAGACAAATTGAAGAAAGCTTCCGATGATTTATAGATGTATCATGTATAGTGACTCCTTGCTCCTGCAGATGCTGTTATAATATCCTTCTCGTTAAGGGGGAGTGTTGAATATTGTAACTTCAAAGAATATTATATTTGTACTTTATTATTCCGGAGATGTTTCATCCCTCCGAGGTAACCCTATTATGTATCCGGAGATGTTTATTCCTCTGAGGGTTTGTATTAACTAGGGTTATTAGACCCACCATGTGGGGGTCGGCCCTGTGGTTATATTTTTGGGGTTATTAGACTTCTCCAGGAGAGGTCGGCCCCATTAGGTCTTTTAGTCAGTTGGGAGTCAGTATAAATAAGAGAGGTGAACTCCTCATTAGATCATTCACTCACTTGTGGAAGAGTGCGCACTTGTCTGGGAGATCTTCTAAGGAGACAAAGAAGGAAGGAGCACATCTTGTATTTTGGTTGATCATCTTATTGAGGAAAGCTTTGCTGGGTTTTCTACCCCATGAGGGTTTCCCAGGGTATATTCTGTGTCTATCTTGTGATTATGTTTCATTCAATGATCTTGCTTGTCTATTTGGTTTAAACTTAACAAAAAGTTGCTTGATGTCCAAGCCAATCTTCTAGCTCCAAGTGCCTTCTCCTCTAGCTATCTCCACAATGCTGCAAGATCATAAGTTTGGTACTTCAAGAGTCCTCCCTTTTCCCCATGGAATGCCTCTCTTTTATAGTGTATGGTAGGGTTAACCAACAAGAGAGATGGGTGGATCTAGGGAGAGATGGGTGGATCTAGGGAGAGATAAGTGGATCAAGGTTTCTAATCACAGAAAGTGAGTTAGGATCGAATCAGGGACCCCAATCTTCCACTATCTTCGAAAATCCAAAATACCACAAGCCATGGAAAAAGGGCTATAAAAAGAGTACCGCGCCCTGAAATCTGAGCATAACACGGTAGTACCGCGTGGTAGAGACAAAGCATAGTGCGGTAGTGTGGAGTACTGCGCGCCTATAACTGAGCAAGGTGCGGTAGTGTGGGTAAATAAAGTCTTAGCTGGGTCAGAACTTGTCAGGGTAGATTTACCTTCAAGGTTCACTCATCTTCTGGGTGGTTCAAACAGCAGGGGAAGTGTCGTCAACTCTGTTCATGGTGGAGATGCGACAATGTGGAATATAGAGGTATAACACGCACAAAATATTTTGTGATGTTCCAACCTATATTCGCCCACTTTAATTCCATGTCTAGTGAAAGCGCACGGTGGAGTTTCGGCTTTGACCAACTTCTCGGAATTGATATTTGAGAATAGATTTGTATGTCCCATTGGTACACAAGCATGCACACAAACTTTCGTGACATTCCGAGCTATTTTCCTCCCTTTTAAGGCCAATTCTAGAGAAAATGCACGATCGCATTTCGGATTTGGCCTACTTCTCAGAATTAAAATTTGATTATAGATTTTGATGTCCCATTCGTAGAAAAGCCCGCACGACAACTTTCGTTTTCTCACGCTTTAAGCCCAAGTCTAGGGAAAACACACGGTCACGTTTCGGCTTTGACCAACTTTCCGGAATTGAAATTCGAGAATAGATTTGGATGTCCCATTGGTAGATAAGCGTGCACGCCAACTTTCATGACGTTCCGAGCTATTTTCTCCCCCTTTAAGGGTAATTCTAGCGAAAACGTACAGTCGAGTTTCGACTTTGACCAACTTCTCGAAATTTAAATTTGATAATAGATTTGGATGTCCCATTGGGAGACAAGCACGCAAACCAACTTTCGTGACGTTTTGAGCTATTTTCTCACACTTTAAGCCAAAGTCTAGCGAAAATGCACGGTCGAGTTTCAGCGTTGATCAACTTCTTGGATTTGAAATTTGAGCGTAGATTTGGATGTCCCATTGGTAAACAAGCGTGCACACCAAATTTCGTGACGTTTCGAGCTATTTGAATTGGATGTCCCATTGGTAAACAAGCGTGTACGGTCGAGTTTCGACTTTGACCAACTTCTCGTAATTGAAATTTGAGAATAGATTTGGATGCCCCAATGACAAGCGTGCACGCCAACTTTCATGACGTTTCGAGCTATTTTCTCCCTCTTTTATCTCAAGTGAAGCGAAAACCCACGGTCAAGTTTCAACTTGGACCAAATTCTCGGAATTGAAATTTGAGAATAGATTTGGATAGCCCATTGGTAGACAAGCACGCGCACCAACGTTTGTGACGTTCCGAGCTATTTTATCACCCTTTAAGCCCAAGTTTAGGGAAAAAAGACGGTCGAGTTTTGGCTTTGACAACCTTCTCGGAATTAAAATTTGATTATAGATTTGGATGTCCGACTGGTAGACAAGAACGCACGCCAACTTTCGTGACGTTTCGAGCTATTTTCTCCCCCTTTTAGTGCAAGTGAAGCGAAAACGCACGGTCGAGTTTCAACTTCGACCGAATTCTTGGAATTAAAATTTGAGAATAGATTTGGATTTCCCATTGGTAGACAAGCACACACACCAACTTTCGTTACATTCTGAGCTATTTAATCACTATTTAAGCCCAAGTTTAGTTGAAAAAGACGGTCGAGTTTCGGCTTTGACCAACTTCTCGGAATTGAAATTTGAGAGTAGATTTGGATGTCCCATTGGTAGACAAGCGTGCATGCTAACTTTCATGACATTCCGAGATATTTTCTCCCCCTTTAAGGCCAAGTCTAGCAAAAAGGTACGGTCGTGTTTCGGCAATGACCTACTGCTTGGAATTAAAATTTTAGAATAGATTTGGATGTCCAATTGTGGACAAGCGTGTATGCCAACGTTCGTGACGTTCCAAGCTATTTTCTCACCCTTTAGGCCCAAGTATAGCGAAAATGCATGGTCGAGTTTTGGCTTTGATCTTCTTCTCAGAATTGAAATATGAGAATAGATTTGGATTTCCCATTGACAAGCGTGCATGCCAACTTTTGTGACGTTTCAAGCTATTTTCCCCCCCTTTAAGCCTAAGTGAAGAAAAAATGCACGGTCGAGTTTCAACTTGGACCAAATTCTCGTAATTGAAATTTGAGAATAGATTTGGATGTCCCATTGGTAGACAAGCGTGCACACCAACTTTCGTGACGTTCTGAGATATTTTATCACACTTTAAGCTCAAGTCTAACGAAAATACATGGTGGCGTTTCGTCTTTGACCAACTTAACAGAATTGAAATTTGAGAATAGATTTGGATGCCCCATTGGTAGACAAGCATGGACACCAACTTTTGTGATGTTCTGAGCTATTTTCTCACCCTTTAAGCCCAAATCTAGTGAAAATGCATGGTCAAGTTTCATCTTTGACCAACTTCTCAAAATCAAAATTTGAGAGTAGATTTATTTTTCCCATTGGTAGACAAGTGCGCACACCAGTTTTTGTGACGTTCCAACCTATATTCGCCCACTTTAATTCCATGTCTAGCGAAAATGCATGGTGGAGTTTCGGCTTTGATCAACTTCTCGGAATTTAAATTTGAGAATAAATTTGGATGTCCCATTGGTAGACAAGCGCGCACACCAACTTTTGTGACGTTCTGAGCTATTTTCTCACCCTTTGAGCCCAAGTCTAGTGAAAACGCACTGTCGAGTTTTGGCTTTGACCAACTTCTCAGAATTGATATTTGAGAATAGATTTGTATGTCCCATTGGTACACAAGCGTACACGCAAACTTTCATGATGTTCCGAGCTATTTCCCCCCCCTTTAAGGCCAATTCTAGTGAAAACGCACGGTTGCATTTCGGCTTTGATGTACTTCTTGGAATTGAAATTTGAGGATATATTTGGATATCCCATTCGTAGAAAAGCCTGCATGACAACTTTTGTGACGTTCCGATTTGTTTTCTCATGCTTTAAGCCCAAGTCTAGCGAAAATACATGGTGGCGTTTCGGCTTTGACCAACTAAACGGAATTGAAATTTGAGAATAGATTTTGTTAGAAAATTATTACACCTTTGTATGTTAATCATTTATTAATTGATGGTTAATTAGTACCAAACAGCTTAATAATTGCATCCCCAAGTTGGTTAGTGAGTAAATGGTCATTTAGCTTGAACCAGTTGGCAATGTGGACAAAACTGAGCATTGTGCCAAGTCAAACTAGCTATTGGGTGCGCCCTCCCAGTCATTTATTGCCTCATGCATGCCTAGGGCGCTCTTGCTCCTTGTTTTGTGGGATTCTCTTTGACCAAGGGCGCACATGCTCATAATGTGGACAAACTTGCCTCCTTTGCCCATTTTTAGCCAATTTTAGCTGCCTAACCTCTAACCAACCAGATTCTCCACATGTGTGAGGTCACATGGACCTGTCCAGTCATTCCCAGCATTCACACAACATATTCGAACCAGTTTGGGATGGTTTGGGATATTTTGGTCAACCTAGGGGGGTTTGAGCTATTTCTAAGCTAGATCAGTGTGAACACTCGAGATGGATTCAAATTGATCCATATTTGTATAAAAGGATGTTCTTAACCTATTTTGAGGTTGGACTGTTAATAATATTTACATTATTCAACCATTACATGTGTTAATTACATTTGTTCTTCATTTTACAGTTTTATGCTTATTCCTATAAATGTGTTGCAATCTTTTCACTAGTGAGGAATCCATAGTAGCTAGGTTCTGCTGTGATTCAGATTTTACATGGTATCAGAGCTCTTGGAGCTACCATTCGAACCAACAAGACTGTTTTAGTGGCTTGCCAGAAGCAGTGGAGAAACCACATAATTCCTAAGGCCATTGCCTGAGTTCATTGGAGAAATCTAGTGGCTCTTCTTAGGTGTGATGCTCTCCCGAATGCACCCACTATCAAACAAGGTTTGAATCTGTTAGTGTAGATCCCTCCTGAGTGATTTGAGAGTTGTTTGCAGGTATTAAAGATCAACTTTGTTAGCAAGTGCGTGAGAAGCGGAGAAGAATGGAGCCATCTCACCCAAATGTGCTTACTCCCTTCAACTATTTCGATTGGAAGGCATAAATGGTGATTTTGCTGAGATCTAAGGGTATCTACAGAATTACGATGGGCACTGAGGTGGATCCAAACTCAGCTGTGGAGAAATCCAAGTTTTTTAACAGAATGGATGAGGCATTTGGCCTCCTTTGTCTCATCATTTCAAGAGACCTCCTGTTTCATGTAGAAAGTCTAGCTACTCCAAATGAAGTTTGGCTCAAGCTTGAGACCTTGTTTGGAAAGACTGATGAGATGAGAGGCCACCAGCTCGAAAATGAGCTTGTTTCACTGAGCCCATGGAATTTCGATTCCATCCAAGAATTCTTCACCAAGTTCAAGAGCTTGGTCTTGCAGATCAGACAATGTGGCATAGAGAAGAAAGAAGAACAGTTGGTGTTGTCCATTCTCTCCAAACTAGGTTCTGAATACTCAGTTTTTGTGTCTTCCTTCAACTCCACAAGGCTCACTGTTAGAGGTTGGAAGATGCCACCTTTGGATGACTTCATGGAGATGCTAACTCAAGAGTAAGACAAGCTGGTCTTGATGGGAACCATCAAGAAAAAACACCAAGTTCTTGCATCTGGAGATTCGAAAAATGGAAGAGGCAAGCAAAAACCCAAGGGGCCGAAACCTCAAGAGAAGAAGAAGAAGGATGAGAGGCCCAAATCCTCTGAGGGGGTTTCGAATCCTGTCAAGAACAAGGGAAAGAAGGATGAGAACAAAAAATGTAGCTACTATCAAAGGGGTTTTCACCCAGAGAGTTCATGCATGAAGAAAACCATAGACATGATGACCCATCTCCTACAGAAAAACAATGTTCCTCTTCCTGAAAGTTCCAAGAAGAAGGAGAGTGTTTCTGAAGACAAGGAGAGCTGCCATGCTTTGGTGGCTTGTACATCTCAGTCACCCTTTTTCATCATTGATTCAGGTGCGTCAAGGCACATGTCTTCTTCAAGAGATTCATTTTTCTGAACTTGCACCCTACAGTGTTCTCTCCATTTGCATGGGAGATGACTCAGAAATCCCTGCTCATGGCATTGGGAAAATCTCTATGGAGAATGGGTTCTTCTCTAATGTGCTATATGTACCAAATCTTGCAGCAAAATTGCTCTCTGTATATCAAATGAAACATACTGGAGCAGAAAAGAGAGTTGTCTTCACTCAGAATGATGTGGAGATATCAGAAATTTCCACCAGAAAAATTATTGCAATGGGTGTTGCAGGCCATGATATGAAGATGTACAAGTTCTCCCACTTTCTTGAGTTCTCTTCACCAAGTGTACTTCTGTCACCTGGGAATGAGACCAGCAAGCTATGGCATCAGAGGTATGGTCACCTAAACTACATATATCTTCAAGCTTTGAGCAGAAAAGAGATGGTAGAAGGGCTGCCAACCATCAGTTTTTCCAATGGAACATGTAAGGGTTGCATGGTTGGGAAGCATCCTTAAAAGAAGTATGACAAAGGGAATGAAAGGAGGGCTGATCAAAAACTTGGGATAGTGCATTATGATATGATAGGTCCATTCCCAACTCCCTCCTATGGCTGCAGCAAATATGTGCTCACCTTCATCGATGACTACTCAAGGTACTGCTGGTTATTTTTCCTTAAGCAAAAATCTGAAGTCTTTGAATGTTTCAAAAATTTCAAGCGTATGGTTGAGAAATTCAGTACGAAATCCATGAAGGTTTTGAGGACTGATAATGGAAGAGAGTATGCCAATAATAATCTACAGCAGCTCTGTCAAGAGCATGGCATTCAGATGCAACACGCAGTGCCCTACACACCACAACAAAATGGTGTTGCAAAGCGCAAAAATAGAGCACTGAAAGAGATGGCAACTTGCATGATGCAAGCAAGGGATTTGTCTCCTAAATTGTAGGCTGAAGCTATGAATTGTGCAACATATGTTCAGAACAGATCACCACACAAAGCATTGCAAGGAATTACTCCATTTGAAGCATGGATGGGCCACAAACCCAATGTTTCACATTTCAGAATTTTTGGCTCAAGCGATTGGGCCAGAATTCCACCGAAGAAGAGAAAGGCCTTGCAGCCCCAAAGAAAGGAGTCAATCATGGTTGGGTATGTAGAGGATTCCAAGGGCTACAAGCTCTTTGATCCATCCACTCTCAAAACTTTCATCGAAAGAAGTGTCAAATTCGAAGAAGAAGAGTTTTGGCAAGCTAGGGAACAAGGTGATGGGGAATGCACATATCCTCTTCTTGATGATGAAGTAAGTAGTGGTTCTTCTTCTGATATTTCTAAAGATGATGTTGATATGGATTCTGATCATATCCCTCCCTCAAGGCCCAAGTGGGTAAAGAAACAATTCAAAGTGTCGGAGAGCTTGTGGGTGATCCCCAAGATGCTAGGAAAACTAGATCTCAATTTCACAATTCCTTTGCATGTGATAATTCTGATTTCAGTGAGGCATGTTATTTGATGGTTGGATCTGATCCAAAGTTATATTCTGAAGCATGTACAGACCCAAGGTGGCAATCAGCCATGCAAGAAGAGATGAACTCACTCCATGAGAACAAAACTTGGGATTTGGTCCCTCTTCCTCCCAAGAGGAAACTAGTGCAATGCAAGTGGGTTTATAGAACCAAAGTTGGATCTGATGGCTCTGATCTGAAGTATAAGGCCAGGTTGGTGTCTAAGGGTTACTATCAGGTCCAAGGAGTGGACTATATAGAGACATTTGCACCGATGGAAAAGATGGACTCCGTAATACTAGTTTTGGCCATTGGGGCTTCCAAGCGATGGGAGGTTCATCACATGGATGTAAAAAATGCCTTTCTTCATGGGGATCTGAATGAGGAAATATATATGCAGCAGCCTGAAGGTTTTATTTCTGATCATACACTTGTTTGCAGGTTGAACAAGTCACTCTATGGGCTCAAGCAAGCTCCTAGAGCATGGTATGCAAAAATGGACAATTTTCTGCTATCTTTGGGGTTTGAGAGGTGTAAGTCTGATCCAAATGTTTATATGCAGCATGTTAGTGATCTGATATTGATTATTGTACTATTTGTTGATGATCTTTTGATCACTGGTAGCTGCACCAAAGAACTTGACTCATTTAAGAGAGCATTGCACAGTGCATTCTCCATGACCGATCTAGGATTGCTAAAACAAGGTTTGGAGATAGACCAAACTGTGAATGGAATTTCTATATGTCAGTCAAGGTATGCTTCAGATTTGCTTCAGAAATTTAAGATGGCTGAATGTAAGTCTGCAAAATTTCCATTTCTTTTAGGAGTTAAGCTAAATGAGTGGGGTTCTTCTCTACTAGTGGACAGCTCGTTGTATAGGCAGCTTGTTGGAAGCTTGCTATATCTTACTCATTCTAGACCAGATTTGTCATATGTTGTTGGGGCTGTTGCTAGGCACATGAAAGAACCTCATGAGATCCATTGGAAGGAAGCCAAGAGGATCCTTCATTATGTTCAGGGTACTAAGTCCTTTGGTATCCATTATGTTGCTGGTTCATCCCTTGAACTAGTAGGATTTACTGGTTTTGATTGGGCTAGTGATTGTATTGATCGGAAATCAACTTCCGGTTATGTTTTTATGCTTGCACATGGGCCTATTTGCTGGTCAAGCAAGAAACAAAATACTATTTCCTTATCTTCAGCTGAGGCCGAGTACAGGGGAGCAGTTAATGCAGCCACACAATGTGTTTGGTTGCAAGGTATTCTTGCAGAGTTCGGGATTGTTTTTGATTCACGCACTATTCTTTGGTGTGATAATCAAAGTACAATCAAGATTTCTACTGATCCAGTTCAGAGGAAAAGGACCAAGCACATAGAGATACACATGCATTACATTTGGGGTTTGGTGCATGACCGGACCATAGCATTGCAGTATTGCCCTTCCAGTGAGCAAACTGTTGATATCTTCACCAAGTGTTTTACCGAGAAGACCTTCACTCACCTTAGATCTTTGCTTGGGGTGAGTGATGCATGGTGATGATTGGTGTATTCTGATACATGCCACATGTCCATTTTAGAGGGGAGGTTTTATTTCCCATGTGGTTTTCCTCCTTACCTTGGTTACATGGACAAATAAATTTTTATGATGTAAAAGGTGACTTGAGCCTAACTGCCAAGGCCTTATTTTTTATATTTCACTAAGTCTAGCTTAAGGGGGGGTGTTAGAACATTATTACACCTTTGTACATTAATCATTTATTAGTTGATGGTTAATTAGTACCAAATAGATTAATAATTGCATCCCCAAGTTGGTTAGTGAGTAAATGGTCATTTAGCCTGAACCAGTTGGCAATGTGGACAAAACTGAGCATTGTGCCAAGTCAAACTAGCTGTTGGGTGTGCCCTCCCAGTAATTTATTGCCTCTTGCATGCCTAGGGCGCTCTTGCTCCTTGTTTTGTGGTATTCTCTTTGACCAAGGGCGCACATGCTCAGAATGTGGACAAACTTGCCTCCTTTTCCCATTTTTAGCCAATTCTAGCTGCATAACCTCTAACCAACCAGATTCTCTACATGTGTGAGGTCACATGGGCCTGTCCAATCATTCCCAGCATTCACACAGCAAATTCGAACCAGTTTGGGATGGTTTGGGATATTTTGGTCAACCTAGGGGGGTTTGAGCTATTTCTAAGCTAGATCAGTGTGAACACTCCAGATGGATTCGAATTGATCCAGATTTGTATAAAATGATGTTCTTAACCTATTTTTAGGTTGGAATGTTAATAATATTTACATTATTCATCCATTACATGTGTTAATTACATTTGTTCTTCATTTTATAGTTTTATGCTTATTCCTGTAAATGTGTTGCAATGTTTTCACTAGTGAGGAATCCATAGTAGCTAGGTTTTGTTGTGATTCATATTTCACAGATTTGGATGTCCCATTGGTAGACAAGCATGGAAATCAACTTTTGTGACATTCTGACCTATTTTCTCACCCTTTAAGCCCAAATCTAATGAAAACGCATGGTCAAGTTTCGGCTTTGACCAACTTCTTGAAATCAAAATTTGAGAGTAGCTTTATATTTCCCATTGGTAGACAAGTGCACACACCAGTTTTTTTGACGTTCCAACCTGTATTCGCCCACTTTAATTCCATTTCTAGCGAAAATGCACGGTGGAGTTTCGGCTTTGACCAACTTCTCGGAATTTAAATTTGAGAATAAATTTGGATGTCCCATTGGTAGACAAGCGCGCACACCAACTTTCGTGACGTTCTGAACTATTTTCTCACCCTTTAAGCCCAAGTCTAGCGCAAACGCACGGTCAAGTTTCGGCTTTGCCCAACTTCTCGGAATTGATATTTGGGAATAGATTTGTATGTCCCATTGGTACACAAGCGCGCACGCAAACTTTCATGATGTTTCGAGCCATTTTCCCCCCCTTTAAGGCCAATTCTAACGAAAAAGAATAGTTGCATTTCGGCTTTGACCTACTTCTCGGAATTCAAATTTGATTATAGATTTTGATGTCCCATTCGTAGACAAGCCCGCACGACAACTTTTGTGATGTTCCGAGTTGTTTTCTCACACTTTAAGCCCAAGTCTAGGGAAAACGCACGATCGAGTTTCGGCTTTGACCAACTTCTAGTAATTTAAATTTGAGAATAGATATGGATGTCCCATTGACAATTGTGCATGCAAAATTTCGTGACGTTCCGAGCTATTTTCTCCCCCTTTAAGGCCAATTCTAGCAAAAACGCACAGTCGCGTTTCTTCTTTGACCTACTTCTCGGAAGTCAAATTTGGTTATCGATTTTGATGTCCCATTCGTTGAAAAGCGCGCATGCCAAATTTTGTGACGTTCCGAGTTGTTTTCTCATGCTTTGAGCCCAAGGCTAGCGAAAATGCACAGTCGAGTTTCGGCTTTGACCAACTTCCCGGAATTGAAATTTGAGAATAGATTTGGATGTCCCATTAGTAGACAAACATGCACGCCAACTTTTGTGATGTTCCGAGCTATTTTCTCCCCCGTTAAGGCCAAGTCTAGCGAAAACGTATGATCAAGTTTCGACTTTGACCAACTTCTCGGAATTGAAATTTGAGAATAGATTTGGATGTCCCATTGGTAGACAAGCGCGCATAACAACTTTCGTGACGTTTCAAGCTATTTTCTCACACTTTAAGCCAAACTCCAACGAAAACGCACGGTCAAGTTTCAGCTTTGACCAACTTCTTGGATTTGAAATTTTAGCATAGATTTGGATGTCCCATTGGTAAACAAGCGCGCACACCAACTTTCCTGATGTTTCGAGCTATTTGATTTGGATCTCCCATTGGTAAACAAGCGTGCACACTAACTTTCGTGACGTTTCGAGCTATTTTCTCACCCTTTAAGCCCAAGTCTATCGAAAATGGATGATCGAGTTTCAGCTTTGACCAACTTCTCGTAAATGAAATTTGAGAATAGATTTGGATATCCCATTGACAAGCGTACAATCCAACGTTCATGAAGTTTCGATCTATTTTCTCCCCCTTTAAGCCTAAGTTAAGCAAAAATGCACGGTTGAGTTTCAACTTGGACCAAATTCTCGGAATTGAAATTTGAGAATAGATTTGAATGTCCCATTGGTAGACAAGTGCGCACACCAATTTGCGTGACGTTCCGAGCTATTTTATCTCCCTTTAAGCCCAAGTTTAGCTAAAACAGATGATCGAGTTCCGTCTTTGACCAATTTCTCGAAATTAAAATTTGAGAAGAGATTTGGATGTCCCATTGGTAGACAAGCATGCATGCCAACTTTCGTGATGTTCCGAGCTATTTTCTCCCCCTTTAAGGCCAAGTCTAGCGAAAATGCACGGTCGCGTTTCGGCTTTGACCTACTTCTCGGAATTAAAATTTGATTATACATTTGGATGTCCCATTGGTAGACAAGCACGCATGCCAACTTTCGTGACGTTCCGAGCTATTTTCTCACACTGTTGATGTATATGTAACTTCAGAATGTATTTCACATATATGTATATTGTATTCCTATAGAGATGTTATTATTCCTCTATACGGAAGTGTCGTTATTTATATTGTAAGTGTCGTAACTTATACTTGATGGGTTATTAGACCACCTCGGTTGGGGTCGGCCCTGTCTAAGTCATGTGGGTCAAAGGGTTATTAGACCACCCTATTGGGGGTCGGCCATGTGGGTCAAAGGGTTATTAGACCACCCTATTGGGGGTCGGCCATGTGGGTCAAAGGGTTATTAGACCACCCTATTGGGGGTCGGCCCAGTCAGCATTATGTTATGTGGCTAAGTTCGAGCCTACATGAGTTAGGTAAAAAGGCAAGTCAAGTCAAGTATAAATAGAGTGCGGGAGGCACTCTATTTACTCACTCACTTCTCACACATGCACTCAAGGAGGAGTGGCGCACTTATGGAGGAGGAGGATCTGCTGCTAGGTTATGTCTATCTCTCATGGTTGGTTGTATCATTGCTCTATCTATCTATGAGGAAGTTATTGGGGTTTTTCACCTTTATGGTTTTCCCCAAGTAAATCTTTGTGTCTCTTGTGTGCTTGCATTATTGTCTCCATGATTGATATGCTATAGATATTCTGTACATGTTGTTCTCTCAGTTAATATCCTAGATCAGATTGAAGTAAATTCTGAAAATCTAACATGGTATCAAAGCTAGCCTGAAAGAAGGCATGATATGGCATGTATGACACTTGTTGCACTTACGATGCTAGGGCTTGATATAGCAAAAACCAGTCATCGTAGAACTTTCGCTATAAATCCATTTTGGAGAATTTTTCGGATCTGCAATTGTTACATGACGAAGCTAAGATCTCCAGGTACCTTGTGTCCAAAGTACAACCTCTAATTCGTTGTACTTTGTGATTTATGATCTGTGCAATATAGGGTTTCTGTCTCTTCCAGATCTGAGTCAAAATCAGGTGACCTTGGGAAAAAGGTCATAACTTGGGCTAGGAAGCTCCAAATGAAATTTCGTAAAAAATGACAGGTATTACACAGTCTGTACTATCTCAGAAAACGTTTTTAGAGACCGAAGTTGAACCAGTGATACGTGGCATGCCGTACAAGTTCGCTCTCTTGTATTATCCCATAAACAGGTCATGTTGCGACATTTGGCATAACTCTCTCTCAGAGATTCCAATTGAGGTCAGACCTATCAGGATGGAAAGGTAACAGGCCGAGCTATCTTAGAAAACTTTTTCAGAGGCCGAAGTTAAAACAGTGACACGTGGCATGCCGTACAAGTTCGCTCTCCTGTTTTATCCCAAAACAGGTCACGTTGCGACATTTGGCATAACTCTCTCTCAGAGAATCCAATTGAGGTCAGACCTATCAGGATGGAAAGATAACAGGTCAGGCTATCTCAAGAAATTTTTTCAGACCCTGTGGATCAAAAATTTCGGAGTTACACCAGAAACAATCAGGTACATATTTCTGTCAAAACATAATTATTTTTTGGTACCTTCATTCATGGCTTCCGGAATTTAGGGCTTTGGAGAAAGTTGGAATTTTTGTAATCGGAGACCACGGCTGGATGCTACTCATCAAAATAGAAATTTAGAGACCAAGATCAGAATTTTTGGTTGGGCAGAAGGCCGGGCTTGATTAGACCCTAGTTCGGGACTTTGATCAGAAAAGTAGAAAATTAGGGCTTCTGTAAAAATGGGAATTTTTGAAATCTGTGACCACGGCTGGAAGCTCCTCAGAAAAATAGAAGCTTAGAGCTTTGGATCAAACATTTTGATGGGGAAAAAGAGTGGGATTCATCAAACCCCAGTTCAGGGTCACGTCCAGTGAATCCAGAAGTTTCAAAAGCAAAATTGAGGAGTGAAACTTTGCAGTTTTCAAATTCTGAATATACCAACTTGATCAGCTCATCAAGGCACATATTTCTATCTTGTCAGAAGTTTGAAATTCAAAGTTTGAATTTTTGGGGTTTCTCTGACAAACCCATATCCAGCTCAAGGTCCATTTCTTGCAAATCAAGTGGATTAGGTTAATCCTAGAAGAAGATGGATTGATCATCTGCATGAGTGAAGAAGTTCCTGTTTCAGAGGGAGATGAGGCTAAGGCCTTATATAAGAAGATTACAAGCGATCTCGACAGGTATGACTCATCGAGGTATGTTTCGATATTTGTCCATGATTAAGTTTATGGTATGTTTGTCTTCATGTTATTATGGTTAGTACAATTTTGATTTTAGATTTGTCGTATCACCTTAACAAAATTATGAATGCATGATAGAAGATATTCATTGGTTAGGGTGTTGACACTTATGATTGTACTAATGCATTATGGTGTTGTATGAGGTTTATGTTGTCTACTAACATGAAAGGTACACCAAGAAAGACAAATCATGTTCTGGTCCAAGAACATATGATCATGATAACACGAGGACAAAGATTCATCCATTGTCATGGATCTCATAGAAGATCCATTTACGAGGTATGTATAACTTGGTTTTGTAATGGCTAACCTATGAAATATACAGGTTACTAGCACAAGTCATTGAAGAAGAACAAGAAGACATCATGTGAGTATGTTAGACATAACTAACTAGCATGCTAATCCAGGTATGTTTTTCCTATATCAAGATAGAATCCTACCTTGTGTTAGGATCTTATATTATTGTTGATAATGATTATTCATGAAGTCATAGGTTTGAATAATCATGATTGTATGCATATTATGTTTCTTACCATAATTGATGATATGACTAACCAGAAGAATCATGATGGTATAGGTTTGAATAATCACAGGTTTTATGCATTTTACATCTCTTATCTTGATTGATGATTCAACTAACCTGAAGAGTCATAGGTTTGAGTAATTATAGGTTTAGACATGTTATGCTTCTTATGAGAATCCTACATAAACCTTGAATGCTAATGCTTATTATTTCTGTTTGAAATGATCATGACTATACATGCTTGAGATTATTGTGTTTTAATAGTATACTAATGAATGTATGATTTTATATGAGATCACAAGGATAACACATTCATGATACTAATAAGCATGCATAGGGACCAAGGATGAATATGAGCTCAAGAACAGGTAATCCAGGAAGCAAAGATCAAGAGGGAGTACACTCTAGTGGTTTATGCAAGGATGCAGATATTCAGAGGGAGTTGACCATCTCTCTACATCCCACAACAGAAAGGTGTAGAAGAAGCTACTTCAGATTAGGACTCCAACAGCTCCTGCAAGGAAGCGAAGACTCAGAGGGAGTCCACCCAATGAACAAACAAAGATAAGTATTTGAATTGTCATTTCTTAAATAATACTGTTCAATAATGTATATACTGATGTTCCTAGAATTAGGTTGTGTATTATGCATATTAGAATAATTGCATTGATGAACAGTATACTCCTAATATGCATGGGTAAGTGGCCTATGGCACTGTACAACATTCCATTGCTACTTATCTAGAATGAAACCTCTTTGCTGACATGTTGGGAGTTGTGCACACTCTTAACAATGTTCTGGTAGAGATTGGAAGGCATCTAGAAAGTTACGGAATATGGATAAATGTTGTATTGAAGCATTGGCTAAGATAATTGCATGACTGTATGGCATATTTCTTTATGTGTAAGAATTTTCTCTGAAAACTATGAGATGTTTTCTAATCATGCAATTTAACTTGTTGTGTAGGAAAGATCGTATGCCATCTCCTACAAAAGAAGAACTACAACATTTTGTTCCAGCAACAAAGATATCTATTGAAGATATTGAATATATTGAAGTTCCCAGGATCTGGGATGAAGAAATGAAATGCCATGATCCGTCGATCATGAAGAATGATGTTTGGGATGTAATCCCAAGACATGAAGGGAAGTTTGCTATGACTTCCAAATAGAACTATCAGATCAAGCATGTTGTAGATGGCAGCATTGAGAAATACAAAAGTGATGAAATAGAAGATGCACCAGATGGATTTCAAGACAGCATGGTGTAGTCATATATGTGTGCAGAACTTGATATGGTAGGATAGACAGCTTTCTATCCATCTTGGGCTTTACCAATAATAAAGTGGATTCCAACCTTTACTACAAGGTTGAGGAAGGCAATCCAGTGATACTACTTTTGTATGCGGATAACCTGTTTGTTACAGGTGAAGATAGATTGATTGTCGACACGCAGCGGAAGCTTACTACCGAGTTCGAGATGAAGAACTTGGGGATGATGCACTATTTGTTTTTGGCTTGGAGGTGTGGCAGAGTGCAGATGGAATCTTCCTTGGACAAGGGAAGTATGCAGTAGAGATCCCGAAGAGGTTCGGGATGATGGATTGCAAGGCCATGGCCACACCTATGGCATCAAATCTGAAGCTTCTATGTGATGCTTCATCTGATCCGATTGATGTCTATATGTATCGCTAGATGATTGGGTCCTTGATGTACCTGACGAACACGAGACCAGACATTTGCTTTGCTGTGAACACATTGAGCTAGTTCCTGACGGATCCGAGGAGTGTTCACCTGGTTGCTGTAAAGCATATTCTGAGGTACCTGAAGGGTACAATGGATTATGGGCTCAGGTATGAGGCGAATCAAAAGTTTAACCTGCAGGGTTATGTTGATTCAGATTGGGCTGGCATTGCTGCAGACAGGAAGAGCACATCTGGGTGCTGCTTCAGTATGGGATCAAGTGTGATCTCTTGGTTTAGCAGGAAGCAGTCCTGCGTAGCACTGAGTACAGCTGAGGCAGAGTATGTTGCAGCCTGTTCAGCTAGTTGTGAGGCAGTATGGCTACGGAAGCTACTGTCTGAGTTATTTGATCTCCCGTTGGAGGCTACTGGTATCTTCTGTGATATCCAGAATTGTGTGAAGCTGTCCGAGAACCTGGTGTTTCATGACAGGTCGAAACACATAGAGATCAAATATCAATATATCAGGGATATGGTGCAGAGAGGAGCTGTGAAGCTCCTGTATGTTGCGACGGACGAGCAGATTGCAGATGTGCTGACGAAGCCACTAGCCAGGGTGAAGTTCGAGTACTTCAGAGAGAGGCTTGGCATGCTTCAGATCGAGGATACTTCGAGGAAGAAGTGATGGACACATTTGCTGAAGCCATTCCAAGCATGTTGGAAGGGGGATCCTTCACATGGCTGTGGATGTAAGCGCTGGATGATGAGCATCAGGATGATGTTCTGGTTTCTGCTTGGATATGATCAGTTGGATCATTTTATGTATGTATGTACGCATCATGTGGATGCTGGATATGATCAGTTGGATCATTTTATGTATGTATGTATGCATCATGTTGGATGCTTGGACCATGTATCTGTATATGTATCAGGTGGATACATTGTATGATCAGGTGGATCATGTATGGTGATATGTATCATGTATTTGTATTTGTATCAGGTGGATACATTGATGATCAGGAGGATCATGTATGATGATATGTATCAGGTAGATACTTGGTATGCATCAGGTAGATGCATTGATGATCAGGAGGATCATGTATGATGATATGTATCATGTATTTGTATCAGGTGGATACATTGATGATCAGGAGGATCATGTATGATACTTGGTATGCATCAGGTAGATGCATTGATGATCAGGTGGATCATGCAGCAGGATGTTGCAGTGATGATCAGGATGATCATAGATGACGAGCTTCAGGATGTTGCTCCAGATGACATGCAGCAGGATGTTGCAGTGATGATTAGGATGATCATAGATGACGAGCTTCAGGATGTTGCTCCAGATGACATGCAGTAGGACGTTGCAGTGATGATGATCAGGATGATCATGGATACATCAGGATGATGTATGGTGAGTATCAGGTTGATACTCTATGGCCGTGGATCAGGTTGTGCAGATGAGCATGTAATTCGTTGCCCTGGGAGATTTGCAGATGGTCTTTCAAGGTTTTGCCTATGGCATGTAATTCGGTGCCCTGGGACATCTGGCAAATGCTCTTTCGAGGTTTTGCTCTGGGAGGACATGTAATTCGTTGCCCTGGGAGATCTGCAGATAGTCTTTCGAGGTTTTTCCTATGGCATATAATAGCGCCCTGGGATATCTGGCAGATGCTCTTGCAAGGTTTTGTCCTATGGCATGTAATTCGTTTCCCTGGGAGATCCGATAGGTTGGGCTGTGTGCCCGTAATTAGTCCTGGGATGCTCTTGCGAGGTTTTGCCATGACCACATGTAATTCGTTGCCCTGGGAGATCCTATAGGTAGAGCTGTGTGCTCGTAACAGCCTGGGATGCTCTTGCAAGGTTTTGTGGTGAGGTCACATGTAATTCGTTGCCCTGGGAGATCCTATAGGTAGAGCTGTGTGCTCGTAACAGCCTGGGATGCTCTTTCGAGGTTTTGTGACGCACGTAAAAGTCCTGAGGATTCCACAGTATGTCCAGTGATGACGAAGACCTGCAGGTGGTGGGCCTACATCCAGTATGAAAAAGGACTGGCTCTGTAGAACTTCCTATGACGAGTAGATTCAGAGATTGATTGAGATAGCAGCAGCAGTGACGATGATGATGACTCGATGACGATTATCCAGTGTCGATAATCCAGAGAAGATGACTTGTGCTAGAAGAACTGTGCTGAGAAATACCTTCCTAGTTAAGAGGGAGTGTTGATGTATATGTAACTTCGGAATGTATTTCACATATATGTATATTGTATTCCTATAGAGATGTTATTATTCCTCTATACGGAAGTGTCGTTATTTATATTGTAAGTGTCGTAACTTATACTTGATGGGTTATTAGACCACCTCGGTTGGGGTCGGCCCTGTATAAGTCATGTGGGTCAAAGGGTTATTAGACCACCCTATTGGGGGTCGGCCATGTGGGTCAAAGGGTTATTAGACCACCCTATTGGGGGTCGGCCCAGTCAGCATTATGTTATGTGGCTAAGTTCGAGCCTACATGAGTTAGGTAAAAAGGCAAGTCAAGTCAAGTATAAATAGAGTGCGGGAGGCACTCTATTTACTCACTCACTTCTCACACATGCACTCAAGGAGGAGTGGCGCACTTATGGAGGAGGAGGATCTGCTGCTAGGTTATGTCTATCTCTCATGGTTGGTTGTATCATTGCTCTATCTATCTCTGAGGAAGTTATTGGGGTTTTTCACCTTTATGGTTTTCCCCAAGTAAATCTTTGTGTCTCTTGTGTGCTTGCATTATTGTCTCCATGATTGATATGCTGTAGATATGCTGTACATGTTGTTCTCTCAGTTAAGATCCTAGATTAGATTGAAGTAAATTCTGAAAATCTAACACACACTTTAATCCCAAGTCTAGCGAACATGCACGGTCGAGTTTCGGCTTTGATCGACTTCCCTGAATTGAAATTTGAGAATAGATTTCGATGTCCCACTGGTAGACAAGCGTGCACGCCAACTTTCATGATGTTCCGAGCTATTTTCTCCCCTTTAAGGACAAGTCTAGCGAAAACGGGCAGTCGTGTTTCGGCTTTGACCTACTTCTTGGAATTAAAATTTGAGATTAGATTTGGATGTCACATTGGTGGACAAATGTGTATACCAACTTTCGTGATGTTCCAGGCTATTTTCTCACCCTTTAGGCTCAAGTCTAGCGAAAATGCACAGTCGAGTTTCGGATTTGAGCAACTTCTCGGAATTGAAATTTGAGAATTGATTGGGATTTCCCATTGGTAGACAAGCGCACACGAAAACTTTCATTACGTTCCGAGCTATTTTCTCCCACTTTAAGCCTAAGTCTGGCGAAAAACGCATGGTCACGTTTAGGCTTTGACCTACTTCTTGGAATTAATATTTGATTATAGCTTTGGATGTCCCATTGGCAGACAAGCGTGCACACCAAGTTTCGTGACGTTCCGAGCTATTTTCTCCCCCTTTAAGGCCAAGTCTAGCAAAAACGCATGGTCACGTTTCTACTTTGACCTACTTCTCGGAATTAAAATTTGATTATAGATTTGGATGTCCCATTGGTAGACAAGCACGCATGCCAACTTTCATGACGTTCCGAGCTATTATCTTACGCTTTAATCCCAAGTCTAGTGAACATGCACGGTCAATTTTTGGCTTTGATCGACTTCCCGTAATTCAAATTTGAGAATAGATTTAGATGTCTCACTAATAGACAAGCGTGCACACCAACTTTCATGACGTTTTGAGCTATTTTCAGCTTTGACCTACTTCTCAGAATTAAAATTAGAGATTAGATTTGCATGTCACATTGGTGGAAAAGCATGTACGCCAACTTTCATGATGTTCCAGGCTATTTTCCCACCCTTTAGGCCCAAGTCTATCGAAAATGCACAGTCGAATTTCGGCTTTGAGAAACTTCTCGGAATTGAAATTTGAGAGTAGATTAGGATTTCCCATTGGTAGACAAGCGCACACGCCAACTTTCATTACATTCTGAGCTATTTTCTCTCACTTTAAGCCTAGATCTAGCGAAAACGCATGGTCGAGTTTCGACTTTGACCAACTTAACGGAATTGAAATTTGAGAATATATTTGGATATCCCATCGGTAGACAAGAGTGCACGCCAGCGTTTGTGACGTTTCAAGCTATTTTCTCACCATTTAATTTCAAGACTAGTGAAAATGCACGGTTTAGTTTCAGCTTTGACCAACTTCTCATAATTCAAATTTGAGAATAGATTTGGATTTACCATTAGCAAACAAGCGTGCACGCCAACTTTCTTGATGTTCCGAGCTATTTTCTCCTCCTTTAAGCCCAAGTCTAGCGAAAATTCACGGTCGAGTTTTAGCTTTCTCCAACTTCTCAAAATTGAAATTTGAGAGTAGATTTGGATGTCCCGTTGCTATAAAGGCAGGCACGCCAACTTTCGTGACGTTGCAAGCTATTTTCTCACCCTTTAAGCCCAAGTCTAGCGAAAACGCACGGTTAAGTTTTGACTTTGACCAAATTCTCGGAATTGAAATTTGAGAGTAGATTTTGATTTCCCATTGGTAGACAAGCACACGTGCCAACTTTCATGACGTTCCAAGCTATTTTCCCCCCCTTTAAGCACAAGTCTAGCGAAAATGCACGGTCGAGTTTCGGCTTTGACCAAATTCCCAGAATTAAAATTTGAGAATAGATTTGTAAGTCCCATTGGTAGACACGCGTGCACGCTAACTTTCGTGATGTTCTGAGGTGGAGAAAACGCACGGTCGAGTTTCGGCTTTGACCGACTTCCCGGAATTGAAATTTGAGGATAGATTTGGATGTCCCATTGGCAGACAAGCGTGCATGCCAACTTTCGTGACGTTCCGAGCTATTTTCTCCCCTTTTAATGCCAAGTCTAACGAAAACACACGGTCGCATTTAGGATTTGACCTACTTCTCTGAATTAAATTTTGTTTATAGCTTTGGATGTCCCATTGGTAGACAAGCATGCACACCAACATTCGTGACGTTCCGAGCTATTTTCTCACGCTTTAAGCCCAAGTCTAGTGAAAACGCACGGTCGAGTTTCGGCTTTGACTTACTTTCTGGACTTGAAATTTGAGAATAGATTTGGATGCCCCATTGTTAGACAAGCATGCACGCCAACTCTCATGATGTTCCGAGCTATTTTCTCCCCTTTAAGGCCAAGTCTAGCGAAAACACACGGTCGCGTTTCAGCTTTGAACTACTTCTCAGAATTAAAATTTGGAATTAGATTTGGATGTCCCAATTGTGGACAAGTGCACATGCCAACTTTCGTTACGTTTCGAGCTATTTTCCCCCCCTTTAAGCCCAAGTCTATCAAAAACGCAGGGTCAAGTTTAGGCTTTGACCAAATTCCCGGAATTAAAATTTGAGAATATATTTGTAAGTCCCTTTGGTAGACACGCGTGCATGCCAACTTTTGTGACGTTCCATGCTATTTTCTCACGCTTTAAGCCCAAGTCTAGAAAAAATGCACAGTCCAGTTTTGGCTTTGACCGACTTCCCGGAATTGAAATTTGAAGATAAATTTGGATGTCCCATTGGTAGACAAGCGTGAAGGGTAACTTTCGTGACGTTCCGAGCTATTTTCTCCCCCTTTAATGCCAAGTCTAGCGAAAACACACGGTCGCGTTTAGGCTTTGACCTAGTCGCGTTTACGCTTTGACCTAATTCTCCGAATTAAAATTTGATTATATCTTTGGATGTCCAATTGGTAGACAAGCATGCATGCCAACATTCATGACGTTTTGAGCTATTTTCTCATGCTTTAAGCCCAAGTCTATCAAAAATGCATGGTCGAGTTTTGGCTTTGACCAACTTCCTAGAATTGAAATTTGAGAATAGATTTGGATGCCCCATTGGTAGACAAGCAAGCACGCCAACTCTCATGATGTTCTGAGCTATTTTCTCCCCTTTAAGGCCAAGTCCAGCGAAAATGTATGGCTGTGTTTCGGCTCTGACCTACTTCTCGGAATTAAAATTTGAGATTAGATTGGGATGTCCCATTGGTGGACAAGTGCGTACGCCAACTTTCGTGATGTTCCAAGCTATTTTGTCACCATTTAGGCCCAAGTCTAGTGAAAATGCACAGGTGAGTTTCAGCTTTGACCAACTTCTCGAAATTGAAATTTGAGAATAGATAGGGATTTCCATTTGGTAGACAAGCGCACATGCCAACTTTCGTTACGTTCCGAGCTATTTTCCCCCACTTTAAGCCCAAGTCTAGCGAAAACGCATGGTCGAGTTTTGACTTTAACCAACTTAAAGGAATTGAAATTTGAGAATAGATTTGGATATCCCGTTGGTAGACAAGTGTGCAAGCCAACTTCTATAGAAAACAGATTATCGAGTTTCGGCTTTGTCCAACTTCTTGTAATCGAAATTTGAGAATAGATTTGGATGTCCCATTGACAAGTGTGCACGCTAACTTTTGTGACGTTTCGAGCTATTTTATCACCATTTAAGCTCAAGTTTAGCGAAAATAGACGGTCGAGTTTCAACTTGGATGAAATTCCCGAAATTGAAATTTGAGAATATATTTGGATGTCCCATTGGTAGACAAGCGTGGATGCCAACTTTCATGATGTTCTGAGCTATTTTCTCCCCTTTAAGTCCAAGTCTAGCGAAAATGTATGGTCGCATTTCAGCTCTGACCTACTTCTCGGAATTAAAGTTTGAGATTAGATTGGGATGTCCCTTTGGTGGACAAGTGCATACGCCAACTTTCATGATGTTCCAAGCTATTTTCTCACCATTTAGGCCCAAGTCTAGTGAAAATGCACAGGCGAGTTTCGACTTTGACCAACTTCTCGGAATTGAAATTTGAGAATAGATAGGGATTTCCATTTGGTAGACAAGCGCACACACCAACTTTCATTACGTTCCGAGCTATTTTCCCCCACTTTAAGCCCAAGTCTAGCGAAAACGCATGGTCAAGTTTTGACTTTAACCAACTTAACGGAATTGAAATTTGAGAATAGATTTGGATATCCCTTTGGTAGACAAGCGTGCAAGCCAACTTCTATAGAAAATGGATTATCGAGTTTCAGTTTTGTCCAACTTCTCATAATCGAAATTTGAGAATAGATTTGGATGTCCCATTGACAAGCGTGCACGCTAACTTTTGTGACGTTTCGAGCTATTTTATCACCATTTAAGCTCAAGTTTAGCGAAAATAGACAGTCGAGTTTCAACTTGGATGAAATTCCTGGAATTGAAATTTGAGAATAGATTTGCATGTCCCATTGGTAGACAAGCATGGACGCCAACTTTCATGATGTTCAGAGCTATTTTCTCCCCTTTAAGGCCAAGTCTAGCGAAAACGCGTGGCCGCGTTTTGGCTTTGACCTACTTCTCGAAATTAAAATTTGAGATTATATTTGGATGTCACATTGGTGGACAAGCGCGTACACCAACTTTCGTGATGTTCCAAGCTACTCTCTCACCCTTTAGGCCCAAGTCTAGCGAAAATGGACGGTCGATTTTTGGCTTTGAGCAACTTCTCGGAATTGAAATTTGAGAATAGATTGGGATTTCCCATTGGTAGACAAGCGCTCCCGCCAACTTTCATTACGTTCCAAGCTATTTTCTCCCACTTTAAGCCTAAGTCTAGTGAAAACGCACGGTCGAGTTTTGACTTTGACCAACTTAATGGAATTGAAATTTGAGAATAGATTTGAATATCATGTTGGTAGACAGGTGCGCATGCCAACTTTTGTGACGTTCCGAGCTATTTTCTCACCCTTTAAGCCCAAGTCTAGTTAAAACGCATGGTTTAGTTTTGGCTTTGACCAACTTCTCGGAATTGAAATTTGAGAATAGATTTGGATTTCCCATTGGTAGACAAGCATGCACGCCAACTTTCGTGACGTTTCGAGCTATTTTCTGCCCCTTTAATGCCAATTCTAGCGAAAACGCATGGTCAGGTTTAGGTTTTGACCTACTTCTCAAAATTAAAATTTGATTATAGCTTTGGATGTCCCATTTGTAGACAAGCGCACACGCCAACTTTCGTTACATTTCGAGCTATTTTCTCTCACTTTAAGCCCAAGTCTAGCGAAAACAAACAATCGAGTTTCGACTTTAACCAACTTAATGGAATTGAAATTTGAGAATAGATTTAGATATCCCATTGGTAGACAAGTGCGCACGCCAACTTTCGTGACGTTACGAGCTATTTTCTCACCATTTAAGCCCAAGTCTACCAAAAATGCACAATCGAGTTTCGGCTTTGACCAACTTCTTGGAATTGAAATTTGAGAATAGATTTGGATTTCCCATTGGTAGACAAGTGCACACGCCAACTTTCGTGACGTTTCAAGCTATTTTCTCCTCCTTTAAGCCAAAGTCCAGCGAAAACGCATGGTCGAGTTTCAGCTTTGACCAACTTCTCGAAATTGAAATTTGAGAGTAGATTTGGATTTCCCGTTGCTAGAAAGGCGTGCACGCCAACTTTCGTGATGTTGCAAGCCAAAACGAACGGTGGCGTTTTGACTTTGACCAACTTCTTGGAATTGAAATTTGAGAGTAGAATTGGATGCCCCATTGGTAGACAAGCACGCACACCAAGTTTAGTGACGTTCCAAGCTATTTTCGCCCCCTTTAACGCCAAGTCTAGCGAAAACGCACGGTCGCGTTTAGGCTTTGACCTACTTCTCGGAATTAAAATTTGATTATAGCTTTGGATGTCCCATTGGTAGACAAGCATGCATGACAACTTTTGTGCTGTTCCGAGCTATTTTCTCACGCTTGAAGCCCAAGTCTAGCGAAAACGCACAGTCAAGTTTCGGCTTTAACCAACTTCCTGGAATTGAAATTTGAGAATAGATTTGGATGCCCCATTGATAGACAAGCGTGCACGCCAATGCTCATGATGTTCTGAGCTATTTATCCCCTCTAAGGCCAAGTCTAGCAAAACCGCACAGTTGCGTTTCAGCTTTGACCTACTTCTCAGAATTAAAATTTGAGATTAGATTTGGATGTCCCATTGGTGGACAAGCGTGTACGCCAACTTTCATGATGTTCCAAGCTATTTTCTCACCCTTTAGGCCCAAGTATAGCAAAAATGCACAGTAGAGTTTCGGCTTTGACCAACTTCTCGAAATTGAAATTTGAGAATAGATTGGGATTTCCCATTGGTAGACAACCGCACACGCCAACTTTCATTACGTTCTGAGCTATTTTCTCCCACTTTAAGCCCAAGACTAGCGAAAACGCACGGTTGAGTTTTGACTTTAACCAACTTAACGGAATTTAAATTTGAGAATAGATTTGGATATCGCGTTGGTAGACAAGCGCGCACGCCAACTTTCGTGACGTTCCGAGCTATTTTCTCACCCTTTTAGTGCAAGTCTAGCAAAAACGTACGGTCGAGTTTCAGCTTTGACCAACTTCTCAGAATTGAAATTTGAGAGTAGATTTGGATTTCCCATTGGTAGACAAGCACGTGCGCCAACTTTCGTGAAGTTCCGAGCTATTTTCTCCTCCTTTAAGCCTAAGTCTAGCGAAAACGCACAGTCGAGTTTCAGCTTTGACCAACTTCTCGAAATTGAAATTTGAGAGTAGATTTGGATTTCTCGTTGCTAGAAAGGAGTGCATGCCAACTTTCGTGACGTTCCAAGCGAAAATGGACGGTCGCGTTTTGGCTTTCACCAACTTCTTGGAATTTCAATTTGAGGGTATATTTGGATGCCCCAATGGTAGACAAGCGTGCACGCCAAATTTCGTAGCGTTTCGAGCTATTTTCGTCCCCTTTATCCCAAGTCTAGAGAAAACGCACGATCAAGTTTCGTATTTGACCAACTTCTCGGAATTGAAATTTGAGAATAGATTTGGATGTCCCATTAGTAGACAAGCATGGACACCAAGTTTCGTGATGTTCTGAGCTATTTTCACCCCCTTTAACGCCAAGTCTAGTGAAAATGAACGGTCGCATTTAGGCTTTCACCTACTTCTCAGAATTAAAATTTGATTATAGCTTTCGATGTCCCATTGGTAGACAAGCATGCACGCCAACTTTCGTGACATTTCGATCTTTTTTCTCACACTTTAAGCCCAAGTCTAGCGAAAACGCACGGTCGAGTTTCGACTTTGACCAACTTCTCGGAATTGAAATTTGAGAATAGATTTGGATGCCCCATTGGTAGACAAGCATGCATGCCAACTCTGATGATGTGCCAAGCTATCTCGTTGGTAGACCAGCACGCATGCCAACTTTCGTGACGTTCCTAGCTATTTTCTCACCATTTAAGCCCAAGTCTAGCAAAAACGCATGGTCGAGTTTCAACTTTAACCAAGTTAACGGAATTTAAATTTGAGAATAGATTTGGATATCCCTGTTGATGTATAGGTAACTTCGGAATGTATTTCATCTATGTATTTCATATATATTTATTGTACCCTTATTAGAGATGTGTTATTCCTCTATAAGGAAGTGTCATCATGTGGATTGACAAATGTCGCAAGTGTGTGTACTTGCCGATGGGTTATTAGACCACCATGTGTGGGGTCGGACCTGAAATATATATATTATAATGTGGATGTACCTAGCTAGACAAGTCAGCCCCACAAGGTCACTGGGCAAACAGGTTAGTATAAATAGAGATCAAGTGATCTCTATTTAGATCATTCGAAAAAGTATATCTCTCTCACTCAGAAAGTGGCGCACTAGTGAAGAGGAGGATCATCTGCTACTAGGAGACTAACTCAGTGTATTTTGGTTGTACTTTGGTTGAGCCATTGCTCTCTCTATCTCTGAGGAAGTTGTGGGGTTTTTCACCTTAGGGTTTTCCCCACGGAAACTCTGTGTCTCTTGTCTCTCATGCTTTTGATTCTTGTGATGCTTGTCATGCTTATTGTGATTGTCATGCATTGATATATTGTATATGTTATTCTCTCAGTGAATATCCTAGAGTATTGTGAATTAATGCTCAAAATTTAACATGGTATCAGAGCTAACCTGAGAAGAAGACATTTTGCAGTGACGAAAACTTGAGTTTTTTGTTTATTGGGTTTCTCTACATAGATTTTGGAAAAGAAATATAGTAGATTGACTCTACTCATCAAGGCGCATCTATCTGTCCAATCAGAATTCAATTCCGAGCATTTTCAGATTTGGCCCTAAACATTAGGGTTTCCACAAAAATAGGCATTTTTGGAATCTGAAGACACAGCTGGAAGTGCCTTGCAAAAATCGAATTTTAGAGCTTTGGATCGACATTTGTGGCTTAGTATATCTCCGGGAAACTCAAACCCTAATTCAGGGCTCTCCCCAGTGAACCCGGGAGGACAAAAAGGCAAATCTGAAGGGTAAAAATTTGCTGATCTCAAATTCTGAATGCACCAGGCTAATCAGGTCATCAAGGTGCATCTTTCTATCCTTTTAGAAATTTGAAATTCACACTTTGAATTTTTAGGGTTTTTCTAACAAACCCTAATCCGGGACCAGATCCAGTTTTCAGCATTTCAAGTGGTAAGACCTAAATCTTTTCTATTTCCATTTGAAGTACTCTTTAAGATGTCTCACCACACCAAGCTTAAGGATAAGCTTGAAGGGGCTGATAACTTTCGAGCTTGGAAGTATAGGATTGGGTTAATCCTGGAAGAGAATGAGTTGGACTCATATATAAAAGAAGACATCCCTATCCCAGAGGATGAAGAGGCTAAGGTATTGCATAAGAAGAACTTGGTCAAGGCAAAGAGAATCATTGTTGATTCTATCAAACACCATCTCATACCCCATGTGTCTTCTCTAAAGACACCCAAGGAGATGTTTGACTCTTTGACCAAGCTATTTGAAGGGAAGAACATAAATCGGAAGATGACTCTGCGGAATCAATTGAAAGGGGTCAAGATTTTGAATTGAGAAACCATTCAATCTTACTTCTCCAAGGTATCTCAAATCAAGGAGCAACTTGAAGTTGTGGATGAAGTAGTGGACAATGGTGAAGTTGTTATGACCACTCTGAATGGCCTACCTAGGTCATGGGACTCCTTTATTCAAGGAATCTGTGCAAGAAAGAAATTGATCTCTTTCAGTAAACTATGGGAGGAATGCTCTCAAGAAGAAGCTAGACTTGTAGCTCGTGAGGAAAATATGGGAGGTGAATATCAAGCTCTCACAACTCACACCAAAAGAAGCAAGCCCAAGAAGGAGCACTCTTGCTACAAAAGATCCTATCAAAAGAATAAAAAGGATCTAAGATGCTTCACATACAATGAGAAGGGTCACTTTGCTTTAGATTGTCCCAAGAACAAAAGGGATAATAACAACAACTTTAGCAAGAAGAAGAAGGGAAGCAAATGAAAGTTCCATGCTCATGCTTCCGAAGATGATGAACCTCCAAAGAAGAAGTCTAGGGCAGAAAGTGATGATGACTCATCAAGTGAAGAAGAGTATGTTCTAATCTCTGCTCTCACAGGTACTATCTCCCATGGTTGTAATGATTGGTTGATTGATAGTGGGGCTTCCAAACACATGACTGGGTTTAAGGAATCTTTTGTGAATCTACATGAACATGAATCACCCCATAAGGTGAAACTTGGGGATGATTATCAATACCCAATCAAAGGAAGTGGTGAAGCCTCCTACAACCTAGAATCTAGAAAATCTTTGAAGATGAAAGAAGTCCTTTATGTACCTGGGCTCAAGAAGAACTTACTCTCCATCTTTGCATTGGATGCAAAAGGTATAAGGGTTTCATTTGTGGATGTCCAAGTCCTAATGTGGCCAAAGGGAAAGACCATAGATGATGCAGTAGTGATTGGATAGCAAGAGGGAGGATTGTATAAATTGAAGGGACAACCTGAACATGCCATGGTACATGAATCCATGGAGCCAAGTGAAATTTGGCATAGAAGACTTGCTCATATGCACTATAGGGCATTTCCAATTGCAAGCAAGGCTGTAGAAGGTCTTCCTGAAATCAAGACCAAACATGAAGGTGCTTGCAAAGGATGTGCAAAAGGTAAAAACATTAAGAAGGCTTTCCCAAGCAGTGAAAGCAAGGCCAAAGATATCCTGGAAATCATCCACTCAGATGTATGTGGTCCTATGTCATCCAGTTCTCTTAGTGGGTATGTTTACTATGTCTCATTTATTGATGACTTCTCCAGGAAGACTTGGGTATACTTCTTGAAGAAAAAAGATGAGGTGTTTGATAAGTTCAAGGAATTCAAAACTTTGATGGAGAATCAAACTGACAAGAAGATCAAAACATTTAGATCCGACAATGGTGGAGAATTCACCTCAAGTGACTTCAAGAAGCTTTGTAGTGATTCAGGGATTAAGAGGGAGTTAACTGCTCCTTATAATCCTCAATAGAATGGAGTTGCAGAAGGGAAGAACAAAACAATCATGGAAGCAACAAGGGAAATGCTGCATGACCAGGATCTACCTATGCATCTATGGGAAGAAGTAGCTAGAACAGCTGTATATGTGCAGAACATACCACCCCAAAAGATATTGGACAACAAGACACCAGAAGAGGTCTTTTCTGGTAAGAAACCTGAAGTCAGCCATCTCAGAATATTTGGTTGTCCAGTATACACTCATGTCCCAAAGGAAAAGAGGACTAAACTAGATCCTTCAGGAAAGAAGGGTATCTTTGTGGGTTACAGTGAAAGCTCGAAGGCTTACATAATATACTTTCCAGGATTCAAGAAGATTGATGTCAGCAGGGATGTAACATTTAATGAAAACTCAGCATTCATCAAATCAAGGAAGGCACCTATCGAAGTTTATGAAGAACCTAAGGAAACTAGATTTCAAGACACTACCATGACTGAAGCAGTTCCAGAAGTTGTTCGTGAGTTTGAAGATCCACAAGAACCTGTAGATCCACCCCGTGAGGATAACTCTCACAAGAGGAAACCTGAATGGGCTAGAGAGCTCATTCAAGATGCAGAAAGATTTGGCATTCCAGAAGAAGAACACAGAGCAAAGAAGAGAACCAGATCACATACTAGCTATGTTGCTTTACTTTGTGACATTATGAACAAAGAGCCTTCCAGTTATGAAGAATCAGCGGAAAAGAAAGAATGGAAGGATGCCATGGTTGAGGAATACCAATCAATAATGAAGAATGATGTTTGGGATGTTGTCCCAAGACCTAAAGAGAAGTCTGTTGTGACTTCCAAATGGATCTACAAAATCAAGCATGCTGCAGATGGCAGTGTAGAGAAATACAAGGCAAGGTTCGTAGCTCGTGGCTTCTCTCAGAAAGAGGGAATAGATTATGAAGAAACTTTTGCACCTATAGCCATATATACTTCCATCAGAACAGTACTTTCCCTGGCTGCAGCAATGAAATGGAAAATACACCAGATGGATGTCAAGACTTCTTTCTTGAATGGTGTAGTTGAAGAGGAAGTACATGTGGAGCAGCCACTCGGTTTTGAAATACATGACAGGGAGTCATATGTGTGCAGATTGAATAAAGCCTTGTATGGCTTGAAACAAGCTCCCAGAACTTGGTATGGTAGGATGGACAGTTTCCTATCTAGTTTGGACTTTACCAAGAGTAAAGTGGATTCCAACCTTTATTACAAGGTTGAGGAAGGGAATCTTGTGATTCTACTCCTGTATGTGGATGACTTATTTGTAACAGGAGATGACAGATTGATTGCAAATACGAAGAGGAAGCTTGCTGCTGAGTTCGATATGAAAGATTTGGGAATGATGCATTATTTCCTAGGTATGGAGGTGTGGCAGAGTGCAAGTGGGATCTTCCTTGGTCAAGGGAAGTACATAGTAGATATCCTGAAGAGATTCAGGATGATGGATTGCAAGGCCATGGCCACACCTATGGCATCGAATCTGAAGCTTCTATGTGATTCTTCATCTTGAGCCAGTTGATGTCTCTATGTATCGTCAGATGATTGGGTCCTTGATGTACCTGACAAACACGAGACCAGATATTTGCTTTGCAGTGAACACATTGATTCAGTTCCTGACAGATCCGAGGAGAATTCATCTGGTTGCTATAAAGCATGTTCTGAGGTAACTGAAGGGTACAGTGGATTATGGGCTCAAGTATGAAGCGATCAAAAGTTTAACCTGCAGGTTTATGTTGATTCAGATTGGGGTTGCAGTGCTACAGATAGGAAGAGCACATCTGGGTGCTGCTTCAGTATGGGATCAGGTGTGATCTCTTGGTTTAGCAAGAAGCAGTCCTACGTAGCACTGAGTACAAGCTAAGGTAGAGTATGTTTTAGCCTATTCAGCTAGTTGTGAGGCAGTATGGCTATGGAAGCTACTGTCTGAGTTATTTGATCTCCCATTGGATGCTACTGGTATCTTCTGTGATAACCAGAGTTGTGTGAAGCTGTTTGAGAACCCATTGTTTCATGACAGGTCGAAACACATAGAGATCAAATATCAATATATCAGGGATATGGTGTAGAGAGGAGTTGTGAAGCTCCTATATGTTGCGACGGACGAGCAGATTGCAGATGTGCTGACAAAGCCACTAGCCAGGGTGAAGTTCGAGTACTTCAGATAGAGGCTTGGTGTTCTTCAGATTGATGACACTTCGAGGAAGAAGTGATGGACACATTTGCTGAAGCCATTCCAAGCATGTTGGAAGGAGGATCCTTCACATGGCTGTGGATGTAGGCGCTGGATGATGAGCATCAAGATTATGTTCTGGTTTCTGCTTTGTATGATCAGTTGGATCATTTTCATGTATGTATGTATGCATCATGTTGGATGCTGGATATGATCAGTTGGATCATTTTTATGTATGCATTATGTTGGATGCTGGATATGATCAGTTGGATCATTTATATATGTATGTACGCATCATGTTGGATGTTGGATATGATCAGTTGGATCATTTATATGTATGTACGCATCATGTTGGATGCTTGGACCATGTATCTGTATATGTATCAGGTGGATACATTGTATGATCAGGTGGATCATGTAGGGTGATATGTATCATGTATTTGTATTTGTATCAGGTGGATACATTGTATGATCAGGTGGATCATGTATGATGATATGTATCAGGTAGATACTTGGTATGCATCAGGTAGATGCATTGTATGATCAGGATGATCATGGATGACAAGCTTCAGGATGTTGCTCTAGATGACTTGCAGCAGGATGTTGCAGTGATGATGATCAGGACGATCATGTGTACATCAGGATGATGTATGGTGAGTATCAGGTTGATACTCTATGGCCGTGGATCAGGTTGTGCAGATGAGCATATAATTTGGCCCTGGGATATTTGCAGATAGTCTTTCGAGGTTTTGCCTATGGCATATAATTTGCCCCTGGGATATCTGGCAAATGCTCTTTTGAGGTTTTGCTCTGGGAGGACATATAATTTGTCCCTGGGAGATCTGCAGATAGTCTTTTGATATTTTTCCTATGGCATATAATCTGGCCTTGGGATATCTGGCAGATGCTCTTTCGAGGTTTTGTCCTATGGCATATAATATGTCCTTGGGAGATCCGATAGGTTGGGTTGTGTGCCCGTAATAAGTCCTGGGATGCTCTTGCGAGGTTTTTCCATGACCACATATAATCTGTCCCTGGTAGATCCTATAGGTAGAGCTATGTGCTTATAACAGCCTTGGATGCTCTTGCGAGGTTTTGTGGTGAGGTCACATATAATATGGCCCTGGGAGATCCTATAGGTAGATCTGTGTGCTCGTAATAGCCTGGGATGCTCTTTCGAAGTTTTGTGACGCACTTAATAAGTCCTGAGGATTCCACAGTAAGGCCAGTGATGACGAAGACCTGCAAGTGGTGGGCCTACATCCAGTATGAAAAAGGACTAGCTCTGTAGAACTTCCTATGACTAGTAGAGTCAGAGATTGGTTGAGATAGCAGCAGCAGTGACGATGACGATGACGATGATCCCGAGAAGAAGACTTGTCTAGAAGATCTGTGTTGAGAAATACCTTCCTAGTTAAGAGGGAGTGTTGATGTATATGTAACTTCGGAATGTATTTCATCTATGTATTTCATATATATTTATTGTACCCTTATTAGAGATGTGTTATTCCTCTATAAGGAAGTGTCATCGTGTGGATTGACAAGTGTCGCAAGTGTGTGTACTTGTCGATGGGTTATTAGACCACCATGTGTGGGGTCGGCCCCACAAGGTCACTGGGAAAACAGGTTAGTATAAATAGAGATCAGGTGATCTCTATTTAGATCATTCGGAAAAGTATATCCCTCTCACTCAGAAACTGGTGCACTAGTGAGGAGGAGGATCATCTACTACTAGGAGACTATCTCAGTGTATTTTGGTTGTAAATTGGTTGAGCCATTGCTCTTTCTATCTCTAAGGAAGTTGTGAGGTTTTTCACCTTAGGGTTTTCCCCAAGGAAACTTTGTGTCTCTTGTCTCTCATGCTTTTGATTCTTGTGATGCTTGTCATGCTTATTGTGATTATCATGCATTGATATACTGTATATGTTATTCTCTCAGTGAAGATCCTAGAGTATTGTGAATTAATGCTCAAAATTTAACAATCCCGTTGGTAGACAAGTGTGCATGCCAACTTTCATGATGTTCCTAGCTATTTTATCACCTTTTAATCCCAAGTCTAGCGAAAATGCACCGTTGCGTTTCAGCTTTGACCAACTTCTCGGAATTGAAATTTGAGAATAGATTTGGATTTCCCATTTGTATACAAGCATGCATGCCAACTTTCATGACGTTCTGAGCTATTTTCTCCTCCTTTAAGCCCAAGTCTAGCGAAAACGCACCGTCGAGTTTCATCTTTGACCAACTTCTCGGAATTGAAATTTGAGAGTATATTTGGATTTCTCGTTGCTAGAAAGGCCTGCACGCCAACTTTCATGACGTTCCAAGCCAAAAAGCACGGTGGCGTTTTGGCTTTCACCAACTTCTTGGAATTGAAATTTGAGGGTATATTTGGATGCCCCAATGGTAGACAAGCGTGCACACCAAATTTCGTAACATTCCGAGCTATTTTCGTCCCCTTTAATCCCAAGTCTAGAGAAAACGCACGATTGAGTTTCGGATTTGGTCAACTTCTCGGAATTGAAATTTGAGAATAGATTTGGATGTCCCATTGGTAGACAAGCACGCATGCCAAGTTTCGTGACGTTCCAAGCTATTTTTTCCCCCTTTAAGCCCAAGTTTAGCGAAAACGCATTGTCGAGTTTCGTGACATTCAAAGCTCTTTTTTCACCCTTTAAGTCCAAGTCTAGCGAAAACGAACAACCGACTTTTGGATTTGACCAACTTCTT
Source organism: Larix kaempferi (assembly GCA_027924585.1). Lineage (NCBI taxonomy): Eukaryota > Viridiplantae > Streptophyta > Pinopsida > Pinales > Pinaceae > Larix > Larix kaempferi. The sequence goes on along the minus strand of BSBM01000430.1, from coordinate 658,224 downwards.
GGAATTTAAATTTGAGCATAGATTTGAATAACCCATTGGTAGACAAATGTGCACGCCAACTTTCATGACATTCCAAGATATTTTCGCACCCTTTAAGCCCAATTGTAGCAAAAATGCGCAGTTGAATTTCGGCTTTCGCCAAATTAACGGAATTGAAATTTAAGAGTAGATTTGGCTGTCCCATTGGTAGACAAACGTGCACACCAATTTTTGTGACGTTCTGAGCTATTTTCTATCCCTTTAGGGCCAAGTCTAGCAAAACCGCATGGTTGCGTTTTGGCTTTGACCTACTTCTCAGAATTAAAATTTGAGAATATATTTGGATGTTCCAAGTTGCATACGCCAACTTTCGTGATGTCCTAAGCTATTTTCTCACCCTTTAGGCCCAAGTCTAAAGAAAACGCAGGGTTCAGTTTCGGCTTTGACCAACTTCTTGGAATTGAAATTTGTGAGTAGATTTGGATGTCCCATTGGTAGACAAGCGTGCATGCCAACCTTCGTGATGTTCTGAGCTATTTTCTCATGCTTTAAGCCCAAGTCTAGCGAAATCGCATGGTCGAGTTTCGGCTTTGAGCAACTTAATGGAATTGAAATTTGAGAATAGATTTGGATATCCCGTTAGTAGACAAGCGTATACGCCAACTTTTGTTATGTTCCGAGCTATTTTCTCACCCTTTAAGCCCTTCGTGACGTTCCAAGATATTTTCTCATGCTTTAAGTCCAAGTCAGCAAAAATGCATGATAGAGTTTCGGCTTTGACCAACATCTTGGAATTGAAATTTGAGAATAGATTTGGATGTCCCATTGGTAGACAAGCGTACATGCCAACTTTCGTGATGTTTCGAGCTATTTTCTCCCCCTTTAATCCCATGTCTAGCGAAAAGGCACAGCTGAGTTTCGGCTTTGACCCACTTGTCGGAATTTAAATTTGAGCATAGATTTGGATGTCCCATTGGTAGACAAGCACGCACACCAACTTTCGTGAGGTTCTGAGATATTTTCTCACCCTTTAAGCCCAAGTCTAGCGAAAATGTGCGGTCGAGTTTCAGCTTTGACCAATTTCTCAGAATTGAAATTTGAGAATAGATTTGGATATCCCATTGGTAGACAAGCACGCATGCCAACTTTCATGACGTTTCGAGCTATTTTCTCATGCTTTAAGCCCAAGTCTAGCGAAATTGCACGGTCGAGTTTCGACTTTGACCAACTTAATGGACTTGAAATTTGAGAATATATTTGGATATCCCATTGGTAGACAAGCATGCACGCCAACTTTCGTTACGTTTTGAGCTTTTTTCTCACCCTTTAATCCCTTTGTGACATTCCGAGATATTCTCTCCGCTTTAAGCCCATGTCTAGCGAAAACGCACGGTAGAGTTTCGGCTTTGACCAACATCTCGGAATTGAAATTTGAGAATAGATTTGGATGTTCCATTGGTAGACAAGAGTGCACGCCAACTTTCGTGACCTTCTCAAGCTATTACTCCCCCTTTAAGGCCAATTCTAGCAAAAACGCATGGTCACATTATGGCTTTGACCTACTTCTCGGAATTGAAATTTGAGAATAGATTTGGATGTCCCATTTGCAGACAAGCGCGTACGCCAATTTTTGTGACGTTCTAAGCAATTTTCTTACCATTTAAGCAAAAGCCTAGCGAAAATGCATGGTCGAGTTTAGGCTTTGACCAACTTAACGTAATGGAAATTTAAGAGTAGATTTGGATGTCCCATTGGTAGACAAGTGTGCATGCCAACTTTCATGATGTTCGAGCTATTTTAACCCCCTTTAAGCCCAATTCTAGTGAAAAACGCGTGGTCAAGTTTCGGCTTTGGCCAACTTAACATAATCAAAATTTACGAGTATATTTGGATGTCCTATTGGTAGACACGCGTGCACACCAAATTTCATGACGTTCCGAGCTATTTTCTCCCCCTTTAAGGCCAAGTCTAGCGAAAACACACGGTCGCGTTTATGCTTTGACCAACTTCTTGGAATTTAAATTTGAGAGAGATTTGGATATCCCATTGGTAGACAAACGCGCACGCCAACTTTTGTGACGTTCCGAGCTATTTTTCTTATGCTTTAAGCCCAAGTCTAGTGAAAACGCACAGTCGAGTTTCGGGTTTTACCAACTTCCTGGAATGGAACTTTGAGAGTAGATTTGGATGTCCCATTGGTAGACAAGCGTCCACGCTAACTTTCATGATGTTCCGAGCTATTTTCTCACCCTTTAATCCCATGTCTTGCGAAAAGGCAAGGTCAAGTTTTGGCTTTGACCCACTTCTCGGAATTTAAATTTGAGCATAAATTTGGATGTCCCATTGGTAGACAAGTGCGCACACCAACTTTGGTAACGTTCCAAGCTATTTTCTCACCCTTTAAGCCCAAGTCTAGCAAAAATGTATGGTCGAGTTTCGGCTTTCAACAATTTCTCGGAATTGAAATTTGAGAATAGATTTGTATGTCCCATTGGTAGACAAGCACACGCGCCAACTTTTGTGACGTTCCGAGCTATTTTCCCACCCTTTAAGCCCAAGTCTAGCGAAAATGCACAGTCGAGTTTTGAATTTGATGAACTTAACGGAATTAAAATTTGAGAATAGATTTGGATATCCCGTTGGTAGACAAGCAAGCACACCAACTTTCGTGACATTACGAGCTATTTTCTCACCCTTTAAGCTCAAGTCTAGTGAAAACGCATAGTCAAATTGTGGCTTTGACCAACTTCTCGGAATTGAAATTTAAGAATAGATTTGGATTTCCCATTGGTAGACAAGCGCGCATGCCAACTTTCGTGACATTATGAGCTATTTTATCCTCCTTTAAGCCCAAGTCTACCAAAAACGCACGGTCGAGTTTCAACTTTGACCAACTTCTCAGAATTGAAATTTGAGAGTAGATTTGTATGTCAAGTTGCTAGAAAGGCATGTACGCCAACTTTTATGATGTTCCAAGCTATTTTCTCACCCTTTAAGCCCAAGTCTAGCGAAAACACACGACCGAGTTTTGACTTTGACTAACTTCTTGAAATTGAAATTTTAGAATAGATTTGGATTTCCCATTGGTAGACAAGCGCACGCGCCAACTTTCATGACATTCTCAGCTATTTTCCCCCCATTTCAGCCCAAGTCTAGCGAAAATGCACGGTTGAGTTTTGGCTTTGACCAACTTAACAGAATTGAAATATGAGAATAGATTTGGATGTCCCATTCGTAGACAAGCGTGCACGCCAACTTTCGTGACGTTCTGAGCTATTTTCTCACTCTTTAAGCCCAAGTCTAGCGAAAATGCACAGTCGCGTTTCGGTTGTGAGCCACTTCTCAGAATTGAAATTTGAGAATAGATTTGGATGTCCCATTGGTAGACAAGTGTGCACGCCAACTTTCGTGACATTTCGAGCTATTTTCTCCCCCTTTACGGGCAAGTCTAGCGAAAAGGTACAGTCACGTTTTGGCAATGACCTACTTCTCAGAATTAAAATTTGAGAATAGATTTGGATTTCCCATTGGTGGACAAGCACGTATGCCAACTTTCGTGATGTTCCAAGATATTTTCTCATGCTTTAAGCCCAAGTCTAGCGAAAATGCATGGTCAAGTTTTGGCTTTGGCCGACTTCCCGGAATTGAAATTTGAGGATAGATTTGGATGTCCCATTGGTAGATAAGCGTGCACGCCAACTTTCGTGACGTTCCAAGCTATTTTCTCCCCCTTTAACGCCAAGTCTAGCAAAAACACATGGTCGCGTTTAGGCTTTGACCTACTTCTCGGAACTAAAATTTGATTATATCTTTGGACGTCCCATTGGTAGAAAAGCTTGCACACCAACTTTCGTGACGTTTCGAGCTATTTTCTCATGCTTTAAGCCCAAGTCTAGTGAAAACGCACGGTCCAGTTTCGGCCTTGACCAATTTCCCGGAATTGAAATTTGAGAATAGATTTGGATGCGCCATTGGTAGAAAAGCATGCACGCCAAATCTCATGATGTTCCGAGCTATTTTCTCCCCTTTAAGGCCAAGTCTAGCGAAAACGCACGGTCGCGTTTTGGCTTTGGCCTACTTCTCTAAATTAAAATTTGAGATTAGATTTGGATGTCCCATTGGTGGACAAGCGCGTACGACAACTTTCGTGATGTTCCAAGCTATTTCTCACCCTTTAGGCCCAAGTCTAGCAAAAATGGACAGTCGAGTTTTGGCTTTGACCAAATTCTTGGAACTGAAATTTGAGAATAGATTGGGATTTCTGTTTGGTAGACAAGTGCACATGCCAACTTTCATTACATTTCGAGGTATTTTCTCCCACTTTAAGCCCAAGTCTAGTGAAAATGCATGGTCGAGTTTTGACTTTAACCAACTTAACGGAATTGAAATTTGAGAATAGATTTGGATATCTCGTTGGTAGACAAGCACGCACGCCAACTTTCGTGACGTTCCGAGCTATTTTCTCACCCTTTGAGCCCAAGTCTATCGAAAATGGACGATCGAGTTTTGGCTGTGACCAACTTCTCATAATTGAAATGTGAGAATAGAAATGGATGTCGCATTGACAAGCGTGCACACCAACTTTCGTGATGTTTCGAGCTATTTTATCACCCTTTAAGCCCCAAGTTTAGCGAAAACAGATGGTCGAGTTTCAAATTGGAACATATTCTCGGAATTAAAATATGAGAATAGATTTGGATGTGCCATTGGTAGACAAGTGTGCACTCCAACTTTCGTGATGTTCCCAGCTATTTTCTCACACTTTAAGCCCAAGTCTAGCGAAAACGCACCGTCGAGTTTCGGCTTTGACCAACTTCCCAGAATTGAAATTTGAGAATAGATTTGGATGTCCCATTGGTAGACAAGAGTGCACGCCAAATTTTGTGACATTCTGAGCTATTCTCTCCCCCTTTGAGGCCAAGTCTGGTGAAAACGCACGGTCGAGTTTCAGGTTTTACCAACTTCCAGAAATGGAAATTTGAGACTAGATTTGGATGTCCCATTGGTAGAAAAGCGTACACGCCAACGTTCATGATGTTCCGAGCTATTTTCTCACCCTTTAATCCCATGTCTAGCGAAAAGGCACGGTCGAGTTTCGGCTTTGACACACTTCTCGAAATTTAAATTTGCGCATAGATTTGGATGTCCCATTGGTAGACAAGCGTACACACCAACTTTCGTGATGTTCCGAGCTATTTTCTCACCCTTTAAGCTGAAGTCTAGCGAAAACGCACTGTCAAGTTTTGGCTCAGAGCAACTTCTCGGAATTGAAATTTGAGAATAGATTTTAATGTCCCATTGGTAGACAAGCGTGCACGACAACTTTCGTGACGTTTCGAGCTATTTTCTCTCCATTTAAGGCCAATTCTAGCGAAAACGCGCTGTCGCATTTAGGCTTTGACCCACTTCTCGAAATTAGAATTTGATTCTCGATTTTAATGTCCCATTTGTAGACAAGCGCGCAAGCCAACTTTTGTGACATTCCGAGTTGCTTTCTCACGCTTTAAGCCCAAGTCTAGTGAAAACGCACAGTCAAGTATCGTCTTTGACCAAGTTCCCCGAATTGAAATTTGAGAATAGATTTGGTTGTACCATTGGTATACAAGTGTGCACGCCAACTTTTGTGACGTTCCGAGCTATTTTCTACCCCTTTAAGGCCAATTCTAGCGAAAGCGCATGGTCGCGTTTCAGCTTTGACCTACTTCTCGGAATTAAAATTTGATTATAGATTTGGATGTCTCATTGGTAGACAAGCACGCACACCAACTTTCATGACGTTCTGAGCTATTTTCTCAAGCTTTAAGCCCAAGTCTAGCGAAAATGCACGGTCGAGTTTCGGCTTTGACCGACTTCCCGGAATTGAAATTTGAGGATAGATTTGAATGTCCCATTGGTAGACAAGCATGCACACCAACTTTCTTGACGTTCCCAGCTATTTTCTCCCCCTTTAACACCAAGTCTAGCGAAGACGTATGGTCGCGTTTCGGCTTTGACCAAATTCCTGGAATTTAAAATTGAGAATAGATTTGTAAGTCCCGTTGGTAGACACCCGTGCACGCCAACTTCTGTTACATTCCGAGCTATTTTCACCCCCCTTAAGGAAAGGTCTAGCAAAAACGCATGGTCATGTCTCAGGCTTTAACCTACTTCTCAGAATTAAAATTTGAGAATATATTTGGATGTCCCATTGGTAGACAAGTGCACGCCAACGTTCATGACGTTCCGAGCTATTTTCTCACGCTTTAAGCCCAAGTCTAGAGAAAATGCACGGTCGAGTTTTGGCTTTGACCAACTTATTGGAATTGAAATTTGAGCTTTGGTTTTTATGTCCCATTGGTAGACAAGCACGCACGGAAACTTTTGTGACGTTTTGAGCTATTTTCTCACGTTTTAAGCCCAAGTCTAGCGAAAACGCACAGTCGAGTTTCGGCTTTGACCGACTTCCCAGAATTGAAATTTGAGGATAGGTTTGGATGTCCCATTGGTAGATAAGCGTGCATGCCAACTTTCGTGACGTTCCAAGCTATTTTCTCCCCTTTTAATGCCAAGTCTAGCAAAAATGCATGGTCGCGTTTAGGCTTTGACCTACTTCTCGAAATTAAAATTTGATTATAGCTTTGGACATCCCATTGGTAGAAACGCATGCACACCAACTTTCGTGACATTTCAAGCTATTTTCTCATGCTTTAAGCCCAAGTCTAGCGAAAAGGCACGGTCGAGTTTCGGCTTTGACCAATTTCTCGGAATTGAAATTTGAGAATAGATTTGGATGCCCCATTGGTAGACAACCATGCACGCCAACTCTCATGATGTTCCGAGCTATTTTCTCCCCTTTAAGGCCAAGTCTAGCGAAAACGCACGGTCGCATTTTTGGATTTGGCCTACTTCTCGAAATTAATATTTGAGAATAGATTGGGATTTCCGTTTGGTAGACAAGTGCACATGCCAACTTTCATTACATTTCGAGGTATTTTCTCCCACTTTAAGCCCAAGTCTAGTGAAAACGCACGGTCGAGTTTTGACTTTAACCAACTTAACGGAATTGAAATTTGAGAATAGATTTGGATATCCCGTTGGTAGACAAGCGTGCACACCAAATTTCGTGACGTTCCGAGCTATTTTCTCACCCTTTAAGCCCAAGTCTATCGAAAACGAACGATCAAGTTTTTCCTGTGACCAACTTCTCGTAATTGAAATGTGAGAATAGATTTGGATGTCCCATTGACAAGTGTGCACACCAACTTTCGTGATGTTTCTAGCTATTTTATCACCCTTTAAGCCCAAGTTTAGCGAAAACAGACGATCGAGTTTCAGCTTGGAACATATTCTACGAATTAAAACTTGAGAATAGATTTGGATGTCCCATTGGTAGACAAGCGTGCACTCCAACTTTCGTGACGTTCCGAGCTATTTTCTCACACCTTAGGCCCAAGTCTAGCGAAAATGCACAATCGAGTTTCGGCTTTGACCGACTTCCCGGAATTGAAATTTGAGAATAGATTTGGATGTCCCATTGGTAGACAAGAGTGCACGCCAACTTTCGTGACGTTCTGAGCTATTCTCTCCCCCTTTGAGGCCAAGTCTAGTGAAAACACACGGTCGAGTTTCGGGTTTTACCAACTTCCCGAAATGGAAATTTGAGACTAGATTTTGATGTCCCATTGGTAGACAAGCGTACACGCCAACGTTCGTGATGTTCCGAGCTATTTTCTCACCCTTTAATCCCATGTCTAGCGAAAAGGCATGGTTGAGTTTCGGCTTTGACCCACTTCTCAGAATTGAAATTTGAGAATAGATTTGGATGTCCCATTGGTAGACAAGTGTGCACGGCAACTTTCATGACGTTCCGAGCTATTTTCTCACTTTTCAAGACCAAGTCTAGGGAAATTGCACGGTCGAGTTTCGGCTTTGACCAACTTAACGGAATTCAAATTTGAGAATTGATTTGGATATCCCATTGGTAGATAATCGTGCACACCAACTTTCGTTACATTTCGAGCTATTTTCTCACCATTTAAGCCCATTTTCTCACCATTTAAGCCCTTCGTGACATTCCGAGCTATTTTCTCACCATTTAAGCCCTTTGTGACATTTCGAGCTATTTTCTCACGCTTTAAGCCCAAGTCTAGAGAAAACGCACGGTAGAGTTTCGGCTTTGACCAACATTTCGGAATTGAAATTTGAGAATAGATTTGGATGTCCCATTGGTAGACAAGAGTGCACGCGAAATTTTGTGACGTTCTCGAGCTATTTACTCCCGCTTTAAGGCCAATTCTAGCGAAAACGCATGGTCACATTAAGGCTTTGACCTTCTTATCGGAATTGAAATTTGAGAATAGATTTGGATGTCTCATTTGTAGACAAGCGCGTACACCAATTTTTGTGATGTTCTAAGCTATTTTATTACCATTTAAGCAAAATCCTAGCAAAAATGCATGGTCAAGTTTCAACTTTGACCAACTTAACGTAATGGAAATTTAAGAGTATATTTGGATGTCCCATTGGTAGACAAGTGTGCACGCCAACATTCATGATGTTCTGAGCTATTTTAACCCCCTTTAAGCCCAATTCTAGCAAAAAACGCGCGGTCGAGGTTTGGCTTTGGCCAACTTAACGTAATGGAAATTTATGAGTAGATTTGGATGTCCTATTGGTAGACACGCATGCACACCAACGTTCGTAACGTTCCGAGCTATTTTCTCCCCCTTTAAGGCCAAGTCTAGCAAAAACACACGGTCGCGTTTCCGCTTTGACCAACTTCTCGGAATTGAAATTTGAGAGTAGATTTGGATGTCCCATTGGTAGACAAGCGTGCAAACCAACTTTCGTGACATTCTGAGCTATTTTTCTCACGCTTTAAGACCAAGTCTAGCGAAAACGCACGGTCGAGTTTCGGGTTTTACCAACTTCCCGGAATGGAAATTTGAGAGTGGATTTGGATGTCCCATTGGTAGACAAGCGTGCACGCCAACTTTCGTGATGTTCCGAGCTATTTTCTCACCCTTTAATCCCATGTCTAGCGAAAAGGAAAGGTTGAGTTTCGGCTTTGACCCACTTCTCGGAATTTAAATTTGAGTGTATATTTGGATGTCCCATTGGTAGACAAGTGTGCACACAAACTTTCGTGACATTCCAAGCTATTTTCTCACCCTTTAAGCCCAAGTCTAGCAAAAAATATGGTCGAGTTTTGGCTTTGAACAATTTCTCGGAATTGAAATTTGAGAAGAGATTTGTATGTCCCATTGGTAGACAAGCACGCGCACCAACTTTCGTGACGTTCCAAGCTATTTTCTCACCCTTTAATCCCAAGTCTAGCGAAAATGCACGGTGAAGTTTCGAATTTGACCAACTTAACGGAATTGAAATTTGAGAATAGATTTGGATATCCCGTTGGTAGACAAGCGTGCACGCCAACTTTCGTGACGTTACGAGTTATTTTCTCACCCTTTAAGCCCAAGTCTAGCAGAAACGCACAATCGAATTTCGGCTTTGACCAACTTCTCAAAATTGAAATTTGAGAATAGATTTGGATTTCCCATTGGTAGACAAGTGCGCACGCCAACTTTCGTGACGTTCCGAGATATTTTCTCCTCCTTTAAGCCCAAGTCTAGAGAAAATGCACGGTCGTGTTTCGGCTGTGACCCACTTCTCGGAATTGAAATTTGAGAATAGACTTGGATTTCCCATTGGTATACAAGCGCGCACACCAACTTTCGTGACGTTCCGACCTATTTTCTCCCCCTTTAATCCCAAGTCTAGTGAAAAGGCACGGTCGAGTTTCGGCTTTGACCAAAATAATGGAATTGAAATATGAGAATAGATTTGGGTGTCCCATTGGTAGACAAGCGTGGACACCAACTTTCGTGACGTTCTGAGCTACTTTCTCACTCTTTAAGCCCAAGTCTAGTGAAAACACACGGTCGCGTTTCACCTATGACTCACTTCTCGGAATTGAAATTTGAGAATAGATTTGGATGTCCCATTAGTAGACAAGCGTGCATGCCAACTTTCGTGACATTCCGAGCTATTTCCCCCCCCTTTAAGGCCAAGTCTAGCAAAAATTTATGGTCGCGTTTCGTCAATGACCTACTTCTCAGAATTAAAATTTGAGAATAGATTTGGATGTCCCATTGGTGGACAAGCGTGTACGCCAACTTTCGTGATGTTCCAAGCTATTTTCTCACCCTTTAGGCCCAATTCTAGCGAAAGTGCACAGTCGAGTTTCGTGTTAGGAACCCATGTCTTTACTTTGTTAGTATGTTGTTGTTGGACGCATATGCTTTGTAAATCGTCCCGTAGTATTTGTTGATCAATAGTTTGTGTTATTGTTGTTGGCACATATGCTTTGTAAGTCGCCCGTAGTATTGTTGATCCATAGTTTGTAGTGGCCCATGGTTTTGACCCATAGTATTGGCGCCTAGACTTAGTATATAAGTGTGTGTTGAGACCTATGAAGGCACCGTGAAGTTATTTGTATTGAGCTTGATCATAGGAGGTTACCCCCTTGAAGTGGCCCGTGATCAATATAAAAGTGATTCTGAGTTCTCTCATTTCTGCTATTTCCCATATTCATATTAATTAATTGTTGCAGGTGCATCACATCTGCTATCATAGCACTTTCTTGGGCTCGTTGGGTGAAATTTATGCCAATTTTTTTTTCGCATCTGTTGCAGGTTCGGATTTCGGAATAATCCCTATCCGCTTAACTGTGGGAAGTACTTGGGCATAATCCCTAAAACTCATTGTGAGGAGTACCACAGGAACCCCGAAGTAGCTGACCCATTGAGAGGACCTGCCAGTGAAAAGGGCAACGACCCCTACCTCATTGACTATTTCCTGCCCATGAGGTAAACCAAGAGCTGTCGTTTGTGGCAAAGCGGTTATCAATTTTACCTTAGCCATGGAGTGAGGGGTACTGCCCCAATACACAAGCCGTTAGACAGCATTGGTGGCCGAGTGAAACCCCTGAACTGTTAGGAAGCCGCACATACTTGGGGTCCATATCTACTTTTAGCTAAACTATTGTTGATCACTACTTCGCCGTTTCAGATCCATTTCGCAAGCCGTTCCAGATCCAACCGTTTTCAATCCAAAAAAAAAAAAACATATCTCCCTTGTTTGCACTCTGTTTCCCTTGAAATTTTCGGGGGACCCCTGTCATCCCATTCTGCATATTTCATTCTTGAGGACCCTATCCCCAATTCCCCTTCCCAAAGCCCGAAAGGCCACATTTTTCTATTTTTAGGGTTTGCCATAACTTCCTCAGATTTCACCCAATCACCTTCAAATTTTACCACAGAGTTCCTTTCTGAAATCTGCTTCTTTGTCCCCCTCTGCCAAATTTTCTCATTCTTTCACCCCGCTTCTGAAATCCTCATTTTTGCTTCCCTGTCTAGTCGACAATGTCCAACACCTAGTCAAACCCCAATTACCCTTCAGATTTTTTCCCAAGTCCAGCTTTTCTCTTACTAAAGCAGTTTTTGTTTTTGTTTTCCTACCCAGTCAAAAAAAAAAAAAAAACTCCTGGTTATGGTTGTCACTCGTGCAGGAGCAAAAACCATGGAAGAAGCACTTGCAGCCATCCAAGCCAAACTCCAGGATCTGGATGAAAAATTTCTTGGCCTCCATCTTGAACATTCAGCTATGAACAACAAACGGAAGTCCGAGTCTTCATCAGACAATGGGTTCTCTTCTTCCAGCATTTTCCGTGGTCCGAAGCTTGATTTTCCTCACTTCAATGGTACTGATCCAACTGGATGGATCTATCATGTAGAACAATGTTTCAGTCTGCATAATACTTTTGATGTCAACAAAGTTCTGTTGGCATCCTTTCACTTGGAACAGGAAGCTCTTCAATGGTACCGTTGGTATATCAACGCTCATCCAGAGCCCAAATGGTTAGACTTTTGCCAGCTCCTTTTGCAACGATTTGGTCCTAGTGCTTTTGATGACTTCACCGGAGCCCTCACTAAACTTCGCCAAATTGGCACTGTGAGAGAGTATCAAACCGAATTTGAGAAACTAGCCAACCACACCGAGGGATTGTCTGATGACTTTTATCGGAGTTGTTTTATCAGTGGTCTAAAGGATGCCATCTTCTCTAAGGTCAAAATGTTCTGCCCCACAACAATGATGGAAGCCCTAGGGTTGGCTAAGTTGGAAGAAGACAAGATTGCAGCCCAACAACGCTCCAAGCCCACTTTTGTTCCCTTCCGAAATATGGGTTCTCAACAACCACCTATACCGCAGGCTCCTCGACCGACTCCTATCAAGCGTTTGTCTGAAACAGAGATGCAAGCACACAGAGAAAAGGGGCTTTTCTATAATTGTGATGAGAAATTCACTCGAGGACATAGATGTGTTCAGCAAAACCTCTATCTCTTGGATGTGGAGTCTCCGCCTGCCTCTGAAATTGGTGACGAAGATCCAGAAACACTGGATGCTCTGGTCGACATTCAGGAACTTCCTATTGACCCTCCGTCTCAGGATGACCAGCCAGAGATATCTCTCCATGCTTTAGCTGGAATCACCACCCCCTAAACAATGCGGGTCAGGGGTTACTTCAAGAAGCTTCCTCTTACAATACTCATTGATTCTGGTAGCACTCATAATTTCATTGAGCCTCGGATCGCCAAACAAGCTGATTGTTTTATCCATCCTTGCTCCAACTTTGAAGTCATGGTTGCCAATGGGGGCACCTTACCTTGTAAAGGGAAGTGTTGAAATGTGCGTATCTCTATGGGAAATTATACCTTGCGCTCTGACATGTTTGCCTTGCCCTTAGGAGGATGTGATGTGGTTTTGGGCTCTCAATGGCTATGCACACTTGGCCCTATCTTATGGGATTTTGCTGAACTTTGGATGCATTTTTCCCTCAATGGACAAAAACACACATTGATAGGATTACAACCAGGTTCTCTCAGCATCATCAGTTCACATCGCTTGGAAAAACTCCTAAAGAAGAATTCACATGGTGTCATCGCTCAGATCCATTCCATTTAGATGCAACCATCAACGGTCTCCACTACTCCTTTGGATCTACAACAAATTCTGGATCGATATACAGGTGTCTTTGCTAAACCAGTGGGATTTCCACCTTCCAAGCCAGAAGACCATCGTATTCAGCTCCTTCGTGGCAGCGTTCCTCCCAACATCAGGCCCTATCGCTACCCATTTCACCAAAAAATGGAGATTGAAATGCTCATTCGGGACTTATTGAAGCAAGGTATTATTCGCCAAAGCACTAGTTCCTTTTCTTCTCCAGTTATTCTTGTCCGCAAAAAAGATTGGTCATGGCGCCTCTGCATTGACTTTCGAGCACTTAATCACCTCACCATCAAGAATAAGTTTCCAATTCCTGTTGTTGATGAGCTTCTTGATGAGCTTCATGGGGCTCACTTTTTGTCCAAGTTGGATCTTCGTTTTGGGTATCATCAAATTTGGGTTCATGAGGATGATATCCCTAAAACAGCTTTCCGCACACATGATGGCCATTATGAGTTTTTGGTCATGCCCTTTGGCCTCACTAATGCTCCTTCCACATTCCAGGCCTTAATGAATAAAATATTTCGACCCTACTTGCAGAAATTCATTCTGGTATTCTTTGATGATATCTTCATCTACAGTAAAACATGGGATGAACATCTCCAGCATCTGGATCTTGTCATGCAACTTTTCTCTGACCATCATCTCCATGCCAAGCAATCTAAATGTGTTTTCGGACAGAAGGAAGTTGAGTATCTCGGGCACATTATCTTAGCACAAGGGGTTCACGTGGATCCTGCCAAAATCGATGCCATGAACAATTGGTCGCATCCTCAGACACTCAAGAGCCTTCGTGGCTTTTTGGGGTTGACTGGCTACTACCGCAAGTTTGTCAAGGATTATGGGAAGATTGCAGCTCCATTAAATGCTCTATTGAAAAAGGATGCTTTTACATGGACACCTGCTGCTTAGTGTGCATTTGAAAAACTAAAACAAGCTATGTGTACTACACCTGTGCTAGCTATGCCCGATTTTTCCAAGCCCTTCACTATTGAGAGTGATGCTTGCTGCAATGGACTTGGTGTTGTTCTCCTTCAAGATGAACACCCCATTGTGTTCACCAGCAAAGTCCTTTCAGGTAAGAATTTAGCTTCCTCTACCTATGAGAAGGAAATGATGGCTATTTTGCATATAGTACAAAAGTGGCGCCCATACCTATTAGGGAATCATTTCTGCATCAAGACTGATCACCAGAGTCTGAAATATTTCTTGGACTAGTGTGTCTCCTCCTCGGCACAACATAAATGGGTTAGCAACTCATGGGTTATGACTATGAGATCACTTACAAGAAGGGTAAAGACAATATTGTGGCAGATGCTCTTTCTCGTACATTTGATGCCCAAGGTTCTCTTTCAGCTATTTCTATGCCTGTTCCAAATTGGTTCCAATCTGTTCAATAGGGTTATGTCAATGACTCTTCCTTATCTCAAATCATCCAACGGTTGACCAACAACCCTTCTGCTTTACCACATTACTCTTGGGATGGTGCTTCTCTGTGATACAAGGGTCGTCTGGTGCTTCCCTAGAGCACAGATCTTCAACAGGATGTCTTCTATGAACTCCATGCTTCTCCATCGGCAGGGCACTCTGGGTTCCTCAAAACGTATGAACGAGCATGGCGTAACTTCTTTTGGCAGGGCATGAAAACGACAATTCAACATATGGTGGCCGAATGTGATACCGCCAGCGCAATAAGGGTGAAACAACACTCCTTCCAGGATTGCTTGAACCCTTTCCCATACCTACACGGATTTGGATAGATATTTCTATGGATTTCATTGAAGGGCTCCCTAAATATGGCGGGAAGACAGTGATTCTTGTTGTGGTTGATCGCCTCTCCAAATATAGTCATTTTTGTGCTCTCAACCATCCCTATACAGCCTCCTCCATTGCTCAAATTTTCCTGGACCAGATCTTTCGTCTTCATGGCATCCCTTCTTCCATTGTCTCGGATCGTGATGCGACTTTCACCAGTCATTTTTGGACAGAACTATTTCGCCACACTGGCACCAAACTGAAGATGAGTTCAGGGTATCACCCACAAACAGATGGTCAGACTGAAATTATCAATAAATGCTTGGAAACTTATCTTCGTTGCTTCACCTCGGAACAACAACATCAGTGGGCAAAGTGGCTTCCTCTCGCTGAATGGTGGTACAATACCTCTTACCACAATGCCTCTAAAATGACCCCATATGAAGCAGTCTATGGTCAGGCAACTCCAGCTCTTCTTCCATACACCCCCACCAGTTCACCAGTTCAGGAAGTTGACACGGTCCTTCGAAACCGCGATCAGATTCTTCTCATTTTGCGGGACAATCTTCACATGACAAGAAATTGCATGAAGCAACAAGCTGATCAGCACCGTTCTAAGTGCACTTTTCAAGTCGGCGATATGGTTTTTCTTCGTCTCCAGCCGTACAAACAATCCTCCTTGAAACTCAAAGGGCGTCATAAGCTCACTCCAAATTTCTATGGGCCATATCAGATTCTTCAGAAGATTGGGTCCATTGCTTATAAATTGGAACTTCCTCCTTCTTCCCGCATTCATCCAGTCTTTCATGTCTCTTGTCTGAAGAAATTTCTTGGCACCAACATCAGTGGACAAACGATTTTACCCGAACTGGATAATGAAGGATCCATCCTTTTGGAGCCAGAGGCCATCCTCAATCGGCGCACGCGTCCGCTTTACTCTCGCTCTATCACAGAGGTCTTAATTCAGTGGCACGACATGCAACCAGAGGACGCTACATGGGAACCACTCCTTCAGATTCAACAACAATTTCCACATCTAAAGCTTTGAGGACAAAGCTTTTTTAAAGGGGGAGGGGATGTTAGGAACCCATGTCTTTACTTTGTTAGTATGTTGTTGTTGGACGCATATGCTTTGTAAGTCGTCCCGTAGTATTTGTTGATCAATAGTTTGTGTTATTGTTGTTGGCGCATATGCTTTGTAAGTCGCCCGTAGTATTGTTGATCCATAGTTTGTAGTCATGGTTTTGACCCATAGTATTGGTGCCTAGACTTAGTATATAAGTGTGTGTTGAGACCTATGAAGGCACCGTGAAGTTATTTGTATTGAGCTTGCTCATAGGAGGTTTCCCCCTCGAAGTGGCCTGTGATCAATATAAAAGTGATTCTAAGTTCTGTCATTTCTGCTATTTCGCATATTCGTATTAATTAATTGTTGCAGGTGCATCACATTTCGACTTTGACCAACTTCTTGGAATTGAAATTTGAGAGTAGATTTGGATGTCCCATTGGTAGAAAAGCGCACACGCCAACTTTTGTGATGCTCCGAGCTATTTTCTCACCCTTTAAGACCAAGTCTAGCGAAAATGCACGGTTTAGCTTCGGCTTTGACCAACTTCTCGAAATTAAAATTTGATTATAGATATGGATGTCCCATTGGTAGACAAGCACTATTTTTTCCACCTTTGAAGCCAAGTCTAGCGAAAAGGTACAGTCGCATTTCAACAATGACCTATTTCTTGGAATTTAAATTGAGAATAGATTTGGATGTCACATTGGTGGAAAAGTGCGTACACCAACTTTTGTGACGTTCCGAGCTATTTTCTCACCCTTTAATCCCAAGTCTAGGTAAAACGCAGGGTGGTGTTTCAGCTTTGACAAACTTAATGGAATTGAAATTTGAGAGTAGATTTGGTTGTCCCATTGGTAGACAAGCGCGCACGCCAGCTTTCGTGACATTCTGAGCTATTTTCTCACCCTTTAAGCCCAAATATGGCGAAAATGCAAGGTTGAATTTCGGCTTTGAGCAACTTCTCGGATCTGAAATTTGAGAATAGATTTAGATTTCCCATTGGTAGAAAAGCGCGCATGCCAGTTTTCGTGACGTTCCAACCTATGTTTGCACACTTTAATTCCATGTCTAGCGAAAACACATGGTGGACTTTCGGCTTTGACCAACTTCTCAGAATTGAAATTTGAGAATAGATTTGGATATCCAATTGGTAGACAAGCGCGCACACTAATTTTCGTGACGTTCCGAGCTATTCTCTCACCCTTTAAGCCCAAGTCTAGCGAAAACACACTGTCGAGTTTCGGCTCTGAGCAACTTCTCGAAATTGAAATTTGAGAATAGATTTGTATGTCCCATTGGTAGACAAGTGTGCATGACAACTTTCGTTGCATTCTGAGCTATTTTCTCCCACTTTAAGGCCAATTCTAGCGAAAACGTACGGTCGTGTTTCGGCTTTGACCTACTTCTCGGAATTAAAATTTGATTATAGATTTTAATGTCCCATTTGTAGACAAGCACGCACGCCAACTTTTGTGACATTCTGATTTGCTTTCTCACGCTTTAAGCCCAAGTCTAGTGAAAACGCACTGTCGAATTTCGGCTTTGACCAACTTCCCGGAATCGAAATTTGAGAATAGATTTGGTTGTACTATTGGTAGACAAGCGTGCACGCCAATTTTCGTTACGTTCTGAGCTATTTTCTCCCCCTTTAAGGACAAGTCGAGCGAAAACGCATGGTCACGTTTCGGCTTTGACCTACTTCTCGGAATTAAAATTTGATTATAGATTTGGATGTCCCATTGGTAGAAACGAACGCACACCAACTTTGGTGACATTCTGAGCTATTTTATCACGCTTTAAGCCCAAGTCTAACGAAAACACATGGTCGCGTTTCGGCTTTGACTGACTTACCGGAATTGAAATTTGAGAATAGATTTGGATGTCCCATTGGTAGACAAGCGCACACACCAAATTTTGTGACGTTCCGAGCTATTTTCTCACCCTTTAAGCCCAAGTCTAGCGAAAACGCACGGTTTAGTTTAAGCTTTGACCAACTTCTCGGAATTAAAATTTGATTATAGATTTGGATGTCCCATTGGTAGACAAGCGAGCACGCCAACTTTCTTGACGTTCCGAGCTATTTTCTCCTCCTTTAAGCCCAAGTCTAGCGAAAACACACGGTCGAATTTCAGCTTTGTCCAACTTCTCGGAATTGAAATTTGAGAGTAGATTGGGATGTCCCGTTGCTAGAAAGGCGTGCACGCCAACGTTCGTGACGTTCCAAGCTATTTTCTCACCCTTTAAGCCCAAGTCTAACAAAAATGCACGGTCAAGTTTTGACTTTGACCAACTTCTCGGAATTGAAATTTGAGAATAGATTCGGATTTCCCATTGGTAGACAAGCGCGCGCACCAACTTTCGTGATGTTCCGACCTATTCCCCCCCCCTTTAAGCCCAAGTCTAGCAAAAACGCACGGTCGAGTTTCAGCTTTGACCAAATTCCCGGAATTGAAATTTGAGAATGAATTTGTAAGTCCCATTGGTGGACACCCGTGCACGCTAAATTTCGTTACGTTTCGAGCTATTTTCTCCCACTTTAAGGCAAAGTCTAGCGAAAGCGCATGTCGCGTTTCAGCTTTGACCTACTTCTCATTATTAAAATTTGAGAATATATTTGAATGTCCCATTGGTAGACAAGTGTGCACGCCAACTTTCGTGACGTTCCGAGCTATTTTCTCAAGCTTTAAGTCCAAGTCTAGCAAAAATGCACGGTCGAGTTTCTGCTTTGACCGACTTTCCGGAATTGAAATTTGAGGATAGATTTGGATGTCCCATTGGTAGACAAGCATGCACGCCAACTTTCAAGATGTTCCCAACTATTTTCTGCCCCATTAATGCCAAGTCTAGTGAAAATGTACGGTCGCGTTACGCTTTTGACCAAATTCCCGGAATTGAAATTTCAGAATAGATTTGTAAGTCCCATTGGTAGACACCCGTGCACGCCAACTTCTGTTACGTTCCGAGCTATTTTCTCCTACTTTAAGGCAAAGTCTAGCAAAAATGCACGTTCGTGTTTTGGCTTTGACCTACTTCTCAGATTTAAAATTTGAGAATATATTTGGATGTCCCATTGGTAGACAAGCGCGCACGCCAACGTTCGTGACATTTTGAGCTATTTTCTCATGCTTTAAGCCCAAGTCTAGAGAAAATGCACGGTCGAGTTTCGGCTTTGACCAATTTATCGGAATTGAAATTTGATCTTTGGTTTGGATGTCCCATTGGTAGACAAGCACGCATGCCAACGTTCGTGACATTCCGAGCTATTTTCTCACGCTTTAAGCCCAAGTCTAGTGAAAACGCACAGTCGAGTTTCGGCTTTGACCAACTTCCCGAAATTGAAACTTGAGGATAGATTTGGATGTCCCATTGGTAGACAAGCGTGCACGCCAACTTTCACGATGTTCCAAGCTATTTTCTCCCCCTTTAAAGCCAAGTCTAGCGAAAACGCACGACCGCGTTTAGGCTTTGACCTACTTCTCGGAATTAAAATTTGATTATAGCTTTGGATGTCCCATTGGTAGAAAAGCATGCACGCCAAATTTCGTGACATTCCGAGCTATTTTCTCATTCTTTAAGCCCAAGTCTAGCGAAAACACACAATCGAGTTTCAGCTTTGACAAACTTCCCAGAATTGAAATTTGAGAATCGATTTGCATTCCCCATTGGAAGACAAGCACGCACGCCAACTCTCATGATGATCCGAGCTATTTTCTCCCCTTTAACGCCAAGTCTAGCGAAAATGCATGGTCGCGTTTCGGCTTTGACCTACTTCTCGGAATTAAAATTTGAGATTAGATTTGGATGTCCCATTGGTGGACAAGCGCGTACGCCAAATTTCGTGATGTTCCAAGCTATTTTCTCACCCTTTAGGCCCAAGTCTAGCGAAAATGCACAGTCGAGTTTCGGCTTTGACCAACTTCTTGGAATTGAAATTTGAGAATAGATTGGGATTTTTTTTCGTTCGATAGACAAGCACACGGAATTGAAATTTGAGAATAGATTTGGATGTCCCATTGGTAGACAAGCGTGCATGCAAAATTTCGTTACGTTCCGAGCTATTTTCTCACACTTTAAGCCCAAGTCTAGCAAAAACGCACGGTCGAGTTTCGGCTTGACCGACTTCCCGGAATTGAAATTTGAGATTAGATTTGAATGCCCCATTGATAGCCAAGTGTGCACACCAACATTCATGATGTTCCGAGCTATTTTCTCCCCTTTAACGCCAAGTCTAGAGAAAAAGCGTGGTCGCATTTCGGCTTTGACCTACTTCTCGGAATTAAAATTTGAGATTAGATTTGGATGTCACATTTGTGCACAAGCGCGTACGCCAACTTTCGTGATGTTCCAAGCTATTTTCTCACCCTTTAGGCCAAAGTCTAGCGAAAACGCACGGTCGAGTTTCAAATTTGACCAACTTCTCGGATTTGAAATTTGAGCATAGATTTGGATGTCCCATTAGTAAACAAGCGCGCACACCAACTTTCGTGACGTTTCAAGCTATTTGATTTGGATCTCCCATTGGTAAACAAGCGTGCACACTAACTTTCGTGACGTTCAGAGCTATTTTCTCACCCTTTAAGCCAAAGTCTATCGAAAACGGATGGTCGAGTTTCGACTTTGACCAACTTCTCGTAATTGAAATTTTAGAATAGATTTTGATGTCCCATTGACAAGAGTGCAAGCTGTGATGCACCTGCAACAATTAATTAATAAGAATATGCGAAATAGTAGAAATGACAGAACTCAGAATCACTTTTATATTGATCACAGGCCACTTCGAGGGGGCAACCTCCTATGAGCAAGCTCAATACAAATAAATTCACGGTACCTTCAATGACCTCAACACACACTTATATACTAAGTCTATGCCCAATACTATGAGTCAAAACCATGGGACATATAATACTACGGGACGACTTACAAAGCATATGTGTCCAATACTATGGGTCAATACTATGGGCTAATATAAACTACGGATCAACAAATACTATGGGATGACTTACAAAGCATATGCGTCCAACAACAATATACTAACATAGTAAAGAGAAGGGTTGACATAGGTTCCTAACATCCCCCCTCCCTTAGAAAAAGCTTTGTCCTCAAAGCTTTGGTTGGAGAAATTGCTGCAGAATCTGAAGGAGTGGTTCCCCAGTAGCATCCTCGGGTTGCATTTCAGGCCACTGACGCCTTTGGAGTGTCAAGGAGGATTGCTTGGAAGGCTGTAGATGAAGAAGAACCCTGTCAGCTGCGTGGAAAATGCGCTCAGAATGGTGCGGATCGGCTTGTTGTTTCAGGCGAATTCTGGCCATGTGAAGATTGTCCTGCAGAATGAGAAGAATTTGATCGCGGTTTCGAAGAACCGAGTCAATTTCCTGAACTGGGGAGCTGCTAAGCATGTATGGAAGAAGAACTGGTGGTTTTTTTCCATATACTGCTTCATATGGTGTCCTTTGAGATGTGGTATTGTACCACCAGAGCGCTGCTAGGAAATCCATAGAAATAGTTGTCCAAAGTTGTGTAGGGATGGTCAAGGGTTTGAGCAATCCCGAAAGGAGTGTCGTTTCACCCTTGTTTACTTGGAAAGTATCATCGTCAGCCACCATCTATTGAATTGTCATTTTTAGTCCCTACCAAAAGAAGTTACATTGTTCCCGGTCATACATTTTGCAGAACCCAGAGTGCCCTGTTGATGAAGAAGCATGGATTTCATAGAAGAGAGAGCCCTGTTGAACATATTGCAACGAATTTGGAACAAACTGAGAAAGAGCTGTAAGAGAAACTGGGTCATCAATTGTGCAAGAAGGAGCATCTTCCACCATATTGTCCTTACCCTTCTTGTAAGTGATCACATAGGGATAACCCATGAGTTGGATAACCCATTTCAGGTGTGTTGGGGAGGAGACCCATTGTTCCAGAAAATTTTTCAGACTCGGGAGATCAGTCTTGATGCAGAAATAATTTCCTAATAGGTATGGCTGCCACTTCTGTACTGCATGCAAAATAGCCATCATTTCCTGCTGAGAGGTAGATGTGGCTAAATTCTTACCGGAAATGTCACTTGAAGGCAACAAGTGCATTAGTTCAACAAAGATACCTGCATATCTATCCAAGGAAGTAGTGGGGACTATTGATGGGTGCATCTGAATGGAATTGAGCTGCGATAACACCATGTGAATTCTTCTTAAGGATTTTTTCTAGGCGATGTGAATTGATGATGCAGAGAGACCCTGGTTGTAAGCCCATAAATTTGTGTTGTGCCCCGTTGACTTTAAACTGCATCCAAAGTTCAGCAAAATCCCATAAGATGGGGCCAAGTGTGCGTAACCATTGAACGCCCAAAACCACATCACATCCACCTAAGGACAAGGCAAACATGTCAGAGCGTAGGTTATAATCTTCCATAGAGATACGAACATTGTGACACTTCCCCTTGCAAGGTAAGGTGCCCCCATTGGCAACCATGACTTCAAAGTTGGAGCAAGGATGGACAAAGCAATTAGCCTGTTTGGCAATCTGAGGGTCAATGAAGTTATGAGTACTACCAGAATCAATGAGTATGGTAAGAGGGAGCTTCATGAAGTATCCCCTGACCTGCATTGTTTGTGGGGTGGTGATGCCGGTTACAGCATGGAGAGAGATCTCGGGTGGGTCGTCCTGAGATGGGGTGTCAATAAGTGGGTGTTGAATGTCGACCTGATCATCTACTGTATCTATAGCTTCTTCACCAAGTTCTAAGGCAGGCAGAGAATCCACATCCAAGAGATAGAGCTTTTGTTGAACACATCTATGTCCCCGAGTGAATTTCTCATCACAATTATAGCAAAGCCCTTTTTCTCAGCGTGCCTGCATTTCTATTTCAGACAAATGCTTGATAGGAGTTGGTTGAGGAGAAGGCGTGATGGGAGGTCATTGGGAACCCATATTTATGAAGGGAACAAAGGTGGGTTTGGAGTGGTGTTGAGCTGCGATCTTGTCCTCGACCAGCTTAGCCAACCCTAGGACTTCCATCATTGTGTTGGGACAAAACATTTTGACCTCTGAGCGGATTTCATCCTTGAGACCACTGATAAAACAACTCCTGTAGAATTCATCAGACAATCCTTCTGTGTGATTGGTCAATTTCTCAAATTATGTCTGATACTCTCTCACTGTGCCAATTTGGTGAAGTTTAGTGAGTGCTCCTGTGAAATCATCAAAAGCACTAGGACCAAATCGTGGCAAAATGAGTTGGCAAAAATATGTCCAGTTTGGCTCGGGATGAGCTTTGATGTACCAACGATACTATTGAAGGGCTTCCTGTTCCAAATGAAAGGATGCAAGTGGAAATTTCTGGACATCAAAAGTATTATGCAGACTGAAATATTGCTCTGCTCGGTATATCCATCTAGTCGGATCAGTACCATTGAAGCGAGGAAAATCAAGCTTCGGCCCACGAAAATTGTTGGAAGAAGAGAACCCGGTGGCTGCAAAAGATTCTGGCTGTAGGTTATTGTTCATGGCTGAATGCTGAAGATGGAGGGTGAGAAATTTTTCATCCAGATCTTAGATTTTGGTTTGGATGGATGCAAGTGCTTCCTCCATGGTGTTTTCTCCTGCACGGGTGACAACCATAACCAGTTTTTTTTTTGTGTGGAATGGGTAGAGAAACACAAACATAAGCTGATTTAGTAAAGGGAAATTTGGATTGGGGAAGCAATATGATGGGTAATTGGGGTTTGACTAGATTTTGGACACTGTCGAAAGGACAAGAAAGCAAAAAGGGGGATTTCAGAAGCGGGGTGATAGAATGAGAAAATTTGGCAGAGAAGGACAAAGAAGCAGAATTCAGAAAGGAATTATGTGGTAAAATTTGAAGGTGATTGGGTGAAATCTGAGGAAGTTATGGCAAACCCTAAAAATAGACAAATGTGGGATTTCGGGCTTTGGGAAGGGGAATTGGGGATAGGGTCCTTAGGAATGAAAGATGCAGAATGGAATGATAGGGGTTCCCCAAAAATTTCAAGGGAAACGGAGTGAAAACAAGGGAGATATGGAGAAAAAACTTTTTTTTTCCAGAAATGGATCGGCAACAGCGGCACGGAAGGGATCCGCAACAGATGGATCTGCAACAATGCGGAAGGGATCGAAAACGGCTGTATCTGAAACGATGACTGGATCTGGAACGACTTGCAGAATAGATCTGAAATGGCTGGATCTGGAGCGGAAGTGATCGGCAACAATTCAACTGAAAATAGATATGGACCCCAGGTATGTGCGGCTTCCTAAAAGTTCATGGGTTTCACTCGGCCACCAATGCTGTCTGATGGCTTGCGTATTGGGGCACTACCCCTCACTCCACGGCTCAGGTAAAACTGATAACCGCTTTGCCACAAAT
The DNA here is from genome assembly GCA_027924585.1 of Larix kaempferi. NCBI lineage: Eukaryota > Viridiplantae > Streptophyta > Pinopsida > Pinales > Pinaceae > Larix > Larix kaempferi. The sequence continues at coordinate 634,003 of BSBM01000430.1, read as the reverse complement.
GACAGCTCTTGGTTTACCTCACAGGTGGGAACTAGTCAATGAGGTAGGGGTCGTTGCCCTTTTCGCTGGCAGGTCCTCTCAATGGGCCAACTACTTCGGGGTTGATGTGGTACTCCTCACAATGAGTTTTAGGGATTATGCCCAAATACTTCCCACAGTTAAGCGAATAGGGATTATTCCCAAATCCGAACTTGCAACAGATGCGAAAAAAAATTTGGCAGAAATTTCACCCAACGAGCCCAAGAAAGTGCTCTAATACCAGATGTGATGCACCTGCAACAATTAATTAATAAGAATATGCGAAATAGCAGAAATGACAGAACTCAGAATCACTTTTATATTGATCACATGCCATTTCGAGGGGGTAACCTCCTATGAGCAAGCTCAATACAAATAAATTCACGGTGCCTTCAATGACCTCAACACACACTTATATACTAAGTCTATGCCCAATACTATGAGTCTATGCGTCCAATACTATCAGTCAATACTATGGGCTAATATCAAATACGGATCAACAAATACTACGGGATGCCTTACAAAGCATATGCGTCCAACAACAATATACTAAAATACTATGGGCTAATATCAACTACGGATCAACAAATACTACGGGACGACTTACAAAGCATATGCGTCCAACAACAATATACTAACATAGTAAAGAGAAGGGTTGACATAGGTTCCTAACACAAGCCAACTTTCGTAATGTTTCAATCTATTTTCTCCTCCTTTAAGCCTAAGTGAAGCAAAAAAGCATGGTCGAGTTTCAACTTGGACCAAATCCTCGGAATTGATATTTGAGAATAGATTTGGATGTCCCATTGGTAGACAAGTGCACACACCAACTTTCATGACGTTCCGAGCTATTTTATCTCCCTTTAAGCCCAAGTTTGGCGAAAACAGACGATCGAGTTCCGGCTATGACAAATTTCTTGGAATTAAAATTTGAGAATAGATTTGGATGTCCCATTGGTAGACAAGCGCGCTAGCCAACTGTCGTGACGTTTCGATCTATTTTCTCACCCTTTAAGCCCAAATCTAGCGAAAATGCAAGGTCGAATTTCGGCTTTGACCAACTTCTCGGAATTGAAATTTGAGAATAGATTTAGATTTCCCATTGGTAGACAAGCGCGCATGCCAGTTTTCATGACGTTCCAACCTATATTCACCCACTTTAATTCCATGTCTAGAGAAAAATGCACAGTGGAGTTTCGGCTTTGACCAACTTCTCGGAATTGAAATTTGAGAATAGTTTGTAGGTCCCATTGGTAGACACGCGTGCACACCAACTTCCGTTACGTTCCGAGATATTTTCTCCCCCTTTAAGGCAAAGTCTAGCAAAAACGCACAGTCGCGTTTCGGCTTTGACTTACTTCTCGGAATTAAAATTTGAGAATATATTTTGATGTCCCATTGGTAGACAAGCGCACAAGCAAACGTTCGTGATGCTCAGAGCTATTTTCTGACGCTTTAAGCCCAAGTCTAGCGAAAACGCATGATCTAGTTTTGGCTTTGACCAACTTCCCGAAATTGAAATTTCAGCATATGTTTGGATGTCCCATTGGTAGACAAGCGTGCACGCCAACATTCGTGATGTTTCGAGCTATTTTCTCACGCATTAAGCCCAAGTCTACTGAAAATGCATGGTCGAGTTTCGGTTTGACCGACTTCCCGGAATAGAAATTTGAGGATAGATTTGGATTTCCCATTGGTAGCAAGCATGCATGCCAACTTTCGTAATGTTCCGATTTATTTTCTCCCCCTTTAACACCAATTCTAGCGAAAACACACGGTCGCGTTTAGGCTTTGACCTACTTGTGGAAATTAAAATTTGAGTATAGTTTTGGATGTCCCATTGGTAGACAAGTGTGCACGCCAACTTTCGTGATGTTCCGAGCTATTTTCGCCCCCTTTAAGGCCAAGTGAAGCAAAAACGCATGGTCAAGTTTCGGCTTTGACCTACTTCTTGGAATTGAAATTTGATTATAGATTTGGATGTCCCATTGGTAGGCAAGCACGGACACCAACTCTCATGACGTTTCGAGCTATTTTCTCACCCTTTAATCCCAAGCTAGCGAAAATGCACGGTCGAGTTTTGGCTTTGACAGACTTCCCGGAATTGAAATTTGAGAATAGATTTGGATGTCCCATTGGTAGACAAGCGTGGGTGCAAACTTTCATAATGTTTCGAGCTATTTTCTCCCCTTTAACGCAAAGTCTAGCGAAAACGCACGGTCGAGTTTAGGCTTTGACGTACTTCTCGGAATTAAAATTTGAGGATATATTTGGATGTCCCACTGGTATACAAGCGCGCATGCCAACTTTCGTGACGTTTCGAGCTATTTTCTCACGCTTTAAGCCCAAGTCTAGCAAAAACACATGGTGGTGTTTCGGCTTTTATCAACTTAACAGAATTGAAAATTTGAGAATAGATTTGGATGTCCCATTGGTAGACAACCACGGATGTCAACTTTTTTGACGTTCCGAGCTATTTTCTCACCCTTTAAGCCCAAATCCAAAGAAAATGCACGGTCGAGTTTCGGCTTTGACCAACTTCTCGAAATCGAAATTTGAGAGTAGATTTAGATTTCCCATTGCTAGACAAGCGCGCACACCAAATTTCGTGACATTCCTAGCTATTTTCTCACCCTTTAAGCCCAAGTCTAGTGAAAATGCTCGGTCGAGTTTCGGCTTTGACCAACTTCTCAGCATTGATATTTGAGAATAGATTTATATGTCCCATTAGTACACAAGCGTGCACGCAAACTTTCGTGATGTTCTGAGCTATGTCCCCCCTCCTTTAAGGCCAATTCTAGCGAAAATGCACGGTCTCGTTTCGGCTTTGACCTACTTCTAGGAATTGAAATTTGAGAATAGATTTGGATGTCCCATTGGTAGACAAGCGCACACACCAACTTTCCTGACGTTCCGAGCTATTTTCTCACCCTTTAAGCCCAAGTCTAGCGAAAACGCTCGGTCAAATTTCGGCTTTGACCAACTTCTCGGAATTGATATTTGAGAATAGATTTGTATGTCCCATTAGTATACAAGCATGCACGCAAAATTTCGTGATGTTCCGAGGTATGTTCCCCCCCTTTAAGGCCAATTCTAGCGAAAATGCACGGTCGAGTTTCGGCTTTGACCTACTTCTCGGAATTGAAATTTGAGAATAGATTTGGATGTCCCAATGGTAGACAAGGGCGCACACTAACTTTCAAGACGTTCCGAGCTATTTTCTCACCCTTTAAGCCCAAGCCTATCGAAAATGGACGGTCAATTTTTGGCTTTGACTAACATCTCGTAATTGAAATTTGAGAATAGATTTGGATGTCCCATTCGTAGACTAGCCCGCACGACAACTTTTGTGACATTCGGAGTTGTTTTCTCACGCTTTAAGCCCAAGTCTAGCGAAAATGCACGGTCAAGTTTCAACTTTTTCCAACTTCCTGGAATTGAAATTTGAGAATAGATTTGGATGTCCCATTGGTAGGTAAGTGTACACACTAACTTTTGTTACGTTCAGAGCTATTTTCTCACCCTTTACGCCCAATTCTATCGATAACGGATGGTTGAGTTTCGGCTTTGATAACTTTTTCGGAATTGAAATTTGAGAATAGATTTGGATGTCCCATTGGTAGAAAAGCACGCACACTAACTTTCGTGACGTTCCGAGCTATTTTATCACCCTTTAAGCCCAAGTCTATCAAGAATGGATGGTTGATTTTCAGCTTTGACTAACTTCTCGTAATTGAAATTTGAGAATAGATTTGGATGTCCAATTGACAAGCGTGCAAGCCAACTTTCGTGACCTTTCGATCTATTTTCTCCCTCTTTAAGCCTAAGTAAAGAAAAAATGCACGGTCGAGTTTCAACTTGGACCAAATCCTCGGAATTGAAATTTGAAAATAGATGTGGATGTCCCATTGCTAGACAAGCGCGCACACAACCTTTCGTGATGTTTCGAGCTATTTTATCTCCCTTTAAGCCTAAGTTTAGCGAAAACAGACAGTCGAGTTTCGGCTTTGACCAATTTCTCAGAATAAAAATTTGAGAAGAGATTTGGATGTCCCATTGGTAGACAAGCGTGCACGCCAAATTTCGTGACGTTCCGAGCTATTTTCTCCCCCTTTAAGGCAAATTCTAGCGAAAACACACGGTCGCGTTTCGGCTTTGACCTACTTCTCGGAATTAAAATTTGATTATAGATTTGGATGTCCCATTATTAGACAAGCACACACACCAACTTTCGTGACGTTCCGAGCTATTTTATTTTGCTTTAATCCCTAGTCTAGCGAACACGCACGGTCGAGTTTTGGCTTTGACTGATTTCCCGGAATTGAAACTTGAGAATAGATTTGGATGTCCCATCGGTAGACAAGCGTGCACGCCAACTTTCATGATGTTCTGAGCTATTTTCTCCCCTTAAAGGACAAGTCTAGCGAAAATGCACAATCGAATTTTGGCTTTGAGCAACTTCTCAGAACTGAAATTTTAGAATAGATTAGGATTTCCCATTGGTAGACAAGAGCACAGGCCAACTTTCGTTACGTTTCGAGCTATTTTCTCCCACTTTAAGCTTAAGTCAAGCGAAAACGCATGGTCAACTTTCGACTTTGACCAACTTAACGGAATTTAAATGTGAGAATAGATTTGGATATCCCATTGTTAGAAAGGCGCACACGCCAACTATTGTGAGGCTCCGAGCTATTTTCTCACCCTTTAAGCCCAAGTCTAGCGAAAACGCACGGTTTAGTTTAGGCTTTGACCAACTTCTCAAAGTTGAAATTTGAGAATAGATTTGGATTTCCCATTGGTTAACAAGCGTGCACACCAACTTTCTTGACGTTCTGAGCTATTTTCTCCTACTTTAAGCCCAAGTCTAGCGAAAATTCACGGTCAAGTTTCAGCTTTGTCCAACTTCTCGGAATTGAAATTTGAGAGTAGATTTGGATGTCCCATTGCTAGAAAGGTGTGCACGCCAACTTTCGTGACCTTCCAAGCTATTTTCTCACCCTTTAAGCCCAAGTCTAGCGAAAACGCACGGTCAAGTTTTGACTTTGACCAACTTCTAATAATTGAAATTTGAGAATAAATTTAGATTTACCATTGGTAGACAATCGCGAGCGCCAACTTTCGTGACGTTTTGAGCTATTTCCCCCCCCCCTTAAGCCCAATTCTAGAAAAAACGCACTGTCACGTTTAGGCTTTGACCTACTTATCCGAATTAAAATTTGTGTATAGCTTTGGATGTCCCATTGGTAGACAAGCATGCAGGCCAACATTCGTGACGTTCCGAGCTATTTTTTCATGCTAAGAGCCCAAGTCTAGTGAAAACGCAGGGTTGAGTTTCGGCTTTGACCAACTTCCTGGAATTGAAATTTGAGACAAGCATGCACGCCAACTCTCATGATGTTTCGAGCTATTTGGTGACCAACTTAACGGAATTGAAGTTTGAGAATAGATTTGGATATCCTGTTGGTAGACAAGCGTGCACGCCAACTTTCGTGACGTTTCGAGCTATTTTCTCCTCCTTTAAGCCCAAGTCTAGCGAAAATGCACGGTCGAGTTTCAGCTTTGACCACCTTCTCGGAATTGAAATTTGAGAGTAGATTTTCATGTCCCATTGCTAAAAAGGCGTGCACGCCAACATTCATGATGTTCCAAGCTATTTTGTCACCTTTAAGCCCAATTCTAGCGAAAACGCATGGTCGAGTTTCGACTTTGACCAACTTCTCGGAATTGAAATTTGAGAATAGATTTGGATTCCCATTGGTAGACAAGCGCGCGCACCAACTTTCGTGACGTTCCTAGCTATTTCCTCCCCCTTTAAGCCCAAGTCTAGCAAAAATGCACGGTCGAGTTTCGGCTTTGACCTACTTCTCGGAATTGAAATTTGAGAATAGGTTTGGATATCCCATTGGTAAACAAGCGCATACGCCAAATTTTGTGATTTTCCAAGCTATTTTCTCACCATTGAACCCCAAGTCTAGCGAAAATGCTCAGTCGAGTTTCAGCTTTGACCAACTTCTTGGAATTGAAATTTGAGAATAGATTTGGATTTCCCATTGGTAGAAAAGCGCGTACGCCAACTTTCATGACGTTTCGAGTTATTTTCTCCCCCTTTAAGCCCAAGTCTAGCCAAAATGCACTGTCCAGTTTCGGCATTGACCAACTTAATTGGATTGAAATATGAGAATATATTTTGATGTCCCATTGGTATTAAAGCATGCACGCCAACTTTCGTGACGTTCTGAGCTATTTTCTCACTCTTTAAGCCCAAGTCTAGCGAAAACGCACGGTCGAGTTTTGGCTGTGACCCACTTCTCGGAATTGCAATTTGAGAATAGATTTGGATGTCCCATTGGTAGACAAGCGTGCACACTAACTTTCATGACGTTCCGAGCTATTTTCTCACCATTAAGCCAAAGTCTAGCGAAAACACATGGTCGAGTTTCGGCTTTGACCAACTTCCCACAATTGAAATTTGAGAATAGATTTGAATGTCCCATTGGTAGACAAGCGTGCACGCCAACTTTCGTGACATTCCGAGCTATTTTCTCCCCCTTTAAGGACAAGTCTAGCGAAAAGGTACAGTCGCATTTCGACAATGACCTACTTCTCGGAATTAAAATTTGAGAATAGATTTGGATGTCGCGTTGGTGGACAAGCGTGTACACCAACTTTAGTGATGTTCCAAGCTATTTTCTCACCCTTTAGGCCCAAGTCTAGCGAAAATGCATGGTCACGTTTCGTCTTTGACCAACTTCCCGGAATTTAAATTTGAGGATAGATTTGGATGTCCCATTGGTAGACAAGTGTGCATGCTAACTTTTGTGACGTTTCGAGCTATTTTCTCAACCTTTAATCCCAAGTGCAGGTAAAACGCATGGTGGCCTTTCGGCTTTGACCAACTTAACGGAATTGAAATTTGAGAATAGATTTGGATGTCCCATTGGTAGACAAGCGCGCAAGCCAACTGTCGAGATGTTTCGATCTATTTTCTCACCCTTTAAGCCCAAATCTAGCGAAAATGCAAGGTCGAATTTTGGCTTTGACCAACTTCTCGGAATTGAAATTTGAGAATAGATTTAGATTTCCCATTCGTAGACAAGCGCGCATGCCAGTTTTCATGATGTTCCAACCTATATTCGCCCACTTTAATTCCATGTCTAGAGTTTTCGCACGGTGGAGTTTCGTCTTTGACCAATTTCTCGGAATTGAAATTTGAGAATAGATTTGTCGGTCCCGTTGGTAGACACGCGTGCACACCAACTTCCGTTACGTTTCGAGATATTTTCTACCCCTTTAAGGCAAAGTCTAGCAAAAACGCACGGTCGCGTTTCGGCTTTGACTTACTTCTCGAAATTAAAATTTGAGAATATATTTTGATGTCCCATTGGTTGACAAGCGCACACGCAAGCGTTCGTGATGCTCAGAGCTATTTTCTGACGCTTTAAGCTCAAGTCTAGCGAAAACGCACGGTCGAGTTTTGGCTTTGACCAACTTCCCGAAATTGTGTTGAATATTGTAACTTCTAAGAATATTGTATTTGTATATTATTTATTCCGGAGATGTTTCATACCTCCGATGTGATTATACTATGAATCTGGAGATGTTTATTCCTCCGAGAAGTTGTGGTAACTAGGGTTATTAGACCCACCATGTGGGGGTCGGCCCGGTCAGTTATAATAGGGTATTTAACCTTATGGTTAAATACGAGCCTACATGTACTTGTGTAAAATATATGTCAGTGTAGTGTATAAATAGAGGAGGTGTGTTCCTCATTTGACACACTCACTCACTTGAGAGAGGCGCACTGGTGGAGGAGACCGGGCTTGATCAAACCCTAGCTCGGGATTTTGATCGAAAAGATGGAAAATTAAGGCTTCAGCAAAAGTTGGAATTTTTTAAGTCTGTAACCACGGCTAGAAGCTCCTCATAAAAATAAGAGTTTAGAGCCTTGGATCAAACCTTTTGATTGAGCAGAAGGGTGGGCTTCATCAAACTCTAGTTCGGGATCCTGTCCAGAAGATCCAAAAGTTTCAAAGGCAATTTTGAGGGGTCAAATTTTGGAATTGAAGTATGCTAGTTTGATCAGCTCAGCAAGACACATCCTTCCATTCATTCGGAAGTGTGAAAGTCAAAGATTGAATTTTTAGGGTTTCTCTAGCAAACCCTAATCAAGCTCCAGATCAATTTTCAGGGGGAGTTGAGGCTAAGGCCTTACATAAGAATACTACAAGAAGTCTCGACAGGTATGACTTAAGGAGGTTCAGGTATGTCTTGAAATCTGATTCTTGATTAAGTTCATGATGTGTTTGTCTTCATATTATTTATTAGTACAATCTTGATTAATGTTAGAATTGTCTTATCACCCTAGTAACAATATGAATGCATGTGAATGATCGAAGACATTCATTGATTAGGGCTATATGATTGTACTTATGCATTATGGTGTTGTGTAAGGTTGATGTTGTCTGCTAACAAGATACAGGTACATCACAAAAGACAAATCAAGTTCCATGACCATGACAACATGAAGACAAAGACTCACGAGGTATGTATGAATTTGTTATATTATGTTAACCTATGAGACATGCAGGTTCTAGCTCAGGATCTCTAAATCATTGAAGAGATTGTTTAGGTATGTTGTACATAACTAAGCAGGTATACTAATCCAGGTATGTTTTCCTATGTCATGTTAGAATCTTACCTTGTGTTAGGATCCCTTATGTAAGTATACTTGGTATGATTAGTTAGTAATCAAGGGTTTATGCATATTATGTCTCTTATCTTGGTTGATGATTTAACTAACTAGATCAAACAAGAATATGCATGAGTAAAAGAAGACTTCCTTGAAACCCTGAATACTAATGATCATGACTACACATATTCAAGATTATTTAGAATTAGAATGTTTGATAATATTGAGAATATACTAATGAATGTATGTTTGTGTATGAGATCATGAGGATGACACTAGTGTACACTTGAGCATGCACAGTGGTACAGAATGAATAGAAGTTCAGAAGACATACAGAAGATCAAGCAGGAGGGAACCACACAAACATAAAAGATAAGTATTTGAGTTGTTATTAGAAATAGTAAATGATATTGCTTGTATGCATATTTGTATTCCTAGAATATATCATGCTGAGTGTAAACATTCATAAAGCATTGAATAGTATACTAATAATATGCATATGATTGGTAGGTTGGACAAACATTCCATTGTTGCTTGTCTAGAATGAAACCTCTTTGCTGACATGCTGAGAGCTGTGCACACTCTCAATAGTATGTTCTAGTAGAGATGGAAGGCATCTAGATAGCCACTATATGCATACAGGATATGGGAAAGTGTTGTGCCAAAGTACTGGTCAAAATAGTTGCATAACTATGTAAATGATATCTGTATGCATAATAGGTTTTCATCTCAATATGATTTGATGATTATGAAGTATTACTAATCATGTACTTAATTTTGATTTGTAGGAAAGATCATGACGAATGATGAACACTGAACAAGCGATGGATGCTCAACAAAAGGATTTACAAATCAAACACACTATAGAAAGCTTGTGGTTAAGAGATTCTCTTAGAAAGAGGAAGAGAATCATGATGAGATGTTTTTCTCCAAGGGACTAGATAAGACCATTCTCTTAATGGTGTAATTAAAGAAGAAGTGTGAATCAGGTTCTGTATGGGTACCCAAGATCGATAATCTATTGATGAGCTTAATGATCACCATGGGTAATGTGGATCTCAACCTTTGCTACAAGGTTGAATATGGCTTCTATACACATATGAAATGGATGCAAGAAGGAACTCATCACAGAGTTCGAATAATTTTGAGGCTCATTTTAGTAGACCCATCTGATGAGAGATGGTACAGATAGATATGCAGAAGATCACTCAATGCAGAGTGTGGATAATGGACAATTGACAGTTTCATGACAAAGTTTGGGCTTTACCAGAAGTAAAGTTGTTCCTAACCTTTACCTTAAGGTTGTGGATGATGAATCTATCATACCATTATTGTATGACGATGATCTCTTTCTGACAAGGAAAGAGAAACAAGTCATGAAAATGGCTGCAGAAATGAAAATGAAAGATCTTGGATTAATGCACTACTTCTTAGGTCTAGAAGTATGGCAAGATCCAAAAGGAATCTTTTAAATCAAGGTAAGTATGCTGTGAAGTTTCTAAAAAGATTTGATATGTTGGAGTATAAAGCCATGGCCACTCCCATGGACTCCAACTTGAAGTTATGATTTAATGACTCATCGTATTTAGTGGACCTAACCCTATATAGACAAATCATTGGGTCATTGATGTATTTAACAAATACTAGGCCAGATATATGCATTGCTGTAAATACCCTAAGTCAGTATCTAGTAGAACCTAGAAAGGTTCACTTAATAGATACAAAGCATGTAGTGAGGTACCTAAATGGTACATTAGATTTCTGGTCTATATTATCTTGGAGGTCATGAACTCCGTTTACATGGTTACTCAGATTCTGATTGGGCAGGAAGTGTCTCAGATAGAAAGAGTACATCAGGTGGATGTTATAGTCTTGAATCTGCCATGATCTCATGGTTCGGCAAGAAACAATCTAGTGTGGCTCTCAGTACTGCTGAAGCATAATATATGGCTATCTGCTCTTCCAGCTGTGAAGCAGTGTGGCTTTAGAAGCTATTATATGGAGTGTTTGACTTAGAAATGGATCCCACTGTGATTATGTGTGACAATCAAAGCTGCATTAAGATGACTGAAAATCCTATGTTCCACGATAAGTCAAAACACATATAGATCCGATACTTCTACATACGAGATATGGTGCAAAGAGGAGCTATCAAGCTCGTATATATAAGCATTGAGGATCAGATTGCTGATATCTTGGCTAAACCTCTATCTCGAGTGAAGTTTGAATACTTTCGAGAAAAGCTTGGTATAGTTCAAAAGAACTCTCCTCGAAAGGGGGAGTAGCATAGTATCTGATAACAAGTCTGTCTCATCAATGATGAGGTTACCTATTTACTACACTTAGTTACTTAGAATTTTTTTTTAGGACCCTTATATTTTTGCTTTTGATGATAGATGTATACATGCTTTTGATGATAGATGTATTAGTGAGAATACATGCTTTTGATGATAGATGTATTAGTGAGAATACATGCTTTTGATGATAGATGTATACATGCCTTTAATGATATATGTATTTGATGCTATTGATGAGGATACATGTTTTGATATACATGTTTTGATGATGAGGATACATGATGCATTGATGTACTTGTATGGATGAAGATACTTGTACCCATGATTGACATATGAGGGGATTGGATCATCCCTGGACTTCAGTCCTAAAGAGAGTCGTAGACGTATGTCTTCGAGAATGAAGTCCTTGGTGGACTTGAGGGGATTGGATCATCCCTGGAATTCAGTCCTAAAGAGAGGCGTAGACGTATGTCTTTGAGAATGAAGTCCTTGGTGGACTTGAGGGGATTGGATCATCCCTGGAATTCAGTCCTAAAGAGAGCCGTAGACGTATGTCTTCGAGAATGAAGTCCTTGGTGGACTTGAGGGGATTGGATCATCCCTGGACTTCAGTCCTAAAGAGATTTGTAGACGTATGTCTTCGAGAATGAAGTCCTTAGTGGACTTGAGGGGATTGGATCATCCCTGGACTTCAGCCCTAAAGAGAGCTGTAGACGTATGTCTCCGAGAACAAAATCTTGAATGAACAGGTAAGGGGATTGGATCGTCCTCAGACTTTAGTCCTTTGAATTGAGACGTAGACATGATGTCTCTGAGAACTAAATCCTGAATGAACAGGTAAGGGGATTTGATCGTCCTCGGACTATGGTCCTTTGAATTGAGCCGTAGACATGAGGTCTCCGAGAATTGAATGATAGGACTGGATCGTCCCTGGACTTTGGTTCAAAAGGTACATGATAGGACTGGATCGTCCCTGGAATTCAGTTCAAAAGGTACATGATAGGACTGGATCATCCCTGGACTTCGGTTCAAAAGATACATGATAGGACTGGATCGTCCCTGGACTTCGGTTCAAAAGGTACATGATAGGACTAGATCGTCCCTGGACTTCGGTTCAAAAGGTACATGATAGGACTGGATCGTCCCTGGACTTCGGTTCAAAAGGTACATGATAGGACTGGATCGTCCCTGGACCTCGGTTCAAAATGTACGTGACAAATCCTAGAATTGTTCTAGGTTACATCCAGCATGAAACAGGGCTGGCTCTGTAGATGTGATACATCCAGCATGAAACAGGGCTAGCTCTGTAGATGTGATACATCCAGCATGAAACAGGGCTGGCTTTGTATATATGATACATCCAGCATGAAACAGGGTTGGCTCTGTAGATGTGATACATCCAGCATGAAACAGGGCTGGCTCTGTAGATGTGATACATCCAGCATGAAACAGGGCTGGTTCTGTATATATGATACATCCAGCATGAAACAGGGCTGGCTCTGTAGATGTGATACATCCAGCATGAAACAGGGCTGGCTCTGTAGATGTGATACATCCAGCATGAAACAGGGTTGGTTCTGTATATATGATACATCCAGCATGAAACAGGGCTGGCTCTGTAGATGTGATACATCCAACATGAAACAGGGCTGGCTCTGTATATATGATACATCCAGCATGAAACAGGGCTGGCTCTGTAGATGTGATACATCCAGCATGAAACAGGGCTAGCTCTGTAGATGTGATACATCCAACATGAAACAAGGCTAGCTCTGTAGATGTGATACATCCAGCATGAAACAGGGCTGGCTCTGTAGACGTGACACATCCAGTATGAAAGAGGACTGGCTCTGTGGTGGTAAATCCTAGATCTGATCTAGGTCACATCCAGTATGAAAAAGGACTCGCACTGTGGTTGGGATTAGATCATCCCTAGACATGAGACTTGTCTTAAAGAGATAAGGATTGATCATCCTAGAACTTGATCTGGATTGTATCATCCATGGACTTATGTCCTAAAGAGAGCAGGATTGATCATCCTGTAATATGATCGTGTGATGACGATGCTGATGATCGTGTGATGATGATGCTGATGATCGTATGATGATGATGCTGATGATCGTGTGATGACGATGCTGATGATCGTATGATGACGATGCTGATGATCGTGTGATGACGATGTTGATGATTGTGTGATGACGATGCTGATGATCGAGTGATGTCGATGTTCCAGTAACTAGTTGAGTTACTGATGATGATGAACTGAAGAAAGCTTTCGATGATTTATATATGTATCATGTATGATGTATGACTCGTTGCTCCTGTAGATGTTGTTATAATATCCTTCTCATTAAGGGGGAGTGTTGAATATTGTAACTTCTAAGAATATTATATTTGTATATTATTTATTCCGGAGATGTTCCATACCTCCGATGTGATTATACTATGAATCCAGAGATGTTTATTCCTCCGAGAAGTTGTGGTAACTAGGGTTATTAGACCCACCATGTGGGGGTCGGCCCAGTCAGTTATAATAGGGTATTTAACCTAATGGTTAAATACGAGCCTACATGTACTTGCGTAAAATATATGTTAGTGTAGTGTATAAATAGAGGAGGTGTGTTCCTCATTTGTCACACTCACTCACTTGAGAGAGGTGCACTGGTGGAGGAGAGGTCTGCTATGGTGGAGGAGGAGATCATGTCTTTGGTTTGCATATTTGTATATTGCTGGTCATCTATATTGAGGAAGATTTACTAGGTTTTCTACCCCATGAGGGTTTCCCAGGATAAATTTGTGTCTGTTGTGTTTATGCTGTGCTTGTTGTTTCTTCAGTGATCCTGTATATGCTATTATTGTGAAATGGAATGTAATGCTGCTATTTTCTGTCTTAGCATATTAAATCTTAACAAATTGAAATTTGACCATATGTTAGGATGTCCCATTGGTAGACAAGCATGCATGCCAACGTTCGTGATGTTTCGAGCTATTTTCTCACGCATTAAGCCCAAGTCTAGCGAAAACGCATGGCCGAGTTTCGCTTTGACCGGCTTCCTGGAATAGAAATTTGACGATAGATTTGGATTTCCCATTGGTAGCAAGTGTACACGCCAAATTTCGTAATGTTCCGATTTATTTTCTCCCCCTTTAACGCCAATTCTAGTGAAAACGCGCGGTCGCATTTAGGCTTTGACCTACTGGTCGAAATTAAAATTTGAGTATAGCTTTGGATGTCCCATTGGTAGACAAGCATGCACACCAACTTTCATGACGTTCCGAGCTATTTTATCACCCTTAAAGCCCAAGTTTAGCGAAAACAGACGGTCGAATTTCAACTTTGACCAATTTCTCAAAATTAAAATTTCATAATAGTTTTGGATGTCCCATTGGTAGAAAAGTGTGCACGCCAACTTTCGTGATGTTCCGAGCTATTTTCTCCCCCTTTAAGGCCAAGTGAAGCAAAACGCATGGTCGAGTTTCGGCTTTCACCTACTTCTCGGAATTGAAATTTGATTATAGATTTGGATGTCCCATTGGTAGGCAAGCACGGACACCAACTCCCATGACGTTTCGAGCTATTTTCTCACCCTTTAACCCCAAGTCTAGCGAAAATGCACGGTCGAGTTTTGGCTTTGACAGACTTCCCGGAATTGAAATTTGAGAATAGATTTGGATGTCCCATTGGTAGACAAGCGTGGGCACCAACTTTCATAATGTTTCAAGCTATTTTCTCCCCTTTAACGCAAAGTCTAGCGAAAACGCACGGTCGAGTTTAGGCTTTGACGTACTTCTCGGAATTAAAATTTGAGGATATATTTGGATGTCCCACTGGTATACAAGTGCACATGCCAACTTTTGTGACGTTCCGAGCTATTTTTTCACGCTTTAAGCCCAAGTCTAGCAAAAACACATGGTGGTGTTTCGGCTTTGACCAACTTAACATAATTGAAAATTTGAGAATAGATTTGGATGTCCCATTGGTAGACAAGCACGGATGTCAACTTTTTTAACGTTCCGAGCTATTTTCTCACCTTTTAAGCCCAAATCCAAAGAAAATGCACGGTCGAGTTTCGGCTTTGACCAACTTCTCGAAATCGAAATTTGAGAGTAGATTTAGATTTCCCATTGCTAGACAAGCGCGCACACCAACTTTCGTGACGTTCCTAGCTATTTTCTCACCCTTTAAGCCAAATTATAGTGAAAACGCTCGGTCAAGTTTCGACTTTGACCAACTTCTTAGAATTGATATTTGAGAATAGATTTGTATGTCCCATTAATACACAAGCGTGCACGCAAACTTTCGTGATGTTATGAGCTATGCCCCCCCCTCCTTTAAGGCCAATTCTAGCGAAAATGCACGGTCGCGTTTCGGCTTTGACCTACTTCTCGGAATTGAAATTTGAGAATAGATTTGGATGTCCCATTGGTAGACAAGCGCGAACACCAACTTTCGTGACGTTTCGAGCTATTTTCTTACCCTTTAAGCCCAAGTCTAACGAAAACGCTCGGTCAAATTTCGGCTTTGACCAACTTCTCAGAATTGATATTTGAGAATAGATTTGTATGTCCCATTAGTAAACAAGCATGCACGCAAAATTTTGTGATGTTCCGAGGTATGTTCCCCCCCTTTAAGGCCAATTCTAGCGAAAATGCACGGTCGAGTTTCGGCTTTGACCTACTTCTCGGAATTGAAATTTGAGAATAGATTTGGATGTACCATTGGTAGACAAGCCCGCACACTAACTTTCATGACGTTCCGAGCTATTTTCTCACCCTTTAAGCCCAAGCCTATCGAAAATGGACGGTCGATTTTTGGCTTTGACTAACTTCTCGTAATTGAAATTTGAGAATAGATTTGGATGTCCAATTGACAAGCGTGCAAGCCAACTTTCATGACGTTTTGATCTATTTTCTCCCCCTTTAAGCCTAAGTAAAGCAAAAACACACGGTCGAGTTTCAACTTGGACCAAATCCTCAGAATTGAAATTCGAAAATAGATTTGGATGTCCCATTGGTAGACAAGCGCGCACACAACCTTTCGTGACGTTTCGAGCTATTTTGACTCCCTTTAAGCCCAAGTTTAGAGAAAACAGACGGTTGAGTTTTGGCTTTGATTAATTTCTCAGAATTAAAATCTGAGAAGAGATTTGGATATCCCATTGGTAGACAAGCGTGCACGCCAACTTTTGTGACGTTCCGAGCTATTTTCTCTCCCTTTAAGGCAAAGTCTAGCAAAAACACATGGTCTCGTTTCAGTTTTGACCTACTTCTCAGAATTGAAATTTGAGAATAGATTTGAATGTCCCATTGGTAGACAAGCGCACACACCAACTTTCGTGACGTTCCGAGCTATTTTCTCACCCTTTAAGCCCAAGTCTAGCGAAAATGCTCGGTCGAGTTTCGGCTTTGACCAACTTCTCAGAATTGATATTTGAGAATAGATTTTTATGTCCCATTAGTTCACAAGCGTGCACGCAAACTTTCGTGACGTTTCGAGATATGTTCCCCCCCTTGAAGGCCAATTCTAGCGAAAACACACGGTCGAGTTTCGGCTTTGACCTACTTCTCTAAATTCAAATTTGATTATAGATTTTGATGTCCCATTCATAGACAAGCCCGCACGACAACTTTCATGACATTCGGATTTGTTTTCTCACGCTTTAAGCCCAAGTCTAGCGAAAATGCATGGTCGAGTTTTGACTTTTTCCAACTTCCCGGAATTGAAATTTGAGAATAGATTTGGATGTCCCATTGGTAAACAAGCGTACACACTAACTTTTGTGACGTTCAGAGCTATTTTCTCACCCTTTAAGCCCAATCGATAAAGGATGGTCGAGTTTCGGCTTTGACAACTTTCTCGGAATTTAAATTTGAGAATAGATTTGGATGTCCCATTGGTAGACAAGCACGCACACTAACTTTCGTGACGTTCTGAGCTATTTTCTCACCCTTTAAGCCCACGTCTATCGAGAACGGACGGTCGATTTTCAGCTTTGACTAACTTATCATAATTGAAATTTGAGAATAGATTTGGATGTCCAATTGACAAGCGTGCAAGCCAACTTTCGTGACGTTTCGATCTATTTTCTCCCTGTTTAAGCCTAAGTAAAGAAAAAATGCATAGTCAAGTTTCAAGTTGGACCAAATCCTCGGAATTGAAATTTGAAAATAGATGTGGATGTCCCATTGGTAGACAAGCGCGCACACAACCTTTTGTGATGTTTCGAGCTATTTTATCTCCCTTTAATCCCAAGTTTAGCGAAAACAGATAGTCGAGTTTTGGCTTTGACCAATTTCTCAGAATTAAAATTTGAGAAGAGATTTGGATGTCCCATTGGTAGACAAGCGTGCACACGAAAACACACGGTCGCGTTTCGGCTTTGACCTACTTCTCGGAATTAAAATTTGATTATAGATTTGGATGTCCCATTACTGGACAAGCACACACGCCAACTTTCATGACGTTCCGAGCTATTTTCTTTTGCTTTAATCTCTAGTCTAGCGAACACGCACGGTCGAGTTTCGGCTTTGACCGATTTCCCGGAATTGAAACTTGAGAATAGATTTGGATGTCCCATCATAGACAAGCGTGCACGCCAACTTTCATGATGTTCCGAGCTATTTTCTCCCCTTTAAGGACAAGTCTAGCGAAAATGCACAATCGAATTTTGGCTTTGATTAGGATTTCCCATTGGTAGACAAGAGCACATGCCAACTTTCATTATGGTCCGAGCTATTTTCTCCCACTTTAAGCTTAAGTCAAGCGAAAACGCAGGGTCAACTTTTGACTTTGACCAACTTAACGGAATTTAAATTTGAGAATAGATTTGGATATCCCGTTGGTAGAAAGGCGCACATGCCAACTATTGTGAGTCTCCGAGCTATTTTCTCACCCTTTAAGCCCAAGTCTAGCGAAAACACATGGTTTAGTTTTTGCTTTGACCAACTTCTCAAAGTTGAAATTTGAGAATAGATTTGGATTTCCCATTCGTTAACAAGCGCGCACACCAACTTTCTTGACGTTCTGAGCTATTTTGTCCTCCTTTAAGCCCAAGTCTAGTGAAAATTCACGGTCGAGTTTCAGCTTTGTCCAACTTCTCGGAATTGAAAATTGAGAGTAGATTTGGATGTCCCATTGCTAGAAAGGTGTGCATGCCAACTTTCGTGACCTTCCAAGCTATTTTATCACCCTTTAAGCCCAAGTCTAGCGAAAATGCACTGTCGAGTTTCGGCTTTGACCTACTTCTCGGAATTGAAATTTGAGAATAGGTTTGGATATCCCATTGGTAGACAAGCGCATACGCTAAATTTTGTGATTTTCCAAGCTATTTTCTCACCATTGAACCCCAAGTCTAGTGAAATGCTCAGTCGAGTTTCGGCTTTGACCAACTTCTTGGAATTGAAATTTGAGAATAGATTTGGATTTCCCATTGGTAGAAAAGCGCGCATGCCAACTTTCATGACATTCCGAGCTATTTTCTCCCCCTTTAAGCCCAAGTCTAGCCAAAATGCATGGTCCAGTTTCGGCTTTGACCAACTTAATTGGATTGAAATATGATAATAGATTTCGATGTCCCATTGGTATTAAAGCATGCACGCCAACTTTTGTGACGTTCTGAGCTATTTTCTCACTCTTTAAGCCCAAGTCTAGCGAAAACGCATGGTCGAGTTTTCGCTGTGCCCACTTCTCGGAATTGCAATTTGAGAATAGATTTGGATGTCCCATTGGTAGACAAGCATGCACACTAACTTTCATGACGTTCCGAGCTATTTTCTCACCATTAAGCCAAAGTCTAGCGAAAACACACGGTCGAGTTTCGGCTTTGACCAACTTCCCACAATTGAAATATGAGAATAGATTTGAATGTCCCATTGGTAGACAAACGTGCACGCCAACTTTCGTGACATTCCGAGCTATTTTCTCCCCCTTTAAGGCCAAGTCAAGCGAAAAGGTACAGTCGCATTTCGACAATGACCTACTTCTCAGAATTAAAATTTGAGAATAGATTTGGATGTCACGTTGGTGGACAAGCGTGTACACCAACTTTAGTGATGTTCCAAGCTATTTTCTCACCCTTTAGGCCCAAGTCTAGCGAAAATGCATGGTCGCGTTTTGTCTTTGACCAACTTCCCAGAATTTAAATTTGAGGATAGTTTTGGATGTCCCATTGGTAGACAAGTGTGCACGCTAACTTTTGTGACATTCCGAGCTATTTTCTCAACCTTTAATCCCAAGTGCAGGTAAAACGAACGATGGCCTTTCGGCTTTGACCAACTTAACGAAATTGAAATTTGAGAATAGATTTGGATGTCCCATTGGTAGACAAGTGCGCAAGCCAACTGTCGTGACGTTTCGATCTATTTTCTCACCCTTTATGCCCAAATCTAGCAAAAATGCAAGGTCGAATTTCGGCTTTGACCAACTTCTCGGAATTGAAATTTGAGAATCAATTTAGATTTCCCATTGGTAGACAAGCGCGCATGCCAGTTTTCATGACGTTCCAAACTATATTCGCCCACTTTAATTCCATGTCTAGAGAAAAATGCATGGTGGAGTTTCGGCTTTGACCAACTTCTCGGAATTGAAATTTGAGAATAGATTTGTAGGCCCCATTCGTAGACATGCGTGCACACCAACTTCCATTATGTTCTGAGATATTTTCTCCTCCTTTAAGGCATATTCTAGCAAAAACGCACGATCGCGTTTCAGCTTTGACTTAATTCTCGGAATTAAAATTTGAGAATATATTTTGATGTCCCATTGGTAGACAAGTGCACACGCAAACGTTCGTGATGCTCAGAGCTATTTTCTGACGCTTTAAGCCCAAGTCTAGCGAAAACGCACGGTCGAGTTTTGGCTTTGACCAACTTCCTGAAATTGAAATTTGAGCATATGTTTGGATGTCCCATTGGTAGACAAGCGTGCACGCCAACGTTCGTGACGTTTCGAGCTATTTTTTCACGCATTAAGCCCAAGTCTAGCGAAAACGCATGGTTGAGTTTCGGTTTGACCGACTTCCCGGAATAGAAATTTGAGGATAGATTTGGATTTCCCATTGGTAGCAAGCGTGCACGCCAACTTTCGTAATGTTCTGATTTATTTTCTCCCCCTTTAACGCCAATTCTAGCGAAAACGCACGGTCGCGTTCAGGCTTTCACCTACTTGTCGAAATTAAAATTTGAGTATAAATTTGGATGTCCCATTGGTAGACAAGCATGCACACCAACTTTCATGACGTTCCGAGCTATGTTATCGCCCTTAAAGGCCAAGTTTAGCGAAAACAGACGGTCGAGTTTAAACTTTGACCAATTTCTCGAAATTAAAATTTCATAATAGTTTTGGATGTCCCATTGGTAGACAAGTGTGCACGCCAACTTTCGTGATGTTCTGAGCTATTTTCTCCCCCTTTAAGGCCAAGTGAAGCAAAAACGCATGGTCGAGTTTCGGCTTTGACCTACTTCTCAGAATTTAAATTTGATTATAGATTTGGATGTCCCATTGGTAGGCAAGCAGGGACACCAACTCTCATGACGTTTCGAGCTATTTTCTCACCCTTTAATCCTAAGTCTAGCGAAAATGCACGGTCGAGTTTTGGCTTTGACAGACTTCCCGGAATTGAAATTTGAGAATAGATTTGGATGTCCCATTGGTAGACAAGCATGGGCGCCAACTTTCATAATGTTTCAAGCTATTTTCTCCTCTTTAACGCAAAGTCTAGCGAAAACACACGGTCGAGTTTAGGCTTTGACGTAGTTCTCGGAATTAAAATTTGAGGATATATTTGGATGTCTCACTGGTATACAAGCGCGCATGCCAACTTTCGTGACATTCCGAGCTATTTTCTCACGTTTTAAGCCCAAGTCTAGCAAAAACACATGGTGGTGTTTCGGCTTTGACCAACTTAACAGAATTGAAAGTTTGAGAATAGATTTGGATGTCCCATTGGTAGACAAGCACGGATGTCAACTTTTTTGACGTTCTGAGCTATTTTCTCACCCTTTAAGCCCAAATCCAAAGAAACCGCATGTTCGAGTTTCGGCTCTGACCAACTTCTCGAAATCGAAATTTGAGAGTAGATTTAGATTTCCCATTGCTAGACAAGCGCGCACACCAACTTTCGTGACGTTCCTAGCTATTTTCTCACCCTTTAAGCCCAAGTCTAGTGAAAACGCTCGGTCGAGTTTCGGCTTTGACCAACTTCTCGGAATTGAAATTTGAGAATAGATTTCTATGTCACATTAGTACACAAGCATGCACGCAAAATTTCGTGATGTTCCGAGGTATGTTCCCCCCCTTTAAGGCCAATTCTAGCGAAAATTCATGGTCAAGTTTCGGCTTTGACCTACTTCTGGGAATTGATATTTGAGAATAGATTTGTATGTCCCATTAGTACACAAGCGTGCACGCAAACTTTCGTGATGTTCTGAGCCATGTCCCCCCCTTCTTTAAGGCCAATTCTAGCAAAAATGCACGGTCGCGTTTCGGCTTTGACCTACTTCTCGGAATTGAAATTTGAGAATAGATTTGGATGTCCCATTGGTAGACAAGCGCGCACACCAACTTTCGTGACATTCCGAGCTATTTTCTCACCCTTTAAGCCCAGGTCTAGTGAAAACACTCGGTCAAATTTTGGCTTTGACCAACTTCTCGGAATTGATATTTGAGAATAGATTTCTATGTCCCATTAGTACACAAGCATGCACGCAAAATTTCGTGATGTTCCGAGGTATGTTCCCCCCCTTTAAGGCCAATTCTAGTGAAAATGCATGGTCAAGTTTCGGCTTTGACCTACTTCTCGGAATTGAAATTTGAGAATAGATTTGGATGTCCCATTGGTAGACAAGCGCGCACATTAACTTTCATGACGTTCTGAGCTATTTTCTCACCCTTTAAGCCCAAGCCTATCGAAAATGGACGGTCGATTTTTGGCTTTGACTAACTTCTCGTAATTGAAATTTGAGAATAGATTTGGATGTCCAATTGACAAGCGTGCAAGCCAACTTTCGCGACGTTTCGATCTATTTTCTCCCCCTTTAAGCCTAAGTAAATAAAAAACACACGGTCGAGTTTCAACTTGGACCAAATCCTCATAATTGAAATTCGAAAATAGATTTGGATGTCCCATTGCTAGACAAGTGCGCACACAACCTTTCGTGACGTTTCGAGCTGTTTTGACTCCCTTTAAGCCCAAGTTTAGCGAAAACAGACGGTTGAGTTTTGGCTTTGACCAATTTCTCAGAATTAAAATCTGAGAAGAGATTTGGATGTCCCATTGGTAGACAAGCATGCACGCCAACGTTCGTGAAGTTCGAGCTATTTTCTCTCCCTTTAAGGCAATGTCTAGTGAAAACACACGGTCGCGTTTCGGCTTTGACCTATTTCTCAGAATTGAAATTTGAGAATAGATTTGGATGTCCTATTGGTAGACAAGTGCACACACCAACTTTCGTGACGTTCCGAGCTATTTTCTCACCCTTTAAGCCCAAGTCTAGCGAAAATGCTCGGTCGAGTTTCGGCTTTGACCAACTTCTCGGAATTGATATTTGAGAATAGATTTCTATGTCCCATTAGTACACAAGCGTGCACGTAAACTTTCGTTACATTCCGAGATATATTCCCCCCTTGAAGGCCAATTCTAGCGAAAACACACGGTCGAGTTTCAGCTTTGACCTACTTCTCAGAATTCAAATTTGATTATAGATTTTGATGTCCCATTTGTAGACCAGCCCGCACAACAACTTTCATGACATTTGGAGTTGTTTTCTCACGCTTTAAGCCCAAGTCTACTGAAAATGCATGGTTGAGTTTTGGCTTTTTCCAACTTCCCGGAATTGAAATTTGAGAATAGATTTGGATGTCCCATTGGTAGACAAGCGTACACACTAACTTTTGTGACGTTGAGAGCTATTTTCTCAACCTTTAAGCCCAATTCTATCAATAACGGATGGTCGAGTTTCGGCTTTGACAACTTTCTCGGAATTGAGATTTGAGAATAGATTTGGATGTCCCATTGGTAGACAAGCATGCACACTAACTTTCGTGACGTTCCGAGCTATTTTCTCACCCTTTAAGCCCAAGTCTATCGAGAATGGATGGTCGATTTTCAGCTTTGACTAACTTCTCGTAATTGAAATTTGAGAATAGATTTGGATGTCCAATTGACAAGCGTGCAAGCCAACTTTCGTGATGTTTTGATCTATTTTCTCCCTCTTTAAGCCTAAGTAAAGAAAAAACGCACAGTCGAGTTTCAACTTGGACCAAATCCTCGGAATTGAAATTTGAAAATAGATGTGGATGTCCCATTGGTAGACAAGCGCGCACACAACCTTTCGTGATGTTTCGATCTATTTTATCTCCCTTTAAGCCCAAGTTTAGTGAAAACAGACAGTCGAGTTTCGGCTTTGACCAATTTCTCAGAATTAAAATTTGAGAAGAGATTTGGATGTCCCATTGGTAGACAAGCGTGCACGCCAACTTTCGTGACGTTCCGAGCTATTTTCTCCCCGTTTAAGGCAAATTCTAGCGAAAACACATAGTCGCGTTTCGGCTTTGACCTACTTCTTGGAATTAAAATTTGATTATAGATTTGGATGTCCCATTATTAGACAAGCACGCACGCCAACTTTCGTGATGTTCCGAGCTATTTTCTTTTGCTTTAATCCCTAGTCTAGCGAACACGCACGGTCAAGTTTCGGCTTTGACCGATTTCCCGGAATTGAAACTTGAGAATAGATTTGGATGTCCCATCGGTAGACAAGTGTGCACGCCAACTTTCATGATGTTCCGAGCTATTTTCTCCCCTTTAAGGACAAGTCTAGCAAAATGCACAATCGAATTTTGGCTTTGAGCAACTTCTCGGAATTGAAATTTTAGAATAGATTAGGATTTCCCATTGGTAGACAAGAGCACATGCCAACTTTCATTACGTTCCAAGCTATTTTCTCCCACTTTAAGCTTAAGTCAAGCGAAAATGCACGGTCAAATTTCGACTTTGATGAACTTAAGGAATTTAAATTTGAGAATAGATTTGGATATCCCATTGGTAGGAAGGCGCACACGTCAACTATTGTGAGGCTCCAAGCTATTTTCTCACCCTTTAAGCCCAAGTCTAGCGAAAACGCATGGTTTAGTTTAGTCTTTGACCAACTTCTCAAAGTTGAAATTTGAGAATAGATTTGGATTTCCCATTGGTTAACAAGCGTGCACACCAACTTTCTTGACGTTCTGAGCTATTTTCTCCTCCTTTAAGCCCAAGTCTAGTGAAAATTCATGGTCGAGTTTCAGCTTTGTCCAACTTCTCGGAATTGAAATTTGAGAGTAGATTTGGATGTCCCGTTGCTAGAAAGGTGTGCACGCCAACTTTCGTGACCTTCCAAGCTATTTTCTCACCCTTTAAGCCCAAGTCTAGCGAAAATGCATGGTCAAGTTTTGACTTTGACCAACTTCTCATAATTGAAATTTGAGAATAAATTTAGATTTCCCATTGGTAGACAAGCGTGCGTGCGAACTTTCGTGATGTTCCGAGCTTTCCCCCCCCCCTTTAAGCCCAATTCTAGCGAAAATGCACTGTCGCGTTTAGGCTTTGACCTACTTCTCCGAATTAAAATTTGTGTATAGATTTCGATGTCCCATTGGTAGACAAGCATGCATGACAACATTCGTGACGTTCCGAGCTATTTTCTCATGCTAAGAGCCCAAGTCTAGTGAAAATGCAGGGTCAAGTTTCGTCTTTGACCAACTTCCCGAAATTGAAATTTGAGACAAGCATGCACGCCAACTCTCATGATGTTTCAAGCTATTTGGTGACCAACTTAATGGAATTGAAGTTTGAGAATAGATTTGGATATCCCGTTGGTAGAAAAGCGTGCACGCCAACTTTCATGACGTTTCGAGCTATTTTCTCCTCCTTTAAGCCCAAGTCTAGCGAAAACGCACGGTCGAGTTTCAGCTTTGAGGAACTTCTCGGAATTGAAATTTGAGAGTAGATTTGCATGTCCCATTGCTAAAAAGGCGTGCACGCCAACTTTCATGATGTTCCAAGCTATTTTGTCACCTTTAAGCCAAATTCTAGCGAAAACGCATGGTCGAGTTTCGACTTTGACCAACTTCTCGGAATTGAAATTTGAGAATAGATTTGGATTTCCCATTGGAAGACAAGCGCGCGCACCGACTTTCGTGACGTTCCTAACTATTTCCCCCCCCCTTTAAGCCCAAGTCTAGCGAAAATGCACGGTCGAGTATCGGCTTTGACCTACTTCTCGGAATTGAAATTTGAGAATAGGTTTGGATATCCCATTGGTAGACAAGCGCATACGCTAAATTTTGTGATTTTCCAAGCTATTTTCTCACCATTGAACCCCAAGTCTAGCGAAAATGCTCAGTCGAGTTTCGGCTTTGACCAACTTCTTGGAATTGAAATTTGAGAATAGATTTGGATTTCCCATTGGTAGAAAAGCGCACACGCCAACTTTCGTGACGTTCCAAGCTATTTTCTCCCCCTTTAAGCCCAAGTCTATCCAAAATGCACGGTCCAGTTTCGGCTTTGACCAACTTAATTGGATTGAAATATGAGAATAGATTTCGATGTCCCATTGGTATTAAAGCATGCACGCCAACTTTCGTGACGTTCTGAGCTATTTTCTCACTCTTTAAGCCCAACTCTAGCGAAAACGCACAGTCGAGTTTTGGCTGTGACCCACTTCTCGGAATTGCAATTTGAGAATAGATTTGGATGTCCCATTGGTAGACAAGCGTGCACACTAACTTTCATGACGTTCCGAGCTATTTTCTCCCCATTAAGCCAAAGTCTAGCGAAAACACACGGTCGAGTTTCGGCTTTGACCAACTTCCCACAATTGAAATTTGAGATTAGATTTGAATGTCCCATTGGTAGACAAGCGTGCACGCCAAATTTCGTGACATTCCGAGCTATTTTATCCCCCTTTAAGGCCAAGTCTAGCAAAAAGGTACAGTCGCATTTCGACAATGACCTACTTCTCGGAATTAAAATTTGAGAATAGATTTGGATGTCGTGTTGGTGGACAAGCGTGTACACCAACTTTTGTGATGTTCCAAGCTATTTTCTCACCCTTTAGGCCCAAGTCTAGCGAAAATGCATGGTCGCGTTTCGTCTTTGACCAACTTCCCAGAATTGAAATTTGAAGATAGATTTGGATGTCCCATTGGTAGACAAGTGTGCACGCTAAGGCCAATTCTAGCGAAAACGTACGGTCGCGTTTCGGCTTTGACCTACTTCACGGAATTAAAATTTGATTATAGATTTTAATTCCCAATTCATAGACAAGCGCGCATGCCAACTTTTGTAACATTCCGAGTTGCTTTCTCATGCTTTACGCCCAAGTCTAGTGAAAACACACGGTCGAGTTTTACCCTTGACCAACTTCCCGGAATTGAAATTTGAGAATAGATTTGGTTGTACCATTGGTAGACAAGTGTGCACACCAACTTTCATGATGTTCCGAGCTATTTTCTCCCCCTTTAAGGCCAAGTCTAGCGAAAATGCATGGTCGCGTTTCGACTTTGACCTACTTCTCGGAATTAAAATTTGATTATAGATTTAGATGTCCCATTGGTAGACAAGCACACACGCCAACTTTCGTGACGTTCCAAGCTATTTTCTCACGCTTTAAGCCCAAGTCTAGTGAAAACGCACGGTCGAGTTTCAGCTTTAAACAACTTCCCAGAATTCAAATTTGAGAATAGATTTGGATGTCCCATTGTTAGACAAGCGCGCACGCCAACTTTTGTGATGTTTCGAGCTATTTTCTCACCCTTTAATCCCAAGTCTAGCCAAAACGAACCGTTCAGTCTCGACTTTGACCAACTTCTTAGAATTGAAATTTGAGAATAGATTTGGATTTCCCATTGTTAGACAAGTGCACACGCCAACTTTCTTAACATTCCGAGCTATTTTCTCCTCCTTTAAGCCCAAGTCTAGCGAAAACGCATGGTCGAGTTTCAGCTTTGTCCAACTTCTCAGAATTTGAAATTTATGAGTAGATTTGGCATGTCTCGTTGCTAGAAAGGCGTGCACACCAACTTTCATGATGTTCCAAGCTATTTTCTCACCCTTTAAGCCCAAGTCTAGCGAAAATGCACGGTCAAGTTTTGAATTTGACCAACTTCTCAGAATTGAAATTTAAGACTAGATTTAGAGTTCCCATTGATAGACAAGCGCGCACGCCAACTTTCGTGACGTTCCGAGTTATTTTCTCACGCTTTAAGCCAAAGTCTAGAAAAAATGCACAGTCCAGTTTCGGCTTTGACCAACTTCCTGAAATTCAAATTTGAGGATAGATTTGGATGTCCCATTGGTAGACAAGCGTGCACGATAACTTTCGTGACGTTCCAAGCTATTTTCTCCCCCTTTAACGCCAAGTCTAGCAAAAACGCACGGTCGCGTTTATGCTTTGACCTTTTTCTCGGAATTAAAATTTGATTATAGCTTTGTATGTCCCAATAGTAGACAACCATGCATGCCAACTTTCGTGACATTCTGAGCTATTTTCCCCCCCTTTAATCCCAAGTCTAGAGAAAACGTACTATTGAGTTTTGGCTTTGACCAAATTCCCAGAATTTAAATCTTAGAATAGATTTGTAAGTCCCGTTGGTAGACACCCATGCACGCCAATTTCTGTTATGTTTCGAGATATTTTCTCCCCCTTTAAGGCAAAGTCTAGCGAAAACACATGGTCGCGTTTCAGCTTTGACCTACTTCTCGGAATTAAAATTTGAGAATATATTTGGATGTCCCATTGGAAGAGAAGCGCGCATAAGAACTTTTGTGATGTTCCGAGCTATTTTCTCATGCTTTAAGCCGAAGTCTTGCGAAAACACACAGTCGAGTTTCAACTTTGACCAACTTCCCAAAATTGAAATTTGAGCATGTGTTTGGATGTCCCATTGGTAGACAAGCGCGCATGCAAACTTTTGTGATGTTCCGAGCTATTTTCTCACACTTTAAGCCCAAGTCTTGCAAAAACGCATGGTCGTGTTTCGGCTTTGACCAACTTCCTGGAATTGAAATTTGAGGATAGATTTGGATATCCCATTGGTAGACAAGCGTGCACGCCAACTTTCGTGACGTTCCAAGCTATTTTCTCCCCCTTAAATGCCAAGTGTAGCGAAAAAGCACTGTTGCATTTCGGCTTTGACCTACTTCTCAGAATTAAAATTTTATTATAGCTTTGGATCTCCCGTTGGTAGACAAGCATGCACGCCAACATTCGTGACATTCCAAGCTATTTTCTCACGCTTTAAGCCCAAGTCTAGCGAAAACACACGGTCGACTTTCGGCTTTGACCAACTTCCTGGAATTGAAATTTGAGAATAGATTTGGATGTCCCATTAGTAGACAAGCGTGCATGCCAACTTTCGTTTTCTCCCCAGTTAACGCCAAGTCTAGTGAAAATGCACGGTCACATTTAGGCTTTGACCTACTTCTTGGAATTAAAATTTGATTATAGCTTTGGATGTCCCATTGGTAGACAAGCATGCATGCCAACTTTCGTGACTTTCCAAGCTATTTTCTCACGCTTTAAGCCCAAGTCTATCAAAATCGCACGGTCGAGTTTCGGCTTTGACCAATTTCCTGGACATGAAATTTGGGAATAGAATTGTATTCCCCAGTGGTGGACAAGCATGGACGTCAACTCTCATGATGTTACGAGCTATTTCCTCCCCTTTAAGGCGAAGTCTAGCGAAAATGCATGGTCGCGTTTCGGCTTTGACCTACTTCTCAGAATTAAAATTTGAGATTAGATTTGGATGTCCCATTGGTCGACAAGTGTGTGCGCCAACTTTCGTGATGTTCCAAGCTATTTTCTCACCCTTTAGGTCCAAGTCTAGTGAAAATGCACAGTCAAGTTTTGGCTTTGACCAACTTCTCAAAATTTAAATTTGAGAATAGATTAGGATTTCCCATAGGTAGACGAGCGCACACGCCAACTTTCGTTACGTTCCGAGCTATTTTCTCTCACTTTAAGCCTAAGTCTAGCGAAAACACACGGTCGAGTTTCGACTTTGACCAACTTAACGGAATTGAAATTTGAGAATAGATTTGGATATCCTGTTCGTAGACAGGCGCGCACGCCAACATTTGTGACATTCTGAGCTATTTTCTCACTCTTTAAGACAAAGTCTAGAGAAAATGCATGGTTTAGTTTCGGATTTGACCAACTTCTCGAAATTGAAATTTGAGAATAGATTTGGATTTACCATTGGTAGACAAGGGCGCACGCCAACGGTCGCGTTTCATCTTTATCCAACTTCTCAGAATTGAAATTTGAGAGTAGATTTGTATGTCCCGTAGCTAGAGAGGCATGCACTCAAACTTTCTTGACGTTCCAAGTTATTTTCTCACCCTTTAAGCCCAAGTCTAGTGAAAATGCATGGCCGAGTTTTGACTTTGACCAACTTCTCGGAATTGAAATTTGAGAATAGATTTGGTTTTCCCATTGGTAGACAAGCACGCGCGCTAACTTTCGTGATGTTCCGAGCTATTTCCCCCACTTTAATCCCAAGTCTAGCGAAAAACGCACGGTCGAGTTTTGGCTTTGACCAAATTCCCGAAATTGAAATTTGAGAATAGATTTGTAAGTCCCATTGGTAGACACGCGTGCACGCCAACTTCCGTGACGTTCCGAGCTATTTTCTCCCCCTTCAATGCCAAGTCTAGTGAAAACGCAAGGTCACGTTTAGGCTTTGGCCTTCTTCTCGGAATTAAAATTTCATTATAGCTTTGGATGTCCCATTTGTAGACAAGTAGGCATGCCAACTTTTGTGACGTTCCAAGCTATTTTCTCCCCCTTTAAAGCCAAGTCTAGCGAAAACGCAGGGTCACGTTTAGGCTTTGGCCTACTTCTCGGAATTAAAATTTTATTATAGCTTTGGATGTCCCATTGGTAGACAAGCAGGCACACCATCTTTTGTGACATTCCAATCTATTTTCTCGTGCTTTAAGCCCAAGTCTAGCGAAAACACATGGTCGAGTTTCGGCTTTGACCAATTTCGCAGAATTTAAATTTGAGAATAGATTTGGATGCCCCATTGGTAGACAAGCGTGCATGCCAACTCTCATGATGTTCCGAGCTATTTTCTCCCCTTTAAGGCGAATTCTAGCGAAATCGCACGGTCGCGTTCCGGATTGACCTACTTCTTAGAATTAAAATTTGAGATTAGATTTGGATGTCCCATTGTTGGACATGTGCGTACGCCAACTTTCATGATGTTCCAAGCTATTGTCTCACCCTTTAGGCCCAAGTCTAGAGAAAATGCACAATCGAGTTTCGACTTTCACCAACTTCTCGAAATTGAAATTTGAGGTTGGATTGGGATTTCCCATTGGTAGAAAAGCACACACGCCAACTTTCGTTACGTTCCGAGCTATCTTCTCTCACTTTAAGCCCAAGTCTAGTGAAAACGAATGGTCGAGTTTTGACTTTAACCAACTTAACATAATTTAAATTTGAGAATGGATTTGGATATCCCGTTGGTAGACAAGTGCGCACGCCAACTTTAGTGAAGTTTCGAGCTATTTTCTCACCCTTTAAGCCCAAGTCTAGCGAAAACGCACGGCCGAGTTTTGGCTTGGACCAACTTCTCGGAATTGAAATTTGAGAATAGATTTGGATTTCCCATTGGTAGACAAGCGCACACGCCAACTTTCATGACGTTCCAAGCTATTTTATCCTCCTTTAAGCCCAAGTCTAGAGAAAACGCACGGTTGAGTTTCAACTTTCACCAACTTCTTGGAATTGAAATTTGAGAGTAGATTTGGATTTCTTGTTGTCGAAAAGGCGTCCATGCCAACTTTCATGATGTTCCAAGCCAAAATGTACGGTGGTGTTTTGGCTTTCACCAACTTCTTGGAATTGAAATTTGAGGGTATTATTCGGATGCCCCAAAGGTAGATAAGCGTGCACGCCAAATTTCGTAACGTTCCGAACTATTTTCGTCCCCTTTAATCCCAAGTCTAGAGAAAACGCACGATCGAGTTTCAGTTTTGATGAACTTCTCAGAATTGAAATTTGAGAATAGATTTGGATGCCCCATTGGTAGAAAAGCACGCATGCCAAGTTTCGTGACGTTCCGAGCTATTTTATCCCCCTTTAACGCTAAGTCTAGCGAAAACGCATGGTCGCGTTTAGGCTCTGACCTACTTCTTGGAATTAAAATTTGATTATATCTTTGGATGTCCCATTGGTAGACAAGCATGCACACCAACTTTTGAGGCGTTCTGATCTATTTTCTCACGTCGTAAGCCCAAGTCTAGTGAAAACGCACGGTCAAGATTTGGCTTTAATCAACTTCCCAGAATTGAAATTTGAGAATAGATTTGGATGACCCATTGGTAGGCAAGCGTGCATGCCAACTCTCATGATGTTCCGAGCTATTTTTTCCCCTTTCAAGCCAAGTCTAGCGAAAACGCACAGTCGCGTTTCGGCTTTGACCTACTTCTCAGAATTAAAATTTGAGATTAGATTTCGATCTCCCATTGGTGGACAAGCGTGTATGCCAACTTTCATGATGTTCCAAGCTATTTTCTCACCGTTTAGGCCCAATTCTAGTGAAAATGCATAGTCGAGTTTCAGATTTGACCAACTTCTCGGAATTGAAAATTGAGAATAGATTGGGATTTCCCATTGGTAGACAAGCACACACGCAAACCTCCGTTACGTTCCGAGCTATTTTCTCCCACTTTAAGCCCAAGTCTAGCGAAAACGCATGGTTGAGTTTCAACTTTAACCAACTTAACGGAATTTAATTTTTGGAATAGATTTGGATATCTCGTTGGTAGACAAGGGCGCACTCAACCTTTTGTGATGTTCTGAGCTATTTCTCCTCCTTTAAGCCCAAGTCTAGCGAAAACTCATGGTGGAGTTGCAGCTTTGACCAACTTCTCGGAATTGAAATTTGAGAGTAGATTTGGATTTCTCGTTGCTAGAAAGGCGTGCACGCCAACTTTCGTGACGTTCCAAGCTATTTTCTCACCCTTTAAGCCCACGTCTAGTGAAAACGCATGGTCAAGTTTTGACTTTGACCAACTTCTCGAAATTGAAATTTGTGAGTAGATTTGGATGTCCCATTGGTAGACAAGCGTGCACCCCAAATTTCATGACGTTCCGAGCTATTTTCTCACGCTTTAAGCCCAAGTCTAGCGAAATCACACAGTTTAGTTTCGGCTTTGACCAACTTAACACAATTGAAATTTGAGAATAGATTTGGATATCCTGTTGGTAGACAAGATTGCACGCCAACTTTCATTACATTCTGAGCTATTTTCTCACCCTTTAAGCCCTTCGTGACGTTCCGAGCTATTTTCTCATGCTTTAAGCCCAAGTCTAGCAAAAACGCACGGTAGAGTTTCGGCTTTGACCAGCATCTCGAAACTGAAATTTGAGAATAGATTTGGATGTCCCATTGTTAGACAAGAGTGCACTCCAACTTTCATGACGTTCCGAGCCATTTACTCCCCCTTTAAGGCCAAGTCTAGCGAAAACGCACGGTGACAATACGGCTTTAACCTACTTCTCGGAATTGAAATTTGAGAATAGATTTGGATGTCCCATTGGTAGACAAGCCCGTACGCCAACTTTCGTGATGTTCCGAGCTATTTTAACCCCTTTTAAGCCCAATTCTAGAGAAAAACGCGCGGTGGAGTTTTAGATTTGGCCAACTTAACGTAATGGAAATTTATGAGTAGATTTGGATGTCCCATTGGTAGACAAGTGTGCATGCCAACTTTCGTGACGTTTCGAGCTATTTTCTCGGAATTGAAATTTGAGAGTAGATTTTGATGTCCCATTGGTAGACAAGCGCACACACCAACTTTCGTGACGTTCCGAGCTATTTTCTCATGCTTTAAGCCCGAGTCTAGCAAAAACACACAGTCGAGTTTCGGGTTTTACCAACTTCCCGGAATGGAAATTTGAGAGTAGATTTGGATGTCCCATTGGTAGACAAGCATGCACGCCAACTTTCATGATGTTCCGAGCTATTTTCTCACCCTTTAATCCCATGTCTAGCAAAAAGGCAGGGTCGAGTTTCTGCTTTGACCCACTTCTCGGAATTTAAATTTGAGCATAGATTTGGATGTCCCATCGGTAGACAAGCGCACACACCAACTTTCATGACATTCCGAGCTATTTTCTCACCCTTTAAACCCAAGTCTACCAAAAATGTACGGTCGAGTTTCGAATTTGACCAATTTCTCGGAATTCAAAATTTGAGAATAGATTTGTATGTCCCATTGGTAGACAAGTGCGCATGCCATTTTCCAAGCTATTTTCTCACCCTTTAATCCCAAGTCTAGCGAAAACGCACCGTCGAGTTCAACTTTGACCAACTTAATGGAATTGAAATTTGAGAATAGATTTGGATATCCCATTGGTAGACAAGCGTGCATGCCAACTTTCGTGACCTTCCGATCTATTTTCTCACCCTTTAAGCCCAAGTCTAGAGAAAATGCACAGTCGAGTTTGGGCATTGACCAACTTCTCGAAATTGAAATGTGAGAATAGATTTGGATTTCCCATTGGTAGACAAGCGCACACACCATCTTTCGGGATGTTCCATGCTATCTTCTCACCATTGAACCCCAAGTCTAGTGAAAATGATTAATTGAGTTTTGGCTTTGACCAACTTCTCAGAATTGAAATTTGAGAATAGATTTGGATTTCCCATTGGTAGACAAGTGCGCACGCCAACTTTCGTGACGTTCCAAGCTATTTTCTCCCCGTTTAAGCCCATGTCTAGTGAAAACGCATGGTCTAGTTTCGGCTATGACCAACTTAATAGAATTGAAATATGAGAATAGATTTCGATGTCCCATTGGTATACAAGCGTGCACGCCAACTTTCGTGACTTTCTGAGCTATTTTCTCACTCTTTAAGCCCAAGTCTAGCGAAAACGCACAGTCGAGTTTCGGCTGTGACCAACTTCTCGGAATTGAAATTTGAGCATAGATTTGGATGTCCCACTGGTAGACAAGTGTGCAGACTAACTTTCGTGACGTTTAGAGCTATTTTCTCACCCTTTAAGCCAACGTCTAGAGAAAATGAACGGCCGCGTTTTGGCTTTCACCATCTTCCTGGAATTGAAATTTGAGAGTAGATTTGGATGTCCCATTGGTAGACAAGCATGCACGCCAACTTTCGTGACATTCCGAGCTATTTTCTCCCCCTTTAAGGCTAAGTCTAGCGAAAATGCTCAGTCGAGATTCGGCCACAAACTTCTTAGAATTGAAATTTGAGCATAGATTTGGATGTCCCATTGGTAGACAAGTGTGCACACTAACTTTCAGACATTCCGAGCTATTTTCTCCCCCTTTAAGGCCAAGTCTAGCGAAAATGCTCAGTCGAGTTTCCTCTTTGACCAACTTCTCGGAATTGAAATTTGAGAATAGATTTGGATTTCCCATTGGTAGACAAGCACGCATGCCAACTTTCGTGATGTTCCGAGCTATTTTCTCCCCCTTTAAGCCCAAGTCTAGTGAAAATGCATGGTCCAGTTTCGGCTTTGACCAACTTAACGGAATTGAAAAAAGAGAATAGATTTAGATGTCCCATTGGTAGAGAAGTGTGCACGCCAAGTTTCGTGACGTTTTAAGCTATTTTCTCACTCTTTAAGCCCAATTCTAGCGAAAACGCACAGTCAAGTTTCGGCTGTGACCCACTTCTCGGAATTGAAATTTGAGCATAGATTTGGATGTCCCATTGGTAGACAAGTGTGCACACTAACTTTCGTGACGTTCCGAGCTATTTTCTCACCCTTTAAGCCAAAGTCTAGCGAAAATGAATGATCGAGTTTTGGCTTTCACCATCTTCCTGGAATTGAAATTTGAGAATAGATTTGGATGTCCCATTGGTAGACAAGCGTGCACACCAACTTTTGTGATGTTCTGAGCTATTTTCTCACTCTTTAATCCCAAGTCTAACAAAAACGCACAGTCCAACTTTGGCTGTGACCCACTTCTCAAAATTGAAATTTGAGCAGAGATTTGGATGTCCCATTGGTAGACAATTGTGCACACTAACTTTCGTGACATTTCGAGCTATTTTTCTCACCCTTTGAGCCAAAGTCTAGCGAAAACGAATGGTCGATTTTTGGCTTTCACCATATTCCCAGAATTGAAATTTGAGAATAGATTTGGATGTCCCATTGGTAGACAAGCATGCATGCCAACTTTCGTGACATTCCGAGCTATTTTCCCCCCCTTTAAGGCCAAGTCTAGCGAAAATGCTCAGTCGAGTTTCGGCGGCCAACTTCTCGGAATTTAAATTTGAGAATAGATTTGGATATCCCATTGGTAGACAAGTGCGCACGCCAACTTTCGTGACGTTCCGAGCTATTTTCTCCCCCTTTAAACCCAAGTCTATCGAAAACGCACGGTCCGGTTTCGGCTTTGACAAACTTAACTGAATTGAAATATGAGAATACATTTCAATGTCCCATTGGTAATAAAGCGTGCACGCCAACTTTCATGACGTTTTGAGCTATTTTCTCACTCTTTAAGCCCAAGTCTAGAGAAAACGCAAGGTCGAGTTTTGGCTGTGACCCACTTCTCGGAATTGAAATTTGAGAATAGATTTGGATGTCCCATTGGTAGACAAGCGTGCTCACTAACTTTCATGATGTTCCAAGATATTTTCTCACCTTTAAGCCAAAGTCTAGCTAAACCGCACGATCGAGTTTCGGCTTTGACCAACTTCCCAGAATTGAAATTTTAGAATAGATTTGAATGTCCCATTGGTAGACAAGCGTGCACATGAACTTTCATGACATTCCGAGCTATTTTCTCCCCCTTTAATGCCAAGTCTAGCGAAAAGGTACAATCGCGTTTTGACAATGACCTACTTCTTGGAATTAAAATTTGAGAATAGATTTGGATGTCGCGTGGGTGGACAAGCGTGTACACCAACTTTAGTGATGTTCCAAGCTATTTTATCACCCTTTAGGCCCAAGTCTAGTGAAAACGCATGGTCACGTTTTGTCTTTGACCAACTTCCCAGAATTGAAATTTGAGGATAGATTTGGATGTCCCATTGGTGGGCAAGTGTGCACGCCAACTTTTGTGACGTTCCAAGCTATTTTCTAAACCTTTAATCCCAAGTCTAGGTAAAATGCACGGTGGCGTTTCAGCTTTGACGAACTTAATGGAATTGAAATTTGAGAATATATTGGGATGTCCCATTGGTAGACAAGCGCAAACGCCAATGTTCGTGACGTTCTGATCTATTTTCTCACCCTTTAAGCCCAAATCTAGCGAAAATGCAAGCTCAAATTTCGGCTTTGACCAACCTCTCGGAATTGAAATTTGAGAATAGATTTAGATTTCCCATTGGTAGACAAGCGTGCATGCCAGTTTTCATGACGTTCCAACCTATATTCGCCCACCTTAATTCCATCTCTAGCAAAAAATGCACGGTGGAGTTTCGGCTTTGACCAACTTCTCGGAATTGAAATTTGAGAATAGATTTGGATATCCCATTAGTAGACAAGCGCGCACACCAATTTCTGTGACGTTCCGAGCTACTTTCTCACCCTGTAAGCCCAAGTCTAGCGAAAACACACTGTCGAGTTTCGGCTCTGAGCAACTTCTCAGTATTGAAATTTGACAACAGATTTGTATGTCACATTGGTAGACAAGTGTGCATGCCAACTTTCGTGACGTTTCGAGCTATTTTCTCCCCCTTTAAGGCCAATCCTAGCGAAAACGCATGGTCACGTTTCGGCTTTGACCTACTTATCGGAATTAAAATTTGATTATAGATTTTAATGTCCAATTCATAGACAAGCTTGCGCGCCAACTTTTGTAACAGTCTGAGTTGCTTTCTCACGCTCACTAAATTCCCATAATTGAAATTGAAACACACAAGCGCACACGCCAACTTTCGTGACGTTCCGAGCTATTTTCTCATGCTTTAAGCCCAAGTCTAGAAAAAACACACGGTTGAGTTTCGGCTTTGACCAACTTCCCATAATTGAAATTTGAGCATATGTTTGGATGTCCCATTGGTAGATAAGCGTGCATGCCAAATTTTGTGATGTTCCAAGATATTTTCTCCCCCTTTAGCGCCAAGTCTAGCGAAAATGCACGGTCGCGTTTCGGTTTTGACCTACTTCTCGGAATTAAAATTTGATTATAGCTTTGGATGCCCCATTGGTAGACAAGCATGCACACCAACATTCGTGATGTTCCAAGATATTTTCTCACGCTTTAAGCCCAAGTCTACCGAAAATGCATGGTCGAGTTTCGGCTTTGACCGACTTCCCAGAATTGAAATTTGAGGATAGATTTGGATGTCCCATTCGTAGACAAGCATGCACGCCAACTTTCGTGACGTTCCGAGCTATTTTCTCCCCCTTTAATGCCAAGTCTAGTGAAAACGCACGGTCATGTTTAGGCTTTGACCTAATTCTCGGAATTAAAATTTGATTATAGCTTTGGATGTCCCATTGGTAGACAAGCATGCACGCCAACTTTCGTGACCATCCGAGCTATTTTCTCAAGCTTTAAGCCCAAGTCTAGCAAAAACGCACGGTTGAGTTTCAGCTTTGACCAATTTCCTAGAATTGAAATTTGAGAATAGATTTGTATGCCCCATTGGTGGACAAGCGTGGACGTCAACTCTCATGATGTTACGAGCTATTTTCTCCCCTTTAAGGTGAAGTCTTGCGAAAATTCACTTTCTCGTTTCGGCTTTGACCTATTTCTCAGAATTAAAATTTGAGATTAGATTTGGATGTCCCATTGGTGGACAAGCACGTACGCCAACTTTCGTGATGTTCCAAGCTATTTTCTCACCCTTTAGGCCCAAGTCTAGCGAAAATGCACAGTCGAGTTTCGGCTTTGACCAACTTCTCAAAATTGAAATTTGAGAATAGATTGGGATTTCTCATTGGTAGACAAGCGCACACGCCAACTTTCGTTACATTCCAAGCTATTTTCTCCCACTTTATGTTAAAATTTAATATGCTAAGACAGAAAATAGCAGCATTACATTCCATTTCACAATAATAGCATATACAGGATCACTGAAGAAACAACAAGCAAAGCATAAACACAAGAGACACAGATTTATCCTGGGAAACCCTCATGGGGTAGAAAACCCAGTAAAGCTTCCTCAATATAGATGACCAGCAATATAC
Organism: Larix kaempferi; assembly: GCA_027924585.1. NCBI lineage: Eukaryota > Viridiplantae > Streptophyta > Pinopsida > Pinales > Pinaceae > Larix > Larix kaempferi. The sequence goes on along the minus strand of BSBM01000430.1, from coordinate 595,827 downwards.
AAAGATGAAAACCAAAGACATGATCTCCTTCTCCACCATAGCAGACCTCTCCTCCACAAGTGCGCCTCCCTTGAATGAGTGAGTGTGTCAAATGAGGAACACACCTCCTCTATTTATACACTACACTGACATGTATTTTACACAAGTACACGTAGGCTCATATTTAACCAATGGGTTAAATACCCCACTACAACTAACTGGGTCGACCCCTCTAGGGTGGTCTAATAACCCTTTGACCCACATAACACATAAAGGGCCAACCTCCACTAGGGAAGTCTAATAACCCGAGTTACCACATTCTGACGGAGGAATAAACATCTCCGGATATACAATAAGATCTTTACGGAGGAATGAAACATCTCCGAAATAATAAAGTACAATTATAATATTCTTTGAAGTTACAATATCTCAACACTCCCCCTTAACAAGAAGGATATTATAATAGCATCTACACGAGCAAGGAGTCATCAACATCATTCATGATACATCTATAAATCATTGGAAGCTTTCTCAACATCATCAGTAACTCAACCACTTACTGGAACATCTTCAATACTTGGAACATCAACATCATCAGAGTTGATAGTACTCAATCATAAGCATCGTCAACACACGATCAACATCATCGTCATCATACGATCATCAGCATCACGATCAACATCATCATCACACGATCAACAGCATCATGATCAACATCGTCATCACACGATCATCAGCATCACGATCAACATCATCATCACACGATCATCGGCATCATGATCAACATCATCATCACATGATCATCAGCATCATCATCACACGATCATCAACATCGTCATCACACAATCATCAGCATCATGATCAACATCATCATCACATGATCATCAGCATCATCATCACACGATCATCAGCATCGTCATCACATGATCATCAGCAGTTCTCTATGTCCAAGGATGATGCAAACCAGTCATGTACCTTTTGAACCAAAGTCCAGGGACGATCCAGTCCTATCATGTTCTCGGAGACCACATGTCTACGGCTCAGTTTACAGGACCAAAGTCCAAGGATGATCCAATCCTTACCGTACATTTAGGACAACGTCCAAGGATGACTTAATCCTTCACCGTACATTTAGGACCACGTCCAAGGATGACTTAATCCTCCACCGTCTTTTAGGACCACGTCCAAGGATGGCTTAATCCTCCACCGTCTTTTAGGACCATGTCCAAGGATGACTTAATCCTCCACCGTCTTTTAGGACCACGTCCAAGGATGACTTAATCCTCCACCGTCTTTTAGGACCACGTCCAAGGATGACTTAATCCTCCACCGTCTTTTAGGACCACGTCCAAGGATGACTTAATCCTCCACCGTCTTTTAGGACCACGTCCAAGGATGAATTAATCCTCCACCGTCTTTTAGGACCACGTCCAAGGATGACTTAATCCTCCACCGTCTTTTAGGACCACGTCCAAGGATGACTTAATCCTCCACCGTCTTTTAGGACTACGTCCAAGGATGACTTAATCCTCAACCGTCTTTTAGGACCACGTCCAAGGATGACTTAATCCTCCACCGTCTTTTAGGACCACGTCCAAGGATGACTTAATCCTCCACCGTCTTTTAGGACCACGTCCAAGGATGACTTAATCCTCCACCGTCTTTTAGGACCACGTCCAAGGATGACTTAATCCTCAACCGTCTTTTAGGACTACGTCCAAGGATGACTTAATCCTCAACCGTCTTTTAGGACCACGTCCAAGGATGACTTAATCCTCCACCGTCTTTTAGGACCACATCCAAGGATGAATTAATCCTCCACCGTCTTTTAGGACCACGTCCAAGGATGACTTAATCCTCCACCGTCTTTTAGGACCACGTCCAAGGATGACTTAATCCTCAACCATCTTTTAGGACTACGTCCAAGGATGACTTAATCCTCAACCGTCTTTTAGGACCACGTTCTCGAAGACATACGTCTACGGCTCTTATTTCGGACTGAAGTCCAGGAATGATCCAATCCCTTCACATGTTCATCAAGAACTTCATTATCGAAGACATACGTCTACGGCTCTTCTTTAAGACTGAAGTCCAGGAATGATCCAATCCCTTCACATGTTCATCAAGAACTTCATTATCGAAGACATACGTCTACGGCTCTTCTTTAGGACTGAAGTCCAGGAATGATCCAATCCCTTCACATGTTCATCAAGAACTTCATTATCGAAGACATATGTCTACGGCTCTTCTTTAGGACTGAAGTCCAGGAATGATCCAATCCCTTCACAACATGTATAACAAAACATGTATCATCATCATCAAAACATGTATAACCACAACATGTATCATCATCATCAAAACATGTATATCCACAACATGTATCATCATCATCAAAACATGTATAACCACAACATGTATCATCATCATCAAAACATGTATAACCACAACATGTATCATCATCATCAAAAACATGTATAACCACAACATGTATCATCATCATCAAAACATGTATAACCACAACATGTATCATCATCATCAAAACATGTATAACCACAACATGTATCATCATCATCAAAACATGTATAACCACAACATGTATCATCATCATCATTAGAAACTAACATCAAAAGCATGTATACATCTATCATCAGAAACTAATATCAAAAGCATGTATACATCTATCATCAAAAGAAAGAATATAAGAGTCCTAAATCTAAATAATTCTAGGTAACTAAGTGTAGTAAATAGGTAACCTCATCATTGATGAGATAGACTTGTTATCGGATACTGCGCTACTCCCCCTTTCGAGGAGGGTCCTTCTGAACTACACCAAGCTTGTCTCGAAAGTGTTCAAACTTTACTCGAGACAGAGGTTTAGTCGAGATATCAGCAATCTGATCCTCAGTGCTTATATATATACAAGCTTGATAGCTCCTCTTTGCACCATATCTTGTATATAGAAGTACCGGATCTCTATGTGTTTTGACTTATCGTGGAACACAGGATTTTCAGTTATCTTAATGCAGCTGTGATTGTCACACATAATCACAGTGGGATCCATTTCTAAGTCAAACACTCCATATAAAAGCTTCTGAAGCCATACTGCTTCACAGCTGGCATAGTAGACAGCCATATATTCTGCTTCAGCAGTACTGACAGCCACACTAGATTGTTTCTTGCTGAACCATGAGATCATGGTAGATTCAAGACTATAACATCCACCTGATGTACTCTTTCTGTCTGAGACACTTCCTGCCCAATCAGAATCTGAGTAACCATGTAAACGGAGTTCATGACCTCTAAGATAATATAGACAAAAAATCTAAAGTACCTTTTAGGTACCTCACTACATGCTTTGTAGCTATTAAGTGAACCTTTCTAGGTTCTATTAGATACTGAATTAGGGTATTTACACCAAAGCATATATCTGGCCTAGTATGACCCAATGAATTGTCTATATAGGGTTGGGTCCACTAAATACGATGAGTCATTAACTAATAACTTCAAGTTGGAGTCCATGGGAGTGGCCATGGCTTTATACTCCAACATATCAAATCCTTTTAGAAACTTCACAGCATACTTACCTTGATTTAAAAGATTCCTTTTGGATCTTGCCATACTTCTAAGAAGTAGTGCATTAATCCGAGATATTTCATTTTCATTTCTGCAGCCATTTTCATGACCTGTTTCTCATTCCTTGTCAGAAAGAGATCATCGTCATGCAATAATGGTATGATAGGTTCATCATCCACAACCTCAAGGTTTAGGAATAGCTTTACTTTTGGTAAGGCCCAAGCTTTGTCATGAAGCTATCAATTTACCATTATTCACACTCTGCATTGAGTGATCTTCTGCATATCTAATTGTGCCATCTCTCGTCAGATGGGTCTACTAATATGAGCCTCAAAATCAATTGAACTCTGTGGTGAGTTCCTTCTTTCATCCATGTCATATGTGTATAGAAGCCATATTCAACCTTGTAGCAAAGGTTGAGATCCACATCACCCATGATGATCATTAAGCTCATTAATTGACTACCGATCCTGGGTACCCATATAGAACCTGATTCACACTTCTTCTTTAATTACATCATTAAGAGAAAGGTCTTATCTAGTCCCTTGGAGCAAAACATCTCATCATGATTCTCTTCCTCTTTCTAAGATAATCTCTTAACCACAAGCTTTCTATAGTGTGTTTGATTTGTAAATCTTTTGTTGAACATCCATCGCTTGTTTAGAGTTCATCATTCATCATGATCTTACCTACAAATCAAAATTAAGTACATGATTAGTAATACTTCATAATCATCAAATCATATTTGACATGATAACCTATTATGCATACAGATATCATAGTTATGCAACTATTTTGACCAAGACTTTGGCACAACACTTTCCCATATCCTGTATGCATACAGTGGCTATCTAGATGCCTTCCATCTCTACCAGAACATACTATCGAGAGTGTGCACAGCTCTCAGCATGTCAGCAAAGAGGTTTCATTCTAGACAAGCAACAATGGAATGTTTGTCCAAATTACCAATCATATGCATATTAGTAGTATACTTTTCAATGCTTTATGAATGTTTACACTCAGCATGATATATTCTAGGAATACAAATATGCATACAAGCAATATCATTTACTATTTTTAATAATAACTCAAATACTTATCTTTTATGTTTGTGTGGTTGCCTCCCGCTTGATCTTCTGTATGTCTTCTGAACTTCTATTCATTCTATACCACTGTGCATGCTCAAGTGTACACTAGTGTCATCCTCATGATCTCATACACAAACATACATTCATTAGTATATTCTCAATATTATCAAAACATTCTAATTCTAAATAATCTTGAATATGTACAGTCATGATCATTAGTATTCAGGGTTTCAAGGAAGTCTTCTTTTACTCATGCATATTCTTGTTTGATCTAGTTAGTTAAATCATCAACCAAGATAAGAGACATAATATGCATAAACCCTTGAATACTAACCAATCATACCAAGTATACTTACACAAGGTAAGATTCTAACATGGCATAGGAAAACATACCTGGATTAGTATACATGCTTAGTTATGTACAACATACCTAACCAATCTCTTCAATGATTTAGAGATCCTGAGCTAGAACCTGCATGTCTCGTAGGTTAAACATGATATAACAAAGTCATACATACCTCGTGAGTCTTTGTCTTCATGTTGTCATGGTCATGGAACTTGATTTGTCTTTTGTGATGTACCTATGTCTTGTTAGCAGACAGCATCAACCTCACACAACACCATAATGCATAAGTACAATCATATAGCCCTAATCAATGAATGTCTTTGATCATTCACATGCATTGATATTGTTACTAGGGCGATAAGAAAATTAATAACATTAATCAAGATTGCACTAATAAATAACATGAAGAAACCACATTATGAACTTAATCAAGAATCAGATTTCAAGGCATACCTGAACCTCCTTAAGTCATACCTGTTGAGACTTTTTGTAGTCTTCTTATGTAAGGCCTTAGCCTCAACTCCCCCTGAAACTTGATCTGGAGATTGATTAGGGTTTGCTAGAGAAACCCTAAAAATTCAATCTTTGACTTTCACACTTCTGAATGGATGGAAGAATGTGTCTTGCTAGCATTCTTCAATTTTGAAATCTCCAAAATTTGACCCCTCAAAATTGCCTTCGAAACTTCTGGATCTTCTGGACAGGAACCCGAACTAGGGTTTGATGAAGCCCACCCTTCTGTCCAATAAAAAGGTTTGATCCAAGGCTCTAAACTCTTATTTTTCTGGGAGCTTCCAGCCGTGGACTCCGATTCCAAAAATTCTAACTTTCTCCGAAACCCTAAATTGCGGAAGCCATGAATAAAGGTGCTCCAAAAATAATTCTGTTTTGACAGAAATATGCACCTGATTGTTTCTGCTATAACTCTGAAATTTTTGCTCCACAGGGTCTGAAACCTTTTTTCTTCAGTAGCCTGACCTGTCATCTTTCCATCCTGACAGGTCTAACCTCAATTGGGTTTCCTGAGAGAGAGTTATGCCAAGTGTCGCAACGTGACCTGTTTATGGGATAAAACAGGAGAGCAAACTTGTACGGCATGCCACGTGTCACTGTTTGAACTTCGGCCTCTGAAAACGTTTCCTGAGATAGATTGACCTGTTATATTTCCATCCTGATAGGTATGACCTCAATTGGACTCTCTGAGAGAGAGTTATGCCAAGTGTCGCAACGTGACCTGTTTATGGGATAAAACCGTAGAGCGCACTTGTACGGCGTTCCACATGTCACTGGTTCACCTTCGGCCTCTGAAAACGTTTCCTGAGATAGTGCCGTCTGTGTACTACCTGTCACTTTTTACGAAATTTCATTTGGATCTTCCTAGCCCAAGTTATGACCTTATTTCCAAGGTCACCTAATTTTGACTGAGATCTGGAAGAGGCAGAAACCCTAACTTGTACTGATCATAACTTACAAAGTACAATGAATCTGAGGATGCCCTTTGGACACAAGGTACCTGGGGATGTTATCTTCGACCTGTAAACTTTTCAGACCCTGAACCGTCGCCAAAATGGATTTATAGCGAAATTACCACGATGACTGGTTTTTGCTATGTAAAACCCTAACCTTCAAATTGTCGTAAGTAAAGCAAGTGTCGTAAGTGCCATACCTTGTCTTCCTTTAGGTTAGCTCTGATACCATGTTAAAATTTAATATGCTAAGACAGAAAATAGCAGCATTACATTCCATTTCACAATAATAGCATATACAGGATCACTGAAGAAACAACAAGCACAGCATAAACACAAGAGACACAGATTTATCCTGGGAAACCCTCATGGGGTAGAAAACCCAGTAAAGCTTCCTCAATATAGATGACCAGCAATATACAAAGATGCAAACCAAAGACATGATCTCCTTCTCCACCATAGCAGACCTCTCCTCCACAAGTGCGCCTCCCTTGAATGAGTGAGTGTGTCAAATGAGGAACACACCTCCTCTATTTATACACTACACTGACATGTATTTTACACAAGTACACGTAGGCTCATATTTAACCAATGGGTTAAATACCCCACTACAACTAACTGGGCCGACCCCTCTAGGGTGGTCTAATAACCCTTTGACCCACATAACACATAAAGGGCCAACCTCCACTAGGGAAGTCTAATAACCCGAGTTACCACATTCTGACGGAGGAATAAACATCTCCGGATATACAATAAGATCTTTACGGAGGAATGAAACATCTCCGAAATAATAAAGTACAATTATAATATTCTTTGAAGTTACAATATCTCAACACTTTAAGCCTAAGTCTAGTGAAATCGCAGGGTCGAGTTTCGACTTTGACCAACTTAACGGAATTGAAATTTGAGAATAGATTTGGATATCCCGTTGGTAGAAAAGCACGCACGCCAACTTTTGTGACATTCTGAGCTATTTTCTCACCCTTTAAGTCCAAGTCTAGAGAAAACGCACAGTTTAGTTTCGGATTTGCACAACTTCTTGGAATTGAAATTTGAGAATACATTTGGATTTCCCATTGGTAGAGAAGCGAGCACGCCAACTTTCTTGATGTTTCGAGCTATTTTATCCTCCTTTAAGCCCAAGTCTAGCGAAAACACATGACCGCGTTTCATCTTTGTCCAACTTCTCAAAATTCAAATTTGAGAGTAGATTTGTATGTCCTGTTTCTAGAGAGGCATGCATGCCAACTTTCGTGACGTTCCAAGCTATTTTCTCACCCTTTAAGCCCAAGTCTAGTGAAAATGCATGGTCGAGTTTTGGCTTTGACCAAATTCCCGAAATTGAAATTTGAGAGTAGATTTGTAAGTCCCGTTGGTAGACACGCGTGCACGCCAACTTATGTTACGTTCCAAGCTATTTTCTCCCCCTTTAAGGCAAAGTCTAGTGAAAACACACGGTCACGTTTCGGCTTTGACCTACTTCTCGGAATTAAAAATTGAGAAGATATTTTGATGTCCCATTGGCAGACAAGCACGCAAGCCAACGTTTGTGACGTTCCGAGCTATTTTCTCATGCTTTAAGCCCAAGTATAACAAAAACGCACGGTCGAGTTTCGGCTTTGTCCAACTTCCCGGAATTGAAATTTGAGCATAGTTTTGGATGTCCCATTGGTAGAAAAGTGCACATGCCAACTTTCGTGATGTTCCGAGCTATTTTCTCCCGCTTTAATGTCAAGTCTAGCGAAAATGCAGGATCGAGTTTCGGCTTTGACTGACTTCCTGGAATTGAAATTTGAGGATAGATTTGGATGTCCCATTGGTAGACAAGCATGCACGTCAACTTCCGTGACGGTCTGAGCTATTTTCTCCACCTTTAATGCCAAGTCTAGCGAAAATGCACGGTCACGTTTAGGCTTTGACCTACTTCTCGGAATTAAAATTTGATTATAGCTTTGGATGTCCCATTGGTAGACAAGCAGGAACGCCAACTTTCGTGACGTTCCGAGCTATTTTCTCACACTTTAAGCCCAAGTCTAGCGAAAACACATGGTCGCGTTTTGGCTTTGACTAATTTCCCAGAATTTAAATTCGAGAATAGATTTGGATGCCCCATTTGTAGACGAGCGTGCATGCCAACTCTCATGATGTTTCGAGCTATTTTCTCCCCTTTAAGGAGAACTCTAGCGAAAGCGCACATTCGAGTTTCAGCTTTGTCCAACTACGCGGAATTGAAATTTGAGAGTTGATTTGGATGTCCCTTTGCTAGAAAAGCGTGCACGCCAAATTTCATGATGTTCCAAGCTATTTTCTCACCCTTTAAGCCCAAGTCTAGCAAAAACGCACGGTCGAGTTTCGGCTTTGACCAAATTCCCGGAATTAAAATTTCAGAATAGATTTGTAGGTCCCGTTGGTAGACACGCGTGCACGCTAACTTTCGTTACGTTCCGAGCTAATTTCTCTCCCTTTAAGGCAAAGTATAGCGAAAATTTGAGAATATATTTGGATGTCCCATTGGTAGACAAGCACGCACGCCAACGTCCGTGACATTCCGAGCTATTTTCTGACGCTTTAAGCCCAAGTCTAGCGAAAACGCACGGCCGAGTTTCGGCTTTGACCAACTTCCCAGAATTGAAATTTGAGCATATGTTTGGATGTCCCATTGGTAGAAAAGCGTGCATGCCAACGTTCATGAAGTTTCGAGCTATTTTCTCATGCTTTAAGCCCAAGTCTAGCGAAAAAGCATGGTCGAGTTTCGGCTTTGACCGACTTCCTGGAATAGAAATTTGAGGATAGATTTGGATTTCCCATTGGTAGCAAGCCTGCACGCCAACTTTCGTAATGTTTCGATCTATTTTCTCCCCCTTTAACGCCAAGTCTAGCGAAAACGCACGGTTGCGTTTAGGCTTTGACCTACTTCTCACAATTAAAATTTGAGTATAGCTTTGGATGTCCCATTGGTAGACAAGCATGCACACCAACTTTCATGATGTTCCGAGCTATTTTATCACCCTTAAAGCCCAAGTTTAGCGAAAACAGATGGTCGAGTTTCGACTTTGACAAATTTCTCAAAATTAAAAGTTCAGAATAGTTTTAGATGTCCCATTGGTAGACAAGCGTGCACGCCAAATTTTGTGACGTTCCGAGGTATTTTCTCCCCCTTTAAGGCCAAGTGAAGCAAAAACACACGGTTGAGTTTTGGCCTTGACCTACTTCTCGGAATTGAAATTTGATTATAGATTTGGATGTCGCATTGGTAGACAAGCACAGACAGTAACTCTCGTGACGTTTCGAGCTATTTTCTCACCCTTTAAGCCCATGTCTAGTGAAAATGCACGGTCGAGTTTCTTCTTTGACAAACTTCCCAAAATTGAAATTTGAGAATAGATTTGGATGTCCCATTGGTAGACAAGCGTGGACGCCAACTTTCATAATGTTCTAAGCTATTTTCTCCCCTTTAACGCCAAGTCTAGCGAAAATGCACGGTCAAGTTTAGGCTTTGACGTACTTCTCGGAATTAAAATTTGAGGATATATTTGGATGTTCCACTGGTAGACAAGCACGCATGCCAACTTTCGTGACGTTCCGAGCTATTTTCTCACGCTTTAAGCCCAAGTCTAGCGAAAACACATTGTCAAGTTTTGAGAATAGATTTGGATGTCCCATGGTTAAGTTTTAACCAACTTAATAGAATTGAAAATTCGAGAATAGATTTGGATGTCCCATTGGTAGACAAGAACGCACGTCAACTTTTGTGACGTTCCGAGCTATTTTCTCACCCTTTAAGCCCAAATCCAGAGAAAACGCACGATCGAGTTTTGGCTTTGACCAAATTCTCGAAATCAAAATTTGAGAGTAGATTTAGATTTCCCATTGGTAGACAAGTGCGCACACCAACTTTCGTGACTTTCCGAGCTATTTTCTCACCCTTTAAGACAAAGTCTAGAGAAAATGCTCGGTCGAGTTTTGGCTTTGACCAACTTCTTGGAATTGATATTTGAGAATAGATTTGTATGTCCCATTAGTACACAAGCGTGCACACAAACTTTCGTGACGTTCCGAGCTATGTTCCCCCCCTTTAAGGCCAATTCTAGCGAAAACGCATGGTCGCATTTCGGCTTTGACCTACTTCTCGGAATTGAAATTTGAGAATAGATTTGGATGTCCCATTGGTAAACAAGCACACACACAAAATTTCGTGACGTTTCGAGCTATTTTCTCACCCTTTAAGCCCAAGTCTAGCGAAAACGCTCGGTCGAGTTTCGGCTTTGATCAACTTCTCGGTATTGATATTTGAGAATAGATTTGTATCTCCCATTAGTACACAAGCGTGCACGCAAACTTTCGTGACGTTCCGAGCTTATGTTCCCCCCCTTTAAGGCCAATTCTAGCGAAAATGCACGGTCGAGTTTCGACTTTGACCTACTTCTCAGAATTCAAATTTGATTATAGATTTTAATGTCCCATTCGTAGACAAGCCCACACGACAACTTTTGTGATGTTCTGAGTTGTTTTCTCACGCTTTAAGCCCAGGTCTAGCAAAAACGCACGGTCGAGTTTCGGCTTTGACCAACTTCCCAGAATTGAAATTTGAGAATACATTTGGATGTCCCATTGGTAGACAAGTGCGTACACTAACTTTCGTGACGTTCTGAGCTATTTTCTCACCCTTTAAGCCCAATTCTATCGAAAACGGACGATCAAGTTTCGGCTTTGACCAACTTCTCGGAATTGAAATTTGAGAATAGATTTGGATGTCACATTGGTAGACAAGTGTGCACACTAACTTTCGTGACGTTCCGAGCTATTTTCTCACCCTTTAAGACCAAGTCTATCGAAAACGGACGGTCGATTTTTGGCTTTGACTAACTTCTTGTAATTGAAATTTGAGAATAGATTTGGATGTCCAATTGACAAGCGTGCAAGCCAACTTTCGTTACGTTTCGATCTTTTTCTCCCCCTTTAAGCCTAAGTGAAGCAAAAATGTACAGTCGAGTTTCAACTTGGACCAAATCCTCGGAATTGAAATTTGAAAATAGATTTGGATGTCCCATTTGTATAAAAGCGCGCACACAACCTTTCGTTACTTTCCGACCTATTTTATCTCCCTTTAAGCCCAAGTTTAGCGAAAATAGACGGTCGAGTTTCGGCTTTCACCAATTTCTCAGAATTAAAATTTGAGAAGAGATTTGGATGTCCCATTGGTAGACAAGCATGCACGCCAACTTTCGTGACATTCCGAGCTACTTTCTCCCCCTTTATGGCAAAGTCTAGCGAAAACACACGGTTGCGTTTCGTCTTTGACCTACTTCTCGGAATTAAAATTTGATTATAGATTTGGATGTCCCATTGTTAGACAAGCACGCACGCCAACTTTCGTGACGTTCCGAGCTATTTTCTTACGCTTTGATCCCAATTCTAGAGAACACGCACGGTCGAGTTTCGGCTTTGACCGACTTCCCGGAATTGAAATTTGAGAATAGATTTAGATGTCCCATTGGTAAACAAGCATGCACACCAACTTTCATGATGTTCCAAGCTATTTTTTCCCCTTTAAGGACAAGTCTAGAGAAAACGCACAGTCGCGTCTCGGCTTTGACCTACTTCTCGGAATTAAAATTTGAGATTAGATTTGGATGTCACATTGGTGGACAAGCACGTATGCCAACTTTCGTGATGTTCCAGGCTATTTTATCACCATTTAGGCCCAAGTCTAGCAAAAATGCACAGTCAATATTCGGCTTTGAGCAACTTCTCGGAATTGAAATTTTAGAATAGATTAGGATTTCCCATTGGTAGACAAGCGCACACGCCAACTTTCATTACGTTCCGAGCTATTTTCTCCCACTTTAAGCTTAAGTCAAGCGAAAACGCACGGTCAACTTTCGACTTTGACCAACTTAACGGAATTGAAATTTGAGAATAGATTTGGATATCCCATTAGTAGAAAGGTGCAGACGCCAACTTTTGTGACGTTTCGAGCTATTTTCTCACCCTTTAAGCCCAAGTCTAGCGAAAACGCACGGTTAAGTTTCGGCTTTGACCAACTTCTTGGAATTGAAATTTGATAATAGATTTGGATTTCCCATTAGAAAACAAGCGCACACGCCAACTTTCTTGACGTTTCGAGCTATTTTCTCCTCCTTTAAGCCCAAGTCTAGCGAAAATTCACGATCGAGTTTTAGCTTTGTCCAACTTCTCGGAATTGAAATTTGAGAGTAGATTTGGATGTCCCATTGCTAGAAAGGTGTGCACGCCAACTTTCATGACGTTCCAAGCTATTTTATCACCCTTTAATCCCAAGTCTAGCGAAAATGCACGGTCAAGTTTTGACTTTGACCAACTTCTCGGAATTGAAATTTGAGAATAGATTTGGATTTTCCATTGGTAGACAAGCATGTGCGCCAACGTTTTTGACGTTCCGAGCTATTTTCGCCCCCTTTATGCCCAATTCTAGCGAAAACGCACGGTCACGTTTTAGGCTTTGACCTACTTCTCCGAATTAAATTTTTTTTATAGATTTGGACGTCCCATTGGTAGACAAGCATGCACGACAACATTCGTGATGTTCCGAGCTATTTTCTCACGCTTTAAGCCCAAGTCTAGTGAAAACGCAGGGTCGAGTTTCGGCTTTGACCACCTTCGTGGAATTGAAATTTGAGAATAGATTTGGATGCCCCATTGGTAGACAATCATGCAGGCCAACACTCATGATGTTCCGACCTATTTTCTCCCCTTTAAGGCCAAGTGTAGCGAAAACGCAAGGTCGCATTTCGGCTTTGACCTATTTCTCGGAATTAAAATTTGAAATTATATTTGGATGTCCAATTGGTGGACAAGCGCACATGCCAACTTTCGTTACGTTCTGAGCTATTTTCCCCCCCTTTAAGCCCAAGTCTAGCGAAAACGCACGGTCGCGTTTCGGCTTTGACCAAATTCCTGAAATTAAAATTTGAGAATAGATTTGTAAGTCCCGTTGGTAGACACGCATGCACGCCAACTTTCATGACGTTCCGAGCTATTTTCTTACTCTTTAAGCCCAAGTCTAGTAAAAACGCATGGTTGAGTTTCAGCTTTGACCGACTTCCCGGAATTGAAATTTGAGGATAGATTTGGATGTCGCATTGGCAGACAAGCGTGCATGCCAAATTTTGTGACGTTTCGAGCTATTTTCTCCCCCTTTAACGCCAAGTCTAGCGAAAACGCACGGTCGCGTTTAGGCTTTGACCTACTTCTCCGAATTAAAATTTGATTATAACCTTGGATGTCCCATTGGTAGACAACCATGCACACCAACATTCGTGAAGTTTTGAGCTATTGTCTCACGCTTTAAGCCCAATTCTAGCGAAAACACACGGTCGATTTTTGGCTTTGACCAACTTCTCGGAATTGAAATTTGAGACAAGCACGCACACCAACTCTCATGATGTTCCGAGCTATTTTCTTCCCTTCAAGCCCAATTCTGGAAAAAATGTACGGTCTCGTTTCGACTTTGACCTACTTCTTGGAATTAAAATTTGAGATTAGACTTGGATGTCCCATTGGTGGGCAAGTGCGTACGCCAACTTTCGTGATATTCCAAGCTATTTGCTCACCATTTACACCCAATTCTAGCGAAAATGGACACTCGAGTTTCGGCTTTGACCAACTTCTCGGAATTGAAATTTGATAATAGATTGGGATTTCCATTTGGTAGACAAGCGCACATGCCAACTTTCGTTACATTCTGATCTATTTTCTCCCACTTTAACCCCAAGTCTAGCAAAAATGCATGGTCGAGTTTTGACTTTAACCAACTTAATGGAATTGAAATTTGATAATAGATTTGGATATACCCTTGGTAAATAAGCGCGCAAGCCAACTTTCATGACATTTCGAGCTATTTTCTCACCCTTTAAGCCCAAGTCTATAGAAAACGGACGATCGAGTTTCGGCTTAGAAAAACTTCTCATAATTGAAATTTGAGAATAGATTTGGATGTCCCATTGACAAGCGTGCATGCTAACTTTTGTGATGTTTTGAGCTATTTTATCACCCTTTAAGCCCAAGTTTAGCGAAAATAGATGGTCAAGTTTCAACTTGGACAAAATTTCTGGAATTGAAATTTCAGAATAGATTTGGATGTCCCATTGGTAGACAAGCGTGCACGCCAACTTTCATGATGTTCCGAGCTATTTTTTCCCCTTTAAGGCCAAGTCTAGCGAAAATGCACGGCCGTGTTTCGGCTTTGACCTACTTCTCGGAATTAAAATTTGAGATGAGATTTGGATGTCACATTGGTGGAAAAGCGCGTATGCCAACTTTCATGATGTTCCAAGCTATTTTCTCACCCTTTAGGCCCAAGTCTAGCGAAAATGGATAGTCGAGCTTCGACTTTGAGCAACTTCTCGGAATTGAAATTTGAGAATAGATTGGGATTTCCCATCGGTAGACAAGCGCACACGCCAACTTTCGTTACGTTCTGAGCTATTTTCTCCCACTTTAAGACTAAGTCTAGCAAAAACGAACGGTCGAGTTTCGACTTTGACCAACATAATGGAATTGAAATTTGAGAATAGATTTGGATATCCTGTTGGTAGACAAGTACGCACGCGAACTTTTGTGACTTTCAGAGCTATTTTCTCACCCTTTAAGCCCAAGTCTAGCGAAAACGCATGGCTTAGTTTCGGCTTTGACCAACTTCTCGGAATTGAAATTTGAGAATAGATTTGGATGCCCCATTGGTAGACAACACGCACGCCCCCTTTAATGCCAAGTCTAGTGAAAATGCACAGTCGCGTTTAGGCTTTGACCTGCTTCTCGGAATTAAAATTTGATTATAGCTTTTTATGTCCCATTGGTAGACAACCATGCATGCCAACTTTCGTGACGTTCTGAGCTATTTTCTCACGCTTTAAGCCCAAGTCTAGTGAAAATGCACATGTCAAGTTTCAGCTTTAAGCAAATTCTCAGAATTTAAATTTGAGAATAGATTTGGATGCCCCATTGATAGACAAGCGTGCATGCCAACTCGCATGATGTTCTGAGCTATTTTATCCCCTTTAAGGCCAAGTCTAGTGAAAATGCGCGGTTGCATTTCAGATTCGACCTACTTCTCAGAATTAAAATTTTAGATGAGATTTGGATGTCCCATTGGTGGACAAGCGTGTACGCCAACTTTCGTGATGTTGCAAGCTATTTTCTCACCCTTTAGGCCCAAGTCTAGCGAAAATGCACAGTCGAGTTTCAGCTTCGACCAACTTCTCGAAATTGAAATTTGAGAATAGATTGGGATTTCCCATTGGTAGACAAGCGCACACGCTAACTTTCGTTACGTTCCGAGCCATTTTCTCCCACTTTAAGCCCAAGTCTAGCGAAAACGTATGGTCGAGTTTCGAATTTAACCAACTTAATGGAATTTAAATTTGAGAATAGATTTGGATATCCCATTGGTAGACAAGTTTGCACACCAACTTTCGTGACGTTCCGAGCTATTTTCTCACCCTTTAAGCCCAAGTCTAGCGAAAACGTACGGTCGAGTTTCGACTTTGACCAACTTCTCAGAATTGAAATTTGAGAATAGATTTGGATTTTCCATTGGTAGACAAGTGCGCACACCAACTTTCATGAAGTTCAAGCTATTTTCTCCTCCTTTAAGCCCAAGTCTAGCGAAAACGCACGGTCGAGTTTCGGTTTTGATCTACTTCTCGAAATTCAAATTTGATTATAGATTTTGATGTCGCATTCATAGAAAATCCCACACGACAACGTTCGTGAGGTTCCGAGTTGTTTTCTCATGTTTTAAGCCCAGGTCTAGCGAAAACGCACGGTCGAGTTTTGGCTTTGACCAACTCCCCATAATTAATATTTGAGAATACATTTGGATGTCCCATTGGTAGACAAGCGCGCACACTAACTTTCTTGACATTCTGAGCTATTTTCTCACCCTTTAAGCCCAATTCTATCGAAAACAGATGGTCGCGTTTCGGCTTTGACCAACTTCTCGGAATTTAAATTTGAGAATAGATTTGGATGTCCCATTGGTAGACAAGTGAGCACATTAACTTTCGTGACGTTCCGAGCTATTTTCTCACCCTTTAAGCCCAAGTCTATCGAAAACGGACGGTCGATTTTCGGATTTGACTAACTTCTCGTAATTGAAATTTGAAAATAGATTTGGATGTCCAATTGACAAGCGTGCAAGCCAACTTTCATGACGTTTCAATCTATTTTCTCCCCCTTTAAGCCTAAGTGAAGCAAAAATGTACAGTCGGGTTTCAACTTGGACCAAATCCTCGAAATTGAAATTTGAAAATAGATTTGGATGTCCCATTGGTAGACAAGCGCGCACACAACCTTTCGTGACGTTCCAAGCTATTTTATCTCCCTTTAAGCCCAAGTTTAGGGAAAACAGACGGTCGAGTTTCAACTTTGACCAATTTCTTAGAATTAAAATTTGAGAAGAGATTTGGATGTCCCATTGGTAGACAAGCATGCACGCCAACTTTCGTGACTTTTCCAGCTATTTTCTCCCCCTTTACGGCAAAGTCTACTGAAAACACATGGTTGCGTTTCATCTTTGACCTACTTCTCAGAATTAAAATTTGATTATAGATTTGGATGTCCCATTGTTAGACAAGCACGCACACCAACTTTTGTGACGTTCCGAGCTATTTTCTTACGCTTTGATCCCAAGTCTAGAGAACACGCACTGTCAAGTTTCGGCTTTGACTGACTTCCCGGAATTGAAATTTGAGAATAGATTTGGATGTCCCATTGGTAGACAAGCATGCACACCAAATTTCATGATGTTCCGAGCTATTTTCTCCCCTTTAAGGACAAGTCTAGCGAAAATGCACAGTCGCGCCTCGGCTTTGACCTACTTCTCGGAATTAAAATTTGAGATTAGATTTGGATGTCACATTGGTGGACAAGCGTGTACGCCAACTTTCGTGATGTTCCAGGCTATTTTATCACCCTTTAGGCCCAAGTCTAGCAAAAATGCATAGTCAAATTTCGGCTTTCAACAACTTCTTGGAATTGAAATTTTATAATAGATTAGGATTTCCCATTGGTAGACAAGCGCACACGCCAACTTTCGTTACGTTTTGAGCTATTTTCTCCCACTTTAAGCTTAAGTCAAGCGAAAATGCACGGCCAACTTTTGACTTTGACCAACTTAACGGAATTGAAATTTGAGAATATATTTGGATATCCCATTGGTAGAAAGGTGTAGACGCCAACTTTTGTGACGTTTCGAGCTATTTTCTCACCCTTTAAGCCCAAGTCTAGCGAAAACACACGGTTTAGTTTCGACTTTGACCAACTTCTCGGAATTGAAATTTGAGAATAGATATGGATTTCCCATTAGAAAACAAACGCACACGCCAACGTTCTTGACGTTTCGAGCTATTTTATCCTCCTTTAAGCCCAAATCTAGCGAAAATTCATGGTCGAGTTTTAGCTTTGTCCAACTTCTCGGAATTGAAATTTGAGAGTAGATTTGGATGTCCCGTTGCTAGAAAGGTGTGCACGCCAACTTTTGTGACGTTCCAAGCTATTTTCTCACCCTTTAAGCCCAAGTCTAGCGAAAATGCACGGTCAAGTTTTGACTTTGACCAACTTCTCGGAATTGAAATTTGAGAATAGATTTGGATTTCCCATTGGTAGACAAGCATGCGCGCCAACGTTTTTGACGTTCCGAGCTATTTTCCCCCCCTTTAAGCCCAATTCTAGCAAAAACGCACGGTCGCGTTTAGGCTTTGACCTACTTCTCTGAATTAAAATGTGTTTATAGATTTGGATGTCCCATTGGTAGAAAAGCATGCACGACAACATTCGTGATGTTCCAAGCTATTTTCTCACGCTTTAAGCCCAAGTCTAGTGAAAACGCAGGGTCGAGTTTCGGCTTTGACCAACTTTGTGGAATTGAAATTTGAGAATAGACTTGGATGCCCTATTGGTAGACAATCATGTAGGCCAACACTCATGATGTTCCGACCTATTTTCTCCTCTTTAAAGCCAAGTGTAGTGAAAACGCAAGGTCGCAATTCAACTTTGACCTACTTCTTGGAATTAATATTTGAAATTAGATTTGGATGTCCAATTGGTGGACAAGCGCACATGCTAACTTTCGTTACGTTCTGAGCTATTTCCCCCCCCCTTTAAGTCCAAGTCTAGCGAAAACGCACTGTCGAGTTTCGGCTTTGACCAAATTCCCGAAATTAAAATTTGAGAATAGATTTGTAAGTCCCGTTGGTAGACAAGCTATTAAATTTGAGCATTAATTCACAATACTCTAGGATCTTTGCTGAGAGAATAACATATACAGTATATCAATGTATGACAATCACAATAAGCATCACAAGCATGACAAGAATCAAAAGCATGAGAGACAAGAGACAAAGAGTTTCCGTGGGGAAAACCCTAAGGTGAAAAACCCCACAACTTCCTCAGAGATAGAGAGAGCAATGGCTCAACCAAAGTACAACCAAAATATACAGATATAGTCTCCTAGTAGCAGATGATCCTCCTCCTCACTAGTGCGCCACTTTCTGAGTGAGAGTGAGTTATTTTTCTGAGAGTCCTAAATAAAGATCACCTGATCTCTATTTATACTAATCTGTTTTCCCAGTGAACTGATGGGGCCGACTTGTCTAGCTAGGTACATCCACATTATAATATATATTTCAGGGCCGACCCCACACATGGTGGTCTAATAATCCATCGGCAAGTACACACACTTGCGATGCTTGTCAATCCACATGACGACACTTCCTTATACAGGAATGACACATCTCTTATAAGGGTACAATAAATATATATAAAATACACAGATGAAATACATTCCGAAGTTACATATACATCAACACTCCCTCTTAACTAGGAAGGTATTTCTCGACACAGATCTGCTAGACAAGTCTTCTTCTCGGGATCATCGTCATCGATGCATCGTCATCATCATCGTCACTGTTGCTGCTATCTCAGTCAATCTCTGACTCTACTCGTCATAGGAAGTTCTACAGATCCAGTCTTTTTTCATACTAGATGTAGGCCTGCCACCTGCAAGTCTTCATCATCACTGGCCATACTGCGGAAATCTCAGGACTTATTACGTGCATCACAAAACCTTAAAAGAGTCTCTTGACTAGCAAGAACCCTAAAGAGCATCTGAGGCCTTTTTCATCCTGTCCATATCTCCAGGACTTATTACATGTGACCCCACCACAAAACCTCGAAAGAGAATCCTAGGACTGATTATGAGCACAAGGCTCAACCTATCGGATCTCCCAGGGCACAAATTACATGTGGTCACCACAAAACCTCGAAAGAGCATCCCAGGACTGATTACGAGCACAAGGCTCAACCTATCGGATCTCCCAGGGCACAAATTACATGTGGTCATGGCAAAAACTTGAAAGAGCATCCCAGGATTGATTACGAGCACACGGATCAACCTATCTGATCTCCCAGGGCACAAATTACATGCCATAGGACAAAACCTCGAAAGAGCATCTACCAGATATCCCAGGGCACAAATTACATGCCATAGGCAAAACCTCGAAAGACTATCTGCAGATCTCCCAGGGCACAAATTTTATGTCCTCCCAAGCAAAACCTCGAAAGAGCATTTGCCAGATGTCCCAGGGTATGAATTACATGCCATAGGAAAAACCTTGAAAGACCATCTGCAAATATCCTAGGGCACATATTACATGCTTATCTGCACAACCTATTCCATGGCCACAGAGTATCAACTTGATACTCACCATACATCATCATGATGTACACATGATCATCCTGATCATCATCACTGCAACATCCTGCTGCATGTCATCTAGAGAAACATCCTGAAGCTCGTCATCCATGATCATCCTGATCATACAATGCATCTACCTGATGCATACCAAGTATCTACCTGATAAATATCATCATAGATGATCCACCTGATCATTCAGTGTATCCACCTGATACAAATACAAATACATGATACATATCACCATACATGATCCACCTGATACATATACAGATACATGGTCCAAGCATCCAACATGATGCATACATAAAAATGATCCAACTGATCATATCCAGCATCCAACATGATGCGTACATACATATACAAAAAATGATCCAACTGATAATATCCAGCATCTAACATGATGCATACATACATACATAAAATTGATCCAACTGATCATATCCAAGCAGAAACCAGAACATCATCCTGATGCTCTTCATCCAGCACTTACATCCACAGCCATGTGAAGGATCCTCCTTCTAACATGCTTGGAATGGCTTCAGCAAATGTGTCGATCACTTCTTCCTCGAAGTGTCCTCGATCTGAAGAACGCCAAGCCTCTCTCTGAAGTACTCGAACTTCACCCTGGCTAGTGGCTTCGTCAGCACATCTGCAATCTGCTCGTTCGTCGCAACATACGGGAGCTTCACAACTCCTCTCTGCACCATATCCCTGATATAGTGATATTTGATCTCTATGTGCTTCGACCTATCATGAAACACTGGGTTCTCGGACAACTTCACACAACTCTGGTTATCACAGAAGATACCAGTAGTATCCAACGGGAGATCAAATAACTCAGACAGTAGCTTCTGTAGCCATACTGCCTCACAACTCGCTGAACAAGTTGCAACATAGTCTGCCTCAGCTGTACTCAGTGCTACGCAGGACTGCTTCCTGCTAAACCAAGATATCACACCTGATCCCATACTGAAGCAGCACCCAGATGTACTCTTCCTATCTGCATCACTGCCAACTCAATCTGAATCAACATAACCCTACAGGTTAAACTTTTGATTCGCCTCATACTTGAGCCCATAATCCACTGTACCCTTTAGGTACCTCAGAACATGCTTTACATCAACCAGATGAACACTCCTCGGATCTATCAGGAACTGACTCAATGTGTTCATTGCAAAGCAAATATCTGGTCTCGTGTTCGTCAGGTACATCAAGGACCCAATCATCTGATGATACATAGAGACATCAACCAGCTCAGATGAAGCATCACATAGAAGCTCAGATTCGATGCCATAGGTGTGACCATGGCCTTGCAATCCATCATCCCAAATCTCTTCAGGATATCTACTGTGTATTTCCCTTGACCAAGGAAAATCCCACCTGTACTTTGCCACACCTCCATACCTAGGAAATAATGCATCATTCCCAAATCTTTCATATCGAACTCAGCAGCAAGCTTCCTCTTCATATCTGCAATTAATCTGTCATTTCCTGTTACAAATAAGTCATCCACATACAGGATTAGAATCACAGGATTCCCTTCCTCAACCTTGTAATAAAGGTTGGAATCCGCTTTACTCTTGGTAAAGCCCAAACTAGATAGGAAGCTGTCCATCCTACCATACCAAGTTCTGGGAGCTTGTTTCAATCCATACAAGGCTTTCTTCAATCTGCACACATATGACTCCCTGTCATGTATTTCAAAACCGAGTGGCTGCTCCACATATACTTCCTCTTCAACTACACCATTCAAGAAAGTAGTCTTGACATCCATCTGGTGTATTTTCCATTTCATAGATGTAGCCGGGGCAAGTACTTGTTCTGATGGAAGTATACCTGGCTACAGGTGCAAAAGTTTCTTCATAATCTATTCCCTCTTTCTGAGAGAAGCCACGAGCTACAAATCTTTCCTTGTATTTCTCTACACTACCATCTGCAACATGCTTGATTTTGTAAATCCATTTGGAAGTCACAACAGACTTCTCTTTAGGTCTTGGGACAACATCCCAAACATCATTCTTCATTATTGATTGGTATTCCTCAACCATGGCATCCTTCCATTCTTTCTTTTCCGCTGCTTCTTCATAACTGGAAGGCTCTTTGTTCATAATGTCACAGAGTAAAGCAACATAGCTGGGATGTGATCTGGTTCTCTTTTTTGCTCTGTGTTCTTCTCCTGGAATGCCAAATCTTTCTGCATCTTGAATTAGCTCTCTAGCCCATGCAGGTTTCCTCTTGTGAGAGTTATCCTCACGGGGTGGATTTACAAGTTCTTGTGGATCTTCAAACTCACGAACAACTTCTGGAACTGCTTCAATCATGGTAGTGTCTTGAAATCCAGTTTCCTTAGGTTCTTCATAAACTTCGATAGGTGCCTTCCTTGATTTGATGAATGCTGAGTTTTCATCAAATGTTACATCCCTGCTGACATCAATCTTCTTGAACCCTGGAAAGTATATTCTGTAAGCCTTCGAGCTTTCACTGTAACCCATAAAGATACCCTTCTTTCCTGAAGGATCTAGTTTAGTCCTCTTTTCCTTTGGGACATGAGTGTATACTAGACAACCAAATATTCTGAGATGGCTGACTTCAGGTTTCTTACCAGAAAAGACCTCTTCTAATGTCTTGTTGTCCAATATCTTGTGGGGTGTTCTGTTCTGTACATATACAGTTGTTCTAGTTGCTTCTGTCCATAGATGCATAGGTAGATCCTGGTCATGTAGCATTTCCCTTGCTGCTTCCATGATAGTTATGTTCTTCCTTTCTCCAACTCCATTTTGTTGAGGATTATAAGGAGCAGTCAACTCCCTCTTAATCCCTGAATCACTACAAAGCTTCTTGAAGTCACCTGAGGTGAATTCTCCACCATTGTCGGATCTGAATGTTTTGATCTTCTTGTCAGTTTGATTCTCCATCAAGGTTTTGAATTCCTTGAACTTATCAAACACCTCATCTTTTTTTTTCAAGAACTATACCCAAGTCTTCCTAGAGAAGTCATCAATAAATGAGACATAGTAAACATACCCACTCAGAGAACTAGATGACATAGGACCACACACATCTGAGTGGATGATTTTCAAGATGTCTTTGGCCTTGCTTTCATTGCTTGGGAAAGCCTTCTTAATGTTCTTACCTTTTGCACATCCTTTGCAAACACCTTCATGTTTGGTCTTGATTTCAGGAAGACCCTCTACAGCCTTGCTTGCAATTGGAAGTGCTCTATAGTGCATATGAGCAAGTATTCTATGCCAAAGTTCACTTAGCTCCATGGATTCATGTACCATGGCATGTTCAGGTTGTCCCTTCAATTTATACAAACCTCCCTCTTGCTCTCCAATCACTACTGGATCATCTATGATCTTTCCCTTTGGCCACATTAGGACTTGGCCATCCACAAATGCAACCCTCATACCTTTTGCATCCAATGCAGAGATGGAGAGTAAGTTCTTCTTGAGCCCAGGTACATAAAGGACTTCTTTCATCTTCAAAGATTTTCCAGAATCTAGGTTGTAGGAGGCTTCACCACTTCCTTTGATTGGGTATTGATAATCATCCCCAAGTTTCACTTTATGGGGTGATTCATGTTCACATAGATTCACAAAAGATTCCTTAAACCTAGTCATGTGTTTGGAAACCCCACTGTCAATCAACCAATCATTACAACCATGGGAGATAGTACCTGTGAGAGCAGAAATTGAATCATATTCTTCTTCACTTGATGAGTCATCATCACTATTACTTTCTGCCCTAGCTTCTTCTTTGGGGGTTCATCATCTTCGACAACATGAGCATGATATCTTCTTTTGTTGTTCTTCTTCTTCTTATTAAAGTTGTTGTTGTTGTCTTTCTTCTTCTTGGGACAATCTGAAGCAAAGTGTCCCTTCTCATTGCAATTGAAGCATATGAGATCTTTCTTATATTTATGATAATGGTGGTGAGAGGATCTTCTGTTATGAGATGATTCCTTCTTGGACTTGCCTTTCCTGGCATGTCCCGTGAGAGCTTGATCTTCATTTCCCATCTTTTCTTCTCGGGCCACAAGCCTAGCTTCTTCTTGAGAGCATTCTTCCCGCAATTTGTTGAAGGAGATCAACTTCTTCCTTGCACAAATTCCTTGAATGAAGGAGTCCCATGACCTGGGTAGGCCATTTAGAGTGGTCATCACCACTTCACCATTCTCCACCATTTCATCCACTGCTTCTAGTTGTTCCTTGATCTGGGAGACCCTTGAAAAATAAGATTGAATGGTTTGTCCATTCTGAAACTTTACTCCTTTCAATTGGTTTCGCAGGGTCATCTTCCGATTTATGTTCTTCCCTTCAAATAGCTTGGTCAAAGAGTCAAACATCTCCTTGGGTGTCTTTAGAGAGGATACATGGGGTATGAGATGATCTTTAATGGAATCAGCAATGATTCTCTTTTCCTTGACCAAGTTCTTCTTATGCAATACCTTGGCCTCTTCATCCTCTGGGATAGGGATGTCTTCTTTCACATATGAGTCCAACTCATTCTCTTATAGGATTAACCCAATCCTATACTTCCAAGTTCAGAAGTTATCAGATCCTTCAAGCTTATCCTCAAGCTTGGTGTGGTGAGACATCTTAAAGAGTACTTCAAATGGAAATAGAAAATATTTAGATCTTACCACTTGAAATGCTCAAAACTGGATCTGGTCTCGGATTAGGGTTTGTTAGAAAAACCCTAAAAATGCAAAATGTGAATTTCAATTTTCTGAAAGGATAGAAAGATGCGCCTTGATGAGCTAATTAGCCTGGTGTATTCAGAATTTGAGATCAGCAAAGCTTCACCCTTCAGATTTTCCTTTTTGTCCTCCCGGGTTCACTGGGGAGAGCCATGAATTAGGGTTTAAGTTTCCCGGAGATCTACCCAGCCAAAAATCTCGATACAAAGCTCTAAACTTCGATTTTTGCAAGGCGCTTCCAGCTATGTCTTCAGATTTCATAAATTCCTATTTTTGTGGAAACCCTAAATGTTAGGGCCAAATCTGAAAATGCTCTGAATTGAATTCTGATTGGACAGATAGATGTGCCTTGATGAGTAGAGTCAATCTACTATACTGTTTTTCCAAAATCTGTGGAGAGAAACCCAATAAACAAGAAACTCAAGTTTCTGTCACTGCAAAATGTCTTCTTCTTATGTTAGGTCTGATACCATGTTAAATTTGAGCATTAATTCACAATACTCTAGGATCTTTATTGAGAGAATAACATATACAGTATATCAATGCATGACAATCACAATAAGCATGACAAGCATCACAAGAATCAAAATCATGAGAGACAAGAGACACAAAGTTTCCGTGGGGAAAAACCTAAGGTGAAAAACCCCACAACTTCCTCAGAGATAGAGAGAGCAATGGCTCAACCAAAGTACAACCAAATTACACTAAGATAGTCTCCTAGTAGCAGATGATCCTCCTCCTCACTAGTGCACCACTTTCTGAGTGAGAGTGAGTTATTTTTTCGAGAGTCCTAAATAGAGATCACCTGATCTCTATTTATACTAATCTGTTTGCCCAGTGACATTATGGGGCTGACTTGTCTAGCTAGGTACATCCACATTATAATATATATTTCAGGGCCGACCCCACACATGGTGGTCTAATAACCCATCGACAATTACACACACTTGCAACACTTGTCAATCCACATGACGACACTTCCTTATAGAGGAATGACACATCTCTTATAAAGGTACAATAAATATATATAAAATACATAGATGAAATACATTCTGAAGTTACATATACATCAACACAAGCGTGCACACCAATTTTCGTGACGTTCCGAGCTATTTTCTCACCCTTTAGGGCCAAGGCTAGTAAAACCGCACGGTCGCGTTTTGGCTTTGACCTACTTCTCTGAATTAAAATTTGAGAATATATTTTGATGTCCCAAATTGTGTACGCCAACTTTCGTTATGTTCTAAGCTATTTTCTCTTCCTTCAGGCCCAAGTCTAAAGAAAATGCAGGGTCAATTTTCGGCTTTGACCAAGTTCTCAGAATTGAAATTTGTGAGTAGATTTGGATGTCCCATTGGTAGACAAGCGTGCATGCCAACTTTCGTGATGTTCCGAGCAATTTTCTCACGCTTTAAGCCCAGGTCTAGCGAAATTGCACGGTCGAGTTTCGGCTTTGACCAACTTAACGGAATTGAAATTTGAGAATAGATTTGGATATCCCATTGGTAGAAAAGCATGCATGCCAACTTTCGTTATGTTCCAAGCTATTTTCTCACCCTTTAAGCCCTTCATGACGTTCCGAGCTATTTTCTCACGCTTTAAGCCCATGTCTAGCGAAAACGCACGGTAGAGTTTCGGCTTTGACAACCATCTCGGAATTGAAATTTGAGAATAGATTTGGATGTCCCATTGGTACACAAGAGTGCACGCCAACTTTCCTAACGTTCTAAGCTATTTTCTCGCCCTTTGAGGCCAAGTCTAGTGAAAATGCACAGTCGCATTTCGTCTTTCACCTATTTCTCGGATATTTGAGAATAGATTTGGATGTTCCAGTGGTAGACAAGTGTGCATGCCAACTTTCATGATGTTCTGAGCTATTTTAACCACCTTTAAGCCCAATTCTAGCGAAAACGCGCGGTCGAGTTTTGACTTTGGCCAACCTAACGTAATGGAAATTTAAGAGTAGATTTGGATGCCCCATTGGTAGACAAGCATGCACGCCAACTTTTGTGACGTTCCGAGCTATTTTCTCCGCCTTTAAGGCCAAGTATAGCGAAAACGCATGGTCGTGTTTCCGATTTGACCAACTTCTCGGAATTGAAATTTGAGAGTAGATTTGGATGTCCCATTAGTAGAAAAGCACACACGCCAACTTTCATGATGTTCCGAGCTATTTTCTCACGCTTTAAGCCCAAGTCTAGCGAAAACGCATGGTCGAGTTTCGGGTTTTACCAACTTCCCGAAATGGAAATTTGAGGGTAGATTTTGATGTCCCATTGGTAGACAAGCGTACATGCCAACTTTCGTGATGTTCCAAGCTTTTTTCTCTCCATTTAATCCCATGTCTAGCCAAAAGGCACGGTCGAGTTTCGGCTTTGACCCAGTTCTCGGAATTTAAATTTGAGCATAGATTTGGATGTCCCATTGGTAGACAAGCATGCACACTAACTTTCGTGACGTTCCGAGCTAGTTTCTCACCCTTTAAGCCCAAGTCTAGCAAAAATGTACGGTCGAGTTTCAGCTTTGACCAATTTCTCAGAATTGAAATTTGAGAATAGATTTGTATGTCCCATTGGTAGACAAGCGCGCATGCCAACTTTCGTGACGTTCCGAGCTATTTTCTCACCCTTTAAGCCCAAGTCTAGCGAAAATTTAGTTTCAACTTTGACAAACTTAACGGAATTGAAATTTGAGAACAGATTTGGATATCATGTTGATAGACAAGAGCGCATGCTAACTTTTGTGACGTTCCGAGCTATTTTCTCCCCCTTTAAGCCCAAGTCTAGCGAAAACGCATAGTCGAGTTTCGGCTTTGACCAACTCCCTGGAATTGAAATTTGAGAATAGATTGGGATTCCCCATTGGTAGACAAGCGCACACACCAACTTTCGTATCGTTCCGAGCTATTTTCTCCCACTTTAAGCCCAAGGCTAGCAAAAACTCACGATCGAGTTTTAACTTTAACCAAATTAACGGAATTGAAATTTGAAAATAGATTTTGATATCCCATTGGTAGACAAGTGCGCATGCCAACTTTTGTGAAGTTCCGAGCTAATTTCTCACCCTTTAAGCCCAAGTCTAGAGAAAACGCACTGTCGAGTTTCGGCTTTGACCAACTTCTCGGAAGTGAAATTTGAGAATATATTTGGATTTCCCATTGGTAGACAAGTGCGCATGCCAACTTTTGTGAAGTTCCGAGCTATTTTCTCCTCCTTTAAGCCCAAGTCTAGAGAAAACGCATGGTCGAGTTTTAGCTTTGACCAACTTCTCGGAATTGAAATTTGAGAGTAGATTTGGATTTTTACTTGCTAGAAAGGCCTACACGCCAAGTTTCATGACGTTCCAAGAAAAAACGCACAGTGGCGTTTTGGCTTTCACCAACTTTTTGGAATTGAAATTTGAGGCTATGTTTGGATGCCCCAATGGTAGACAAGCGTGCATGCCAAATTTCGTAACGTTTCGAGCTATTTTCGTCCCATTTAATCCCAAGTCTAGAGAAAATGCACGATCAAGTTTCGGATTTGACCAACTTCTCGGAATTGAAATTTGAGAATAGATTTGGATGTCCCATTGGTAGACAAGTACGCACACCAAGTTTCGTGACATTCCGAGCTATTTGCGCCCCCTTTAAGACCAAGTTTAGCGAAAATGCATTGTTGAGTTTCGTGACGTTCAAAGCTCTTTTTTCACCCTTTAAGACCAAGTCGAGAAAAAACTCTTGGTCGAGTTTTAGCTTTGACCAATTTCTCATAAATAAAATTTGAGCATAGGTTTGGATGCCGCATTTAAGCCCAAGTCTATCGAAAATGAACGGTCGAGTTTTGGCTTTGACCAACTTCTCGGAATTTAAATTTGAGCATAGATTAGGATGCCCCTTTGGTAGACAAGTGCGCATGCCAACTTTCATGACGTTTTGAGCTATTTTCACACCGTTTAAGGCCAACTGTAGTGAAAATGCGCTGTCGAGTTTCAACTTTGGCCAAATTAACGGAATTGAAATTTAAGAGTAGATTTGGCTGTCCCATTGGTAGACAAGCATGCACACCAACTTTCGTGACGTTCCGAGCTATTTTCTCCCTCTTTAGGGCCAAGTCTAGCAAAAACGCATGGTCGGGTTTCGCCTTTCACCTACTTCTTGGAATTAAAATTTGAGAATATATTTGGATTTCCCATTGGTAGACAAGTGCGCAAGCCAACGTTTGTGACGTTCCGAGCTATTTTCTCATGCTTTAAGCCCAAGTCTAGCGAAAATGCACAGTCAAGTTTTTGCTTTGACCACCTTCCCGGAATTGAAATTTGAGCTTAGGTTTGGATGTCCCATTGGTAGATCAGCGCGCATGCCAACTTTCATGACGTTCTGAGCTATTTTCTGACGCTTTAAGCCCAAGTCTAGCGAAAATGCACGGTCTAGTTTCGGCTTTGACCAACTTCCCGAAATTGAAATTTGAGGATAGATTTGGATGTCCCATTGGAAAACAAGCGTGCACACCAACTTTTGCGACGTTCCAAGCTATTTTCTCCCCCTTTAACGCAAAGTCTAGCAAAAACGCATAGTCACGTTTATGCTTTGACCTAGTTCTAGGAATTAAAATTTGATTATAGCTTTGGATGTCCCATTGGTAGAAAAGCATGCACGCCAACTTTCGTGACGTTCCGAGCTATTTCCCCCCCCTTTAAGGAAAAGTCTAGCGAAAATGCACGGTCGCGTTTTGGCTTTGACCTACTTCTCGGAATTAAAATTTGAGAATATATTTGGATGTCCCATTGGCATACAAGTGCACACACCAACATTCGTGACGTTCCGAGCTATTTTCTCACACTTTAAGCCCAAGTTAGAGAGAATGCACGGTTGAGTTTCAGCTTTGACCAACTTCTCGGAATTGAAATTTGAGCTTTTGGTTGGATGTCCCATTGGTAGACAAGCGCGCACGCCAACTTTCGTGATGTTCCAAGCTATTTTCTAATGCTTTAAGCCCAAGTTTAGCAAAAATGCACGGTCGAGTTTCGGCTTTGACTGAATTCCCGGAATTGAAATTTGAGGATGGATTTGGATGTCCCATTGGTAGACAAGCGTGCATGCCAACTTTCGTGACGTTCCAAGCTATTTTCTCCCCCTTTAATGCCACGTCTAGCGAAAACGAACGGTCGCGTTTAGGCTTTGACCTACTTTTCGGAATTAAAATTTGATAATAGATTTGGATGTCCCATTGGTAAACAAGCACGCATGCCAACTTTCGTGATGTTTCGAGCTATTTTCTAACACTTTAATCCCAAGTCTAGCGAAAACGTACGGTCGATTTTCGGCTTTAACCAACTTCCCGGAATTGAAATTTGAGAATAGATTTGGATGCCCCATTGGTAGACATGCGTGCATGCCAAATTTCGTGATGTTTCGAGCTATTTTCTCACCCTTTAAGCCCAAGTCTAGAGAAAACGTACGATTGAGTTTTGGCTTTGACCAACTTCTCGGAATTGAAATTTGAGAGTAGATTTGGATTTCCCATTGGTAGAAAAGCACGCACGCCAACCTTCATCAAGTTTCGAGCTATTTTCTCCTCCTTTAAGCCCAAGTCTAGCGAAAATGTACGGTCGACTTTCAGCTTTGACCAACTTCTTGGAATTGAAATTTGAGAGTAGATTTGGATTTCTCGTTGCTAGAAAGGCATGCACGCCAACTTTTGTGACGTTCCCAGCTATTTTCTCACCCTTTAAGCCCAAGTCTAGTGAAAAGGCATGGTCAAGTTTCGACTTTGACCAACTTGTCGGAATTGAAATTTGTGAGTAGATTTGGATGTCCCATTGGTAGAAAAGCGCGCACCCCAACTTCTGTGAAGTTCCGAGCAATTTTCTCGGGCTTTAAGCCCAAGTCTAGCGAAATCGCACGGTCGAGTTTCGGCTTTGACCAACTTAACGGAATTGAAATTTGAGAATAGATTTGGATATCCCATTGGTAGACAAGTGTGCACGCCAATTTTCATTTGGTTCCGAGATATTTTCTCACCCTTTAAGCCCTTCGTGACGTTCCGAGCTATTTTCTCATGCTTTAAGCCCAAGTCTAGCGAAAACGCACAGTACAGTGTTGGCTTTGACCAACATCTCGGAATTGAAATTTGAGAATAGATTTGGATGTCCCATTGGTAGAAAAGAGTGCACGCCAACTTTCGTGATGTTCCAAGCTATTTACTCACCATTTAAGGCCAAGTCTAGTGAAAACGCATGGTCACTATACGGCTTTTACCTACTTCTTGGAATTGAAGTTTGAGAATAGATTTGGATGTCCCATTGGTAGACAAGCGTGTACACCAACTTTTGTGATGTTCTAAGCTATTTTCTTACCATTTAAGCAAAAGCATATCGAAAACGCATGATCGAGGTTTGGCTTTGACCAACTTAACGTAATGGAAATTTAAGAGTATATTTGGATGTCCCATTGATACACAAGTGCGCACACCAACTTTCATGATGTTTCAAGTTATTTTAACCCCCTTTAAGCCAAATTACAGCGAAAAACGTGCGGTCGCATTTCTTCTTTGGCGAACTGAACGTAAAGGAAATTTACGAGTAGATTTGGATGTCCCATTGGTGGATAAGTGTGCACACCAACTTTCGTGATGTTTCGAGCTATTTCCCCCCCTTTAAGGCGAAGTCTAGCGAAAACGCACGGTCACATTTCTGCTTTGACCAACTTCTCAGAATTGAAATGTGAGAATAGATTTGGATGTGCCATTGGTAGACAAGCACGCATGCCAACTTTCTTGACGTTCCGAGCTATTTTCTCACGCTTTAAGCCCAAGTCTAGTGAAAATGCACAGTCGAGTTTCGGGTTTTACCAACTTCCCGAAATGGAAATTTAAGAGTAGATTTGGATGTCCAATTGGTAGACAAGCGTGCACGCCAACTTTTGTGATGTTCCGAGCTATTTTCTCACCCTTTAATCCCATGTCTAGCTAAAAGGAAAGGTCGAGTTTCCACTTTGAGTCACTTCTTGGAATTTAAATTTGAGCATAGATTTGGATGTCCCATTGGTAGACAAGCCCGCACACCAACTTTTGTGACATTCTGAGCTATTTTCTCACTCTTTAAGCCCAAGTCTAGAGAAAATGTACGGTCGAGTTTCGGCTTTGACCAATTTCTCGAAATTGAAATTTGAGATTCGATTTGTATATCCCATTGGTAGAAAAGCACGCACGCCAACGTTCGTGACGTTCCAAGCTATTTTCTCACAGTTTAAGCCCAAGCCTAGCAAAAACGCACGGTCGAGTTTGACTTTGACCAACTTAATGGAATTGAAATTTGAGAATAGATTTGGATATCATGTTGGTAGACAAGCATGCACGCCAACTTTCGTGACATTCCGAGCTAACCCCCCCCCTTTAAGGCCAATTCTAGCGAAAACACACGGTCGCATTTCGACTCTGACATACTTCTCGAAATTCAAATTTGATTATAGATTTTGATGTCCCATTCGTAGACAAGCGCGCGTGCCAACTTTCGTGACGTTTCAAGTTGTTTTCTCACGCTTTAAGCCCAATTCTAGTGAAAACGCATGGTCGAGTTTCAACTTAGACCAAATTAACGTAATGGAAATTTAAGAGTAGATTTGGATGTCCGATTGGTAGAAAAGTGCGCACTCCAACTTTCATGATGTTTTGAGCTATTTTAACCACCTTTAAGTCCAATTCCAACGAAAAATGCGCGGTCGAGTTTCAGGTTTGGCCAACTTAACGTAATGGAAATTTATGAGTAGATTTGGATGTCCCATTGGTGGACAAGCGTGCACGCCAACTTTCGTGACGTGCTGATCTATTTTCTCACCCTTTAATCCCATGTCTAGCGAAAACGCAATGTTGAGTTTCCACTTTGACCCACTTCTTGGAATTTAAATTTGAGCATAGATTTGGATGTCCCATTGGTAGACAAGCGTGCACGCCAACTTTCGTGACGTTCCGAGCTATTTTCTCACCCTTTAATCCCAAGCCTAGCGAAAACACACGATCGAGTTTAGACTTTGACCAACTTAATGGAATTGAAATTTGAGAATAGATTTGGATATCCCGTTGGTAGACAAGCGTGCACGCCAACTTTCATGACGTTCCGAGCTATTTTCTCACCCTTTAGGCCCAAGTCTAGCAAAAACGCACGGTGGCGTTCTGGCTTTGACCAACTTAAAAGAATTGAAATTTGAGAATAGATTTGGATATCGCATTAGTAGACAAGCGCGCACACCAACTTTTGTGACGTTCCAAGCTATTTTCTCACCCTTTAAGCCCAAGTCTAGAGAAAATGCATAGTCGAGTTTCGGCTTTTACCAACTTCTCAGAATTGATATTTGAGAATAGATTTGTATGTCCCATTGGTAGACAAGCATGCACGCCAACTTTCATGACGTAGCGAAAACACACGGTCGCGTTTCGACTTTGACATACGTCTCGGAATTCAAATTTTATTATAGATTTCGATGTCCCATTCGTAGACAAGTGCACATGCCAACTTTCGTGACGTTTCAAGTTGTTTTCTCACACTTTAAGCCCAAGTCTAGTGAAAATGCACGGTCACATTTGGGCTTTGACCAACTTCCCGGAATTGAAAGTTGAGAATAGATTTGGATGTCCCATTGGTAGAAAAGCATGCACGCCTTCTTTCGTGACGTTCCAAGCTATTTTCTCCCCCTTTAAGGGCAAGTCTAGCGAAAACGCACAGTCGAGTTTCGGCTTTGACCAACTTCTCGGAATTGAAATTTGAGAATAGATTTGGATGTCCCATTGGTAGACAAGCATGCACACCAACTTTCGTGATGTTCCGAGCTATTTTGTCACACTTTAAGCCAAAGTCTAGCGAAAATGCATGGTAGAGTTTCAGCTTTGACCAAATTCTCAGATTTGAAATTTGAGAGTAGATTTGGATGTCCCATTGGTAAACAAGCGCGTACGGTTGAGTTTTGGCTTTGACCAAGTTCTCATAATTGAAATTTGAGAATAGATTTGGATGTCCCAATGACAAGTGTGCATGCCAACTTTCGTGACGTTTCGAGCTATTTCCTCCCACTTTTAGCTCAAGTGAAGCAAAAACACATGGTCGAGTTTCAACTTGGACCAAATTCTCGGAATTGAAATTTGAGAATAGATTTAGATAGCCCATTGGTAGACAAGCGCGTGCACCAAATTTCATGACGTTTCGAGTTATTTTATCACCCTTTAAGCCCAAGTTTAGCAAAAACAGACGGTTGAGTTTCGACTTTGACAACCTTCTCAGAATTAAAATTTGATTATAGATTTGGATGTCCAATTGGTAGACAAGCACGCACGCTAACTTTCATGACGTTTCAAGCCATTTTCTCCCTTTTTTAGCGCAAGTGAAGCAAAAAAGCACGTTCGAGTTTCAACTTGGACCGAATTCTCGGAATTAAAATTTGAGAATAGATTTGGATGTCCCATTGGTAGAAAAGCGTGCACGCCAACTTTTGTGACATTCCAAGCTATTTTCTCCCCCTTTAAGGCCAAGTCTAGCGAAAAGGTAAAGTTGTGTTTCAGCAATGACCTACTTCTCAGAATTAAAATTTTAGAATAGATTTGGATGTCCCATTGGTGGACAAGCGCGTATGCCAACGTTCATGATGTTCCAAGCTAGTTTCTCACCCTTTAGGCCCAAGTCTAGCGAAAATGCACAGTCGAGTTTCGACTTTTACCTTCTTCTTGGAATTGAAATTTGAGAATAGATTTGGATGTCCCATTGACAAGCTTGCATGCCAACTTTCGTGACATTTCGAGCTATTTTCTCCCCCTTTAAGCCAAAGTGAAGCAAAAACACACGGCCAAGTTTCAACTTGGACCAAATTCTCGCAATTGATTTTTGAGAATAGATTTGGATGTCCCATTGGTAGACAAGTGCACACACCAACTTTCGTGACGTTCCGAGCTATTTTATCACCCTTTAAGCCCAAGTTTAGCGAAAAAAGATTGTCAAGTTTCGACTTTGACCAATTTCTCAGAATTAAAATTTGAGAATAGATTTGGATGTCCCATTGGTAGACAAGCATGCACACCAACTTTCGTGACGTTCCAAGCTATTTTCTTCCCCTTTAAGGCCAAGTGAAGCAAAAACTCACGGTTGAGTTTCGGCTTTGACGTACTTCTCGGAATTGAAATTTGATTATATATTTGGATGTCGCATTGGTAGAAAAGCATGGACACCAACTCTCGTGACGTTTCAAGCTATTCTCTCATCCTTTAAGCCCAATTCTAGCTAAAAGGCACGTTCGAGTTTTAGCTTTGACCGATTTCCCAGAATTGAAATTTGAGAATAGATTTCGATGTCCCATTGGTAGACAAGTGTGCATGCCAACTTTCGTGACATTCCGAGCTATTTTCTCACCCTTTAAGCCCAAGTCTAGCGAAAATGCATGATTGAGTTTAGGCTTTGACGTACTTCTCGGATGTCCCACTGGTAGACAAGCACGCATGCCAAATTTCGTGACGTTCTGAGCTATTTTCTCACGCTAAGCCAAAGTCTAGCGAAAACACACGGTGGCGTTTCGGATTTTACCAACTTAACGGAATTGAAATTTGAGAATAGATTTGGATGTCCCATTGGTAGACAAGCACAGATGCCAACTTTTGTGACGTTCCGAGCTATTTTCTCACCCTTTAAGCCCAAATCTAGCGAAAATGAACGGTCGAGTTTCACCTTTGACCAACTTCTCGAAATCGAAATTTGAGAGTAGATTTAGATTTCCCATTGGTAGACAAGCGCGCACATCAGTTTTTGTGACATTCCAACCTATATTCGCCCACTTTAATTCCATGTCTAGCGAAAACAAATGGTGGAGTTTCGGATTTGACCAACTTCTCGGAATTGAAATTTGAGAATAGATTTGGATGTCCCATTGGTATAAAAGTGTGCACACCAACTTTCGTGACGTTCCGAGCTATTTTCTCACCCTTTAAGCCCAAGTCTAGTTAAAATGCATGGTCAAGTTTCG
This sequence comes from Larix kaempferi, assembly GCA_027924585.1. NCBI lineage: Eukaryota > Viridiplantae > Streptophyta > Pinopsida > Pinales > Pinaceae > Larix > Larix kaempferi. The sequence goes on along the minus strand of BSBM01000430.1, from coordinate 559,960 downwards.
GCTTTGACCAACTTCTCGGAATTGATATTTGAGAATAGATTTGTATGTCCCATTGGTACACAAGCGTGTACACAAACTTTCATAACGTTCCGAGCTATTCCCCCCCCCTGTAATGCCAAGTCTAGCGAAAATGCACGGTCACGTTTAGGCTTTGACCTACTTCTCCGAATTAAAATTTGATTCTAGACTTTGATGTCCCATTCGTAGACAATCCCGCACGACAACTTTTGTGATGTTCCGAGCTATTTTCTCACGCTTTAAGCCCAAGTCTAGCGAAAATACGTGGTCGAGTTTCGGCTTTGACCAACTTCCCGGAATTGAAATTTGAGAATAGATTTGGTTGTCCCATTGGTAGACAAGTGCGCACACTAACTTTCCTGACATTTTGAGCTATTTTCTCACCCTTTAAGCCCAATTCTATCGAAAAATGATGGTTCAGTTTCGGCTTTGACCAACTTCTCGTAATTGAAATTTGAGAATAGATTTGGATGTCCCATTGACAAGCGTGCACACAAACTTTCGTGATGTTTCGAGCTATTTTATCCCCCTTTAAGGCCAATTCTAGCGAAAACGCACGGTCGCATTTCGTCTTTGACCTACTTCTCGGAATTCAAATTTGATTATAGATTTTGATGTCCCATTCGTAGACAAGCGTGCACGCCAAATTTCCTAACATTCTGAGTTGTCTTTATATGCTTTGAGCCCAAGTCTAGCGAAAACACACGGTCGTGTTTCGGCTTTGACCAACTTCCCAGAATTGAAATTTGAGAATAGATTTGGATGTCCCATTGGAAGACAAGCATGCACGCCAACTTTCGTGACGTTCCGAGCTATTTTCTCCCCCTTTAAGGCCAAGTCTAGCGAAACGTACGATCAAGTTTCGGCTTTGACCAACTTCTTGGAATTCAAATTTGAGAATAGATTTGGATGTCCATTGGTAGACAAGCACGCACACCAACTTTCGTGACGTTCCGAGCTATTTTTTCACACTTTAAGCCAAATTCTACCAAAAATGCACGGTCGAGTTTTAGCTTTGACCAACTTCTCGGATTTGAAATTTGAGCATAGATTTGGATGTCCCATTGGTAAACAAGCACACACACCAACTTTAGTGACGTTTCGAGCTATTTGATTTGGATCTCCCATTGGTAAACAAGTGCACACACTAACTTTCATGACGTTCTGAGCTATTTTCTCACCCTTTAAGACCAAGTCTATCGAAAACGGACGGTCGAGTTTTGGCTTTGACCAACTTCTCGTAATTGAAATTTTAGAATATATTTGCATGTCCCATTGACAAACGTGCAAGCCAACTTTCGTGATGTTTCAATCTATTTTCTCCCCCTTTAAGCCTAAGTCAAGCAAAAATGCACGCTCGAGTTTCAACTTGGACCAAATTCTCGGAATTAAAATTTGAAATAGATTTTGATGTCCGATTGGTAGACAATCGCGCACACCAACTTTTGTGACATTCCGAGCTATTTTATCTCCCTTTAAGCCCAAGTTTAGCGAAAAAATATGGTCAAGTTTTGGCTTTAACCAATTTCTTGGAATTAAAATTTGAGAAGAGATTAGGATGTCCCATTGGTAGACAAGCGTGCACGCCAACTTTCATGACGTTTCGAGCTATTTTCTCCACCTTTAAGGCCAATTCTAGAGAAAAATGCACAGTCGCGTTTCGGGTTTGACCTACTTCTCGGAATTAAAATTTTATTATAGATTTGGATGTCCCATTTGTAGACAACCACGCACGCCAACTTTCGTGACGTTCCGATCTATTTTCTCATGCTTTAATCCCAAGTCTAGCGAACACGCACGGTCAAGTTTAGGCTCCAACAGACTTCCAAAAATTGAAATTTGAGAATAGATTTGGATGTCCCACTGGTAGACAAGCGTGCACGCCAAGTTTCATGACGTTCCGAGCTATTTTCTCCCCTTTAAGGACAAGTCTAGTGAAAACGTGCGGTCTAGTTTAAGCTTTGACCTACTTCTCGGAATTAAAATTTGAGACTCTATTTGGATGTCACATTGGTGGACAAGCATGTACGCCAACTTTCGTGATGTTCCAGGCTATTTTCTCACCCCTTAGGCCCAAGCCTAGTGAAAATGCACAGTTGAATTTCGGTTTTGAGCAACTTCTCGGAATTGAAATTTGAGAATAGATTAGGATTTCCCATTGGTAGACAAGCATACATGCCAACTTTCGTTACGTTCCGAGCTATTTTCTCCCACTTTAAGCCTAAGTCTAGAGAAAATGCATGGTCGAGTTTCGACTTTGCCCAACTTAATGGAATTGAAATTTGAGAATAGATTTGGATATCCCATTGGTAGACAAGCACGCACGCCAACTTTTGTGACGTTCCGAGCTATTTTCTCACTCTTTAAGCCCATGTCTAGTGAAAATGCAAGGTTTAGTTTCGGCTTTGACCAAATTCTCGGAATTGAAATTTGAGAATAGATTTAGATTTCCCATTGGTAAACAAGCATGCACGTCCACTTTCTTGACATTCCAAGCTATTTTCTCCTCCTTTAAGCCCAAGTCTATCGAAAATTCATAGTCGAGTTTCAGCTTTGTCCAACTTCTCGGAATTGAAATTTGAGAGTATATTTGGATGTCCCGTGGCTAGAAAGGCATGCACGCCAACTTTCGTGACGTTCCAAGCTATTTTCTCACCCTTTAAGCCCAAGTCTAGAGAAAACACATGGTCAAGTTTTGACTTTGACGAACTTCTCAGAATTGAAATTTGAGAATAGATTTGGATTTCCCATTGGTAGACAAGTGCGCGCGCCAACTTTTGTGACGTTCAAAGCTACTCCCCCCCCTTTAAGCTCAAGTCTAGCGAAAACACACGGTCGAGTTTCAGCTTTGACCAAATTCCCGGAATTAAAATTTGAGAATAGATTTGTAAGTCCCGTTGGTAGACACACCTGCACGCCAACGTTCGTGACGTTCTGAGCTATTTTCTCATGCTTTAAGCCCAAGTCTAGTGGAAACACATGGTCGAGTTTTGGCTTTGACCAACTTCCCTGAATTTCAATTTGAGGATAGATTTGGATGTCCCATTGGTAGACAACCGTGCACGCCAACGTTTGTGATGTTTCGAGCTATTTTCTCCCCCTTTAACGCCAAGTCTAGTGAAAACGCACAGTCGCATTTAGGCTTTGACTTACTTCTCGGAATTAAAATTTGTTTATAGCTTTGGATGTCCCATCGGTAGACAAGCATGCACACCAACATTCGTGACGTTCCAAGCTATTTTCTCATGCTTTAAGCCCAATTCTAGCAAAAACGCATAGTTGAGTTTCGGCTTTTCCCAACTTCCCGGAATTGAAATTTGAGAATAGATTTGGATGCCCCATTGGTAGACAAGCATGCACGCCAACTCTCATGATGTTCCGAGCTATTTTTTCCCCTTTAAGGCCAAGTCTAGTGAAAACGTACAGTTGCGTTTCGGCTTTGACCTACTTCTCGGAATTAAATTTTGAAATTAGATTTGGATGTCCCATTGGTGGACAAGTGCACAAGCCAAATTTTGTTACATTTCGAGCTATTTTCCCCACCTTTAAGCCCAAGTCTGGCGAAAACGCACGGTCGAGTTTCATCTTTGACCAAATTCCCGGAATTAAAATTTGAGAATAGATTTGTAAGTCCTGTTGGTAGACACGCGTGCACGCCAACTTTCATGACGTTCTGAGCTATTTTCTCATGCTTTAAGCCCAAGTATAGGGAAAATGCATGGTTGAGTTTCAGCTTTGACCGACTTCCCGGAATTGAAATTTGAGGATAGATTTGGATGTCCCATTGGTAGACAAGCGAGCACGCCAAATTTCTTGACATTCCGAGCTATTTTCTCCCCCTTTAAGGCCAAGTCTAGCGAAAATGCAAAGTCGCATTTAGGCTTTGACCTACTTCTTCGAATTAAAATTTGATTATAGCTTTGGATGTCCCATTGGTAGACAAGCATGCGCGCCAACATTCATGATGTTTCGTGCTATTTTCTCATGCTTTAAGACCAAGTATAGCAAAAATGCATGGTCGATTTTTGGCTTTGACCAACTTCCTGGAATTGAAATTTTAGAATAGATTTGGATGCCCCATTGGTAGGCAAGCATGCACGCCAACTCTCATGATGTTCCGATCTATTTTCTCCCCTTTAAGGCCAAGTCTACCTAAAATGTATGGTCGCGTTTCGGCTTTGACCTACTTCTCGGAATTAAAATTTGAGATTAGATTTGGATGTCCCATTGGTGGACAAGTGTGTACGCCAACTTTCGTGATGTTCTAAGCTATTTGCTCACCATTTAGGCCCAAGTCTAGCGAAAATGCATAGTCGAGTTTCAGCTTTAACCAACTTCTCGGAATTGAAATTTGAGAATAGATTGGGATTTTCGTTTGGTAGAGAAGCGCACACGCCAACTTTCATTACGTTTCGAGCTATTTTCTCCCACTTTAAGCCCAAGTCTAGCGAAAACGCATGGTCAAGTTTTGACTTTAGTCAACTTAACGGAATTGAAATTTGAGAATAGATTTGGATATCCCGTTGGTAGACAAGCGCGCAAGCCTACTTTCGTGACATTCCGAGCTATTTTTTCACCCTTTAAGCCCAAGTCTATAGAAAACGGACGATCGAGTTTCGTCTTTGACCAACTTCTCGTAATTGAAATTTGAGAATAGATTTGGATATCCCATTGGTAGACAAGTGCGCACGCCAACTTTTGTGACATTCCGAGCTATTTTCTCACCCTTTAAGCCCAAATCTAGCGAAAACGCATGGTCTAGTTTCGGCTTTGACCAACTTCTCGGAATTGGAATTTGAGAATAGATTTGGATTTCCCATTGGTAGGCTAGCGCGCACGCCAACTTTCTTGACGTTCCGAGCTATTTTCTCCCCTTTTAAAGAAAATTCAAGCGAAAACACACGGTCACATTTCAGCTTTGACCTACTTCTCAGAATTAAAAATTTGATTATAACTTTGGATGTCCCTTTGGTAGACAAGCATGCACGCCAACTTTCGTGATGTTCCGAGCTATTTTCTCCCCTTTTAACGCCAAGTCTAGAAAAAATGCATGGTCGCGTTTAGGATTTGACCTACTTCTCGGAATTAAAATTTGATTATAGCTTTGGATGTCCCATTGGTAGATAAGCATGCACGCGAAATTTCATGACATTCCAAGCTATTTTCTCATGCTTTAAGCCCAAGTCTAGCAAAAACACACGGTCGAGTTTCGTCTTTGACCAATTTCCCGAAATTGAAATTTGAGAATAGATTTGGATGCACCATTGGTAGACAAGCGTGCACGCCTGTTAAGATTCAATATGCTAAGACACGAAATATCATCATTTCATTCCATTTCACAATAATAGCATATATAGGATCACTGAAAGAACAACAAGCACAAGATAAACGCAAGAGACAGATTTATCCTGGGAAACCCTCATTGGGAAGAAAACCCAGCAAAGCTTCCTCAATATAGATGATCAACAAATACAAAGATGTAAACCAAAGACATGAGCTCCTCCTCCTCCATAGCAGACCTCTCCCTCACCTATGCGCTATTCACAAGTGAGTGTAGTGTGTGTTAAATGAGGAACACACCTCTTCTTTTTATACACATCTCCAACTTGTATTTTATATTAATTAGGTCGGCCCCAAATTTACCATTGGGTTAAACACCCCATTAAAACTGACTGGGTCGACCCCTCTAGGGTGGTCTAATAACCCTTTGACCCACATAACACATACAGGGCCAACCCCCACTAGGGAATTCTAATAACCCAAGTTACCACATTCCGACGAAGGAATAAACATCTCCAGATATACAATAAGATCTTCACGAAGGAATGAAACATCTCCAGAATAATAAAGTACAAAGATAATATTCTTTGAAGTTAAAATACTTCAACACTCCCCCTTAACGAGAAGGATATTATAACAACATCTGCACAAGCAAAGAGTCATCAACATCATGCATGATACATCTATAAATCATTGGAAGCTTTCTCAACATCATCAATAACTCAAGCAATTACTGGAACATCTTCAAATACTGGAACATCAACATCTTCAGTACCGAGTCTTCATATTCTACAGCATCATCATCACATGATCATCAACATCGTCATCACACGATCATCAGCATCTAGATCATCTTGATCTACAACATCTAGATCATCATCTCGATCTACAATATCTGGATCATCATCTCGATCTACAACATCTGGATCATCATCGTAGCATACTATGCAATACACACGATCATATTATAGGATGATCAATCCCTCTCTCTTTAGGACATAGGTCCATGGATGATACAATCCAGATCATGTACATTTTGAACCAAAGGTCCAGGGACGATGCAGTCCTATAAATCAATTGTTGGAGAAATCTGTCTACGAATCAATTCAAGGGACCTAAGTCTAGGGATGATGCAATCCCCATTCTCGAAGACATCTTTTCTATGGCTCAATTTAAGGGACCTAAGTCCAGGGATGATGCAATCCCCATTCTCGAATACATCTTGTATACGACTCAATTCAAGGGACCTAAGTCCGGGGACGATACAATCCCCATTCTCGAAGACATCTTGTCTATGGCTCAATTCAAGGGACCGAAGTCCGGGGATGATACAATCCCCACCTGTCCACTAAGAACTTCATTCTTGAAGACATCTGTCTACTGATCAATTCAAGGGACCGAAGTCCGGGGACGATACAATCCCCACCTATCCACTAAGGACTTCATTCTCGAAGACATCTGTCTACGGATCAATTCAAGGGACTGAAGTTCAGGGACGATACAATCCCCACCTGTCCACTAAGGAATTCATTCTTGAATATAGTCTATGGATCAATTCAAGGGACCGAAGTCCAGGGACGATACAATCCCCACCTGTCCACTAAGGACTTCATTCTCGAAGACATCTGTCTACGGATCAGTTCAAGGGACTGAATTCCGGGGACGATACAATCCCCACCTTTCCACTAACGACTTCATTCTCGGAGACATATGCCTATGGATCCTTTTAGAACATGTGTTCAAGGATGATTCAATCCCCTTGTCAACTTAGACCCTGTCTAAGGACAATCCACCAACCTCTCTGTCGGCATCACCAATATAGGTATCCACATCATCGACCTCACTGTCGATGCAGGCAATCTCTATGTGCTTTGACTTATCATGGAACACTGGATTCTCTGCCATCTTGATACAACTCTGTTTGTCAAACAGGATCACAGTTTTGTATATCTCTAAGTCAAACAATCCTGAATCCATATCGCTTCACAGCTAGCAGAGCAAGTAGCCATATATTCCACTTGTGCTGAGAGCCACACTAGATGGCTTCCTGCTAAACCATGAGATCATGGCCAATCCCAGACAATAACATCCTCTCGATGTTCTCTTCCTGTCTGATACACTTCCTTCCCAATCAACATATTTGTATCCATCTGAAGTCATGATCTCCAAGATAACATAGACCAAAGTCTATCGTACCCTTTAGGTACCTCATCACATTCTTTGCAACTATCAGGTGAACACATCTAGTTTCCACTAGATACTGACTCAAGGTGTTCACAACAAGGCATATATCTGGCCTGGTATTTGTTAGATACATCAACGACCCAATAATATGTCTGTACATCAACTAACTCTGAGGATTCATTAGCTAACAACTTCAAGTCGGAACCCATGAGAGTGGCCATGGTTGTACATTCGAATAGATCAATTATTCTCAAGATTTTCACTGCATACTTTCCTTGGTTGAGAAATATTCCTTCTGAGCGTTTTTCATGCTTCCAGTCCTAGGAGGTAATGCATCAATCCGATATCATTCATATCGAACTCTGTAGCTAGCTTCTTCTGGCTTTCCATGATCTGTTTCTCATTCCTTGTCAGAAAGAGATCATCCACATACAATCATAGTATCATCCATAACCTTAAGGTAAAGGTTAGGATCAACTTTACTCTTGGTAAAGCCCCAAGCTTGTCAAGAAGCTATCAATTCTTCCTTTGTGACTGAACATCATTCACACTCTGCATTTAATGATCTTCTGCATATCTGTCTATGCCATCTCTCGTCAGATGGGTCTATTGATATGAGACTTGAGACCATTCGAACTCTGTGGTGAGTTCCTTCTTGCATCCATGTCATCTGTATATAGAAACCATATTCAACATTGTAGCAAAGGTTGAGATCCACATCACTCATGGTGATCATTAAACTCATTAATTGACTATCGATCCTAGGTACCCGAACAAAGCTTTCTTCAATTGAATCCTTGATTCACACTTCTTCTTCAATTACATCATTAAGATAATGGTCTTATCTAGCCACTTGGAGAAAACATCTCGTCATGATTCTCTTCCTCTTTCAAAGAGAATCTTCTAGCCACGAGCCTTCTGTATTATGTTTGATTTGTAAATCTTCTTGTTGAACATCCATCACTTGTTCGGTGTTCATCATTCTTCATGATCTTTCCTACAAATCAAAATTAAGTACAAGATTAGTAATACTTCATAATCATCAAATCATGTTGACATGATAACCTATTATGCATACATATATGATTTACATAGTTATGCTACTATCTTGACCAATACTTTGGCACAACACTTTTCCATATCATGTATGCATGCAGTGGCTATCTAGATGCCTTCCATCTCTACCAGAACATACTATCAAGAGTGTGCATAGCTCTCAGCATGTCAACAAAGAGGTTTCATTCTAGACAAGCAACAATGGAATGTTTGTCCAACTTACCAATCATATGCATATTAGTAGTATACTGTTCAATGCTATATGAATGTTTACACTCAGCATGATATATTCTAGGAATACAAATATGGATACAGCTATTACAAGCAATATCATTTACTATTTTAGAGATTCAAATAACAACTCAAATACTTATCTTTTATGTTTGTATGGTTGCCTCCCGCTTGATCTTCTATATGTCTTTTGAACTTCTATTCATTTTGTACCACTGTGTATGCTCAAGTGTGCACTAGTGTCGTCCTCGTGATCTCATACACAAACATTCATTAGTATAATCTCAATATAATCAAAACATTATAATTCTAAATAATCTTGAATATGTATGGTCATGATCATTCAATACATGGATATACTAAGATCCTAGCACAAAGTAGGATTCTAACTTGACATAGGAAAACATACTTGGATTAGTATACTTGCTTAGTTATGTCTAACATACCTAAACAATATCTTCTTTGTTCTCTTCAATGATTTAGAGATCCTGTGCTAGAACCTGCATATCTCATAGTTAAGCATAATAGAACAAAGTCATACATACCTCGTAAGTATAACTTCTATGTGGTCAAAGATTATGGATGAGTCTTTGTATTCATGTCATCATGGTCATGGAACTTGATTTGTCTTTCGTGATGTACCTATATCTTGTTAGCAGACAACATCAACCTCATACAACACCACAGTGCATTAGTACAATCATATATCCCTAATCAATGAATGTCTTCTATCATTCACATGCATTCATACTTTTACTAGGGTGATAAGACAATTCTAACATTAATCAAGATTGTACTAACCTAAATAATATGAAGACAAACATATTATGAACTTAATCAATAATAATATTTTAAGACATATCTCCTTAAGTCATACCTGTCGAGATTTCTTGCAGTCATCTTATGTAAGGCCTTAGCCTCAACTCCCCCTGAAACTGGATCTAGAGCTCGATTAGGGTTTGTTAGAGAAACCCTAAAAATTCAATCTTTGACTTTCACACTTCTGATATATGACAGTCTGTGCACTACCTATCACTTTTTATGAAATTTCATTTGGAGCTTCCTAGCCCAAGTTATGACCGTTTTTCCTAGGCCACCTGATTATGACTGAGATTTGGAAGAGGCAGAAACCCTAACTTGTACTGATCATAATTCACAAAGTAAAACTAATCTGAGGGTGTCCTTTGGACACAAGGTACATGGGGATGTTATATACGACCTGTAAACTTTTCAGATCCTGAAAATTCTCCAACACGGATTTATAGTGAAAGTTCCACGATGACTGGTTTTTGCTATATAAAACCCTAACCTTCAAACTGTCGCAAGTGAAGCAAGTGTCGTAAGTGCCATACATTTCCTTCTTTCAGGTTAGCTCTGATACCATGTTAAGATTCAATATGCTAAGACAGAAAATATCAGCATTTCATTCCATTTCACAATAATACTGGATGACTGAAAGAACAACAAGCACAACATAAACACAAGAGACACAGATTTATCCTGGGAAACCCTCATGGTGTAGAAAACCCAGCAAAGCTTCCTCAATATAGATGATCAGAAAATAAAAAGATGTAAACCAAAGACATGAGCTCCTCTGTAATATCCTGGGCAAGAACTGACCCAGATATTAACTCCACTTTTAAAACTGTTACAATTTTCACTAGTAAAATTTTCTGTTCATTCCTTCGAACCGGGAAAGAGGTAAGTAAGGGGTACTGATGTAAGGATTGAGGATGGTGGGATGGATATTCAATTATGGAAAATGTATGAGGTTAGGTGCAGCATCAGACCAAGGAGTACAAATCAGATTGCCTTATGCACAAGGTACCATCACCATTCACTTTTCAGCATAGAACAAGTCCATGCCTACTTCGAGGCTTCCTGGGTGTCTGGCATATGCATACAAGATAGGGAGGGGTCAATGGGAGTTGATAACAGAGTTTATATCAGTCAAATATATTCTGGATAAGTTCAGTAAGTTAAATTTGCAGACTTATGAAGATATGGGAAGAATTTGGGTTTCTAGGCTCTCCCGGGATTGCTGAGCTAGTAATTTTCTTATCTTTACAAAACGAGGCTAAAAGTATTCAAATTCTTGTTTTTTGGACTGATATGGTTAATATAACATGTTATTAAACTACTGCAAAATATGGGGGGTCAAATGGATGCATAGAGTGCATTTTACAGTAAATTCAGTAAAACTAGTCTAGAAAAAATAGCTACTATTGCATTGTAATTCATCTAACTGCTCCAAAACTTCAAATAATATGTTATGCTATTAGATAATGCTATGATAAAGGATATTCAACACATATAAGTCAAAATATGGGTTCATAACACTTTCTTTCTCATTATTAGATTGCCTTCCAAAGTACATGCCTCACAGGCTAGATTTTCATTACAATAGTGGGAGAAATGGAGAGAAGAATGAGAATATTACTGTGGATCTGCTTCCGAGCTATGATCAGGTCACCTACATGTCATGTGACTTTCATTGGCTGCATACTGAACTTCTGGACTTGATTGGGGCACATTCACTGAACCAACCCTCTCCTTCAGGGAAAGCTCCTCTAGATTTAGTTGTGAATGGGAGAAGAATGTAAGAAGAGTGTGAGGATCATATATGAATCTGATCTCTGGACATATAAATCTCTAATATGCTGCAAATAATGGCATACTAAACTTCCTGGAGATTCTGGGCGCAATTCCTGAGAACTAGCTCCTCCTTCTGGTTATTTTCCTTCAAATCTAGCTGCTAATCCACTGTAGAATTGTCCTCCTCTTCAAGATGACTATAGATATTCATGGTTGGACTGATATGAATGTTATTGGATGCAATAACATATTCTGGACCTGCATAACACTCTTATATAACTCACAAAATCTTGGGGCACATCACCCAAGCAAACTTGTTGAGGCACAACACTCAACTAGAGAGGCTCAGAGCTCTCAAACAAAAATTGCAAATGACAAAAGTTCTTAATTGGAGTTGGTTGTTGTTCGGATATCCACATCATATTTTTTAGGATCTTGCATGCAATTAGGGTTTGCATGCAAATTCTAGGGTTTGCATGCACTTGCATGCACTTTGCATGCATCCCAGTCACCAGTTTGATGCCTCCAGCACCTTAGCCACCTTATTCTAGCACCCGGGAGCCACTTACTTCAGAGTTTTAGCCCTTCTAGGCTGAAAGGCGCCCACTTCTCACCTACTTCCAGAGAAGGGCGCACTTGTTCACCTACCACTGCAGTTCCACTTCAGTTACACTCAGTTAGCTCCGATTCTCCCTGATTTGAGGCTAGTTTCACTCCCGACTGACTGTTTCACTTCCGTTGGACCTCCAGATTGACTAGATGACTTTTTCTGACTTCAGTTAGCCTCCCATGCACCCCCCACTAAGCCTCCTTCCCTTAATCAGTGCTACACACTTCAGTTACACATGACACACTCAGTTAGACTCAGATTGACACCTGGATGACTGGTTCTTGTGCATTGATGACCACCACCGATTGATGATGAGGACTCCTAGTTGGATTCAAGCTACTCCATTCAGCGATTCGAATGGCCTACTTAGTCAATTCGAATTGCTCATTGAAAGACATTGTATTCTATTGTAATCCATTCACCCTTTCTGGGATATTGAGCACTGCTGCATGTTTTGCACTGTTTTACACCATATTTTCTATATTCATCTGTTGTGATTGATTTACTTGTTCATTAGATCTGCTGTGACTAATTTTACATGGTATCAGAGCCATGACAGGGACAAGATTTCTTTTCTATAGGTGTTCTACATGAAGAGAGAGCAATCTTTGCTCACCAATATATTTCAGCAGCGGCATGCAAAATCTCATGTGCATTCGCTCATGTGCATGCAAGGCTGAAAACATAGTGTTTGTTTGTGTGTGATTTGCAGGTTCTTACTTCCTCCATGTGCATTTGCTAATGCAAAGATGGAGACTTCTTCTTCACAAAATATTCTTACTCCATTCAACTATGATGAATGGAAACCAAAGATGATTGCATTCTTGAAGAGACAATGTCTTTTTGATATGTGCATTGGTAATACAAGATATTTTGATTCCGATGAAGAGGAGAATGATTGGATCAATGATTGTGACAGAGCTTTTGGAGCAATGTGTCTTGCTATGTCTCCTTGTATGCGCTACCTCAGTAATACTGCTGAAAATCCAAGTGATCTATGGGTCCAACTTGACAGAGAATTTGGAAAGCAGGAAGAAGAGGATCATGCTAGCCTTTTGGAGAACAAGCCCAGTGAGATCTCCTTATGTGTTCTTTTCGATCATGTCTTGGCCTCAACAATTGTTCAAGATGAAGAAGAAAATGTAGATTCAACACTCATTCTCTCAAAGTATTCTATTTCGAATTCTGAGCAAGATAAACCAACTCATACTCTAGATTCTGAAGAGGTTCTTGAATCCTCTCTTTCACATGAGTTTGCCAGCATGCAGAATAATGATCTACTTGAAGTTTTGGAGGTAAAATCTGATTTTGGAGGTGAAGCATTCACCCTCCTTGATTGCATGCCTCCTATAGACTTATGTTCTATCATTTGCAAAGTTTCTCAGATTTTTAATGAAGATGAAGAGCACTACCATTCGCTTGAGTTCAATTCTCATGCACTTTTTGCTGATTTTGGTTTTGATCTCACCCTTGTTGGTTCAAAGGAGATCTCAAGAAACCATTCATCTATTTTTGGAGCTGATTTAACTTCTATTGATAAGAAGTTCAAGTTTCAAGATCTATTTGATCCGATTGGAGCTATTCCTACCTCACTTGGTTCAAATCACAGGTTCCAGGATCATCCTCATATTTTCATATTTGTTCTCACCATTTTCGGTATGAAGAGCAAGTTCATAAGGTCTCCACATTTGCTTGCATCCACTGATGGAGAATTCAAGCACATGTTTTTGGAGCATAATCCATTTACTCCCAAGAGTAAGATACCTCCAGACATATCTATTTGAGTTTGGAGCAGTTAAATCTTTTGGTGTGTTACAGTTCATTTTGAGGGGGGGTATTTTTCCCATGAGGTTTTCCCCATTTCCTTAGTTTATTGACTGTTATTAGTTTTGGATTATTGTATTGGGGTGACCTTTGGTCTTAGTTACCAGGGCCCCACATTATTTTTTTTTTGCACATCATAGTCTAGCTTGAGGGGGGGTGTTCGGATATCCACATCATCTTTTTTAGGATCTTGCATGCAATTAGGGTTTGCATGCAAATTCTAGGGTTTGCATGCACTTGCATGCACTTTGCATGCATCCCAGTCACCAGTTTGATGCCTCCAGCACCTTAGCCACCTTATTCTAGCACCCGAGAGCCACTTACTTCATAGTTTTATCCCTCCTAGGCTGAAAGGCGCCCACTTCTCACCTACTGCCAGAGAAGGGCGCACTTGTTCACCTACCACTGCAGTTCCACTTCAGTTACACTCAGTTAGCTCCGATTCTCCCTGATTTGAGGCTAGTTTCACTCCCGACTGACTGTTTCACTTCCGTTGGACCTCCAAATTGACTAGATGACTTTTTCTGACTTCAGTTAGCCTCCCATGCACCCCCCACTGAGCCTCCTTCCCTTAATCAGTGCTACACACTTCAGTTACACATGACACACTCAGTTAGACTCAGATTGACACCTGGATGACTGGTTCTTGTGCATTGATGACCACCACCGATTGATGATGAGGACTCCTAGTTGGAGTCAAGCTACTCCATTCAGCGATTCGAATGGCCTACTTAGTCAATTCGAATTGCTCATTGAAAGACATTGTATTCTATTGTAATTCATTCACCCTTTCTGGGATATTGAGCACTGCTGCATGTTTTGCACAGTTTTACACCATATTTTCTATATTCATCTGTTGTGATTGATTTACTTGTTCATTAGATCTGCTGTGACTAATTTTACAGTTGTCTTCTTTTATAAAATTTATGATGACCTACTGAGTAAGTTACTTAGCTTTGGTGACTTGTGAGAGTAGGTTACCCATTTCCCATCCTACTTCAAATCATGTAGGCGCCTTCTTGGAATAATTAGCAAGTTTTGTCTTAGAAAAACTTGCCAACTTTTGTCTCTCTTCACCCATATTAGCAACTGCGCCTTAGTTAGCTTTTTGGATGTTGCTAAATCTTTACTTACATCTTTTCTTGTTTGTATAGTCGCGTTTAGACACCTACTTCTCAGAATTAAAATTTGAGAATAGATTTGGATGTCGCCTGGGTGGACAAGCATGTACACCAACTTTAGTGATGTTCCAAGCTATTTTCTCACCCTTTAGGCCCAAGTCTAGCGAAAACGCATGGTCGCGTTTCGTCTTTGACCAACTTCCCAGAATTGAAATTTGAGGATAGATTTGGATGTCCCATTGGTGGACAAGTGTGCAAACCAACTTTCGTGACGTTCCGAGCCATTTTCTCAACCTTTAATCCCAAGTCTAGATAAAACGCACGGTGGCATTTCAGCTTTGACCAACTTAATGGAATTGAAATTTGAGAATAGATTTGGATGTCCCATTGGTAGAAAAGCGCGCACGCCAACTTTCGTGACGTTTCGGTCTCTTTTATCACCCTTTAAGCCCAAATCTAGCGAAAATGCAAGGTCGAATTTCGGCTTTGACCAACTTCTCGGAATTGAAATTTGAGAATAGAGTTAGATTTTCCATTGGTAGACAAGCGCGCATGCCAGTTTTCATGACGTTCCAACCTATATTTGCTCACCTTAATTCCATGTCTAGCGAAAAACGCCCGATGGAGTTTTGGCTTTGACCAACTTCTCGGGATTGAAATTTGAGAATAGATTTGGATATCCCATTAGTAGACTTGCACGCACACCAATTTTCGTGACGTTCCGAGCTACTTTCTCACCCTTTAAGCCCAAGTCTAGCGAAAATGCATTGTCGAGTTTCGGCTCTGAGCAACTTCTCGGTATTGAAATTTGACAACAGATTTGTATGTCCCATTAGTAGACAAGCGTGCATGCCAACTTTCATGACGTTCCGAGCTATTTTGTCCCCCTTTAAGGCCAATCCTAGCGAAAATGCAAGGTCGCATTTCGGCTTTGACCTACTTCTCGGAATTAAAATTTGATTATAGATTTTAACATCCAATTCATAGACAAGCGTGCACGCCAACTTTTGTAACATTTCGAGTTGCTTTCTCACGCTTTAAGCACAAGTCTAGTGAAAACGCATGGTCACGTTTAGGCTTTGACCAACTTCTCAGAATTGAAATTTGAGAATAAATTTGGTTGTACCATTGGTAGAAAAGTGTGCACACAAACTTTCGTGACGTTTCGAGCTATTTTCTCCCCCTTTAAGGCCAAGTCTAGCGAAAACGCACGGTCGCGTTTCGGCTTTGAACAACTTCCCGGAATTGAAATTTGAGAATAGATTTGGATGTCCCATTGGTAGACAAGCATGCATGCCAACTTTTGTCACGTTTCAAGCTATTTTCTCACCCTATAAGCCCAAGTCTAGGCAAAACGCACCGTTTAGTTTCGGCTTTGACCAACTTCTCAGATTGAAATTTGAGAATAGATTTGGATTTCTCATTGGTAGACAAGCGCGCATGCCAACTTTCTTGACATTCCAAGCTCTTTTCTCCTCCTTTAAGCCCAAGTCTAGGGAAAATGCATGGTCGCATTTCAGCTTTGTCCAACTTCTCGAAATTGAAATTTGAGAGTAGATTTGGCATGTCTTGTTGCTAGAAAGGCGTGCACGCCAACTTTCATGATGTTCCAATCTATTTTCTCACCCTTTAAGCCCAAGTCTAGTGAAAATGCACGGTCGAGTTTTGACTTTGACGAACTTCTCAGAATTGAAATTTAAGACTAGATTTGGATTTCCCATTGATAGACAAGCACGCATGCCAACTTTCATGACGTTCCGAGCTATTTTCTCATGCTTTAAGCCAAAGTCTAGCGAAAATGCACGGTTGAGTTTTGGCTTTGACCGACTTCCCGTAATTGAAATTTGAGGATAGATTTGGATGTCCCATTGGCAGACAAGCGTGCACGCCAACTTTCGTGACATTCCAAGCTATTTCCTCCCCCTTTAATGCCAAGTCTAGCGAAAACGTACAGTCACGTTTAGGGTTTGACCTACTTCTCCAAATTAAAATTTGATTATAGCTTTGTATGTCCCATTGGTAGACAACCATGCACACCAACTTTTGTGACATTCCGAGCTATTTTCCCCCCCTTTAAGCCCAAGTCTAGCGAAAATGCACTGTTGAGTAGACACCCGTGCATACCAACTTCCGTTACGTTCCGAGCTATTTTCTCCCCCTTTAAGGCAAAGTCTAGCGAAAATGCACGGTTGCGTTTCGGCTTTGACCTACTTCTCGGAATCAAAATTTGAGAATATATTTGGATGTCCCATTGGTAGAGAAGCGGGCATAAGAACTTTTGTGATGTTCCGAGCTATTTTCTCACGCTTTAAGCCCAAGTCTAGCGAAAAAGCACGGTCGAGTTTCGGCTTTGACCAACTTCCCAGAATTGAAATTTGAGCATATGTTTGGATGTCCCATTGGTAGACAAGCGCGCACGCCAACTTTAATGATGTTCCGAGCTATTTTCTCACGCTTTAAGCCCAAGTCTAGCAAAAACGCATGGTCGAGTTTCGACTTTGACGGACTTCCCGAAATTGAAATTTGAGGATAGATTTGGATGTCCCATCGGTAGATAAGCGTGCACGCCAACATTCGTGACGTTCCAAGCTATTTTCTCACGCTTTAAGCCCAAGTCTAGCGAAAATGCACGATCGAGTTTCGGCTTTGACTGACTTCCCGGAATTGAAATTTGAGGATAGATTTGGATGTCCCATTAGTAGACAAGCGTGCACACCAACTTTCGTGACGTTCCGAGCTATTTTGTCCTCCTTTAATGCCAAGTCTAGTGAAAACGCACGGTCACATATAGGCTTTGACCTACTTCTCGGAATTAAAATTTGATTATAGTTTTGGATGTCCCATAGGTAGAAAAGCATGCACGCCAACTTTCGTGACTTTTCGAGCTATTTTCTCATGCTTTAAGCCCAAGTCTAGCAAAAACGCACGGTCGAGTTTCGGCTTTGACTAATTTCCTGGAATTGAAATTTGAGAATAGATTTGTATGCCCCATTGGTGGACAAGCGTGGACGTCAACTCTCATCAGACAATCCTTCTGTGTGATTGGCGAGTTTCTCAAATTCTGTCTGATACTCTCCCACTGTGCCAGTTTGGTGAAGTTTAGTGAGTGCTCCTGTGAAGTCGTCAAAAGCACTAGGACCAAATCGTGGCAAAAGGAGTTGGCAAAAATCTATCCAGTTTGGCTTTGGATGAGCTTTGATGTACCAATGGTACCATTGAAGGGCTTCCTATTCCAAGTGAAAGGATGCAAGTGGAACTTTCTGGACATCAAAAGTATTATGCAGGCTGAAATATTGTTCTGCACAGTATATCCATCCAGTCGGATCAGTACCATTGAAGCGAGGAAAATCAAGCTTCGGCCCACGAAAAATTGCTAGAAGAAGAGAACCCGGTGGCTGCAAAAGATTTAGGTTGTCGGTTATTGTTCATCGCTCAATGCTGAAGATGGAGGCTTAGAAATTTTTCATCCAGATCTTGGAGTTTGGTTTGGATGGCTGCAAGTGCTTCCTCCATGGTTTTTGCTCCTGCACGGGTGACAACCATAACTAGGATTTTTTTTTTTTTGGGGGGGGGAATGGATAGAAAAACACAAACAAAAGCTTATTTAGTAAAGGGAAATTTGGATTTGGAAAAAACTCGGAGGGGTAATTGGGGTGTGACTAGGTTTTGGACACTTTCTGATGGACAAGGAAGCAAAAAATGGGGATTTCAGAAGTGGGGTGAAGGAATGAGAAAATTTGGTAGAGAGGGACACAGAAGCAAAATTAGGAAAGGAACTCTGTGGTAAAATTTGAAGGTGATTGGGTGAAAATTGAAGGAGTTATGGAAAACCCGAAAAATAGCCAAATGTGGGATTTCTGGTCTTGGGAAGTGGAATTTGGGATAGGGTCTTCAGGAATGAAATATGCAGAATGGGATTGCAGGGATTTCAATGAAGTTTCAGAGAAAACAATGTTGAAACAAGGGCGATATGTTTTTTTTTTTGAGAAATGGATCGGCAACATCAACACAAAAGGGATCCGCAACATATGGATCTGCAATGGCACAGAAGGGATAAAAAATGGCTGGATCTGAAACGACGACTGGATCTGGAACGAATTTCAGAATAGATCTGAAACGGCTGGATCTGGAGCAGAAGTGATCAGCAACAATTCAGCTGAAAATAGATATGGACCCCAAGTATGTGCAGCTTCCTATCGGTTCAGGGGATTCACTCGACCACCAATGCTGTCTGACGGCTTGTGTATTGGGGCAGTACCCCTCACTCCACGGCTCAGGTAAAACTGATAACCGCTTTGCCACAAACAACATCTCTTGGTTTACCTCACGGGTGGGAACTAGTCAATCGGGTAGAGGTCGTTGCCCTTTTCGGTGGCAGGTCCTCTCAATGGGCTAGCTACTTTGGGGTTCCTGTGGTACTCCTCACAATGAGTTTTAGGGCTTATGCCCAAGTACTTCCCACAGTTAAGCAGATAGCGATTATTCCTAGATCCGAACTTGCAACAGATGCGAAAAAAAATTTTGACAGAAATTCCACCCAACGAGCCCAAGAAAGTGCTCTGATACTAGATGTGAAGAACCTGCAATAATTAATTAATGCAAATACACAAGATATCAGAAATAATAGAACTCATAATCACTTTTATGTTGATCATGGGCCACTTCGAGGGGGCAACCTCCTTTGAGCAAGCTCAATACAATTAACTTCACTTTGCCTTCATAGGCCTCAACACACACTTATATACTAAGTCTAGGCACCAATACCATGGGTCAATACTATGTGTCAATACAAACCATGGGCTAAGTCTAGGCGCCAATACTATGAGTCAAAACCATGGGACATATAATACTATGGGATGACTTACAAAGCATATGCATCCAATACTATGGGTCAATACTATGGGCTAATATAAACTATGGATCAACAAATACTACGGGACGACTTACAAAGCATATGCGTCCAACAACAATATACTAACAAAGTAAAGACATGGGTTCCTAACATTTTCTCACACTTTAAGCCCAGGTCTAGCGAAAACGCACAGTCGAATTTCAGCTTGGACCAACTTCCTGGAATTGAAATTTGAGAATAGATTTGGATGTCCCATTGGTAGACAAGTGTGCACACTAACTTTCGTGACGTTCCGAGCTATTTTCTCACCCTTTAAGCCCAATTCTATTGAAAACGGACGGTCGAGTTTCGGCTTTGACCAACTTCTTGGAATTGAAATTTGAAAATAGATTTGGATGTCCCATTGGTGGACAAGCGCATACGCCAACTTTTGTGATGTTCCAGGCTATTTTCTCACCCTTTAGGCCCAAGTCTAGTGAAAATGCACAGTCAAATTTCGGCTTTGAGCAACTTCTCGGAATTGAAATTTTAGAATAGATTAAGATTTCCCATTGGTAGACAAGCGCACACGCCAACTTTCGTTACGTTTTGAGCTATTTTCTCCCACTTTAAGCTTAAGTCAAGCGAAAACACATGGTCGACTTTCGACTTTGACAAACTTAACGGAATTGAAATTTGAAAATAGATTTGGATATTGCGTTGGTAGAAAGGCACAAATGCCAAATTTTGCGACGTTCCGAGCTATTTTCTCACCCTTTAAGCCCAAGTCTAGTGAAAACGCACGGTTTAGTTTTGGCTTTGACCAACTTCTTGGAATTGAAATTTGAGAATAGATTTGGATTTCCCCTTGGAAAAAAGCGTGCATGCCAACTTTCTTGACGTTTCGAGCTGTTTTCTCCTCCTTGAAGCCCAACTCTAGCGAAAATTCACGATCGAGTTTAAGCTTTGTCCAACTTCTCGAAATTGAAATTTGAGAGTAGATTTGGATGTCCCGTTGCTAGAAAGGTGTGCACGCCAAATTTTGTGATGTTCCAAGCTATTTTATCACCCTTTAAGCCCAAGTCTAGCGAAAACGCAAGGTCAAGTTTTGACTTTGACAAACTTCTCAGAATTGAAACTTGAGAATAGATTTGGATTTCCCATTGGTAGACAAGCGCGCGGGCCAAATTTCGTGACGTTCTGAGCTATTTCCCCCCCTTTAAGCCCAATTGCAGCGAAAATGCATGGTCGCGT
This sequence comes from Larix kaempferi, assembly GCA_027924585.1. NCBI lineage: Eukaryota > Viridiplantae > Streptophyta > Pinopsida > Pinales > Pinaceae > Larix > Larix kaempferi. Next base: position 538,956 of record BSBM01000430.1, on the reverse strand, counting down.
TTAGGCTTTGACCTAATTCTCCGAATTAAAATTTGTTTATAGCTTTGGATGTCCCATTGGTAGACAAGCATGCACGACAACATTCGTGACGTTCCGGGCTATTTTCTCCCTCTTTAAGCCCAAGTCTAGTGAAAACGCAGGGTTGAGTTTCGGCTTTGACCAACTTCTTGGAATTGAAATTTGAGAATAGATTTGGATGCCCCATTGGTAGACAAGCATGCAAGCCAACTCTCATGACGTTTCGAGCTATTTTCTCCCCTTTAAGGCCAAGTGTAGCAAAAACGCAAGGTCGCGTTTCGGCTTTGACCTACTTCTCGGAATTAAAATTTGAAATTAGATTTGGATGTCCAATTGGTGGACAAGCACACATGCCAACTTTCGTTACGTTCTGAGCTATTTTCCCCCCCTTTAAGCCCAAGTCTAGCGAAAACACACGGTTGAGTTTCAGCTTTGACCAAATTCCCGGAATTAAAATTTGATAATAGATTTGTAATTCCCGTTGGTAGATACGTGTGCACGCCAACTTTCATAACGTTCCATGCTATTTTCTTATGCTTTAAGCCCAAGTCTAGCAAAAACACACGGTTGAGTTTTGGCTTTGATCGACTTCCCAAAATTGAAATTTGAGGATAGATTTGGATGTCCCATTGGCAGACAAGCATGCACGCCAACTTTCATAATGTTTTGAGCTATTTTCTCCCCTTTAACGCCAAGTCGAGCGAAAACGCACGGTCGAGTTTAGGCTTTGACGTACTTCTCGGAATTAAAATTTGAGGATATATTTGGATGTCCCATTGATAGACAACCATGCACGCCAAAATTCATGGCGTTTCGAGCTATTGTCTCATGCTTTAATCCCAAGTTTAGCGAAAACGCATGGTCGAGTTTTGGCTTTGACCAACTTCCCGGAATTGAAATTTGAGACAAGCATGCACGCCAACTCTCATGATGTTCTGAGCTATTTTCTCCCCTTTAAGGCCAAGTCTGGCAAAAACGTACGGTCGCATTTCTGCTTTGACCTACTTCTCGGAATTAAAATTTGAGCATAGATTTGGATGTCCCATTGGTGGGCAAGCGCGTACGCCAACTTTCGTGATGTTCCAAGCTATTTGCTCACCATTTACGCCCAAGTCTAGTGAAAATGGACAGTCGGGTTTTGGTTTTGACCAACTTCTCAGAATTGGAATTTGAGAATAGATTGGGATTTCCGTTTGGTAGATAAGCGCACACGCCAACTTTTGTTACATTCTGATCTATTTTCTCCCATTTTAACCCCAAGTCTAGCGAAAACGCATGGTCGAGTTTTGACTTTAACCAACTTAACGGAATTGAAATTTGATAATAGATTTGGATATCCCATTAGTAGACAAGCGTGCAAGCCAACTTTCATGACGTTCCGAGCTATTTTCTCACCCTTTAAGCCCAAGTCTATAGAAAACAGACGATCGAGTTTCAGCTTTGACCAACTTCTCATAATTGAAATTTGAGAATAGCTTTGGATGTCCCATTGAATAGATTTGGAACTCCCATTGGTAGACAAGCGTGTGCGCCAACTTTCGTGACGTTCTGAGCTATTTTCCCCAACATTAATCCCATGTCTAGCGAAAATGCACGGTCGAGTTTCGGCTTTGACTAAACTCCTGAAATTCAAATTCGAGAATAGATTTGTAAGTCCCATTGGTAGAAAAGTGTGCACGCCAACGTTCGTGACGTTATGAGCTATTTTCTCATGCTTTAAGCCGAAGTCTAGATAAAAGGCACGATCAAGTTTCGGCTTGACCAACTTCCTAGAATTGAAATTTGAGCATAGCTTTGGATGTCCCATTGGTAAACAAGTGCGCACGTGAATTTTTGTGACATTCCGAGTTATTTTCTCATGCTTTAAGACCAAGTCTAGTGAAAACGTACGGTCGAGTTTCGGCTTTGACCGACTTTCCGAAATTGAAATTTGAGGATAGATTTGGATGTCCCATTGGTAGACAAGCGTGCATGCAAAGTTTTGTGACGTTCCGAGCTATTTTCTCACGCTTTATCCCAAGTCTAGCGAAAACGCACGATCAAGTTTCGGGTTTTACCAACTTCCCGGAATTGAAATTTGAGCATAGCTTTGGATGTCCCATTGGTAGACAAGCACGCACACCAATTTTCGTGACGTTCGGAGCTATTTTCTCACGCTTTATCCCAAGTCTAACGAAAATGCATGGTCAAGTTTCGGGTTTTACCAACTTCCCGGAATTGAAATTTGAGCATAGCTTTGGATGTCCCATTGGTAGGCAAGCACGCACACCAATTTTCGTGACCTTCCGAGTTATTTGCTCATGCTTTAATTCCAAGTCTAGCACAAACGCACAGTCGAGTTTCTGCATTGACCGACTTCTCGGAATTGAAATTTGAGGATAGATTTGGATGATCCATTGGTAGACAAGCGTGCACGCAAACTTTCGTGATGTTTCGAGCTATTTTCTCATGCTTTAATCCCAAGTCTAGCGAAAAAGCACGGTTGAGTTTCGAGTTTTACCAACTTCCCGGAATTGAAATTTGAGAATAGATCTGGATGCCCCATTGCTAGACAAGCGTGCACGCCAGCTCTCATGATGTTATGAGCTATTTTCTCCCCTTTAAGGTGAATTCTAGCGAAAACACACGATTGCGTTTCGGCTTTGACCTACTTCTCGGAATTAAAATTTGAGATTAGATTTGGATGTCCCATTGGTGGACAAGCGCGTACGCCAAATTTCGTGATGTTCCAAGCTAGTTTCTCATCCTCCAGGCCCAAGGCTAGAAAACAAACACGGTCGAGTTTCGACTTTGACCAATTTCTCGTAATTAAAATTTGATAGTAGATTTGGATGTCCCATAGGTAGACAAGCGCACACGCCAACTTTAGTGACGTTCTGAGCTATTTTCTCAAGATTTAAGCCCAAGTCTAGCGAAAAAGCATGGTCGAGTTTCGACTTTGACCAACTGCAATAGATTTGGATGTCACATTGGTAGACAAGCGTGCACGCCAACTTTGATTACGTTTCGAGCTATTTTCTCCCCCTTTAAGTCCAAGCCTAGCGAAAACGTACGGTCGAGTTTCGGATTTGAACAACTTCTCGGAATTGAAATTTTAGAATAGATTTGCATGCCCCATTGGTAGACAAGCACACACACCAACTTTCGTGAGCTTCCGAGCTATTTTCTCACCCTTTAAGCCCAAGTCTAGCGAAAACGGATGGTCGAGTTTTGGCTTTGACCAACTTCTTGGAACTAAAATTTGAGAATAGAATTGGATGTCCCATTGGAAGACAAGCGTGCATGCCAATTTTCGTGATGTTCCGATATATTTTCTCCCTCTTTAAGGCCAAGTCGAGCGAAAATACACAATCGCGTTTTGGCTTTGATCTACTTCTTGGAATTAAAATTTGATTATAGAATTGGATGTCCCATTGGTAGACAAGCATGCACGCCAACTTTCGTGACATTCTGAGCTATTTCTCACGCTTTAAGCCCAAATCTAGTGAAAATGCACGGTCAAGTTTCAACTTTGACTAACTTCCCGGAATTGAAATTTGAGAATAGATTTGGATGTCCCATTGGTAGACAAGTGTGCATGCCAACTTTCATAATGTTCCGAGCTATTTTCTCCCCTTTAAGGCCAACTCTAGAAAAAACGCGTGGTCGCGTTTCGGCTTTGACCTACTTCTCGGAATTAAAATTTGAGATTGGATTGTGATGTCCCATTGGTTGACAAGTGCGTACGCCAACTTTCGTTACGTTCCAAGCTATTTTCTCCCAATTGAAGCCCAAGTCTAGCAAAAACGCACGATCGAGTTTCTAATTTGACCAATTTCTCGAAATTGAAATTTGAGATTAGATTTGGATATCCTGTTGGTAGACAAGCGCGCACGCCAACTTTCATGACATTCCGAGCTATTTTCTCACCCTTTAAGCCCAAGTCTAGCAAAAACGCACGGTCGAGTTTTGGCTTTCACCAACTTCTCGGAATTGAAATTTGAGGATAGATTTGGATGTCCCATTAGTAGACAAGCGTGCACACAAACTTTCGTGACATTCCGAGCTATTTTCTCACCCTTTAAGCCCAAGTCTATTGAAAACGCACAGTCAAGTTTCGGCTTTGACCAACTTCTCAGAATTGAAATTTGAGAATAGATTTTGATGTCTCGTTGGCAGACAAGCTTGCATGCCAACTTTCGTGACAATTCGAGCTATTTTCTCACACTTTAAGCCCAAATCTAGAGAAAATGTACGGTCGAGTTTCGGCTTTTACCAACTTCTTGGAATTGAAATTTGAGAATAGATTTAGATTTCCCATTCATAGAGAGGTGCGCACACCAGTTTTCGTGACGTTCCAACCTATATTCTCCCACTTTAATTCCATGTCTAGCGAAAATGCACAGTGGAGTTTCAGCTTTGACCAACTTCTCGGAATTAAAATTTGAGAATAGATTTGGATATCCCATTAGTAGACAAGTATGGGACAACTTCTCCACTTTAAAATTTGAGAAAATGCACGGTCGAGTTTCGTCTTTTGCCAACTTCCCATGAATTGAAATTTTAGAATACATTTGTATGTCCCATTGGTAAACAAGTATGCATGCCAACTTTCGCGACGTTTCGGGCTATTTTTCCCCCTTTAAGGCCAATTCTAGCGAAAAAAAACGGTCTTGTTTCGGCTTTGACCTACTTCTCAAAATTAAAATTTGATTATAGATTTTGATGTCCCATTCGTATACAAGCACGCACTTCAACTTTCGTGATGTTCCGAGCTGTTTTCTCACCCTTTAAGCCAAAGTCTAGCGAAAAGTGCACGGTTGAGTTTTGACTTTGACCAACTTCTCGGAATTGAAAGTTGAGAGTAGATTTGGATGTCCCATTGGTAGACAAGCGCACAGGGCAACTTTAGTGACGTTCCGAGCTATTTTCTCAAGCTTTAAGCCCAAGTCTAGCGAAAACGAACGATCGAGTTTCGGCTTTGACCAACTTCCCAGAATTGTAATTTGAGAATAGATTTGGATGTCCCATTGGTAGACAAGCATGCACGCCAACTTTCATTTCGTTCCAAGCTATTTTCTCCCCCTTTAAGTCCAAGTCTAGTGAAAACGTACGGTCAAGTTTCCGCTTTGACCAACTTCTCGGAATTGAAATTTGAGAATAGATTTGGATGCCCTATCAGTAGACAAGTGCGCACACCAACTTTTATGACGTTCCGAGCTATTTGATTTGGGTGTCCCATTGGTAAACAAGCACGCACACCATCTTTCATGATGTTTCGAGCTATTTTCTCACCCTTTAATCCCAAGTCTAGCGAAAACGGACGGTCGAGTTTTGGCTTTGACCAACTTCTCGGAATTAAAATTTGAGAATAGATTTGGATGTGCCATTGGTAGACAAGCGTGCGTGCCAACTTTCATGATGTTCCGATCTATTTTCTCCCCCTTTAAGGCCAAGTCGAGCGAAAACGCACAGTCGCGTTTCGGCTTTTATCTGCTTCTCGGAATTAAAATTTGATTATAGATTTGGATGTCCCATTGGTAGACAAGTACGCACACCAACTTTCATGACATTCCGAGCTATTTTCTCACGCTTTAAGCCCAAGTCTAGCAAAAAAGCACGGTCGAGTTTCGGCTTTGACCAACTTTTCGGAATTGAAATTTGGGAATAGATTTGGATATCCCGTTGGTAGACAAGCGCGAACACCAACTTTCATGACGCTCTGAGCTATTTTCTCACCCTTTAAGCCCAAGTCTAGCGAAAATGCCCGGTCGAGTTTCGGATTTGACCAACTTCTCAGAATTCAAATTTGATTGTAGATTTGGATGTCGCATTGGTAGACAAGCACGCACGCAACCCTTTGTGACATTTCGAGCTATTCTCTCACCCTTTAAGCCCAAACCTAGAAAAAACATAGGGTCAACTTTCGGCTTTGACCAACTTCTCGAAATGGAAATTTGATAATAGATTTAGATTTCCCATTGGTAGACAAGCGTGCATGCCATTTTTTGTGACATTCCAACCTATATTCGCCCACTTTAATTCCATGTCTAGCGAAAAGGCAAGGTGGAGTTTCGGCTTTGACCAACTTCTCAGAATTGAAACTTGAGAATAGATTTGGATATCCCATTAGTAGACAAGCGCGCACACAAACTTTCATGATGTTCCGAGCTATTTTCTCACCCTTTAAGCCCAAGTCTAGCAAAAACCCACGGTAGAGTTTTGGCTTTGACCAACTTCTCGGAATTGAAATTTGAGAATAGATTTGTATATCCCATTGGTAGACAAGCGTGCACACCAACTTTCATGATGTTCCGAGCTATTTTCTCCCCCTTTAAGGCAAAGTCTAGCGAAAATGTATGGTCAAGTTTCGGTTTTGACCAACTTCTCATAATTGAAATTTGAGAATAGATTTAGGTGTCCCATTGGTAGACAAGCGCGCACACCAACTTCGATGACGTTTCGAGCTATTTTCTCACAATTTAAGCCAAAGTCTAGAGAAAACGCACGGTCTAGTTTCAGCTTTGATCAACTTCTCGGATTTGAAATTTCAACATTAAAATGGATGTCCCATTGGTAAACAAGCGCGTAAACAATCTTTCGTGACATTTCGAGCTATTTGATTTGGATCTCCCAGTGGTGAACAAGCGCACACACTAACTTTCATGACGTTATGTGCTATTTTCTCACCTTGTAAGCCCAAGACTATCGAAAACGGATGGTCGAGTTTCGACTTTGACCAACTTCTCGTAATTGAAATTTGAGAATAGATTTGGATGTCCCATTGAAAAGCGTGCACGCCAAATTTCGTGACGTTTCGAGCTATTTTCTCCCCCTTTAAGCCTAAGTGAAGAAAAAATGCACGGTCGAGTTTCAACTTGGACCAAATTCTCAGAAATGAAATTTGAGAATAGATTTGGATGTCTTATTGGTAGACAAGCGTGCATAACAACTTTCATGACTTTTCGAGCGATTTTATCACCCTTTAAGCCCAAGTTTAGCAAAAACAGACGATCGAGTTTCGGCTTTGACCAATTTCTCAAAATTAAAATTTGAGAATAGATTTGGATGTGCCATTGGTAGACAAGCGTGCACGACAACGTTTGTGACATTGCGATCTATTTTCTCCCCCTTTAAGGCCAAGTCTAGCGAAAACTCACGGCCGCATTTCGGCTTTGACCTACTTCTCAGAATTAAAATTTGTTTCTAGCAAAAATGCACGCCAACTTTCATGACGTTCCGAGCTATTTTCTCACGCTTTAAGCCCAAGTCTAGAGAAAATGCACGGTCGAGTTTCGGCTTTGACCGACTTCCCGAAATTGAAATTTGAGAATATATTTGATGTCCGATTGGTAGACAAGCGTACATGCCAACTTTCATAATGTTCTGAGCTATTTTCTCCCCTTTAATGCCAAGTGTAGCGAAAACGCGCAGTTGCGCTTCAGCTTTGACCTACTTCTCGGAATTAAAATTTGAGATTAGATTTGAATGTCACATTGGTGGACAAGTGCATACGCCAACTTTTGTGATGTTATAGGCTATTTTCTCACCCTTTAGGCCCAAGTCTAGCGAAAATGCATGGTCAAGTTTCAGCTTTGTCCAACTTTTCGGAATTGAAATTTGAGAGTAGATTTGGATGTCCCATTGCTAGAAAGGAGTGCACACCAACTTTCGTGACATTCCAAGCTATCTTCTCACCCTTTAAGCCCAAGTCTAGTGAAAATGCACGGTCGAGTTTCGGCTTTGACCCAATTCCCAGAATTGAAATTTGAGAATAGATTTGTAAGTCTCGTTGGTCGACACGCATGCACGCCAACTTCCGTTATACTCTGAGCTATTTTCTCATGCTTTAAGCCCAAGTCTAGTGAAAAGGCACGTTTGATTTTTGGCTTTGACCAACTTTTGTGAGGTTATGAGCTATTTTCTCCCCCTTTAACGCCAAGTCTAGCGAAAACGCACGGTCTCGTTTAGGCTTTGACCTACTTTTCAGAATTAAAGTTTGAGGATATATTTGGATCTCCCACTGGTAGACAAGCGTGCACGCCAACTTTCGTGATGTTCCGAACTATTTTCTCACCCTTTAAGCCCAAGTCTAGTGAAAATGCACGGTGGCGTTTTGGCTTTGACCAACTTAACGGAATTGAAATTTTAGAATAGATTTGGAATTTAAGAGAAAATCTAGCGAAAACGCACGGTCAAGTCTTGGATTTGACCAACTTCTCAAAATTGAAATTTGAGAGTAGATTTAGATTTCCCATTGGTAGAAAAGCACGCACACCAATTTTTGCGACATTCCAACCTATATTCGCCCACTTTAATTCCATGTCTAGCGAAAACACACTGTAGAGTTTCAGATTTGACCAACTTCTCATAATTTAAATTTGAGAATAGATTTGCATGTCCCATTAGTAGACAAGCGCACACACCAACTTTTGTGACGTTCTGAGCTATTTTCTCACCCTTTAAGCCCAAGTCTAGCGAAAACGCACGGTCGAGTTTTGACTTTGAACAACTTCTCATAATTGATATTTGAGAATAGATTTGTATGTCCCATTGGTAGACAAGTGTGCATCCCAACGTTCGTGACGTTCCGAGCTATTTTCTCCCCCTTTAAGGCCAATTCTAGTGAAAACGCATGGTCGCATCTGTGCTTTGACCTACTTCTCGGAATTAAAATTTGAGATGAGATTTGGATGTCCCATTGGTGGACAAGCGTGTACGCCAACTTTTGTGATGTTCCGAGCTATTTTCTCACCCTTTAGGCCCAAGTCTAGTGAAAATGCACAGTCGAGTTTCGGCTTGGACCAACTTCTTGGAATTGAAATTTGAGAGTAGATTGGGATTTCCGTTTGGTAGACAAGCGCACATGCCAACTTTTGTTACGTTTTCAGCTATTTTCTCCCACTTTAAGCACAAGTCTAGCGAAAACGCACAGTCGAGTTTTGACTTTAACCAATTTAACAGAATTGAAATTTGAGAATAGATTTGTATATCCCGTTGGTAGACAAGCACGCACGCCAACTTTCGTGATGTTCCGAGCTATTTTCTCACCCTTTAAGCCCAAGTCTATCGAAAATGGACGATCGAGTTTCGGCTTTGACCAACTTCTCCTAATTGAAATTTGAGAATAGATTAGGATGTCCCATTGACAAGTGTGCACACCAACTTTCGTGACATTTCGAGCTATTTTATCACCCTTTAAGCCCAAGTTTAGCGAAAATAGACGGTCGAGTTTCAACTTAGACCAAATTCTTGAAATTAAAATTTGAGAATAGATTTGGATGTCCCATTGGTAGAAAAGCGTGCACACCAACTTTCGTGACATTCCAAGTTATTTTCTCTCTGTTTCAGGCCAAGTCTAGCAAAACTGCACAATCGTGTTTCGGCTTTGACCTACTTCTCGGAATCGAAATTCGATTATAGATTTGGATGTCCCATTGGTAGACAAGCATGCACGCCAGGTTTCATGATGTTCCAAGCTATTTTCTCACACTTTAAGACCAAGTCTAGCGAAAACGCAAGGTCGAGTTTCATCTTTGACCGACTTCCTGGAATTGAAATTTGAGAATAGATTTGGATGTCCCATTGGTAGACAAGCGTGCATGCCACCTTTCATGATGTTCCAAGCTATTTTATCCCCTATAAGGCCAAGTCTAGCGAAAACCCGCAGTCACATTTCGGTTTGACCCACTTCTTGGAATTAAAATTTGAGATTAGATTTGGATGTCACATTGGTGGACAAGCGCGTATGCCAACTTTCGTGATGTTCTAAGCTATTTTCTCACCCTTTAGGCCCAAGTCTAGCGAAATGCACAGTCGAGTTTCGTCTTTGAGCAACTTCTCGGAATTGAAATTTGAGAATAGATTGGGATTTCCCATTGGTAGACAAGCGTACACGCCATCTTTCGTTACGTTCCGAGCTATTTTCTCCCACTTTAAGCCTAAGTCTAGCGAAAACGCACGGTCGAGTTTCAACTTTGACCAACTTAATGGAATTGAAATTTGAGAATAGATTGGGATTTCTGACGTTCCGAGCTATTTTCTCATGCTTTAAGCCCAAATCTAGCAAACATGCACGGTTTAGTTTCGGCTTTGACCAATTTCTTGGAATTGAAATTTGAGAATAGATTTGGATTTTCCATTGGTAGACAAACGTGCACACCAACTTTCTTGACGTTTTGAGCTATTGTCTCCTCTTTTAAGCCCAAGTCTAGCGAAAGCGCATGGTCGAGTTTCAACTTTGCTCAACTTCTCAGAATTTAAATTTGAGAATAGATTTGGAACTCCCATTGGTAAACAAGTGTGCGCGCCAACTTTCGTGACGTTCTGAGCTATTTTCCCCAACTTTAATCCCATGTCTAGCGAAAAAACACGGTCGAGTTTCGGCTTTGACCAAACTCCTGAAATTGAAATTCGAGAATAGATTTGTAAATCCCATTGGTAGAAAAGTGCGCACGCGAATTTTCATGACATTCTGAGTTATTTTCTCACGCTTTAAGCCCAAGTCTAGCAAAAACACACGGTCGAGTTTCAGCTTTGAGCGACTTCCCGGAATTGAAATTTGACGATAGATTTGGATGTCCCACTGGCAGACAAGCGCGCATGCAAAGTTTTGTGACGTTCCGAGCTATTTTCTCACGCTTTAGCCCAAGTCTAGCGAAAACGCATGGTCGAGTTTCGGGTTTTCCCAACTTCCCGGAATTGAAATTTGAGCATAGCTTTGGATGTCCCATTGGTAGACAAGCATGCACGCCAATTTTCCTAACCTTCCGAGTTTTTTTCTCACGCTTTAAGCCCAAGTCTAGCAAAAACGCACAGTCGATTTTCTGCATTGACCGACTTCCCGTAATTGAAATTCAAGGATAGATTTGGGTGATCCATTGGTACACAAGCACGCACGCAAACTTTTGTGAAGTTTCGAGCTATTTTCTCACGCTTTAAGCCCAAGTCTAGCGAAAAAGCACGGTCGCATTTCGGGTTTTACCAACTTCCCGGAATTGAAATTTGAGAATAGATTTGGCTGCCCCATTGGCAGACAAGCGTGCACACCAACTCTCATGATGTTTCGAGCTATTTTCTCCCCTTTAAGGTGAAGTCTAGCGAAAATGAATGATCGCATTTCGGCTTTGACCTACTTCTTGAAATTAAAATTTGAGATTAGATTTGGATGTCCCATTGGTGGACAAGCGCATACGCCAACTTTCGTGATATTTCGAGCTAGTTTCTCACCCTTTAGGCCCAAGGATAACAAAAATGCATGGTCGAGTTTTGACTTTGACCAACTTCTCGTAATTGAAATTTGATACTAGATTTGGATGTCCCATTGTTAGACAAGCGCACACGCCAACTTTAGGGACGTTCTGAGCTATTTTCTCACGCTTTAAGCCCAAGTCTAGCGAAAAAACACGGTCAAGTTTCGATTTTGACCAACCGCAATAGATTTGGATGTCCCATTGGTAGACAAGCGTGCACACCAACTTGCGTTACGTTTCGAGCTATTTCTCCCCCTTTAAGTCCAAGTCTAGCGAAAATGTACGGTCGAGTTTCGGATTTGACCAACTTAACGGAATTGAAATTTGAGAATAGATTTGGATGTCCCAATGGTAGAAAAGCACGAATGCCAACGTTTGTGACGTTTCGAGCTATTTTCTCACCCTTTAAGAGCAAAGCTAGCGAAAACGCACGGTCGAGTCTTGGATTTGACCAACTTCTCGAAATCGAAACTTGAGAGTAGATTTAGATTTCCCATTGGTAGAAAAGAACGCACACCAATTTTTGTGACATTCCAACCTATATTCACCCACTTTAATTCCATGTCTAGCAAAAACGCACGGTGGAGTTTCGGCTTTGACCAACTTCTCGTAATTTAAATTTGAGAATAGATTGGATGTCCCATTAGTAGACAAGCACGCACACCAACGTTCATGATGTTCTCAGCTATTTACTCACCCTTTAAGCCCAAGTCTAGCGAAAATGCACGGTTGAGTTTCAGCTTTGACCAACTTCTCGGAATTGATATTTGAGAATAAATTTGTATGTCCCATTGGTACACAAGCATACATGCAAAATTTCGTGACTTTTGGAGCTATTTTCCCCCCCTTTAAGGCCAATTCTAGAGAAAACGCACGGTTGCGTTTCAGCTTTGACCTACTTCTCGGAATTCAAATTTGTTTATAGATTTTGATGTCCCATTTGTAGACAAGCGCGCACGCCAAATTTTGTGACGTTCCAAGTTGTTTTCTCACGATTTGAGCCCAAGTTTAGCGAAAACGCATGGTCGCATTTCGGCTTTGACCAACTTCCCAGAATTGAAATTTGACAATAGATTTGGATGTCCCATTGGTAGGCAAGCATGCACGCCAACGTTCGTGACGTTCCAAGATATTTTCTCCTCCTTTAAGGCCAAGTCTAGCGAAAACGTACTGTCAATTTTCGGCTTTGACCAACTTCTCTGAATTGAAATTTGAGAGTAGATTTGCATGTCCCATTGGTAGACAAGCGCGCACACCAACTTTTGTGACGTTCCAGGCTATTTTCTCACACTTTAAGCCAAAGTCTAGCGAAAATGCACAGTCGAGTTTCAGGTTTGACCAACTTCTCGGATTTGAAATTAGAGCGTAGATTTCGATGTCCCATTGGTAAACAAGCGCGCACAACGACTTTCGTAACGTTTTGAGCTATTTGATTTGGATCTCCCATTGGTAAACAACCGCGCAGACTAACTTTCGTGACGTTTCGAGCTATTTTCTCGCCCTTTAAGCCCAATTCTATCGAAAATGGATGGTCGAGTTTCGGCTTTGACCAACTTCTCGGAATTGAAATTTGAGAATAGATTTGGATGTCCCATTGGTAGACAAGTGTGCACACCAACTTTCGTGATGTTCCGAGCTATTTTCTCCCCCTTTAAGGCCAAGTCTAGCGAAAACGCACGGTCGCGTTTCGGCTTTGACCTACTTCTCGGAATTAAAATTTTATTATAGATTTGGATGTCCCATTGGTAGACAAGCATGCAGGCCAACTTCCGTGACGTTCCGAGCTATTTTCTCCCAATTTAAGCCTAAGTCTACGGAAAACACACGGTCGAGTTTTGAGTTTGACCAACTTAACAGAATCGAAATTTGAGAGTAGATTTGGATATCCCGTTGGTAGACAAGTGCGCACACCAACTTTTGTGACGTTCCGAGCTATTTTCTCACCCTTTAAGCCCAAGTCTAGCGAAAATGCATGGTTTAGTTTCAGCTTTGACCAACTTCTCGGAATTGAAATTTGAGAATAGATTTGGATTTCCCATTGGTAGACTGTGAGGCACCTGCAACAATTAATTAATACGAATATGCGAAATAGCAGAAATGACAGAACTCAGAATCACTTTTATAATGATCACAGGCCACTTCGAGGGGGAAACCTCCTATGAGCAAGCTCAATACAAATAACTTCACGGTGCCTTCATAGGTCTCAACACACACTTATATACTAATTCTAGGCGCCAATACTATGGGTCAAAACCATGGGCCGTAACAAACTATGGATCAACAATACTACGGGCGACTTACAAAGCATATGCGCCAACAACAATAACACAAACTATTGATCAACAAATACTACGGGACGACTTACAAAGCATATGCGTCCAACAACAACATACTAACAAAGTAAATACATGGGTTCCTAACATTCGGAATTAAAATTTTATTATAGATTTGGATATCCCGTTGGTAGACAAGTGCGCACACCAACTTTTGTGACGTTCCGAGCTATTTTCTCACCCTTTAAGCCCAAGTCTAGCGAAAATGCATGGTTTAGTTTTAGCTTTGACCAACTTCTTGGAATTGAAATTTGAGAATAGATTTGGATTTCCCATTGGTAGACAAGTGCACACGCCAACTTTCTGGATGTTCCGAGCTATTTTCTCCTCCTTTAAGCCCAAGTCTAGCGAAAACGCATGGTCCCGTTTCATCTTTGTCCAACTTCTCGGAATTGAAATTTGAGAGTAGATTTGGATGTCTCGCTGCTAGAAAGGCGTGCACACCAACTTTCATGATGTTCCAAGCTATTTTCTCACACTTTGAGCCCAAGTCTAGCGAAAACGCATGGTCAAGTTTCGACTTTGACCAACTTCTCGGAATTGAAATTTGAGAGTAGATTTGGATTTCCCATTGGTAGAAAAGCGTGCGCGCCAACTTTCATGACGTTCCGAGCTATTTTCCCCCACTTTAAGCCCAAGTCTAGTGAACATGCACGGTCGCATTTCGGCTTTGACCGACTTCCAGGAATTGAAATTTGAGAATAGATTTGGATCTCCCATTGGTAGACAAGCATGCACACCAACGTTCATGATGTTCCGAGCTATTTTCTCCCCTTTAAGGCCAAGTCTAGCGAAAACACGCGGTCACGTTTCGGCTTTGACCTACTTCTCGGAATTAAAATTTGAGATTAGATTTCGATGTCCCATTGGTGGACAAGCGCGTACACCAACGTTCGTGATGTTCCAAGCTATTTTCTCACCCTTTAGGCCCAAGTCTATCGAAAATGCACAGTCAAGTTTCGGCTTTGAGCAACTTCTCATAATTGAAATTTGAGAATAGATTGGGATTTCCCATTGGTAGACAAGCGCACACGCCAACTTTCGTTACGTTTCGAGCTATTTTCTCTCAATTTAAGCCTAAGTCTAGCGAAAACACACGGTCGAGTTTTGACTTTGACCAACTTAACGGAATCAAAATTTGAGAGTAGATTTGGATATCCCGTTGGTAGACAAGCGCGCACACCAACTTTTGTGACATTCCGAGCTATTTTCTCACCCTTTAAGCCCAATTCTAGCGAAAACGCATTGTTTAGTTTCGACTTTGACCAACTTCTCGGAATTGAAATTTGAGAATAAATTTGGATTTCCCATTGGTAGATAAGCGCGCACGCCAACTTTCTGGACATTCCAAGCTATTTTCTCCTCCTTTAAGCCCAAGTCTAGTGAAAACGCAAGGTCCCATTTCATCTTTGTCCAACTTCTTTGAATTGAAATTTAAGAGGAGATTTGGATGTCCCGTTGCTAGAAAAGCGTGCATGCCAAATTTCGTGACGTTACAAGCTATTTTCTCACCCTTTGAGCCAAAGTCTAGCGAAAATGCATGGTTGAGTTTCGACTTTGACCAAATTCTCGGAATTGAAATTTGAGAGTAGATTTGGATTTCCCATTGGTAGACAAGCGCACGCACCAACGTTCGTGATGTTCCGGGCTATTTTCCCCCACTTTAAGCCCAAGTCTAGCGAACACGCATGGTCGAGCTTCGGCTTTGACCGACTCTCCGGAATTGAAATTTGAGAATAGATTTGGATGTCCCATTGGTAGACAAGCGTGCACGCCAACTTTCATGATGTTCCGAGCTATTTTCTCCCCTTTAAGGCCAAGTCTAGCGAAAACACGCGGTCGTGTTTCGGCTTTGACCTGCTTCTCAGAATTAGAATTTGAGATTAGATTTGGATGTCCCATTAGTGGATAAGCGTGTACGCCAACTTTCGTGATGTTCCAAGCTATTTTCTCACCCTTTAGGCCCAAGTCTAGCGAAAATGCACAGTCTTGTTTCGGCTTTGACCAACTTCTCAGAATTGAAATTTATAGAATAGATTGGGATTTCCCGTTGGTAGACAAGCGCACATGCCAATTTTCGTTACGTTTCGATTTATTTTTTCCCACTTTAAGCCTAAGTCTAGCGAAAATGCACGGTCGAGTTTTGACTTTGAGCAACTTAACGGAATTGAAATTTGAGAATAGATTTGGATATCCTGTTGGTAGACAAGCACGCACGCCAACTTTTCTGACGTTCAGAGCTCTTTTCTCACCCTTTAAGCCCAAGTCTAGCGAAAACAGACGGTTCAATTTCGGCATTGACCAACTTATCGGAATTGAAATTTGCGAATAGATTTGGATTTCCCATTGGTAGACAAGCGCGCACTCCAACTTTCTTGACGTTCCAAGATATTTTCTCCTCCTTTAAGCCAAAGTCTAGCGAAAACACATGGTTGCGTTTCATCTTTATTCAACTTCTGGAATTGAAATTTGAGAGTAGATTTGGATGTCCCGTTTCTAGAGAGGCGTGCACGCAAACTTTCGTGACGTTCCAAGCTATTTTCTCACCCTTTAAGCCCAATTCTAGTGAAAACGCATGGTCGAGTTTTGACTTTGACCAACTTCTCGGAATTGAAATTTGAGAATAGATTTGGATTTCCCATTGGTAGACAAGAGCACGCGCCAACATTCGTGACGTTCCGAGCTATTTTCCCCCACTTTAAGGCCAAGTCTAGGAAAAATGCGCAGTCGCGTTTCGGCTTTGACCTACTTCTCAGAATTAAAATTTGAGATTAGATTTGGATGTCCCATTGGTGGACAAGTGCGTATGCCAACTTTCATGATGTTCCAAGCTATTTTCTTACCCTTTAAGCCCAAGTCTAGCGAAAATGTACAGTCGAGTTTGGCTTTGACCAACTTCTCGTAATTAAAATTTGAGAATAGATTGGGATTTCCCACTGGTAGACAAGTGCACATGCTAACTTTCTTTACGTTCCGAGCTATTTTCTCCCAATTTAAGCCCAAGTCTATAAAAAACGCATGGTCGAGTTTCTGCTTTGACCAACTTCTCGGAATTGAAAATTGAGATTAGATTTTGATATCCCGTTGGTAGACAAGCGTGCACGCCAACTTTCGTGACATTCTGAGCTATTTTCTCACCCTTTAAGCCCAAGTCTAGCAAAAAGCACAGTCGAGTTTTGGGATTGACCAACTTCTCAGAATTTAAATTTGAGAATAGATTTGGATTTCCCATTCTAAAAAAGCGCGCACGCCAATTTTCCTGACATTCCATCCTATATTCGCGCTCTTTAGTTCCATGTCTAGCGAAAACACACGGTAGAGTTTCGGCTTTGACGAACTTCTCGGAATTGAAATTTAAGAATAGATTTGGATGTCCCATTAGTAGACAAGTGCGCACACAAACTTTCGTGACGTTTAGAGCTATTTTCTCACCCTTTATGCCCAAGTCTATCGAAAACGCATGGTCAAATTTTGGCTTTGACCAACTTCCCGGAATTGAAATTTGAGAATAGATTTGGATGCCCCAATTGTAGACAAGCGTGCACGCCAACTTTCGTGATGTTCCGATGTATTTTCTCACCCTTTGAGCCCAAGTCTAGAGAAAATGCACGATCGAGTTTCAACTTTGACCAACTTAACGAAATTGAAATTTGAGAATAGATTTGGATATCCCGTTGGTAGACAAGCATGCACGCCAACGTTTGTGACGTTCTAAGCTATTTTCTCACCCTTTAAGCCCAAGTCTAGCGAAAACGCACGGTTTAGTTTCGGCTTTGACCAACTTCTCAGAATTGAAATTTGAGAATGGATTTGTATGTCCCATTGGTAGACAAACGTGCACGGCAACTTGCGTGAGGTTACGAGCTATTTTCCCCCCCTTTAAGGCCAAGTTTAGAGAAAACGTAGGTTCACATTTCGGGTATGACCTACTTCTTGGAATTGAAATTTGAGAATACATTTGGATGTCCCATTGGTAGACATGGGCGTATGCCAACTTTCATGACGCGCCAAGCTATTTTCTCACCTTTTAATCCCATGTCTAGTGAAAACGCACGGTCGAGTTTCGACTTTGACCAACTCCCCAGAATTGAAATTTGAGAATAGATTTAGATTTCCCATTCGTAGAGAGGTGTGCATGCCAGTTTTTGTGACTTTCCAACCTATACTTTCCCACTTTAATTCCATGTCTAGCGAAAATGCACAATGGAGTTTCGGCTTTGACCAACTTCTCAGAATTAAAATTTGAGAATAGATTTGGATATCCCATTAGTAGACAAGCACACACACCAAAATTTCGTTACGTTCCAAGCTATTTTCTCATCCTTTAAGCACAAGTCTTGCGAAAATGCACGGTTGATTTTTGGCTTTGGCCAACTTCTCGGAAATGAAATTTGAGAATAGATTTGTATGTCCCAATGGTAGACAATCGTGCATGCCAACTTTCGTGATGTTCCGAGCTATTTTCTACCCCTTTAAGTCCAAGTCTAGCAAAAATGTACGATCGAGTTTTGGCTTTGACCAACTTCTCGGAATTGAAATTTGAGATTAGATTTGGATTCCCTATTGGTAGACAAGCGCGCACACCAACTTTCATGACGTTTTGAGCTATATGATCTGGATGTCCCATTGGTAAACAAGCGCGCACAAAAACTTTTGTGACGTTCTGAGCTATTTTCTCATCCTTTAAGCCCAAGTCTAGTGAAAATGGACGACCGATTTTTGGCTTTGACCAACTTCTCGAAATTAAAATTTGAGAATAGCTTTGGATGTACCATTGGTAGAAAAGCGTGCACGCCGACATTCGCAACGTTTCGATCTATTTTCTCCCCCTTTAAGGCCAAGTCGAGCGAAAACGCACGGTCGTGTTTCGGCTTCGATCTACTTCTCGAAATTAAAATTTGATTATAGATTTGGATGTCCCATTGGTAGACAAGAACGCACACCAACTTTCGTGACATTTCGAGCTATTTTCTCACGCTTTAAGCCTAAGTCTAGCGAAAACGCATGGTCGAGTTTCGGCTTTGACCAACTTTCCGAAATTGAAATTTGAGAATAGATTTGGATGTCCCATTGGTAGAAAAGCGTGCATGCCAACTTTCATGATGTTCCAAGCTATTTTCTCCCCTTTAAGGCGAAGTCTAGCAAAAACGTGAGGTCACGTTTTGGCATTGACCTACTTCTAGGAATTAAAATTTGAGATTAGATTTTGATGTCCCTTTCGGGGACAATGCGTACGCCAACTTTCGTGATGTTCCAAGCTATTTTCTCACGCTTTAGGCCCAAGTCTAGCGAAAATGCACAGTCGAGTTTCAGCTTTGACCAACTTCTCATAATTAAAATTTGAGAATAGATTGGGATTTCCCATTGGTAAACAAGCGCACACGCAACCTTTCGTGATGTTCCAAGCTATTTTATCACCCTTTAAGCCCAAGTCTAGTGAAAACGCACGGGCAAGTTTCGACATTGACCAAATTCTCGGAAATGAAATTTGAGAATAGATTTTGATTTCCCATTGGTAGACAGGAGTGCGTGGCAACTTTTGTGACGTTCCATGCTATTTTATCATCCTTTAAGCCCAAGTTTAGTGAAAACAGACGGTTGAGTTTCGGCTTTGACCAACTTCTCGAAATTAAAATTTGAGAGTAGATTTGGATGTACCATTGGTAGAGAAGCGTGCACGCCAACTTTTGTGACGTTCCGAGCTATTTTCTCCCCCTTTAAGGTCAAGTCTAGTGAAAATGCATGGTGGAGTTTTGGCTTTGACCAACTTAACGGAATTGAAATTTGAGAATAGATTTGGATGTCCCATTGCTAGAGAAGCGCGCACGCCAACGTTCATGACGTTTCGAGCTATTTTCTCACCCTTTAAGCCAAAATCTACCAAAAACGCACGGTCGAGTTTCGGCTTTGACCAACTTCTTGGAATTGAAATTTAAGAATAGATTTAGATTTCCCATTCGTAGAGAGGTGTGCACGCCAGTTTTCGTGACGTTCCAACCTATATTCACCCACTTTAATTCCATGTCTAGCGAAAATGCACGGTGGGGTTTCGGCTTTGACCAACTTCTCAAAATTAAAGTTTGAGAATAGATTTGGATATCCCATTAGTAGACAAGTGCGCACACCAACTTTTGTGACGTTCCGAGCTATTTTCTCATCCTTTAAGCACAAGTCTAGCGAAAATGCATGGTCGAGTTTTGGATTTGTCCAATTTCTCGAAATTGAAATTTGAGAATAGATTTGTACGTCCCATTGGTAGACAACGATCCACGCCAACTTTCATGATGTTCCAAGCTATTTTCTCCACCTTTAAGGCAAATTCTAGCGAAATCATACGGTCGAGTCTCGACTTTGAGCAACTTCTCGGAATTGAAATTTGAGAGTAGATTTGGATGTCCCATTGGTAGACAAGCACGCACACCAACGTTTGAGAGGTTTCGAGCCATTTTCTCTCCGTTTAAGCCCAAGTGAAGCGAAAACGCACGGTCGAGTTTCAACTTGGACCCAATTCTCGGAATTGAAATTTGAGAATAGATTTTGATGTCCCATTAGTAGACAAGTGCGCACACAAATGTTCGTGACAGTTAGATCTATTTTCTCACCCTTTATGCCTAAGTCCATTCAAAATGCATGATCGAATTTTGGCTTTGACCAACTTCCCGGAATTGAAATTTGAGAATAGATTTGGATGTCCCAATTGTAGACAAGTGTGCATGCCAACTTTCGTGATGTTCTGATGTATTTTCTCACCCTTTGAGCCCAAGTCTAGAGAAAACACACGGTCGAGTTTCGACTTTGACCAAGTTAATGGAATTGAAATTTGAGAATAGATTTGGATATCCCGTTGGTAGACAAGCGTGCACGCCAACGTTTTTGATGTTCTGAGCTATTTTCTCACCCTTTATGCCCAAGTCTAGCGAAAATGCATGGTTTAGTTTTGGCTTTGACCAACTTCTCGGAATTGAAATTTGAGAATGTTGAATATTGTAACTTCTAAGAATATTATATTTGTACATTATTATTCCGGAGATGTTTCATCCCTCCGAGGTAACCCTATTATGTATCCGGAGATTGTTATTCCTCTGAGGGTTTGTGGTAGCTAGGGTTATTAGAACCACCATGTGGGGGTCGGCCCTGATCTTATACTTTAGGGGTTATTAGACTTCTCCAGGAGAGGTCGGCCCCATTAAGTATTTTATTCAGTGAGGAGTCAGTATAAATAGAGGAGGTGAACTCCTCATTAGAACACACACTCACTTGTGAAAGATAGCGCACTTGTCTGGGAGATCTTCTAAGGAGACAAAGAAGGAGGGAGCACATCTTGTATTTTGGTTGATCATCTTATTGAGGAAAGCTTTGCTGGGTTTTCTACCCCATGAGGGTTTCCCAGGGTATATTCTGTGTCTATCTTATGATTATGTTTCTTTCAGTGATCTTGCTAGTTTATTTGGTTTAAACTTAACATGGTATCAGAGCTAGACTGAATAGGACATCTTTCACAAGGTAAGAATCTCTCTCTCTCCGGTGAAGTTTAGGGTTTCAGCCGAAAGTTGGTATTCTTGAAATCGGATTACATGGCTGGATATCCCTTCTCAAGACCTTTCTTTTGAGCCCTAGATCGAACTTGTTGGTTGGGTAGAACTCCGGGAAAGTCAAACCCTAATTCTACCAAAAGTGCGATAAGTGAGAAATTGGTTTCAGTAGAAAGTTGGTATTCTTGAAATCTGATTACATGGCTGGATAGCCCTTCTCAAGACCTTTCTTTTGAGCCCTAGATCAAACTTTTTGGTTGGGTAGAACTCCAGGAAAGTCAAACCCTAATTCTACCAAAAGTGCGATAAGTGAGAAATTGGTTTCAGTAGAAAGTTGGTATTATTGAAATCTGATTATATGGCTGGATAGCCCTTCTCAAGACCATTCTTTTGATCCCTAGATCAAACTTTTTGGTTGGGTAGAACTCTGAAAAAGTCAAACCCTAATTCTATCAAAAGTGTGATAAACCAGAAATTCTGTCCGAGGATCTGGAAAAGCAAAAAGGTAATATTTCCAGGTAAGTACTACTCTGTCTCTTAGACTCTCCCAAGAGAAGATGGCTCCAAATACTAAGCTTGAAGACAAGCTAGAAGGTATAGAGAATTTCCAGGCATGGAAATACAAAATTGGTCTCATACTTAAAGAGAATGATCTTGCTCATTATATCAAAGATGAAGTTGCAGAACCGGAAGGAGATGAAGCCAAAGACAAGCATAGGAAGGATTTGATTAGGGAAAAGAGAATCATAGCTGATTCTATTAAAGACCACTTGATTCCCCAAGTGGCCTCCAAGAAGACGCCAAAGGAAATATATGATGCCCTAGGAAGAATGTATGAAGGAAAGAACATCAATAGGAAGATGAACCTAAGGACTCAGTTGAAGAGTACCAAGATGCACAAAGGAGAATCCATTCAAGACTACTTCTCAAGGGTCTCACTGATCAAGGAGAAACTAGATGCCATTGGTGATACTCTTGATGAAGATGAACTTGTGATGACAGCTCTAAATGGTCTCACTAGACCTTGGGAATCATTCATACAAACCATGTGTGCCAGAAAAGAAAGCATGGAGTTTGATGTAGGATGGGAGGATTGTGTTCAAGAAGAGGCTAGGGTAGCCAACAGAGAATCTCTTCTCAAAGAGGATGACCAAGCCTTGGCCACCCACACCAAAAGAGGAAAGAGGGGCTACTTCAAGAAAGTGAATCACAAGAAGCCTTAACCCTCTCATAGATTCAAAAGGAAAGGAGGAACAAACTCAGAAAGAGATCTCTCCACAGTCCAATATTATAATTGTTTCAAACTTGGACACTATGCTAGAGACTGCACTCTTCCAGAAAGAAAGAAGAAGAAGTTTGTTCACAAAAGACATCATGCACATATGGCAGAAGATGAGAGTGAATAAGAAGTAGAAGAAGAAGAAGAAGAAGAGGAAAGGCCTCAAAAGAAAAGATCCAAAGTAAAAAGAGAAGATCCAGAAGAATATGTCCTATTCTCTGCACTCTCTGGATCTGTGTCTCCTCGAGAAGATACATGGCTAATTGATAGTGGTGCTTCAAAACACATGACAGTTCAAATGAAATCTCTCTCAAGACTTGAAGAAAAGTCTTCCCCTCAAAAGGTATCTCTAGGAGATGATTATCAATATCCCATCAAGGGAATTGGTGAAGCAAGCTACAAGCTTGATTCTGGAACACCCTTGAAAATGAAAGAAGTTTTATATGTACCAGGTTTAAAGAAGAACCTACTCTCTATCTCAGCACTAGATAAGAAAGGCTTTAGAGTGGCTTTCATAGATGGACAAGTACTCATGCGGTCCAAAGGAAAATCAATAAAAGATGCAGTTATCATTGGTGAAGAAGAAGGAGGTCTCTATAAACTCAAGGGTCACCCAGAAGCTGCCCTTTCTCATGAAGTTTCTAGCCCTAGTGAGTTATGGCATAGAAGATTAGCTCACATTAACTACAAAGCCTTACCCTATGTAAGCAAGGTGGTCATAGGATTACCAGATTTGAAGGCTGATCATGATGGCTCATGTAAAGGATGTAAGAAAGGGAAGAATGTCAAGAACCCCTTTCCAAAGAGTGAAACAAAGACTAAGAACATTTTGGAGCTAATTCACTCAGATGTATGTGGACCAATGCCCACCACCTCTCTAAGTTGGTTTGAATACTATCTTTCATTCATTGATTACTATTCAAGGAAAACTTGGATTTACTTCCTAAAAGGTAAAAATGAATTCTTTGGAAAATTCAAAGAGTTCAAGGCTCTAATAGAAAATCTCTCAGATAAGAGAATCAATATTCTCAGAACAGATAATGGCGGAGAATATACTTCAAAGGACTTTGAAGACTTTTGTAAAGAAGCTGGAATTAAGAGGGAATTAACCACTCCCTACAATCCTCAACAAAATGGGGTAGCTGAGAGGAAAAATAGAACTATCATGGAAGCTGTAAAGACTATGATACATGACCAAGATCTTCCCATGTATCTATGGGTTGAAGCAGCCAAGACAGCAGTATATGTGCAAAATAGACTATCTCATAGTGCTCTTGATTTCAAAACTCCAGAAGAGGTGTTTACAGGAAAGAAGCCCGAGGTAAGTCATCTTAAAATATTTGGGTGTCCTGTGTACGTCCACATTCCAAAAGAAAAGAGAACCAAGTTGGATCCTTCTGGTAAGAAGGGGATGTTTGTTGGTTATTGTGAATCATCCAAAGCCTTCAGAATCTACATACCAGGTTTTCATCATATAGAAATAAGGAGAGATGTAACTTTTGATGAAGAAGCAGCTCTCAAGAAATCCAGGAAGTGCCAACTTGAAGAAATTTATGAAGATACATCTCCTAGAAGCACAGAGGCTGTGCACATTCCTGAAAATGATGCACCAGAGGATCATGACATGTTGGAACCACAAGAACTCCCTATTACAGATTTATCTAAGAAAAGAAGGCCAGCATGGGCTAGAGATATTATTCAAGGAGCTGAAAGATATGGAGCTCCTGAAGGCTCCACTAGAGAAAGAAAGAAACCAAAGCTAGTGTCCAACTATATGGCCTTGATGTGTGATCTTGTAGATCAACAACCTACTAGATATGAAGAGGCAGCTCAAAAGAAAGAATGGGTAGAAGCAATGACAGAAGAATATCAGTCAATAATGAAAAATGATGTTTGGGATATAGTTTCCAAACCAAAAGATAAAATTGTGGTTTCTTCCAAATGGATTTTTAAAATAAAACATGCTGCAGATGGTAGCATTGAAAAATACAAGGCAAGATTTGTAGCCAGAGGATTCTCTCAGAAGGAGGGAATTGACTATGAAGAAACTTTTGCACCAGTTGCTAGGTATACTTCAATTAGAACTATCATGGCACTTGCATCTATGATGAAGTGGAAATTACATCAAATGGATGTAAAGACAGCTTTTCTGAATGGTGTAATTGAAGAAGAAGTATACATAGAACAACCACAAGGGTTTGAAGTTAAAGACGGGAGGACTTATGTATGCAAACTGAAAAAGGCATTATATGGATTGAAGCAAGCTCCCAGAGCTTGGTACGGAAGGATCGACAATTTATTAACAAGCATGGGCTTTACCAAGAGTAAAGCTGACCCCAATCTTTATCTCAAAGTAATGGATGATGAACCAGTTATATTGTTGTTATATGTAGATGATCTATTTCTAACCGGAAATGAGAAACAAATTATTGAAAGCAAGAAGAAGCTTTCTTCAGAATTCGAGATGAAAGATCTCGGATTAATGCACTACTTCTTAGGTCTAGAAGTATGGCAAGATCCAAAAGGAATATTTCTAAATCAAGGTAAGTATGCTGTGGAGATTCTAAAAAGGTTTAACATGTTGGAGTGTAAACCCATGGCCACTCCCATGGACTCCAACTTGAATTTATTAGTTAATGACTCATCAGAATTAGTGGACCTAACTCTATATAGACAAATCATTGGTTCATTGATGTATTTAACAAACACTAGGCCAGATATATGCTTTGCTGTAAATACTCTAAGTCAGTATCTAGTAGAACCTAGAAAGGTTCACTTAATAGCTGCAAAGCATGTAATGAGGTACCTAAAAGGTACATTAGATTTTGGTCTATATTATTCTAGAGGTCATGAACTCAGATTACATGGTTACTCAGATTTTGATGGGGCAAGAAGTGTCTCAGATAGAAAGAGTACTTCAGGTGGATGTTATGGTCTTGGATCTGCCATGATCTCATGGTTCAGCAAGAAACAATCTAGTGTGGCCCTCAGTACTGCTGAAGCATAATATATAGCTGCCTGCTCTGCCAGCTGTGAAGCAGTATGGCTTCGGAAACTATTATCTGGAGTGTTTGACCTAGAAATGGATTCCACTGTGATTATGTGTGACAATCAAAGCTGCATTAAGATGACAGAAAATATTGTTTTCCACGATAAGTCAAAACACATAGAGATTCGGTACTTCTATATACGAGACATGGTGCAGAGAGGAGCTATCAAGCTCGAGTATGTGAGTACTGAGGATCAAATTTCTGACATCTTGACCAAACTTCTGTCTCAAGTAAAATTTGAATACTTCCGAGACAAACTCGGAGTAGTTCAAAAGGACCCTCCTCGAAAGGGGGAGTAGTATAATCTCTGTTGATGAGTTTGTCTCATCAACAACAAAGATAGTTGATGAGAATATCTGTCTACTACACCTGGACACTCAGACATACTTAGATTTAGGACTCTTATATTTCTTTTGATGATAGATGTATACATGCTTTTGATGTTAGATGTATTAAGTGAGAATACATGCTTTTGATGCCAGATGTATACATGCTTTTGATGATAGATGTTTTAGTAAGTATACATGCTTTTGATGTTAGATGTATTAAGTGAGAATACATGCTTTTGATGCTAGATGTATACATGCTTTTGATGATAGATGTTTTAGTAAGTATACATGCTTTTGATGTTAGATGTATTAAGTGAGAATACATGCTTTTGATGCTAGATGTATACAAGCTTTTGATGTTAGATGTATTAAGTGAGAATACATGTTTTTGATGCTAGATGTATACATGCTTTTGATGATAGATGTATTAGTAAGAATACATGCTTTGATGATAGATGTATTAGTGAGTATACATGTTTTTGATGATAGATGTATTAGTGAGAATACATGCTTTTGATGATGGATGTATTAGTGAGAATACATGCTTTTGATGATAGATGTATTAGTGAGAATACATGTGGGGATTGTATCATCCTTGAACACAAGTTCTAAAGTGAGTCGTAGACAAGTGTCTCCGAGAAAGAAGAGGGATTGTATCATCCTTGAACCCAAGTTCTAAAGAGAGCCGTAGATATATGTCTTCGAAAATGAAGTCCTTGGTGGACATGAGAGGATTGGATCATCCCTGGACTTCAGTCCTAAAGAGATCCGTAGACATGATGTCTCCGAGAATGAAGTCCTGAATGAATAGGTAGGGGATTGCATCTTTCCCGGACTTCGGTCCCAGAATTGAGCCGTAGACTGATGTCTCCGAAAATTGAAGATAGGACTGCATCGTCCCTGAACTATGTTCAAAATGTACGTGAGGACTGCATCATCCATGAACTGGGTTCAAAATGTATGTGAGGACTGCATCGTCCATGAACTGAGTTCAAAATGTATGTGAGGACTGCATCGTCCATGAACTGGGTTCAAAATGTACGTGAGGACTGCATCGTCCATGAACTGGGTTCAAAATGTACGTGAGGACTGCATCGTCCATGAACTGGGTTCAAAATGTACGTGAGGACTGCATCATCCATGAACTAGGTTCAAAATGTAAGTGAGGACTACATCGTCCATGAACTGGGTTCAAAATGTACGTGATGGGATTGCATCGTCCCTAGACATGAGACTTGTCTTAAAGTGATAAGGACTGATCATCCTGGAACTCGATCTGGATTGTATCATCCATGGACCTATGTCCTAAAGAGAGCATGATTGATCATCCTCTAAACTGATGATAGTGTGATGACGATGTTGCTGATCATGTGATGACGAGGCTGATGATCGTGTGATGATGCTGCTGCTGATTGTGTGATGACGAGGCTGATGATCGTGTGATGATGATGCTGCTGATCGTGTGATGATGAGGCTGATGATCATGTGATGACGATACTGTTGATCGTGTGATGACGAGGCTGATGATCGAGTGATGACGATACTGTTGATCGTGTGATGACGATGCTGCTGATCGTGTGATGAAGAGACTGATGATCGTGTGATGACGATGCTGCTGATGTTGATGTTCCAGTAACTGGTTGAGTTACTGATAATGATGAATTGAAGAAAGCTTCCGATGATTTGTAGATGTATCATGTATGATGTAGCAGATGACTCCTTGCTCCTGCAGATGTTGTTATAATATCCTTCTCGTTAAGGGGGAGTGTTGAATATTGTAACTTCTAAGAATATTATATTTGTACATTATTATTCCGGAGATGTTTCATCCCTCCGAGGTAACCCTATTATGTATCTGAAGATGTTTATTCCTCCGAGGGTTTGTGGTAGCTAGGGTTATTAGACCCACCATGTGGGGGTCGGCCCTGATCTTATACTTTAGGGGTTATTAGACTTCTCCAGGAGAGGTTGGCCCCATTAAGTATTTTAGTCAGTGAGGAGTTAGTAAAAATAGAGGAGGTGAACTCCTCATTAGAACACACACTCACTTGTGAAAGATAGCGCACTTGTCTGGGAGATCTGCTAAGGAGACAAAGAAGGAGGGAGCACATCTTGTATTTTGGTTGATCATCTTATTGAGGAAAGCTTTGCTGGGTTTTCTACCCCATGAGGGTTTCCCAGGGTATATTCTGTGTCTATCTTGTGATTATGTTTCTTTCAGTGATCTTGCTAGTCTATTTGGTTTAAACTTAACAGAGAATAGATTTGTATGTCCCATTGGTAGACAAGCATGCACGGCAACTTGCGTGAGGTTATGAGCTATTTTCCCCCCCTTTAAGGCCAAGTTTAGAGAAAACGTAGGTTCACATTTCGGCTTTGACCTACTTCTTGGAATTGAAATTTGAGAATACATTTGGATGTCCCATTGGTAGACACAGGCGTACGCCAACTTTCGTGATGCTCCAAGCTATTTTCTCACCTTTTAAGCCCATGTCTAGCGAAAACGCATGGTCGAGTTTCGGCTTTGACCAACTTCCCGGACTTAAAATTTGAGAATAGATTTGGATGTCCCGTCGGTAGACAAGAACGACACACCAACTTTCATGACATTGCGAGCTATTTTCTCACCCTTTAAGCCCAAATCTAGCGAAAACGCATGGTCAAGTTTCGACTTTGACCAACTTCTCAGAATTGAAATTTGAGAATAGATTTAGGTTTCCCATTTGTAAAGAGGTGTGCACGCCAGTTTTCCTGACGTTCCAACCTATATTCACCCACTTTAATTCCATGTCTAGCGAAAATGCAGAGTGGATTTTCGACTTTGACCAACTTCTCAGAATTAAAATTTGAGAGTAGATTTGTATGTCCCATTGGTAGACAATCATGCATGCCAATTTTCGTGACGTTCCGAGCTATTTTCTACCCCTTTAATTCCAAGTCTAGCAAAAACGTACGGTCGAGTTTTGGATTTGACCAACTTCTTGGAATTGAAATTTGAGATTAGATTTGGATTCCCTATTGGTAGACAAGCATGCACACCAACTTTCGTGACCTTCTGAGCTATCTGATTTGGATGTCCCATTGGTAAACAAGCGCGCACACCAACTTTCGTGACGTTCCGAGCTATTTTCTCACCCTTTAGGCCCAAGTCTAGCGAAAACGGACGACTGATTTTTGGCTTTGACCAACTTCTCGGAATAAAAATTTGAGAATAGATTTGGATGTACCATTTGTAGACAAGCGTGCATGCCAACATTCGTGATGTTTCGATCTATTTTCTCCCCCTTTAAGGCCAAGTCGAGCGAAAATGCACGGTCGCATTTCGGCTTTGATCTACTTCTCGGAATAAAAATTTTATTATAGATTTGGATGTCCCATTGGTAGACAAGCACGCACACCAACTTTCATGACATTCCGAGCTATTTTCTCATGCTTTAAGCCCAAGTCTAGCGAAAATGCACGGTCGAGTTTCGACTTTGACCAACTTCCCAGAATTGAAATTTGAGAATGGATTTGGATGTCCCATTGGTAGACAAGCATGCACACCAACTTTCATGATGTTCCGAGCTATTTTCTCCCCTTTAAGGCCAAGTCTAGAAAAAACGCACAGTTGCATTTTGGCATTGACCTACTTCTAGGAATTAAAATTTGAGATTAGATTTCGATGTCCCATTGGGGGACAATGCGTACGCCAACTTTCATGATTTTCCAAGCTATTTTCTAATGCTTTAGGCCCAAGTCTAGCGAAAATGCACAGTCGAGTTTCGGGTTTGACCAACTTCTCGTAATTAAAATTTGAGAATAGATTGGGATTTCCCATTGGTAGACAAGTGCACACGCAACCTTTTGTGACGTTCCGATCTATTTTCTCACCCTTTAAGCCCAAGTCTAGCAAAAACGCACGACCGAGTTTCGACCTTGACCAAATTCTCAGAAATGAAATTTGAGAATGAATTTGGATTTCCCATTGGTAGACAGGCGCGCATGGCAACTTTTGTGACCTTCCGAGCTATTTATCACCCCTTAATCCCAAGTTTAGCGAAAACAGACGGTCGAGTTTCGGGTTTGACCAAATTCTCGGAATTAAAATTTGAGAGTAGATTTGGATGTACCATTGGTAGACAAGCGTGCACGCCAACTTTCGTGATGTTCCGAGCTATTTTCTCCCCCTTTAAGGCCAAGTCTAGCAAAAACGCATGGTGGAGTTTCGGCTTTGAGCAACTTAACGGAATTGAAATTTGAGAATAGATTTGGATGTCCCGTTGGTAGAGAAGCACGCATGCCAACTTTCGTGACATTTCGAGCTATTTTCTCACCCTTTAATCCCAAATCTACCGAAAACGCACGGTCGAGTTTCGGCTTTGACCAACTTCTCGAAATTGAAATTTGAGAATAGATTTAGATTTCTCGTTCGTAGAGAGGTGCGGACGCCAGTTTTCGCGATGTTTCAACCTTTTTTCACCCACTTTAAGGCCAAGTCTAGCGAAAACACAAGGTGGAGTTTTGGATTTGACCAACTTCTCGAAATTAAAGTTTGAGGATAGATTTGGATATCCCATTAGTAGACAAGCACGCACACCAACTTTCGAGATGTTTCGAGCCATTTTCTCCCCGTTTAAGCCCAAGTGAAGCGAAAACGCACAGTCGAGTTTCAACTTGGACCCAATTCTTGAAATTGAAATTTCAGAATAGATTTGGATATCCTATTGGTAGACAAGCGTGCACACCAACTTCTGTGATGTGCCGAGCTATTTTATCACCCTTTAAGCCCAAGTTTAGCAAAAACAGAAGGTCGAGTTTCGACTTTGACCAACTTCTCGGAATTAAAATTTGAGAATAGATTTGGATCTACCATTGGTAGACAAGCGTGCACGCCAACTTTCGTGACGTTTCAAGCTTTTTTCTCCCCTTTGAGGCCGAGTCTAGGAAAAACCTGCGGTCGTGTTTCGGCTTTGACCTACTGTTCGGAATTAAAATTTGAGATTATATTTTGATGTCCCATTGGTGGAAAAGCACGTATGCCAATTTTCGTGATGTTCCAAGCTATTTTCTCACCCTTTCAGCCGAAGTCTAGCAAAAATGCACAGTCGTGTTTCGGCTTTGACCAACTTCTAGTAATTGAAATTTGAGAATAGATTGGTATTTCCCATTAGTAGACAAGCGCACACGCCAACTTTAGTTATGTTCTGAGCTATTTTCTCCCACTTTAAGCCCAAGTCTAGCGAAAATGCATGGTTCAGTTTTGAATTTGATAAACTTAACGAAAATTTAAATTTGAGAATAGATTTGGATATCCCGTTGGTAGACAACCGCGCATGCCAACTTTCGTGACGTTCCGTGCTATTTTCTCACCCTTTAAGCCCAAGTCTAGTGAAAATGTACGGCCGAGTTTCAACTTTGACCAACTTCTTGGAAATGAAATTTGAGAATAGATTTGGATTTCCCATTGGTAGACAAGTTCGCGCGCCAACGTTCATGACATTCCGAGCTATTTCCCCCCATTTAAGCCCAAGTCTAGCGAAAACACAAGGTCAAGTTTCGGTTTTGACATACTTCTCAGAATTGAAATTTGAGAATAGATTTGGATATCCCCTTGGTAGACAAGTGCGTACGCCAACTTTCGTGATGTTCCAAGCTACTTTCTCACCATTTAATCATAAGTCTACCGAAAATGCTCAGTCGAGTTTCGACTTTGACCAAATTTTCAGAATTGAAATTTGAGAATAGATTTGGATTTCCCATTGGTAGACAAGCGCGCACGCCAACTTTCATGACGTTTCGAGCTATTTTCTCACACTTTAAGCCCAAGTCTAGCGAAAATGCATGGTCGAGTTTCGGCTTTGACCAAATTCCCGGAATTGAAATTTGAGAATAGATTTGTAAGTCTCGTCCGTAGACAAGCGTGCATGCGTACTTCCATGGAGTTCCGAGCAATTTTATCCCCCTTTAAGGCAAAGTCTAGCGAAAACGCACGGTCACGTTTCAAATTTGACCTACTTCTCGGAATTCAAATTTGAGAATAGATTTGGATGTCCAATTGGTAGATAAATGCGCACGCCAACTTTCGTGACGTTCTGAGCTATTTTCTCACGCTTTAATCCCAAGTTTATCGAAAACGCACTATTGAGTTTCGACTTTGACCAACTTCTTGGAATTGAAATTTGAGATTAGATTGTGATTTCCCATTGGTAGACAAGCGCTAACGCTAACTTTCATTACGTTTCGAGCTATTTTCTCGCACTTTAAAACGAAGTCTAGCAAAAACGCATGGTCGAGTTTCGAATTTGACCAACTTAACGGAAATTTAAATTTGAGATTAGATTTGGATATCCCATTGGTAGACAAGCGCGTACGCCAACTTTCATGACGTTCCGAGCTATTTTCTCACCCTTTAAGCCCAAGTCTAGCGAAAACGTACGGTCAAGTTTCGACTTTGACCAAATTCTCATCAATGAAATTTGAGAATAGATTTGGATTTCCCATTGGTAGACAAGCGCGCGTGGCAACTTTCGTGACGTTCCGAGCTATTTCTCCCCCTTTAAGCCTAAGTCTAGCGAAACCACAAGGTCGAATTTCGGCTTTGACCTACTTCTCGAAATTGAAATTTGAGAATAGATTTGGATATCCCCTTGGTAGACAAGTGCGCACGCCAAATTTCGTGATGTTCCAAGATACTTTCCCACCATTTAATCCCAAGTCTAGCGAAAATGCTCAGTCGAGTTTCGTCTTTGACCAACTTTTCAGAAATGAAATTTGAGAATAGATTTGGATTCCCCATTGGTAGACAAGTGTGCATGCCAACGTTCGTGACGTTCCGAGCTATTTTCTCACACTTTAAGTCCAAGTCTAGCGAAAATGCATGGTCGAGTTTCGGCTTTGACCAAATTCCCAGAATTGAAATTTGAGAATAGATTTGTAGGTCTCGTCTGTAGACAAGCGTGCATGCTAACTTCCGTGACATTCCGAGCTATTTTCTCCCCCTTTAAGGCAAAGTCTAGTGAAAATGCACGGTCATGTTTCAAATTTGACCTACTTCTCGGAATTGAAATTTGAGAATAGATTTGGATGTGCAATTGGTAGAGAAGCGCGCAGGCCAATGTTCGTGAAGTTTCGAGCTATTTTCTCACGCTTTAAGCCCAAGTCTACCGAAAACGCACTGTCGAGTTTCAGCTTTGACCAACTTCCCGGAATTGAAATTTGGGCATAGGTTTGGATGTCCCATTGGTAGACAAGTGCGCACACCAACTTTCGTGACATTCCGAGCTATTTTCTCAAGCTTTAAGCCCAAGTCTAGCGAAAACGCACGATCGAGTTTCGGGTTTTACCAACTTCCCGGAATGGAAATTTGAGAGTAGATTTGGATGTCCCATTGGTAGACAAGCATGCACACCAACTTTCGTGATGTTCCGAGCTATTTTTTCACCCTTTAATCCCATGTCTAGCGAAAAGGAAAGGTCGAGTTTCCACTTTAACCCACTTCTTGGAATTTGAATTTGAGCATAGATTTGGATGTCCCATTGGTAGACAAACGCGCACACCAACTTTCATGACGTTCCGAGCTATTTTCTCAATCTTTAAGCCCAAGTCTAGTGAAAATGTACAGTCGAGTTTTGGCTTTGACCAGTATCTCGGAATTGAAATTTGAGAATAGATTTGTATGTCCCATTGGTAGACAAGCGTTCACGCCAACTTTCGTGATGTTCTGAGCTATTTTCTTACCCTTTAAGCCCAAGTCTAGTGAAAACGAATGGTCGAGTTTCAACTCTAACCAACTTAACAAAATTTAAATTTGAGAATAGATTTGGATATCCCGTTGGTAGACAAGCGCGCACGTCAACTTTCGTGATGTTTCGAGCTATTTTCTCACTCTTTAAGCCCAAGTCTAGCGAAAACGCACAGTCGAGTTTTGGATTTGACCAACTTCTCGGAGTTGATATTTGAGAATAGATTTGGATTTCCCATTGGTAGACAAGTGTGCACGCCATCTTTCGTGACGTTCCAAGCTATTTCCCCCCCCTTTAAGCCCAATTCTAGCAAAAATGCACGTTCGCATTTCGGCTTTGACCAACTTCTCGGAATTGAAATTTGAGAATAGATTGGGATTTACCATTGGTAGACAAGCGCACACGCCAACTTTCGTTACATTCTGAACTATTTTCTCCCACTTTAAGACCAAGTCTAGCGAAAATGCATGGTCGAGTTTCGACTTTAACCAACTTAATGGAATTTAAATTTTAGAGTAGATTTGGATATCCTGTTGGTAGACAAGCGCGCATGCCAACTTTCGAGACGTTCTGAGCTATTTTCTCACCCTTTAATCCCAAGTCTAGCGAAAATGCACAGTCGAGTTTTGGCTTTGACCAACTTCCCAGAATTGAACTTTGAGAATAGATTTGGACGCCTCATTGGTAGACAAGCATGCACGCCAACTCTCATGATGTTCCAAGCTATTTTCTCCTCCTTTAATCCCAATTCTAGCGAAAACGCACGATCGAGTTTCAATGTTGACCAACTTCTTGGAATTGAAATTTGAGAGTAGATTTGGATTTCTCGTTGCTAGAAAGGCGTGCACACCAACTTTCGTGACGTTCCAAGCTATTTTCTCACCCTTTAAGCCCAAGTCTAGCGAATTTGCATGGTCGAGTTTTGAGTTTGACCAACTTCTTGGAATTGAAATTTGTGAGTAGATTTGGATGTCCCATTGGTAGACAAGCGCGCACCCCAACGTTTGTGACGTTCCGAGCTATTTTCTCACTCTTTAAGCCCAAGTCTATCGAAATTGCACAGTCGAGTTTCGACTTTGACCAACTTAACGGAATTGAAATTTGAGAATAGATTTGGATATCCCATTGGTAGAGAAGTGTGCATGCCAATTTTCGTTACGTTCCGAGCTATTTTCTCACCCTTTAAGCCCTTCGTGACATTCCGAGCTATTTTCTCATGCTTTAAGCCCAAGTCTAGCGAAAACACACAGTAGAGTTTCGGCTTTGACCAACATCTCGAAATTGAAATTTGAGAATAGATTTGGATGTCCCATTGGTGGACAAGAGTGCACGCCAACTTTCGTGACGCCCGAGCTATTTACTCCCGCTTTAAGGCCAAGCCTAGTGAAAATGCAAGATCACAATACGACTTTGACCTACTTCTTGGAGTTGAAATTTGAGAATAGATTTGGATGTCCCATTGGTAGACAAGCGCGTACGCCAACTTTCATGATGTTCTAAGATATTTTCTTACCATTTAAGCAAAATCCTATCGAAAACGCATGATCGAGTTTCGGCTTTGACCAACTTAACGTAATGGAAATTTAAGAGTAGATTTGGATGTCCCATTGGTAGACAAGTGCGCACGCCAACTTTCATGATGTTTCGAGCTATTTTAACCCCTTTAAGCACAATTCAAGCGAAAAATGCGCGGTCGAGTTTCAGCTTTGGCCAACTTAACATAATGGAAATTTACGAGTAGATTTGGATGTCCCATTGGTATACAAGCATGACGTTCCGAGCTATTTTCTCCCCCTTTAAGGCCAAGTCTAGCGAAAACGTACGGTCGCGTTTCCGCTTTAACCAACTTCTCGAAATTGAAATGTGAGTTTAGATTTCGATATGCCATTGATAGACAAGTGCACACGCCAACTTTCTTGACGTTCCGAGCTATTTTCTCACGCTTTAAGCCCAAGTCTGGCAAAAATGCACGGTCGAGTTTCGGCTTTGGACAACTTCTCGTAATTGAAATTTGAGAATAGATTTGGATGTCCCATTGGTAGACAAGTGTGCACACCAACTTTCGTGATGTTCCGAGCTATTTTCTCACCCTTTAATCCCATGTCTAGCGAAAAGGCAAGGTTGAGTTTCCCCTTTGACCCGCTTCTTGGAATTTAAATTTGAGCATAGATATGGATGTCCCATTGGAAGACAAGCGCGCACACCAACTTTCGTGATGTTCCGAGCTATTTTCTCAGTCTTTAAGCCCAAGTCTAGCGAAAATGTACGGTCGAGTTTCAGATTTGACCAATATCTCAGAATTGAAATTTGAGAATAGATTTGTATGTCCCATTGGTAGACAAGCGCGCACGCCAACTTTCGTGACGTTCCAAGCTATTTTCTCACCCTTTAAGCCCAAGTCTAGTGAAAACACACGGTCAAGTTTCGACTTTGACAAACTTAACAGAATTGAAATTTGAGAATAGATTTGGATGTCCAATTGGTAGACAAACGCGCACTCCAACTTTCGTGACGTTCTGAGCTATTTTCTCACGCTTTAATCCCAAGTCTAACAAAAATGCACTGTTGAGTTTCGGCTTTGACCAACTTCTCGGAATTGAAATTTGAGATTAGATTGGGATTTCCCATTGGTAGACAAGCGCACACGCCAACTTTTGTTACGTTCCGAGCTATTTTCTCCCACTTTAAAACTAAGTCTAGTGAAAACGCACGGTCGAGTTTCGACTTTGAGCAACTTAACGGAATTGAAATTTGAGAATAGATTTGGATATCCCATTGGTAGACAAGCGCGGACGCTAACTTTTGTGACGTTCCGAGCTATTTTCTCACCCTTTAATCCCAAGTCTAGCGAAAACGCACAGTTTAGTTTCGGATTTGAGCAACTTCTTGGAATTGAAATTTGAGAATAGATTGGGATTTCCCATTGGTAGACAAGCACACATGCCAACTTTCGTTACCTTCCAAGCTATTTTCTACCACTTTAAGCCTAAGTCTAGCGAAAATGCACGGTCGAGTTTCGACTTTGACCAACTTAACGGAATTGAAATTTGAGAATAGATTTGGATATCCCGTTGGTAGACAAGTGCGCACGCCAACGTTTGTGATGTTCCGAGCTATTTTCTCAACCTTTAAGCCCAAGTCTAGTGAAAACACACGGTTTAGTTTCGGCTTTGACCAACTTCTCGGAATTGAAATTTGAGAATAGATTTTTATGTCCCATTTGTAGACAAGCGTGCACGGCAACTTGCGTGAGGTTACGAGCTATTTTCCCCCCTTTAAGGCCAAGTTTAGAGAAAACGTAGGGTCGAGTTTCCGCTTTGATCTACTTCTCGGAATTGAAATTTGAGAATACATTTGGATGTCCCATTGGTAGACAAGGGCGTACGCCAACTTTTGTGATGTTCCAAGTTATTTTCTCACACTTTAAGCCCAATTCTAGCGAAAAACTCACAGTTGAGTTTCGACTTTGACCAACTTCTTGGAATTGGAATTTGAGGATAGATTTTGATGTCTCATTGGTAGAGAAGCGTGCACACCAACTTTCGTGCGTTCCGAGCTATTTTCTCACTTTTTAAGCCCATGTTTGGCGAAAACGCATGGTGGAGTTTTCGATTTGACCAACTTAACGGAATTGAAATTTGAGAATAGATTTGGATGTCCGGTTGGTAGAGAAGCGTGCACGCCAACTTTCGTGACGTTTCGAGCTATTTTCTCACCCTTTAAGTCCAAATCTAGCGAAAACGCAAGGTTGAGTTTCGGCTTTCACCAACTTCTCGGAATTGATATTTGAGAATAGATTTAGAATTCCCATTTGTAGAGAGGTGTGCAGGCCAGTTTTCATGACGTTCCAACCTATATTCGCCCACTTTAATTCCATGTCTAGAGAAAATGCATGGTGGAGTTCCGGCTTTGACCAACTTCTCGGAATTAAAGTTTGAGAATAGATTTGGATATCCCATTAGTAGACAAGCGCACACACCAACTTTCATGACGTTCTGAGCTATCTTAGCATCCTTTAAGCACAAGTCTAGCGAAAATGCATGGTCTAGTTTCGACTTTGGCCAACTTCTCGTAATTGAAATTTGAGAATAGATTGGGATTTCCCATTGGTAGACAAGCATACATGCCAACTTTAGTTACATTCCGAGCTATTTTCTCCCACTTTAAGCCCGGTCGAGTTTTGAATTTGACCAACTTAACTTAATGGAAATTTAAATTTGAGAATAGATTTGGATATCCAATTGGTAGACAAGCGCGTACGCCAAATTTCATGACGTTCTGAGCTATTTTCTCACACTTTAATCCCAAGTCTATCGAAAACGCACTGTTGAGTTTCGACTTTGACCAACTTCTCGGAATTGAAATTCGAGATTAGATTGGGATTTCCCATTGGTAGACAAGCGCACACGCCAACGTTCATTACGTTCCGAGCTATTTTCTCCCACTTTAAAACTAAGTCTAGTGAAAACGCATGGTCGAGTTTCGACTTTGAGCAACTTAACGGAATTGAAATTTGAGAATAGATTTGGATATCCCGTTGGTAGACAAGCGCGGACGCTAAATTTTGTGACGTTCCGAGCTATTTTCTCACCCTTTAATCCCAAGTCTAGCGAAAACGCACGGTTTAGTTTCAGCTTTGAGCAACTTCTTGGAATTGAAATTTGAGAATAAATTGGGATTTCCCATTGGTAGACAAGCACACACGCCAACTTTCGTTACCTTCCGAGCTATTTTCTCCCACTTTAAGCCTAAGTCTAGCGAAAACGCACAAGCGAGTTTTGACTTTGACCAACTTAACGGAATTGAAATTTGAGAATAGATTTGGATATCCCGTTGGTAGACAAGTGCGCACGCCAACGTTTGTGATGTTCCGAGCTATTTTCTCACCCTTTAAGCCCAAGTCTAGTGAAAACGCACAGTTGAGTTTCGGCTTTGACCAACTTCTCGGAATTGAAATTTGAGAATAGATTTGTATGTCCCATTGGTAGACAAGCGTGCACGGCAACTTGCGTGAGGTTACGAGCTATTTTCCCCCCTTTAAGGCCAAGTTTAGAGAAAACGTAGGGTCGAGTTTCCGCTTTGACCTACTTATCGGAATTGAAATTTGAGAATACATTTGGATGTCCCATTGGTAGACAAGGGTGTACGCCAACTTTTGTGACATTCCAAGCTATTTTCTCACACTTTAAGCCCAATTCTAGTGAAAAACTCACAGTTGAGTTTCGACTTTGACCAACTTCTCGGAATTGGAATTTGAGGATAGATTTTGATGTCTCATTGGTAGAGAAGCATGCACACCAACTTTCGTGCATTCCGAGCTATTTTCTCACCTTTTAAGCCCAACTTCAGTTACGTTCCGAGCTATTTTCTCCCACTTTAAGCACGGTCAAGTTTTGAATTTGACCAACTTAACGGAAATTTAAATTTGAGAATAGATTTGGATATCCCATTGGTAGACAAGCACGTATGCCAACTTTCATGACGTTTCGAGCTATTTTCCCACCCTTTAAGCCCAAGTCTAGGGAAAACGTACGACCGAGTTTCGACTTTGACCAACTTCTCATAAATGAAATTTGAGAATAGATTTGGATTTCCCATTGGTAGACAAGCGTGCATGGAAACTTTTGTGACGTTCCGAGCTATTTCTCCCCCTTTAAGCCCAAGTCTAGCGAAACCACAAAATCGAGTTTCGGCTTTGACCTACTTCTCGGAATTGAAATTTGAGAATAGATTTGGATATCCCCTTGGTAGACAAGCGCGTACGCCAACTTTCGTGATGTTCCAAGCTACTTTCTCACCATTTAATCCCAAGTCTAGCGAAAATGCTCAGTCGAGTTTCATCTTTGATGAACTTTTCAGAATTGAAATTTGAGAATAGATTTGGATTCCCCATTGGTAGACAAGCGTGCACGCCAACTTTCATGATGTTCCGAGCTATTTTCTCATGCTTTAAGCCCAAGTCTAGCGAAAATGCACGGTCGAGTTTCGGCTTTGACCAAATTCCCGGAATTGAAATTTGAGAATAGATTTGTAGGTCTCGTCCGTAGACAAGCGTGCATGCCAACTTCCATGACGTTCCGAGCTATTTTCTCCCCCTTTAAGGCAAAGTCTAGCGAAAATGCACGATCATGTTTCAAATTTGACCTACTTCTCGGAATTGAAATTTGAGAATAGATTTGGATGTGCAATTGGTAGAGAAGTGCACAGGCCAATGTTCGTGAATTTTCGAGCTATTTTCTCACGCTTTAAGCCTTTGTGTAACGAAAACGCACTGTCGAGTTTCGGCTTTGACCAACTTCCCGGAATTGAAATTTGAGCATACGTTTGGACGTCCCATTGGTAGACAAGCATGCACACCAACTTTCGTGACATTCCGAGCTATTTTCTCAAGATTTAAGCCCAAGTCTAGCGAAAACGCACGATCGAGTTTCGGGTTTTACCAACTTCCCGGAATGGAAATTTGAGAGTAGATTTGGATGTCCCATTGGTAGACAAGCATGCACGCCAACTTTCGTGATGTTCCGAGCTATTTTTTCGCACTTTAATCCCATGTCTAGCGAAAAGGCAAGGTCGAGTTTCCACTTTAACCCACTTCTTGGAATTTGAATTTGAGCATAGATTTGGATGTCCCACTGGTAGACAAACGCACACACCAACTTTCATGACGTTCCGAGCTATTTTCTCACTCTTTAAGCCCAAGTCTAGTGAAAATGTATGGTCGAGTTTCGGTTTTCACCAATATCTCGGAATTGAAATTTGAGAATAGATTTGTATGTCCCATTGGCAGACAAGTGCGCATGCCAAATTTCGTGACGTTCCGAGCTATTTTCTTACCCTTTAAGCCCAAGTCTAGCGAAAATGCACGGTCGAGTTTCAACTCCAACCAACTTAACGAAATTTAAATTTGAGAATAGATTTGGATATCCCGTTGGTAGACAAGCGCGCATGTCAACTTTCGTGAAATTCCGAGCTATTTTCTCACCCTTTAAGCCCAAGTCTAGCGAAAACGCACAGTCGAGTTTTGGATTTGACCAACTTCTCTGAATTGAAATTTGAGAATAGATTTGGATTTCCCATTGGTAGACAAGCGCGCACGCCATCTTTCGTGACGTTCCAAGCTATTTTCCCCCCCTTTAAGCCCCATTCTAGCGAAAATGCATGATTGCGTTTCGGCTTTGACCAACTTCTTGGAATTGAAATTTGAGAATAGATTGGGATTTCCCATTGGTAGACAAGCGCACACGCCAACTTTCGTTACGTTCCGAGCTATTTTCTCCCACTTTAAGCGCAAGTCTAGCGAAAATGCATGGTCGAGTTTCGACTTTAACCAACTTAACAAAATTTAAATTTGAGAATAGATTTGGATATCCTGTTGGTAGACAAGCGCGCATGCCAACTTTCGTGACGTTTCGAGGTATTTTCTCACCCTTTAAGCCCAAGTCTAGAGAAAATGCACGGTCGAGTTTCGGATTTGACCAACTTCCCGGAATTGAAATTTGAGAATAGATTTGGACGCCCCATTGGTAGACAAGCATGCACGCCAACTCTCATGATGTTCCAAGCTATTTTCTCCTCCTTTAATCCCAATTCTAGTGAAAACGCACGATTGAGTTTCAATGTTGACCAACTTCTTGGAATTGAAATTTGAGAGTAGATTTGGATTTCTCGTTGCTAGAAAGGCGTGCACGCCAACTTTCGTGACGTTCCAAGCTATTTTCTCACCCTTTAAGCCCTAGTCTAGCGAAAACGCATGGTCGAGTTTTGAGTTTGACCAACTTCTTGGAATTGAAATTTGTGAGTATATTTGGATGTGTCATTGGTAGACAAGCGCGCACCCCAACGTTCGTGATGTTCTGAGCTATTTTCTCACTCTTTAAGCCCAAGTCTAGCGAAAATGTACGGTCGAGTTTTGGCTTTGACCAATATCTTGGAATTCAAATTTGAGAGTAGATTTGTATCTCCCATTGGTAGACAAGCGCGCACGCCAACTTTCGTGACATTCCGAGCTATTTTCTCACCCTTTAAGCCCAATTCTAGCAAAAACACACGGTCGAGTTTCGACTTTGACCAACTTAACAGAATTGAAATTTGAGAATATATTTGGATATCCCGTTGGTAGACAAGCGCACACACCAACTTTCATGACATTCCGAGCTATTTTCTCACCCTTTAAGCCCAAGTCTAGCAAAAACGCACGGTGGCGTTTCAGCTTTGACCAACCTAAAGGAATTGAAATTATAGAATAAATTTGGATGTCCCATTGGTAGACAAGCGCGCACACCAATTTTTGTGACGTTCCAACCTATATTCGCCCACTTTAATTGCATGTCTAGTGAAAATGCACGGTGGAGATTCGGCTTTGACCAACTTCTCGGAATTGAAATTTGAGAATAGATTTGGATATCCCATTAGTAGGCAAGCACGCACACCAACTTTCATGACGTTCTGAGCTATTTTCTCACCCTTTAAGCCCAAGTCTAGCGAAAATGCACGGTGGAGTTTCAGCTTTGACCAATTTCTCGAAATTTTTATTTGAGAATAGATTTGTATGTCCCATTGGGAGACAAGCGTGCACGTCAACTTTCATGACGTTCCGAGCTATCCCCCCCCTTTAAGGCCAATTCTAGGGAAAAATCACGGTCACGTTTTGACTTTGACATACTTCTCGGAATTCAAATTTGATTATAGATTTTGATGTCCCATTCGTAGACAAGCCCGCACGCCAACTTTCGTGATGTTTCGGGTTGTTTTCTCATGCTTTAAGCCCAAGTCTAGTGAAAATGCACGGTCGAGTTTCGGCTTTGACCAACTTCCCAGAATTGAAATTTGAGAATAGATTTGGATGTCCCATTGGTAGACAAGCGTGCATGCCAACTTTCGTGACGTTCCGATCTATTTTCTCCCCCTTTAAGTGCAAGTCTTTTGAAAACGTACAGTCGAGTTTCGGCTTTGACCAACTTCTCGGAATTGAAATTTGAAAATAGATTTGGATGTCCCATTGGTAGACAAGCACGCACACCAACTTTCATGACGTTCCAAGCTATTTTCTCACACTTTAAGCCAAAGTCTAGCAAAAATGCATGGTCGAGTTTCAGCTTTGATCAACTTCTCGGATTTGAAATTTGAGTGTAGAATTGGATGTCCCATTGGTAAACAAGCATGCACACCAGCTTTCGTGTGTTGATGTATATGTAACTTCGGAATGTATTTTATCTATGTATTTCATATATATTTATTGTACCCTTATAAGAGATGTGGTATTCCTCTATAAGGAAGTGTCGTCATGTGTATTGAGAAGTGTCACAAGTGTGTGTACTTGGCGAAGGGTTATTAGACCACCATGTGTGGGGTCAGCCTTGAAATATATATTATATGGTTGATATACCTAGCTAGATAAGTCGACCCTATAAGGTCACTGGGAAAACAGACTACTATAAATAGAGATCGGGAAATCTCTATTTGGATCACTCGAAAACTCATACTTATCTCACTCAGAAAGTGGCACACTAGTGAGGAGGAGGATCATCTGCTACTAGGAGAGTATCTCAGTGTATTTTGGTTTTACTTTGGTTGAGCCATTGCTCTCTCTATCTCTGAGGAAGTTGTGGGGTTTTTCACCTTAGGGTTTTCCCCACAAAAACTCTGTGTCTCTTGTCTCTCTTTCTTTTGATTCTTGTGATGCTTGACATGCTTGATATGATTGTTATGCATTGATATACTGTACATGTTATTCTCTCAGTAAAGATCCTAGAGTATTGTTAATTAATGCTCAAAATTTAACATGGTATCAGAGCTAACCTGAGAAGAAGACATTTTGTAGTGACGAAAACTTGATTTTCTTGTTTATTGGGTTTCTCTCCATAGATTTTGGAAAAGAAGTATAGTAGATTGACTCTACTCATCAAGGAGAATCTATCTTTCCAATCAGAATTCAATTCTGAGCATTTTCATATTTGGCCCTAAAAATTAGGGTTTCCACAAAAATAGGAATTTTTGAAATCTGAAGACATAGCTAGAAGATCCTTGCAAAAATAGAAGGTTAGAGCTTTGGATCGAGATTTTTGGCTGGGTAGATCTTCGGGAAACTCAAACCCTAATTCATGGCTCTCTCGAGTGAACCCGGGAGGACAAAAAGACAAATCCGAAGGGTAAAGCTTTGCTGATCTCAAATTCTGAATATAGCAGGCTGATCAGCTCATTAAGGCACATCTTTCTATCCTTTCAGAAAGTTGAAATTCACATTTTGAATTTTTAGGGTTTTTCTGACAAATCCTAATCCGGGACCAGATCCAGTTTTCAGCATTTCAATTGGTAAGACCTAAATATTTTCTATTTCCATTTGAAGTACTCTTTAAGATGTCTCACCACACCAAGCTTAAGGATAAGCTTGAAGGGGTTGATAACTTCCAAGCTTGGAAGTATAGGATTAGGTTAATCCTGGAAGAGAATGAGTTGGACTCATACATAAAAGAAGACATCCCTATCCCAGAGGATGAAGAGGCTAAGGTATTGCATAAGAAGAAATTGGTCAAGGAAAAGAGAATCATTGCTCATTCCATCAAAGACCATCTCATACCCCATATGTCTTCTCTAAAGACACCTAAGGCTATGTTTGACTCTTTTACCAAGCT
Organism: Larix kaempferi; assembly: GCA_027924585.1. Classification (NCBI taxonomy): domain Eukaryota; kingdom Viridiplantae; phylum Streptophyta; class Pinopsida; order Pinales; family Pinaceae; genus Larix; species Larix kaempferi. Next base: position 494,829 of record BSBM01000430.1, on the reverse strand, counting down.
ATTTGAAGGGAAGAACATAAATCGGAAGATAACCCTATGGAATCAATTGAAAGGGGTCAAGATGTTGAATGGAGAAACCATTCAATCTTACTTCTCCAAGGTCTCGCAGATCAAGGAACAACTTGAAGCTGTGGATGAAGTAGTGGATAATGGTGAAGTTGTTATGACCACTCTGAATGGCCTTCCTAGGTCATGGGATTCCTTTATTCAAGGAATCTGTGCAAGAAAGAAATTGATCTCTTTCAGTAAATTGTGGGAGGAATGCTCTCAAGAAGAAGCTAGGCTTGTAGCTCGTGAAGAAAAGATGGGAGGTGAAGATCAAGCTCTCGCAGCCCACACCAAAAGAAGCAAGCCCAAGAAGGAGCACTCTCACCACAAAAGATCCTATCACAACCAAAAAAAGAATAAGAAGGATATGAGATGTTTCACATGCAATGAGAAGGGTCACTTTGCTTCAGAATGTCCCAAGAACAAAAGGGATAACATCAACTCCAGCAAGAAGAAGAAGGGCAACAAAAGAAACTTCCATGCTCATGCTGCCGAAGATGATGAACCTCCAAAGAAGAAGGCTAGGGAAGAAAGTGATGATAGTGATGATGACTCATCAAGTGAAGAAGAGTATGTTCTAATCTCTGCTCTAACAGGTACTATCTCCCATGGTTGTAATGATTGGTTAATTGATAGTGGGGCTTCCAAACACATGACTGGGTTTAAGGAATCTTTTGTGAACCTATTTGAACATGAATCACCCCATAAGGTGAAACTTGGGGATGATTATCAATACCCAATCAAAGGAAGTGGTGAAGCCTCCTACAACCTAGATTCTGGAAATTATTTGAAGATGAAAGAAGTCCTTTATGTGCGTGGTCTCAAGAAGAACTTACTCTCCATATCTGCATTGGAATTAAAAGGTATGAGGGTTGCATTTGTGGATGGCCAAGTCCTAATGTGTCCAAAGGGAAAGACCATAGATGATGTAGTAGTGATTGGAGAGCAAGAGGGAGGTTTGTATAAATTGAAAGGACAACCTAAACATGCCATGGTGCATGAATCCATGGAGCCAAGTGAAGTTTGGCATAGAAGACTTGCTCATATGCACTACAGGGCACTTCCAATTGCAAGCAAGGCTGTAGACAGTCTTCCTGAAATCAAGTCCAAACATGAAGGTGTTTGCAAAGGATGTGAAAAAGGTAAGAACATTAAGAAGGATTTCCCAAGCAGTGAAAGCAAGGCAAAAGGTATCCTGGAGATCATCCACTCAGATGTATGTGGTCCTATGTCATCCAGTTCTCTGAGTGGGTATGTTTACTATGTCTCATTTATTAATGACTTCTCTAGGAATACTTGGGTATACTTCTTGAAGAACAAAGATGAGGTGTTTGATAAGTTCAAGGAATTCAAAACCTTGATGGAGAATCAAACTGACAAGAAGATCAAAACATTTGTTAAATTTTTAGAATTTACTTCAATCTGATCTAGGATCTTAACTGAGAGAACAACATGTACAACAAATCTATAGCATATCATTCATGGACACAATAATGCAAGCACAGAAGAGACACCGAGTTTACTTGGGGAAAACCATAAAGGTGAAAAACTCCAATAACTTCCTCAGAGATAGATAGAGCAATGATACAACCAGAATACAAGAGATAGTCTTCTACTAGCAGCAGAGCCTCCTCCTCCACAAGTGCCCACTCTCCACAGTGTGAGTGAGAGAATAGAATGTGTAAAATGAGAGAGACACACTCTCTATTTATACACTAACTTGACTTGACCTTTACTCAACTAGGTCGGCCTCAACTTAACCACTTAACATAATGCTGACTAGGCCGACCCCCACTAGGGTGGTCTAATAACCCTTTGACCCACATGGGCGACCCCCAATAGGGTGGTCTAATAACCCTTTGACCCACATGACTTATACAGGGCCGACCCCAACAAGGTGGTCTAATAACCCATCAAGTATAAGTTATGACACTTACAATATAAATGACGACACTTCCGTATAGAGGAATAATAACATCTCTATAGGAATACAACCACTTCCGTATAGAGGAATAATAACATCTCTATAGGAATACAATATACATATATGTGAAATACATTCCGAAGTTACATATACATCAACATTCCCTCTTAACTAGGAAGGTATTTCTCGACACTGGTCTTCTAGCACAAGTCATCTTCTCTGGATCATCGTCACTGGATAATTGTCATCGAGTCATCATCATCGTCACTATTGCTGCTATCTCAATCAATCTCTGAATCTACTCGTCATAGGAAGTTCTACAGAGCCAGTCATTTTTCATATTGGATGTAGGCCCGCCACTTGCAGGTCTTCATCATCACTGGCCATCCTGTGGAAATCTCAGGACTTATTACATGCGTCACAAAACCTTAAAAGAGTCTCTTGACTAGCAAGAACCCTCGTTTTTCATCCTGTCCAGATCTCCGGGACTTATTACATGTGACCCCACCACAAAACCTCGAAAGAGAATCCCAGGACTGATTACGAGCAAAAGGCTCAACTTATCAGATCTCCCAGGGCACAAATTACATGTGGTCACCACAAAACCTTGAAAGAGCATCCCAGGATTGATTACGAGCACAAGGCTCAACCTATCGGATCTCCCAGGGCACAAATTACATGTGGTCATGGAAAAACCTCAAAAGAGCATCCCAGGACTGATTACGAGCACACGGCTCAACCTATCAGATCTCCCAGGGCACAAATTACATGCCATAGGACAAAACCTCGAAAGAGCATCTGCCAGATATCCCAGGGCACAAATTACATGCCATAGGAAAAACCTCGAAAGACTATCTGCAGATCTCCCAGGGAACAAATTATATGTCCTCCCAAGCAAAACCTCGAAAGAGCATTTGCTAGATGTCCCAGGGTACAAATTACATGCCATAGGCAAAACCTCGAAAGACCATCTGCAAATCTCCCAGGGAACAAATTACATGCTTATCTACACAACCAGTTCCATGGCCACAAAGTATCATCTTGATACTCACCATACATCATCCTGATGTACACATGATCATCCTGATCATCATCACTGCAACATCCTGCTGCATGTCATCTGGAGAAGCTTGTCATCCGCGATCACCCTGATCATACAATCCATTGATCTGATGCACACCAAGTATCTACCTGATACATATCATCATACATGATCCACCTGATCATACAGTGTATCCACCTGATACAAATACAAATACATGATACATATCACCATACATGATCCACCTGATACATATACAAATACATGGTCCAAGCATCCAACATGATGCTTATACAAAATACATACACATGATCCAACCGATCATATCCAGCATGATGCATACATACATACATAAAAATGATCCAACTGATCATATCCAGAATCCAACATGATGCATACATACATATACAAAAATGATCCAACTAATCATCTCCAACATTCAACATGATGTGTACATATATATAAAAATGATCCAACTGATAAAGCAGAAACCAAAACATCATCCCGATGCTCGTCATCCAGCGCTTACATCCATAGCCATGTGAAGGATCCTCCTTCCAACATGCTTGGAATGGCTTCAACAAATGTGTCCATCACTTCTTCCTCGAAGTGTCCTCGATCTGAAGAATGCCAAGCCTCTCTCTGAAGTACTCGAACTTCACCCTGGCTAGTGGATTCATCAACACATCTACAATCTGCTCATCCGTCGCAACATACAGGAGCTTCACAGCTCCTCTCTGCACCATATCCCTGATATAGTGATATTTGATCTCTATGTGTTTCGACCTGTCATCAAACATTAGGTTCTCGGACAGCTTCACACAACTCTGGTTATCACAGAAGATACCAGTAGCATCCAATGGGATATCAAATAAATCAGACAATAGCTTCTGTAGCCATACTACCTCACAGCTAGCTAAACAAGCTGCAACATACTTTGCCTCAGCTGTACTCAATGCTACGCAGGACTGCTTCCTGCTAAACCAAGAGATCACACCTGATCCCATACTGAAGCAACATCTAGATGTTCTCTTCCTATCTGTAGCACTTCCAGCCCAATCTGAATCAACATAACCCTGTAGGTTAAACTTTTGATTCACTTCATACTTGAACCCATAATCCACTGTACCCTTCAGGTACCTCAGAACATGCTTTATAGCAACCAGGTGAACACTCCTCGGATCCATCAGGACCTGGCTCAATGTGTTCACCGCAAAGAAAATATCTCGTCTCATGTTCGTCAGGTACATCAAGGACCCAATCATCTGACGATGCATAGAGACATCAACCGGATCAGATGAAGCATCACAAAGAAGCTTCAGATTCGATGCCATAGGTGTGGCCATGGCCTTGCAATCCATCATCCCGAACCTCTTCAGGATCTCTACTGCATACTTCCCATGTCCAAGGAAGATTCCATCTGCACTCTGCTACACCTCCATGCCAAAAACAAATAGTGCATCATCCCCAAGTTCCTCAACTCGAACTCGGCAGCAAGCTTCCGCTGTGTGTTGGCAATCAATCTATCCTCACCTGATACAAACATGTCATCCACATAGTAGTATCACTGGATTGCCTTCCTCAACCTTGTAGTAAAGGTTGGAACCCGCTTTACTCTTGGTAAAGACCAAACTAGATAGAAAGCTGCCTATCCTACCATACCAAGTTCTACAAATATATAATTTCCTGTCATGTGTCTCAGAACCAAGTGGCTGCTCCACATACACTTCTTCTTCAACTACACCATTCAAGAAAGCTGTCTTGAAATCCATCTGGCATATCTTCTATTTCATCACTTTTATATTTCTCTATGCTGCCATCTGCAGCATGCTTGATCTTGATAGATCCATATGGAAGTCATAACAAACTTCCCTTCAGGTCTTAGGACTACATCCGAAACATCATTCTTCATGATCGACGGATCATAGCATTCTTACCATATCCTGGGAACTTCAATATCTTCAATAGATAATTTTGTTGCTGAACAAATGTTGTAGTTCTTCTTTTGTAGGTGATGGTATACGATCTTTCCTACACAACAAGTTAAATTGCATAATTATAAAACATCTCATAGTTTTCAAAACAAATTCTTACACATAAAGAAATATGTCATATAGTCATGCAATTATCTTAGCCAATGCTTCAATACAACATTTATCCATATCCCGTAACTTTCTAGATGCCTTCCAATCTCTACCAGAACATTGTTAAGAGTGTGCACAACTCCCAACATGTCAGCAAAGAGGTTTCATTCTAGATAAGTAGCAATGGAATGTTTTACAGTGCCATAGGCTACTTACCCATGCATATTAGTAGTATACTGTTCATCAATGCAACTATTCTAATATGCATAATACACAACCTAATTCTAGGAACATCAGTATATACATTATTGAATAGTATTATTTAAACAATAAAATATGCAAGTAATGACAATTCAAATACTTATCTTTGTTTTTTTTTTGGGTTGACTCCCTCTCAGTATTTTCTTCTTTTCTGTAACTCCATTCTTATGTGGATTGTGAGAAGTGGTCAACTCCCTCTGAATATCTGCATCCTTGCAGAAACTACCGAAGTGTGCTCCTTTGCTTTCTTGCAGGAACATCTGGAGTGTGCTCCCTCTTGATCTTTGCTTCCTAGATTACCTGTCCTTGAACTTACATCCATCCTTAATCACTATGCATGCTTATTAGTATCATCATTGTGTTATCCTTGAGGTCTCATACATAATCACACATTTATTAGTATAATCTTAATACTATCAAAACACAATAATATTAAACATGTATATTCATGATCATTCACAGATAATAAACATCAGTATTCAAGGTTTCAGGGAAGTCTTCTTTTACTCACACATTTTCTTATTTGATCATAGGACTCTTCTGGTTAGTTGAATCATCAATCAAGATAAGAGATATAATATGCATAAAACCTGTGATTATTCAAACCTATGACTTCATGAATAATCATTATCAACAACACAACAGTATAAGATCCTAACACAAGGTAGGATTCTAGCTTGATATAGGAAAAACGTACCTGGATTAGCATGCTAGCTAGTTATGTCTAACATACTCGCATAATGTCTTCTGGTTCTCTTCAGTGACTTGTGCTAGTAACCTACATGTCTCATAAGTTAACCATTGTAGAACCAAGTTATACATACCTCGAAAGTAGATCTTCTATGTGATCCTTGACAATGGATGAATCCTTGTCTTCATGTCACCATGATCATATGTTCTTGAAGTAGAACATGATTGGTCTTTTTTGGTGTACCTTTTATGTTAGCAGACAACATAAACCTCATACAACACCATAATGCATTAGTACAATCATAAGTGTCAACACCCTAACCAATGAATATCTTCTATCATGCATTCATAATTTTGTTAAGGTGATACGACAAATCTAAAATCAAGATTGTACTAACCGTAATAACATGAAGACAAACATACCATAAACTTAATCATGAACAAATATCGAAACATACCTCAATGAGTCATACCTGTCGAGATTGCTTGTAATATCCTTATGTAAGGCCTTAGCCTCATCTCCCTCTGAAACAGGAACTTCTTCACTTATGCAGGTGACCAATCCATCTTCTTCTAGGATTAACCCAATCCACTTGATTTGCAAGAGCTGGACCTAGAGCTGGATATGGGTTTGTCAGAGAAACCCCAAAAATTCAAACTTTGAATTTCAAACATCTGAAAGGATAGAAATATGCACCTTGATGAGCTGAATAAGCTGGTATATTCAGAATTTGAAAACTGCAAAGTTTCACTCCTCAAATTTTCCTTTGAAACTTCTGAATTCACTGGACGTGATCCTGAACTGGGGTTTGATGAAGCCCACTCTTCTGCCCAATCAAAAGGTTTGATCAAAAGCTCTAAGCTTCTATTTTTCTGAGGAGCTTCCAGCCGTGGTCACAGATTTCAAAAATTCCCATTTTTACAGAAGCCCTAATTTTCCACTTTTCTGATCAAAGTCCCGAACTAGGGTCTGATCAAGCCCGACCTTCTGCCCAATCAAAAATTTTGATCTTGTTCTATAAATTTTTATTTTTATGAGTATCATTCAGCCGTGGTCTCCGATTACAAAAATTCCATCTTTCTTCGAAGCCCTAAATTTCGGAAGCCATGAATGAAGGTACTAAACAATAATTATGTTTTGACAGAAATATGTACCTGATTGTTTCTGATGTAACTCCTATCTTTTCAATCCACAGGGTCTGAAAAATATTCTTGAGATAGCCCTACCTGTTATATTTCCATCCCGATAGGTCTGACCTCAATTGGATTCTCTGAGACAGAGTTATGCCAAGTGTCGCAATGTGACCTGTTTATGGGATAATACAAGAGAGCGAACTTATACGGAGTGCCACGTGTCACTGGTTCAACTTCGGCCTCTGAAACTTTTTCTTGAGATATTACAGTCTGTTTACTACCTATCACATTTTACGAAATTTCATTTGGATCTTCCTAGCCCAAGTTATGACCTTTTTCCCAAGGTCACCTGATTTTGACTCAGATCTGGAAGAGGCAGAAACCCTATATTGTACAGATCATAAATCACAAATCACAACGATTTAGAGGTTGTCCTTTGGACACGAGGTACATGGGTATTTAATATTCAACTTCTAAGGGTTTTAGATCCGAAAACGTCACCAAAACGGATTTATAGCGAAAGTTCTACGATGACTGGTTTTTGCTATATCAAACCCTAGCATCGTAAGTGCAACAAGTGTCATACGTGCCATATCATGCCTTCTTTCAGGCTAGCTCTATATCATGTTAAATTTTCAGAATTTACTTCAATCTGATCTAGGATCTTAACTGAGAGAACAATATGTACAACAAATCTACAGCATATCATTCATGGACACAATAATGCAAGCACAGAAGAGACACCAAGTTTACTTGGGGAAAACCATAAAGGTGAAAAACCCCAATAACTTCCTCAGAGATAGATAGAGCAATGAAACAACCAGAATACAAGAGATAGTCTTCTCCTAGCAGCAAAGCCTCCTCCTCCACAAGTGCGCCACTCTCCACAGTGTGAGTGAGAGAATAGAATGTGTAAAATGAGAGAGACACACTCTCTATTTATACACTAACTTGAATTGACCTTTACTCAACTAGGTCGGCCTCAACTTAACCACTTAACATAATGCTGACTAGGCCGACCCCCACTAGGGTTGTCTAATAACCCTTTGACCCACATGGCCGACCCCCAATAGGGTGGTCTAATAACCCTTTGAACCACATGACTTATACAGGGCGGACCCCAACAAGGTGGTCTAATAACCCATCAAGTATAAGTTACGACACTTACAATATAAATGACGACACTTCCGTATAGAGGAATAATAAAATCTCTATAGGAATACAACCACTTCTATATAGAGGAATAATAACATCTCTATAGGAATACAATATACATATATGTGAAATACATTCTGAAGTTACATATACATCAACAACATTCAAATCCGACAATGGTGGAGAATTCACCTCAGGTGACTTCAAGAAGCTTTGCAGTGATTCAGGGATTAAGAGGGAGTTGACTGCTCCTTATAATCCTCAACAGAATGGAGTTGCAGAAAGGAAGAACAAAACAATCATGGAAGCAGCAAGGGCAATGCTGCATGACCAGGATCTACCTATGCATCTATGGGCAGAAGCAGCTAGAACAACTATATATGTGCAGAATAGAACACCCCACAAGATATTGGACAACAAGACACCAGCAGAGGTCTTTTCTGGTAAGAAACCTGAAGTCAGCTATCTCAGAATATTTGGTTGTCCAGTATACACTCATGTCCCAAAGGAAAAGAGGACCAAATTAGATCCTTCAGGAAAGAAGGGTATCTTTGTGGGTTACAGTGAAACCTTGAAGGCTTACAGAATATACTTTCCAGGGTTCAAGAAGATTGATGTAAGCAGGGATGTAACATTTGATGAAAACTCGGCATTCATCAAATCAAGGAAGGCACCTATCGAAGTTTATGAAGAACCTAAGGAAACTAGATTTCAAGACACTACCATGACTGAAGCAATTCCAGAAGTTGTTTGTGAGTTTGAAGATCCGCAAGAACCTGTAGATCGACCCCATGAGGATAAATCTCACAAGAGGAAACCTGCATGGGCTAGAGAGCTCATTCAAGATGCAGAAAGATTTGGCATTCCAGAAGAACACAGAGCAAAGAAGAGAACCAGATCACATACCAGCTATGTTGCTTTACTCTGTGACATTATGAACAAAGAACCTTCTAGTTATGAAGAAGCAATGGAAAAGAAAGAATGGAAGGATGCCAAGGTTGAGGAATACCAATCAATAATGAAGAATGATGTTTGGGATGTTGTCCCGAGACCTAAAGAGAAGTCTGTTGTGACTTCCAAATGGATCTACAAAATCAAGCATGCTGCAGATGGCAGTGTAGAGAAATACAAGGCAAGATTTGTAGCTCGTGGCTTCTCTCAAAAGGAGGGAATAGATTATGAAGAAACTTTTGCACCTGTAGCCAGGTATACTTCCATCATAACAGTACTTGCTCTGGCTACAACAATGAAATGGAAAATACACCAGATGGATGTCAAGACTGCTTTCCTGAATGGTGTAGTTGGAGAGGAAGTATATGTGGAGCAGCCACTCGGTTTCGAAATACATGATAGGGAGTCATATGTGTGCAGATTGAAGAAAGCCTTGTATGGATTGAAGCAAGCTCCCAGAACTTGGTATGGTAGGATGCACAGTTTCCTTTCTAGTTTGGGATTTACCAAGAGTAAAGCGGATTCCAACCTTTACTACAAGGTTGAAGAAGGGAATCCTGTGATTCTACTCCTGTATGTGGATGACTTATTTGTAACAGGAGATGACAGATTGATTGCAGATACTAAGAGGAAGCATGCTACCGAGTTCGATATTAAAGATTTGGGAATGATGCATTATTTCCTAGGTATGGAGGTGTGGCAGAGTGCAGGTGGGATCTTCCTTGGTCAAGGGAAGTACATAGTAGATATCTTGAAGAAATTCGAGATGATGGATTGCAAGGCCATGGCCACACCTATGGCATCGAATCTGAATCTTCTATGTGATGCTTCATCTGAGCCGGTTGATGTCTCTATGTATCGTCAAATGAATGGGTCCTTGATGTAACTGACGAACACGAGACCAGATATTTGCTTTGCGGTGAACACATTGAGCCAGTTCCTGACTGATACGAGGAGTGTTCACCTGGTTGCTATAAAGCATGTTCTAAGGTACATGAAGGGTACAGTGGATTATGGGCTCAAGTATGAAGCAAATCAAAAGTTTAACCTGCAGGGTTATGTTGATTCAGTTTGGGATGGCAGTGTTGTAGATAGGAAGAGCACATCTGGATGCTGCTTCAGTATGGAATCAAGTGTGATCTCTTGGTTTAGCAGGAAGCAGTCCTACGCAGCACTGAGTACAACTAAGGCAGAGTATGTTGCAGCATGTTCAGCTAGTTGTGAGGCAGTATGGCTTCGAAAGCTGCTGTATGAGTTATTTGATCTCCCATTGGATGCTACTGGTATCTTTTGTGATAACCAGAGTTGTGTGAAGCTGTCCGAGAACCCAGTGTTTCATGACAGGTCAAAACACATAGAGATTAAATATCACTAGACAAGGTGAAGTTCGAGTACTTCAGGGACAGGCTTGGTGTTCTTCAGATTGATGGCTCTTCGAGGAAGAAGTGATGGACACATTTGTAGAAGCCATTCCAAGCATGTTGGAAGGAGGATCCTTCACATGGCTGTGGATGTAAGTGTTGGATGATGAGCATCAGGACGATGCTCCAGTTACTGCTCTGTATATGCATCAGGAGGATGCTGGATATGATCAGTTGGATCATTTATATGTATATGTATGTACGCATCATGTTGGATGCTGGATATGATCAGTTGGAACATTTATATGTATATGTATGTACGCATCATGTTGGATGTTGGACATGATCAGTAGGATCATTTGTATATGTTTTGTATATGCATCATGTTGGATGCTTGTACCATGTATCTGTATATGTATCAGGTGGATACTGTGTATGATCAGGTAGATTATGTATGTTGATATGTATCAGGTATGATCAGGTGGATCATGTTTTGTATTTGTATTAGGTGGATACATTGTATGATCAGGTGGATCATGTATGATGATATGTATCAGGTAGATACTTGGTATGCATCAGGTAGATGCATTATATGATCAGGATGATCATGGATGACGAGCTTCAGGATGTTTCTCTAGATTACATGCAAGAGGATGTTGCAGTGATGATGATCAGGATGATTATGTATACATCAAGATGATGTATGGTGAGTATCAAGTTGATACTCTGTGGCCGTGGACAAGTTGTGCAGATAATATAATAGCGCCCTGGGAGGTTTGCAGATTCTCTTGCTAGGTTTTGCCGCTGGCATATAATAGCTCCCTGGGAGATTTGACAAACGCTCTTTCGAGGTTTGCTTTAGGAGGACATATAATAGCGCCCTGGGAGATCTGCAGATTGTCTTGCAAGGTTTTGCCTCTAGCATATAATAGCTCCTTGGGATATCTAGCAGATGCTCTTTCAAGGTTTTGTCCTATGGAATATATAATAGCGTCTTGGGAGATCTGATAGGTTGAGTTGTGTGCTCGTAATAAGTCCTGGGATGCTATTGCAAGGTTTTTCCATGACCACATGTAATATCGCCCTGGGAGATCGGATAGGTTGGGATGTGTTTCCGTAATAATTCCTGGGATGCTCTTGTAAGGTTTTGTGGTGACCACATATAATAGCACCCTGGGAGATCTGATAGGTTGAGTTGTGTGCTCATAATCAGTCATGGGATTCTCTTTCGAGGTTTTGTGGTAGGGTCACATGTAATAGCTCCATGCGAGATCCGATAGGTTGGGCTGTGTGCCCATAATAAGTCCTGGGATGTTCTTGCAAGGTTTTGTGAGGCACGTAATAAGTCCCGAGGATTCCATAGTATGGCCAGTGATGACGAAGACCTGCAGGTGGTGGGCCTACATCCAGTATGAAAAAGGAATGGCTCTCTAGAACTTCCTATGATGAGTAGAGTCAAAGATTGGTTGAGATAGCAACAGCAGTGACGATGATGATGACGATGATCCCGAGAAGAAGACTTGTCTAGCAGATCTGTGTCGAGAAATACCTTCCTAGTTAAGGGGGAGTGTTGATGTATATGTAACTTCGGAATGTATTTCATCTATGTATTTCATATATATTTATTGTACCCTTATAAGTTATGTGTTATTCCTCTATAAAGAAGTGTTGTCATGTGTATTGACAAGTGTCGCAAGTGTGTGTACTTGGCGAAGGGTTATTAGACCACAATGTGTGGGGTCGGCCCTAAAATATATATTATATGGTTGATATACCTAGCTAGACAAGTCGGCCCCATAAGGTCACTGGGAAAACAGACTAGTATAAATAGAGATCGAGAGATCTCTATTTGGATCACTCGAAAACTCATACTTCTCTCACTCAGAAAGTGGCGCACTAGTGAGGAGGAGGATCATTTGCTACTAGGAGACTATCTCAGTGTATTTTGGTTGTACTTTGGTTGAGCCATTGCTCTCTCTATCTCTGAGGAAGTTGTGGGGTTTTTCACCTTAGGGTTTTCCCCATGGAAACTCCATGTCTCTTGTCTCTCTTGCTTTTGATTCTTGTGATGCTTGACATGCTTGATATGATTGTTATGCATTGATATACTGTACATTTTATTCTCTCAGTAAAGATCCTAGAGTATTGTGAATTAATGCTAAAAATTTAACATCATGATGTTATGAACTATTTGATTTGGATGTACCATTAGTAAACAAGTGCGTATGGTCGAGTTTCGGCTTTGACCAACTTCTCGTAATTGAAATTTGAGAATATATTTGGATGTCCCATTGGTAGACATGTTAATTTTTTAGCTATTTTCTCCCCCTTTTAGCTCTAGTGAAGCGAAAACGCATGGTCGAGTTTCAACTTGGACTAAATTATCGGAATTGAAATTTGAGAATAGATTTGGATAGCCCGTTGGTAGACAAGCACGCACACCAACGTTCGTGACATTCTGAGCTATTTTATCACCCTTTAATCCCAAGTTTAGCGAAAACAGATGGTCGAGTTTTGCTTTGACAACCTTCTCAAAATTAAAATTTGATTATAGATTTGGATGTCCGATTAGTAGACAAGCATGCACGCCAACTTTCATGACGTTTCGAGCTATTTTCTCATCTCTAGTGAAAACGCATGGTGGAGTTTCAGCTTTGACAACTTCTCAGAATTGAAATTTGAGAATAGATTTGGATATCCCATTAGTAGACAAGCGCGCACACCAACTTTCGTGACGTTCTGAGCTATTTTCTCACCCTTTAAGCCCAATTCTAGTGAAAACGCATGGTCGAGTTTCGGCTTTGACCAATTTCTCAGAATTGATATTTGAGAATAGATTTGTATGTCCCATTGGTAGACAAGCGTCCACGCCAACTTTCATGATGTTTTGAGCTATTCCCCCCCCTTTAAGGCCAATTCTAGTGAAAACGCACGATTGCTTTTCGACTTTGATATTTATCGAAATTCAAATTTGATTATAGATTTTGATGTCTCATTCGTAGACAAGCGTGCACGCCACCTTTCATGACGTTTCGAGTTGTTTTCTCACGCTTTAAGCCCAGTCTAGCGAAAACGCACGGTCGAGTTTTGACTTTGATCAACCTCCCAGAATTGAAATTTGAGAATAGATTTGGATGTCCCATTGGTAGGCAAGCATGCATGCCAACGTTCGTGACGTTTCGAGCTATTTTCTCCCCCTTTAAGGGAAAGTCTAGCGAAAACGTACGGTGGAGTTTCGGCTTTGACCAACTTCTCGAAATTGAAATTTGAGAATGGATTTGGATATCCCATTAGTAGACAAGCACGCACACCAACTTTCGTGACGTTCTAAGCTATTTTCTCACCCTTTAAGCCCAAGTCTAGCGAAAACGTCCAGTCGAGTTTCGGCTTGACCAATTTCTCAGAATTGATATTTGAGAATAGATTTGTATGTCCCATTGTTAGACAAGCGTGCACGCCAACTTTCATGACGTTTCGAGCTATTCCCCCCCCTTTAAGGCCATTTCTAGTGAAAATGCATGGTCGCGTTTCAACTTTGACATACTTCTCGGAATTCAAATTTGATTGTAGATTTTGATGTCACATTCGTAGACAAGTGCGCACGCCAACTTTCATGACGTTTCAAGTTGTTTTCTCACGCTTTAAGCCCAATCTAGAGAAAATGCATGGTTCAGTTTCGGCTTTGACCAACTTCCCAGAATTGAAATTTGAGAATAGATTTGGATGTCCCATTGGTAGACAAGCATGCACGCCAACTTTCGTGATGTTCTGAGCTATTTTCTCCCCCTTTAAGAGCAAGTCTAGCGAAAACGTACGGTTGAGTTTCAGCTTTGACCAACTTCTCGAAATTGAAATTTTAAAATAGATTTGGATGTCCCATTGATAAATAAGCGTGCACACCAACGTTCGTGACGTTTCGAGCTATTTTCTCACACTTTAAGCCAAATTCTAGCGAAAATGTATGGTCGAGTTTCAGCTTTGACCAACTTCTCAGATTTGAAATTTGAGTGTAGATTTGGATGTCCCATTGGTAAACAAGTGCGCACACCAGCTTTCGTTACGTTCTGAGCTATTTCATTTGGATGTACCATTGGTAAACAAGTGTGTACGGTCGAGTTTCGGCTTTGACCAACTTCTCGTAATTGAAATTTGAGAATAGATTTGGATGTCCCAATGATAAGCGTGCATGCCAACTTTCGTGACGTTTCGAGCTATATTCTCCCCCTTTTAGCTCAAGTGAAGTGAAAACGCACAGTCGAGTTTCAACTTGGACCGAATTCTCGGAATTAAAATTTGAGAATATTATTTGGATGTCCCATTGGTAGACAAGCACACACACCAACTTTCGTTATGTTCCGAGCTATTTTATCACACTTTGAGCCCAAGTTTAGCGAAAACAGACGGTCAAGTTTCGGCTTTGACCAACTTCTCAGAATTGAAATTTGAGATTAGATATGGATGTCCCATTGGTAGAAAAGCGTGCACGCTAACCTTCATAACATTCCGAGCTATTTTCTTGCCCTTTAAGGCCAAATATAGCGAAAAGGCACGGTCGTGTTTCAGTAATGACCTACTTCTCGGAATTAAAATTTCAGAATAGATTTGGATGTTCCATTGGTGGACAAGCACGTATGCCAACGTTCGTGACGTTTCAAGCTATTTTCTCACCCTTTAGGCCCAAGTCTAGCGAAAATGCATGGTCGAGTTTCGGCTTTGACCTTCTTCTCGGAATTGAAATATGAGAATAGATTTGGATGTCCCATTGACAAGCGTGCACGCCAACTTTCGTGACGTTTCGAGCTATTTTCTCCCCCTTTAAGGCCAAGTGTTGCTTGGTTTTTCAACCAAGCATGTGCAAGGATGCACCTGCTAACTAGTAGTAGCAGTCTTCAAATGAAAGCAAATCCAACTAAAACTAATCTTAATCTAACATGTGCATGTAACAATAAACTTGAAAATATTTAAGAACAAGAACAAGAAACGAAATAAAAAATGACTTTTGTATTGCAATACTTCAAATGGTGAGGATGTTTGGTGTTGAGCAACTCCAAGGTTGAGATGCTCCAGGCTCCAATGGTCTCTTCTCCAAGATTGCTACAATGGTCAAAGAACTCAAGAGAGATTTTGACAGCATGAGGATAATATGATGGATGGATGGAAAGTGAGGAGCCCCTATCACCTTTTTATAGTTTTTGGTGATGGGGAATACCATTTGTGGTTTTGAGGAAACCAATGGTATTGACCAACATGGTTTAGGTACCTTTTTCCCTCTTTTTTTTTTTTTGAATATTTTTATTCCCTTTGAATATTTTTGAGAATTCTAGACCCTTTTTGAGGGTTTTTTGAGGAAAAATATATATTTTGAGGGAAAAAGGGTGTATTCTGGTCTTTTTGGTGACCTTTTGGTGGCTTTAGAGGCTCAAATGGTGGAAAAGTGGACAAATGGGTCATGTGAATAAAGGGATTGAGCTAGTGAGCACTTTTTGGGTGTTAATAGATTGCCCCCTGATGTGTGAGGGCAGGAGCTCATCGTAGGGCCGATAGACATCATAGTTCTTCTGTCTTTTTCCTGGGGTTTGGGGAAGAGAAGAGACTGGTTGGAGACTGGATCAACGACCCCTTGGAAGCTGCAAAAACAAAAAATATTACATGGCCTCAATATGAATGAGGAATAATCTCTGATAATGGACAAGGCAGGCATACCCATGCTCGTATCAAGACATATACATAAAAATTAGTCCCAAGAAGGGGGACCTGAATAATACATAAAAAATATGCTGGTACATCATAATGGTCCAAAGGGGACACTATTCTGGGATTTACTCATGACCATAACATGACTGATCTTAATAACTGATACACTGGAAATGCAACAACCGTTCCGAATAAGGTTTGAAGAGGGTTGATGAACTGCTGAAACTGAAGGTGTCCAACATCTGTAGGGACTCAACAACTATGAGTCAACTCTAAAGAGTATATGTAACTGTACACTCGAGCGAGTATTAAACTGGGGTACATCTAAAAACTGTCGCCAGGTGCAACCCGGATATCTATAGGAAAATGTAACTGGTTGTTTCCATAAGTAGACTCTTAAATGTGGAAGAGTCAGGTGGTATCCGGGATCTTCAACAAATAACTGAAAGGACCAATACCATGTGTGAGTCTCAACGATGCGATCAAGGTGTTGAAGTTGAGCATGTGAGAAACAACCATTTGGAGAGGCACTGAGGACTCTTCTCGAAATGATTCATAGGCACTCATCATAAATGGTGATGAGTCCAAGGCATAGCGACCTTTAGGTCTATCCTCTAGAATAAATTTGGTTGGCGTCGATAGAGGGAGACCAAAAACTATCAAGGCAATGATGTTTCCTTGATAGGAATGCGAGGTGTACAACCAAAGTGGGATAGTACTGATGGTAGGACTGGCATACTATGGGGATGGGAAGTAACTGGGGTCATAGAGTGGGTGGACTCAAACTTCCTTTGTTCAGAGCATGATAACATGGTTGACCTGGTAGCGTAGGAAACTGACTTGTAGGTGCGGGGATCATAGCTTTTAAGGACTGAAGGGTATGTATTGACTCTGGGGTGACATGCTAATGGGTGCTGTAGAGGGACTCTCAGGGTGACATACTGCAGAATACTCTGAACAAAGGTGACCGAAATGGGGAAGCTTCCATATGAGTAGACATGATCTGTCGTGGTGCCGAGAAGCACCATTGGATCCTTCTTCGTAGTTTTAATGAGCTCCAAGAAGGGATAAAAAGTGTGCTCTGAAATGGTACTATCCTGTGGATTTTGTGAGCCCAGGACTGTTCGTGCTCATGGGTGCTTTCATTTTTAAGGAGTCTGAAAACGATAAGAAGACTCTGTAGTGGTGGTGGAGTACCATCCTATGGATTTATATGAGCCCGGGATGGTGTTTGCTCGTGGTCGCTTTCATGTTTAGAGAGTCTGAAAGCGGTAAGTGGACTCCATTGGTGTTCTTTTTCGTAAGTTAGTCTCCAAGGCTCGAAAAAGCATAAAATGATGCAAAGGGAGAACTCTTCTAGCTGATGTGACTAGAGTATTCCTTTTTCGTAATTAGTCTACAAGGTCCGGAAAAGGGGTAAACTTATACCAGGTAGACGCCCTTTCAGATACGTTTAGCGAGCATGAAAGGAAGCAAGATTGCTCGACGATCTTTTCATTGTTTCAGGAGTCAAAAAAGAGCTTAACAGAAACTCCCTAAGTGCCTTTTTCGTAAAAGGAATTGCTTGGCCCGAAAAAGGGGTAAAACTATACCGAACAAAAAGGTGTTAATGAGCGCGAGAAATGGTATCAAGCAGCGTTATGAGTGTGGAAAACTGAATCTGGTGACATAAATATTGTCAATAAATGGGCAACGAACGATGTGGCACACAAACCGAGGCGGCGAGGGGGCATGTAAAAGTTGCCCGAAAAGCCTGGACATGAGAGCGAGAAATGATCTCAAGCATCATCAAGAGCGCGAAAAACTGAATTCGACAATATAAAATTCGTAAAAAAGAGAGGATGACCGATGTGGCACGCAAACCGAGGTGACATGGGGGCATGTAAAAGATGCCCAAAAAATCTGGGGGTGAGAGCGGGAAATAATCTCAAGCCTCATCATGAGTCCGGAAAACTAAATCCGACGATATAAAATTCATCAAAAATGGAGGACGGTCGATGTGGCATGCGAACTGAGGCGACAAGGGGGCATGTAAAAGATGCCCAAAAAGTGGACTTGGTGGAATCGGGAAAAGGAAAGGACTATCATGAAGTTCTCGTTGTGCTAATTCTAACGGTACCAACGGTTTGAAAAACAGACGTCGTATGATACCGAAATCGCTGTTGAAAAATGGTCAAATTTCTATAAATAGGGTGTGGGCCCATTGTGACATGTGTCATTATTACGTGTGAGTTTCACAGAGCTTTTGAGTGAGGTCAGAGCTCTTTCTTGATTTGTGGGAGATTCAACTGTTGGAATTTCCTTCCGCGAGCTTCAGTTAAGCCTATGTGCCTTAGCCTTTTCAATTATGTCTTTTTTGGTTAGCGGCGGGCCCCCGAAGGCCACGAAATTCCATGTTGGAATTCCAATGTGGAATATTGTGGGTTTGTATGTGGTTGAAATCATATAAATGGTATTGATTTATTCTGAATGGGATGATTCCAAAGGGAATATCTCTTCAACAAGTGGTGGGGATATCTCTAAGTTGGCATTATTCATCTCATATAGTGCTGCTCTATAATCTGGGAGATTGGGGCAGTGATGTGAATAATGGCCGTAGATTCCGCATATTGCACAAGGGTGGTTTGTGTGCAATGATTTATCACGAGATTGAGATGGTAATTCTAATTTGACAACTGGAACGTTGATGTCATCATCCAACATATTCATGTGTTCTTGAAGTGCTGGTAGTTGTGGACATAGATGGGTTGCGTGGCTAATATCGTTGCACAAGGAGCACTTGGGGAGCACAAGGGTTGGGGGATTCTTAGCTACTTTAGGAGTCGCTGGGGGTGTGTGAGTTGTGGGTGTAGTGTTGTAGGTTTGTGGACCTATGCCCCCAGTGGGGTGGGATTGAGGGGCGACATAAGCAGATGTCGATGTAGTGCCTCCTGTTGGAATCGATCTGTTTGGGGGTTGGAACCACCAAGTGGTGGGCGATTTTGAGGGTTGGGTATGCCAGGTGGTAGATGGTTTGACATATTCATAAGTTGTACCAGTTGTAGAACAACGGTTGGAGTCGAAGGGGGGTGAGTTGGGGAAGGTAAGTACCATACAGGTATCCCTAACGTTAAACCTGGAAGGTTAAGTGTAGCCATCACTGGCGTGCTGACAACTCCCGAAAATGGAAACAAGAACGGGATTGTGTGAATAAGTGTTGTTTCGATATGACTAGGCACGATGGATGCTTGTGGCGTTGGTTGAGGTTGTTGAGGACATTGTTGTTCATTGTGCGATAAGGTGCACAAATCGGATACTGCAGTCACTTGGAGAGGGGGTGGGATTGACGGGAAAGTACTGGTCATGGGAGTATTTGAATATATCCCAGGTCCAACTGATGATACAAAGGATGTTGGTGCACTAAGAACGGGTTGTTCGATCATGGGCGGAAAATTCTCTGGTGCTGCGGGGGCATTGGGATCATAGTATGTAATCTGGTCTATTTTGACTACACGTCCTTCATGGGGTAATATCATGATACGAAAAACTGAAGAAGCGACAGCTTTCATTTTGTACATGTAGCTTCCTCCCAGAAGGAGATTGTAATCAAGTTGGGCATTAATGACCTCTATATCTATGAGAACCAATTTTCCCATAAGTTCTATGGGTACATTCACTAGAAAAACTTGAGGTTGAGCTGCACGGCCATTGTACGCTCGTAATGCAGAAGTGGATGGTTGTAGTGTTGGGGATCCAAGTTTCTGCAATACGAAACTCGACATGACGCAGGTAGAGGCCCCTTCATCGATTATGCATCGATGGATAATGAGGTTGGGAATGGAGACTGAAACTTGAAAAGCTAGAGATGCAAGCATGCGAGGTTTATCTTGTTCTAAGTCGAAATCCATCATGTTAGAGTTGTTAGGATCTATGGCACCAATGGCGGATAACAACAACTTTCTCTGTGCAGGACAATTTTTTAAGATTTCAAGAGCGGACATAGCAGCGGGGGACAGAGCTAAATCCTCTACAATGTTATAATTGGAAGCTGCACGAGCATTTGGGTTATTGTTAATCCATCTCAAAGGGAAACGAGGTGCTTTGGGGCCCCCGTCCATTGGTATAGTGGGTATGCAAAGTGGTTGGTCTGTTGGGAGAGTACTCGACGATGGGTCAGTAGTTGTGGCCTTAGGGGCAGATCCATATTGGTTTCGACGGATTTGGAGATTGACATCCTTAGATGACATCATAAGAAAATGGTGAGTGTTGGACTCAGCATGTTGGTAATCGATGGCTACATAGGTAATTTGCTGCTGTGGTGCAATGGATCCTCGAGGAGGATCATTCGGACGAGTGTTTACCGTGCCTTGGTTTGGTAAGGGGTTTTGCAATATCATGGGTTGTTGCTGAGGAGGAGGTGCTGACTGTGCAGCATGTCCTTGCCATTAGGCGTCGTTGGTCTAGAGTTGACGTGCACGATCTAAATGGGGACAATTATGTGTGTAATGGCCATAGACCCCACATATGGAACACGGATGGTTTGTTCTCAAGTCATTATTTTTAGCTTGTTTCGGTGGGCGATCAGGATTTTGGTTAGGGGGAGCAGCTTTATTGTTGTTTGGAGGATTAGGTGGTGGTGCACCTTGGTTATGTTGTTGGTTATTTCTGCGGTTACATCCTCTTCCGCGGTTTGGTTGACCTCCTTGGTTACGTTGATGGTTCTAGTTTGGGGGTTGGTTTTGCTATGCGTAAACATGCCCTTGGGAAGTAGGTGGGTTTTGAGGTCATGCCGGATCTAGAGCAGGTTGTGGTGGGTAGTAAACAGGAGGGTTCGAAGGTGGCCCTGTTGGTTGTTGTTGTGGATAACTTTGAGCTGCTAGAAGTGTTGGAGCAAGAGGTGCTGCCTGGGAAGGATAATAAGCCACTTGGGCTTATGGATGGACCGGAGTCTGGTGGTCCAGTTGGTTATAATATGGAGCTGGCGCATAAGCTGGTGGTGCATGCCCATAACATTGTGGTGGACATGAAGGTCCATGGATGTGATGGGTGTGTGTTACGGGAGCATACGAAGTTGTAGCCCCAAAATTGGATGAAGCCCTAGAAAGGTTTGGGGTTTTGTTTATACTCGTCATGGTAAAAGGTTTTTTTATCGTCGTAACCTGACCGATAATACCATCAGTGGCATGGGATGCCCCCAGCGCGTCATGGTAGGATGGATCGTCGTGCGGGGCATTAGGTAAAATACTGTATAGATATCCTGACTGGGAATATATGAGGTTGAATTTTTGAGCTTTCAAGATAGCTTCTTCTTCTGACTGGGGTCGTTCGAAAGCTACATCTTTGGCTATGAGGGGTAGGAGTGATTTGAGAAACCAATCCAAAAAGATGCGGTCATCAAGTTTAATCTTGAAGAGGCTATGGCGCTTACGCCACTCATGGATATGATTGATGATGTGTGTAGCTGTGTTCTGTCTACAAGACAAAAGTATTTCAACTCCTGCATCATAGCGTACAAGTAGTTGGAAAAACTGGAGGAAAGTTGAGGTGAGGGACGTAAATGTGTTGTGGGTCCCATGTGGTTGTTCAATGTACCACTTGGTTGTACAGCCAGTGAACGTTCGTTGTAACAGTCTCAGTCTAATGGAATCATCTACTATGGAGTTAGAGGAACACCATAGGTGAAACGACATGATGTGGTTTTGGGGGTCTTCCCCAGCTTTTCCTTCAAACTTTGGGATGTCTAAGGGAAGCTTTGTGGGCATGGGTGGCCACATAGGGTTGTGTCTAATAGGATCGTTGGTTAACCTGGCTAGGTCTAGTAAGTTCAGACTAGCCATGTATGGTAAACTAGCAGATGGGTGTGGCGTAGTGACTGGGACATAACTATTAATGGTAGCATTAGGCAGTGGTCCAGTGGCCCCCAAGGGTATGCTAGGTATGGAAGGGATGTTTCCTCCAACCGATGTGGTGTGGGAAGGGTCAGTGCTCCCAAGTACAACATGGGTTGCAGAGGGGTTAGGAATAGTGGTAGGATATCCTGGGATCTGGGTTGTGGTAATGAGAGGGGGTGTGACCCCTATGTTGGGCATACCCATAATAGGTGGTGGCCCTATGTTGGGCATACCTAAAGGGGGAATGGCCCCTATATTAGGCATGCCTAAGGGGGTTGTGGTTACCGTGGTTGGAATAGTAGTAGTAGGGTTTGTTGATGTATCTCCAATAGCACTGGTGAAAAGGGGGTCGTATTGTGATCTAGCCATGGGTTTGGTTGGTGGTGTCTCAGTAGGGTGTTCGGATTTAGCCTCAAAATCATATGTGAAATGAGGCACATTAAAATCAGATGACTGGGTTCTATGCCAATGATGTGTCGAGTCAAGGGATAACTCTCTACGTCTATGACGTGTACCGAACTAAGGGGGTTCACCCTGAAAATGGCAGGATCGTCTTAAATTCTCAATGGTGAGAAATGTATAAAAAATGTCAGTGGATGGTGGTGATGTAAAAAACTCAAAACCCTAGTGCAACAATGTGTGCAAGAGGGGAGTGAAAAAATAATGGCTCTCAGGCCAACAACCAACCTCAAAAGCACTTATTATAACAGCTGTGCTATAATAAGTGGAGGGATCCAGAAAAGTGGTCAAAATACCAAAAGTCAAACAGTTCCTAGAAAAAAGTGGTGCTCACTAGACCAAAGGTGGGTATTGTATCATGCAAACACCTAACTAGAAGTATTGTGAGTCGACAAACTATATCATCTGCAAGGTGATAAAATCCAAGTCAGACAATCTAGAGTGTAGAATCAACGACTAGATATCCCCCTACCGGGAGGGACACCGGGTAGACAATCCTAAAGAATGGCAACTAGGATACCCCATTCATGACACGTTCGGTAGGGTGAATCTGCAGTTTGGTTCTATCGTCGTTGTACCCCCATATGGGTGTACACCGAGAACTTTGAAACGTATCCTTCGGTTAGAACAATTAATTAATAAGAATATGCGAAATAGCAGAAATGACAGAACCCAGAATCACTTTTATATTGATCGTAGGCCACTTCGAGGGGGAAACCTCCTTTGAGCAAGCTCAATACAAATAAATTCACGGTACCTTGATAGGCCTCAACACACACTTATATACTAAGTCTAGGCACCAATACTATGGGTCAAAACCATGGGCCACTACAAACTATGGATCAACAATACTACGGGTGACTTACAAAGCATATGTGCCAACAACAATAACACAAACTATTGATCAAAAAATACTACGGGACGACTTACAAAGCATATGCGTCCAACAACAATATACTAACAAAGTAAAGACATGGATTCCTAACATCCCCTCCCCCTTAAAAAAAGTTTGTCCTCAAAGCTCTAGATGTGGAAATTGTTGTTGAATCTAAAGGAGTGGTTTCCATGTAGCATCCTCTGGTTGCATGCCGTGCCACTGAATTAACACACCTCTATGATAGAGTGAGAGTGAAGCTGACGAGTGCGCCAATTGAGGATGGCCTCCAGCTCCAAAAGGATGGAACCTTCATTATCCAGTTCGGGTAAAATAGTTTGTCCACTGATGTTGGTGCCAAGAACTTTCTTTAGACAAGAGACATGAAATATTGGATGAATGCAGGAAGAAGGAGGAAGTTTGGATTTATAAGCGATGGACCCAATCTTCTGAAGAATCCGATATGGCCCATAGAACTTTGGAGCGATCATATGACACCCTTTGAGTTTCAGGGAGGATTGCTTGTACGGCTGGAGACAAAGAAAAACCATATCGCCTGCTTGAAAAGTGCACTTAGAACGGTGCTGATCAGCTTGTTGCTTCATGCGATTTCTTTCCATGTGAAGATTGTCCCGCAAAATGCGAAGAATCTGATCGTGGTTTCGAAGGACCATGTCAACTTCCTGAACTGGTGAACTGTTGGGGGTGTGTGGAAGAAGAACTGGAGGTTCCTGACCATAGACTGCTTCATACGAGGTCATTTTAGAGGCAGTGTGGTAAGAGGTATTGTACCACCATTCAGCGAGAGGGAGCCACTTTTCCCACTGATGTTGTTGTTCAGAGGTGAAGCAACGAAGATAAGTTTCCAAGCATTTATTGATAATTTCAGTCTGATCATTTGTTTGTGGGTGATACCCAGAACTCATCTTCAGTTTGGTGATAATGTGGTGAAATAGTTCTGTCCAAAAATGATTGGTGAAAGTCGCATCACGATCCGAGACAATGGAAGAAGGGATGCCATGAAGATGAAAGATCTGGTCCAGGAAACTTTGAGCGACTGAGGAGGTTGTATAGGGATGGCTGAGAGCACAAAAATTACTATATTTGGAGAGGCGATCAACCACAACGAGAATCACTGTCTTCCCACCAAATTTATGGAGACCTTCAATGAAATCCATAGAAATATCTATCCAAATCCGTGTAGGTATGGGCAAGGGTTCGATCAATCCTGGAAGGAGTGTTGTTTCACCCTTATTGCACTGGCAAGTATTACATTCAGCCACCATCTGTTGAATTGTCCTTTTCATGCCCTTCCAAAAGAATTTACGTCGTGCCCGTTCATATGTTTTGAGGAACCTAGAGTGCTCTACCAATGGAGGAGCATGGAGTTCATAGAAGACGGCCTGTTGAAAATCTGTGCTCTGGGGAAGCACCAGACGACCCTTGTATCTCAGAGAAGCAACATCCCAAGAGTAATGTGGTATAGCAGAAGGGTTGTTGGTCAAGCGTTGAATGATTTGAGATAAGGAAGAGTCATTGACATAACCCTGTTGAACAGATTACAACCAATTTGGAACAAGCATAGAAATAGCTGAAAGAGAACCTTGGGCATCAAATGTGCGAGAAAGAGCATCTGCCACAATATTGTCTTTACCCTTATTGCAAGTGATCACATTGTCATAACCCATGAGTTTGCTAACCCATTTCTTTTGTGATGGGGAGGAGACACATTGTTCCAAGAAATATTTCAGACTCTGGTGATCAGTCTTGATGCAGAAATGATTCCCTAATAGGTATGGTCGCTACTTATGTACTGCATGCAAAATAGCCATGATTTCCTTCTCATATGTAGAGGCAGCTAAATTCTTACCTGAAAGGGCTTTGCTGGTGAACGCAATGGGGTGTTCATATTGAAGGAGAAAAGCACCAAGTCCATTGCCGCAAGTATCACTCTCAATAGTGAAGGGCTTGGAAAAATTGGGCATAGCTAGAACAGGTGTAGTACACATAGCTTGTTTTAGTTTGTCAAATGCACACTGAGCAACATGTGTCCATGTAAAAGCATCCTTTTTCAATAGAGCAGTTAATGGAGCTGCAATCTTCCCATAATCCTTGACAAACTTGTCGTAGTAGCATGTCATCCTTTAGACTGCTTGGTGTGGAGATGATGGTTAGAGAAAAGTTGCATGACAAGATCCAGATGCTGGAGATGTTCATCCCATATTTTACTGTAGATGAGGATATCATCAAAGAATACCAGAATGAATTTCTGCAAGTAGGGATGAAATATTTTATTCATTAAGGCCTGGAATGTGGAAGGAGCATTAGTGAGGCCAAAGGGCATGACCAAAAACTCATCATGGCCATCATGTGTGCGGAAAGTTGTTTTAGGGATATCATCCTCATGAACCCGAATTTGATGATACCCAGAACAAAGATCCAACTTGGAGAAAAATTGAGCCCCATGAAGCTCATCAAGAACAGGAATTGGAAACTTATCCTTGATGGTGAGGTGATTAAGTGCTTAGAAGTCAATGCAGAGGAACCATGACCCATATTTTTTGTGGACAAGAAGAACTGGAGAAGAAAAGGAACTAGTGCTTGGGCGAATAATACCTTGCTTCAATAAGTCCCAAATGAGCATTTCAATCTCCATTTTTTGGTGAAATGGGTAGCTATAGGGCCTGATGTTGGGAGGAATGATGCCAAGAAGGAGCTGAATACGATGGTGTTCTAGCCTTGAAGGTGGAAATCCAACTGGTTCAGCAAAGACACATGTATATCGATCTAGAATTTGTTGTAGATCTAAAGGAGTAGTGGAGACCGCTAATGGTTGCATCTCAATGGAATGGATCTGAGCGATGACACCATGTGAATTCTTCTTGAGGAGTTTTTCCATGCGATGTGAACTGATGATACTGAGAGACCCTGGTTGTAATCCTGTCAATGTGTGTTTTTGCCCATTGAGGGAAAACTGCATCCAAAGTTTAGTAAAATCCCATAAGATAGGGCCAAGTGTGCGTAGCCATTGAGCGCCGAAAACCACATCACTTCCGCCTAAGGTCAAGGCAAACATGTCAGAGCACAAGGTATAATCTACCATAGAGATATGCACATTTCGACACTTCCCTTTGCAAGTTAAGGTGCTCCCATTGGCAACCATGACTTCAAAGTTGGAGCAAGGATGGATAAAACAATCAGCTTGTTTGGCGATCCGAGGGTCAATGAAATTATGAGTGCTACCAGAATCAATGAGCATTGTAAGAGGAAGATTCTTGAAGTAACCCCTGACCTGCATTGTTTGGGGGGTGGTGATTCCAGCTAAAGCATGGAGAGATATCTCTGGCTGGTCATCCTGAGACGGAGGGTCAATAGGCGGTTCCTGAATGTCGACCTGAGCATCCATTGTTTCTGGATATTCTTCACCAATTTCAGAGGCAGGCAGAGAATCCACATCCAAGAGATAGAGATTTTGTTGAACACATCTATGTCCCCTAGTGAATTTATCATCACAATTATAGCAAAGCCCCTTTTCTCTGCATGCTTGCATATCTGTTTCAGACAAATGCTTGATAGGAGTTGGTCAAGGAGCCTATGGTATGGGTGGTCGTTGAGAACCCATATTTCGGAAGGGAACAAAAGTGGGCTTGGAGCACTGTTGGGCTGCAATCTTGTCTTCTACCAACTTAGCCAACCCTAGGGCTTCCATCATTATGTTGGGACATAACATTTTGACCTCAGAGCGGATGGCATCCTTTAGACCACTGATAAAACAACTCCTATAAAATTCATCAGACAATCCTTCAGTGTGGTTGGCTAGTTTTTCAAATTCGGTTTGATATTCTCTCACAGTGCCAATTTGGTGAAGTTTAGTGAGGGATCCTGTGAAGTCATCAAAAGAACTAGGACCAAATCGTTGCAAAAAGAGCTGGAAAAAGTCTTGCCATTTTGGCTCTTCATGAGCCTTGATGTACCAATGGTACCATTGAAGAGCTTCCTGTTCCAAATGAAAGGATGCAAGTAGAACTTTGTTGACATCAAAAGTATTATGCAGACTGAAATACTGTTCTGCACGATAGATCCATCCAGTTGGATCAGTACCATTGAAGCGAGGAAAATCAAGCTTCAGACCACGGAAATTGCTGGAAGAAGAGAACCCATTGTCTGATGAAGACTCGGACTGTCGTTTGTTGTTCATAGCTGAATGTTCAAGATGGAGGCTGAGAAATTTTTCATCCAGATCCTGGAGTTTGGCTTGGATGGCTGCAAGTGCTTCTTCCATGGTTTTTGCTCCTGCGCGGGTGACAACCATAACCAGGAGTTTTTTTTTTTTTTTTTGGTTGACTAGGTAGAAAAACAAAAACAGAAACTGCTTTAGTAAAGGAAAATCTGGATTTGGGAAAAAATCTGAAGGGTAATTGGGGTTTGACTAGGTTTTGGACACTGTCGAATAAATAAGGAAGCAAAAAATGAGGATTTCAAAAGCGGGGTGAAAGAATGGGAAAATTTGGCAGAGGGGGACAAAGAATCAAAATTCGGAAAGGAACTCTGTGGTAAAATTTGAAGGTGATTGGGTGAAATCTGAGGAAGTTATGGAAAACCCTAAAAATAGACAAATGCGGGATTTCAGGCTTGGGGATAGGATCCTCAGGAATGAAATATGCAGAATGGGATTATAGGGGTTCCATGAAAGTTTCAAGGGAAACGAAGTGAAAACAAGGGAGATATGGAGAAAAAACTACGGCTCGAAAGGGATCTTAAACAAATAGATCTGCAATGGCCTGGAAGTGAGTGGAAACAGAGGGATCTGAAACGGCACCAAATTTATTGAAAACGGCTAGATCTGGAATGGCTTTCAGAATGGATCTGAACGGATGGATATGAAATGGTGCAATAGTGATCGACAACAGTTCAGCTGAAAATAGATATGGACCCCAGGTATGTGTGGCTTCCTAATAGTTCAAGGGTTTCACTAGGCCACCAATGTTGTCTGACGGCTTACGTATTGGGGCAGTACCCCTCACTCCACAGCTCAGGTAAAACTGATAACCGCTTTGCCACAAATGACAGCTCTTGGTTTACCTCACGGGTGGGAACTAGTCAATCAGGTAGGGGTCGTTGCCCTTTTCACTGGCAGGTCCTCTCAATGGGCTAGCTACTTCGGGGTTCCTATGGTACTCCTCACAATGAGTTTTAGGGCTTATGCCCAAGTACTTCCCACAACTAAGAGGATAGGGATTATTCCCAAATCTGAACCTACAACAAATGCGAAAAAAAAAAATGGCAGAAATTTCACCCAGCGAGCCCAAGAAAGTGCTCTGATACCAGATGTGAAGAACCTGCAACAATTAATTAATAAGAATATGCGAAATAGCAAAAATGACAGAACTCAAAATCACTTTTATATTGATCGCAAGCCACTTCGAGGGGGCAACCTCCTTTGAGAAATCTCAATACAAATAACTTCACGGTACCTTCATAGGCCTCAACACACACTTATATACTAAGTTTAGGCACCAATACTATGGGTCAAAACCACTACAAACTATGGATCAACAATACTACGGGCGACTTACAAAGCATATGCACCAACAACAATAACACAAAATATTGATCAACAAATACTACGGGATGACTTACAAAGCATATGCATCCAACAACAATATACTAACAAAGTAAAGACATGGGTTCCTAGCAATGGTGGTGATGTAAAAAACTCAAAACCCTAGTGCAACAATGTGTGCAAGAGGGGAGTGAAAAAATGATGGCTCTCAAGCCAACAATCAACCTCAAAAGCACTTATTATAACAGCTATGCTATAATAAGTGGAGGGATCCAAAAAAGTGGTCAGAATACCAAAAGTCAAACAGTTCCTAGAAAAACGTGGTGCTCACTAGACCAAAGGTGGGTATTGTATCATGCAAACACCTAACTAGAAGTATTGTGAGTCGACAAACTATATCCTCTACAAGGTGATGAAATCCAAGTCAGACAATATAGAGTGTAGAATCAACGGCTAGATATCCCCCTACCGGGAGGGACACCGGGTAGACAATCCTAAAGAATGGAAACTAGGATACCCCATTCATGAAACGTTCTGTTGGGTGAATCTGTAGTTTGGTTCGGTTGGGTGAATCTGTAGTTTTCTCCCCTTTAAGGCGAAGTCTAGAAAAAATGCACGGTCGCGTTTCGGCTTTGACCTACTTCTCAGAATTAAAATTTGAGATTAGATTTGGATGTCCCATTGGTGGACAAGTGTGTACGCCAACTTTCGTGATGTTGCAAGCTATTTTCTCACCCTTTAGGCCCATGTGTAGAAAAAATGCACAGTCGAGCTTCGACTTTGAGCAACATCTCGGAATTGAAATTTGAGAATAGATTGGGATTTCCCATTGGTACACAAGCGCACCCGCCAACTTTTGTTACGTTCCGAGCTATTTTCTCCCACTTTAAGCCTAAGTCTAGCGAAAACGCACGGTCCAGTTTGAACGTTGACCAACTTAACAAAATGAAAATTTGAAAATAGATTTGGATTAACCGTTGTTAGACAAGCGCGCACGCCAACTTTTGTGACGTTCGGAGCTATTTTCTCACCCTTTAAGCCCGAGTCTAGTGAAGACGCACGGTTTAGTTTCGGATTTGACCAACTTCTCGTAATTGAAATTTGAGAATAGATTTGGATTTCCCATTGGTAGACAAGTGCGCATGCCAACTTTCTTGACGTTTCGAGCTATTTTCTCCCCCTTTAAGGCAAATTCAAGCGAAAACACACGGTCACATTTCGGCTTTGACCTACTTCTCAGAATTAAAATTTGAGATTAGATTTAGATGTCCCATTGGTGGACAAGCACGTACGCCAACCTTCGTGATGTTCCAAGCTATTTTCTCACCCTTTAGGCCCAAGTCTAGCGAAAATGCACAGTCTAGTTTCGGCTTTGACCAACTTCTTGAAATTGAAATTTGAGAATAGATTGGGATTTCCCATTGGAAGACAAGCACACATGCCAACTTTCGTTACATTCCAATCTATTTTCTCTCACTTTAAGCCCAAGTCTAGCGAAAACGAATGATCCATTTTCGACTTTAACCAACTTAATGGAATTGAAATTTGAGAATAGATTTGGATATCCCATTGGTAGACAAGCGTGCATGCCAACTTTATGGACGTTCCGAGCTATTTTCTCACCATTTAAGCCCAAGTCTAGCGAAAACGCACAGTCGAGTTTTGGCTTTGACCAACTTCTTGGAATTTAAATTTGAGAATAGATTTGGATTTCCCATTGGTAGACAAGCGCGCATGCCAACTTTCGTGACGTTTCGAGCTAGTTTCTCCTCCTTCAAGCCCAAGTCCAGGTGAAACGCACGGTCGAATTTCAGCTTTGACCAACTTCTTGGAATTGAAATTTGAGAGTAGATTTGGATTTCCCATTGCTAGAAAGGCGTGCATGCCAACTTTCGTGATGTTCCAAGCCAAAACGCACGGTGGCGTTTTGGATTTGACCAACTTCTCAGAATTGAAATTTGAGAATAGATTTGGATGCCCCATTGGTAGACCAACATGCACGCCAAGTTTCGTGATGTTCCATGCTATTTTCACCCTCTTTAACGCCAAGTGTAGTGAAACGCATGGTCATGTTTAGGCTTTGACCTACTTCTCGGAATTAAAATTTGATTATAGCTTTGGATGTCACATTGGTAGACAAGCATGCACGCCAACGTTTGTGATGTTCCGAGCTATTTTCTCACGCTTTAAGCCCAAGTCTAGGGAAAACACACAGTCACATTTCATCTTTAACTAACTTCTCGGAATTGAAATTTGAGAATAGATTTGGATGCCCCATTGATAGACAAGCGTGCACGCCAACTCTCATGATGTTCCGAGCTATTTTATCCCCTTTAAGGCTAAGTCTAGCGAAAATGCACAGTCAAGTTTTAGCTTTGACCAACTTCTAAGAATTGAAATTTGAGAATAGATTTGAATTTCCCATTGGTAGACAAGCGCACATGCCAACTTTCATGAAGTTCCGAGCTATGTTCTCCTTTAATCCCAAGTCTAGCGAAAATGCACGGTCGAGTTTCAGCTTTGACCAACTTCTCAGAATTGAAATTTGAGAGTAGATTTGGATTCCTCTATGCTAGAAAGGAGTGCATGCCAACTTTCGTTATGTTCCAAGCCAAAATGCACGGTGGCGTTTTGGCTTTCATCAAATTCTGGGAATTGCAATTTGAGGGTATATTTGGATGCCCCAAGGGTAGACAAGCGTGCACGCCAAATTTCGTAATGTTCCAAGCTATTTTCATCCCCTTTAGTCCCAAGTCTAGAGAAAATGCATGATCGAGTTTCGGATTTGACCAACTTCTCGGAATTGAAATTTGAGAATAGATTTGGATGTCCCATGTGTAGACATGTTAATCTTTTAGCATTAATTCAATATACTCTTGGATCTTTACTAAGAGAATAACATGTACAGTATATTAGTGCATATCAATCATAGCAAGCATGTCAATCATCACAAGAAGCAAACATAAGAGACAATAGACACACAGAGTTTCCGTGGGGAAAACCCTAAGGTGAAAACCCCATAACTTCCTCAGAGATAGATAGTGCAATAGTACAACCCAAGTACATAGAGATATACTCCTCCTAGCAGCTGATCCTCCTCCTCACAGGTGCACCACTTTTTGAGTGATGTAGAGTGAGATAATGAGATGATCGAAATAGAGTTTGGGAGATCTCTATTTATACTTGTCCTGACTGCCCAGTAAACTTATGGGGCCGACTTGTCTAGCTTAGTACAATAACCCATGGTTAACTTAATCAGGGCCGACCCAACACATGGTAGTCTAATAACCCATCGACAAGTTACGACACTTGTGACACTTGTCAATACAAATGACGACACTTCCTTATAGAGGAATAACACATCTCTATAGGAGTACAATATACATAAATGAAATACATAGATGAAATATTCCGAAGTTACATATACATCAACACTCTCTCTTAACTAGGAAGGTATTTCTCAACACATATCTGCTAGCACACGTCTTCTTCTCTGGATCACCGTCATTGATGCATCGTCCTCGAATCATCATCATCGTCATTGCTGCTACTATCTCAATCAATCTCTGAATCTACTCGTCATAGGAAGTTCTACAGTGCCAGTCCTTTTTCATACTGGATGTAGGCCCACTATCTACAAGTCTTCATCATCACTGGCCATACTGTGGAATCCTCAGGACTTATTACGTGCGTCACAAAACCTGGCTGTAGCATCCCAGGCTGTTACGAGCATACAGCTCTACCTGTCGGATCTCCCAGGAGCAAATTACATGTGACCCATCACAAAACCAGGCTGTAGCATCCCAGGCTGTTACGAGCTCATAGCTCTACCTATTGGATCTCCCAGGAGCACATTACATGTGATCTCACCACAAGACCTGGCTATAGCATTCTAGGTCATTACGAGCACACAAATCTACCTGTCGGATCTCCCAGGATCACATTACATGTGGTCCACCACAAAAACCTTAAAAGAGTGTCTTTCCAAGCAAGATCTCTAAAGAGCATCTGAGGCCTTTTTCATCCTGTCAAGATCTCCAAGACTTATTATATGTGGTCATGGCAATGCCTTGAAAGAGCATTTGAGGCCTTTTTCATCTTGTCCAGATCTCCCAGGTCTACTTACATGCCATAGGACAATGCCTCGAAAGAGCATCTGAGGCCTTTTTCATCCTATCCAGGTCTCCCAGGTCTACTTACATGTCCTCCCAGAGCAATGCCTCGAAAGAGCATCTGAGGCCTTTTTCATCCTGTCCAGATCTCCTAGGTCTACTTACATGCTCATCTGTACAACCTATCCACGGCCACAGAGTATAAACCTGATACTCACCATACATCCTCCTGATGTACACATGATAATCCTGATCATCATCACTGCATCGTCCTGATGCATGTCATCTGGAGCAACATCCTGAAACTCGTCATCCATGATCATCCTGATCATATAATGCATCCACCTGATGCATACAAAGTATCTACCTGATACATATCATCATACATTATCCACCTGATCATACAATGTATCCACCTGATACATACATAGATACATGATCCACCTGATCACACAATGTATCCACCTGATACATGATCCAACTGATCCTATCCAACATCCAACATGATGCATACATACATAAATGATCCAACTGATCATATCCAGCATCCAACATGATGCATACATACATAAATGATCCAACTGATCATATCCAGCATCCAACATGATGCATATATACACATACAGAGTAGTAACTGGAGCATCATCCTGATGCTCATCATAAATCACTTATATCCACAACAATGCAAGGATCCTCCTCTCACCATGCTCGGAATGGCTTCTGCAAATGTGTCCATCACTTCTTCCTCGAAGTGTCATCAATCTGAAGAACAACAAGCCTCTCTCTGAAGTACTCGAACTTCACTCTGGATAGTGGCTTCATCAGCACATCTGCAACCTGCTCATTCGTTGCAACATATAGGAGTTTCACTACTCCTCTCTGCACCATATCCCTGATATAGTGATATTTGATCTCAATGTGTTTCGACCCATCGCGGTTCTCAGACAGCTTCACACAACTCTGGTTGTCACAAAAGATACCAGTAGCCTCCAGCGAGAGATCAAATAACTCAGACAGTAGCTTCCAAAGCCATACTACCTCACAACTAGCCGAACAGGTTGCAACATACTCTACTTCGGCTATACTCAGTGCTATGCAGGACTGCTTCCTGCTAAACCAAGAGATCACACCTGATCCCATACTGAAGCAACACCCAGATGTGCTCTTCCTATCTGCAGCACTGCCTTCCCAGTCTGAATCAACATAACCCTGTAGGTTAAAATTTTGA
The DNA here is from genome assembly GCA_027924585.1 of Larix kaempferi. Classification (NCBI taxonomy): domain Eukaryota; kingdom Viridiplantae; phylum Streptophyta; class Pinopsida; order Pinales; family Pinaceae; genus Larix; species Larix kaempferi. The sequence goes on along the minus strand of BSBM01000430.1, from coordinate 460,379 downwards.
TTCACATCATACTTGAGCCCATAATCAATTGTACCCTTCAGGTACCTCAGAATATGCTTTACAGCAACCAGGTGAACACCTCTGGGATCTGTCAGGAACTGGCTCAATTTGTTCACCACAAAGCAAATATCTGGTCTGGTGTTCGTCAGGTACATCAAGGACCCAATTATCTGATGATACACAGTGACATCAACCGGATCAGATGAAGCATCACACAGAAGCTTCAGGTTCAATTCCATAGGTGTGGCCATGGACTTTGTTAGGAACCCATGTCAACTCTTCTATTTACTTTGTTAGTATATTGTTGTTGGACACATATGCTTTGTAAGTCGTCCCGTAGTATTTGTTGATCCATAGTTTGTATTATTGCTTTTGGACGTATATGCTTTGTAAGTTGTCCCGTAGTAATTGTTGATCCATATTTTGTATTGGCCCATGGTTTGTATTGACACATGGTTTTGACCCATGGTATTGGCGCCTAGAATTAGTATATAAGTTTGTGTTGAGACCAATGAAGACATGGTGAAGTTAATTGTATTGAGCTTGCTCAAAGGAGGTTTCCCCCTCGAAGTGGCCTGTGATCAATATAAAAGTGATTCTAAGGTCTTTTATTTCTGATATATCGTGTATTTGCATTAATTAATTATTGCAGGTTCATCACATTTGGTATCAGAGCACTTTCTTGGGCTCGTTGGGTGGAATTCTGTCAATTTTTTTTCGCATCTGTTGCAAGTTTGGATCTGGGAATAATCCCTATCCACTTAACTGTGGGAAGTACTTGGGAATAAGCCCTAAAACTCATTATGAGGAGTACCACAGGAATCCCAAAGTAGCTGGCCCATTGAGAGGACTTGCCAGCAAAAAGGGCAACGACCCCTACCTGATTGACTAGTTCCCACCCGTGAGGTAAACCAAGAACTATCGTTTGTGGTAAAGCGGTTATCAGTTTTACCTGAGCCATGGAGTGAGGGGTACTGCCCCAATACGCAAGCCGTCAGACAGCATTGGTGGCCGAGTGAAGCACCTGAACTGTTAGGAAGTTGAACATACTTGGGATCCATATCTATTTTCAGCTGAATTGCAGCCGATTACTTCCGTGCTGTTTCAAATCCATTCCGTTCTGTTTCATATCCATCCATTTCAGATCCATTCTGAAATCCATTCTAGATCTATTCTGAAATTTGTTCTAGATCCAACCGTTTTCGATCCATTCGGTGCCGTTTCAGATCCATCTGTTGCCGATCCCTTTCGCGCCATTGCAGATCCATTTTTGAAAAAATAAAATAAAATAAAAAATAAAAAATTATGTTTTTCCGCCATATCTCCCTTGTTTTAACTCCATTTCCCTTGAAACTTCTCTGACACCCCTGCAATACCATTTTTCATATTTCATTCCAGAGGACCCTATCCCAAATTCCACTTCTCGACACCCAAAATCTCACATTTGTCTATTTTTAGGGTTTGCCATAAATTCTTTGATTTTCACCCGATCGCCTTCAAATTTTACCACAGAGTTCCTTTTCTAATGTTGCTTCTTTGTCCCTCTCTGCCAAATTTTCTCATTCTTTCACCTTACTTTTGAAATCCCCCTTTTTGGCTTTCCTATCCTTTTGACAGTGTCCAAAATCTAGTCAAACCCCTATTACCCATCAGATTTTTTCCCCAATCCAAATTTCCCTTTACTAAATTAGCTTTTGTTTGTGTTTTTCTACCCATTCCAAAAAAAAAAAAAAAATCTGGTTATGGTTGTCACCCGTGCAGGAGCACACACCATGGAGGAAGCACTTGCAGCCATCCAAACCAAACTCTAAGATCTAGATGAAAAATTTCTCAACCTCCATCTTCAACATTCAACCATGAACAATAACCGACAGCCAGAATCTTTTGCAGCCACCAGGTTCTCTTCTTCTAGTAATTTTCGTGGTTCGAAGCCTGAATTTCCTCGCTTCAACGGTACTGATCCGACTGGATGGATCTATCGTGTAGATTAGTATTTCAGTCTGCATAATACTTTTGATGTCCAAAAATTTCCACTTACATACTTTCATTTGGAACTGGAAGCCCTTCAATGGTACCATTGGTACATCAAGGCTCGTGATGAGCCAAAATGGACAGATTTTTGCCAACTCATTTTGCAATGATTTGGTCCTAGTGCTTTTGATGACTTCACCGGAGCACTCACTAAACTTCGTCAAAGTGGCACTGTGAGAGAGTATTAGAAAGAATTTGAGAAAATAGCCAATCACAAAGAAGGATTGTCTGATGAATTCTATAGGAGTTGTTTTATCAGTGGCCTTAAGGATGAAATCCGGTCAGACGTTAAAATGTTCTGTCCCAACATAATGATGGAAGTCCTAGGGTTGGCTAAGTTTGTAGAAGACAAGCTTGCATCCCAACAATGCTCCAAACCCTCTTTTGTTCCCTTCTGAAAAATGGGTTCTCAATGACCTCCCATCCCGCCAGCTCCTCGACCAACTCCTATCAAGCATTTGTCTGAAACAGAGATGCAGGCACGTAGAGAAAAAGGGCTTTGTTATAACTGTGATGAGAAATTCACTCGGGGACATAGATGTCTTCAACAAAAGCTCTATCTCTTGGATATGGATTCTCCACTTGCCTCTAAAATTGGTGAAGAAGCTCCAGATACAATGGATGATCAGGTCGACATTCAGGAACCGCCTATTGACCCCCCATCTCGGGATGAACAACCAGAGATATATCTCCATGCTTTATCTAGTGTCACCAGCCCCCAAATAATGCAGGTCAGGGGTTACTTCAAGAAGCTTCCTCTTACAATACTCATTGATTCTAGTAGCACTCATAAATTCATTGACCCTCGGATCGCCAAACATGCTGATTGTTTTGTCCATCCTTGCTCCAACTTTGAAGTCATGGTTTCCAATGGAGGCACCTTACCTTGCAAGGGGAAGTGTCACAATGTGCGTATCTCTCTCGAAGATTATAACCTGTCCTCTGACATGTTTTCCTTGGCCCCATCTTATGGGATTTTGTTGAACTTTGGATGCAGTTTTCAATCAATGGGAAACATCACAAATTTAAGGGCTTACAAGAAGGGTCTCTCCGCATTATCAGTTCACATCACCTGGAAAATATCCTTAAGAATAATTCACATGGTGTCATCGCTCAACTCCATTCCATTTAGATGCACCCATCAACGGTCTTCCCTACCTTCTTGGATCGATATGCATGTGTCCTTGTTGAACCAGTGAGCTTGTCGCCTTCAGGAGACCTTTCCGATATGAATTTAGCCGCATCTACATTTCAGCAGGAAATGATGGCTATTTTGCATGCAGTACAGAAGTGGAAGCCATACCTATTAGGGAATTATTTCTGCATCAAGACTGATCTCCAAAGTCTGGAAAATTTCTTGGAACAATGGGTCTCCTCCCTAGCACACCTGAAATGGGTTATCCAACTCCTAGGTTATGCCTATGCGATCACTTACAAGACGGGTAAGGACAATACGGTGACAGATGCTCCTTCTCGCACATTTGATGACCCAGTTTTTCTTACAGTTATTTCTCTGCTTGTTCCAAATTGGTTGCAATCTGTTCAACAGGGCTATCGATTCTTTGAACTCCATGCTTCTTCCTCAGTAGGGCACTCTGGGTTCCTCAAAATGTATGACCGGGAACAATGTAACTTCTTTTGGAAGCGACTGAAAATGAAATTTCAACAGGTGGTGGCTGACTATGATACTTACCAGGTCAACAAGGGTGAAACAACACTCCTTTCGGGACTGCTCGAACCCTTTCCAATCCCTACACAGATGTGGACATCTATTTCTATGGGTTTCCTAGAAGCGCTCTAGTGGTACAATACCACATCTAAAAGGACACCATATGAAGCAGTTTATGGATAGGCACCGGTAGTTCTTCTTCCATACAAGCTCCACAGCTCCCCAGTTTAGGCAATTGACTCGGTTCTTCGAAACCGCGGTCAGATTCTTCTCATTCTGCAGGACAATCTTCACATGGCAATAATTAGATTGAAACAACAAGCAAATCAGCATCATTCTGAGTGAACGTTTCATGCAGCTGATATGGTCCTTCTTCGTCTACAACCTTCCAAGAAATCCTCCCTGAAACTCAAAACATGTCAGTGGTCCGAAATGCAACCCGAGGATGCTACAGGGGAACCACTCCTTCAGATTATCCATCAATTTCCACATCTAAAGCTTTGAGTACAAATCTTTTTTTAAGGGAGATGGGATGTTAGGAACCCATGGCAACCCTTCTATTTACTTTGTTAGTATATTGTTGTTGGATGCATATGCTTTGTAAGTCGTCCCGTATTATTTGTTGATCCATAGTTTGTATTATTGTTGTTGGACGCATATGCTTTGTAAGTCATCCCGTAGTAATTATTGATCCATATTTTGTATTGGCCCATGGTTTGTATTGACACATGGTTTTGACCCATCGTAATGGCACCTAGAATTAGTATATAAATTTGTGTTGAGACGAATGAAGACACGGTGAAGTTAATTGTATTGAGCTTGCTCAAAGGAGGTTTCCCCCTCGAAGTGGCCTGCGATCAATATAAAAGTGATTCTGAGTTCTGTTATTTCTGATATCTCGTGTATTTGCATTAATTAATTATTGCAGGTTCATCACAGCCTTGCATTCCATCATCCCGAACCTCTTCGGGATCTCTACTACATACTTCCCTTATCCAAGGAAGACTCCATCTGCACTCTGCCACACCTCCATACCTAGAAAATAGTGCATCATACCCAATCCCTTTATCTCAAACTGGGAAGCAAGCTTCCTCTTGGTATCAACAATCAAACTATCATTACCTGTAACAAACAGGTCATCCATGTACAGGAGTAGTATCACAGGATTGCCCTCCTCAGCCTTGTAATAAAGGTTGGAATCTGCTGTACTCTTGGTAAATCCCAAACTGGATAGAAAGCTATCTATCCTACCATACCAAGTCCTGGGAGCTTGCTTCCATCCATACAAGTCTTTCTTCAACCTGCACACATATGAATTCCTGTCATGTGTCTCAAAACCAAGTGGTTGCTCCACATACACTTCCTCTTCGACTACACCATTCAAAAAAGTTATCTTGACATCCATCTAGTGTATCTTCCATTTCATTACTGCAGCTAGAGCAAGTACTTATCTAATGGAAGTGTATCTGGATATAGGAGCAAAGGTTTCTTCATAATTTATTCCCTCTTTCTGAGAGAAGCCACGAGCTTCAAATCTAGCTTTGTATTTCTCTATGCTACCATCTGCAGAATGTTTGATCTTGTAGATCCATTTGGAAGTCACAACAGACTTCCCTTCAGGTCTTGGGACAACATCCCAAACATCATTCTTCATTTTTTATTGGTATTCCTTGACCATGGCATCTTTCCAGTCTTTCTTTTCCACTGCTTCTTCGTAACTAGAAGGTTCTTTGTTCATGATATCACAGAGTAAAGCAACATAGCTGGTATGAGATCTAGTTCTCTTCTTTGCTCTGTGTTCTTCTTCTTGAATCCCATATATTTCTGCATCTTGAATGAGCTCTCTAGCCCATGCAAGTTTCCTCTTGTGAGATTCCATCTCACGAGGTGGATCTACAGGTTCTTGTGGATCTTCAATTTCGATCAGCATTTGGAATTGCTTCAGTCATAGTAGTGTCTTGAAATCTGATTTCCCCTAGTTCTTCATGATCTTCAACAGGTGTCTTTCTTGATTTGATGAAGGCTGATTTTTTATCAAATGTTACATCCCTGCTGACATCAATCTTCTTGAACCCTGGAAAGTATATTCTGTAAGCCTTCGAGCTTTCACTGCAACCTAGTCATGTGTTTGGAATCCCCACTGTCAATAAGACAATCATTACAACCATGGGAGATAGTACTTGTGAGAGCAGAGATTAGAACATATTCATCTTCACTTGATGAGTCATCAACATCACTTTCTTCCCTAGCCATCTTCTTTGGAGGTTCATCATCTTCAGCAACATGATCATGGTACCTTCTTTTACTTCCCTTCTTCTTGTTGTTGAAGTTGTTGGTGTCCTTCTTTTTCTTGGGACAATTTATAGCAATATGTCCTTTTTCATTACAGGTGAATCATATTCTCCTTTCTTTATGGTGGTGTGAGGATTTCTTGAAGTGAGATGGCTCTTTCTTGGACTTCCCTTTCTTGGTGTGAGCTGTGAGAGCTTGATCTTCATTCCCCATCTTTTCTTCTTGTGCCACAAGCCTTGCTTCTTCTTGAGAGCATTCCTCCCATAGTCTACTGAAAGAGATTAGCTTCTTTCTTGCACAGATTCGTTGAATGAAGGAATCCCATGACCTAGGTAGACCATTCAGAGTTGTCATAACAACTTCACCATTATCCACTACTTCATCCACAACTTCAAGTTGTTCCTTGATTTGAGAGACCTTGGAGAAGTAAGATTGAATGGTCTCTCCATTCAATAGCTTGACCCCTTTCAATTGATTCCACAGAGTCATCTTCCGATTTATGTTCTTCCCTTCAAATAGATTGGTTAGGGAGTCAAACATCTCCTTGGGTGTCTTCAGAGATGACACATGTGGGATGAGATGGTCTTTGATAGAATCAGCAATGATTCTCTTTGCCTTGACCAAGTTCTTCTTATGCAATGCCTTAGCCTCTTCAATGCATGGCAATCATCATATCCACTTCCAGAATCAGACATATTTGCTTCTTTTGGAACAACAATTTTGTTTTGTTCAAGAAGCTTAGTTAGAAGATCAATCTTATTGTGCATGCAAGCTTTCTCAGGATGATTTCATCTCTTGCTGTAGGAAAAATTTGGTCTCTTTTGTTTGTCATTCTTGGATCTTGAAGGCTTCTTGTCTTTGTCTTTTTCCCCCCTTTTACATTTGCTCCACTTGCTTCACCAGCTAAAAGAGCTAAATCTCTGGAGGTTTTGATGGCACCCATTTGAATCAATTTGTCCTCTTCTTGAATGAGAGCTGCAGTAAAGTTTGCTAAGGTAGGAAACTTCCATCCAGGGATTGACATTCGCCCAGAATGGAAGGTAGATACAAAAACAAAAAATTGAGTTCCAAGTTTGCTCAAAATGGAGAGCACTAATTGCTCATCACTTTTGGTGATGCCTTAATGCTTGCATTGTACAACCAAATTCTGAAATTTTGAGATGAATGCTTGAATGCTCTCGAAATTGCTAGGTTGCAGAGAAGCCAATTCATTTTTGAGAGTGTAGCCTCTCATCCCATCTTGTTTGCCCAAGAGACTACCCAATTTTGTCCATAACTCAATGGGAGGCTTCAATCCTTCAACTTGAAACAGTAGATCTTCTGACATATGGAGGCATCTGAATCCAAAAGCTTCATCCATTTTTTTAGATGCTTGGTTCTCTCAACAACTTGATGTGGTATAGCATCTTTTTCAAATACTATTCGATTTAGCTGTTTGTTATACAAGTGAAATATAATCCTATCCTTCCATTCGAAGCAATTGGAGTGAGGATCATAGGAGAAGGAGAAGGAGAAGAAGAAGCATTCGAATTGCTCATCTTGACTACTGGAACAAGTGCAAATAGAAACTGCTGAATTTGTTGCTGCAACTGCTGGAACTTTGAAATACCTGCAAAAAACTCTCAAGAATGGAGGTAGAATATACTCTCAAATGGCTCTGATACCATTTGAAATTGCCCACATAAGATCCAAAGAGATGGTGTAAACCTCACAATGAAAGAATTTAGGAATAATAGAAGAAGAGACAAGCAATAGAACATAGATCCAAAAGAGCTCTGATAGAGGCAGAATAATTACACATGTTACATTAAACTGAATAATAAATTGGTAAATATACAACGCTGAGTATGATGATTCGAATTCACTAGGTGGAATTCGAATTAGCCTTCATGCACAGATCCATAATCAGTGGAGAGTCATCAATGCATAACTAGGAGTCCACCTTCTCATCAGTGAAGACATCAATGCACAAGTAATGGTCAATCGGGAGTCAAACTGAGTCTAACTGAGTGTGGTTGGTGTAACTGGCACATGGAAGCACTAATGTAGTGAAGGAGGCTCAGTGGAGGGCGCAAATGGATCTAACTGGAGTCAGAACAGGTTGTCTAGTCATATTGGAGGTCCATCAGAGTGGTAAGGTCAATTAGGAGTCAGTTAATCCTTAAATCAAGGAAAGAACTGAAGATAACTGAACTAAACTGGAAAGGTAGGTGAAGAAAGGCGCCCTTCTCATGTAGTAGGTGAAAGGAGGGCACACTAAGCTCTAGGAGAGCTGAAACTGATCTGAAAGAAGCTCCGAGGGCTAGTTTGCTGAGGGCTAGGTGCTAGTACTGATGACTAGGATACATGCAAACCCTAATTGCATGCAAAGCCCAATTTTGCATGCATGACTGAAAATGAAAATGACAGAAATGCTAGGAGGACTAGGATGGAGTATAGGAATATCCTAACATTTTCTCACCCTTTAAGCCCGAGTATAGCGAAAATATACGGTCTAATTTTGACTTTGACCAACTTCTTGGAATTGAAATTTGAGAATAGATTTGAATTTCCAATTGGTATACAAGCGCGTGCGCCAACTTTCGTGACGTTTCGAGCTATTCCCCCCCTTTAATCCCAAGTCTAGCGAAAATGCACGGTCGAGTTTTGACTTTGACCCAATTCCCGGAATTGAAATTTGAGAATAGATTTGTAAGTCCCATTGGAAGACACCCGTGCACGCTAACTTCCGTTACGTTCCGAGCTATTTTCTCCCCCTTTAAGGAAAAGTCTAGCGAAAACGCACGGTCCTGTTTCGGCTTTGACCTACAACTCGGAATTAAAATTTGAGAATATTTTTGGATGTCCCATTGGTAGACAAGCATGCAAGCCAACGTTCGTGACGTTCCGAGCTTGTTTCTCACGCTTTAAGCCCCAAGTCTAGCAAAAATGCATGATCGAGTTTTGGCTTTGACCAGCTTCCTGGAATTGAAATTTGAGCTTAGGCTTGGATGTCCAATTCGTAGACAAGCGTGCACGCCAACTTTCATGATGTTTCAAGCTATTTTCTCACTCTTTAAGCCCAAGTCTAGCGAAAACACAATGTCGAGTTTCGGCTTTGACCGACTTCCCAGAATTGAAATTTGAGGATAGATTTGGATGTCCCAATGGTAGACAAGCGTGCACACCAACTTTTGTGACGTTCCAAGCTGTTTTATCCCCCTTTAACGCCAAGTCTAGCGAAAACGTACGGTCATGTTTAGACTTTGATCTACTTCTTGGAATTAAAATTTGATTATAGCTTTGGATGTCCCATTGGTAGACAACCATGCACGCCAACATTCGTGACGTTTCGAGCTATTTTCTCACGCTTTAAGCCCAATTCTAGTGAAAATGCATGGTTGAGTTTCGGCTTTGACCAACTTCCCAGAATTGAAATTTGAGCATAGGTTTGGATGTCCCATTGGTAGACAAGTTCGCACGCCAACTTTCGTGACGTTCCCAGCTATTTTCTCATGCTTTAAGCCCAAGTCTAGCGAAAACACACGGTCGAGTTTCGGGTTTGACCGACTTCCCGGAGATGAAATTTGAGGATAGATTTGGATGTCCCATTAGTAGACAAGCACACGAGCCAACTTTCGTTTCGTTCCGAGCTATTTTCCCCCACTTTAAGCCCAAGTCTAGCAAAAACGCATGTCGAGTTTCGGCTTTGACCAACTTCCTAGAATTGAAATTTGAGAATAGGTTTGGATGTCCCATTGGTACACAAGCGCACATGCCAACTTTCGTGACGTTCCGAGCTATTTTCTCACACTTTAAGCCCAAGTCTAGCGAAAATGCACGGTCGGGTTTCGACTTTGACCGACTTCCCAGAAATGAAATTTGAGGAAAGATTTGGATGTCCCATTGGTAGACAAGCATGCACACCAACGTTCATTACGTTCCGAGCAATTTTCACCCCCTTTAACGCCAAGTCTACCGAAAATGCATGGTCACATTTAGGCTTTGACCTACTTCTCGGAATTAAAATTTGATTATAGCTTTGGATTTCCCATTGGTAGACAAGCATGCACGCCAACTTTCGTGACGTTCCGAGCTATTTTCTCATGCTTTATGCCCTAGTCTAGCGAAAATGGACGATCGAGTTTCGGCTTTGACCAATTTCCCAGAATTGAAATTTGAGAATAGATTTGGATGCCCCATTGGAAGACAAGTGTGCACACCAACTCTCATGATGTTCCGAGCTATTTTCTCCGCTTTAAGGCGAAGTCTAGAAAAAATGCACGGTCGCGTTTCGGCTTTGACCTACTTCTCAGAATTAAAATTTGAGATTAGATTTGGATGTCCCATTGGTTGACAAGCGCATACGCCAACTTTTGCGATGTTCCAAGCTATTTTCTCAGCCTTTAGGCCCAAGTCTAGAGAAAATGCACAGTCGAGTTTCAGCTTTGCCCAACCTAACATAATGGAAATTTAAGAGTAAAATTGGATGTCCCATTGGTATACAAGCGTGCATGACAACTTTCGTGACGTTCTGAGCTATTTTATCCCCCTTTATGGCCAAGTCTAGCGAAAACGCATGGTCGCGTTTCCGATTTGACCAACTTCTTGGAATTGAAGTTCGAGAGTAGATTTGGATGTCCCATTGGTAGACAAGCGCACATGCCAGCTTTCTTGATGTTCCGAGCTATTTTCTCATGCTTTAATCACAAGTCTAGCGAAAACGCACAGTTGAGTTTCGGGTTTTACCAGTTTCCCGAAATGGAAATTTGAGAGTAGAGTTGGATGTCCCATTGGTAGACAAGCTTGCACGCCAACTTTTGTGATGTTCCGAGCTATTTTCTCACCCTTTAACCCCATGTTTAGCAAAAAGGCAGGGTCGAGTTTCGGATTTGACCCACTTCTCGGAATTTAAATTTGAGCGTAGATGTTGATGTCCCATTGGTAGACAAGCGCGCACACTAACTTTCGTGACGTTCCGAGCTATTTTCTCACCCTTTAAACCCAAGTCTAGCAAAAATGTATGGTCGAGTTTCATCTTTGACAAACTTAACGGAATTGAAATTTGAAAATAGATTTGGATATCCCATTGGTAGACAAGCGCACACGCTAACTTTCGTGACGTTCCGAGCTATTTTCTCACCCTTTAAGCCCAAGTGTAGCGAAAATGCACAGTCGAGTTTCGGCTTTGACCAACTTCTCATAATTGAAATTTGAGAGTAGATTTGGATGTCCCATTGCTAGAAAGGCGTGCATGCCATCTTTCGTGACGTTCCAAGCTATTTTCTCACCCTTTAAGCCCAAGTCTAGCGAAAACGCGCGGTCAAGTTTCGACTTTGACCAACTTAACGGAATTGAAATTTGAGAATAGATTTGGATATCCCATTGGAAGAAAAGCGTGCATGCCAGATTTCGTGACGCTCCAAGCTAATTTCTCACCCTTTAAGCCCAAGTCTAGACAAAACGCACTGTCGAGTTTCGGCTTTGACCAACTTCTCAGAATTGAAATTTGAGAATAGATTTGGATTTCCCATAGGTAGACAAGCATGTTCAGATATCCACATCATCATTTTCGGGACCTTGCATGCAATTAGGGTTTGCATGCAAATTCTAGGGTTTGCATGCATCCCAGTCACCAGGTTGATGCCTCCAGCACCTTATCCACCTCATTCTAGCACCCGAAAGCTTCTTCCATTAGAGTTTTATCCCTCCTAGTCATGAAGGAACCCACTTCTCACCTACTTCCAGAGAAGGGCGCACTTCTTCACTCAGTTAGCACCGATTCTCCCTGATTTGAGGCTAGTTTAACTCCCGATTGACTGTTTCACTCCGTTGGACCTCCAGATTGACTAGATGAATTGTTCTGACTTCAGTTAAACCTCCCATGCACCCTCCACTGAGTATCCTTCCCTATATTAGTGCTACACACTTCAGTTACACTTGTTACACTCAGTTAGACTCAGATTGACACCTGGATGACTGGTTCTTGTGCATTGATGACCACCACTGATTGATGATGAGGACTCCTAGTTGGAGCCAAGCTACACCATTCAATAATTTGAATGACCTACTTAGTAAATTCGAATTGGTCACTCATTGTCAGATGATTGTATTGTAATTATTCACCCTTATTGGGATATTGAGTATTGTTGCATGTTTTGCACAGTTTTACACCATATTTTCTATGTTCATCTGTTGTGATTGATTTACTTGTTCATTAGATCTGCTGTGACTAATTTACATGGTATCAGAGCGATTGCAGGGACAAGATCTCTTTTCTGCAGGTGTTCTACAAGAGGATTTAAGTGAATATACTCAAAATTAAAGAAGTTTTGGCATGAAATATCTCAAGAGCATTCGCTCCTATGCATGCAAAGCATAAAAATACTTCCAATCCACTCCAGAAGCTTGAGTTTTCCACATAATTCCTGGATTTGATACATTGAACCCATTCAACATTGCTTGATCTCCAATCCCAGGTGTGATGCAACTCAAATAGGGTGGATTGTTCGACCTTACTGTTCTTGGTTTCATTGTGATTTGCAGGTTATTGTCTCCATCAATTGCATTCGCTACCTTGCCTTTGCAAGCATTTCTACATCAAAGTGCACTCGCTCCTAGCAATGGAATACTCTTCTTCAAAGCCTATCCTCACTCCTTTCAACTATTTTGACTGGAAATATGATATGGATATCATATTACGTTCAAAAGGATTCTACAGAGTCACAGTTGGCCTCGAATTAGAGCCAAGCACATTGTCAGAAAGAACCAAACACTACAACAAGCTTGATGAAGCTTATGGTCTTCTTTGCCTCTCTATTTCCAAAGATCTTCACTTCCATCTCAGTGCTTTGAAGACTCCAAAAGAAATATGGGAGCAACTTGAAATACTTTTTGGCAAGCAGGACGAGCTTAGGGATTTTCAATTAGAGAATGAATTGATTGCTCTTAGTCCTGAGAATTTCGACACCATCAATGAGTTTTTCAAAAAATTCAAGCACTTGACATTGCAGTTGAAGAACAGTGGAGTTATCAAAGAGGATAAACAATTGATCCTCTCCATTCTCACCAATATTGGTAAAGATTATTCGTTATTTGTCTCTACTTTCAATTTCGGTCGGCTAACTACCCTGAATTCGAAGATGCCTTGAATGCCTTCATTGAGTCCGTCACAAAAGAGCATGATAAGTTGATTCAAATTGTTAAGTTTAAACCAAATAGACTAACAAGATCACTGAAAGAAGCATAATCACAAGATAGACACAGAGTTTACCCTGGGAAATCCTCATGGGGTAGAAAACCCAGCAAAGCTTTCCTCAATAAGATGATCAACCAAAATACAAGATGTGCTCCCTCCTTCTTTAACTCCTTAGCAGATCTCCCAGACAAGTGCGCCACTTTTCTCAAGTGAGTGTGTGTGTCTAATGAGGAGTTCACCTCCTCTATTTATACTAACTCCCGACCACCAAAAATACCTAATGGGTCCGACCTCTCCTGGAGAAGTCTAATAACCCCTAAAACATAAACTCAGGGCCGACCCCCACATGGTGGGTCTAATAACCCAGGTTACCACAAATCCTCGGAGGAATAAACATCTCCGGATACATAATAGAATCACCTCGAAGGGATGGCACATCTCCGGAATAAATAAAGTACAAATATAATATTCTTAGAAGTTACAATATTCAACACTCCTCCTTAACGAGAAGGATATTATAACAACGTTTGCAGGAGCAAGGAGTCATAAACTACATCATACATGATACATCTATATATCATCGGAAGCTTTCTTCAATTTATTATTATCATCATACGATCATCAGCATCGTCATCACACGATCATCAGCATCGTCATCACACGATCATCAGCATCATTACCACACAATCATCAGCATCGACATCACACGATCATCAACATCGTCATCACACGATCATCAGCATCATCATCGCACGATCATCAGCATCATCATCGCACGATCATCAGCATCGTCATCGCACGATCATCAGCATCGTCATCACACGATCATCAGCATCATCATCACACGATAATCAGCATCGTCATCGCACGATCATCAGCATTGTCATCACACGATCATCAGCATCGTCATCGATACAGGTATCCATAACAATACAAGTATCCACATCATTAGTACAAGTATCCATGACAATACAAGTATACATATCATCAATACAAGTATCCATACCAATACAAGTAACCACATCATTAATACAAGTATCCATACTGATACAAGTAACCACATCATCAATACAAGTATCCATATTGATACAAGTAACCACATCATCAATACAAGTATCCATACCGATACAAGTAACCACATCATCAATACAAGTATCCATACCGATACAAGTAATCAATACAAGTATCCATACCGATACAAGTAACCACATCATCAATACAAGTATCCATACCGATACAAGTAACCACATCATCAATACAAGTATCCACACCGATACAAGTAACCACATCATCAATACAAGTATCCACACCGATACAAGTAACCACATCATAAAAAAAAATCACTTTCTCGGAGACCATCTGTCTACAGATCAATTCAGGGACCAAAGTCCGGGGATGATACAATCCCCACTTCTCGGAGACCACACATCTACGGGTCAATTCAGGGACCAAAGTCTGGGGATGATACAATCCCCACTTCTCGGAGACTATACGTCTACGGATCAATTCAGGGACCAAAGTCCAGGGATGATACAATCCCCACTTCTCGGAGACCACACGTCTACGGATCAATTCAGGGACCAAAGTCCGGGGATGATACAATCCCCACTTCTCGGAGACCACACGTCTACGGATCAATTCAGGGACCAAAGTCTGGGGATGATACAATCCCCACTTCTCGTAGACCACACGTCTACGGATCAATTCAGGGACCAAAGTCCGGGGATGATACAATCCCCACTTCTCGAAGACCACATGTCTACGGATCAATTTAGGGACCAAAGTCCGGGGATGATACAATCCCCATCACATACATTTTGAACTAGTGGTTCTGGGATGATGCAATCCCCATCACTTCATTCTCGAAGACCATACGTCTACGGATCAATTCAGGGACCAAAGTCCGGGGATGATACAATCCCCATCTGTCCACTAAGGACTTCATTTTTGGAGACCATATGTCTACGGATCAATTCAAGAAACCAATGTCCAGGGATGATACAATCCCTATCTGTCCACTAAGGACTTCATTTTCGGAGACCATACGTCTATGGATCAATTCAAGGAACCAATGTCCAGGGATGATACAATCCCTATCTGTCCACTAAGGACTTCATTTTCGAAGACCATACATCTACAGATCAATTCAAGGAACCAATGTCCAGGGATGATACAATCCCTATCTGTCCACTAAGGACTTCATTTTTGGAGACCATATGTCTACAGATCAATTCAAGGAACCAATGTCTAGGGATGATACAATCCCTATCTGTATCCTTATCAATACAGATGTCATCAAAACATGTATTCTCATCAATACATCAATAAAACATGTATCCTCATCAATACATCAATAAATAAAAGTAAGTGAGAGAAAATAAGTATTTCTAAATATAAGAGTCCTAAGTCTAAGTATCTAAAACATGTATTCATATCATCGACCTTGCTGTCGATGAGGCAATCTCATCAATAGAGATCACACTACTCCCCCTTTCGAGAAGGGTCCTTTTGAACCACACCAAGTTTGTCTCAGAAGTATTCAAATTTCACTCGAGACAAAGGCTTGGTCAAGATATTAGCAATTTGATTCTCAGTGCTTACATACTCGAGCTTAATGGCTCCTCTCTGCACCATATCTCGTATATAAAAGTATCGGATCTCTATGTGTTTTGACTTATCGTGAAATACCGGATTTTCTGTCATCTTGATACAAATTTGATTGTCACACATAATCACAGTAGGATCCAATTCTAAGTCAAATACTCCAGATAGTAGTTTTCGAAGCCATACTGCTTCACAGCTAGCAGAGTAGGTAACTATATATTCTGCTTCAGCAGTACTGAGAGCCACACTGGATTGTTTCTTGCTGAACCAAGAGATCATGGCGGAGCCAAGTCCATAACATCCACCTAAAGTGCTCTTCCTATCTGAAACACTTCCTGCCCAATCAAAATCTGAATAACCATGTAATCTAAGTTCATGATTTCTGAGATAGTAAAGACCAAAATCTAAAGTACCTTTTAGATACCTCATTACATGCTTTGCAGCTATTAGGTGAACCTTTCTTGGTTCTACTAGAAATTGACTCAGAGTATTTACAGCAAAGCATATATCTGGTCTGGTATTTGTCAAATACATCAATGAACCAATGATTTATCTATATAGAGTTACATCCACTAATTCTGATGAGTCGTCAACTAATAATTTCAAGTTGGAGTCCATGGGGGTGGCCATGGCCTTACATTCCAACATGTCAAATCTTTTCAAGATCTCCACAGCATACTTACCTTGATTTAGGAAGATTCCTTTTGGTTCTTTCCATACTTCTAGACCTAAGAAGTAGTGCATTAATCCTAGATCCTTCATTTCAAATTTGGAAGAAAGCTTCTTCTTACATTCGATAATTTGGTTTTCATTTCCTGTCAGAAATAGATCATCCACATACAATAGTAATATAACAGGTTCATCATCCATAATTTTGAGATAGAGATTTGGGTCAGCTTTACTCTTGGTAAAACCCATACTTGTTAAGAAACTGTCAATCCTTCGGTACCAAGCTCTGGGAGCTTGCTTCAATCCATACAAATCCTTTTTCAGCTTGCATACATGAGTTCTTCTATCTTTAACCTCAAAACCTTGTGGTTGTTCCATGTACACTTCTTCTTGAATGACACCATTCAGGAAGGCTGTTTTAACATCCATCTGGTGTAATTCCCACTTCATCATAGATGCAAGAGCCATGATAGTTCTAATTGAAGTGTACTGAGCAACTGGTGCAAATGTTTCTTCATAGTCTATTCCCTCCTTTTGAGAGAACCCTCTAGCTACAAATATTGCTTTATATTTTTCGATGCTACCATCTGCAGCATGTTTTACTTTGAAAATCCATTTGGAAGAAACCACACTTTTATCCTTTGGTTTGGGGACTATGTCCCAAACATCGTTTTTCATTATTGACTGGTACTCTTCTGTCATAGCTTCTACCCACTCCTTTCTTTGAGCTGCTTCCTCATAGCTGGTGGGTTGATGATCCACAAGATCACACATTAATGCCACATAGTTGGATACAAATTTGGGTTTCTTCCTTTCTCTGGTGGAGCCTTCAGGAGCTCCATATTTTTCAGCTCCTTGAATAATGTCTCTAGCCCATGCTGGTCTTCTTTTTCTAGAAATATTTGGAAGGGAGGGTTCTTGGGGTTCTATCATATCATGATCTTCTGGTGAATTATCTTCAGGAATGGGTACAGCTTTTGTAACTCTAGGAGGTGAATCTTCTTCATAGATTTCTTCAAGTTGGCACTTCCTAGATTTCTTGATAGCTCCTTCTTCATCAAATGTTACATCTCTACTTATTTCCATATGATGAAAACCAGGTATGTAAATTCTAAAAGATTTGGATGTTTCACAATATCCAACAAATATTCCTTTCTTTCCAGAGGGATCCAACTTAGTTCTCTTTTCTTTTGGAATGTGAATGTACACAGGACATCCAAATATTTTGAGATGACTTACATCAGGCTTCCTTCCTGTGAAGACTTCTTCTGGAGTCTTAAATTCAAGAGCACTATGAGAAAGTCTATTTTGAACATAGACAGCTGTCCTGACTGCTTAAGCCCATAGATACATAGGAAGATCTTGATCATGTATCATAGTCTTTACAACTTCCATGATAGTTATATTCTTCCTTTCAGCAACCCCATTTTGTTGGGGATTGTAGGGAGTGGTTAGTTCCCTTTTGATTCCAGCTTCTTTACAAAAGTCTTCAAATTCCTTTGAAGTATATTCTCCGCCATTATCTGTTCTGAGAATCTTGATTTTCTTTTCTGAGAGGTTTTCTATTAAGGCCTTAAACTCTTTAAATTTTCCAAAGACTTCATTCTTACCTTTTAGAAAGAATATCCAAGTTTTCCTTCAGTAGTCATCAATGAATGTGACATAATATTCATATCCACTCAAAGATGTGGAGGGCATTGGTCCACATACATCAGAGTGTATTAACTCCAGGGTACTTTTAGTCTTAGTTTCACTTCTGGGAAATGGGTTCTTGACATTATTCCCCTTTGCACATCCTTTGCATGTGCCATCATGATTAGTCTTTAATTCTGGCAAACCTATAACTACCTTGTTTACATTGGGTAGTGCCTTGTAGTTAATGTGAGCAAGTCTCCTATGCCATAATTCATTTGGGCTAATAGTTTCATGAATAAGAGTTGCTTCTGGAAGGCCCTTAAGCTTGTATAAGCCTCCTTCTTCTTCACCAATGATAATTGCATCCTTTATAGTCTTACCTTTGGACCACATTAAGACTTGTCCATCAATGAATGAAATCCTGTAGCCTTTCTTATCCAATGCTGAGATGGATAACAGGTTCTTCTTTAATCCTGGTACATACAATATTTCTTTCATTTTCATGGAGGTACCAGAATCAAGCTTGTAGCTTGCTTCACCAATTCCCTTGATGGGATATTGAAAGTCATCTCCTAGAGATACCTTTTGGGGAGAAGTCTTTTCTTCAAGACTTGAGAGAGTCTTTTTCTGACTTGTCATGTGCTTTGAAGCACCACTATCAATAAGCCATGTATCCTCTCCAGGGGTTATAGATCCAGAGAGTGCGGAGAAAAGAAAATATTCTTCTATATTTCTCCTTGATCTTCTTTTGAAGAAGGTCCTTTCTTCTTCTTCCTCTTCACTTCTAGGTATTTTATTGTGAGACCTTTCTTCCTCTAATTCTTCTTCTTCACTATCATCTTCTGCAAGATGTGCTTGATGTCTTTTGTAATGAGAACCCTTTTTCTTCTGTAGAGGGCAATCTCTAGCAAGATGTCCTATTTTGTGACAATAAAAACATTGGAAAGAAGAGTAATCTCTTCTTTGGGTAGTTCCTCTTTTCTTTTGAAATCTGTGTGGAGGATGAGACTCCTTGTGACTACCCTTTTTGGAGTAGGATTGATTCCTTCTTCTCTTGGTGTGGGTGGCCAAGGCTTGGTCATCCTCTTTGAGCAAGGCTTCTCGGTTTGCAACCCTAGCCTCCTCTTGTACACAATCTTCCCAAACTACATCAAACTTCATACTTTCTTTTCTGGCACACATAGTTTGAATGAATGACTCCCAAGGTCTAGTGAGACCATTTAGAGTTGTCATCACAAGTTCATCTTCATCAAGAGTATCACCAATGGCATCTAGTTGCTCCTTGATTTGGGAGACTCTTGAGAAGTAGTCTTGAATGGATTCTCCTTTGTGCATCTTAGTTCTTTTCAACTGAGTCCTTAGGTTCATCTTCCTATTTATATTATTTCCTTCATACATTCTTCCTAGGGAATCATACATTTCCTTTGGAGTCTTCTTGGAGGCCACTTGGGGAATCAAGTGGTCTTTAATAGAATCAGCTATGATTCTCTTTTCCCTAATCAAATCCTTCCTATGCTTTTCTTTGGCTTCATCTCCTTCTGGTTCTGCAACTTCCTCCTTGATATAATAAGCAAGATCATTCTCTTCAAGAATGAGACCAATTCTGTATTTCCATGCCCGGAAATTCTCTATACCTTCTAGCTTGTCTTCAAGCTTAGTGTTTGGAGCCATCTTCTCTTGGGGGAGTCCAAGAGACAGAGTAGACTTACCTGGGATTGTTACCTTTTACTTTTCCAGATCCCGGGATAGAATTTTATCGCACTTTTGGTAGAATTAGGGTTTGAATTTCCCAGAGTTCTACTCAACCAAAAAGTTTGATCTAGGGCTCAAACGATTGGTCTTGGAAAGGGATATCCAGCCATGTAATCAGATTTCAATAATACCAACTTTCTGTTGAACCCAATTTCTGGTTTATTGCACTTTTGGTAGAATTAGGGTTTGACTTTCTTGGAGTTCTACCCAACCAAAAAGTTCGATCTAGGTCTCAAAAGATTGGTCTTGGAAAGGGCTATCCATCCATGTAATTATAATTCAATAATACCAACGTTTTGCTGAAACCCTAGATTTCATCGGAGAGAGAGAGAGAGATTCTTACCTTGTGAAATATGTCCTATTCAGTCCAGCTCTGATACCATGTTAAGTTTAAACCAAATAGACTAACAAGATCACTGAAAGAAGCATAATCACAAGATAGACACAGAGTTTACCCTGGGAAACCCTCATGGGGTAGAAAACCCAGCAAAGCTTTCCTCAATAAGATGATCAACCAAAATACAAGATGTGCTCCCTCCTTCTTTAACTCCTTAGCAGATCTCCCAGACAAGTGCGCCACTTTTCTCAAGTGAGTGTGTGTGTCTAATGAGGAGTTCACCTCCTCTATTTATACTAACTCCCGACCACCAAAAATACCTAATGGGGCCGACCTCTCCTGGAGAAGTCTAATAACCACTAAAACATAAACTCAGGTCCGACCCCCACATGGTGGGTCTAATAACCCTAGTTACCACAACTCCTCGGAGGAATAAACATCTCCGGATACATAATAGAATCACCTCGGAGGGATGGAACATCTCCGGAATAAATAAAGTACAAATATAATATTCTTAGAAGTTACAATATTCAACACAAATGGGGTCCATAAACTCCAAAGATTCAGCCCTATTTGTTCAAGGGACCAAGAACTCGAATGGTAAGGGAAAGAAAAAGAAAGAGTAGCCCAAATTCAAACCTCACAAGCAAAGAGAGAAAGGCAAGCAGACGGATGCACCATTCGATTCGAAGTTCAAGCAAAAGGGTAAAGAGGGCAAGGAAAAATCTAAATGTGCTTATTGCAACCGTGGCTTTCATCCCAAAAGTTCATGCATGATTCTATTGCAACTATAGATCAAATGGCCCTCCCTTTGGAAAAGACTAACATAACTCTTCCTGACGGTGCAAGGAAGAAGGATAGGAATGATGATCATGAAAGAGAACAAGCACTCATGGAAACTGTTTCGAATCCCACTACTCTTTTGATAGATTCGGGTGCCTTGAATCATATGGCTGCAAATATTGATTCTTTTTCTTCATTCGATCCAAATAGCTCCATCCCCATCCATTTGGGAGATGACTCAAAAATTTCTTCAAAGGGCTAAGGTACAATCCATGTAGATCATGGAAGCTTTCAGACTGTTCTCTATGTGCCTTCCTTGGATTCAAATCTTTTTTATGTGTATCAAATGACACACACTAGTGAACAGAAGCAAGTTACATTCAGCCCTAATACAGTCGAAATTTATGATATCAAAAGTGGAAGACTTATTGCAGTCGGAAAGGCAAACCACACTGCAAAATACTATGAGTTTTCACACTTTATTCCTCTTGCAAAGTCCACTGCTCTTCGCACACATGGTAATGAGGTTAGTAGGCTTTGGAATGAAATATTTGGACATCTTAATTATAATTATTTGTTGTTGTTATCAAACAAATCCATGGTAGATGGTCTTCCACAACTCCATTCCTCGAAGGGAATTTGCACAGGTTGCATTATTGGGAAGCACCCCGAGCACAGGTTCAACCGCGGCAAAGCTAGCAGAGCTTCTACATATTTGGGACTGATACATTCTGATATCAGTGGTCCGCTGCCCAATATTTCATTAAATGGTTCAAGGTATGTTTTGACATTTATTGATGATCTTTCCCGCTTTACATGGGTTTTTTTCTCAAAAACAAGTCAGAAGTGCTTGGAAAATTCAAGGATTTTAAGGCTTCTGTTGAGACCGCCACTGAGAGAAAGATCAAAGCTCTTAGATATGATAATGGTGGAGAATATATCAAGGCCAAGTTGCTGCAAAATTTTTCCAAAAGTTGAATTCAGATCCAACATACAGTTCCCTACACACCCCAGCAGAACGGTGTAGCAGAAAGGAAAAATCGGTCACTGAAAGAGATGGCTACTTGCATGATTGAGTCAAAAGGTTTGGCTGCAAATATTTGGGCTGAAGCAATTAAGGTTTCTGCATACATTCAGAACTGAGTTCCACATTCCTCCATGAAAGGTATGACTCATTTCGAACCATTTTTTGGTCACAAACCGTATATGTCAAATTTGAGAGTTTTTGGCTCTAATGCATGGGCTAGAATTCCTTCCAAGAGGAGGCGAGCTTTGGATCCACAAAGTATTGAGTGCATACTGATAGGATATGGAGAATAATCAAAGGCATATAAACTCATGGATATCAGATCCAAAAATATATTCATAGAGCATAGTGTGCAATTTGAAGAACTGCTTCAAGAATTGTAACTAGTCGAGGAAGAAACTGTCGTTTCACCGCCTTCACCAGAAGAAGATTTGGGCAGCGATAATGAAAGTATTGGTTCTGATATTTTTGATATTGTAGCAGCACATGATGATCATGACATATCAGGTTCAGAATCTAGCCATTATGATCCTCCTCAGTTAGTAAAATGGGCCCAAAACACTCTTCAATCTGTTGGTTCGAACATTGGAAATCCTGTTGATCCAAGACGAACAAGAGCATACTTTCAAAGAGCAGGTATGGCTCTTTATATTTCTGATGCATTAATTCCTAATATTTGTTATGTGATGACTGGTTCAGATCCCACAACATACTACCATGCCCACCAAGATCCGAGATGAAAAATGCCATGGATGAAGAGTACAGTTCTCTTCAAAAGAACAATACATGGGAGTTAACTTCTCTTCCACCTGGAAGAAAATTAGTCCAATGTAAATAGGTATACCGCAAGAAAGTTGTTGCTGATGGCTCTATCAGCAAATACAAAGCAAGTTTGGTGGAAAAAGGTTTCTCCCAAGTCCAAGGAGTGGACTATACTGAGGCCTCTGCACCGGTTGCAAAGATGGATTCCATCCGCCTTGTTTTGGCAATTTCCACATCCAAACACTGTGAAGTGCACCACATGGATGTGAAGACTGCTTTTTTACATGGAGATCTTGCTGAAGAGGTATATATGAAGCAGCCAGAAGGCTACACATCAGATCCATCATTAGTTTGTAGATTGAAGAAATCTTTGTATGGTTTAAAACAGGCCCCAAGAGCTTGGTATGCAAAGATGGACTCCTTACTTCTTTCTCAAAATTTCAAAAGATGCAAATCAGATCCGAATGTGTACCTAAAACAAGTTAAAGGTAATTTGTTGGTTATTGTACTTTATGTTGATGATCTTCTCATTACTGGTATCACTCTTAATTCAATAAACAAGCTAAAAACTGCCCTAAATCTAGCTTTTGACATGAGCGATTTGGGCTTGCTGAGTCACTTTTTGGGCTTGGAGATAGCTCAAAATTTTGATGGGATCACTATATCTCAACAAAAATATGCTTCTGACCTGTTATTGAAGTTTAATATGGTTGAATGTAAGGTAGCCCCATTCCCATTCCTCTCAGGAATCAGTCTTGAGGAGGGAAATTCTACACCACTTGTAGATTGCACTATGTATCGATAGTTGATTGGTTCACTAATTTACTTGACACACTCAAGGCCTGACATTTCATATGCCATGAGTGCTATGTCAAGGTATACGCAGTAGCCCCATGAGCTTCATTGGCGGGAAGCCAAGCAGATCTTGCAATATGTGCAAGGTACAAAACATTTTTTCATCCACTATGTTGCAGATTCTGAGCTTGATTTCATTAGTTTTACTGATTCAGATTGGGCAGGTGATAGCATTGATCAGAAGTCAACTTCCAGATATGTTTTCATGATTGTTCATGGCCCTATTTGCTGGTCCAGCAAAAAGAAGGCAGTTATTGCACTTTCTTCAATAGAGGCAGAGTATCGAGGGGCAGTCAATGCCTGCATTCAGGTAGTTTGGTTGCAAGGTATTCTTTCTGAGTTTGGTTTTGGTGGAACTACTTCGACTGTCCTATTTTGTGACAATCAAAGTGCTATCAAGATCTTCACAGATCCAGTTCAGCGACAGAGGACAAAACACATTGAGATTCATATGCACTACATTCGAGAGTTGGTGCATGATCGCACCATCATTCTACAATATTTCCCTACCGATGAGCAAATTGCAGACATCTTCACCAAGAGCTTCACTGAGAAGAAGTTCTCTTACCTCCATTCACTGTTGGGGGTGAGTTCCATCATGGTGGAGACAGATTGATCCATTATTATGTTTTAGATTGAGGGGGGGCTTTCTTCCCACTGGGATTTCCCTCTTTCCTCACTTAGCTTATTTTCAACATTTTTTGGATTATTGTATTGGGTTGACCTTTGGTCTTAGTAACCAGGGCCCTACATTATTTTTTGTACATCATAGTCTAGCTTGAGAGGGGGTGTTCGGATATCCACATCATCATTTTCGAGACCTTGCATGCAATTAGGGTTTGCATGCATTTTGCATGCATCCCAATCACCAGGTTGATGCCTCCAGCACCTTATCCACCTCATTCTAGCACCCGGGAGCTTATTCCATCAGATTTTTATCCCTCCTAGTCATGAAGGAGCCCACTTCTCACCTACTTCTAGAGAAGCGCGCACTTCTTCACCTACCCACTCAGTTAGCACCGATTCTCCCTGATTTGAGGCTAGTTTCACTCTGTTGGACCTCTTGATTGACTAGATGACTTGTTCTGACTTCAGTTAAGCCTCCCATGCGCCCTCCACTGAGTCTCCTTCCCTATATCAGTTCTACACACTTCAGTTACACTTGTTACACTCAGTTAGACTCAGATTGACACCTGGATGACTGGTTCTTGTGCATTGATGACCACCACTGATTGATGATGAGGACTCCTAATTGGAGCCAAGCTACACCATTCAGTAATTCGAATGACCTCCTTAGTCAATTCGAATTGCTCACTCATTGTCAGATGATTGTATTGTAATTATTCACCCTTGTTGGGATATTGAGTACTACTGCATGTTTTTCATAGCTTTACACCATATTTTCTATGTTCATCTGTTGTGATTTATTTACTTGTTTATTAGATCTGCTATGACTAATTTTACAAAGCACGCACACCAACTTTCACGACATTCCGAGCTATTTTCTCCTCCTTTAAGACCAAGTCTAGCGAAAACGCACGACCGAGTTTCAGATTTGACCAACTTCTCGGAATTGATATTTGAGAGTAGATTTGGATTTCTCCTTGCTAGAAAGGTGTGCATGCCAACGTTCGTGATGTTCCAAGCAAAAACGCACAGTGGAATTTTGTCTTTCACCAACTTCTTGGAGTGGAAATTTGAGGGTATATTTGGATGCCCCAATGGTAGACAAGCGTGCATGCCAAATTTCCTAACGTTCTGAGCTATTTTCGTCCCCTTTAATCCCAAGTCTAGAGAAAACACACGATCGAGTTTCGGATTTGAATAAATTCTCAGAATTTAAATTTCAAAATAGATTTGGATGTCCCATTGGTAGACAAGCACGCACGCCAAGTTTCGTGACGTTCCGAGCTATTTTCGCCCCCTTTAAGCCCAATTTTAGCGAAAACGTATTGTCGAGTTTCGTGACGTTCAAAGCTCTTTTTTCACCCTTTTATCCCAAGTCTTGCAAAAACTCTTGGTCGAGTTTCGACTTTGAACAATTTCTCATAAATGAAATTTGAGCATAGGTTTGGATGCCCCATTTAAGCCCAATTCTAGTGAAAACAAATGGTCGAGTTTCGGCTTTGACCAACTTCTCAGAATTTAAATTTGAGCATAGATTTGGATGCCCCATTGGTAGACAAGTGCGCACGCCAACTTTCATGACGTTCCAAGCTATTTTTGCACCCTTTAAGCCCAACTGTAGCGAAAACGCACGATCGAGTTTCAACTTTGGCCAAATTAACGAAATTGAAATTTGAAAATAGATTTTGATATCCCGTTGGTAGACAAGCGTGCACACCAACTTTTGTTACATTCCGAGCTATTTTCTCACCCTTTAAGCCCTTCATGACGTGTCGAGCTATTTTCTCACGTTTTAAGCCCAAGTCTAGTGAAAACACATGATAGAGTTTCGGCTTTGACCAACATCTCAGAATTGAAATCTGAGAATAGATTTGGAAGTCCCATTGGTAGACAAGAGTGCACGCCAACTTTTGTGACATTCCGAGCTATTTACTCCCCCTTTAACGCAGAGTCTAGCGAAAATGCATGATCACATTACGGCTTTGACCTACTTCTCAGAATTGAAATTTGAGAATACATTTGGATGTCCCATTGGTAGACAAGCGCGTATGCCAACTTTCGTAATGTTCTAAGCTATTTTCTTACCATTCAAGGAAAATCCTACCGAAAATGCATGGTCGAGTTTCGGCTCTGACCAACTTAACATAATGAAAATTTACGAGTAGATTTGGATGTCCCATTGGTAGACAAGCATGCACGCCAACTTTCGTGATGTTCCAAGTTATTTTCTCACCCTTTAATCCCATGTCTAGTGAAAAGGCAATGTCGGGTTTCGGCCTTGACCGACTTCTCGGAATTTAAACTTGAGAATAGATTTTTATGTACCATTGGTAGACAAGCGTGCATGCCAACTTTCATGACATTTCGAGCTATTTTCTCACCCTTTAAACCCAAGTCTAGCGAAAACGCATGGGCGAGTTTTGACTTTGACCAACTTAACGGAATTGAAGTTTGAGAATAGATTTGGATATCCCGTTGGTAGAAAAGCGCACACGCTCACTTTCGTGACGTTCCGAGCTATTTTCTCCTCCTTTAAGCCCAAGTCTAGCGAAAACGCACGGTCAAGTTTCATCTTTGATCAAATTCTCAAAATTGAAATTTGATAGTAGATTTGGATGTCCCATTGCTAGAAAGGAGTGCACGCCAACTTTCGTGACGTTCCAAGCTATTTTCTCACCCTTTCACACAAGTCTAGCGAAAACGCACGGTCGAGTTTCGACTTTGACCAACTTCTGGGAATTGAAATTTGAGAATAGATTTGGATTTCCCATTGGTAGACAAGCGTGCGCACCAACGTTCGTGATGTTCCGAGCTATTTCCCCCACTTTAAGCCCAAGTCTAGCAAAAATGCACAATCGAGTTTCAGCTTTGACCTACTTCTCGAAATTGAAATTTGAGAATAGGTTTGGATATCCCATTGGTAGACAAGTGCGTACGCCAACTTTCGTGATGTTCCAAGCTATTTTCTCACCATTGAACCCCAAGTCTAGCGAAAATGCTCAATCAAGTTTCGGCTTTGACCAACTTCTTGGAATTGAAATTTGAGAATAGATTTGGATTTCCCATTGGTAGACAAGCGCGCACGCCAACTTTCGTGACGTTCCAAGCTATTTTCTCCCCCTTTAAGCCCAAGTCTAGTGAAAACGCACGACCCAGTTTCGGTTTTGACCAACTTAAAAGAGTTGAAATATGAGAATAGATTTCGATGTCCCATTGGTAGAAAAGCATGCATGCCCACTTTCGTGATGTTTTGAGCTATTTTCTCACCTTTAAGCCCAAATCTAGAGAAAACGCACGGTCAAGTTTTGCTTGTGACCCACTTCTCGGATTTGAAATTTGAGCATAGATTTGGATGTCCCATTGGTAGACAAGCATGCACACTAACTTTCGTGACGTTTCGAGCTATTTTCTCACCTTTAAGCCAAGGTCTAGCAAAAACGCACGATCAAGTTTCAGCTTTGACCAACTTCCCAGAATTGAAATTTGAGAATAGATTTGAATGTCCCATTGGTAGACAAGCGTGCACGCCAACTTTCGTGACATTCCGAGCTATTTTCTCCCCCTTTAAGGCCAAGTCTAGCGAAAAGGTATAGTCACGTTTCGACAATGACTCTTGGAATTGAAATTTGAGAATAGATTTGGATGTCGCGTTGGTGGACAAGTGCGTACACCAACTTTAGTGATGTTCCAAGCTATTTTGTCACCCTTTAGACCCAAGTCTAGCAAAAACGCACAGTCGCGTTTCGTGTTTGATCAACTTCCCGGAATTGAAATTTGAGGATAGATTAGGATGTCCCATTAGTAGACAAGTGTGCACGCCAACTTTCGTGACGTTCCGAGCTATTTTCTGAACCTTTAATCCCAAGTCTAGGTAAAATGCACGGTGGCGTTTCGGCTTTGACCAACTTAACGGAATTGAAATTTGAGAATAGATTTGGATGTCCCATTGGTAGACAAGCGTGCACGCCAACTTTCGTGACGTTCCGATCTATTTTCTCACCCTTTAAGTCCAAATCTAGAAAAAATTCAAGGTTGAATTTTGGCTTTGACCAACTTCCCGGAATTGAAATTTGAGAATAGATTTAGATTTCCCATTGGTAGACAAGCGCGCATGTCAGTTTTCATGACGTTCGAACCTATATTCACCCAGTTTAATTCCATGTCTAGCGAAAATGCACGGTGGAGTTTCGACTTTGACCAACTTCTCGGAATTGAAATTTGAGAATAGATTTGGATATCCCATTAGTAGACAAGCACGCACACCCATTTTTGTGACGTTCTGAGCTATTTTCTCCCCTGTTAAGGCCAATTCTAGCGAAAACGCACAATCGCGTTTCGGCTTTGACCTACTTCTTGGAATTAAAATTTGATTATAGATTTTAATGTCCCATTCATAGACAAGCGCACACGCCAACGTTTGTGACTTTCCAAGTTGCTTTCTCATGCTTTAAGTCCAAGTCTAATGAAAACTCATGGTCGAGTTTCGGCTTTGACCAAATTCCCAGAATTGAAATTTGAGAATAGATTTGGCTGTACCATTGGTAGACAAGCGTGCACACCAACTTTCATGATGTTCTGAGCTATTTTCTCCCCCTTTAAGGCCAAGTCTAGTGAAAACGCATGTTTGCATTTCGGCTTTGACCTACTTCTCGGAATTAAAATTTGATTATAGATTTGGATGTCCCATTGGTAGAGAAGCATGCATGCCAGCTTTCGTGACGTTCCGAGCTATTTTCTCACGCTTTAATCCCAACTCTAGGGAAAACGCACAGTCATTTTTCGGCTTTGAACGATTTCCCGAAATTGAAATTTGAGAATAGATTTGGATGTCCCATTGGTAGACAACCACGCGCACCAAATTTTGTGACGTTCCGAGCTATTTTATCACCCTTTAAGCCCAAGTCTATAAAAAACGCACCATTTAGTTTCGGCTTTGACCAACTTCTCGGAATTGAACTTTGAGAATAGAATTGGATTTCCAATTGGCAGACAAGCATGCACGCCAACTTTCTTGACGTTCCGAGCTATTTTGTCCTCCTTTAAGCAGCACACCTGATCCCATACTGAAACAACACCCAGATGTGCTCTTCCTATCTACAGCACTGTCTACCCAGTCCAAATCAACATAACCCTTTAGGTTAAACTTTTGATTCGCATCATACTTGAGCCCATAATCAATTGTACCCTTCAGGTACCTCAGAATATGCTTTACAGCAACCAGGTGAACACCTCTGGGATCTATCAGGAATTGGCTCAATTTGTTCACCGCAAAGCAAATATCTAGTCTCGTGTTCATCGGTTACATCAAGGAACCAATCATCTGACGATACACAGTGACATCAGTCGGATTAAATGAAGCATCACACAGAAGCTTCAGGTTTGATGCCATAGGTGTGGCCATGGCCTTTGTTAGGAACCCATGTCAACCCTTCTATTTACTTTGTTAGTATATTGTTGTTGGACGCATATGCTTTGTAAGTCATGCCGTAGTATTTGTTGATCCATAGTTTTTATTATTGTTGTTGGACGCATGTGCTTTGTAAGTCATCCCATAGTAATTATTGATCCATATTTTGTATTGGCCCATGGTTTGTATTGACACATGGTTTTGACCCATGTTATTGGCGCCTAGAATTAGTATATAAGTTTGTGTTAAGACCAATGAAGACATGGTGAAGTTAATTGTATTGAGCTTGCTCAAAGGAGGTTGCCCCCTCGAAGTGGCCTGCGATCAATATAAAAGTGATTCTGAGTTCTGTTATTTATGATATATCATGTATTTGCATTAATTAATTATTGCAGGTTCATCACATCTGGTATCGGAGCACTTTCTTGGGCTCGTTGGGTGGAATTTCTGCTAATTTGTTTTCGCATCTATTGCAAGTTCGGATCTGGGAATAATCCCTATCCGCTTAACTGTGGGAAGTACTTGGGCATAATTCCTAAAACTCATTGTGAGGAGTACCACAGGAACCCCAAAGTAGTTGGACCATTGAGAGGACCTGCCAGCGAAAAGGACAACGACCCCTACCTGATTGACTAATTCCCACCCGTGAGGTAAACCAAGAGCTATTGTTTGTGGCAAAGCGGTTATTAGTTTTACCCGAGCCGTGGAGTGATGGGTACTGCCCCAATACGCAAGCCGTCATACAACATTGGTGGCCGAGTGAAACACCTGAACTGTTAGGAAGTCAAACATACATGGGGTCCATATCTATTTTCAGCTGAACTGTTGCTGATTACTTTCGTGTTGTTTCAGATCCATTTTGAAATCCGTTTTAGATCTATTCTGAAAGCCATTCTAGATCCATCCATTTTCGATCCATTCGATGTCGTTTCAGATCCATCTGTTGTCGATCCCTTCCACGCCATTGCAGATCCATTTCTGGAATATATATATATATATATATTTTTCGCCATATCTCCCTTGTTTTAACTCTGTTTCCCTTGAAAATTCTCTGATACCCCTACAATCCCATTCTGCATATTTCATTCCTAAGGACCCTATCCCAAATTCCACTTACCGACACCCGAAATCTCACATTTGTCCATTTTTAGGGTTTTCCATAACTTCTTCGATTTTCACCCGATCGCCTTCAAATTTTACCATAGAGTTCATTTTCTAATTCTTCTTCTTTGTCCCTCTCTGCCAAATTTTCTTATTCTTTCACCTCGCTTCTGAAATCCCCCTTTTCTGCTTTCATATCCTTTCGACAGTGTCCAAAATCTAGTCAAACCCCAATTATCCATCAGATTTTTTCCCCAATCCAAATTTCCCTTTACTAAATCAGCTTCTGTTTGTGTTTTTCTATCCATTCCAAAAAAAAAAAACTTGATTATGGTTGTCACCCGTGCAGGAGCACACGCCATGGAGGAAGCACTTGTAGCCATCAAAACCAAACTCCAAGATCTAGATGAAAAATTTCTCAACCTCCATCTTCAGCATTCAGCCATGAACAATAACCGACAGCCAGGATCTTTTGCAGCCACTAGGTTCTCTTCTTCCAGCAATTTCCGTGGTCCGAAGCTTGAATTTCCTCGCTTCAACGGTATTGATCCGAATTGATGGATCTACCGTGCAGATCAGTATTTCAGTCCGCATAATACTTTTGATGTCCAAAAAGTTCCACTTGCATCCTTTCATTTGGAACAGGAAGCCCTTCAATGGTACCGTTGGTACATCAAGGCTCATGATGAGCCCAAATGGATAGATTTTTGCCAACTCATTTTGCAACAATTTCGTCCTAGTGCTTTTGATGACTTCACCGGAGCACTCACTAAATTTCGTCAAAGTGGCACTGTGAGAGAGTATCAGACAGAATTTGAGAAACTAGACAATCACACAGAAGCATTGTCTGATGAATTCTACAGGAGTTGTTTTATTAGTGGTCTTAAGGATGAAATATGATCAGAGGTTAAAATTTTCTGTCCCAACACAATGATGGAAGTCCTAGGGTTGGCTAAGTTGGCAGAAGACAAGCTTGCAGCCCAACAACGCTCCAAACCCTCTTTTGTTCCCTTCTGAAATATGGGTTCTCAACGACCTCCCATCCCACCAGCTCCTCGACTAAATCATATCAAGCATTTGTCTAAAATAGAGATGCAGGCATGCAGAGAAAAAGGGATATGTTATAATTGTGATGAGAAATTCACTCGGGGACATAGATGTGTTCAACAAAAGCTCTATCTCTTGGATATGGATTCTCTACTTGCCTCTAAAATTGGTGAAGACGCTCCAGATACAATGGATGATCAGGTCGACATTCAGGAGCCACCTATTGACCCCCCATCTCAGGATGAACAACCATAGCTATCTCTCCATGCTTTATCCAGCGTCACTAGCCCCCAAACAATGCGGGTCAGGGGTTACTTCAAGAAGCTTCCTCTTACAATACTCATTGATTCTGGTAGCACTCATAACTTCATTAACCCTCGGATTTCCAAACATGCTAATTGTTTTGTCCATCCTTGCTCCAACTTTGAAGTCATGGTTGCCAATGGAGGCACCTTACCTTGCAAGGGGAAGTGTCAAAATGTGTGTATCTCTCTCGAAGATTATAACCTGTTCTCTGACATGTTTGCCTTGTCCCTAGGTGTATGTGATGTGGTTTTGGGTGTTCAATGGTTACACACACTTGGCCCCATCTTATGGGATTTTGCTGAACTTTGGATGCAGTTTTCAGTCAATGGGAAACAACACAAATTTAAGGGCTTACAAGAAAGGTCTCTCTGCATCATCAGTTCACATCGCCTGGAAAAGATCCTTAAGAAGAATTCGCATGGTGTCATTGCTCAACTCCATTCCTTTCAGATGCACCCATCAACGGTCTTCCCTACCTTGATGGATCGATATGCATGTGTCCTTGTTGAACCAGTGAGCTTGTCGCCTTCAGGAGACCTTTCCGATACGAATTTAGCCGCATCTACATTTCAGCAGGAAATGATGGCTATTTTTCATGCAATACAGAAGTGGCAGCCATACCTATTAGGGAATTATTTCTGCATCAAGACCGATCTCCAAAGTTTGGAAAATTTCCTGGAACAATGGGTTTCATCCCTAGCACACCTAAAATGGGTTATCCAACTCCTGGGTTATGCCTATGCGATCACTTACAAGACAGGTAAGGACAATATGGTGACAGATGCTCCTTCTCGCACATTTGATGACCTAGTTTCTCTTACAGCTATTTCTCTGCTTGTTCCAAATTGTTTGCAATCTATTCAACAGGGCTATCGATTCTTTGAACTCCATGCTTCTTCCTCAGTAGGGCACTCTGGGTTCCTCAAAATGTATGACCGGGAACAATGTAACTTATTTTGGCAGGGAATGAAAATGACATTTCAATAGGTGGTCGCTGACTGTGATACTTACCAGGTCAACAAGGGTGAAACTACACTCCTTTCGGGATTGCTCGAACCCTTTCCCATCCCTACACAGATGTGGACATCTATTTCTATGGATTTCCTAGAAGCACTCCAGTAGTACAATACCACATCTAAAAGGACACCATATGAAGCAATTTATGGATAGGCACCGCCAGTTCTTCTTCCATACACGCTTTGTAGCTCCCCAATTCAAGCAATTGACTCGGTTCTTCAAAATCGTGATCAGATTCTTCTCATTCTGCAGTACAATCTTCACATGGCAATAATTTGACCAAAACAACAAGCAGATCAGCATCATTTTGAGTGCCCTGTTCATGCAGCTGATATGGTCCTTCTTCTTCTACAACCTTCCAAGCAATCCTCCCTGAAACTTAAAAGACAGTGGGCCAGAATGCAACCCGAGGATGCTACAGAGGAACCACTCCTTCAGATTCTGCATCAATTTCCACATCTAAAGCTTTGAGGACAAAGCTTTTTTTAAGGGAGAGGGGATGTTAGGAACCCATGTCAACCCTTCTATTTACTTTGTTAGTATATTGTTGTTGGATGCATATGCTTTGTAAGTCATCCCGTAGTATTTGTTGATCCATAGTTTGTATTATTGTTGTTGGACGCATATGCTTTGTAAGTCATCCCATAGTAATTATTGATCCATATTTTGTATTGGCCCATGGTTTGTATTGACACATGGTTTTGACCCATGTTATTGGTGCCTAGAATTAGTATATAAGTTTGTGTTGAGACCAATGAAGACATGGTGAAGTTAATTGTATTGAGCTTGTTCAAAGGAGGTTGCCCCCTCGAAGTGGCCTGCGATCAATATAAAAGTGATTATGAGTTCTGTTATTTCTAATATCTCGTGTATTTGCATTAATTAATTATTGCAGGTTCATCAAAGCCTTGCAGTCCATCATCCCGAACCTCTTCAGGATCTCTACTGCATACTTCCCTTGTCCAAGAAAGACTCCATCTGCACTCCGCCACACCTCCATACCTAGAAAATAGTGCATCATACCCAAGCCCTTCATCTCGAACTCGGCAACAAGCTTCCTCTTGGTATCAACAATCAAACTATCATTCCCTGTAACAAATAAGTCATCCATGTATAGGAGTAGTATCACAGGATTGCCTTCCTCAACCTTGTAATAAAGGTTGGAATCTGATGTACTCTTAGTAAATCCCAAACTGGATAGAAAGCTATCTATCCTACCATACCAAGTCCTAGGAGCTTGCTTCAAGCCTTACCAGGATTTCTTCAACCTGCACACATATGACTTCCTGTCATGCGTCTCAAAACCAAGTGGCTGCTCCACATACACTTCGTCTTCGACTACACCATTCAAGAAAGCTATCTTGACATCCATCTAGTGTATCTTCCATTTCATTACTGCAGCCAGAGAAAGTACTGATCTAATGGAAGTGTATCTGGCTACAGGAGCAAAGGTTTCTTCATAATCTATTCCCTCTTTCTGAGAGAAGCCACGAGCTACAAATCTAGCTTTGTATTTCTCTATGCTTCCATCTGCAGCATGTTTGATCTTGTAGATCCATTTGGAAGTCACAACAGACTTCCCTTCAAGTCTTGGGACAACATCCCAAACATCATTCTTCATTAATGATTGGTATTCCTTGACCATGGCATCCTTCCATTCTTTCTTTTCCACTGCTTCTTCATAATTGGAAGGTTCTTTGTTCATGATATCACAGAGTAAATCAACATAGCTGGTATGAGATCTATTTCTCTTCTTTGCTCTGTGTTCTTCTTCTGGAATGCCATATCTTTCTGCATCTTGAATGAGCTCTCTAGCCCATGCAGGTTTCCTCTTGTGAGATTCCTTCTCACGAGGTGGATCTACAAGTTCTTGTGGATCTTCAATTTCACGATCAGCATTTGGAATTGCTTCAGTCATAGTAGTGTCTTGAAATCTGATTTCCTTTGGTTCTTCGTGATCTTCAACAGGTGTCTTTCTTGATTTGATGAAGGCTGAGTTTTCATCAAATGTTACATCCCTGCTGACATCAATATTCTTGAACCCTGGAAAGTATATTTTGTAAGCCTTCGATCTTTCACTGTATCCCACAAAGATACCCTTCTTTCCTGAAGGATCTAGCTTAGTCCTCTTCTCCTTTGGGACATGTGTGTATACTGGACAACCAAGTATTCTGAGATGGCTGACTTCAGGTTTCTTACCAGAGAAGACTTCTTCTGGTGTCTTGTTGTCCAATATCTTGTGCGGTGTTCTGTTCTGCACATATACAGTTGTCCTAGCTGCTTCTGCTCATAGATGCATAGGTAGATCCTAGTCATGCAGCATTGCCCATGCTGCTTCCATGATTGTTCTATTCTTTCTTTCCGCAACTCCATTCTGTTGTGGATTGTATGGAGCAGTCAACTCCCTCTTAATCCATGAATCACTGCATAGTTTCTTGAAATTACCTGAAGTGAATTCTCCACCATTGTCGGATCTGAATGTCTTGATCATTTTATCAGTTTGATTTTCCATCAAGGTTTTGAATTCTTTGAACTTGTAAAATACTTCATCTTTGTTCTTTAAGAAGTAAACCCAAGTCTTTCTAGAGTAATCATCAATGAAAGAGATATAGTAAACATACCCACTCAGAGAACTGGATGACATCGGACCGCATACATCAGAGTGGATTATTTCCAATATTCCTTTTGCCTTGATTTCACTGCTTGGAAATGCCTTCTTTATGTTCTTTCCTTTTGCACATCCTTTGCAAACACCTTCATGCTTGGTCTTGATTTCAGGAAGACCTTCTACAGCTTTACTTGCAATTGGTAGAGCTCTGTAGTACATATGTGCATGTCTTCTATGCCAAAGTTCACTTGGCTCCATGGATTCATGCACCATGGCATGTTCAGGTTGTCCCTTCAATTTATACAAACCTCCCTCTTGCTCTCCAATCACCACTGCATCATCTATAGTTTTACCTTTTGGCCACATTAGGACTTGGCCATCTACAAATGCAACCCCCATGCCTTTTACATCCAATGCAGATATGGAGAGTAAGTTCTTCTTGAGCCCAGGTACAAATAATACATCTTTCATTTTCAAGGACTTCCCAGAGTCCAGGTTGTAGGAGGCTTCACCACTTCCTTCGATAGGGTATTGATAGTCATCCCCAAGTTTCACCTTATGGGGTGGCTCCTGTTCAGATAGATTTACAAAAGATTCTTTAAACCCAGTCATGTGTTTGGAAGCCCCACTATCAATAAGACAATCATTAAAACCATGGGAGATAGTACTTGTGAGAGCAAAGATCAGAACATATTCATCTTCACTTAATGAGTCATCAACATCACTTTCTGCCCTAGCCTTCTTCTTTGGAGGTTCATCATCTTCAACAGCATGAGCATGGTACCTTCTTTTTCTGCCCTTCTTCTTCTTGTTGAAGTTGTTGTTGTCCTTCTTGTTCTTGGGACAATTTATAGCAATATGTCCTTTTTCATTACAGGTGAAGCATATTCTCCTTTCTTTATGGTGGTGTGAGGATTTCTTGAAGTGAGATGGCTCTCTCTTGGACTTCCCTTTCTTGGTGTGAGTTGTGAGAGCTTGATATTGATTCCCCATCTTTTCTTCTTGTGCCACAAGCATTGCTTCTTCTTGAGAGCATTCCTCCCATAGTCTACTAAAAGAGATCAACTTCCTTCTTGCACAGATTCCTTGAATGAAGGAATCGAATGACCTAGGTAGAACATTCCGGTCATAACCACCATTATCCACTAATTCATCCACAGCTTCAAGTTGTTCCTTGATTTGAGAGACCTTGGAGAAGTAATATTGAATGGTCTCTCCATTCAACAACTTGACCCCTTTCAATTGATTCCAGAGAGTCATCTTCCGATTTATGTTCTTCCCTTCAAATAGCTTGGTTAGGGAGCCAAACATCTCCTTAGGTGTTTTCAGAGATGACACATGTGGGATGAGATGGTCTTTGATAGAATCAGCAATGATTCTCTTTGCCTTGACCAAGTTCTTCTTATGCAATGCCTTAGCCTCTTCATCCTCTAGGATAGGGATCTCTTCTTTTATGTATGAGTCCAACTCATTCTCTTCCAGGATTAACCCAATCCTATACTTCCATGCTCAGAAGTTATCAGCCCCTTTAAGCTTATCCTCACGCTTGGTGTGGTGAGACATATTTAAAGAGTACTTCAAATGGAAATAGAAAAGGTTTAGGTCTTACCACTTGGATTACTGAAAACTAGACCTAGTCCCGGATTAGGGTTTGTCAGAGAAACCCTAAAAATTCAAAATGTGAGTTTCAACTTTCTCAAAGGATAGAAATATGTGCCTTGATGAGCTGATCAGCCTGGTATACTCAAAATTTGATTTCTACAAATTTTTACCCTTCAAAAATTCCTTTTAGTCTTCCCAGATTCACTAGGGAGGACCCTGAATTACGGTTTGAGTTTCCCAGAGTTTTACCAAGCCAAAAATCTCGATCCAAAGCTGTAAAATTCGATTTTTCCAAGGAGCTTCCAGCTATGTCTTCCGATTTCAAGAATTCCTATTTTTGTGGAAACCCTAATTTTTAGGGCCAAAACTGAAAGTGCTCAGAATTGAATTCTGATTAGACAGATAG
The DNA here is from genome assembly GCA_027924585.1 of Larix kaempferi. NCBI lineage: Eukaryota > Viridiplantae > Streptophyta > Pinopsida > Pinales > Pinaceae > Larix > Larix kaempferi. Next base: position 422,665 of record BSBM01000430.1, on the reverse strand, counting down.
ATTCTCCTTGATGAGTAGAGTCAATCTACCTTGCTGCGTTTCCAAACTCTATGGAGAGAAACCCAACCAAACAAGAAACCCTAGTTTCTGCCACTATACAATGTCTTCTTCTCAGGTTAGCTCTGATACCATGTTAATTTTTTAGCATTAATTCAATATACTCTTAGATCTTTACTAAGAGAATAACATGTACAGTATATCAATGCATATCAATCATAGCACGCATATCAATCATCACAAGAAGCAAACATAAGAGACAATAGACACACAGAGTTTCCATGGGGAAAACCCTAAGGTGAAAAACCCCACAACTTCCTTAGAGATAAATAGAGCAATAGTACAATCAAAGAACAACCCAAGTACACAGAGATAGACTCCTCCTAGCAGCTGATCCTCCTCCTCACATGTGTGCCACTTTCTGAGTGATGTAGAGTGAGATAATGAGATTATCGAAATAGAGATCGGGAGATCTCTATTTATGCTTGTCCTGAGTGCCCAATAAAATTATGGGGCCAACTTGTCTAGCTTAGCACAATAACCCATGGTTAACTTAATCAGTGCCGACCCCACACATGGTGGTCTAATAACCCATCGGCAAGTTACGACACTTGCGACACTTGTCAATACAAATGACGACACTTCCTTATAGAGGAATAACACATCTCTACAGGAGTAAAATATACATAAATGAAATACATAGATGAAATTCATTTCGAGGTTACATATACATCAACAGACACACTTGCACGCCAAATTCCGTTACGTTCCGAGCTATTTTCTCCCACTTTAAGGCAAAGTCTAGCGAAAATGCACAGTCACCTTTCGACTTTGACTGACTTCCTGGAATTGAAATTTGAGAATAGATTTGGATGTCCCATTGGTAGACAACCGAGCACACCAACTTTTGTGACATTCTGAGCTATTTTCTTACCCTTTAAGCTCAAGTCTAGCGAAAACACACAGTTTAGTTTTGGCTTTGACCAACTTGTATGAATTGAAATTTGAGAATAGATTTGGATTTCCCATTGGTAGACAAGCGCGCATGCCAACTTTCTTGATGTTCCGAGCTATTTTCTCCTCCTTTAACCCCAAGTCTAGCGAAAACACATGGTCGAGTTTCAGCTTTGTCCAACTTGTCGGAATTGAAATTTGAGAGTAGATTTGGATGTCCCATTGCTAGAAAGGCGTGCACGCCAACTTTCATCACGTTCCAAACTATTTTATGTGAAATTTCCCACATAAGATCCAAAAAGATGATGTAAACCTCACAATGAAAGAATTTAGGAATAATAGAAGAAGAGACAAGTAATAGAACATAGATCCAAAGGAGCTCTGATAGAGGCAGAATAATTACACATGTTACATTAAACTGAATGATAAACTGGTAAATATACAATGCTGAGTATGAGGATTCAAATTCACCAGGTGGAATTCGAATTAGCCTTCATGCACAGATCCATAATCAGTGGAGAGTCATCAATGCATAACTAGGAGTCCACCTTCTCATCAGTGAAGTCATCAATGCACAAGTAATGGTCAACCGGGAGTCAAACTGAGTCTAACTGAGTGTGGTTGGTGTAACTGGCACATGGAAGCACTAATGTAGTGAAGGAGGCTCAGTTGAGGGCGCAGATGGAGCTAATTGGAGTCAGAACAGGCTGTCTAGTCACATTGGAGGTCCATCGGAGTGGTAAGATCCGTTAGGAGTCAGTTAATCCTTAAATCAAGGAAAGAACTGAATATAACTGAACTAAACTGGACTAGTAGGTGAAGAAAGGCACCCTTCTCATGTAGTAGGTTAAAGGAGGGCGTACTAAGATCTAGGAGAGATGAAACTGATCTGAAAGAAGCTTCAGGGGCTAGTTTGCTGAGGGCTAGGTGCTGGTACTGATGACTAGGATGCATGCAAAATGCATGCAAAACCTAATTGCATGCAAACCCCAATTTTACATGCATGACTGAAAATGAAAATGACAGAAATGCTAGGAGGACTAGGATGGAGTATAGGAATATCCTAACACCCCCCCTTAATCCATCTTGGGCGCTGGTAACTAGGACCAAAGGTCACCCATACAATCAAATGAAATGATAGAAAAATAAAAAACTATCCATAAACTGAGGAAATGGGGAAAACCTCATGGTAAAAATACCCCCCCCTCAAAAGAACAGTCGATAACTCAAAGAACCATCATACTATGCAGAAAAGAAAGAAGCTTTCATCAGTGAAAACTTTTGCAAAAGACTTGGCAAGTTGATCCCCTATAGGAAGGTCTCCCACTGTGTGGAGAATGTGTTGGAGTAAGCAAGTCTTTCAGGAACTCTTTCTGTACATGGAGCGAATGGAACATAAGGAGTCTTCCCAAAATATGGAAGAGAGAACCCCATCATCATGTTGCATCTCTCATGGAGAGGTGGATGGCATAATGCAAGGTTGGGATAATGCTAAAGTCTAGTAGTTTTATGAACAGATAAATCATCAACTGTGTTCTCAGTAGTAGCAAGGACTGTGTGAGCCCATGTTGACCTCGAATCTGGACTGATAATAGGTGTTGGTTCTGGATCTAAATCTTCTTGAACCATGATCTCAACATCAAAATCTTGATCTTCTTCTTCATTAGAAGAGGAGTCACTGTCATCTTCATCAGAATCTGAAGGAATAGTTGGAGAGAAAGGCATGAAGTGTGAGAAATCATATGCCTTTGAGGCATGATTAGCAATCCCATTCGCTATAACCTTTCCAATGAAGATTTCTGTAATCTCTACTTTGTTTGGACCAAAAATTACTTGTTTTGGTGATCATGTATGAGTCATTTGATATACTGACAACAAATTAGTTGTAAGAGAAGGAACAAATAAGACATTTTTTAACTTACCATGCTCCAAATGAACTGTACCCAATCCTTTGGCAGAAATTTGAGAGTTATCTCCCATGTGAATGGTAGGAACATCTTGGAGATCCAAAGAGGAGAAGGATTCTTCATAGGCAATCATGTGGTTGGAGGCTCCAAAATCTATGAGGAGGGCTTTTGTCTTGGAAAAACCAGCCATCAATGCATGGAAATCATTAGATCCACTTCCTTATTCAGACATCTTTGCTTCTTTTGGAACAATCATTTTGTTTTGTTCAAGAAGCTTGGTTAGAAGATCAATATTCTTGTGTATGCAAGCTTTCTCAGGATGATTTCATCTCTTGCAGTAGGAACAATTTGGTCTCTTTTGTTTGTCATTCTTGGATCTTGAAGGCTTCTTGTCTTTGTCTTTTTTTCCCCCTTTTTCATTCACTCCACTTGCTTCACCAGCTAAAAGAGCTAGATCTCTAGAGGTTTTGATGGCACCCATTTGAATCAATTTGTCCTCTTCTTGAATGAGAGCTGCAGTAGAGTTTGCTAAGGTAGGAAACTTCCATCCAGGGATTGACATTTGCCCAGAATGGAAGGTAGATACAAAAACATAAAATTGAGATCCAAGTTTGCTCAAAATGGAGAGCACTAATTGCTCATCACTTTTGGTGATGCCACAATGCTTGCATTGTAAAACCAAATTCTGAAATTTTGAGATGAATGCTTGAACGCTCTCGAAATTGCTAGTTTGCAGAGAAGCCAAATCATTTTTGAGAGTGTACCCTCTCATCCCATCTTGTTTTCCAAAGAGACTACCCAATTTTGTCCATAACTTAGTGGGAGACTTCAATCCTTCAACATGAAACAGTAGATATTCTGACATATGGAGGCATATGAATCCAAAAGCTTCATCCATTTTATTTAGATGCTTGATTCTCTCAACAACCTGATGTGGTATAACATCTTTTTCAAATAATATTCGATTTAGCTGTTTGTTATACAAGTGAAATATAATCCTATCATTCCATTCGAAGTAATTGAAGGGAATGAGGATCAAAGGATAAGGAGAAGGAGAAGAAGAAGCATTCGAATTGCTCATCTTGACTACTGGAACAAGTGCAAATAGAAACTACTGAATCTGCTGCTGCAACTGCTGGAACTTTGAAATACTTGCAAAAAACTCTCAAGAATGGAGGTAGAATATAATCTCAAATGGCTCTGATACCATGTGAAATTTCCCACATAAGAACCAAAGAGATGATGTAAACCTCACAATGAAAGAATTTAGGAATAATAGAAGAAGAGACAAGCAATAGAACATAGATCCAAAGGAGCTCTGATAGAGGCAAAATAATTACACATGTTACATTAAACTGAATAATAAACTGGTAAATATACAATGCTGAGTATGAGGATTTGAATTCACTAGGTGGAATTCAAATTAGCCTTCATGCACAGATCCATAATCAGTGGAGAGTCATCAATGCATAACTAGGAGTCCACCTTCTCATTAGTGAAGTCATCAATGCATAAGTAATGGTCAACCATGAGTCAAACTGAGTCAAACTGAGTGTGGTTGGTGTAACTGGCACATGGAAGCACTAATGTAGTGAAGGAGGCTCAGCGAAGGGCGCAGATGGAGCTAACTGGAGTCAGAACAGGTTGTCTAGTCACATTGGAGGTCCATCGGATTGGTAAGGTCAGTTAGGAGTCAGTTAATCCTTAAATCAAGGAAAGAACTAAAGATAACTGAACTAAATTGGAATGGTAGGTGAAGAAAGGCACCCTTCTCATGTAGTAGGTGAAAGGAGGGCACACTAAGCTCTAGGAGAGATGAAACTGATCTAAAAGAAGCTCTGGGGGCTAGTTTGCTAAGGGCTAGGTGCTGGTACTAATGACTAGGATGCATGCAAATCCTAATTGCATGCAAACCCCAATTTTGCATGCATGACTGGAAATGAAAATGACAGAAATTCTAAGAGGACTAGGATGGAGTATAGGAATATCCTAACATTTTCTCACCCTTTAAGCCCAAGTCTAGTGGAAATGCACGGTCGAATTTTGACTTTGACCAACTTCTCGGAATTGAAATTTGAGAATAGATTTGGATTTCCAATTGGTATACAAGTGCACGCGCCAACTTTCGTGACGTTCCGAGCTATTTCCCCCCCTTTAATCCCAAGTCTAGTGAAAACGCATGGTCGAGTTTCGACTTTGACCAAATTCCTGCAATTGAAATTTGAGAGTAGATTTGTAAGTCCCATTGGTAGACATTTGTGCATGCCAACTTCCGTTATGTTTCGAGCTATTTTATCCCCCTTTAAGCAAAATTCTAGAGAAACCGCATGGTCACATTTCAGCTTCCACCTACTTCTCAGGATTAAAATTTGAGAATATATTAGGATGTCCAATTGGTAGACAAGCACGCAAGCCAACGTTCGTGACGTTCTGAGCTATTTTCTCACGCTTTAAGCCCCAATTCTAGCGAAAATGCACGGTCGAGTTTTAGCTTTGACCAGCTTCCCGGAATTGAAATTTGAGCTTAGGTTTGGATGTCCCATTGGTAGACAAGTGCGCACGCAAACTTTCATGACGTTCTGAGCAATTTTCTCACTCTTTAAGCCCAAGTGTAGCGAAAACGCACTGTCGAGTTTTGGCTTTGACCGACTTCCCAAAATTGAAAGTTGAGGATAGATTTGGATGTCCCAATGGTATACAAGCGTGCATGCCAACTTTTGTGACGTTCCGAGCTATTTTCTCCCCCTTTAACGCCAAGTCTAGAGAAAATGTATGGTTGTGTTTAGACATTGACCTACTTCTTGGAATTAAAATTTGATTATAGCTTTGGATGTCCCATTGGTAGACAAGCATGCACACCAACATTCGTGACGTTTCGATCTATTTTCTCACGCTTTAAGCCCAATTCTAGTGAAAACGCACGGTCGAGTTTCAGCTTTGACCAACTTCCCGTAATTGAAATTTGAGAATAGATTTGGATACCCCATTGGTAGAGAAGCATGCACGCCAAATCTCATCATGTTCCGAGCTATTTTCTCCGCTTTAAGGCAAAGTCTAGCAAAAAGGAACGGTCCCGTTTCGGCTTTGACCTACTACTCGAAATTAAAATTTGAGATTAGATTTGGATGTCCCATTGGTGGACAAGCACGTACACCAAATTTCGTGATGTTCCAAGCTATTTTCTCACCATTTAGGCCCAAGTATAGTGAAAATGGATAGTCGAGTTTCGTCTTTGAGCAACTTCTCAGAATTGAAATGTGAGAATAGATTTGGATATCCCGTTGGTAGCCAAGCGCGCACGTCAACTTTTGTGACATTTCGAGCTATTTTCTCACCTTTTAAGCCCAAGTCTAGTGAAAACGCACAGTTTAGTTTCGGCTTTGACCAACTTCTCAAAACTAAAATTTGAGAATAGATTTGGATTTCCCATTGGTAGATAAGCGTGCATGCCAACTTTCTTGACGTTCTGTCATGTACCTGCAATAATTAATTAATGCAAATTCACGAGATATCAGAAATAATAGAACAGAATCGCTTTTATATTGATCACGGGCCACTTCGAGGGGGCAACCTCCTTTGAGCAAGCTCAATACAATTAACTTCATGGTCCTTCAATGACCTCAACACACACTTATATACTAAGTCTATGCCCAATACTATGAGTCAAAACCATGGGACATATAATACTACGGGACGACTTACAAAGCATATGCGTCCAATACTATGGACTAATATAAACTATGGATCAACAAATACTACAAGACGACTTACAAAGCATATGCATCCAACAACAATATACTAACATAGTAAAGAGAAGGGTTGACATAGGTTCCTAACATCCCCTCTCCCTTAGAAAAAGCTTTGTCCTCAAAGCTTTGGTTGGAGAAATTGCTGCAGAATCTGAAGGAGTGGTTCCCCGGTAGCATCCTCGGTTTGCATTTTGGGCCACTGACGCCTTTGGAGTGTCAAGGAGGATTGCTTGGAAGGTTGTAGATGAAGAAGAGCCCTGTCAGCTGTGTGGAAAATGCGCTCAGAACGGTGTTGATCGGCTTGTTGTTTCAGGCGAATTCTAGCCATGTGAAGATTGTCCTGCAAAATGAGAAGAATCTGATCGCGGTTTCGAAGAATCGAGTCAATTTCCTGAACTGGGGAGCTGCTAAGGGTGTATGGAAGAAGAACTGGCGGTGTTTTTCCATAGACTGCTTCATATGGTGTCCTTTGAGATGTGGTATTGTACCACCATAGCGCTGCTAGGAAATCCATAGAAATAGTTGGCCAAATTGGTGTAGGGATGGGCAAGGGTTTGAGCAATCCCGAAAGGAGTGTCGTTTCCCCCTTGTTGACTTGAAAAGTATCATCGTCAGCCACCATCTGTTGAATTGTCATTTTTAGTCCCGGCCAAAAGAAGGTACATTGTTCCCGGTCATACATTTTGCAGAACCTAGAGTGCCATGTTGATGGAGAAGCATGGAGTTCATAGAAGAGATAGCCCTGTTGAACATATTGCAACCACTTTGGAACAAGCAGAGAAAGAGCTGTAAGAGAAACTGGGTCATCAATTGTGCGAGAAGGAGCATCTTCCACCATATTGTCCTTACCCTTCTTGTAAGTGATCACATAGGGATAACCCATGAGTTGGATAACCCATTGCAGGTGTGTTGGGGAGGAGACCCATTGTTCCAGAAAATTTTCCAGACTCAGGAGATCAGTCTTGATGCAGAAATAATTCCCTAATAGGGATGGCTGCCACTTCTGTACTGCATGCAAAATAGCCATCATTGCCTGTTGAGAGGTAGATGTGGCTACATTCTTACCGGAAAGGTCTCTCGAAGGCAGCAAGCACATTGGTTCAGCAAAGATACCTGCATATCTATCCAAGGAAGTAGTGGAGACTGTTGATGGGTGCATCTGAATGGAATTGAGTTGAGCGATGACACCATGTGAATTCTTCTTAAGGATTTTTTCCAGGCGATGTGAACTGATGATGCAGAGAGACCCTGGTTGTAAGCCCATAAATTTGTGTTGTGCCCCATTGACTTTAAACTGCATCCAAGGTTCAGCAAAATCCCATAAGATGGGGCCAAGTGTGCGTAACCATTGAATGCCCAAAACCACATCACATCCGCCTAAGGACAAGGCAAACATGTCAGAGCGTAGGTTATAATGTTCCATAGAGATACACACATTGTGACACTTCCCCTTGCAAGGTAAGGTGCCCCCATTGGCAACCATGACTTCAAAGTTGGAGCAAGGATGGACAAAACAATCAGCCTGTTTAGCAATCCGAGGGTCAATGAAGTTATGAGTGCTACCAGAATCAATGAGTATGGTATGAGGGAGCTTCTTGAAGTATCCCTTGACCCACATTGTTTGTGGGGTGGTGACGCCGGTGACAGCATGGAGAGAGATCTCGGGTGGGTCGTCTTGAGATGGGGTGTCAACAGGCGGGTGTTGAATGTCGACCTGATCATCTACTGTATCTGTAGCTTCTTCACCAAGTTCTAAGGCAGGCGGAGAATCCACATCCAAGAGATAGAGCTTTTGTTGAACACATCTATGCCCCCGAGTGAATTTCTCATCATAATTATAGCAAAGCCCTTTTTCTCGGCGTGCCTGCATTTCTATTTCAGACAAATGCTTGAGAGGAGTTGGTTGAGGAGCAGGCGTGATGGGAGGTCGTTGGGAACCCATATTTTTGAAGGGAACAAAGGTGGGTTTGGAGCGTTGTTGAGCTGCGATCTTGTCCTCGGCCAGCTTATCCAACCCTAGGACTTCCATCATGGTGTTGGGACAAAACATTTTGACCTCTGAGCGGATTTCATCCTTAAGACCACTGATAAAACAACTCCTGTAGAATTCATCAGACAATCCTTCTGTGTGATTGGCTAGTTTCTCAAATTCCGTCTGATACTCTCTTACTGTGCTAGTTTGGTGAAGTTTAGTGAGTGCTCCTGTGAAGTCGTCAAAAGCACTAGGACCAAATCGTGGCAAAATGAGTTGGCAAAAATCTGTCCAATTCGGCTCGAGGTGAGCTTTAATGTACCAACGGTACCATTGAAGGGCTTCCTGTTCCAAATGAAAGGATGCAAGTGGAACTTTCTGAACATCAAAAGTATTATGTAGATTGAAATATTGTTCAGCTCGGTATATCCATCCAGTTGGATCAATACCATTGAAGCGAGGAAAATCAAGCTTCGGCCCACGAAAACTGCTAGAAGAAGAGAACCCGGTGGCTGCAAAAGATTCTGGCTGTCTGGTATTGTTCATGGCTGAATGCTCAAGATGGAGGCTAAAATTTTTTTCATCTAGATCTTGGAGTTTTGTTTGGATGGCTGCAAGTGCTTCCTCCATGGTGTGTGTTGTGCTCCTGCACGGGTGACAACCATAACCAGGGTGGTTTTTTTTTTTTTTTTTTTTTTTTTTTTTAGACTGGAGCGGCTACGGCTTGGAATGAATCTGGAACAACGCCGAACGGCTGGATCTGGAACGGCTTGCAAAATGGATCTGAAACGGCGCAGCAGTGATCGACAATAGTTCAACTGAAAGTAGATATGGACCCCAGGTATGTGCGGCTTCCTAACAGTTCAGGGTTTTCACTCGGCCACCAATGCTGTCTGACGGCTTGCGTATTGGGGCAGTACCCCTCACTCCACGGCTCAGGTAAAACTGATAACCGCTTTGCCACAAACGACAGCTCTTGGTTTACCTCACGGGTGGGAACTAGTCAATCAGGTAGGGGTCGTTGCCCTTTTCGCTTGGCAGGTCCTCTCAATGGCCAGCTACTTCGGGGTTTCTGTGGTACTCCTCACAATGAGTTTTAGGGCTTATGCCCAAGTACTTCCCACAGTTAAGCGGATAGGGATTATTCCCAGATCCGAACCTGCAACAGAAAAAATTTGGGCAGAAATTCCACCCAATGTTCAAAAACCGGATCTATATTGCTCAGAATCGCTATTATAGCATGTTTCCGGAACTGGAACAATCACTCTGCTTCTACCCATGAAAGCGGAATAGAAATTTGGGCACTCGGTCAAAAGATTTGCTCGCCGCAATTTCCGCGCCCGTCACCGAAATTCTGAAAGATTGCTGATTTTAAATCTGCGATATCTCCACTTTTAGAACTCCAAATGAGATGATTTTTTTTTTGAAACTGCGTATTTTTGAAAGAAGAATTCATATATGCAATCGGTTTCTTCTGATTTTGTGCAGAAAGTTTCAGAAATTGATCTAAAAGTCGCCGCCCAAAAAAAGAAAAAAAAATTCCCACTTGTGCCAAGGAAAGTGCTCTGATACTAGATGTGATGTACCTGTAATAATTAATTAATGCAAATTCACGAGATATCAGAAATAATAGAACAGAATCGCTTTTATATTGATCACGGGCCACTTCGAGGGGGCAACCTCCTTTGAGCAAGCTCAATACAATTAACTTCACGGACCTTCAATGACCTCAACACACACTTATATACTAAGTCTATGCCCAATACTATGAGTCAAAACCATGGGACATATAATACTACGGGACGACTTACAAAGCATATGCGTCCAATACTATGGACTAATATAAACTATGGATCAACAAATACTACGGGACGACTTACAAAGCATATGCGTCCAACAACAATATACTAACATAGTAAAGAGAAGGGTTGACATAGGTTCCTAACACGTTCCGAGCTATTTTCTCCTCCTTTAAGCCCAAGTCTAGCAAAAATGCATGGTCGCGTTTCATCTTTGTCCAACTTCTTGGAATTGAAATTTGAGAGTAGATTTGGATGTCCCGTTGCTAGAAAGGCCTACAAGCCAAGTTTCGTGATGTTCCAAGATAGTTTCTCACCCTTTAAGCCCAATTCTAGCAAAAGAGCATGGTTGAGTTTCGACTTTGACCAACTTCTCGGAATTGAAATTTGAGAATAGATTTGGATTTCCCATTGGCAGACAAGTGCGCGAGCCAACTTTCGTGACGTTCCGAGCTATTTTTCCCCACTTTAAGCCCAAGTCTAGCGAAAATGCACGGTCGAGTTTTGGCTTTGACCAAATTCCCGAAATTGAAATTTGACAATAGATTTGTAAGTCCCGTTGGTAGACACGCGTGCACGCCAACTTCCGTTACGTTCCGAGCTATTTTCTCCCCCTTTAAGGAAAAGTCTAGTGAAAAGACACGGTCGCGTTTCGTCTTTGACCTACTTCTCGGAATTAAAATTTGAGAATATATTTGGATGTCCCATTGGTAGACAAGCGCGCACGCCAACGTTCGTGACGTTTCGAGCTATTTTCTCATGCTTTAAGCCCAAGTATAGCGAAAATGCACGGTCGACTTTGACCAACTTCCCAGAATTGAAATTTGAGCATAGGTTTGGATGTCCCATTGGTAGACAAGTGCACATGCCAACTTTCGTGACGTTCCGAGCTATTTTCGCATGCTTTAAGCCCAAGTCTAGCGAAAATGAACGGTCAAGTTTCGGCTTTGACCAACTTCCCAGAATTGAAATTTGAGGATAGATTTGGATGTCCCATTGGTAGACAAGCGCATGAGCCAACTTTCATGACGTTCCGAGCTATTTTCCCCCACTTTAATCCCAAGTCTACCGAAAATGCACGTCGTGTTTCAGATCTGACCAACTTCTTGGAATTGAAATTTTAGAATAGGTTTGGATGTCCCATTGCTACACAAGCTCACATGCCAACTTTCGTGATGTTCCGAGCTATTTTCTCACACTTTAAACCCAAGTCTAGCGAAAACGCACGATCGGGTTTCGACTTTGACCGACTTCCCGGAATTGAAATTTGAGGAAAGATTTGGATGTCCCATTGGTAGACAAGCATGCATGCCAACTTTTGTTACGTTCCAATCTATTTTCTCCCCCTTTAACACCAATTCTAGCGAAAACACACGATCAAGTTTCGGCTTTGACCAATTTCCCGGAATTGAAATTTGAGAATAGATTTGGATGCCCCATTGGTAGACAAGCGTGCATGCCAACTCTCATGATGTTCTGAGCTATTTTCTCTGCATTAAGGTGAAGTCTAGTGAAAATGCACGGTCACGTTTCGGCTTTGACCTACTTCTCAGAATTAAAATTTGAGATTAGATTTGGATGTCCCGTTGGTGGACAAGCCTGTACGCCAACTTTCGCAATGTTCCAAGCTATTTTCTTAGCCTTTAGGCCCAAGTCTAGCGAAAATGCACAGTCGAGTTTCGGCTTTGGCCAACCTAACATAATGGAAATTTAAGAGTAAAATTGGATGTCCCATTGGTAGATAAGCGTGCATGCCAATGTTCGTGACGTTCCGATCTATTTTCTCCCCCTTTAAGGCCAAGTCTAGAGAAAACGCACGGTCGCGTTTTTGATATGACCAACTTCTCGGAATTGAAATTTGAGAGTAGATTTGGATGTCCCATTGGTAGACAAGCGCACACGCCAACTTTTTTGATTTTTCGAGCTATTTTCTCATGCTTTAAGCCCAAGTCTAGAAAAAACGCACGGTTGAGTTTCGGGTTTTACCAACTTCCTGAAATGAAAATTTGAGAGTAGATTTGGATGTCCCATTGGTAGACAAGATTCCATGCCAACTTTTGTGACTTTCCGAGCTATTTTCTCACCCTTTAATCCCATGTCTAGAGAAAAGGCACGGTCGAGTTTCGGATTTGACCCACTTCTCAGAATTTAAATTTGAGCATAGATTTGGATGTCCCATTGGTAGACAAGCATGCACACCAACTTTCGTGACGTTCCAAGCTATTTTCTCACCCTTTAAGCCCAATTCTAGAGAAAATGTATGGTCAAGTTTCAACTTTGACAAACTTAATGGAAATTAAATTTGAGAATACATTTGGATATCCCATTGGCAGACAAGCGTGCACGCTAACTTTCGTGATGTTCCGAGCTATTTTCTCACCCTTTAATCCCAAGTCTAGCGAAAATGCACAGTCAAGTTTCGGATTTGACCAACTTCTCGTAATTGAAATTTGAGACTAGATTTGGATGTCCCATTGCTAGAAAGGCGTGCACGCCAACTTTCGTGACGTTCCAAGCTATTTTCTCACCCTTTAAGCCCATGTCTAGAGAAAATGCACGGTCGAGTTTCGACTTTGACCAACTTAACGGAATTGAAATTTGAGAATAGATTTGGATATCCTGTTGGTAGACAAGCGTGCACGCGAGATTTCGTGACGTTCCGAGCTAATTTATCACCCTTTAAGCCCAAGTCTAGAGAAAATGCACTGTCGAGTTTGGGCTTTGACCAACTTCTCGGAATTGAAATTTGAGAATAGATTTGGATTTCCCATTGGTAGACAAGCGTGTTCAGATATCCACATCATCATTTTCAGGACCTTGCATGCATCCCAGTCACCAGGTTGATGCCTCCAGCACCTTATCCACCTCATTCCAGCACCCAGGAGCTTCTTCCATCATATTTTTATCCCTCCTAGTCATGAAGGAACCCACGTCTCACCTACTTCCATAGAAGGGCTCACTTCTTCACCTACCCGCTCAGTTAGCACCGATTCTCGCTAATTTGAGGCTAGTTTCACTCCTGACTGACTGTTTCACCACATTGGACCTCTAGATTAACTAGATGACTTGTTCTGACTTCAGTTAAGCCTCCCATGCTCCCTCCACTAAGTCTCCTTCCCTATATCAATGCTACACACTTCAGTTACACTCAGTTAGACTCATATTGACACCTGGATGACTGGTTCTTGTGCATTGATGACCACCACTGATTGATGATGAGGACTCCTAGTTGGAGCCAAGCTACACCATTCAGTGATTCGAATGACCTCCTTAGTCAATTTGAATTGCTCACTCATTGTCAGATGATTGTGTAGTAATTATTCACCCTTATTGGGATATTGAGTACTACTGCATGTTTTTCATAGTTTTACACGATATTTTCTATGTTCATCTATTGTGATTGATTTACTTGTTCATTAGATCTGTTGTGACTAATTTTACATTGTATCAGAGCCATTTCAAGGACAAGATCTCTTTTCTGCAGGTGTTCTACAAGAGGATTTGAGTGAATATACTCAAAATTACAGAAGTTTTGGCATGAAAGATCTCAAGACCATTCACTCCTGTGCATGCAAAGCATAAAAATACTTCCAATCCACTCCAGAAGCATGAGTTTTCCACATAATTTCTGGATTTGATACATTGGACCCATTCAACATTGCTTGATCTCCAATCCCAGGTGTGATGCAACTCTAAAAGGGTGGATTGTTCGACCTTACTGTTCTTGGTTTCATTGTGATTTGCAGGTTATTGTCTCCAACAATTGCATTTGCTACCTTGCCTTTGCAAGCCTTTCTACATCAAAGTGCACTCGCTCCTAGCAATGGAATACTCTTCTTCAAAGCCTATCCTCACTCCCTTCAACTATTTTGATTGGAAAGATGACATGGAGATCATATTACATTCAAAAGGATTCTACAAAGTCACAGTTGGCCTTGAATTAGAGCCAAGCACATTGTCAGAAAGAACCAAACACTACAACAAGCTTGATGAAGCTTATGGTCTTCTTTGCCTCTCTATTTCCAAAGAACTTCACTTCCATCTCAGCGGATTGAAGACTCCAAAAGCAATATGGGAGCAACTTGAAACACTTTTTGGCAAGCAGGACGATCTTAGGGCCTTTCAATTAGAGAATGAATTGATTGCTCTTAGTCCTAAGAATTTCGAGACCATCAATGAGTTTTTCACAAAATTCAAGCACTTGACATTGTAGTTGAAGAACAGTGGAGTTATCAAAGAGGATAAGCAATTGATCCTCTCTATTCTCACCAAGCTTGGTAAAGACTATTCAGTATTTGTCTCTACTTTCAATTCCGATCGGCTAACTACCCCGAATTGGAAGATGCCTTCCTTGAATGCCTTCATTGAGTCCGTCACAAAAGAGCATGATAAGTTGATTTAAATGGGATCCATAAACTCCAAATATTCAAACCTATTTGTTCAAGGGCCCAATAATTTGAATGGTAAGGGAAAGAAAAAGAAAGAGAAGCCCAAATTCGAACCTCACAAGCAAAGAGAGAAAGGTAAGCAGACAGATGCACCATCTAGTTCGAAGTTCAAGCAAAATGTTAAAGAGGGTAAGGAAAAATCTAAATGTACTTATTGCAACTGTGGCTTTCATCCCGAAAGTTCATGCATGAAGAAGACTATAGATCAAATGGCCCTCATTTTGGAAAAGAATAACATAACTCTTCCTGGTGGTGCAAGGAAGAAGGATAGGAATGATGATCATGAAAGAGGACAAGCACTCATGGCAACTGTTTCGAAGCCCACTACTCTTTTGATAGAGTCAGGTGCCTCGAATCATATGGCTGCAAATATTGATTCTTTTTCTTCATTCGTTCCAAACAGCTCCATCCCCATCCATTTGGGAGATGACTCAAAAATTTCTTCAAAGGGAAAACGTACAATCCATGTAGATCATGGAAGCTTTCAAAATGTTCTCTATGTGCCTTCCTTGGCTTCAAATCTTCTTTCTGTATATCAAATGACACACACTGGTGAACCAAAGAAAGTTACATTTAGCCCTAATATAGTCAAAATTTATGATATCAAAAGTGGAAGACTTATTACAGTTGGAAAGGCAAACTGCACTGCAAAATACTATGTGTTTTCACACTTTATTCCGCTTGCGAAGCCCACTGCTCTTCGCACACATGGTAATGAGGTTAGTAGGCTTTGGCATGAAAGATTTGGACATCTTAATTATAAGTATTTTCTACTGTTATCAAACAAATCCATGATAGATGGTCTTCCACAACTCCATTCCTCGAAGGGAATTTGCACAGGTTGCATTATTGGGAAGCACCCTGAGCACAGGTTTGACCGCGGAAAAGCTAGAAGAGATTCTTTAGTTTTGGGGCTGATACATTCCGATATCAGTGGTCCTCTGCCCAATATGTCATTAAATGGCTCAAGGTATGTTTTGACATTTATTGATGATCTTTCCCGCTTTACATGGGTATTTTTTCTCAAAAACAAGTCAGAAGTGCTTGGAAAATTCAAGGATTTTAAGACTTCTATTGAGACCACCACTGAGATCAATATCAAATCTCTTAGATATGATAATGGTGGAGAATATATCAAGGCCGATTTGCTACAACTTTGTGCCGAAAGTGGAATTCATATCCAACATACAGTTCCCTACACACCCTTGCAGAATGGTGTAGCAGAAAGGAAAAATCGGTCACTGAAAGAGATGGATACTTGCATGATTGAGTCAAAAGGTTTGGCTGAAAATATTTGGGCTGAAGTTCCACATTCCTCCGTGAAAGGTATGACTCCTTTCGAAGCATTTTTTGGTCACAAACTGGATGTGTCAAATTTGAGAGTTTTTGGCTCTACTGCATGGGCTAGAATTCCTTCCAAGAAGAGATGAGATTTGGATCCACAAAGTATTGAGGTCATACTGATAGGATATGGGGAAGAATAAAAGGCATATAAACTCATGGATATCATATCCAAAAAGATATTCATAGAGCACGGTGTGCAATTTGAAGAACCGCTTCAAGAATTGCAACTAGTCGAGGAAGAAATTGTCGTTTCACCACCTTCACCAGAAGATGATTTGAGCAGCGATAATGAAATTATTGGTTTTGATATTTATGATATTGTAGAAGCACATGATGATCATGACATATCAGGTTTGGAATCCGACCATTATGATCCTCCTCAGTTACCGAAGTGGGCCCAAAACACTCTTTAATCTGTTGGTTCGAACATTGGAAATCCTGTTGATCCAAGACGAACAAGAGCAGACTTTCAAAGAGAAGGTATGGCTCTTTCTATTTCTGATCCATTAATTCCTAATATTTTTTATTTGATGACTAGTTCAGATCCAACAACATACTACCATGCCCACTGAGATCCGAGATGGAAAATTTCCATGGATGAAAAGTACAGTTCTCTTCAAAAGAACAATACATGGGAGCTAGTTTCTCTTCCACCTGGAAGAAAATTAGTCCATTGTAAATGGGTCTACTGCACGAAAGTTGCTACTGATGGCTCTATCAGAAAATACAAAAGCAAGGTTGGTGGCAAAAGGTTTCTCCCAAGTCCAATGAGTGGACTACACTGAGACCTTTGCATCGGTTGCAAAGATGGATTCCATCCGCCTTGTTTTGGCAATTTCCGCATCCAAGCACTGGGAAGTGCACCACATGGATGTGAAGAGTGCTTTTCTACATGGAGATCTTGCTGAAGAGGTATATATGAATCAGCCAAAAGGCTACACATCAGATCCATCTTTAATTTGCAGATTGAAGAAATCTTTGTATGGTTTAAAACAGGCCCCAAGAGCTTGGTATGCAAAGATGGACTCCTTCCTTCTTTCTCAGAATTTCAAAAAATGCAAATCAGATCCGAATGTGTACCTACAGCAAGTTAAAGGTAATTTGTTGGTTATTTTACTTTATGTTGATGATCTTCTCATTACTGGTAGCACTCTTAATTCAATAAACAAGCTAAAAACTGCCTTAAATCTAGCTTTTGACATGAGCGATTTGGGCTTGCTGAGTCAGTTTTTGGGCTTGGAGATAGCTCAAAATTTTAATGGGATCACTATATCTCAGAAAAAATATTCTTCCGAATTGTTATTGAAGTGTAATATGGCTGAATGTAAGGCATCCCCATTCCCATTCCTCTCAGGAATCAGTCTTGAGGAGGGAAATTCTACACCGCTTGCAGATTGCACTATGTATCGACAGTTGATTTGTTCACTACTTTACTTGAAACACTCAAGGCCTGAAATTTCATATGCCATGAGTGTTGTGTCAAGTTATATGCAGCAGCCCCATGAGCTTCATTGGCGGGCAGCCAAGCGGATCTTGCAGTATGTGCAAGGTATGAAACATTTTGGCATCCACTATGCTGTAGATTCTGAGCTTGATTTTATTGGTTTTATAGATTCAAATTGGGCAGGTGATAGCATTGATTAGAAGTCCACTTCTAGATATGTTTTCATGATTGGTCATGGCCCTATTTGCTGGTCCAGCAAAAAGCAAGCAACTATTTCACTTTCTTTAGCAGAGGCAGAGTATCGAGGGGCAGTCAATGCCTGCATTCAGGTAGTTTGGTTGCAGGGTATTCTTTCCGAGTTTGGTTTTGGTGGCACTACTTCGACTGTCCTATTTTGTGACAATCAAAGTGCTATCAAGATCTCCATAGATCCAGTTCAGCACTAGAGGACCAAACACATTGAGATTCATATGCACTACATTCGAGAGTTGGTGCATGATCGCACCATCATTCTGCAATATTGCCCTACCGAAGAGCAAATTGCAGACATCTTCACCAAGAGCTTCACTGAGAAGAAGTTCTCTTACCTCCGTCCACTGTTGGGGTTGAGTTCCATCATGGTGGAGACAGATTGATCCATTATTATGTTTTAGCTTGAGGGGGGGCTTTCTTCCCATTGGGTTTTCCCTCTTTCCTCACTTAGCTTATTTTCAGCATTTTTTGGATTATTGTATTGGGGTGACCTTTGGTCTTAGTAACCAGGGCCCTGCATTATTTTTTGTACATCATAGTCTAGCTTGAGAGGGGGTGTTCGGATATCCACATCATCATTTTTAGGACCTTGCATGCAATTAGGGTTTGCATACAAATTCTAGGGTTTGCATGCATCCCAGTCACCAAGTTGATGCCTCCAGCACCTTATCCACCTTATTCTAGCACCCAGGAGCTTCTTCCATCAGAGTTTTAGCCCTCATAGTCATGAAGGCACCCACTTCTCACCTACTTCTAGAGAAGGCCGCAGTTCTTCACCTACCCACTCAGTTAGCACCGATTCTCGCTGATTTGAGGCTAGTTTCACTCCCGACTGACTGTTTCACTTCGTTGGACCTCTTGATTGACTAGATGACTTGTTCTGAATTAAGTTAAGCCTCCCATGTGCCCTCCATTGAGTCTCCTTCCCTATATCAGTGCTACACACTTCAGTGACACTTGTTACACTCAATTAAACTCAGATTGACACCTGGATGACTGGTTCTTGTGCATTGATGACCACCACTGATTGATGATGAGGACTCCTTGTTGGACCCAAGCTACATCATTCAGTAATTCGAATGACCTCCTTAGTCAATTCGAATTGCTCACTCATTGTCAGATGATTGTATTGTAATTATTCACACTTATTGGGATATTTAGTACTGTTGCATGTTTTGCACAGTTTTACACCATATTTTCTATGTTCATCTGTTGTGATTGATTTACTTGTTCATTAGATCTGCTGTGACTAATTTTACAAAGCGCACACACCAACTTTCATGAAATTCCAAGCTATTTTCTCCTCCTTTAAGCCCAAGTCTAGCAAAAACGCACGGTCGAGTTTTAGATTTGACCAACTTCTCGGAATTGATATTTAAGAGTAGATTTGGATTTCTCCTTGCTAGAAAGGCATGCATGCCAACGTTCGTGACGTTCCAAGCAAAAATGCACAGTGGCATTTTGGCTTTCACCAACTTCTTGGAATTGAAATTTGAGGGTGTATTTGGATGCCCCAATGGTAGACAAACGTGCACACCAAATTTCATAACGTTCTGAGCTATTTTCGTCCCCTTTAATTCAAAGTCTAGAGAAAATGCACGATCGAGTCTCGGATTTGACCAAATTCTTGGAGTTTAAATTTCAGAATAGATTTGGATGTCCCATTGGTAGACAAGCACGCACGCCAAGTTTTGTGACGTTCTGAGCTATTTTCGCCCCCTTTAAGCCCAAGTTTAGCGAAAATGCATTGTTGAGTTTCGTGACATTCAAAGCTCTTTTTTCACCCTTTAAGCCCAAGTCTTGCGAAAACTCTTGGTCGAGTTTCTCCTTTGACCAATTTCTCGTAAATGAAATTTGAGCGTAGGTTGGGATGCACCATTTAAGCCCAAGTCTAGTGAAAACGAATGGTCGAGTTTCATATTTGAACAACTTCTCATAATTTAAATTTGAGCATAGATTTGGATGCCCCATTGGTAGACAAGTGCGCACGCCAACCTCCACAACGTTTGGAGATATTTTCGCACCCTTTAAGCCCAATTGTAGCAAAAACGCACGGTCGAGTTTCGACTTTGGCCAAATTAACGGAATTGAAATTTGAGAATAGATTTGGATATCCCGTTAGTAGACAAGCGTGCACGCCAACTTTCGTTACGTTCCGAGCTATTTTCTCACCCTTTAAGCCCTTCGTGATGTTCCAAGCTATTTTCTCACACTTTAAGCCCAAGCCTAGCGAAAACGCACGGTAGAGTTTCGGCTTTGACCAACATCTCATAATTGAAATTTGAGAATAGATTTGGAAGTCCCATTGGTAGACAAGAGTGGATGCCAACTTTCGTGACGTTCTGAGCTATTTACTCCCCCTTTAAGGAAGATTCTAGCGAAAACGCACGGTCACATTACGGCTTTGACCTACTTCTTGGAATTGAAATTCGAGAGTAGATTTGGATGTCCCATTGGTAGACAAGCGCGTACACCAACTTTCATGATGTTCTAAGCTATTTTCATACCATTTAAGCAAAATCCTACCGAAAACGTATGGTCGAGTTTCAGCTCTGACCAACTTAACATAATGGAAATTTACGAGTAGATTTGGATGTCCCATTGGTAGACAAGCGTGCATACCAACTTTTGTGACGTTCCGAGCTATTTTCTCCCCCTTTAAGGCCAAGTCTAACGAAAACGCACGGTCATGGTTCCGCTTTGACCAACTTATCGGAATTGAAATTTGAGAGTAGATTTGGATGTCCCATTGGTAGACAAGCGTGCACACCAACTTTTGTGACGTTCCAAGCTATTTTTTCACGCTTTAAGCCCAAGTCTAGCGAAAACGCACAGTCGAGTTTCAGGTTTTACCAACTTCCCGGAATGGAAATTTGAGAGTAGACTTAGATGTCCCATTGCTAGACAAGCGTGCACGCCAACTTTCATGATGTTTCAAGCTATTTTATCACCCTTTAATCCCATGTCTAGTGAAAAGCCAAGGTCGAGTTTTGGCTTTCACCCACTTCTCGGAATTTAAATTTGAGAATAGATGTTTATGTCCCATTGGTAGAAAAGCACGCATGCCAACTTTCATGACGTTCTGAGCTATTTTCTCACCCTTTAAACCCAAGTCTAGCGAAAAAGCACGGTCGAGTTTCGACTTTGACCAACTTCTGGGAATTGAAATTTGAGAATAGACTTGGATTTCCCATTGGTAGACAAGCGCGTGTGCCAACTTTCGTGACGTTCCAAGCTATTTCCCCCACCTTTAAGCAAAGTCTAGCAAAAATGCACGGTCGAGTTTTAGCTTTGACCTACTTCTTGGAACTGAAATTTGAGAATAGGTTTGGATATCCCATTGGTAGACAAGCGCGTACGCCAACTTTCGTGTTGTTCCAAGCTATTTTATCACCATTGAACCCCAAGTCTAGCGAAAATGCTCAGTCGAGTTTCGACTTTGACCAACTTCTCGGAATTGAAATTTGAGAATAGATTTGGATTTCCCATTGGTAGACAAGCGCGCACGCCAACTTTCGTGACGGTCCAAGCTATTTTCTCCCCTTTTAAGCCCAAGTCTAGCAAAAACACACGGTCTAGTTTTGGCTTTGACCAACTTAACGGAGTTGAAATATGAGAATACATTTCAATGTCCCATTGGTAGAAAAGTGTGCACACCAACTTTCGTGATGTTTCAAGCTATTTTCTCACTCTTTAAGCCCAATTCTAGCGAAAACGCACGGTCGAGTTTTGCGTGTGACCCACTTCTCGGAACTGAAATTTGAGCATAGATTTGGATGTCACATTGGTAGACAAGCATGCACACTAACTTTCGTGACGTCCCGAGCTAATTTCTCACCTTTAGGCCAAAGACTAGTGAAAACGCACGATCGAGTTTCAGCTTTGACCAACTTCCCAAAATTGAAATTTGAGAATAGATTTGAATGTCCCATTGGTAGACAAGCATGCACGCCAACGTTCGTGACATTCCGAGCTATTTTCTCCCCCTTTAAGGCAAAGTCTAGAGAAAAGGTATAGTCGCATTTCGACAATGACCTACTTCTCGGAATTGAAATTTGAGAATAGATTTGGATGTCACGTTGGTGGACAAGCGCGTACACCAAGTTTAGTGATATTTCGAGCTATTTTCTCACCCTTTAGGCCCAAGTCTAACGAAAATGCACGATCACGTTTCTTGTTTGACCAACTTCCCGGAATTGAAATTTGAGGATAGATTTGGGTGTCCCATTGGTAGACAAGTGTGCACGCCAACTTTCGTGACGTTCCGAGCTATTTTCTCAACCTTTAATCCCAAGTCTAGGTAAAACGCACGGTGGCGTTTCGGCTTTGACCAACTTAACGGAATTGAAATTTGAGAGTAGATTTGGATGTCCCATTGGTAGACAAGCGCGCATGCCAACTTTCGTGACGTTTCGATCTATTTTCTCACCCTTTAAGCCCAAATCTAGCAAAAATGCAAGGTCGAATTTCAGCTTTGACCAACTTCTCGGAATTGAAATTTGAGAATAGATTTAGATTTCCCAGTGGTAGACAAGCGCGCATGCCAGGTTTCATGACGTTCCAACCTATATTCACCCACTTTAATTCCATGTCTAGTGAAAATGCATGGTGGAGTTTCGGCTTTGACCAACTTCTTGGAATTGAAATTTGAGAATAGATTTGGATATCCCATTAGTAGATAAACGCGCACACCCATTTTTGTGACATTCCGAGCTATTTTCACCCCCTTTAAGGCCAATTCTAGAGAAAACTCATGGTCATGTTTCAGCTTTGACCTACTTCTTGGAATTAAAATTTGATTATAGATTTTAATGTCCCATTCATAGACAAGCACGCACGCCAACTTTTGTAACAATTCAAGTTGCTTTCTCACACTTTAAGCCCAAGTCTAGTGAAAACGCCCGGTCGAGTTTCGGCTTTGACCAACTTCCCAGAATTGAAATTTGAGAGTAGATTTGGTTGTACCATTGGTAGACAAGCGTGCATGCCAACCTTTGTGACGTTCCGAGCTATTTTCTCCCCCATTAAGGCCAAGTCTAGCGAAAATGCATGGTCACGTTTTGGCTTTGACCTACTTCTCGAAATTAAAATTTGATTATAGATTTGGATGTCCCATTGGTAGACAAGCACGCATGCCAACTTTCGTGACGTTCTGAGCTATTTTCTCACACTTTAAGCCCAAGTCTAGGGAAAACGCACGGTCGAGTTTCGGCTTTGAACAATTTCCCAGAATTGAAATTTGAGAATAGATTTGGATGTCCAATTGGTAGACAAGTGCGCACACCAAATTTAATGACGTTCCAAGCTATTTTCTTACCCTTCAAGCCCAAGTCTATCCAAAACGCACTGTTTAGTTTCGGCTTTGACCAACTTCTTAGAATTGAAATTTGAGAATAGATTTGGATTTCCCATTGGCAGACAAGCACGCACGCCAGCTTTCTTGACGTTTCGAGCTATTTTCTCCTCCTTTAAGCCCAAGTCTAGCGAAAATGCATGGTCGAGTTTTAGCTTTGTCCAACTTCTTGTAATTGAAATTTGAGAGTAGATTTGGATGTCCCATTGCTAGAAAGGCATGCACGCCAACTTCAATGACGTTCCAAGCTATTTTCTCACCCTTTAAGCCCAAGTCCAGTGAAAACACACGGTCGACTTTTGACTTTGACCAACTTCTCGAAATTGAAATTTGAGACTAGATTTGGATTCCCCATTGGTAGACAAGGGCGCACGCCAACTTTCGTGACGTTCCAAGCTATTTTCTCATGCTTTAAGCCAAAGTCTTGCGAAAACGCACGGTCGAGTTTCGGCTTTGACCGACTTCCCGGAATTGAAATTTGAGGATAGATTTGGATGTCCCATTGGTAGACAAGCGTGCACACCAACTTTCGTGATGTTCCAAGCTATTTTCTCCCCCTTTAATGCAAAGTCTAAGAAAAACGCACAGTCGCGTTTAGGCTTTGACCTACTTCTCGGAATTATAATTTGATTATAGCTTTGTGTCACCTACCCAAATTTTGAGAATAATTATTTTATGTTATTGTCCTTTTTGAAAAATATTTGTGCTAAATTACAATTACAAAGTTTTGAAATTATGACCAATTTGCGTCAAAAAGGAATGTAATGACTCATATTATTATTTAATAAATAAAAAGGGAGACAAACACTCTAGAAAGCTGCTACAAGAGTGTTCACTGACCCACTAGAAGGAATGGAAGTTGCTGGAAGGCTTGGGACAAATGGCAGCATTTGCACTCTATCACTAGCTATTGGTATGGGACAACTCCCCCCTAAATTTGTGGCATTTCCCCCTCCAGGTGGAGGGAGGTGAGCGGGTACCTCACTAATGACCAGTTAATTACAAAAAGACCTAGGCAACCTATATAAGGCAATTCGAATTGAGCAGGGAGCTCTTACATTTTTTCTGCAGAAAATTTTTCCTCATGTGCATCAGGTGATGACTAAGAGATTCGAATAGGGGAGGCTGAGGGGAGTGCAATTGTAAGTCTGCCAATCAAATCTGAGAAGGAAAGGCCAGAGGTGCTGGTGCAAGTCTCCTTGATTGCTGAGTCTGTAAGACTGGATAACTACTTGCTTCTGCAAGATTCAAGACCTAAGCTTCTAAGTTTCCTCCTCCTGGTGGTTCAGTGAAGAGGCTCGGGGGTCCTAAGGCAGACATCTAGATTGTCTTCAGGAGTTGGTTGGGAGGAATAGGCTTCTGGGGTGTTTGTCCACTCACCTACTAGTTCAGGTTCTACCTATTCTTTTGATCATTCTGTTTGCATGCTGAAATTAATGATGGTTTTAAGATTTGATGATTGATTGAATTCAAATGATAGAATAAAATTTTCTCTATATTTCTCCCCATGCAATTACATGCATCGTACTCTAGTGCAGAGAAATAGTTTAAGTAGATAAAATGGTAGGCTGAATGCCTGATTCAATGAAGTAGCGTACACTATGATGTTTCTTTTAACAAGCCCTATTGTTCTAAGAAAAGATGCAGGAAGATAAACAAGACAGTATCTCATGAACGGGTATAAAATAGTTGTTTATTTCTTATTCCAGGAAAAATACACCTTACTTTTGCACAGATTTATAGTATCCATTTCATTTCTATCTTTTCAGGAAAAACAATACTATCATCTCCATTTAGAATTCTCATGATTTATAAGCATATCGTAATCTAAGAAAGTTCTGTTAAAAACTTTTGATTTGTCTTCATAGATCTAAAAACTCAAAGAATAGTACAAAATAACATCAACAGGTATATAAACTCTCATCCATTTCCCTTTTGTAAGCAATACTTGAAATTTGTACATTTCAATTTTTTTTTTCTTTCTAAATTTTAAAAAACCCTGGAAACAACCAATAACATTTTGTATTCAATTCCAAATATAAGCATTACATGTTTGAATATACAACTTTTGTCGATCTTCTCTTTACAGAAAATTTACATGCAATGGATTATTAAATAGATCCCATTCCTTTACTGGATTTTATAAACTGTTTTACAGTCATTAAGATGGAAAACCTAAAACCCTAGGATTCCTTCTACTTTATACACAAGAAGTAAACTATTTCTTTTATTATCCAGCCTAAACCCTACTTCATCAAGTTATACAATACATCAACAAGCTACGGCCCATCATTAGGTCGATACGCTGGCATTAATACTTTCAAAGCATGCAACTACCAATTCTACACATTCATGAAATTAAAAACTAGGATTCCAAGAAATAACATAAATCCCCATCGATAATTATTCAAAACATGTTCAAACCCTGTCACATTTAAACATTGAAACAAGACGAGCTAATAACCGGCGGGGAGAGCAAAAATCTCAACCCCGAAAGATTCGTCATCAAAATAGCAGGTAATAATTTTAGCAGAGACGCTTCGAGTTTTCCTGTGCATACAGGGCTATCCATTTTAGAGTTCATTCATACAAAACAAATGCAGAACGATCTTGACAGCATTTCCTTATGGCGCTAACAAACTTAATAAAAATGAGGTTTACCCTCTTAACAGTCCCAATACTTTACAACCACAGCGATCCCAACCCTCGTCACACTACTAACACCAGTGAGACCTGGCCGAGGGTACCTACGAGGTAGTAGGCAACACTGAGACTTACCAGGGTTTAGCGCCATTGTCATTCCCAAGCCGTCGCCATAGAAAAGTCCCAATCGAATTAGCACCTGCCAGGTCCCATTATGACAGAGGTTATCACAAGCTTGAAATTGTTGATATAAAACTTGGGCACTACTGCTTCAATGCTAGAGTCGTTAGATGATTACCTTGGCGCGAAGACTCCTGGCTCAAGGCACATCACACTTGAAAAAACAACGAAGATCATTTTAGTTACGGCACTGATGGATTATGACTCGAAGAATCAAACTATTAACAGAATGCGTAATCCAACATACGATTATTTCATAAAAAATATTACCTGTGAATGATTTCCCTCGACGAGTTGTCCCGCCACCTTGAGGGGGATATAGAAACCAGTCCCGAGAAGCGGTATCCTTACTTGACTGCCTTGAGGTCTTTTGTCAAAACGTTCCACAAAAAAAAAACCTAGACAGGTACTCCCTCAACACAAGAAAATTGACACAGAGACGAGGTAACTGGACTAGATTTCCACTTCCCTATTGCAAGCACATAGCCCATAGGTCTCAGGTTCGTCCTGGGGCAAGATAAGAACACGAAATTAATAGACGAAATGAAGCCCAAGGGTCACTCCAACGTTGTTTTGGCATGAACAACTTAGGGTTCATACGACGACCGAAACTCTTTGCAATCAACGACGGGCCTTCATCCGCGTGGAAGGCGAGCACCACTCCATTTATTTCCCATTTATTAATGCTTCCACGACGATGCCAAATCACCAATCCCGGAAGGCAATTGCTAGTTACAGCGAGGATCCATATCAACATTTTCATCAACGCCTTCATGTGCTATCAGGCAGGGTAGCTTGCATTTCGACGATCATCGATGACTCGTCTAAACTCTTCACACTCACATTTAATAGCACCGTAGCACCTGCCACGACGAGAATCACAACGTTAAGATCATCCCTATTACATTGTTAAAACCAAACGTAGAAAATTCTAACGATTGCTATGTAGAGTAGACAATGGTTAGGTAGGGTTACATTTCCCTACGTTCATAGCATGCCATGCAAACATATCCATATAATACATCGTAAGAATCTTACGTCTAACCCTTAGTTGGAAACCATAGAGATTGTATCGTAATTGTTATTTCTTAGCACGACCCTTATCATCGTGAAATTAATAATCTCAATATGGTAATGTCTTATAGTCTCGTCACCATTCTACGATAAATGCATCACTATAATATAAAACACATTGTACATCATCACCTCTATAATATGTTTGTCCACTATAATACAGTTGTCCAATATTTAGAAAAGCAAATACCATTTGTAAGTGCAAATAGCCATCATTTCCTTACATCGCCAGTATTAAATTGAGCTTCACACATACCATTAGTCTAAGCCCCCACCAAAGCCCGGTTGGTACTAATCAATGCCGGCTGATTTAGTATGCTCGTAAAAGACGGGATATTATCGTCACCATATTGGCATTTATTTTGCAATGTAAACTTACCAGATACATGTATATTGTCCTTCCGTCATGTGCATCACTGAGTTCAATCCTAGAATGTTTTCATCACAACTTTTGAAACAGATATTTGGGCTCAGACGCACACCTGAACTTTGGAAGAGCTTAAATTTTTTTTCAAACTTGATAACTAACTGAAAAACGTAGCTACCATTACAATTCTGGAATTGTCGTGTTAACCTTACCGGTGAATCTGCGCAAGAAGGAAAAGTACGTATGCATTAGCATAATAAGCTAAGTAATCCTTAGGCGCCTCGTAGGACACCTTTCATCGTCATAAAGAAACAATTGTCAGTACCATCTTAAGATAACTCGAAGTACCGTTAACACAAGCAGAATTAATTAAAGCACAACAAGTCGTTGTCATTAAATTATCTTTAGTTAAGAGTCTAAAAAAAAAAAACTAAATGTCTGCTACATTTATGACCTTGAAAATTAATGATGACTTTATGAGTATTTAGTATTTCACATTTGCAATTATTAGCATTTATTGTTGAATTAAAATTTTTATTTTTTTTGAAATTATCGGGAAGTTACACTTTGGATGTCCCATTGGTATACAAGCATGCACGCCAACTTTCGTGACCTTCCGAGCTATTCCCCCCCCCTTTAAGCCCAAGTCTAGCGAAAACACACGGTTGAGTTTCGGCTTTGACCAAATTCCCGGAATTGAAATTTGAGAATAGATTTGTAAGTCCCGTTGGTAGACACCCATGCACACCAACTTCCGTTACGTTCCGAGCTATTTTCTCCCCCCTTAAGGCAAAGTCTAGCGAAAACGCATGGTCGCGTTTCGGCTTTGATCTACTTCTCAGAATTAAAATTTGAGAATATATTTGGATGTCCCATTGGTAGAGAAGCACGCATAACAACTTTTGTGACGTTCCGAGCTATTTTCTCACACTTTAATCCCAAGTCAAGCGAAAACGTACGGTCGAGTTTTGGCTTTGACAAACTACCCGGAATTGAAATTTGAGAGTAGATTTGTATGTCCCATTTCTAGAGAGGCATGCACGCCAACTTTCGTGATGTTCCAAGCTATTTTCTCACCCTTTAAGCCCAATTCTAGTGAAAATGCATGGTCGAGTTTCGACTTTGACCAACTTCTCGAAATTGAAATTTGATAAAAGATTTGGATTTCCCATTGGTAGAAAAGCATGTGGGCTAACTTTCGTGATGTTTCGAGCTATTTTCCCCCACTTTAAGCCCAAGTCTAGCGAAAACGCACGGTCGAGTTTTGGCTTTGATCAAATTCCTGAAATTGAAATTTGAGAGTAGATTTGTAAGTCTCGTTGTTAGACACACGTGCACGCCAACTTCCGTTACGTTCCGATCTATTTTCTCCGCCTTTAAGGCAAAGTCTAGCAACAACATACGGCCGCGTTTCGGCTTTGACCTACTTCTCGAAATTAAATTTTGAGAATATATTTGGATGTCCCATTGGTAGACAAGCGCGCAAGCCAACGTTCGTGACGTTCCAAGCTATTTTCTCATGCTTTAAGCCCAAGTCTAGTGAAAACGCACAGTCGAGTTTCATCTTTGACCGACTTCCCGGAATTGAAATTTGAGGATAGATTTGGATGTCCCATTGGTAGACAACCGTGCACGCCAACTTTCATGACATTTCGAGCTATTTTCTCCCCCTTTAACGCCAAGTCTAGAGAAAATGCACGGTCACATTTAGGCTTTGACCTACTTCTCGGAATTAAAATTTGATTATAGCTTTGGATGTCCCATTGGTAGACAAGTAGGAACGCCAACTTTCGTGATGTTCCAAGCTATTTTCTCACGCTTTAAGCCCAAGTCTAGCGAAAACACACGGTCGAGTTTCGTCTTTGACCAATTTCCCGGAATTGAAATTTGAGAATATATTTGGATGCCCCATTGGTAGACAAGCGTGCACGCCAAATCTCATGATGTTCTGAGCTATTTTCTCCCCTTTAAGGTGAAGTCTAGCGAAATCGGACGGTTGCATTTCGGCTTGGACCTACTTCTTAGAATTAAAATTTGAGATTAGATTTGGATGTACCTGTTGGATTGGTTTTGCAACCAAGCTTTGTGTAATGGGCACCTATCAACAATGTGATAGTAGTTTCAATATAGAAAGCAAAAACGATTATGAATTAAATCTAAATCTAAACTAACATGGCATATAACAAATAAATCTAAAAACGATTCATAGAAAGAACAGGAAATAAAAGAATGTTTTGTATTAAGATACCTCAAATGGTGAGGATATGATGTTGAGCAACTCCAAGGGTGAGTAGCTCCAAGCTCCAATGGTCTCTTCTCCAAGATGCTGAAAATGGCCAAAAGTCTCAGGAGAGATTTTGACAACGTGAGGATAGGATGATGGATGGATGGAAAGTGAGGAGCCCCTACCACCTTTTTATAGTTTTTGGTGGTGGGGAATACCATTATGGTTTTGAGGAAACGAATGGTATTGACCAACATGGTTTAGGTATATTTTTCCCTCTTTTTTCCTTTTTTGAATATTTTGAATATTTTTATTCCCTTTTAATATTTTTTGGGAATTCTGGACCCTTTTTGAGGGTTTTTTTTATGTTTTTTGAGGGAAAATATATATTTTGAGGGGGAAAAGGGTGTATTATGGTCTTTTGGTGACCTTTTGATGGATTTAGAGGCTCAAATGGTGGAAAAGTGGACAAATGGGTCATGTGAATAAGGAAATGAGCTAGTGAGCACTTTTTGGGTGTTAACAGATTGCCCCCTGATGTGTGAGGGCAGAAGCTCATCGTATGGCCGATAGACATCATAGTTCTTTTGTCTTTTTCCTGAGGTTTGGGGAAGAGAAGAGACCGGTTGGAGACTGGATCAATGGCCCTTGGAAGCTGCAAAAACAAAAAATATTATATGGCCTCAATATGAATGAGGAATAATCTCTGATAATGGACGAGGCGGGCATACCCATGCTCGTATCAAGACATATACATAACAATTAGTCCCAAGAAGGGAGACCTACATAAAAAATTTGCTCGTACATCGTAATGGTCCAAAGGGGACACTATTTTGGGATGTACTCATGATCATAACATGACTGATCTCAATAATTGATACATTGGAATAAAGCGACAACTGTTTTGAACAATGTCTCAGAAGGGTTGATGAATTGTTGAAACTGAAGGTTTCCAACATCTATAGGAGCTCAATGACTTTTAGTCAAATATGAGGAGTATATGTAACTGTATACTCGAGGGAGTATAAAACTGGGGTACATTTGAATACTGTCGCCATGCGCAATCCGGATATCTATAGGAAAATGTAACTGGTTGTTTCCATAAGTAGACTCTCAAATGTGGAAGAGTCAGGTGGTATCCGGGGTCTTCAACAAATAACTAAAAGGACCAATACCCTGTGCAAGTCTCAACGATGCGATCAAGGTGTTGAAGTCGAGCATGTGAGAAACAACCATTTGGAGAGGCACTAAGGACTCTTCTCAAAATGATTCGTAGGCACTCATCATAAATTGTGATGAGTCCAAGACACAGGGACCTCTAGGTCTATCCTCTGGAATAAATTTGGTTGTCGTCGACAGAGGGAGACCGGCAACTAACAAGGCAATGATGTTTCCTTGATAGGAGCGCGAGGTGTAGAACTGAAGTGTGGTAGTACTGATGATAGGACTGACATACTTGTGGGGATGGGAAGTAGCTGGGGTCATAGAGTGGGTGGACTCAAACTTCCTTTGTTCAGAGCATGATGACATGGTTGACCTGGCAGCGTAGGGAACTGACTTGTAGGTGTCGGGATCATAGCTTTTAAGGACTGAAGGGTATGTATTGACTCTGGGGGGACAAGCTGATGGGTGCTACTGAGGGATTCGCAAGGTGACATACTGCAGAATACTCTGGACAAAGGCGGCCAAAATGGGGAAGCTGCCATATGAGTAGACATGATCGTTTGTGGCGTCGAGAAGCACCGTTGGTTCCTTCTTCATAGTTTTAATGAGCTCCAAGAAGGGATAAAAGTGTGCTCTGAAATGGTATTGTCCTGTGGATTTTGTGAGCCCAGGACTATTTGTGCTCATGGGTGCTTTCATTTTTAAGGAGTCTGAAAACGATAAGAAGACTCTGTAGTGGTGGTGGAGTACCGTCCTGTGGATTTATACGAGCCCAGGATGGTGTTTGCTCGTGGTTGCTTTCATGTTTAGAGAGTCTGAAAGTAGTAAGTGGACTCCATTGGTTGTCTTTTTCGTAAGTTAGCCTCCAAGGCCTAAAAAAGCATAAAATAATGCAAATGGAGAACTCTTCTAGCCGATGTGACTAGAGTATTCCTTTTTCGTAATTAGTCTACAAGGTCCGGAAAAGGGGTAAACTTATATCAGGTAGACTCCCTTTCAGATACGTTTAGCAAGCATGAAAGGAAGCAAGGTTGCTCGGCGATCTTTTCATTGTTTTAGGATTCAGAAAAGAGCTTAACAGAAATTCCCTAAGTGCCTTTTTCGTAAAAGGAATTGCTCAGCCTGAAAAAGGGGTAAAACTATACCAAACAAAAAGGTATTGATGAGAGCGAGAAATAGTCTTGAGCATCGTTAGGAGTGCGGAAAACTGAATCCGGTGACATAAAGATTGTCAAAAATGGTTAACGACCAATGTGGCACGCAAACCAAGGTGATGAGTGGAATTTTGAACAAATGCCCCAAAAATAGGGGGTGAGAGTGAGAAATGATCTCAAGCGTCATCACGAGCGTGGAAAACTGAATCCAATGGTATAAGATTGGTAAGAAACGGACAACGGTCGATGTGGCACGCAAACCGAGGCGACGAGGGGGGCATGGGAAAAATGCCCAAAAAAAATGGAGGTGAGAGCGAGAAATGATCTCAAGTGTCATCACGAGCATGAAAAACTGAATCCTGCGATATAAGATTCATCAGAAACAGACGACGATCAATGTGGCACGCAAACCAAGGCGACGAGGGGGGCATGGAAAAATGCTCGAAAAATATGGAGGTGAGAGCGAGAAATGATCTCAAGTGTCATCACAAGCGTGGAAAACTGAATCTAGTGGTATAAGATTCATCAAAAACAGATGACGATCGATGTGGCACGTAAATCGAGGCGACGAGGACAGGAAAAAATGCTCAAAAAATAAACCTGGTGAAAACAGGAAAAGGAAAGGACTATCATGAAGTTCTCGTTGTGCTGATTCCAACGGTACCAACGGTTTGAGGAATGGGAGTCGTATGATACCGTAAAGGTTGTTTGAAAAATGGTTAAATCTGTATAAATAGGGTGTGGGGCCAATATGACGTGTCATTGTTACATGCGAGTTTGGTAGAGGAATCAGAGCTCTTTCTTGATTTTTGGGAGATTCGGCCGTTGGTTTTCGATTCCGTGAGTTTCAGGTAACCCTATTCGCCTTAGCCTTTTGAATTATGTCTTTTTTGGTTAGCGGCGGGCCCCTGAAGGCCGTGAAATTCCATGTTGGTCTTCCAGCATGGAATATCGTGGATTTCACGTCCTTTTCCGCGATGAACATCGCGGCTGTCGGGCTGACAGTCGCGATGTTCATCGCGATTGCGGGGCTGACAATCGCGATGTTCATCGCGACTGTGGGGCTGATAGTCACGATGTTCATCACGACTTTGGGGCTGACAGTCGCAATGCTCATCGCGACTGTGGGGTCAATACCCGCGATGTTCATCACGGGTTCACGGATGAAATCCGCGATGATCATCGCGGCTTTTGATGGAAAAGCCGCGATGAAAATTTTTGAAATTTTTTTATGTTTCTAAAAAATTTTCTTTTTTTTTTGGCAGGATGTTGAGGAGACCACTGGTATCATGGCGGGAAAGGGAGATGGAGGAGGACCTGTCAATTCGGATTCGGACCGATCAGGGTGTTTGACAGACTTTGGCTATGAGCGGGCTCCTGAAGTTCAATCAGATTCCACCGATGCGCTCAATAGGACCGCTGGTGAACAAATTGGTGGGTCTTTGGGTCCCCTGAAGAGGGTGCTTTCATGGTTGGGGGTGAGAGGTTAGAGATCACCTGCACTGATGTTTAATTTCTTACTAGGTTACCTCGCTTAGGGGAGGTAGGGGATCTTCTGCCGAGGATCCCGGTAGGTTTGGATATTGAGGAGCTGTTGGAGACCTTATGTGTTCCGGGGGCTATAATGCAAAACAACGCATTGAGCCTGAGATCTCTGCGGGAGTGGGATATGCGGGATGTCGGGGCTTATGTTCTGCGGGTGTTGGGTGTCGCGGCGCCACATTGTTTGTCTGGGGGACAAACGATGATGGTGGATTATGTGCTGAGAGGGACCTACTACGCGTGGGGTCAGATGTTTTTGGCTGGTGTCCGGAGATATCTGGACAAGGTCAGTCAGGAGGGGGGAGAGTTCTACTATGCCTCCTTCATGTGTTGTTTCTTCTTTGAGCGGGTACCGACGTTGCGGCCACGGGTGCTGGTTCGAGACGGGTTGGTGAGTGAGCCATGCATGGTGCGATGGGGGTAGATGATGCCCCGTGGTGGTGGTGGTATCCGGGGGTTCTTTTCACAGGATATGTATGAGCAGTGGGAGCAGATCCCCCTGCTGATTGATGACTATCCATATGCTGGTATGGATTATCGAGGAGATCCAGAGATGCCTCAAGCCCAGGGGCAGGCCTGGGGTTTAGATGGTATGTTTTATGTGTTTGGTTCTCTACTATATCATGTGTTTTTTAGATGTTTTTGTTATGAGTATAGTTAGAGATATTTATATGATGGTTCACTTGCGTGATTGTGCAGATGTTGGTCCTGTACCACCGGCCGATCATGTGGGCCATAGGGGACTGGCGATGGTGGTCGTTCCTCCTCCTGTAGCAGTACCGCCTCGTCATGCTTGAGGAGTTGGGCCTCGAGATGATGCCATTGAGGTCATACGAGAGACACTAGACATGATCCTGGCAGGAGCGCCAGAGGATGGGTAGAGGAACTTGGATCGAGACATTGTCGAGCGTTGTTTCGATGTGCCTTATGAGTGGCGCTCTATCCTGCTCAGAGCAACATTGGTTATGGCTGAGTGGAGGGATGGGGCTCGGCATGGTCCGGTAGGGCCGATGGAGGGGAGGATTCGGGTGCGGGATGATCCAGCGGGGCTGGCGGAGAGAAGGGTTCGGGATCGGCATGATCCGACGGGGCCAGCGGAGGTGGCGCCAGAGGAGCCCGGAGAGCATGATGATTAGATGATCTTGTATCTGCCCCCGAATGCTGATGAGAATATGGGGAAGTACCTTTTTGTATGTCTTATGTATTTTTGTATATTGGGTGCCAAGGGAACCTATGACATGTTGACTATATGTTTATATATATATATATATATATATATATATATGTTTTGGTATATAGTCATGTATGCACATGGATGCATTTATTGTCTATTTGTTTGCCCGTGGAGGCACATGTTATGCACATGGATGCAACATTTTAATTTTTGTTTAATCCCGTGGAGGCACATATTATGCACGTGGATGCACCATTTTAATTTTTGTATATGCCCGTCGATGCACTTTTTTAATTTTGTATATGACCGTGGAGGCACATGGATGCACCTTTTGTATTTTACTACATGGTTGGATTGGTGTGCCAATCAATAATGTTGTTGGTCATATGGTCTACACTATTGAGATTCCTTGGGACATGTGTGAATGAAATGGATTCAAATTGTCGAACCATTTGTTTAGTGCACAGGAATTTTCTGAAAAGACAAGGATCGCGTACTTGGTAATCATTGTTGATCTGGGAGACCAGGAGATCTGAGTCCAAAAAAATGTTAAGGTGACTTATGGTCATTTGGAGAGCAGCGACCAGGAGACCGGTTACGGCATCGTATTCAGCTTGGTTGTTGGTGGCGGCACCTATGCACACTTCGTCGATGTGGATCAACTCATGTGAAGGGGAATATATTACCCAAGCTATGGAGGCGATATTGGGGGACCAACGGCTTGCACCATCAGCAAAACCAACGTAGCAAAGTGGAACAGGATCCATCTGTGGTCATGCAGGAAATTTTTTTTTTAGGTTTTTGTATTTTTTGTAAAAAACAAAATAAGACTGTACAATTATGGATGGTGGTGTCCATCATATTTTCTATGGGTAAAATCGCTTGAGGTACAACCCGTTGCGTGGGTTGCGTAGGGGGTTGCTTTCTGAATCGGTCAGAATGTATGCCCCCCATCCGAGGCAGGTATGTATAATGTATGGGCCTTTCCACATGGACACAAACTTTCCTTTTCCAGTTTTTTCATGAGCTTGATCATAGGCGAGGACAAGGTCCCCTTTAGTAAAGGTTCTTGGGTGGACATGTTTGTCGTAACTCAGTTTGGATCGGTTCTTGGCTGCTTCAATGGTTTGGAGGGCTGTGTTCCGATCCTCATCAGCTTGCTCAAAAAGTAGTAAGCGTTGCTCAATTGGGGAAGTGTCCGGTAGGAGTTCAACAACCATATGTAGGGCTAGAATCCAGCACTCAATGGGGAGGACGGATTCGACACTATGAACTAGATGGAAAGGGGTGAACTCGGTGGCAGTTTTGGTTGACGTGCAGTATGCCCATAGTGCTGGAAAGAGCATATGATGCCAATTTGATTTGTGTTTATCGACAGTGCGCTGAAGGATGGTCTTCAAAATTTTGTTAATCGCTTCGACTTGCCCATTCCCTTGGGGGTAGTAGGTGGAGGAGAAATGGTGTTCAAATTTCAGTAGGGTTGATAATTCTCTCCAAACGGCATCTTCAAAGTGAGAGTCGTGGTCTAAGACGAGTTGCATTGGCACTCCAAAACAAGCGATAACATGATTGAGGAAAAAACGTGATGTAGTGTCGGCTTTGCAATTGTAAGTTGGCATGGCTTCCGCCCACTTCGTGAAATAATCTACGGCCACAATTATGTGTTTATGATCGCCGGCTGACGTGGGATTGCAATCTAGGAAGTCGATGTCCCATTTGCAGAATGGTCCGACAATGATGACTAGATGAAGGGGGGTAGGTGGGGTTCTTGCCTTAGGGGCAAAAAGTTGGCAGCTTCGACAATGTTTGACTGCGGTGATGCAATCAGTAAATAATGAGGGCCAAAAGTAACCTACGCGGATGATCTTTTGGGCGGTGGCCATGCCGGAGAAATGGCCTCCGTAGGCACCGCTATGGCAGTCATTAAGGACTTGTTATGCTTCTTCATGAGAAAGGCAACGTCATAAGATGGTATCGACGCCGTGTCGATAAAGTACATCTCCTAATAGGAGATATTGGGGGGCGTGGTGTCATATATGACGGCATCCATCATGATCGATGTTGGGTCGAAATTTTTGTGTGCAGAGGTAGATTAAGATGTCACTGTACCACAGGTCGTCAAAGGAAATGATGAAGATGTGGTTTTCAATGAGGTCCGTTTGGATAGCGGGTGATGATGAAGAGGAGGGGACATCTGTGATGAGTTGAGCGAGTGCTAGGGCCTTGGTTCTCTTTGGGGTTTTGAAATTTAGGTCGTATTCTTGCAGGATAATCACCCATTTAGCTACGCAGCCTTGAAGGAGGAAACGTGTCAAGAGATAAACCATTGGATTGGAATTGGCTACAACTGTGGTGTGGCTTGTGGGATTTTGGATTTTCGAGAGATATTGGAGGATTGGGGTCCTTGATTCGATCCTAACTCATTTTCTGTGATTAGAAACCCTGATCCACTAAGTTCTCCCAAGATCCACCTATCTCTCTTGTTGGTTAACCCTACCATACACTATAAAAGAGAGGCATTCCATGGGAAAGGGGGAGGACTCTTAGAAGTACCAAACTTATGATATTGCAGCATTGTGGAGATAGCTAGAGGAGGAAGCACTTGGAGCTGGAGGATTGGCTTGGACATCAAGCAACCTTTGTAAGCATTCTTCAAGTTTGTAATAAAGATAACTTGTCTTGTTTTTCCCATTTCATGTGTATTGTACAAGTCTTTAGCATGGAATGTATCTAGTCTAGATTTGAATCTAATCTTTACTTCAAGGTATTTGGAAGCTTGTATGCTTGTTCTTTGTTTGATTTCAACAAGTTCTATATTGGAGATTTTGGATCAAGATCTAGAAGCGGGACAAACGTCTGATTGAAAGGTGAGTTATATCTTTCATTGTTTTTGAATACATGTAATCTTATTGTGAAAGTTAGTTCAGGAATTTCAAGGTAGCATTTATTTTGTTTTGTTCTTACCTTAGAGTCAGTAGGGAATCTGCTTTAAGTTAAGAGAATTTTGACTTATCCGTAGGGAAAAATTCTACCAACAAGAATGGTGAATCCGCTGGTTTGAATTCTGTTTGATTGATTCAGTTCACTATCATCCATCTTTTGATTGTGATTTGTTTTATTGCTCTTCAAACCAGTCTTGAATTTTGGTCTTTTTGACCTTTATTCACCCCTCCTCTCTGTATTTTTTCTCCCTGTGTGATCACTGAGTCCCCTGGGTTTGCAGCAACCCTAAAAATTTCATCTTCCTTTTCAAAAGTTGCACTTTTTCATACCTTGCCACAGTATCGTGCCCTTTGCATTGACTACAGTGCGGTAGTACCGCATCTCCTCAGTTAGTACCAGAGCGGTAGTTTAGCAGTACCGCGCTATAGCCTCATTCTGCCACGCGGTAGTGTCTGCATACTGTAAAAAAATTTCTCCTTGCTTGGTTTCCTAAGTCTTTCTCTGCGTTAGGTAGTGTTTGCCGTTCCCTGTTACCATTCTGTTCATTTTACAGTCTGTATGGTGTGTTTATTTCCTTGTTGTGAGCTTGATTATTGTTTGAATTAGTGGCATGATTTGCATATTGGGTCATTTTTCCAGTTTGATTGCATTGACTTGATTTTTTCACCACAACCAACCCATCACTACTGTTCTCTTTTACTGAACCCTGTAGCTTTTATAGTCACATTGTTTCCATCATTTTCAGTAATTAAAAAATTATCATTTGAGAACAATTCTGTTGTTTGAATTGAAAAAGTCTAAGCAGTATTATTGTGCATTAGGAAATGAACCATTGAATTTGCCACAAAAATTCTCATATTTGAAGCATCTTAGTTATAGGATCAGTGAATTAAAAAGAGTATTTATTTCAGTTTGGCTCTATTTACAAAAAGAACAAAAAATATCTTGTTTTGGTTTTTTATTGCTTGTGAAAATTTTCATGCATTTATGATTGAAGAACTCTCTCTCTTCTATAGCTAGATTTCATCGAAGACAAGGTTTATTTTGATTCATTCTCATTTGCATGGTTTGGGTCGTCATAACATCATCAAGTTTCACGTCCATTTACCCGATTGAGTAAGACAACCACTAAAATTAATATCCCTAATTAAACCAACATTAACCTCACTTGAGGAAATCAAAAGAATTTGGTAGTTAGGTAGGACACCAGGGATAGGAATCAAAATAATTCCCCCTTGTCATTTTCATTTGAGACATAGTTGTTGTCTTCTAGGGAACTAAAATCTTCTAGTATTTATTGACACGGTCACAACCAGTTTGTGGAGGGGCCTCCTGACTGTTTTTAACTTTCAGGGGTTAAACGACCGTGAGATTGAGAACCGGACGGACTCTGTGGAATGCAGCACTCCACTTAGCATTGGAATTGGAATTTGAGCATAGATTTGGATGTACCATTGGTAGAAAAGTGCGCACGCCAACTTTCATGACATTCCGAGCTATTTTCTCACCCTTTAAGCCCAAGTCTACCGAAAATGCACGGTCGATTTTCAACTTTTACCAACTTCTCAAAATTTAAATTTGAGAATAGATTTGGATGTCCAATTGGAAGACAGGCGTCCACGCCAACGTTCATGACGTTTCGAGCTTTTTTCTCCCCCTTTAAGCCCAAGTCCAGCGAAAATGCACGGTGGAGTTTCAACTTTCACCAACTTCTCGGAATTGAAAATTGAGCATAGATTTGGATGTCCCGTTGGTAGACAAGTGCACACGCCAACTTTCGTGACGTTGCGAGCTATTTTCCCACCCTTTAAGCCCAAGTCTAGCAAAAACGCTCGATCGAGTTTTGACTTTCAGCAACTTCTCAGAATTGAAAATTGAGCATAGATTTGGATGTCCCGTTGGTAGACAAGTGCGCACGCCAACTTTCGTGATGTTCCGAGCTCTTTTCCCACCCTTTAATCCCAAGTCTAGCAAAAATGCACGGTCGAGTTTCAACTTTGACCAGCATCTCGGAATTGAAATTTTAGAATAGTTTTGGATGTCCCATTGGTAGACAAGTGTCCATGCCAACTTTCGTGACTTTCCGAGCTATTTTCTCCCCCTTTAAGCCCAGGTCTAGCAAAAACACACGTTCGAGTTTCGTCTTTGACGACCTTTGCGGAATTCAAAATTAAGCATAGATGTGGATGTCCCATTGGTAGACAAGTGAGCACGCCAACTTTCGTGACTTTCCAAGCTATTTTCCCACCCTTTAAGCCCAAGTCTAACAAAAACGCACGGTTGCGTTTCAACTTTGACCAACTTCTCGGAATTGAAATGTGAGAATAGATTTGGATGCCCCATTTGTAGACAAGCGTCCATGCCAACTTTCATGATGTTCCGATGTATTTTCTCCCCCTTTAAGCCCAAGTATAGCAAAAATGCACCGTCGAGTTTCGACTTTGACCAACTTCGCGAAATTGAAAATTGAGCATAGATTTGGATGTCCCATCGGTAGACAAGTGTGTACGCCAACTTTGATGACATTCCGAGCTATTTTCCCACCCTTTAAGCCCAAGTCTAGCGAAAACGCACGGTCGAGTTTCAAGTTTGACTACCTTCTCGGAATTGAAATTTGAGAATAGTTTTAAATGTCCCATTGGTAGACAAGCGTCCACACCAACTTTTGTGACGTTTAAAGCTATTTTCCCCCCTTTAATCCAAACTCTAGGGAAAACACGCGGTCGAGTTTCAACATTGACCAACTTCTCGGAATTGAAATTTGAGAATATTTTTTGATGTCCCATTGGTAGAAAAGCGTCCACACCAACTTTCGTGATGTTTTGAGCTATTTTCTAACCCTTTAAGCCTAAGTCTAGCGAAAACGCAGGGTTGAGTTTCGGCTTTGACCAACTTCTTGGAATTGAAATTTGAGAGTAGATTTGGATATGCCATTGGCAGACAAGCATTCACGCCAACTTTCATGATGTTCCAAGCTATTTTCTCCCCATTTAAGCCCAAGTCTAGCGAAAATGCACGGTTTCATTTCGGCTTTGGCGTACTTCTTGGAATTGAAATTTGAGAATAAATTTGGATGCCGCATTGGTAGACGAGCGCGTATGCCAACTTTCGTGACGTTCTGAGCTATTTTATCACCCTTTAAGCCCAAGTCTAGCGAAAACACACAGTCGTGTTTCGGCTTTGACCTACTTCTCAGAGTTGAAATTTGAGAATATATTTGGATGCCCCATTGGTAGACAAGCGCGTATGCCAACTTTCGGGATATTCCCAGCTACTTTCTCACCCTTTAAGCCGAAGTCTATCGTAAATGCACGGTCGCGTTTCAACCTTGAACACCTTCTCGGAATTGAAATTTGAGAATAAATTTGGATGCCCCATTGGTAGACAAGCGCGTATGCCAACTTTCGTGATATTCCAAACTATTTTCTCACCCTTTAAGACGAAGTCTAACGAAAACGCATACTCGCATTTTGGCCTTGAACAACTTCTCAGAATTCAAATTTGAGAATAGATATGGATGCCGCATTCGTAGACAAGCGCGCACGCCAACTTTGGTGACGTTCCAAGCTATTTTCTCACACTTTAAGCCCAAGTCTCGCGAAAACGCACAGTCGATTTTCAAATTTGACCAACATCTCGGAATTTAAATTTGAGAATAGATTTGGATGTCCCATTGGTAGAGAAGCGTCCACGCCAACTTTCGTGACGTTGAGATGCTTTTTTCTCACCCTTTAAGCCCAAGTCTACCGAAAATGCATGGTTGAGTTTCGCGGAATTGAAAATTGAGCATAGATTTGGAAGTCCCACTGGTAGACAAGTGCGCACGCTAACTTTCGTGACATTACGAGCTATTTTCCCACCCTTTAAGCCCAAGTCTAGCGAAAACGCACGATCGAGTACCAACTTTTACCACCTTCTCGAAATTGAAATTTGAGAATAGTTTTGGATGTCCCATTGGTAGAAAAGCGTCCATGCCAACTTTCGTGACGTTCCGAGCTATTTTCTCCCCCTTTAAGCCCATGTCTAGCGAAAATGCACGGTCGCGTTTCGACATTGACCAACTTCGTGGAATTGAAATTTGAGAATAGATTTGGATGTCCCATTGGTAGACAAGTGCGCATGCCAACTTTCTTGACGTTCCGAGCTAGTTTCCCACCCTTTAAGCCCAAGTCTAGCGAAAATGCACAGTCGAGTTTCGACTTTCACCAACTTCTCGGAATTGAAAATTGAGCATAGATTTAGATGTCCTGTTGGTAGAAAATTGCGCACGCCAACTTTTGTGACGTTCCAAGCTATTTTCCGCCCTTTAATTCCAAGTCTAGCGAAAAAAGCATGCTCGAGTTTCAACTTTGACCAACTTCTTGGAATTGAAATTTGAGAATAGTTTTGGATGTCCCACTGGTAGACAAGTGTCCATGCCAACGTTCGTGACGTTCCGAGCTATTTTCTACCACATTAAGCCCAACTCTAGTGAAAACGTATGGTCGAGTTTCGACTTTCACCAACTTCTTGGAATTGAAAATTGAGCATAGATTTGGATATCCCATTTGAAGACATTACGCATAGCAACTTTCGTGACACTACGAGCTAATTTAACACCGTTTAAGCTCAAGTCTGGCGAAAACGCATGGTGGCATTTCGACTTTGACCAACTTCTTGGAATTGAAATTTGAGAAGAGATTTGGATGTCCCATTGGTAGACAAGCGTGCACACCAACTTTTGTGACATTTCGAGCTAGTTTCTCTCCCTTTAAGCCCAAGTCTAGCGAAAACGCACGATCGAGTTTCAACTTTGACCAACTTCATGGAATTGAAATTTGAGCATAGATTTGTATGTCCCGTTGGTAGACAAGTGCGCATGCCAACTTTCGTGATGCTCCGAGCTATTTTCCCACCCATTAAGCCCAATTCTAGTGAAAATGCACAATTGAGTTTCAACTTTGACCACCTTCTCAGAATTGAAATTTTAGAATAGTTTTAGATGTCCTATTGGTAGACAAGCGTCCACAGAACTTTCGTGACGTTCCGAGCTATTTTCTCCCCCTTTAATCCAAACTCTAGAGAAAACGTGCGGTCGAGTTTCAACTTTGACCAACTTCTGGGAATTGAAATTTGAGAATATATTTGAATGTCACATTGTTAAACAAGCGTCCACGCAACCTTTCGTGACGTTTCGAGCTTTTTTCTCCTCCTTTAAACCCAAGTCTAGCGAAAATGCACAGACAAGTTTCGACTTTCACCAAATTCTCGGAATTGAAAATTGAGCATAGATTTGGATGTCCTGTTGGTAGACAAGTGTGCACGCCAACTTTCGTGACGTTCCGAGGTATTTTCCCACCCTTTAATCCCAAGTCTAGCGAAAACGCACGGTCGAATTTCAACTTTGACCAACTTCTCGGAACTGAAATTTGAGAATAGTTTTGGATGTCCCATTGGTAGACAAGCGTCCATGCCAACTTTCGTAATGTTCCGAGCTATTTTCTCCCCCTTTACGCCCAAGTCTAGTGAAAATGCACGGTCTAGTTTCGACTTTGACCAACTTCACGGAATAGAAAATTAAGCATAGATTTGGATGTCCCCATTCATAGACAAGTGCGCACGCCAACCTTCGTGATGTTCCGAGCTATTTTCCCACCCTTTAAGCCCAAGCCTAGCAAAAACGCACGGTCGAGTTTCAACTTTGACTAACTCAGATTTGAAATTTGAGAATAGATTTGGCTGTCCCATTGGTAGACAAGTGTCCATGCAAACTTTCGTGACGTTCCGAGCTGTTTTCTCCGCCTTTAAGCCCAAATCTAGCGAAAACACACTGTCGAGGTTCAATTTTGACGAACTTTGCGGAATTGAAAATTGAGCGTAGATTTGGATGTCTCGTTGCTAGACAAGTGCGCATGCCAACTTTCGTGACGTTCCAAGATATTTTCCCACCCTTTAATCCCAAGTCTAGCGAAAACGCACGGTCGCGTTTCGGCTTTGACCAACTTTCGTGACGTTCCGAGCTATTTTCTCGCCCTTTAAGCCCAACTCTAGAGAAAATGCATGATCGTGTTTTGGGTTTGACCTGCTTCTCATAATTGAAAATCGAGAATAGATTTGGATGTCCAATTTGTAGACATGCGTGCACAGCAACTTTCGTGACGTTATGAGCTAATTTCACACCCTTTAAGCTAAAGTCTAGCGAAAACACATGGTGGCGTTTCGACTTTGACCAACTTCTGGGAATTGAAATTTGAGAATAGATTTGGATGTCCCGTTGGTAGACAAGTTCGCACGCCAACTTTCGTGACGTTCTGAGCTATTTTCCCACCCTTTAAGCCCAAGTCTAGCGAAAACGCACAGTCGAGTTTCAACTTTGACCAACTTCTCAGAATTAAAATTTG
Organism: Larix kaempferi; assembly: GCA_027924585.1. Lineage (NCBI taxonomy): Eukaryota > Viridiplantae > Streptophyta > Pinopsida > Pinales > Pinaceae > Larix > Larix kaempferi. Next base: position 378,601 of record BSBM01000430.1, on the reverse strand, counting down.
AGAATAGTTTTGGATGTCACATTGGTAGACAAGCGTCCACACCAACTTTCGTGACGTTCCGAGCTAATTTCACACCCTTTAAGCCCAAGTCTAGCGAAAACACATGGTGGCGTTTCGACTTTGACCAACTTCTCGGAATTGAAAATTAAGAATAGATTTGGATGTCCCATTGGTAGACAAGCATCCACGCCAACTTTCGTGATGTTTCGAGCTTTGTTCCCCCCCTTTAAGCCCAAGTCTAGGGAAAACGCACGGTCGAGTTTCAACTTTCACCAACTTCTCGGAATTGAAAATTGAGCATAGATTTGGATTTCCCATTGGTAGAAAAGTGCGCACGCCAACGTTCGTGACGTTCTGAGCTATTTTCCCACCCTTTAAGCCCAAGTCTAGCTAAAACGCACTATCGAGGTTCGACTTTGATGAACTTTGTTGTATGGAAAATTGAGCTTAGATTTGGATGTCCCATTGGTAGACAAGTGCGCACGCCAACTCTCGTGACGTTTCGAGCTATTTTCCCACCCTTTAATCCCAAGTCTAGCGAAAACGCACGGTCGAGTTTCAACTTTGACCACCTTCTCGGAATTGAAATTTTTGAATAGTTTTGGATGTCCCATTGGTAGACAAGCGTCCATGCCAACTTTCTTGACGTTCCGAACTATTTTCTCCCCCTTTAAGCCCAAGTCTAGTGAAAATGCACGGTCGAGTTTCGACTTTGACCAACTTCACGGAATTGAAAATTGAGCATAGATTTGGATGTCCCGTTGGCAGACAAGTTCGCACGCCAACTTTCGTGATGTTCCGAGCTATTTTCCCGCCATTTAATCGCAAGTCTAGCGAAAAAAGCATGGTCAATTTTCAACTTTGACCAACTTCTTGGAATTGAAATTTGAGAATAGTTTTGGATATCCCACTAGGAGACAAGCGTCCATGCCAACTTTCGTGACGTTTCGAGCTATTTTCTCTCCCTTTAAGCCCAAGTCTAGCGAAAAGGCATGGTCGAGTTTCAACTTTGACCAACTTCTTTGAATTGAAATTTGAGAATAGTTTTCGATGTGCCATTGGTAGACAAGCGTCCACACCAACTTTCGTCACATTCTGAGCTATTTTATCCCCCTTTAAGCCCAACTCTACTGAAAATGCACGGTCGCGTTTCGGCTTTGACGTACTTCTCAGAATTGAAAATTGAGAATAGATTTGGATGTCCCATTTGTGGACATGCATGCGAAACAACTTTCGTGACGTTACGAGCTAATTTCACACCCTTTCAAGTCTAGTGAAAACGCATGGTGGGGTTTCAACTTTGACCAACTTCACAGAATTGAAAATTGAGCATAAATTTGGATGTCCCGTTCACAGAAAAGTGCGCATGCCAACTTTCGTGACGTTCCGAGCTATTTTCCCACCCTTTAATCCCAAGTCTAGTGAAAACGCACGGTTGAGTTTCAACTTTCACCACCTTCTCGGAATTGAAATTTGAGAATAGTTTTGGATGTCCCATTGGTAGACAAGCGTCCATGCCAACTTTCCTGACGTTCTGAACTATTTTCTCCCCCTTTAAGCCTAACTCTAGCGAAAAAGCATGGTCGAGTTTTGAATTTCCCCAACTTCTCGGAATTGAAAATTGAGCATAGATTTGGATGTCCCATTTGTAGACATGCGCGCACAACAACTTTCATGACTTTACGAGCTAATTTCACACCCGTTAAGCTCAAGTCTAGCGAAAACGAATGGTGGCATTCCATTTTTTACCAACTTCTAGGAATTGAAATTTGAGAATAGATTTGGATGTCCCGTTGGTATACAAGTGCGCACCCCAACTTTCATGAAGTTCTAAGCTATTTTCTCACCCTTTAAGCCCAGGTCAACCAAAAACACACGGTTGAGTTTCAACTTTGACCACCTTCTCGGAATTGAAATTTGAGAATATTTTTCGATGTCCCATTGGTAGACAAGTGTCCATGCCAACTTTCGTGATGTTCCGAGCTATTTTCTCCCCCTTTAATCCCAAGTCTAGCGAAAACGCACAGTCGAGTTTCGACTTTGACCAGCTTCGCGGAATTTAAAATTGAGCATAGATTTGGATGTCCTGTTGGTAGAAAAGTGCGCACGCCAACTTTTGTGACATTCCGAGCTATTCTCTACCCTTTAAACCCAAGTCTAGAGAAAATGCACGGTCGAGTTTCAACTTTGACCAACTTCTCGGAATTGAAATTTGAGAATAGTTTTGGATATCCCATCGGTAGACAAGCGTCCACACCAACTTTCGTGACATTTCGAGCTATTTTCTCTCCCTTTAATCCCAACTCTAGAGAAAATGCACGATCGCATTTTGGCTTTGACCTACTTCTCAGAATTGAGAATTGAGAATATATTTGGATTTTTGATTTGTAGACATGCACGCACAACAACTTTTGTGATGTTACGAGCTAATTTCACACCCTTTAAGCTCAAGCCTAGCGAAAACGCATGGTGGCGCTTCGACTTTGACCAACTTCTGGGAATTGAAGTTTGAGATTAGATTTGGATGTCCCGTTGGTAGACAAGTGCACACGCCAACTTTCGTGACGTTCCGAGGTATTTTCCCACCCTTTAATCCAAAATCTAGCTAAAACGCACGGTCGAGTTTCAACTTTGACCAACTTCTCGGAATTGAAATTTGATAATAGTTTTGGATGTCCCATTGGTAAACAAGCGTCCACACCAACTTTCGTGATGTTCCGAGCTATTTTCTCCTCCTGTAATCCCAAGTCTAGCGAAAATGCACGGTCGAGTTTTGACTTTCACCAACTTCTCGAAATTAAAAATTGAGAATAGATTTGGATGTTCCATTGGTATACAAGCGTGCATGCCAACTTTCGTGATTTTTTTATTTATCTACATCCCCTTTAATTCCATATACTGCGAAAACGCACGATCAAGTTTCTGTTAGGATATTTAGACACTTAGGAGTTAGTTAAGATCAACTTGTGTAATATATCCGTTAGGGATAGTGTGTTTCTTTAGTATGCATTAGTATGCATTTGTAAATGCTCAATCCGACGGTCATGATATGTTTCCGACATAGAGTGATCCGACGGCTCAACTTCTCTTAGATCAAACCTAACCTTGATCCGTGGCTTAACACTTGATTGGTCCATGATCTCTATTTAAAGAGCATGGACGGTCATTGTTTAGTTGATCGAATATGAGAAGCTCATTTGTAACTTTCTTTCTTTGCATAATAAATTATCCCGTAGAAGCTATTTGGCCGGGGCCGTGGAGTGTTTCCCTCAAGAGGGTTTAAACAACATCAAAACATCGGTGTGTTGATCTATGATCTGTTTGTGTGAAGTGGTTGCTCTTGGTGTTTGGTCCTTTGGTAGTACCCTGTGTACCCGGACAGTTTAAACTTTGACCAACTTCTCGAAATTGAAATTTGAGAATATTTTTTGATGTCCCATTGGTAGACAAGCGTCCACACCAACTTTCATGACGTTCTGAGCTATTTTCTCCCCCTTTAAGCCCAACAATTGAGAAAACGCACGGTCGCATTTCGACTTTGACCTACTTCTCGGAATTCAAAATAGAGAATAGATTTGGATGTCCCATTTGTAGACATGCGTGCACGCCAACTTTCGTGATGTTCCAAGCTATTTTCTCACCCTTTAAGCCCAAGCCTAGCAAAAACGCACGGTGGCATTTCGACTTTGACTAACTTCTCGGAATTGAAAATTGAGTATAGATTTGGATGTCCCGTTGGCAGACAAGCATCCACGCCAACTTTCATCAAGTTTCGAGCTTTTTTATCCCCCTTTAAGCCCAAGTCTAGCGAAAACGCACGATCGAGTTTTGACTTTCACCAACTTCTCGAAATTTAAAATTGAGAATAGATTTGGATGTCTCGTTGGTAGAAAAGTGCGCACGCCAACTTTTGTGTTGTTCCGAGCTATTTTCCCACCCTTTAATCCCAAGTGTAGGGAAAAAGCATGGTTGAGTTTCAACTTTGAAAAACTTCTTGAAATGGAAATTTGAGAATGGTTTTGGATGTCCCATTGGTAGACAAGCATGCATGCCAACTTTCGTGATGTTCCGAGATATTTTCCCACCCTTTAATCCAAAATCGAGCGAAAACGCACGGTCGAGTTTCAACTTTGACCAACATCTCGGAATTGAAATTTGAGAATAGTTTTGGATGTCCCATTGGTAGACAAGCGTCCATGCCAACATTCGTAACGTTTCGAGCTATTTTCTCCCCCTTTACGCCTAAGTTTAGCGAAAATGCACAATCTAGTTTCAACTTTGACCAACTTCACGGAATTGAAAATTAAGCATAGATTTGGATGTCCCCTTCGTAGAAAAGTGCGCACGCCAACTTTTGTGACGTTCCGAGCTATTTTCCACCCTTTAAGCCCAAGTCTAGCGAAAACGCACGATCAAGTTTCAACTTTGACCAACTTCTCAGAATTGAAATTTGAGAATAGATTTGGATGTCCCATTGGTAGACAAGTGTCCATGCCAACTTTCGTGACGTTCCGAGCTGTTTTCTCCTCCTTTAAGTCCAAGTCTAGCGAAAATGCACTGTCGAGGTTCGACTTTGACAAACTTTGCGGAATGGAAAATTGAGCATAGATTTGGATGTCCCGTTGGTAGACAAGTGCGCACGCCAACTTTCGTGACGTTCCGAGCTATTTTCCCACCCTTTAATCCCAAGTCTAGCGAAAACGCACGGTCGAGTTTCAACTTTGACCACCTTCTCGGAATTGAAATTTGAGAATAGTTTTGGATGTCCCATTCGTAGACAAGCGTCCATGCCAACTTTCCTGACGTTCCGAACTATTTTCTCCCCCTTTAAGCCCAAGTCTAGCAAAAACACACGGTCGAGTTTCAACTTTGAAAAAATTCTCGAAATGGAAATTTGAGAATAGTTTTGGATGTCCCATTGGTAGACAAGCATGCATGCCAACTTTCGTGACATTCCCAACTATTTTCCCGCCCTTTAATCCCAAGTCTAGCGAAAAAAGCATGGTCGATTTTCAACTTTGACCAACTTCTCAGAATTGAAATTTGAGAATAGTTTTGGATTTCCCACTGGTAGACAAGCGTCCATGCCAACCTTCGTGACGTTCCGAGCTATTTTCTCCCCCTTTAAACCCAAGTCTAGCGAAAATGCACGGTCGAGTTTCAACTTTGACATACTTCTTGGAATTAAAATTTGAGAATAGTTTTGAATGTCCCATTGGTAGACAAGTGTCCACACAAACTTTCTTCACATTCTGAGCTATTTTATCCCCCTTTAAGCGCAACTCTATTGAAAACACACGGTCGCATTTCATCTTTGACCTACTTCTCGGAATTGAAAATTGAGAATAGATTTGAATGTCCCATTTGTGGACATGCATCCACAACAACTTTCGTGATGTTACGACCTAATTTAACACCCTTCAAGCTCAAGTCTAGCAAAAATGCATGGTGGGGTTTCGACTTTAACCAACTTCTGGGAATTGAAATTTGAGAATAGATTTGGATGTCTCGTTGGTAGAAAAGGGCGCACACCAACTTTCGTGACGTTCCGAGCTATTTTCCCACCCTTTAAGCCCAAGTCGAGCGAAAACTCACGGTCGAGTTTCAACTTTTACCAACTTCCCTGAATTCAAATTTGAGAATAGTTTTGGATGTCCCATTGGTAGACAAGCATCCACACCAACTTTCGTGGCGTTCAGACCTATTGTCTGCCCCATTAAGCCCAACTCTAGTGAAAACGTATGGTCGAGTTTTGACTTTCACCAACTTCCTGGAATTAAAAATTGAGCATAGATTTGGATGTCTCATTTGTAGACATGCGCGCACAGCAACTTTCGTGACATTACGAGTTAATTTCACACCCTTTAAGCTCAAGGCTAGCGAAAACGAATGGTGGCGTTTCGACTTTGACCAACTTCTTGAATTTAAATTTGAGAATAGATTTGGATGTCCCGTTGGTAGACAAGTGCTCACGCCAACTTTTGTGACGTTCCGAGGTATTTGCCCACCCTTTAAGCCCAAGTTTAGCGAAAACGCACGGTCAAGATTCAACCTTGACCAACTTCTCGGAATTGATGTTTGAGAATAGATTTGGATGTCCCATTGGTAGAAAAGCGTCCACACCAACTTTCGTGACGTTTTGACTTTTGACTTTGACCAGCTTCACGGAATTGAAAATTGATCATAGATTTGGATGTCCCGTTGGTAGACAAGTGCGCGCGCCAACTTTCGTGACGTTCCGAGCTATTCTCCACCCTTTAAGCCTAAGTCTAGCAAAAACACACGGTCGAGTTTCGGCTTTGACCAACTTCTCGGAATTGAAATTTGAGAATAGATTTGGATATCCCATTGGTAGACAACCGTGCACGCCAACTTTCATGACGTTCTGAGCTATTTTATTCCCCTTTAAGCCCAAATCTAGAGAAAACGCACGGTTGCATTTCGGCTTTGACCTACTTCTCGGAATTGAAAAGTGAGAATAGATTTGGATGTCCCATTTGTAGACATGCGCGCACAGCAACTTTCGTGACGTTCCGAGCTATTTTCTCCCCCTTTAAGCCCAAATCTAGAGAAAACGCACGATCGAGTTTCAACTTTGACCAACTTCTCGGAATTGAAGTTTGAGAATAGATTTGGATGTCCTATTGGTAGACAAGCGTCCATTCCAACTTTCATGATGTTCCGAGCTATTTTCTCCTTTAAGCCCAAGTCTAGCGAAAACGCACGGTCGAGTTTCGACTTTGACCAACTTCGTGGAATTGAAAATTGAGCATAGATTTGGATGTCCTGTTGGTAGACAAGTGCGCACGCCAACTTTCATGATGTTCCGAGCTATTTTCTCCCCCTTTAAGCCCAAGTCTAGCGAAAACACACGGTCGAGTTTCAACTTTGACCAACTTCTCGGAATTGAAATTCGAGAATAGTTTTGGGGGTCATATTGGTAGACAAGCGTCCACACCAACTTTCGTGACGTACCGAGCTATTTTCTCCCCCTTTAAGCCCAACTTTAGATAAAACGCACGGTCACGTTTCGGCTTTGACCTACTTATCGGAATTGAAAATTGAGAATCGATTTGGATGTCCCATTTGTAGACATGCGCGCACAACAAATTTCGTGATGTTACGAGCTAATTTCACACCCATTAAGCCCAAGTCTTGCGAAAACGCATGGTGGCGTTTTGACTTTGACCAACTTCTCGGAATTGAAATTTGAGAATAGATTTGGATGTCTCGTTGGTAGACAAGTGAGCACGCCAACTTTCATGACTTTTCGAGCTAGTTTCTCACCCTTTAAACCCAAGTCTAGCGAAAACGCACGGTCGAGTTTCAACTTTGACCAACTTCCCGGAATTGAAATTTGAGACTAGTTTTGGATATCCCATTGGTAGACAAGCACCATGACAACTTTCATGACATTCCGAGCTATTTTCTCCCCCTTTAATCCCAAGTCTAGCGAAAACAGATGTTCGAGTTTCGACTTTGACGAACTTTGCGGAATTCAAAATTGAGCATAGATTTCGATATCTCGTTAGTAGACAAGTGCGCACGCCAACTTTCGTGACTTTTCGAGTTATTTTCCCACCCTTTAATCCCAAGTCTAGCGTAAACGCACGGTTGCGTTTCAACTTTTCCAACTTCTTGGAATTGAAATTTGAGAATAGATTTGGATGTCCCATTGGTAGAGAAGCGTCCACACCAACTTTCATGACGTTTCGAGCTTTTTTCTCCCCCTTTAAGGCAAAGTCTAGCGAAAACGCACGGTCGAAATTTGACTTTCACCAACTTCTCGAAATTGAAAATTGAGCATAGATTTGGATGTCCCGTTGGTAGACAAGTGCGCAAAACAACTTTTGTAATGTTCCGAGCTATTTTCTCACGCTTTAAGCCCAAGTCTAGTGAAAACGCACAGTCGATTTTCAAATTTGACCAACTTCTCGGAATTTAAATTTGAGAATAGATTTGGATGTCCCATTGGTAGAATAGAGTCCACACCAACTTTCGTGACGTTTCGATCTTTTTTCTCCCCCTTTAAGCCGAAGTCTAGCAAAAACGCATAGTCGAGTTTCGACTTTGACAGACTTCGCGGAATTGAAAATTGAGCATAGATTTGGGTGTCCCATTCGTAGATAAGTGCGCACGCCAACTTTCGTGACGTTCCGAGCTATTTTCCCACCCTTTGTGCCCAAGTCTAGCGAAAACACACGATCGAGTTTCAACTTTGACCAACTTCTCAGAATGAAAATTTGAGAATAGATTTGGATGTCCCATTGGTAGACAAGCGTCCATGCCAACTTTCGTGACGTTATGAGCTATTTTCGCCCCCTTTAAGCCCAAGTCTTGCGAAAAGGCACGGTCGAGTTTCGAATTTTACCAACTTCGCAGAATTGAAAATTGAGAATAGATTTGGATGTCCCGTTGGTAGACAAGTGAGCACTCCAAATTTCGTGACGTTCCAAGCTATATTCCCACCCTTTAAGCACAGATTTGGAAGTCCCATTGGTAGACAAGTGCGCACGCCAATTTTCGTGACATTCCAAGCTATTTTTCCACCCATTAAGCCCAAGTCTAGCGAAAACGGATGGTCAAGTTTCAACTTTGACCAACTTCTCAGAATTGAAATTTGAGAATACTTTTGGATGTCCCATTGGTATACAAACGTCCATGCCAACTTTTGTGACGTTCCGAGCTATTTACCCCCCCTTTAAGCCCAAGGCTAGAGAAAAAGTGCGGTTGAGTTTCAACTTTGACCAACTTCCCGGAATTGAAATTTGAGAATAGATTTGGATGTCCCATTGGTAGACAAGCATCCATGCCGAATTTCGTGACGTTCCGAGCTATTTTCTCCCCCTTAAGCGCAACTCTAGCGAAAATGCACGGTCGAGTTTCGACTTTCACCAACTTTTCAGAATTGAAAATTGAGCATAGATTTGGATGTCCCATTTGTAGACATGCGCGCACAGCAACTTTCGTGATGGTACGAGCTAATTTAATACCCTTTAAGCTCAAGTCTAGCGAAAATGCATGGTGGCATTTCCACTTTGACCAACGTCTGGGAATTTAAATTTGAGAGTAGATTTGGATGTCCCGTTGGTAGACAAGTGCGCATGCCAACTTTCGTGATGTCCGAGCTATTTTCTCACCATTTAAGCCCAAGTCTAGGGAAAACGAACGATTGATTTTCAACTTTGACCAACTTCTTGAAATTTAAATTTGAGAATAGATTTGGATGTCCCATTGGTAGATAGGTGTCCACGCCAACTTTCGTGACGTTTCGAGCGTTTTTCTCACCCTTTAATCCCAAGTCTAGCAAAAACGCACGGTCGAGTTTCGACTTTCCCCAACTTCTCGAAATTGAAAATTGAGCATAGATTTGGATGTCCCATTGGTAGACAAGTGCGCACGCCAACTTTCGTGACGTTCCGAGCTCTTTTACCACCCTTTAATCCCAAGTCTAGCGAAAACGCACGGTAGAGTTTCAACTTTGAACAACATCTCGAAATTGAAATTTGAGAATAGTTTTGGATGTCCCATTGGTAGAGAAGCGTCCATGCCAACTTTCGTGACGTTCCGAGCTATTTTCTCCTCATTTAAGCCCAAGTCTAGCGAAAACAAAAGGTCGAGTTTCAACTTTGACCAACTTCGCGGAATCGAAAATTGAGCATATATTGGGATGCCCCGTTGGTAGAAAGGTGCGCACGCCAACTTTCGTGACGTTCCGAGCTATTTTCCCACCCTTTAAGCCCAAGTCTAACGTAAACGTACGGTCACGTTTCAACTTTGACTAACTTCTCGGAATGGAAATTTGAGAATAGATTTGGATGTCCCATTGGTAGAAAAGCGTCCACACCAACTTTCGTGACGTTTCGAGCTATTTTTCCCGCTTTAAGCCAAACTCTAGAGAAAATGCGCAGTCGACTTTCAACTTTGACCAACTTCTCGGAATTGAAATTTGAGAATATTTTTGGATGTCGCATTGGTAGAAAAGCGTCCACACCAACTTCCGTGATGTTCCGAGCTATTTTCTACCCCTTTAAGCCTAAGTCTAGCGAAAACGGAGGGTTGAGTTTCGGCTTTGACCAACTTCTCGGATTTGAAATTTGAGAATAGATTTGGATATCCAATTGGTTGACAAGCATGCACGCCAACTTTCGTGATGTTCCGAGCTATTTTCTCCCCATTTAAGCCCAAGTGTAGCGAAAAAGCACAGTCGCATTTCGGCTTTGACATACTTCTCAGAATTGAAATTTGAGAATAAATTTGGATGCCGCATTGGTAGACGAGCGCGTACGCCAACTTTCGTGACGTTCTGAGCTATTTTCTCACCATTTAAGCCCAAGTCTAGCGAAAATGCAAAGTCGCGTTTCGGCTTTGACCTACTTCTCGAAGGATAAATTTGAGAATAAATTTGGATGCCCCATTGGTAGACAAGCACGTATGCCAACTTTCGTGATATTCCCAGCTATTTTCTCACCCTTTAAGCTGAAGTCTAACGAAAAGCACGGTCGTGTTTCGCACTTGACCAACTTCTCAGAATTTAAATTTTAGAATAGATATGGATGCCCCATTGGTAGACAAGCACGCACGCCAACTTTCATGACGTTCCGAACTATTTTCTCACCCTTTAAGCCCAAGTCTAGCGAAAACACACGTTCGATTTTCAACTTTTACCAACTTCTCGGAATTCAAATTTGAGAATAGATTTGAATGTCCGATTGGTAGACAAGCGTCCACGCCAACTTTTGTGAAGTTTCGAGCTTTTTTCTCCCCCTTTAAGCCCAAGCCTAGCGAAAACGCACGGTCAAGTTTCAACTTTCACCAACTTCTCGGAATTGAAAATTTAGCATACATCTGGATGTCCCGTTGGTAGACAAGTGCGCACGCCAACTTTCGTGATGTTCCGAACTATTTTCCCACCCTTTAATCCCAAGTCTATCAAAAACGCACAGTTGAGTTTCAACTTTGACCACCTTCTCGTTGGTAGAAAAGGGCGCACACCAACTTTCGTGACGTTCCAAGCTATTTTCTCCCCCTTTAAGCCCATGTCTCGCGAAAATGCACGGTCGAGTTTTGACTTTGACCAAATTCGTGGAATTGAAAATTGAGCAGAGATTTGGATGTCCCGTTGGTAGACAAGTGCGCACGCCAACTTTCGTGACGTTCTGAGCTATTTTCCCACCCTTTAATCCCAATTCTAGCGAAAAAACAATGGTCAAGGTTCAACTTTGACCAACTTTTCAGAATTGAAATTTGAGAATTGTTTTGGATGTCCCACTGGTAGACAATCATTCATGCCAACTTTCGTGACGTTTCGAGCTTTTTTCTCCCCCTTTAAGACCAAATCTAGCGAAAACGCACGGTCGAGTTTCGACTTTCACCAACTTCTCGGAATTGAAAATTGAGCATAGATTTGGATGTCCCATTGATAGAAAAGTGTGCACGCCAACTTTCGTGACGTTCCGAGCTATTTTCCAACCCTTTAATCCCAAGTCTAGCAAAAAAGCACGGTTGTGTTTCAACTTCGACCAATTTCTCAGAATTGAAATTTGAGAATAGTTTTGGATGTCCCATTGGTAGACAAGCGTGCATACCAACTTTCGTGACGTTCCGAGCTATTTTCCATCCCTTTATGCCCAAGTCTAACCTAAACGCACGGTCGAGTTTCAACTTTGACCAACTTCACGGAATTGAAAATTGAGCATAGATTTGGATGTCTCGGTTGTAGACAAGTGTCCATGCCAGCTTTCGTGACATTCTGAGTTGTTTTCTCCACCTTTAAGGCCAAGTCTAGCGAAAAAGCACTGTCGAGGTTCGACTTTGACGAACTTCACGCAATTGAAAATTGAGCATAGATTTGGATGTCCCATTGGTAGACAAGTGTGCACACCAACTTTCGTGACCTTCCGAGCTATTTTCCCACCCTTTAAGCCCAAGTCTAGCGAAAATGCACAGTCGAGTTTCGACTTTCACCAACTTCTTGGAATTGAAAATTGAGCATAGATTTGGATGTCCTGTTGGTAGACAAGTGCGCACACCAACGTTCGTGACGTTCCAAGCTATTTTCCCGCCCTTTAATTCCAAGTCTAGCGAAAAACGCATGGTCGAGTTTCAACTTTGACCAACTTCTCGGAATTGAAATTTGAGAATAGTTTTGGATGTCCCACTGGTAGAAAAGCGTCCATGCCAACTTTCGTGACGTTCCGAGCTATTTTCTCCCCCATTAAGCCCAACTCTAGTGAAATCATACGGTCGAGTTTCGACTTTCACCAACTTCTCGGAATTGAAAATTGAGCATAGATTTGGATGTCCATTTTGTAGTCATGTGCGCACTGCAACTTTCGTGACGCTACGAGCTAATTTAACACCCTTTAAGCTCAAGTCTAGCGAAAATGCATGATGGCATTTTTACTTTGACCAACTTATTGGAATTGAAATTTGAGAATAGATTTGGATGTCCCATTGGTAGACAAGCGTGCATGCCAACTTTCGTGAGGTTTTGAGCTATTTTCTCTCCCTTTAAGCCGAAGTCTAGCAAAAACGCACGATCGAGTTTCAACTTTGACCAACTTCTTGGAATTGAAATTTGAGCATAGATTTGTATGTCCCGTTGGTAGACAAGTGCGCACGCCAACTTTCGTTACGTTCCGAGCTATTTTCTCCCCCTTTAAGCCAAACTCTAGAGAAAACGCACGATCGAGTTTTAACTTTACCAACTTCTGGGAATTGAAATTTGAGAATAGATTTGGATGTCACATTGTTAGACAAGCGTCCATGCCAACTTCCGTGACATTGCGAGCTTTATTCTCCCCCTTGAAGCCCAAGTCTAGCGAAAACACACGGACGAGTTTCGACTTTCACCAACTTCTCGGAATTGAAAATTGAGCATAGATTTGGATGTCCCATTGGTATACAAGTGTGCACACCAACTTTCATGATGTTCTGAGGTATTTTCCCACCTTTTAAGCCCAAGTCTAGCGAAAACGCACGGTCGAGTTTCAACTTTAACCAACTTCTCGAAATTAAAATTTGAAAATAGTTTTGGATGTCCCATTGGTAGACAAGTGTCCACACCAACTATCGTGACATTTCGAGCTATTTTCTCCCCCTTTAAGCACAACGCTAGAGAATAGATTTGGATGTCCCATTTGTAGACATGTGCGCACAGCAACTTTCGTGACGTTACGAGCTAATTTCACACCCTTTAAACTCAAGTCTAGCGAAAACGCATGGTGGATTTTCGACCTTGAACAACTTCCCGGAATTGGAAATTGAGCATAGATTTGGATATACCATTGGTAGACAAGTGCGCACGCCAAATTCTCAAAATTTAAATTTGAGAATAGATTTGGATGTCCAATTGGTAGAAATGCGTCCACGCCAACTTTTGTGACATTTCGAGCTTTTTTCTACCCCTTTAAGCCCAAGTCCAGCGAAAACGCACGGTGGAGTTTCGAATTTCACCAACTTCTCGGAATTGAAAATTGAGCATAGATTTGGATGTCCCGTTGGTAGACAAGTGCGCACACCAACTTTCGTGATGTTCTGAGCTCTTTTCCCACCCTTTAATCCCAAGTCTAGCGAAAATGCACGGTCGAGTTTCAACTTTGACCAACATCTCAGAATTGAAATTTTAGAATAGTTTTGGATGTCCCATTGGTAGACAAGTGTCCATGCGAACTTTCGTGACGTTCCGAGCTGTTTTCTCCGCCTTTAAGGCCAAGTCTAGCAAAAACGCACTGTCGAGGTTCAACTTTGATGAACTTCGCGGAATTGAAAATTGAGCATAGATTTGGATTTCCCATTGGTAGACAAGTGCGCACGCCAACTTTTGTGATGTTCCAAGCTATTTTCCAGCCCTTTAATTCCAAGTCTAGCGAAAAAAGCATGCTCGAGTTTCAACTTTGACCAACTTCTTGGAATTGAAATTTGAGAATAGTTTTGGATGTCCCACTGGTAGACAAGCCTCCATGCCAACTTTCGTGACGTTCCAAGCTATTTTCCCGCCTTTTAATTCCAAGTCTAGTGAAAAAAGCATGCTCGAGCTTCGACTTTGACCAACTTATCGGAATTGAAAATTGAGCATAGATTTGGATGTCCTATTTGTAGATATGCGCGCACGGCAACTTTCGTGATGCTACGAGCTAGTTTCACACCCTTTAAGCTCAAGTGTAGCGAAAACGCATATTGGCATTTCGACTTTGACCAACTTCTTGGAATTGAAATTTGAGAATAAATTTGGATGTGCCATTGGTAGACAAGCGTGCACGCCAACTTTCGTGATGTTTCAAGCTATTTTCTCTCCCTTTAAGCCCAAGTCTACCGAAAACGCATGATCGAGTTTCAACTTTGACCAACTTCTTGGAATTGAAATTTGAGCATAGATTTTTATGTCCCGTTGGTAGACAAGTGCGCACACCAAATATCGTGACTCTCCGAGATATTTTCCCACCCTTTAAGCGAAATTCTAGCGAAAACGCACAATCGAGTTTCAACTTTGACCACCTTCTCAGAATTGAAATTTTAGAATAGTTTTAGATGTCCCATTGGTAAAAAAGCGTCGACACGAACTTTTGTGACGTTCCAAGCTATTTTCTCCCCCTTTAAGCCAAACTCTATAGAAAACGCGCGGTCGAGTTTCAACTTTGACCAACTTCTGGGAATCAAAATTTGAGAATAGATTTGAATGTCACATTGTTAGACAAGCGTCCACGCCAACTTTCGTGACGTTTCGAGCTTTTTTCTCTCCCTTTAAGCCCAAGTCTAGCAAAAACGCACGGATGAGTTTCGACTTTCACCAACTTCTCAGAATTGAAAATTGAGCATAGATTTGGATGTCTCGTTGGTAGACAAGTGCGCACGCCAACGTTCGTGACGTTCCAAGCTATTTTCCTACCCTTTAAGCCCAAGTCTAGTGAAGACGCACGGTCGAGTTTCAACTTTAACCAACTTCTCGGAATTGAAATTTGAGAATAGTTTTGGATGTCTTATTGGTAGACAAGCGTCCACACCAACTTTCGTCACATTCTGAGCTATTTTATCCCCCTTTAAGCCCAACTCTAGAGAAAACGCACAGTCGCGTTTCGGCTTTGACCTACTTCTCGAAATTGAAAATTGAGAATAGATTTGGATGTTCCATTTGTCGACATGCGTGCACAACAACGTTCGTGACGTTATGAGCTAATTTCACATCCTTTAAGCTCAAGTCTAGCGAAAACGGATGGTGGGGTTTCGACTTTGAATAACTTCTGGGAATTGAAATTTGAAAATAGATTTGGATGTCCCGTTGGTAGACAAGTGCGCACGCCAACTTTCGTGACGTTCCGAGGTATTTTCTCCTCCTTTAAGCCCAAGTCTAGTGAAAACGCACGGTCGCGTTTCAGATTTGACCTACTTCTCGGAATTCAAAATTGAGAATAGATTTGGATGTCCCATTTGTAGACTGGTGTGCACGCCAACTTTCGTGACGTTCCAAGCTATTTTTTCACCCTTTAAGCCCAAGCCTAGTGAAAACATAGGGTCGATTTTCGACATTCACCAACTTCTCAAAATTGAAAATTGAGCATTGTTTTGGATTTCCCATTGGTAGACAAGTGCGCACGCCAACTCTCGTGAAGTTCTGAGCTATTTTCCCACCCTTTAATCCCAAGTCTAGTGAAAATGCATGGTCGAGTTTTAACTTTGACCAACTTCCGTGACGTTCTGAGCTATTTGATCGCGTTTCGGGTTTGACCTGCTTCTCGGAATTGAAAATCGAGAATAGATTTGGATGTCCCATTTGTAGACATGCGTGCACAACAACTTTCATGACGTTATGAGCTAATTTCACACCCTTTAAGCTAAAGTCTAGCGAAAACACATGGTGGCATTTCGACTTTGACCAACCTCTGGGAATTTAGAATTAAGAATAGATTTGGATGTCCAATTGGTAGACAAGCGTGCATGCCAACTTTCGTGACGTTCTGAGCTATTTTCGCCCCCTTTAAGCCCAAGTCTAGAGAAAACGCATGGTCGAGTTCGACTTTGACCAACTTCATGGAATTGAAAATTGAGAATAGATTTGGATGTCCCATTGGTAGAGAAGTGTGCACGCCAAATTTTGTGACGTTCCAAGCTATATTCCCACCCTTTAAGCCGAAGTCTAGCGAAAATCCACGGTTGAGTTTCGACTTTGACCAACTTCGCGGAAATGTGAGCATAGATTTGGAAGTCCCATTGGTAGACAAGTGCGCACACCAACTTTCGTGACATTCCGAGCTATTTTCCCACCCTTTAAGCCCAAGTCTAGCAAAAATGCACGATCGAGTACCAACTTTTCCCACCTTCTCGGAATTGAAATTTGAGAATAGTTTTGGATGTCCCATTGGTAGACAAGCATCCATGCCAACTTCGTGATGTTCCGAGCTATTTTCTCCCCGTTTAATCCCACGTCTAGTGAAAACGCACAGTCGAGTTTCGACATTGACCAACTTCGTGGAATTGAAATTTGAGAATAGATTTGGATGTCCCATTGGTAGACAAGTGCGCATGCCAACTGTCATGACATTCCGAACTATTTTTACACCCATTAAGCCCAAGTCTAGAGAAAACGCACGGTCGAGTTTCAATTTGACCAATTTCTCGGAATTGAAATTTGGGAATAGTTTTGGATGTCCCATTGGTAGACAAGCGTCCATGCCAACTTTCGTGACGTTCCGAGCTATTTACTCCCCCTTTAAGCCTAAGGCTAGAGAAAAAGTGCGGTCGAGTTTCAACTTTGACCAACTTCGCAGAATTGAAAATTGAGCATAGATTTGGATGTCCCGTTGGTAGACAAGTGCGCACGGCAACTTTCGTGACATTCCGAGCTATTTTCTCCCCCTTTAATCCCAAGTCTAGCGAAAACGCATGGTCAAGTTTCGACTTTGACCAACTTCGCAGAATTGAAACTTGAGCATGGATTTGGATATCCATTTGGTAGACAAGTGCGCACGCTAACTTTCGTGACGTTCCGAGCTATTTTACCACCCTTTAAGCCCAATTCTAGCGAAAACGCACGGTCGAGTTTCAACTTTGACCACCTTCTTCTAATTGAAAATTGAGAATATTTTTGGATGTCGCATTGGTAGAAAATTGTCCACACCAAATTTCGTGATGTTCCGAGCTATTTTCTACCCCTTTAAGCCTAAGTCTAGCGAAAACGCAAGGTCGAGTTTCGACTTTGACCAACTTCTCATAATTGAAATTTGAGAATAGATTTGGATGCTGCATTGGTAGACAAGCGCGTACGCCAACTTTCATGACGTTCTGAGTTATTTTCTCACCATTTAAGCCCAAGTTTAGTGAAAACGCTTTGACCTACTTCTCGTAGTTGAAATTTGAAAATAAATTTAGATGCCCCATTGTAGACAAGCACGTATGCCAACTTTCGTGATATTCCCAGCTATTTTCTCACCCTTTAAGCCGAAGTCTAACGAAAATGCACGGTCGCATTTCGGACTTGACCAACTTCTCAAAATTTAATTTTGAGAATAGATATGGATGCCCCATTGGTAGACAAGCACGCACGCCAACTTTCATGACATTCCGAGCTATTTTCTCACCCTTTAAGCCCAAGTCTAGTGAAAACACACGGTCGAGTTTCAACTTTGACCAACTTCTCGAAATTCAAATTTGAGAATAGATTTGGATGACCCATTGGTAGATAAGCATCCACGCCAACTTTCGTGACATTTCGAGCTTTTTTCTCCCCCTTGAAGACCAAGTCTAGCGAAAACGCACGGTCGAGTTTTGACTTTCACGAACTTCTCGGAATTGAAAATTGAGCATAGATTCGGATGTCCCGTTGATAGAAAAGTGTGCACGCCAACTTTCGTGACGTTCCGAGCCATTTTCCAACCCTACAATCCCAAGTCTAGCGAAAACACACGGTCGTGTTTCAACTTTGACCAAGTTCTCGGAATTGAAAATTGAGCATAGGTTTGGATGTCCCGTTGGTATACAAGTGTCCATGCCAACATTCGTGACGTTCCGAGTTGTTTTCTCCACCTTTAAGGCCAAGTCTAGTGAAAAAGCACTATCGAGGTTCGACTTTGACGAACTTCGCGGAATTGAAAATTGAGCATAGATTTTGATGTCCCGTTAGTAGACAAGTGCGCATGGCAACTTTCGTGACGTTCCGAGCTATTTTCCCACCCTTTAAGCCCAAGTCTAGCAAAAATGCACAGTCGAGTTTTGACTTTCACCAACTTCTCAGAATTGAAAATTGAGCATAGATTTGGATGTCCTGTTGGTAGACAAGTGCGCATGCCAACTTTCATGACATTCCAAGCTATTTTCTCGCCCTTTAATTCCAAGTCTAGCGAAAAAAGCATGGTCAAGTTTCAACTTTGACCAACTTCTCGGACATGAAATTTTAGAATAGTTTTGGATGTCCCACTGGTAGACAAGCGTCCATGCCCACTTTCGTGACGTTCCGAGCTATTTTCTCCCCCTTTAAGCCCAATTCTAGCGAAAATGCACGATCGAGTTTCAACTTTGACCAACTTCTTGGAATTGAAATTTGAGCATAGATTTGTATGTCTCGTTGGTAGACAAGTGCGCACGCCAACTTTCGTTATGTTCCGAGCTATTTTCTCCCCCTTCAAGCCAAACTCTAGATAAAACGCGCGGTCGAGTTTCAACTTTGACCAAATTCGGGGAATTGAAATTTGAGAGTAGATTTGGATGTCACATTGTTAGGCAAGCGTCCACGCCAACTTTCGTGACGTTGCGAGCTTTTTTCTCCCCCTTGAAGCCCAATTTTAGCAAAAACGCACGGACGAGTTTCGACTTTCACCAACTTCTCGGAATTGAAAATTGAGCATAGATTTGGATGTCCCGTTCGTAGATAAGTGTCCAAACCAACTTTCGTGATGTTCCGAGCTATTTTCTCCCCCTTTAAGCACAACTCTGGAGAAAACCCACGGTCGCGTTTTGGCTTTGACCTACTTCTCGTAATTGAAAACTGAGAATAGATTTGGATGTCCCATTTGTAGACATGCGTGCACAGCAACTTTCGTGACGTTACGAGCTAATTTCACACCCTTTAAACTCAAGTCTATCGAAAACGCATGGTGGCATTTCGACCTTGACCAACTTCTCGGAATTGGAAATTGAGCAAGGTTTGGATGTACCGTTGGTAGACAAGTGCGCACGCCAACTTTCATGACGTTCCAGGGTATTTACCCACCCTTTAAAACCAAGTCTAGCAAAAATGCACGGTCGAGTTTCAACTTTGACCAACTTCTTGGAATTGAAGATTAAGAATATATTTGGATGTCCCATTGGTAGACAAGCGTCCATGCCAACTTTCGTGATGTTCCGAGCTATTTTCTCCCCCTTTAAGCCAAAGTCTAGCAAAAACGAACGGTCGAGTTTCGACTTTGACCAGCTTCGCGGAATTGAAAATTGACCATAGATTTGGATGTCCCGTTGGTAGACAAGTGCGCATGCCAACTTTCGTGACGTTCCGAGCTATTTTCTCCTCCTTTAAGCCCAAGTCTAGCGAAAACATACGGTCGAGTTTCAACTTTGACAAACTTCTCGATCGCGTTTCGGCTTTGACCTACTTCTCGGAACTGAAAATTGAGAATCGGTTTGGATGTCCCATTTGTAGACATGCACGCACAACAACTTTCGTGATGTTACGAGCTAATTTCACACCCTTTAAGCTCAAGTCTAGCGAAAATGCACGGTCTAGTTTCGACTTTGACCAACTTCTGGGAATTGAAATTTGAGAATAGATTTGGATGTCGCATGGTGGCGTTTCGACTTTGACAAACTTCTCAGAATTTCAATTTGAGAATAGATTTGGATGTCTCGTTGGTAGACAAGTGAGCACGCAAACTTTCATGACTTTCCGAGCTATTTTCTCACCCTTTAAGCCCAAGTCTAGCGAAAACGCACGGTCGAGTTTCAACTTTAACCAACTTCCCGGAATTTAAATTTGAGACTAGTTTTGGATATCCCATTGGTAAACAAGCATCATGACAACTTTCGTGACATTCCGAGCTATTTTCTCCCCATTTAAACCCAAGTCTTGCGAAAACACATGTTCGAGTTTCGACTTTGACGAACTTCGCGGAATTCAAAATTGAGCCTAGATTTGGATGTCCCGTTGGTAGACAAGTGCGCACACCAACTTTCGTGACTTTCCGAGATATTTTCCCACCCTTTAAGCCCAAGTCTAGCGTAAACGCACGGTTACGTTTCAACTTTGACCAACTTCTCGGAATTGAAATGTGAGAATAGATTTGGATGTCCCATTTGTAGACAAGCATCCATACTAACTTTCGTGACGTTCCGATCTATTTTCTCCCCCTTTAAGCTCAAGTGTACCAAAAACGCACCGTCAAGTTTCGACTTTGACCAACTTCGCAAAATTGAAAATTGAGCATAGATTTGGATGTCCCGTTGGTACAAAAGTGTGTACGCCAACTTTCATGACATTCCGAGCTATTTTCCCACCCTTTAAGCCCAACTCTAGCGAAAACGCACGGTCGAGTTTCAACTTTGACCACCTTCTCGGAATTGAAATTTGAGAATAGTTTTAGATGTCCCAATGGTAGACAAGCATCCACGCCAACTTTCGTGACGTTCCGAGCTATTTTTCCCCCTTTAAGCCAAACTCTAGGGAAAACACGCGGTCAAGTTTCAACATTGACCAACTTCTCGGAAAGGAAATTTGAGAATATTTTTGGATGTCCCATTAATAGAAAAGCATCCACACCAACTTTCGTGATGTTCTGAGCTATTTTCTACCCCTTTAAGCCTATGTATAGCGAAAACGCAGGGTCGAGTTTTGGCTTTGACCAACTTCTTGGAATTGAAATTTGAGAATAGATTTGGATATCCCATTGGCAGACAAGCATGCACGCCAACTTTCGTAATGTTCCAACCTATTTTCTCCCCATTTAAGCCCAAGTCTAGCGAAAACGCACGGTCACATTTCAGCTTTGGCGTACTTCTTGGAATTGAAATTTGAGAATAAATTTGGATGCCGCATTGGTAGACGAGCGCGTATGCCAACTTTTGTGACGTTCTGAGCTATTTTCTCAGCCTTTAACCCCAAGTCTAGCGAAAACACACAATCGCGTTTCGGCTTTGACCTACTTCTCAGAGTTGAAATTTGAGAATATATTTCGATGCCCCATTGGTAGACAAGCGCGTATGCCAACTTTCGTGATATTCCCAGCTATTTAATCACCCTTTAAGCCGAAGTCTAACGAAAACGCACGGTCGTGTTTTGGCCTTGACCAACTTCTCAGAATTTAAATTTGAGAATAGATATGGATGCCCCATTGGTAGACAATCGCGCACGCCAACTTTCGTGATGTTCCAAGCTATTTTCGCACCCTTTAAGCCCAAGTCTAGTGAAAACGCATAGTCGATTTTCAAATTTGACTAACTTCTCGGAATTTAAATTTGAGAATAGATTTGGATGTCCCATTGGTAGAGAAGCGTCCACACCAACTTTCGTGACGTTTCGAGCTTTTTTCTGCCCCTTTAAGCCAAAGTCTAGAGAAAACGCACGGTCGAAATTCGACTTTCACCAACTTCTCGAAATTGAAAATTGAGCATAGATTTGGATGTCCCGTTGGTAGACAAGTGCGCACAGCAACTTTCGTGACGTTCCGAGCTATTTTCTCACCCTTTAAGCCCAAGTTTAGTGAAAATGCACAGTCGATTTTCAAATTTGACCAACTTCTCGGAATTGAAATTTGAGAATAGATTTGGATGTCCCATTGGTAGAGAAGCGTCCACACCAACTTTCGTGACGTTTCGAGCTTTTTTCTCCCCCTTTAAGCCCAAGTCTAGCAAAAACGCACGATCGAGTTTCAACGTTGACCAACTTCGCGAAATTGAAAATTGAGCATAGATTTGGATATCCCGTTCGAAGATAAGTGCGCACGCCAACTTTCGTGACGTTCCGAGCTATTTTCCCACCCTTTAAGCCCAAGTCTAGTGAAAACGCACGATCGAATTTCAATTTTGACCAACTTCTCAGAATTGAAATTTGAGAATAGATTTGGTTGTCCCATTGGTAGACAAGCGTCCATGCCAACTTTCGTGACATTATGAGCTATTTTCGCTCCCTTTAAGCCCAAGTCTAGCGAAAACGCACGACCGAGTTTCGACTTTGACCAACTTCGCGGAATTGAAAATTGAGAATAGATTTGGATGTCCCGTTGGTAGACAAGTGCGCACGCCAAATTTCGTGACGTTCCAAGCTATATTCCCACCCTTTAAGCCAAAGTCTAGCAAAAATGCATGATTGAGTTTCGACTTTGACCAACTTCGCAGAATTGAAAATTGAGCATTGATTTGGAAGTCCCATTGGTAGACAAGTGCACACGCCAATTTTCATGACATTCCGAGCTATATTCCCACCCTTTAAGCCCAAGTCTAGCGAAAACGCACGATCGAGTACAAACTTTTACCACCTTCTCGGAATTGAAATTTGAGAATAGTTTTGGATGTTCCATTGGTAGACAAGCATCCACGCCAACTTTCGTGACGTTCCGAGCTATTTTCTCTCCCTTTAAGCCCATGTCTAGCGAAAACGCACGGTCGAGTTTCGACATTGACCAACTTCGCGGAATTGAAATTTGAGAATAGATTTTGATGTCCCATTGGTAGACAAGTGCGCATGCCAACTTTCGTGACATTTCGAACTATTTTTCCACCCATTAAGCCCATGTCTAGCGAAAATGCATGGTCGAGTTTCAACTTTGACCAACTTCTCAGAATTGAAATTTGAGAATAGTTTTGGATGTCCCATTGGTAGACAAACGTCCATGCCAACTTTCGTGAAGTTTCGAGCTATTTACTCCCCCTTTAAGCCCAAGGCTAGAGAAAAAGTGCGATCGAGTTTCAACTTTGACAAACTTCCCGGAATTCAAATTTGAGAATAGATTTGGATGTCCCATTGGTAGACAAGTGTCCATGCCGACTTTCGTGACGTTCCGAGCTATTTTC
Organism: Larix kaempferi; assembly: GCA_027924585.1. Classification (NCBI taxonomy): domain Eukaryota; kingdom Viridiplantae; phylum Streptophyta; class Pinopsida; order Pinales; family Pinaceae; genus Larix; species Larix kaempferi. Next base: position 355,609 of record BSBM01000430.1, on the reverse strand, counting down.
TCCCCTTTAAGCGCAACTCTAGCGAAAATGCACGGTCGAGTTTCGATTTTCACCAACGTTTCATAATTGAAAATTGAACATAGATTTGGATGTCCCATTTGTAGACATGCACGTACAACAACTTTCGTGACGTTACGAGCTAATTTCACACCCTTTAAGCTCAAGTCTAGCGAAAATGCATGGTGGCGTTTCGTCTTTGACCAATGTCTGGGAATTTAAATCTAAGAGTAGATTTGGATGTCCCATTGGTAGACAAGTGCACACGCCAACTTTCCTGACGTTCCGAGCTATTTTCTCACCCTTTAAGCCCAAGTCTAGCGAAAAGACACGGTCGAGTTTCAACATTGACCAACTTCTCAGAATTGAAATTTGAGAATAGTTTTGGATGTCCCATTGGTAGACAAGCCTCCATGCCAACTTTCGTCACATTCCGAGCTATTTACTCCCCCATTAAGCCCAAGGCTAGAGAAAAAGTGCGGTCGAGTTTCAACTTTGACCAACTTCAATAGATTGTGGCCGAATGTGATACCTGCCAGCGCAATAAGGGTGAAACAACACTCCTTCCAGGATTGCTTGAACCCTTTCCCATACCTACATGTATTTGGACAGATATTTCTATGGATTTCATTGAAGGGATCCCTAAATCTGGCGGGAAGACAGTGATTCTCGTTGTGGTTGATCGCCTCTTCAAATATAGTCATTTTTGTGCTCTCAACCATCCCTATACAGCCTCCTCCGTCGCTCAAATTCTTCTGGACCAGATCTTTCATCTTCATGGAATCCCTTCTTCCATTGTCTCGGATCGTGATGCGACTTTCACCAGTCATTTTTTGACAGAACTATTTCGCCACATTGGCACCAAACTGAAGATGAGTTCAGGGTATCACCCACAAACAGATGGTCAGACTAAAATTATCAATAAATGCTTGGAAACTTATCTTCATTGCTTCACCTCGGAACAACAACATCAGTGGGAAAAGTGGCTTCCTCTCGCTAAATGGTGGTACAATACCTCTTACCACACCGCCTCTAAAATGACCCCATATGAAGCAGTCTATGGTCAGGCACCTCCAGCTCTTCTTCCATACACCCCCACCAGTTCACCATTTCAGGAAATTGACACGGTCCTTTGAAACCACGATCAGATTCTTCGCATTTTGCGGGACAATCTTCACATGGCAAGAAATCGCATGAAGCAACAAGCTGGTCAACATCGTTCTGAGCGCACTTTTCAAGTCGACGATATGGTTTTTCTTCGTCTTTAGCCGTACAAACAATCCTCCTTGAAACTCAAAGGGCGTCATAAGCTCGCTCCAAATTTCTATGGGCCATATCGGATTCTTCAGAAGATTGGGTCCGTTGCTTATAAATTGGAACTTCCTCCTTCTTCCCGCATTCATCCAGTCTTTCATGTCTCTTGTCTGAAGAAAGTTCTTGGCACCAACATCAGTGGACACACAATTTTACCCGAACTGGATAATGAAGGATCCATCCTTTTGGAGCTAGAGGCCATCCTCAATCGGTGCACGCGTCAACTTCGCTCTCGCTCTATCACAGAGGTCTTAATTCAGTGGCATGGCATGCAACCAGAGGATGCTACATGGGAACCACTCCTTAAGATTCAACAACAATTTCCACATGTAAAGCTTTGAGGACAAAGCTTTTTTTAAGGGGGAGGGGATGTTAGGAACCCATGTCTTTTCTTTGTTAGTATGTTGTTGTTGGACGCATAGTAAGTCGTCCCGTAGTATTTGTTGATCAATAGTTTGTGTTATTGTTGTTGGCGCATATGCTTTGTAAGTCGCTCGTAGTATTGTTGATCCATAGTTTGTAGTGGCCCATGGTTTTGACCCATAGTATTGATGCCTAGACTTAGTATATAAGTGTGTGTTGAGACCTATGAAGACACCGTGAAGTTATTTGTATTGAGCTTTCTCATAGGAAGTTGCCCCCTCGAAGTGGCATGTGATCAATTTAAAAGTGATTCTGAGTTCTGTCATTTCTTCTATTTCACATATTCATATTAATTAATTGTTGCAGGTGCATCACATCTGGTATCATAGCACTTTCTTGGGCTCGCTGGGTGAAATTTCTGCCAATTTTTTTTTCGCATCTGTTGCAGGTTCGGATTTGGGAATAATCTCTATCCGCTTAACTGTGGGAAGTACTTGGGCATAAGCCCTAAAACTCATTGTGAGGAGTACCACAGGAACCCCGAAGTAGCTGGTCCATTGAGAAGACCTGCCATGGAAAAGGGCAATGACCCCTACCTGATTGACTAGTTCCCACCCGTGATGTAAACCAAGAGCTGTCGTTTGTGGCAAAGCGGTTATCAGTTTTACCTGAGCCGTGGAGTGAGGGGTACTGCCCCAATACGCAAGCTGTCAGACAGCATTGGTGGTCGAGCGAAACCCCTGAACTGTTAGGAAGCCGCACATACCCGGGGTCCATATCTACTTTCAACTGAACTATTGTCGATCACTATTGCACCGTTTCGGATCCATTTTGCAAGCCGTTCCAGATCCAGCCATTTTCAATCCATTCGATTATTCTAGATCCCTTCCTAGCCGTAGCCACTCTAGTCTGGAAAAAAAAAAAAAAAAACAAACAAAACAAAACAAAAACAACAATTTTTTGTCCATATATCCCTTGTTTTCACTCTGTTTCCCTTGAAATTTTCGGGGAACCCCTGTCATCCCATTCTGCATATTTCATTCTTGAGGACCCTATCCCCAATTCCCCTTCCCAAAGCCCGAAAGCCCACATTTGTCTATTTTTAGGGTTTGCCATAACTTCCTCAGATTTCACCCAATCACCTTCAAATTTTACCACAGAGTTCCTTTCTGAATTCTGCTTCTTTGTCCCCCTCTACCAAATTTTCCCTTTCTTTCACCCCGCTTCTGAAATCCTCATTTTTGCTTCCCTGTCTAGTCGACAGTGTCCAACACCTAGTCAAACCCCAATTACCCTTCAGATTTTTTCCCAAGTCCAGATTTTGCCTTACTGAAGCAGTTTCTATTTTTTTTTTCCTACCCACTCAAAAAAAAAAAACTCCTGGTTATGGTTGTCACCCGTGCAGGAGCAAAAATCATGGAAGAAGCACTTGCAGCCATCCAAGCCAAACTCCAGGATCTGGATGAAAAATTTCTCGGCCTCCATCTTGAACATTCAGCTATGAACAACAAACGGCAGTCTGATTCTTCATCAGACAATGGGTTCTCTTCTTCCAATAATTTCCGTGGTCCGAAGCTTGATTTTCCTCGCTTCAATGGTACTGATCCAATTGGATGGATCTATCGTGCAGAACAGTATTTCAGTTTGCATAATACTTTTGATGTCAACAAAGTTCCGCTGGCATCCTTTCACTTGAAACAGGAAGCTCTTCAATGGTACCATTGATACATCAAGGCTCATCCAGAGCCCAAATGGTAAGACTTTTGCCATCTCCTTTTGCAACGATTTGGTCCTAGTGCTTTTGATGAATTCACCGGAGCCTTCACTAAACTTCGCCAAATTAACACTGTGAGAGAGTATCAAATCGAATTTGGGAACCTAGCCAACCACACCGAGGGATTGTCTGATGACTTTTACCGGAGTTGTTTTATCAGTGGTCTAAAGGATGCCATCTACTCTGAGGTCAAAATGTTCTTTCCCACCACAATGATGGAAGCCCTAGGGTTGGCTAAGTTGGCAGAAGATAAGATTGCATCCCAACAACGCTCCAAGTCCACTTTTGTTCCCTTCCAAAATATGGGTTCTCAGCTACCACCTATACCGCAGGCTCCTCGACCGACTCCTATCAAGTGTTTGTCTGAAACAGATATGCAAGCACACAGAGAAAAGGGGATTTGCTATAATTGTGATGAGAAATTCATTCGGGGACATCGATGTGTTCAGCAAAAGCTCTATCTCTTGGATGTGGAGTCTCCACCTGCCTCTGAAATTGGTGACGAAGATCCAGAAACACTGGATGCTCCGGTCGACATTCAGGAACCACCTATTGACCCTCCGTCTCAGGATGACCAGCCAGAGATGTCTCTCCATGCTTTAGCTAGAATCACCACCCCCCAAACAATGCGGGTTAAGGGTTACTTCAAGAAGCTTCCTCTTACAATACTCATTGATTCTGGTAGCACTCATAATTTCATTGACCCTCGGATCACGAAACAAGCTAATTGTTTTATCCATCCTTGCTCCAACTTTGAAGTCATGGTTGCCAATGGGGGCACCTTACCTTGCAAAGGGAAGTGTCAAAATGTGCGTATCTCTATGGGAGATTATACCTTGCGCTCTGACATGTTTGCCTTGCCCTTAGGCAGATGTGATGTGGTTTTGGGCGCTCAATGGCTACGCACACTTGGCCCTATCTTATGGGATTTTGCTAAAATTTGGATGCAGTTTTCCCTCAATGGACAAAAACACACATTGACAGGATTACAACCAAGTTATCTCAGCATCATCAGTTCACATCGCATGGAAAAACTCCTCAAGAAGAATTCACATGGTGTCATCGCTCAGATCCATTCCATTCAGATGCAACCATCAGTGGTCTCCACTACTCCTTTGGATCTACAACAAATTCTGGATCGATATACAGGTGTCTTTGCTGAACCAGTGGGATTGCCACCTTCCAGGCCAGAAGACCATCGTATTCAGCTCCTTCCTGGCAGCATTCCTCCCAACATCAGGCCCTATCACTACCCATTTCACCAAAAAACGGAGATTGAAATGCTCGTTCAAGACTTATTGAAGCAAGGTATTATTCACCCAAGCACTAGTTCCTTTTCTTCTCCAGTTATTCTTGTCCGCAAAAAAGATGGGTCATGGCGCCTCTGCATTGACTTCTGAGCACTGAATCACCTCACCATCAAGGATAAGTTTCCAATTCCTGTTGTTGATGAGCTTCATGGGGATCACTTTTTATCCAAGTTGGATCTTCGTTCTGGGTATCATCAAATTCGGGTTCATGAGGATGATATCCCTAAAACAGCTTTCCACACACATGATGGCCATTATGAGTTTTTGGTCATGCCCTTTGGCCTCACTAATACTCCTTCCACATTCCAGGCCTTAATGAATAAAATATTTCGACCCTACTTGCGGAAATTCATTCTGGTATTCTTTGATGATATCCTCATCTACAGTAAAACATGGGATGAACATCTCCAACATCTGGATCTTGTCATGCAACTTTTCTTTGACCATCATCTCCATGCCAAGCAGTCTAAATGTGTTTTTGGACAGAAGGAAGTTGAGTATCTCGGGCACATTATCTCAGCACAAGGGGTTCGTGTGGATCATGCCAAAATCGATGCCATGAACAATTGGCCGCATCCTCAAACACTCAAGAGCCTTCGTGTTTTTTTGGGGTTGACTGGCTACTACCGCAAGTTTGTCAAGGATTATGGGAAGATTGCAACTCCATTAACTGCTCTATTGAAAAAGGATGCTTTTACATGGACACCTGCTGCTCAGTGTGCATTTGACAAACTAAAACAAGCTATGTGTACTACACCTGTGCTAGCTATGCCTAATTTTTCCAAGCCCTTCACTATTGAGAGTGATGCTTGTGGAAATGGACTTGGTGCTGTTCTCCTTCAAGATGAACACCCCATTGCGTTCACCAGCAAATCCCTTTCAGGTAAGAATTTAGCTGCCTCTACCTATGAGAAGGAAATGATGGCTATTTTGCATGCAGTACAGAAGTGGCGCCCATACCTATTAGGGAATCATTTCTGCATCAAGACTGATCACCAGAGTCTGAAATATTTCTTGGACTAGCGTGTCTCCTCCCCGGCACAACAAAAATGGGTTAGCAAACTCATGGGTTATGACTATGAGATCACTTACAAGAAGGGTAAAGACAATATTGTGGCAGATGCTCTTTCTTGCACATTTGATGCCCAAGGTTCTCTTTCAGCTATTTCTATGCCTGTTCCAAATTGGTTGCAATCTGTTCAACAGGGTTATGTTAATGACTCTTCCTTATCTCAAATCATTCAACGCTTAACCAACAACCCTTATGTTGTACCACATTACTCTTGGGATGGTGCTTCTCTGCGATACAAGGGTCGTCTGGTGCTTCCCCAGAGCACAGATATTCAATAGGCTATCTTCTATGAACTCCATGCTTCTCCATCGACAGGGCACTCTGGGTTCCTCAAAACGTATGAACGGGCACGACGTAACTTCTTTTGGTAGGGTATGAAAAGGACAATTCAACAGATGGTGGACGAATGTGATACCTGCCAGCGCAATAAGGGCGAAACAACACTCCTTCTAGGATTGCTTGAACCCTTGCCCATACCTACACGGATTTGGACAGATATTTCTATGTATTTCATTGAAGGGTTCCTTAAATCTGGCGGGAAGACAATGATTCTCATTGTGGTTGATCGCCTCTCCAAATATAGTCATTTTTGTGCTCTCATCCATTCCTATACAGCCTCCTCCGTCGCTCAAATTTTCCTGGACCAGATCTTTCGTCTTCATGGCATCCCTTCTTCCATTGTCTCGGATCGTGATGCGACTTTCACCAGTCATTTTTGGACAGAACTATTTCGCCACACTAGCAACAAACTGAAGATGAGTTCAGGGTATCACCCACAAACAGATGGTCAGACTGAAATTATCAATAAATGCTTGGAAACTTATCTTCGTTGCTTCACCTCGGAACAACAACATCAGTGGTCAAAGTGGCTTCCTCTCGCTGAATGGTGGTCCAATACCTCTTACCACACCACCTCTAAAATGACCCCATATGAAGCAGTCTATGGTAAGGCACCTCCAGCTCTTCTTCCATACACCCCCACCAGTTCACCAGTTAAGGAAGTTGACACGGTCCTTCGAAACCGTGATCAGATTCTTCGCATTTTGCGGGACAATCTTCACATGGAAAGAAATCGCATGAAGCAACAAGTTGATCAGCACCGTTCTGAGCACACTTTTCAAGTCGGCGATATGGTTTTTCTTCGTCTCCAGCCGTACAAACAATCCTCCTTGAAACTCAAAGGGCGTCATAAGCTCACTCCAAAGTTCTATGGGCCATATCAGATTCTTGGCACCAACATCAGTGGACAAACGATTTTACTCGAACTAGATAATGAAGGATCCATCCTTTTGGAGCCAGAGGCCATCCTCAATCGGCGCATGCATCAGCTTCGCTCTCGCTCTATCACAGAGGTCTTAATTCAGTGGCACGGCATGGAACCAGAGGATGCTACATGGGCACCACTCCTTCAGATTCAACAACAATTTCCACATCTAAAGCTTTGAGGACAAAGCTTTTTTTAAGGGGGAGGGGATGTTAGGAACCCATGTCTTTACTTTGTTAGTATGTTGTTCTTGGACGCATATGCTTTGTAAGTCGTCCTGTAGTATTTGTTGATCAATAGTTTGTGTTATTGTTGTTGGCGCATATGCTTTGTAAGTCGCCCGTAGTATTGTTGATCCATAGTTTGTAGTGGCCCATGGTTTTGAACCATAGTATTGATGCCTAGACTTAGTATATAAGTGTGTGTTGAGACCTATGAAGGCACCATGAAGTTATTTGTATTGAACTTGCTCATAGGAGGTGCTGAGACTTAGTATATTCGTATTAATAAATTGTTGCAGGTGCATCACATATTTTATCACCCTTTAAGCCCAAGTCTAGCGAAAACGAATGATTGATTTTCAACTTTGACCAACTTCTTGGAATTTAAATTTGAGAATAGATTTGGATGTCCCATAGGTAGACTGGTGTCCACGCCAACTTTCGTGACATTTCGAGCATTTTTCTCCCCCTTTAATCCCAAGTCTAGCGAAAACGCACGGTCGAGTTTTGACTTTCCCCAACTTCTCGGAATTGAAAATTGAGCATAGATTTGGATGTCTCATTGGTAGAAAAGTGTGCACGCCAACTTTCGTGACGTTCCAAGCTCTTTTCCCACCCTTTAATCCCAAGTCTAGCGAAAACGCACGGTCAAGTTTCAACTTTGAACAACATCTCGGAATTGAAATTTGAGAATAGTTTTGGATGTCCCATTGGTAGAGAAGCGTCCATGCCAACTTTCGTGACGTTCTGAGCTATTTTCTCCTCATTTAAGCCCAAGTCTAGCGAAAACACGCGATCGAGTTTCGACTTTGACCAACTTCACGGAATCGAAAATTGAGCATAGATTTGGATGTCCCGTTGGTAAACAAGTGTGCACGCCAACTTTCGTGACGTTCCGAGCTATTTTCCAACCCTTTAAGCCCAAGTCTAGCGTAAATGCATGGTCGCGTTTCAACTTTGACTAACTTCTCAGAATTGAAATTTGAGAATAGATTTGGATGTCCCATTGGTAGACAAGCGTCCACACCAACGTTCGTGAAATTTCAAGCTATTTTTCCTGCTTTAAGCCAAACTCTAGAGAAAACGCGCGGTCGAATTTCAACTCTGACCAACTTCTCAGAATTGAAATTTGAGAATATTTTTGGATGTCACATTGGTAGAAAAGCGTCCACACCAACTTTCGTAATGTTCCGAGCTATTTTCTACCCCTTTAAGCCTAAGTCTGGCGAAAACGCAGGGTCGAGTTTCGGCTTTGACCAACTTCTTGGAATTGAAATTTGAGAATAGATTTGGATATCCCATTGGTAGACAAGCATGCACACCAACTTTCATGACGTTTCGAGCTATTTTCTCCCCATTTAATCCCAAGTCTAGCGAAAACGCACGGTCGCATTTTGGCTTTGATGTACTTCTCGGAATTGAAATTTGAGAATAAATTTGGATGCCGCATTGGTAGAGGAGCGCGTACGCCAACTTTCGTGACGTTCTGAGCTATTTTCTCAACATTTAAGCCCAAGTCTAGCGAAAATGCACAGTCGCGTTTCGGCTTTGACCTACTTCTCGGAGTTGAAATTTGAGAATAAATTTGGATGCCCCATTCGTAGACAAGTGCATATGCCAACTTTCGTGATATTCCCGGCTATTTTCTCACCCTTTAAGCTGAATTCTAACGAAAATGCACGGTCGTGTTTCGGACTTGACCAACTTCACAGAATTTAAATTTGAGAATAGATATGGATGCCCCATTGGTAGACAAGCATGCACGCCAACTTTCATGACGTTCCGAGCTATTTTCTCCCCCTTTAAGCCCAAGTCTAGCGAAACCGCACGTTCGATTTTCAACTTTGACCAACTTCTTGGAATTTAAATTTGAGAATAGTTTTGAATGTCTGATTGGTAGACAGACGTCCACGCCAACTTTTGTAACGTTCGAGCTTTTTTCTCCCCCTTTAACCCCAAGCCTAGCGAAAACGCACGGTCGATTTTCATCTTTCACTAACTTCTCGGAATTGAAAATTGAGCATAGATTTGGATGTCCCGTTGGTAGACAAGTGCGCACGCCAACTTTCGTGATGTTCCGAGCTATTTTCCCACCCTTTAATCCCAAGTCTATTGAAAACGCAAAGTTGAGTTTCAACTTTGAACACCTTCTCGGAATTGAAATTTTAGAATAGTTTTGGATGTCCCATTGGTAGACAAGTGTCCATGCCAACTTTCGTGACGTTCCGAGCTATTTTCTCCCCATTTAAGCCCATGTCTGGCGAAAACACACGGTCGAGTTTCGACTTTGACCAACTTCACGGAATTGAAAATTGAGTAGAGATTTGGATGTCCCATTGGTAGATAAGTGCGCAAGCCAACTTTCGTGACGTTCCGAGATATTTTCCCACCCTTTAATCCCAAGTCTAGCAAAAACGCACGGTCGAGTTTCAACTTTGACTAACTTGTCGGAATTCAAATTTGAGAATAGATTTGGATGTCCCATTGGTAGATAAGCATCCACGCCAACTTTCGTGACGTTTCGAGCTTTTTTCTCCCCCTTTAAGACCAAGTCTAGCGAAAACGCACGGTCGAGTTTCGACTTTCACCAACTTCTCAGAATTGAAAATTGAGCATAGATTTGGATGTCCCGTTGATAGAAAAGTGTGCACGCCAACTTTCGTAACGTTCTGAGCTATTTTCCAACCCTTTAATCCCAAGTCTATCGAAAACGCACGGTCATGTTTAAACTTTGACCAAGTTCTCGGAATTGAAATTTGAGCATAGTTTTGGATGTCCCATTGGTAGACAAGCGTGCATGCCAACTTTCGGGACATTCCGAGCTATTTTCCACCCCTTTAATCCCAAGTCTAGCCTAAACGCACGGTCGAGTTTCAACTTTTACCAACTTCACGGAATTGAAAATTGAGCATAGATTTGGATGTCCCATTGGTAGAAAAGTGTCCATGCTAGCTTTCATGACGTTCCGAGTTGTTTTCTCCGCCTTTAAGGCCAAGTCTAGTGAATAAGCACTGTCGAGGTTTGACTTTGACGAACTTCACGCTGTTAAAATTCAACAAGCTAAGACACAAAATAGCAGCATTACATTCCATTTCACAATAATAGCATATACAGGATCACTGAAGAAACAACAAGCATAGCATAAACACAAGAGACAGATATTTATCCTGGGAAACCCTCATGGGGTAGAAAACCCAGCAAAGCTTCCTCAATATAGATGACCAGCAATATACAAAGATGCAAACCCTGAGCATAAGCTCCTTCTCCTCCATAGCAGACCTCTCCTCCACAAATGCGCCTTTCTCAAGTGAGTGAGTGTGTATAATGAGGAACACACCTCCTCTATTTATACACTACTCTGATATGTATTTTACACAAGTACACGTAGGCTCGTATTTAACCAATAGGTTAAATACCCCACTACAACTAACTGGGCCGACCCCTCTAGGGTGGTCTAATAACCCTTTGACCCACATAACACATACAGGGCCGACCCCTACTAGGGAAGTCTAATAACCCGAGTTACCACATTCCGACAGAGGAATAAACATCTCCGGATATACAATAAGATCTTCACGGAGGAATGAAACATCTCCGGAATAATAAAGTACAAATATAATATTCTTTGAAGTTACAATATCTCAACACTCCCCCTTAACGAGAAGGATATTATAACAATATCTGCACGAGCAAGGAGTCATCAACATCATACATGATACATCTATAAATCATTGGAAGCTTTCTTCAATTTGTCTTCATCAGTAACTCAAACAGTTACTGGTACATCAATGTCAACATCAACATCAACATCAACATCACGATCAGCAGTATCGTCATCACACGATCAGCAGCATCGTCATCACACGATCAGCAGCATCGTCGTCACACGATCAGCAGCATCGTCGTCACACGATCAGCAGCATCGTCATCACACGATCAGCAGCATCGTCATCACACGATCAGCAGCATCGTCATCACACGATCAGCAGCATCGTCATCACACGATCATCAGCATACTTGATCCTTCCTTTTGGAATTACTGGATCAATCTCATCATAATCATATTTAAGACTATCCTTCCTTTCGGAATTACTGGATTTACTGTCTAAGGATGATTAGTCCAACTACAATCATATTTAAGACTATCCCTCCTGGATTTGCTGTCTAAGGATGATTAGTCCAACTACAATCATATTTAAGACTATCCCTCCTGGATTTGCTGTCTAAGGATGATTAGTCCAACTACAATCATATTTAAGACTATCCCTCCTGGATTTGCTGTCTAAGGATGATTAGTCCAACCACAATTCATTTAGGACTATCCTTCCTTTCAGAATTACTGGATTTACTGTCCAAGGATGATTTAATCCACTCAATTCATTTAGGACTATCCTTCCTTTCGGAATTACTGGATTTACTGTCCAAGGATGATTTAATCCAACCACAATTCATTTAGGACTATCCTTCCTTTCGGAATTACTGGATTTACTGTCCAAGGATGATTTAATCCACTCAATTCATTTAGGACTATCCTTCCTTTCGGAATTACTGGATTTACTGTCCAAGGATGATTTAATCCAACCACAATTCATTTAGGACTATCCTTCCTTTCGGAATTACTGGATTTACTGTCCAAGGATGATTTAATCCACTCAATTCATTTAGGACTATCCGTCCTTTCGGAATTACTGGATTTACTGTCCAAGGATGATTTAATCCACTGATTTCATTCTCGAAGACCTCACGTCTACGGCTCTCTTTAGGACTGACAGTCCAGGGATGATCCAATCCCCTCAAGTCCATCAAGGACTTCATTCTCGGAGACCTCACGTCTACGGCTCTCTTCAGGACTGACAGTCCAGGGATGATCCAATCCCCTCAAGTCCATCAAGGACTTCATTCTCGGAGACCTTATGTCTACGGCTCTCTTTAGGACTGAAAGTCCAGGGATGATCCAATCCCCTCAACTGTCCGCTAAGGACTTCATTCTCGGAGACCTCACGTCTACGGCTCTCTTTAGGACTGAAAGTCCAGGGATGATCCAATCCCCTCAACTGTCCACTAAGGACTTCATTCTCGGAGACCTTACGTCTACGGTTCTCTTTAGAACTGAAAGTCCAGGGATGATCCAATCCCCTCAACTGTCCACTAAGGACTTCATTCTCGGAGACCTTACGTCTACGGTTCTCTTTAGTACTGAAAGTCCAGGGATGATCCAATCCCCTCAACTGTCCACTAAGGACTTCATTCTCGGAGACCTTACGTCTACGGTTCTCTTTAAGACTGAAAGTCCAGGGATGATCCAATCCCCTCAACTATCCACTAAGGACTTCATTCTCGGAGACCTTACGTCTACGGTTCTCTTTAGGACTGAAAGTCCAGGGATGATCCAATCCCCTTCTGTATTCTCATCTATACAAGAGCAGTTATCACATTAGCATGTATTCTCACCAATACATTAAAACATGTATACATCACACCAAAACATGTATACATCACAACTAGCATGTATTCTTACTAATACATCAAAACATGTATACATCACATCTAGCATGTATTCTTACTAATACATCTAACATCAAAACATGTATACATCACATCTAGCATGTATTCTTACTAATACATCTAACATCAAAACATGTATACATCACAACTAGCATGTATTCTTACTAATACATCAAAACATGTATACATCACACCAAAACATGTATACATCTAGCATGTATTCTCACCAATACATCTATCATCAAAAGCATGTATAAGTAAAGCTAAGTATTCTAAGTATAAGAGTCCTAAATCTAAATATTTCTAAGTAACTGGGTGTAGAGAACAGGTTACCTCATCAACGACCTTGTTGTTTGATGAGACAATTTCATCAGTAGTGACTATACTACTCCCCCTTTCGAGGAGGGTCCTTTTGAACTACACCAAGCTTGTCTCAGAAGTATTCAAACTTCACTCGAGACAGAGGTTTGGTTGGTAACTTCTTCACTTGACGTAGAGGCTTGGTTAGTACAACGGTAACCTGTTACAAATTCAAACTTTTAGAGTTCCTTTCTGTGTCATATCTTGTTAGTTCCCTATGTTCTTTGACTTATCATGGAACACTAGATTCTATGTCATCTTGATACAACTCTAATTATCACATAGGATCTCAGTTGGTTCTATCTCTAAGTCAAACAATCCTTAAGCCAAACTTCTTCACAACTAGCAGAGCAAGCAGCCATATATTCCGCTTGTGCTGAGAGCCACACTAGACTGCTTCCAGCTAAACCACGAGATCATGGCTAATCCCAGACAATAACATCCTCTCGATGTGTTCTTCTTGTCTGATACACTTCCTGCCCAAACAAAATCTGAATAGCCATCTGAAGTCATGATCTTCAAGATAGCATAGATCAAATTCTATCGTGTCCTTTATGTGCCTCATCACATACTTTTCAACTATCAGGTAAACACATCTAGTTTCCACTAGATACTAACTCAAGGTGTTCATAACAAAGCATATATCTAACCTAGTATATGTTAGATATATCAAAGACCCAATAATTTGACTGTACAGAGTTATATCCACTAACTTTGATGAGTTATCCCCTAACAGCTTCAAGTTGGAATCCATAAGAGTGGCCATTCCAACACCTCAAGTCATATTTCTCATCATACTTTCCCTGGTTTGAGAAATATTCCTTCTGAGCCTTACCATACTTCCAGACCTAGGAAGTAAAGCATTAATTTGAGATCTTTCATTTTCATTTCTGCATTGAATGATCTTCTGCATATCTAACTGTGCCATCTCTCGTTAGATGGGTCTACTAATATGAGCCTCAATATCATTCAAACTCTGTGGTGAGTTCCTTCTTGCATCCATGTCATATGTGTATCATGTTCAACCTTGTAGCAAAGGTTGAGATCCACATCACCCATGGTGATCATTAAGCTTATCAATTTATTATCGATCCTAGGTACCTATACAGAACCTGATTCACACTTCTTCTTTAATTACACCATACTTTGGAGCAAACATCTTGTTGTGATTCTCTTCCCCTTTCTAAGAGAATCTTCTAGCCATGAGCCTTCTATATTTTGTTTGATTTGTAAATCTTCTTGTTTGAACATCCACCACTTGTACGGTGTCCATCATTCTTCATGACCTTTCCTACAAATCAAAATTAAGTACATGATTAGTAATACTTCATAATCATCAAAAGATAACCCATTATGCATACATATATCATTTACATAGTGATGCAACTATTTTGACCAATACTTTGGCACAACACTTTCCCATATCCTGTATGCATACAGTGGCTATCTAGATGCCTTCCATCTCTACCAGAACATACTATCGAGAGTGTGTACAACTCTCAGCATGTCAGCAAGGAGGTTTCATTCTAGAAAAGCAACAATGGAATGTTTGTCCAAACATATGCACATTAGTTGTATACTGTTCAATGCTCTATGAATGTTTACACTCAGCATTATATATTCTAGGAATACAAATATGCATGCAGGCAATATCATTACTATTTCAAATAGCAACTCAAATACTTATCTTTTATGTTTGTGTGGCTGCCTCCCGCTTGATCTTCTGTATGTCTTTTGAACTTCTATTCATTCTGTACCACTGTGCATGCTCAAGAGTCATCCTCATGATCTCATACACAAACATACACTCATTAGTTTATTCTAAATGCTATCAAAACATTATAGTACTAAATAATCTTGAAAACGTATAGTCATGATTATAGTTAATAAACATTAGTATTCAAGATTTCAGGGAAGTCTTCTTTTACTCATGCATATCATTGATAAAAGATATAATATGCATAATCCCTTGATTAATAACTTTATGAATAAGCATAACCAATCATTCCAAGTATACTTATATAAGGGATCCTAACACAAGGTAAGATTCATGGGAAACATACCTGGATTAGTATACCTACTTGGTTATGTACAACATACCTAAACAACCTCTTCAATGATTTAGAGATCCTGAGCTAGAACCTGCATGTCTCATAGGTTAAGCATAATATAACAAAGTCATACATACCTCGTAAGTAGAACAAAGATTATGGATGAGTCTTTGTCTTCATGTTTTCAAGGTCATGGAGCCTGATTTGTCTTTTGTGATGTACCTGTATCTTGTTAGCAGACAACCTCAACCTCACACAACACCATAATGCATTAGTACAATCATAAGTGTCAACACCCTAACCAATGAATATCTTCTATCATGCATTCATAATTTTGTTAAGGTGATACAACAAATCTAAAATCAAGATTGTAATAACTGTAATAACATGAAGACAAACATACCATAAACTTAATCATGAACAAATCTCAAAACATACCTCGATGAGTCATACCTGTCGGGATCGCTTGTAATCTCCTTATGTAAAGCCTTAGCCTCATCTCCCTCTGAAACATGAACTCCTTCACTTATGTAGGTGACCAATCCATCTTCTTCTAGGATTAACCCTATCCACTTGATTTGCAAGAACTGGACCTGGAGCTGGATATGGGTTTGTCAGAGAAACCCAAAAAATTCAAACTTTGAATTTCAAACTTCCGAAAGGATAGAGATATGCGCCTTGATGAGCTGATCAAACTGATATATTCAGAATTTGAAAACTGCAAAGTTTTACTCCTTAATTTTGCCTTTGAAACTTTTGGATTCACTGGACGTGACCCTGAACTGGGGTTTGATGAAGCTCACTCTTTTGCCCCATCAAAAAGTTTGATCCAAATCTCTAAGCTTCTATTTTTCTGAGGAGCTTCCAGCCGTGGTCACAGATTTCAAAAATTCCCATTTTTACAGAAGCCCTAATTTTCCACTTTTCTGATCAAAGTCCCGAACTAGGGTCTAATCAAGCCCGGCCTTCTGCCCAACCAAAAATTCTGATCTTGGTCTCTAGATTTCTATTTTGATGAGTAGCATCCAGCCGTGGTCTCCGATTACAAAAATTCCAACTTTCTTCAAAGCCCTAAATTCCGGAAGCCATGAATGAAGGTACCAAAAAATAATTCTGTTTTGACATAAATATGTACCTGATTGTTTCTGGTGTAACTCCGAAATTTTTGATCCACAGGGTCTGCAAAAGTTTTCTGAGATAGCCTGACCTGTTAGCTTTCCATCCTGACAGGTCTGACCTCAATTGGATTCTCTGAGAGAGAGTTATGCCAAATGTCGCAACGTGACCTGTTTTGGGAAAATACAGGAGAGCGAACTTGTACGGCGTGCCACGTGTCACTGTTTGACCTTCGGCCTCTGAAAACGTTTTCTGAGATAGCTCGGCCTGTTATCTTTCCATCCTGATAGGTATGACCTCAATTGTATTTTCTGAGAGAGAGTTATGCCAAGTGTCGCAATGTGACCTGTTTATGGGATAATACAGGAGAGCGCAATTGTACGGAGTGCCACGTGTCACTGGTTCAACTTCGGCCTCTGAAAAAGTTTTCTGAGATAGTGCAGACTGTGTAGTACCTGTCACTTTTTACGAAATTTCATTTGGATCTTCCTAGCCCAAGATATGACCTTTTTCCCAAGGTCACCTGATTTTGACTCAGATCTGGAAGAGGCAGAAACCCTATATTGTACAGATCATAAATCACAAAGTACAACGAATTAGAGGTTTTCCTTTGGACACAAGGTACCTAGAGATTTTATCTTCGTCCTGTAACAATTTCAGATCCAAAAACTTCTCCAAAACGGATTTATAGCGAAAGTGCTACGATGACTGGTTTTTGCTATGTAAAACCCTAACCTTCAAACTGTCGTAAGTAAAGCAAGTGTCTTTAGTGCCATACCTTGTCTTCCTTCAGGTTAGATCTGATACCATGTTAAAATTCAATAAGCTAAGACAGAAAATAGCAGCATTACATTCCATTTCACAATAATAGCATATACAGGATCACTGAAGAAACAACAAGCATAGCATAAACACAAGAGACAGAGATTTATCCTGGGAAACCCTCATGGGGTAGAAAACCCAGCAAAGCTTCCTCAATATAGATGACCAGCAATATACAAAGATGCAAACCCTGAGCATAAGCTCCTTCTCCTCCATAGCAGACCTCTCCTCCACAAATGCGCCTTTCTCAAGTGAGTGAGTGTGTATAATGAGGAACACACCTCCTCTATTTATACACTACTCTGATATGTATTTTACACAAGTACACGTAGGCTCGTATTTAACCAATAGGTTAAATACCCCACTACAACTAACTGGGCCGACCCCTCTAGGGTGGTCTAATAACCCTTTGACCCACATAACACATACAGGGCCGACCCCTACTAGGGAAGTCTAATAACCCGAGTTACCACATTCCGACAGAGGAATAAACATCTCCGGATATACAATAAGATCTTCACGGAGGAATGAAACATCTCCGGAATAATAAAGTACAAATATAATATTCTTTGAAGTTACAATATCTCAACACATGCAATTGAAAATTGAGCATAAATTTGGATGTCCCGTTGGTAGAAAAGTGTGCATGCCAACTTTCGTGACCCTCCAAGCTATTTTCCCACCCTTTAAGCCCAAGTCTAGCGAAAATGCAGAGTTGAGTTTCGACTTTCACCAACTTCTTGGAATTGAAAATTGAGCATAGATTTGGATGTCCTATTGGTAGACAAATGCGCACGCCAACTTTCGTGACGTTCCAAGCTATTTTTGCGCCCTTTAATTCCAAGTCTAGCGAAAAAAGCATTGTCGAGTTTCAACTTTGACCAACTTCTTGGAATTGAAATTTGAGAATAGTTTTGGATGTCCCACTGGTAGACAAGCGTCCATGCCAACTTTCATGATGTTCCAAGCTATTTTCTCCCCCATTAATCCCAACTCTAGTGAAAACGTACGGTCGAGTTTCGACTTTCACCAACTTCTCAGAATTGAAAATTGAGCATAGATTTGGATGTCCAATTTGTAGACATGCACGCACAGCAACTTTCGTGATGCTACAAGCTAATTTAACACCCTTTAAGCTCAAGTCTAGCAAAAACGCATGATGGCATTTTGACTTTGAAAAACTTATTGGAATTGAAATTTGAGAATAGATTTGGATGTCCCATTGGTAAAAAAGCGTGCACGCCAAATTTGGTGAGGTTTCGAGTTATTTTCTCTCCCTTTAATCCCAAGTCTAGTGAAGACCCACGATCGAGTTTCAACTTTGACCAACTTCTTGGAATTGAAATTTGAGCATAGATTTGTATGTCCCGTTGGTAGACAAGTGCGCACGCCAACTTTCGTTACATTCCGAGCTATTTTCTTCCCCTTTAAGCCAAACTCTAGAGAAAATGCGCAGTCGAGTTTCAACTTTGACTAACTTCTCGGAATTGAAATTTGAGAATTGATTTGGATGTCACATTGTTAGACAAGCGTCCACGCCAACTTTCGTGACGTTGCGAGTTTCGACTTTCACCAACTTCTCGGAATTGAAAATTGAGCATAGAATTAGATTTCCCGTTGGTAGACAAGTGCGCACACCAACTTTCATGACGTTTCGACGTATTTTCCCACATTTTAAGCCCAGGTCTAGCGAAAACGCACAGTGGAGTTTCGACTTTCACCAACTTCTCGAAATTGAAATTTGAGAATAGTTTTGGATGTCCCATTGGTAGAAAAGTGTCCACACCAACTTTCGTCACATTTCGAGCTATTTTATCCCCCCTTTAAGCACAACTCTAGAAAAAACGCACGGTCCCGTTTCGGCTTTGACCAACTTCTCGGAATTGAAAACTGAGAATAGATTTGGATGTCCTTGTAGACATGCCCACACAGCAAATTTTGTGATGTTACGAGCTAATTTCACACCCTTTAAACTCAAGTCTAGCGAAAACGCATGGTGGCATTTCGACCTTGATCAACTTCTCGGAATTGGAAATTGAGCACAGATTTGGATGTACCATTGGTAGACAAGTGCGCACACCAACTTTCGTGACATTCCAAGCTATTTTACCGCCTTTTAATTCCAAGTCTAGCGAAAAAAGCATGCTCGAGCTTCGACTTTCACCAACTTCTCGGAATTGAAAATTGAGCATAGATTTGGATGTCCCATTTGTAGACATGCGTGCACGGCAACTTTCGTGATGCTACGAGCTAATTTCACACCCTTTAAGCTCAAGTCTAGCGAAAACGCATGGTGGCATTTCGAATTTGACCAACTTCTTGGAATTGAAATTTGAGAATAGATTTGAAAGTCACATTGTTAGACAAGCATCCACGCCAACTTTCATAACGTTTCGAGCTTTTTTCTCCCCCTTTAAGCCCAAGTCTAGCGAAAACGCACGGATGAGTTTCGACTTTCACCAACTTCTCAAAATTTAAAATAGAGCATATATTTGGATGTCCCGTTGGTAGACAAGTGCGCACGCCAATTTCCTTCACATTCCGAGCTATTTTCCTACCTTTTAAGCCCAAGTCTAGCGAAAACGCACGGTCGAGTTTCAACTTTAACCAACTTCTCGGAATTGAAATTTGAGAATAGTTTTGGATGTCTTATTGGTAGACAAGCGTCCACACCAACTTTCGTCACATTCTGAGCTATTTTATCCCCCTTTAAGCCCAACTCTAGAGAAAACGCACGGTCGCGTTTCGTCTTTGACCTACTTCTCGGAATTGAAAACTGAGAAAAGATTTGGATGTCCCATTTTCTAACATGCGTGGACAACAACTTTCGTGACGTTACGAGCTAATTTCACACCCTTTAAGCTCAAGTCTAACGAAAATTTTGACTTTGACCAACTTCTGGGAATTGAAATTTGAGAATAGATTTGGATGTCTCGTTGGTAGACAAGTGTGCATGCCAACTTTCGTGATGTTCCGAGCTATTTTCCCTCCCTTTAAGCCCAAGTCTAGCGAAAACACATGGTCGAGTTTCAACTTTGACCAATTTCCCGAAATTGAAATTTGAGAATAGTTTTGGATGTCCCATTGGTAAACAAGCATCCATGCCAACTTTCGTGACGTGCCGACCTATTTTCTGCCCCATTAAGCCCAACTCTAGTGAAAACGTACGGTCGAGTTTCGAATTTCACCAACTTCTCCGAATTGAAAATTGAGCATAGATTTGGATGTCCCATTTGTAGACATGCGCACACAGCAAAATTCGTGACGTTACGAGCTAATTTCACACCCTTTAAGCTCAAGCCTAGCGAAAACACATGGTGGCATTTCGACTTTGACCAACTTCTGGGAATTGAAATTTGAGAATAGATTTGGATGTCCCGTTGGTAGACAAGTGTGCACGCCAACGTTCGTGACGTTACGAGCTAATTTCACACCCTTTAAGCTCAAGTCTAGAGAAAACGCATGGTGGCGTTTCGACTTTGACCAAGTTCTGGGAATTGAAATTTGCGAATAGATTTGGATGTCCCGTTGGTAGACAAGTGCCCATGCCAACTTTCGTGATGTTCCGAGGTATTTTATCCCCCTTTAAGCCCAAGTCTAGAGAAAACGCACGGCCGCGTTTCGGGTTTGACCTACTTCTCGGAATTGAAAATTGAGAATAGATTCGGACGTCCCATTTGTAGACTGGTGTGCACACCAACTTTCGTGACGTTCCAAGCTATTTTTTCACCCTTTAAGCTCAAGCCTAGCAAAAACGCACGGTCGATTTTCGACATTCACCAACTTCTCGAAATTGAAAATTGAGCATTGATTTGGATTTCCCATTGGTAGACAAGTGCGCACGCCAACGCTCATGACGTTCCGAGCTATTTTCCCACCCTTTAAGCTTAAGTCTAGCGAAAACGAATGGTGGCGTTTCGACTTTGACCAAGTTCTGGGAATTGAAATTTGAGAATAGATTTGGATGTCCCGTTGGTAGACAAGTGCCCATGCCAACGTTCGGGACGTTCCGAGGTATTTTCTCGCCCTTTAAGCCCAACTCTAGAGAAAACGCACGATCGCGTTTCGGGTTTGACCTGCTTCTCGGAATTGAAAATCGGGAATAGATTTGGATGTCCCATTTGTAGACATGCGTGCAAAGCAAATTTCGTGACGTTATGAGCTAATTTCACACCCTCTAAGCTAAAGTCTAGCGAAAACATATGGTGGCGTTTCGACTTTGACCAACCTATGGGAATTGAAAATTAAGAATAGATTTAGATGTCCCATTGGTAGACAAGCGTCCACGCCAACTTTCATGATGTTTCGAGCTTTGTTCTCCCCCTTTAAGCCCAAGTCTACTGAAAACACACGGTCGAGTTTCGACTTTCACCAAATTCTCGGAATTGAAAATTGAGCATAGATTTGGATTTCCCGTTGGTAGAAAAGTGTGCACGCCAACGTTGGCGATGTTCTGAGCTATTTTCCCACCCTTTAAGCCCAAGTCTAGCGAAAACACACTGTCGAGGTTTGACTTCGACGAACTTTGCTGAATGGAAAATTGAGCGTAGATTTGGATGTCCTGTTGGTAGACAAGTGCGCACGCCAACGTTCGTGATGTTCCGAGCTATTTTCCCACCCTTTAATCCCAAGTCTAGCGAAAACGCACGGTCGAGTTTCAACTTTGACCACCTTCTCGGAATTGAAATTTGAGAATAGTTTTGGATGTCCCATTGGTAGACAAGCGTCCATGCCAACTTTCCTGATGTTCCGAACTATTTTCTCCCCCTTTAAGCCCAAGTCTAGCGAAAACGGACGGTTGAGTTTTGACTTTGACCAACTTCACGGAATTGAAAATTGAGCATAGATTTGGATGTCCCATTGGTAGACAAGTGCGCATGCCAACTTTCATGGTGTTCCGAGCTATTTTCCCGCCCTATAATCCCAAGTCTAGCAAAAAAAGCATGGTCGATTTTCAACTTTGCCAACTTCTCGGAATTGAAATTTGAGAATAGTTTTGGATGTCCCATTGGTAGACAAGCGTCCATGCCAACTTTCGTGACGTTTCGAGCTATTTTCTCCCCCTTTAAGCCCAAGTTTAGTGAAAACGAACGGTCGAGTTTCAACTTTGACCAACTTCTTGGAATTGAAATTTGAGAATAGTTTTGGATGTCCCATTGGTAGACAAGTGTCCACACCAACTTTCATCACATTTCGAGCTATTTTATCCCCCTTTAAGCCCAACTCTACTGAAAACACACGGTCGCGTTTCGGCTTTGACCTACTTCTCGGAATTGAAAATTGAGAATAGATTTGGATGTCCCATTTGTGGACATGCGTACACAACAACTTTCGTGACGTTACGAGCTAATTTCACACCCTTTAAGCTCAAGTCTAGCGAAAACTCACGGTCGAGTTTCAACTTTGACCAACTTCCCGGAATTTAAATTTGAGAATAGTTTGGGATGTCCCATTGGTAGACAAGCGTCCACACCAACTTTCGTGACGTTCCGACCTATTTTCTGCCCCATTAAGCCCAACTCTAGTGAAAACGTATGGTCGAGTTTTGACTTTCACCAACTTCTCGGAATTAAAAATTGAGCATATATTTGGATGTCCCATTTGTAGACATGCACGCACAACAAATTTCGTGACGTTAAGAGCTAATTTCACACCCTTTAAGCTCAAGTGTAGTGAAAACGCATGGTGGCATTTCGACTTTGACCAACTTCTTGAATTGAAATTTGAGAATAGATTTGGATGTACCGTTGGTAGACAAGTGCGCACGCCAACTTTCGTGACGTTTTGAGTTATTTACCCACCCTTTAAGCCCAAGTCTAGCAAAAACGCAGGATCGAGTTTCAACTTTGACCAACTTCTTGGAATTGAAGTTTGAGAATATATTTGGATGTCCCATTGGTAGACAAGCGTCCATGCCAACTTTCGTGACGTTTCGAGCTATTTTCTCCTCCTTTAATCCCAAGTCTAGCGAAAACGCACGGTCGAGTTTCGACTTTGACCAGCTTCGCGGAATTGAAAATTGAGCATAGATTTGGATTCCCTGTTGGTCGACAACTGCACACGCCAACTTTCGTGATGTTCCGAGAAATTCTCCACCCTTTAAGGCTAAGTCTAGCAAAAACGCACGGTCGAGTTTCGGCTTTGACCAACTTCTCGGAATTGAAATTTGAGAATAGATTTGGATATCCCATAGGTAGACAACCGTGCACGCCAACTTTCCTGATGTTCTGAGCTATTTTATTCCCCTTTATGCCCAACACTAGAGAAAACGCACGGTTGCATTTCGGCTTTGACCTACTTCTCGGAATTGAAAATTGAGAATAGATTTGGATGTCCCATTTGTAGACATGCGCGCACAGCAACGTTCGTGACGTTCCGAGCTATTTTCTCCCCCTTTAAGACCAACTCTAGCGAAAACGCACGATCAAGTTTCAACTTTGACCAACTTCTCAGAATTGAAATTTGAGAATAGTTTTGGATGTCCCATTGGTAGACAAGTGTCCACACGAACTTTCGTGACATTTCGAGCTATTTTCTCCCCCTTTAAGCCCAACTCTAGAGAAAACGCACGGTCTCGTTTCGGCTTTGACCTACTTCTCGGAATTGAAAATTGAGAATCGATTTGGATGTCCCATTTGTAGACATGCGCGCACAGCAACTTTCATGACGTTCCGAGCTATTTTCTCCCCCTTTATGCACAACTCTAGAGAAAACGCACGATCAAGTTTCAGCTTTGACCAACTTTTCGGAATTGAAATTTGAGAATATTTTTGGATGTCCCATTGGTAGACAAGCGTCCACACCAACTTTCGTGACGTTACGAGCTAATTTCACACCCTTTAAGCTCAAGCCTAGAGAAAACTCATGGTGGCGTTTTGACTTTGACCAACTTCTCGTAATTGAAAATTGAGCATAGATTTGGATGTACCGTTGGTAGACAAGTGCGCATGCCAACTTTCGTTACGTTCTGAGCTATTTTCTCACCCTTTAAGCCCAAGTCTAGCGAAAAAACACGGTCGAGTTTCAACTTTGACCAACTTCTCGAAATTGAAATTCAAGAATAGTTTTGGATGTCCTATTGGTAGACAAGCGTCCACAGCAACTTTCGTGACATTCCGAGCTATTTTCTCCCCCTTTATGCCCAAGTCTAGAGAAAACACACGTTCAAGTTTCGACTTTGACGAACTTCACGGAATTCAAAATTAAGCATAGATTTGGATGTTCCGTTGGTAGACAAGTGAGCACGCCAACGTTCCTGACTTTTCGAGCTATTTTCCCACCCTTTAAGCCCAAGTCTAGCGTAAACGCACGGTTGCGTTTCAACTTTGAGCAGCTTCTCCGAATTGAATTGTGAGAATAGATTTGGATGTCCCATTTGTAGACAAGCGTCCATGCCAACTTTCGTGACGTTTCGATCTATTTTCTCCCCCTTTAATCCCAAGTATAGCAAAAACGCACCATCGAGTTTCGACTTTGACCAAATTCACCAAATTGAAAATTGAGCATAAATTTGGATGTCCCATTGGTAGACAAGTGCGTACGCCAACTTTAATGAAATTTTGAGCTATTTTCGACCCTTTAAGCCCAAGTCAAGCGAAAATGCATGGTCGAGTTTGAGCTTTGACCACCTTCTCGGAATTGAAATTTGAGAATAGTTTTAGATGTCCCATTGGTAGACAAGCGTCCACACCAACTTTTGTGACGTTTCGAGCTATTTTCCCCCCTTTAAGCCAAACTCTAGGGAAAACATGTGGTCAAGTTTCAACATTGACCAACTTCTCGGAATTGAAATTTCAGAATATTTTTGGATGTCCCATTGGTAGAAAATCGTCCACACCAACTTTCGTGATGTTCTGAGCTATTTTCTACCCCTTTAAGCCTAAGTCTAGCAAAAACGCACGGTCGAGTTTCGGCTTTGACCGACTTCTTGGAATTGAAATTTGAGAGTAGATTTGGATGTCTCGTTCGTAGACAAGTGCGCACACCAACTTACATGGCGTTCCGAGCTATTTTCCCACCCTTTAAGCCCAAGTCTAGCGAAAACGCACGATCGAGTTTCAACTTTGACCAACTTCTTGGAATTGAAATTTGAGAATAGATTTGGATGTCCCATTGGTATACAAGCGTCCATGCCAACGTTCGTGACGTTCCGAGCTATTTTCTCCCCCTTTAAGCCCAAGTCTAGCGAAAACACACGGTCGAGTTTCGACTTTGACCAGCTTCGCGAAATTGAAAATTGACAATAGATTTGGTAGACAAGTGCGCATGCCAACTTTGGTGACGTTCCGAGCTATTCTCCACCCTTTAAACCCAAGTCTAGCAAAAACGCACGGTCAGGTTTCGGCTTTGAACAACTTCTCGGAATTGAAATTTGAGAATAGATTTGGATATCCCATTGGTAGACAGTAAGTACACGCCAACTTTCGTGACGTTCTGAGCTATTTTATTCCCCTTTAAGCCCAACTCTAGAGAAAACGCATGGTTGCGTTTCGGCTTTGACCTACTTCTCAGAATTGAAAATTGAGAAGAGATTTGGATGTCCCATTTGTAGACATGCGCGCACAGCATCTTTTGTGACGTTCCAATCTAATTTCACACCCTTTAAGCTCAAGTCTAGCGAAAATGCATGGTGGCGTTTCGACTTTGACCAACTTCTCATAATTTAAAATTCACCATAGATTTGGATGTACCGTTGGTAGACAAGTGCGCACGCCAACTTTCGTGATGTTCCAAGCTATTTTCTCACCGTTTAAGCCCAAGTCTAGCAAAAACGCATATTCGATTTTCAACTTTTACCAACTTCTCGAAATTTAAATTTGAGAATAGATTTGGATGTCCCATTGGTAGACAAGCGTCCATGCCAACTTTCATGACGTTTCGAGCTTTTTTCTCCCCCTTTAACCCCAAGACCAGCGAAAACGCACGGTTGAGTTTCGACTTTGACCAACTTCTCGGAATTAAAAATTTAGAATCAATTTGGATGACCCATTTGTAGACATGCATGCACAACAACTTTCATGACGTTACGAGCTAATTTCACACCCTTTAAGCCCAATTCTAGAGAAAACGCATGATCCAGTTTCAACTTTGACCACCTTCTTCGAATTGAAATTTGAGAATAGTTTTAGATGTCCCATTGGTAGACAAGCATCCACACAAACTTTGTGACGTTCCGAGCTATTTTCTCTCCCTTTAAGCCCAAGTCTAGCGAAAACGCACGGACGATTTTCGACTTTCAACAACTTCTCGGAATTGAAAATTGAGCATAGATTTGGATGTCCCGTTGGTAAACAAGTGCGCACGCCAACTTTCATGACGTTTCGAGGTATTTTCCCACCCTTTAATCCCAAGTCTAGCGAAAATGCATGGTCGCCTTACGGCTTTGACCTACTTCTAGGAATTTAAAACGTAGAATAGATTTGGATGTCCCATTTGTAGACATGCGCGCACAACACATTTCGTGATGCTACGAGCTAATTTCACACCCTTTAAACTCAAGTCTAGTGAAAACGCATTGTGGCATTTCGACCTTGACCAACTTCACGGAATCGAAAATTGAGCATAGATTTGGATGTCCCGTTGGTAAACAAGTGTGCACGCCAACTTTCGTGACGTTCCGAGCTATTTTCCAACCCTTTAAGCCCAAGTCTAGCGTAAACGCATGGTCGCGTTTCAACTTTGACTAACTTATCAGAATTGAAATTTGAGAATAGATTTGGATGTCCCATTGGTAGACAAGCGTCCACACCAATGTTCGTGAAATTTCGAGCTATTTTCCCTGCTTTAAGCCAAACTCTAGAGAAAACGCGCGGTCGAATTTCAACTCTGACCAACTTCTCGGAATTGAAATTTGAGAATATTTTTGGATGTCACATTGGTAGAAAAGCGTCCACACCAACTTTCGTAATGTTCCGAGCTATTTTCTACCCCTTTAAGCCTAAGTCTGGCGAAAACGCAGGGTCGAGTTTTGGCTTTGACCAACTTCTTGGAATTGAAATTTGAGAATAGATTTGGATATCCCATTGGTAGACAAGCATGCACACCAACTTTCATGACGTTTCGAGCTATTTTCTCCCCATTTAATCCCAAGTCTAGCGAAAACGCACGGTCGCATTTTGGCTTTGATGTACTTCTCGGAATTGAAATTTGAGAATAAATTTGGATGCCGCATTGGTAGAGGAGCGCGTACGCCAACTTTCGTGACGTTCTGAGCTATTTTCTCAACATTTAAGCCCAAGTCTAGCGAAAATGCACAGTCGCGTTTCGGCTTTGACCTACTTCTCGGAGTTGAAATTTGAGAATAAATTTGGATGCCCCATTCGTAGACAAGTGCATATGCCAACTTTCGTGATATTCCCGGCTATTTTCTCACCCTTTAAGCTGAAGTCTAACGAAAATGCACGGTCGTGTTTCGGACATGACCAACTTCTCAGAATTTAAATTTGAGAATAGATATGGATGCCCCATTGGTAGACAAGCATGCACGCCAACTTTCATGACGTTCCGAGCTATTTTCTCCCCCTTTAAGCCCAAGTCTAGCGAAACCGCACGTTCGATTTTCAACTTTGACCAACTTCTTGGAATTTAAATTTGAGAATAGTTTCGAATGTCTGATTGGTAGACAGACGTCCACGCCAACTTTTGTAACGTTCGAGCTTTTTTCTCCCCCTTTAACCCCAAGCCTAGCGAAAACGCACGGTCGATTTTCATCTTTCACTAACTTCTCGGAATTGAAAATTGAGCATAGATTTGGATGTCCCGTTGGTAGACAAGTGCGCACGCCAACTTTCGTGATGTTCCGATCTATTTTCCCACCCTTTAATCCCAAGTCTATTGAAAACGCAAAGTTGAGTTTCAACTTTGAACACCTTCTCGGAATTGAAATTTTAGAATAGTTTTGGATGTCCCATTGGTAGACAAGTGTCCATGCCAACTTTCGTGACGTTCCGAGCTATTTTCTCCCCATTTAAGCCCATGTCTGGCGAAAACACACGGTCGAGTTTCGACTTTGACCAACTTCGCGGAATTGAAAATTGAGTAGAGATTTGGATGTCCCATTGGTAGATAAGTGCGCAAGCCAACTTTCGTGACGTTCCGAGATATTTTCCCACCCTTTAATCCCAAGTCTAGCAAAAACGCACGGTCGAGTTTCAACTTTGACTAACTTGTCGGAATTCAAATTTGAGAATAGATTTGGATGTCCCATTGGTAGATAAGCATCCACGCCAACTTTCGTGACGTTTCGAGCTTTTTTCTCCCCCTTTAAGACCAAGTCTAGCGAAAACGCACGGTCGAGTTTCGACTTTCACCAACTTCTCAGAATTGAAAATTGAGCATAGATTTGGATGTCCCGTTGATAGAAAAGTGTGCACGCCAACTTTCGTAACGTTCTGAGCTATTTTCCAACCCTTTAATCCCAAGTCTATCGAAAACGCACGGTCATGTTTAAACTTTGACCAAGTTCTCGGAATTGAAATTTGAGCATAGTTTTGGATGTCCCATTGGTAGACAAGCGTGCATGCCAACTTTCGTGACATTCCGAGCTATTTTCCACCCCTTTAATCCCAAGTCTAGCCTAAACGCACGGTCGAGTTTCAACTTTTACCAACTTCGCGGAATTGAAAATTGAGCATAGATTTGGATGTCCCATTGGTAGAAAAGTGTCCATGCTAGCTTTCATGACGTTCCGAGTTG
The DNA here is from genome assembly GCA_027924585.1 of Larix kaempferi. Classification (NCBI taxonomy): domain Eukaryota; kingdom Viridiplantae; phylum Streptophyta; class Pinopsida; order Pinales; family Pinaceae; genus Larix; species Larix kaempferi. Next base: position 326,746 of record BSBM01000430.1, on the reverse strand, counting down.
TTTTCTCCGCCTTTAAGGCCAAGTCTAGTGAATAAGCACTATCGAGGTTCGACTTTGACGAACTTCACGCAATTGAAAATTGAGCATAAATTTGGATGTCCTGTTGGTAGAAAAGTGTGCACGCCAACTTTCGTGACCCTCCAAGCTATTTTCCCACCCTTTAAGCCCAAGTCTAGCGAAAATGCAGAGTTGAGTTTCGACTTTCACCAACTTCTTGGAATTGAAAATTGAGCATAGATTTGGATGTCCTATTGGTAGACAAATGCGCACGCCAACTTTCGTGACGTTCCAAGCTATTTTTGCGCCCTTTAATTCCAAGTCTAGCGAAAAAAGCATTGTCGAGTTTCAACTTTGACCAACTTCTTGGAATTGAAATTTGAGAATAGTTTTGGATGTCCCACTGGTAGACAAGCGTCCATGCCAACTTTCATGATGTTCCAAGCTATTTTCTCCCCCATTAAGCCCAACTCTAGTGAAAACGTACGGTCGAGTTTCGACTTTCACCAACTTCTCGGAATTGAAAATTGAGCATAGATTTGGATGTCCAATTTGTAGACATGCACGCACAGCAACTTTCGTGATGATACAAGCTAATTTAACACCCTTTAAGCTCAAGTCTAGCAAAAACGCATGATGGCATTTTGACTTTGAAAAACTTATTGGAATTGAAATTTGAGAATAGATTTGGATGTCCCATTGGTAAACAAGCGTGCACGCCAAATTTGGTGAGGTTTCGAGTTATTTTCTCTCCCTTTAATCCCAAGTCTAGTGAAGACGCACGATCGAGTTTCAACTTTGACCAACTTCTTGGAATTGAAATTTGAGCATAGATTTGTATGTCCCGTTGGTAGACAAGTGCGCACGCCAACTTTCTTTACATTCCGAGCTATTTTCTTCCCCTTTAAGCCAAACTCTAGAGAAAATACGCAGTCGAGTTTCAACTTTGACTAACTTCTCGGAATTGAAATTTGAGAATTGATTTGGATGTCACATTGTTAGACAAGCGTCCACGCCAACTTTCGTGACGTTGCGAGTTTCGACTTTCACCAACTTCTCGGAATTGAAAATTGAGCATAGATTTAGATTTCCCGTTGGTAGACAAGTGCGCACACCAACTTTCATGACGTTCCGACGTATTTTCCCACATTTTAAGCCCAGGTCTAGCGAAAACGCACAGTGGAGTTTCGACTTTCACCAACTTCTCGAAATTGAAATTTGAGAATAGTTTTGGATGTCCCATTGGTAGAAAAGTGTCCACACCAACTTTTGTGACATTTCGAGCTATTTTATCCCCCCTTTAAGCACAACTCTAGAGAAAACGCACGGTCCCGTTTCGGCTTTGACCAACTTCTCGGAATTGAAAATTGAGAATAGATTTGGATGTCCTTGTAGACATGCCCACACAGCAACTTTTGTGACTTTACGAGCTAATTTCACACCCTTTAAACTCAAGTCTAGCGAAAACGCATGGTGGCATTTCGACCTTGATCAACTTCTCGGAATTGGAAATTGAGCACAGATTTGGATGTACCATTGGTAGACAAGTGCGCACACCAACTTTCGTGACATTCCAAGCTATTTTCCCGCCTTTTAATTCCAAGTCTAGCGAAAAAAGCATGCTCGAGCTTCGACTTTCACCAACTTCTCGGAATTGAAAATTGAGCATAGATTTGGATGTCCCATTTGTAGACATGCGTGCACGGCAACTTTCGTGACGCTACGAGCTAATTTCACACCCTTTAAGCTCAAGTCTAGCGAAAACGCATGGTGGCATTTCGAATTTGACCAACTTCTTGGAATTGAAATTTGAGAATAGATTTGAAAGTCACATTGTTAGACAAGCATCCACGCCAACTTTCATAACGTTTCGAGCTTTTTTCTCCCCCTTTAAGCCCAAGTCTAGCGAAAACGCACGGATGAGTTTCGACTTTCACCAACTTCTCAAAATTTAAAATAGAGCATATATTTGGATGTCCTGTTGGTAGACAAGTGCGCACGCCAACTTCCTTCACATTCCGAGCTATTTTCCTACCTTTTAAGCCCAAGTCTAGCGAAAACGCACGGTCGAGTTTCAACTTTAACCAACTTCTCGGAATTGAAATTTGAGAATAGTTTTGGATGTCTTATTGGTAGACAAGCGTCCACACCAACTTTCGTCACATTCTGAGCTATTTTATCCCCCTTTAAGCCCAACTCTAGAGAAAACGCACGGTCGCGTTTCGTCTTTGACCTACTTCTCGGAATTGAAAACTGAGAAAAGATTTGGATGTCCCATTTTCTAACATGCGTGGACAACAACTTTCGTGACGTTACGAGCTAATTTCACACCCTTTAAGCTCAAGTCTAACGAAAATTTTGACTTTGACCAACTTCTGGGAATTGAAATTTGAGAATAGATTTGGATGTCTCGTTGGTAGACAAGTGCGCATGCCAACTTTCGTGATGTTCCGAGCTATTTTCCCACCCTTTAAGCCCAAGTCTAGCGAAAACACATGGTCGAGTTTCAACTTTGACCAATTTCCCGAAATTGAAATTTGAGAATAGTTTTGGATGTCCCATTGGTAAACAAGCATCCATGCCAACTTTCGTGACGTGCCGACCTATTTTCTGCCCCATTAAGCCCAACTCTAGTGAAAACGTACGGTCGAGTTTCGAATTTCACCAACTTCTCCGAATTGAAAATTGAGCATAGATTTGGATGTCCCATTTGTAGACATGCGCACACAGCAAAATTCGTGAGTTTACGAGCTAATTTCACACCCTTTAAGCTCAAGTCTAGCGAAAACACATGGTGGCATTTCGACTTTGACCAACTTCTGGGAATTGAAATTTGAGAATAGATTTGGATGTCCCGTTGGTAGACAAGTGTGCACGCCAACGTTCGTGACGTTACGAGCTAATTTCACACCCTTTAAGCTCAAGTCTAGAGAAAACGCATGGTGGCGTTTCGACTTTGACCAAGTTCTGGGAATCGAAATTTGCGAATAGATTTGGATGTCCCGTTGGTAGACAAGTGCCCATGCCAACTTTCGTGATGTTCCGAGGTATTTTATCCCCCTTTAAGCCCAAGTCTAGAGAAAACGCACGGCCACGTTTCGGGTTTGACCTACTTCTCGGAATTGAAAATTGAGAATAGATTCGGACGTCCCATTTGTAGACTGGTGTGCACACCAAATTTCGTGACGTTCCAAGCTATTTTTTCACCCTTTAAGCTCAAGCCTAGCAAAAACGCACGGTCGATTTTCGACATTCACCAACTTCTCGAAATTGAAAATTGAGCATTGATTTGGATTTCCCATTGGTAGACAAGTGCGCACGCCAACGCTCATGACGTTCCGAGCTATTTTCCCACCCTTTAAGCTTAAGTCTAGCGAAAACGAATGGTGGCGTTTCGACTTTGACCAAGTTCTGGGAATTGAAATTTGAGAATAGATTTGGATGTCCCGTTGGTAGACAAGTGCCCATGCCAACGTTCGGGACGTTCCGAGGTATTTTCTCGCCCTTTAAGCCCAACTCTAGAGAAAACGCACGATCGCGTTTCGGGTTTGACCTGCTTCTCGGAATTGAAAATCGGGAATAGATTTGGATGTCCCATTTGTAGACATGCGTGCAAAGCAAATTTCGTGACGTTATGAGCTAATTTCACACCCTCTAAGCTAAAGTCTAGCGAAAACATATGGTGGCGTTTCGACTTTGACCAACCTATGGGAATTGAAAATTAAGAATAGATTTAGATGTCCCATTGGTAGACAAGCGTCCACGCCAACTTTCATGATGTTTCGAGCTTTGTTCTCCCCATTTAAGCCCAAGTCTACTGAAAACACACGGTTGAGTTTCGACTTTCACCAAATTCTCGGAATTGAAAATTGAGCATAGATTTGGATTTCCCATTGGTAGAAAAGTGTGCACGCCAACGTTCGCGATGTTCTGAGCTATTTTCCCACCCTTTAAGCCCAAGTCTAGCGAAAACACACTGTCGAGGTTTGACTTCGACGAACTTTGCTGAATGGAAAATTGAGCGTAGATTTGGATGTCCCGTTGGTAGACAAGTCCGCACGCCAACTTTCGTGATGTTCCGAGCTATTTTCCCACCCTTTAATCCCAAGTCTAGCGAAAACGCACGGTCGAGTTTCAACTTTGACCACCTTCTCGGAATTGAAATTTGAGAATAGTTTTGGATGTCCCATTGGTAGACAAGCGTCCATGCCAACTTTCCTGATGTTCCGAACTATTTTCTCCCCCTTTAAGCCCAAGTCTAGCGAAAACGGACGGTTGAGTTTTGACTTTGACCAACTTCACGGAATTGAAAATTGAGCATAGATTTGGATGTCCCATTGGTAGACAAGTGCGCATGCCAACTTTCATGGTGTTCCGAGCTATTTTCCCGCCCTATAATCCCAAGTCTAGCAAAAAAAGCATGGTCGATTTTCAACTTTGCCAACTTCTCGGAATTGAAATTTGAGAATAGTTTTGGATGTCCCATTGGTAGACAAGCGTCCATGCCAACTTTCGTGACGTTTCGAGCTATTTTCTCCCCCTTTAAGCCCAAGTTTAGTGAAAACGAACGGTCGAGTTTCAACTTTGACCAACTTCTTGGAATTGAAATTTGAGAATAGTTTTGGATGTCCCATTGGTAGACAAGTGTCCACACCAACTTTCATCACATTTCGAGCTATTTTATCCCCCTTTAAGCCCAACTCTACTGAAAACACACGGTCGCGTTTCGGCTTTGACCTACTTCTCGGAATTGAAAATTGAGAATAGATTTGGATGTCCCATTTGTGGGCATGCGTACACAACAACTTTCGTGACGTTACGAGCTAATTTCACACCCTTTAAGCTCAAGTCTAGTGAAAACTCACGGTCGAGTTTCAACTTTGACCAACTTCCCGGAATTTAAATTTGAGAATAGTTTGGGATGTCCCATTGGTAGACAAGCGTCCACACCAACTTTCGTGACGTTCCGACCTATTTTCTGCCCCATTAAGCCCAACTCTAGTGAAAACGTATGGTCGAGTTTTGACTTTCACCAACTTCTCGGAATTAAAAATTGAGCATATATTTGGATGTCCCATTTGTAGACATGCACGCACAACAAATTTCGTGACGTTAAGAGCTAATTTCACACCCTTTAAGCTCAAGTGTAGTGAAAACGCATGGTGGCATTTCGACTTTGACCAACTTCTTGAATTGAAATTTGAGAATAGATTTGGATGTACCGTTGGTAGACAAGTGCGCACGCCAACTTTCGTGACGTTTTGAGTTATTTACCCACCCTTTAAGCCCAAGTCTAGCAAAAACGCAGGATCGAGTTTCAACTTTGACCAACTTCTTGGAATTGAAGTTTGAGAATAGATTTGGATGTCCCATTGGTAGACAAGCGTCCATGCCAACTTTCGTGACGTTTCGAGCTATTTTCTCCTCCTTTAATCCCAAGTCTAGCGAAAACGCACGGTCGAGTTTCGACTTTGACCAGCTTCGCGGAATTGAAAATTGAGCATAGATTTGGATTCCCTGTTGGTCGACAACTGCACACGCCAACTTTCGTGATGTTCTAAGAAATTCTCCACCCTTTAAGGCTAAGTCTAGCAAAAACCCACGGTCGAGTTTCGGCTTTGACCAACTTCTCGGAATTGAAATTTGAGAATAGATTTGGATATCCCATAGGTAGACAACCGTGCACGCCAACTTTCGTGATGTTCTGAGCTATTTTATTCCCCTTTATTCCCAACACTAGAGAAAACGCACGGTTGCATTTCGGCTTTGACCTACTTCTCGGAATTGAAAATTGAGAATAGATTTGGATGTCCCATTTGTAGACATGCGCGCACAGCAACGTTCGTGACGTTCCGAGCTATTTTCTCCCCCTTTATGCACAACTCTAGAGAAAACGCACGATCAAGTTTCAACTTTGACCAACTTTTCGGAATTGAAATTTGAGAATATTTTTGGATGTCCCATTGGTAGACAAGCGTCCACACCAACTTTCATGACGTTACGAGCTAATTTCACACCCTTTAAGCTCAAGCCTAGAGAAAACTCATGGTGGCGTTTTGACTTTGACCAACTTCTCGTAATTGAAAATTGAGCATAGATTTGGATGTACCGTTGGTAGACAAGTGCGCATGCCAACTTTCGTTACGTTCTGAGCTATTTTCTCACCCTTTAAGCCCAAGTCTAGCGAAAAAACACGGTCGAGTTTCAACTTTGACCAACTTCTCGAAATTGAAATTCAAGAATAGTTTTGGATGTCCTATTGGTAGACAAGCGTCCACAGCAACTTTCGTGACATTCCGAGCTATTTTCTCCCCCTTTATGCCCAAGTCTAGAGAAAACACACGTTCAAGTTTCGACTTTGACGAACTTCACGGAATTCAAAATTAAGCATAGATTTGGATGTTCCGTTGGTAGACAAGTGAGCACGCCAACTTTCGTGACTTTTCGAGCTATTTTCCCACCCTTTAAGCCCAAGTCTAGCGTAAACGCACGGTTGCGTTTCAACTTTGAGCAGCTTCTCCGAATTGAATTGTGAGAATAGATTTGGATGTCCCATTTGTAGACAAGCGTCCATGCCAACTTTCGTGACGTTTCGATCTATTTTCTCCCCCTTTAATCCCAAGTATAGCAAAAACGCACCATCGAGTTTCGACTTTGACCAAATTCACCAAATTGAAAATTGAGCATAAATTTGGATGTCCCGTTGGTAGACAAGTGCATACGCCAACTTTAATGAAATTTCAAGCTATTTTCGACCCTTTAAGCCCAAGTCAAGCGAAAATGCATGGTCGAGTTTGAGCTTTGACCACCTTCTCGGAATTGAAATTTGAGAATAGTTTTAGATGTCCCATTGGTAGACAAGCGTCCACACCAACTTTTGTGACGTTTCGAGCTATTTTCCCCCCTTTAAGCCAAACTCTAGGGAAAACATCTGGTCAAGTTTCAACATTGACCAACTTCTCGGAATTGAAATTTCAGAATATTTTTGGATGTCCCATTGGTAGAAAATCATCCACACCAACTTTCGTGATGTTCTGAGCTATTTTCTACCCCTTTAAGCCTAAGTCTAGCAAAAACGCAGGGTCGAGTTTCGGCTTTGTCCGACTTCTTGGAATTGAAATTTGAGAGTAGATTTGGATGTCTCGTTCGTAGACAAGTGCGCACACCAACTTACATGGCGTTCCGAGCTATTTTCCCACCCTTTAAGCCCAAGTCTAGCGAAAACGCACGATCGAGTTTCAACTTTGACCAACTTCTTGGAATTGAAATTTGAGAATAGATTTGGATGTCCCATTGGTAGACAAGCGTCCATGCCAACGTTCCTGACGTTCCGAGCTATTTTCTCCCCCTTTAAGCCCAAGTCTAGCGAAAAACACACGGTCGAGTTTCGACTTTGACCAGCTTCGCGAAATTGAAAATTGACAATAGATTTGGTAGACAAGTGCGCATGCCAACTTTGGTGACGTTCCGAGCTATTCTCCACCCTTTAAACCCAAGTCTAGCAAAAACGCACGGTCAGGTTTCGGCTTTGAACAACTTCTCGGAATTGAAATTTGAGAATAGATTTGGATATCCCATTGGTAGGCAGTAAGTACACGCCAACTTTCATGACGTTCTGAGCTATTTTATTCCCCTTTAAGCCCAACTCTAGAGAAAACGCATGGTTGCGTTTCGGCTTTGACCTACTTCTCAGAATTGAAAATTGAGAAGAGATTTGGATGTCCCATTTGTAGACATGCGCGCACAGCATCTTTCGTGACGTTCCAATCTAATTTCACCCCCTTTAAGCTCAAGTCTAGCGAAAATGCATGGTGGCGTTTCGACTTTGACCAACTTCTCATAATTTAAAATTCACCATAGATTTGGATGTACTGTTGGTAGACAAGTGCGCACGCCAACTTTCGTGATGTTCCAAGCTATTTTCTCACCGTTTAAGCCCAAGTCTAGCAAAAACGCATATTCGATTTTCAACTTTTACCAACTTCTCGAAATTTAAATTTGAGAATAGATTTGGATGTCCCATTGGTAGACAAGCGTCCATGCCAACTTTCATGACGTTTCGAGCTTTTTTCTCCCCCTTTAACCCCAAGACCAGCGAAAACGCACGGTTGAGTTTCGACTTTGACCAACTTCTCGGAATTAAAAATTTAGAATCGATTTGGATGACCCATTTGTAGACATGCACGCACAACAACTTTCATGACGTTACGAGCTAATTTCACACCCTTTAAGCCCAATTCTAGAGAAAACGCATGATCCAGTTTCAACTTTGACCACCTTCTTCGAATTGAAATTTGAGAATAGTTTTAGATGTCCCATTGGTAGACAAGCATCCACACAAACTTTGTGACGTTCCGAGCTATTTTCTCTCCCTTTAAGCCCAAGTCTAGCGAAAACGCACGGACGATTTTCGACTTTCAACAACTTCTCGGAATTGAAAATTGAGCATAGATTTGGATGTCCCGTTGGTAAACAAGTGCGCACGCCAACTTTCATGACGTTTCGAGGTATTTTCCCACCCTTTAATCCCAAGTCTAGCGAAAATGCATGGTCGCCTTACGGCTTTGACCTACTTCTAGGAATTTAAAACGTAGAATAGATTTGGATGTCCCATTTGTAGACATGCGCGCACAACACATTTCGTGATGCTACGAGCTAATTTCACACCCTTTAAACTCAAGTCTAGTGAAAACGCATTGTGGCATTTCGACCTTGACCAACTTCACGGAATCGAAAATTGAGCATAGATTTGGATGTCCCGTTGGTAAACAAGTGTGCACGCCAACTTTCGTGACGTTCCGAGCTATTTTCCAACCCTTTAAGCCCAAGTCTAGCGTAAACGCATGGTCGCGTTTCAACTTTGACTAACTTCTCAGAATTGAAATTTGAGAATAGATTTGGATGTCCCATTGGTAGACAAGCGTCCACACCAACGTTCGTGAAATTTCGAGCTATTTTTCCTGCTTTAAGCCAAACTCTAGAGAAAACGCGCGGTCGAATTTCAACTCTGACCAACTTCTCGGAATTGAAATTTGAGAATATTTTTGGATGTCACACTGGTAGAAAAGCGTCCACACCAACTTTCGTAATGTTCCGAGCTATTTTCTACCCCTTTAAGCCTAAGTCTGGCGAAAACGCAGGGTCGAGTTTCGGCTTTGACCAACTTCTTGGAATTGAAATTTGAGAATAGATTTGGATATCCCATTGGTAGACAAGCATGCACACCAACTTTCATGACGTTTCGAGTTATTTTCTCCCCATTTAATCCCAAGTCTAGCGAAAACGCACGGTCGCATTTTGGCTTTGATGTACTTCTCGGAATTGAAATTTGAGAATAAATTTGGATGCCGCATTGGTAGAGGAGCGCGTACGCCAACTTTCGTGACGTTCTGAGCTATTTTCTCAACATTTAAGCCCAAGTCTAGCGAAAATGCACAGTCGCGTTTCGGCTTTGACCTACTTCTCGGAGTTGAAATTTGAGAATAAATTTGGATGCCCCATTCGTAGACAAGTGCATATGCCAACTTTCGTGATATTCCCGGCTATTTTCTCACCCTTTAAGCTGAAGTCTAACGAAAATGCACGGTCGTGTTTCGGACTTGACCAACTTCTCAGAATTTAAATTTGAGAATAGATATGGATGCCCCATTGGTAGACAAGCATGCACGCCAACTTTCATGACGTTCCGAGCTATTTTCTCCCCCTTTAAGCCCAAGTCTAGCGAAACCGCACGTTCGATTTTCAACTTTGACCAACTTCTTGGAATTTAAATTTGAGAATAGTTTTGAATGTCTGATTGGTAGACAGACGTCCACGCCAACTTTTGTAACGTTCGAGCTTTTTTCTCCCCCTTTAACCCCAAGCCTAGCGAAAAAGCACGGTCGATTTTCATCTTTCACTAACTTCTCGAAATTGAAAATTGAGCATAGATTTGGATGTCCCGTTGGTAGACAAGTGCGCACGCCAACTTTCGTGATGTTCCGAGCTATTTTCCCACCCTTTAATCCCAAGTCTATTGAAAACGCAAAGTTGAGTTTCAACTTTGAACACCTTCTCGGAATTGAAATTTTAGAATAGTTTTGGATGTCCCATTGGTAGACAAGTGTCCATGCCAACTTTCGTGACGTTCCGAGCTATTTTCTCCCCATTTAAGCCCATGTCTGGCGAAAACACACGGTCGAGTTTCGACTTTGACCAACTTCGCGGAATTGAAAATTGAGTAGAGATTTGGATGTCCCATTGGTAGATAAGTGCGCAAGCCAACTTTCGTGACGTTCCGAGATATTTTCCCACCCTTTAATCCCAAGTCTAGCAAAAACGCACGGTCGAGTTTCAACTTTGACTAACTTGTCGGAATTCAAATTTGAGAATAGATTTGGATGTCCCATTGGTAGATAAGCATCCACGCCAACTTTCGTGACGTTTCGAGCTTTTTTCTCCCCCTTTAAGACCAAGTCTAGCGAAAACGCACGGTTGAGTTTCGACTTTCACCAACTTCTCAGAATTGAAAATTGAGCATAGATTTGGATGTCCCGTTGATAGAAAAGTGTGCACGCCAACTTTCGTAACGTTCTGAGCTATTTTCCAACCCTTTAATCCCAAGTCTATCGAAAACGCACGGTCATGTTTAAACTTTGACCAAGTTCTCGGAATTGAAATTTGAGCATAGTTTTGGATGTCCCATTGGTAGACAAGCGTGCATGCCAACTTTCGTGACATTCCGAGCTATTTTCCACCCCTTTAATCCCAAGTCTAGCCTAAACGCACGGTCGAGTTTCAACTTTTACCAACTTCGCGGAATTGAAAATTGAGCATAGATTTGGATGTCCCATTGGTAGAAAAGTGTCCATGCTAGCTTTCATGACGTTCCGAGTTGTTTTCTCCGCCTTTAAGGCCAAGTCTAGTGAATAAGCACTGTCGAGGTTCGACTTTGACGAACTTCACGCAATTGAAAATTGAGCATAAATTTGGATGTCCCGTTGGTAGAAAAGTGTGCACGCCAACTTTCGTGACCCTCCAAGCTATTTTCCCACCCTTTAAGCCCAAGTCTAGCGAAAATGCAGAGTTGAGTTTCGACTTTCACCAACTTCTTGGAATTGAAAATTGAGCATAGATTTGGATGTCCTATTGGTAGACAAATGCGCACGCCAACTTTCGTGACGTTCCAAGCTATTTTTGCGCCCTTTAATTCCAAGTCTAGCGAAAAAAGCATTGTCGAGTTTCAACTTTGACCAACTTCTTGGAATTGAAATTTGAGAATAGTTTTGGATGTCCCACTGGTAGACAAGCGTCCATGCCAACTTTCATGACGTTCCAAGCTATTTTCTCCCCCATTAAGCCCAACTCTAGTGATAACGTACGGTCGAGTTTCGACTTTCACCAACTTCTCGGAATTGAAAATTGAGCATAGATTTGGATGTCCAATTTGTAGACATGCACGCACAGCAACTTTCGTGATGCTACAAGCTAATTTAACACCCTTTAAGCTCAAGTCTAGCAAAAACGCATGATGGCATTTTGACTTTGAAAAACTTATTGGAATTGAAATTTGAGAATAGATTTGGATGTCCCATTGGTAAACAAGCGTGCACGCCAAATTTGGTGAGGTTTCGAGTTATTTTCTCTCCCTTTAATCCCAAGTCTAGTGAAGACGCACGATCGAGTTTCAACTTTGACCAACTTCTTGGAATTGAAATTTGAGCATAGATTTGTATGTCCCGTTGGTAGACAAGTGCGCACGCCAACTTTCGTTACATTCCGAGCTATTTTCTTCCCCTTTAATCCAAACTCTAGAGAAAATGCGCAGTCGAGTTTCAACTTTAACTAACTTCTCGGAATTGAAATTTGAGAATTGATTTGGATGTCACATTGTTAGACAAGCGTGTGGGCCAACTTTCGTGACGTTGCGAGTTTCGACTTTCACCAACTTCTCGGAATTGAAAATTGAGCATAGATTTAGATTTCCCGTTGGTAGACAAGTGCGCACACCAACTTTCATGACGTTCCGACGTATTTTCCCACATTTTAAGCCCAGGTCTAGCGAAAACGCACAGTGGAGTTTCGACTTTCACCAACTTCTCGAAATTGAAATTTGAGAATAGTTTTGGATGTCCCATTGGTAGAAAAGTGTCCACACCAACTTTCGTGACATTTCGAGCTATTTTATCCCCCCTTTAAGCACAACTCTAGAGAAAACGCACGGTCCCGTTTCGGCTTTGACCAACTTCTCAGAATTGAAAACTGAGAATAGATTTGGATGTCCTTGTAGACATGCCCACACAGCAACTTTTGTGACGTTACGAGCTAATTTCACACCCTTTAAACTCAAGTCTAGCGAAAACGCATGGTGGCATTTCGACCTTGATCAACTTCTCGGAATTGGAAATTGAGCACAGATTTGGATGTACCATTGGTAGACAAGTGCGCACACCAACTTTCGTGACATTCCAAGCTATTTTCCCGCCTTTTAATTCCAAGTCTAGCAAAAAAAGCATGCTCGAGCTTCGACTTTCACCAACTTCTCGGAATTGAAAATTGAGCATAGATTTGGATGTCCCATTTGTAGACATGCGTGCACGGCAACTTTCGTGACGCTACGAGCTAATTTCACACCCTTTAAGCTCAAGTCTAGCGAAAACGCATGGTGGCATTTCGAATTTGACCAACTTCTTGGAATTGAAATTTGAGAATAGATTTGAAAGTCACATTGTTAGACAAGCATCCACGCCAACTTTCATAACGTTTCGAGCTTTTTTCTCCCCCTTTAAGCCCAAGTCTAGCGAAAACGCACGGATGAGTTTCGACTTTCACCAACTTCTCAAAATTTAAAATAGAGCATATATTTGGATGTCCCGTTGGTAGACAAGTGCGCACGCCAACTTCCTTCACATTCCGAGCTATTTTCCTACCTTTTAAGCCCAAGTCTAGCGAAAACGCACGGTCGAGTTTCAACTTTAACCAACTTCTCGGAATTGAAATTTGAGAATAGTTTTGGATGTCTTATTGGTAGACAAGCGTCCACACCAACTTTAGTCACATTCTGAGCTATTTTATCCCCCTTTAAGCCCAACTCTAGAGAAAACGCACGGTCGCGTTTCGTCTTTGACCTACTTCTCGGAATTGAAAACTGAGAAAAGATTTGGATGTCCCATTTTCTAACATGCGTGGACAACAACTTTCGTGACGTTACGAGCTAATTTCACACCCTTTAAGCTCAAGTCTAACAAAAATTTTGACTTTGACCAACTTCTGGGAATTGAAATTTGAGAATAGATTTGGATGTCTCGTTGGTAGACAAGTGCGCATGCCAACTTTCGTGATGTTCCGAGCTATTTTCCCACCCTTTAAGCCCAAGTCTAGCGAAAACACATGGTCGAGTTTCAACTTTGACCAATTTCCCGAAATTGAAATTTGAGAATAGTTTTGGATGTCCCATTGGTAAACAAGCATCCATGCCAACTTTCGTGACGTGCCGACCTATTTTCTGCCCCATTAAGCCCAACTCTAGTGAAAACGTACGGTCGAGTTTCGAATTTCACCAACTTCTCCGAATTGAAAATTGAGCATAGATTTGGATGTCCCATTTGTAGACATGCGCACACAGCAAAATTCGTGATGTTACGAGCTAATTTCACACCCTTTAAGCTCAAGTCTAGCGAAAACACATGGTGGCATTTCGACTTTGACCAACTTCTGGGAATTGAAATTTGAGAATAGATTTGGATGTCCCGTTGGTAGACAAGTGTGCACGCCAATGTTCGTGACGTTACGAGCTAATTTCACACCCTTTAAGCTCAAGTCTAGAGAAAACGCATGGTGGCGTTTCGACTTTGACCAAGTTCTGGGAATTGAAATTTACGAATAGATTTGGATGTCCCGTTGGTAGACAAGTGCCCATGCCAACTTTCGTGATGTTCCGAGGTATTTTATCCCCCTTTAAGCCCAACTCTAGAGAAAACGCACGGCCGCGTTTCGGGTTTGACCTACTTCTCGGAATTGAAAATTGAGAATAGATTCGGACGTCCCATTTGTAGACTGGTGTGCACACCAACTTTCGTGACGTTCCAAGCTATTTTTTCACCCTTTAAGGTCAAGCCTAGCAAAAACGCACGGTCGATTTTCGACATTCACCAACTTCTCGAAATTGAAAATTGAGCATTGATTTGGATTTCCCATTGGTAGACAAGTGCGCACGCCAACGCTCATGACGTTCCGAGCTATTTTCCCACCCTTTAAGCTTAAGTCTAGCGAAAACGAATGGTGGCATTTCGACTTTGACCAAGTTCTGGGAATTGAAATTTGAGAATAGATTTGGATGTCCCGTTGGTAGACAAGTGCCCATGCCAACGTTCGGGACGTTCCGAGGTATTTTCTCGCCCTTTAAGCCCAACTCTAGAGAAAACGCACGATCGCGTTTCGGGTTTGACCTGCTTCTCGGAATTGAAAATCGGGAATAGATTTGGATGTCCCATTTGTAGACATGCGTGCAAAGCAAATTTCGTGACGTTATGAGCTAATTTCACACCCTGTAAGCTAAAGTCTAGCGAAAACATATGGTGGCGTTTCGACTTTGACCAACCTATGGGAATTGAAAATTAAGAATAGATTTAGATGTCCCATTGGTAGAGCGTCCATGCCAACTTTCATGATGTTTCGAGCTTTGTTCTCCCCCTTTAAGCCCAAGTCTACTGAAAACACACGGTCAAGTTTCGACTTTCACCAAATTCTCGGAATTGAAAATTGAGCATAGATTTGGATTTCCCGTTGGTAGAAAAGTGTGCACGCCAACGTTCGCGATGTTCTGAGCTATTTTCCCACCCTTTAAGCCCAAGTCTAGCGAAAACACACTGTCGAGGTTTGACTTCGACGAACTTTGCTGAATGGAAAATTGAGCGTAGATTTGGATGTCCCGTTGGTAGACAAGTCCGCACGCCAACTTTCGTGATGTTCCGAGCTAGTTTCCCACCCTTTAATCCCAAGTCTAGCGAAAACGCACGGTCGAGTTTCAACTTTGACCACCTTCTCGGAATTGAAATTTGAGAATAGTTTTGGATGTCCCATTGGTAGACAAGCATCCATGCCAACTTTCCTGATGTTCCGAACTATTTTCTCCCCCTTTAAGCCCAAGTCTAGCGAAAACGGACGGTTGAGTTTTGACTTTGACCAACTTCACGGAATTTAAAATTGAGCATAGATTTGGATGTCCCATTGGTAGACAAGTGCGCATGCCAACTTTCATGGTGTTCCGAGCTATTTTCCCGCCCTATAATCCCAAGTCTAGCAAAAAAAGCATGGTCGATTTTCAACTTTGCCAACTTCTCGGAATTGAAATTTGAGAATAGTTTTGGATGTCCCATTGGTAGACAAGCGTCCATGCCAACTTTCGTGACGTTTCGAGTTATTTTCTCCCCCTTTAAGCCCAAGTTTAGTGAAAACGAACGATCGAGTTTCAACTTTGACCAACTTCTTGGAATTGAAATTTGAGAATAGTTTTGGATGTCCCATTGGTAGACAAGTGTCCACACCAACTTTCATCACATTTCGAGCTATTTTATCCCCCTTTAAGCCCAACTCTACTGAAAACACACGGTCGCGTTTCGGCTTTGACCTACTTCTCGGAATTGAAAATTGAGAATAGATTTGGATGTCCCATTTGTGGACATGCGTACACAACAACTTTCGTGACGTTACGAGCTAATTTCACACCCTTTAAGCTCAAGTCTAGCGAAAACTCACAGTCGAGTTTCAACTTTGACCAACTTCCCGGAATTTAAATTTGAGAATAGTTTGGGATGTCCCATTGGTAGACAAGCATCCACACCAACTTTCGTGACGTTCCGACCTATTTTCTGCCCCATTAAGCCCAACTCTAGTGAAAACGTATGGTCGAGTTTTGACTTTCACCAACTTCTCGGAATTAAAAATTGAGCATATATTTGGATGTCCCATTTGTAGACATGCACGCACAACAAATTTCGTGA
Source organism: Larix kaempferi (assembly GCA_027924585.1). Lineage (NCBI taxonomy): Eukaryota > Viridiplantae > Streptophyta > Pinopsida > Pinales > Pinaceae > Larix > Larix kaempferi. Next base: position 310,769 of record BSBM01000430.1, on the reverse strand, counting down.
CGTTAAGAGCTAATTTCACACCCTTTAAGCTCAAGTGTAGTGAAAACTCATGGTGGCATTTCGACATTGACCAACTTCTTGAATTGAAATTTGAGAATAGATTTGGATGTACCATTGGTAGACAAGTGCGCACGCCAACTTTCGTGACGTTTTGAGTTATTTACCCACCCTTTAAGCCCAAGTCTAGCAAAAACGCAGGATCGAGTTTCAACTTTGACCAACTTCTTGGAATTGAAGTTTGAGAATAGATTTGGATGTCCCATTGGTAGACAAGCGTCCATGCCAACTTTCGTGACGTTTCGAGCTATTTTCTCCTCCTTTAATCCCAAGTCTAGCGAAAACGTACGGTCGAGTTTCGACTTTGACCAGCTTCGCGGAATTGAAAATTGAGCATAGATTTGGATTCCCTGTTAGTCGACAACTGCACACGCCAACTTTCGTGATGTTCCGAGAAATTCTCCACCCTTTAAGGCTAAGTCTAGCAAAAACGCACGGTCGTGTTTCGGCTTTGACCAACTTCTCGGAATTGAAATTTGAGAATAGATTTGGATATCCCATAGGTAGACAACCGTGCACGCCAACTTTCGTGATGTTCTGAGCTATTTTATTCCCCTTTATGCCCAACACTAGAGAAAACGCACGGTTGCATTTCGGCTTTGACCTACTTCTCGGAATTGAAAATTGAGAATAGATTTGGATGTCCCATTTGTAGACATGCGCGCACAGCAACGTTCGTGACGTTTCGAGCTATTTTCTCCCCCTTTAAGACCAACTCTAGCGAAAACGCACGATCAAGTTTCAACTTTGACCAACTTCTCAAAATTGAAATTTGAGAATAGTTTTGGATGTCCCATTGGTAGACAAGTGTCCACACGAACTTTCGTGACATTCCGAGCTATTTTCTCCCCCTTGAAGCCCAACTCTAGAGAAAACGCACGGTCTCGTTTCGGCTTTGACCTACTTCTCGGAATTGAAAATTGAGAATCGATTTGGATGTCCCATTTGTAGACATGCGCGCACAGCAACTTTCATGACGTTCCGAGCTATTTTCTCCCCCTTTATGCACAACTCTAGAGAAAACGCACGATCAAGTTTCAACTTTGACCAACTTTTCGGAATTGAAATTTGAGAATATTTTTGGATGTCCCATTGGTAGACAAGCGTCCACACCAACTTTCGTGACGTTACGAGCTAATTTCACACCCTTTAAGCTCAAGCCTAGAGAAAACTCATGGTGGCGTTTTGACTTTGACCAACTTCTCGTAATTGAAAATTGAGCATAGATTTGGATGTACCGTTGGTAGACAAGTGCGCATGCCAACTTTCGTTACGTTCTGAGCTATTTTCTCACCCTTTAAGCCCAAGTCTAGCGAAAAAACACGGTCGAGTTTCAACTTTGACCAACTTCTCGAAATTGAAATTCAAGAATAGTTTTGGATGTCCTATTGGTAGACAAGCGTCCACAGCAACTTTCGTGACATTCCGAGCTATTTTCTCCCCCTTTATGCCCAAGTCTAGAGAAAACACACGTTCAAGTTTCGACTTTGACGAACTTCACGGAATTCAAAATTAAGCATAGATTTGGATGTTCCGTTGGTAGACAAGTGAGCACGCCAACTTTCGTGACTTTTCGAGCTATTTTCCCACCCTTTAAGCCCAAGTCTAGCGTAAACGCACGGTTGCGTTTCAACTTTGAGCAGCTTCTCCGAATTGAATTGTGAGAATAGATTTGGATGTCCCATTTGTAGACAAGCGTCCATGCCAACTTTCGTGACGTTTCGATCTATTTTCTCCCCCTTTAATCCCAAGTATAGCAAAAACGCACCATCGAGTTTCGACTTTGACCAAATTCACCAAATTGAAAATTGAGCATAAATTTGGATGTCCCGTTGGTAGACAAGTGCGCACGCCAACTTTCGTGATGTTCCAAGCTATTTTCTCACCGTTTAAGCCCAAGTCTAGCAAAAACGCATATTCGATTTTCAACTTTTACCAACTTCTCGAAATTTAAATTTGAGAATAGATTTGGATGTCCCATTGGTAGACAAGCGTCCATGCCAACTTTCATGACGTTTCGAGCTTTTTTCTCCCCCTTTAACCCCAAGACCAGCGAAAACGCACGGTCGAGTTTCGACTTTGACCAACTTCTCGGAATTAAAAATTTAGAATCGATTTGGATGACCCATTTGTAGACATGCACGCACAACAACTTTCATGACGTTACGAGCTAATTTCACACCCTTTAAGCCCAATTCTAGAGAAAACGCATGATCCAGTTTCAACTTTGACCACCTTCTTCGAATTGAAATTTGAGAATAGTTTTAGATGTCCCATTGGTAGACAAGCATCCACACAAACTTTGTGACGTTCCGAGCTATTTTCTCTCCCTTTAAGCCCAAGTCTAGAGAAAACGCACGGACGATTTTCGACTTTCAACAACTTCTCGGAATTGAAAATTGAGCATAGATTTGGATGTCCCATTGGTAAACAAGTGCGCACACCAACTTTCATGACGTTCCGAGGTATTTTCCCACCCTTTAATCCCAAGTCTAGCGAAAATGCATGGTCGCCTTACGGCTTTGACCTACTTCTAGGAATTTAAAACGTAGAATAGATTTGGATGTCCCATTTGTAGACATGCGCACACAACACATTTCGTGATGCTACGAGCTAATTTCACACCCTTTAAACTCAAGTCTAGTGAAAACGCATTGTGGCATTTCGACCTTGACCAACTTCACGGAATCGAAAATTGAGCATAGATTTGGATGTCCCGTTGGTAAACAAGTGTGCACGCCAACTTTCGTGACGTTCCGAGCTATTTTCCAACCCTTTAAGCCCAAGTCTAGCGTAAACGCATGGTCGCGTTTCAACTTTGACTAACTTCTCAGAATTGAAATTTGAGAATAGATTTGGATGTCCCATTGGTAGACAAGCGTCCACACCAACGTTCGTGAAATTTCGAGCTATTTTTCCTGCTTTAAGCCAAACTCTAGAGAAAACGCGCGGTCGAATTTCAACTCTGACCAACTTCTCGGAATTGAAATTTGAGAATATTTTTGGATGTCACACTGGTAGAAATGCGTCCACACCAACTTTCGTAATGTTCCGAGCTATTTTCTACCCCTTTAAGCCTAAGTCTGGCGAAAACGCAGGGTCGAGTTTCGGCTTTGACCAACTTCTTGGAATTGAAATTTGAGAATAGATTTGGATATCCCATTGGTAGACAAGCATGAACACCAACTTTCATGACGTTTCGAGCTATTTTCTCCCCATTTAATCCCAAGTCTAGCGAAAACGCACGGTCGCATTTTGGCTTTGATGTACTTCTCGGAATTGAAATTTGAGAATAAATTTGGATGCCGCATTGGTAGAGGAGCACGTACGCCAACTTTCGTGACGTTCTGAGCTATTTTCTCAACATTTAAGCCCAAGTCTAGCAAAAATGCACAGTCGCGTTTCGGCTTTGACCTACTTCTCGGAGTTGAAATTTGAGAATAAATTTGGACGCCCCATTCGTAGACAAGTGCATATGCCAAATTTCGTGATATTCCCGGCTATTTTCTCACCCTTTAAGCTGAAGTCTAACGAAAATGCACGGTCGTGTTTCGGACTTGACCAACTTCTCAGAATTTAAATTTGAGAATAGATATGGATGCCCCATTGGTAGACAAGCATGCACGCCAACTTTCATGACGTTCCGAGCTATTTTCTCCCCCTTTAAGCCCAAGTCTAGCGAAACCGCACGTTCGATTTTCAACTTTGACCAACTTCTTGGAATTTAAATTTGAGAATAGTTTTGAATGTCTGATTGGTAGACAGACGTCCACGCCAACTTTTGTAACGTTCGAGCTTTTTTCTCCCCCTTTAACCCCAAGCCTAGCGAAAACGCACGGTCGATTTTCATCTTTCACTAACTTCTCGGAATTGAAAATTGAGCATAGATTTGGATGTCCCGTTGGTAGACAAGTGCGCACGCCAACTTTCGTGATGTTCCGAGCTATTTTCCCACCCTTTAATCCCAAGTCTATTGAAAACGCAAAGTTGAGTTTCAACTTTGAACACCTTCTCGGAATTGAAATTTTAGAATAGTTTTGGATGTCCCATTGGTAGACAAGTGTCCATGCCAACTTTCGTGACGTTCCGAGCTATTTTCTCCCCATTTAAGCCCATGTCTGGCGAAAACACACGGTCGAGTTTCGACTTTGACCAACTTCGCGGAATTGAAAATTGAGTAGAGATTTGGATGTCCCATTGGTAGATAAGTGCGCAAGCCAACTTTCGTGACGTTCCGAGATATTTTCCCACCCTTTAATCCCAAGTCTAGCAAAAACGCACGGTCGAGTTTCAACTTTGACTAACTTGTCGGAATTCAAATTTGAGAATAGATTTGGATGTCCCATTGGTAGATAAGCATCCACGCCAACTTTCGTGACGTTTCGAGCTTTTTTCTCCCCCTTTAAGACCAAGTCTAGCGAAAACGCACGGTCGAGTTTCGACTTTCACCAACTTCTTAGAATTGAAAATTGAGCATAGATTTGGATGTCCCGTTGATAGAAAAGTGTGCACGCCAACTTTCGTAACGTTCTGAGCTATTTTCCAACCCTTTAATCCCAAGTCTATCGAAAACGCACGGTCATGTTTAAACTTTGACCAAGTTCTCGGAATTGAAATTTGAGCATAGTTTTGGATGTCCCATTGGTAGACAAGCGTGCATGCCAACTTTCGTGACATTCCGAGCTATTTTCCACCCCTTTAATCCCAAGTCTAGCCTAAACGCACGGTCGAGTTTCAACTTTTACCAACTTCGCGGAATTGAAAATTGAGCATAGATTTGGATGTCCCATTGGTAGAAAAGTGTCCATGCTAGCTTTCATGACGTTCCGAGTTGTTTTCTCCGCCTTTAAGGCCAAGTCTAGTGAATAAGCACTGTCGAGGTTCGACTTTGACGAACTTCACGCAATTGAAAATTGAGCATAAATTTGGATGTCCCGTTGGTAGAAAAGTGTGCACGCCAACTTTCGTGACCCTCCAAGCTATTTTCCCACCCTTTAAGCCCAAGTCTAGCGAAAATGCAGAGTTGAGTTTCGACTTTCACCAACTTCTTGGAATTGAAAATTGAGCACAGATTTGGATGTCCTATTGGTAGACAAATGCGCACGCCAACTTTCGTGACGTTCCAAGCTATTTTTGCGCCCTTTAATTCCAAGTCTAGCGAAAAAAGCATTGTCGAGTTTCAACTTTGACCAACTTCTTGCAATTGAAATTTGAGAATAGTTTTGGATGTCCCACTGGTAGACAAGCGTCCATGCCAACTTTCATGACGTTCCAAGCTATTTTCACCCCCATTAAGCCCAACTCTAGTGAAAACGTACGGTCGAGTTTCGACTTTCACCAACTTCTCGGAATTGAAAATTGAGCATAGATTTGGATGTCCAATTTGTAGACATGCACGCACAGCAACTTTCGTGATGCTACAAGCTAATTTAACACCCTTTAAGCTCAAGTCTAGCAAAAACGCATGATGGCATTTTGACTTTGAAAAACTTATTGGAATTGAAATTTGAGAATAGATTTGGATGTCCCATTGGTAAACAAGCGTGCACGCCAAATTTGGTGAGGTTTCGAGTTATTTTCTCTCCCTTTAATCCCAAGTCTAGTGAAGACGCACGATCGAGTTTCAACTTTGACCAACTTCTTGGAATTGAAATTTGAGCATAGATTTGTATGTCCCGTTGGTAGACAAGTGCGCACGCCAACTTTCGTTACATTCCGAGCTATTTTCTTCCCCTTTAAGCCAAACTCTAGAGAAAATGCGCAGTCGAGTTTCAACTTTGACTAACTTCTCGGAATTGAAATTTGAGAATTGATTTGGATGTCACATTGTTAGACAAGCGTCCACGCCAACTTTCGTGACGTTGCGAGTTTCGACTTTCACCAACTTCTCGGAATTGAAAATTGAGCATAGATTTAGATTTCCCGTTGGTAGACAAGTGCGCACACCAACTTTCATGACGTTCCGACGTATTTTCCCACATTTTAAGCCCAGGTCTAGCGAAAACGCACAGTGGAGTTTCGACTTTCACCAACTTCTCGAAATTGAAATTTGAGAATAGTTTTGGATGTCCCATTGGTAGAAAAGTGTCCACACCAACTTTCGTGACATTTCGAGCTATTTTATCCCCCCTTTAAGCACAACTCTAGAGAAAACGCACGGTCCCGTTTCGGCTTTGACCAACTTCTCGGAATTGAAAACTGAGAATAGATTTGGATGTCCTTGTAGACATGCCCACACAGCAACTTTTGTGACGTTACGAGCTAATTTCACACCCTTTAAACTCAAGTCTAGCGAAAACGCATGGTGGCATTTCGACCTTGATCAACTTCTCGGAATTGGAAATTGAGCACAGATTTGGATGTACCATTGGTAGACAAGTGCGCACACCAACTTTCGTGACATTCCAAGCTATTTTCCCGCCTTTTAATTCCAAGTCTAGCGAAAAAAGCATGCTCGAGCTTCGACTTTCACCAACTTCTCGGAATTGAAAATTGAGCATAGATTTGGATGTCCCATTTGTAGACATGCGTGCACGGCAACTTTCGTGACGCTACGAGCTAATTTCACACCCTTTAAGCTCAAGTCTAGCGAAAACGCATGGTGGCATTTCGAATTTGACCAACTTCTTGGAATTGAAATTTGAGAATAGATTTGAAAGTCACATTTTTAGACAAGCATCCACGCCAACTTTCATAACGTTTCGAGCTTTTTTCTCCCCCTTTAAGCCCAAGTCTAGCGAAAACGCACGGATGAGTTTCGACTTTCACCAACTTCTCAAAATTTAAAATAGAGCATATATTTGGATGTCCCGTTGGTAGACAAGTGCGCACGCCAACTTCCTTCACATTCCGAGCTATTTTCCTACCTTTTAAGCCCAAGTCTAGCGAAAACGCACGGTCGAGTTTCAACTTTAACCAACTTCTCGGAATTGAAATTTGAGAATAGTTTTGGATGTCTTATTGGTAGACAAGCGTCCACACCAACTTTCGTCACATTCTGAGCTATTTTATCCCCCTTTAAGCCCAACTCTAGAGAAAACGCACGGTCGCGTTTCGTCTTTGACCTACTTCTCGGAATTGAAAACTGAGAAAAGATTTGGATGTCCCATTTTCTAACATGCGTGGACAACAACTTTCGTGACGTTACGAGCTAATTTCACACCCTTTAAGCTCAAGTCTAACGAAAATTTTGACTTTGACCAACTTCTGGGAATTGAAATTTGAGAATAGATTTGGATGTCTCGTTGGTAGACAAGTGCGCATGCCAACTTTCGTGATGTTCCGAGCTATTTTCCCACCCTTTAAGCCCAAGTCTAGCGAAAACACATGGTCGAGTTTCAACTTTGACCAATTTCCCGAAATTGAAATTTGAGAATAGTTTTGGATGTCCCATTGGTAAACAAGCATCCATGCCAACTTTCGTGACGTGCCGACCTATTTTCTGCCCCATTAAGCCCAACTCTAGTGAAAACGTACGGTCGAGTTTCGAATTTCACCAACTTCTCCGAATTGAAAATTGAGCATAGATTTGGATGTCCCATTTGTAGACATGCGCACACAGCAAAATTCATGACGTTACGAGCTAATTTCACACCCTTTAAGCTCAAGTCTAGCGAAAACACGTGGTGGCATTTCGACTTTGACCAACTTCTGGGAATTGAAATTTGAGAATAGATTTGGATGTCCCGTTGGTAGACAAGTGTGCACGCCAACGTTCGTGACGTTACGAGCTAATTTCACACCCTTTAAGCTCAAGTCTAGAGAAAACGCATGGTGGCGTTTCGACTTTGACCAAGTTCTGGGGATTGAAATTTGCGAATAGATTTGGATGTCCCGTTGGTAGACAAGTGCCCATGCCAACTTTCATGATGTTCCAAGGTATTTTATCCCCCTTTAAGCCCAAGTCTAGAGAAAACGCACGGCCGCGTTTCGGGTTTGACCTACTTCTCGGAATTGAAAATTGAGAATAGATTCGGACGTCCCATTTGTAGACTGGTGTGCACACCAACTTTCGTGACGTTCCAAGCTATTTTTTCACCCTTTAAGCTCAAGCCTAGCAAAAACGCACGGTCGATTTTCGACATTCACCAACTTCTCGAAATTGAAAATTGAGCATTGATTTGGATTTCCCATTGGTAGACAAGTGCGCACGCCAACGCTCATGACGTTCCGAGCTATTTTCCCACCCTTTAAGCTTAAGTCTAGCGAAAACGAATGGTGGCGTTTCGACTTTGACCAAGTTCTGGGAATTGAAATTTGAGAATAGATTTGGATGTCCCGTTGGTAGACAAGTGCCCATGCCAACGTTCGGGACGTTCCGAGGTATTTTCTCGCCCTTTAAGCCCAACTCTAGAGAAAACGCACGATCGCGTTTCGGGTTTGACCTGCTTCTCGGAATTGAAAATCGGGAATAGATTTGGATGTCCCATTTGTAGACATGCGTGCAAAGCAAATTTCGTGACGTTATGAGCTAATTTCACACCCTGTAAGCTAAAGTCTAGCGAAAACATATGGTGGCGTTTCGACTTTGACCAACCTATGGGAATTGAAAATTAAGAATAGATTTAGATGTCCCATTGGTAGACAAGCGTCCACGCCAACTTTCATGATGTTTCGAGCTTTGTTCTCCCCCTTTAAGCCCAAGTCTACTGAAAACACACGGTCGAATTTCGACTTTCACCAAATTCTTGGAATTGAAAATTGAGCATAGATTTGGATTTCCCGTTGGTAGAAAAGTGTGCACGCCAACGTTCGCGATGTTCTGAGCTATTTTACCACCCTTTAAGCCCAAGTCTAGCGAAAACACACTGTCGAGGTTTGACTTCGACGAACTTTGCTGAATGGAAAATTGAGCGTAGATTTGGATGTCCCGTTGGTAGACAAGTCCGCACGCCAACTTTCGTGATGTTCCGAGCTATTTTCCCACCCTTTAATCCCAAGTCTAGCGAAAACGCACGGCCGAGTTTCAACTTTGACCACCTTCTCGGAATTGAAATTTGAGAATAGTTTTGGATGTCCCATTGGTAGACAAGCGTCCATGCCAACTTTCCTGATGTTCCGAACTATTTTCTCCCCCTTTAAGCCCAAGTCTAGCGAAAACGGACGGTTGAGTTTTGACTTTGAACAACTTCACGGAATTGAAAATTGAGCATAGATTTGGATGTCCCATTGGTAGACAAGTGCGCATGCCAACTTTCATGGTGTTCCGAGCTATTTTCCCGCCCTATAATCCCAAGTCTAGCAAAAAAAGCATGGTCGATTTTCAACTTTTCCAACTTCTCGGAATTGAAATTTGAGAATAGTTTTGGATGTCCCATTGGTAGACAAGCGTCCATGCCAACTTTCGTGACGTTTCGAGCTATTTTCTCCCCCTTTAAGCCCAAGTTTAGTGAAAACGAACGGTCGAGTTTCAACTTTGACCAACTTCTTGGAATTGAAATTTGAGAATAGTTTTGGATGTCCCATTGGTAGACAAGTGTCCACACCAACTTTCATCACATTTCGAGCTATTTTATCCCCCTTTAAGCCCAACTCTACTGAAAACACACGGTCGCGTTTCGGCTTTGACCTACTTCTCGGAATTGAAAATTGAGAATAGATTTGGATGTCCCATTTGTGGACATGCGTACACAACAACTTTCGTGACGTTACGAGCTAATTTCACACCCTTTAAGCTCAAGTCTAGCGAAAACTCACGGTCGAGTTTCAACTTTGACCAACTTCCCGGAATTTAAATTTGAGAATAGTTTGGGATGTCCCATTGGTAGACAAGCGTCCACACCAACTTCCGTGACGTTCCGACCTATTTTCTGCCCCATTAAGCCCAACTCTAGTGAAAACGTATGGTCGAGTTTTGACTTTCACCAACTTCTCGGAATTAAAAATTGAGCATATATTTGGATGTCCCATTTGTAGACATGCACGCACAACAAATTTCGTGACGTTAAGAGCTAATTTCACACCCTTTAAGCTCAAGTGTAGTGAAAACGCATGGTGGCATTTCGACTTTGACCAACTTCTTGAATTGAAATTTGAGAATAGATTTGGATGTACCGTTGGTAGACAAGTGCGCACGCCAACTTTCGTGACGTTTTGAGTTATTTACCCACCCTTTAAGCCCAAGTCTAGCAAAAACGCAGGATCGAGTTTCAACTTTGACCAACTTCTTGGAATTGAAGTTTGAGAATAGATTTGGATGTCCCATTGGTAGACAAGCGTCCATGCCAACTTTCGTGACGTTTCGAGCTATTTTCTCCTCCTTTAATCCCAAGTCTAGCGAAAACGCACGGTCGAGTTTCGACTTTGACCAGCTTCGCGGAATTGAAAATTGAGCATAGATTTGGATTCCCTGTTGGTCGACAACTGCACACGCCAACTTTCGTGATGTTCCGAGAAATTCTCCACCCTTTAAGGCTAAGTCTAGCAAAAACGCACGGTCGAGTTTCGGCTTTGACCAACTTCTCGGAATTGAAATTTGAGAATAGATTTGGATATCCCATAGGTAGACAACCGTGCACGCCAACTTTCGTGATGTTCTGAGCTATTTTATTCCCCTTTATGCCCAACACTAGAGAAAACGCACGGTTGCATTTCGGCTTTGACCTACTTCTCGGAATTGAAAATTGAGAATAGATTTGGATGTCCCATTTGTAGACATGCGCGCACAGCAACGTTCGTGACGTTCCGAGCTATTTTCTCCCCCTTTAAGACCAACTCTAGCGAAAATGCACGATCAAGTTTCAACTTTGACCAACTTCTCAGAATTGAAATTTGAGAATAGTTTTGGATGTCCCATTGGTAGACAAGTGTCCACACGAACTTTCGTGACATTCCGAGCTATTTTCTCCCCCTTTAAGCCCAACTCTAGAGAAAACGCACGGTCTCGTTTCGGCTTTGACCTACTTCTCGGAATTGAAAATTGAGAATCGATTTGGATGTCCCATTTGTAGACATGCGCGCACAGCAACTTTCATGACGTTCCGAGCTATTTTCTCCCCCTTTATGCACAACTCTAGAGAAAACGCACGATCAAGTTTCAACTTTGACCAACTTTTCGGAATTGAAATTTGAGAATATTTTTGGATGTCCCATTGGTAGACAAGCGTCCACACCAACTTTCGTGACGTTACGAGCTAATTTCACACCCTTTAAGCTCAAGCCTAGAGAAAACTCATGGTGGCGTTTTGACTTTGACCAACTTCTCGTAATTGAAAATTGAGCATAGATTTGGATGTACCGTTGGTAGACAAGTGCGCATGCCAACTTTCGTTACGTTCTGAGCTATTTTCTCACCCTTTAAGCCCAAGTCTAGCGAAAAAACACGGTCGAGTTTCAACTTTGACCAACTTCTCGAAATTGAAATTCAAGAATAGTTTTGGATGTCCTATTGGTAGACAAGCGTCCACAGCAACTTTCGTGACATTCCGAGCTATTTTCTCCCCCTTTATGCCCAAGTCTAGAGAAAACACACGTTCAAGTTTCGACTTTGACGAACTTCACGGAATTCAAAATTAAGCATAGATTTGGATGTTCCGTTGGTAGACAAGTGAGCACGCCAACTTTCGTGACTTTTCGAGCTATTTTCCCACCCTTTAAGCCCAAGTCTAGCGTAAACGCACGGTTGCGTTTCAACTTTGAGCAGCTTCTCCGAATTGAATTGTGAGAATAGATTTGGATGTCCCATTTGTAGACAAGCGTCCATGCCAACTTTCGTGACGTTTCGATCTATTTTCTCCCCCTTTAATCCCAAGTATAGCAAAAACGCACCATCGAGTTTCGACTTTGACCAAATTCACCAAATTGAAAATTGAGCATAAATTTGGATGTCCCATTGGTAGACAAGTGCGCACGCCAACTTTCGTGATGTTCCAAGCTATTTTCTCACCGTTTAAGCCCAAGTCTAGCAAAAACGCATATTCGATTTTCAACTTTTACCAACTTCTCGAAATTTAAATTTGAGAATAGATTTGGATGTCCCATTGGTAGACAAGCGTCCATGCCAACTTTCATGACGTTTCGAGCTTTTTTCTCCCCCTTTAACCCCAAGACCAGCGAAAACGCACGGTCGAGTTTCGACTTTGACCAACTTCTCGGAATTAAAAATTTAGAATCGATTTGGATGACCCATTTGTAGACATGCACGCACAACAACTTTCATGACGTTACGAGCTAATTTCACACCCTTTAAGCCCAATTCTAGAGAAAACGCATGATCCAGTTTCAACTTTGACCACCTTCTTCGAATTGAAATTTGAGAATAGTTTTAGATGTCCCATTGGTAGACAAGCATCCACACAAACTTTGTGACGTTCCGAGCTATTTTCTCTCCCTTTAAGCCCAAGTCTAGCGAAAACGCACGGACGATTTTCGACTTTCAACAACTTCTCGGAATTGAAAATTGAGCATAGATTTGGATGTCCCATTGGTAAACAAGTGCGCACACCAACTTTCATGACGTTCCGAGGTATTTTCCCACCCTTTAATCCCAAGTCTAGCGAAAATGCATGGTCGCCTTACGGCTTTGACCTACTTCTAGGAATTTAAAACGTAGAATAGATTTGGATGTCCCATTTGTAGACATGCGCGCACAACACATTTCGTGATGCTACGAGCTAATTTCACACCCTTTAAACTCAAGTCTAGTGAAAACGCATTGTGGCATTTCGACCTTGACCAACTTCACGGAATCGAAAATTGAGCATAGATTTGGATGTCCCGTTGGTAAACAAGTGTGCACACCAACTTTCGTGACGTTCCGAGCTATTTTCCAACCCTTTAAGCCCAAGTCTAGCGTAAACGCATGGTCGCGTTTCAACTTTGACTAACTTCTCAGAATTGAAATTTGAGAATAGATTTGGATGTCCCATTGGTAGACAAGCGTCCACACCAACGTTCGTGAAATTTCGAGCTATTTTTCCTGCTTTAAGCCAAACTCTAGAGAAAACGCGCGGTCGAATTTCAACTCTGACCAACTTCTCGGAATTGAAATTTGAGAATATTTTTGGATGTCACACTGGTAGAAAAGCGTCCACACCAACTTTCGTAATGTTCCGAGCTATTTTCTACCCCTTTAAGCCTAAGTCTGGCGAAAACGCAGGGTCGAGTTTCGGCTTTGACCAACTTCTTGGAATTGAAATTTGAGAATAGATTTGGATATCCCATTGGTAGACAAGCATGCACACCAACTTTCATGACGTTTCGAGCTATTTTCTCCCCATTTAATCCCAAGTCTAGCGAAAACGCACGGTCGCATTTTGGCTTTGATGTACTTCTCGGAATTGAAATTTGAGAATAAATTTGGATGCCGCATTGGTAGAGGAGCGCGTACGCCAACTTTCGTGACGTTCTGAGCTATTTTCTCAACATTTAAGCCCAAGTCTAGCGAAAATGCACAGTCGCATTTCGGCTTTGACCTACTTCTCGGAGTTGAAATTTGAGAATAAATTTGGATGCCCCATTCGTAGACAAGTGCATATGCCAACTTTCGTGATATTCCCGGCTATTTTCTCACCCTTTAAGCTGAAGTCTAACGAAAATGCACGGTCGTGTTTCGGACTTGACCAACTTCTCAGAATTTAAATTTGAGAATAGATATGGATGCCCCATTGGTATACAAGCATGCACGCCAACTTTAATGACGTTCCGAGCTATTTTCTCCCCCTTTAAGCCCAAGTCTAGCGAAACCGCACGTTCGATTTTCAACTTTGACCAACTTCTTGGAATTTAAATTTGAGAATAGTTTTGAATGTCTGATTGGTAGACAGACGTCCACGCAAACTTTTGTAACGTTCGAGCTTTTTTCTCCCCCTTTAACCCCAAGCCTAGCGAAAACGCACGGTCGATTTTCATCTTTCACTAACTTCTCGGAATTGAAAATTGAGCATAGATTTGGATGTCCTGTTGGTAGACAAGTGCGCACGCCAACTTTCGTGATGTTCCGAGCTATTTTCCCACCCTTTAATCCCAAGTCTATTGAAAACGCAAAGTTGAGTTTCAACTTTGAACACCTTCTCGGAATTGAAATTTTAGAATAGTTTTGGATGTCCCATTGGTAGACAAGTGTCCATGCCAACTTTCGTGACGTTCCGAGCTATTTTCTCCCCATTTAAGCCCATGTCTGGCGAAAACACACGGTCGAGTTTCGACTTTGACCAACTTCGCGGAATTGAAAATTGAGTAGAGATTTGGATGTCCCATTGGTAGATAAGTGCGCAAGCCAACTTTCGTGACGTTCCGAGATATTTTCCCACCCTTTAATCCCAAGTCTAGCAAAAACGCACGGTCGAGTTTCAACTTTGACTAACTTGTCGGAATTCAAATTTGAGAATAGATTTGGATGTCCCATTGGTAGATAAGCATCCACGCCAACTTTCGTGACGTTTCGAGCTTTTTTCTCCCCCTTTAAGACCAAGTCTAGCGAAAACGCACGGTCGAGTTTCGACTTTCACCAACTTCTCAGAATTGAAAATTGAGCATAGATTTGGATGTCCCATTGATAGAAAAGTGTGCACGCCAACTTTCGTAACGTTCTGAGCTATTTTCCAACCCTTTAATCCCAAGTCTATCGAAAACGCACGGTCATGTTTAAACTTTGACCAAGTTCTCGGAATTGAAATTTGAGCATAGTTTTGGATGTCCCATTGGTAGACAAGCGTGCATGCCAACTTTCGTGACATTCCGAGCTATTTTCCACCCCTTTAATCCCAAGTCTAGCCTAAACGCACGGTCGAGTTTCAACTTTTACCAACTTCGCGGAATTGAAAATTGAGCATAGATTTGGATGTCCCATTGGTAGAAAAGTGTCCATGCTAGCTTTCATGACGTTCCGAGTTGTTTTCTCCGCCTTTAAGGCCAAGTCTAGTGAATAAGCACTGTCGAGGTTCGACTTTGACGAACTTCACGCAATTGAAAATTGAGCATAAATTTGGATGTCCCGTTGGTAGAAAAGTGTGCACGCCAACTTTCGTGACCCTCCAAGCTATTTTCCCACCCTTTAAGCCCAAGTCTAGCGAAAATGCAGAGTTGAGTTTCGACTTTCACCAACTTCTTGGAATTGAAAATTGAGCACAGATTTGGATGTCCTATTGGTAGACAAATGCGCACGCCAACTTTCGTGACGTTCCAAGCTATTTTTGCGCCCTTTAATTCCAAGTCTAGCGAAAAAAGCATTGTCGAGTTTCAACTTTGACCAACTTCTTGGAATTGAAATTTGAGAATAGTTTTGGATGTCCCACTGGTAGACAAGCGTCCATGCCAACTTTCATGACGTTCCAAGCTATTTTCTCCCCCATTAAGCCCAACTCTAGTGAAAACGTACGGTCGAGTTTCGACTTTCACCAACTTCTCGGAATTGAAAATTGAGCATAGATTTGGATGTCCAATTTGTAGACATGCACGCACAGCAACTTTCGTGATGCTACAAGCTAATTTAACACCCTTTAAGCTCAAGTCTAGCAAAAACGCATGATGGCATTTTGACTTTGAAAAACTTATTGGAATTGAAATTTGAGAATAGATTTGGATGTCCCATTGGTAAAAAAGCGTGCACGCCAAATTTGGTGAGGTTTCGAGTTATTTTCTGTCCCTTTAATCCCAAGTCTAGTGAAGACGCACGATCGAGTTTCAACTTTGACCAACTTCTTGGAATTGAAATTTGAGCATAGATTTGTATGTCCCGTTGGTAGACAAGTGCGCATGCCAACTTTCGTTACATTCCGAGCTATTTTCTTCCCCTTTAAGCCAAACTCTAGAGAAAATGCGCAGTCGAGTTTCAACTTTGACTAACTTCTCGGAATTGAAATTTGAGAATTGATTTGGATGTCACATTGTTAGACAAGCGTCCACGCCAACTTTCGTGATGTTGCGAGTTTCGACTTTCACCAACTTCTCGGAATTGAAAATTGAGCATAGATTTAGATTTCCCGTTGGTAGACAAGTGCGCACACCAACTTTCATGACGTTCCGACGTATTTTCCCACATTTTAAGCCCAGGTCTAGCGAAAACGCACAGTGGAGTTTCGACTTTCACCAACTTCTCGAAATTGAAATTTGAGAATAGTTTTGGATGTCCCATTGGTAGAAAAGTGTCCACACCAACTTTCGTGACATTTCGAGCTATTTTATCCCCCCTTTAAGCACAACTCTAGAGAAAACGCACGGTCCCGTTTCGGCTTTGACCAACTTCTCGGAATTGAAAACTGAGAATAGATTTGGATGTCCTTGTAGACATGCCCACACAGCAACTTTTGTGACGTTACGAGCTAATTTCACACCCTTTAAACTCAAGTCTAGCGAAAACGCATGGTGGCATTTCGACCTTGATCAACTTCTCGGAATTGGAAATTGAGCACAGATTTGGATGTACCATTGGTAGACAAGTGCGCACACCAACTTTCGTGACATTCCAAGCTATTTTCCCGCCTTTTAATTCCAAGTCTAGCGAAAAAAGCATGCTCGAGCTTCGACTTTCACCAACTTCTCAGAATTGAAAATTGAGCATAGATTTGGATGTCCCATTTGTAGACATGCGTGCACGGCAACTTTCGTGACGCT
This sequence comes from Larix kaempferi, assembly GCA_027924585.1. Lineage (NCBI taxonomy): Eukaryota > Viridiplantae > Streptophyta > Pinopsida > Pinales > Pinaceae > Larix > Larix kaempferi. The sequence goes on along the minus strand of BSBM01000430.1, from coordinate 294,161 downwards.
ACGAGCTAATTTCACACCCTTTAAGCTCAAGTCTAGCGAAAACGCATGGTGGCATTTCGAATTTGACCAACTTCTTGGAATTGAAATTTGAGAATAGATTTGAAAGTCACATTTTTAGACAAGCATCCACGCCAACTTTCATAACGTTTCGAGCTTTTTTCTCCCCCTTTAAGCCCAAGTCTAGCGAAAACGCACGGATGAGTTTCGACTTTCACCAACTTCTCAAAATTTAAAATAGAGCATATATTTGGATGTCCCGTTGGTAGACAAGTGCGCACGCCAACTTCCTTCACATTCCGAGCTATTTTCCTACCTTTTAAGCCCAAGTCTAGCGAAAACGCACGGTCGAGTTTCAACTTTAACCAACTTCTCGGAATTGAAATTTGAGAATAGTTTTGGATGTCTTATTGGTAGACAAGCGTCCACACCAACTTTCGTCACATTCTGAGCTATTTTATCCCCCTTTAAGCCCAACTCTAGAGAAAACGCACGGTCGCGTTTCGTCTTTGACCTACTTCTCGGAATTGAAAACTGAGAAAAGATTTGGATGTCCCATTTTCTAACATGCGTGGACAACAACTTTCGTGACGTTACGAGCTAATTTCACACCCTTTAAGCTCAAGTCTAACGAAAATTTTGACTTTGACCAACTTCTGGGAATTGAAATTTGAGAATAGATTTGGATGTCTCGTTGGTAGACAAGTGCGCATGCCAACTTTCGTGATGTTCCGAGCTATTTTCCCACCCTTTAAGCCCAAGTCTAGCGAAAACACATGGTCGAGTTTCAACTTTGACCAATTTCCCGAAATTGAAATTTGAGAATAGTTTTGGATGTCCCATTGGTAAACAAGCATCCATGCCAACTTTCGTGACGTGCCGACCTATTTTCTGCCCCATTAAGCCCAACTCTAGTGAAAACGTACGGTCGAGTTTCGAATTTCACCAACTTCTCCGAATTGAAAATTGAGCATAGATTTGGATGTCCCATTTGTAGACATGCGCACACAGCAAAATTCATGACGTTACGAGCTAATTTCACACCCTTTAAGCTCAAGTCTAGCGAAAACACGTGGTGGCATTTCGACTTTGACCAACTTCTGGGAATTGAAATTTGAGAATAGATTTGGATGTCCCGTTGGTAGACAAGTGTGCACGCCAACGTTCGTGACGTTACGAGCTAATTTCACACCCTTTAAGCTCAAGTCTAGAGAAAACGCATGGTGGCGTTTCGACTTTGACCAAGTTCTGGGGATTGAAATTTGCGAATAGATTTGGATGTCCCGTTGGTAGACAAGTGCCCATGCCAACTTTCATGATGTTCCAAGGTATTTTATCCCCCTTTAAGCCCAAGTCTAGAGAAAACGCACGGCCGCGTTTCGGGTTTGACCTACTTCTCGGAATTGAAAATTGAGAATAGATTCGGACGTCCCATTTGTAGACTGGTGTGCACACCAACTTTCGTGACGTTCCAAGCTATTTTTTCACCCTTTAAGCTCAAGCCTAGCAAAAACGCACGGTCGATTTTCGACATTCACCAACTTCTCGAAATTGAAAATTGAGCATTGATTTGGATTTCCCATTGGTAGACAAGTGCGCACGCCAACGCTCATGACGTTCCGAGCTATTTTCCCACCCTTTAAGCTTAAGTCTAGCGAAAACGAATGGTGGCGTTTCGACTTTGACCAAGTTCTGGGAATTGAAATTTGAGAATAGATTTGGATGTCCCGTTGGTAGACAAGTGCCCATGCCAACGTTCGGGACGTTCCGAGGTATTTTCTCGCCCTTTAAGCCCAACTCTAGAGAAAACGCACGATCGCGTTTCGGGTTTGACCTGCTTCTCGGAATTGAAAATCGGGAATAGATTTGGATGTCCCATTTGTAGACATGCGTGCAAAGCAAATTTCGTGACGTTATGAGCTAATTTCACACCCTGTAAGCTAAAGTCTAGCGAAAACATATGGTGGCGTTTCGACTTTGACCAACCTATGGGAATTGAAAATTAAGAATAGATTTAGATGTCCCATTGGTAGACAAGCGTCCACGCCAACTTTCATGATGTTTCGAGCTTTGTTCTCCCCCTTTAAGCCCAAGTCTACTGAAAACACACGGTCGAATTTCGACTTTCACCAAATTCTTGGAATTGAAAATTGAGCATAGATTTGGATTTCCCGTTGGTAGAAAAGTGTGCACGCCAACGTTCGCGATGTTCTGAGCTATTTTACCACCCTTTAAGCCCAAGTCTAGCGAAAATACACTGTCGAGGTTTGACTTCGACGAACTTTGCTGAATGGAAAATTGAGCGTAGATTTGGATGTCCCGTTGGTAGACAAGTCCGCACGCCAACTTTCGTGATGTTCCGAGCTATTTTCCCACCCTTTAATCCCAAGTCTAGCGAAAACGCACGGCCGAGTTTCAACTTTGACCACCTTCTCGGAATTGAAATTTGAGAATAGTTTTGGATGTCCCATTGGTAGACAAGCGTCCATGCCAACTTTCCTGATGTTCCGAACTATTTTCTCCCCCTTTAAGCCCAAGTCTAGCGAAAACGGACGGTTGAGTTTTGACTTTGAACAACTTCACGGAATTGAAAATTGAGCATAGATTTGGATGTCCCATTGGTAGACAAGTGCGCATGCCAACTTTCATGGTGTTCCGAGCTATTTTCCCGCCCTATAATCCCAAGTCTAGCAAAAAAAGCATGGTCGATTTTCAACTTTTCCAACTTCTCGGAATTGAAATTTGAGAATAGTTTTGGATGTCCCATTGGTAGACAAGCGTCCATGCCAACTTTCGTGACGTTTCGAGCTATTTTCTCCCCCTTTAAGCCCAAGTTTAGTGAAAACGAACGGTCGAGTTTCAACTTTGACCAACTTCTTGGAATTGAAATTTGAGAATAGTTTTGGATGTCCCATTGGTAGACAAGTGTCCACACCAACTTTCATCACATTTCGAGCTATTTTATCCCCCTTTAAGCCCAACTCTACTGAAAACACACGGTCGCGTTTCGGCTTTGACCTACTTCTCGGAATTGAAAATTGAGAATAGATTTGGATGTCCCATTTGTGGACATGCGTACACAACAACTTTCGTGACGTTACGAGCTAATTTCACACCCTTTAAGCTCAAGTCTAGCGAAAACTCACGGTCGAGTTTCAACTTTGACCAACTTCCCGGAATTTAAATTTGAGAATAGTTTGGGATGTCCCATTGGTAGACAAGCGTCCACACCAACTTCCGTGACGTTCCGACCTATTTTCTGCCCCATTAAGCCCAACTCTAGTGAAAACGTATGGTCGAGTTTTGACTTTCACCAACTTCTCGGAATTAAAAATTGAGCATATATTTGGATGTCCCATTTGTAGACATGCACGCACAACAAATTTCGTGACGTTAAGAGCTAATTTCACACCCTTTAAGCTCAAGTGTAGTGAAAACGCATGGTGGCATTTCGACTTTGACCAACTTCTTGAATTGAAATTTGAGAATAGATTTGGATGTACCGTTGGTAGACAAGTGCGCACGCCAACTTTCGTGACGTTTTGAGTTATTTACCCACCCTTTAAGCCCAAGTCTAGCAAAAACGCAGGATCGAGTTTCAACTTTGACCAACTTCTTGGAATTGAAGTTTGAGAATAGATTTGGATGTCCCATTGGTAGACAAGCGTCCATGCCAACTTTCGTGACGTTTCGAGCTATTTTCTCCTCCTTTAATCCCAAGTCTAGCGAAAACGCACGGTCGAGTTTCGACTTTGACCAGCTTCGCGGAATTGAAAATTGAGCATAGATTTGGATTCCCTGTTGGTCGACAACTGCACACGCCAACTTTCGTGATGTTCCGAGAAATTCTCCACCCTTTAAGGCTAAGTCTAGCAAAAACGCACGGTCGAGTTTCGGCTTTGACCAACTTCTCGGAATTGAAATTTGAGAATAGATTTGGATATCCCATAGGTAGACAACCGTGCACGCCAACTTTCGTGATGTTCTGAGCTATTTTATTCCCCTTTATGCCCAACACTAGAGAAAACGCACGGTTGCATTTCGGCTTTGACCTACTTCTCGGAATTGAAAATTGAGAATAGATTTGGATGTCCCATTTGTAGACATGCGCGCACAGCAACGTTCGTGACGTTCCGAGCTATTTTCTCCCCCTTTAAGACCAACTCTAGCGAAAACGCACGATCAAGTTTCAACTTTGACCAACTTCTCAGAATTGAAATTTGAGAATAGTTTTGGATGTCCCATTGGTAGACAAGTGTCCACACGAACTTTCGTGACATTCCGAGCTATTTTCTCCCCCTTTAAGCCCAACTCTAGAGAAAACGCACGGTCTCGTTTCGGCTTTGACCTACTTCTCGGAATTGAAAATTGAGAATCGATTTGGATGTCCCATTTGTAGACATGCGCGCACAGCAACTTTCATGACGTTCCGAGCTATTTTCTCCCCCTTTATGCACAACTCTAGAGAAAACGCACGATCAAGTTTCAACTTTGACCAACTTTTCGGAATTGAAATTTGAGAATATTTTTGGATGTCCCATTGGTAGACAAGCGTCCACACCAACTTTCGTGACGTTACGAGCTAATTTCACACCCTTTAAGCTCAAGCCTAGAGAAAACTCATGGTGGCGTTTTGACTTTGACCAACTTCTCGTAATTGAAAATTGAGCATAGATTTGGATGTACCGTTGGTAGACAAGTGCGCATGCCAACTTTCGTTACGTTCTTAGCTATTTTCTCACCCTTTAAGCCCAAGTCTAGCGAAAAAACACGGTCGAGTTTCAACTTTGACCAACTTCTCGAAATTGAAATTCAAGAATAGTTTTGGATGTCCTATTGGTAGACAAGCGTCCACAGCAACTTTCGTGACATTCCGAGCTATTTTCTCCCCCTTTATGCCCAAGTCTAGAGAAAACACACGTTCAAGTTTCGACTTTGACGAACTTCACGGAATTCAAAATTAAGCATAGATTTGGATGTTCCGTTGGTAGACAAGTGAGCACGCCAACTTTCGTGACTTTTCGAGCTATTTTCCCACCCTTTAAGCCCAAGTCTAGCGTAAACGCACGGTTGCGTTTCAACTTTGAGCAGCTTCTCCGAATTGAATTGTGAGAATAGATTTGGATGTCCCATTTGTAGACAAGCGTCCATGCCAACTTTCGTGACGTTTCGATCTATTTTCTCCCCCTTTAATCCCAAGTATAGCAAAAACGCACCATCGAGTTTCGACTTTGACCAAATTCACCAAATTGAAAATTGAGCATAAATTTGGATGTCCCATTGGTAGACAAGTGCGCACGCCAACTTTCGTGATGTTCCAAGCTATTTTCTCACCGTTTAAGCCCAAGTCTAGCAAAAACGCATATTCGATTTTCAACTTTTACCAACTTCTCGAAATTTAAATTTGAGAATAGATTTGGATGTCCCATTGGTAGACAAGCGTCCATGCCAACTTTCATGACGTTTCGAGCTTTTTTCTCCCCCTTTAACCCCAAGACCAGCGAAAACGCACGGTCGAGTTTCGACTTTGACCAACTTCTCGGAATTAAAAATTTAGAATCGATTTGGATGACCCATTTGTAGACATGCACGCACAACAACTTTCATGACGTTACGAGCTAATTTCACACCCTTTAAGCCCAATTCTAGAGAAAACGCATGATCCAGTTTCAACTTTGACCACCTTCTTCGAATTGAAATTTGAGAATAGTTTTAGATGTCCCATTGGTAGACAAGCATCCACACAAACTTTGTGACGTTCCGAGCTATTTTCTCTCCCTTTAAGCCCAAGTCTAGCGAAAACGCACGGACGATTTTCGACTTTCAACAACTTCTCGGAATTGAAAATTGAGCATAGATTTGGATGTCCCATTGGTAAACAAGTGCGCACACCAACTTTCATGACGTTCCGAGGTATTTTCCCACCCTTTAATCCCAAGTCTAGCGAAAATGCATGGTCGCCTTACGGCTTTGACCTACTTCTAGGAATTTAAAACGTAGAATAGATTTGGATGTCCCATTTGTAGACATGCGCGCACAACACATTTCGTGATGCTACGAGCTAATTTCACACCCTTTAAACTCAAGTCTAGTGAAAACGCATTGTGGCATTTCGACCTTGACCAACTTCACGGAATCGAAAATTGAGCATAGATTTGGATGTCCCGTTGGTAAACAAGTGTGCACACCAACTTTCGTGACGTTCCGAGCTATTTTCCAACCCTTTAAGCCCAAGTCTAGCGTAAACGCATGGTCGCGTTTCAACTTTGACTAACTTCTCAGAATTGAAATTTGAGAATAGATTTGGATGTCCCATTGGTAGACAAGCGTCCACACCAACGTTCGTGAAATTTCGAGCTATTTTTCCTGCTTTAAGCCAAACTCTAGAGAAAACGCGCGGTCGAATTTCAACTCTGACCAACTTCTCGGAATTGAAATTTGAGAATATTTTTGGATGTCACACTGGTAGAAAAGCGTCCACACCAACTTTCGTAATGTTCCGAGCTATTTTCTACCCCTTTAAGCCTAAGTCTGGCGAAAACGCAGGGTCGAGTTTCGGCTTTGACCAACTTCTTGGAATTGAAATTTGAGAATAGATTTGGATATCCCATTGGTAGACAAGCATGCACACCAACTTTCATGACGTTTCGAGCTATTTTCTCCCCATTTAATCCCAAGTCTAGCGAAAACGCACGGTCGCATTTTGGCTTTGATGTACTTCTCGGAATTGAAATTTGAGAATAAATTTGGATGCCGCATTGGTAGAGGAGCGCGTACGCCAACTTTCGTGACGTTCTGAGCTATTTTCTCAACATTTAAGCCCAAGTCTAGCGAAAATGCACAGTCGCATTTCGGCTTTGACCTACTTCTCGGAGTTGAAATTTGAGAATAAATTTGGATGCCCCATTCGTAGACAAGTGCATATGCCAACTTTCGTGATATTCCCGGCTATTTTCTCACCCTTTAAGCTGAAGTCTAACGAAAATGCATGGTCGTGTTTCGGACTTGACCAACTTCTCAGAATTTAAATTTGAGAATAGATATGGATGCCCCATTGGTAGACAAGCATGCACGCCAACTTTAATGACGTTCCGAGCTATTTTCTCCCCCTTTAAGCCCAAGTCTAGCGAAACCGCACGTTCGATTTTCAACTTTGACCAACTTCTTGGAATTTAAATTTGAGAATAGTTTTGAATGTCTGATTGGTAGACAGACGTCCACGCCAACTTTTGTAACGTTCGAGCTTTTTTCTCCCCCTTTAACCCCAAGCCTAGCGAAAACGCACGGTCGATTTTCATCTTTCACTAACTTCTCGGAATTGAAAATTGAGCATAGATTTGGATGTCCTGTTGGTAGACAAGTGCGCACGCCAACTTTCGTGATGTTCCGAGCTATTTTCCCACCCTTTAATCCCAAGTCTATTGAAAACGCAAAGTTGAGTTTCAACTTTGAACACCTTCTCGGAATTGAAATTTTAGAATAGTTTTGGATGTCCCATTGGTAGACAAGTGTCCATGCCAACTTTCGTGACGTTCCGAGCTATTTTCTCCCCATTTAAGCCCATGTCTGGCGAAAAAACACGGTCGAGTTTCGACTTTGACCAACTTCGCGGAATTGAAAATTGAGTAGAGATTTGGATGTCCCATTGGTAGATAAGTGCGCAAGCCAACTTTCGTGACGTTCCGAGATATTTTCCCACCCTTTAATCCCAAGTCTAGCAAAAACGCACGGTCGAGTTTCAACTTTGACTAACTTGTCGGAATTCAAATTTGAGAATAGATTTGGATGTCCCATTGGTAGATAAGCATCCACGCCAACTTTCGTGACGTTTCGAGCTTTTTTCTCCCCCTTTAAGACCAAGTCTAGCGAAAACGCACGGTCGAGTTTCGACTTTCACCAACTTCTCAGAATTGAAAATTGAGCATAGATTTGGATGTCCCATTGATAGAAAAGTGTGCACGCCAACTTTCGTAACGTTCTGAGCTATTTTCCAACCCTTTAATCCCAAGTCTATCGAAAACGCACGGTCATGTTTAAACTTTGACCAAGTTCTCGGAATTGAAATTTGAGCATAGTTTTGGATGTCCCATTGGTAGACAAGCGTGCATGCCAACTTTCGTGACATTCCGAGCTATTTTCCACCCCTTTAATCCCAAGTCTAGCCTAAACGCACGGTCGAGTTTCAACTTTTACCAACTTCGCGGAATTGAAAATTGAGCATAGATTTGGATGTCCCATTGGTAGAAAAGTGTCCATGCTAGCTTTCATGACGTTCCGAGTTGTTTTCTCCGCCTTTAAGGCCAAGTCTAGTGAATAAGCACTGTCGAGGTTCGACTTTGACGAACTTCACGCAATTGAAAATTGAGCATAAATTTGGATGTCCCGTTGGTAGAAAAGTGTGCACGCCAACTTTCGTGACCCTCCAAGCTATTTTCCCACCCTTTAAGCCCAAGTCTAGCGAAAATGCAGAGTTGAGTTTCGACTTTCACCAACTTCTTGGAATTGAAAATTGAGCACAGATTTGGATGTCCTATTGGTAGACAAATGCGCACGCCAACTTTCGTGACGTTCCAAGCTATTTTTGCGCCCTTTAATTCCAAGTCTAGCGAAAAAAGCATTGTCGAGTTTCAACTTTGACCAACTTCTTGGAATTGAAATTTGAGAATAGTTTTGGATGTCCCACTGGTAGACAAGCGTCCATGCCAACTTTCATGACGTTCCAAGCTATTTTCTCCCCCATTAAGCCCAACTCTAGTGAAAACGTACGGTCGAGTTTCGACTTTCACCAACTTCTCGGAATTGAAAATTGAGCATAGATTTGGATGTCCAATTTGTAGACATGCACGCACAGCAACTTTCGTGATGCTACAAGCTAATTTAACACCCTTTAAGCTCAAGTCTAGCAAAAACGCATGATGGCATTTTGACTTTGAAAAACTTATTGGAATTGAAATTTGAGAATAGATTTGGATGTCCCATTGGTAAACAAGCGTGCACGCCAAATTTGGTGAGGTTTCGAGTTATTTTCTTTCCCTTTAATCCCAAGTCTAGTGAAGACGCACGATCGAGTTTCAACTTTGACCAACTTCTTGGAATTGAAATTTGAGCATAGATTTGTATGTCCCGTTGGTAGACAAGTGCGCACGCCAACTTTCGTTACATTCCGAGCTATTTTCTTCCCCTTTAAGCCAAACTCTAGAGAAAATGCGCAGTCGAGTTTCAACTTTGACTAACTTCTCGGAATTGAAATTTGAGAATTGATTTGGATGTCACATTGTTAGACAAGCGTCCACGCCAACTTTCGTGACGTTGCGAGTTTCGACTTTCACCAACTTCTCGGAATTGAAAATTGAGCATAGATTTAGATTTCCCGTTGGTAGACAAGTGCGCACACCAACTTTCATGACGTTCCGACGTATTTTCCCACATTTTAAGCCCAGGTCTAGCGAAAACGCACAGTGGAGTTTCGACTTTCACCAACTTCTCGAAATTGAAATTTGAGAATAGTTTTGGATGTCCCATTGGTAGAAAAGTGTCCACACCAACTTTCGTGACATTTCGAGCTATTTTATCCCCCCTTTAAGCACAACTCTAGAGAAAACGCACGGTCCCGTTTCGGCTTTGACCAACTTCTCGGAATTGAAAACTGAGAATAGATTTGGATGTCCTTGTAGACATGCCCACACAGCAACTTTTGTGACGTTACGAGCTAATTTCACACCCTTTAAACTCAAGTCTAGCGAAAACGCATGGTGGCATTTCGACCTTGATCAACTTCTCGGAATTGGAAATTGAGCACAGATTTGGATGTACCATTGGTAGACAAGTGCGCACACCAACTTTCGTGACATTCCAAGCTATTTTCCCGCCTTTTAATTCCAAGTCTAGCGAAAAAAGCATGCTCGAGCTTCGACTTTCACCAACTTCTCGGAATTGAAAATTGAGCATAGATTTGGATGTCCCATTTGTAGACATGCGTGCACGGCAACTTTCGTGACGCTACGAGCTAAACTCACACCCTTTAAGCTCAAGTCTAGCGAAAACGCATGGTGGCATTTCGAATTTGACCAACTTCTTGGAATTGAAATTTGAGAATAGATTTGAAAGTCACATTTTTAGACAAGCATCCACGCCAACTTTCATAACGTTTCGAGCTTTTTTCTCCCCCTTTAAGCCCAAGTCTAGCGAAAACGCACGGATGAGTTTCGACTTTCACCAACTTCTCAAAATTTAAAATAGAGCATATATTTGGATGTCCCGTTGGTAGACAAGTGCGCACGCCAACTTCCTTCACATTCCGAGCTATTTTCCTACCTTTTAAGCCCAAGTCTAGCGAAAACGCACGGTCGAGTTTCAACTTTAACCAACTTCTCGGAATTGAAATTTGAGAATAGTTTTGGATGTCTTATTGGTAGACAAGCGTCCACACCAACTTTCGTCACATTCTGAGCTATTTTATCCCCCTTTAAGCCCAACTCTAGAGAAAACGCACGGTCGCGTTTCGTCTTTGACCTACTTCTCGGAATTGAAAACTGAGAAAAGATTTGGATGTCCCATTTTCTAACATGCGTGGACAACAACTTTCGTGACGTTACGAGCTAATTTCACACCCTTTAAGCTCAAGTCTAACGAAAATTTTGACTTTGACCAACTTCTGGGAATTGAAATTTGAGAATAGATTTGGATGTCTCGTTGGTAGACAAGTGCGCATGCCAACTTTCGTGATGTTCCGAGCTATTTTCCCACCCTTTAAGCCCAAGTCTAGCGAAAACACATGGTCGAGTTTCAACTTTGACCAATTTCCCGAAATTGAAATTTGAGAATAGTTTTGGATGTCCCATTGGTAAACAAGCATCCATGCCAACTTTCGTGACGTGCCGACCTATTTTCTGCCCCATTAAGCCCAACTCTAGTGAAAACGTACGGTCGAGTTTCGAATTTCACCAACTTCTCCGAATTGAAAATTGAGCATAGATTTGGATGTCCCATTTGTAGACATGCGCACACAGCAAAATTCATGACGTTACGAGCTAATTTCACACCCTTTAAGCTCAAGTCTAGCGAAAACACGTGGTGGCATTTCGACTTTGACCAACTTCTGGGAATTGAAATTTGAGAATAGATTTGGATGTCCCGTTGGTAGACAAGTGTGCACGCCAACGTTCGTGACGTTACGAGCTAATTTCACACCCTTTAAGCTCAAGTCTAGAGAAAACGCATGGTGGCGTTTCGACTTTGACCAAGTTCTGGGAATTGAAATTTGCGAATAGATTTGGATGTCCCGTTGGTAGACAAGTGCCCATGCCAACTTTCATGATGTTCCAAGGTATTTTATCCCCCTTTAAGCCCAAGTCTAGAGAAAACGCACGGCCGCGTTTCGGGTTTGACCTACTTCTCGGAATTGAAAATTGAGAATAGATTCGGACGTCCCATTTGTAGACTGGTGTGCACACCAACTTTCGTGACGTTCCAAGCTATTTTTTCACCCTTTAAGCTCAAGCCTAGCAAAAACGCACGGTCGATTTTCGACATTCACCAACTTCTCGAAATTGAAAATTGAGCATTGATTTGGATTTCCCATTGGTAGACAAGTGCGCACGCCAACGCTCATGACGTTCCGAGCTATTTTCCCACCCTTTAAGCTTAAGTCTAGCGAAAACGAATGGTGGCGTTTCGACTTTGACCAAGTTCTGGGAATTGAAATTTGAGAATAGATTTGGATGTCCCGTTGGTAGACAAGTGCCCATGCCAACGTTCGGGACGTTCCGAGGTATTTTCTCGCCCTTTAAGCCCAACTCTAGAGAAAACGCACGATCGCGTTTCGGGTTTGACCTGCTTCTCGGAATTGAAAATCGGGAATAGATTTGGATGTCCCATTTGTAGACATGCGTGCAAAGCAAATTTCGTGACGTTATGAGCTAATTTCACACCCTGTAAGCTAAAGTCTAGCGAAAACATATGGTGGCGTTTCGACTTTGACCAACCTATGGGAATTGAAAATTAAGAATAGATTTAGATGTCCCATTGGTAGACAAGCGTCCACGCCAACTTTCATGATGTTTCGAGCTTTGTTCTCCCCCTTTAAGCCCAAGTCTACTGAAAACACACGGTCGAATTTCGACTTTCACCAAATTCTTGGAATTGAAAATTGAGCATAGATTTGGATTTCCCGTTGGTAGAAAAGTGTGCACACCAACGTTCGCGATGTTCTGAGCTATTTTACCACCCTTTAAGCCCAAGTCTAGCAAAAACACACTGTCGAGGTTTGACTTCGACGAACTTTGCTGAATGGAAAATTGAGCGTAGATTTGGATGTCCCGTTGGTAGACAAGTCCGCACGCCAACTTTCGTGATGTTCCGAGCTATTTTCCCACCCTTTAATCCCAAGTCTAGCGAAAACGCACGGCCGAGTTTCAACTTTGACCACCTTCTCGGAATTGAAATTTGAGAATAGTTTTGGATGTCCCATTGGTAGACAAGCGTCCATGCCAACTTTCCTGATGTTCCGAACTATTTTCTCCCCCTTTAAGCCCAAGTCTAGCGAAAACGGACGGTTGAGTTTTGACTTTGAACAACTTCACGGAATTGAAAATTGAGCATAGATTTGGATGTCCCATTGGTAGACAAGTGCGCATGCCAACTTTCATGGTGTTCCGAGCTATTTTCCCGCCCTATAATCCCAAGTCTAGCAAAAAAAGCATGGTCGATTTTCAACTTTTCCAACTTCTCGGAATTGAAATTTGAGAATAGTTTTGGATGTCCCATTGGTAGACAAGCGTCCATGCCAACTTTCGTGACGTTTCGAGCTATTTTCTCCCCCTTTAAGCCCAAGTTTAGTGAAAACGAACGGTCGAGTTTCAACTTTGACCAACTTCTTGGAATTGAAATTTGAGAATAGTTTTGGATGTCCCATTGGTAGACAAGTGTCCACACCAACTTTCATCACATTTCGAGCTATTTTATCCCCCTTTAAGCCCAACTCTACTGAAAACACACGGTCGCGTTTCGGCTTTGACCTACTTCTCGGAATTGAAAATTGAGAATAGATTTGGATGTCCCATTTGTGGACATGCGTACACAACAACTTTCGTGACGTTACGAGCTAATTTCACACCCTTTAAGCTCAAGTCTAGCGAAAACTCACGGTCGAGTTTCAACTTTGACCAACTTCCCGGAATTTAAATTTGAGAATAGTTTGGGATGTCCCATTGGTAGACAAGCGTCCACACCAACTTCCGTGACGTTCCGACCTATTTTCTGCCCCATTAAGCCCAACTCTAGTGAAAACGTATGGTCGAGTTTTGACTTTCACCAACTTCTCGGAATTAAAAATTGAGCATATATTTGGATGTCCCATTTGTAGACATGCACGCACAACAAATTTCGTGACGTTAAGAGCTAATTTCACACCCTTTAAGCTCAAGTGTAGTGAAAACGCATGGTGGCATTTCGACTTTGACCAACTTCTTGAATTGAAATTTGAGAATAGATTTGGATGTACCGTTGGTAGACAAGTGCGCACGCCAACTTTCGTGACGTTTTGAGTTATTTACCCACCCTTTAAGCCCAAGTCTAGCAAAAACGCAGGATCGAGTTTCAACTTTGACCAACTTCTTGGAATTGAAGTTTGAGAATAGATTTGGATGTCCCATTGGTAGACAAGCGTCCATGCCAACTTTCGTGACGTTTCGAGCTATTTTCTCCTCCTTTAATCCCAAGTCTAGCGAAAACGCACGGTCGAGTTTCGACTTTGACCAGCTTCGCGGAATTGAAAATTGAGCATAGATTTGGATTCCCTGTTGGTCGACAACTGCACACGCCAACTTTCGTGATGTTCCGAGAAATTCTCCACCCTTTAAGGCTAAGTCTAGCAAAAACGCACGGTCGAGTTTCGGCTTTGACCAACTTCTCGGAATTGAAATTTGAGAATAGATTTGGATATCCCATAGGTAGACAACCGTGCACGCCAACTTTCGTGATGTTCTGAGCTATTTTATTCCCCTTTATGCCCAACACTAGAGAAAACGCACGGTTGCATTTCGGCTTTGACCTACTTCTCGGAATTGAAAATTGAGAATAGATTTGGATGTCCCATTTGTAGACATGCGCGCACAGCAACGTTCGTGACGTTCCGAGCTATTTTCTCCCCCTTTAAGACCAACTCTAGCGAAAACGCACGATCAAGTTTCAACTTTGACCAACTTCTCAGAATTGAAATTTGAGAATAGTTTTGGATGTCCCATTGGTAGACAAGTGTCCACACGAACTTTCGTGACATTCCGAGCTATTTTCTCCCCCTTTAAGCCCAACTCTAGAGAAAACGCACGGTCTCGTTTCGGCTTTGACCTACTTCTCGGAATTGAAAATTGAGAATCGATTTGGATGTCCCATTTGTAGACATGCGCGCACAGCAACTTTCATGACGTTCCGAGCTATTTTCTCCCCCTTTATGCACAACTCTAGAGAAAACGCACGATCAAGTTTCAACTTTGACCAACTTTTCGGAATTGAAATTTGAGAATATTTTTGGATGTCCCATTGGTAGACAAGCGTCCACACCAACTTTCGTGACGTTACGAGCTAATTTCACACCCTTTAAGCTCAAGCCTAGAGAAAACTCATGGTGGCGTTTTGACTTTGACCAACTTCTCGTAATTGAAAATTGAGCATAGATTTGGATGTACCGTTGGTAGACAAGTGCGCATGCCAACTTTCGTTACGTTCTTAGCTATTTTCTCACCCTTTAAGCCCAAGTCTAGCGAAAAAACACGGTCGAGTTTCAACTTTGACCAACTTCTCGAAATTGAAATTCAAGAATAGTTTTGGATGTCCTATTGGTAGACAAGCGTCCACAGCAACTTTCGTGACATTCCGAGCTATTTTCTCCCCCTTTATGCCCAAGTCTAGAGAAAACACACGTTCAAGTTTCGACTTTGACGAACTTCACGGAATTCAAAATTAAGCATAGATTTGGATGTTCCGTTGGTAGACAAGTGAGCACGCCAACTTTCGTGACTTTTCGAGCTATTTTCCCACCCTTTAAGCCCAAGTCTAGCGTAAACGCACGGTTGCGTTTCAACTTTGAGCAGCTTCTCCGAATTGAATTGTGAGAATAGATTTGGATGTCCCATTTGTAGACAAGCGTCCATGCCAACTTTCGTGACGTTTCGATCTATTTTCTCCCCCTTTAATCCCAAGTATAGCAAAAACGCACCATCGAGTTTCGACTTTGACCAAATTCACCAAATTGAAAATTGAGCATAAATTTGGATGTCCCATTGGTAGACAAGTGCGCACGCCAACTTTCGTGATGTTCCAAGCTATTTTCTCACCGTTTAAGCCCAAGTCTAGCAAAAACGCATATTCGATTTTCAACTTTTACCAACTTCTCGAAATTTAAATTTGAGAATAGATTTGGATGTCCCATTGGTAGACAAGCGTCCATGCCAACTTTCATGACGTTTCGAGCTTTTTTCTCCCCCTTTAACCCCAAGACCAGCGAAAACGCACGGTCGAGTTTCGACTTTGACCAACTTCTCGGAATTAAAAATTTAGAATCGATTTGGATGACCCATTTGTAGACATGCACGCACAACAACTTTCATGACGTTACGAGCTAATTTCACACCCTTTAAGCCCAATTCTAGAGAAAACGCATGATCCAGTTTCAACTTTGACCACCTTCTTCGAATTGAAATTTGAGAATAGTTTTAGATGTCCCATTGGTAGACAAGCATCCACACAAACTTTGTGACGTTCCGAGCTATTTTCTCTCCCTTTAAGCCCAAGTCTAGCGAAAACGCACGGACGATTTTCGACTTTCAACAACTTCTCGGAATTGAAAATTGAGCATAGATTTGGATGTCCCATTGGTAAACAAGTGCGCACACCAACTTTCATGACGTTCCGAGGTATTTTCCCACCCTTTAATCCCAAGTCTAGCGAAAATGCATGGTCGCCTTACGGCTTTGACCTACTTCTAGGAATTTAAAACGTAGAATAGATTTGGATGTCCCATTTGTAGACATGCGCGCACAACACATTTCGTGATGCTACGAGCTAATTTCACACCCTTTAAACTCAAGTCTAGTGAAAACGCATTGTGGCATTTCGACCTTGACCAACTTCACGGAATCGAAAATTGAGCATAGATTTGGATGTCCCGTTGGTAAACAAGTGTGCACACCAACTTTCGTGACGTTCCGAGCTATTTTCCAACCCTTTAAGCCCAAGTCTAGCGTAAACGCATGGTCGCGTTTCAACTTTGACTAACTTCTCAGAATTGAAATTTGAGAATAGATTTGGATGTCCCATTGGTAGACAAGCGTCCACACCAACGTTCGTGAAATTTCGAGCTATTTTTCCTGCTTTAAGCCAAACTCTAGAGAAAACGCGCGGTCGAATTTCAACTCTGACCAACTTCTCGGAATTGAAATTTGAGAATATTTTTGGATGTCACACTGGTAGAAAAGCGTCCACACCAACTTTCGTAATGTTCCGAGCTATTTTCTACCCCTTTAAGCCTAAGTCTGGCGAAAACGCAGGGTCGAGTTTCGGCTTTGACCAACTTCTTGGAATTGAAATTTGAGAATAGATTTGGATATCCCATTGGTAGACAAGCATGCACACCAACTTTCATGACGTTTCGAGCTATTTTCTCCCCATTTAATCCCAAGTCTAGCGAAAACGCACGGTCGCATTTTGGCTTTGATGTACTTCTCGGAATTGAAATTTGAGAATAAATTTGGATGCCGCATTGGTAGAGGAGCGCGTACGCCAACTTTCGTGACGTTCTGAGCTATTTTCTCAACATTTAAGCCCAAGTCTAGCGAAAATGCACAGTCGCATTTCGGCTTTGACCTACTTCTCGGAGTTGAAATTTGAGAATAAATTTGGATGCCCCATTCGTAGACAAGTGCATATGCCAACTTTCGTGATATTCCCGGCTATTTTCTCACCCTTTAAGCTGAAGTCTAACGAAAATGCATGGTCGTGTTTCGGACTTGACCAACTTCTCAGAATTTAAATTTGAGAATAGATATGGATGCCCCATTGGTAGACAAGCATGCACGCCAACTTTAATGACGTTCCGAGCTATTTTCTCCCCCTTTAAGCCCAAGTCTAGCGAAACCGCACGTTCGATTTTCAACTTTGACCAACTTCTTGGAATTTAAATTTGAGAATAGTTTTGAATGTCTGATTGGTAGACAGACGTCCACGCCAACTTTTGTAACGTTCGAGCTTTTTTCTCCCCCTTTAACCCCAAGCCTAGCGAAAACGCACGGTCGATTTTCATCTTTCACTAACTTCTCGGAATTGAAAATTGAGCATAGATTTGGATGTCCTGTTGGTAGACAAGTGCGCACGCCAACTTTCGTGATGTTCCGAGCTATTTTCCCACCCTTTAATCCCAAGTCTATTGAAAACGCAAAGTTGAGTTTCAACTTTGAACACCTTCTCGGAATTGAAATTTTAGAATAGTTTTGGATGTCCCATTGGTAGACAAGTGTCCATGCCAACTTTCGTGACGTTCCGAGCTATTTTCTCCCCATTTAAGCCCATGTCTGGCGAAAAAACACGGTCGAGTTTCGACTTTGACCAACTTCGCGGAATTGAAAATTGAGTAGAGATTTGGATGTCCCATTGGTAGATAAGTGCGCAAGCCAACTTTCGTGACGTTCCGAGATATTTTCCCACCCTTTAATCCCAAGTCTAGCAAAAACGCACGGTCGAGTTTCAACTTTGACTAACTTGTCGGAATTCAAATTTGAGAATAGATTTGGATGTCCCATTGGTAGATAAGCATCCACGCCAACTTTCGTGACGTTTCGAGCTTTTTTCTCCCCCTTTAAGACCAAGTCTAGCGAAAACGCACGGTCGAGTTTCGACTTTCACCAACTTCTCAGAATTGAAAATTGAGCATAGATTTGGATGTCCCATTGATAGAAAAGTGTGCACGCCAACTTTCGTAACGTTCTGAGCTATTTTCCAACCCTTTAATCCCAAGTCTATCGAAAACGCACGGTCATGTTTAAACTTTGACCAAGTTCTCGGAATTGAAATTTGAGCATAGTTTTGGATGTCCCATTGGTAGACAAGCGTGCATGCCAACTTTCGTGACATTCCGAGCTATTTTCCACCCCTTTAATCCCAAGTCTAGCCTAAACGCACGGTCGAGTTTCAACTTTTACCAACTTCGCGGAATTGAAAATTGAGCATAGATTTGGATGTCCCATTGGTAGAAAAGTGTCCATGCTAGCTTTCATGACGTTCCGAGTTGTTTTCTCCGCCTTTAAGGCCAAGTCTAGTGAATAAGCACTGTCGAGGTTCGACTTTGACGAACTTCACGCAATTGAAAATTGAGCATAAATTTGGATGTCCCGTTGGTAGAAAAGTGTGCACGCCAACTTTCGTGACCCTCCAAGCTATTTTCCCACCCTTTAAGCCCAAGTCTAGCGAAAATGCAGAGTTGAGTTTCGACTTTCACCAACTTCTTGGAATTGAAAATTGAGCACAGATTTGGATGTCCTATTGGTAGACAAATGCGCACGCCAACTTTCGTGACGTTCCAAGCTATTTTTGCGCCCTTTAATTCCAAGTCTAGCGAAAAAAGCATTGTCGAGTTTCAACTTTGACCAACTTCTTGGAATTGAAATTTGAGAATAGTTTTGGATGTCCCACTGGTAGACAAGCGTCCATGCCAACTTTCATGACGTTCCAAGCTATTTTCTCCCCCATTAAGCCCAACTCTAGTGAAAACGTACGGTCGAGTTTCGACTTTCACCAACTTCTCGGAATTGAAAATTGAGCATAGATTTGGATGTCCAATTTGTAGACATGCACGCACAGCAACTTTCGTGATGCTACAAGCTAATTTAACACCCTTTAAGCTCAAGTCTAGCAAAAACGCATGATGGCATTTTGACTTTGAAAAACTTATTGGAATTGAAATTTGAGAATAGATTTGGATGTCCCATTGGTAAACAAGCGTGCACGCCAAATTTGGTGAGGTTTCGAGTTATTTTCTTTCCCTTTAATCCCAAGTCTAGTGAAGACGCACGATCGAGTTTCAACTTTGACCAACTTCTTGGAATTGAAATTTGAGCATAGATTTGTATGTCCCGTTGGTAGACAAGTGCGCACGCCAACTTTCGTTACATTCCGAGCTATTTTCTTCCCCTTTAAGCCAAACTCTAGAGAAAATGCGCAGTCGAGTTTCAACTTTGACTAACTTCTCGGAATTGAAATTTGAGAATTGATTTGGATGTCACATTGTTAGACAAGCGTCCACGCCAACTTTCGTGACGTTGCGAGTTTCGACTTTCACCAACTTCTCGGAATTGAAAATTGAGCATAGATTTAGATTTCCCGTTGGTAGACAAGTGCGCACACCAACTTTCATGACGTTCCGACGTATTTTCCCACATTTTAAGCCCAGGTCTAGCGAAAACGCACAGTGGAGTTTCGACTTTCACCAACTTCTCGAAATTGAAATTTGAGAATAGTTTTGGATGTCCCATTGGTAGAAAAGTGTCCACACCAACTTTCGTGACATTTCGAGCTATTTTATCCCCCCTTTAAGCACAACTCTAGAGAAAACGCACGGTCCCGTTTCGGCTTTGACCAACTTCTCGGAATTGAAAACTGAGAATAGATTTGGATGTCCTTGTAGACATGCCCACACAGCAACTTTTGTGACGTTACGAGCTAATTTCACACCCTTTAAACTCAAGTCTAGCGAAAACGCATGGTGGCATTTCGACCTTGATCAACTTCTCGGAATTGGAAATTGAGCACAGATTTGGATGTACCATTGGTAGACAAGTGCGCACACCAACTTTCGTGACATTCCAAGCTATTTTCCCGCCTTTTAATTCCAAGTCTAGCGAAAAAAGCATGCTCGAGCTTCGACTTTCACCAACTTCTCGGAATTGAAAATTGAGCATAGATTTGGATGTCCCATTTGTAGACATGCGTGCACGGCAACTTTCGTGACGCTACGAGCTAAACTCACACCCTTTAAGCTCAAGTCTAGCGAAAACGCATGGTGGCATTTCGAATTTGACCAACTTCTTGGAATTGAAATTTGAGAATAGATTTGAAAGTCACATTTTTAGACAAGCATCCACGCCAACTTTCATAACGTTTCGAGCTTTTTTCTCCCCCTTTAAGCCCAAGTCTAGCGAAAACGCACGGATGAGTTTCGACTTTCACCAACTTCTCAAAATTTAAAATAGAGCATATATTTGGATGTCCCGTTGGTAGACAAGTGCGCACGCCAACTTCCTTCACATTCCGAGCTATTTTCCTACCTTTTAAGCCCAAGTCTAGCGAAAACGCACGGTCGAGTTTCAACTTTAACCAACTTCTCGGAATTGAAATTTGAGAATAGTTTTGGATGTCTTATTGGTAGACAAGCGTCCACACCAACTTTCGTCACATTCTGAGCTATTTTATCCCCCTTTAAGCCCAACTCTAGAGAAAACGCACGGTCGCGTTTCGTCTTTGACCTACTTCTCGGAATTGAAAACTGAGAAAAGATTTGGATGTCCCATTTTCTAACATGCGTGGACAACAACTTTCGTGACGTTACGAGCTAATTTCACACCCTTTAAGCTCAAGTCTAACGAAAATTTTGACTTTGACCAACTTCTGGGAATTGAAATTTGAGAATAGATTTGGATGTCTCGTTGGTAGACAAGTGCGCATGCCAACTTTCGTGATGTTCCGAGCTATTTTCCCACCCTTTAAGCCCAAGTCTAGCGAAAACACATGGTCGAGTTTCAACTTTGACCAATTTCCCGAAATTGAAATTTGAGAATAGTTTTGGATGTCCCATTGGTAAACAAGCATCCATGCCAACTTTCGTGACGTGCCGACCTATTTTCTGCCCCATTAAGCCCAACTCTAGTGAAAACGTACGGTCGAGTTTCGAATTTCACCAACTTCTCCGAATTGAAAATTGAGCATAGATTTGGATGTCCCATTTGTAGACATGCGCACACAGCAAAATTCATGACGTTACGAGCTAATTTCACACCCTTTAAGCTCAAGTCTAGCGAAAACACGTGGTGGCATTTCGACTTTGACCAACTTCTGGGAATTGAAATTTGAGAATAGATTTGGATGTCCCGTTGGTAGACAAGTGTGCACGCCAACGTTCGTGACGTTACGAGCTAATTTCACACCCTTTAAGCTCAAGTCTAGAGAAAACGCATGGTGGCGTTTCGACTTTGACCAAGTTCTGGGAATTGAAATTTGCGAATAGATTTGGATGTCCCGTTGGTAGACAAGTGCCCATGCCAACTTTCATGATGTTCCAAGGTATTTTATCCCCCTTTAAGCCCAAGTCTAGAGAAAACGCACGGCCGCGTTTCGGGTTTGACCTACTTCTCGGAATTGAAAATTGAGAATAGATTCGGACGTCCCATTTGTAGACTGGTGTGCACACCAACTTTCGTGACGTTCCAAGCTATTTTTTCACCCTTTAAGCTCAAGCCTAGCAAAAACGCACGGTCGATTTTCGACATTCACCAACTTCTCGAAATTGAAAATTGAGCATTGATTTGGATTTCCCATTGGTAGACAAGTGCGCACGCCAACGCTCATGACGTTCCGAGCTATTTTCCCACCCTTTAAGCTTAAGTCTAGCGAAAACGAATGGTGGCGTTTCGACTTTGACCAAGTTCTGGGAATTGAAATTTGAGAATAGATTTGGATGTCCCGTTGGTAGACAAGTGCCCATGCCAACGTTCGGGACGTTCCGAGGTATTTTCTCGCCCTTTAAGCCCAACTCTAGAGAAAACGCACGATCGCGTTTCGGGTTTGACCTGCTTCTCGGAATTGAAAATCGGGAATAGATTTGGATGTCCCATTTGTAGACATGCGTGCAAAGCAAATTTCGTGACGTTATGAGCTAATTTCACACCCTGTAAGCTAAAGTCTAGCGAAAACATATGGTGGCGTTTCGACTTTGACCAACCTATGGGAATTGAAAATTAAGAATAGATTTAGATGTCCCATTGGTAGACAAGCGTCCACGCCAACTTTCATGATGTTTCGAGCTTTGTTCTCCCCCTTTAAGCCCAAGTCTACTGAAAACACACGGTCGAATTTCGACTTTCACCAAATTCTTGGAATTGAAAATTGAGCATAGATTTGGATTTCCCGTTGGTAGAAAAGTGTGCACGCCAACGTTCGCGATGTTCTGAGCTATTTTACCACCCTTTAAGCCCAAGTCTAGCGAAAACACACTGTCGAGGTTTGACTTCGACGAACTTTGCTGAATGGAAAATTGAGCGTAGATTTGGATGTCCCGTTGGTAGACAAGTCCGCACGCCAACTTTCGTGATGTTCCGAGCTATTTTCCCACCCTTTAATCCCAAGTCTAGCGAAAACGCACGGCCGAGTTTCAACTTTGACCACCTTCTCGGAATTGAAATTTGAGAATAGTTTTGGATGTCCCATTGGTAGACAAGCGTCCATGCCAACTTTCCTGATGTTCCGAACTATTTTCTCCCCCTTTAAGCCCAAGTCTAGCGAAAACGGACGGTTGAGTTTTGACTTTGAACAACTTCACGGAATTGAAAATTGAGCATAGATTTGGATGTCCCATTGGTAGACAAGTGCGCATGCCAACTTTCATGGTGTTCCGAGCTATTTTCCCGCCCTATAATCCCAAGTCTAGCAAAAAAAGCATGGTCGATTTTCAACTTTTCCAACTTCTCGGAATTGAAATTTGAGAATAGTTTTGGATGTCCCATTGGTAGACAAGCGTCCATGCCAACTTTCGTGACGTTTCGAGCTATTTTCTCCCCCTTTAAGCCCAAGTTTAGTGAAAACGAACGGTCGAGTTTCAACTTTGACCAACTTCTTGGAATTGAAATTTGAGAATAGTTTTGGATGTCCCATTGGTAGACAAGTGTCCACACCAACTTTCATCACATTTCGAGCTATTTTATCCCCCTTTAAGCCCAACTCTACTGAAAACACACGGTCGCGTTTCGGCTTTGACCTACTTCTCGGAATTGAAAATTGAGAATAGATTTGGATGTCCCATTTGTGGACATGCGTACACAACAACTTTCGTGACGTTACGAGCTAATTTCACACCCTTTAAGCTCAAGTCTAGCGAAAACTCACGGTCGAGTTTCAACTTTGACCAACTTCCCGGAATTTAAATTTGAGAATAGTTTGGGATGTCCCATTGGTAGACAAGCGTCCACACCAACTTCCGTGACGTTCCGACCTATTTTCTGCCCCATTAAGCCCAACTCTAGTGAAAACGTATGGTCGAGTTTTGACTTTCACCAACTTCTCGGAATTAAAAATTGAGCATATATTTGGATGTCCCATTTGTAGACATGCACGCACAACAAATTTCGTGACGTTAAGAGCTAATTTCACACCCTTTAAGCTCAAGTGTAGTGAAAACGCATGGTGGCATTTCGACTTTGACCAACTTCTTGAATTGAAATTTGAGAATAGATTTGGATGTACCGTTGGTAGACAAGTGCGCACGCCAACTTTCGTGACGTTTTGAGTTATTTACCCACCCTTTAAGCCCAAGTCTAGCAAAAACGCAGGATCGAGTTTCAACTTTGACCAACTTCTTGGAATTGAAGTTTGAGAATAGATTTGGATGTCCCATTGGTAGACAAGCGTCCATGCCAACTTTCGTGACGTTTCGAGCTATTTTCTCCTCCTTTAATCCCAAGTCTAGCGAAAACGCACGGTCGAGTTTCGACTTTGACCAGCTTCGCGGAATTGAAAATTGAGCATAGATTTGGATTCCCTGTTGGTCGACAACTGCACACGCCAACTTTCGTGATGTTCCGAGAAATTCTCCACCCTTTAAGGCTAAGTCTAGCAAAAACGCACGGTCGAGTTTCGGCTTTGACCAACTTCTCGGAATTGAAATTTGAGAATAGATTTGGATATCCCATAGGTAGACAACCGTGCACGCCAACTTTCGTGATGTTCTGAGCTATTTTATTCCCCTTTATGCCCAACACTAGAGAAAACGCACGGTTGCATTTCGGCTTTGACCTACTTCTCGGAATTGAAAATTGAGAATAGATTTGGATGTCCCATTTGTAGACATGCGCGCACAGCAACGTTCGTGACGTTCCGAGCTATTTTCTCCCCCTTTAAGACCAACTCTAGCGAAAACGCACGATCAAGTTTCAACTTTGACCAACTTCTCAGAATTGAAATTTGAGAATAGTTTTGGATGTCCCATTGGTAGACAAGTGTCCACACGAACTTTCGTGACATTCCGAGCTATTTTCTCCCCCTTTAAGCCCAACTCTAGAGAAAACGCACGGTCTCGTTTCGGCTTTGACCTACTTCTCGGAATTGAAAATTGAGAATCGATTTGGATGTCCCATTTGTAGACATGCGCGCACAGCAACTTTCATGACGTTCCGAGCTATTTTCTCCCCCTTTATGCACAACTCTAGAGAAAACGCACGATCAAGTTTCAACTTTGACCAACTTTTCGGAATTGAAATTTGAGAATATTTTTGGATGTCCCATTGGTAGACAAGCGTCCACACCAACTTTCGTGACGTTACGAGCTAATTTCACACCCTTTAAGCTCAAGCCTAGAGAAAACTCATGGTGGCGTTTTGACTTTGACCAACTTCTCGTAATTGAAAATTGAGCATAGATTTGGATGTACCGTTGGTAGACAAGTGCGCATGCCAACTTTCGTTACGTTCTTAGCTATTTTCTCACCCTTTAAGCCCAAGTCTAGCGAAAAAACACGGTCGAGTTTCAACTTTGACCAACTTCTCGAAATTGAAATTCAAGAATAGTTTTGGATGTCCTATTGGTAGACAAGCGTCCACAGCAACTTTCGTGACATTCCGAGCTATTTTCTCCCCCTTTATGCCCAAGTCTAGAGAAAACACACGTTCAAGTTTCGACTTTGACGAACTTCACGGAATTCAAAATTAAGCATAGATTTGGATGTTCCGTTGGTAGACAAGTGAGCACGCCAACTTTCGTGACTTTTCGAGCTATTTTCCCACCCTTTAAGCCCAAGTCTAGCGTAAACGCACGGTTGCGTTTCAACTTTGAGCAGCTTCTCCGAATTGAATTGTGAGAATAGATTTGGATGTCCCATTTGTAGACAAGCGTCCATGCCAACTTTCGTGACGTTTCGATCTATTTTCTCCCCCTTTAATCCCAAGTATAGCAAAAACGCACCATCGAGTTTCGACTTTGACCAAATTCACCAAATTGAAAATTGAGCATAAATTTGGATGTCCCATTGGTAGACAAGTGCGCACGCCAACTTTCGTGATGTTCCAAGCTATTTTCTCACCGTTTAAGCCCAAGTCTAGCAAAAACGCATATTCGATTTTCAACTTTTACCAACTTCTCGAAATTTAAATTTGAGAATAGATTTGGATGTCCCATTGGTAGACAAGCGTCCATGCCAACTTTCATGACGTTTCGAGCTTTTTTCTCCCCCTTTAACCCCAAGACCAGCGAAAACGCACGGTCGAGTTTCGACTTTGACCAACTTCTCGGAATTAAAAATTTAGAATCGATTTGGATGACCCATTTGTAGACATGCACGCACAACAACTTTCATGACGTTACGAGCTAATTTCACACCCTTTAAGCCCAATTCTAGAGAAAACGCATGATCCAGTTTCAACTTTGACCACCTTCTTCGAATTGAAATTTGAGAATAGTTTTAGATGTCCCATTGGTAGACAAGCATCCACACAAACTTTGTGACGTTCCGAGCTATTTTCTCTCCCTTTAAGCCCAAGTCTAGCGAAAACGCACGGACGATTTTCGACTTTCAACAACTTCTCGGAATTGAAAATTGAGCATAGATTTGGATGTCCCATTGGTAAACAAGTGCGCACACCAACTTTCATGACGTTCCGAGGTATTTTCCCACCCTTTAATCCCAAGTCTAGCGAAAATGCATGGTCGCCTTACGGCTTTGACCTACTTCTAGGAATTTAAAACGTAGAATAGATTTGGATGTCCCATTTGTAGACATGCGCGCACAACACATTTCGTGATGCTACGAGCTAATTTCACACCCTTTAAACTCAAGTCTAGTGAAAACGCATTGTGGCATTTCGACCTTGACCAACTTCACGGAATCGAAAATTGAGCATAGATTTGGATGTCCCGTTGGTAAACAAGTGTGCACGCCAACTTTCGTGACGTTCCGAGCTATTTTCCAACCCTTTAAGCCCAAGTCTAGCGTAAACGCATGGTCGCGTTTCAACTTTGACTAACTTCTCAGAATTGAAATTTGAGAATAGATTTGGATGTCCCATTGGTAGACAAGCGTCCACACCAACGTTCGTGAAATTTCGAGCTATTTTTCCTGCTTTAAGCCAAACTCTAGAGAAAACGCGCGGTCGAATTTCAACTCTGACCAACTTCTCGGAATTGAAATTTGAGAATATTTTTGGATGTCACACTGGTAGAAAAGCGTCCACACCAACTTTCGTAATGTTCCGAGCTATTTTCTACCCCTTTAAGCCTAAGTCTGGCGAAAACGCAGGGTCGAGTTTCGGCTTTGACCAACTTCTTGGAATTGAAATTTGAGAATAGATTTGGATATCCCATTGGTAGACAAGCATGCACACCAACTTTCATGACGTTTCGAGCTATTTTCTCCCCATTTAATCCCAAGTCTAGCGAAAACGCACGGTCGCATTTTGGCTTTGATGTACTTCTCGGAATTGAAATTTGAGAATAAATTTGGATGCCGCATTGGTAGAGGAGCGCGTACGCCAACTTTCGTGACGTTCTGAGCTATTTTCTCAACATTTAAGCCCAAGTCTAGCGAAAATGCACAGTCGCATTTCGGCTTTGACCTACTTCTCGGAGTTGAAATTTGAGAATAAATTTGGATGCCCCATTCGTAGACAAGTGCATATGCCAACTTTCGTGATATTCCCGGCTATTTTCTCACCCTTTAAGCTGAAGTCTAACGAAAATGCACGGTCGTGTTTCGGACTTGACCAACTTCTCAGAATTTAAATTTGAGAATAGATATGGATGCCCCATTGGTAGACAAGCATGCACGCCAACTTTAATGACGTTCCGAGCTATTTTCTCCCCCTTTAAGCCCAAGTCTAGCGAAACCGCACGTTCGATTTTCAACTTTGACCAACTTCTTGGAATTTAAATTTGAGAATAGTTTTGAATGTCTGATTGGTAGACAGACGTCCACGCCAACTTTTGTAACGTTCGAGCTTTTTTCTCCCCCTTTAACCCCAAGCCTAGCGAAAACGCACGGTCGATTTTCATCTTTCACTAACTTCTCGGAATTGAAAATTGAGCATAGATTTGGATGTCCTGTTGGTAGACAAGTGCGCACGCCAACTTTCGTGATGTTCCGAGCTATTTTCCCACCCTTTAATCCCAAGTCTATTGAAAACGCAAAGTTGAGTTTCAACTTTGAACACCTTCTCGGAATTGAAATTTTAGAATAGTTTTGGATGTCCCATTGGTAGACAAGTGTCCATGCCAACTTTCGTGACGTTCCGAGCTATTTTCTCCCCATTTAAGCCCATGTCTGGCGAAAACACACGGTCGAGTTTCGACTTTGACCAACTTCGCGGAATTGAAAATTGAGTAGAGATTTGGATGTCCCATTGGTAGATAAGTGCGCAAGCCAACTTTCGTGACGTTCCGAGATATTTTCCCACCCTTTAATCCCAAGTCTAGCAAAAACGCACGGTCGAGTTTCAACTTTGACTAACTTGTCGGAATTCAAATTTGAGAATAGATTTGGATGTCCCATTGGTAGATAAGCATCCACGCCAACTTTCGTGACGTTTCGAGCTTTTTTCTCCCCCTTTAAGACCAAGTCTAGCGAAAACGCACGGTCGAGTTTCGACTTTCACCAACTTCTCAGAATTGAAAATTGAGCATAGATTTGGATGTCCCATTGATAGAAAAGTGTGCACGCCAACTTTCGTAACGTTCTGAGCTATTTTCCAACCCTTTAATCCCAAGTCTATCGAAAACGCACGGTCATGTTTAAACTTTGACCAAGTTCTCGGAATTGAAATTTGAGCATAGTTTTGGATGTCCCATTGGTAGACAAGCGTGCATGCCAACTTTCGTGACATTCCGAGCTATTTTCCACCCCTTTAATCCCAAGTCTAGCCTAAACGCACGGTCGAGTTTCAACTTTTACCAACTTCGCGGAATTGAAAATTGAGCATAGATTTGGATGTCCCATTGGTAGAAAAGTGTCCATGCTAGCTTTCATGACGTTCCGAGTTGTTTTCTCCGCCTTTAAGGCCAAGTCTAGTGAATAAGCACTGTCGAGGTTCGACTTTGACGAACTTCACGCAATTGAAAATTGAGCATAAATTTGGATGTCCCGTTGGTAGAAAAGTGTGCACGCCAACTTTCGTGACCCTCCAAGCTATTTTCCCACCCTTTAAGCCCAAGTCTAGCGAAAATGCAGAGTTGAGTTTCGACTTTCACCAACTTCTTGGAATTGAAAATTGAGCACAGATTTGGATGTCCTATTGGTAGACAAATGCGCACGCCAACTTTCGTGACGTTCCAAGCTATTTTTGCGCCCTTTAATTCCAAGTCTAGCGAAAAAAGCATTGTCGAGTTTCAACTTTGACCAACTTCTTGGAATTGAAATTTGAGAATAGTTTTGGATGTCCCACTGGTAGACAAGCGTCCATGCCAACTTTCATGACGTTCCAAGCTATTTTCTCCCCCATTAAGCCCAACTCTAGTGAAAACGTACGGTCGAGTTTCGACTTTCACCAACTTCTCGGAATTGAAAATTGAGCATAGATTTGGATGTCCAATTTGTAGACATGCACGCACAGCAACTTTCGTGATGCTACAAGCTAATTTAACACCCTTTAAGCTCAAGTCTAGCAAAAACGCATGATGGCATTTTGACTTTGAAAAACTTATTGGAATTGAAATTTGAGAATAGATTTGGATGTCCCATTGGTAAACAAGCGTGCACGCCAAATTTGGTGAGGTTTCGAGTTATTTTCTTTCCCTTTAATCCCAAGTCTAGTGAAGACGCACGATCGAGTTTCAACTTTGACCAACTTCTTGGAATTGAAATTTGAGCATAGATTTGTATGTCCCGTTGGTAGACAAGTGCGCACGCCAACTTTCGTTACATTCCGAGCTATTTTCTTCCCCTTTAAGCCAAACTCTAGAGAAAATGCGCAGTCGAGTTTCAACTTTGACTAACTTCTCGGAATTGAAATTTGAGAATTGATTTGGATGTCACATTGTTAGACAAGCGTCCACGCCAACTTTCGTGACGTTGCGAGTTTCGACTTTCACCAACTTCTCGGAATTGAAAATTGAGCATAGATTTAGATTTCCCGTTGGTAGACAAGTGCGCACACCAACTTTCATGACGTTCCGACGTATTTTCCCACATTTTAAGCCCAGGTCTAGCGAAAACGCACAGTGGAGTTTCGACTTTCACCAACTTCTCGAAATTGAAATTTGAGAATAGTTTTGGATGTCCCATTGGTAGAAAAGTGTCCACACCAACTTTCGTGACATTTCGAGCTATTTTATCCCCCCTTTAAGCACAACTCTAGAGAAAACGCACGGTCCCGTTTCGGCTTTGACCAACTTCTCGGAATTGAAAACTGAGAATAGATTTGGATGTCCTTGTAGACATGCCCACACAGCAACTTTTGTGACGTTACGAGCTAATTTCACACCCTTTAAACTCAAGTCTAGCGAAAACGCATGGTGGCATTTCGACCTTGATCAACTTCTCGGAATTGGAAATTGAGCACAGATTTGGATGTACCATTGGTAGACAAGTGCGCACACCAACTTTCGTGACATTCCAAGCTATTTTCCCGCCTTTTAATTCCAAGTCTAGCGAAAAAAGCATGCTCGAGCTTCGACTTTCACCAACTTCTCGGAATTGAAAATTGAGCATAGATTTGGATGTCCCATTTGTAGACATGCGTGCACGGCAACTTTCGTGACGCTACGAGCTAATTTCACACCCTTTAAGCTCAAGTCTAGCGAAAACGCATGGTGGCATTTCGAATTTGACCAACTTCTTGGAATTGAAATTTGAGAATAGATTTGAAAGTCACATTTTTAGACAAGCATCCACGCCAACTTTCATAACGTTTCGAGCTTTTTTCTCCCCCTTTAAGCCCAAGTCTAGCGAAAACGCACGGATGAGTTTCGACTTTCACCAACTTCTCAAAATTTAAAATAGAGCATATATTTGGATGTCCCGTTGGTAGACAAGTGCGCACGCCAACTTCCTTCACATTCCGAGCTATTTTCCTACCTTTTAAGCCCAAGTCTAGCGAAAACGCACGGTCGAGTTTCAACTTTAACCAACTTCTCGGAATTGAAATTTGAGAATAGTTTTGGATGTCTTATTGGTAGACAAGCGTCCACACCAACTTTCGTCACATTCTGAGCTATTTTATCCCCCTTTAAGCCCAACTCTAGAGAAAACGCACGGTCGCGTTTCGTCTTTGACCTACTTCTCGGAATTGAAAACTGAGAAAAGATTTGGATGTCCCATTTTCTAACATGCGTGGACAACAACTTTCGTGACGTTACGAGCTAATTTCTTACCCTTTAAGCTCAAGTCTAACGAAAATTTTGACTTTGACCAACTTCTGGGAATTGAAATTTGAGAATAGATTTGGATGTCTCGTTGGTAGACAAGTGCGCATGCCAACTTTCGTGATGTTCCGAGCTATTTTCCCACCCTTTAAGCCCAAGTCTAGCGAAAACACATGGTCGAGTTTCAACTTTGACCAATTTCCCGAAATTGAAATTTGAGAATAGTTTTGGATGTCCCATTGGTAAACAAGCATCCATGCCAACTTTCGTGACGTGCCGACCTATTTTCTGCCCCATTAAGCCCAACTCTAGTGAAAACGTACGGTCGAGTTTCGAATTTCACCAACTTCTCCGAATTGAAAATTGAGCATAGATTTGGATGTCCCATTTGTAGACATGCGCACACAGCAAAATTCATGACGTTACGAGCTAATTTCACACCCTTTAAGCTCAAGTCTAGCGAAAACACGTGGTGGCATTTCGACTTTGACCAACTTCTGGGAATTGAAATTTGAGAATAGATTTGGATGTCCCGTTGGTAGACAAGTGTGCACGC
Organism: Larix kaempferi; assembly: GCA_027924585.1. Taxonomy (NCBI): domain Eukaryota; kingdom Viridiplantae; phylum Streptophyta; class Pinopsida; order Pinales; family Pinaceae; genus Larix; species Larix kaempferi. The sequence goes on along the minus strand of BSBM01000430.1, from coordinate 263,011 downwards.
CAACGTTCGTGACGTTACGAGCTAATTTCACACCCTTTAAGCTCAAGTCTAGAGAAAACGCATGGTGGCGTTTCGACTTTGACCAAGTTCTGGGAATTGAAATTTGCGAATAGATTTGGATGTCCCGTTGGTAGACAAGTGCCCATGCCAACTTTCATGATGTTCCAAGGTATTTTATCCCCCTTTAAGCCCAAGTCTAGAGAAAACGCACGGCCGCGTTTCGGGTTTGACCTACTTCTCGGAATTGAAAATTGAGAATAGATTCGGACGTCCCATTTGTAGACTGGTGTGCACACCAACTTTCGTGACGTTCCAAGCTATTTTTTCACCCTTTAAGCTCAAGCCTAGCAAAAACGCACGGTCGATTTTCGACATTCACCAACTTCTCGAAATTGAAAATTGAGCATTGATTTGGATTTCCCATTGGTAGACAAGTGCGCACGCCAACGCTCATGACGTTCCGAGCTATTTTCCCACCCTTTAAGCTTAAGTCTAGCGAAAACGAATGGTGGCGTTTCGACTTTGACCAAGTTCTGGGAATTGAAATTTGAGAATAGATTTGGATGTCCCGTTGGTAGACAAGTGCCCATGCCAACGTTCGGGACGTTCCGAGGTATTTTCTCGCCCTTTAAGCCCAACTCTAGAGAAAACGCACGATCGCGTTTCGGGTTTGACCTGCTTCTCGGAATTGAAAATCGGGAATAGATTTGGATGTCCCATTTGTAGACATGCGTGCAAAGCAAATTTCGTGACGTTATGAGCTAATTTCACACCCTGTAAGCTAAAGTCTAGCGAAAACATATGGTGGCGTTTCGACTTTGACCAACCTATGGGAATTGAAAATTAAGAATAGATTTAGATGTCCCATTGGTAGACAAGCGTCCACGCCAACTTTCATGATGTTTCGAGCTTTGTTCTCCCCCTTTAAGCCCAAGTCTACTGAAAACACACGGTCGAATTTCGACTTTCACCAAATTCTTGGAATTGAAAATTGAGCATAGATTTGGATTTCCCGTTGGTAGAAAAGTGTGCACGCCAACGTTCGCGATGTTCTGAGCTATTTTACCACCCTTTAAGCCCAAGTCTAGCGAAAACACACTGTCGAGGTTTGACTTCGACGAACTTTGCTGAATGGAAAATTGAGCGTAGATTTGGATGTCCCGTTGGTAGACAAGTCCGCACGCCAACTTTCGTGATGTTCCGAGCTATTTTCCCACCCTTTAATCCCAAGTCTAGCGAAAACGCACGGCCGAGTTTCAACTTTGACCACCTTCTCGGAATTGAAATTTGAGAATAGTTTTGGATGTCCCATTGGTAGACAAGCGTCCATGCCAACTTTCCTGATGTTCCGAACTATTTTCTCCCCCTTTAAGCCCAAGTCTAGCGAAAACGGACGGTTGAGTTTTGACTTTGAACAACTTCACGGAATTGAAAATTGAGCATAGATTTGGATGTCCCATTGGTAGACAAGTGCGCATGCCAACTTTCATGGTGTTCCGAGCTATTTTCCCGCCCTATAATCCCAAGTCTAGCAAAAAAAGCATGGTCGATTTTCAACTTTTCCAACTTCTCGGAATTGAAATTTGAGAATAGTTTTGGATGTCCCATTGGTAGACAAGCGTCCATGCCAACTTTCGTGACGTTTCGAGCTATTTTCTCCCCCTTTAAGCCCAAGTTTAGTGAAAACGAACGGTCGAGTTTCAACTTTGACCAACTTCTTGGAATTGAAATTTGAGAATAGTTTTGGATGTCCCATTGGTAGACAAGTGTCCACACCAACTTTCATCACATTTCGAGCTATTTTATCCCCCTTTAAGCCCAACTCTACTGAAAACACACGGTCGCGTTTCGGCTTTGACCTACTTCTCGGAATTGAAAATTGAGAATAGATTTGGATGTCCCATTTGTGGACATGCGTACACAACAACTTTCGTGACGTTACGAGCTAATTTCACACCCTTTAAGCTCAAGTCTAGCGAAAACTCACGGTCGAGTTTCAACTTTGACCAACTTCCCGGAATTTAAATTTGAGAATAGTTTGGGATGTCCCATTGGTAGACAAGCGTCCACACCAACTTCCGTGACGTTCCGACCTATTTTCTGCCCCATTAAGCCCAACTCTAGTGAAAACGTATGGTCGAGTTTTGACTTTCACCAACTTCTCGGAATTAAAAATTGAGCATATATTTGGATGTCCCATTTGTAGACATGCACGCACAACAAATTTCGTGACGTTAAGAGCTAATTTCACACCCTTTAAGCTCAAGTGTAGTGAAAACGCATGGTGGCATTTCGACTTTGACCAACTTCTTGAATTGAAATTTGAGAATAGATTTGGATGTACCGTTGGTAGACAAGTGCGCACGCCAACTTTCGTGACGTTTTGAGTTATTTACCCACCCTTTAAGCCCAAGTCTAGCAAAAACGCAGGATCGAGTTTCAACTTTGACCAACTTCTTGGAATTGAAGTTTGAGAATAGATTTGGATGTCCCATTGGTAGACAAGCGTCCATGCCAACTTTCGTGACGTTTCGAGCTATTTTCTCCTCCTTTAATCCCAAGTCTAGCGAAAACGCACGGTCGAGTTTCGACTTTGACCAGCTTCGCGGAATTGAAAATTGAGCATAGATTTGGATTCCCTGTTGGTCGACAACTGCACACGCCAACTTTCGTGATGTTCCGAGAAATTCTCCACCCTTTAAGGCTAAGTCTAGCAAAAACGCACGGTCGAGTTTCGGCTTTGACCAACTTCTCGGAATTGAAATTTGAGAATAGATTTGGATATCCCATAGGTAGACAACCGTGCACGCCAACTTTCGTGATGTTCTGAGCTATTTTATTCCCCTTTATGCCCAACACTAGAGAAAACGCACGGTTGCATTTCGGCTTTGACCTACTTCTCGGAATTGAAAATTGAGAATAGATTTGGATGTCCCATTTGTAGACATGCGCGCACAGCAACGTTCGTGACGTTCCGAGCTATTTTCTCCCCCTTTAAGACCAACTCTAGCGAAAACGCACGATCAAGTTTCAACTTTGACCAACTTCTCAGAATTGAAATTTGAGAATAGTTTTGGATGTCCCATTGGTAGACAAGTGTCCACACGAACTTTCGTGACATTCCGAGCTATTTTCTCCCCCTTTAAGCCCAACTCTAGAGAAAACGCACGGTCTCGTTTCGGCTTTGACCTACTTCTCGGAATTGAAAATTGAGAATCGATTTGGATGTCCCATTTGTAGACATGCGCGCACAGCAACTTTCATGACGTTCCGAGCTATTTTCTCCCCCTTTATGCACAACTCTAGAGAAAACGCACGATCAAGTTTCAACTTTGACCAACTTTTCGGAATTGAAATTTGAGAATATTTTTGGATGTCCCATTGGTAGACAAGCGTCCACACCAACTTTCGTGACGTTACGAGCTAATTTCACACCCTTTAAGCTCAAGCCTAGAGAAAACTCATGGTGGCGTTTTGACTTTGACCAACTTCTCGTAATTGAAAATTGAGCATAGATTTGGATGTACCGTTGGTAGACAAGTGCGCATGCCAACTTTCGTTACGTTCTTAGCTATTTTCTCACCCTTTAAGCCCAAGTCTAGCGAAAAAACACGGTCGAGTTTCAACTTTGACCAACTTCTCGAAATTGAAATTCAAGAATAGTTTTGGATGTCCTATTGGTAGACAAGCGTCCACAGCAACTTTCGTGACATTCCGAGCTATTTTCTCCCCCTTTATGCCCAAGTCTAGAGAAAACACACGTTCAAGTTTCGACTTTGACGAACTTCACGGAATTCAAAATTAAGCATAGATTTGGATGTTCCGTTGGTAGACAAGTGAGCACGCCAACTTTCGTGACTTTTCGAGCTATTTTCCCACCCTTTAAGCCCAAGTCTAGCGTAAACGCACGGTTGCGTTTCAACTTTGAGCAGCTTCTCCGAATTGAATTGTGAGAATAGATTTGGATGTCCCATTTGTAGACAAGCGTCCATGCCAACTTTCGTGACGTTTCGATCTATTTTCTCCCCCTTTAATCCCAAGTATAGCAAAAACGCACCATCGAGTTTCGACTTTGACCAAATTCACCAAATTGAAAATTGAGCATAAATTTGGATGTCCCATTGGTAGACAAGTGCGCACGCCAACTTTCGTGATGTTCCAAGCTATTTTCTCACCGTTTAAGCCCAAGTCTAGCAAAAACGCATATTCGATTTTCAACTTTTACCAACTTCTCGAAATTTAAATTTGAGAATAGATTTGGATGTCCCATTGGTAGACAAGCGTCCATGCCAACTTTCATGACGTTTCGAGCTTTTTTCTCCCCCTTTAACCCCAAGACCAGCGAAAACGCACGGTCGAGTTTCGACTTTGACCAACTTCTCGGAATTAAAAATTTAGAATCGATTTGGATGACCCATTTGTAGACATGCACGCACAACAACTTTCATGACGTTACGAGCTAATTTCACACCCTTTAAGCCCAATTCTAGAGAAAACGCATGATCCAGTTTCAACTTTGACCACCTTCTTCGAATTGAAATTTGAGAATAGTTTTAGATGTCCCATTGGTAGACAAGCATCCACACAAACTTTGTGACGTTCCGAGCTATTTTCTCTCCCTTTAAGCCCAAGTCTAGCGAAAACGCACGGACGATTTTCGACTTTCAACAACTTCTCGGAATTGAAAATTGAGCATAGATTTGGATGTCCCATTGGTAAACAAGTGCGCACACCAACTTTCATGACGTTCCGAGGTATTTTCCCACCCTTTAATCCCAAGTCTAGCGAAAATGCATGGTCGCCTTACGGCTTTGACCTACTTCTAGGAATTTAAAACGTAGAATAGATTTGGATGTCCCATTTGTAGACATGCGCGCACAACACATTTCGTGATGCTACGAGCTAATTTCACACCCTTTAAACTCAAGTCTAGTGAAAACGCATTGTGGCATTTCGACCTTGACCAACTTCACGGAATCGAAAATTGAGCATAGATTTGGATGTCCCGTTGGTAAACAAGTGTGCACGCCAACTTTCGTGACGTTCCGAGCTATTTTCCAACCCTTTAAGCCCAAGTCTAGCGTAAACGCATGGTCGCGTTTCAACTTTGACTAACTTCTCAGAATTGAAATTTGAGAATAGATTTGGATGTCCCATTGGTAGACAAGCGTCCACACCAACGTTCGTGAAATTTCGAGCTATTTTTCCTGCTTTAAGCCAAACTCTAGAGAAAACGCGCGGTCGAATTTCAACTCTGACCAACTTCTCGGAATTGAAATTTGAGAATATTTTTGGATGTCACACTGGTAGAAAAGCGTCCACACCAACTTTCGTAATGTTCCGAGCTATTTTCTACCCCTTTAAGCCTAAGTCTGGCGAAAACGCAGGGTCGAGTTTCGGCTTTGACCAACTTCTTGGAATTGAAATTTGAGAATAGATTTGGATATCCCATTGGTAGACAAGCATGCACACCAACTTTCATGACGTTTCGAGCTATTTTCTCCCCATTTAATCCCAAGTCTAGCGAAAACGCACGGTCGCATTTTGGCTTTGATGTACTTCTCGGAATTGAAATTTGAGAATAAATTTGGATGCCGCATTGGTAGAGGAGCGCGTACGCCAACTTTCGTGACGTTCTGAGCTATTTTCTCAACATTTAAGCCCAAGTCTAGCGAAAATGCACAGTCGCATTTCGGCTTTGACCTACTTCTCGGAGTTGAAATTTGAGAATAAATTTGGATGCCCCATTCGTAGACAAGTGCATATGCCAACTTTCGTGATATTCCCGGCTATTTTCTCACCCTTTAAGCTGAAGTCTAACGAAAATGCACGGTCGTGTTTCGGACTTGACCAACTTCTCAGAATTTAAATTTGAGAATAGATATGGATGCCCCATTGGTAGACAAGCATGCACGCCAACTTTAATGACGTTCCGAGCTATTTTCTCCCCCTTTAAGCCCAAGTCTAGCGAAACCGCACGTTCGATTTTCAACTTTGACCAACTTCTTGGAATTTAAATTTGAGAATAGTTTTGAATGTCTGATTGGTAGACAGACGTCCACGCCAACTTTTGTAACGTTCGAGCTTTTTTCTCCCCCTTTAACCCCAAGCCTAGCGAAAACGCACGGTCGATTTTCATCTTTCACTAACTTCTCGGAATTGAAAATTGAGCATAGATTTGGATGTCCTGTTGGTAGACAAGTGCGCACGCCAACTTTCGTGATGTTCCGAGCTATTTTCCCACCCTTTAATCCCAAGTCTATTGAAAACGCAAAGTTGAGTTTCAACTTTGAACACCTTCTCGGAATTGAAATTTTAGAATAGTTTTGGATGTCCCATTGGTAGACAAGTGTCCATGCCAACTTTCGTGACGTTCCGAGCTATTTTCTCCCCATTTAAGCCCATGTCTGGCGAAAACACACGGTCGAGTTTCGACTTTGACCAACTTCGCGGAATTGAAAATTGAGTAGAGATTTGGATGTCCCATTGGTAGATAAGTGCGCAAGCCAACTTTCGTGACGTTCCGAGATATTTTCCCACCCTTTAATCCCAAGTCTAGCAAAAACGCACGGTCGAGTTTCAACTTTGACTAACTTGTCGGAATTCAAATTTGAGAATAGATTTGGATGTCCCATTGGTAGATAAGCATCCACGCCAACTTTCGTGACGTTTCGAGCTTTTTTCTCCCCCTTTAAGACCAAGTCTAGCGAAAACGCACGGTCGAGTTTCGACTTTCACCAACTTCTCAGAATTGAAAATTGAGCATAGATTTGGATGTCCCATTGATAGAAAAGTGTGCACGCCAACTTTCGTAACGTTCTGAGCTATTTTCCAACCCTTTAATCCCAAGTCTATCGAAAACGCACGGTCATGTTTAAACTTTGACCAAGTTCTCGGAATTGAAATTTGAGCATAGTTTTGGATGTCCCATTGGTAGACAAGCGTGCATGCCAACTTTCGTGACATTCCGAGCTATTTTCCACCCCTTTAATCCCAAGTCTAGCCTAAACGCACGGTCGAGTTTCAACTTTTACCAACTTCGCGGAATTGAAAATTGAGCATAGATTTGGATGTCCCATTGGTAGAAAAGTGTCCATGCTAGCTTTCATGACGTTCCGAGTTGTTTTCTCCGCCTTTAAGGCCAAGTCTAGTGAATAAGCACTGTCGAGGTTCGACTTTGACGAACTTCACGCAATTGAAAATTGAGCATAAATTTGGATGTCCCGTTGGTAGAAAAGTGTGCACGCCAACTTTCGTGACCCTCCAAGCTATTTTCCCACCCTTTAAGCCCAAGTCTAGCGAAAATGCAGAGTTGAGTTTCGACTTTCACCAACTTCTTGGAATTGAAAATTGAGCACAGATTTGGATGTCCTATTGGTAGACAAATGCGCACGCCAACTTTCGTGACGTTCCAAGCTATTTTTGCGCCCTTTAATTCCAAGTCTAGCGAAAAAAGCATTGTCGAGTTTCAACTTTGACCAACTTCTTGGAATTGAAATTTGAGAATAGTTTTGGATGTCCCACTGGTAGACAAGCGTCCATGCCAACTTTCATGACGTTCCAAGCTATTTTCTCCCCCATTAAGCCCAACTCTAGTGAAAACGTACGGTCGAGTTTCGACTTTCACCAACTTCTCGGAATTGAAAATTGAGCATAGATTTGGATGTCCAATTTGTAGACATGCACGCACAGCAACTTTCGTGATGCTACAAGCTAATTTAACACCCTTTAAGCTCAAGTCTAGCAAAAACGCATGATGGCATTTTGACTTTGAAAAACTTATTGGAATTGAAATTTGAGAATAGATTTGGATGTCCCATTGGTAAACAAGCGTGCACGCCAAATTTGGTGAGGTTTCGAGTTATTTTCTTTCCCTTTAATCCCAAGTCTAGTGAAGACGCACGATCGAGTTTCAACTTTGACCAACTTCTTGGAATTGAAATTTGAGCATAGATTTGTATGTCCCGTTGGTAGACAAGTGCGCACGCCAACTTTCGTTACATTCCGAGCTATTTTCTTCCCCTTTAAGCCAAACTCTAGAGAAAATGCGCAGTCGAGTTTCAACTTTGACTAACTTCTCGGAATTGAAATTTGAGAATTGATTTGGATGTCACATTGTTAGACAAGCGTCCACGCCAACTTTCGTGACGTTGCGAGTTTCGACTTTCACCAACTTCTCGGAATTGAAAATTGAGCATAGATTTAGATTTCCCGTTGGTAGACAAGTGCGCACACCAACTTTCATGACGTTCCGACGTATTTTCCCACATTTTAAGCCCAGGTCTAGCGAAAACGCACAGTGGAGTTTCGACTTTCACCAACTTCTCGAAATTGAAATTTGAGAATAGTTTTGGATGTCCCATTGGTAGAAAAGTGTCCACACCAACTTTCGTGACATTTCGAGCTATTTTATCCCCCCTTTAAGCACAACTCTAGAGAAAACGCACGGTCCCGTTTCGGCTTTGACCAACTTCTCGGAATTGAAAACTGAGAATAGATTTGGATGTCCTTGTAGACATGCCCACACAGCAACTTTTGTGACGTTACGAGCTAATTTCACACCCTTTAAACTCAAGTCTAGCGAAAACGCATGGTGGCATTTCGACCTTGATCAACTTCTCGGAATTGGAAATTGAGCACAGATTTGGATGTACCATTGGTAGACAAGTGCGCACACCAACTTTCGTGACATTCCAAGCTATTTTCCCGCCTTTTAATTCCAAGTCTAGCGAAAAAAGCATGCTCGAGCTTCGACTTTCACCAACTTCTCGGAATTGAAAATTGAGCATAGATTTGGATGTCCCATTTGTAGACATGCGTGCACGGCAACTTTCGTGACGCTACGAGCTAATTTCACACCCTTTAAGCTCAAGTCTAGCGAAAACGCATGGTGGCATTTCGAATTTGACCAACTTCTTGGAATTGAAATTTGAGAATAGATTTGAAAGTCACATTTTTAGACAAGCATCCACGCCAACTTTCATAACGTTTCGAGCTTTTTTCTCCCCCTTTAAGCCCAAGTCTAGCGAAAACGCACGGATGAGTTTCGACTTTCACCAACTTCTCAAAATTTAAAATAGAGCATATATTTGGATGTCCCGTTGGTAGACAAGTGCGCACGCCAACTTCCTTCACATTCCGAGCTATTTTCCTACCTTTTAAGCCCAAGTCTAGCGAAAACGCACGGTCGAGTTTCAACTTTAACCAACTTCTCGGAATTGAAATTTGAGAATAGTTTTGGATGTCTTATTGGTAGACAAGCGTCCACACCAACTTTCGTCACATTCTGAGCTATTTTATCCCCCTTTAAGCCCAACTCTAGAGAAAACGCACGGTCGCGTTTCGTCTTTGACCTACTTCTCGGAATTGAAAACTGAGAAAAGATTTGGATGTCCCATTTTCTAACATGCGTGGACAACAACTTTCGTGACGTTACGAGCTAATTTCTTACCCTTTAAGCTCAAGTCTAACGAAAATTTTGACTTTGACCAACTTCTGGGAATTGAAATTTGAGAATAGATTTGGATGTCTCGTTGGTAGACAAGTGCGCATGCCAACTTTCGTGATGTTCCGAGCTATTTTCCCACCCTTTAAGCCCAAGTCTAGCGAAAACACATGGTCGAGTTTCAACTTTGACCAATTTCCCGAAATTGAAATTTGAGAATAGTTTTGGATGTCCCATTGGTAAACAAGCATCCATGCCAACTTTCGTGACGTGCCGACCTATTTTCTGCCCCATTAAGCCCAACTCTAGTGAAAACGTACGGTCGAGTTTCGAATTTCACCAACTTCTCCGAATTGAAAATTGAGCATAGATTTGGATGTCCCATTTGTAGACATGCGCACACAGCAAAATTCATGACGTTACGAGCTAATTTCACACCCTTTAAGCTCAAGTCTAGCGAAAACACGTGGTGGCATTTCGACTTTGACCAACTTCTGGGAATTGAAATTTGAGAATAGATTTGGATGTCCCGTTGGTAGACAAGTGTGCACGCCAACGTTCGTGACGTTACGAGCTAATTTCACACCCTTTAAGCTCAAGTCTAGAGAAAACGCATGGTGGCGTTTCGACTTTGACCAAGTTCTGGGAATTGAAATTTGCGAATAGATTTGGATGTCCCGTTGGTAGACAAGTGCCCATGCCAACTTTCATGATGTTCCAAGGTATTTTATCCCCCTTTAAGCCCAAGTCTAGAGAAAACGCACGGCCGCGTTTCGGGTTTGACCTACTTCTCGGAATTGAAAATTGAGAATAGATTCGGACGTCCCATTTGTAGACTGGTGTGCACACCAACTTTCGTGACGTTCCAAGCTATTTTTTCACCCTTTAAGCTCAAGCCTAGCAAAAACGCACGGTCGATTTTCGACATTCACCAACTTCTCGAAATTGAAAATTGAGCATTGATTTGGATTTCCCATTGGTAGACAAGTGCGCACGCCAACGCTCATGACGTTCCGAGCTATTTTCCCACCCTTTAAGCTTAAGTCTAGCGAAAACGAATGGTGGCGTTTCGACTTTGACCAAGTTCTGGGAATTGAAATTTGAGAATAGATTTGGATGTCCCGTTGGTAGACAAGTGCCCATGCCAACGTTCGGGACGTTCCGAGGTATTTTCTCGCCCTTTAAGCCCAACTCTAGAGAAAACGCACGATCGCGTTTCGGGTTTGACCTGCTTCTCGGAATTGAAAATCGGGAATAGATTTGGATGTCCCATTTGTAGACATGCGTGCAAAGCAAATTTCGTGACGTTATGAGCTAATTTCACACCCTGTAAGCTAAAGTCTAGCGAAAACATATGGTGGCGTTTCGACTTTGACCAACCTATGGGAATTGAAAATTAAGAATAGATTTAGATGTCCCATTGGTAGACAAGCGTCCACGCCAACTTTCATGATGTTTCGAGCTTTGTTCTCCCCCTTTAAGCCCAAGTCTACTGAAAACACACGGTCGAATTTCGACTTTCACCAAATTCTTGGAATTGAAAATTGAGCATAGATTTGGATTTCCCGTTGGTAGAAAAGTGTGCACGCCAACGTTCGCGATGTTCTGAGCTATTTTACCACCCTTTAAGCCCAAGTCTAGCGAAAACACACTGTCGAGGTTTGACTTCGACGAACTTTGCTGAATGGAAAATTGAGCGTAGATTTGGATGTCCCGTTGGTAGACAAGTCCGCACGCCAACTTTCGTGATGTTCCGAGCTATTTTCCCACCCTTTAATCCCAAGTCTAGCGAAAACGCACGGCCGAGTTTCAACTTTGACCACCTTCTCGGAATTGAAATTTGAGAATAGTTTTGGATGTCCCATTGGTAGACAAGCGTCCATGCCAACTTTCCTGATGTTCCGAACTATTTTCTCCCCCTTTAAGCCCAAGTCTAGCGAAAACGGACGGTTGAGTTTTGACTTTGAACAACTTCACGGAATTGAAAATTGAGCATAGATTTGGATGTCCCATTGGTAGACAAGTGCGCATGCCAACTTTCATGGTGTTCCGAGCTATTTTCCCGCCCTATAATCCCAAGTCTAGCAAAAAAAGCATGGTCGATTTTCAACTTTTCCAACTTCTCGGAATTGAAATTTGAGAATAGTTTTGGATGTCCCATTGGTAGACAAGCGTCCATGCCAACTTTCGTGACGTTTCGAGCTATTTTCTCCCCCTTTAAGCCCAAGTTTAGTGAAAACGAACGGTCGAGTTTCAACTTTGACCAACTTCTTGGAATTGAAATTTGAGAATAGTTTTGGATGTCCCATTGGTAGACAAGTGTCCACACCAACTTTCATCACATTTCGAGCTATTTTATCCCCCTTTAAGCCCAACTCTACTGAAAACACACGGTCGCGTTTCGGCTTTGACCTACTTCTCGGAATTGAAAATTGAGAATAGATTTGGATGTCCCATTTGTGGACATGCGTACACAACAACTTTCGTGACGTTACGAGCTAATTTCACACCCTTTAAGCTCAAGTCTAGCGAAAACTCACGGTCGAGTTTCAACTTTGACCAACTTCCCGGAATTTAAATTTGAGAATAGTTTGGGATGTCCCATTGGTAGACAAGCGTCCACACCAACTTCCGTGACGTTCCGACCTATTTTCTGCCCCATTAAGCCCAACTCTAGTGAAAACGTATGGTCGAGTTTTGACTTTCACCAACTTCTCGGAATTAAAAATTGAGCATATATTTGGATGTCCCATTTGTAGACATGCACGCACAACAAATTTCGTGACGTTAAGAGCTAATTTCACACCCTTTAAGCTCAAGTGTAGTGAAAACGCATGGTGGCATTTCGACTTTGACCAACTTCTTGAATTGAAATTTGAGAATAGATTTGGATGTACCGTTGGTAGACAAGTGCGCACGCCAACTTTCGTGACGTTTTGAGTTATTTACCCACCCTTTAAGCCCAAGTCTAGCAAAAACGCAGGATCGAGTTTCAACTTTGACCAACTTCTTGGAATTGAAGTTTGAGAATAGATTTGGATGTCCCATTGGTAGACAAGCGTCCATGCCAACTTTCGTGACGTTTCGAGCTATTTTCTCCTCCTTTAATCCCAAGTCTAGCGAAAACGCACGGTCGAGTTTCGACTTTGACCAGCTTCGCGGAATTGAAAATTGAGCATAGATTTGGATTCCCTGTTGGTCGACAACTGCACACGCCAACTTTCGTGATGTTCCGAGAAATTCTCCACCCTTTAAGGCTAAGTCTAGCAAAAACGCACGGTCGAGTTTCGGCTTTGACCAACTTCTCGGAATTGAAATTTGAGAATAGATTTGGATATCCCATAGGTAGACAACCGTGCACGCCAACTTTCGTGATGTTCTGAGCTATTTTATTCCCCTTTATGCCCAACACTAGAGAAAACGCACGGTTGCATTTCGGCTTTGACCTACTTCTCGGAATTGAAAATTGAGAATAGATTTGGATGTCCCATTTGTAGACATGCGCGCACAGCAACGTTCGTGACGTTCCGAGCTATTTTCTCCCCCTTTAAGACCAACTCTAGCGAAAACGCACGATCAAGTTTCAACTTTGACCAACTTCTCAGAATTGAAATTTGAGAATAGTTTTGGATGTCCCATTGGTAGACAAGTGTCCACACGAACTTTCGTGACATTCCGAGCTATTTTCTCCCCCTTTAAGCCCAACTCTAGAGAAAACGCACGGTCTCGTTTCGGCTTTGACCTACTTCTCGGAATTGAAAATTGAGAATCGATTTGGATGTCCCATTTGTAGACATGCGCGCACAGCAACTTTCATGACGTTCCGAGCTATTTTCTCCCCCTTTATGCACAACTCTAGAGAAAACGCACGATCAAGTTTCAACTTTGACCAACTTTTCGGAATTGAAATTTGAGAATATTTTTGGATGTCCCATTGGTAGACAAGCGTCCACACCAACTTTCGTGACGTTACGAGCTAATTTCACACCCTTTAAGCTCAAGCCTAGAGAAAACTCATGGTGGCGTTTTGACTTTGACCAACTTCTCGTAATTGAAAATTGAGCATAGATTTGGATGTACCGTTGGTAGACAAGTGCGCATGCCAACTTTCGTTACGTTCTTAGCTATTTTCTCACCCTTTAAGCCCAAGTCTAGCGAAAAAACACGGTCGAGTTTCAACTTTGACCAACTTCTCGAAATTGAAATTCAAGAATAGTTTTGGATGTCCTATTGGTAGACAAGCGTCCACAGCAACTTTCGTGACATTCCGAGCTATTTTCTCCCCCTTTATGCCCAAGTCTAGAGAAAACACACGTTCAAGTTTCGACTTTGACGAACTTCACGGAATTCAAAATTAAGCATAGATTTGGATGTTCCGTTGGTAGACAAGTGAGCACGCCAACTTTCGTGACTTTTCGAGCTATTTTCCCACCCTTTAAGCCCAAGTCTAGCGTAAACGCACGGTTGCGTTTCAACTTTGAGCAGCTTCTCCGAATTGAATTGTGAGAATAGATTTGGATGTCCCATTTGTAGACAAGCGTCCATGCCAACTTTCGTGACGTTTCGATCTATTTTCTCCCCCTTTAATCCCAAGTATAGCAAAAACGCACCATCGAGTTTCGACTTTGACCAAATTCACCAAATTGAAAATTGAGCATAAATTTGGATGTCCCATTGGTAGACAAGTGCGCACGCCAACTTTCGTGATGTTCCAAGCTATTTTCTCACCGTTTAAGCCCAAGTCTAGCAAAAACGCATATTCGATTTTCAACTTTTACCAACTTCTCGAAATTTAAATTTGAGAATAGATTTGGATGTCCCATTGGTAGACAAGCGTCCATGCCAACTTTCATGACGTTTCGAGCTTTTTTCTCCCCCTTTAACCCCAAGACCAGCGAAAACGCACGGTCGAGTTTCGACTTTGACCAACTTCTCGGAATTAAAAATTTAGAATCGATTTGGATGACCCATTTGTAGACATGCACGCACAACAACTTTCATGACGTTACGAGCTAATTTCACACCCTTTAAGCCCAATTCTAGAGAAAACGCATGATCCAGTTTCAACTTTGACCACCTTCTTCGAATTGAAATTTGAGAATAGTTTTAGATGTCCCATTGGTAGACAAGCATCCACACAAACTTTGTGACGTTCCGAGCTATTTTCTCTCCCTTTAAGCCCAAGTCTAGCGAAAACGCACGGACGATTTTCGACTTTCAACAACTTCTCGGAATTGAAAATTGAGCATAGATTTGGATGTCCCATTGGTAAACAAGTGCGCACACCAACTTTCATGACGTTCCGAGGTATTTTCCCACCCTTTAATCCCAAGTCTAGCGAAAATGCATGGTCGCCTTACGGCTTTGACCTACTTCTAGGAATTTAAAACGTAGAATAGATTTGGATGTCCCATTTGTAGACATGCGCGCACAACACATTTCGTGATGCTACGAGCTAATTTCACACCCTTTAAACTCAAGTCTAGTGAAAACGCATTGTGGCATTTCGACCTTGACCAACTTCACGGAATCGAAAATTGAGCATAGATTTGGATGTCCCGTTGGTAAACAAGTGTGCACGCCAACTTTCGTGACGTTCCGAGCTATTTTCCAACCCTTTAAGCCCAAGTCTAGCGTAAACGCATGGTCGCGTTTCAACTTTGACTAACTTCTCAGAATTGAAATTTGAGAATAGATTTGGATGTCCCATTGGTAGACAAGCGTCCACACCAACGTTCGTGAAATTTCGAGCTATTTTTCCTGCTTTAAGCCAAACTCTAGAGAAAACGCGCGGTCGAATTTCAACTCTGACCAACTTCTCGGAATTGAAATTTGAGAATATTTTTGGATGTCACACTGGTAGAAAAGCGTCCACACCAACTTTCGTAATGTTCCGAGCTATTTTCTACCCCTTTAAGCCTAAGTCTGGCGAAAACGCAGGGTCGAGTTTCGGCTTTGACCAACTTCTTGGAATTGAAATTTGAGAATAGATTTGGATATCCCATTGGTAGACAAGCATGCACACCAACTTTCATGACGTTTCGAGCTATTTTCTCCCCATTTAATCCCAAGTCTAGCGAAAACGCACGGTCGCATTTTGGCTTTGATGTACTTCTCGGAATTGAAATTTGAGAATAAATTTGGATGCCGCATTGGTAGAGGAGCGCGTACGCCAACTTTCGTGACGTTCTGAGCTATTTTCTCAACATTTAAGCCCAAGTCTAGCGAAAATGCACAGTCGCATTTCGGCTTTGACCTACTTCTCGGAGTTGAAATTTGAGAATAAATTTGGATGCCCCATTCGTAGACAAGTGCATATGCCAACTTTCGTGATATTCCCGGCTATTTTCTCACCCTTTAAGCTGAAGTCTAACGAAAATGCACGGTCGTGTTTCGGACTTGACCAACTTCTCAGAATTTAAATTTGAGAATAGATATGGATGCCCCATTGGTAGACAAGCATGCACGCCAACTTTAATGACGTTCCGAGCTATTTTCTCCCCCTTTAAGCCCAAGTCTAGCGAAACCGCACGTTCGATTTTCAACTTTGACCAACTTCTTGGAATTTAAATTTGAGAATAGTTTTGAATGTCTGATTGGTAGACAGACGTCCACGCCAACTTTTGTAACGTTCGAGCTTTTTTCTCCCCCTTTAACCCCAAGCCTAGCGAAAACGCACGGTCGATTTTCATCTTTCACTAACTTCTCGGAATTGAAAATTGAGCATAGATTTGGATGTCCTGTTGGTAGACAAGTGCGCACGCCAACTTTCGTGATGTTTCGAGCTATTTTCCCACCCTTTAATCCCAAGTCTATTGAAAACGCAAAGTTGAGTTTCAACTTTGAACACCTTCTCGGAATTGAAATTTTAGAATAGTTTTGGATGTCCCATTGGTAGACAAGTGTCCATGCCAACTTTCGTGACGTTCCGAGCTATTTTCTCCCCATTTAAGCCCATGTCTGGCGAAAACACACGGTCGAGTTTCGACTTTGACCAACTTCGCGGAATTGAAAATTGAGTAGAGATTTGGATGTCCCATTGGTAGATAAGTGCGCAAGCCAACTTTCGTGACGTTCCGAGATATTTTCCCACCCTTTAATCCCAAGTCTAGCAAAAACGCACGGTCGAGTTTCAACTTTGACTAACTTGTCGGAATTCAAATTTGAGAATAGATTTGGATGTCCCATTGGTAGATAAGCATCCACGCCAACTTTCGTGACGTTTCGAGCTTTTTTCTCCCCCTTTAAGACCAAGTCTAGCGAAAACGCACGGTCGAGTTTCGACTTTCACCAACTTCTCAGAATTGAAAATTGAGCATAGATTTGGATGTCCCATTGATAGAAAAGTGTGCACGCCAACTTTCGTAACGTTCTGAGCTATTTTCCAACCCTTTAATCCCAAGTCTATCGAAAACGCACGGTCATGTTTAAACTTTGACCAAGTTCTCGGAATTGAAATTTGAGCATAGTTTTGGATGTCCCATTGGTAGACAAGCGTGCATGCCAACTTTCGTGACATTCCGAGCTATTTTCCACCCCTTTAATCCCAAGTCTAGCCTAAACGCACGGTCGAGTTTCAACTTTTACCAACTTCGCGGAATTGAAAATTGAGCATAGATTTGGATGTCCCATTGGTAGAAAAGTGTCCATGCTAGCTTTCATGACGTTCCGAGTTGTTTTCTCCGCCTTTAAGGCCAAGTCTAGTGAATAAGCACTGTCGAGGTTCGACTTTGACGAACTTCACGCAATTGAAAATTGAGCATAAATTTGGATGTCCCGTTGGTAGAAAAGTGTGCACGCCAACTTTCGTGACCCTCCAAGCTATTTTCCCACCCTTTAAGCCCAAGTCTAGCGAAAATGCAGAGTTGAGTTTCGACTTTCACCAACTTCTTGGAATTGAAAATTGAGCACAGATTTGGATGTCCTATTGGTAGACAAATGCGCACGCCAACTTTCGTGACGTTCCAAGCTATTTTTGCGCCCTTTAATTCCAAGTCTAGCGAAAAAAGCATTGTCGAGTTTCAACTTTGACCAACTTCTTGGAATTGAAATTTGAGAATAGTTTTGGATGTCCCACTGGTAGACAAGCGTCCATGCCAACTTTCATGACGTTCCAAGCTATTTTCTCCCCCATTAAGCCCAACTCTAGTGAAAACGTACGGTCGAGTTTCGACTTTCACCAACTTCTCGGAATTGAAAATTGAGCATAGATTTGGATGTCCAATTTGTAGACATGCACGCACAGCAACTTTCGTGATGCTACAAGCTAATTTAACACCCTTTAAGCTCAAGTCTAGCAAAAACGCATGATGGCATTTTGACTTTGAAAAACTTATTGGAATTGAAATTTGAGAATAGATTTGGATGTCCCATTGGTAAACAAGCGTGCACGCCAAATTTGGTGAGGTTTCGAGTTATTTTCTTTCCCTTTAATCCCAAGTCTAGTGAAGACGCACGATCGAGTTTCAACTTTGACCAACTTCTTGGAATTGAAATTTGAGCATAGATTTGTATGTCCCGTTGGTAGACAAGTGCGCACGCCAACTTTCGTTACATTCCGAGCTATTTTCTTCCCCTTTAAGCCAAACTCTAGAGAAAATGCGCAGTCGAGTTTCAACTTTGACTAACTTCTCGGAATTGAAATTTGAGAATTGATTTGGATGTCACATTGTTAGACAAGCGTCCACGCCAACTTTCGTGACGTTGCGAGTTTCGACTTTCACCAACTTCTCGGAATTGAAAATTGAGCATAGATTTAGATTTCCCGTTGGTAGACAAGTGCGCACACCAACTTTCATGACGTTCCGACGTATTTTCCCACATTTTAAGCCCAGGTCTAGCGAAAACGCACAGTGGAGTTTCGACTTTCACCAACTTCTCGAAATTGAAATTTGAGAATAGTTTTGGATGTCCCATTGGTAGAAAAGTGTCCACACCAACTTTCGTGACATTTCGAGCTATTTTATCCCCCCTTTAAGCACAACTCTAGAGAAAACGCACGGTCCCGTTTCGGCTTTGACCAACTTCTCGGAATTGAAAACTGAGAATAGATTTGGATGTCCTTGTAGACATGCCCACACAGCAACTTTTGTGACGTTACGAGCTAATTTCACACCCTTTAAACTCAAGTCTAGCGAAAACGCATGGTGGCATTTCGACCTTGATCAACTTCTCGGAATTGGAAATTGAGCACAGATTTGGATGTACCATTGGTAGACAAGTGCGCACACCAACTTTCGTGACATTCCAAGCTATTTTCCCGCCTTTTAATTCCAAGTCTAGCGAAAAAAGCATGCTCGAGCTTCGACTTTCACCAACTTCTCGGAATTGAAAATTGAGCATAGATTTGGATGTCCCATTTGTAGACATGCGTGCACGGCAACTTTCGTGACGCTACGAGCTAATTTCACACCCTTTAAGCTCAAGTCTAGCGAAAACGCATGGTGGCATTTCGAATTTGACCAACTTCTTGGAATTGAAATTTGAGAATAGATTTGAAAGTCACATTTTTAGACAAGCATCCACGCCAACTTTCATAACGTTTCGAGCTTTTTTCTCCCCCTTTAAGCCCAAGTCTAGCGAAAACGCACGGATGAGTTTCGACTTTCACCAACTTCTCAAAATTTAAAATAGAGCATATATTTGGATGTCCCGTTGGTAGACAAGTGCGCACGCCAACTTCCTTCACATTCCGAGCTATTTTCCTACCTTTTAAGCCCAAGTCTAGCGAAAACGCACGGTCGAGTTTCAACTTTAACCAACTTCTCGGAATTGAAATTTGAGAATAGTTTTGGATGTCTTATTGGTAGACAAGCGTCCACACCAACTTTCGTCACATTCTGAGCTATTTTATCCCCCTTTAAGCCCAACTCTAGAGAAAACGCACGGTCGCGTTTCGTCTTTGACCTACTTCTCGGAATTGAAAACTGAGAAAAGATTTGGATGTCCCATTTTCTAACATGCGTGGACAACAACTTTCGTGACGTTACGAGCTAATTTCACACCCTTTAAGCTCAAGTCTAACGAAAATTTTGACTTTGACCAACTTCTGGGAATTGAAATTTGAGAATAGATTTGGATGTCTCGTTGGTAGACAAGTGCGCATGCCAACTTTCGTGATGTTCCGAGCTATTTTCCCACCCTTTAAGCCCAAGTCTAGCGAAAACACATGGTCGAGTTTCAACTTTGACCAATTTCCCGAAATTGAAATTTGAGAATAGTTTTGGATGTCCCATTGGTAAACAAGCATCCATGCCAACTTTCGTGACGTGCCGACCTATTTTCTGCCCCATTAAGCCCAACTCTAGTGAAAACGTACGGTCGAGTTTCGAATTTCACCAACTTCTCCGAATTGAAAATTGAGCATAGATTTGGATGTCCCATTTGTAGACATGCGCACACAGCAAAATTCATGACGTTACGAGCTAATTTCACACCCTTTAAGCTCAAGTCTAGCGAAAACACGTGGTGGCATTTCGACTTTGACCAACTTCTGGGAATTGAAATTTGAGAATAGATTTGGATGTCCCGTTGGTAGACAAGTGTGCACGCCAACGTTCGTGACGTTACGAGCTAATTTCACACCCTTTAAGCTCAAGTCTAGAGAAAACGCATGGTGGCGTTTCGACTTTGACCAAGTTCTGGGAATTGAAATTTGCGAATAGATTTGGATGTCCCGTTGGTAGACAAGTGCCCATGCCAACTTTCATGATGTTCCAAGGTATTTTATCCCCCTTTAAGCCCAAGTCTAGAGAAAACGCACGGCCGCGTTTCGGGTTTGACCTACTTCTCGGAATTGAAAATTGAGAATAGATTCGGACGTCCCATTTGTAGACTGGTGTGCACACCAACTTTCGTGACGTTCCAAGCTATTTTTTCACCCTTTAAGCTCAAGCCTAGCAAAAACGCACGGTCGATTTTCGACATTCACCAACTTCTCGAAATTGAAAATTGAGCATTGATTTGGATTTCCCATTGGTAGACAAGTGCGCACGCCAACGCTCATGACGTTCCGAGCTATTTTCCCACCCTTTAAGCTTAAGTCTAGCGAAAACGAATGGTGGCGTTTCGACTTTGACCAAGTTCTGGGAATTGAAATTTGAGAATAGATTTGGATGTCCCGTTGGTAGACAAGTGCCCATGCCAACGTTCGGGACGTTCCGAGGTATTTTCTCGCCCTTTAAGCCCAACTCTAGAGAAAACGCACGATCGCGTTTCGGGTTTGACCTGCTTCTCGGAATTGAAAATCGGGAATAGATTTGGATGTCCCATTTGTAGACATGCGTGCAAAGCAAATTTCGTGACGTTATGAGCTAATTTCACACCCTGTAAGCTAAAGTCTAGCGAAAACATATGGTGGCGTTTCGACTTTGACCAACCTATGGGAATTGAAAATTAAGAATAGATTTAGATGTCCCATTGGTAGACAAGCGTCCACGCCAACTTTCATGATGTTTCGAGCTTTGTTCTCCCCCTTTAAGCCCAAGTCTACTGAAAACACACGGTCGAATTTCGACTTTCACCAAATTCTTGGAATTGAAAATTGAGCATAGATTTGGATTTCCCGTTGGTAGAAAAGTGTGCACGCCAACGTTCGCGATGTTCTGAGCTATTTTACCACCCTTTAAGCCCAAGTCTAGCGAAAACACACTGTCGAGGTTTGACTTCGACGAACTTTGCTGAATGGAAAATTGAGCGTAGATTTGGATGTCCCGTTGGTAGACAAGTCCGCACGCCAACTTTCGTGATGTTCCGAGCTATTTTCCCACCCTTTAATCCCAAGTCTAGCGAAAACGCACGGCCGAGTTTCAACTTTGACCACCTTCTCGGAATTGAAATTTGAGAATAGTTTTGGATGTCCCATTGGTAGACAAGCGTCCATGCCAACTTTCCTGATGTTCCGAACTATTTTCTCCCCCTTTAAGCCCAAGTCTAGCGAAAACGGACGGTTGAGTTTTGACTTTGAACAACTTCACGGAATTGAAAATTGAGCATAGATTTGGATGTCCCATTGGTAGACAAGTGCGCATGCCAACTTTCATGGTGTTCCGAGCTATTTTCCCGCCCTATAATCCCAAGTCTAGCAAAAAAAGCATGGTCGATTTTCAACTTTTCCAACTTCTCGGAATTGAAATTTGAGAATAGTTTTGGATGTCCCATTGGTAGACAAGCGTCCATGCCAACTTTCGTGACGTTTCGAGCTATTTTCTCCCCCTTTAAGCCCAAGTTTAGTGAAAACGAACGGTCGAGTTTCAACTTTGACCAACTTCTTGGAATTGAAATTTGAGAATAGTTTTGGATGTCCCATTGGTAGACAAGTGTCCACACCAACTTTCATCACATTTCGAGCTATTTTATCCCCCTTTAAGCCCAACTCTACTGAAAACACACGGTCGCGTTTCGGCTTTGACCTACTTCTCGGAATTGAAAATTGAGAATAGATTTGGATGTCCCATTTGTGGACATGCGTACACAACAACTTTCGTGACGTTACGAGCTAATTTCACACCCTTTAAGCTCAAGTCTAGCGAAAACTCACGGTCGAGTTTCAACTTTGACCAACTTCCCGGAATTTAAATTTGAGAATAGTTTGGGATGTCCCATTGGTAGACAAGCGTCCACACCAACTTCCGTGACGTTCCGACCTATTTTCTGCCCCATTAAGCCCAACTCTAGTGAAAACGTATGGTCGAGTTTTGACTTTCACCAACTTCTCGGAATTAAAAATTGAGCATATATTTGGATGTCCCATTTGTAGACATGCACGCACAACAAATTTCGTGACGTTAAGAGCTAATTTCACACCCTTTAAGCTCAAGTGTAGTGAAAACGCATGGTGGCATTTCGACTTTGACCAACTTCTTGAATTGAAATTTGAGAATAGATTTGGATGTACCGTTGGTAGACAAGTGCGCACGCCAACTTTCGTGACGTTTTGAGTTATTTACCCACCCTTTAAGCCCAAGTCTAGCAAAAACGCAGGATCGAGTTTCAACTTTGACCAACTTCTTGGAATTGAAGTTTGAGAATAGATTTGGATGTCCCATTGGTAGACAAGCGTCCATGCCAACTTTCGTGACGTTTCGAGCTATTTTCTCCTCCTTTAATCCCAAGTCTAGCGAAAACGCACGGTCGAGTTTCGACTTTGACCAGCTTCGCGGAATTGAAAATTGAGCATAGATTTGGATTCCCTGTTGGTCGACAACTGCACACGCCAACTTTCGTGATGTTCCGAGAAATTCTCCACCCTTTAAGGCTAAGTCTAGCAAAAACGCACGGTCGAGTTTCGGCTTTGACCAACTTCTCGGAATTGAAATTTGAGAATAGATTTGGATATCCCATAGGTAGACAACCGTGCACGCCAACTTTCGTGATGTTCTGAGCTATTTTATTCCCCTTTATGCCCAACACTAGAGAAAACGCACGGTTGCATTTCGGCTTTGACCTACTTCTCGGAATTGAAAATTGAGAATAGATTTGGATGTCCCATTTGTAGACATGCGCGCACAGCAACGTTCGTGACGTTCCGAGCTATTTTCTCCCCCTTTAAGACCAACTCTAGCGAAAACGCACGATCAAGTTTCAACTTTGACCAACTTCTCAGAATTGAAATTTGAGAATAGTTTTGGATGTCCCATTGGTAGACAAGTGTCCACACGAACTTTCGTGACATTCCGAGCTATTTTCTCCCCCTTTAAGCCCAACTCTAGAGAAAACGCACGGTCTCGTTTCGGCTTTGACCTACTTCTCGGAATTGAAAATTGAGAATCGATTTGGATGTCCCATTTGTAGACATGCGCGCACAGCAACTTTCATGACGTTCCGAGCTATTTTCTCCCCCTTTATGCACAACTCTAGAGAAAACGCACGATCAAGTTTCAACTTTGACCAACTTTTCGGAATTGAAATTTGAGAATATTTTTGGATGTCCCATTGGTAGACAAGCGTCCACACCAACTTTCATGACGTTACGAGCTAATTTCACACCCTTTAAGCTCAAGCCTAGAGAAAACTCATGGTGGCGTTTTGACTTTGACCAACTTCTCGTAATTGAAAATTGAGCATAGATTTGGATGTACCGTTGGTAGACAAGTGCGCATGCCAACTTTCGTTACGTTCTTAGCTATTTTCTCACCCTTTAAGCCCAAGTCTAGCGAAAAAACACGGTCGAGTTTCAACTTTGACCAACTTCTCGAAATTGAAATTCAAGAATAGTTTTGGATGTCCTATTGGTAGACAAGCGTCCACAGCAACTTTCGTGACATTCCGAGCTATTTTCTCCCCCTTTATGCCCAAGTCTAGAGAAAACACACGTTCAAGTTTCGACTTTGACGAACTTCACGGAATTCAAAATTAAGCATAGATTTGGATGTTCCGTTGGTAGACAAGTGAGCACGCCAACTTTCGTGACTTTTCGAGCTATTTTCCCACCCTTTAAGCCCAAGTCTAGCGTAAACGCACGGTTGCGTTTCAACTTTGAGCAGCTTCTCCGAATTGAATTGTGAGAATAGATTTGGATGTCCCATTTGTAGACAAGCGTCCATGCCAACTTTCGTGACGTTTCGATCTATTTTCTCCCCCTTTAATCCCAAGTATAGCAAAAACGCACCATCGAGTTTCGACTTTGACCAAATTCACCAAATTGAAAATTGAGCATAAATTTGGATGTCCCATTGGTAGACAAGTGCGCACGCCAACTTTCGTGATGTTCCAAGCTATTTTCTCACCGTTTAAGCCCAAGTCTAGCAAAAACGCATATTCGATTTTCAACTTTTACCAACTTCTCGAAATTTAAATTTGAGAATAGATTTGGATGTCCCATTGGTAGACAAGCGTCCATGCCAACTTTCATGACGTTTCGAGCTTTTTTCTCCCCCTTTAACCCCAAGACCAGCGAAAACGCACGGTCGAGTTTCGACTTTGACCAACTTCTCGGAATTAAAAATTTAGAATCGATTTGGATGACCCATTTGTAGACATGCACGCACAACAACTTTCATGACGTTACGAGCTAATTTCACACCCTTTAAGCCCAATTCTAGAGAAAACGCATGATCCAGTTTCAACTTTGACCACCTTCTTCGAATTGAAATTTGAGAATAGTTTTAGATGTCCCATTGGTAGACAAGCATCCACACAAACTTTGTGACGTTCCGAGCTATTTTCTCTCCCTTTAAGCCCAAGTCTAGCGAAAACGCACGGACGATTTTCGACTTTCAACAACTTCTCGGAATTGAAAATTGAGCATAGATTTGGATGTCCCATTGGTAAACAAGTGCGCACACCAACTTTCATGACGTTCCGAGGTATTTTCCCACCCTTTAATCCCAAGTCTAGCGAAAATGCATGGTCGCCTTACGGCTTTGACCTACTTCTAGGAATTTAAAACGTAGAATAGATTTGGATGTCCCATTTGTAGACATGCGCGCACAACACATTTCGTGATGCTACGAGCTAATTTCACACCCTTTAAACTCAAGTCTAGTGAAAACGCATTGTGGCATTTCGACCTTGACCAACTTCACGGAATCGAAAATTGAGCATAGATTTGGATGTCCCGTTGGTAAACAAGTGTGCACGCCAACTTTCGTGACGTTCCGAGCTATTTTCCAACCCTTTAAGCCCAAGTCTAGCGTAAACGCATGGTCGCGTTTCAACTTTGACTAACTTCTCAGAATTGAAATTTGAGAATAGATTTGGATGTCCCATTGGTAGACAAGCGTCCACACCAACGTTCGTGAAATTTCGAGCTATTTTTCCTGCTTTAAGCCAAACTCTAGAGAAAACGCGCGGTCGAATTTCAACTCTGACCAACTTCTCGGAATTGAAATTTGAGAATATTTTTGGATGTCACACTGGTAGAAAAGCGTCCACACCAACTTTCGTAATGTTCCGAGCTATTTTCTACCCCTTTAAGCCTAAGTCTGGCGAAAACGCAGGGTCGAGTTTCGGCTTTGACCAACTTCTTGGAATTGAAATTTGAGAATAGATTTGGATATCCCATTGGTAGACAAGCATGCACACCAACTTTCATGACGTTTCGAGCTATTTTCTCCCCATTTAATCCCAAGTCTAGCGAAAACGCACGGTCGCATTTTGGCTTTGATGTACTTCTCGGAATTGAAATTTGAGAATAAATTTGGATGCCGCATTGGTAGAGGAGCGCGTACGCCAACTTTCGTGAAGTTCTGAGCTATTTTCTCAACATTTAAGCCCAAGTCTAGCGAAAATGCACAGTCGCATTTCGGCTTTGACCTACTTCTCGGAGTTGAAATTTGAGAATAAATTTGGATGCCCCATTCGTAGACAAGTGCATATGCCAACTTTCGTGATATTCCCGGCTATTTTCTCACCCTTTAAGCTGAAGTCTAACGAAAATGCACGGTCGTGTTTCGGACTTGACCAACTTCTCAGAATTTAAATTTGAGAATAGATATGGATGCCCCATTGGTAGACAAGCATGCACGCCAACTTTAATGACGTTCCGAGCTATTTTCTCCCCCTTTAAGCCCAAGTCTAGCGAAACCGCACGTTCGATTTTCAACTTTGACCAACTTCTTGGAATTTAAATTTGAGAATAGTTTTGAATGTCTGATTGGTAGACAGACGTCCACGCCAACTTTTGTAACGTTCGAGCTTTTTTCTCCCCCTTTAACCCCAAGCCTAGCGAAAACGCACGGTCGATTTTCATCTTTCACTAACTTCTCGGAATTGAAAATTGAGCATAGATTTGGATGTCCTGTTGGTAGACAAGTGCGCACGCCAACTTTCGTGATGTTCCGAGCTATTTTCCCACCCTTTAATCCCAAGTCTATTGAAAACGCAAAGTT
This sequence comes from Larix kaempferi, assembly GCA_027924585.1. NCBI lineage: Eukaryota > Viridiplantae > Streptophyta > Pinopsida > Pinales > Pinaceae > Larix > Larix kaempferi. Next base: position 236,737 of record BSBM01000430.1, on the reverse strand, counting down.
GAGTTTCAACTTTGAACACCTTCTCGGAATTGAAATTTTAGAATAGTTTTGGATGTCCCATTGGTAGACAAGTGTCCATGCCAACTTTCGTGACGTTCCGAGCTATTTTCTCCCCATTTAAGCCCATGTCTGGCGAAAACACACGGTCGAGTTTCGACTTTGACCAACTTCGCGGAATTGAAAATTGAGTAGAGATTTGGATGTCCCATTGGTAGATAAGTGCGCAAGCCAACTTTCGTGACGTTCCGAGATATTTTCCCACCCTTTAATCCCAAGTCTAGCAAAAACGCACGGTCGAGTTTCAACTTTGACTAACTTGTCGGAATTCAAATTTGAGAATAGATTTGGATGTCCCATTGGTAGATAAGCATCCACGCCAACTTTCGTGACGTTTCGAGCTTTTTTCTCCCCCTTTAAGACCAAGTCTAGCGAAAACGCACGGTCGAGTTTCGACTTTCACCAACTTCTCAGAATTGAAAATTGAGCATAGATTTGGATGTCCCATTGATAGAAAAGTGTGCACGCCAACTTTCGTAACGTTCTGAGCTATTTTCCAACCCTTTAATCCCAAGTCTATCGAAAACGCACGGTCATGTTTAAACTTTGACCAAGTTCTCGGAATTGAAATTTGAGCATAGTTTTGGATGTCCCATTGGTAGACAAGCGTGCATGCCAACTTTCGTGACATTCCGAGCTATTTTCCACCCCTTTAATCCCAAGTCTAGCCTAAACGCACGGTCGAGTTTCAACTTTTACCAACTTCGCGGAATTGAAAATTGAGCATAGATTTGGATGTCCCATTGGTAGAAAAGTGTCCATGCTAGCTTTCATGACGTTCCGAGTTGTTTTCTCCGCCTTTAAGGCCAAGTCTAGTGAATAAGCACTGTCGAGGTTCGACTTTGACGAACTTCACGCAATTGAAAATTGAGCATAAATTTGGATGTCCCGTTGGTAGAAAAGTGTGCACGCCAACTTTCGTGACCCTCCAAGCTATTTTCCCACCCTTTAAGCCCAAGTCTAGCGAAAATGCAGAGTTGAGTTTCGACTTTCACCAACTTCTTGGAATTGAAAATTGAGCACAGATTTGGATGTCCTATTGGTAGACAAATGCGCACGCCAACTTTCGTGACGTTCCAAGCTATTTTTGCGCCCTTTAATTCCAAGTCTAGCGAAAAAAGCATTGTCGAGTTTCAACTTTGACCAACTTCTTGGAATTGAAATTTGAGAATAGTTTTGGATGTCCCACTGGTAGACAAGCGTCCATGCCAACTTTCATGACGTTCCAAGCTATTTTCTCCCCCATTAAGCCCAACTCTAGTGAAAACGTACGGTCGAGTTTCGACTTTCACCAACTTCTCGGAATTGAAAATTGAGCATAGATTTGGATGTCCAATTTGTAGACATGCACGCACAGCAACTTTCGTGATGCTACAAGCTAATTTAACACCCTTTAAGCTCAAGTCTAGCAAAAACGCATGATGGCATTTTGACTTTGAAAAACTTATTGGAATTGAAATTTGAGAATAGATTTGGATGTCCCATTGGTAAACAAGCGTGCACGCCAAATTTGGTGAGGTTTCGAGTTATTTTCTTTCCCTTTAATCCCAAGTCTAGTGAAGACGCACGATCGAGTTTCAACTTTGACCAACTTCTTGGAATTGAAATTTGAGCATAGATTTGTATGTCCCGTTGGTAGACAAGTGCGCACGCCAACTTTCGTTACATTCCGAGCTATTTTCTTCCCCTTTAAGCCAAACTCTAGAGAAAATGCGCAGTCGAGTTTCAACTTTGACTAACTTCTCGGAATTGAAATTTGAGAATTGATTTGGATGTCACATTGTTAGACAAGCGTCCACGCCAACTTTCGTGACGTTGCGAGTTTCGACTTTCACCAACTTCTCGGAATTGAAAATTGAGCATAGATTTAGATTTCCCGTTGGTAGACAAGTGCGCACACCAACTTTCATGACGTTCCGACGTATTTTCCCACATTTTAAGCCCAGGTCTAGCGAAAACGCACAGTGGAGTTTCGACTTTCACCAACTTCTCGAAATTGAAATTTGAGAATAGTTTTGGATGTCCCATTGGTAGAAAAGTGTCCACACCAACTTTCGTGACATTTCGAGCTATTTTATCCCCCCTTTAAGCACAACTCTAGAGAAAACGCACGGTCCCGTTTCGGCTTTGACCAACTTCTCGGAATTGAAAACTGAGAATAGATTTGGATGTCCTTGTAGACATGCCCACACAGCAACTTTTGTGACGTTACGAGCTAATTTCACACCCTTTAAACTCAAGTCTAGCGAAAACGCATGGTGGCATTTCGACCTTGATCAACTTCTCGGAATTGGAAATTGAGCACAGATTTGGATGTACCATTGGTAGACAAGTGCGCACACCAACTTTCGTGACATTCCAAGCTATTTTCCCGCCTTTTAATTCCAAGTCTAGCGAAAAAAGCATGCTCGAGCTTCGACTTTCACCAACTTCTCGGAATTGAAAATTGAGCATAGATTTGGATGTCCCATTTGTAGACATGCGTGCACGGCAACTTTCGTGACGCTACGAGCTAATTTCACACCCTTTAAGCTCAAGTCTAGCGAAAACGCATGGTGGCATTTCGAATTTGACCAACTTCTTGGAATTGAAATTTGAGAATAGATTTGAAAGTCACATTTTTAGACAAGCATCCACGCCAACTTTCATAACGTTTCGAGCTTTTTTCTCCCCCTTTAAGCCCAAGTCTAGCGAAAACGCACGGATGAGTTTCGACTTTCACCAACTTCTCAAAATTTAAAATAGAGCATATATTTGGATGTCCCGTTGGTAGACAAGTGCGCACGCCAACTTCCTTCACATTCCGAGCTATTTTCCTACCTTTTAAGCCCAAGTCTAGCGAAAACGCACGGTCGAGTTTCAACTTTAACCAACTTCTCGGAATTGAAATTTGAGAATAGTTTTGGATGTCTTATTGGTAGACAAGCGTCCACACCAACTTTCGTCACATTCTGAGCTATTTTATCCCCCTTTAAGCCCAACTCTAGAGAAAACGCACGGTCGCGTTTCGTCTTTGACCTACTTCTCGGAATTGAAAACTGAGAAAAGATTTGGATGTCCCATTTTCTAACATGCGTGGACAACAACTTTCGTGACGTTACGAGCTAATTTCACACCCTTTAAGCTCAAGTCTAACGAAAATTTTGACTTTGACCAACTTCTGGGAATTGAAATTTGAGAATAGATTTGGATGTCTCGTTGGTAGACAAGTGCGCATGCCAACTTTCGTGATGTTCCGAGCTATTTTCCCACCCTTTAAGCCCAAGTCTAGCGAAAACACATGGTCGAGTTTCAACTTTGACCAATTTCCCGAAATTGAAATTTGAGAATAGTTTTGGATGTCCCATTGGTAAACAAGCATCCATGCCAACTTTCGTGACGTGCCGACCTATTTTCTGCCCCATTAAGCCCAACTCTAGTGAAAACGTACGGTCGAGTTTCGAATTTCACCAACTTCTCCGAATTGAAAATTGAGCATAGATTTGGATGTCCCATTTGTAGACATGCGCACACAGCAAAATTCATGACGTTACGAGCTAATTTCACACCCTTTAAGCTCAAGTCTAGCGAAAACACGTGGTGGCATTTCGACTTTGACCAACTTCTGGGAATTGAAATTTGAGAATAGATTTGGATGTCCCGTTGGTAGACAAGTGTGCACGCCAACGTTCGTGACGTTACGAGCTAATTTCACACCCTTTAAGCTCAAGTCTAGAGAAAACGCATGGTGGCGTTTCGACTTTGACCAAGTTCTGGGAATTGAAATTTGCGAATAGATTTGGATGTCCCATTGGTAGACAAGTGCCCATGCCAACTTTCATGATGTTCCAAGGTATTTTATCCCCCTTTAAGCCCAAGTCTAGAGAAAACGCACGGCCGCGTTTCGGGTTTGACCTACTTCTCGGAATTGAAAATTGAGAATAGATTCGGACGTCCCATTTGTAGACTGGTGTGCACACCAACTTTCGTGACGTTCCAAGCTATTTTTTCACCCTTTAAGCTCAAGCCTAGCAAAAACGCACGGTCGATTTTCGACATTCACCAACTTCTCGAAATTGAAAATTGAGCATTGATTTGGATTTCCCATTGGTAGACAAGTGCGCACGCCAACGCTCATGACGTTCCGAGCTATTTTCCCACCCTTTAAGCTTAAGTCTAGCGAAAACGAATGGTGGCGTTTCGACTTTGACCAAGTTCTGGGAATTGAAATTTGAGAATAGATTTGGATGTCCCGTTGGTAGACAAGTGCCCATGCCAACGTTCGGGACGTTCCGAGGTATTTTCTCGCCCTTTAAGCCCAACTCTAGAGAAAACGCACGATCGCGTTTCGGGTTTGACCTGCTTCTCGGAATTGAAAATCGGGAATAGATTTGGATGTCCCATTTGTAGACATGCGTGCAAAGCAAATTTCGTGACGTTATGAGCTAATTTCACACCCTGTAAGCTAAAGTCTAGCGAAAACATATGGTGGCGTTTCGACTTTGACCAACCTATGGGAATTGAAAATTAAGAATAGATTTAGATGTCCCATTGGTAGACAAGCGTCCACGCCAACTTTCATGATGTTTCGAGCTTTGTTCTCCCCCTTTAAGCCCAAGTCTACTGAAAACACACGGTCGAATTTCGACTTTCACCAAATTCTTGGAATTGAAAATTGAGCATAGATTTGGATTTCCCGTTGGTAGAAAAGTGTGCACGCCAACGTTCGCGATGTTCTGAGCTATTTTACCACCCTTTAAGCCCAAGTCTAGCGAAAACACACTGTCGAGGTTTGACTTCGACGAACTTTGCTGAATGGAAAATTGAGCGTAGATTTGGATGTCCCGTTGGTAGACAAGTCCGCACGCCAACTTTCGTGATGTTCCGAGCTATTTTCCCACCCTTTAATCCCAAGTCTAGCGAAAACGCACGGCCGAGTTTCAACTTTGACCACCTTCTCGGAATTGAAATTTGAGAATAGTTTTGGATGTCCCATTGGTAGACAAGCGTCCATGCCAACTTTCCTGATGTTCCGAACTATTTTCTCCCCCTTTAAGCCCAAGTCTAGCGAAAACGGACGGTTGAGTTTTGACTTTGAACAACTTCACGGAATTGAAAATTGAGCATAGATTTGGATGTCCCATTGGTAGACAAGTGCGCATGCCAACTTTCATGGTGTTCCGAGCTATTTTCCCGCCCTATAATCCCAAGTCTAGCAAAAAAAGCATGGTCGATTTTCAACTTTTCCAACTTCTCGGAATTGAAATTTGAGAATAGTTTTGGATGTCCCATTGGTAGACAAGCGTCCATGCCAACTTTCGTGACGTTTCGAGCTATTTTCTCCCCCTTTAAGCCCAAGTTTAGTGAAAACGAACGGTCGAGTTTCAACTTTGACCAACTTCTTGGAATTGAAATTTGAGAATAGTTTTGGATGTCCCATTGGTAGACAAGTGTCCACACCAACTTTCATCACATTTCGAGCTATTTTATCCCCCTTTAAGCCCAACTCTACTGAAAACACACGGTCGCGTTTCGGCTTTGACCTACTTCTCGGAATTGAAAATTGAGAATAGATTTGGATGTCCCATTTGTGGACATGCGTACACAACAACTTTCGTGACGTTACGAGCTAATTTCACACCCTTTAAGCTCAAGTCTAGCGAAAACTCACGGTCGAGTTTCAACTTTGACCAACTTCCCGGAATTTAAATTTGAGAATAGTTTGGGATGTCCCATTGGTAGACAAGCGTCCACACCAACTTCCGTGACGTTCCGACCTATTTTCTGCCCCATTAAGCCCAACTCTAGTGAAAACGTATGGTCGAGTTTTGACTTTCACCAACTTCTCGGAATTAAAAATTGAGCATATATTTGGATGTCCCATTTGTAGACATGCACGCACAACAAATTTCGTGACGTTAAGAGCTAATTTCACACCCTTTAAGCTCAAGTGTAGTGAAAACGCATGGTGGCATTTCGACTTTGACCAACTTCTTGAATTGAAATTTGAGAATAGATTTGGATGTACCGTTGGTAGACAAGTGCGCACGCCAACTTTCGTGACGTTTTGAGTTATTTACCCACCCTTTAAGCCCAAGTCTAGCAAAAACGCAGGATCGAGTTTCAACTTTGACCAACTTCTTGGAATTGAAGTTTGAGAATAGATTTGGATGTCCCATTGGTAGACAAGCGTCCATGCCAACTTTCGTGACGTTTCGAGCTATTTTCTCCTCCTTTAATCCCAAGTCTAGCGAAAACGCACGGTCGAGTTTCGACTTTGACCAGCTTCGCGGAATTGAAAATTGAGCATAGATTTGGATTCCCTGTTGGTCGACAACTGCACACGCCAACTTTCGTGATGTTCCGAGAAATTCTCCACCCTTTAAGGCTAAGTCTAGCAAAAACGCACGGTCGAGTTTCGGCTTTGACCAACTTCTCGGAATTGAAATTTGAGAATAGATTTGGATATCCCATAGGTAGACAACCGTGCACGCCAACTTTCGTGATGTTCTGAGCTATTTTATTCCCCTTTATGCCCAACACTAGAGAAAACGCACGGTTGCATTTCGGCTTTGACCTACTTCTCGGAATTGAAAATTGAGAATAGATTTGGATGTCCCATTTGTAGACATGCGCGCACAGCAACGTTCGTGACGTTCCGAGCTATTTTCTCCCCCTTTAAGACCAACTCTAGCGAAAACGCACGATCAAGTTTCAACTTTGACCAACTTCTCAGAATTGAAATTTGAGAATAGTTTTGGATGTCCCATTGGTAGACAAGTGTCCACACGAACTTTCGTGACATTCCGAGCTATTTTCTCCCCCTTTAAGCCCAACTCTAGAGAAAACGCACGGTCTCGTTTCGGCTTTGACCTACTTCTCGGAATTGAAAATTGAGAATCGATTTGGATGTCCCATTTGTAGACATGCGCGCACAGCAACTTTCATGACGTTCCGAGCTATTTTCTCCCCCTTTATGCACAACTCTAGAGAAAACGCACGATCAAGTTTCAACTTTGACCAACTTTTCGGAATTGAAATTTGAGAATATTTTTGGATGTCCCATTGGTAGACAAGCGTCCACACCAACTTTCGTGACGTTACGAGCTAATTTCACACCCTTTAAGCTCAAGCCTAGAGAAAACTCATGGTGGCGTTTTGACTTTGACCAACTTCTCGTAATTGAAAATTGAGCATAGATTTGGATGTACCGTTGGTAGACAAGTGCGCATGCCAACTTTCGTTACGTTCTTAGCTATTTTCTCACCCTTTAAGCCCAAGTCTAGCGAAAAAACACGGTCGAGTTTCAACTTTGACCAACTTCTCGAAATTGAAATTCAAGAATAGTTTTGGATGTCCTATTGGTAGACAAGCGTCCACAGCAACTTTCGTGACATTCCGAGCTATTTTCTCCCCCTTTATGCCCAAGTCTAGAGAAAACACACGTTCAAGTTTCGACTTTGACGAACTTCACGGAATTCAAAATTAAGCATAGATTTGGATGTTCCGTTGGTAGACAAGTGAGCACGCCAACTTTCGTGACTTTTCGAGCTATTTTCCCACCCTTTAAGCCCAAGTCTAGCGTAAACGCACGGTTGCGTTTCAACTTTGAGCAGCTTCTCCGAATTGAATTGTGAGAATAGATTTGGATGTCCCATTTGTAGACAAGCGTCCATGCCAACTTTCGTGACGTTTCGATCTATTTTCTCCCCCTTTAATCCCAAGTATAGCAAAAACGCACCATCGAGTTTCGACTTTGACCAAATTCACCAAATTGAAAATTGAGCATAAATTTGGATGTCCCATTGGTAGACAAGTGCGCACGCCAACTTTCGTGATGTTCCAAGCTATTTTCTCACCGTTTAAGCCCAAGTCTAGCAAAAACGCATATTCGATTTTCAACTTTTACCAACTTCTCGAAATTTAAATTTGAGAATAGATTTGGATGTCCCATTGGTAGACAAGCGTCCATGCCAACTTTCATGACGTTTCGAGCTTTTTTCTCCCCCTTTAACCCCAAGACCAGCGAAAACGCACGGTCGAGTTTCGACTTTGACCAACTTCTCGGAATTAAAAATTTAGAATCGATTTGGATGACCCATTTGTAGACATGCACGCACAACAACTTTCATGACGTTACGAGCTAATTTCACACCCTTTAAGCCCAATTCTAGAGAAAACGCATGATCCAGTTTCAACTTTGACCACCTTCTTCGAATTGAAATTTGAGAATAGTTTTAGATGTCCCATTGGTAGACAAGCATCCACACAAACTTTGTGACGTTCCGAGCTATTTTCTCTCCCTTTAAGCCCAAGTCTAGCGAAAACGCACGGACGATTTTCGACTTTCAACAACTTCTCGGAATTGAAAATTGAGCATAGATTTGGATGTCCCATTGGTAAACAAGTGCGCACACCAACTTTCATGACGTTCCGAGGTATTTTCCCACCCTTTAATCCCAAGTCTAGCGAAAATGCATGGTCGCCTTACGGCTTTGACCTACTTCTAGGAATTTAAAACGTAGAATAGATTTGGATGTCCCATTTGTAGACATGCGCGCACAACACATTTCGTGATGCTACGAGCTAATTTCACACCCTTTAAACTCAAGTCTAGTGAAAACGCATTGTGGCATTTCGACCTTGACCAACTTCACGGAATCGAAAATTGAGCATAGATTTGGATGTCCCGTTGGTAAACAAGTGTGCACGCCAACTTTCGTGACGTTCCGAGCTATTTTCCAACCCTTTAAGCCCAAGTCTAGCGTAAACGCATGGTCGCGTTTCAACTTTGACTAACTTCTCAGAATTGAAATTTGAGAATAGATTTGGATGTCCCATTGGTAGACAAGCGTCCACACCAACGTTCGTGAAATTTCGAGCTATTTTTCCTGCTTTAAGCCAAACTCTAGAGAAAACGCGCGGTCGAATTTCAACTCTGACCAACTTCTCGGAATTGAAATTTGAGAATATTTTTGGATGTCACACTGGTAGAAAAGCGTCCACACCAACTTTCGTAATGTTCCGAGCTATTTTCTACCCCTTTAAGCCTAAGTCTGGCGAAAACGCAGGGTCGAGTTTCGGCTTTGACCAACTTCTTGGAATTGAAATTTGAGAATAGATTTGGATATCCCATTGGTAGACAAGCATGCACACCAACTTTCATGACGTTTCGAGCTATTTTCTCCCCATTTAATCCCAAGTCTAGCGAAAACGCACGGTCGCATTTTGGCTTTGATGTACTTCTCGGAATTGAAATTTGAGAATAAATTTGGATGCCGCATTGGTAGAGGAGCGCGTACGCCAACTTTCGTGACGTTCTGAGCTATTTTCTCAACATTTAAGCCCAAGTCTAGCGAAAATGCACAGTCGCATTTCGGCTTTGACCTACTTCTCGGAGTTGAAATTTGAGAATAAATTTGGATGCCCCATTCGTAGACAAGTGCATATGCCAACTTTCGTGATATTCCCGGCTATTTTCTCACCCTTTAAGCTGAAGTCTAACGAAAATGCACGGTCGTGTTTCGGACTTGACCAACTTCTCAGAATTTAAATTTGAGAATAGATATGGATGCCCCATTGGTAGACAAGCATGCACGCCAACTTTAATGACGTTCCGAGCTATTTTCTCCCCCTTTAAGCCCAAGTCTAGCGAAACCGCACGTTCGATTTTCAACTTTGACCAACTTCTTGGAATTTAAATTTGAGAATAGTTTTGAATGTCTGATTGGTAGACAGACGTCCACGCCAACTTTTGTAACGTTCGAGCTTTTTTCTCCCCCTTTAACCCCAAGCCTAGCGAAAACGCACGGTCGATTTTCATCTTTCACTAACTTCTCGGAATTGAAAATTGAGCATAGATTTGGATGTCCTGTTGGTAGACAAGTGCGCACGCCAACTTTCGTGATGTTCCGAGCTATTTTCCCACCCTTTAATCCCAAGTCTATTGAAAACGCAAAGTTGAGTTTCAACTTTGAACACCTTCTCGGAATTGAAATTTTAGAATAGTTTTGGATGTCCCATTGGTAGACAAGTGTCCATGCCAACTTTCGTGACGTTCCGAGCTATTTTCTCCCCATTTAAGCCCATGTCTGGCGAAAACACACGGTCGAGTTTCGACTTTGACCAACTTCGCGGAATTGAAAATTGAGTAGAGATTTGGATGTCCCATTGGTAGATAAGTGCGCAAGCCAACTTTCGTGACGTTCCGAGATATTTTCCCACCCTTTAATCCCAAGTCTAGCAAAAACGCACGGTCGAGTTTCAACTTTGACTAACTTGTCGGAATTCAAATTTGAGAATAGATTTGGATGTCCCATTGGTAGATAAGCATCCACGCCAACTTTCGTGACGTTTCGAGCTTTTTTCTCCCCCTTTAAGACCAAGTCTAGCGAAAACGCGACGGTCGAGTTTCGACTTTCACCAACTTCTCAGAATTGAAAATTGAGCATAGATTTGGATGTCCCATTGATAGAAAAGTGTGCACGCCAACTTTCGTAACGTTCTGAGCTATTTTCCAACCCTTTAATCCCAAGTCTATCGAAAACGCACGGTCATGTTTAAACTTTGACCAAGTTCTCGGAATTGAAATTTGAGCATAGTTTTGGATGTCCCATTGGTAGACAAGCGTGCATGCCAACTTTCGTGACATTCCGAGCTATTTTCCACCCCTTTAATCCCAAGTCTAGCCTAAACGCACGGTCGAGTTTCAACTTTTACCAACTTCGCGGAATTGAAAATTGAGCATAGATTTGGATGTCCCATTGGTAGAAAAGTGTCCATGCTAGCTTTCATGACGTTCCGAGTTGTTTTCTCCGCCTTTAAGGCCAAGTCTAGTGAATAAGCACTGTCGAGGTTCGACTTTGACGAACTTCACGCAATTGAAAATTGAGCATAAATTTGGATGTCCCGTTGGTAGAAAAGTGTGCACGCCAACTTTCGTGACCCTCCAAGCTATTTTCCCACCCTTTAAGCCCAAGTCTAGCGAAAATGCAGAGTTGAGTTTCGACTTTCACCAACTTCTTGGAATTGAAAATTGAGCACAGATTTGGATGTCCTATTGGTAGACAAATGCGCACGCCAACTTTCGTGACGTTCCAAGCTATTTTTGCGCCCTTTAATTCCAAGTCTAGCGAAAAAAGCATTGTCGAGTTTCAACTTTGACCAACTTCTTGGAATTGAAATTTGAGAATAGTTTTGGATGTCCCACTGGTAGACAAGCGTCCATGCCAACTTTCATGACGTTCCAAGCTATTTTCTCCCCCATTAAGCCCAACTCTAGTGAAAACGTACGGTCGAGTTTCGACTTTCACCAACTTCTCGGAATTGAAAATTGAGCATAGATTTGGATGTCCAATTTGTAGACATGCACGCACAGCAACTTTCGTGATGCTACAAGCTAATTTAACACCCTTTAAGCTCAAGTCTAGCAAAAACGCATGATGGCATTTTGACTTTGAAAAACTTATTGGAATTGAAATTTGAGAATAGATTTGGATGTCCCATTGGTAAACAAGCGTGCACGCCAAATTTGGTGAGGTTTCGAGTTATTTTCTTTCCCTTTAATCCCAAGTCTAGTGAAGACGCACGATCGAGTTTCAACTTTGACCAACTTCTTGGAATTGAAATTTGAGCATAGATTTGTATGTCCCGTTGGTAGACAAGTGCGCACGCCAACTTTCGTTACATTCCGAGCTATTTTCTTCCCCTTTAAGCCAAACTCTAGAGAAAATGCGCAGTCGAGTTTCAACTTTGACTAACTTCTCGGAATTGAAATTTGAGAATTGATTTGGATGTCACATTGTTAGACAAGCGTCCACGCCAACTTTCGTGACGTTGCGAGTTTCGACTTTCACCAACTTCTCGGAATTGAAAATTGAGCATAGATTTAGATTTCCCGTTGGTAGACAAGTGCGCACACCAACTTTCATGACGTTCCGACGTATTTTCCCACATTTTAAGCCCAGGTCTAGCGAAAACGCACAGTGGAGTTTCGACTTTCACCAACTTCTCGAAATTGAAATTTGAGAATAGTTTTGGATGTCCCATTGGTAGAAAAGTGTCCACACCAACTTTCGTGACATTTCGAGCTATTTTATCCCCCCTTTAAGCACAACTCTAGAGAAAACGCACGGTCCCGTTTCGGCTTTGACCAACTTCTCGGAATTGAAAACTGAGAATAGATTTGGATGTCCTTGTAGACATGCCCACACAGCAACTTTTGTGACGTTACGAGCTAATTTCACACCCTTTAAACTCAAGTCTAGCGAAAACGCATGGTGGCATTTCGACCTTGATCAACTTCTCGGAATTGGAAATTGAGCACAGATTTGGATGTACCATTGGTAGACAAGTGCGCACACCAACTTTCGTGACATTCCAAGCTATTTTCCCGCCTTTTAATTCCAAGTCTAGCGAAAAAAGCATGCTCGAGCTTCGACTTTCACCAACTTCTCGGAATTGAAAATTGAGCATAGATTTGGATGTCCCATTTGTAGACATGCGTGCACGGCAACTTTCGTGACGCTACGAGCTAATTTCACACCCTTTAAGCTCAAGTCTAGCGAAAACGCATGGTGGCATTTCGAATTTGACCAACTTCTTGGAATTGAAATTTGAGAATAGATTTGAAAGTCACATTTTTAGACAAGCATCCACGCCAACTTTCATAACGTTTCGAGCTTTTTTCTCCCCCTTTAAGCCCAAGTCTAGCGAAAACGCACGGATGAGTTTCGACTTTCACCAACTTCTCAAAATTTAAAATAGAGCATATATTTGGATGTCCCGTTGGTAGACAAGTGCGCACGCCAACTTCCTTCACATTCCGAGCTATTTTCCTACCTTTTAAGCCCAAGTCTAGCGAAAACGCACGGTCGAGTTTCAACTTTAACCAACTTCTCGGAATTGAAATTTGAGAATAGTTTTGGATGTCTTATTGGTAGACAAGCGTCCACACCAACTTTCGTCACATTCTGAGCTATTTTATCCCCCTTTAAGCCCAACTCTAGAGAAAACGCACGGTCGCGTTTCGTCTTTGACCTACTTCTCGGAATTGAAAACTGAGAAAAGATTTGGATGTCCCATTTTCTAACATGCGTGGACAACAACTTTCGTGACGTTACGAGCTAATTTCACACCCTTTAAGCTCAAGTCTAACGAAAATTTTGACTTTGACCAACTTCTGGGAATTGAAATTTGAGAATAGATTTGGATGTCTCGTTGGTAGACAAGTGCGCATGCCAACTTTCGTGATGTTCCGAGCTATTTTCCCACCCTTTAAGCCCAAGTCTAGCGAAAACACATGGTCGAGTTTCAACTTTGACCAATTTCCCGAAATTGAAATTTGAGAATAGTTTTGGATGTCCCATTGGTAAACAAGCATCCATGCCAACTTTCGTGACGTGCCGACCTATTTTCTGCCCCATTAAGCCCAACTCTAGTGAAAACGTACGGTCGAGTTTCGAATTTCACCAACTTCTCCGAATTGAAAATTGAGCATAGATTTGGATGTCCCATTTGTAGACATGCGCACACAGCAAAATTCATGACGTTACGAGCTAATTTCACACCCTTTAAGCTCAAGTCTAGCGAAAACACGTGGTGGCATTTCGACTTTGACCAACTTCTGGGAATTGAAATTTGAGAATAGATTTGGATGTCCCGTTGGTAGACAAGTGTGCACGCCAACGTTCGTGACGTTACGAGCTAATTTCACACCCTTTAAGCTCAAGTCTAGAGAAAACGCATGGTGGCGTTTCGACTTTGACCAAGTTCTGGGAATTGAAATTTGCGAATAGATTTGGATGTCCCGTTGGTAGACAAGTGCCCATGCCAACTTTCATGATGTTCCAAGGTATTTTATCCCCCTTTAAGCCCAAGTCTAGAGAAAACGCACGGCCGCGTTTCGGGTTTGACCTACTTCTCGGAATTGAAAATTGAGAATAGATTCGGACGTCCCATTTGTAGACTGGTGTGCACACCAACTTTCGTGACGTTCCAAGCTATTTTTTCACCCTTTAAGCTCAAGCCTAGCAAAAACGCACGGTCGATTTTCGACATTCACCAACTTCTCGAAATTGAAAATTGAGCATTGATTTGGATTTCCCATTGGTAGACAAGTGCGCACGCCAACGCTCATGACGTTCCGAGCTATTTTCCCACCCTTTAAGCTTAAGTCTAGCGAAAACGAATGGTGGCGTTTCGACTTTGACCAAGTTCTGGGAATTGAAATTTGAGAATAGATTTGGATGTCCCGTTGGTAGACAAGTGCCCATGCCAACGTTCGGGACGTTCCGAGGTATTTTCTCGCCCTTTAAGCCCAACTCTAGAGAAAACGCACGATCGCGTTTCGGGTTTGACCTGCTTCTCGGAATTGAAAATCGGGAATAGATTTGGATGTCCCATTTGTAGACATGCGTGCAAAGCAAATTTCGTGACGTTATGAGCTAATTTCACACCCTGTAAGCTAAAGTCTAGCGAAAACATATGGTGGCGTTTCGACTTTGACCAACCTATGGGAATTGAAAATTAAGAATAGATTTAGATGTCCCATTGGTAGACAAGCGTCCACGCCAACTTTCATGATGTTTCGAGCTTTGTTCTCCCCCTTTAAGCCCAAGTCTACTGAAAACACACGGTCGAATTTCGACTTTCACCAAATTCTTGGAATTGAAAATTGAGCATAGATTTGGATTTCCCGTTGGTAGAAAAGTGTGCACGCCAACGTTCGCGATGTTCTGAGCTATTTTACCACCCTTTAAGCCCAAGTCTAGCGAAAACACACTGTCGAGGTTTGACTTCGACGAACTTTGCTGAATGGAAAATTGAGCGTAGATTTGGATGTCCCGTTGGTAGACAAGTCCGCACGCCAACTTTCGTGATGTTCCGAGCTATTTTCCCACCCTTTAATCCCAAGTCTAGCGAAAACGCACGGCCGAGTTTCAACTTTGACCACCTTCTCGGAATTGAAATTTGAGAATAGTTTTGGATGTCCCATTGGTAGACAAGCGTCCATGCCAACTTTCCTGATGTTCCGAACTATTTTCTCCCCCTTTAAGCCCAAGTCTAGCGAAAACGGACGGTTGAGTTTTGACTTTGAACAACTTCACGGAATTGAAAATTGAGCATAGATTTGGATGTCCCATTGGTAGACAAGTGCGCATGCCAACTTTCATGGTGTTCCGAGCTATTTTCCCGCCCTATAATCCCAAGTCTAGCAAAAAAAGCATGGTCGATTTTCAACTTTTCCAACTTCTCGGAATTGAAATTTGAGAATAGTTTTGGATGTCCCATTGGTAGACAAGCGTCCATGCCAACTTTCGTGACGTTTCGAGCTATTTTCTCCCCCTTTAAGCCCAAGTTTAGTGAAAACGAACGGTCGAGTTTCAACTTTGACCAACTTCTTGGAATTGAAATTTGAGAATAGTTTTGGATGTCCCATTGGTAGACAAGTGTCCACACCAACTTTCATCACATTTCGAGCTATTTTATCCCCCTTTAAGCCCAACTCTACTGAAAACACACGGTCGCGTTTCGGCTTTGACCTACTTCTCGGAATTGAAAATTGAGAATAGATTTGGATGTCCCATTTGTGGACATGCGTACACAACAACTTTCGTGACGTTACGAGCTAATTTCACACCCTTTAAGCTCAAGTCTAGCGAAAACTCACGGTCGAGTTTCAACTTTGACCAACTTCCCGGAATTTAAATTTGAGAATAGTTTGGGATGTCCATTGGTAGACAAGCGTCCACACCAACTTCCGTGACGTTCCGACCTATTTTCTGCCCCATTAAGCCCAACTCTAGTGAAAACGTATGGTCGAGTTTTGACTTTCACCAACTTCTCGGAATTAAAAATTGAGCATATATTTGGATGTCCCATTTGTAGACATGCACGCACAACAAATTTCGTGACGTTAAGAGCTAATTTCACACCCTTTAAGCTCAAGTGTAGTGAAAACGCATGGTGGCATTTCGACTTTGACCAACTTCTTGAATTGAAATTTGAGAATAGATTTGGATGTACCGTTGGTAGACAAGTGCGCACGCCAACTTTCGTGACGTTTTGAGTTATTTACCCACCCTTTAAGCCCAAGTCTAGCAAAAACGCAGGATCGAGTTTCAACTTTGACCAACTTCTTGGAATTGAAGTTTGAGAATAGATTTGGATGTCCCATTGGTAGACAAGCGTCCATGCCAACTTTCGTGACGTTTCGAGCTATTTTCTCCTCCTTTAATCCCAAGTCTAGCGAAAACGCACGGTCGAGTTTCGACTTTGACCAGCTTCGCGGAATTGAAAATTGAGCATAGATTTGGATTCCCTGTTGGTCGACAACTGCACACGCCAACTTTCGTGATGTTCCGAGAAATTCTCCACCCTTTAAGGCTAAGTCTAGCAAAAACGCACGGTCGAGTTTCGGCTTTGACCAACTTCTCGGAATTGAAATTTGAGAATAGATTTGGATATCCCATAGGTAGACAACCGTGCACGCCAACTTTCGTGATGTTCTGAGCTATTTTATTCCCCTTTATGCCCAACACTAGAGAAAACGCACGGTTGCATTTCGGCTTTGACCTACTTCTCGGAATTGAAAATTGAGAATAGATTTGGATGTCCCATTTGTAGACATGCGCGCACAGCAACGTTCGTGACGTTCCGAGCTATTTTCTCCCCCTTTAAGACCAACTCTAGCGAAAACGCACGATCAAGTTTCAACTTTGACCAACTTCTCAGAATTGAAATTTGAGAATAGTTTTGGATGTCCCATTGGTAGACAAGTGTCCACACGAACTTTCGTGACATTCCGAGCTATTTTCTCCCCCTTTAAGCCCAACTCTAGAGAAAACGCACGGTCTCGTTTCGGCTTTGACCTACTTCTCGGAATTGAAAATTGAGAATCGATTTGGATGTCCCATTTGTAGACATGCGCGCACAGCAACTTTCATGACGTTCCGAGCTATTTTCTCCCCCTTTATGCACAACTCTAGAGAAAACGCACGATCAAGTTTCAACTTTGACCAACTTTTCGGAATTGAAATTTGAGAATATTTTTGGATGTCCCATTGGTAGACAAGCGTCCACACCAACTTTCGTGACGTTACGAGCTAATTTCACACCCTTTAAGCTCAAGCCTAGAGAAAACTCATGGTGGCGTTTTGACTTTGACCAACTTCTCGTAATTGAAAATTGAGCATAGATTTGGATGTACCGTTGGTAGACAAGTGCGCATGCCAACTTTCGTTACGTTCTTAGCTATTTTCTCACCCTTTAAGCCCAAGTCTAGCGAAAAAACACGGTCGAGTTTCAACTTTGACCAACTTCTCGAAATTGAAATTCAAGAATAGTTTTGGATGTCCTATTGGTAGACAAGCGTCCACAGCAACTTTCGTGACATTCCGAGCTATTTTCTCCCCCTTTATGCCCAAGTCTAGAGAAAACACACGTTCAAGTTTCGACTTTGACGAACTTCACGGAATTCAAAATTAAGCATAGATTTGGATGTTCCGTTGGTAGACAAGTGAGCACGCCAACTTTCGTGACTTTTCGAGCTATTTTCCCACCCTTTAAGCCCAAGTCTAGCGTAAACGCACGGTTGCGTTTCAACTTTGAGCAGCTTCTCCGAATTGAATTGTGAGAATAGATTTGGATGTCCCATTTGTAGACAAGCGTCCATGCCAACTTTCGTGACGTTTCGATCTATTTTCTCCCCCTTTAATCCCAAGTATAGCAAAAACGCACCATCGAGTTTCGACTTTGACCAAATTCACCAAATTGAAAATTGAGCATAAATTTGGATGTCCCATTGGTAGACAAGTGCGCACGCCAACTTTCGTGATGTTCCAAGCTATTTTCTCACCGTTTAAGCCCAAGTCTAGCAAAAACGCATATTCGATTTTCAACTTTTACCAACTTCTCGAAATTTAAATTTGAGAATAGATTTGGATGTCCCATTGGTAGACAAGCGTCCATGCCAACTTTCATGACGTTTCGAGCTTTTTTCTCCCCCTTTAACCCCAAGACCAGCGAAAACGCACGGTCGAGTTTCGACTTTGACCAACTTCTCGGAATTAAAAATTTAGAATCGATTTGGATGACCCATTTGTAGACATGCACGCACAACAACTTTCATGACGTTACGAGCTAATTTCACACCCTTTAAGCCCAATTCTAGAGAAAACGCATGATCCAGTTTCAACTTTGACCACCTTCTTCGAATTGAAATTTGAGAATAGTTTTAGATGTCCCATTGGTAGACAAGCATCCACACAAACTTTGTGACGTTCCGAGCTATTTTCTCTCCCTTTAAGCCCAAGTCTAGCGAAAACGCACGGACGATTTTCGACTTTCAACAACTTCTCGGAATTGAAAATTGAGCATAGATTTGGATGTCCCATTGGTAAACAAGTGCGCACACCAACTTTCATGACGTTCCGAGGTATTTTCCCACCCTTTAATCCCAAGTCTAGCGAAAATGCATGGTCGCCTTACGGCTTTGACCTACTTCTAGGAATTTAAAACGTAGAATAGATTTGGATGTCCCATTTGTAGACATGCGCGCACAACACATTTCGTGATGCTACGAGCTAATTTCACACCCTTTAAACTCAAGTCTAGTGAAAACGCATTGTGGCATTTCGACCTTGACCAACTTCACGGAATCGAAAATTGAGCATAGATTTGGATGTCCCGTTGGTAAACAAGTGTGCACGCCAACTTTCGTGACGTTCCGAGCTATTTTCCAACCCTTTAAGCCCAAGTCTAGCGTAAACGCATGGTCGCGTTTCAACTTTGACTAACTTCTCAGAATTGAAATTTGAGAATAGATTTGGATGTCCCATTGGTAGACAAGCGTCCACACCAACGTTCGTGAAATTTCGAGCTATTTTTCCTGCTTTAAGCCAAACTCTAGAGAAAACGCGCGGTCGAATTTCAACTCTGACCAACTTCTCGGAATTGAAATTTGAGAATATTTTTGGATGTCACACTGGTAGAAAAGCGTCCACACCAACTTTCGTAAT
This sequence comes from Larix kaempferi, assembly GCA_027924585.1. Classification (NCBI taxonomy): domain Eukaryota; kingdom Viridiplantae; phylum Streptophyta; class Pinopsida; order Pinales; family Pinaceae; genus Larix; species Larix kaempferi. The sequence goes on along the minus strand of BSBM01000430.1, from coordinate 217,682 downwards.
GTTCCGAGCTATTTTCTACCCCTTTAAGCCTAAGTCTGGCGAAAACGCAGGGTCGAGTTTCGGCTTTGACCAACTTCTTGGAATTGAAATTTGAGAATAGATTTGGATATCCCATTGGTAGACAAGCATGCACACCAACTTTCATGACGTTTCGAGCTATTTTCTCCCCATTTAATCCCAAGTCTAGCGAAAACGCACGGTCGCATTTTGGCTTTGATGTACTTCTCGGAATTGAAATTTGAGAATAAATTTGGATGCCGCATTGGTAGAGGAGCGCGTACGCCAACTTTCGTGACGTTCTGAGCTATTTTCTCAACATTTAAGCCCAAGTCTAGCGAAAATGCACAGTCGCATTTCGGCTTTGACCTACTTCTCGGAGTTGAAATTTGAGAATAAATTTGGATGCCCCATTCGTAGACAAGTGCATATGCCAACTTTCGTGATATTCCCGGCTATTTTCTCACCCTTTAAGCTGAAGTCTAACGAAAATGCACGGTCGTGTTTCGGACTTGACCAACTTCTCAGAATTTAAATTTGAGAATAGATATGGATGCCCCATTGGTAGACAAGCATGCACGCCAACTTTAATGACGTTCCGAGCTATTTTCTCCCCCTTTAAGCCCAAGTCTAGCGAAACCGCACGTTCGATTTTCAACTTTGACCAACTTCTTGGAATTTAAATTTGAGAATAGTTTTGAATGTCTGTTTGGTAGACAGACGTCCACGCCAACTTTTGTAACGTTCGAGCTTTTTTCTCCCCCTTTAACCCCAAGCCTAGCGAAAACGCACGGTCGATTTTCATCTTTCACTAACTTCTCGGAATTGAAAATTGAGCATAGATTTGGATGTCCTGTTGGTAGACAAGTGCGCACGCCAACTTTCGTGATGTTCCGAGCTATTTTCCCACCCTTTAATCCCAAGTCTATTGAAAACGCAAAGTTGAGTTTCAACTTTGAACACCTTCTCGGAATTGAAATTTTAGAATAGTTTTGGATGTCCCATTGGTAGACAAGTGTCCATGCCAACTTTCGTGACGTTCCGAGCTATTTTCTCCCCATTTAAGCCCATGTCTGGCGAAAACACACGGTCGAGTTTCGACTTTGACCAACTTCGCGGAATTGAAAATTGAGTAGAGATTTGGATGTCCCATTGGTAGATAAGTGCGCAAGCCAACTTTCGTGACGTTCCGAGATATTTTCCCACCCTTTAATCCCAAGTCTAGCAAAAACGCACGGTCGAGTTTCAACTTTGACTAACTTGTCGGAATTCAAATTTGAGAATAGATTTGGATGTCCCATTGGTAGATAAGCATCCACGCCAACTTTCGTGACGTTTCGAGCTTTTTTCTCCCCCTTTAAGACCAAGTCTAGCGAAAACGCACGGTCGAGTTTCGACTTTCACCAACTTCTCAGAATTGAAAATTGAGCATAGATTTGGATGTCCCGTTGATAGAAAAGTGTGCACGCCAACTTTCGTAACGTTCTGAGCTATTTTCCAACCCTTTAATCCCAAGTCTATCGAAAACGCACGGTCATGTTTAAACTTTGACCAAGTTCTCGGAATTGAAATTTGAGCATAGTTTTGGATGTCCCATTGGTAGACAAGCGTGCATGCCAACTTTCGTGACATTCCGAGCTATTTTCCACCCCTTTAATCCCAAGTCTAGCCTAAACGCACGGTCGAGTTTCAACTTTTACCAACTTCGCGGAATTGAAAATTGAGCATAGATTTGGATGTCCCATTGGTAGAAAAGTGTCCATGCTAGCTTTCATGACGTTCCGAGTTGTTTTCTCCGCCTTTAAGGCCAAGTCTAGTGAATAAGCACTGTCGAGGTTCGACTTTGACGAACTTCACGCAATTGAAAATTGAGCATAAATTTGGATGTCCCGTTGGTAGAAAAGTGTGCACGCCAACTTTCGTGACCCTCCAAGCTATTTTCCCACCCTTTAAGCCCAAGTCTAGCGAAAATGCAGAGTTGAGTTTCGACTTTCACCAACTTCTTGGAATTGAAAATTGAGCACAGATTTGGATGTCCTATTGGTAGACAAATGCGCACGCCAACTTTCGTGACGTTCCAAGCTATTTTTGCGCCCTTTAATTCCAAGTCTAGCGAAAAAAGCATTGTCGAGTTTCAACTTTGACCAACTTCTTGGAATTGAAATTTGAGAATAGTTTTGGATGTCCCACTGGTAGACAAGCGTCCATGCCAACTTTCATGACGTTCCAAGCTATTTTCTCCCCCATTAAGCCCAACTCTAGTGAAAACGTACGGTCGAGTTTCGACTTTCACCAACTTCTCGGAATTGAAAATTGAGCATAGATTTGGATGTCCAATTTGTAGACATGCACGCACAGCAACTTTCGTGATGCTACAAGCTAATTTAACACCCTTTAAGCTCAAGTCTAGCAAAAACGCATGATGGCATTTTGACTTTGAAAAACTTATTGGAATTGAAATTTGAGAATAGATTTGGATGTCCCATTGGTAAACAAGCGTGCACGCCAAATTTGGTGAGGTTTCGAGTTATTTTCTTTCCCTTTAATCCCAAGTCTAGTGAAGACGCACGATCGAGTTTCAACTTTGACCAACTTCTTGGAATTGAAATTTGAGCATAGATTTGTATGTCCCGTTGGTAGACAAGTGCGCACGCCAACTTTCGTTACATTCCGAGCTATTTTCTTCCCCTTTAAGCCAAACTCTAGAGAAAATGCGCAGTCGAGTTTCAACTTTGACTAACTTCTCGGAATTGAAATTTGAGAATTGATTTGGATGTCACATTGTTAGACAAGCGTCCACGCCAACTTTCGTGACGTTGCGAGTTTCGACTTTCACCAACTTCTCGGAATTGAAAATTGAGCATAGATTTAGATTTCCCGTTGGTAGACAAGTGCGCACACCAACTTTCATGACGTTCCGACGTATTTTCCCACATTTTAAGCCCAGGTCTAGCGAAAACGCACAGTGGAGTTTCGACTTTCACCAACTTCTCGAAATTGAAATTTGAGAATAGTTTTGGATGTCCCATTGGTAGAAAAGTGTCCACACCAACTTTCGTGACATTTCGAGCTATTTTATCCCCCCTTTAAGCACAACTCTAGAGAAAACGCACGGTCCCGTTTCGGCTTTGACCAACTTCTCGGAATTGAAAACTGAGAATAGATTTGGATGTCCTTGTAGACATGCCCACACAGCAACTTTTGTGACGTTACGAGCTAATTTCACACCCTTTAAACTCAAGTCTAGCGAAAACGCATGGTGGCATTTCGACCTTGATCAACTTCTCGGAATTGGAAATTGAGCACAGATTTGGATGTACCATTGGTAGACAAGTGCGCACACCAACTTTCGTGACATTCCAAGCTATTTTCCCGCCTTTTAATTCCAAGTCTAGCGAAAAAAGCATGCTCGAGCTTCGACTTTCACCAACTTCTCGGAATTGAAAATTGAGCATAGATTTGGATGTCCCATTTGTAGACATGCGTGCACGGCAACTTTCGTGACGCTACGAGCTAATTTCACACCCTTTAAGCTCAAGTCTAGCGAAAACGCATGGTGGCATTTCGAATTTGACCAACTTCTTGGAATTGAAATTTGAGAATAGATTTGAAAGTCACATTTTTAGACAAGCATCCACGCCAACTTTCATAACGTTTCGAGCTTTTTTCTCCCCCTTTAAGCCCAAGTCTAGCGAAAACGCACGGATGAGTTTCGACTTTCACCAACTTCTCAAAATTTAAAATAGAGCATATATTTGGATGTCCCGTTGGTAGACAAGTGCGCACGCCAACTTCCTTCACATTCCGAGCTATTTTCCTACCTTTTAAGCCCAAGTCTAGCGAAAACGCACGGTCGAGTTTCAACTTTAACCAACTTCTCGGAATTGAAATTTGAGAATAGTTTTGGATGTCTTATTGGTAGACAAGCGTCCACACCAACTTTCGTCACATTCTGAGCTATTTTATCCCCCTTTAAGCCCAACTCTAGAGAAAACGCACGGTCGCGTTTCGTCTTTGACCTACTTCTCGGAATTGAAAACTGAGAAAAGATTTGGATGTCCCATTTTCTAACATGCGTGGACAACAACTTTCGTGACGTTACGAGCTAATTTCACACCCTTTAAGCTCAAGTCTAACGAAAATTTTGACTTTGACCAACTTCTGGGAATTGAAATTTGAGAATAGATTTGGATGTCTCGTTGGTAGACAAGTGCGCATGCCAACTTTCGTGATGTTCCGAGCTATTTTCCCACCCTTTAAGCCCAAGTCTAGCGAAAACACATGGTCGAGTTTCAACTTTGACCAATTTCCCGAAATTGAAATTTGAGAATAGTTTTGGATGTCCCATTGGTAAACAAGCATCCATGCCAACTTTCGTGACGTGCCGACCTATTTTCTGCCCCATTAAGCCCAACTCTAGTGAAAACGTACGGTCGAGTTTCGAATTTCACCAACTTCTCCGAATTGAAAATTGAGCATAGATTTGGATGTCCCATTTGTAGACATGCGCACACAGCAAAATTCATGACGTTACGAGCTAATTTCACACCCTTTAAGCTCAAGTCTAGCGAAAACACGTGGTGGCATTTCGACTTTGACCAACTTCTGGGAATTGAAATTTGAGAATAGATTTGGATGTCCCGTTGGTAGACAAGTGTGCACGCCAACGTTCGTGACGTTACGAGCTAATTTCACACCCTTTAAGCTCAAGTCTAGAGAAAACGCATGGTGGCGTTTCGACTTTGACCAAGTTCTGGGAATTGAAATTTGCGAATAGATTTGGATGTCCCGTTGGTAGACAAGTGCCCATGCCAACTTTCATGATGTTCCAAGGTATTTTATCCCCCTTTAAGCCCAAGTCTAGAGAAAACGCACGGCCGCGTTTCGGGTTTGACCTACTTCTCGGAATTGAAAATTGAGAATAGATTCGGACGTCCCATTTGTAGACTGGTGTGCACACCAACTTTCGTGACGTTCCAAGCTATTTTTTCACCCTTTAAGCTCAAGCCTAGCAAAAACGCACGGTCGATTTTCGACATTCACCAACTTCTCGAAATTGAAAATTGAGCATTGATTTGGATTTCCCATTGGTAGACAAGTGCGCACGCCAACGCTCATGACGTTCCGAGCTATTTTCCCACCCTTTAAGCTTAAGTCTAGCGAAAACGAATGGTGGCGTTTCGACTTTGACCAAGTTCTGGGAATTGAAATTTGAGAATAGATTTGGATGTCCCGTTGGTAGACAAGTGCCCATGCCAACGTTCGGGACGTTCCGAGGTATTTTCTCGCCCTTTAAGCCCAACTCTAGAGAAAACGCACGATCGCGTTTCGGGTTTGACCTGCTTCTCGGAATTGAAAATCGGGAATAGATTTGGATGTCCCATTTGTAGACATGCGTGCAAAGCAAATTTCGTGACGTTATGAGCTAATTTCACACCCTGTAAGCTAAAGTCTAGCGAAAACATATGGTGGCGTTTCGACTTTGACCAACCTATGGGAATTGAAAATTAAGAATAGATTTAGATGTCCCATTGGTAGACAAGCGTCCACGCCAACTTTCATGATGTTTCGAGCTTTGTTCTCCCCCTTTAAGCCCAAGTCTACTGAAAACACACGGTCGAATTTCGACTTTCACCAAATTCTTGGAATTGAAAATTGAGCATAGATTTGGATTTCCCGTTGGTAGAAAAGTGTGCACGCCAACGTTCGCGATGTTCTGAGCTATTTTACCACCCTTTAAGCCCAAGTCTAGCGAAAACACACTGTCGAGGTTTGACTTCGACGAACTTTGCTGAATGGAAAATTGAGCGTAGATTTGGATGTCCCGTTGGTAGACAAGTCCGCACGCCAACTTTCGTGATGTTCCGAGCTATTTTCCCACCCTTTAATCCCAAGTCTAGCGAAAACGCACGGCCGAGTTTCAACTTTGACCACCTTCTCGGAATTGAAATTTGAGAATAGTTTTGGATGTCCCATTGGTAGACAAGCGTCCATGCCAACTTTCCTGATGTTCCGAACTATTTTCTCCCCCTTTAAGCCCAAGTCTAGCGAAAACGGACGGTTGAGTTTTGACTTTGAACAACTTCACGGAATTGAAAATTGAGCATAGATTTGGATGTCCCATTGGTAGACAAGTGCGCATGCCAACTTTCATGGTGTTCCGAGCTATTTTCCCGCCCTATAATCCCAAGTCTAGCAAAAAAAGCATGGTCGATTTTCAACTTTTCCAACTTCTCGGAATTGAAATTTGAGAATAGTTTTGGATGTCCCATTGGTAGACAAGCGTCCATGCCAACTTTCGTGACGTTTCGAGCTATTTTCTCCCCCTTTAAGCCCAAGTTTAGTGAAAACGAACGGTCGAGTTTCAACTTTGACCAACTTCTTGGAATTGAAATTTGAGAATAGTTTTGGATGTCCCATTGGTAGACAAGTGTCCACACCAACTTTCATCACATTTCGAGCTATTTTATCCCCCTTTAAGCCCAACTCTACTGAAAACACACGGTCGCGTTTCGGCTTTGACCTACTTCTCGGAATTGAAAATTGAGAATAGATTTGGATGTCCCATTTGTGGACATGCGTACACAACAACTTTCGTGACGTTACGAGCTAATTTCACACCCTTTAAGCTCAAGTCTAGCGAAAACTCACGGTCGAGTTTCAACTTTGACCAACTTCCCGGAATTTAAATTTGAGAATAGTTTGGGATGTCCCATTGGTAGACAAGCGTCCACACCAACTTCCGTGACGTTCCGACCTATTTTCTGCCCCATTAAGCCCAACTCTAGTGAAAACGTATGGTCGAGTTTTGACTTTCACCAACTTCTCGGAATTAAAAATTGAGCATATATTTGGATGTCCCATTTGTAGACATGCACGCACAACAAATTTCGTGACGTTAAGAGCTAATTTCACACCCTTTAAGCTCAAGTGTAGTGAAAACGCATGGTGGCATTTCGACTTTGACCAACTTCTTGAATTGAAATTTGAGAATAGATTTGGATGTACCGTTGGTAGACAAGTGCGCACGCCAACTTTCGTGACGTTTTGAGTTATTTACCCACCCTTTAAGCCCAAGTCTAGCAAAAACGCAGGATCGAGTTTCAACTTTGACCAACTTCTTGGAATTGAAGTTTGAGAATAGATTTGGATGTCCCATTGGTAGACAAGCGTCCATGCCAACTTTCGTGACGTTTCGAGCTATTTTCTCCTCCTTTAATCCCAAGTCTAGCGAAAACGCACGGTCGAGTTTCGACTTTGACCAGCTTCGCGGAATTGAAAATTGAGCATAGATTTGGATTCCCTGTTGGTCGACAACTGCACACGCCAACTTTCGTGATGTTCCGAGAAATTCTCCACCCTTTAAGGCTAAGTCTAGCAAAAACGCACGGTCGAGTTTCGGCTTTGACCAACTTCTCGGAATTGAAATTTGAGAATAGATTTGGATATCCCATAGGTAGACAACCGTGCACGCCAACTTTCGTGATGTTCTGAGCTATTTTATTCCCCTTTATGCCCAACACTAGAGAAAACGCACGGTTGCATTTCGGCTTTGACCTACTTCTCGGAATTGAAAATTGAGAATAGATTTGGATGTCCCATTTGTAGACATGCGCGCACAGCAACGTTCGTGACGTTCCGAGCTATTTTCTCCCCCTTTAAGACCAACTCTAGCGAAAACGCACGATCAAGTTTCAACTTTGACCAACTTCTCAGAATTGAAATTTGAGAATAGTTTTGGATGTCCCATTGGTAGACAAGTGTCCACACGAACTTTCGTGACATTCCGAGCTATTTTCTCCCCCTTTAAGCCCAACTCTAGAGAAAACGCACGGTCTCGTTTCGGCTTTGACCTACTTCTCGGAATTGAAAATTGAGAATCGATTTGGATGTCCCATTTGTAGACATGCGCGCACAGCAACTTTCATGACGTTCCGAGCTATTTTCTCCCCCTTTATGCACAACTCTAGAGAAAACGCACGATCAAGTTTCAACTTTGACCAACTTTTCGGAATTGAAATTTGAGAATATTTTTGGATGTCCCATTGGTAGACAAGCGTCCACACCAACTTTCGTGACGTTACGAGCTAATTTCACACCCTTTAAGCTCAAGCCTAGAGAAAACTCATGGTGGCGTTTTGACTTTGACCAACTTCTCGTAATTGAAAATTGAGCATAGATTTGGATGTACCGTTGGTAGACAAGTGCGCATGCCAACTTTCGTTACGTTCTTAGCTATTTTCTCACCCTTTAAGCCCAAGTCTAGCGAAAAAACACGGTCGAGTTTCAACTTTGACCAACTTCTCGAAATTGAAATTCAAGAATAGTTTTGGATGTCCTATTGGTAGACAAGCGTCCACAGCAACTTTCGTGACATTCCGAGCTATTTTCTCCCCCTTTATGCCCAAGTCTAGAGAAAACACACGTTCAAGTTTCGACTTTGACGAACTTCACGGAATTCAAAATTAAGCATAGATTTGGATGTTCCGTTGGTAGACAAGTGAGCACGCCAACTTTCGTGACTTTTCGAGCTATTTTCCCACCCTTTAAGCCCAAGTCTAGCGTAAACGCACGGTTGCGTTTCAACTTTGAGCAGCTTCTCCGAATTGAATTGTGAGAATAGATTTGGATGTCCCATTTGTAGACAAGCGTCCATGCCAACTTTCGTGACGTTTCGATCTATTTTCTCCCCCTTTAATCCCAAGTATAGCAAAAACGCACCATCGAGTTTCGACTTTGACCAAATTCACCAAATTGAAAATTGAGCATAAATTTGGATGTCCCGTTGGTAGACAAGTGCGCACGCCAACTTTTGTGATGTTCCAAGCTATTTTCTCACCGTTTAAGCCCAAGTCTAGCAAAAACGCATATTCGATTTTCAACTTTTACCAACTTCTCGAAATTTAAATTTGAGAATAGATTTGGATGTCCCATTGGTAGACAAGCGTCCATGCCAACTTTCATGACGTTTCGAGCTTTTTTCTCCCCCTTTAACCCCAAGACCAGCGAAAACGCACGGTCGAGTTTCGACTTTGACCAACTTCTCGGAATTAAAAATTTAGAATCGATTTGGATGACCCATTTGTAGACATGCACGCACAACAACTTTCATGACGTTACGAGCTAATTTCACACCCTTTAAGCCCAATTCTAGAGAAAACGCATGATCCAGTTTCAACTTTGACCACCTTCTTCGAATTGAAATTTGAGAATAGTTTTAGATGTCCCATTGGTAGACAAGCATCCACACAAACTTTGTGACGTTCCGAGCTATTTTCTCTCCCTTTAAGCCCAAGTCTAGCGAAAACGCACGGACGATTTTCGACTTTCAACAACTTCTCGGAATTGAAAATTGAGCATAGATTTGGATGTCCCATTGGTAAACAAGTGCGCACACCAACTTTCATGACGTTCCGAGGTATTTTCCCACCCTTTAATCCCAAGTCTAGCGAAAATGCATGGTCGCCTTACGGCTTTGACCTACTTCTAGGAATTTAAAACGTAGAATAGATTTGGATGTCCCATTTGTAGACATGCGCGCACAACACATTTCGTGATGCTACGAGCTAATTTCACACCCTTTAAACTCAAGTCTAGTGAAAACGCATTGTGGCATTTCGACCTTGACCAACTTCACGGAATCGAAAATTGAGCATAGATTTGGATGTCCCGTTGGTAAACAAGTGTGCACGCCAACTTTCGTGACGTTCCGAGCTATTTTCCAACCCTTTAAGCCCAAGTCTAGCGTAAACGCATGGTCGCGTTTCAACTTTGACTAACTTCTCAGAATTGAAATTTGAGAATAGATTTGGATGTCCCATTGGTAGACAAGCGTCCACACCAACGTTCGTGAAATTTCGAGCTATTTTTCCTGCTTTAAGCCAAACTCTAGAGAAAACGCGCGGTCGAATTTCAACTCTGACCAACTTCTCGGAATTGAAATTTGAGAATATTTTTGGATGTCACACTGGTAGAAAAGCGTCCACACCAACTTTCGTAATGTTCCGAGCTATTTTCTACCCCTTTAAGCCTAAGTCTGGCGAAAACGCAGGGTCGAGTTTCGGCTTTGACCAACTTCTTGGAATTGAAATTTGAGAATAGATTTGGATATCCCATTGGTAGACAAGCATGCACACCAACTTTCATGACGTTTCGAGCTATTTTCTCCCCATTTAATCCCAAGTCTAGCGAAAACGCACGGTCGCATTTTGGCTTTGATGTACTTCTCGGAATTGAAATTTGAGAATAAATTTGGATGCCGCATTGGTAGAGGAGCGCGTACGCCAACTTTCGTGACGTTCTGAGCTATTTTCTCAACATTTAAGCCCAAGTCTAGCGAAAATGCACAGTCGCATTTCGGCTTTGACCTACTTCTCGGAGTTGAAATTTGAGAATAAATTTGGATGCCCCATTCGTAGACAAGTGCATATGCCAACTTTCGTGATATTCCCGGCTATTTTCTCACCCTTTAAGCTGAAGTCTAACGAAAATGCACGGTCGTGTTTCGGACTTGACCAACTTCTCAGAATTTAAATTTGAGAATAGATATGGATGCCCCATTGGTAGACAAGCATGCACGCCAACTTTAATGACGTTCCGAGCTATTTTCTCCCCCTTTAAGCCCAAGTCTAGCGAAACCGCACGTTCGATTTTCAACTTTGACCAACTTCTTGGAATTTAAATTTGAGAATAGTTTTGAATGTCTGTTTGGTAGACAGACGTCCACGCCAACTTTTGTAACGTTCGAGCTTTTTTCTCCCCCTTTAACCCCAAGCCTAGCGAAAACGCACGGTCGATTTTCATCTTTCACTAACTTCTCGGAATTGAAAATTGAGCATAGATTTGGATGTCCTGTTGGTAGACAAGTGCGCACGCCAACTTTCGTGATGTTCCGAGCTATTTTCCCACCCTTTAATCCCAAGTCTATTGAAAACGCAAAGTTGAGTTTCAACTTTGAACACCTTCTCGGAATTGAAATTTTAGAATAGTTTTGGATGTCCCATTGGTAGACAAGTGTCCATGCCAACTTTCGTGACGTTCCGAGCTATTTTCTCCCCATTTAAGCCCATGTCTGGCGAAAACACACGGTCGAGTTTCGACTTTGACCAACTTCGCGGAATTGAAAATTGAGTAGAGATTTGGATGTCCCATTGGTAGATAAGTGCGCAAGCCAACTTTCGTGACGTTCCGAGATATTTTCCCACCCTTTAATCCCAAGTCTAGCAAAAACGCACGGTCGAGTTTCAACTTTGACTAACTTGTCGGAATTCAAATTTGAGAATAGATTTGGATGTCCCATTGGTAGATAAGCATCCACGCCAACTTTCGTGACGTTTCGAGCTTTTTTCTCCCCCTTTAAGACCAAGTCTAGCGAAAACGCACGGTCGAGTTTCGACTTTCACCAACTTCTCAGAATTGAAAATTGAGCATAGATTTGGATGTCCCGTTGATAGAAAAGTGTGCACGCCAACTTTCGTAACGTTCTGAGCTATTTTCCAACCCTTTAATCCCAAGTCTATCGAAAACGCACGGTCATGTTTAAACTTTGACCAAGTTCTCGGAATTGAAATTTGAGCATAGTTTTGGATGTCCCATTGGTAGACAAGCGTGCATGCCAACTTTCGTGACATTCCGAGCTATTTTCCACCCCTTTAATCCCAAGTCTAGCCTAAACGCACGGTCGAGTTTCAACTTTTACCAACTTCGCAGAATTGAAAATTGAGCATAGATTTGGATGTCCCATTGGTAGAAAAGTGTCCATGCTAGCTTTCATGACGTTCCGAGTTGTTTTCTCCGCCTTTAAGGCCAAGTCTAGTGAATAAGCACTGTCGAGGTTCGACTTTGACGAACTTCACGCAATTGAAAATTGAGCATAAATTTGGATGTCCCGTTGGTAGAAAAGTGTGCACGCCAACTTTCGTGACCCTCCAAGCTATTTTCCCACCCTTTAAGCCCAAGTCTAGCGAAAATGCAGAGTTGAGTTTCGACTTTCACCAACTTCTTGGAATTGAAAATTGAGCATAGATTTGGATGTCCTATTGGTAGACAAATGCGCACGCCAACTTTCATGACGTTCCAAGCTATTTTTGCGCCCTTTAATTCCAAGTCTAGCGAAAAAAGCATTGTCGAGTTTCAACTTTGACCAACTTCTTGGAATTGAAATTTGAGAATAGTTTTGGATGTCCCACTGGTAGACAAGCGTCCATGCCAACTTTCATGACGTTCCAAGCTATTTTCTCCCCCATTAAGCCCAACTCTAGTGAAAACGTACGGTCGAGTTTCGACTTTCACCAACTTCTCGGAATTGAAAATTGAGCATAGATTTGGATGTCCAATTTGTAGACATGCACGCACAGCAACTTTCGTGATGCTACAAGCTAATTTAACACCCTTTAAGCTCAAGTCTAGCAAAAACGCATGATGGCATTTTGACTTTGAAAAACTTATTGGAATTGAAATTTGAGAATAGATTTGGATGTCCCATTGGTAAACAAGCGTGCACGCCAAATTTGGTGAGGTTTCGAGTTATTTTCTCTCCCTTTAATCCCAAGTCTAGTGAAGACGCACGATCGAGTTTCAACTTTGACCAACTTCTTGGAATTGAAATTTGAGCATAGATTTGTATGTCCCGTTGGTAGACAAGTGCGCACGCCAACTTTCGTTACATTCCGAGCTATTTTCTTCCCCTTTAAGCCAAACTCTAGAGAAAATGCGCAGTCGAGTTTCAACTTTGACTAACTTCTCGGAATTGAAATTTGAGAATTGATTTGGATGTCACATTGTTAGACAAGCGTCCACGCCAACTTTCGTGACGTTGCGAGTTTCGACTTTCACCAACTTCTCGGAATTGAAAATTGAGCATAGATTTAGATTTCCCGTTGGTAGACAAGTGCGCACACCAACTTTCATGACGTTCCGACGTATTTTCCCACATTTTAAGCCCAGGTCTAGCGAAAACGCACAGTGGAGTTTCGACTTTCACCAACTTCTCGAAATTGAAATTTGAGAATAGTTTTGGATGTCCCATTGGTAGAAAAGTGTCCACACCAACTTTCGTGACATTTCGAGCTATTTTATCCCCCCTTTAAGCACAACTCTAGAGAAAACGCACGGTCCCGTTTCGGCTTTGACCAACTTCTCGGAATTGAAAACTGAGAATAGATTTGGATGTCCTTGTAGACATGCCCACACAGCAACTTTTGTGACGTTACGAGCTAATTTCACACCCTTTAAACTCAAGTCTAGCGAAAACGCATGGTGGCATTTCGACCTTGATCAACTTCTCGGAATTGGAAATTGAGCACAGATTTGGATGTACCATTGGTAGACAAGTGCGCACACCAACTTTCGTGACATTCCAAGCTATTTTCCCGCCTTTTAATTCCAAGTCTAGCGAAAAAAGCATGCTCGAGCTTCGACTTTCACCAACTTCTCGGAATTGAAAATTGAGCATAGATTTGGATGTCCCATTTGTAGACATGCGTGCACGGCAACTTTCGTGACGCTACGAGCTAATTTCACACCCTTTAAGCTCAAGTCTAGCGAAAACGCATGGTGGCATTTCGAATTTGACCAACTTCTTGGAATTGAAATTTGAGAATAGATTTGAAAGTCACATTGTTAGACAAGCATCCACGCCAACTTTCATAACGTTTCGAGCTTTTTTCTCCCCCTTTAAGCCCAAGTCTAGCGAAAACGCACGGATGAGTTTCGACTTTCACCAACTTCTCAAAATTTAAAATAGAGCATATATTTGGATGTCCCGTTGGTAGACAAGTGCGCACGCCAACTTCCTTCACATTCCGAGCTATTTTCCTACCTTTTAAGCCCAAGTCTAGCGAAAACGCACGGTCGAGTTTCAACTTTAACCAACTTCTCGGAATTGAAATTTGAGAATAGTTTTGGATGTCTTATTGGTAGACAAGCGTCCACACCAACTTTCGTCACATTCTGAGCTATTTTATCCCCCTTTAAGCCCAACTCTAGAGAAAACGCACGGTCGCGTTTCGTCTTTGACCTACTTCTCGGAATTGAAAACTGAGAAAAGATTTGGATGTCCCATTTTCTAACATGCGTGGACAACAACTTTCGTGACGTTACGAGCTAATTTCACACCCTTTAAGCTCAAGTCTAACGAAAATTTTGACTTTGACCAACTTCTGGGAATTGAAATTTGAGAATAGATTTGGATGTCTCGTTGGTAGACAAGTGCGCATGCCAACTTTCGTGATGTTCCGAGCTATTTTCCCACCCTTTAAGCCCAAGTCTAGCGAAAACACATGGTCGAGTTTCAACTTTGACCAATTTCCCGAAATTGAAATTTGAGAATAGTTTTGGATGTCCCATTGGTAAACAAGCATCCATGCCAACTTTCGTGACGTGCCGACCTATTTTCTGCCCCATTAAGCCCAACTCTAGTGAAAACGTACGGTCGAGTTTCGAATTTCACCAACTTCTCCGAATTGAAAATTGAGCATAGATTTGGATGTCCCATTTGTAGACATGCGCACACAGCAAAATTCATGACGTTACGAGCTAATTTCACACCCTTTAAGCTCAAGTCTAGCGAAAACACGTGGTGGCATTTCGACTTTGACCAACTTCTGGGAATTGAAATTTGAGAATAGATTTGGATGTCCCGTTGGTAGACAAGTGTGCACGCCAACGTTCGTGACGTTACGAGCTAATTTCACACCCTTTAAGCTCAAGTCTAGAGAAAACGCATGGTGGCGTTTCGACTTTGACCAAGTTCTGGGAATTGAAATTTGCGAATAGATTTGGATGTCCCGTTGGTAGACAAGTGCCCATGCCAACTTTCATGATGTTCCAAGGTATTTTATCCCCCTTTAAGCCCAAGTCTAGAGAAAACGCACGGCCGCGTTTCGGGTTTGACCTACTTCTCGGAATTGAAAATTGAGAATAGATTCGGACGTCCCATTTGTAGACTGGTGTGCACACCAACTTTCGTGACGTTCCAAGCTATTTTTTCACCCTTTAAGCTCAAGCCTAGCAAAAACGCACGGTCGATTTTCGACATTCACCAACTTCTCGAAATTGAAAATTGAGCATTGATTTGGATTTCCCATTGGTAGACAAGTGCGCACGCCAACGCTCATGACGTTCCGAGCTATTTTCCCACCCTTTAAGCTTAAGTCTAGCGAAAACGAATGGTGGCGTTTCGACTTTGACCAAGTTCTGGGAATTGAAATTTGAGAATAGATTTGGATGTCCCGTTGGTAGACAAGTGCCCATGCCAACGTTCGGGACGTTCCGAGGTATTTTCTCGCCCTTTAAGCCCAACTCTAGAGAAAACGCACGATCGCGTTTCGGGTTTGACCTGCTTCTCGGAATTGAAAATCGGGAATAGATTTGGATGTCCCATTTGTAGACATGCGTGCAAAGCAAATTTCGTGACGTTATGAGCTAATTTCACACCCTGTAAGCTAAAGTCTAGCGAAAACATATGGTGGCGTTTCGACTTTGACCAACCTATGGGAATTGAAAATTAAGAATAGATTTAGATGTCCCATTGGTAGACAAGCGTCCACGCCAACTTTCATGATGTTTCGAGCTTTGTTCTCCCCCTTTAAGCCCAAGTCTACTGAAAACACACGGTCGAATTTCGACTTTCACCAAATTCTTGGAATTGAAAATTGAGCATAGATTTGGATTTCCCGTTGGTAGAAAAGTGTGCACGCCAACGTTCGCGATGTTCTGAGCTATTTTACCACCCTTTAAGCCCAAGTCTAGCGAAAACACACTGTCGAGGTTTGACTTCGACGAACTTTGCTGAATGGAAAATTGAGCGTAGATTTGGATGTCCCGTTGGTAGACAAGTCCGCACGCCAACTTTCGTGATGTTCCGAGCTATTTTCCCACCCTTTAATCCCAAGTCTAGCGAAAACGCACGGTCGAGTTTCAACTTTGACCACCTTCTCGGAATTGAAATTTGAGAATAGTTTTGGATGTCCCATTGGTAGACAAGCGTCCATGCCAACTTTCCTGATGTTCCGAACTATTTTCTCCCCCTTTAAGCCCAAGTCTAGCGAAAACGGACGGTTGAGTTTTGACTTTGAACAACTTCACGGAATTGAAAATTGAGCATAGATTTGGATGTCCCATTGGTAGACAAGTGCGCATGCCAACTTTCATGGTGTTCCGAGCTATTTTCCCGCCCTATAATCCCAAGTCTAGCAAAAAAAGCATGGTCGATTTTCAACTTTGCCAACTTCTCGGAATTGAAATTTGAGAATAGTTTTGGATGTCCCATTGGTAGACAAGCGTCCATGCCAACTTTCGTGACGTTTCGAGCTATTTTCTCCCCCTTTAAGCCCAAGTTTAGTGAAAACGAACGGTCGAGTTTCAACTTTGACCAACTTCTTGGAATTGAAATTTGAGAATAGTTTTGGATGTCCCATTGGTAGACAAGTGTCCACACCAACTTTCATCACATTTCGAGCTATTTTATCCCCCTTTAAGCCCAACTCTACTGAAAACACACGGTCGCGTTTCGGCTTTGACCTACTTCTCGGAATTGAAAATTGAGAATAGATTTGGATGTCCCATTTGTGGACATGCGTACACAACAACTTTCGTGACGTTACGAGCTAATTTCACACCCTTTAAGCTCAAGTCTAGCGAAAAATCACGGTCGAGTTTCAACTTTGACCAACTTCCCGGAATTTAAATTTGAGAATAGTTTGGGATGTCCCATTGGTAGACAAGCGTCCACACCAACTTCCGTGACGTTCCGACCTATTTTCTGCCCCATTAAGCCCAACTCTAGTGAAAACGTATGGTCGAGTTTTGACTTTCACCAACTTCTCGGAATTAAAAATTGAGCATATATTTGGATGTCCCATTTGTAGACATGCACGCACAACAAATTTCGTGACGTTAAGAGCTAATTTCACACCCTTTAAGCTCAAGTGTAGTGAAAACGCATGGTGGCATTTCGACTTTGACCAACTTCTTGAATTGAAATTTGAGAATAGATTTGGATGTACCGTTGGTAGACAAGTGCGCACGCCAACTTTCGTGACGTTTTGAGTTATTTACCCACCCTTTAAGCCCAAGTCTAGCAAAAACGCAGGATCGAGTTTCAACTTTGACCAACTTCTTGGAATTGAAGTTTGAGAATAGATTTGGATGTCCCATTGGTAGACAAGCGTCCATGCCAACTTTCGTGACGTTTCGAGCTATTTTCTCCTCCTTTAATCCCAAGTCTAGCGAAAACGCACGGTCGAGTTTCGACTTTGACCAGCTTCGCGGAATTGAAAATTGAGCATAGATTTGGATTCCCTGTTGGTCGACAACTGCACACGCCAACTTTCGTGATGTTCCGAGAAATTCTCCACCCTTTAAGGCTAAGTCTAGCAAAAACGCACGGTCGAGTTTCGGCTTTGACCAACTTCTCGGAATTGAAATTTGAGAATAGATTTGGATATCCCATAGGTAGACAACCGTGCACGCCAACTTTCGTGATGTTCTGAGCTATTTTATTCCCCTTTATGCCCAACACTAGAGAAAACGCACGGTTGCATTTCGGCTTTGACCTACTTCTCGGAATTGAAAATTGAGAATAGATTTGGATGTCCCATTTGTAGACATGCGCGCACAGCAACGTTCGTGACGTTCCGAGCTATTTTCTCCCCCTTTAAGACCAACTCTAGCGAAAACGCACGATCAAGTTTCAACTTTGACCAACTTCTCAGAATTGAAATTTGAGAATAGTTTTGGATGTCCCATTGGTAGACAAGTGTCCACACGAACTTTCGTGACATTCCGAGCTATTTTCTCCCCCTTTAAGCCCAACTCTAGAGAAAACGCACGGTCTCGTTTCGGCTTTGACCTACTTCTCGGAATTGAAAATTGAGAATCGATTTGGATGTCCCATTTGTAGACATGCGCGCACAGCAACTTTCATGACGTTCCGAGCTATTTTCTCCCCCTTTATGCACAACTCTAGAGAAAACGCACGATCAAGTTTCAACTTTGACCAACTTTTCGGAATTGAAATTTGAGAATATTTTTGGATGTCCCATTGGTAGACAAGCGTCCACACCAACTTTCGTGACGTTACGAGCTAATTTCACACCCTTTAAGCTCAAGCCTAGAGAAAACTCATGGTGGCGTTTTGACTTTGACCAACTTCTCGTAATTGAAAATTGAGCATAGATTTGGATGTACCGTTGGTAGACAAGTGCGCATGCCAACTTTCGTTACGTTCTTAGCTATTTTCTCACCCTTTAAGCCCAAGTCTAGCGAAAAAACACGGTCGAGTTTCAACTTTGACCAACTTCTCGAAATTGAAATTCAAGAATAGTTTTGGATGTCCTATTGGTAGACAAGCGTCCACAGCAACTTTCGTGACATTCCGAGCTATTTTCTCCCCCTTTATGCCCAAGTCTAGAGAAAACACACGTTCAAGTTTCGACTTTGACGAACTTCACGGAATTCAAAATTAAGCATAGATTTGGATGTTCCGTTGGTAGACAAGTGAGCACGCCAACTTTCGTGACTTTTCGAGCTATTTTCCCACCCTTTAAGCCCAAGTCTAGCGTAAACGCACGGTTGCGTTTCAACTTTGAGCAGCTTCTCCGAATTGAATTGTGAGAATAGATTTGGATGTCCCATTTGTAGACAAGCGTCCATGCCAACTTTCGTGACGTTTCGATCTATTTTCTCCCCCTTTAATCCCAAGTATAGCAAAAACGCACCATCGAGTTTCGACTTTGACCAAATTCACCAAATTGAAAATTGAGCATAAATTTGGATGTCCCGTTGGTAGACAAGTGCGCACGCCAACTTTCGTGATGTTCCAAGCTATTTTCTCACCGTTTAAGCCCAAGTCTAGCAAAAACGCATATTCGATTTTCAACTTTTACCAACTTCTCGAAATTTAAATTTGAGAATAGATTTGGATGTCCCATTGGTAGACAAGCGTCCATGCCAACTTTCATGACGTTTCGAGCTTTTTTCTCCCCCTTTAACCCCAAGACCAGCGAAAACGCACGGTCGAGTTTCGACTTTGACCAACTTCTCGGAATTAAAAATTTAGAATCGATTCGGATGACCCATTTGTATACATGCACGCACAACAACTTTCATGACGTTACGAGCTAATTTCACACCCTTTAAGCCCAATTCTAGAGAAAACGCATGATCCAGTTTCAACTTTGACCACCTTCTTCGAATTGAAATTTGAGAATAGTTTTAGATGTCCCATTGGTAGACAAGCATCCACACAAACTTTGTGACGTTCCGAGCTATTTTCTCTCCCTTTAAGCCCAAGTCTAGCGAAAACGCACGGACGATTTTCGACTTTCAACAACTTCTCGGAATTGAAAATTGAGCATAGATTTGGATGTCCCATTGGTAAACAAGTGCGCACACCAACTTTCATGACGTTCCGAGGTATTTTCCCACCCTTTAATCCCAAGTCTAGCGAAAATGCATGGTCGCCTTACGGCTTTGACCTACTTCTAGGAATTTAAAACGTAGAATAGATTTGGATGTCCCATTTGTAGACATGCGCGCACAACACATTTCGTGATGCTACGAGCTAATTTCACACCCTTTAAACTCAAGTCTAGTGAAAACGCATTGTGGCATTTCGACCTTGACCAACTTCACGGAATCGAAAATTGAGCATAGATTTGGATGTCCCGTTGGTAAACAAGTGTGCACGCCAACTTTCGTGACGTTTCGAGCTATTTTCCAACCCTTTAAGCCCAAGTCTAGCGTAAACGCATGGTCGCGTTTCAACTTTGACTAACTTCTCAGAATTGAAATTTGAGAATAGATTTGGATGTCCCATTGGTAGACAAGCGTCCACACCAACGTTCGTGAAATTTCGAGCTATTTTTCCTGCTTTAATCCAAACTCTAGAGAAAACGCGCGGTCGAATTTCAACTCTGACCAACTTCTCGGAATTGAAATTTGAGAATATTTTTGGATGTCACACTGGTAGAAAAGCGTCCACACCAACTTTCGTAATGTTCCGAGCTATTTTCTACCCCTTTAAGCCTAAGTCTGGCGAAAACGCAGGGTCGAGTTTCGGCTTTGACCAACTTCTTGGAATTGAAATTTGAGAATAGATTTGGATATCCCATTGGTAGACAAGCATGCACACCAACTTTCATGACGTTTCGAGCTATTTTCTCCCCATTTAATCCCAAGTCTAGCGAAAACGCACGGTCGCATTTTGGCTTTGATGTACTTCTCGGAATTGAAATTTGAGAATAAATTTGGATGCCGCATTGGTAGAGGAGCGCGTACGCCAACTTTCGTGACGTTCTGAGCTATTTTCTCAACATTTAAGCCCAAGTCTAGCGAAAATGCACAGTCGCGTTTCGGCTTTGACCTACTTCTCGGAGTTGAAATTTGAGAATAAATTTGGATGCCCCATTCGTAGACAAGTGCATATGCCAACTTTCGTGATATTCCCGGCTATTTTCTCACCCTTTAAGCTGAAGTCTAACGAAAATGCACGGTCGTGTTTCGGACTTGACCAACTTCTCAGAATTTAAATTTGAGAATAGATATGGATGCCCCATTGGTAGACAAGCATGCACGCCAACTTTAATGACGTTCCGAGCTATTTTCTCCCCCTTTAAGCCCAAGTCTAGCGAAACCGCACGTTCGATTTTCAACTTTGACCAACTTCTTGGAATTTCAATTTGAGAATAGTTTTGAATGTCTGATTGGTAGACAGACGTCCACGCCAACTTTTGTAACGTTCGAGCTTTTTTCTCCCCCTTTAACCCCAAGCCTAGCGAAAACGCACGGTCGATTTTCATCTTTCACTAACTTCTCAGAATTGAAAATTGAGCATAGATTTGGATGTCCTGTTGGTAGACAAGTGCGCACGCCAACTTTCGTGATGTTCCGAGCTATTTTCCCACCCTTTAATCCCAAGTCTATTGAAAACGCAAAGTTGAGTTTCAACTTTGAACACCTTCTCGGAATTGAAATTTTAGAATAGTTTTGGATGTCCCATTGGTAGACAAGTGTCCATGCCAACTTTCGTGACGTTCCGAGCTATTTTCTCCCCATTTAAGCCCATGTCTGGCGAAAGCACACGGTCGAGTTTCGACTTTGACCAACTTCGCGGAATTGAAAATTGAGTAGAGATTTGGATGTCCCATTGGTAGATAAGTGCGCAAGCCAACTTTCGTGACGTTCCGAGATATTTTCCCACCCTTTAATCCCAAGTCTAGCAAAAACGCACGGTCGAGTTTCAACTTTGACTAACTTGTCGGAATTCAAATTTGAGAATAGATTTGGATGTCCCATTGGTAGATAAGCATCCACGCCAACTTTCGTGACGTTTCGAGCTTTTTTCTCCCCCTTTAAGACCAAGTCTAGCGAAAACGCACGGTCGAGTTTCGACTTTCACCAACTTCTCAGAATTGAAAATTGAGCATAGATTTGGATGTCCCGTTGATAGAAAAGTGTGCACGCCAACTTTCGTAACGTTCTGAGCTATTTTCCAACCCTTTAATCCCAAGTCTATCGAAAACGCTACGGTCATGTTTAAACTTTGACCAAGTTCTCGGAATTGAAATTTGAGCATAGTTTTGGATGTCCCATTGGTAGACAAGCGTGCATGCCAACTTTCGTGACATTCCGAGCTATTTTCCACCCCTTTAATCCCAAGTCTAGCCTAAACGCACGGTCGAGTTTCAACTTTTACCAACTTCGCGGAATTGAAAATTGAGCATAGATTTGGATGTCCCATTGGTAGAAAAGTGTCCATGCTAGCTTTCATGACGTTCCGAGTTGTTTTCTCCGCCTTTAAGGCCAAGTCTAGTGAATAAGCACTGTCGAGGTTCGACTTTGACGAACTTCACGCAATTGAAAATTGAGCATAAATTTGGATGTCCCGTTGGTAGAAAAGTGTGCACGCCAACTTTCGTGACCCTCCAAGCTATTTTCCCACCCTTTAAGCCCAAGTCTAGCGAAAATGCAGAGTTGAGTTTCGACTTTCACCAACTTCTTGGAATTGAAAATTGAGCACAGATTTGGATGTCCTATTGGTAGACAAATGCGCACGCCAACTTTCATGACGTTCCAAGCTATTTTTGCGCCCTTTAATTCCAAGTCTAGCGAAAAAAGCATTGTCGAGTTTCAACTTTGACCAACTTCTTGGAATTGAAATTTGAGAATAGTTTTGGATGTCCCACTGGTAGACAAGCGTCCATGCCAACTTTCATGACGTTCCAAGCTATTTTCTCCCCCATTAAGCCCAACTCTAGTGAAAACGTACGGTCGAGTTTCGACTTTCACCAACTTCTCGGAATTGAAAATTGAGCATAGATTTGGATGTCCAATTTGTAGACATGCACGCACAGCAACTTTCGTGATGCTACAAGCTAATTTAACACCCTTTAAGCTCAAGTCTAGCAAAAACGCATGATGGCATTTTGACTTTGAAAAACTTATTGGAATTGAAATTTGAGAATAGATTTGGATGTCCCATTGGTAAACAAGCGTGCACGCCAAATTTGGTGAGGTTTCGAGTTATTTTCTCTCCCTTTAATCCCAAGTCTAGTGAAGACGCACGATCGAGTTTCAACTTTGACCAACTTCTTGGAATTGAAATTTGAGCATAGATTTGTATGTCCCGTTGGTAGACAAGTGCGCACGCCAACTTTCGTTACATTCCGAGCTATTTTCTTCCCCTTTAAGCCAAACTCTAGAGAAAATGCGCAGTCGAGTTTCAACTTTGACTAACTTCTCGGAATTGAAATTTGAGAATTGATTTGGATGTCACATTGTTAGACAAGCGTCCACGCCAACTTTCGTGACGTTGCGAGTTTCGACTTTCACCAACTTCTCGGAATTGAAAATTGAGCATAGATTTAGATTTCCCGTTGGTAGACAAGTGCGCACACCAACTTTCATGACGTTCCGACGTATTTTCCCACATTTTAAGCCCAGGTCTAGCGAAAACGCACAGTGGAGTTTCGACTTTCACCAACTTCTCGAAATTGAAATTTGAGAATAGTTTTGGATGTCCCATTGGTAGAAAAGTGTCCACACCAACTTTCGTGACATTTCGAGCTATTTTATCCCCCCTTTAAGCACAACTCTAGAGAAAACGCACGGTCCCGTTTCAGCTTTGACCAACTTCTCGGAATTGAAAACTGAGAATAGATTTGGATGTCCTTGTAGACATGCCCACACAGCAACTTTTGTGACGTTACGAGCTAATTTCACACCCTTTAAACTCAAGTCTAGCGAAAACGCATGGTGGCATTTCGACCTTGATCAACTTCTCGGAATTGGAAATTGAGCACAGATTTGGATGTACCATTGGTAGACAAGTGCGCACACCAACTTTCGTGACATTCCAAGCTATTTTCCCGCCTTTTAATTCCAAGTCTAGCGAAAAAAGCATGCTCGAGCTTCGACTTTCACCAACTTCTCGGAATTGAAAATTGAGCATAGATTTGGATGTCCCATTTGTAGACATGCGTGCACGGCAACTTTCGTGACGCTACGAGCTAATTTCACACCCTTTAAGCTCAAGTCTAGCGAAAACGCATGGTGGCATTTCGAATTTGACCAACTTCTTGGAATTGAAATTTGAGAATAGATTTGAAAGTCACATTGTTAGACAAGCATCCACGCCAACTTTCATAACGTTTCGAGCTTTTTTCTCCCCCTTTAAGCCCAAGTCTAGCGAAAACGCACGGATGAGTTTCGACTTTCACCAACTTCTCAAAATTTAAAATAGAGCATATATTTGGATGTCCCGTTGGTAGACAAGTGCGCACGCCAACTTCCTTCACATTCCGAGCTATTTTCCTACCTTTTAAGCCCAAGTCTAGCGAAAACGCACGGTCGAGTTTCAACTTTAACCAACTTCTCGGAATTGAAATTTGAGAATAGTTTTGGATGTCTTATTGGTAGACAAGCGTCCACACCAACTTTCGTCACATTCTGAGCTATTTTATCCCCCTTTAAGCCCAACTCTAGAGAAAACGCACGGTCGCGTTTCGTCTTTGACCTACTTCTCGGAATTGAAAACTGAGAAAAGATTTGGATGTCCCATTTTCTAACATGCGTGGACAACAACTTTCGTGACGTTACGAGCTAATTTCACACCCTTTAAGCTCAAGTCTAACGAAAATTTTGACTTTGACCAACTTCTGGGAATTGAAATTTGAGAATAGATTTGGATGTCTCGTTGGTAGACAAGTGCGCATGCCAACTTTCGTGATGTTCCGAGCTATTTTCCCACCCTTTAAGCCCAAGTCTAGCGAAAACACATGGTCGAGTTTCAACTTTGACCAATTTCCCGAAATTGAAATTTGAGAATAGTTTTGGATGTCCCATTGGTAAACAAGCATCCATGCCAACTTTCGTGACGTGCCGACCTATTTTCTGCCCCATTAAGCCCAACTCTAGTGAAAACGTACGGTCGAGTTTCGAATTTCACCAACTTCTCCGAATTGAAAATTGAGCATAGATTTGGATGTCCCATTTGTAGACATGCGCACACAGCAAAATTCATGACGTTACGAGCTAATTTCACACCCTTTAAGCTCAAGTCTAGCGAAAACACGTGGTGGCATTTCGACTTTGACCAACTTCTGGGAATTGAAATTTGAGAATAGATTTGGATGTCCCGTTGGTAGACAAGTGTGCACGCCAACGTTCGTGACGTTACGAGCTAATTTCACACCCTTTAAGCTCAAGTCTAGAGAAAACGCATGGTGGCGTTTCGACTTTGACCAAGTTCTGGGAATTGAAATTTGCGAATAGATTTGGATGTCCCGTTGGTAGACAAGTGCCCATGCCAACTTTCATGATGTTCCAAGGTATTTTATCCCCCTTTAAGCCCAAGTCTAGAGAAAACGCACGGCCGCGTTTCGGGTTTGACCTACTTCTCGGAATTGAAAATTGAGAATAGATTCGGACGTCCCATTTGTAGACTGGTGTGCACACCAACTTTCGTGACGTTCCAAGCTATTTTTTCACCCTTTAAGCTCAAGCCTAGCAAAAACGCGACGGTCGATTTTCGACATTCACCAACTTCTCGAAATTGAAAATTGAGCATTGATTTGGATTTCCCATTGGTAGACAAGTGCGCACGCCAACGCTCATGACGTTCCGAGCTATTTTCCCACCCTTTAAGCTTAAGTCTAGCGAAAACGAATGGTGGCGTTTCGACTTTGACCAAGTTCTGGGAATTGAAATTTGAGAATAGATTTGGATGTCCCGTTGGTAGACAAGTGCCCATGCCAACGTTCGGGACGTTCCGAGGTATTTTCTCGCCCTTTAAGCCCAACTCTAGAGAAAACGCACGATCGCGTTTCGGGTTTGACCTGCTTCTCGGAATTGAAAATCGGGAATAGATTTGGATGTCCCATTTGTAGACATGCGTGCAAAGCAAATTTCGTGACGTTATGAGCTAATTTCACACCCTGTAAGCTAAAGTCTAGCGAAAACATATGGTGGCGTTTCGACTTTGACCAACCTATGGGAATTGAAAATTAAGAATAGATTTAGATGTCCCATTGGTAGACAAGCGTCCACGCCAACTTTCATGATGTTTCGAGCTTTGTTCTCCCCCTTTAAGCCCAAGTCTACTGAAAACACACGGTCGAATTTCGACTTTCACCAAATTCTTGGAATTGAAAATTGAGCATAGATTTGGATTTCCCGTTGGTAGAAAAGTGTGCACGCCAACGTTCGCGATGTTCTGAGCTATTTTACCACCCTTTAAGCCCAAGTCTAGCGAAAACACACTGTCGAGGTTTGACTTCGACGAACTTTGCTGAATGGAAAATTGAGCGTAGATTTGGATGTCCCGTTGGTAGACAAGTCCGCACGCCAACTTTCGTGATGTTCCGAGCTATTTTCCCACCCTTTAATCCCAAGTCTAGCGAAAACGCACGGCCGAGTTTCAACTTTGACCACCTTCTCGGAATTGAAATTTGAGAATAGTTTTGGATGTCCCATTGGTAGACAAGCGTCCATGCCAACTTTCCTGATGTTCCGAACTATTTTCTCCCCCTTTAAGCCCAAGTCTAGCGAAAACGGACGGTTGAGTTTTGACTTTGAACAACTTCACGGAATTGAAAATTGAGCATAGATTTGGATGTCCCATTGGTAGACAAGTGCGCATGCCAACTTTCATGGTGTTCCGAGCTATTTTCCCGCCCTATAATCCCAAGTCTAGCAAAAAAAGCATGGTCGATTTTCAACTTTTCCAACTTCTCGGAATTGAAATTTGAGAATAGTTTTGGATGTCCCATTGGTAGACAAGCGTCCATGCCAACTTTCGTGACGTTTCGAGCTATTTTCTCCCCCTTTAAGCCCAAGTTTAGTGAAAACGAACGGTCGAGTTTCAACTTTGACCAACTTCTTGGAATTGAAATTTGAGAATAGTTTTGGATGTCCCATTGGTAGACAAGTGTCCACACCAACTTTCATCACATTTCGAGCCATTTTATCCCCCTTTAAGCCCAACTCTACTGAAAACACACGGTCGCGTTTCGGCTTTGACCTACTTCTCGGAATTGAAAATTGAGAATAGATTTGGATGTCCCATTTGTGGACATGCGTACACAACAACTTTCGTGACGTTACGAGCTAATTTCACACCCTTTAAGCTCAAGTCTAGCGAAAACTCACGGTCGAGTTTCAACTTTGACCAACTTCCCGGAATTTAAATTTGAGAATAGTTTGGGATGTCCCATTGGTAGACAAGCGTCCACACCAACTTCCGTGACGTTCCGACCTATTTTCTGCCCCATTAAGCCCAACTCTAGTGAAAACGTATGGTCGAGTTTTGACTTTCACCAACTTCTCGGAATTAAAAATTAAGCATATATTTGGATGTCCCATTTGTAGACATGCACGCACAACAAATTTCGTGACGTTAAGAGCTAATTTCACACCCTTTAAGCTCAAGTGTAGTGAAAACGCATGGTGGCATTTCGACTTTGACCAACTTCTTGAATTGAAATTTGAGAATAGATTTGGATGTACCGTTGGTAGACAAGTGCGCACGCCAACTTTCGTGACGTTTTGAGTTATTTACCCACCCTTTAAGCCCAAGTCTAGCAAAAACGCAGGATCGAGTTTCAACTTTGACCAACTTCTTGGAATTGAAGTTTGAGAATAGATTTGGATGTCCCATTGGTAGACAAGCGTCCATGCCAACTTTCGTGACGTTTCGAGCTATTTTCTCCTCCTTTAATCCCAAGTCTAGCGAAAACGCACGGTCGAGTTTCGACTTTGACCAGCTTCGCGGAATTGAAAATTGAGCATAGATTTGGATTCCCTGTTGGTCGACAACTGCACACGCCAACTTTCGTGATGTTCCGAGAAATTCTCCACCCTTTAAGGCTAAGTCTAGCAAAAACGCACGGTCGAGTTTCGGCTTTGACCAACTTCTCGGAATTGAAATTTGAGAATAGATTTGGATATCCCATAGGTAGACAACCGTGCACGCCAACTTTCGTGATGTTCTGAGCTATTTTATTCCCCTTTATGCCCAACACTAGAGAAAACGCACGGTTGCATTTCGGCTTTGACCTACTTCTCGGAATTGAAAATTGAGAATAGATTTGGATGTCCCATTTGTAGACATGCGCGCACAGCAACGTTCGTGACGTTCCGAGCTATTTTCTCCCCCTTTAAGACCAACTCTAGCGAAAACGCACGATCAAGTTTCAACTTTGACCAACTTCTCAGAATTGAAATTTGAGAATAGTTTTGGATGTCCCATTGGTAGACAAGTGTCCACACGAACTTTCGTGACATTCCGAGCTATTTTCTCCCCCTTTAAGCCCAACTCTAGAGAAAACGCACGGTCTCGTTTCGGCTTTGACCTACTTCTCGGAATTGAAAATTGAGAATCGATTTGGATGTCCCATTTGTAGACATGCGCGCACAGCAACTTTCATGACGTTCCGAGCTATTTTCTCCCCCTTTATGCACAACTCTAGAGAAAACGCACGATCAAGTTTCAACTTTGACCAACTTTTCGGAATTGAAATTTGAGAATATTTTTGGATGTCCCATTGGTAGACAAGCGTCCACACCAACTTTCGTGACGTTACGAGCTAATTTCACACCCTTTAAGCTCAAGCCTAGAGAAAACTCATGGTGGCGTTTTGACTTTGACCAACTTCTCGTAATTGAAAATTGAGCATAGATTTGGATGTACCGTTGGTAGACAAGTGCGCATGCCAACTTTCGTTACGTTCTTAGCTATTTTCTCACCCTTTAAGCCCAAGTCTAGCGAAAAAACACGGTCGAGTTTCAACTTTGACCAACTTCTCGAAATTGAAATTCAAGAATAGTTTTGGATGTCCTATTGGTAGACAAGCGTCCACAGCAACTTTCGTGACATTCCGAGCTATTTTCTCCCCCTTTATGCCCAAGTCTAGAGAAAACACACGTTCAAGTTTCGACTTTGACGAACTTCACGGAATTCAAAATTAAGCATAGATTTGGATGTTCCGTTGGTAGACAAGTGAGCACGCCAACTTTCGTGACTTTTCGAGCTATTTTCCCACCCTTTAAGCCCAAGTCTAGCGTAAACGCACGGTTGCGTTTCAACTTTGAGCAGCTTCTCCGAATTGAATTGTGAGAATAGATTTGGATGTCCCATTTGTAGACAAGCGTCCATGCCAACTTTCGTGACGTTTCGATCTATTTTCTCCCCCTTTAATCCCAAGTATAGCAAAAACGCACCATCGAGTTTCGACTTTGACCAAATTCACCAAATTGAAAATTGAGCATAAATTTGGATGTCCCATTGGTAGACAAGTGCGCACGCCAACTTTCGTGATGTTCCAAGCTATTTTCTCACCGTTTAAGCCCAAGTCTAGCAAAAACGCATATTCGATTTTCAACTTTTACCAACTTCTCGAAATTTAAATTTGAGAATAGATTTGGATGTCCCATTGGTAGACAAGCGTCCATGCCAACTTTCATGACGTTTCGAGCTTTTTTCTCCCCCTTTAACCCCAAGACCAGCGAAAACGCACGGTCGAGTTTCGACTTTGACCAACTTCTCGGAATTAAAAATTTAGAATCGATTTGGATGACCCATTTGTAGACATGCACGCACAACAACTTTCATGACGTTACGAGCTAATTTCACACCCTTTAAGCCCAATTCTAGAGAAAACGCATGATCCAGTTTCAACTTTGACCACCTTCTTCGAATTGAAATTTGAGAATAGTTTTAGATGTCCCATTGGTAGACAAGCATCCACACAAACTTTGTGACGTTCCGAGCTATTTTCTCTCCCTTTAAGCCCAAGTCTAGCGAAAACGCACGGACGATTTTCGACTTTCAACAACTTCTCGGAATTGAAAATTGAGCATAGATTTGGATGTCCCATTGGTAAACAAGTGCGCACACCAACTTTCATGACGTTCCGAGGTATTTTCCCACCCTTTAATCCCAAGTCTAGCGAAAATGCATGGTCGCCTTACGGCTTTGACCTACTTCTAGGAATTTAAAACGTAGAATAGATTTGGATGTCCCATTTGTAGACATGCGCGCACAACACATTTCGTGATGCTACGAGCTAATTTCACACCCTTTAAACTCAAGTCTAGTGAAAACGCATTGTGGCATTTCGACCTTGACCAACTTCACGGAATCGAAAATTGAGCATAGATTTGGATGTCCCGTTGGTAAACAAGTGTGCACGCCAACTTTCGTGACGTTCCGAGCTATTTTCCAACCCTTTAAGCCCAAGTCTAGCGTAAACGCATGGTCGCGTTTCAACTTTGACTAACTTCTCAGAATTGAAATTTGAGAATAGATTTGGATGTCCCATTGGTAGACAAGCGTCCACACCAACATTCGTGAAATTTCGAGCTATTTTTCCTGCTTTAAGCCAAACTCTAGAGAAAACGCGCGGTCGAATTTCAACTCTGACCAACTTCTCGGAATTGAAATTTGAGAATATTTTTGGATGTCACACTGGTAGAAAAGCGTCCACACCAACTTTCGTAATGTTCCGAGCTATTTTCTACCCCTTTAAGCCTAAGTCTGGCGAAAACGCAGGGTCGAGTTTCGGCTTTGACCAACTTCTTGGAATTGAAATTTGAGAATAGATTTGGATATCCCATTGGTAGACAAGCATGCACACCAACTTTCATGACGTTTCGAGCTATTTTCTCCCCATTTAATCCCAAGTCTAGCGAAAACGCACGGTCGCATTTTGGCTTTGATGTACTTCTCGGAATTGAAATTTGAGAATAAATTTGGATGCCGCATTGGTAGAGGAGCGCGTACGCCAACTTTCGTGACGTTCTGAGCTATTTTCTCAACATTTAAGCCCAAGTCTAGCGAAAATGCACAGTCGCGTTTCGGCTTTGACCTACTTCTCGGAGTTGAAATTTGAGAATAAATTTGGATGCCCCATTCGTAGACAAGTGCATATGCCAACTTTCGTGATATTCCCGGCTATTTTCTCACCCTTTAAGCTGAAGTCTAACGAAAATGCACGGTCGTGTTTCGGACTTGACCAACTTCTCAGAATTTAAATTTGAGAATAGATATGGATGCCCCATTGGTAGACAAGCATGCACGCCAACTTTAATGACGTTCCGAGCTATTTTCTCCCCCTTTAAGCCCAAGTCTAGCGAAACCGCACGTTCGATTTTCAACTTTGACCAACTTCTTGGAATTTAAATTTGAGAATAGTTTTGAATGTCTGATTGGTAGACAGACGTCCACGCCAACTTTTGTAACGTTCGAGCTTTTTTCTCCCCCTTTAACCCCAAGCCTAGCGAAAACGCACGGTCGATTTTCATCTTTCACTAACTTTTCGGAATTGAAAATTGAGCATAGATTTGGATGTCCTGTTGGTAGACAAGTGCACACGCCAACTTTCGTGATGTTCCGAGCTATTTTCCCACCCTTTAATCCCAAGTCTATTGAAAATGCAAAGTTGAGTTTCAACTTTGAACACCTTCTCGGAATTGAAATTTTAGAATAGTTTTGGATGTCCCATTGGTAGACAAGTGTCCATGCCAACTTTCGTGACGTTCCGAGCTATTTTCTCCCCATTTAAGCCCATGTCTGGCGAAAACACACGGTCGAGTTTCGACTTTGACCAACTTCGCGGAATTGAAAATTGAGTAGAGATTTGGATGTCCCATTGGTAGATAAGTGCGCAAGCCAACTTTCGTGACGTTCCGAGATATTTTCCCACCCTTTAATCCCAAGTCTAGCAAAAACGCACGGTCGAGTTTCAACTTTGACTAACTTGTCGGAATTCAAATTTGAGAATAGATTTGGATGTCCCATTGGTAGATAAGCATCCACGCCAACTTTCGTGACGTTTCGAGCTTTTTTCTCCCCCTTTAAGACCAAGTCTAGCGAAAACGCACGGTCGAGTTTCGACTTTCACCAACTTCTCAGAATTGAAAATTGAGCATAGATTTGGATGTCCCGTTGATAGAAAAGTGTGCACGCCAACTTTCGTAACGTTCTGAGCTATTTTCCAACCCTTTAATCCCAAGTCTATCGAAAACGCACGGTCATGTTTAAACTTTGACCAAGTTCTCGGAATTGAAATTTGAGCATAGTTTTGGATGTCCCATTGGTAGACAAGCGTGCATGCCAACTTTCGTGACATTCCGAGCTATTTTCCACCCCTTTAATCCCAAGTCTAGCCTAAACGCACGGTCGAGTTTCAACTTTTACCAACTTCGCGGAATTGAAAATTGAGCATAGATTTGGATGTCCCATTGGTAGAAAAGTGTCCATGCTAGCTTTCATGACGTTCCGAGTTGTTTTCTCCGCCTTTAAGGCCAAGTCTAGTGAATAAGCACTGTCGAGGTTCGACTTTGACGAACTTCACGCAATTGAAAATTGAGCATAAATTTGGATGTCCCGTTGGTAGAAAAGTGTGCACGCCAACTTTCGTGACCCTCCAAGCTATTTTCCCACCCTTTAAGCCCAAGTCTAGCGAAAATGCAGAGTTGAGTTTCGACTTTCACCAACTTCTTGGAATTGAAAATTGAGCACAGATTTGGATGTCCTATTGGTAGACAAATGCGCACGCCAACTTTCGTGACGTTCCAAGCTATTTTTGCGCCCTTTAATTCCAAGTCTAGCGAAAAAAGCATTGTCGAGTTTCAACTTTGACCAACTTCTTGGAATTGAAATTTGAGAATAGTTTTGGATGTCCCACTGGTAGACAAGCGTCCATGCCAACTTTCATGACGTTCCAAGCTATTTTCTCCCCCATTAAGCCCAACTCTAGTGAAAACGTACGGTCGAGTTTCGACTTTCACCAACTTCTCGGAATTGAAAATTGAGCATAGATTTGGATGTCCAATTTGTAGACATGCACGCACAGCAACTTTCGTGATGCTACAAGCTAATTTAACACCCTTTAAGCTCAAGTCTAGCAAAAACGCATGATGGCATTTTGACTTTGAAAAACTTATTGGAATTGAAATTTGAGAATAGATTTGGATGTCCCATTGGTAAACAAGCGTGCACGCCAAATTTGGTGAGGTTTCGAGTTATTTTCTTTCCCTTTAATCCCAAGTCTAGTGAAGACGCACGATCGAGTTTCAACTTTGACCAACTTCTTGGAATTGAAATTTGAGCATAGATTTGTATGTCCCGTTGGTAGACAAGTGCGCACGCCAACTTTCGTTACATTCCGAGCTATTTTCTTCCCCTTTAAGCCAAACTCTAGAGAAAATGCGCAGTCGAGTTTCAACTTTGACTAACTTCTCGGAATTGAAATTTGAGAATTGATTTGGATGTCACATTGTTAGACAAGCGTCCACGCCAACTTTCGTGACGTTGCGAGTTTCGACTTTCACCAACTTCTCGGAATTGAAAATTGAGCATAGATTTAGATTTCCCGTTGGTAGACAAGTGCGCACACCAACTTTCATGACGTTCCGACGTATTTTCCCACATTTTAAGCCCAGGTCTAGCGAAAACGCACAGTGGAGTTTCGACTTTCACCAACTTCTCGAAATTGAAATTTGAGAATAGTTTTGGATGTCCCATTGGTAGAAAAGTGTCCACACCAACTTTCGTGACATTTCGAGCTATTTTATCCCCCCTTTAAGCACAACTCTAGAGAAAACGCACGGTCCCGTTTCGGCTTTGACCAACTTCTCGGAATTGAAAACTGAGAATAGATTTGGATGTCCTTGTAGACATGCCCACACAGCAACTTTTGTGACGTTACGAGCTAATTTCACACCCTTTAAACTCAAGTCAAGCGAAAACGCATGGTGGCATTTCGACCTTGATCAACTTCTCGGAATTGGAAATTGAGCACAGATTTGGATGTACCATTGGTAGACAAGTGCGCACACCAACTTTCGTGACATTCCAAGCTATTTTCCCGCCTTTTAATTCCAAGTCTAGCGAAAAAAGCATGCTCGAGCTTCGACTTTCACCAACTTCTCGGAATTGAAAATTGAGCATAGATTTGGATGTCCCATTTGTAGACATGCGTGCACGGCAACTTTCGTGACGCTACGAGCTAATTTCACACCCTTTAAGCTCAAGTCTAGCGAAAACGCATGGTGGCATTTCGAATTTGACCAACTTCTTGGAATTGAAATTTGAGAATAGATTTGAAAGTCACATTGTTAGACAAGCATCCACGCCAACTTTCATAACGTTTCGAGCTTTTTTCTCCCCCTTTAAGCCCAAGTCTAGCGAAAACGCACGGATGAGTTTCGACTTTCACCAACTTCTCAAAATTTAAAATAGAGCATATATTTGGATGTCCCGTTGGTAGACAAGTGCGCACGCCAACTTCCTTCACATTCCGAGCTATTTTCCTACCTTTTAAGCCCAAGTCTAGCGAAAACGCACGGTCGAGTTTCAACTTTAACCAACTTCTCGGAATTGAAATTTGAGAATAGTTTTGGATGTCTTATTGGTAGACAAGCGTCAACACCAACTTTCGTCACATTCTGAGCTATTTTATCCCCCTTTAAGCCCAACTCTAGAGAAAACGCACGGTCGCGTTTCGTCTTTGACCTACTTCTCGGAATTGAAAACTGAGAAAAGATTTGGATGTCCCATTTTCTAACATGCGTGGACAACAACTTTCGTGACGTTACGAGCTAATTTCACACCCTTTAAGCTCAAGTCTAACGAAAATTTTGACTTTGACCAACTTCTGGGAATTGAAATTTGAGAATAGATTTGGATGTCTCGTTGGTAGACAAGTGCGCATGCCAACTTTCGTGATGTTCCGAGCTATTTTCCCACCCTTTAAGCCCAAGTCTAGCGAAAACACATGGTCGAGTTTCAACTTTGACCAATTTCCCGAAATTGAAATTTGAGAATAGTTTTGGATGTCCCATTGGTAAACAAGCATCCATGCCAACTTTCGTGACGTGCCGACCTATTTTCTGCCCCATTAAGCCCAACTCTAGTGAAAACGTACGGTCGAGTTTCGAATTTCACCAACTTCTCCGAATTGAAAATTGAGCATAGATTTGGATGTCCCATTTGTAGACATGCGCACACAGCAAAATTCATGACGTTACGAGCTAATTTCACACCCTTTAAGCTCAAGTCTAGCGAAAACACATGGTGACATTTCGACTTTGACCAACTTCTGGGAATTGAAATTTGAGAATAGATTTGGATGTCCCGTTGGTAGACAAGTGTGCACGCCAACGTTCGTGACGTTACGAGCTAATTTCACACCCTTTAAGCTCAAGTCTAGAGAAAACGCATGGTGGCGTTTCGACTTTGACCAAGTTCTGGGAATTGAAATTTGCGAATAGATTTGGATGTCCCGTTGGTAGACAAGTGCCCATGCCAACTTTCATGATGTTCCAAGGTATTTTATCCCCCTTTAAGCCCAAGTCTAGAGAAAACGCACGGCCGCGTTTCGGGTTTGACCTACTTCTCGGAATTGAAAATTGAGAATAGATTCGGACGTCCCATTTGTAGACTGGTGTGCACACCAACTTTCGTGACGTTCCAAGCTATTTTTTCACCCTTTAAGCTCAAGCCTAGCAAAAACGCACGGTCGATTTTCGACATTCACCAACTTCTCGAAATTGAAAATTGAGCATTGATTTGGATTTCCCATTGGTAGACAAGTGCGCACGCCAACGCTCATGACGTTCCGAGCTATTTTCCCACCCTTTAAGCTTAAGTCTAGCGAAAACGAATGGTGGCGTTTCGACTTTGACCAAGTTCTGGGAATTGAAATTTGAGAATAGATTTGGATGTCCCGTTGGTAGACAAGTGCCCATGCCAACGTTCGGGACGTTCCGAGGTATTTTCTCGCCCTTTAAGCCCAACTCTAGAGAAAACGCACGATCGCGTTTCGGGTTTGACCTGCTTCTCGGAATTGAAAATCGGGAATAGATTTGGATGTCCCATTTGTAGACATGCGTGCAAAGCAAATTTCGTGACGTTATGAGCTAATTTCACACCCTGTAAGCTAAAGTCTAGCGAAAACATATGGTGGCGTTTCGACTTTGACCAACCTATGGGAATTGAAAATTAAGAATAGATTTAGATGTCCCATTGGTAGACAAGCGTCCACGCCAACTTTCATGATGTTTCGAGCTTTGTTCTCCCCCTTTAAGCCCAAGTCTACTGAAAACACACGGTCGAATTTCGACTTTCACCAAATTCTTGGAATTGAAAATTGAGCATAGATTTGGATTTCCCGTTGGTAGAAAAGTGTTCACGCCAACGTTCGCGATGTTCTGAGCTATTTTACCACCCTTTAAGCCCAAGTCTAGCGAAAACACACTCTCGAGGTTTGACTTCGACGAACTTTGCTGAATGGAAAATTGAGCGTAGATTTGGATGTCCCGTTGGTAGACAAGTCCGCACGCCAACTTTCGTGATGTTCCGAGCTATTTTCCCACCCTTTAATCCCAAGTCTAGCGAAAACGCACGGTCGAGTTTCAACTTTGACCACCTTCTCGGAATTGAAATTTGAGAATAGTTTTGGATGTCCCATTGGTAGACAAGCGTCCATGCCAACTTTCCTGATGTTCCGAACTATTTTCTCCCCCTTTAAGCCCAAGTCTAGCGAAAACGGACGGTTGAGTTTTGACTTTGAACAACTTCACGGAATTGAAAATTGAGCATAGATTTGGATGTCCCATTGGTAGACAAGTGCGCATGCCAACTTTCATGGTGTTCCGAGCTATTTTCCCGCCCTATAATCCCAAGTCTAGCAAAAAAAGCATGGTCGATTTTCAACTTTGCCAACTTCTCGGAATTGAAATTTGAGAATAGTTTTGGATGTCCCATTGGTAGACAAGCGTCCATGCCAACTTTCGTGACGTTTCGAGCTATTTTCTCCCCCTTTAAGCCCAAGTTTAGTGAAAACGAACGGTCGAGTTTCAACTTTGACCAACTTCTT
The DNA here is from genome assembly GCA_027924585.1 of Larix kaempferi. Lineage (NCBI taxonomy): Eukaryota > Viridiplantae > Streptophyta > Pinopsida > Pinales > Pinaceae > Larix > Larix kaempferi. Next base: position 181,305 of record BSBM01000430.1, on the reverse strand, counting down.
GGAATTGAAATTTGAGAATAGTTTTGGATGTCCCATTGGTAGACAAGTGTCCACACCAACTTTCATCACATTTCGAGCTATTTTATCCCCCTTTAAGCCCAACTCTACTGAAAACACACGGTCGCGTTTCGGCTTTGACCTACTTCTCGGAATTGAAAATTGAGAATAGATTTGGATGTCCCATTTGTGGACATGCGTACACAACAACTTTCGTGACGTTACGAGCTAATTTCACACCCTTTAAGCTCAAGTCTAGCGAAAAATCACGGTCGAGTTTCAACTTTGACCAACTTCCCGGAATTTAAATTTGAGAATAGTTTGGGATGTCCCATTGGTAGACAAGCGTCCACACCAACTTCCGTGACGTTCCGACCTATTTTCTGCCCCATTAAGCCCAACTCTAGTGAAAACGTATGGTCGAGTTTTGACTTTCACCAACTTCTCGGAATTAAAAATTGAGCATATATTTGGATGTCCCATTTGTAGACATGCACGCACAACAAATTTCGTGACGTTAAGAGCTAATTTCACACCCTTTAAGCTCAAGTGTAGTGAAAACGCATGGTGGCATTTCGACTTTGACCAACTTCTTGAATTGAAATTTGAGAATAGATTTGGATGTACCGTTGGTAGACAAGTGCGCACGCCAACTTTCGTGACGTTTTGAGTTATTTACCCACCCTTTAAGCCCAAGTCTAGCAAAAACGCAGGATCGAGTTTCAACTTTGACCAACTTCTTGGAATTGAAGTTTGAGAATAGATTTGGATGTCCCATTGGTAGACAAGCGTCCATGCCAACTTTCGTGACGTTTCGAGCTATTTTCTCCTCCTTTAATCCCAAGTCTAGCGAAAACGCACGGTCGAGTTTCGACTTTGACCAGCTTCGCGGAATTGAAAATTGAGCATAGATTTGGATTCCCTGTTGGTCGACAACTGCACACGCCAACTTTCGTGATGTTCCGAGAAATTCTCCACCCTTTAAGGCTAAGTCTAGCAAAAACGCACGGTCGAGTTTCGGCTTTGACCAACTTCTCGGAATTGAAATTTGAGAATAGATTTGGATATCCCATAGGTAGACAACCGTGCACGCCAACTTTCGTGATGTTCTGAGCTATTTTATTCCCCTTTATGCCCAACACTAGAGAAAACGCACGGTTGCATTTCGGCTTTGACCTACTTCTCGGAATTGAAAATTGAGAATAGATTTGGATGTCCCATTTGTAGACATGCGCGCACAGCAACGTTCGTGACGTTCCGAGCTATTTTCTCCCCCTTTAAGACCAACTCTAGCGAAAACGCACGATCAAGTTTCAACTTTGACCAACTTCTCAGAATTGAAATTTGAGAATAGTTTTGGATGTCCCATTGGTAGACAAGTGTCCACACGAACTTTCGTGACATTCCGAGCTATTTTCTCCCCCTTTAAGCCCAACTCTAGAGAAAACGCACGGTCTCGTTTCGGCTTTGACCTACTTCTCGGAATTGAAAATTGAGAATCGATTTGGATGTCCCATTTGTAGACATGCGCGCACAGCAACTTTCATGACGTTCCGAGCTATTTTCTCCCCCTTTATGCACAACTCTAGAGAAAACGCACGATCAAGTTTCAACTTTGACCAACTTTTCGGAATTGAAATTTGAGAATATTTTTGGATGTCCCATTGGTAGACAAGCGTCCACACCAACTTTCGTGACGTTACGAGCTAATTTCACACCCTTTAAGCTCAAGCCTAGAGAAAACTCATGGTGGCGTTTTGACTTTGACCAACTTCTCGTAATTGAAAATTGAGCATAGATTTGGATGTACCGTTGGTAGACAAGTGCGCATGCCAACTTTCGTTACGTTCTGAGCTATTTTCTCACCCTTTAAGCCCAAGTCTAGCAAAAAAACACGGTCGAGTTTCAACTTTGACCAACTTCTCGAAATTGAAATTCAAGAATAGTTTTGGATGTCCTATTGGTAGACAAGCGTCCACAGCAACTTTCGTGACATTCCGAGCTATTTTCTCCCCCTTTATGCCCAAGTCTAGAGAAAACACACGTTCAAGTTTCGACTTTGACGAACTTCACGGAATTCAAAATTAAGCATAGATTTGGATGTTCCGTTGGTAGACAAGTGAGCACGCCAACTTTCGTGACTTTTCGAGCTATTTTCCCACCCTTTAAGCCCAAGTCTAGCGTAAACGCACGGTTGCGTTTCAACTTTGAGCAGCTTCTCCGAATTGAATTGTGAGAATAGATTTGGATGTCCCATTTGTAGACAAGCGTCCATGCCAACTTTCGTGACGTTTCGATCTATTTTCTCCCCCTTTAATCCCAAGTATAGCAAAAACGCACCATCGAGTTTCGACTTTGACCAAATTCACCAAATTGAAAATTGAGCATAAATTTGGATGTCCCGTTGGTAGACAAGTGCGCACGCCAACTTTCGTGATGTTCCAAGCTATTTTCTCACCGTTTAAGCCCAAGTCTAGCAAAAACGCATATTCGATTTTCAACTTTTACCAACTTCTCGAAATTTAAATTTGAGAATAGATTTGGATGTCCCATTGGTAGACAAGCGTCCATGCCAACTTTCATGACGTTTCGAGCTTTTTTCTCCCCCTTTAACCCCAAGACCAGCGAAAACGCACGGTCGAGTTTCGACTTTGACCAACTTCTCGGAATTAAAAATTTAGAATCGATTTGGATGACCCATTTGTAGACATGCACGCACAACAACTTTCATGACGTTACGAGCTAATTTCACACCCTTTAAGCCCAATTCTAGAGAAAACGCATGATCCAGTTTCAACTTTGACCACCTTCTTCGAATTGAAATTTGAGAATAGTTTTAGATGTCCCATTGGTAGACAAGCATCCACACAAACTTTGTGACGTTCCGAGCTATTTTCTCTCCCTTTAAGCCCAAGTCTAGCGAAAACGCACGGACGATTTTCGACTTTCAACAACTTCTCGGAATTGAAAATTGAGCATAGATTTGGATGTCCCATTGGTAAACAAGTGCGCACACCAACTTTCATGACGTTCCGAGGTATTTTCCCACCCTTTAATCCCAAGTCTAGCGAAAATGCATGGTCGCCTTACGGCTTTGACCTACTTCTAGGAATTTAAAACGTAGAATAGATTTGGATGTCCCATTTGTAGACATGCGCGCACAACACATTTCGTGATGCTACGAGCTAATTTCACACCCTTTAAACTCAAGTCTAGTGAAAACGCATTGTGGCATTTCGACCTTGACCAACTTCACGGAATCGAAAATTGAGCATAGATTTGGATGTCCCGTTGGTAAACAAGTGTGCACGCCAACTTTCGTGACGTTCCGAGCTATTTTCCAACCCTTTAAGCCCAAGTCTAGCGTAAACGCATGGTCGCGTTTCAACTTTGACTAACTTCTCAGAATTGAAATTTGAGAATAGATTTGGATGTCCCATTGGTAGACAAGCGTCCACACCAACGTTCGTGAAATTTCGAGCTATTTTTCCTGCTTTAAGCCAAACTCTAGAGAAAACGCGCGGTCGAATTTCAACTCTGACCAACTTCTCGGAATTGAAATTTGAGAATATTTTTGGATGTCACACTGGTAGAAAAGCGTCCACACCAACTTTCGTAATGTTCCGAGCTATTTTCTACCCCTTTAAGCCTAAGTCTGGCGAAAACGCAGGGTCGAGTTTCGGCTTTGACCAACTTCTTGGAATTGAAATTTGAGAATAGATTTGGATATCCCATTGGTAGACAAGCATGCACACCAACTTTCATGACGTTTCGAGCTATTTTCTCCCCATTTAATCCCAAGTCTAGCGAAAACGCACGGTCGCATTTTGGCTTTGATGTACTTCTCGGAATTGAAATTTGAGAATAAATTTGGATGCCGCATTGGTAGAGGAGCGCGTACGCCAACTTTCGTGACGTTCTGAGCTATTTTCTCAACATTTAAGCCCAAGTCTAGCGAAAATGCACAGTCGCGTTTCGGCTTTGACCTACTTCTCGGAGTTGAAATTTGAGAATAAATTTGGATGCCCCATTCGTAGACAAGTGCATATGCCAACTTTCGTGATATTCCCGGCTATTTTCTCACCCTTTAAGCTGAAGTCTAACGAAAATGCACGGTCGTGTTTCGGACTTGACCAACTTCTCAGAATTTAAATTTGAGAATAGATATGGATGCCCCATTGGTAGACAAGCATGCACGCCAACTTTAATGACGTTCCGAGCTATTTTCTCCCCCTTTAAGCCCAAGTCTAGCGAAACCGCACGTTCGATTTTCAACTTTGACCAACTTCTTGGAATTTAAATTTGAGAATAGTTTTGAATGTCTGATTGGTAGACAGACGTCCACGCCAACTTTTGTAACGTTCGAGCTTTTTTCTCCCCCTTTAACCCCAAGCCTAGCGAAAACGCACGGTCAATTTTCATCTTTCACTAACTTCTCGGAATTGAAAATTGAGCATAGATTTGGATGTCCTGTTGGTAGACAAGTGCGCACGCCAACTTTCGTGATGTTCCGAGCTATTTTCCCACCCTTTAATCCCAAGTCTATTGAAAACGCAAAGTTGAGTTTCAACTTTGAACACCTTCTCGGAATTGAAATTTTAGAATAGTTTTGGATGTCCCATTGGTAGACAAGTGTCCATGCCAACTTTCGTGACGTTCCGAGCTATTTTCTCCCCATTTAAGCCCATGTCTGGCGAAAACACACGGTCGAGTTTCGACTTTGACCAACTTCGCGGAATTGAAAATTGAGTAGAGATTTGGATGTCCCATTGGTAGATAAGTGCGCAAGCCAACTTTCGTGACGTTCCGAGATATTTTCCCACCCTTTAATCCCAAGTCTAGCAAAAACGCACGGTCGAGTTTCAACTTTGACTAACTTGTCGGAATTCAAATTTGAGAATAGATTTGGATGTCCCATTGGTAGATAAGCATCCACGCCAACTTTCGTGACGTTTCGAGCTTTTTTCTCCCCCTTTAAGACCAAGTCTAGCGAAAACGCACGGTCGAGTTTCGACTTTCACCAACTTCTCAGAATTGAAAATTGAGCATAGATTTGGATGTCCCGTTGATAGAAAAGTGTGCACGCCAACTTTCGTAACGTTCTGAGCTATTTTCCAACCCTTTAATCCCAAGTCTATCGAAAACGCACGGTCATGTTTAAACTTTGACCAAGTTCTCGGAATTGAAATTTGAGCATAGTTTTGGATGTCCCATTGGTAGACAAGCGTGCATGCCAACTTTCGTGACATTCCGAGCTATTTTCCACCCCTTTAATCCCAAGTCTAGCCTAAACGCACGGTCGAGTTTCAACTTTTACCAACTTCGCGGAATTGAAAATTGAGCATAGATTTGGATGTCCCATTGGTAGAAAAGTGTCCATGCTAGCTTTCATGACGTTCCGAGTTGTTTTCTCCGCCTTTAAGGCCAAGTCTAGTGAATAAGCACTGTCGAGGTTCGACTTTGACGAACTTCACGCAATTGAAAATTGAGCATAAATTTGGATGTCCCGTTGGTAGAAAAGTGTGCACGCCAACTTTCGTGACCCTCCAAGCTATTTTCCCACCCTTTAAGCCCAAGTCTAGCGAAAATGCAGAGTTGAGTTTCGACTTTCACCAACTTCTTGGAATTGAAAATTGAGCACAGATTTGGATGTCCTATTGGTAGACAAATGCGCACGCCAACTTTCGTGACGTTCCAAGCTATTTTTGCGCCCTTTAATTCCAAGTCTAGCGAAAAAAGCATTGTCGAGTTTCAACTTTGACCAACTTCTTGGAATTGAAATTTGAGAATAGTTTTGGATGTCCCACTGGTAGACAAGCGTCCATGCCAACTTTCATGACGTTCCAAGCTATTTTCTCCCCCATTAAGCCAAACTCTAGTGAAAACGTACGGTCGAGTTTTGACTTTCACCAACTTCTCGGAATTGAAAATTGAGCATAGATTTGGATGTCCAATTTGTAGACATGCACGCACAGCAACTTTCGTGATGCTACAAGCTAATTTAACACCCTTTAAGCTCAAGTCTAGCAAAAACGCATGATGGCATTTTGACTTTGAAAAACTTATTGGAATTGAAATTTGAGAATAGATTTGGATGTCCCATTGGTAAACAAGCGTGCACGCCAAATTTGGTGAGGTTTCGAGTTATTTTCTCTCCCTTTAATCCCAAGTCTAGTGAAGACGCACGATCGAGTTTCAACTTTGACCAACTTCTTGGAATTGAAATTTGAGCATAGATTTGTATGTCCCGTTGGTAGACAAGTGCGCACGCCAACTTTCGTTACATTCCGAGCTATTTTCTTCCCCTTTAAGCCAAACTCTAGAGAAAATGCGCAGTCGAGTTTCAACTTTGACTAACTTCTCGGAATTGAAATTTGAGAATTGATTTGGATGTCACATTGTTAGACAAGCGTGTGGGCCAACTTTCGTGACGTTGCGAGTTTCGACTTTCACCAACTTCTCGGAATTGAAAATTGAGCATAGATTTAGATTTCCCGTTGGTAGACAAGTGCGCACACCAACTTTCATGACGTTCCGACGTATTTTCCCACATTTTAAGCCCAGGTCTAGCGAAAACGCACAGTGGAGTTTCGACTTTCACCAACTTCTCGAAATTGAAATTTGAGAATAGTTTTGGATGTCCCATTGGTAGAAAAGTGTCCACACCAACTTTCGTGACATTTCGAGCTATTTTATCCCCCCTTTAAGCACAACTCTAGAGAAAACGCACGGTCCCGTTTCGGCTTTGACCAACTTCTCGGAATTGAAAACTGAGAATAGATTTGGATGTCCTTGTAGACATGCCCACACAGCAACTTTTGTGACGTTACGAGCTAATTTCACACCCTTTAAACTCAAGTCTAGCGAAAACGCATGGTGGCATTTCGACCTTGATCAACTTCTCGGAATTGGAAATTGAGCACAGATTTGGATGTACCATTGGTAGACAAGTGCGCACACCAACTTTCGTGACATTCCAAGCTATTTTCCCGCCTTTTAATTCCAAGTCTAAGCGAAAAAAGCATGCTCGAGCTTCGACTTTCACCAACTTCTCGGAATTGAAAATTGAGCATAGATTTGGATGTCCCATTTGTAGACATGCGTGCACGGCAACTTTCGTGACGCTACGAGCTAATTTCACACCCTTTAAGCTCAAGTCTAGCGAAAACGCATGGTGGCATTTCGAATTTGACCAACTTCTTGGAATTGAAATTTGAGAATAGATTTGAAAGTCACATTGTTAGACAAGCATCCACGCCAACTTTCATAACGTTTCGAGCTTTTTTCTCCCCCTTTAAGCCCAAGTCTAGCGAAAACGCACGGATGAGTTTCGACTTTCACCAACTTCTCAAAATTTAAAATAGAGCATATATTTGGATGTCCCGTTGGTAGACAAGTGCGCACGCCAACTTCCTTCACATTCCGAGCTATTTTCCTACCTTTTAAGCCCAAGTCTAGCGAAAACGCACGGTCGAGTTTCAACTTTAACCAACTTCTTGGAATTGAAATTTGAGAATAGTTTTGGATGTCTTATTGGTAGACAAGCGTCCACACCAACTTTCGTCACATTCTGAGCTATTTTATCCCCCTTTAAGCCCAACTCTAGAGAAAACGCACGGTCGCGTTTCGTCTTTGACCTACTTCTCGGAATTGAAAACTGAGAAAAGATTTGGATGTCCCATTTTCTAACATGCGTGGACAACAACTTTCGTGACGTTACGAGCTAATTTCACACCCTTTAAGCTCAAGTCTAACGAAAATTTTGACTTTGACCAACTTCTGGGAATTGAAATTTCAGAATAGATTTGGATGTCTCGTTGGTAGACAAGTGCGCATGCCAACTTTCGTGATGTTCCGAGCTATTTTCCCACCCTTTAAGCCCAAGTCTAGCGAAAACACATGGTCGAGTTTCAACTTTGACCAATTTCCCGAAATTGAAATTTGAGAATAGTTTTGGATGTCCCATTGGTAAACAAGCATCCATGCCAACTTTCGTGACGTGCCGACCTATTTTCTACCCCATTAAGCCCAACTCTAGTGAAAACGTACGGTCGAGTTTCGAATTTCACCAACTTCTCCGAATTGAAAATTGAGCATAGATTTGGATGTCCCATTTGTAGACATGCGCACACAGCAAAATTCATGACGTTACGAGCTAATTTCACACCCTTTAAGCTCAAGTCTAGCGAAAACACGTGGTGGCATTTCGACTTTGACCAACTTCTGGGAATTGAAATTTGAGAATAGATTTGGATGTCCCGTTGGTAGACAAGTGTGCACGCCAACGTTCGTGACGTTACGAGCTAATTTCACACCCTTTAAGCTCAAGTCTAGAGAAAACGCATGGTGGCGTTTCGACTTTGACCAAGTTCTGGGAATTGAAATTTGCGAATAGATTTGGATGTCCCGTTGGTAGACAAGTGCCCATGCCAACTTTCATGATGTTCCAAGGTATTTTATCCCCCTTTAAGCCCAAGTCTAGAGAAAACGCACGGCCGCGTTTCGGGTTTGACCTACTCTCTCGGAATTGAAAATTGAGAATAGATTCGGACGTCCCATTTGTAGACTGGTGTGCACACCAACTTTCGTGACGTTCCAAGCTATTTTTTCACCCTTTAAGCTCAAGCCTAGCAAAAACGCACGGTCGATTTTCGACATTCACCAACTTCTCGAAATTGAAAATTGAGCATTGATTTGGATTTCCCATTGGTAGACAAGTGCGCACGCCAACGCTCATGACGTTCCGAGCTATTTTCCCACCCTTTAAGCTTAAGTCTAGCGAAAACGAATGGTGGCGTTTCGACTTTGACCAAGTTCTGGGAATTGAAATTTGAGAATAGATTTGGATGTCCCGTTGGTAGACAAGTGCCCATGCCAACGTTCGGGACGTTCCGAGGTATTTTCTCGCCCTTTAAGCCCAACTCTAGAGAAAACGCACGATCGCGTTTCGGGTTTGACCTGCTTCTCGGAATTGAAAATCGGGAATAGATTTGGATGTCCCATTTGTAGACATGCGTGCAAAGCAAATTTCGTGACGTTATGAGCTAATTTCACACCCTGTAAGCTAAAGTCTAGCGAAAACATATGGTGGCGTTTCGACTTTGACCAACCTATGGGAATTGAAAATTAAGAATAGATTTAGATGTCCCATTGGTAGACAAGCGTCCACGCCAACTTTCATGATGTTTCGAGCTTTGTTCTCCCCCTTTAAGCCCAAGTCTACTGAAAACACACGGTCGAATTTCGACTTTCACCAAATTCTTGGAATTGAAAATTGAGCATAGATTTGGATTTCCCGTTGGTAGAAAAGTGTGCACGCCAACGTTCGCGATGTTCTGAGCTATTTTACCACCCTTTAAGCCCAAGTCTAGCGAAAACACACTGTCGAGGTTTGACTTCGACGAACTTTGCTGAATGGAAAATTGAGCGTAGATTTGGATGTCCCGTTGGTAGACAAGTCCGCACGCCAACTTTCGTGATGTTCCGAGCTATTTTCCCACCCTTTAATCCCAAGTCTAGCGAAAACGCACGGTCGAGTTTCAACTTTGACCACCTTCTCGGAATTGAAATTTGAGAATAGTTTTGGATGTCCCATTGGTAGACAAGCGTCCATGCCAACTTTCCTGATGTTCCGAACTATTTTCTCCCCCTTTAAGCCCAAGTCTAGCGAAAACGGACGGTTGAGTTTTGACTTTGAACAACTTCACGGAATTGAAAATTGAGCATAGATTTGGATGTCCCATTGGTAGACAAGTGCGCATGCCAACTTTCATGGTGTTCCGAGCTATTTTCCCGCCCTATAATCCCAAGTCTAGCAAAAAAAGCATGGTCGATTTTCAACTTTGCCAACTTCTCGGAATTGAAATTTGAGAATAGTTTTGGATGTCCCATTGGTAGACAAGCGTCCATGCCAACTTTCGTGACGTTTCGAGCTATTTTCTCCCCCTTTAAGCCCAAGTTTAGTGAAAACGAACGGTCGAGTTTCAACTTTGACCAACTTCTTGGAATTGAAATTTGAGAATAGTTTTGGATGTCCCATTGGTAGACAAGTGTCCACACCAACTTTCATCACATTTCGAGCTATTTTATCCCCCTTTAAGCCCAACTCTACTGAAAACACACGGTCGCGTTTCGGCTTTGACCTACTTCTCGGAATTGAAAATTGAGAATAGATTTGGATGTCCCATTTGTGGACATGCGTACACAACAACTTTCGTGACGTTACGAGCTAATTTCACACCCTTTAAGCTCAAGTCTAGCGAAAAATCACGGTCGAGTTTCAACTTTGACCAACTTCCCGGAATTTAAATTTGAGAATAGTTTGGGATGTCCCATTGGTAGACAAGCGTCCACACCAACTTCCGTGACGTTCCGACCTATTTTCTGCCCCATTAAGCCCAACTCTAGTGAAAACGTATGGTCGAGTTTTGACTTTCACCAACTTCTCGGAATTAAAAATTGAGCATATATTTGGATGTCCCATTTGTAGACATGCACGCACAACAAATTTCGTGACGTTAAGAGCTAATTTCACACCCTTTAAGCTCAAGTGTAGTGAAAACGCATGGTGGCATTTCGACTTTGACCAACTTCTTGAATTGAAATTTGAGAATAGATTTGGATGTACCGTTGGTAGACAAGTGCGCACGCCAACTTTCGTGACGTTTTGAGTTATTTACCCACCCTTTAAGCCCAAGTCTAGCAAAAACGCAGGATCGAGTTTCAACTTTGACCAACTTCTTGGAATTGAAGTTTGAGAATAGATTTGGATGTCCCATTGGTAGACAAGCGTCCATGCCAACTTTCGTGACGTTTCGAGCTATTTTCTCCTCCTTTAATCCCAAGTCTAGCGAAAACGCACGGTCGAGTTTCGACTTTGACCAGCTTCGCGGAATTGAAAATTGAGCATAGATTTGGATTCCCTGTTGGTCGACAACTGCACACGCCAACTTTCGTGATGTTCCGAGAAATTCTCCACCCTTTAAGGCTAAGTCTAGCAAAAACGCACGGTCGAGTTTCGGCTTTGACCAACTTCTCGGAATTGAAATTTGAGAATAGATTTGGATATCCCATAGGTAGACAACCGTGCACGCCAACTTTCGTGATGTTCTGAGCTATTTTATTCCCCTTTATGCCCAACACTAGAGAAAACGCACGGTTGCATTTCGGCTTTGACCTACTTCTCGGAATTGAAAATTGAGAATAGATTTGGATGTCCCATTTGTAGACATGCGCGCACAGCAACGTTCGTGACGTTCCGAGCTATTTTCTCCCCCTTTAAGACCAACTCTAGCGAAAACGCACGATCAAGTTTCAACTTTGACCAACTTCTCAGAATTGAAATTTGAGAATAGTTTTGGATGTCCCATTGGTAGACAAGTGTCCACACGAACTTTCGTGACATTCCGAGCTATTTTCTCCCCCTTTAAGCCCAACTCTAGAGAAAACGCACGGTCTCGTTTCGGCTTTGACCTACTTCTCGGAATTGAAAATTGAGAATCGATTTGGATGTCCCATTTGTAGACATGCGCGCACAGCAACTTTCATGACGTTCCGAGCTATTTTCTCCCCCTTTATGCACAACTCTAGAGAAAACGCACGATCAAGTTTCAACTTTGACCAACTTTTCGGAATTGAAATTTGAGAATATTTTTGGATGTCCCATTGGTAGACAAGCGTCCACACCAACTTTCGTGACGTTACGAGCTAATTTCACACCCTTTAAGCTCAAGCCTAGAGAAAACTCATGGTGGCGTTTTGACTTTGACCAACTTCTCGTAATTGAAAATTGAGCATAGATTTGGATGTACCGTTGGTAGACAAGTGCGCATGCCAACTTTCGTTACGTTCTTAGCTATTTTCTCACCCTTTAAGCCCAAGTCTAGCGAAAAAACACGGTCGAGTTTCAACTTTGACCAACTTCTCGAAATTGAAATTCAAGAATAGTTTTGGATGTCCTATTGGTAGACAAGCGTCCACAGCAACTTTCGTGACATTCCGAGCTATTTTCTCCCCCTTTATGCCCAAGTCTAGAGAAAACACACGTTCAAGTTTCGACTTTGACGAACTTCACGGAATTCAAAATTAAGCATAGATTTGGATGTTCCGTTGGTAGACAAGTGAGCACGCCAACTTTCGTGACTTTTCGAGCTATTTTCCCACCCTTTAAGCCCAAGTCTAGCGTAAACGCACGGTTGCGTTTCAACTTTGAGCAGCTTCTCCGAATTGAATTGTGAGAATAGATTTGGATGTCCCATTTGTAGACAAGCGTCCATGCCAACTTTCGTGACGTTTCGATCTATTTTCTCCCCCTTTAATCCCAAGTATAGCAAAAACGCACCATCGAGTTTCGACTTTGACCAAATTCACCAAATTGAAAATTGAGCATAAATTTGGATGTCCCGTTGGTAGACAAGTGCGCACGCCAACTTTCGTGATGTTCCAAGCTATTTTCTCACCGTTTAAGCCCAAGTCTAGCAAAAACGCATATTCGATTTTCAACTTTTACCAACTTCTCGAAATTTAAATTTGAGAATAGATTTGGATGTCCCATTGGTAGACAAGCGTCCATGCCAACTTTCATGACGTTTCGAGCTTTTTTCTCCCCCTTTAACCCCAAGACCAGCGAAAACGCACGGTCGAGTTTCGACTTTGACCAACTTCTCGGAATTAAAAATTTAGAATCGATTCGGATGACCCATTTGTATACATGCACGCACAACAACTTTCATGACGTTACGAGCTAATTTCACACCCTTTAAGCCCAATTCTAGAGAAAACGCATGATCCAGTTTCAACTTTGACCACCTTCTTCGAATTGAAATTTGAGAATAGTTTTAGATGTCCCATTGGTAGACAAGCATCCACACAAACTTTGTGACGTTCCGAGCTATTTTCTCTCCCTTTAAGCCCAAGTCTAGCGAAAACGCACGGACGATTTTCGACTTTCAACAACTTCTCGGAATTGAAAATTGAGCATAGATTTGGATGTCCCATTGGTAAACAAGTGCGCACACCAACTTTCATGACGTTCCGAGGTATTTTCCCACCCTTTAATCCCAAGTCTAGCGAAAATGCATGGTCGCCTTACGGCTTTGACCTACTTCTAGGAATTTAAAACGTAGAATAGATTTGGATGTCCCATTTGTAGACATGCGCGCACAACACATTTCGTGATGCTACGAGCTAATTTCACACCCTTTAAACTCAAGTCTAGTGAAAACGCATTGTGGCATTTCGACCTTGACCAACTTCACGGAATCGAAAATTGAGCATAGATTTGGATGTCCCGTTGGTAAACAAGTGTGCACGCCAACTTTCGTGACGTTTCGAGCTATTTTCCAACCCTTTAAGCCCAAGTCTAGCGTAAACGCATGGTCGCGTTTCAACTTTGACTAACTTCTCAGAATTGAAATTTGAGAATAGATTTGGATGTCCCATTGGTAGACAAGCGTCCACACCAACGTTCGTGAAATTTCGAGCTATTTTTCCTGCTTTAATCCAAACTCTAGAGAAAACGCGCGGTCGAATTTCAACTCTGACCAACTTCTCGGAATTGAAATTTGAGAATATTTTTGGATGTCACACTGGTAGAAAAGCGTCCACACCAACTTTCGTAATGTTCCGAGCTATTTTCTACCCCTTTAAGCCTAAGTCTGGCGAAAACGCAGGGTCGAGTTTCGGCTTTGACCAACTTCTTGGAATTGAAATTTGAGAATAGATTTGGATATCCCATTGGTAGACAAGCATGCACACCAACTTTCATGACGTTTCGAGCTATTTTCTCCCCATTTAATCCCAAGTCTAGCGAAAACGCACGGTCGCATTTTGGCTTTGATGTACTTCTCGGAATTGAAATTTGAGAATAAATTTGGATGCCGCATTGGTAGAGGAGCGCGTACGCCAACTTTCGTGACGTTCTGAGCTATTTTCTCAACATTTAAGCCCAAGTCTAGCGAAAATGCACAGTCGCGTTTCGGCTTTGACCTACTTCTCGGAGTTGAAATTTGAGAATAAATTTGGATGCCCCATTCGTAGACAAGTGCATATGCCAACTTTCGTGATATTCCCGGCTATTTTCTCACCCTTTAAGCTGAAGTCTAACGAAAATGCACGGTCGTGTTTCGGACTTGACCAACTTCTCAGAATTTAAATTTGAGAATAGATATGGATGCCCCATTGGTAGACAAGCATGCACGCCAACTTTAATGACGTTCCGAGCTATTTTCTCCCCCTTTAAGCCCAAGTCTAGCGAAACCGCACGTTCGATTTTCAACTTTGACCAACTTCTTGGAATTTCAATTTGAGAATAGTTTTGAATGTCTGATTGGTAGACAGACGTCCACGCCAACTTTTGTAACGTTCGAGCTTTTTTCTCCCCCTTTAACCCCAAGCCTAGCGAAAACGCACGGTCGATTTTCATCTTTCACTAACTTCTCAGAATTGAAAATTGAGCATAGATTTGGATGTCCTGTTGGTAGACAAGTGCGCACGCCAACTTTCGTGATGTTCCGAGCTATTTTCCCACCCTTTAATCCCAAGTCTATTGAAAACGCAAAGTTGAGTTTCAACTTTGAACACCTTCTCGGAATTGAAATTTTAGAATAGTTTTGGATGTCCCATTGGTAGACAAGTGTCCATGCCAACTTTCGTGACGTTCCGAGCTATTTTCTCCCCATTTAAGCCCATGTCTGGCGAAAGCACACGGTCGAGTTTCGACTTTGACCAACTTCGCGGAATTGAAAATTGAGTAGAGATTTGGATGTCCCATTGGTAGATAAGTGCGCAAGCCAACTTTCGTGACGTTCCGAGATATTTTCCCACCCTTTAATCCCAAGTCTAGCAAAAACGCACGGTCGAGTTTCAACTTTGACTAACTTGTCGGAATTCAAATTTGAGAATAGATTTGGATGTCCCATTGGTAGATAAGCATCCACGCCAACTTTCGTGACGTTTCGAGCTTTTTTCTCCCCCTTTAAGACCAAGTCTAGCGAAAACGCACGGTCGAGTTTCGACTTTCACCAACTTCTCAGAATTGAAAATTGAGCATAGATTTGGATGTCCCGTTGATAGAAAAGTGTGCACGCCAACTTTCGTAACGTTCTGAGCTATTTTCCAACCCTTTAATCCCAAGTCTATCGAAAACGCACGGTCATGTTTAAACTTTGACCAAGTTCTCGGAATTGAAATTTGAGCATAGTTTTGGATGTCCCATTGGTAGACAAGCGTGCATGCCAACTTTCGTGACATTCCGAGCTATTTTCCACCCCTTTAATCCCAAGTCTAGCCTAAACGCACGGTCGAGTTTCAACTTTTACCAACTTCGCGGAATTGAAAATTGAGCATAGATTTGGATGTCCCATTGGTAGAAAAGTGTCCATGCTAGCTTTCATGACGTTCCGAGTTGTTTTCTCCGCCTTTAAGGCCAAGTCTAGTGAATAAGCACTGTCGAGGTTCGACTTTGACGAACTTCACGCAATTGAAAATTGAGCATAAATTTGGATGTCCCGTTGGTAGAAAAGTGTGCACGCCAACTTTCGTGACCCTCCAAGCTATTTTCCCACCCTTTAAGCCCAAGTCTAGCGAAAATGCAGAGTTGAGTTTCGACTTTCACCAACTTCTTGGAATTGAAAATTGAGCACAGATTTGGATGTCCTATTGGTAGACAAATGCGCACGCCAACTTTCATGACGTTCCAAGCTATTTTTGCGCCCTTTAATTCCAAGTCTAGCGAAAAAAGCATTGTCGAGTTTCAACTTTGACCAACTTCTTGGAATTGAAATTTGAGAATAGTTTTGGATGTCCCACTGGTAGACAAGCGTCCATGCCAACTTTCATGACGTTCCAAGCTATTTTCTCCCCCATTAAGCCCAACTCTAGTGAAAACGTACGGTCGAGTTTCGACTTTCACCAACTTCTCGGAATTGAAAATTGAGCATAGATTTGGATGTCCAATTTGTAGACATGCACGCACAGCAACTTTCGTGATGCTACAAGCTAATTTAACACCCTTTAAGCTCAAGTCTAGCAAAAACGCATGATGGCATTTTGACTTTGAAAAACTTATTGGAATTGAAATTTGAGAATAGATTTGGATGTCCCATTGGTAAACAAGCGTGCACGCCAAATTTGGTGAGGTTTCGAGTTATTTTCTCTCCCTTTAATCCCAAGTCTAGTGAAGACGCACGATCGAGTTTCAACTTTGACCAACTTCTTGGAATTGAAATTTGAGCATAGATTTGTATGTCCCGTTGGTAGACAAGTGCGCACGCCAACTTTCGTTACATTCCGAGCTATTTTCTTCCCCTTTAAGCCAAACTCTAGAGAAAATGCGCAGTCGAGTTTCAACTTTGACTAACTTCTCGGAATTGAAATTTGAGAATTGATTTGGATGTCACATTGTTAGACAAGCGTCCACGCCAACTTTCGTGACGTTGCGAGTTTCGACTTTCACCAACTTCTCGGAATTGAAAATTGAGCATAGATTTAGATTTCCCGTTGGTAGACAAGTGCGCACACCAACTTTCATGACGTTCCGACGTATTTTCCCACATTTTAAGCCCAGGTCTAGCGAAAACGCACAGTGGAGTTTCGACTTTCACCAACTTCTCGAAATTGAAATTTGAGAATAGTTTTGGATGTCCCATTGGTAGAAAAGTGTCCACACCAACTTTCGTGACATTTCGAGCTATTTTATCCCCCCTTTAAGCACAACTCTAGAGAAAACGCACGGTCCCGTTTCAGCTTTGACCAACTTCTCGGAATTGAAAACTGAGAATAGATTTGGATGTCCTTGTAGACATGCCCACACAGCAACTTTTGTGACGTTACGAGCTAATTTCACACCCTTTAAACTCAAGTCTAGCGAAAACGCATGGTGGCATTTCGACCTTGATCAACTTCTCGGAATTGGAAATTGAGCACAGATTTGGATGTACCATTGGTAGACAAGTGCGCACACCAACTTTCGTGACATTCCAAGCTATTTTCCCGCCTTTTAATTCCAAGTCTAGCGAAAAAAGCATGCTCGAGCTTCGACTTTCACCAACTTCTCGGAATTGAAAATTGAGCATAGATTTGGATGTCCCATTTGTAGACATGCGTGCACGGCAACTTTCGTGACGCTACGAGCTAATTTCACACCCTTTAAGCTCAAGTCTAGCGAAAACGCATGGTGGCATTTCGAATTTGACCAACTTCTTGGAATTGAAATTTGAGAATAGATTTGAAAGTCACATTGTTAGACAAGCATCCACGCCAACTTTCATAACGTTTCGAGCTTTTTTCTCCCCCTTTAAGCCCAAGTCTAGCGAAAACGCACGGATGAGTTTCGACTTTCACCAACTTCTCAAAATTTAAAATAGAGCATATATTTGGATGTCCCGTTGGTAGACAAGTGCGCACGCCAACTTCCTTCACATTCCGAGCTATTTTCCTACCTTTTAAGCCCAAGTCTAGCGAAAACGCACGGTCGAGTTTCAACTTTAACCAACTTCTCGGAATTGAAATTTGAGAATAGTTTTGGATGTCTTATTGGTAGACAAGCGTCCACACCAACTTTCGTCACATTCTGAGCTATTTTATCCCCCTTTAAGCCCAACTCTAGAGAAAACGCACGGTCGCGTTTCGTCTTTGACCTACTTCTCGGAATTGAAAACTGAGAAAAGATTTGGATGTCCCATTTTCTAACATGCGTGGACAACAACTTTCGTGACGTTACGAGCTAATTTCACACCCTTTAAGCTCAAGTCTAACGAAAATTTTGACTTTGACCAACTTCTGGGAATTGAAATTTGAGAATAGATTTGGATGTCTCGTTGGTAGACAAGTGCGCATGCCAACTTTCGTGATGTTCCGAGCTATTTTCCCACCCTTTAAGCCCAAGTCTAGCGAAAACACATGGTCGAGTTTCAACTTTGACCAATTTCCCGAAATTGAAATTTGAGAATAGTTTTGGATGTCCCATTGGTAAACAAGCATCCATGCCAACTTTCGTGACGTGCCGACCTATTTTCTGCCCCATTAAGCCCAACTCTAGTGAAAACGTACGGTCGAGTTTCGAATTTCACCAACTTCTCCGAATTGAAAATTGAGCATAGATTTGGATGTCCCATTTGTAGACATGCGCACACAGCAAAATTCATGACGTTACGAGCTAATTTCACACCCTTTAAGCTCAAGTCTAGCGAAAACACGTGGTGGCATTTCGACTTTGACCAACTTCTGGGAATTGAAATTTGAGAATAGATTTGGATGTCCCGTTGGTAGACAAGTGTGCACGCCAACGTTCGTGACGTTACGAGCTAATTTCACACCCTTTAAGCTCAAGTCTAGAGAAAACGCATGGTGGCGTTTCGACTTTGACCAAGTTCTGGGAATTGAAATTTGCGAATAGATTTGGATGTCCCGTTGGTAGACAAGTGCCCATGCCAACTTTCATGATGTTCCAAGGTATTTTATCCCCCTTTAAGCCCAAGTCTAGAGAAAACGCACGGCCGCGTTTCGGGTTTGACCTACTTCTCGGAATTGAAAATTGAGAATAGATTCGGACGTCCCATTTGTAGACTGGTGTGCACACCAACTTTCGTGACGTTCCAAGCTATTTTTTCACCCTTTAAGCTCAAGCCTAGCAAAAACGCACGGTCGATTTTCGACATTCACCAACTTCTCGAAATTGAAAATTGAGCATTGATTTGGATTTCCCATTGGTAGACAAGTGCGCACGCCAACGCTCATGACGTTCCGAGCTATTTTCCCACCCTTTAAGCTTAAGTCTAGCGAAAACGAATGGTGGCGTTTCGACTTTGACCAAGTTCTGGGAATTGAAATTTGAGAATAGATTTGGATGTCCCGTTGGTAGACAAGTGCCCATGCCAACGTTCGGGACGTTCCGAGGTATTTTCTCGCCCTTTAAGCCCAACTCTAGAGAAAACGCACGATCGCGTTTCGGGTTTGACCTGCTTCTCGAAATTGAAAATCGGGAATAGATTTGGATGTCCCATTTGTAGACATGCGTGCAAAGCAAATTTCGTGACGTTATGAGCTAATTTCACACCCTGTAAGCTAAAGTCTAGCGAAAACATATGGTGGCGTTTCGACTTTGACCAACCTATGGGAATTGAAAATTAAGAATAGATTTAGATGTCCCATTGGTAGACAAGCGTCCACGCCAACTTTCATGATGTTTCGAGCTTTGTTCTCCCCCTTTAAGCCCAAGTCTACTGAAAACACACGGTCGAATTTCGACTTTCACCAAATTCTTGGAATTGAAAATTGAGCATAGATTTGGATTTCCCGTTGGTAGAAAAGTGTGCACGCCAACGTTCGCGATGTTCTGAGCTATTTTACCACCCTTTAAGCCCAAGTCTAGCGAAAACACACTGTCGAGGTTTGACTTCGACGAACTTTGCTGAATGGAAAATTGAGCGTAGATTTGGATGTCCCGTTGGTAGACAAGTCCGCACGCCAACTTTCGTGATGTTCCGAGCTATTTTCCCACCCTTTAATCCCAAGTCTAGCGAAAACGCACGGCCGAGTTTCAACTTTGACCACCTTCTCGGAATTGAAATTTGAGAATAGTTTTGGATGTCCCATTGGTAGACAAGCGTCCATGCCAACTTTCCTGATGTTCCGAACTATTTTCTCCCCCTTTAAGCCCAAGTCTAGCGAAAACGGACGGTTGAGTTTTGACTTTGAACAACTTCACGGAATTGAAAATTGAGCATAGATTTGGATGTCCCATTGGTAGACAAGTGCGCATGCCAACTTTCATGGTGTTCCGAGCTATTTTCCCGCCCTATAATCCCAAGTCTAGCAAAAAAAGCATGGTCGATTTTCAACTTTTCCAACTTCTCGGAATTGAAATTTGAGAATAGTTTTGGATGTCCCATTGGTAGACAAGCGTCCATGCCAACTTTCGTGACGTTTCGAGCTATTTTCTCCCCCTTTAAGCCCAAGTTTAGTGAAAACGAACGGTCGAGTTTCAACTTTGACCAACTTCTTGGAATTGAAATTTGAGAATAGTTTTGGATGTCCCATTGGTAGACAAGTGTCCACACCAACTTTCATCACATTTCGAGCCATTTTATCCCCCTTTAAGCCCAACTCTACTGAAAACACACGGTCGCGTTTCGGCTTTGACCTACTTCTCGGAATTGAAAATTGAGAATAGATTTGGATGTCCCATTTGTGGACATGCGTACACAACAACTTTCGTGACGTTACGAGCTAATTTCACACCCTTTAAGCTCAAGTCTAGCGAAAACTCACGGTCGAGTTTCAACTTTGACCAACTTCCCGGAATTTAAATTTGAGAATAGTTTGGGATGTCCCATTGGTAGACAAGCGTCCACACCAACTTCCGTGACGTTCCGACCTATTTTCTGCCCCATTAAGCCCAACTCTAGTGAAAACGTATGGTCGAGTTTTGACTTTCACCAACTTCTCGGAATTAAAAATTAAGCATATATTTGGATGTCCCATTTGTAGACATGCACGCACAACAAATTTCGTGACGTTAAGAGCTAATTTCACACCCTTTAAGCTCAAGTGTAGTGAAAACGCATGGTGGCATTTCGACTTTGACCAACTTCTTGAATTGAAATTTGAGAATAGATTTGGATGTACCGTTGGTAGACAAGTGCGCACGCCAACTTTCGTGACGTTTTGAGTTATTTACCCACCCTTTAAGCCCAAGTCTAGCAAAAACGCAGGATCGAGTTTCAACTTTGACCAACTTCTTGGAATTGAAGTTTGAGAATAGATTTGGATGTCCCATTGGTAGACAAGCGTCCATGCCAACTTTCGTGACGTTTCGAGCTATTTTCTCCTCCTTTAATCCCAAGTCTAGCGAAAACGCACGGTCGAGTTTCGACTTTGACCAGCTTCGCGGAATTGAAAATTGAGCATAGATTTGGATTCCCTGTTGGTCGACAACTGCACACGCCAACTTTCGTGATGTTCCGAGAAATTCTCCACCCTTTAAGGCTAAGTCTAGCAAAAACGCACGGTCGAGTTTCGGCTTTGACCAACTTCTCGGAATTGAAATTTGAGAATAGATTTGGATATCCCATAGGTAGACAACCGTGCACGCCAACTTTCGTGATGTTCTGAGCTATTTTATTCCCCTTTATGCCCAACACTAGAGAAAACGCACGGTTGCATTTCGGCTTTGACCTACTTCTCGGAATTGAAAATTGAGAATAGATTTGGATGTCCCATTTGTAGACATGCGCGCACAGCAACGTTCGTGACGTTCCGAGCTATTTTCTCCCCCTTTAAGACCAACTCTAGCGAAAACGCACGATCAAGTTTCAACTTTGACCAACTTCTCAGAATTGAAATTTGAGAATAGTTTTGGATGTCCCATTGGTAGACAAGTGTCCACACGAACTTTCGTGACATTCCGAGCTATTTTCTCCCCCTTTAAGCCCAACTCTAGAGAAAACGCACGGTCTCGTTTCGGCTTTGACCTACTTCTCGGAATTGAAAATTGAGAATCGATTTGGATGTCCCATTTGTAGACATGCGCGCACAGCAACTTTCATGACGTTCCGAGCTATTTTCTCCCCCTTTATGCACAACTCTAGAGAAAACGCACGATCAAGTTTCAACTTTGACCAACTTTTCGGAATTGAAATTTGAGAATATTTTTGGATGTCCCATTGGTAGACAAGCGTCCACACCAACTTTCGTGACGTTACGAGCTAATTTCACACCCTTTAAGCTCAAGCCTAGAGAAAACTCATGGTGGCGTTTTGACTTTGACCAACTTCTCGTAATTGAAAATTGAGCATAGATTTGGATGTACCGTTGGTAGACAAGTGCGCATGCCAACTTTCGTTACGTTCTTAGCTATTTTCTCACCCTTTAAGCCCAAGTCTAGCGAAAAAACACGGTCGAGTTTCAACTTTGACCAACTTCTCGAAATTGAAATTCAAGAATAGTTTTGGATGTCCTATTGGTAGACAAGCGTCCACAGCAACTTTCGTGACATTCCGAGCTATTTTCTCCCCCTTTATGCCCAAGTCTAGAGAAAACACACGTTCAAGTTTCGACTTTGACGAACTTCACGGAATTCAAAATTAAGCATAGATTTGGATGTTCCGTTGGTAGACAAGTGAGCACGCCAACTTTCGTGACTTTTCGAGCTATTTTCCCACCCTTTAAGCCCAAGTCTAGCGTAAACGCACGGTTGCGTTTCAACTTTGAGCAGCTTCTCCGAATTGAATTGTGAGAATAGATTTGGATGTCCCATTTGTAGACAAGCGTCCATGCCAACTTTCGTGACGTTTCGATCTATTTTCTCCCCCTTTAATCCCAAGTATAGCAAAAACGCACCATCGAGTTTCGACTTTGACCAAATTCACCAAATTGAAAATTGAGCATAAATTTGGATGTCCCATTGGTAGACAAGTGCGCACGCCAACTTTCGTGATGTTCCAAGCTATTTTCTCACCGTTTAAGCCCAAGTCTAGCAAAAACGCATATTCGATTTTCAACTTTTACCAACTTCTCGAAATTTAAATTTGAGAATAGATTTGGATGTCCCATTGGTAGACAAGCGTCCATGCCAACTTTCATGACGTTTCGAGCTTTTTTCTCCCCCTTTAACCCCAAGACCAGCGAAAACGCACGGTCGAGTTTCGACTTTGACCAACTTCTCGGAATTAAAAATTTAGAATCGATTTGGATGACCCATTTGTAGACATGCACGCACAACAACTTTCATGACGTTACGAGCTAATTTCACACCCTTTAAGCCCAATTCTAGAGAAAACGCATGATCCAGTTTCAACTTTGACCACCTTCTTCGAATTGAAATTTGAGAATAGTTTTAGATGTCCCATTGGTAGACAAGCATCCACACAAACTTTGTGACGTTCCGAGCTATTTTCTCTCCCTTTAAGCCCAAGTCTAGCGAAAACGCACGGACGATTTTCGACTTTCAACAACTTCTCGGAATTGAAAATTGAGCATAGATTTGGATGTCCCATTGGTAAACAAGTGCGCACACCAACTTTCATGACGTTCCGAGGTATTTTCCCACCCTTTAATCCCAAGTCTAGCGAAAATGCATGGTCGCCTTACGGCTTTGACCTACTTCTAGGAATTTAAAACGTAGAATAGATTTGGATGTCCCATTTGTAGACATGCGCGCACAACACATTTCGTGATGCTACGAGCTAATTTCACACCCTTTAAACTCAAGTCTAGTGAAAACGCATTGTGGCATTTCGACCTTGACCAACTTCACGGAATCGAAAATTGAGCATAGATTTGGATGTCCCGTTGGTAAACAAGTGTGCACGCCAACTTTCGTGACGTTCCGAGCTATTTTCCAACCCTTTAAGCCCAAGTCTAGCGTAAACGCATGGTCGCGTTTCAACTTTGACTAACTTCTCAGAATTGAAATTTGAGAATAGATTTGGATGTCCCATTGGTAGACAAGCGTCCACACCAACATTCGTGAAATTTCGAGCTATTTTTCCTGCTTTAAGCCAAACTCTAGAGAAAACGCGCGGTCGAATTTCAACTCTGACCAACTTCTCGGAATTGAAATTTGAGAATATTTTTGGATGTCACACTGGTAGAAAAGCGTCCACACCAACTTTCGTAATGTTCCGAGCTATTTTCTACCCCTTTAAGCCTAAGTCTGGCGAAAACGCAGGGTCGAGTTTCGGCTTTGACCAACTTCTTGGAATTGAAATTTGAGAATAGATTTGGATATCCCATTGGTAGACAAGCATGCACACCAACTTTCATGACGTTTCGAGCTATTTTCTCCCCATTTAATCCCAAGTCTAGCGAAAACGCACGGTCGCATTTTGGCTTTGATGTACTTCTCGGAATTGAAATTTGAGAATAAATTTGGATGCCGCATTGGTAGAGGAGCGCGTACGCCAACTTTCGTGACGTTCTGAGCTATTTTCTCAACATTTAAGCCCAAGTCTAGCGAAAATGCACAGTCGCGTTTCGGCTTTGACCTACTTCTCGGAGTTGAAATTTGAGAATAAATTTGGATGCCCCATTCGTAGACAAGTGCATATGCCAACTTTCGTGATATTCCCGGCTATTTTCTCACCCTTTAAGCTGAAGTCTAACGAAAATGCACGGTCGTGTTTCGGACTTGACCAACTTCTCAGAATTTAAATTTGAGAATAGATATGGATGCCCCATTGGTAGACAAGCATGCACGCCAACTTTAATGACGTTCCGAGCTATTTTCTCCCCCTTTAAGCCCAAGTCTAGCGAAACCGCACGTTCGATTTTCAACTTTGACCAACTTCTTGGAATTTAAATTTGAGAATAGTTTTGAATGTCTGATTGGTAGACAGACGTCCACGCCAACTTTTGTAACGTTCGAGCTTTTTTCTCCCCCTTTAACCCCAAGCCTAGCGAAAACGCACGGTCGATTTTCATCTTTCACTAACTTTTCGGAATTGAAAATTGAGCATAGATTTGGATGTCCTGTTGGTAGACAAGTGCACACGCCAACTTTCGTGATGTTCCGAGCTATTTTCCCACCCTTTAATCCCAAGTCTATTGAAAATGCAAAGTTGAGTTTCAACTTTGAACACCTTCTCGGAATTGAAATTTTAGAATAGTTTTGGATGTCCCATTGGTAGACAAGTGTCCATGCCAACTTTCGTGACGTTCCGAGCTATTTTCTCCCCATTTAAGCCCATGTCTGGCGAAAACACACGGTCGAGTTTCGACTTTGACCAACTTCGCGGAATTGAAAATTGAGTAGAGATTTGGATGTCCCATTGGTAGATAAGTGCGCAAGCCAACTTTCGTGACGTT
This sequence comes from Larix kaempferi, assembly GCA_027924585.1. Lineage (NCBI taxonomy): Eukaryota > Viridiplantae > Streptophyta > Pinopsida > Pinales > Pinaceae > Larix > Larix kaempferi. The sequence goes on along the minus strand of BSBM01000430.1, from coordinate 156,504 downwards.
CCGAGATATTTTCCCACCCTTTAATCCCAAGTCTAGCAAAAACGCACGGTCGAGTTTCAACTTTGACTAACTTGTCGGAATTCAAATTTGAGAATAGATTTGGATGTCCCATTGGTAGATAAGCATCCACGCCAACTTTCGTGACGTTTCGAGCTTTTTTCTCCCCCTTTAAGACCAAGTCTAGCGAAAACGCACGGTCGAGTTTCGACTTTCACCAACTTCTCAGAATTGAAAATTGAGCATAGATTTGGATGTCCCGTTGATAGAAAAGTGTGCACGCCAACTTTCGTAACGTTCTGAGCTATTTTCCAACCCTTTAATCCCAAGTCTATCGAAAACGCACGGTCATGTTTAAACTTTGACCAAGTTCTCGGAATTGAAATTTGAGCATAGTTTTGGATGTCCCATTGGTAGACAAGCGTGCATGCCAACTTTCGTGACATTCCGAGCTATTTTCCACCCCTTTAATCCCAAGTCTAGCCTAAACGCACGGTCGAGTTTCAACTTTTACCAACTTCGCGGAATTGAAAATTGAGCATAGATTTGGATGTCCCATTGGTAGAAAAGTGTCCATGCTAGCTTTCATGACGTTCCGAGTTGTTTTCTCCGCCTTTAAGGCCAAGTCTAGTGAATAAGCACTGTCGAGGTTCGACTTTGACGAACTTCACGCAATTGAAAATTGAGCATAAATTTGGATGTCCCGTTGGTAGAAAAGTGTGCACGCCAACTTTCGTGACCCTCCAAGCTATTTTCCCACCCTTTAAGCCCAAGTCTAGCGAAAATGCAGAGTTGAGTTTCGACTTTCACCAACTTCTTGGAATTGAAAATTGAGCACAGATTTGGATGTCCTATTGGTAGACAAATGCGCACGCCAACTTTCGTGACGTTCCAAGCTATTTTTGCGCCCTTTAATTCCAAGTCTAGCGAAAAAAGCATTGTCGAGTTTCAACTTTGACCAACTTCTTGGAATTGAAATTTGAGAATAGTTTTGGATGTCCCACTGGTAGACAAGCGTCCATGCCAACTTTCATGACGTTCCAAGCTATTTTCTCCCCCATTAAGCCCAACTCTAGTGAAAACGTACGGTCGAGTTTCGACTTTCACCAACTTCTCGGAATTGAAAATTGAGCATAGATTTGGATGTCCAATTTGTAGACATGCACGCACAGCAACTTTCGTGATGCTACAAGCTAATTTAACACCCTTTAAGCTCAAGTCTAGCAAAAACGCATGATGGCATTTTGACTTTGAAAAACTTATTGGAATTGAAATTTGAGAATAGATTTGGATGTCCCATTGGTAAACAAGCGTGCACGCCAAATTTGGTGAGGTTTCGAGTTATTTTCTTTCCCTTTAATCCCAAGTCTAGTGAAGACGCACGATCGAGTTTCAACTTTGACCAACTTCTTGGAATTGAAATTTGAGCATAGATTTGTATGTCCCGTTGGTAGACAAGTGCGCACGCCAACTTTCGTTACATTCCGAGCTATTTTCTTCCCCTTTAAGCCAAACTCTAGAGAAAATGCGCAGTCGAGTTTCAACTTTGACTAACTTCTCGGAATTGAAATTTGAGAATTGATTTGGATGTCACATTGTTAGACAAGCGTCCACGCCAACTTTCGTGACGTTGCGAGTTTCGACTTTCACCAACTTCTCGGAATTGAAAATTGAGCATAGATTTAGATTTCCCGTTGGTAGACAAGTGCGCACACCAACTTTCATGACGTTCCGACGTATTTTCCCACATTTTAAGCCCAGGTCTAGCGAAAACGCACAGTGGAGTTTCGACTTTCACCAACTTCTCGAAATTGAAATTTGAGAATAGTTTTGGATGTCCCATTGGTAGAAAAGTGTCCACACCAACTTTCGTGACATTTCGAGCTATTTTATCCCCCCTTTAAGCACAACTCTAGAGAAAACGCACGGTCCCGTTTCGGCTTTGACCAACTTCTCGGAATTGAAAACTGAGAATAGATTTGGATGTCCTTGTAGACATGCCCACACAGCAACTTTTGTGACGTTACGAGCTAATTTCACACCCTTTAAACTCAAGTCAAGCGAAAACGCATGGTGGCATTTCGACCTTGATCAACTTCTCGGAATTGGAAATTGAGCACAGATTTGGATGTACCATTGGTAGACAAGTGCGCACACCAACTTTCGTGACATTCCAAGCTATTTTCCCGCCTTTTAATTCCAAGTCTAGCGAAAAAAGCATGCTCGAGCTTCGACTTTCACCAACTTCTCGGAATTGAAAATTGAGCATAGATTTGGATGTCCCATTTGTAGACATGCGTGCACGGCAACTTTCGTGACGCTACGAGCTAATTTCACACCCTTTAAGCTCAAGTCTAGCGAAAACGCATGGTGGCATTTCGAATTTGACCAACTTCTTGGAATTGAAATTTGAGAATAGATTTGAAAGTCACATTGTTAGACAAGCATCCACGCCAACTTTCATAACGTTTCGAGCTTTTTTCTCCCCCTTTAAGCCCAAGTCTAGCGAAAACGCACGGATGAGTTTCGACTTTCACCAACTTCTCAAAATTTAAAATAGAGCATATATTTGGATGTCCCGTTGGTAGACAAGTGCGCACGCCAACTTCCTTCACATTCCGAGCTATTTTCCTACCTTTTAAGCCCAAGTCTAGCGAAAACGCACGGTCGAGTTTCAACTTTAACCAACTTCTCGGAATTGAAATTTGAGAATAGTTTTGGATGTCTTATTGGTAGACAAGCGTCAACACCAACTTTCGTCACATTCTGAGCTATTTTATCCCCCTTTAAGCCCAACTCTAGAGAAAACGCACGGTCGCGTTTCGTCTTTGACCTACTTCTCGGAATTGAAAACTGAGAAAAGATTTGGATGTCCCATTTTCTAACATGCGTGGACAACAACTTTCGTGACGTTACGAGCTAATTTCACACCCTTTAAGCTCAAGTCTAACGAAAATTTTGACTTTGACCAACTTCTGGGAATTGAAATTTGAGAATAGATTTGGATGTCTCGTTGGTAGACAAGTGCGCATGCCAACTTTCGTGATGTTCCGAGCTATTTTCCCACCCTTTAAGCCCAAGTCTAGCGAAAACACATGGTCGAGTTTCAACTTTGACCAATTTCCCGAAATTGAAATTTGAGAATAGTTTTGGATGTCCCATTGGTAAACAAGCATCCATGCCAACTTTCGTGACGTGCCGACCTATTTTCTGCCCCATTAAGCCCAACTCTAGTGAAAACGTACGGTCGAGTTTCGAATTTCACCAACTTCTCCGAATTGAAAATTGAGCATAGATTTGGATGTCCCATTTGTAGACATGCGCACACAGCAAAATTCATGACGTTACGAGCTAATTTCACACCCTTTAAGCTCAAGTCTAGCGAAAACACATGGTGACATTTCGACTTTGACCAACTTCTGGGAATTGAAATTTGAGAATAGATTTGGATGTCCCGTTGGTAGACAAGTGTGCACGCCAACGTTCGTGACGTTACGAGCTAATTTCACACCCTTTAAGCTCAAGTCTAGAGAAAACGCATGGTGGCGTTTCGACTTTGACCAAGTTCTGGGAATTGAAATTTGCGAATAGATTTGGATGTCCCGTTGGTAGACAAGTGCCCATGCCAACTTTCATGATGTTCCAAGGTATTTTATCCCCCTTTAAGCCCAAGTCTAGAGAAAACGCACGGCCGCGTTTCGGGTTTGACCTACTTCTCGGAATTGAAAATTGAGAATAGATTCGGACGTCCCATTTGTAGACTGGTGTGCACACCAACTTTCGTGACGTTCCAAGCTATTTTTTCACCCTTTAAGCTCAAGCCTAGCAAAAACGCACGGTCGATTTTCGACATTCACCAACTTCTCGAAATTGAAAATTGAGCATTGATTTGGATTTCCCATTGGTAGACAAGTGCGCACGCCAACGCTCATGACGTTCCGAGCTATTTTCCCACCCTTTAAGCTTAAGTCTAGCGAAAACGAATGGTGGCGTTTCGACTTTGACCAAGTTCTGGGAATTGAAATTTGAGAATAGATTTGGATGTCCCGTTGGTAGACAAGTGCCCATGCCAACGTTCGGGACGTTCCGAGGTATTTTCTCGCCCTTTAAGCCCAACTCTAGAGAAAACGCACGATCGCGTTTCGGGTTTGACCTGCTTCTCGGAATTGAAAATCGGGAATAGATTTGGATGTCCCATTTGTAGACATGCGTGCAAAGCAAATTTCGTGACGTTATGAGCTAATTTCACACCCTGTAAGCTAAAGTCTAGCGAAAACATATGGTGGCGTTTCGACTTTGACCAACCTATGGGAATTGAAAATTAAGAATAGATTTAGATGTCCCATTGGTAGACAAGCGTCCACGCCAACTTTCATGATGTTTCGAGCTTTGTTCTCCCCCTTTAAGCCCAAGTCTACTGAAAACACACGGTCGAATTTCGACTTTCACCAAATTCTTGGAATTGAAAATTGAGCATAGATTTGGATTTCCCGTTGGTAGAAAAGTGTTCACGCCAACGTTCGCGATGTTCTGAGCTATTTTACCACCCTTTAAGCCCAAGTCTAGCGAAAACACACTCTCGAGGTTTGACTTCGACGAACTTTGCTGAATGGAAAATTGAGCGTAGATTTGGATGTCCCGTTGGTAGACAAGTCCGCACGCCAACTTTCGTGATGTTCCGAGCTATTTTCCCACCCTTTAATCCCAAGTCTAGCGAAAACGCACGGTCGAGTTTCAACTTTGACCACCTTCTCGGAATTGAAATTTGAGAATAGTTTTGGATGTCCCATTGGTAGACAAGCGTCCATGCCAACTTTCCTGATGTTCCGAACTATTTTCTCCCCCTTTAAGCCCAAGTCTAGCGAAAACGGACGGTTGAGTTTTGACTTTGAACAACTTCACGGAATTGAAAATTGAGCATAGATTTGGATGTCCCATTGGTAGACAAGTGCGCATGCCAACTTTCATGGTGTTCCGAGCTATTTTCCCGCCCTATAATCCCAAGTCTAGCAAAAAAAGCATGGTCGATTTTCAACTTTGCCAACTTCTCGGAATTGAAATTTGAGAATAGTTTTGGATGTCCCATTGGTAGACAAGCGTCCATGCCAACTTTCGTGACGTTTCGAGCTATTTTCTCCCCCTTTAAGCCCAAGTTTAGTGAAAACGAACGGTCGAGTTTCAACTTTGACCAACTTCTTGGAATTGAAATTTGAGAATAGTTTTGGATGTCCCATTGGTAGACAAGTGTCCACACCAACTTTCATCACATTTCGAGCTATTTTATCCCCCTTTAAGCCCAACTCTACTGAAAACACACGGTCGCGTTTCGGCTTTGACCTACTTCTCGGAATTGAAAATTGAGAATAGATTTGGATGTCCCATTTGTGGACATGCGTACACAACAACTTTCGTGACGTTACGAGCTAATTTCACACCCTTTAAGCTCAAGTCTAGCGAAAAATCACGGTCGAGTTTCAACTTTGACCAACTTCCCGGAATTTAAATTTGAGAATAGTTTGGGATGTCCCATTGGTAGACAAGCGTCCACACCAACTTCCGTGACGTTCCGACCTATTTTCTGCCCCATTAAGCCCAACTCTAGTGAAAACGTATGGTCGAGTTTTGACTTTCACCAACTTCTCGGAATTAAAAATTGAGCATATATTTGGATGTCCCATTTGTAGACATGCACGCACAACAAATTTCGTGACGTTAAGAGCTAATTTCACACCCTTTAAGCTCAAGTGTAGTGAAAACGCATGGTGGCATTTCGACTTTGACCAACTTCTTGAATTGAAATTTGAGAATAGATTTGGATGTACCGTTGGTAGACAAGTGCGCACGCCAACTTTCGTGACGTTTTGAGTTATTTACCCACCCTTTAAGCCCAAGTCTAGCAAAAACGCAGGATCGAGTTTCAACTTTGACCAACTTCTTGGAATTGAAGTTTGAGAATAGATTTGGATGTCCCATTGGTAGACAAGCGTCCATGCCAACTTTCGTGACGTTTCGAGCTATTTTCTCCTCCTTTAATCCCAAGTCTAGCGAAAACGCACGGTCGAGTTTCGACTTTGACCAGCTTCGCGGAATTGAAAATTGAGCATAGATTTGGATTCCCTGTTGGTCGACAACTGCACACGCCAACTTTCGTGATGTTCCGAGAAATTCTCCACCCTTTAAGGCTAAGTCTAGCAAAAACGCACGGTCGAGTTTCGGCTTTGACCAACTTCTCGGAATTGAAATTTGAGAATAGATTTGGATATCCCATAGGTAGACAACCGTGCACGCCAACTTTCGTGATGTTCTGAGCTATTTTATTCCCCTTTATGCCCAACACTAGAGAAAACGCACGGTTGCATTTCGGCTTTGACCTACTTCTCGGAATTGAAAATTGAGAATAGATTTGGATGTCCCATTTGTAGACATGCGCGCACAGCAACGTTCGTGACGTTCCGAGCTATTTTCTCCCCCTTTAAGACCAACTCTAGCGAAAACGCACGATCAAGTTTCAACTTTGACCAACTTCTCAGAATTGAAATTTGAGAATAGTTTTGGATGTCCCATTGGTAGACAAGTGTCCACACGAACTTTCGTGACATTCCGAGCTATTTTCTCCCCCTTTAAGCCCAACTCTAGAGAAAACGCACGGTCTCGTTTCGGCTTTGACCTACTTCTCGGAATTGAAAATTGAGAATCGATTTGGATGTCCCATTTGTAGACATGCGCGCACAGCAACTTTCATGACGTTCCGAGCTATTTTCTCCCCCTTTATGCACAACTCTAGAGAAAACGCACGATCAAGTTTCAACTTTGACCAACTTTTCGGAATTGAAATTTGAGAATATTTTTGGATGTCCCATTGGTAGACAAGCGTCCACACCAACTTTCGTGACGTTACGAGCTAATTTCACACCCTTTAAGCTCAAGCCTAGAGAAAACTCATGGTGGCGTTTTGACTTTGACCAACTTCTCGTAATTGAAAATTGAGCATAGATTTGGATGTACCGTTGGTAGACAAGTGCGCATGCCAACTTTCGTTACGTTCTGAGCTATTTTCTCACCCTTTAAGCCCAAGTCTAGCAAAAAAACACGGTCGAGTTTCAACTTTGACCAACTTCTCGAAATTGAAATTCAAGAATAGTTTTGGATGTCCTATTGGTAGACAAGCGTCCACAGCAACTTTCGTGACATTCCGAGCTATTTTCTCCCCCTTTATGCCCAAGTCTAGAGAAAACACACGTTCAAGTTTCGACTTTGACGAACTTCACGGAATTCAAAATTAAGCATAGATTTGGATGTTCCGTTGGTAGACAAGTGAGCACGCCAACTTTCGTGACTTTTCGAGCTATTTTCCCACCCTTTAAGCCCAAGTCTAGCGTAAACGCACGGTTGCGTTTCAACTTTGAGCAGCTTCTCCGAATTGAATTGTGAGAATAGATTTGGATGTCCCATTTGTAGACAAGCGTCCATGCCAACTTTCGTGACGTTTCGATCTATTTTCTCCCCCTTTAATCCCAAGTATAGCAAAAACGCACCATCGAGTTTCGACTTTGACCAAATTCACCAAATTGAAAATTGAGCATAAATTTGGATGTCCCGTTGGTAGACAAGTGCGCACGCCAACTTTCGTGATGTTCCAAGCTATTTTCTCACCGTTTAAGCCCAAGTCTAGCAAAAACGCATATTCGATTTTCAACTTTTACCAACTTCTCGAAATTTAAATTTGAGAATAGATTTGGATGTCCCATTGGTAGACAAGCGTCCATGCCAACTTTCATGACGTTTCGAGCTTTTTTCTCCCCCTTTAACCCCAAGACCAGCGAAAACGCACGGTCGAGTTTCGACTTTGACCAACTTCTCGGAATTAAAAATTTAGAATCGATTTGGATGACCCATTTGTAGACATGCACGCACAACAACTTTCATGACGTTACGAGCTAATTTCACACCCTTTAAGCCCAATTCTAGAGAAAACGCATGATCCAGTTTCAACTTTGACCACCTTCTTCGAATTGAAATTTGAGAATAGTTTTAGATGTCCCATTGGTAGACAAGCATCCACACAAACTTTGTGACGTTCCGAGCTATTTTCTCTCCCTTTAAGCCCAAGTCTAGCGAAAACGCACGGACGATTTTCGACTTTCAACAACTTCTCGGAATTGAAAATTGAGCATAGATTTGGATGTCCCATTGGTAAACAAGTGCGCACACCAACTTTCATGACGTTCCGAGGTATTTTCCCACCCTTTAATCCCAAGTCTAGCGAAAATGCATGGTCGCCTTACGGCTTTGACCTACTTCTAGGAATTTAAAACGTAGAATAGATTTGGATGTCCCATTTGTAGACATGCGCGCACAACACATTTCGTGATGCTACGAGCTAATTTCACACCCTTTAAACTCAAGTCTAGTGAAAACGCATTGTGGCATTTCGACCTTGACCAACTTCACGGAATCGAAAATTGAGCATAGATTTGGATGTCCCGTTGGTAAACAAGTGTGCACGCCAACTTTCGTGACGTTCCGAGCTATTTTCCAACCCTTTAAGCCCAAGTCTAGCGTAAACGCATGGTCGCGTTTCAACTTTGACTAACTTCTCAGAATTGAAATTTGAGAATAGATTTGGATGTCCCATTGGTAGACAAGCGTCCACACCAACGTTCGTGAAATTTCGAGCTATTTTTCCTGCTTTAAGCCAAACTCTAGAGAAAACGCGCGGTCGAATTTCAACTCTGACCAACTTCTCGGAATTGAAATTTGAGAATATTTTTGGATGTCACACTGGTAGAAAAGCGTCCACACCAACTTTCGTAATGTTCCGAGCTATTTTCTACCCCTTTAAGCCTAAGTCTGGCGAAAACGCAGGGTCGAGTTTCGGCTTTGACCAACTTCTTGGAATTGAAATTTGAGAATAGATTTGGATATCCCATTGGTAGACAAGCATGCACACCAACTTTCATGACGTTTCGAGCTATTTTCTCCCCATTTAATCCCAAGTCTAGCGAAAACGCACGGTCGCATTTTGGCTTTGATGTACTTCTCGGAATTGAAATTTGAGAATAAATTTGGATGCCGCATTGGTAGAGGAGCGCGTACGCCAACTTTCGTGACGTTCTGAGCTATTTTCTCAACATTTAAGCCCAAGTCTAGCGAAAATGCACAGTCGCGTTTCGGCTTTGACCTACTTCTCGGAGTTGAAATTTGAGAATAAATTTGGATGCCCCATTCGTAGACAAGTGCATATGCCAACTTTCGTGATATTCCCGGCTATTTTCTCACCCTTTAAGCTGAAGTCTAACGAAAATGCACGGTCGTGTTTCGGACTTGACCAACTTCTCAGAATTTAAATTTGAGAATAGATATGGATGCCCCATTGGTAGACAAGCATGCACGCCAACTTTAATGACGTTCCGAGCTATTTTCTCCCCCTTTAAGCCCAAGTCTAGCGAAACCGCACGTTCGATTTTCAACTTTGACCAACTTCTTGGAATTTAAATTTGAGAATAGTTTTGAATGTCTGATTGGTAGACAGACGTCCACGCCAACTTTTGTAACGTTCGAGCTTTTTTCTCCCCCTTTAACCCCAAGCCTAGCGAAAACGCACGGTCAATTTTCATCTTTCACTAACTTCTCGGAATTGAAAATTGAGCATAGATTTGGATGTCCTGTTGGTAGACAAGTGCGCACGCCAACTTTCGTGATGTTCCGAGCTATTTTCCCACCCTTTAATCCCAAGTCTATTGAAAACGCAAAGTTGAGTTTCAACTTTGAACACCTTCTCGGAATTGAAATTTTAGAATAGTTTTGGATGTCCCATTGGTAGACAAGTGTCCATGCCAACTTTCGTGACGTTCCGAGCTATTTTCTCCCCATTTAAGCCCATGTCTGGCGAAAACACACGGTCGAGTTTCGACTTTGACCAACTTCGCGGAATTGAAAATTGAGTAGAGATTTGGATGTCCCATTGGTAGATAAGTGCGCAAGCCAACTTTCGTGACGTTCCGAGATATTTTCCCACCCTTTAATCCCAAGTCTAGCAAAAACGCACGGTCGAGTTTCAACTTTGACTAACTTGTCGGAATTCAAATTTGAGAATAGATTTGGATGTCCCATTGGTAGATAAGCATCCACGCCAACTTTCGTGACGTTTCGAGCTTTTTTCTCCCCCTTTAAGACCAAGTCTAGCGAAAACGCACGGTCGAGTTTCGACTTTCACCAACTTCTCAGAATTGAAAATTGAGCATAGATTTGGATGTCCCGTTGATAGAAAAGTGTGCACGCCAACTTTCGTAACGTTCTGAGCTATTTTCCAACCCTTTAATCCCAAGTCTATCGAAAACGCACGGTCATGTTTAAACTTTGACCAAGTTCTCGGAATTGAAATTTGAGCATAGTTTTGGATGTCCCATTGGTAGACAAGCGTGCATGCCAACTTTCGTGACATTCCGAGCTATTTTCCACCCCTTTAATCCCAAGTCTAGCCTAAACGCACGGTCGAGTTTCAACTTTTACCAACTTCGCGGAATTGAAAATTGAGCATAGATTTGGATGTCCCATTGGTAGAAAAGTGTCCATGCTAGCTTTCATGACGTTCCGAGTTGTTTTCTCCGCCTTTAAGGCCAAGTCTAGTGAATAAGCACTGTCGAGGTTCGACTTTGACGAACTTCACGCAATTGAAAATTGAGCATAAATTTGGATGTCCCGTTGGTAGAAAAGTGTGCACGCCAACTTTCGTGACCCTCCAAGCTATTTTCCCACCCTTTAAGCCCAAGTCTAGCGAAAATGCAGAGTTGAGTTTCGACTTTCACCAACTTCTTGGAATTGAAAATTGAGCACAGATTTGGATGTCCTATTGGTAGACAAATGCGCACGCCAACTTTCGTGACGTTCCAAGCTATTTTTGCGCCCTTTAATTCCAAGTCTAGCGAAAAAAGCATTGTCGAGTTTCAACTTTGACCAACTTCTTGGAATTGAAATTTGAGAATAGTTTTGGATGTCCCACTGGTAGACAAGCGTCCATGCCAACTTTCATGACGTTCCAAGCTATTTTCTCCCCCATTAAGCCAAACTCTAGTGAAAACGTACGGTCGAGTTTTGACTTTCACCAACTTCTCGGAATTGAAAATTGAGCATAGATTTGGATGTCCAATTTGTAGACATGCACGCACAGCAACTTTCGTGATGCTACAAGCTAATTTAACACCCTTTAAGCTCAAGTCTAGCAAAAACGCATGATGGCATTTTGACTTTGAAAAACTTATTGGAATTGAAATTTGAGAATAGATTTGGATGTCCCATTGGTAAACAAGCGTGCACGCCAAATTTGGTGAGGTTTCGAGTTATTTTCTCTCCCTTTAATCCCAAGTCTAGTGAAGACGCACGATCGAGTTTCAACTTTGACCAACTTCTTGGAATTGAAATTTGAGCATAGATTTGTATGTCCCGTTGGTAGACAAGTGCGCACGCCAACTTTCGTTACATTCCGAGCTATTTTCTTCCCCTTTAAGCCAAACTCTAGAGAAAATGCGCAGTCGAGTTTCAACTTTGACTAACTTCTCGGAATTGAAATTTGAGAATTGATTTGGATGTCACATTGTTAGACAAGCGTGTGGGCCAACTTTCGTGACGTTGCGAGTTTCGACTTTCACCAACTTCTCGGAATTGAAAATTGAGCATAGATTTAGATTTCCCGTTGGTAGACAAGTGCGCACACCAACTTTCATGACGTTCCGACGTATTTTCCCACATTTTAAGCCCAGGTCTAGCGAAAACGCACAGTGGAGTTTCGACTTTCACCAACTTCTCGAAATTGAAATTTGAGAATAGTTTTGGATGTCCCATTGGTAGAAAAGTGTCCACACCAACTTTCGTGACATTTCGAGCTATTTTATCCCCCCTTTAAGCACAACTCTAGAGAAAACGCACGGTCCCGTTTCGGCTTTGACCAACTTCTCGGAATTGAAAACTGAGAATAGATTTGGATGTCCTTGTAGACATGCCCACACAGCAACTTTTGTGACGTTACGAGCTAATTTCACACCCTTTAAACTCAAGTCTAGCGAAAACGCATGGTGGCATTTCGACCTTGATCAACTTCTCGGAATTGGAAATTGAGCACAGATTTGGATGTACCATTGGTAGACAAGTGCGCACACCAACTTTCGTGACATTCCAAGCTATTTTCCCGCCTTTTAATTCCAAGTCTAGCGAAAAAAGCATGCTCGAGCTTCGACTTTCACCAACTTCTCGGAATTGAAAATTGAGCATAGATTTGGATGTCCCATTTGTAGACATGCGTGCACGGCAACTTTCGTGACGCTACGAGCTAATTTCACACCCTTTAAGCTCAAGTCTAGCGAAAACGCATGGTGGCATTTCGAATTTGACCAACTTCTTGGAATTGAAATTTGAGAATAGATTTGAAAGTCACATTGTTAGACAAGCATCCACGCCAACTTTCATAACGTTTCGAGCTTTTTTCTCCCCCTTTAAGCCCAAGTCTAGCGAAAACGCACGGATGAGTTTCGACTTTCACCAACTTCTCAAAATTTAAAATAGAGCATATATTTGGATGTCCCGTTGGTAGACAAGTGCGCACGCCAACTTCCTTCACATTCCGAGCTATTTTCCTACCTTTTAAGCCCAAGTCTAGCGAAAACGCACGGTCGAGTTTCAACTTTAACCAACTTCTTGGAATTGAAATTTGAGAATAGTTTTGGATGTCTTATTGGTAGACAAGCGTCCACACCAACTTTCGTCACATTCTGAGCTATTTTATCCCCCTTTAAGCCCAACTCTAGAGAAAACGCACGGTCGCGTTTCGTCTTTGACCTACTTCTCGGAATTGAAAACTGAGAAAAGATTTGGATGTCCCATTTTCTAACATGCGTGGACAACAACTTTCGTGACGTTACGAGCTAATTTCACACCCTTTAAGCTCAAGTCTAACGAAAATTTTGACTTTGACCAACTTCTGGGAATTGAAATTTCAGAATAGATTTGGATGTCTCGTTGGTAGACAAGTGCGCATGCCAACTTTCGTGATGTTCCGAGCTATTTTCCCACCCTTTAAGCCCAAGTCTAGCGAAAACACATGGTCGAGTTTCAACTTTGACCAATTTCCCGAAATTGAAATTTGAGAATAGTTTTGGATGTCCCATTGGTAAACAAGCATCCATGCCAACTTTCGTGACGTGCCGACCTATTTTCTACCCCATTAAGCCCAACTCTAGTGAAAACGTACGGTCGAGTTTCGAATTTCACCAACTTCTCCGAATTGAAAATTGAGCATAGATTTGGATGTCCCATTTGTAGACATGCGCACACAGCAAAATTCATGACGTTACGAGCTAATTTCACACCCTTTAAGCTCAAGTCTAGCGAAAACACGTGGTGGCATTTCGACTTTGACCAACTTCTGGGAATTGAAATTTGAGAATAGATTTGGATGTCCCGTTGGTAGACAAGTGTGCACGCCAACGTTCGTGACGTTACGAGCTAATTTCACACCCTTTAAGCTCAAGTCTAGAGAAAACGCATGGTGGCGTTTCGACTTTGACCAAGTTCTGGGAATTGAAATTTGCGAATAGATTTGGATGTCCCGTTGGTAGACAAGTGCCCATGCCAACTTTCATGATGTTCCAAGGTATTTTATCCCCCTTTAAGCCCAAGTCTAGAGAAAACGCACGGCCGCGTTTCGGGTTTGACCTACTTCTCGGAATTGAAAATTGAGAATAGATTCGGACGTCCCATTTGTAGACTGGTGTGCACACCAACTTTCGTGACGTTCCAAGCTATTTTTTCACCCTTTAAGCTCAAGCCTAGCAAAAACGCACGGTCGATTTTCGACATTCACCAACTTCTCGAAATTGAAAATTGAGCATTGATTTGGATTTCCCATTGGTAGACAAGTGCGCACGCCAACGCTCATGACGTTCCGAGCTATTTTCCCACCCTTTAAGCTTAAGTCTAGCGAAAACGAATGGTGGCGTTTCGACTTTGACCAAGTTCTGGGAATTGAAATTTGAGAATAGATTTGGATGTCCCGTTGGTAGACAAGTGCCCATGCCAACGTTCGGGACGTTCCGAGGTATTTTCTCGCCCTTTAAGCCCAACTCTAGAGAAAACGCACGATCGCGTTTCGGGTTTGACCTGCTTCTCGGAATTGAAAATCGGGAATAGATTTGGATGTCCCATTTGTAGACATGCGTGCAAAGCAAATTTCGTGACGTTATGAGCTAATTTCACACCCTGTAAGCTAAAGTCTAGCGAAAACATATGGTGGCGTTTCGACTTTGACCAACCTATGGGAATTGAAAATTAAGAATAGATTTAGATGTCCCATTGGTAGACAAGCGTCCACGCCAACTTTCATGATGTTTCGAGCTTTGTTCTCCCCCTTTAAGCCCAAGTCTACTGAAAACACACGGTCGAATTTCGACTTTCACCAAATTCTTGGAATTGAAAATTGAGCATAGATTTGGATTTCCCGTTGGTAGAAAAGTGTGCACGCCAACGTTCGCGATGTTCTGAGCTATTTTACCACCCTTTAAGCCCAAGTCTAGCGAAAACACACTGTCGAGGTTTGACTTCGACGAACTTTGCTGAATGGAAAATTGAGCGTAGATTTGGATGTCCCGTTGGTAGACAAGTCCGCACGCCAACTTTCGTGATGTTCCGAGCTATTTTCCCACCCTTTAATCCCAAGTCTAGCGAAAACGCATGGCCGAGTTTCAACTTTGACCACCTTCTCGGAATTGAAATTTGAGAATAGTTTTGGATGTCCCATTGGTAGACAAGCGTCCATGCCAACTTTCCTGATGTTCCGAACTATTTTCTCCCCCTTTAAGCCCAAGTCTAGCGAAAACGGACGGTTGAGTTTTGACTTTGAACAACTTCACGGAATTGAAAATTGAGCATAGATTTGGATGTCCCATTGGTAGACAAGTGCGCATGCCAACTTTCATGGTGTTCCGAGCTATTTTCCCGCCCTATAATCCCAAGTCTAGCAAAAAAAGCATGGTCGATTTTCAACTTTTCCAACTTCTCGGAATTGAAATTTGAGAATAGTTTTGGATGTCCCATTGGTAGACAAGCGTCCATGCCAACTTTCGTGACGTTTCGAGCTATTTTCTCCCCCTTTAAGCCCAAGTTTAGTGAAAACGAACGGTCGAGTTTCAACTTTGACCAACTTCTTGGAATTGAAATTTGAGAATAGTTTTGGATGTCCCATTGGTAGACAAGTGTCCACACCAACTTTCATCACATTTCGAGCTATTTTATCCCCCTTTAAGCCCAACTCTACTGAAAACACACGGTCGCGTTTCGGCTTTGACCTACTTCTCGGAATTGAAAATTGAGAATAGATTTGGATGTCCCATTTGTGGACATGCGTACACAACAACTTTCGTGACGTTACGAGCTAATTTCACACCCTTTAAGCTCAAGTCTAGCGAAAAATCACGGTCGAGTTTCAACTTTGACCAACTTCCCGGAATTTAAATTTGAGAATAGTTTGGGATGTCCCATTGGTAGACAAGCGTCCACACCAACTTCCGTGACGTTCCGACCTATTTTCTGCCCCATTAAGCCCAACTCTAGTGAAAACGTATGGTCGAGTTTTGACTTTCACCAACTTCTCGGAATTAAAAATTGAGCATATATTTGGATGTCCCATTTGTAGACATGCACGCACAACAAATTTCGTGACGTTAAGAGCTAATTTCACACCCTTTAAGCTCAAGTGTAGTGAAAACGCATGGTGGCATTTCGACTTTGACCAACTTCTTGAATTGAAATTTGAGAATAGATTTGGATGTACCGTTGGTAGACAAGTGCGCACGCCAACTTTCGTGACGTTTTGAGTTATTTACCCACCCTTTAAGCCCAAGTCTAGCAAAAACGCAAGATCGAGTTTCAACTTTGACCAACTTCTTGGAATTGAAGTTTGAGAATAGATTTGGATGTCCCATTGGTAGACAAGCGTCCATGCCAACTTTCGTGACGTTTCGAGCTATTTTCTCCTCCTTTAATCCCAAGTCTAGCGAAAACGCACGGTCGAGTTTCGACTTTGACCAGCTTCGCGGAATTGAAAATTGAGCATAGATTTGGATTCCCTGTTGGTCGACAACTGCACACGCCAACTTTCGTGATGTTCCGAGAAATTCTCCACCCTTTAAGGCTAAGTCTAGCAAAAACGCACGGTCGGGTTTCGGCTTTGACCAACTTCTCGGAATTGAAATTTGAGAATAGATTTGGATATCCCATAGGTAGACAACCGTGCACGCCAACTTTCGTGATGTTCTGAGCTATTTTATTCCCCTTTATGCCCAACACTAGAGAAAACGCACGGTTGCATTTCGGCTTTGACCTACTTCTCGGAATTGAAAATTGAGAATAGATTTGGATGT
This sequence comes from Larix kaempferi, assembly GCA_027924585.1. NCBI lineage: Eukaryota > Viridiplantae > Streptophyta > Pinopsida > Pinales > Pinaceae > Larix > Larix kaempferi. The sequence goes on along the minus strand of BSBM01000430.1, from coordinate 140,098 downwards.
CCCATTTGTAGACATGCGCGCACAGCAACGTTCGTGACGTTCCGAGCTATTTTCTCCCCCTTTAAGACCAACTCTAGCGAAAACGCACGATCAAGTTTCAACTTTGACCAACTTCTCAGAATTGAAATTTGAGAATAGTTTTGGATGTCCCATTGGTAGACAAGTGTCCACACGAACTTTCGTGACATTCCGAGCTATTTTCTCCCCCTTTAAGCCCAACTCTAGAGAAAACGCACGGTCTCGTTTCGGCTTTGACCTACTTCTCGGAATTGAAAATTGAGAATCGATTTGGATGTCCCATTTGTAGACATGCGCGCACAGCAACTTTCATGACGTTCCGAGCTATTTTCTCCCCCTTTATGCACAACTCTAGAGAAAACGCACGATCAAGTTTCAACTTTGACCAACTTTTCGGAATTGAAATTTGAGAATATTTTTGGATGTCCCATTGGTAGACAAGCGTCCACACCAACTTTCGTGACGTTACGAGCTAATTTCACACCCTTTAAGCTCAAGCCTAGAGAAAACTCATGGTGGCGTTTTGACTTTGACCAACTTCTCGTAATTGAAAATTGAGCATAGATTTGGATGTACCGTTGGTAGACAAGTGCGCATGCCAACTTTCGTTACGTTCTGAGCTATTTTCTCACCCTTTAAGCCCAAGTCTAGCGAAAAAACACGGTCGAGTTTCAACTTTGACCAACTTCTCGAAATTGAAATTCAAGAATAGTTTTGGATGTCCTATTGGTAGACAAGCGTCCACAGCAACTTTCGTGACATTCCGAGCTATTTTCTCCCCCTTTATGCCCAAGTCTAGAGAAAACACACGTTCAAGTTTCGACTTTGACGAACTTCACGGAATTCAAAATTAAGCATAGATTTGGATGTTCCGTTGGTAGACAAGTGAGCACGCCAACTTTCGTGACTTTTCGAGCTATTTTCCCACCCTTTAAGCCCAAGTCTAGCGTAAACGCACGGTTGCGTTTCAACTTTGAGCAGCTTCTCCGAATTGAATTGTGAGAATAGATTTGGATGTCCCATTTGTAGACAAGCGTCCATGCCAACTTTCGTGACGTTTCGATCTATTTTCTCCCCCTTTAATCCCAAGTATAGCAAAAACGCACCATCGAGTTTCGACTTTGACCAAATTCACCAAATTGAAAATTGAGCATAAATTTGGATGTCCCGTTGGTAGACAAGTGCGCACGCCAACTTTCGTGATGTTCCAAGCTATTTTCTCACCGTTTAAGCCCAAGTCTAGCAAAAACGCATATTCGATTTTCAACTTTTACCAACTTCTCGAAATTTAAATTTGAGAATAGATTTGGATGTCCCATTGGTAGACAAGCGTCCATGCCAACTTTCATGACGTTTCGAGCTTTTTTCTCCCCCTTTAACCCCAAGACCAGCGAAAACGCACGGTCGAGTTTCGACTTTGACCAACTTCTCGGAATTAAAAATTTAGAATCGATTTGGATGACCCATTTGTAGACATGCACGCACAACAACTTTCATGACGTTACGAGCTAATTTCACACCCTTTAAGCCCAATTCTAGAGAAAACGCATGATCCAGTTTCAACTTTGACCACCTTCTTCGAATTGAAATTTGAGAATAGTTTTAGATGTCCCATTGGTAGACAAGCATCCACACAAACTTTGTGACGTTCCGAGCTATTTTCTCTCCCTTTAAGCCCAAGTCTAGCGAAAACGCACGGACGATTTTCGACTTTCAACAACTTCTCGGAATTGAAAATTGAGCATAGATTTGGATGTCCCATTGGTAAACAAGTGCGCACACCAACTTTCATGACGTTCCGAGGTATTTTCCCACCCTTTAATCCCAAGTCTAGCGAAAATGCATGGTCGCCTTACGGCTTTGACCTACTTCTAGGAATTTAAAACGTAGAATAGATTTGGATGTCCCATTTGTAGACATGCGCGCACAACACATTTCGTGATGCTACGAGCTAATTTCACACCCTTTAAACTCAAGTCTAGTGAAAACGCATTGTGGCATTTCGACCTTGACCAACTTCACGGAATCGAAAATTGAGCATAGATTTGGATGTCCCGTTGGTAAACAAGTGTGCACGCCAACTTTCGTGACGTTCCGAGCTATTTTCCAACCCTTTAAGCCCAAGTCTAGCGTAAACGCATGGTCGCGTTTCAACTTTGACTAACTTCTCAGAATTGAAATTTGAGAATAGATTTGGATGTCCCATTGGTAGACAAGCGTCCACACCAACGTTCGTGAAATTTCGAGCTATTTTTCCTGCTTTAAGCCAAACTCTAGAGAAAACGCGCGGTCGAATTTCAACTCTGACCAACTTCTCGGAATTGAAATTTGAGAATATTTTTGGATGTCACACTGGTAGAAAAGCGTCCACACCAACTTTCGTAATGTTCCGAGCTATTTTCTACCCCTTTAAGCCTAAGTCTGGCGAAAACGCAGGGTCGAGTTTCGGCTTTGACCAACTTCTTGGAATTGAAATTTGAGAATAGATTTGGATATCCCATTGGTAGACAAGCATGCACACCAACTTTCATGACGTTTCGAGCTATTTTCTCCCCATTTAATCCCAAGTCTAGCGAAAACGCACGGTCGCATTTTGGCTTTGATGTACTTCTCGGAATTGAAATTTGAGAATAAATTTGGATGCCGCATTGGTAGAGGAGCGCGTACGCCAACTTTCGTGACGTTCTGAGCTATTTTCTCAACATTTAAGCCCAAGTCTAGCGAAAATGCACAGTCGCGTTTCGGCTTTGACCTACTTCTCGGAGTTGAAATTTGAGAATAAATTTGGATGCCCCATTCGTAGACAAGTGCATATGCCAACTTTCGTGATATTCCCGGCTATTTTCTCACCCTTTAAGCTGAAGTCTAACGAAAATGCACGGTCGTGTTTCGGACTTGACCAACTTCTCAGAATTTAAATTTGAGAATAGATATGGATGCCCCATTGGTAGACAAGCATGCACGCCAACTTTAATGACGTTCCGAGCTATTTTCTCCCCCTTTAAGCCCAAGTCTAGCGAAACCGCACGTTCGATTTTCAACTTTGACCAACTTCTTGGAATTTAAATTTGAGAATAGTTTTGAATGTCTGATTGGTAGACAGACGTCCACGCCAACTTTTGTAACGTTCGAGCTTTTTTCTCCCCCTTTAACCCCAAGCCTAGCGAAAACGCACGGTCGATTTTCATCTTTCACTAACTTCTCGGAATTGAAAATTGAGCATAGATTTGGATGTCCTGTTGGTAGACAAGTGCGCACGCCAACTTTCGTGATGTTCCGAGCTATTTTCCCACCCTTTAATCCCAAGTCTATTGAAAACGCAAAGTTGAGTTTCAACTTTGAACACCTTCTCGGAATTGAAATTTTAGAATAGTTTTGGATGTCCCATTGGTAGACAAGTGTCCATGCCAACTTTCGTGACGTTCCGAGCTATTTTCTCCCCATTTAAGCCCATGTCTGGCGAAAACACACGGTCGAGTTTCGACTTTGACCAACTTCGCGGAATTGAAAATTGAGTAGAGATTTGGATGTCCCATTGGTAGATAAGTGCGCAAGCCAACTTTCGTGACGTTCCGAGATATTTTCCCACCCTTTAATCCCAAGTCTAGCAAAAACGCACGGTCGAGTTTCAACTTTGACTAACTTGTCGGAATTCAAATTTGAGAATAGATTTGGATGTCCCATTGGTAGATAAGCATCCACGCCAACTTTCGTGACGTTTCGAGCTTTTTTCTCCCCCTTTAAGACCAAGTCTAGCGAAAACGCACGGTCGAGTTTCGACTTTCACCAACTTCTCAGAATTGAAAATTGAGCATAGATTTGGATGTCCCGTTGATAGAAAAGTGTGCACGCCAACTTTCGTAACGTTCTGAGCTATTTTCCAACCCTTTAATCCCAAGTCTATCGAAAACGCACGGTCATGTTTAAACTTTGACCAAGTTCTCGGAATTGAAATTTGAGCATAGTTTTGGATGTCCCATTGGTAGACAAGCGTGCATGCCAACTTTCGTGACATTCCGAGCTATTTTCCACCCCTTTAATCCCAAGTCTAGCCTAAACGCACGATCGAGTTTCAACTTTTACCAACTTCGCGGAATTGAAAATTGAGCATAGATTTGGATGTCCCATTGGTAGAAAAGTGTCCATGCTAGCTTTCATGACGTTCCGAGTTGTTTTCTCCGCCTTTAAGGCCAAGTCTAGTGAATAAGCACTGTCGATGTTCGACTTTGACGAACTTCACGCAATTGAAAATTGAGCATAAATTTGGATGTCCCGTTGGTAGAAAAGTGTGCACGCCAACTTTCGTGACCCTCCAAGCTATTTTCCCACCCTTTAAGCCCAAGTCTAGCGAAAATGCAGAGTTGAGTTTCGACTTTCACCAACTTCTTGGAATTGAAAATTGAGCATAGATTTGGATGTCCTATTGGTAGACAAATGCGCACGCCAACTTTCGTGACGTTCCAAGCTATTTTTGCGCCCTTTAATTCCAAGTCTAGCGAAAAAAGCATTGTCGAGTTTCAACTTTGACCAACTTCTTGGAATTGAAATTTGAGAATAGTTTTGGATGTCCCACTGGTAGACAAGCGTCCATGCCAACTTTCATGACGTTCCAAGCTATTTTCTCCCCCATTAAGCCCAACTCTAGTGAAAACGTACGGTCGAGTTTCGACTTTCACCAACTTCTCGGAATTGAAAATTGAGCATAGATTTGGATGTCCGATTTGTAGACATGCACGCACAGCAACTTTCGTGATGCTACAAGCTAATTTAACACCCTTTAAGCTCAAGTCTAGCAAAAACGCATGATGGCATTTTGACTTTGAAAAACTTATTGGAATTGAAATTTGAGAATAGATTTGGATGTCCCATTGGTAAACAAGCGTGCACGCCAAATTTGGTGAGGTTTCGAGTTATTTTCTCTCCCTTTAATCCCAAGTCTAGTGAAGACGCACGATCGAGTTTCAACTTTGACCAACTTCTTGGAATTGAAATTTGAGCATAGATTTGTATGTCCCGTTGGTAGACAAGTGCGCACGCCAACTTTCGTTACATTCCGAGCTATTTTCTTCCCCTTTAAGCCAAACTCTAGAGAAAATGCGCAGTCGAGTTTCAACTTTGACTAACTTCTCGGAATTGAAATTTGAGAATTGATTTGGATGTCACATTGTTAGACAAGCGTCCACGCCAACTTTCGTGACGTTGCGAGTTTCGACTTTCACCAACTTCTCGGAATTGAAAATTGAGCATAGATTTAGATTTCCCGTTGGTAGACAAGTGCGCACACCAACTTTCATGACGTTCCGACGTATTTTCCCACATTTTAAGCCCAGGTCTAGCGAAAACGCACAGTGGAGTTTCGACTTTCACCAACTTCTCGAAATTGAAATTTGAGAATAGTTTTGGATGTCCCATTGGTAGAAAAGTGTCCACACCAACTTTCGTGACATTTCGAGCTATTTTATCCCCCCTTTAAGCACAACTCTAGAGAAAACGCACGGTCCCGTTTCGGCTTTGACCAACTTCTCGGAATTGAAAACTGAGAATAGATTTGGATGTCCTTGTAGACATGCCCACACAGCAACTTTTGTGACGTTACGAGCTAATTTCACACCCTTTAAACTCAAGTCTAGCGAAAACGCATGGTGGCATTTCGACCTTGATCAACTTCTCGGAATTGGAAATTGAGCACAGATTTGGATGTACCATTGGTAGACAAGTGCGCACACCAACTTTCGTGACATTCCAAGCTATTTTCCCGCCTTTTAATTCCAAGTCTAGCGAAAAAAGCATGCTCGAGCTTCGACTTTCACCAACTTCTCGGAATTGAAAATTGAGCATAGATTTGGATGTCCCATTTGTAGACATGCGTGCACGGCAACTTTCGTGACGCTACGAGCTAATTTCACACCCTTTAAGCTCAAGTCTAGCGAAAACGCATGGTGGCATTTCGAATTTGACCAACTTCTTGGAATTGAAATTTGAGAATAGATTTGAAAGTCACATTGTTAGACAAGCATCCACGCCAACTTTCATAACGTTTCGAGCTTTTTTCTCCCCCTTTAAGCCCAAGTCTAGCGAAAACGCACGGATGAGTTTCGACTTTCACCAACTTCTCAAAATTTAAAATAGAGCATATATTTGGATGTCCCGTTGGTAGACAAGTGCGCACGCCAACTTCCTTCACATTCCGAGCTATTTTCCTACCTTTTAAGCCCAAGTCTAGCGAAAACGCACGGTCGAGTTTCAACTTTAACCAACTTCTCGGAATTGAAATTTGAGAATAGTTTTGGATGTCTTATTGGTAGACAAGCGTCCACACCAACTTTCGTCACATTCTGAGCTATTTTATCCCCCTTTAAGCCCAACTCTAGAGAAAACACACGGTCGCGTTTCGTCTTTGACCTACTTCTCGGAATTGAAAACTGAGAAAAGATTTGGATGTCCCATTTTCTAACATGCGTGGACAACAACTTTCGTTACGTTACGAGCTAATTTCACACCCTTTAAGCTCAAGTCTAACGAAAATTTTGACTTTGACCAACTTCTGGGAATTGAAATTTCAGAATAGATTTGGATGTCTCGTTGGTAGACAAGTGCGCATGCCAACTTTCGTGATGTTCCGAGCTATTTTCCCACCCTTTAAGCCCAAGTCTAGCGAAAACACATGGTCGAGTTTCAACTTTGACCAATTTCCCGAAATTGAAATTTGAGAATAGTTTTGGATGTCCCATTGGTAAACAAGCATCCATGCCAACTTTCGTGACGTGCCGACCTATTTTCTGCCCCATTAAGCCCAACTCTAGTGAAAACGTACGGTCGAGTTTCGAATTTCACCAACTTCTCCGAATTGAAAATTGAGCATAGATTTGGATGTCCCATTTGTAGACATGCGCACACAGCAAAATTCATGACGTTACGAGCTAATTTCACACCCTTTAAGCTCAAGTCTAGCGAAAACACGTGGTGGCATTTCGACTTTGACCAACTTCTGGGAATTGAAATTTGAGAATAGATTTGGATGTCCCGTTGGTAGACAAGTGTGCACGCCAACGTTCGTGACGTTACGAGCTAATTTCACACCCTTTAAGCTCAAGTCTAGAGAAAACGCATGGTGGCGTTTCGACTTTGACCAAGTTCTGGGAATTGAAATTTGCGAATAGATTTGGATGTCCCGTTGGTAGACAAGTGCCCATGCCAACTTTCATGATGTTCCAAGGTATTTTATCCCCCTTTAAGCCCAAGTCTAGAGAAAACGCACGGCCGCGTTTCGGGTTTGACCTACTTCTCGGAATTGAAAATTGAGAATAGATTCGGACGTCCCATTTGTAGACTGGTGTGCACACCAACTTTCGTGACGTTCCAAGCTATTTTTTCACCCTTTAAGCTCAAGCCTAGCAAAAACGCACGGTCGATTTTCGACATTCACCAACTTCTCGAAATTGAAAATTGAGCATTGATTTGGATTTCCCATTGGTAGACAAGTGCGCACGCCAACGCTCATGACGTTCCGAGCTATTTTCCCACCCTTTAAGCTTAAGTCTAGCGAAAACGAATGGTGGCGTTTCGACTTTGACCAAGTTCTGGGAATTGAAATTTGAGAATAGATTTGGATGTCCCGTTGGTAGACAAGTGCCCATGCCAACGTTCGGGACGTTCCGAGGTATTTTCTCGCCCTTTAAGCCCAACTCTAGAGAAAACGCACGATCGCGTTTCGGGTTTGACCTGCTTCTCGAAATTGAAAATCGGGAATAGATTTGGATGTCCCATTTGTAGACATGCGTGCAAAGCAAATTTCGTGACGTTATGAGCTAATTTCACACCCTGTAAGCTAAAGTCTAGCGAAAACATATGGTGGCGTTTCGACTTTGACCAACCTATGGGAATTGAAAATTAAGAATAGATTTAGATGTCCCATTGGTAGACAAGCGTCCACGCCAACTTTCATGATGTTTCGAGCTTTGTTCTCCCCCTTTAAGCCCAAGTCTACTGAAAACACACGGTCGAATTTCGACTTTCACCAAATTCTTGGAATTGAAAATTGAGCATAGATTTGGATTTCCCGTTGGTAGAAAAGTGTGCACGCCAACGTTCGCGATGTTCTGAGCTATTTTACCACCCTTTAAGCCCAAGTCTAGCGAAAACACACTGTCGAGGTTTGACTTCGACGAACTTTGCTGAATGGAAAATTGAGCGTAGATTTGGATGTCCCGTTGGTAGACAAGTCCGCACGCCAACTTTCGTGATGTTCCGAGCTATTTTCCCACCCTTTAATCCCAAGTCTAGCGAAAACGCACGGCCGAGTTTCAACTTTGACCACCTTCTCGGAATTGAAATTTGAGAATAGTTTTGGATGTCCCATTGGTAGACAAGCGTCCATGCCAACTTTCCTGATGTTCCGAACTATTTTCTCCCCCTTTAAGCCCAAGTCTAGCGAAAACGGACGGTTGAGTTTTGACTTTGAACAACTTCACGGAATTGAAAATTGAGCATAGATTTGGATGTCCCATTGGTAGACAAGTGCGCATGCCAACTTTCATGGTGTTCCGAGCTATTTTCCCGCCCTATAATCCCAAGTCTAGCAAAAAAAGCATGGTCGATTTTCAACTTTTCCAACTTCTCGGAATTGAAATTTGAGAATAGTTTTGGATGTCCCATTGGTAGACAAGCGTCCATGCCAACTTTCGTGACGTTTCGAGCTATTTTCTCCCCCTTTAAGCCCAAGTTTAGTGAAAACGAACGGTCGAGTTTCAACTTTGACCAACTTCTTGGAATTGAAATTTGAGAATAGTTTTGGATGTCCCATTGGTAGACAAGTGTCCACACCAACTTTCATCACATTTCGAGCTATTTTATCCCCCTTTAAGCCCAACTCTACTGAAAACACACGGTCGCGTTTCGGCTTTGACCTACTTCTCGGAATTGAAAATTGAGAATAGATTTGGATGTCCCATTTGTGGACATGCGTACACAACAACTTTCGTGACGTTACGAGCTAATTTCACACCCTTTAAGCTCAAGTCTAGCGAAAACTCACGGTCGAGTTTCAACTTTGACCAACTTCCCGGAATTTAAATTTGAGAATAGTTTGGGATGTCCCATTGGTAGACAAGCGTCCACACCAACTTCCGTGACGTTCCGACCTATTTTCTGCCCCATTAAGCCCAACTCTAGTGAAAACGTATGGTCGAGTTTTGACTTTCACCAACTTCTCGGAATTAAAAATTGAGCATATATTTGGATGTCCCATTTGTAGACATGCACGCACAACAAATTTCGTGACGTTAAGAGCTAATTTCACACCCTTTAAGCTCAAGTGTAGTGAAAACGCATGGTGGCATTTCGACTTTGACCAACTTCTTGAATTGAAATTTGAGAATAGATTTGGATGTACCGTTGGTAGACAAGTGCGCACGCCAACTTTCGTGACGTTTTCAGTTATTTACCCACCCTTTAAGCCCAAGTCTAGCAAAAACGCAGGATCGAGTTTCAACTTTGACCAACTTCTTGGAATTGAAGTTTGAGAATAGATTTGGATGTCCCATTGGTAGACAAGCGTCCATGCCAACTTTCGTGACGTTTCGAGCTATTTTCTCCTCCTTTAATCCCAAGTCTAGCGAAAACGCACGGTCGAGTTTCGACTTTGACCAGCTTCGCGGAATTGAAAATTGAGCATAGATTTGGATTCCCTGTTGGTCGACAACTGCACACGCCAACTTTTGTGATGTTCCGAGAAATTCTCCACCCTTTAAGGCTAAGTCTAGCAAAAACGCACGGTCGAGTTTCGGCTTTGACCAACTTCTCGGAATTGAAATTTGAGAATAGATTTGGATATCCCATAGGTAGACAACCGTGCACGCCAACTTTCGTGATGTTCTGAGCTATTTTATTCCCCTTTATGCCCAACACTAGAGAAAACGCACGGTTGCATTTCGGCTTTGACCTACTTCTCGGAATTGAAAATTGAGAATAGATTTGGATGTCCCATTTGTAGACATGCGCGCACAGCAACGTTCGTGACGTTCCGAGCTATTTTCTCCCCCTTTAAGACCAACTCTAGCGAAAACGCACGATCAAGTTTCAACTTTGACCAACTTCTCAGAATTGAAATTTGAGAATAGTTTTGGATGTCCCATTGGTAGACAAGTGTCCACACGAACTTTCGTGACATTCCGAGCTATTTTCTCCCCCTTTAAGCCCAACTCTAGAGAAAACGCACGGTCTCGTTTCGGCTTTGACCTACTTCTCGAAATTGAAAATTGAGAATCGATTTGGATGTCCCATTTGTAGACATGCGCGCACAGCAACTTTCATGACGTTCCGAGCTATTTTCTCCCCCTTTATGCACAACTCTAGAGAAAACGCACGATCAAGTTTCAACTTTGACCAACTTTTCGGAATTGAAATTTGAGAATATTTTTGGATGTCCCATTGGTAGACAAGCGTCCACACCAACTTTCGTGACGTTACGAGCTAATTTCACACCCTTTAAGCTCAAGCCTAGAGAAAACTCATGGTGGCGTTTTGACTTTGACCAACTTCTCGTAATTGAAAATTGAGCATAGATTTGGATGTACCGTTGGTAGACAAGTGCGCATGCCAACTTTCGTTACGTTCTGAGCTATTTTCTCACCCTTTAAGCCCAAGTCTAGCGAAAAAACACGGTCGAGTTTCAACTTTGACCAACTTCTCGAAATTGAAATTCAAGAATAGTTTTGGATGTCCTATTGGTAGACAAGCGTCCACAGCAACTTTCGTGACATTCCGAGCTATTTTCTCCCCCTTTATGCCCAAGTCTAGAGAAAACACACGTTCAAGTTTCGACTTTGACGAACTTCACGGAATTCAAAATTAAGCATAGATTTGGATGTTCCGTTGGTAGACAAGTGAGCACGCCAACTTTCGTGACTTTTCGAGCTATTTTCCCACCCTTTAAGCCCAAGTCTAGCGTAAACGCACGGTTGCGTTTCAACTTTGAGCAGCTTCTCCGAATTGAATTGTGAGAATAGATTTGGATGTCCCATTTGTAGACAAGCGTCCATGCCAACTTTCGTGACGTTTCGATCTATTTTCTCCCCCTTTAATCCCAAGTATAGCAAAAACGCACCATCGAGTTTCGACTTTGACCAAATTCACCAAATTGAAAATTGAGCATAAATTTGGATGTCCCGTTGGTAGACAAGTGCGCACGCCAACTTTCGTGATGTTCCAAGCTATTTTCTCACCGTTTAAGCCCAAGTCTAGCAAAAACGCATATTCGATTTTCAACTTTTACCAACTTCTCGAAATTTAAATTTGAGAATAGATTTGGATGTCCCATTGGTAGACAAGCGTCCATGCCAACTTTCATGACGTTTCGAGCTTTTTTCTCCCCCTTTAACCCCAAGACCAGCGAAAAACGCACGGTCGAGTTTCGACTTTGACCAACTTCTCGGAATTAAAAATTTAGAATCGATTTGGATGACCCATTTGTAGACATGCACGCACAACAACTTTCATGACGTTACGAGCTAATTTCACACCCTTTAAGCCCAATTCTAGAGAAAACGCATGATCCAGTTTCAACTTTGACCACCTTCTTCGAATTGAAATTTGAGAATAGTTTTAGATGTCCCATTGGTAGACAAGCATCCACACAAACTTTGTGACGTTCCGAGCTATTTTCTCTCCCTTTAAGCCCAAGTCTAGCGAAAACGCACGGACGATTTTCGACTTTCAACAGCTTCTCGGAATTGAAAATTGAGCATAGATTTGGATGTCCCATTGGTAAACAAGTGCGCACACCAACTTTCATGACGTTCCGAGGTATTTTCCCACCCTTTAATCCCAAGTCTAGCGAAAATGCATGGTCGCCTTACGGCTTTGACCTACTTCTAGGAATTTAAAACGTAGAATAGATTTGGATGTCCCATTTGTAGACATGCGCGCACAACACATTTCGTGATGCTACGAGCTAATTTCACACCCTTTAAACTCAAGTCTAGTGAAAACGCATTGTGGCATTTCGACCTTGACCAACTTCACGGAATCGAAAATTGAGCATAGATTTGGATGTCCCGTTGGTAAACAAGTGTGCACGCCAACTTTCGTGACGTTCCGAGCTATTTTCCAACCCTTTAAGCCCAAGTCTAGCGTAAACGCATGGTCGCGTTTCAACTTTGACTAACTTCTCAGAATTGAAATTTGAGAATAGATTTGGATGTCCCATTGGTAGACAAGCGTCCACACCAACGTTCGTGAAATTTCGAGCTATTTTTCCTGCTTTAAGCCAAACTCTAGAGAAAACGCGCGGTCGAATTTCAACTCTGACCAACTTCTCGGAATTGAAATTTGAGAATATTTTTGGATGTCACACTGGTAGAAAAGCGTCCACACCAACTTTCGTAATGTTCCGAGCTATTTTCTACCCCTTTAAGCCTAAGTCTGGCGAAAACGCAGGGTCGAGTTTCGGCTTTGACCAACTTCTTGGAATTGAAATTTGAGAATAGATTTGGATATCCCATTGGTAGACAAGCATGCACACCAACTTTCATGACGTTTCGAGCTATTTTCTCCCCATTTAATCCCAAGTCTAGCGAAAACGCACGGTCGCATTTTGGCTTTGATGTACTTCTCGGAATTGAAATTTGAGAATAAATTTGGATGCCGCATTGGTAGAGGAGCGCGTACGCCAACTTTCGTGACGTTCTGAGCTATTTTCTCAACATTTAAGCCCAAGTCTAGCGAAAATGCACAGTCGCGTTTCGGCTTTGACCTACTTCTCGGAGTTGAAATTTGAGAATAAATTTGGATGCCCCATTCGTAGACAAGTGCATATGCCAACTTTCGTGATATTCCCGGCTATTTTCTCACCCTTTAAGCTGAAGTCTAACGAAAATGCACGGTCGTGTTTCGGACTTGACCAACTTCTCAGAATTTAAATTTGAGAATAGATATGGATGCCCCATTGGTAGACAAGCATGCACGCCAACTTTAATGACGTTCCGAGCTATTTTCTCCCCCTTTAAGCCCAAGTCTAGCGAAACCGCACGTTCGATTTTCAACTTTGACCAACTTCTTGGAATTTAAATTTGAGAATAGTTTTGAATGTCTGATTGGTAGACAGACGTCCACGCCAACTTTTGTAACGTTCGAGCTTTTTTCTCCCCCTTTAACCCCAAGCCTAGCGAAAACGCACGGTCGATTTTCATCTTTCACTAACTTCTCGGAATTGAAAATTGAGCATAGATTTGGATGTCCTGTTGGTAGACAAGTGCGCACGCCAACTTTCGTGATGTTCCGAGCTATTTTCCCACCCTTTAATCCCAAGTCTATTGAAAACGCAAAGTTGAGTTTCAACTTTGAACACCTTCTCGGAATTGAAATTTTAGAATAGTTTTGGATGTCCCATTGGTAGACAAGTGTCCATGCCAACTTTCGTGACGTTCCGAGCTATTTTCTCCCCATTTAAGCCCATGTCTGGCGAAAACACACGGTCGAGTTTCGACTTTGACCAACTTCGCGGAATTGAAAATTGAGTAGAGATTTGGATGTCCCATTGGTAGATAAGTGCGCAAGCCAACTTTCGTGACGTTCCGAGATATTTTCCCACCCTTTAATCCCAAGTCTAGCAAAAACGCACGGTCAAGTTTCAACTTTGACTAACTTGTCGGAATTCAAATTTGAGAATAGATTTGGATGTCCCATTGGTAGATAAGCATCCACGCCAACTTTCGTGACGTTTCGAGCTTTTTTCTCCCCCTTTAAGACCAAGTCTAGCGAAAACGCACGGTCGAGTTTCGACTTTCACCAACTTCTCAGAATTGAAAATTGAGCATAGATTTGGATGTCCCGTTGATAGAAAAGTGTGCACGCCAACTTTCGTAACGTTCTGAGCTATTTTCCAACCCTTTAATCCCAAGTCTATCGAAAACGCACGGTCATGTTTAAACTTTGACCAAGTTCTCGGAATTGAAATTTGAGCATAGTTTTGGATGTCCCATTGGTAGACAAGCGTGCATGCCAACTTTCGTGACATTCCGAGCTATTTTCCACCCCTTTAATCCCAAGTCTAGCCTAAACGCACGGTCGAGTTTCAACTTTTACCAACTTCGCGGAATTGAAAATTGAGCATAGATTTGGATGTCCCATTGGTAGAAAAGTGTCCATGCTAGCTTTCATGACGTTCCGAGTTGTTTTCTCCGCCTTTAAGGCCAAGTCTAGTGAATAAGCACTGTCGAGGTTCGACTTTGACGAACTTCACGCAATTGAAAATTGAGCATAAATTTGGATGTCCCGTTGGTAGAAAAGTGTGCACGCCAACTTTCGTGACCCTCCAAGCTATTTTCCCACCCTTTAAGCCCAAGTCTAGCGAAAATGCAGAGTTGAGTTTCGACTTTCACCAACTTCTTGGAATTGAAAATTGAGCATAGATTTGGATGTCCTATTGGTAGACAAATGCGCACGCCAACTTTCGTGACGTTCCAAGCTATTTTTGCGCCCTTTAATTCCAAGTCTAGCGAAAAAAGCATTGTCGAGTTTCAACTTTGACCAACTTCTTGGAATTGAAATTTGAGAATAGTTTTGGATGTCCCACTGGTAGACAAGCGTCCATGCCAACTTTCATGACGTTCCAAGCTATTTTCTCCCCCATTAAGCCCAACTCTAGTGAAAACGTACGGTCGAGTTTCGACTTTCACCAACTTCTCGGAATTGAAAATTGAGCATAGATTTGGATGTCCGATTTGTAGACATGCACGCACAGCAACTTTCGTGATGCTACAAGCTAATTTAACACCCTTTAAGCTCAAGTCTAGCAAAAACGCATGATGGCATTTTGACTTTGAAAAACTTATTGGAATTGAAATTTGAGAATAGATTTGGATGTCCCATTGGTAAACAAGCGTGCACGCCAAATTTGGTGAGGTTTCGAGTTATTTTCTCTCCCTTTAATCCCAAGTCTAGTGAAGACGCACGATCGAGTTTCAACTTTGACCAACTTCTTGGAATTGAAATTTGAGCATAGATTTGTATGTCCCGTTGGTAGACAAGTGCGCACGCCAACTTTCGTTACATTCCGAGCTATTTTCTTCCCCTTTAAGCCAAACTCTAGAGAAAATGCGCAGTCGAGTTTCAACTTTGACTAACTTCTCGGAATTGAAATTTGAGAATTGATTTGGATGTCACATTGTTAGACAAGCGTCCACGCCAACTTTCGTGACGTTGCGAGTTTCGACTTTCACCAACTTCTCGGAATTGAAAATTGAGCATAGATTTAGATTTCCCGTTGGTAGACAAGTGCGCACACCAACTTTCATGACGTTCCGACGTATTTTCCCACATTTTAAGCCCAGGTCTAGCGAAAACGCACAGTGGAGTTTCGACTTTCACCAACTTCTCGAAATTGAAATTTGAGAATAGTTTTGGATGTCCCATTGGTAGAAAAGTGTCCACACCAACTTTCGTGACATTTCGAGCTATTTTATCCCCCCTTTAAGCACAACTCTAGAGAAAACGCACGGTCCCGTTTCGGCTTTGACCAACTTCTCGGAATTGAAAACTGAGAATAGATTTGGATGTCCTTGTAGACATGCCCACACAGCAACTTTTGTGACGTTACGAGCTAATTTCACACCCTTTAAACTCAAGTCTAGCGAAAACGCATGGTGGCATTTCGACCTTGATCAACTTCTCGGAATTGGAAATTGAGCACAGATTTGGATGTACCATTGGTAGACAAGTGCGCACACCAACTTTCGTGACATTCCAAGCTATTTTCCCGCCTTTTAATTCCAAGTCTAGCGAAAAAAGCATGCTCGAGCTTCGACTTTCACCAACTTCTCGGAATTGAAAATTGAGCATAGATTTGGATGTCCCATTTGTAGACATGCGTGCACGGCAACTTTCGTGACGCTACGAGCTAATTTCACACCCTTTAAGCTCAAGTCTAGCGAAAACGCATGGTGGCATTTCGAATTTGACCAACTTCTTGGAATTGAAATTTGAGAATAGATTTGAAAGTCACATTGTTAGACAAGCATCCACGCCAACTTTCATAACGTTTCGAGCTTTTTTCTCCCCCTTTAAGCCCAAGTCTAGCGAAAACGCACGGATGAGTTTCGACTTTCACCAACTTCTCAAAATTTAAAATAGAGCATATATTTGGATGTCCCGTTGGTAGACAAGTGCGCACGCCAACTTCCTTCACATTCCGAGCTATTTTCCTACCTTTTAAGCCCAAGTCTAGCGAAAACGCACGGTCGAGTTTCAACTTTAACCAACTTCTCGGAATTGAAATTTGAGAATAGTTTTGGATGTCTTATTGGTAGACAAGCGTCAACACCAACTTTCGTCACATTCTGAGCTATTTTATCCCCCTTTAAGCCCAACTCTAGAGAAAATGCACGGTCGCGTTTCGTCTTTGACCTACTTCTCGGAATTGAAAACTGAGAAAAGATTTGGATGTCCCATTTTCTAACATGCGTGGACAACAACTTTCGTGACGTTACGAGCTAATTTCACACCCTTTAAGCTCAAGTCTAACGAAAATTTTGACTTTGACCAACTTCTGGGAATTGAAATTTGAGAATAGATTTGGATGTCTCGTTGGTAGACAAGTGCGCATGCCAACTTTCGTGATGTTCCGAGCTATTTTCCCACCCTTTAAGCCCAAGTCTAGCGAAAACACATGGTCGAGTTTCAACTTTGACCAATTTCCCGAAATTGAAATTTGAGAATAGTTTTGGATGTCCCATTGGTAAACAAGCATCCATGCCAACTTTCGTGACGTGCCGACCTATTTTCTGCCCCATTAAGCCCAACTCTAGTGAAAACGTACGGTCGAGTTTCGAATTTCACCAACTTCTCCGAATTGAAAATTGAGCATAGATTTGGATGTCCCATTTGTAGACATGCGCACACAGCAAAATTCATGACGTTACGAGCTAATTTCACACCCTTTAAGCTCAAGTCTAGCGAAAACACGTGGTGGCATTTCGACTTTGACCAACTTCTGGGAATTGAAATTTGAGAATAGATTTGGATGTCCCGTTGGTAGACAAGTGTGCACGCCAACGTTCGTGACGTTACGAGCTAATTTCACACCCTTTAAGCTCAAGTCTAGAGAAAACGCATGGTGGCGTTTCGACTTTGACCAAGTTCTGGGAATTGAAATTTGCGAATAGATTTGGATGTCCCGTTGGTAGACAAGTGCCCATGCCAACTTTCATGATGTTCCAAGGTATTTTATCCCCCTTTAAGCCCAAGTCTAGAGAAAACGCACGGCCGCGTTTCGGGTTTGACCTACTTCTCGGAATTGAAAATTGAGAATAGATTCGGACGTCCCATTTGTAGACTGGTGTGCACACCAACTTTCGTGACGTTCCAAGCTATTTTTTCACCCTTTAAGCTCAAGCCTAGCAAAAACGCACGGTCGATTTTCGACATTCACCAACTTCTCGAAATTGAAAATTGAGCATTGATTTGGATTTCCCATTGGTAGACAAGTGCGCACGCCAACGCTCATGACGTTCCGAGCTATTTTCCCACCCTTTAAGCTTAAGTCTAGCGAAAACGAATGGTGGCGTTTCGACTTTGACCAAGTTCTGGGAATTGAAATTTGAGAATAGATTTGGATGTCCCGTTGGTAGACAAGTGCCCATGCCAACGTTCGGGACGTTCCGAGGTATTTTCTCGCCCTTTAAGCCCAACTCTAGAGAAAACGCACGATCGCGTTTCGGGTTTGACCTGCTTCTCGGAATTGAAAATCGGGAATAGATTTGGATGTCCCATTTGTAGACATGCGTGCAAAGCAAATTTCGTGACGTTATGAGCTAATTTCACACCCTGTAAGCTAAAGTCTAGCGAAAACATATGGTGGCGTTTCGACTTTGACCAACCTATGGGAATTGAAAATTAAGAATAGATTTAGATGTCCCATTGGTAGACAAGCGTCCACGCCAACTTTCATGATGTTTCGAGCTTTGTTCTCCCCCTTTAAGCCCAAGTCTACTGAAAACACACGGTCGAATTTCGACTTTCACCAAATTCTTGGAATTGAAAATTGAGCATAGATTTGGATTTCCCGTTGGTAGAAAAGTGTGCACGCCAACGTTCGCGATGTTCTGAGCTATTTTACCACCCTTTAAGCCCAAGTCTAGCGAAAACACACTCTCGAGGTTTGACTTCGACGAACTTTGCTGAATGGAAAATTGAGCGTAGATTTGGATGTCCCGTTGGTAGACAAGTCCGCACGCCAACTTTCGTGATGTTCCGAGCTATTTTCCCACCCTTTAATCCCAAGTCTAGCGAAAACGCACGGTCGAGTTTCAACTTTGACCACCTTCTCGGAATTGAAATTTGAGAATAGTTTTGGATGTCCCATTGGTAGACAAGCGTCCATGCCAACTTTCCTGATGTTCCGAACTATTTTCTCCCCCTTTAAGCCCAAGTCTAGCGAAAACGGACGGTTGAGTTTTGACTTTGAACAACTTCACGGAATTGAAAATTGAGCATAGATTTGGATGTCCCATTGGTAGACAAGTGCGCATGCCAACTTTCATGGTGTTCCGAGCTATTTTCCCGCCCTATAATCCCAAGTCTAGCAAAAAAAGCATGGTCGATTTTCAACTTTGCCAACTTCTCGGAATTGAAATTTGAGAATAGTTTTGGATGTCCCATTGGTAGACAAGCGTCCATGCCAACTTTCGTGACGTTTCGAGCTATTTTCTCCCCCTTTAAGCCCAAGTTTAGTGAAAACGAACGGTCGAGTTTCAACTTTGACCAACTTCTTGGAATTGAAATTTGAGAATAGTTTTGGATGTCCCATTGGTAGACAAGTGTCCACACCAACTTTCATCACATTTCGAGCTATTTTATCCCCCTTTAAGCCCAACTCTACTGAAAACACACGGTCGCGTTTCGGCTTTGACCTACTTCTCGGAATTGAAAATTGAGAATAGATTTGGATGTCCCATTTGTGGACATGCGTACACAACAACTTTCGTGACGTTACGAGCTAATTTCACACCCTTTAAGCTCAAGTCTAGCGAAAAATCACGGTCGAGTTTCAACTTTGACCAACTTCCCGGAATTTAAATTTGAGAATAGTTTGGGATGTCCCATTGGTAGACAAGCGTCCACACCAACTTCCGTGACGTTCCGACCTATTTTCTGCCCCATTAAGCCCAACTCTAGTGAAAACGTATGGTCGAGTTTTGACTTTCACCAACTTCTCGGAATTAAAAATTGAGCATATATTTGGATGCCCCATTTGTAGACATGCACGCACAACAAATTTCGTGACGTTAAGAGCTAATTTCACACCCTTTAAGCTCAAGTGTAGTGAAAACGCATGGTGGCATTTCGACTTTGACCAACTTCTTGAATTGAAATTTGAGAATAGATTTGGATGTACCGTTGGTAGACAAGTGCGCACGCCAACTTTCGTGACGTTTTGAGTTATTTACCCACCCTTTAAGCCCAAGTCTAGCAAAAACGCAGGATCGAGTTTCAACTTTGACCAACTTCTTGGAATTGAAGTTTGAGAATAGATTTGGATGTCCCATTGGTAGACAAGCGTCCATGCCAACTTTCGTGACGTTTCGAGCTATTTTCTCCTCCTTTAATCCCAAGTCTAGCGAAAACGCACGGTCGAGTTTCGACTTTGACCAGCTTCGCGGAATTGAAAATTGAGCATAGATTTGGATTCCCTGTTGG
Source organism: Larix kaempferi (assembly GCA_027924585.1). NCBI lineage: Eukaryota > Viridiplantae > Streptophyta > Pinopsida > Pinales > Pinaceae > Larix > Larix kaempferi. The sequence goes on along the minus strand of BSBM01000430.1, from coordinate 120,388 downwards.
TCGACAACTGCACACGCCAACTTTCGTGATGTTCCGAGAAATTCTCCACCCTTTAAGGCTAAGTCTAGCAAAAACGCACGGTCGAGTTTCGGCTTTGACCAACTTCTCGGAATTGAAATTTGAGAATAGATTTGGATATCCCATAGGTAGACAACCGTGCACGCCAACTTTCGTGATGTTCTGAGCTATTTTATTCCCCTTTATGCCCAACACTAGAGAAAACGCACGGTTGCATTTCGGCTTTGACCTACTTCTCGGAATTGAAAATTGAGAATAGATTTGGATGTCCCATTTGTAGACATGCGCGCACAGCAACGTTCGTGACGTTCCGAGCTATTTTCTCCCCCTTTAAGACCAACTCTAGCGAAAACGCACGATCAAGTTTCAACTTTGACCAACTTCTCAGAATTGAAATTTGAGAATAGTTTTGGATGTCCCATTGGTAGACAAGTGTCCACACGAACTTTCGTGACATTCCGAGCTATTTTCTCCCCCTTTAAGCCCAACTCTAGAGAAAACGCACGGTCTCGTTTCGGCTTTGACCTACTTCTCGGAATTGAAAATTGAGAATCGATTTGGATGTCCCATTTGTAGACATGCGCGCACAGCAACTTTCATGACGTTCCGAGCTATTTTCTCCCCCTTTATGCACAACTCTAGAGAAAACGCACGATCAAGTTTCAACTTTGACCAACTTTTCGGAATTGAAATTTGAGAATATTTTTGGATGTCCCATTGGTAGACAAGCGTCCACACCAACTTTCGTGACGTTACGAGCTAATTTCACACCCTTTAAGCTCAAGCCTAGAGAAAACTCATGGTGGCGTTTTGACTTTGACCAACTTCTCGTAATTGAAAATTGAGCATAGATTTGGATGTACCGTTGGTAGACAAGTGCGCATGCCAACTTTCGTTACGTTCTGAGCTATTTTCTCACCCTTTAAGCCCAAGTCTAGCGAAAAAACACGGTCGAGTTTCAACTTTGACCAACTTCTCGAAATTGAAATTCAAGAATAGTTTTGGATGTCCTATTGGTAGACAAGCGTCCACAGCAACTTTCGTGACATTCCGAGCTATTTTCTCCCCCTTTATGCCCAAGTCTAGAGAAAACACACGTTCAAGTTTCGACTTTGACGAACTTCACGGAATTCAAAATTAAGCATAGATTTGGATGTTCCGTTGGTAGACAAGTGAGCACGCCAACTTTCGTGACTTTTCGAGCTATTTTCCCACCCTTTAAGCCCAAGTCTAGCGTAAACGCACGGTTGCGTTTCAACTTTGAGCAGCTTCTCCGAATTGAATTGTGAGAATAGATTTGGATGTCCCATTTGTAGACAAGCGTCCATGCCAACTTTCGTGACGTTTCGATCTATTTTCTCCCCCTTTAATCCCAAGTATAGCAAAAAACGCACCATCGAGTTTCGACTTTGACCAAATTCACCAAATTGAAAATTGAGCATAAATTTGGATGTCCCGTTGGTAGACAAGTGCGCACGCCAACTTTCGTGATGTTCCAAGCTATTTTCTCACCGTTTAAGCCCAAGTCTAGCAAAAACGCATATTCGATTTTCAACTTTTACCAACTTCTCGAAATTTAAATTTGAGAATAGATTTGGATGTCCCATTGGTAGACAAGCGTCCATGCCAACTTTCATGACGTTTCGAGCTTTTTTCTCCCCCTTTAACCCCAAGATCAGCGAAAACGCACGGTCGAGTTTCGACTTTGACCAACTTCTCGGAATTAAAAATTTAGAATCGATTTGGATGACCCATTTGTAGACATGCACGCACAACAACTTTCATGACGTTACGAGCTAATTTCACACCCTTTAAGCCCAATTCTAGAGAAAACGCATGATCCAGTTTCAACTTTGACCACCTTCTTCGAATTGAAATTTGAGAATAGTTTTAGATGTCCCATTGGTAGACAAGCATCCACACAAACTTTGTGACGTTCCGAGCTATTTTCTCTCCCTTTAAGCCCAAGTCTAGCGAAAACGCACGGACGATTTTCGACTTTCAACAACTTCTCGGAATTGAAAATTGAGCATAGATTTGGATGTCCCATTGGTAAACAAGTGCGCACACCAACTTTCATGACGTTCCGAGGTATTTTCCCACCCTTTAATCCCAAGTCTAGCGAAAATGCATGGTCGCCTTACGGCTTTGACCTACTTCTAGGAATTTAAAACGTAGAATAGATTTGGATGTCCCATTTGTAGACATGCGCGCACAACACATTTCGTGATGCTACGAGCTAATTTCACACCCTTTAAACTCAAGTCTAGTGAAAACGCATTGTGGCATTTCGACCTTGACCAACTTCACGGAATCGAAAATTGAGCATAGATTTGGATGTCCCGTTGGTAAACAAGTGTGCACGCCAACTTTCGTGACGTTCCGAGCTATTTTCCAACCCTTTAAGCCCAAGTCTAGCGTAAACGCATGGTCGCGTTTCAACTTTGACTAACTTCTCAGAATTGAAATTTGAGAATAGATTTGGATGTCCCATTGGTAGACAAGCGTCCACACCAACGTTCGTGAAATTTCGAGCTATTTTTCCTGCTTTAAGCCAAACTCTAGAGAAAACGCGCGGTCGAATTTCAACTCTGACCAACTTCTCGGAATTGAAATTTGAGAATATTTTTGGATGTCACACTGGTAGAAAAGCGTCCACACCAACTTTCGTAATGTTCCGAGCTATTTTCTACCCCTTTAAGCCTAAGTCTGGCGAAAACGCAGGGTCGAGTTTCGGCTTTGACCAACTTCTTGGAATTGAAATTTGAGAATAGATTTGGATATCCCATTGGTAGACAAGCATGCACACCAACTTTCATGACGTTTCGAGCTATTTTCTCCCCATTTAATCCCAAGTCTAGCGAAAACGCACGGTCGCATTTTGGCTTTGATGTACTTCTCGGAATTGAAATTTGAGAATAAATTTGGATGCCGCATTGGTAGAGGAGCGCGTACGCCAACTTTCGTGACGTTCTGAGCTATTTTCTCAACATTTAAGCCCAAGTCTAGCGAAAATGCACAGTCGCGTTTCGGCTTTGACCTACTTCTCGGAGTTGAAATTTGAGAATAAATTTGGATGCCCCATTCGTAGACAAGTGCATATGCCAACTTTCGTGATATTCCCGGCTATTTTCTCACCCTTTAAGCTGAAGTCTAACGAAAATGCACGGTCGTGTTTCGGACTTGACCAACTTCTCAGAATTTAAATTTGAGAATAGATATGGATGCCCCATTGGTAGACAAGCATGCACGCCAACTTTAATGACGTTCCGAGCTATTTTCTCCCCCTTTAAGCCCAAGTCTAGCGAAACCGCACGTTCGATTTTCAACTTTGACCAACTTCTTGGAATTTAAATTTGAGAATAGTTTTGAATGTCTGATTGGTAGACAGACGTCCACGCCAACTTTTGTAACGTTCGAGCTTTTTTCTCCCCCTTTAACCCCAAGCCTAGCGAAAACGCACGGTCGATTTTCATCTTTCACTAACTTCTCGGAATTGAAAATTGAGCATAGATTTGGATGTCCTGTTGGTAGACAAGTGCGCACGCCAACTTTCGTGATGTTCCGAGCTATTTTCCCACCCTTTAATCCCAAGTCTATTGAAAACGCAAAGTTGAGTTTCAACTTTGAACACCTTCTCGGAATTGAAATTTTAGAATAGTTTTGGATGTCCCATTGGTAGACAAGTGTCCATGCCAACTTTCGTGACGTTCCGAGCTATTTTCTCCCCATTTAAGCCCATGTCTGGCGAAAACACACGGTCGAGTTTCGACTTTGACCAACTTCGCGGAATTGAAAATTGAGTAGAGATTTGGATGTCCCATTGGTAGATAAGTGCGCAAGCCAACTTTCGTGACGTTCCGAGATATTTTCCCACCCTTTAATCCCAAGTCTAGCAAAAACGCACGGTCGAGTTTCAACTTTGACTAACTTGTCGGAATTCAAATTTGAGAATAGATTTGGATGTCCCATTGGTAGATAAGCATCCACGCCAACTTTCGTGACGTTTCGAGCTTTTTTCTCCCCCTTTAAGACCAAGTCTAGCGAAAACGCACGGTCGAGTTTCGACTTTCACCAACTTCTCAGAATTGAAAATTGAGCATAGATTTGGATGTCCCGTTGATAGAAAAGTGTGCACGCCAACTTTCGTAACGTTCTGAGCTATTTTCCAACCCTTTAATCCCAAGTCTATCGAAAACGCACGGTCATGTTTAAACTTTGACCAAGTTCTCGGAATTGAAATTTGAGCATAGTTTTGGATGTCCCATTGGTAGACAAGCGTGCATGCCAACTTTCGTGACATTCCGAGCTATTTTCCACCCCTTTAATCCCAAGTCTAGCCTAAACGCACGATCGAGTTTCAACTTTTACCAACTTCGCGGAATTGAAAATTGAGCATAGATTTGGATGTCCCATTGGTAGAAAAGTGTCCATGCTAGCTTTCATGACGTTCCGAGTTGTTTTCTCCGCCTTTAAGGCCAAGTCTAGTGAATAAGCACTGTCGATGTTCGACTTTGACGAACTTCACGCAATTGAAAATTGAGCATAAATTTGGATGTCCCGTTGGTAGAAAAGTGTGCACGCCAACTTTCGTGACCCTCCAAGCTATTTTCCCACCCTTTAAGCCCAAGTCTAGCGAAAATGCAGAGTTGAGTTTCGACTTTCACCAACTTCTTGGAATTGAAAATTGAGCATAGATTTGGATGTCCTATTGGTAGACAAATGCGCACGCCAACTTTCGTGACGTTCCAAGCTATTTTTGCGCCCTTTAATTCCAAGTCTAGCGAAAAAAGCATTGTCGAGTTTCAACTTTGACCAACTTCTTGGAATTGAAATTTGAGAATAGTTTTGGATGTCCCACTGGTAGACAAGCGTCCATGCCAACTTTCATGACGTTCCAAGCTATTTTCTCCCCCATTAAGCCCAACTCTAGTGAAAACGTACGGTCGAGTTTCGACTTTCACCAACTTCTCGGAATTGAAAATTGAGCATAGATTTGGATGTCCGATTTGTAGACATGCACGCACAGCAACTTTCGTGATGCTACAAGCTAATTTAACACCCTTTAAGCTCAAGTCTAGCAAAAACGCATGATGGCATTTTGACTTTGAAAAACTTATTGGAATTGAAATTTGAGAATAGATTTGGATGTCCCATTGGTAAACAAGCGTGCACGCCAAATTTGGTGAGGTTTCGAGTTATTTTCTCTCCCTTTAATCCCAAGTCTAGTGAAGACGCACGATCGAGTTTCAACTTTGACCAACTTCTTGGAATTGAAATTTGAGCATAGATTTGTATGTCCCGTTGGTAGACAAGTGCGCACGCCAACTTTCGTTACATTCCGAGCTATTTTCTTCCCCTTTAAGCCAAACTCTAGAGAAAATGCGCAGTCGAGTTTCAACTTTGACTAACTTCTCGGAATTGAAATTTGAGAATTGATTTGGATGTCACATTGTTAGACAAGCGTCCACGCCAACTTTCGTGACGTTGCGAGTTTCGACTTTCACCAACTTCTCGGAATTGAAAATTGAGCATAGATTTAGATTTCCCGTTGGTAGACAAGTGCGCACACACCAACTTTCATGACGTTCCGACGTATTTTCCCACATTTTAAGCCCAGGTCTAGCGAAAACGCACAGTGGAGTTTCGACTTTCACCAACTTCTCGAAATTGAAATTTGAGAATAGTTTTGGATGTCCCATTGGTAGAAAAGTGTCCACACCAACTTTCGTGACATTTCGAGCTATTTTATCCCCCCTTTAAGCACAACTCTAGAGAAAACGCACGGTCCCGTTTCGGCTTTGACCAACTTCTCGGAATTGAAAACTGAGAATAGATTTGGATGTCCTTGTAGACATGCCCACACAGCAACTTTTGTGACGTTACGAGCTAATTTCACACCCTTTAAACTCAAGTCTAGCGAAAACGCATGGTGGCATTTCGACCTTGATCAACTTCTCGGAATTGGAAATTGAGCACAGATTTGGATGTACCATTGGTAGACAAGTGCGCACACCAACTTTCGTGACATTCCAAGCTATTTTCCCGCCTTTTAATTCCAAGTCTAGCGAAAAAAGCATGCTCGAGCTTCGACTTTCACCAACTTCTCGGAATTGAAAATTGAGCATAGATTTGGATGTCCCATTTGTAGACATGCGTGCACGGCAACTTTCGTGACGCTACGAGCTAATTTCACACCCTTTAAGCTCAAGTCTAGCGAAAACGCATGGTGGCATTTCGAATTTGACCAACTTCTTGGAATTGAAATTTGAGAATAGATTTGAAAGTCACATTGTTAGACAAGCATCCACGCCAACTTTCATAACGTTTCGAGCTTTTTTCTCCCCCTTTAAGCCCAAGTCTAGCGAAAACGCACGGATGAGTTTCGACTTTCACCAACTTCTCAAAATTTAAAATAGAGCATATATTTGGATGTCCCGTTGGTAGACAAGTGCGCACGCCAACTTCCTTCACATTCCGAGCTATTTTCCTACCTTTTAAGCCCAAGTCTAGCGAAAACGCACGGTCGAGTTTCAACTTTAACCAACTTCTCGGAATTGAAATTTGAGAATAGTTTTGGATGTCTTATTGGTAGACAAGCGTCCACACCAACTTTCGTCACATTCTGAGCTATTTTATCCCCCTTTAAGCCCAACTCTAGAGAAAACACACGGTCGCGTTTCGTCTTTGACCTACTTCTCGGAATTGAAAACTGAGAAAAGATTTGGATGTCCCATTTTCTAACATGCGTGGACAACAACTTTCGTTACGTTACGAGCTAATTTCACACCCTTTAAGCTCAAGTCTAACGAAAATTTTGACTTTGACCAACTTCTGGGAATTGAAATTTCAGAATAGATTTGGATGTCTCGTTGGTAGACAAGTGCGCATGCCAACTTTCGTGATGTTCCGAGCTATTTTCCCACCCTTTAAGCCCAAGTCTAGCGAAAACACATGGTCGAGTTTCAACTTTGACCAATTTCCCGAAATTGAAATTTGAGAATAGTTTTGGATGTCCCATTGGTAAACAAGCATCCATGCCAACTTTCGTGACGTGCCGACCTATTTTCTGCCCCATTAAGCCCAACTCTAGTGAAAACGTACGGTCGAGTTTCGAATTTCACCAACTTCTCCGAATTGAAAATTGAGCATAGATTTGGATGTCCCATTTGTAGACATGCGCACACAGCAAAATTCATGACGTTACGAGCTAATTTCACACCCTTTAAGCTCAAGTCTAGCGAAAACACGTGGTGGCATTTCGACTTTGACCAACTTCTGGGAATTGAAATTTGAGAATAGATTTGGATGTCCCGTTGGTAGACAAGTGTGCACGCCAACGTTCGTGACGTTACGAGCTAATTTCACACCCTTTAAGCTCAAGTCTAGAGAAAACGCATGGTGGCGTTTCGACTTTGACCAAGTTCTGGGAATTGAAATTTGCGAATAGATTTGGATGTCCCGTTGGTAGACAAGTGCCCATGCCAACTTTCATGATGTTCCAAGGTATTTTATCCCCCTTTAAGCCCAAGTCTAGAGAAAACGCACGGCCGCGTTTCGGGTTTGACCTACTTCTCGGAATTGAAAATTGAGAATAGATTCGGACGTCCCATTTGTAGACTGGTGTGCACACCAACTTTCGTGACGTTCCAAGCTATTTTTTCACCCTTTAAGCTCAAGCCTAGCAAAAACGCACGGTCGATTTTCGACATTCACCAACTTCTCGAAATTGAAAATTGAGCATTGATTTGGATTTCCCATTGGTAGACAAGTGCGCACGCCAACGCTCATGACGTTCCGAGCTATTTTCCCACCCTTTAAGCTTAAGTCTAGCGAAAACGAATGGTGGCGTTTCGACTTTGACCAAGTTCTGGGAATTGAAATTTGAGAATAGATTTGGATGTCCCGTTGGTAGACAAGTGCCCATGCCAACGTTCGGGACGTTCCGAGGTATTTTCTCGCCCTTTAAGCCCAACTCTAGAGAAAACGCACGATCGCGTTTCGGGTTTGACCTGCTTCTCGAAATTGAAAATCGGGAATAGATTTGGATGTCCCATTTGTAGACATGCGTGCAAAGCAAATTTCGTGACGTTATGAGCTAATTTCACACCCTGTAAGCTAAAGTCTAGCGAAAACATATGGTGGCGTTTCGACTTTGACCAACCTATGGGAATTGAAAATTAAGAATAGATTTAGATGTCCCATTGGTAGACAAGCGTCCACGCCAACTTTCATGATGTTTCGAGCTTTGTTCTCCCCCTTTAAGCCCAAGTCTACTGAAAACACACGGTCGAATTTCGACTTTCACCAAATTCTTGGAATTGAAAATTGAGCATAGATTTGGATTTCCCGTTGGTAGAAAAGTGTGCACGCCAACGTTCGCGATGTTCTGAGCTATTTTACCACCCTTTAAGCCCAAGTCTAGCGAAAACACACTGTCGAGGTTTGACTTCGACGAACTTTGCTGAATGGAAAATTGAGCGTAGATTTGGATGTCCCGTTGGTAGACAAGTCCGCACGCCAACTTTCGTGATGTTCCGAGCTATTTTCCCACCCTTTAATCCCAAGTCTAGCGAAAACGCACGGCCGAGTTTCAACTTTGACCACCTTCTCGGAATTGAAATTTGAGAATAGTTTTGGATGTCCCATTGGTAGACAAGCGTCCATGCCAACTTTCCTGATGTTCCGAACTATTTTCTCCCCCTTTAAGCCCAAGTCTAGCGAAAACGGACGGTTGAGTTTTGACTTTGAACAACTTCACGGAATTGAAAATTGAGCATAGATTTGGATGTCCCATTGGTAGACAAGTGCGCATGCCAACTTTCATGGTGTTCCGAGCTATTTTCCCGCCCTATAATCCCAAGTCTAGCAAAAAAAGCATGGTCGATTTTCAACTTTTCCAACTTCTCGGAATTGAAATTTGAGAATAGTTTTGGATGTCCCATTGGTAGACAAGCGTCCATGCCAACTTTCGTGACGTTTCGAGCTATTTTCTCCCCCTTTAAGCCCAAGTTTAGTGAAAACGAACGGTCGAGTTTCAACTTTGACCAACTTCTTGGAATTGAAATTTGAGAATAGTTTTGGATGTCCCATTGGTAGACAAGTGTCCACACCAACTTTCATCACATTTCGAGCTATTTTATCCCCCTTTAAGCCCAACTCTACTGAAAACACACGGTCGCGTTTCGGCTTTGACCTACTTCTCGGAATTGAAAATTGAGAATAGATTTGGATGTCCCATTTGTGGACATGCGTACACAACAACTTTCGTGACGTTACGAGCTAATTTCACACCCTTTAAGCTCAAGTCTAGCGAAAACTCACGGTCGAGTTTCAACTTTGACCAACTTCCCGGAATTTAAATTTGAGAATAGTTTGGGATGTCCCATTGGTAGACAAGCGTCCACACCAACTTCCGTGACGTTCCGACCTATTTTCTGCCCCATTAAGCCCAACTCTAGTGAAAACGTATGGTCGAGTTTTGACTTTCACCAACTTCTCGGAATTAAAAATTGAGCATATATTTGGATGTCCCATTTGTAGACATGCACGCACAACAAATTTCGTGACGTTAAGAGCTAATTTCACACCCTTTAAGCTCAAGTGTAGTGAAAACGCATGGTGGAATTTCGACTTTGACCAACTTCTTGAATTGAAATTTGAGAATAGATTTGGATGTACCGTTGGTAGACAAGTGCGCACGCCAACTTTCGTGACGTTTTGAGTTATTTACCCACCCTTTAAGCCCAAGTCTAGCAAAAACGCAGGATCGAGTTTCAACTTTGACCAACTTCTTGGAATTGAAGTTTGAGAATAGATTTGGATGTCCCATTGGTAGACAAGCGTCCATGCCAACTTTCGTGACGTTTCGAGCTATTTTCTCCTCCTTTAATCCCAAGTCTAGCGAAAACGCACGGTCGAGTTTCGACTTTGACCAGCTTCGCGGAATTGAAAATTGAGCATAGATTTGGATTCCCTGTTGGTCGACAACTGCACACGCCAACTTTTGTGATGTTCCGAGAAATTCTCCACCCTTTAAGGCTAAGTCTAGCAAAAACGCACGGTCGAGTTTCGGCTTTGACCAACTTCTCGGAATTGAAATTTGAGAATAGATTTGGATATCCCATAGGTAGACAACCGTGCACGCCAACTTTCGTGATGTTCTGAGCTATTTTATTCCCCTTTATGCCCAACACTAGAGAAAACGCACGGTTGCATTTCGGCTTTGACCTACTTCTCGGAATTGAAAATTGAGAATAGATTTGGATGTCCCATTTGTAGACATGCGCGCACAGCAACGTTCGTGACGTTCCGAGCTATTTTCTCCCCCTTTAAGACCAACTCTAGCGAAAACGCACGATCAAGTTTCAACTTTGACCAACTTCTCAGAATTGAAATTTGAGAATAGTTTTGGATGTCCCATTGGTAGACAAGTGTCCACACGAACTTTCGTGACATTCTGAGCTATTTTCTCCCCCTTTAAGCCCAACTCTAGAGAAAACGCACGGTCTCGTTTCGGCTTTGACCTACTTCTCGAAATTGAAAATTGAGAATCGATTTGGATGTCCCATTTGTAGACATGCGCGCACAGCAACTTTCATGACGTTCCGAGCTATTTTCTCCCCCTTTATGCACAACTCTAGAGAAAACGCACGATCAAGTTTCAACTTTGACCAACTTTTCGGAATTGAAATTTGAGAATATTTTTGGATGTCCCATTGGTAGACAAGCGTCCACACCAACTTTCGTGACGTTACGAGCTAATTTCACACCCTTTAAGCTCAAGCCTAGAGAAAACTCATGGTGGCGTTTTGACTTTGACCAACTTCTCGTAATTGAAAATTGAGCATAGATTTGGATGTACCGTTGGTAGACAAGTGCGCATGCCAACTTTCGTTACGTTCTGAGCTATTTTCTCACCCTTTAAGCCCAAGTCTAGCGAAAAAACACGGTCGAGTTTCAACTTTGACCAACTTCTCGAAATTGAAATTCAAGAATAGTTTTGGATGTCCTATTGGTAGACAAGCGTCCACAGCAACTTTCGTGACATTCCGAGCTATTTTCTCCCCCTTTATGCCCAAGTCTAGAGAAAACACACGTTCAAGTTTCGACTTTGACGAACTTCACGGAATTCAAAATTAAGCATAGATTTGGATGTTCCGTTGGTAGACAAGTGAGCACGCCAACTTTCGTGACTTTTCGAGCTATTTTCCCACCCTTTAAGCCCAAGTCTAGCGTAAACGCACGGTTGCGTTTCAACTTTGAGCAGCTTCTCCGAATTGAATTGTGAGAATAGATTTGGATGTCCCATTTGTAGACAAGCGTCCATGCCAACTTTCGTGACGTTTCGATCTATTTTCTCCCCCTTTAATCCCAAGTATAGCAAAAACGCACCATCGAGTTTCGACTTTGACCAAATTCACCAAATTGAAAATTGAGCATAAATTTGGATGTCCCGTTGGTAGACAAGTGCGCACGCCAACTTTCGTGATGTTCCAAGCTATTTTCTCACCGTTTAAGCCCAAGTCTAGCAAAAACGCATATTCGATTTTCAACTTTTACCAACTTCTCGAAATTTAAATTTGAGAATAGATTTGGATGTCCCATTGGTAGACAAGCGTCCATGCCAACTTTCATGACGTTTCGAGCTTTTTTCTCCCCCTTTAACCCCAAGACCAGCGAAAACGCACGGTCGAGTTTCGACTTTGACCAACTTCTCGGAATTAAAAATTTAGAATCGATTTGGATGACCCATTTGTAGACATGCACGCACAACAACTTTCATGACGTTACGAGCTAATTTCACACCCTTTAAGCCCAATTCTAGAGAAAACGCATGATCCAGTTTCAACTTTGACCACCTTCTTCGAATTGAAATTTGAGAATAGTTTTAGATGTCCCATTGGTAGACAAGCATCCACACAAACTTTGTGACGTTCCGAGCTATTTTCTCTCCCTTTAAGCCCAAGTCTAGCGAAAACGCACGGACGATTTTCGACTTTCAACAGCTTCTCGGAATTGAAAATTGAGCATAGATTTGGATGTCCCATTGGTAAACAAGTGCGCACACCAACTTTCATGACGTTCCGAGGTATTTTCCCACCCTTTAATCCCAAGTCTAGCGAAAATGCATGGTCGCTTTACGGCTTTGACCTACTTCTAGGAATTTAAAACGTAGAATAGATTTGGATGTCCCATTTGTAGACATGCGCGCACAACACATTTCGTGATGCTACGAGCTAATTTCACACCCTTTAAACTCAAGTCTAGTGAAAACGCATTGTGGCATTTCGACCTTGACCAACTTCACGGAATCGAAAATTGAGCATAGATTTGGATGTCCCGTTGGTAAACAAGTGTGCACGCCAACTTTCGTGACGTTCCGAGCTATTTTCCAACCCTTTAAGCCCAAGTCTAGCGTAAACGCATGGTCGCGTTTCAACTTTGACTAACTTCTCAGAATTGAAATTTGAGAATAGATTTGGATGTCCCATTGGTAGACAAGCGTCCACACCAACGTTCGTGAAATTTCGAGCTATTTTTCCTGCTTTAAGCCAAACTCTAGAGAAAACGCGCGGTCGAATTTCAACTCTGACCAACTTCTCGGAATTGAAATTTGAGAATATTTTTGGATGTCACACTGGTAGAAAAGCGTCCACACCAACTTTCGTAATGTTCCGAGCTATTTTCTACCCCTTTAAGCCTAAGTCTGGCGAAAACGCAGGGTCGAGTTTCGGCTTTGACCAACTTCTTGGAATTGAAATTTGAGAATAGATTTGGATATCCCATTGGTAGACAAGCATGCACACCAACTTTCATGACGTTTCGAGCTATTTTCTCCCCATTTAATCCCAAGTCTAGCGAAAACGCACGGTCGCATTTTGGCTTTGATGTACTTCTCGGAATTGAAATTTGAGAATAAATTTGGATGCCGCATTGGTAGAGGAGCGCGTACGCCAACTTTCGTGACGTTCTGAGCTATTTTCTCAACATTTAAGCCCAAGTCTAGCGAAAATGCACAGTCGCGTTTCGGCTTTGACCTACTTCTCGGAGTTGAAATTTGAGAATAAATTTGGATGCCCCATTCGTAGACAAGTGCATATGCCAACTTTCGTGATATTCCCGGCTATTTTCTCACCCTTTAAGCTGAAGTCTAACGAAAATGCACGGTCGTGTTTCGGACTTGACCAACTTCTCAGAATTTAAATTTGAGAATAGATATGGATGCCCCATTGGTAGACAAGCATGCACGCCAACTTTAATGACGTTCCGAGCTATTTTCTCCCCCTTTAAGCCCAAGTCTAGCGAAACCGCACGTTCGATTTTCAACTTTGACCAACTTCTTGGAATTTAAATTTGAGAATAGTTTTGAATGTCTGATTGGTAGACAGACGTCCACGCCAACTTTTGTAACGTTCGAGCTTTTTTCTCCCCCTTTAACCCCAAGCCTAGCGAAAACGCACGGTCGATTTTCATCTTTCACTAACTTCTCGGAATTGAAAATTGAGCATAGATTTGGATGTCCTGTTGGTAGACAAGTGCGCACGCCAACTTTCGTGATGTTCCGAGCTATTTTCCCACCCTTTAATCCCAAGTCTATTGAAAACGCAAAGTTGAGTTTCAACTTTGAACACCTTCTCGGAATTGAAATTTTAGAATAGTTTTGGATGTCCCATTGGTAGACAAGTGTCCATGCCAACTTTCGTGACGTTCCGAGCTATTTTCTCCCCATTTAAGCCCATGTCTGGCGAAAACACACGGTCGAGTTTCGACTTTGACCAACTTCGCGGAATTGAAAATTGAGTAGAGATTTGGATGTCCCATTGGTAGATAAGTGCGCAAGCCAACTTTCGTGACGTTCCGAGATATTTTCCCACCCTTTAATCCCAAGTCTAGCAAAAACGCACGGTCGAGTTTCAACTTTGACTAACTTGTCGGAATTCAAATTTGAGAATAGATTTGGATGTCCCATTGGTAGATAAGCATCCACGCCAACTTTCGTGACGTTTCGAGCTTTTTTCTCCCCCTTTAAGACCAAGTCTAGCGAAAACGCACGGTCGAGTTTCGACTTTCACCAACTTCTCAGAATTGAAAATTGAGCATAGATTTGGATGTCCCGTTGATAGAAAAGTGTGCACGCCAACTTTCGTAACGTTCTGAGCTATTTTCCAACCCTTTAATCCCAAGTCTATCGAAAACGCACGGTCATGTTTAAACTTTGACCAAGTTCTCGGAATTGAAATTTGAGCATAGTTTTGGATGTCCCATTGGTAGACAAGCGTGCATGCCAACTTTCGTGACATTCCGAGCTATTTTCCACCCCTTTAATCCCAAGTCTAGCCTAAACGCACGGTCGAGTTTCAACTTTTACCAACTTCGCGGAATTGAAAATTGAGCATAGATTTGGATGTCCCATTGGTAGAAAAGTGTCCATGCTAGCTTTCATGACGTTCCGAGTTGTTTTCTCCGCCTTTAAGGCCAAGTCTAGTGAATAAGCACTGTCGAGGTTCGACTTTGACGAACTTCACGCAATTGAAAATTGAGCATAAATTTGGATGTCCCGTTGGTAGAAAAGTGTGCACGCCAACTTTCGTGACCCTCCAAGCTATTTTCCCACCCTTTAAGCCCAAGTCTAGCGAAAATGCAGAGTTGAGTTTCGACTTTCACCAACTTCTTGGAATTGAAAATTGAGCATAGATTTGGATGTCCTATTGGTAGACAAATGCGCACGCCAACTTTCGTGACGTTCCAAGCTATTTTTGCGCCCTTTAATTCCAAGTCTAGCGAAAAAAGCATTGTCGAGTTTCAACTTTGACCAACTTCTTGGAATTGAAATTTGAGAATAGTTTTGGATGTCCCACTGGTAGACAAGCGTCCATGCCAACTTTCATGACGTTCCAAGCTATTTTCTCCCCCATTAAGCCCAACTCTAGTGAAAACGTACGGTCGAGTTTCGACTTTCACCAACTTCTCGGAATTGAAAATTGAGCATAGATTTGGATGTCCGATTTGTAGACATGCACGCACAGCAACTTTCGTGATGCTACAAGCTAATTTAACACCCTTTAAGCTCAAGTCTAGCAAAAACGCATGATGGCATTTTGACTTTGAAAAACTTATTGGAATTGAAATTTGAGAATAGATTTGGATGTCCCATTGGTAAACAAGCGTGCACGCCAAATTTGGTGAGGTTTCGAGTTATTTTCTCTCCCTTTAATCCCAAGTCTAGTGAAGACGCACGATCGAGTTTCAACTTTGACCAACTTCTTGGAATTGAAATTTGAGCATAGATTTGTATGTCCCGTTGGTAGACAAGTGCGCACGCCAACTTTCGTTACATTCCGAGCTATTTTCTTCCCCTTTAAGCCAAACTCTAGAGAAAATGCGCAGTCGAGTTTCAACTTTGACTAACTTCTCGGAATTGAAATTTGAGAATTGATTTGGATGTCACATTGTTAGACAAGCGTCCACGCCAACTTTCGTGACGTTGCGAGTTTCGACTTTCACCAACTTCTCGGAATTGAAAATTGAGCATAGATTTAGATTTCCCGTTGGTAGACAAGTGCGCACACCAACTTTCATGACGTTCCGACGTATTTTCCCACATTTTAAGCCCAGGTCTAGCGAAAACGCACAGTGGAGTTTCGACTTTCACCAACTTCTCGAAATTGAAATTTGAGAATAGTTTTGGATGTCCCATTGGTAGAAAAGTGTCCACACCAACTTTCGTGACATTTCGAGCTATTTTATCCCCCCTTTAAGCACAACTCTAGAGAAAACGCACGGTCCCGTTTCGGCTTTGACCAACTTCTCGGAATTGAAAACTGAGAATAGATTTGGATGTCCTTGTAGACATGCCCACACAGCAACTTTTGTGACGTTACGAGCTAATTTCACACCCTTTAAACTCAAGTCTAGCGAAAACGCATGGTGGCATTTCGACCTTGATCAACTTCTCGGAATTGGAAATTGAGCACAGATTTGGATGTACCATTGGTAGACAAGTGCGCACACCAACTTTCGTGACATTCCAAGCTATTTTCCCGCCTTTTAATTCCAAGTCTAGCGAAAAAAGCATGCTCGAGCTTCGACTTTCACCAACTTCTCGGAATTGAAAATTGAGCATAGATTTGGATGTCCCATTTGTAGACATGCGTGCACGGCAACTTTCGTGACGCTACGAGCTAATTTCACACCCTTTAAGCTCAAGTCTAGCGAAAACGCATGGTGGCATTTCGAATTTGACCAACTTCTTGGAATTGAAATTTGAGAATAGATTTGAAAGTCACATTGTTAGACAAGCATCCACGCCAACTTTCATAACGTTTCGAGCTTTTTTCTCCCCCTTTAAGCCCAAGTCTAGCGAAAACGCACGGATGAGTTTCGACTTTCACCAACTTCTCAAAATTTAAAATAGAGCATATATTTGGATGTCCCGTTGGTAGACAAGTGCGCACGCCAACTTCCTTCACATTCCGAGCTATTTTCCTACCTTTTAAGCCCAAGTCTAGCGAAAACGCACGGTCGAGTTTCAACTTTAACCAACTTCTCGGAATTGAAATTTGAGAATAGTTTTGGATGTCTTATTGGTAGACAAGCGTCAACACCAACTTTCGTCACATTCTGAGCTATTTTATCCCCCTTTAAGCCCAACTCTAGAGAAAACGCACGGTCGCGTTTCGTCTTTGACCTACTTCTCGGAATTGAAAACTGAGAAAAGATTTGGATGTCCCATTTTCTAACATGCGTGGACAACAACTTTCGTGACGTTACGAGCTAATTTCACACCCTTTAAGCTCAAGTCTAACGAAAATTTTGACTTTGACCAACTTCTGGGAATTGAAATTTGAGAATAGATTTGGATGTCTCGTTGGTAGACAAGTGCGCATGCCAACTTTCGTGATGTTCCGAGCTATTTTCCCACCCTTTAAGCCCAAGTCTAGCGAAAACACATGGTCGAGTTTCAACTTTGACCAATTTCCCGAAATTGAAATTTGAGAATAGTTTTGGATGTCCCATTGGTAAACAAGCATCCATGCCAACTTTCGTGACGTGCCGACCTATTTTCTGCCCCATTAAGCCCAACTCTAGTGAAAACGTACGGTCGAGTTTCGAATTTCACCAACTTCTCCGAATTGAAAATTGAGCATAGATTTGGATGTCCCATTTGTAGACATGCGCACACAGCAAAATTCATGACGTTACGAGCTAATTTCACACCCTTTAAGCTCAAGTCTAGCGAAAACACATGGTGGCATTTCGACTTTGACCAACTTCTGGGAATTGAAATTTGAGAATAGATTTGGATGTCCCGTTGGTAGACAAGTGTGCACGCCAACGTTCGTGACGTTACGAGCTAATTTCACACCCTTTAAGCTCAAGTCTAGAGAAAACGCATGGTGGCGTTTCGACTTTGACCAAGTTCTGGGAATTGAAATTTGCGAATAGATTTGGATGTCCCGTTGGTAGACAAGTGCCCATGCCAACTTTCATGATGTTCCAAGGTATTTTATCCCCCTTTAAGCCCAAGTCTAGAGAAAACGCACGGCCGCGTTTCGGGTTTGACCTACTTCTCGGAATTGAAAATTGAGAATAGATTCGGACGTCCCATTTGTAGACTGGTGTGCACACCAACTTTCGTGACGTTCCAAGCTATTTTTTCACCCTTTAAGCTCAAGCCTAGCAAAAACGCACGGTCGATTTTCGACATTCACCAACTTCTCGAAATTGAAAATTGAGCATTGATTTGGATTTCCCATTGGTAGACAAGTGCGCACGCCAACGCTCATGACGTTCCGAGCTATTTTCCCACCCTTTAAGCTTAAGTCTAGCGAAAACGAATGGTGGCGTTTCGACTTTGACCAAGTTCTGGGAATTGAAATTTGAGAATAGATTTGGATGTCCCGTTGGTAGACAAGTGCCCATGCCAACGTTCGGGACGTTCCGAGGTATTTTCTCGCCCTTTAAGCCCAACTCTAGAGAAAACGCACGATCGCGTTTCGGGTTTGACCTGCTTCTCGGAATTGAAAATCGGGAATAGATTTGGATGTCCCATTTGTAGACATGCGTGCAAAGCAAATTTCGTGACGTTATGAGCTAATTTCACACCCTGTAAGCTAAAGTCTAGCGAAAACATATGGTGGCGTTTCGACTTTGACCAACCTATGGGAATTGAAAATTAAGAATAGATTTAGATGTCCCATTGGTAGACAAGCGTCCACGCCAACTTTCATGATGTTTCGAGCTTTGTTCTCCCCCTTTAAGCCCAAGTCTACTGAAAACACACGGTCGAATTTCGACTTTCACCAAATTCTTGGAATTGAAAATTGAGCATAGATTTGGATTTCCCGTTGGTAGAAAAGTGTGCACGCCAACGTTCGCGATGTTCTGAGCTATTTTACCACCCTTTAAGCCCAAGTCTAGCGAAAACACACTCTCGAGGTTTGACTTCGACGAACTTTGCTGAATGGAAAATTGAGCGTAGATTTGGATGTCCCGTTGGTAGACAAGTCCGCACGCCAACTTTCGTGATGTTCCGAGCTATTTTCCCACCCTTTAATCCCAAGTCTAGCGAAAACGCACGGTCGAGTTTCAACTTTGACCACCTTCTCGGAATTGAAATTTGAGAATAGTTTTGGATGTCCCATTGGTAGACAAGCGTCCATGCCAACTTTCCTGATGTTCCGAACTATTTTCTCCCCCTTTAAGCCCAAGTCTAGCGAAAACGGACGGTTGAGTTTTGACTTTGAACAACTTCACGGAATTGAAAATTGAGCATAGATTTGGATGTCCCATTGGTAGACAAGTGCGCATGCCAACTTTCATGGTGTTCCGAGCTATTTTCCCGCCCTATAATCCCAAGTCTAGCAAAAAAAGCATGGTCGATTTTCAACTTTGCCAACTTCTCGGAATTGAAATTTGAGAATAGTTTTGGATGTCCCATTGGTAGACAAGCGTCCATGCCAACTTTCGTGACGTTTCGAGCTATTTTCTCCCCCTTTAAGCCCAAGTTTAGTGAAAACGAACGGTCGAGTTTCAACTTTGACCAACTTCTTGGAATTGAAATTTGAGAATAGTTTTGGATGTCCCATTGGTAGACAAGTGTCCACACCAACTTTCATCACATTTCGAGCTATTTTATCCCCCTTTAAGCCCAACTCTACTGAAAACACACGGTCGCGTTTCGGCTTTGACCTACTTCTCGGAATTGAAAATTGAGAATAGATTTGGATGTCCCATTTGTGGACATGCGTACACAACAACTTTCGTGACGTTACGAGCTAATTTCACACCCTTTAAGCTCAAGTCTAGCGAAAAATCACGGTCGAGTTTCAACTTTGACCAACTTCCCGGAATTTAAATTTGAGAATAGTTTGGGATGTCCCATTGGTAGACAAGCGTCCACACCAACTTCCGTGACGTTCCGACCTATTTTCTGCCCCATTAAGCCCAACTCTAGTGAAAACGTATGGTCGAGTTTTGACTTTCACCAACTTCTCGGAATTAAAAATTGAGCATATATTTGGATGTCCCATTTGTAGACATGCACGCACAACAAATTTCGTGACGTTAAGAGCTAATTTCACACCCTTTAAGCTCAAGTGTAGTGAAAACGCATGGTGGCATTTCGACTTTGACCAACTTCTTGAATTGAAATTTGAGAATAGATTTGGATGTACCGTTGGTAGACAAGTGCGCACGCCAACTTTCGTGACGTTTTGAGTTATTTACCCACCCTTTAAGCCCAAGTCTAGCAAAAACGCAGGATCGAGTTTCAACTTTGACCAACTTCTTGGAATTGAAGTTTGAGAATAGATTTGGATGTCCCATTGGTAGACAAGCGTCCATGCCAACTTTCGTGACGTTTCGAGCTATTTTCTCCTCCTTTAATCCCAAGTCTAGCGAAAACGCACGGTCGAGTTTCGACTTTGACCAGCTTCGCGGAATTGAAAATTGAGCATAGATTTGGATTCCCTGTTGGTCGACAACTGCACACGCCAACTTTCGTGATGTTCCGAGAAATTCTCCACCCTTTAAGGCTAAGTCTAGCAAAAACGCACGGTCGAGTTTCGGCTTTGACCAACTTCTCGGAATTGAAATTTGAGAATAGATTTGGATATCCCATAGGTAGACAACCGTGCACGCCAACTTTCGTGATGTTCTGAGCTATTTTATTCCCCTTTATGCCCAACACTAGAGAAAACGCACGGTTGCATTTCGGCTTTGACCTACTTCTCGGAATTGAAAATTGAGAATAGATTTGGATGTCCCATTTGTAGACATGCGCGCACAGCAACGTTCGTGACGTTCCGAGCTATTTTCTCCCCCTTTAAGACCAACTCTAGCGAAAACGCACGATCAAGTTTCAACTTTGACCAACTTCTCAGAATTGAAATTTGAGAATAGTTTTGGATGTCCCATTGGTAGACAAGTGTCCACACGAACTTTCGTGACATTCCGAGCTATTTTCTCCCCCTTTAAGCCCAACTCTAGAGAAAACGCACGGTCTCGTTTCGGCTTTGACCTACTTCTCGGAATTGAAAATTGAGAATCGATTTGGATGTCCCATTTGTAGACATGCGCGCACAGCAACTTTCATGACGTTCCGAGCTATTTTCTCCCCCTTTATGCACAACTCTAGAGAAAACGCACGATCAAGTTTCAACTTTGACCAACTTTTCGGAATTGAAATTTGAGAATATTTTTGGATGTCCCATTGGTAGACAAGCGTCCACACCAACTTTCGTGACGTTACGAGCTAATTTCACACCCTTTAAGCTCAAGCCTAGAGAAAACTCATGGTGGCGTTTTGACTTTGACCAACTTCTCGTAATTGAAAATTGAGCATAGATTTGGATGTACCGTTGGTAGACAAGTGCGCATGCCAACTTTCGTTACGTTCTGAGCTATTTTCTCACCCTTTAAGCCCAAGTCTAGCGAAAAAACACGGTCGAGTTTCAACTTTGACCAACTTCTCGAAATTGAAATTCAAGAATAGTTTTGGATGTCCTATTGGTAGACAAGCGTCCACAGCAACTTTCGTGACATTCCGAGCTATTTTCTCCCCCTTTATGCCCAAGTCTAGAGAAAACACACGTTCAAGTTTCGACTTTGACGAACTTCACGGAATTCAAAATTAAGCATAGATTTGGATGTTCCGTTGGTAGACAAGTGAGCACGCCAACTTTCGTGACTTTTCGAGCTATTTTCCCACCCTTTAAGCCCAAGTCTAGCGTAAACGCACGGTTGCGTTTCAACTTTGAGCAGCTTCTCCGAATTGAATTGTGAGAATAGATTTGGATGTCCCATTTGTAGACAAGCGTCCATGCCAACTTTCGTGACGTTTCGATCTATTTTCTCCCCCTTTAATCCCAAGTATAGCAAAAACGCACCATCGAGTTTCGACTTTGACCAAATTCACCAAATTGAAAATTGAGCATAAATTTGGATGTCCCGTTGGTAGACAAGTGCGCACGCCAACTTTCGTGATGTTCCAAGCTATTTTCTCACCGTTTAAGCCCAAGTCTAGCAAAAACGCATATTCGATTTTCAACTTTTACCAACTTCTCGAAATTTAAATTTGAGAATAGATTTGGATGTCCCATTGGTAGACAAGCGTCCATGCCAACTTTCATGACGTTTCGAGCTTTTTTCTCCCCCTTTAACCCCAAGACCAGCGAAAACGCACGGTCGAGTTTCGACTTTGACCAACTTCTCGGAATTAAAAATTTAGAATCGATTTGGATGACCCATTTGTAGACATGCACGCACAACAACTTTCATGACGTTACGAGCTAATTTCACACCCTTTAAGCCCAATTCTAGAGAAAACGCATGATCCAGTTTCAACTTTGACCACCTTCTTCGAATTGAAATTTGAGAATAGTTTTAGATGTCCCATTGGTAGACAAGCATCCACACAAACTTTGTGACGTTCCGAGCTATTTTCTCTCCCTTTAAGCCCAAGTCTAGCGAAAACGCACGGACGATTTTCGACTTTCAACAACTTCTCGGAATTGAAAATTGAGCATAGATTTGGATGTCCCATTGGTAAACAAGTGCGCACACCAACTTTCATGACGTTCCGAGGTATTTTCCCACCCTTTAATCCCAAGTCTAGCGAAAATGCATGGTCGCCTTACGGCTTTGACCTACTTCTAGGAATTTAAAACGTAGAATAGATTTGGATGTCCCATTTGTAGACATGCGCGCACAACACATTTCGTGATGCTACGAGCTAATTTCACACCCTTTAAACTCAAGTCTAGTGAAAACGCATTGTGGCATTTCGACCTTGACCAACTTCACGGAATCGAAAATTGAGCATAGATTTGGATGTCCCGTTGGTAAACAAGTGTGCACGCCAACTTTCGTGACGTTCCGAGCTATTTTCCAACCCTTTAAGCCCAAGTCTAGCGTAAACGCATGGTCGCGTTTCAACTTTGACTAACTTCTCAGAATTGAAATTTGAGAATAGATTTGGATGTCCCATTGGTAGACAAGCGTCCACACCAACGTTCGTGAAATTTCGAGCTATTTTTCCTGCTTTAAGCCAAACTCTAGAGAAAACGCGCGGTCGAATTTCAACTCTGACCAACTTCTCGGAATTGAAATTTGAGAATATTTTTGGATGTCACACTGGTAGAAAAGCGTCCACACCAACTTTCGTAATGTTCCGAGCTATTTTCTACCCCTTTAAGCCTAAGTCTGGCGAAAACGCAGGGTCGAGTTTCGGCTTTGACCAACTTCTTGGAATTGAAATTTGAGAATAGATTTGGATATCCCATTGGTAGACAAGCATGCACACCAACTTTCATGACGTTTCGAGCTATTTTCTCCCCATTTAATCCCAAGTCTAGCGAAAACGCACGGTCGCATTTTGGCTTTGATGTACTTCTCGGAATTGAAATTTGAGAATAAATTTGGATGCCGCATTGGTAGAGGAGCGCGTACGCCAACTTTCGTGACGTTCTGAGCTATTTTCTCAACATTTAAGCCCAAGTCTAGCGAAAATGCACAGTCGCGTTTCGGCTTTGACCTACTTCTCGGAGTTGAAATTTGAGAATAAATTTGGATGCCCCATTCGTAGACAAGTGCATATGCCAACTTTCGTGATATTCCCGGCTATTTTCTCACCCTTTAAGCTGAAGTCTAACGAAAATGCACGGTCGTGTTTCGGACTTGACCAACTTCTCAGAATTTAAATTTGAGAATAGATATGGATGCCCCATTGGTAGACAAGCATGCACGCCAACTTTAATGACGTTCCGAGCTATTTTCTCCCCCTTTAAGCCCAAGTCTAGCGAAACCGCACGTTCGATTTTCAACTTTGACCAACTTCTTGGAATTTAAATTTGAGAATAGTTTTGAATGTCTGATTGGTAGACAGACGTCCACGCCAACTTTTGTAACGTTCGAGCTTTTTTCTCCCCCTTTAACCCCAAGCGTAGCGAAAACGCACGGTCGATTTTCATCTTTCACTAACTTCTCGGAATTGAAAATTGAGCATAGATTTGGATGTCCTGTTGGTAGACAAGTGCGCACGCCAACTTTCGTGATGTTCCGAGCTATTTTCCCACCCTTTAATCCCAAGTCTATTGAAAACGCAAAGTTGAGTTTCAACTTTGAACACCTTCTCGGAATTGAAATTTTAGAATAGTTTTGGATGTCCCATTGGTAGACAAGTGTCCATGCCAACTTTCGTGACGTTCCGAGCTATTTTCTCCCCATTTAAGCCCATGTCTGGCGAAAACACACGGTCGAGTTTCGACTTTGACCAACTTCGCGGAATTGAAAATTGAGTAGAGATTTGGATGTCCCATTGGTAGATAAGTGCGCAAGCCAACTTTCGTGACGTTCCGAGATATTTTCCCACCCTTTAATCCCAAGTCTAGCAAAAACGCACGGTCGAGTTTCAACTTTGACTAACTTGTCGGAATTCAAATTTGAGAATAGATTTGGATGTCCCATTGGTAGATAAGCATCCACGCCAACTTTCGTGACGTTTCGAGCTTTTTTCTCCCCCTTTAAGACCAAGTCTAGCGAAAACGCACGGTCGAGTTTCGACTTTCACCAACTTCTCAGAATTGAAAATTGAGCATAGATTTGGATGTCCCGTTGATAGAAAAGTGTGCACGCCAACTTTCGTAACGTTCTGAGCTATTTTCCAACCCTTTAATCCCAAGTCTATCGAAAACGCACGGTCATGTTTAAACTTTGACCAAGTTCTCGGAATTGAAATTTGAGCATAGTTTTGGATGTCCCATTGGTAGACAAGCGTGCATGCCAACTTTCGTGACATTCCGAGCTATTTTCCACCCCTTTAATCCCAAGTCTAGCCTAAACGCACGGTCGAGTTTCAACTTTTACCAACTTCGCGGAATTGAAAATTGAGCATAGATTTGGATGTCCCATTGGTAGAAAAGTGTCCATGCTAGCTTTCATGACGTTCCGAGTTGTTTTCTCCGCCTTTAAGGCCAAGTCTAGTGAATAAGCACTGTCGAGGTTCGACTTTGACGAACTTCACGCAATTGAAAATTGAGCATAAATTTGGATGTCCCGTTGGTAGAAAAGTGTGCACGCCAACTTTCGTGACCCTCCAAGCTATTTTCCCACCCTTTAAGCCCAAGTCTAGCGAAAATGCAGAGTTGAGTTTCGACTTTCACCAACTTCTTGGAATTGAAAATTGAGCATAGATTTGGATGTCCTATTGGTAGACAAATGCGCACGCCAACTTTCGTGATGTTCCAAGCTATTTTTGCGCCCTTTAATTCCAAGTCTAGCGAAAAAAGCATTGTCGAGTTTCAACTTTGACCAACTTCTTGGAATTGAAATTTGAGAATAGTTTTGGATGTCCCACTGGTAGACAAGCGTCCATGCCAACTTTCATGACGTTCCAAGCTATTTTCTCCCCCATTAAGCCCAACTCTAGTGAAAACGTACGGTCGAGTTTCGACTTTCACCAACTTCTCGGAATTGAAAATTGAGCATAGATTTGGATGTCCGATTTGTAGACATGCACGCACAGCAACTTTCGTGATGCTACAAGCTAATTTAACACCCTTTAAGCTCAAGTCTAGCAAAAACGCATGATGGCATTTTGACTTTGAAAAACTTATTGGAATTGAAATTTGAGAATAGATTTGGATGTCCCATTGGTAAACAAGCGTGCACGCCAAATTTGGTGAGGTTTCGAGTTATTTTCTCTCCCTTTAATCCCAAGTCTAGTGAAGACGCACGATCGAGTTTCAACTTTGACCAACTTCTTGGAATTGAAATTTGAGCATAGATTTGTATGTCCCGTTGGTAGACAAGTGCGCACGCCAACTTTCGTTACATTCCGAGCTATTTTCTTCCCCTTTAAGCCAAACTCTAGAGAAAATGCGCAGTCGAGTTTCAACTTTGACTAACTTCTCGGAATTGAAATTTGAGAATTGATTTGGATGTCACATTGTTAGACAAGCGTCCACGCCAACTTTCGTGACGTTGCGAGTTTCGACTTTCACCAACTTCTCGGAATTGAAAATTGAGCATAGATTTAGATTTCCCGTTGGTAGACAAGTGCGCACACCAACTTTCATGACGTTCCGACGTATTTTCCCACATTTTAAGCCCAGGTCTAGCGAAAACGCACAGTGGAGTTTCGACTTTCACCAACTTCTCGAAATTGAAATTTGAGAATAGTTTTGGATGTCCCATTGGTAGAAAAGTGTCCACACCAACTTTCGTGACATTTCGAGCTATTTTATCCCCCCTTTAAGCACAACTCTAGAGAAAACGCACGGTCCCGTTTCGGCTTTGACCAACTTCTCGGAATTGAAAACTGAGAATAGATTTGGATGTCCTTGTAGACATGCCCACACAGCAACTTTTGTGACGTTACGAGCTAATTTCACACCCTTTAAACTCAAGTCTAGCGAAAACGCATGGTGGCATTTCGACCTTGATCAACTTCTCGGAATTGGAAATTGAGCACAGATTTGGATGTACCATTGGTAGACAAGTGCGCACACCAACTTTCGTGACATTCCAAGCTATTTTCCCGCCTTTTAATTCCAAGTCTAGCGAAAAAAGCATGCTCGAGCTTCGACTTTCACCAACTTCTCGGAATTGAAAATTGAGCATAGATTTGGATGTCCCATTTGTAGACATGCGTGCACGGCAACTTTCGTGACGCTACGAGCTAATTTCACACCCTTTAAGCTCAAGTCTAGCGAAAACGCATGGTGGCATTTCGAATTTGACCAACTTCTTGGAATTGAAATTTGAGAATAGATTTGAAAGTCACATTGTTAGACAAGCATCCACGCCAACTTTCATAACGTTTCGAGCTTTTTTCTCCCCCTTTAAGCCCAAGTCTAGCGAAAACGCACGGATGAGTTTCGACTTTCACCAACTTCTCAAAATTTAAAATAGAGCATATATTTGGATGTCCCGTTGGTAGACAAGTGCGCACGCCAACTTCCTTCACATTCCGAGCTATTTTCCTACCTTTTAAGCCCAAGTCTAGCGAAAACGCACGGTCGAGTTTCAACTTTAACCAACTTCTCGGAATTGAAATTTGAGAATAGTTTTGGATGTCTTATTGGTAGACAAGCGTCAACACCAACTTTCGTCACATTCTGAGCTATTTTATCCCCCTTTAAGCCCAACTCTAGAGAAAACGCACGGTCGCGTTTCGTCTTTGACCTACTTCTCGGAATTGAAAACTGAGAAAAGATTTGGATGTCCCATTTTCTAACATGCGTGGACAACAACTTTCGTGACGTTACGAGCTAATTTCACACCCTTTAAGCTCAAGTCTAACGAAAATTTTGACTTTGACCAACTTCTGGGAATTGAAATTTGAGAATAGATTTGGATGTCTCGTTGGTAGACAAGTGCGCATGCCAACTTTCGTGATGTTCCGAGCTATTTTCCCACCCTTTAAGCCCAAGTCTAGCGAAAACACATGGTCGAGTTTCAACTTTGACCAATTTCCCGAAATTGAAATTTGAGAATAGTTTTGGATGTCCCATTGGTAAACAAGCATCCATGCCAACTTTCGTGACGTGCCGACCTATTTTCTGCCCCATTAAGCCCAACTCTAGTGAAAACGTACGGTCGAGTTTCGAATTTCACCAACTTCTCCGAATTGAAAATTGAGCATAGATTTGGATGTCCCATTTGTAGACATGCGCACACAGCAAAATTCATGACGTTACGAGCTAATTTCACACCCTTTAAGCTCAAGTCTAGCGAAAACACATGGTGGCATTTCGACTTTGACCAACTTCTGGGAATTGAAATTTGAGAATAGATTTGGATGTCCCGTTGGTAGACAAGTGTGCACGCCAACGTTCGTGACGTTACGAGCTAATTTCACACCCTTTAAGCTCAAGTCTAGAGAAAACGCATGGTGGCGTTTCGACTTTGACCAAGTTCTGGGAATTGAAATTTGCGAATAGATTTGGATGTCCCGTTGGTAGACAAGTGCCCATGCCAATTTTCATGATGTTCCAAGGTATTTTATCCCCCTTTAAGCCCAAGTCTAGAGAAAACGCACGGCCGCATTTCGGGTTTGACCTACTTCTCGGAATTGAAAATTGAGAATAGATTCGGACGTCCCATTTGTAGACTGGTGTGCACACCAACTTTCGTGACGTTCCAAGCTATTTTTTCACCCTTTAAGCTCAAGCCTAGCAAAAACGCACGGTCGATTTTCGACATTCACCAACTTCTCGAAATTGAAAATTGAGCATTGATTTGGATTTCCCATTGGTAGACAAGTGCGCACGCCAACGCTCATGACGTTCCGAGCTATTTTCCCACCCTTTAAGCTTAAGTCTAGCGAAAACGAATGGTGGCGTTTCGACTTTGACCAAGTTCTGGGAATTGAAATTTGAGAATAGATTTGGATGTCCCGTTGGTAGACAAGTGCCCATGCCAACGTTCGGGACGTTCCGAGGTATTTTCTCGCCCTTTAAGCCCAACTCTAGAGAAAACGCACGATCGCGTTTCGGGTTTGACCTGCTTCTCGGAATTGAAAATCGGGAATAGATTTGGATGTCCCATTTGTAGACATGCGTGCAAAGCAAATTTCGTGACGTTATGAGCTAATTTCACACCCTGTAAGCTAAAGTCTAGCGAAAACATATGGTGGCGTTTCGACTTTGACCAACCTATGGGAATTGAAAATTAAGAATAGATTTAGATGTCCCATTGGTAGACAAGCGTCCACGCCAACTTTCATGATGTTTCGAGCTTTGTTCTCCCCCTTTAAGCCCAAGTCTACTGAAAACACACGGTCGAATTTCGACTTTCACCAAATTCTTGGAATTGAAAATTGAGCATAGATTTGGATTTCCCGTTGGTAGAAAAGTGTGCACGCCAACGTTCGCGATGTTCTGAGCTATTTTACCACCCTTTAAGCCCAAGTCTAGCGAAAACACACTCTCGAGGTTTGACTTCGACGAACTTTGCTGAATGGAAAATTGAGCGTAGATTTGGATGTCCCGTTGGTAGACAAGTCCGCACGCCAACTTTCGTGATGTTCCGAGCTATTTTCCCACCCTTTAATCCCAAGTCTAGCGAAAACGCACGGTCGAGTTTCAACTTTGACCACCTTCTCGGAATTGAAATTTGAGAATAGTTTTGGATGTCCCATTGGTAGACAAGCGTCCATGCCAACTTTCCTGATGTTCCGAACTATTTTCTCCCCCTTTAAGCCCAAGTCTAGCGAAAACGGACGGTTGAGTTTTGACTTTGAACAACTTCACGGAATTGAAAATTGAGCATAGATTTGGATGTCCCATTGGTAGACAAGTGCGCATGCCAACTTTCATGGTGTTCCGAGCTATTTTCCCGCCCTATAATCCCAAGTCTAGCAAAAAAAGCATGGTCGATTTTCAACTTTGCCAACTTCTCGGAATTGAAATTTGAGAATAGTTTTGGATGTCCCATTGGTAGACAAGCGTCCATGCCAACTTTCGTGACGTTTCGAGCTATTTTCTCCCCCTTTAAGCCCAAGTTTAGTGAAAACGAACGGTCGAGTTTCAACTTTGACCAACTTCTTGGAATTGAAATTTGAGAATAGTTTTGGATGTCCCATTGGTAGACAAGTGTCCACACCAACTTTCATCACATTTCGAGCTATTTTATCCCCCTTTAAGCCCAACTCTACTGAAAACACACGGTCGCGTTTCGGCTTTGACCTACTTCTCGGAATTGAAAATTGAGAATAGATTTGGATGTCCCATTTGTGGACATGCGTACACAACAACTTTCGTGACGTTACGAGCTAATTTCACACCCTTTAAGCTCAAGTCTAGCGAAAAATCACGGTCGAGTTTCAACTTTGACCAACTTCCCGGAATTTAAATTTGAGAATAGTTTGGGATGTCCCATTGGTAGACAAGCGTCCACACCAACTTCCGTGACGTTCCGACCTATTTTCTGCCCCATTAAGCCCAACTCTAGTGAAAACGTATGGTCGAGTTTTGACTTTCACCAACTTCTCGGAATTAAAAATTGAGCATATATTTGGATGTCCCATTTGTAGACATGCACGCACAACAAATTTCGTGACGTTAAGAGCTAATTTCACACCCTTTAAGCTCAAGTGTAGTGAAAACGCATGGTGGCATTTCGACTTTGACCAACTTCTTGAATTGAAATTTGAGAATAGATTTGGATGTACCGTTGGTAGACAAGTGCGCACGCCAACTTTCGTGACGTTTTGAGTTATTTACCCACCCTTTAAGCCCAAGTCTAGCAAAAACGCAGGATCAAGTTTCAACTTTGACCAACTTCTTGGAATTGAAGTTTGAGAATAGATTTGGATGTCCCATTGGTAGACAAGCGTCCATGCCAACTTTCGTGACGTTTCGAGCTATTTTCTCCTCCTTTAATCCCAAGTCTAGCGAAAACGCACGGTCGAGTTTCGACTTTGACCAGCTTCGCGGAATTGAAAATTGAGCATAGATTTGGATTCCCTGTTGGTCGACAACTGCACACGCCAACTTTCGTGATGTTCCGAGAAATTCTCCACCCTTTAAGGCTAAGTCTAGCAAAAACGCACGGTCGAGTTTCGGCTTTGACCAACTTCTCGGAATTGAAATTTGAGAATAGATTTGGATATCCCATAGGTAGACAACCGTGCACGCCAACTTTCGTGATGTTCTGAGCTATTTTATTCCCCTTTATGCCCAACACTAGAGAAAACGCACGGTTGCATTTCGGCTTTGACCTACTTCTCGGAATTGAAAATTGAGAATAGATTTGGATGTCCCATTTGTAGACATGCGCGCACAGCAACGTTCGTGACGTTCCGAGCTATTTTCTCCCCCTTTAAGACCAACTCTAGCGAAAACGCACGATCAAGTTTCAACTTTGACCAACTTCTCAGAATTGAAATTTGAGAATAGTTTTGGATGTCCCATTGGTAGACAAGTGTCCACACGAACTTTCGTGACATTCCGAGCTATTTTCTCCCCCTTTAAGCCCAACTCTAGAGAAAACGCACGGTCTCGTTTCGGCTTTGACCTACTTCTCGGAATTGAAAATTGAGAATCGATTTGGATGTCCCATTTGTAGACATGCGCGCACAGCAACTTTCATGACGTTCCGAGCTATTTTCTCCCCCTTTATGCACAACTCTAGAGAAAACGCACGATCAAGTTTCAACTTTGACCAACTTTTCGGAATTGAAATTTGAGAATATTTTTGGATGTCCCATTGGTAGACAAGCGTCCACACCAACTTTCGTGACGTTACGAGCTAATTTCACACCCTTTAAGCTCAAGCCTAGAGAAAACTCATGGTGGCGTTTTGACTTTGACCAACTTCTCGTAATTGAAAATTGAGCATAGATTTGGATGTACCGTTGGTAGACAAGTGCGCATGCCAACTTTCGTTACGTTCTGAGCTATTTTCTCACCCTTTAAGCCCAAGTCTAGCGAAAAAACACGGTCGAGTTTCAACTTTGACCAACTTCTCGAAATTGAAATTCAAGAATAGTTTTGGATGTCCTATTGGTAGACAAGCGTCCACAGCAACTTTCGTGACATTCCGAGCTATTTTCTCCCCCTTTATGCCCAAGTCTAGAGAAAACACACGTTCAAGTTTCGACTTTGACGAACTTCACGGAATTCAAAATTAAGCATAGATTTGGATGTTCCGTTGGTAGACAAGTGAGCACGCCAACTTTCGTGACTTTTCGAGCTATTTTCCCACCCTTTAAGCCCAAGTCTAGCGTAAACGCACGGTTGCGTTTCAACTTTGAGCAGCTTCTCCGAATTGAATTGTGAGAATAGATTTGGATGTCCCATTTGTAGACAAGCGTCCATGCCAACTTTCGTGACGTTTCGATCTATTTTCTCCCCCTTTAATCCCAAGTATAGCAAAAACGCACCATCGAGTTTCGACTTTGACCAAATTCACCAAATTGAAAATTGAGCATAAATTTGGATGTCCCGTTGGTAGACAAGTGCGCACGCCAACTTTCGTGATGTTCCAAGCTATTTTCTCACCGTTTAAGCCCAAGTCTAGCAAAAACGCATATTCGATTTTCAACTTTTACCAACTTCTCGAAATTTAAATTTGAGAATAGATTTGGATGTCCCATTGGTAGACAAGCGTCCATGCCAACTTTCATGACGTTTCGAGCTTTTTTCTCCCCCTTTAACCCCAAGACCAGCGAAAACGCACGGTCGAGTTTCGACTTTGACCAACTTCTCGGAATTAAAAATTTAGAATCGATTTGGATGACCCATTTGTAGACATGCACGCACAACAACTTTCATGACGTTACGAGCTAATTTCACACCCTTTAAGCCCAATTCTAGAGAAAACGCATGATCCAGTTTCAACTTTGACCACCTTCTTCGAATTGAAATTTGAGAATAGTTTTAGATGTCCCATTGGTAGACAAGCATCCACACAAACTTTGTGACGTTCCGAGCTATTTTCTCTCCCTTTAAGCCCAAGTCTAGCGAAAACGCACGGACGATTTTCGACTTTCAACAGCTTCTCGGAATTGAAAATTGAGCATAGATTTGGATGTCCCATTGGTAAACAAGTGCGCACACCAACTTTCATGACGTTCCGAGGTATTTTCCCACCCTTTAATCCCAAGTCTAGCGAAAATGCATGGTCGCCTTACGGCTTTGACCTACTTCTAGGAATTTAAAACGTAGAATAGATTTGGATGTCCCATTTGTAGACATGCGCGCACAACACATTTCGTGATGCTACGAGCTAATTTCACACCCTTTAAACTCAAGTCTAGTGAAAACGCATTGTGGCATTTCGACCTTGACCAACTTCACGGAATCGAAAATTGAGCATAGATTTGGATGTCCCGTTGGTAAACAAGTGTGCACGCCAACTTTCGTGACGTTCCGAGCTATTTTCCAACCCTTTAAGCCCAAGTCTAGCGTAAACGCATGGTCGCGTTTCAACTTTGACTAACTTCTCAGAATTGAAATTTGAGAATAGATTTGGATGTCCCATTGGTAGACAAGCGTCCACACCAACGTTCGTGAAATTTCGAGCTATTTTTCCTGCTTTAAGCCAAACTCTAGAGAAAACGCGCAGTCGAATTTCAACTCTGACCAACTTCTCGGAATTGAAATTTGAGAATATTTTTGGATGTCACACTGGTAGAAAAGCGTCCACACCAACTTTCGTAATGTTCCGAGCTATTTTCTACCCCTTTAAGCCTAAGTCTGGCGAAAACGCAGGGTCGAGTTTCGGCTTTGACCAACTTCTTGGAATTGAAATTTGAGAATAGATTTGGATATCCCATTGGTAGACAAGCATGCACACCAACTTTCATGACGTTTCGAGCTATTTTCTCCCCATTTAATCCCAAGTCTAGCGAAAACGCACGGTCGCATTTTGGCTTTGATGTACTTCTCGGAATTGAAATTTGAGAATAAATTTGGATGCCGCATTGGTAGAGGAGCGCATACGCCAACTTTCGTGACGTTCTGAGCTATTTTCTCAACATTTAAGCCCAAGTCTAGCGAAAATGCACAGTCGCGTTTCGGCTTTGACCTACTTCTCGGAGTTGAAATTTGAGAATAAATTTGGATGCCCCATTCGTAGACAAGTGCATATGCCAACTTTCGTGATATTCCCGGCTATTTTCTCACCCTTTAAGCTGAAGTCTAACGAAAATGCACGGTCGTGTTTCGGACTTGACCAACTTCTCAGAATTTAAATTTGAGAATAGATATGGATGCCCCATTGGTAGACAAGCATGCACGCCAACTTTAATGACGTTCCGAGCTATTTTCTCCCCCTTTAAGCCCAAGTCTAGCGAAACCGCACGTTCGATTTTCAACTTTGACCAACTTCTTGGAATTTAAATTTGAGAATAGTTTTGAATGTCTGATTGGTAGACAGACGTCCACGCCAACTTTTGTAACGTTCGAGCTTTTTTCTCCCCCTTTAACCCCAAGCCTAGCGAAAACGCACGGTCGATTTTCATCTTTCACTAACTTCTCGGAATTGAAAATTGAGCATAGATTTGGATGTCCTGTTGGTAGACAAGTGCGCACGCCAACTTTCGTGATGTTCCGAGCTATTTTCCCACCCTTTAATCCCAAGTCTATTGAAAACGCAAAGTTGAGTTTCAACTTTGAACACCTTCTCGGAATTGAAATTTTAGAATAGTTTTGGATGTCCCATTGGTAGACAAGTGTCCATGCCAACTTTCGTGACGTTCCGAGCTATTTTCTCCCCATTTAAGCCCATGTCTGGCGAAAACACACGGTCGAGTTTCGACTTTGACCAACTTCGCGGAATTGAAAATTGAGTAGAGATTTGGATGTCCCATTGGTAGATAAGTGCGCAAGCCAACTTTCGTGACGTTCCGAGATATTTTCCCACCCTTTAATCCCAAGTCTAGCAAAAACGCACGGTCGAGTTTCAACTTTGACTAACTTGTCGGAATTCAAATTTGAGAATAGATTTGGATGTCCCATTGGTAGATAAGCATCCACGCCAACTTTCGTGACGTTTCGAGCTTTTTTCTCCCCCTTTAAGACCAAGTCTAGCGAAAACGCACGGTCGAGTTTCGACTTTCACCAACTTCTCAGAATTGAAAATTGAGCATAGATTTGGATGTCCCGTTGATAGAAAAGTGTGCACGCCAACTTTCGTAACGTTCTGAGCTATTTTCCAACCCTTTAATCCCAAGTCTATCGAAAACGCACGGTCATGTTTAAACTTTGACCAAGTTCTCGGAATTGAAATTTGAGCATAGTTTTGGATGTCCCATTGGTAGACAAGCGTGCATGCCAACTTTCGTGACATTCCGAGCTATTTTCCACCCCTTTAATCCCAAGTCTAGCCTAAACGCACGGTCGAGTTTCAACTTTTACCAACTTCGCGGAATTGAAAATTGAGCATAGATTTGGATGTCCCATTGGTAGAAAAGTGTCCATGCTAGCTTTCATGACGTTCCGAGTTGTTTTCTCCGCCTTTAAGGCCAAGTCTAGTGAATAAGCACTGTCGAGGTTCGACTTTGACGAACTTCACGCAATTGAAAATTGAGCATAAATTTGGATGTCCCGTTGGTAGAAAAGTGTGCACGCCAACTTTCGTGACCCTCCAAGCTATTTTCCCACCCTTTAAGCCCAAGTCTAGCGAAAATGCAGAGTTGAGTTTCGACTTTCACCAACTTCTTGGAATTGAAAATTGAGCATAGATTTGGATGTCCTATTGGTAGACAAATGCGCACGCCAACTTTCGTGACGTTCCAAGCTATTTTTGCGCCCTTTAATTCCAAGTCTAGCGAAAAAAGCATTGTCGAGTTTCAACTTTGACCAACTTCTTGGAATTGAAATTTGAGAATAGTTTTGGATGTCCCACTGGTAGACAAGCGTCCATGCCAACTTTCATGACGTTCCAAGCTATTTTCTCCCCCATTAAGCCCAACTCTAGTGAAAACGTACGGTCGAGTTTCGACTTTCACCAACTTCTCGGAATTGAAAATTGAGCATAGATTTGGATGTCCGATTTGTAGACATGCACGCACAGCAACTTTCGTGATGCTACAAGCTAATTTAACACCCTTTAAGCTCAAGTCTAGCAAAAACGCATGATGGCATTTTGACTTTGAAAAACTTATTGGAATTGAAATTTGAGAATAGATTTGGATGTCCCATTGGTAAACAAGCGTGCACGCCAAATTTGGTGAGGTTTCGAGTTATTTTCTCTCCCTTTAATCCCAAGTCTAGTGAAGACGCACGATCGAGTTTCAACTTTGACCAACTTCTTGGAATTGAAATTTGAGCATAGATTTGTATGTCCCGTTGGTAGACAAGTGCGCACGCCAACTTTCGTTACATTCCGAGCTATTTTCTTCCCCTTTAAGCCAAACTCTAGAGAAAATGCGCAGTCGAGTTTCAACTTTGACTAACTTCTCGGAATTGAAATTTGAGAATTGATTTGGATGTCACATTGTTAGACAAGCGTCCACGCCAACTTTCGTGACGTTGCGAGTTTCGACTTTCACCAACTTCTCGGAATTGAAAATTGAGCATAGATTTAGATTTCCCGTTGGTAGACAAGTGCGCACACCAACTTTCATGACGTTCCGACGTATTTTCCCACATTTTAAGCCCAGGTCTAGCGAAAACGCACAGTGGAGTTTCGACTTTCACCAACTTCTCGAAATTGAAATTTGAGAATAGTTTTGGATGTCCCATTGGTAGAAAAGTGTCCACACCAACTTTCGTGACATTTCGAGCTATTTTATCCCCCCTTTAAGCACAACTCTAGAGAAAACGCACGGTCCCGTTTCGGCTTTGACCAACTTCTCGGAATTGAAAACTGAGAATAGATTTGGATGTCCTTGTAGACATGCCCACACAGCAACTTTTGTGACGTTACGAGCTAATTTCACACCCTTTAAACTCAAGTCTAGCGAAAACGCATGGTGGCATTTCGACCTTGATCAACTTCTCGGAATTGGAAATTGAGCACAGATTTGGATGTACCATTGGTAGACAAGTGCGCACACCAACTTTCGTGACATTCCAAGCTATTTTCCCGCCTTTTAATTCCAAGTCTAGCGAAAAAAGCATGCTCGAGCTTCGACTTTCACCAACTTCTCGGAATTGAAAATTGAGCATAGATTTGGATGTCCCATTTGTAGACATGCGTGCACGGCAACTTTCGTGACGCTACGAGCTAATTTCACACCCTTTAAGCTCAAGTCTAGCGAAAACGCATGGTGGCATTTCGAATTTGACCAACTTCTTGGAATTGAAATTTGAGAATAGATTTGAAAGTCACATTGTTAGACAAGCATCCACGCCAACTTTCATAACGTTTCGAGCTTTTTTCTCCCCCTTTAAGCCCAAGTCTAGCGAAAACGCACGGATGAGTTTCGACTTTCACCAACTTCTCAAAATTTAAAATAGAGCATATATTTGGATGTCCCGTTGGTAGACAAGTGCGCACGCCAACTTCCTTCACATTCCGAGCTATTTTCCTACCTTTTAAGCCCAAGTCTAGCGAAAACGCACGGTCGAGTTTCAACTTTAACCAACTTCTCGGAATTGAAATTTGAGAATAGTTTTGGATGTCTTATTGGTAGACAAGCGTCAACACCAACTTTCGTCACATTCTGAGCTATTTTATCCCCCTTTAAGCCCAACTCTAGAGAAAACGCACGGTCGCGTTTCGTCTTTGACCTACTTCTCGGAATTGAAAACTGAGAAAAGATTTGGATGTCCCATTTTCTAACATGCGTGGACAACAACTTTCGTGACGTTACGAGCTAATTTCACACCCTTTAAGCTCAAGTCTAACGAAAATTTTGACTTTGACCAACTTCTGGGAATTGAAATTTGAGAATAGATTTGGATGTCTCGTTGGTAGACAAGTGCGCATGCCAACTTTCGTGATGTTCCGAGCTATTTTCCCACCCTTTAAGCCCAAGTCTAGCGAAAACACATGGTCGAGTTTCAACTTTGACCAATTTCCCGAAATTGAAATTTGAGAATAGTTTTGGATGTCCCATTGGTAAACAAGCATCCATGCCAACTTTCGTGACGTGCCGACCTATTTTCTGCCCCATTAAGCCCAACTCTAGTGAAAACGTACGGTCGAGTTTCGAATTTCACCAACTTCTCCGAATTGAAAATTGAGCATAGATTTGGATGTCCCATTTGTAGACATGCGCACACAGCAAAATTCATGACGTTACGAGCTAATTTCACACCCTTTAAGCTCAAGTCTAGCGAAAACACATGGTGGCATTTCGACTTTGACCAACTTCTGGGAATTGAAATTTGAGAATAGATTTGGATGTCCCGTTGGTAGACAAGTGTGCACGCCAACGTTCGTGACGTTACGAGCTAATTTCACACCCTTTAAGCTCAAGTCTAGAGAAAACGCATGGTGGCGTTTCGACTTTGACCAAGTTCTGGGAATTGAAATTTGCGAATAGATTTGGATGTCCCGTTGGTAGACAAGTGCCCATGCCAACTTTCATGATGTTCCAAGGTATTTTATCCCCCTTTAAGCCCAAGTCTAGAGAAAACGCACGGCCGCGTTTCGGGTTTGACCTACTTCTCGGAATTGAAAATTGAGAATAGATTCGGACGTCCCATTTGTAGACTGGTGTGCACACCAACTTTCGTGACGTTCCAAGCTATTTTTTCACCCTTTAAGCTCAAGCCTAGCAAAAACGCACGGTCGATTTTCGACATTCACCAACTTCTCAAAATTGAAAATTGAGCATTGATTTGGATTTCCCATTGGTAGACAAGTGCGCACGCCAACGCTCATGATGTTCCGAGCTATTTTCCCACCCTTTAAGCTTAAGTCTAGCGAAAACGAATGGTGGCGTTTCGACTTTGACCAAGTTCTGGGAATTGAAATTTGAGAATAGATTTGGATGTCCCGTTGGTAGACAAGTGCCCATGCCAACGTTCGGGACGTTCCGAGGTATTTTCTCGCCCTTTAAGCCCAACTCTAGAGAAAACGCACGATCGCGTTTCGGGTTTGACCTGCTTCTCGGAATTGAAAATCGGGAATAGATTTGGATGTCCCATTTGTAGACATGCGTGCAAAGCAAATTTCGTGACGTTATGAGCTAATTTCACACCCTGTAAGCTAAAGTCTAGCGAAAACATATGGTGGCGTTTCGACTTTGACCAACCTATGGGAATTGAAAATTAAGAATAGATTTAGATGTCCCATTGGTAGACAAGCGTCCACGCCAACTTTCATGATGTTTCGAGCTTTGTTCTCCCCCTTTAAGCCCAAGTCTACTGAAAACACACGGTCGAATTTCGACTTTCACCAAATTCTTGGAATTGAAAATTGAGCATAGATTTGGATTTCCCGTTGGTAGAAAAGTGTGCACGCCAACGTTCGCGATGTTCTGAGCTATTTTACCACCCTTTAAGCCCAAGTCTAGCGAAAACACACTCTCGAGGTTTGACTTCGACGAACTTTGCTGAATGGAAAATTGAGCGTAGATTTGGATGTCCCGTTGGTAGACAAGTCCGCACGCCAACTTTCGTGATGTTCCAAGCTATTTTCCCACCCTTTAATCCCAAGTCTAGCGAAAACGCACGGTCGAGTTTCAACTTTGACCACCTTCTCGGAATTGAAATTTGAGAATAGTTTTGGATGTCCCATTGGTAGACAAGCGTCCATGCCAACTTTCCTGATGTTCCGAACTATTTTCTCCCCCTTTAAGCCCAAGTCTAGCGAAAACGGACGGTTGAGTTTTGACTTTGAACAACTTCACGGAATTGAAAATTGAGCATAGATTTGGATGTCCCATTGGTAGACAAGTGCGCATGCCAACTTTCATGGTGTTCCGAGCTATTTTCCCGCCCTATAATCCCAAGTCTAGCAAAAAAAGCATGGTCGATTTTCAACTTTGCCAACTTCTCGGAATTGAAATTTGAGAATAGTTTTGGATGTCCCATTGGTAGACAAGCGTCCATGCCAACTTTCGTGACGTTTCGAGCTATTTTCTCCCCCTTTAAGCCCAAGTTTAGTGAAAACGAACGGTCGAGTTTCAACTTTGACCAACTTCTTGGAATTGAAATTTGAGAATAGTTTTGGATGTCCCATTGGTAGACAAGTGTCCACACCAACTTTCATCACATTTCGAGCTATTTTATCCCCCTTTAAGCCCAACTCTACTGAAAACACACGGTCGCGTTTCAGCTTTGACCTACTTCTCGGAATTGAAAATTGAGAATAGATTTGGATGTCCCATTTGTGGACATGCGTACACAACAACTTTCGTGACGTTACGAGCTAATTTCACACCCTTTAAGCTCAAGTCTAGCGAAAAATCACGGTCGAGTTTCAACTTTGACCAACTTCCCGGAATTTAAATTTGAGAATAGTTTGGGATGTCCCATTGGTAGACAAGCGTCCACACCAACTTCCGTGACGTTCCGACCTATTTTCTGCCCCATTAAGCCCAACTCTAGTGAAAACGTATGGTCGAGTTTTGACTTTCACCAACTTCTCGGAATTAAAAATTGAGCATATATTTGGATGTCCCATTTGTAGACATGCACGCACAACAAATTTCGTGACGTTAAGAGCTAATTTCACACCCTTTAAGCTCAAGTGTAGTGAAAACGCATGGTGGCATTTCGACTTTGACCAACTTCTTGAATTGAAATTTGAGAATAGATTTGGATGTACCGTTGGTAGACAAGTGCGCACGCCAACTTTCGTGACGTTTTGAGTTATTTACCCACCCTTTAAGCCCAAGTCTAGCAAAAACGCAGGATCGAGTTTCAACTTTGACCAACTTCTTGGAATTGAAGTTTGAGAATAGATTTGGATGTCCCATTGGTAGACAAGCGTCCATGCCAACTTTCGTGACGTTTCGAGCTATTTTCTCCTCCTTTAATCCCAAGTCTAGCGAAAACGCACGGTCGAGTTTCGACTTTGACCAGCTTCGCGGAATTGAAAATTGAGCATAGATTTGGATTCCCTGTTGGTCGACAACTGCACACGCCAACTTTCGTGATGTTCCGAGAAATTCTCCACCCTTTAAGGCTAAGTCTAGCAAAAACGCTACGGTCGAGTTTCGGCTTTGACCAACTTCTCGGAATTGAAATTTGAGAATAGATTTGGATATCCCATAGGTAGACAACCGTGCACGCCAACTTTCGTGATGTTCTGAGCTATTTTATTCCCCTTTATGCCCAACACTAGAGAAAACGCACGGTTGCATTTCGGCTTTGACCTACTTCTCGGAATTGAAAATTGAGAATAGATTTGGATGTCCCATTTGTAGACATGCGCGCACAGCAACGTTCGTGACGTTCCGAGCTATTTTCTCCCCCTTTAAGACCAACTCTAGCGAAAACGCACGATCAAGTTTCAACTTTGACCAACTTCTCAGAATTGAAATTTGAGAATAGTTTTGGATGTCCCATTGGTAGACAAGTGTCCACACGAACTTTCGTGACATTCCGAGCTATTTTCTCCCCCTTTAAGCCCAACTCTAGAGAAAACGCACGGTCTCGTTTCGGCTTTGACCTACTTCTCGGAATTGAAAATTGAGAATCGATTTGGATGTCCCATTTGTAGACATGCGCGCACAGCAACTTTCATGACGTTCCGAGCTATTTTCTCCCCCTTTATGCACAACTCTAGAGAAAACGCACGATCAAGTTTCAACTTTGACCAACTTTTCGGAATTGAAATTTGAGAATATTTTTGGATGTCCCATTGGTAGACAAGCGTCCACACCAACTTTCGTGACGTTACGAGCTAATTTCACACCCTTTAAGCTCAAGCCTAGAGAAAACTCATGGTGGCGTTTTGACTTTGACCAACTTCTCGTAATTGAAAATTGAGCATAGATTTGGATGTACCGTTGGTAGACAAGTGCGCATGCCAACTTTCGTTACGTTCTGAGCTATTTTCTCACCCTTTAAGCCCAAGTCTAGCGAAAAAACACGGTCGAGTTTCAACTTTGACCAACTTCTCGAAATTGAAATTCAAGAATAGTTTTGGATGTCCTATTGGTAGACAAGCGTCCACAGCAACTTTCGTGACATTCCGAGCTATTTTCTCCCCCTTTATGCCCAAGTCTAGAGAAAACACACGTTCAAGTTTCGACTTTGACGAACTTCACGGAATTCAAAATTAAGCATAGATTTGGATGTTCCGTTGGTAGACAAGTGAGCACGCCAACTTTCGTGACTTTTCGAGCTATTTTCCCACCCTTTAAGCCCAAGTCTAGCGTAAACGCACGGTTGCGTTTCAACTTTGAGCAGCTTCTCCGAATTGAATTGTGAGAATAGATTTGGATGTCCCATTTGTAGACAAGCGTCCATGCCAACTTTCGTGACGTTTCGATCTATTTTCTCCCCCTTTAATCCCAAGTATAGCAAAAACGCACCATCGAGTTTCGACTTTGACCAAATTCACCAAATTGAAAATTGAGCATAAATTTGGATGTCCCGTTGGTAGACAAGTGCGCACGCCAACTTTCGTGATGTTCCAAGCTATTTTCTCACCGTTTAAGCCCAAGTCTAGCAAAAACGCATATTCGATTTTCAACTTTTACCAACTTCTCGAAATTTAAATTTGAGAATAGATTTGGATGTCCCATTGGTAGACAAGCGTCCATGCCAACTTTCATGACGTTTCGAGCTTTTTTCTCCCCCTTTAACCCCAAGACCAGCGAAAACGCACGGTCGAGTTTCGACTTTGACCAACTTCTCGGAATTAAAAATTTAGAATCGATTTGGATGACCCATTTGTAGACATGCACGCACAACAACTTTCATGACGTTACGAGCTAATTTCACACCCTTTAAGCCCAATTCTAGAGAAAACGCATGATCCAGTTTCAACTTTGACCACCTTCTTCGAATTGAAATTTGAGAATAGTTTTAGATGTCCCATTGGTAGACAAGCATCCACACAAACTTTGTGACGTTCCGAGCTATTTTCTCTCCCTTTAAGCCCAAGTCTAGCGAAAACGCACGGACGATTTTCGACTTTCAACAACTTCTCGGAATTGAAAATTGAGCATAGATTTGGATGTCCCATTGGTAAACAAGTGCGCACACCAACTTTCATGACGTTCCGAGGTATTTTCCCACCCTTTAATCCCAAGTCTAGCGAAAATGCATGGTCGCCTTACGGCTTTGACCTACTTCTAGGAATTTAAAACGTAGAATAGATTTGGATGTCCCATTTGTAGACATGCGCGCACAACACATTTCGTGATGCTACGAGCTAATTTCACACCCTTTAAACTCAAGTCTAGTGAAAACGCATTGTGGCATTTCGACCTTGACCAACTTCACGGAATCGAAAATTGAGCATAGATTTGGATGTCCCGTTGGTAAACAAGTGTGCACGCCAACTTTCGTGACGTTCCGAGCTATTTTCCAACCCTTTAAGCCCAAGTCTAGCGTAAACGCATGGTCGCGTTTCAACTTTGACTAACTTCTCAGAATTGAAATTTGAGAATAGATTTGGATGTCCCATTGGTAGACAAGCGTCCACACCAACGTTCGTGAAATTTCGAGCTATTTTTCCTGCTTTAAGCCAAACTCTAGAGAAAACGCGCGGTCGAATTTCAACTCTGACCAACTTCTCGGAATTGAAATTTGAGAATATTTTTGGATGTCACACTGGTAGAAAAGCGTCCACACCAACTTTCGTAATGTTCCGAGCTATTTTCTACCCCTTTAAGCCTAAGTCTGGCGAAAACGCAGGGTCGAGTTTCGGCTTTGACCAACTTCTTGGAATTGAAATTTGAGAATAGATTTGGATATCCCATTGGTAGACAAGCATGCACACCAACTTTCATGACGTTTCGAGCTATTTTCTCCCCATTTAATCCCAAGTCTAGCGAAAACGCACGGTCGCATTTTGGCTTTGATGTACTTCTCGGAATTGAAATTTGAGAATAAATTTGGATGCCGCATTGGTAGAGGAGCGCGTACGCCAACTTTCGTGACGTTCTGAGCTATTTTCTCAACATTTAAGCCCAAGTCTAGCGAAAATGCACAGTCGCGTTTCGGCTTTGACCTACTTCTCGGAGTTGAAA
Source organism: Larix kaempferi (assembly GCA_027924585.1). Classification (NCBI taxonomy): domain Eukaryota; kingdom Viridiplantae; phylum Streptophyta; class Pinopsida; order Pinales; family Pinaceae; genus Larix; species Larix kaempferi. Next base: position 77,316 of record BSBM01000430.1, on the reverse strand, counting down.
TTTGAGAATAAATTTGGATGCCCCATTCGTAGACAAGTGCATATGCCAACTTTCGTGATATTCCCGGCTATTTTCTCACCCTTTAAGCTGAAGTCTAACGAAAATGCACGGTCGTGTTTCGGACTTGACCAACTTCTCAGAATTTAAATTTGAGAATAGATATGGATGCCCCATTGGTAGACAAGCATGCACGCCAACTTTAATGACGTTCCGAGCTATTTTCTCCCCCTTTAAGCCCAAGTCTAGCGAAACCGCACGTTCGATTTTCAACTTTGACCAACTTCTTGGAATTTAAATTTGAGAATAGTTTTGAATGTCTGATTGGTAGACAGACGTCCACGCCAACTTTTGTAACGTTCGAGCTTTTTTCTCCCCCTTTAACCCCAAGCCTAGCGAAAACGCACGGTCGATTTTCATCTTTCACTAACTTCTCGGAATTGAAAATTGAGCATAGATTTGGATGTCCTGTTGGTAGACAAGTGCGCACGCCAACTTTCGTGATGTTCCGAGCTATTTTCCCACCCTTTAATCCCAAGTCTATTGAAAACGCAAAGTTGAGTTTCAACTTTGAACACCTTCTCGGAATTGAAATTTTAGAATAGTTTTGGATGTCCCATTGGTAGAAAAGTGTCCATGCCAACTTTCGTGACGTTCCGAGCTATTTTCTCCCCATTTAAGCCCATGTCTGGCGAAAACACACGGTCGAGTTTCGACTTTGACCAACTTCGCGGAATTGAAAATTGAGTAGAGATTTGGATGTCCCATTGGTAGATAAGTGCGCAAGCCAACTTTCGTGACGTTCCGAGATATTTTCCCACCCTTTAATCCCAAGTCTAGCAAAAACGCACGGTCGAGTTTCAACTTTGACTAACTTGTCGGAATTCAAATTTGAGAATAGATTTGGATGTCCCATTGGTAGATAAGCATCCACGCCAACTTTCGTGACGTTTCGAGCTTTTTTCTCCCCCTTTAAGACCAAGTCTAGCGAAAACGCACGGTCGAGTTTCGACTTTCACCAACTTCTCAGAATTGAAAATTGAGCATAGATTTGGATGTCCCGTTGATAGAAAAGTGTGCACGCCAACTTTCGTAACGTTCTGAGCTATTTTCCAACCCTTTAATCCCAAGTCTATCGAAAACGCACGGTCATGTTTAAACTTTGACCAAGTTCTCGGAATTGAAATTTGAGCATAGTTTTGGATGTCCCATTGGTAGACAAGCGTGCATGCCAACTTTCGTGACATTCCGAGCTATTTTCCACCCCTTTAATCCCAAGTCTAGCCTAAACGCACGGTCGAGTTTCAACTTTTACCAACTTCGCGGAATTGAAAATTGAGCATAGATTTGGATGTCCCATTGGTAGAAAAGTGTCCATGCTAGCTTTCATGACGTTCCGAGTTGTTTTCTCCGCCTTTAAGGCCAAGTCTAGTGAATAAGCACTGTCGAGGTTCGACTTTGACGAACTTCACGCAATTGAAAATTGAGCATAAATTTGGATGTCCCGTTGGTAGAAAAGTGTGCACGCCAACTTTCGTGACCCTCCAAGCTATTTTCCCACCCTTTAAGCCCAAGTCTAGCGAAAATGCAGAGTTGAGTTTCGACTTTCACCAACTTCTTGGAATTGAAAATTGAGCATAGATTTGGATGTCCTATTGGTAGACAAATGCGCACGCCAACTTTCGTGACGTTCCAAGCTATTTTTGCGCCCTTTAATTCCAAGTCTAGCGAAAAAAGCATTGTCGAGTTTCAACTTTGACCAACTTCTTGGAATTGAAATTTGAGAATAGTTTTGGATGTCCCACTGGTAGACAAGCGTCCATGCCAACTTTCATGACGTTCCAAGCTATTTTCTCCCCCATTAAGCCCAACTCTAGTGAAAACGTACGGTCGAGTTTCGACTTTCACCAACTTCTCGGAATTGAAAATTGAGCATAGATTTGGATGTCCGATTTGTAGACATGCACGCACAGCAACTTTCGTGATGCTACAAGCTAATTTAACACCCTTTAAGCTCAAGTCTAGCAAAAACGCATGATGGCATTTTGACTTTGAAAAACTTATTGGAATTGAAATTTGAGAATAGATTTGGATGTCCCATTGGTAAACAAGCGTGCACGCCAAATTTGGTGAGGTTTCGAGTTATTTTCTCTCCCTTTAATCCCAAGTCTAGTGAAGACGCACGATCGAGTTTCAACTTTGACCAACTTCTTGGAATTGAAATTTGAGCATAGATTTGTATGTCCCGTTGGTAGACAAGTGCGCACGCCAACTTTCGTTACATTCCGAGCTATTTTCTTCCCCTTTAAGCCAAACTCTAGAGAAAATGCGCAGTCGAGTTTCAACTTTGACTAACTTCTCGGAATTGAAATTTGAGAATTGATTTGGATGTCACATTGTTAGACAAGCGTCCACGCCAACTTTCGTGACGTTGCGAGTTTCGACTTTCACCAACTTCTCGGAATTGAAAATTGAGCATAGATTTAGATTTCCCGTTGGTAGACAAGTGCGCACACCAACTTTCATGACGTTCCGACGTATTTTCCCACATTTTAAGCCCAGGTCTAGCGAAAACGCACAGTGGAGTTTCGACTTTCACCAACTTCTCGAAATTGAAATTTGAGAATAGTTTTGGATGTCCCATTGGTAGAAAAGTGTCCACACCAACTTTCGTGACATTTCGAGCTATTTTATCCCCCCTTTAAGCACAACTCTAGAGAAAACGCACGGTCCCGTTTCGGCTTTGACCAACTTCTCGGAATTGAAAACTGAGAATAGATTTGGATGTCCTTGTAGACATGCCCACACAGCAACTTTTGTGACGTTACGAGCTAATTTCACACCCTTTAAACTCAAGTCTAGCGAAAACGCATGGTGGCATTTCGACCTTGATCAACTTCTCGGAATTGGAAATTGAGCACAGATTTGGATGTACCATTGGTAGACAAGTGCGCACACCAACTTTCGTGACATTCCAAGCTATTTTCCCGCCTTTTAATTCCAAGTCTAGCGAAAAAAGCATGCTCGAGCTTCGACTTTCACCAACTTCTCGGAATTGAAAATTGAGCATAGATTTGGATGTCCCATTTGTAGACATGCGTGCACGGCAACTTTCGTGACGCTACGAGCTAATTTCACACCCTTTAAGCTCAAGTCTAGCGAAAACGCATGGTGGCATTTCGAATTTGACCAACTTCTTGGAATTGAAATTTGAGAATAGATTTGAAAGTCACATTGTTAGACAAGCATCCACGCCAACTTTCATAACGTTTCGAGCTTTTTTCTCCCCCTTTAAGCCCAAGTCTAGCGAAAACGCACGGATGAGTTTCGACTTTCACCAACTTCTCAAAATTTAAAATAGAGCATATATTTGGATGTCCCGTTGGTAGACAAGTGCGCACGCCAACTTCCTTCACATTCCGAGCTATTTTCCTACCTTTTAAGCCCAAGTCTAGCGAAAACGCACGGTCGAGTTTCAACTTTAACCAACTTCTCGGAATTGAAATTTGAGAATAGTTTTGGATGTCTTATTGGTAGACAAGCGTCAACACCAACTTTCGTCACATTCTGAGCTATTTTATCCCCCTTTAAGCCCAACTCTAGAGAAAACGCACGGTCGCGTTTCGTCTTTGACCTACTTCTCGGAATTGAAAACTGAGAAAAGATTTGGATGTCCCATTTTCTAACATGCGTGGACAACAACTTTCGTGACGTTACGAGCTAATTTCACACCCTTTAAGCTCAAGTCTAACGAAAATTTTGACTTTGACCAACTTCTGGGAATTGAAATTTGAGAATAGATTTGGATGTCTCGTTGGTAGACAAGTGCGCATGCCAACTTTCGTGATGTTCCGAGCTATTTTCCCACCCTTTAAGCCCAAGTCTAGCGAAAACACATGGTCGAGTTTCAACTTTGACCAATTTCCCGAAATTGAAATTTGAGAATAGTTTTGGATGTCCCATTGGTAAACAAGCATCCATGCCAACTTTCGTGACGTGCCGACCTATTTTCTGCCCCATTAAGCCCAACTCTAGTGAAAACGTACGGTCGAGTTTCGAATTTCACCAACTTCTCCGAATTGAAAATTGAGCATAGATTTGGATGTCCCATTTGTAGACATGCGCACACAGCAAAATTCATGACGTTACGAGCTAATTTCACACCCTTTAAGCTCAAGTCTAGCGAAAACACATTGTGGCATTTCGACTTTGACCAACTTCTGGGAATTGAAATTTGAGAATAGATTTGGATGTCCCGTTGGTAGACAAGTGTGCACGCCAACGTTCGTGACGTTACGAGCTAATTTCACACCCTTTAAGCTCAAGTCTAGAGAAAACGCATGGTGGCGTTTCGACTTTGACCAAGTTCTGGGAATTGAAATTTGCGAATAGATTTGGATGTCCCGTTGGTAGACAAGTGCCCATGCCAACTTTCATGATGTTCCAAGGTATTTTATCCCCCTTTAAGCCCAAGTCTAGAGAAAACGCACGGCCGCGTTTCGGGTTTGACCTACTTCTCGGAATTGAAAATTGAGAATAGATTCGGACGTCCCATTTGTAGACTGGTGTGCACACCAACTTTCGTGACGTTCCAAGCTATTTTTTCACCCTTTAAGCTCAAGCCTAGCAAAAACGCACGGTCGATTTTCGACATTCACCAACTTCTCAAAATTGAAAATTGAGCATTGATTTGGATTTCCCATTGGTAGACAAGTGCGCACGCCAACGCTCATGACGTTCCGAGCTATTTTCCCACCCTTTAAGCTTAAGTCTAGCGAAAACGAATGGTGGCGTTTCGACTTTGACCAAGTTCTGGGAATTGAAATTTGAGAATAGATTTGGATGTCCCGTTGGTAGACAAGTGCCCATGCCAACGTTCGGGACGTTCCGAGGTATTTTCTCGCCCTTTAAGCCCAACTCTAGAGAAAACGCACGATCGCGTTTCGGGTTTGACCTGCTTCTCGGAATTGAAAATCGGGAATAGATTTGGATGTCCCATTTGTAGACATGCGTGCAAAGCAAATTTCGTGACGTTATGAGCTAATTTCACACCCTGTAAGCTAAAGTCTAGCGAAAACATATGGTGGCGTTTCGACTTTGACCAACCTATGGGAATTGAAAATTAAGAATAGATTTAGATGTCCCATTGGTAGACAAGCGTCCACGCCAACTTTCATGATGTTTCGAGCTTTGTTCTCCCCCTTTAAGCCCAAGTCTACTGAAAACACACGGTCGAATTTCGACTTTCACCAAATTCTTGGAATTGAAAATTGAGCATAGATTTGGATTTCCCGTTGGTAGAAAAGTGTGCACGCCAACGTTCGCGATGTTCTGAGCTATTTTACCACCCTTTAAGCCCAAGTCTAGCGAAAACACACTCTCGAGGTTTGACTTCGACGAACTTTGCTGAATGGAAAATTGAGCGTAGATTTGGATGTCCCGTTGGTAGACAAGTCCGCACGCCAACTTTCGTGATGTTCCGAGCTATTTTCCCACCCTTTAATCCCAAGTCTAGCGAAAATGCACGGTCGAGTTTCAACTTTGACCACCTTCTCGGAATTGAAATTTGAGAATAGTTTTGGATGTCCCATTGGTAGACAAGCGTCCATGCCAACTTTCCTGATGTTCCGAACTATTTTCTCCCCCTTTAAGCCCAAGTCTAGCGAAAACGGACGGTTGAGTTTTGACTTTGAACAACTTCACGGAATTGAAAATTGAGCATAGATTTGGATGTCCCATTGGTAGACAAGTGCGCATGCCAACTTTCATGGTGTTCCGAGCTATTTTCCCGCCCTATAATCCCAAGTCTAGCAAAAAAAGCATGGTCGATTTTCAACTTTGCCAACTTCTCGGAATTGAAATTTGAGAATAGTTTTGGATGTCCCATTGGTAGACAAGCGTCCATGCCAACTTTCGTGACGTTTCGAGCTATTTTCTCCCCCTTTAAGCCCAAGTTTAGTGAAAACGAACGGTCGAGTTTCAACTTTGACCAACTTCTTGGAATTGAAATTTGAGAATAGTTTTGGATGTCCCATTGGTAGACAAGTGTCCACACCAACTTTCATCACATTTCGAGCTATTTTATCCCCCTTTAAGCCCAACTCTACTGAAAACACACGGTCGCGTTTCGGCTTTGACCTACTTCTCGGAATTGAAAATTGAGAATAGATTTGGATGTCCCATTTGTGGACATGCGTACACAACAACTTTCGTGACGTTACGAGCTAATTTCACACCCTTTAAGCTCAAGTCTAGCGAAAAATCACGGTCGAGTTTCAACTTTGACCAACTTCCCGGAATTTAAATTTGAGAATAGTTTGGGATGTCCCATTGGTAGACAAGCGTCCACACCAACTTCCGTGACGTTCCGACCTATTTTCTGCCCCATTAAGCCCAACTCTAGTGAAAACGTATGGTCGAGTTTTGACTTTCACCAACTTCTCGGAATTAAAAATTGAGCATATATTTGGATGTCCCATTTGTAGACATGCACGCACAACAAATTTCGTGACGGTTAAGAGCTAATTTCACACCCTTTAAGCTCAAGTGTAGTGAAAACGCATGGTGGCATTTCGACTTTGACCAACTTCTTGAATTGAAATTTGAGAATAGATTTGGATGTACCGTTGGTAGACAAGTGCGCACGCCAACTTTCGTGACGTTTTGAGTTATTTACCCACCCTTTAAGCCCAAGTCTAGCAAAAACGCAGGATCGAGTTTCAACTTTGACCAACTTCTTGGAATTGAAGTTTGAGAATAGATTTGGATGTCCCATTGGTAGACAAGCGTCCATGCCAACTTTCGTGACGTTTCGAGCTATTTTCTCCTCCTTTAATCCCAAGTCTAGCGAAAACGCACGGTCGAGTTTCGACTTTGACCAGCTTCGCGGAATTGAAAATTGAGCATAGATTTGGATTCCCTGTTGGTCGACAACTGCACACGCCAACTTTCGTGATGTTCCGAGAAATTCTCCACCCTTTAAGGCTAAGTCTAGCAAAAACGCACGGTCGAGTTTCGGCTTTGACCAACTTCTCGGAATTGAAATTTGAGAATAGATTTGGATATCCCATAGGTAGACAACCGTGCACGCCAACTTTCGTGATGTTCTGAGCTATTTTATTCCCCTTTATGCCCAACACTAGAGAAAACGCACGGTTGCATTTCGGCTTTGACCTACTTCTCGGAATTGAAAATTGAGAATAGATTTGGATGTCCCATTTGTAGACATGCGCGCACAGCAACGTTCGTGACGTTCGAGCTATTTTCTCCCCCTTTAAGACCAACTCTAGCGAAAACGCACGATCAAGTTTCAACTTTGACCAACTTCTCAGAATTGAAATTTGAGAATAGTTTTGGATGTCCCATTGGTAGACAAGTGTCCACACGAACTTTCGTGACATTCCGAGCTATTTTCTCCCCCTTTAAGCCCAACTCTAGAGAAAACGCACGGTCTCGTTTCGGCTTTGACCTACTTCTCGGAATTGAAAATTGAGAATCGATTTGGATGTCCCATTTGTAGACATGCGCGCACAGCAACTTTCATGACGTTCCGAGCTATTTTCTCCCCCTTTATGCACAACTCTAGAGAAAACGCACGATCAAGTTTCAACTTTGACCAACTTTTCGGAATTGAAATTTGAGAATATTTTTGGATGTCCCATTGGTAGACAAGCGTCCACACCAACTTTCGTGACGTTACGAGCTAATTTCACACCCTTTAAGCTCAAGCCTAGAGAAAACTCATGGTGGCGTTTTGACTTTGACCAACTTCTCGTAATTGAAAATTGAGCATAGATTTGGATGTACCGTTGGTAGACAAGTGCGCATGCCAACTTTCGTTACGTTCTGAGCTATTTTCTCACCCTTTAAGCCCAAGTCTAGCGAAAAAACACGGTCGAGTTTCAACTTTGACCAACTTCTCGAAATTGAAATTCAAGAATAGTTTTGGATGTCCTATTGGTAGACAAGCGTCCACAGCAACTTTCGTGACATTCCGAGCTATTTTCTCCCCCTTTATGCCCAAGTCTAGAGAAAACACACGTTCAAGTTTCGACTTTGACGAACTTCACGGAATTCAAAATTAAGCATAGATTTGGATGTTCCGTTGGTAGACAAGTGAGCACGCCAACTTTCGTGACTTTTCGAGCTATTTTCCCACCCTTTAAGCCCAAGTCTAGCGTAAACGCACGGTTGCGTTTCAACTTTGAGCAGCTTCTCCGAATTGAATTGTGAGAATAGATTTGGATGTCCCATTTGTAGACAAGCGTCCATGCCAACTTTCGTGACGTTTCGATCTATTTTCTCCCCCTTTAATCCCAAGTATAGCAAAAACGCACCATCGAGTTTCGACTTTGACCAAATTCACCAAATTGAAAATTGAGCATAAATTTGGATGTCCCGTTGGTAGACAAGTGCGCACGCCAACTTTCGTGATGTTCCAAGCTATTTTCTCACCGTTTAAGCCCAAGTCTAGCAAAAACGCATATTCGATTTTCAACTTTTACCAACTTCTCGAAATTTAAATTTGAGAATAGATTTGGATGTCCCATTGGTAGACAAGCGTCCATGCCAACTTTCATGACGTTTCGAGCTTTTTTCTCCCCCTTTAACCCCAAGACCAGCGAAAACGCACGGTCGAGTTTCGACTTTGACCAACTTCTCGGAATTAAAAATTTAGAATCGATTTGGATGACCCATTTGTAGACATGCACGCACAACAGCTTTCATGACGTTACGAGCTAATTTCACACCCTTTAAGCCCAATTCTAGAGAAAACGCATGATCCAGTTTCAACTTTGACCACCTTCTTCGAATTGAAATTTGAGAATAGTTTTAGATGTCCCATTGGTAGACAAGCATCCACACAAACTTTGTGACGTTCCGAGCTATTTTCTCTCCCTTTAAGCCCAAGTCTAGCGAAAACGCACGGACGATTTTCGACTTTCAACAACTTCTCGGAATTGAAAATTGAGCATAGATTTGGATGTCCCATTGGTAAACAAGTGCGCACACCAACTTTCATGACGTTCCGAGGTATTTTCCCACCCTTTAATCCCAAGTCTAGCGAAAATGCATGGTCGCCTTACGGCTTTGACCTACTTCTAGGAATTTAAAACGTAGAATAGATTTGGATGTCCCATTTGTAGACATGCGCGCACAACACATTTCGTGATGCTACGAGCTAATTTCACACCCTTTAAACTCAAGTCTAGTGAAAACGCATTGTGGCATTTCGACCTTGACCAACTTCACGGAATCGAAAATTGAGCATAGATTTGGATGTCCCGTTGGTAAACAAGTGTGCACGCCAACTTTCGTGACGTTCCGAGCTATTTTCCAACCCTTTAAGCCCAAGTCTAGCGTAAACGCATGGTCGCGTTTCAACTTTGACTAACTTCTCAGAATTGAAATTTGAGAATAGATTTGGATGTCCCATTGGTAGACAAGCGTCCACACCAACGTTCGTGAAATTTCGAGCTATTTTTCCTGCTTTAAGCCAAACTCTAGAGAAAACGCGCGGTCGAATTTCAACTCTGACCAACTTCTCGGAATTGAAATTTGAGAATATTTTTGGATGTCACACTGGTAGAAAAGCGTCCACACCAACTTTCGTAATGTTCCGAGCTATTTTCTACCCCTTTAAGCCTAAGTCTGGCGAAAACGCAGGGTCGAGTTTCGGCTTTGACCAACTTCTTGGAATTGAAATTTGAGAATAGATTTGGATATCCCATTGGTAGACAAGCATGCACACCAACTTTCATGACGTTTCGAGCTATTTTCTCCCCATTTAATCCCAAGTCTAGCGAAAACGCACGGTCGCATTTTGGCTTTGATGTACTTCTCGGAATTGAAATTTGAGAATAAATTTGGATGCCGCATTGGTAGAGGAGCGCGTACGCCAACTTTCGTGACGTTCTGAGCTATTTTCTCAACATTTAAGCCCAAGTCTAGCGAAAATGCACAGTCGCGTTTCGGCTTTGACCTACTTCTCGGAGTTGAAATTTGAGAATAAATTTGGATGCCCCATTCGTAGACAAGTGCATATGCCAACTTTCGTGATATTCCCGGCTATTTTCTCACCCTTTAAGCTGAAGTCTAACGAAAATGCACGGTCGTGTTTCGGACTTGACCAACTTCTCAGAATTTAAATTTGAGAATAGATATGGATGCCCCATTGGTAGACAAGCATGCACGCCAACTTTAATGACGTTCCGAGCTATTTTCTCCCCCTTTAAGCCCAAGTCTAGCGAAACCGCACGTTCGATTTTCAACTTTGACCAACTTCTTGGAATTTAAATTTGAGAATAGTTTTGAATGTCTGATTGGTAGACAGACGTCCACGCCAACTTTTGTAACGTTCGAGCTTTTTTCTCCCCCTTTAACCCCAAGCCTAGCGAAAACGCACGGTCGATTTTCATCTTTCACTAACTTCTCGGAATTGAAAATTGAGCATAGATTTGGATGTCCTGTTGGTAGACAAGTGCGCACGCCAACTTTCGTGATGTTCCGAGCTATTTTCCCACCCTTTAATCCCAAGTCTATTGAAAACGCAAAGTTGAGTTTCAACTTTGAACACCTTCTCGGAATTGAAATTTTAGAATAGTTTTGGATGTCCCATTGGTAGACAAGTGTCCATGCCAACTTTCGTGACGTTCCGAGCTATTTTCTCCCCATTTAAGCCCATGTCTGGCGAAAACACACGGTCGAGTTTCGACTTTGACCAACTTCGCGGAATTGAAAATTGAGTAGAGATTTGGATGTCCCATTGGTAGATAAGTGCGCAAGCCAACTTTCGTGACGTTCCGAGATATTTTCCCACCCTTTAATCCCAAGTCTAGCAAAAACGCACGGTCGAGTTTCAACTTTGACTAACTTGTCGGAATTCAAATTTGAGAATAGATTTGGATGTCCCATTGGTAGATAAGCATCCACGCCAACTTTCGTGACGTTTCGAGCTTTTTTCTCCCCCTTTAAGACCAAGTCTAGCGAAAACGCACGGTCGAGTTTCGACTTTCACCAACTTCTCAGAATTGAAAATTGAGCATAGATTTGGATGTCCCGTTGATAGAAAAGTGTGCACGCCAACTTTCGTAACGTTCTGAGCTATTTTCCAACCCTTTAATCCCAAGTCTATCGAAAACGCACGGTCATGTTTAAACTTTGACCAAGTTCTCGGAATTGAAATTTGAGCATAGTTTTGGATGTCCCATTGGTAGACAAGCGTGCATGCCAACTTTCGTGACATTCCGAGCTATTTTCCACCCCTTTAATCCCAAGTCTAGCCTAAACGCACGGTCGAGTTTCAACTTTTACCAACTTCGCGGAATTGAAAATTGAGCATAGATTTGGATGTCCCATTGGTAGAAAAGTGTCCATGCTAGCTTTCATGACGTTCCGAGTTGTTTTCTCCGCCTTTAAGGCCAAGTCTAGTGAATAAGCACTGTCGAGGTTCGACTTTGACGAACTTCACGCAATTGAAAATTGAGCATAAATTTGGATGTCCCGTTGGTAGAAAAGTGTGCACGCCAACTTTCGTGACCCTCCAAGCTATTTTCCCACCCTTTAAGCCCAAGTCTAGCGAAAATGCAGAGTTGAGTTTCGACTTTCACCAACTTCTTGGAATTGAAAATTGAGCATAGATTTGGATGTCCTATTGGTAGACAAATGCGCACGCCAACTTTCGTGACGTTCCAAGCTATTTTTGCGCCCTTTAATTCCAAGTCTAGCGAAAAAAGCATTGTCGAGTTTCAACTTTGACCAACTTCTTGGAATTGAAATTTGAGAATAGTTTTGGATGTCCCACTGGTAGACAAGCGTCCATGCCAACTTTCATGACGTTCCAAGCTATTTTCTCCCCCATTAAGCCCAACTCTAGTGAAAACGTACGGTCGAGTTTCGACTTTCACCAACTTCTCGGAATTGAAAATTGAGCATAGATTTGGATGTCCGATTTGTAGACATGCACGCACAGCAACTTTCGTGATGCTACAAGCTAATTTAACACCCTTTAAGCTCAAGTCTAGCAAAAACGCATGATGGCATTTTGACTTTGAAAAACTTATTGGAATTGAAATTTGAGAATAGATTTGGATGTCCCATTGGTAAACAAGCGTGCACGCCAAATTTGGTGAGGTTTCGAGTTATTTTCTCTCCCTTTAATCCCAAGTCTAGTGAAGACGCACGATCGAGTTTCAACTTTGACCAACTTCTTGGAATTGAAATTTGAGCATAGATTTGTATGTCCCGTTGGTAGACAAGTGCGCACGCCAACTTTCGTTACATTCCGAGCTATTTTCTTCCCCTTTAAGCCAAACTCTAGAGAAAATGCGCAGTCGAGTTTCAACTTTGACTAACTTCTCGGAATTGAAATTTGAGAATTGATTTGGATGTCACATTGTTAGACAAGCGTCCACGCCAACTTTCGTGACGTTGCGAGTTTCGACTTTCACCAACTTCTCGGAATTGAAAATTGAGCATAGATTTAGATTTCCCGTTGGTAGACAAGTGCGCACACCAACTTTCATGACGTTCCGACGTATTTTCCCACATTTTAAGCCCAGGTCTAGCGAAAACGCACAGTGGAGTTTCGACTTTCACCAACTTCTCGAAATTGAAATTTGAGAATAGTTTTGGATGTCCCATTGGTAGAAAAGTGTCCACACCAACTTTCGTGACATTTCGAGCTATTTTATCCCCCCTTTAAGCACAACTCTAGAGAAAACGCACGGTCCCGTTTCGGCTTTGACCAACTTCTCGGAATTGAAAACTGAGAATAGATTTGGATGTCCTTGTAGACATGCCCACACAGCAACTTTTGTGACGTTACGAGCTAATTTCACACCCTTTAAACTCAAGTCTAGCGAAAACGCATGGTGGCATTTCGACCTTGATCAACTTCTCGGAATTGGAAATTGAGCACAGATTTGGATGTACCATTGGTAGACAAGTGCGCACCACCCAACTTTCGTGACATTCCAAGCTATTTTCCCGCCTTTTAATTCCAAGTCTAGCGAAAAAAGCATGCTCGAGCTTCGACTTTCACCAACTTCTCGGAATTGAAAATTGAGCATAGATTTGGATGTCCCATTTGTAGACATGCGTGCACGGCAACTTTCGTGACGCTACGAGCTAATTTCACACCCTTTAAGCTCAAGTCTAGCGAAAACGCATGGTGGCATTTCGAATTTGACCAACTTCTTGGAATTGAAATTTGAGAATAGATTTGAAAGTCACATTGTTAGACAAGCATCCACGCCAACTTTCATAACGTTTCGAGCTTTTTTCTCCCCCTTTAAGCCCAAGTCTAGCGAAAACGCACGGATGAGTTTCGACTTTCACCAACTTCTCAAAATTTAAAATAGAGCATATATTTGGATGTCCCGTTGGTAGACAAGTGCGCACGCCAACTTCCTTCACATTCCGAGCTATTTTCCTACCTTTTAAGCCCAAGTCTAGCGAAAACGCACGGTCGAGTTTCAACTTTAACCAACTTCTCGGAATTGAAATTTGAGAATAGTTTTGGATGTCTTATTGGTAGACAAGCGTCAACACCAACTTTCGTCACATTCTGAGCTATTTTATCCCCCTTTAAGCCCAACTCTAGAGAAAACGCACGGTCGCGTTTCGTCTTTGACCTACTTCTCGGAATTGAAAACTGAGAAAAGATTTGGATGTCCCATTTTCTAACATGCGTGGACAACAACTTTCGTGACGTTACGAGCTAATTTCACACCCTTTAAGCTCAAGTCTAACGAAAATTTTGACTTTGACCAACTTCTGGGAATTGAAATTTGAGAATAGATTTGGATGTCTCGTTGGTAGACAAGTGCGCATGCCAACTTTCGTGATGTTCCGAGCTATTTTCCCACCCTTTAAGCCCAAGTCTAGCGAAAACACATGGTCGAGTTTCAACTTTGACCAATTTCCCGAAATTGAAATTTGAGAATAGTTTTGGATGTCCCATTGGTAAACAAGCATCCATGCCAACTTTCGTGACGTGCCGACCTATTTTCTGCCCCATTAAGCCCAACTCTAGTGAAAACGTACGGTCGAGTTTCGAATTTCACCAACTTCTCCGAATTGAAAATTGAGCATAGATTTGGATGTCCCATTTGTAGACATGCGCACACAGCAAAATTCATGACGTTACGAGCTAATTTCACACCCTTTAAGCTCAAGTCTAGCGAAAACACATTGTGGCATTTCGACTTTGACCAACTTCTGGGAATTGAAATTTGAGAATAGATTTGGATGTCCCGTTGGTAGACAAGTGTGCACGCCAACGTTCGTGACGTTACGAGCTAATTTCACACCCTTTAAGCTCAAGTCTAGAGAAAACGCATGGTGGCGTTTCGACTTTGACCAAGTTCTGGGAATTGAAATTTGCGAATAGATTTGGATGTCCCGTTGGTAGACAAGTGCCCATGCCAACTTTCATGATGTTCCAAGGTATTTTATCCCCCTTTAAGCCCAAGTCTAGAGAAAACGCACGGCCGCGTTTCGGGTTTGACCTACTTCTCGGAATTGAAAATTGAGAATAGATTCGGACGTCCCATTTGTAGACTGGTGTGCACACCAACTTTCGTGACGTTCCAAGCTATTTTTTCACCCTTTAAGCTCAAGCCTAGCAAAAACGCACGGTCGATTTTCGACATTCACCAACTTCTCAAAATTGAAAATTGAGCATTGATTTGGATTTCCCATTGGTAGACAAGTGCGCACGCCAACGCTCATGACGTTCCGAGCTATTTTCCCACCCTTTAAGCTTAAGTCTAGCGAAAACGAATGGTGGCGTTTCGACTTTGACCAAGTTCTGGGAATTGAAATTTGAGAATAGATTTGGATGTCCCGTTGGTAGACAAGTGCCCATGCCAACGTTCGGGACGTTCCGAGGTATTTTCTCGCCCTTTAAGCCCAACTCTAGAGAAAACGCACGATCGCGTTTCGGGTTTGACCTGCTTCTCGGAATTGAAAATCGGGAATAGATTTGGATGTCCCATTTGTAGACATGCGTGCAAAGCAAATTTCGTGACGTTATGAGCTAATTTCACACCCTGTAAGCTAAAGTCTAGCGAAAACATATGGTGGCGTTTCGACTTTGACCAACCTATGGGAATTGAAAATTAAGAATAGATTTAGATGTCCCATTGGTAGACAAGCGTCCACGCCAACTTTCATGATGTTTCGAGCTTTGTTCTCCCCCTTTAAGCCCAAGTCTACTGAAAACACACGGTCGAATTTCGACTTTCACCAAATTCTTGGAATTGAAAATTGAGCATAGATTTGGATTTCCCGTTGGTAGAAAAGTGTGCACGCCAACGTTCGCGATGTTCTGAGCTATTTTACCACCCTTTAAGCCCAAGTCTAGCGAAAACACACTCTCGAGGTTTGACTTCGACGAACTTTGCTGAATGGAAAATTGAGCGTAGATTTGGATGTCCCGTTGGTAGACAAGTCCGCACGCCAACTTTCGTGATGTTCCGAGCTATTTTCCCACCCTTTAATCCCAAGTCTAGCGAAAATGCACGGTCGAGTTTCAACTTTGACCACCTTCTCGGAATTGAAATTTGAGAATAGTTTTGGATGTCCCATTGGTAGACAAGCGTCCATGCCAACTTTCCTGATGTTCCGAACTATTTTCTCCCCCTTTAAGCCCAAGTCTAGCGAAAACGGACGGTTGAGTTTTGACTTTGAACAACTTCACGGAATTGAAAATTGAGCATAGATTTGGATGTCCCATTGGTAGACAAGTGCGCATGCCAACTTTCATGGTGTTCCGAGCTATTTTCCCGCCCTATAATCCCAAGTCTAGCAAAAAAAGCATGGTCGATTTTCAACTTTGCCAACTTCTCGGAATTGAAATTTGAGAATAGTTTTGGATGTCCCATTGGTAGACAAGCGTCCATGCCAACTTTCGTGACGTTTCGAGCTATTTTCTCCCCCTTTAAGCCCAAGTTTAGTGAAAACGAACGGTCGAGTTTCAACTTTGACCAACTTCTTGGAATTGAAATTTGAGAATAGTTTTGGATGTCCCATTGGTAGACAAGTGTCCACACCAACTTTCATCACATTTCGAGCTATTTTATCCCCCTTTAAGCCCAACTCTACTGAAAACACACGGTCGCGTTTCGGCTTTGACCTACTTCTCGGAATTGAAAATTGAGAATAGATTTGGATGTCCCATTTGTGGACATGCGTACACAACAACTTTCGTGACGTTACGAGCTAATTTCACACCCTTTAAGCTCAAGTCTAGCGAAAAATCACGGTCGAGTTTCAACTTTGACCAACTTCCCGGAATTTAAATTTGAGAATAGTTTGGGATGTCCCATTGGTAGACAAGCGTCCACACCAACTTCCGTGACGTTCCGACCTATTTTCTGCCCCATTAAGCCCAACTCTAGTGAAAACGTATGGTCGAGTTTTGACTTTCACCAACTTCTCGGAATTAAAAATTGAGCATATATTTGGATGTCCCATTTGTAGACATGCACGCACAACAAATTTCGTGACGTTAAGAGCTAATTTCACACCCTTTAAGCTCAAGTGTAGTGAAAACGCATGGTGGCATTTCGACTTTGACCAACTTCTTGAATTGAAATTTGAGAATAGATTTGGATGTACCGTTGGTAGACAAGTGCGCACGCCAACTTTCGTGACGTTTTGAGTTATTTACCCACCCTTTAAGCCCAAGTCTAGCAAAAACGCAGGATCGAGTTTCAACTTTGACCAACTTCTTGGAATTGAAGTTTGAGAATAGATTTGGATGTCCCATTGGTAGACAAGCGTCCATGCCAACTTTCGTGACGTTTCGAGCTATTTTCTCCTCCTTTAATCCCAAGTCTAGCGAAAACGCACGGTCGAGTTTCGACTTTGACCAGCTTCGCGGAATTGAAAATTGAGCATAGATTTGGATTCCCTGTTGGTCGACAACTGCACACGCCAACTTTCGTGATGTTCCGAGAAATTCTCCACCCTTTAAGGCTAAGTCTAGCAAAAACGCACGGTCGAGTTTCGGCTTTGACCAACTTCTCGGAATTGAAATTTGAGAATAGATTTGGATATCCCATAGGTAGACAACCGTGCACGCCAACTTTCGTGATGTTCTGAGCTATTTTATTCCCCTTTATGCCCAACACTAGAGAAAACGCACGGTTGCATTTCGGCTTTGACCTACTTCTCGGAATTGAAAATTGAGAATAGATTTGGATGTCCCATTTGTAGACATGCGCGCACAGCAACGTTCGTGACGTTCCGAGCTATTTTCTCCCCCTTTAAGACCAACTCTAGCGAAAACGCACGATCAAGTTTCAACTTTGACCAACTTCTCAGAATTGAAATTTGAGAATAGTTTTGGATGTCCCATTGGTAGACAAGTGTCCACACGAACTTTCGTGACATTCCGAGCTATTTTCTCCCCCTTTAAGCCCAACTCTAGAGAAAACGCACGGTCTCGTTTCGGCTTTGACCTACTTCTCGGAATTGAAAATTGAGAATCGATTTGGATGTCCCATTTGTAGACATGCGCGCACAGCAACTTTCATGACGTTCCGAGCTATTTTCTCCCCCTTTATGCACAACTCTAGAGAAAACGCACGATCAAGTTTCAACTTTGACCAACTTTTCGGAATTGAAATTTGAGAATATTTTTGGATGTCCCATTGGTAGACAAGCGTCCACACCAACTTTCGTGACGTTACGAGCTAATTTCACACCCTTTAAGCTCAAGCCTAGAGAAAACTCATGGTGGCGTTTTGACTTTGACCAACTTCTCGTAATTGAAAATTGAGCATAGATTTGGATGTACCGTTGGTAGACAAGTGCGCATGCCAACTTTCGTTACGTTCTGAGCTATTTTCTCACCCTTTAAGCCCAAGTCTAGCGAAAAAACACGATCGAGTTTCAACTTTGACCAACTTCTCGAAATTGAAATTCAAGAATAGTTTTGGATGTCCTATTGGTAGACAAGCGTCCACAGCAACTTTCGTGACATTCCGAGCTATTTTCTCCCCCTTTATGCCCAAGTCTAGAGAAAACACACGTTCAAGTTTCGACTTTGACGAACTTCACGGAATTCAAAATTAAGCATAGATTTGGATGTTCCGTTGGTAGACAAGTGAGCACGCCAACTTTCGTGACTTTTCGAGCTATTTTCCCACCCTTTAAGCCCAAGTCTAGCGTAAACGCACGGTTGCGTTTCAACTTTGAGCAGCTTCTCCGAATTGAATTGTGAGAATAGATTTGGATGTCCCATTTGTAGACAAGCGTCCATGCCAACTTTCGTGACGTTTCGATCTATTTTCTCCCCCTTTAATCCCAAGTATAGCAAAAACGCACCATCGAGTTTCGACTTTGACCAAATTCACCAAATTGAAAATTGAGCATAAATTTGGATGTCCCGTTGGTAGACAAGTGCGCACGCCAACTTTCGTGATGTTCCAAGCTATTTTCTCACCGTTTAAGCCCAAGTCTAGCAAAAACGCATATTCGATTTTCAACTTTTACCAACTTCTCGAAATTTAAATTTGAGAATAGATTTGGATGTCCCATTGGTAGACAAGCGTCCATGCCAACTTTCATGACGTTTCGAGCTTTTTTCTCCCCCTTTAACCCCAAGACCAGCGAAAACGCACGGTCGAGTTTCGACTTTGACCAACTTCTCGGAATTAAAAATTTAGAATCGATTTGGATGACCCATTTGTAGACATGCACGCACAACAGCTTTCATGACGTTACGAGCTAATTTCACACCCTTTAAGCCCAATTCTAGAGAAAACGCATGATCCAGTTTCAACTTTGACCACCTTCTTCGAATTGAAATTTGAGAATAGTTTTAGATGTCCCATTGGTAGACAAGCATCCACACAAACTTTGTGACGTTCCGAGCTATTTTCTCTCCCTTTAAGCCCAAGTCTAGCGAAAACGCACGGACGATTTTCGACTTTCAACAACTTCTCGGAATTGAAAATTGAGCATAGATTTGGATGTCCCATTGGTAAACAAGTGCGCACACCAACTTTCATGACGTTCCGAGGTATTTTCCCACCCTTTAATCCCAAGTCTAGCGAAAATGCATGGTCGCCTTACGGCTTTGACCTACTTCTAGGAATTTAAAACGTAGAATAGATTTGGATGTCCCATTTGTAGACATGCGCGCACAACACATTTCGTGATGCTACGAGCTAATTTCACACCCTTTAAACTCAAGTCTAGTGAAAACGCATTGTGGCATTTCGACCTTGACCAACTTCACGGAATCAAAAATTGAGCATAGATTTGGATGTCCCGTTGGTAAACAAGTGTGCACGCCAACTTTCGTGACGTTCCGAGCTATTTTCCAACCCTTTAAGCCCAAGTCTAGCGTAAACGCATGGTCGCGTTTCAACTTTGACTAACTTCTCAGAATTGAAATTTGAGAATAGATTTGGATGTCCCATTGGTAGACAAGCGTCCACACCAACGTTCGTGAAATTTCGAGCTATTTTTCCTGCTTTAAGCCAAACTCTAGAGAAAACGCGCGGTCGAATTTCAACTCTGACCAACTTCTCGGAATTGAAATTTGAGAATATTTTTGGATGTCACACTGGTAGAAAAGCGTCCACACCAACTTTCGTAATGTTCCGAGCTATTTTCTACCCCTTTAAGCCTAAGTCTGGCGAAAACGCAGGGTCGAGTTTCGGCTTTGACCAACTTCTTGGAATTGAAATTTGAGAATAGATTTGGATATCCCATTGGTAGACAAGCATGCACACCAACTTTCATGACGTTTCGAGCTATTTTCTCCCCATTTAATCCCAAGTCTAGCGAAAACGCACGGTCGCATTTTGGCTTTGATGTACTTCTCGGAATTGAAATTTGAGAATAAATTTGGATGCCGCATTGGTAGAGGAGCGCGTACGCCAACTTTCGTGACGTTCTGAGCTATTTTCTCAACATTTAAGCCCAAGTCTAGCGAAAATGCACAGTCGCGTTTCGGCTTTGACCTACTTCTCGGAGTTGAAATTTGAGAATAAATTTGGATGCCCCATTCGTAGACAAGTGCATATGCCAACTTTCGTGATATTCCCGGCTATTTTCTCACCCTTTAAGCTGAAGTCTAACGAAAATGCACGGTCGTGTTTCGGACTTGACCAACTTCTCAGAATTTAAATTTGAGAATAGATATGGATGCCCCATTGGTAGACAAGCATGCACGCCAACTTTAATGACGTTCCGAGCTATTTTCTCCCCCTTTAAGCCCAAGTCTAGCGAAACCGCACGTTCGATTTTCAACTTTGACCAACTTCTTGGAATTTAAATTTGAGAATAGTTTTGAATGTCTGATTGGTAGACAGACGTCCACGCCAACTTTTGTAACGTTCGAGCTTTTTTCTCCCCCTTTAACCCCAAGCCTAGCGAAAACGCACGGTCGATTTTCATCTTTCACTAACTTCTCGGAATTGAAAATTGAGCATAGATTTGGATGTCCTGTTGGTAGACAAGTGCGCACGCCAACTTTCGTGATGTTCCGAGCTATTTTCCCACCCTTTAATCCCAAGTCTATTGAAAACGCAAAGTTGAGTTTCAACTTTGAACACCTTCTCGGAATTGAAATTTTAGAATAGTTTTGGATGTCCCATTGGTAGACAAGTGTCCATGCCAACTTTCGTGACGTTCCGAGCTATTTTCTCCCCATTTAAGCCCATGTCTGGCGAAAACACACGGTCGAGTTTCGACTTTGACCAACTTCGCGGAATTGAAAATTGAGTAGAGATTTGGATGTCCCATTGGTAGATAAGTGCGCAAGCCAACTTTCGTGACGTTCCGAGATATTTTCCCACCCTTTAATCCCAAGTCTAGCAAAAACGCACGGTCGAGTTTCAACTTTGACTAACTTGTCGGAATTCAAATTTGAGAATAGATTTGGATGTCCCATTGGTAGATAAGCATCCACGCCAACTTTCGTGACGTTTCGAGCTTTTTTCTCCCCCTTTAAGACCAAGTCTAGCGAAAACGCACGGTCGAGTTTCGACTTTCACCAACTTCTCAGAATTGAAAATTGAGCATAGATTTGGATGTCCCGTTGATAGAAAAGTGTGCACGCCAACTTTCGTAACGTTCTGAGCTATTTTCCAACCCTTTAATCCCAAGTCTATCGAAAACGCACGGTCATGTTTAAACTTTGACCAAGTTCTCGGAATTGAAATTTGAGCATAGTTTTGGATGTCCCATTGGTAGACAAGCGTGCATGCCAACTTTCGTGACATTCCGAGCTATTTTCCACCCCTTTAATCCCAAGTCTAGCCTAAACGCACGGTCGAGTTTCAACTTTTACCAACTTCGCGGAATTGAAAATTGAGCATAGATTTGGATGTCCCATTGGTAGAAAAGTGTCCATGCTAGCTTTCATGACGTTCCGAGTTGTTTTCTCCGCCTTTAAGGCCAAGTCTAGTGAATAAGCACTGTCGAGGTTCGACTTTGACGAACTTCACGCAATTGAAAATTGAGCATAAATTTGGATGTCCCGTTGGTAGAAAAGTGTGCACGCCAACTTTCGTGACCCTCCAAGCTATTTTCCCACCCTTTAAGCCCAAGTCTAGCGAAAATGCAGAGTTGAGTTTCGACTTTCACCAACTTCTTGGAATTGAAAATTGAGCATAGATTTGGATGTCCTATTGGTAGACAAATGCGCACGCCAACTTTCGTGACGTTCCAAGCTATTTTTGCGCCCTTTAATTCCAAGTCTAGCGAAAAAAGCATTGTCGAGTTTCAACTTTGACCAACTTCTTGGAATTGAAATTTGAGAATAGTTTTGGATGTCCCACTGGTAGACAAGCGTCCATGCCAACTTTCATGACGTTCCAAGCTATTTTCTCCCCCATTAAGCCCAACTCTAGTGAAAACGTACGGTCGAGTTTCGACTTTCACCAACTTCTCGGAATTGAAAATTGAGCATAGATTTGGATGTCCGATTTGTAGACATGCACGCACAGCAACTTTCGTGATGCTACAAGCTAATTTAACACCCTTTAAGCTCAAGTCTAGCAAAAACGCATGATGGCATTTTGACTTTGAAAAACTTATTGGAATTGAAATTTGAGAATAGATTTGGATGTCCCATTGGTAAACAAGCGTGCACGCCAAATTTGGTGAGGTTTCGAGTTATTTTCTCTCCCTTTAATCCCAAGTCTAGTGAAGACGCACGATCGAGTTTCAACTTTGACCAACTTCTTGGAATTGAAATTTGAGCATAGATTTGTATGTCCCGTTGGTAGACAAGTGCGCACGCCAACTTTCGTTACATTCCGAGCTATTTTCTTCCCCTTTAAGCCAAACTCTAGAGAAAATGCGCAGTCGAGTTTCAACTTTGACTAACTTCTCGGAATTGAAATTTGAGAATTGATTTGGATGTCACATTGTTAGACAAGCGTCCACGCCAACTTTCGTGACGTTGCGAGTTTCGACTTTCACCAACTTCTCGGAATTGAAAATTGAGCATAGATTTAGATTTCCCGTTGGTAGACAAGTGCGCACACCAACTTTCATGACGTTCCGACGTATTTTCCCACATTTTAAGCCCAGGTCTAGCGAAAACGCACAGTGGAGTTTCGACTTTCACCAACTTCTCGAAATTGAAATTTGAGAATAGTTTTGGATGTCCCATTGGTAGAAAAGTGTCCACACCAACTTTCGTGACATTTCGAGCTATTTTATCCCCCCTTTAAGCACAACTCTAGAGAAAACGCACGGTCCCGTTTCGGCTTTGACCAACTTCTCGGAATTGAAAACTGAGAATAGATTTGGATGTCCTTGTAGACATGCCCACACAGCAACTTTTGTGACGTTACGAGCTAATTTCACACCCTTTAAACTCAAGTCTAGCGAAAACGCATGGTGGCATTTCGACCTTGATCAACTTCTCGGAATTGGAAATTGAGCACAGATTTGGATGTACCATTGGTAGACAAGTGCGCACACCAACTTTCGTGACATTCCAAGCTATTTTCCCGCCTTTTAATTCCAAGTCTAGCGAAAAAAGCATGCTCGAGCTTCGACTTTCACCAACTTCTCGGAATTGAAAATTGAGCATAGATTTGGATGTCCCATTTGTAGACATGCGTGCACGGCAACTTTCGTGACGCTACGAGCTAATTTCACACCCTTTAAGCTCAAGTCTAGCGAAAACGCATGGTGGCATTTCGAATTTGACCAACTTCTTGGAATTGAAATTTGAGAATAGATTTGAAAGTCACATTGTTAGACAAGCATCCACGCCAACTTTCATAACGTTTCGAGCTTTTTTCTCCCCCTTTAAGCCCAAGTCTAGCGAAAACGCACGGATGAGTTTCGACTTTCACCAACTTCTCAAAATTTAAAATAGAGCATATATTTGGATGTCCCGTTGGTAGACAAGTGCGCACGCCAACTTCCTTCACATTCCGAGCTATTTTCCTACCTTTTAAGCCCAAGTCTAGCGAAAACGCACGGTCGAGTTTCAACTTTAACCAACTTCTCGGAATTGAAATTTGAGAATAGTTTTGGATGTCTTATTGGTAGACAAGCGTCCACACCAACTTTCGTCACATTCTGAGCTATTTTATCCCCCTTTAAGCCCAACTCTAGAGAAAACGCACGGTCGCGTTTCGTCTTTGACCTACTTCTCGGAATTGAAAACTGAGAAAAGATTTGGATGTCCCATTTTCTAACATGCGTGGACAACAACTTTCGTGACGTTACGAGCTAATTTCACACCCTTTAAGCTCAAGTCTAACGAAAATTTTGACTTTGACCAACTTCTGGGAATTGAAATTTGAGAATAGATTTGGATGTCTCGTTGGTAGACAAGTGCGCATGCCAACTTTCGTGATGTTCCGAGCTATTTTCCCACCCTTTAAGCCCAAGTCTAGCGAAAACACATGGTCGAGTTTCAACTTTGACCAATTTCCCGAAATTGAAATTTGAGAATAGTTTTGGATGTCCCATTGGTAAACAAGCATCCATGCCAACTTTCGTGACGTGCCGACCTATTTTCTGCCCCATTAAGCCCAACTCTAGTGAAAACGTACGGTCGAGTTTCGAATTTCACCAACTTCTCCGAATTGAAAATTGAGCATAGATTTGGATGTCCCATTTGTAGACATGCGCACACAGCAAAATTCATGACGTTACGAGCTAATTTCACACCCTTTAAGCTCAAGTCTAGCGAAAACACATGGTGGCATTTCGACTTTGACCAACTTCTGGGAATTGAAATTTGAGAATAGATTTGGATGTCCCGTTGGTAGACAAGTGTGCACGCCAACGTTCGTGACGTTACGAGCTAATTTCACACCCTTTAAGCTCAAGTCTAGAGAAAACGCATGGTGGCGTTTCGACTTTGACCAAGTTCTGGGAATTGAAATTTGCGAATAGATTTGGATGTCCCGTTGGTAGACAAGTGCCCATGCCAACTTTCATGATGTTCCAAGGTATTTTATCCCCCTTTAAGCCCAAGTCTAGAGAAAACGCACGGCCGCGTTTCGGGTTTGACCTACTTCTCGGAATTGAAAATTGAGAATAGATTCGGACGTCCCATTTGTAGACTGGTGTGCACACCAACTTTCGTGACGTTCCAAGCTATTTTTTCACCCTTTAAGCTCAAGCCTAGCAAAAACGCACGGTCGATTTTCGACATTCACCAACTTCTCGAAATTGAAAATTGAGCATTGATTTGGATTTCCCATTGGTAGACAAGTGCGCACGCCAACGCTCATGACGTTCCGAGCTATTTTCCCACCCTTTAAGCTTAAGTCTAGCGAAAACGAATGGTGGCGTTTCGACTTTGACCAAGTTCTGGGAATTGAAATTTGAGAATAGATTTGGATGTCCCGTTGGTAGACAAGTGCCCATGCCAACGTTCGGGACGTTCCGAGGTATTTTCTCGCCCTTTAAGCCCAACTCTAGAGAAAATGCACGATCGCGTTTCGGGTTTGACCTGCTTCTCGGAATTGAAAATCGGGAATAGATTTGGATGTCCCATTTGTAGACATGCGTGCAAAGCAAATTTCGTGACGTTATGAGCTAATTTCACACCCTGTAAGCTAAAGTCTAGCGAAAACATATGGTGGCGTTTCGACTTTGACCAACCTATGGGAATTGAAAATTAAGAATAGATTTAGATGTCCCATTGGTAGACAAGCGTCCACGCCAACTTTCATGATGTTTCGAGCTTTGTTCTCCCCCTTTAAGCCCAAGTCTACTGAAAACACACGGTCGAATTTCGACTTTCACCAAATTCTTGGAATTGAAAATTGAGCATAGATTTGGATTTCCCGTTGGTAGAAAAGTGTGCACGCCAACGTTCGCGATGTTCTGAGCTATTTTACCACCCTTTAAGCCCAAGTCTAGCGAAAACACACTCTCGAGGTTTGACTTCGACGAACTTTGCTGAATGGAAAATTGAGCGTAGATTTGGATGTCCCGTTGGTAGACAAGTCCGCACGCCAACTTTCGTGATGTTCCGAGCTATTTTCCCACCCTTTAATCCCAAGTCTAGCGAAAACGCACGGTCGAGTTTCAACTTTGACCACCTTCTCGGAATTGAAATTTGAGAATAGTTTTGGATGTCCCATTGGTAGACAAGCGTCCATGCCAACTTTCCTGATGTTCCGAACTATTTTCTCCCCCTTTAAGCCCAAGTCTAGCGAAAACGGACGGTTGAGTTTTGACTTTGAACAACTTCACGGAATTGAAAATTGAGCATAGATTTGGATGTCCCATTGGTAGACAAGTGCGCATGCCAACTTTCATGGTGTTCCGAGCTATTTTCCCGCCCTATAATCCCAAGTCTAGCAAAAAAAGCATGGTCGATTTTCAACTTTGCCAACTTCTCGGAATTGAAATTTGAGAATAGTTTTGGATGTCCCATTGGTAGACAAGCGTCCATGCCAACTTTCGTGACGTTTCGAGCTATTTTCTCCCCCTTTAAGCCCAAGTTTAGTGAAAACGAACGGTCGAGTTTCAACTTTGACCAACTGCTTGGAATTGAAATTTGAGAATAGTTTTGGATGTCCCATTGGTAGACAAGTGTCCACACCAACTTTCATCACATTTCGAGCTATTTTATCCCCCTTTAAGCCCAACTCTACTGAAAACACACGGTCGCGTTTCGGCTTTGACCTACTTCTCGGAATTGAAAATTGAGAATAGATTTGGATGTCCCATTTGTGGACATGCGTACAAAACAACTTTCGTGACGTTACGAGCTAATTTCACACCCTTTAAGCTCAAGTCTAGCGAAAACTCACGGTCGAGTTTCAACTTTGACCAACTTCCCGGAATTTAAATTTGAGAATAGTTTGGGATGTCCCATTGGTAGACAAGCGTCCACACCAACTTCCGTGACGTTCCGACCTATTTTCTGCCCCATTAAGCCCAACTCTAGTGAAAACGTATGGTCGAGTTTTGACTTTCACCAACTTCTCGGAATTAAAAATTGAGCATATATTTGGATGTCCCATTTGTAGACATGCACGCACAACAAATTTCGTGACGTTAAGAGCTAATTTCACACCCTTTAAGCTCAAGTGTAGTGAAAACGCATGGTGGCATTTCGACTTTGACCAACTTCTTGAATTGAAATTTGAGAATAGATTTGGATGTACCGTTGGTAGACAAGTGCGCACGCCAACTTTCGTGACGTTTTGAGTTATTTACCCACCCTTTAAGCCCAAGTCTAGCAAAAACGCAGGATCGAGTTTCAACTTTGACCAACTTCTTGGAATTGAAGTTTGAGAATAGATTTGGATGTCCCATTGGTAGACAAGCGTCCATGCCAACTTTCGTGACGTTTCGAGCTATTTTCTCCTCCTTTAATCCCAAGTCTAGCGAAAACGCACGGTCGAGTTTCGACTTTGACCAGCTTCGCGGAATTGAAAATTGAGCATAGATTTGGATTCCCTGTTGGTCGACAACTGCACACGCCAACTTTCGTGATGTTCCGAGAAATTCTCCACCCTTTAAGGCTAAGTCTAGCAAAAACGCACGGTCGAGTTTCGGCTTTGACCAACTTCTCGGAATTGAAATTTGAGAATAGATTTGGATATCCCATAGGTAGACAACCGTGCACGCCAACTTTCGTGATGTTCTGAGCTATTTTATTCCCCTTTATGCCCAACACTAGAGAAAACGCACGGTTGCATTTCGGCTTTGACCTACTTCTCGGAATTGAAAATTGAGAATAGATTTGGATGTCCCATTTGTAGACATGCGCGCACAGCAACGTTCGTGACGTTCCGAGCTATTTTCTCCCCCTTTAAGACCAACTCTAGCGAAAACGCACGATCAAGTTTCAACTTTGACCAACTTCTCAGAATTGAAATTTGAGAATAGTTTTGGATGTCCCATTGGTAGACAAGTGTCCACACGAACTTTCGTGACATTCCGAGCTATTTTCTCCCCCTTTAAGCCCAACTCTAGAGAAAACGCACGGTCTCGTTTCGGCTTTGACCTACTTCTCGGAATTGAAAATTGAGAATCGATTTGGATGTCCCATTTGTAGACATGCGCGCACAGCAACTTTCATGACGTTCCGAGCTATTTTCTCCCCCTTTATGCACAACTCTAGAGAAAACGCACGATCAAGTTTCAACTTTGACCAACTTTTCGGAATTGAAATTTGAGAATATTTTTGGATGTCCCATTGGTAGACAAGCGTCCACACCAACTTTCGTGACGTTACGAGCTAATTTCACACCCTTTAAGCTCAAGCCTAGAGAAAACTCATGGTGGCGTTTTGACTTTGACCAACTTCTCGTAATTGAAAATTGAGCATAGATTTGGATGTACCGTTGGTAGACAAGTGCGCATGCCAACTTTCGTTACGTTCTGAGCTATTTTCTCACCCTTTAAGCCCAAGTCTAGCGAAAAAACACGGTCGAGTTTCAACTTTGACCAACTTCTCGAAATTGAAATTCAAGAATAGTTTTGGATGTCCTATTGGTAGACAAGCGTCCACAGCAACTTTTGTGACATTCCGAGCTATTTTCTCCCCCTTTATGCCCAAGTCTAGAGAAAACACACGTTCAAGTTTCGACTTTGACGAACTTCACGGAATTCAAAATTAAGCATAGATTTGGATGTTCCGTTGGTAGACAAGTGAGCACGCCAACTTTCGTGACTTTTCGAGCTATTTTCCCACCCTTTAAGCCCAAGTCTAGCGTAAACGCACGGTTGCGTTTCAACTTTGAGCAGCTTCTCCGAATTGAATTGTGAGAATAGATTTGGATGTCCCATTTGTAGACAAGCGTCCATGCCAACTTTCGTGACGTTTCGATCTATTTTCTCCCCCTTTAATCCCAAGTATAGCAAAAACGCACCATCGAGTTTCGACTTTGACCAAATTCACCAAATTGAAAATTGAGCATAAATTTGGATGTCCCGTTGGTAGACAAGTGCGCACGCCAACTTTCGTGATGTTCCAAGCTATTTTCTCACCGTTTAAGCCCAAGTCTAGCAAAAACGCATATTCGATTTTCAACTTTTACCAACTTCTCGAAATTTAAATTTGAGAATAGATTTGGATGTCCCATTGGTAGACAAGCGTCCATGCCAACTTTCATGACGTTTCGAGCTTTTTTCTCCCCCTTTAACCCCAAGACCAGCGAAAACGCACGGTCGAGTTTCAACTTTGACCAACTTCTCGGAATTAAAAATTTAGAATCGATTTGGATGACCCATTTGTAGACATGCACGCACAACAACTTTCATGACGTTACGAGCTAATTTCACACCCTTTAAGCCCAATTCTAGAGAAAACGCATGATCCAGTTTCAACTTTGACCACCTTCTTTGAATTGAAATTTGAGAATAGTTTTAGATGTCCCATTGGTAGACAAGCATCCACACAAACTTTGTGACGTTCCGAGCTATTTTCTCTCCCTTTAAGCCCAAGTCTAGCGAAAACGCACGGACGATTTTCGACTTTCAACAACTTCTCGGAATTGAAAATTGAGCATAGATTTGGATGTCCCATTGGTAAACAAGTGCGCACACCAACTTTCATGACGTTCCGAGGTATTTTCCCACCCTTTAATCCCAAGTCTAGCGAAAATGCATGGTCGCCTTACGGCTTTGACCTACTTCTAGGAATTTAAAACGTAGAATAGATTTGGATGTCCCATTTGTAGACATGCGCGCACAACACATTTCGTGATGCTACGAGCTAATTTCACACCCTTTAAACTCAAGTCTAGTGAAAACGCATTGTGGCATTTCGACCTTGACCAACTTCACGGAATCGAAAATTGAGCATAGATTTGGATGTCCCGTTGGTAAACAAGTGTGCACGCCAACTTTCGTGACGTTCCGAGCTATTTTCCAACCCTTTAAGCCCAAGTCTAGCGTAAACGCATGGTCGCGTTTCAACTTTGACTAACTTCTCAGAATTGAAATTTGAGAATAGATTTGGATGTCCCATTGGTAGACAAGCGTCCACACCAACGTTCGTGAAATTTCGAGCTATTTTTCCTGCTTTAAGCCAAACTCTAGAGAAAACGCGCGGTCGAATTTCAACTCTGACCAACTTCTCGGAATTGAAATTTGAGAATATTTTTGGATGTCACACTGGTAGAAAAGCGTCCACACCAACTTTCGTAATGTTCCGAGCTATTTTCTACCCCTTTAAGCCTAAGTCTGGCGAAAACGCAGGGTCGAGTTTCGGCTTTGACCAACTTCTTGGAATTGAAATTTGAGAATAGATTTGGATATCCCATTGGTAGACAAGCATGCACACCAACTTTCATGATGTTTCGAGCTATTTTCTCCCCATTTAATCCCAAGTCTAGCGAAAACGCACGGTCGCATTTTGGCTTTGATGTACTTCTCGGAATTGAAATTTGAGAATAAATTTGGATGCCGCATTGGTAGAGGAGCGCGTACGCCAACTTTCGTGACGTTCTGAGCTATTTTCTCAACATTTAAGCCCAAGTCTAGCGAAAATGCACAGTCGCGTTTCGGCTTTGACCTACTTCTCGGAGTTGAAATTTGAGAATAAATTTGGATGCCCCATTCGTAGACAAGTGCATATGCCAACTTTCGTGATATTCCCAGCTATTTTCTCACCCTTTAAGCTGAAGTCTAACGAAAATGCACGGTCGTGTTTCGGACTTGACCAACTTCTCAGAATTTAAATTTGAGAATAGATATGGATGCCCCATTGGTAGACAAGCATGCACGCCAACTTTCATGACGTTCCGAGCTATTTTCTCCCCCTTTAAGCCCAAGTCTAGCGAAACCGCACGTTCGATTTTCAACTTTGACCAACTTCTTGGAATTTAAATTTGAGAATAGTTTTGAATGTCTGATTGGTAGACAGACGTCCACGCCAACTTTTGTAACGTTCGAGCTTTTTTCTCCCCCTTTAACCCCAAGCCTAGCGAAAACGCACGGTCGATTTTCATCTTTCACTAACTTCTCGGAATTGAAAATTGAGCATAGATTTGGATGTCCCGTTGGTAGACAAGTGCGCACGCCAACTTTCGTGATGTTCCGAGCTATTTTCCCACCCTTTAATCCCAAGTCTATTGAAAACGCAAAGTTGAGTTTCAACTTTGAACACCTTCTCGGAATTGAAATTTTAGAATAGTTTTGGATGTCCCATTGGTAGACAAGTGTCCATGCCAACTTTCGTGACGTTCCGAGCTATTTTCTCCCCATTTAAGCCCATGTCTGGCGAAAACACACGGTCGAGTTTCGACTTTGACCAACTTCGCGGAATTGAAAATTGAGTAGAGATTTGGATGTCCCATTGGTAGATAAGTGCGCAAGCCAACTTTCGTGACGTTCCGAGATATTTTCCCACCCTTTAATCCCAAGTCTAGCAAAAACGCACGGTCGAGTTTCAACTTTTACCAACTTCGCGGAATTGAAAATTGAGCATAGATTTGGATGTCCCATTGGTAGAAAAGTGTCCATGCTAGCTTTCATGACGTTCCGAGTTGTTTTCTCCGCCTTTAAGGCCAAGTCTAGTGAATAAGCACTGTCGAGGTTCGACTTTGACGAACTTCACGCAATTGAAAATTGAGCATAAATTTGGATGTCCCGTTGGTAGAAAAGTGTGCACGCCAACTTTCGTGACCCTCCAAGCTATTTTCCCACCCTTTAAGCCCAAGTCTAGCGAAAATGCAGAGTTGAGTTTCGACTTTCACCAACTTCTTGGAATTGAAAATTGAGCATAGATTTGGATGTCCTATTGGTAGACAAATGCGCACGCCAATTTTCGTGACGTTCCAAGCTATTTTTGCGCCCTTTAATTCCAAGTCTAGCGAAAAAAGCATTGTCGAGTTTCAACTTTGACCAACTTCTTGGAATTGAAATTTGAGAATAGTTTTGGATGTCCCACTGGTAGACAAGCGTCCGTGCCAACTTTCATGACGTTCCAAGCTATTTTCTCCCCCATTAAGCCCAACTCTAGTGAAAACGTACGGTCGAGTTTCGACTTTCACCAACTTCTCGGAATTGAAAATTGAGCATAGATTTGGATGTCCGATTTGTAGACATGCACGCACAGCAACTTTCGTGATGCTACAAGCTAATTTAACACCCTTTAAGCTCAAGTCTAGCAAAAACGCATGATGGCATTTTGACTTTGAAAAACTTATTGGAATTGAAATTTGAGAATAGATTTGGAAGTCCCATTGGTAAACAAGCGTGCACGCCAAATTTGGTGAGGTTTCGAGTTATTTTCTCTCCCTTTAATCCCAAGTCTAGTGAAGACGCACGATCGAGTTTCAACTTTGACCAACTTCTTGGAATTGAAATTTGAGCATAGATTTGTATGTCCCGTTGGTAGACAAGTGCGCACGCCAACTTTCGTTACATTCCGAGCTATTTTCTTCCCCTTTAATCCAAACTCTAGAGAAAATGCGCAGTCGAGTTTCAACTTTGACTAACTTCTCGGAATTGAAATTTGAGAATTGATTTGGATGTCACATTGTTAGACAAGCGTCCACGCCAACTTTCGTGACGTTGCGAGTTTCGACTTTCACCAACTTCTCGGAATTGAAAATTGAGCATAGATTTAGATTTCCCGTTGGTAGACAAGTGCGCACACCAACTTTCATGACGTTCCGACGTATTTTCCCACATTTTAAGCCCAGGTCTAGCGAAAACGCACAGTGGAGTTTCGACTTTCACCAACTTCTCGAAATTGAAATTTGAGAATAGTTTTGGATGTCCCATTGGTAGAAAAGTGTCCACACCAACTTTCGTGACATTTCGAGCTATTTTATCCCCCCTTTAAGCACAACTCTAGAGAAAACGCACAGTCCCGTTTCGGCTTTGACCAACTTCTCGGAATTGAAAACTGAGAATAGATTTGGATGTCCTTGTAGACATGCCCACACAGCAACTTTTGTGACGTTACGAGCTAATTTCACACCCTTTAAACTCAAGTCTAGCGAAAACACATGGTGGCATTTCGACCTTGATCAACTTCTCGGAATTGGAAATTGAGCACAGATTTGGATGTACCATTGGTAGACAAGTGCGCACACCAACTTTCGTGACATTCCAAGCTATTTTCCCGCCTTTTAATTCCAAGTCTAGCGAAAAAAGCATGCTCGAGCTTCGACTTTCACCAACTTCTCGGAATTGAAAATTGAGCATAGATTTGGATGTCCCATTTGTAGACATGCGTGCACGGCAACTTTCGTGACGCTACGAGCTAATTTCACACCCTTTAAGCTCAAGTCTAGCGAAAACGCATGGTGGCATTTCGAATTTGACCAACTTCTTGGAATTGAAATTTGAGAATAGATTTGAAAGTCACATTGTTAGACAAGCATCCACGCCAACTTTCATAACGTTTCGAGCTTTTTTCTCCCCCTTTAAGCCCAAGTCTAGCGAAAACGCACGGATGAGTTTCGACTTTCACCAACTTCTCAAAATTTAAAATAGAGCATATATTTGGATGTCCCGTTGGTAGACAAGTGCGCACGCCAACTTCCTTCACATTCCGAGCTATTTTCCTACCTTTTAAGCCCAAGTCTAGCGAAAACGCACGGTCGAGTTTCAACTTTAACCAACTTCTCGGAATTGAAATTTGAGAATAGTTTTGGATGTCTTATTGGTAGACAAGCGTCCACACCAACTTTCGTCACATTCTGAGCTATTTTATCCCCCTTTAAGCCCAACTCTAGAGAAAACGCACGGTCGCGTTTCGTCTTTGACCTACTTCTCGGAATTGAAAACTGAGAAAAGATTTGGATGTCCCATTTTCTAACATGCGTGGACAACAACTTTCGTGACGTTACGAGCTAATTTCACACCCTTTAAGCTCAAGTCTAACGAAAATTTTGACTTTGACCAACTTCTGGGAATTGAAATTTGAGAATAGATTTGGATGTCTCGTTGGTAGACAAGTGCGCATGCCAACTTTCGTGATGTTCCGAGCTATTTTCCCACCCTTTAAGCCCAAGTCTAGCGAAAACACATGGTCGAGTTTCAACTTTGACCAATTTCCCGAAATTGAAATTTGAGAATAGTTTTGGATGTCCCATTGGTAAACAAGCATCCATGCCAACTTTCGTGACGTGCCGACCTATTTTCTGCCCCATTAAGCCCAACTCTAGTGAAAACGTACGGTCGAGTTTCGAATTTCACCAACTTCTCCGAATTGAAAATTGAGCATAGATTTGGATGTCCCATTTGTAGACATGCGCACACAGCAAAATTCATGACGTTACGAGCTAATTTCACACCCTTTAAGCTCAAGTCTAGCGAAAACACATGGTGGCATTTCGACTTTGACCAACTTCTGGGAATTGAAATTTGAGAATAGATTTGGATGTCCCGTTGGTAGACAAGTGTGCACGCCAACGTTCGTGACGTTACGAGCTAATTTCACACCCTTTAAGCTCAAGTCTAGAGAAAACGCATGGTGGCGTTTCGACTTTGACCAAGTTCTGGGAATTGAAATTTGCGAATAGATTTGGATGTCCCGTTGGTAGACAAGTGCCCATGCCAACTTTCATGATGTTCCAAGGTATTTTATCCCCCTTTAAGCCCAAGTCTAGAGAAAACGCACGGCCGCGTTTCGGGTTTGACCTACTTCTCGGAATTGAAAATTGAGAATAGATTCGGACGTCCCATTTGTAGACTGGTGTGCACACCAACTTTCGTGACGTTCCAAGCTATTTTTTCACCCTTTAAGCTCAAGCCTAGCAAAAACGCACGGTCGATTTTCGACATTCACCAACTTCTCGAAATTGAAAATTGAGCATTGATTTGGATTTCCCATTGGTAGACAAG
Organism: Larix kaempferi; assembly: GCA_027924585.1. Lineage (NCBI taxonomy): Eukaryota > Viridiplantae > Streptophyta > Pinopsida > Pinales > Pinaceae > Larix > Larix kaempferi. The sequence goes on along the minus strand of BSBM01000430.1, from coordinate 43,053 downwards.
TGCGCACGCCAACGCTCATGACGTTCCGAGCTATTTTCCCACCCTTTAAGCTTAAGTCTAGCGAAAACGAATGGTGGCGTTTCGACTTTGACCAAGTTCTGGGAATTGAAATTTGAGAATAGATTTGGATGTCCCGTTGGTAGACAAATGCCCATGCCAACGTTCGGGACGTTCCGAGGTATTTTCTCGCCCTTTAAGCCCAACTCTAGAGAAAACGCACGATCGCGTTTCGGGTTTGACCTGCTTCTCGGAATTGAAAATCGGGAATAGATTTGGATGTCCCATTTGTAGACATGCGTGCAAAGCAAATTTCGTGACGTTATGAGCTAATTTCACACCCTGTAAGCTAAAGTCTAGCGAAAACATATGGTGGCGTTTCGACTTTGACCAACCTATGGGAATTGAAAATTAAGAATAGATTTAGATGTCCCATTGGTAGACAAGCGTCCACGCCAACTTTCATGATGTTTCGAGCTTTGTTCTCCCCCTTTAAGCCCAAGTCTACTGAAAACACACGGTCGAATTTGGACTTTCACCAAATTCTTGGAATTGAAAATTGAGCATAGATTTGGATTTCCCGTTGGTAGAAAAGTGTGCACGCCAACGTTCGCGATGTTCTGAGCTATTTTACCACCCTTTAAGCCCAAGTCTAGCGAAAACACACTGTCGAGGTTTGACTTCGACGAACTTTGCTGAATGGAAAATTGAGCGTAGATTTGGATGTCCCGTTGGTAGACAAGTCCGCACGCCAACTTTCGTGATGTTCCGAGCTATTTTCCCACCCTTTAATCCCAAGTCTAGCGAAAACGCACGGTCGAGTTTCAACTTTGACCACCTTCTCGGAATTGAAATTTGAGAATAGTTTTGGATGTCCCATTGGTAGACAAGCGTCCATGCCAACTTTCCTGATGTTCCGAACTATTTTCTCCCCCTTTAAGCCCAAGTCTAGCGAAAACGGACGGTTGAGTTTTGACTTTGAACAACTTCACGGAATTGAAAATTGAGCATAGATTTGGATGTCCCATTGGTAGACAAGTGCGCATGCCAACTTTCATGGTGTTCCGAGCTATTTTCCCGCCCTATAATCCCAAGTCTAGCAAAAAAAGCATGGTCGATTTTCAACTTTGCCAACTTCTCGGAATTGAAATTTGAGAATAGTTTTGGATGTCCCATTGGTAGACAAGCGTCCATGCCAACTTTCGTGACGTTTCGAGCTATTTTCTCCCCCTTTAAGCCCAAGTTTAGTGAAAACGAACGGTCGAGTTTCAACTTTGACCAACTTCTTGGAATTGAAATTTGAGAATAGTTTTGGATGTCCCATTGGTAGACAAGTGTCCACACCAACTTTCATCACATTTCGAGCTATTTTATCCCCCTTTAAGCCCAACTCTACTGAAAACACACGGTCGCGTTTCGGCTTTGACCTACTTCTCGGAATTGAAAATTGAGAATAGATTTGGATGTCCCATTTGTGGACATGCGTACACAACAACTTTCGTGACGTTACGAGCTAATTTCACACCCTTTAAGCTCAAGTCTAGCGAAAACTCACGGTCGAGTTTCAACTTTGACCAACTTCCCGGAATTTAAATTTGAGAATAGTTTGGGATGTCCCATTGGTAGACAAGCGTCCACACCAACTTCCGTGACGTTCCGACCTATTTTCTGCCCCATTAAGCCCAACTCTAGTGAAAACGTATGGTCGAGTTTTGACTTTCACCAACTTCTCGGAATTAAAAATTGAGCATATATTTGGATGTCCCATTTGTAGACATGCACGCACAACAAATTTCGTGACGTTAAGAGCTAATTTCACACCCTTTAAGCTCAAGTGTAGTGAAAACGCATGGTGGCATTTCGACTTTGACCAACTTCTTGAATTGAAATTTGAGAATAGATTTGGATGTACCGTTGGTAGACAAGTGCGCACGCCAACTTTCGTGACGTTTTGAGTTATTTACCCACCCTTTAAGCCCAAGTCTAGCAAAAACGCAGGATCGAGTTTCAACTTTGACCAACTTCTTGGAATTGAAGTTTGAGAATAGATTTGGATGTCCCATTGGTAGACAAGCGTCCATGCCAACTTTCGTGACGTTTCGAGCTATTTTCTCCTCCTTTAATCCCAAGTCTAGCGAAAACGCACGGTCGAGTTTCGACTTTGACCAGCTTCGCGGAATTGAAAATTGAGCATAGATTTGGATTCCCTGTTGGTCGACAACTGCACACGCCAACTTTCGTGATGTTCCGAGAAATTCTCCACCCTTTAAGGCTAAGTCTAGCAAAAACGCACGGTCGAGTTTCGGCTTTGACCAACTTCTCGGAATTGAAATTTGAGAATAGATTTGGATATCCCATAGGTAGATAAACCGTGCACGCCAACTTTCGTGATGTTCTGAGCTATTTTATTCCCCTTTATGCCCAACACTAGAGAAAACGCACGGTTGCATTTCGGCTTTGACCTACTTCTCGGAATTGAAAATTGAGAATAGATTTGGATGTCCCATTTGTAGACATGCGCGCACAGCAACGTTCGTGACGTTCCGAGCTATTTTCTCCCCCTTTAAGACCAACTCTAGCGAAAACGCACGATCAAGTTTCAACTTTGACCAACTTCTCAGAATTGAAATTTGAGAATAGTTTTGGATGTCCCATTGGTAGACAAGTGTCCACACGAACTTTCGTGACATTCCGAGCTATTTTCTCCCCCTTTAAGCCCAACTCTAGAGAAAACGCACGGTCTCGTTTCGGCTTTGACCTACTTCTCGAAATTGAAAATTGAGAATCGATTTGGATGTCCCATTTGTAGACATGCGCGCACAGCAACTTTCATGACGTTCCGAGCTATTTTCTCCCCCTTTATGCACAACTCTAGAGAAAACGCACGATCAAGTTTCAACTTTGACCAACTTTTCGGAATTGAAATTTGAGAATATTTTTGGATGTCCCATTGGTAGACAAGCGTCCACACCAACTTTCGTGACGTTACGAGCTAATTTCACACCCTTTAAGCTCAAGCCTAGAGAAAACTCATGGTGGCGTTTTGACTTTGACCAACTTCTCGTAATTGAAAATTGAGCATAGATTTGGATGTACCGTTGGTAGACAAGTGCGCATGCCAACTTTCGTTACGTTCTGAGCTATTTTCTCACCCTTTAAGCCCAAGTCTAGCGAAAAAACACGGTCGAGTTTCAACTTTGACCAACTTCTCGAAATTGAAATTCAAGAATAGTTTTGGATGTCCTATTGGTAGACAAGCGTCCACAGCAACTTTCGTGACATTCCGAGCTATTTTCTCCCCCTTTATGCCCAAGTCTAGAGAAAACACACGTTCAAGTTTCGACTTTGACGAACTTCACGGAATTCAAAATTAAGCATAGATTTGGATGTTCCGTTGGTAGACAAGTGAGCACGCCAACTTTCGTGACTTTTCGAGCTATTTTCCCACCCTTTAAGCCCAAGTCTAGCGTAAACGCACGGTTGCGTTTCAACTTTGAGCAGCTTCTCCGAATTGAATTGTGAGAATAGATTTGGATGTCCCATTTGTAGACAAGCGTCCATGCCAACTTTCGTGACGTTTCGATCTATTTTCTCCCCCTTTAATCCCAAGTATAGCAAAAACGCACCATCGAGTTTCGACTTTGACCAAATTCACCAAATTGAAAATTGAGCATAAATTTGGATGTCCCGTTGGTAGACAAGTGCGCACGCCAACTTTCGTGATGTTCCAAGCTATTTTCTCACCGTTTAAGCCCAAGTCTAGCAAAAACGCATATTCGATTTTCAACTTTTACCAACTTCTCGAAATTTAAATTTGAGAATAGATTTGGATGTCCCATTGGTAGACAAGCGTCCATGCCAACTTTCATGACGTTTCGAGCTTTTTTCTCCCCCTTTAACCCCAAGACCAGCGAAAACGCACGGTCGAGTTTCGACTTTGACCAACTTCTCGGAATTAAAAATTTAGAATCGATTTGGATGACCCATTTGTAGACATGCACGCACAACAACTTTCATGACGTTACGAGCTAATTTCACACCCTTTAAGCCCAATTCTAGAGAAAACGCATGATCCAGTTTCAACTTTGACCACCTTCTTCGAATTGAAATTTGAGAATAGTTTTAGATGTCCCATTGGTAGACAAGCATCCACACAAACTTTGTGACGTTCCGAGCTGTTTTCTCTCCCTTTAAGCCCAAGTCTAGCGAAAACGCACGGACGATTTTCGACTTTCAACAACTTCTCGGAATTGAAAATTGAGCATAGATTTGGATGTCCCATTGGTAAACAAGTGCGCACACCAACTTTCATGACGTTCCGAGGTATTTTCCCACCCTTTAATCCCAAGTCTAGCGAAAATGCATGGTCGCCTTACGGCTTTGACCTACTTCTAGGAATTTAAAACGTAGAATAGATTTGGATGTCCCATTTGTAGACATGCGCGCACAACACATTTCGTGATGCTACGAGCTAATTTCACACCCTTTAAACTCAAGTCTAGTGAAAACGCATTGTGGCATTTCGACCTTGACCAACTTCACGGAATCGAAAATTGAGCATAGATTTGGATGTCCCGTTGGTAAACAAGTGTGCACGCCAACTTTCGTGACGTTCCGAGCTATTTTCCAACCCTTTAAGCCCAAGTCTAGCGTAAACGCATGGTCGCGTTTCAACTTTGACTAACTTCTCAGAATTGAAATTTGAGAATAGATTTGGATGTCCCATTGGTAGACAAGCGTCCACACCAACGTTCGTGAAATTTCGAGCTATTTTTCCTGCTTTAAGCCAAACTCTAGAGAAAACGCGCGGTCGAATTTCAACTCTGACCAACTTCTCGGAATTGAAATTTGAGAATATTTTTGGATGTCACACTGGTAGAAAAGCGTCCACACCAACTTTCGTAATGTTCCGAGCTATTTTCTACCCCTTTAAGCCTAAGTCTGGCGAAAACGCAGGGTCGAGTTTCGGCTTTGACCAACTTCTTGGAATTGAAATTTGAGAATAGATTTGGATATCCCATTGGTAGACAAGCATGCACACCAACTTTCATGACGTTTCGAGCTATTTTCTCCCCATTTAATCCCAAGTCTAGCGAAAACGCACGGTCGCATTTTGGCTTTGATGTACTTCTCGGAATTGAAATTTGAGAATAAATTTGGATGCCGCATTGGTAGAGGAGCGCGTACGCCAACTTTCGTGACGTTCTGAGCTATTTTCTCAACATTTAAGCCCAAGTCTAGCGAAAATGCACAGTCGCGTTTCGGCTTTGACCTACTTCTCGGAGTTGAAATTTGAGAATAGATTTGGATGCCCCATTCGTAGACAAGTGCATATGCCAACTTTCGTGATATTCCCGGCTATTTTCTCACCCTTTAAGCTGAAGTCTAACGAAAATGCACGGTCGTGTTTCGGACTTGACCAACTTCTCAGAATTTAAATTTGAGAATAGATATGGATGCCCCATTGGTAGACAAGCATGCACGCCAACTTTAATGACGTTCCGAGCTATTTTCTCCCCCTTTAAGCCCAAGTCTAGCGAAACCGCACGTTCGATTTTCAACTTTGACCAACTTCTTGGAATTTAAATTTGAGAATAGTTTTGAATGTCTGATTGGTAGACAGACGTCCACGCCAACTTTTGTAACGTTCGAGCTTTTTTCTCCCCCTTTAACCCCAAGCCTAGCGAAAACGCACGGTCGATTTTCATCTTTCACTAACTTCTCGGAATTGAAAATTGAGCATAGATTTGGATGTCCTGTTGGTAGACAAGTGCGCACGCCAACTTTCGTGATGTTCCGAGCTATTTTCCCACCCTTTAATCCCAAGTCTATTGAAAACGCAAAGTTGAGTTTCAACTTTGAACACCTTCTCGGAATTGAAATTTTAGAATAGTTTTGGATGTCCCATTGGTAGACAAGTGTCCATGCCAACTTTCGTGACGTTCCGAGCTATTTTCTCCCCATTTAAGCCCATGTCTGGCGAAAACACACGGTCGAGTTTCGACTTTGACCAACTTCGCGGAATTGAAAATTGAGTAGAGATTTGGATGTCCCATTGGTAGATAAGTGCGCAAGCCAACTTTCGTGACGTTCCGAGATATTTTCCCACCCTTTAATCCCAAGTCTAGCAAAAACGCACGGTCGAGTTTCAACTTTGACTAACTTGTCGGAATTCAAATTTGAGAATAGATTTGGATGTCCCATTGGTAGATAAGCATCCACGCCAACTTTCGTGACGTTTCGAGCTTTTTTCTCCCCCTTTAAGACCAAGTCTAGCGAAAACGCACGGTCGAGTTTCGACTTTCACCAACTTCTCAGAATTGAAAATTGAGCATAGATTTGGATGTCCCGTTGATAGAAAAGTGTGCACGCCAACTTTCGTAACGTTCTGAGCTATTTTCCAACCCTTTAATCCCAAGTCTATCGAAAACGCACGGTCATGTTTAAACTTTGACCAAGTTCTCGGAATTGAAATTTGAGCATAGTTTTGGATGTCCCATTGGTAGACAAGCGTGCATGCCAACTTTCGTGACATTCCGAGCTATTTTCCACCCCTTTAATCCCAAGTCTAGCCTAAACGCACGGTCGAGTTTCAACTTTTACCAACTTCGCGGAATTGAAAATTGAGCATAGATTTGGATGTCCCATTGGTAGAAAAGTGTCCATGCTAGCTTTCATGACGTTCCGAGTTGTTTTCTCCGCCTTTAAGGCCAAGTCTAGTGAATAAGCACTGTCGAGGTTCGACTTTGACGAACTTCACGCAATTGAAAATTGAGCATAAATTTGGATGTCCCGTTGGTAGAAAAGTGTGCACGCCAACTTTCGTGACCCTCCAAGCTATTTTCCCACCCTTTAAGCCCAAGTCTAGCGAAAATGCAGAGTTGAGTTTCGACTTTCACCAACTTCTTGGAATTGAAAATTGAGCATAGATTTGGATGTCCTATTGGTAGACAAATGCGCACGCCAACTTTCGTGACGTTCCAAGCTATTTTTGCGCCCTTTAATTCCAAGTCTAGCGAAAAAAGCATTGTCGAGTTTCAACTTTGACCAACTTCTTGGAATTGAAATTTGAGAATAGTTTTGGATGTCCCACTGGTAGACAAGCGTCCATGCCAACTTTCATGACGTTCCAAGCTATTTTCTCCCCCATTAAGCCCAACTCTAGTGAAAACGTACGGTCGAGTTTCGACTTTCACCAACTTCTCGGAATTGAAAATTGAGCATAGATTTGGATGTCCGATTTGTAGACATGCACGCACAGCAACTTTCGTGATGCTACAAGCTAATTTAACACCCTTTAAGCTCAAGTCTAGCAAAAACGCATGATGGCATTTTGACTTTGAAAAACTTATTGGAATTGAAATTTGAGAATAGATTTGGATGTCCCATTGGTAAACAAGCGTGCACGCCAAATTTGGTGAGGTTTCGAGTTATTTTCTCTCCCTTTAATCCCAAGTCTAGTGAAGACGCACGATCGAGTTTCAACTTTGACCAACTTCTTGGAATTGAAATTTGAGCATAGATTTGTATGTCCCGTTGGTAGACAAGTGCGCACGCCAACTTTCGTTACATTCCGAGCTATTTTCTTCCCCTTTAAGCCAAACTCTAGAGAAAATGCGCAGTCGAGTTTCAACTTTGACTAACTTCTCGGAATTGAAATTTGAGAATTGATTTGGATGTCACATTGTTAGACAAGCGTCCACGCCAACTTTCGTGACGTTGCGAGTTTCGACTTTCACCAACTTCTCGGAATTGAAAATTGAGCATAGATTTAGATTTCCCGTTGGTAGACAAGTGCGCACACCAACTTTCATGACGTTCCGACGTATTTTCCCACATTTTAAGCCCAGGTCTAGCGAAAACGCACAGTGGAGTTTCGACTTTCACCAACTTCTCGAAATTGAAATTTGAGAATAGTTTTGGATGTCCCATTGGTAGAAAAGTGTCCACACCAACTTTCGTGACATTTCGAGCTATTTTATCCCCCCTTTAAGCACAACTCTAGAGAAAACGCACGGTCCCGTTTCGGCTTTGACCAACTTCTCGGAATTGAAAACTGAGAATAGATTTGGATGTCCTTGTAGACATGCCCACACAGCAACTTTTGTGACGTTACGAGCTAATTTCACACCCTTTAAACTCAAGTCTAGCGAAAACGCATGGTGGCATTTCGACCTTGATCAACTTCTCGGAATTGGAAATTGAGCACAGATTTGGATGTACCATTGGTAGACAAGTGCGCACACCAACTTTCGTGACATTCCAAGCTATTTTCCCGCCTTTTAATTCCAAGTCTAGCGAAAAAAGCATGCTCGAGCTTCGACTTTCACCAACTTCTCGGAATTGAAAATTGAGCATAGATTTGGATGTCCCATTTGTAGACATGCGTGCACGGCAACTTTCGTGACGCTACGAGCTAATTTCACACCCTTTAAGCTCAAGTCTAGCGAAAACGCATGGTGGCATTTCGAATTTGACCAACTTCTTGGAATTGAAATTTGAGAATAGATTTGAAAGTCACATTGTTAGACAAGCATCCACGCCAACTTTCATAACGTTTCGAGCTTTTTTCTCCCCCTTTAAGCCCAAGTCTAGCGAAAACGCACGGATGAGTTTCGACTTTCACCAACTTCTCAAAATTTAAAATAGAGCATATATTTGGATGTCCCGTTGGTAGACAAGTGCGCACGCCAACTTCCTTCACATTCCGAGCTATTTTCCTACCTTTTAAGCCCAAGTCTAGCGAAAACGCACAGTCGAGTTTCAACTTTAACCAACTTCTCGGAATTGAAATTTGAGAATAGTTTTGGATGTCTTATTGGTAGACAAGCGTCCACACCAACTTTCGTCACATTCTGAGCTATTTTATCCCCCTTTAAGCCCAACTCTAGAGAAAACGCACGGTCGCGTTTCGTCTTTGACCTACTTCTCGGAATTGAAAACTGAGAAAAGATTTGGATGTCCCATTTTCTAACATGCGTGGACAACAACTTTCGTGACGTTACGAGCTAATTTCACACCCTTTAAGCTCAAGTCTAACGAAAATTTTGACTTTGACCAACTTCTGGGAATTGAAATTTGAGAATAGATTTGGATGTCTCGTTGGTAGACAAGTGCGCATGCCAACTTTCGTGATGTTCCGAGCTATTTTCCCACCCTTTAAGCCCAAGTCTAGCGAAAACACATGGTCGAGTTTCAACTTTGACCAATTTCCCGAAATTGAAATTTGAGAATAGTTTTGGATGTCCCATTGGTAAACAAGCATCCATGCCAACTTTCGTGACGTGCCGACCTATTTTCTGCCCCATTAAGCCCAACTCTAGTGAAAACGTACGGTCGAGTTTCGAATTTCACCAACTTCTCCGAATTGAAAATTGAGCATAGATTTGGATGTCCCATTTGTAGACATGCGCACACAGCAAAATTCATGACGTTACGAGCTAATTTCACACCCTTTAAGCTCAAGTCTAGCGAAAACACATGGTGGCATTTCGACTTTGACCAACTTCTGGGAATTGAAATTTGAGAATAGATTTGGATGTCCCGTTGGTAGACAAGTGTGCACGCCAACGTTCGTGACGTTACGAGCTAATTTCACACCCTTTAAGCTCAAGTCTAGAGAAAACGCATGGTGGCGTTTCGACTTTGACCAAGTTCTGGGAATTGAAATTTGCGAATAGATTTGGATGTCCCGTTGGTAGACAAGTGCCCATGCCAACTTTCATGATGTTCCAAGGTATTTTATCCCCCTTTAAGCCCAAGTCTAGAGAAAACGCACGGCCGCGTTTCGGGTTTGACCTACTTCTCGGAATTGAAAATTGAGAATAGATTCGGACGTCCCATTTGTAGACTGGTGTGCACACCAACTTTCGTGACGTTCCAAGCTATTTTTTCACCCTTTAAGCTCAAGCCTAGCAAAAACGCACGGTCGATTTTCGACATTCACCAACTTCTCGAAATTGAAAATTGAGCATTGATTTGGATTTCCCATTGGTAGACAAGTGCGCACGCCAACGCTCATGACGTTCCGAGCTATTTTCCCACCCTTTAAGCTTAAGTCTAGCGAAAACGAATGGTGGCGTTTCGACTTTGACCAAGTTCTGGGAATTGAAATTTGAGAATAGATTTGGATGTCCCGTTGGTAGACAAGTGCCCATGCCAACGTTCGGGACGTTCCGAGGTATTTTCTCGCCCTTTAAGCCCAACTCTAGAGAAAATGCACGATCGCGTTTCGGGTTTGACCTGCTTCTCGGAATTGAAAATCGGGAATAGATTTGGATGTCCCATTTGTAGACATGCGTGCAAAGCAAATTTCGTGACGTTATGAGCTAATTTCACACCCTGTAAGCTAAAGTCTAGCGAAAACATATGGTGGCGTTTCGACTTTGACCAACCTATGGGAATTGAAAATTAAGAATAGATTTAGATGTCCCATTGGTAGACAAGCGTCCACGCCAACTTTCATGATGTTTCGAGCTTTGTTCTCCCCCTTTAAGCCCAAGTCTACTGAAAACACACGGTCGAATTTGGACTTTCACCAAATTCTTGGAATTGAAAATTGAGCATAGATTTGGATTTCCCGTTGGTAGAAAAGTGTGCACGCCAACGTTCGCGATGTTCTGAGCTATTTTACCACCCTTTAAGCCCAAGTCTAGCGAAAACACACTGTCGAGGTTTGACTTCGACGAACTTTGCTGAATGGAAAATTGAGCGTAGATTTGGATGTCCCGTTGGTAGACAAGTCCGCACGCCAACTTTCGTGATGTTCCGAGCTATTTTCCCACCCTTTAATCCCAAGTCTAGCGAAAACGCACGGTCGAGTTTCAACTTTGACCACCTTCTCGGAATTGAAATTTGAGAATAGTTTTGGATGTCCCATTGGTAGACAAGCGTCCATGCCAACTTTCCTGATGTTCCGAACTATTTTCTCCCCCTTTAAGCCCAAGTCTAGCGAAAACGGACGGTTGAGTTTTGACTTTGAACAACTTCACGGAATTGAAAATTGAGCATAGATTTGGATGTCCCATTGGTAGACAAGTGCGCATGCCAACTTTCATGGTGTTCCGAGCTATTTTCCCGCCCTATAATCCCAAGTCTAGCAAAAAAAGCATGGTCGATTTTCAACTTTGCCAACTTCTCGGAATTGAAATTTGAGAATAGTTTTGGATGTCCCATTGGTAGACAAGCGTCCATGCCAACTTTCGTGACGTTTCGAGCTATTTTCTCCCCCTTTAAGCCCAAGTTTAGTGAAAACGAACGGTCGAGTTTCAACTTTGACCAACTTCTTGGAATTGAAATTTGAGAATAGTTTTGGATGTCCCATTGGTAGACAAGTGTCCACACCAACTTTCATCACATTTCGAGCTATTTTATCCCCCTTTAAGCCCAACTCTACTGAAAACACACGGTCGCGTTTCGGCTTTGACCTACTTCTCGGAATTGAAAATTGAGAATAGATTTGGATGTCCCATTTGTGGACATGCGTACAAAACAACTTTCGTGACGTTACGAGCTAATTTCACACCCTTTAAGCTCAAGTCTAGCGAAAACTCACGGTCGAGTTTCAACTTTGACCAACTTCCCGGAATTTAAATTTGAGAATAGTTTGGGATGTCCCATTGGTAGACAAGCGTCCACACCAACTTCCGTGACGTTCCGACCTATTTTCTGCCCCATTAAGCCCAACTCTAGTGAAAACGTATGGTCGAGTTTTGACTTTCACCAACTTCTCGGAATTAAAAATTGAGCATATATTTGGATGTCCCATTTGTAGACATGCACGCACAACAAATTTCGTGACGTTAAGAGCTAATTTCACACCCTTTAAGCTCAAGTGTAGTGAAAACGCATGGTGGCATTTCGACTTTGACCAACTTCTTGAATTGAAATTTGAGAATAGATTTGGATGTACCGTTGGTAGACAAGTGCGCACGCCAACTTTCGTGACGTTTTGAGTTATTTACCCACCCTTTAAGCCCAAGTCTAGCAAAAACGCAGGATCGAGTTTCAACTTTGACCAACTTCTTGGAATTGAAGTTTGAGAATAGATTTGGATGTCCCATTGGTAGACAAGCGTCCATGCCAACTTTCGTGACGTTTCGAGCTATTTTCTCCTCCTTTAATCCCAAGTCTAGCGAAAACGCACGGTCGAGTTTCGACTTTGACCAGCTTCGCGGAATTGAAAATTGAGCATAGATTTGGATTCCCTGTTGGTCGACAACTGCACACGCCAACTTTCGTGATGTTCCGAGAAATTCTCCACCCTTTAAGGCTAAGTCTAGCAAAAACGCACGGTCGAGTTTCGGCTTTGACCAACTTCTCGGAATTGAAATTTGAGAATAGATTTGGATATCCCATAGGTAGACAACCGTGCACGCCAACTTTCGTGATGTTCTGAGCTATTTTATTCCCCTTTATGCCCAACACTAGAGAAAACGCACGGTTGCATTTCGGCTTTGACCTACTTCTCGGAATTGAAAATTGAGAATAGATTTGGATGTCCCATTTGTAGACATGCGCGCACAGCAACGTTCGTGACGTTCCGAGCTATTTTCTCCCCCTTTAAGACCAACTCTAGCGAAAACGCACGATCAAGTTTCAACTTTGACCAACTTCTCAGAATTGAAATTTGAGAATAGTTTTGGATGTCCCATTGGTAGACAAGTGTCCACACGAACTTTCGTGACATTCCGAGCTATTTTCTCCCCCTTTAAGCCCAACTCTAGAGAAAACGCACGGTCTCGTTTCGGCTTTGACCTACTTCTCGGAATTGAAAATTGAGAATCGATTTGGATGTCCCATTTGTAGACATGCGCGCACAGCAACTTTCATGACGTTCCGAGCTATTTTCTCCCCCTTTATGCACAACTCTAGAGAAAACGCACGATCAAGTTTCAACTTTGACCAACTTTTCGGAATTGAAATTTGAGAATATTTTTGGATGTCCCATTGGTAGACAAGCGTCCACACCAACTTTCGTGACGTTACGAGCTAATTTCACACCCTTTAAGCTCAAGCCTAGAGAAAACTCATGGTGGCGTTTTGACTTTGACCAACTTCTCGTAATTGAAAATTGAGCATAGATTTGGATGTACCGTTGGTAGACAAGTGCGCATGCCAACTTTCGTTACGTTCTGAGCTATTTTCTCACCCTTTAAGCCCAAGTCTAGCGAAAAAACACGGTCGAGTTTCAACTTTGACCAACTTCTCGAAATTGAAATTCAAGAATAGTTTTGGATGTCCTATTGGTAGACAAGCGTCCACAGCAACTTTTGTGACATTCCGAGCTATTTTCTCCCCCTTTATGCCCAAGTCTAGAGAAAACACACGTTCAAGTTTCGACTTTGACGAACTTCACGGAATTCAAAATTAAGCATAGATTTGGATGTTCCGTTGGTAGACAAGTGAGCACGCCAACTTTCGTGACTTTTCGAGCTATTTTCCCACCCTTTAAGCCCAAGTCTAGCGTAAACGCACGGTTGCGTTTCAACTTTGAGCAGCTTCTCCGAATTGAATTGTGAGAATAGATTTGGATGTCCCATTTGTAGACAAGCGTCCATGCCAACTTTCGTGACGTTTCGATCTATTTTCTCCCCCTTTAATCCCAAGTATAGCAAAAACGCACCATCGAGTTTCGACTTTGACCAAATTCACCAAATTGAAAATTGAGCATAAATTTGGATGTCCCGTTGGTAGACAAGTGCGCACGCCAACTTTCGTGATGTTCCAAGCTATTTTCTCACCGTTTAAGCCCAAGTCTAGCAAAAACGCATATTCGATTTTCAACTTTTACCAACTTCTCGAAATTTAAATTTGAGAATAGATTTGGATGTCCCATTGGTAGACAAGCGTCCATGCCAACTTTCATGACGTTTCGAGCTTTTTTCTCCCCCTTTAACCCCAAGACCAGCGAAAACGCACGGTCGAGTTTCGACTTTGACCAACTTCTCGGAATTAAAAATTTAGAATCGATTTGGATGACCCATTTGTAGACATGCACGCACAACAACTTTCATGACGTTACGAGCTAATTTCACACCCTTTAAGCCCAATTCTAGAGAAAACGCATGATCCAGTTTCAACTTTGACCACCTTCTTCGAATTGAAATTTGAGAATAGTTTTAGATGTCCCATTGGTAGACAAGCATCCACACAAACTTTGTGACGTTCCGAGCTATTTTCTCTCCCTTTAAGCCCAAGTCTAGCGAAAACGCACGGACGATTTTCGACTTTCAACAACTTCTCGGAATTGAAAATTGAGCATAGATTTGGATGTCCCATTGGTAAACAAGTGCGCACACCAACTTTCATGACGTTCCGAGGTATTTTCCCACCCTTTAATCCCAAGTCTAGCGAAAATGCATGGTCGCCTTACGGCTTTGACCTACTTCTAGGAATTTAAAACGTAGAATAGATTTGGATGTCCCATTTGTAGACATGCGCGCACAACACATTTCGTGATGCTACGAGCTAATTTCACACCCTTTAAACTCAAGTCTAGTGAAAACGCATTGTGGCATTTCGACCTTGACCAACTTCACGGAATCGAAAATTGAGCATAGATTTGGATGTCCCGTTGGTAAACAAGTGTGCACGCCAACTTTCGTGACGTTCCGAGCTATTTTCCAACCCTTTAAGCCCAAGTCTAGCGTAAACGCATGGTCGCGTTTCAACTTTGACTAACTTCTCAGAATTGAAATTTGAGAATAGATTTGGATGTCCCATTGGTAGACAAGCGTCCACACCAACGTTCGTGAAATTTCGAGCTATTTTTCCTGCTTTAAGCCAAACTCTAGAGAAAACGCGCGGTCGAATTTCAACTCTGACCAACTTCTCGGAATTGAAATTTGAGAATATTTTTGGATGTCACACTGGTAGAAAAGCGTCCACACCAACTTTCGTAATGTTCCGAGCTATTTTCTACCCCTTTAAGCCTAAGTCTGGCGAAAACGCAGGGTCGAGTTTCGGCTTTGACCAACTTCTTGGAATTGAAATTTGAGAATAGATTTGGATATCCCATTGGTAGACAAGCATGCACACCAACTTTCATGATGTTTCGAGCTATTTTCTCCCCATTTAATCCCAAGTCTAGCGAAAACGCACGGTCGCATTTTGGCTTTGATGTACTTCTCGGAATTGAAATTTGAGAATAAATTTGGATGCCGCATTGGTAGAGGAGCGCGTACGCCAACTTTCGTGACGTTCTGAGCTATTTTCTCAACATTTAAGCCCAAGTCTAGCGAAAATGCACAGTCGCGTTTCGGCTTTGACCTACTTCTCGGAGTTGAAATTTGAGAATAAATTTGGATGCCCCATTCGTAGACAAGTGCATATGCCAACTTTCGTGATATTCCCGGCTATTTTCTCACCCTTTAAGCTGAAGTCTAACGAAAATGCACGGTCGTGTTTCGGACTTGACCAACTTCTCAGAATTTAAATTTGAGAATAGATATGGATGCCCCATTGGTAGACAAGCATGCACGCCAACTTTCATGACGTTCCGAGCTATTTTCTCCCCCTTTAAGCCCAAGTCTAGCGAAACCGCACGTTCGATTTTCAACTTTGACCAACTTCTTGGAATTTAAATTTGAGAATAGTTTTGAATGTCTGATTGGTAGACAGACGTCCACGCCAACTTTTGTAACGTTCGAGCTTTTTTCTCCCCCTTTAACCCCAAGCCTAGCGAAAACGCACGGTCGATTTTCATCTTTCACTAACTTCTCGGAATTGAAAATTGAGCATAGATTTGGATGTCCCGTTGGTAGACAAGTGCGCACGCCAACTTTCGTGATGTTCCGAGCTATTTTCCCACCCTTTAATCCCAAGTCTATTGAAAACGCAAAGTTGAGTTTCAACTTTGAACACCTTCTCGGAATTGAAATTTTAGAATAGTTTTGGATGTCCCATTGGTAGACAAGTGTCCATGCCAACTTTCGTGACGTTCCGAGCTATTTTCTCCCCATTTAAGCCCATGTCTGG
This sequence comes from Larix kaempferi, assembly GCA_027924585.1. NCBI lineage: Eukaryota > Viridiplantae > Streptophyta > Pinopsida > Pinales > Pinaceae > Larix > Larix kaempferi. Next base: position 27,078 of record BSBM01000430.1, on the reverse strand, counting down.
CGAAAACACACGGTCGAGTTTCGACTTTGACCAACTTCGCGGAATTGAAAATTGAGTAGAGATTTGGATGTCCCATTGGTAGATAAGTGCGCAAGCCAACTTTCGTGACGTTCCGAGATATTTTCCCACCCTTTAATCCCAAGTCTAGCAAAAACGCACGGTCGAGTTTCAACTTTTACCAACTTCGCGGAATTGAAAATTGAGCATAGATTTGGATGTCCCATTGGTAGAAAAGTGTCCATGCTAGCTTTCATGACGTTCCGAGTTGTTTTCTCCGCCTTTAAGGCCAAGTCTAGTGAATAAGCACTGTCGAGGTTCGACTTTGACGAACTTCACGCAATTGAAAGTTGAGCATAAATTTGGATGTCCCGTTGGTAGAAAAGTGTGCACGCCAACTTTCGTGACCCTCCAAGCTATTTTCCCACCCTTTAAGCCCAAGTCTAGCGAAAATGCAGAGTTGAGTTTCGACTTTCACCAACTTCTTGGAATTGAAAATTGAGCATAGATTTGGATGTCCTATTGGTAGACAAATGCGCACGCCAACTTTCGTGACGTTCCAAGCTATTTTTGCGCCCTTTAATTCCAAGTCTAGCGAAAAAAGCATTGTCGAGTTTCAACTTTGACCAACTTCTTGGAATTGAAATTTGAGAATAGTTTTGGATGTCCCACTGGTAGACAAGCGTCCATGAGTTTCGACTTTGACCAACTTCGCGGAATTGAAAATTGAGTAGAGATTTGGATGTCCCATTGGTAGATAAGTGCGCAAGCCAACTTTCGTGACGTTCCGAGATATTTTCCCACCCTTTAATCCCAAGTCTAGCAAAAACGCACGGTCGAGTTTCAACTTTTACCAACTTCGTGGAATTGAAAATTGAGCATAGATTTGGATGTCCCATTGGTAGAAAAGTGTCCATGCTAGCTTTCATGACGTTCCGAGTTGTTTTCTCCGCCTTTAAGGCCAAGTCTAGTGAATAAGCACTGTCGAGGTTCGACTTTGACGAACTTCACGCAATTGAAAATTGAGCATAAATTTGGATGTCCCGTTGGTAGAAAAGTGTGCACGCCAACTTTCGTGACCCTCCAAGCTATTTTCCCACCCTTTAAGCCCAAGTCTAGCGAAAATGCAGAGTTGAGTTTCGACTTTCACCAACTTCTTGGAATTGAAAATTGAGCATAGATTTGGATGTCCTATTGGTAGACAAATGCGCACGCCAATTTTCGTGACGTTCCAAGCTATTTTTGCGCCCTTTAATTCCAAGTCTAGCGAAAAAAGCATTGTCGAGTTTCAACTTTGACCAACTTCTTGGAATTGAAATTTGAGAATAGTTTTGGATGTCCCACTGGTAGACAAGCGTCCGTGCCAACTTTCATGACGTTCCAAGCTATTTTCTCCCCCATTAAGCCCAACTCTAGTGAAAACGTACGGTCGAGTTTCGACTTTCACCAACTTCTCGGAATTGAAAATTGAGCATAGATTTGGATGTCCAATTTGTAGACATGCACGCACAGCAACTTTCGTGATGCTACAAGCTAATTTAACACCCTTTAAGCTCAAGTCTAGCAAAAACGCATGATGGCATTTTGACTTTGAAAAACTTATTGGAATTGAAATTTGAGAATAGATTTGGAAGTCCCATTGGTAAACAAGCGTGCACGCCAAATTTGGTGAGGTTTCGAGTTATTTTCTCTCCCTTTAATCCCAAGTCTAGTGAAGACGCACGATCGAGTTTCAACTTTGACCAACTTCTTGGAATTGAAATTTGAGCATAGATTTGTATGTCCCGTTGGTAGACAAGTGCGCACGCCAACTTTCGTTACATTCCGAGCTATTTTCTTCCCCTTTAATCCAAACTCTAGAGAAAATGCGCAGTCGAGTTTCAACTTTGACTAACTTCTCGGAATTGAAATTTGAGAATTGATTTGGATGTCACATTGTTAGACAAGCGTCCACGCCAACTTTCGTGACGTTGCGAGTTTCGACTTTCACCAACTTCTCGGAATTGAAAATTGAGCATAGATTTAGATTTCCCGTTGGTAGACAAGTGCGCACACCAACTTTCATGACGTTCCGACGTATTTTCCCACATTTTAAGCCCAGGTCTAGCGAAAACGCACAGTGGAGTTTCGACTTTCACCAACTTCTCGAAATTGAAATTTGAGAATAGTTTTGGATGTCCCATTGGTAGAAAAGTGTCCACACCAACTTTCGTGACATTTCGAGCTATTTTATCCCCCCTTTAAGCACAACTCTAGAGAAAACGCACAGTCCCGTTTCGGCTTTGACCAACTTCTCGGAATTGAAAACTGAGAATAGATTTGGATGTCCTTGTAGACATGCCCACACAGCAACTTTTGTGACGTTACGAGCTAATTTCACACCCTTTAAACTCAAGTCTAGCGAAAACGCATGGTGGCATTTCGACCTTGATCAACTTCTCGGAATTGGAAATTGAGCACAGATTTGGATGTACCATTGGTAGACAAGTGCGCACACCAACTTTCGTGACATTCCAAGCTATTTTCCCGCCTTTTAATTCCAAGTCTAGCGAAAAAAGCATGCTCGAGCTTCGACTTTCACCAACTTCTCGGAATTGAAAATTGAGCATAGATTTGGATGTCCCATTTGTAGACATGCGTGCACGGCAACTTTCGTGACGCTACGAGCTAATTTCACACCCTTTAAGCTCAAGTCTAGCGAAAACGCATGGTGGCATTTCGAATTTGACCAACTTCTTGGAATTGAAATTTGAGAATAGATTTGAAAGTCACATTGTTAGACAAGCATCCACGCCAACTTTCATAACGTTTCGAGCTTTTTTCTCCCCCTTTAAGCCCAAGTCTAGCGAAAACGCACGGATGAGTTTCGACTTTCACCAACTTCTCAAAATTTAAAATAGAGCATATATTTGGATGTCCCGTTGGTAGACAAGTGCGCACGCCAACTTCCTTCACATTCCGAGCTATTTTCCTACCTTTTAAGCCCAAGTCTAGCGAAAACGCACGGTCGAGTTTCAACTTTAACCAACTTCTCGGAATTGAAATTTGAGAATAGTTTTGGATGTCTTATTGGTAGACAAGCGTCCACACCAACTTTCGTCACATTCTGAGCTATTTTATCCCCCTTTAAGCCCAACTCTAGAGAAAACGCACGGTCGCGTTTCGTCTTTGACCTACTTCTCGGAATTGAAAACTGAGAAAAGATTTGGATGTCCCATTTTCTAACATGCGTGGACAACAACTTTCGTGACGTTACGAGCTAATTTCACACCCTTTAAGCTCAAGTCTAACGAAAATTTTGACTTTGACCAACTTCTGGGAATTGAAATTTGAGAATAGATTTGGATGTCTCGTTGGTAGACAAGTGCGCATGCCAACTTTCGTGATGTTCCGAGCTATTTTCCCACCCTTTAAGCCCAAGTCTAGCGAAAACACATGGTCGAGTTTCAACTTTGACCAATTTCCCGAAATTGAAATTTGAGAATAGTTTTGGATGTCCCATTGGTAAACAAGCATCCATGCCAACTTTCGTGACGTGCCGACCTATTTTCTGCCCCATTAAGCCCAACTCTAGTGAAAACGTACGGTCGAGTTTCGAATTTCACCAACTTCTCCGAATTGAAAATTGAGCATAGATTTGGATGTCCCATTTGTAGACATGCGCACACAGCAAAATTCATGACGTTACGAGCTAATTTCACACCCTTTAAGCTCAAGTCTAGCGAAAACACATGGTGGCATTTCGACTTTGACCAACTTCTGGGAATTGAAATTTGAGAATAGATTTGGATGTCCCGTTGGTAGACAAGTGTGCACGCCAACGTTCGTGACGTTACGAGCTAATTTCACACCCTTTAAGCTCAAGTCTAGAGAAAACGCATGGTGGCGTTTCGACTTTGACCAAGTTCTGGGAATTGAAATTTGCGAATAGATTTGGATGTCCCGTTGGTAGACAAGTGCCCATGCCAACTTTCATGATGTTCCAAGGTATTTTATCCCCCTTTAAGCCCAAGTCTAGAGAAAACGCACGGCCGCGTTTCGGGTTTGACCTACTTCTCGGAATTGAAAATTGAGAATAGATTCGGACGTCCCATTTGTAGACTGGTGTGCACACCAACTTTCGTGACGTTCCAAGCTATTTTTTCACCCTTTAAGCTCAAGCCTAGCAAAAACGCACGGTCGATTTTCGACATTCACCAACTTCTCGAAATTGAAAATTGAGCATTGATTTGGATTTCCCATTGGTAGACAAGTGCGCACGCCAACGCTCATGACGTTCCGAGCTATTTTCCCACCCTTTAAGCTTAAGTCTAGCGAAAACGAATGGTGGCGTTTCGACTTTGACCAAGTTCTGGGAATTGAAATTTGAGAATAGATTTGGATGTCCCGTTGGTAGACAAATGCCCATGCCAACGTTCGGGACGTTCCGAGGTATTTTCTCGCCCTTTAAGCCCAACTCTAGAGAAAACGCACGATCGCGTTTCGGGTTTGACCTGCTTCTCGGAATTGAAAATCGGGAATAGATTTGGATGTCCCATTTGTAGACATGCGTGCAAAGCAAATTTCGTGACGTTATGAGCTAATTTCACACCCTGTAAGCTAAAGTCTAGCGAAAACATATGGTGGCGTTTCGACTTTGACCAACCTATGGGAATTGAAAATTAAGAATAGATTTAGATGTCCCATTGGTAGACAAGCGTCCACGCCAACTTTCATGATGTTTCGAGCTTTGTTCTCCCCCTTTAAGCCCAAGTCTACTGAAAACACACGGTCGAATTTCGACTTTCACCAAATTCTTGGAATTGAAAATTGAGCATAGATTTGGATTTCCCGTTGGTAGAAAAGTGTGCACGCCAACGTTCGCGATGTTCTGAGCTATTTTACCACCCTTTAAGCCCAAGTCTAGCGAAAACACACTCTCGAGGTTTGACTTCGACGAACTTTGCTGAATGGAAAATTGAGCGTAGATTTGGATGTCCCGTTGGTAGACAAGTCCGCACGCCAACTTTCGTGATGTTCCGAGCTATTTTCCCACCCTTTAATCCCAAGTCTAGCGAAAACGCACGGTCGAGTTTCAACTTTGACCACCTTCTCGGAATTGAAATTTGAGAATAGTTTTGGATGTCCCATTGGTAGACAAGCGTCCATGCCAACTTTCCTGATGTTCCGAACTATTTTCTCCCCCTTTAAGCCCAAGTCTAGCGAAAACGGACGGTTGAGTTTTGACTTTGAACAACTTCACGGAATTGAAAATTGAGCATAGATTTGGATGTCCCATTGGTAGACAAGTGCGCATGCCAACTTTCATGGTGTTCCGAGCTATTTTCCCGCCCTATAATCCCAAGTCTAGCAAAAAAAGCATGGTCGATTTTCAACTTTGCCAACTTCTCGGAATTGAAATTTGAGAATAGTTTTGGATGTCCCATTGGTAGACAAGCGTCCATGCCAACTTTCGTGACGTTTCGAGCTATTTTCTCCCCCTTTAAGCCCAAGTTTAGTGAAAACGAACGGTCGAGTTTCAACTTTGACCAACTTCTTGGAATTGAAATTTGAGAATAGTTTTGGATGTCCCATTGGTAGACAAGTGTCCACACCAACTTTCATCACATTTCGAGCTATTTTATCCCCCTTTAAGCCCAACTCTACTGAAAACACACGGTCGCGTTTCGGCTTTGACCTACTTCTCGGAATTGAAAATTGAGAATAGATTTGGATGTCCCATTTGTGGACATGCGTACACAACAAATTTCGTGACGTTACGAGCTAATTTCACACCCTTTAAGCTCAAGTCTAGCGAAAACTCACGGTCGAGTTTCAACTTTGACCAACTTCCCGGAATTTAAATTTGAGAATAGTTTGGGATGTCCCATTGGTAGACAAGCGTCCACACCAACTTCCGTGACGTTCCGACCTATTTTCTGCCCCATTAAGCCCAACTCTAGTGAAAACGTATGGTCGAGTTTTGACTTTCACCAACTTCTCGGAATTAAAAATTGAGCATATATTTGGATGTCCCATTTGTAGACATGCACGCACAACAAATTTCGTGACGTTAAGAGCTAATTTCACACCCTTTAAGCTCAAGTGTAGTGAAAACGCATGGTGGCATTTCGACTTTGACCAACTTCTTGAATTGAAATTTGAGAATAGATTTGGATGTACCGTTGGTAGACAAGTGCGCACGCCAACTTTCGTGACGTTTTGAGTTATTTACCCACCCTTTAAGCCCAAGTCTAGCAAAAACGCAGGATCGAGTTTCAACTTTGACCAACTTCTTGGAATTGAAGTTTGAGAATAGATTTGGATGTCCCATTGGTAGACAAGCGTCCATGCCAACTTTCGTGACGTTTCGAGCTATTTTCTCCTCCTTTAATCCCAAGTCTAGCGAAAACGCACGGTCGAGTTTCGACTTTGACCAGCTTCGCGGAATTGAAAATTGAGCATAGATTTGGATTCCCTGTTGGTCGACAACTGCACACGCCAACTTTCGTGATGTTCCGAGAAATTCTCCACCCTTTAAGGCTAAGTCTAGCAAAAACGCACGGTCGAGTTTCGGCTTTGACCAACTTCTCGGAATTGAAATTTGAGAATAGATTTGGATATCCCATAGGTAGATAAACCGTGCACGCCAACTTTCGTGATGTTCTGAGCTATTTTATTCCCCTTTATGCCCAACACTAGAGAAAACGCACGGTTGCATTTCGGCTTTGACCTACTTCTCGGAATTGAAAATTGAGAATAGATTTGGATGTCCCATTTGTAGACATGCGCGCACAGCAACGTTCGTGACGTTCCGAGCTATTTTCTCCCCCTTTAAGACCAACTCTAGCGAAAACGCACGATCAAGTTTCAACTTTGACCAACTTCTCAGAATTGAAATTTGAGAATAGTTTTGGATGTCCCATTGGTAGACAAGTGTCCACACGAACTTTCGTGACATTCCGAGCTATTTTCTCCCCCTTTAAGCCCAACTCTAGAGAAAACGCACGGTCTCGTTTCGGCTTTGACCTACTTCTCGGAATTGAAAATTGAGAATCGATTTGGATGTCCCATTTGTAGACATGCGCGCACAGCAACTTTCATGACGTTCCGAGCTATTTTCTCCCCCTTTATGCACAACTCTAGAGAAAACGCACGATCAAGTTTCAACTTTGACCAACTTTTCGGAATTGAAATTTGAGAATATTTTTGGATGTCCCATTGGTAGACAAGCGTCCACACCAACTTTCGTGACGTTACGAGCTAATTTCACACCCTTTAAGCTCAAGCCTAGAGAAAACTCATGGTGGCGTTTTGACTTTGACCAACTTCTCGTAATTGAAAATTGAGCATAGATTTGGATGTACCGTTGGTAGACAAGTGCGCATGCCAACTTTCGTTACGTTCTGAGCTATTTTCTCACCCTTTAAGCCCAAGTCTAGCGAAAAAAACACGGTCGAGTTTCAACTTTGACCAACTTCTCGAAATTGAAATTCAAGAATAGTTTTGGATGTCCTATTGGTAGACAAGCGTCCACAGCAACTTTCGTGACATTCCGAGCTATTTTCTCCCCCTTTATGCCCAAGTCTAGAGAAAACACACGTTCAAGTTTCGACTTTGACGAACTTCACGGAATTCAAAATTAAGCATAGATTTGGATGTTCCGTTGGTAGACAAGTGAGCACGCCAACTTTCGTGACTTTTCGAGCTATTTTCCCACCCTTTAAGCCCAAGTCTAGCGTAAACGCACGGTTGCGTTTCAACTTTGAGCAGCTTCTCCGAATTGAATTGTGAGAATAGATTTGGATGTCCCATTTGTAGACAAGCGTCCATGCCAACTTTCGTGACGTTTCGATCTATTTTCTCCCCCTTTAATCCCAAGTATAGCAAAAACGCACCATCGAGTTTCGACTTTGACCAAATTCACCAAATTGAAAATTGAGCATAAATTTGGATGTCCCGTTGGTAGACAAGTGCGCACGCCAACTTTCGTGATGTTCCAAGCTATTTTCTCAACCGTTTAAGCCCAAGTCTAGCAAAAACGCATATTCGATTTTCAACTTTTACCAACTTCTCGAAATTTAAATTTGAGAATAGATTTGGATGTCCCATTGGTAGACAAGCGTCCATGCCAACTTTCATGACGTTTCGAGCTTTTTTCTCCCCCTTTAACCCCAAGACCAGCGAAAACGCACGGTCGAGTTTCGACTTTGACCAACTTCTCGGAATTAAAAATTTAGAATCGATTTGGATGACCCATTTGTAGACATGCACGCACAACAACTTTCATGACGTTACGAGCTAATTTCACACCCTTTAAGCCCAATTCTAGAGAAAACGCATGATCCAGTTTCAACTTTGACCACCTTCTTCGAATTGAAATTTGAGAATAGTTTTAGATGTCCCATTGGTAGACAAGCATCCACACAAACTTTGTGACGTTCCGAGCTGTTTTCTCTCCCTTTAATCCCAAGTCTAGCGAAAACGCACGGACGATTTTCGACTTTCAACAACTTCTCGGAATTGAAAATTGAGCATAGATTTGGATGTCCCATTGGTAAACAAGTGCGCACACCAACTTTCATGACGTTCCGAGGTATTTTCCCACCCTTTAATCCCAAGTCTAGCGAAAATGCATGGTCGCCTTACGGCTTTGACCTACTTCTAGGAATTTAAAACGTAGAATAGATTTGGATGTCCCATTTGTAGACATGCGCGCACAACACATTTCGTGATGCTACGAGCTAATTTCACACCCTTTAAACTCAAGTCTAGTGAAAACGCATTGTGGCATTTCGACCTTGACCAACTTCACGGAATCGAAAATTGAGCATAGATTTGGATGTCCCGTTGGTAAACAAGTGTGCACGCCAACTTTCGTGACGTTCCGAGCTATTTTCCAACCCTTTAAGCCCAAGTCTAGCGTAAACGCATGGTCGCGTTTCAACTTTGACTAACTTCTCAGAATTGAAATTTGAGAATAGATTTGGATGTCCCATTGGTAGACAAGCGTCCACACCAACGTTCGTGAAATTTCGAGCTATTTTTCCTGCTTTAAGCCAAACTCTAGAGAAAACGCGCGGTCGAATTTCAACTCTGACCAACTTCTCGGAATTGAAATTTGAGAATATTTTTGGATGTCACACTGGTAGAAAAGCGTCCACACCAACTTTCGTAATGTTCCGAGCTATTTTCTACCCCTTTAAGCCTAAGTCTGGCGAAAACGCAGGGTCGAGTTTCGGCTTTGACCAACTTCTTGGAATTGAAATTTGAGAATAGATTTGGATATCCCATTGGTAGACAAGCATGCACACCAACTTTCATGACGTTTCGAGCTATTTTCTCCCCATTTAATCCCAAGTCTAGCGAAAACGCACGGTCGCATTTTGGCTTTGATGTACTTCTCGGAATTGAAATTTGAGAATAAATTTGGATGCCGCATTGGTAGAGGAGCGCGTACGCCAACTTTCGTGACGTTCTGAGCTATTTTCTCAACATTTAAGCCCAAGTCTAGCGAAAATGCACAGTCGCGTTTCGGCTTTGACCTACTTCTCGGAGTTGAAATTTGAGAATAGATTTGGATGCCCCATTCGTAGACAAGTGCATATGCCAACTTTCGTGATATTCCCGGCTATTTTCTCACCCTTTAAGCTGAAGTCTAACGAAAATGCACGGTCGTGTTTCGGACTTGACCAACTTCTCAGAATTTAAATTTGAGAATAGATATGGATGCCCCATTGGTAGACAAGCATGCACGCCAACTTTCATGACGTTCCGAGCTATTTTCTCCCCCTTTAAGCCCAAGTCTAGCGAAACCGCACGTTCGATTTTCAACTTTGACCAACTTCTTGGAATTTAAATTTGAGAATAGTTTTGAATGTCTGATTGGTAGACAGACGTCCACGCCAACTTTTGTAACGTTCGAGCTTTTTTCTCCCCCTTTAACCCCAAGCCTAGCGAAAACGCACGGTCGATTTTCATCTTTCACTAACTTCTCGGAATTGAAAATTGAGCATAGATTTGGATGTCCCGTTGGTAGACAAGTGCGCACGCCAACTTTCGTGATGTTCCGAGCTATTTTCCCACCCTTTAATCCCAAGTCTATTGAAAACGCAAAGTTGAGTTTCAACTTTGAACACCTTCTCGGAATTGAAATTTTAGAATAGTTTTGGATGTCCCATTGGTAGACAAGTGTCCATGCCAACTTTCGTGACGTTCCGAGCTATTTTCCCCCCATTTAAGCCCATGTCTGGCGAAAACACACGGTCGAGTTTCGACTTTGACCAACTTCGCGGAATTGAAAATTGAGTAGAGATTTGGATGTCCCATTGGTAGATAAGTGCGCAAGCCAACTTTCGTGACGTTCCGATATATTTTCCCACCCTTTAATCCCAAGTCTAGCAAAAACGCACGGTCGAGTTTCAACTTTGACTAACTTGTCGGAATTCAAATTTGAGAATAGATTTGGATGTCCCATTGGTAGATAAGCATCCACGCCAACTTTCGTGACGTTTCGAGCTTTTTTCTCCCCCTTTAAGACCAAGTCTAGCGAAAACGCACGGTCGAGTTTCGACTTTCACCAACTTCTCAGAATTGAAAATTGAGCATAGATTTGGATGTCCCGTTGATAGAAAAGTGTGCACCGCCAACTTTCGTAACGTTCTGAGCTATTTTCCAACCCTTTAATCCCAAGTCTATCGAAAACGCACGGTCATGTTTAAAACTTTGACCAAGTTCTCGGAATTGAAATTTGAGCATAGTTTTGGATGTCCCATTGGTAGACAAGCGTGCATGCCAACTTTCGTGACATTCCGAGCTATTTTCCACCCCTTTAATCCCAAGTCTAGCCTAAACGCACGGTCGAGTTTCAACTTTTACCAACTTCGCGGAATTGAAAATTGAGCATAGATTTGGATGTCCCATTGGTAGAAAAGTGTCCATGCTAGCTTTCATGACGTTCCGAGTTGTTTTCCCTCCGCCTTTAAGGCCAAGTCTAGTGAATAAGCACTGTCGAGGTTCGACTTTGACGAACTTCACGCAATTGAAAATTGAGCATAAATTTGGATGTCCCGTTGGTAGAAAAGTGTGCACGCCAACTTTCGTGACCCTCCAAGCTATTTTCCCACCCTTTAAGCCCAAGTCTAGCGAAAATGCAGAGTTGAGTTTCGACTTTCACCAACTTCTTGGAATTGAAAATTGAGCATAGATTTGGATGTCCTATTGGTAGACAAATGCGCACGCCAACTTTCGTGACGTTCCAAGCTATTTTTGCGCCCTTTAATTCCAAGTCTAGCGAAAAAAGCATTGTCGAGTTTCAACTTTGACCAACTTCTTGGAATTGAAATTTGAGAATAGTTTTGGATGTCCCACTGGTAGACAAGCGTCCATGCCAACTTTCATGACGTTCCAAGCTATTTTCTCCCCCATTAAGCCCAACTCTAGTGAAAACGTACGGTCGAGTTTCGACTTTCACCAACTTCTCGGAATTGAAAATTGAGCATAGATTTGGATGTCCAATTTGTAGACATGCACGCACAGCAACTTTCGTGATGCTACAAGCTAATTTAACACCCTTTAAGCTCAAGTCTAGCAAAAACGCATGATGGCATTTTGACTTTGAAAAACTTATTGGAATTGAAATTTGAGAATAGATTTGGATGTCCCATTGGTAAACAAGCGTGCACGCCAAATTTGGTGAGGTTTCGAGTTATTTTCTCTCCCTTTAATCCCAAGTCTAGTGAAGACGCACGATCGAGTTTCAACTTTGACCAACTTCTTGGAATTGAAATTTGAGCATAGATTTGTATGTCCCGTTGGTAGACAAGTGCGCACGCCAACTTTCGTTACATTCCGAGCTATTTTCTTCCCCTTTAAGCCAAACTCTAGAGAAAATGCGCAGTCGAGTTTCAACTTTGACTAACTTCTCGGAATTGAAATTTGAGAATTGATTTGGATGTCACATTGTTAGACAAGCGTCCACGCCAACTTTCGTGACGTTGCGAGTTTCGACTTTCACCAACTTCTCGGAATTGAAAATTGAGCATAGATTTAGATTTCCCGTTGGTAGACAAGTGCGCACACCAACTTTCATGACGTTCCGACGTATTTTCCCACATTTTAAGCCCAGGTCTAGCGAAAACGCACAGTGGAGTTTCGACTTTCACCAACTTCTCGAAATTGAAATTTGAGAATAGTTTTGGATGTCCCATTGGTAGAAAAGTGTCCACACCAACTTTCGTGACATTTCGAGCTATTTTATCCCCCCTTTAAGCACAACTCTAGAGAAAACGCACGGTCCCGTTTCGGCTTTGACCAACTTCTCGGAATTGAAAACTGAGAATAGATTTGGATGTCCTTGTAGACATGCCCACACAGCAACTTTTGTGACGTTACGAGCTAATTTCACACCCTTTAAACTCAAGTCTAGCGAAAACGCATGGTGGCATTTCGACCTTGATCAACTTCTCGGAATTGGAAATTGAGCACAGATTTGGATGTACCATTGGTAGACAAGTGCGCACACCAACTTTCGTGACATTCCAAGCTATTTTCCCGCCTTTTAATTCCAAGTCTAGCGAAAAAAGCATGCTCGAGCTTCGACTTTCACCAACTTCTCGGAATTGAAAATTGAGCATAGATTTGGATGTCCCATTTGTAGACATGCGTGCACGGCAACTTTCGTGACGCTACGAGCTAATTTCACACCCTTTAAGCTCAAGTCTAGCGAAAACGCATGGTGGCATTTCGAATTTGACCAACTTCTTGGAATTGAAATTTGAGAATAGATTTGAAAGTCACATTGTTAGACAAGCATCCACGCCAACTTTCATAACGTTTCGAGCTTTTTTCTCCCCCTTTAAGCCCAAGTCTAGCGAAAACGCACGGATGAGTTTCGACTTTCACCAACTTCTCAAAATTTAAAATAGAGCATATATTTGGATGTCCCGTTGGTAGACAAGTGCGCACGCCAACTTCCTTCACATTCCGAGCTATTTTCCTACCTTTTAAGCCCAAGTCTAGCGAAAACGCACGGTCGAGTTTCAACTTTAACCAACTTCTCGGAATTGAAATTTGAGAATAGTTTTGGATGTCTTATTGGTAGACAAGCGTCCACACCAACTTTCGTCACATTCTGAGCTATTTTATCCCCCTTTAAGCCCAACTCTAGAGAAAACGCACGGTCGCGTTTCGTCTTTGACCTACTTCTCGGAATTGAAAACTGAGAAAAGATTTGGATGTCCCATTTTCTAACATGCGTGGACAACAACTTTCGTGACGTTACGAGCTAATTTCACACCCTTTAAGCTCAAGTCTAACGAAAATTTTGACTTTGACCAACTTCTGGGAATTGAAATTTGAGAATAGATTTGGATGTCTCGTTGGTAGACAAGTGCGCATGCCAACTTTCGTGATGTTCTGAGCTATTTTCCCACCCTTTAAGCCCAAGTCTAGCGAAAACACATGGTCGAGTTTCAACTTTGACCAATTTCCCGAAATTGAAATTTGAGAATAGTTTTGGATGTCCCATTGGTAAACAAGCATCCATGCCAACTTTCGTGACGTGCCGACCTATTTTCTGCCCCATTAAGCCCAACTCTAGTGAAAAGGTACGGTCGAGTTTCGAATTTCACCAACTTCTCCGAATTGAAAATTGAGCATAGATTTGGATGTCCCATTTGTAGACATGCGCACACAGCAAAATTCATGACGTTACGAGCTAATTTCACACCCTTTAAGCTCAAGTCTAGCGAAAACACATGGTGGCATTTCGACTTTGACCAACTTCTGGGAATTGAAATTTGAGAATAGATTTGGATGTCCCGTTGGTAGACAAGTGTGCACGCCAACGTTCGTGACGTTACGAGCTAATTTCACACCCTTTAAGCTCAAGTCTAGAGAAAACGCATGGTGGCGTTTCGACTTTGACCAAGTTCTGGGAATTGAAATTTGCGAATAGATTTGGATGTCCCGTTGGTAGACAAGTGCCCATGCCAACTTTCATGATGTTCCAAGGTATTTTATCCCCCTTTAAGCCCAAGTCTAGAGAAAACGCACGGCCGCGTTTCGGGTTTGACCTACTTCTCGGAATTGAAAATTGAGAATAGATTCGGACGTCCCATTTGTAGACTGGTGTGCACACCAACTTTCGTGACGTTCCAAGCTATTTTTTTCACCCTTTAAGCTCAAGCCTAGCAAAAACGCACGGTCGATTTTCGACATTCACCAACTTCTCGAAATTGAAAATTGAGCATTGATTTGGATTTCCCATTGGTAGACAAGTGCGCACGCCAACGCTCATGACGTTCCGAGCTATTTTCCCACCCTTTAAGCTTAAGTCTAGCGAAAACGAATGGTGGCGTTTCGACTTTGACCAAGTTCTGGGAATTGAAATTTGAGAATAGATTTGGATGTCCCGTTGGTAGACAAGTGCCCATGCCAACGTTCGGGACGTTCCGAGGTATTTTCTCGCCCTTTAAGCCCAACTCTAGAGAAAACGCACGATCGCGTTTCGGGTTTGACCTGCTTCTCGGAATTGAAAATCGGGAATAGATTTGGATGTCCCATTTGTAGACATGCGTGCAAAGCAAATTTCGTGACGTTATGAGCTAATTTCACACCCTGTAAGCTAAAGTCTAGCGAAAACATATGGTGGCGTTTCGACTTTGACCAACCTATGGGAATTGAAAATTAAGAATAGATTTAGATGTCCCATTGGTAGACAAGCGTCCACGCCAACTTTCATGATGTTTCGAGCTTTGTTCTCCCCCTTTAAGCCCAAGTCTACTGAAAACACACGGTCGAATTTCGACTTTCACCAAATTCTTGGAATTGAAAATTGAGCATAGATTTGGATTTCCAGTTGGTAGAAAAGTGTGCACGCCAACGTTCGCGATGTTCTGAGCTATTTTACCACCCTTTAAGCCCAAGTCTAGCGAAAACACACTGTCGAGGTTTGACTTCGACGAACTTTGCTGAATGGAAAATTGAGCGTAGATTTGGATGTCCCGTTGGTAGACAAGTCCGCACGCCAACTTTCGTGATGTTCCGAGCTATTTTCCCACCCTTTAATCCCAAGTCTAGCGAAAACGCACGGTCGAGTTTCAACTTTGACCACCTTCTCGGAATTGAAATTTGAGAATAGTTTTGGATGTCCCATTGGTAGACAAGCGTCCATGCCAACTTTCCTGATGTTCCGAACTATTTTCTCCCCCTTTAAGCCCAAGTCTAGCGAAAACGGACGGTTGAGTTTTGACTTTGAACAACTTCACGGAATTGAAAATTGAGCATAGATTTGGATGTCCCATTGGTAGACAAGTGCGCATGCCAACTTTCATGGTGTTCCGAGCTATTTTCCCGCCCTATAATCCCAAGTCTAGCAAAAAAAGCATGGTCGATTTTCAACTTTCCCAACTTCTCGGAATTGAAATTTGAGAATAGTTTTGGATGTCCCATTGGTAGACAAGCGTCCATGCCAACTTTCGTGACGTTTCGAGCTATTTTCTCCCCCTTTAAGCCCAAGTTTAGTGAAAACGAACGGTCGAGTTTCAACTTTGACCAACTTCTTGGAATTGAAATTTGAGAATAGTTTTGGATGTCCCATTGGTAGACAAGTGTCCACACCAACTTTCATCACATTTCGAGCTATTTTATCCCCCTTTAAGCCCAACTCTACTGAAAACACACGGTCGCGTTTCGGCTTTGACCTACTTCTCGGAATTGAAAATTGAGAATAGATTTGGATGTCCCATTTGTGGACATGCGTACACAACAACTTTCGTGACGTTACGAGCTAATTTCACACCCTTTAAGCTCAAGTCTAGCGAAAAATCACGGTCGAGTTTCAACTTTGACCAACTTCCCCCCCGGAATTTAAATTTGAGAATAGTTTGGGATGTCCCATTGGTAGACAAGCGTCCACACCAACTTCCGTGACGTTCCGACCTATTTTCTGCCCATTAAGCCCAACTCTAGTGAAAACGTATGGTCGAGTTTTGACTTTCACCAACTTCTCGGAATTAAAAATTGAGCATATATTTGGATGTCCCATTTGTAGACATGCACGCACAACAAATTTCGTGACGTTAAGAGCTAATTTCACACCCTTTAAGCTCAAGTGTAGTGAAAACGCATGGTGGCATTTCGACTTTGACCAACTTCTTGAATTGAAATTTGAGAATAGATTTGGATGTACCGTTGGTAGACAAGTGCGCACGCCAACTTTCGTGACGTTTTGAGTTATTTACCCACCCTTTAAGCCCAAGTCTAGCAAAAACGCAGGATCGAGTTTCAACATTGACCAACTTCTTGGAATTGAAGTTTGAGAATAGATTTGGATGTCCCATTGGTAGACAAGCGTCCATGCCAACTTTCGTGACGTTTCGAGCTATTTTCTCCTCCTTTAATCCCAAGGTCTAGCGAAAACGCACGGTCGAGTTTCGACTTTGACCAGCTTCGCGGAATTGAAAATTGAGCATAGATTTGGATTTGGATTCCCTGTTGGTCGACAACTGCACACGCCAACTTTCGTGATGTTCCGAGAAATTCTCCACCCTTTAAGGCTAAGTCTAGCAAAAACGCACGGTCGAGTTTCGGCTTTGACCAACTTCTCGGAATTGAAATTTGAGAATAGATTTGGATATCCCATAGGTAGACAACCGTGCACGCCAACTTTCGTGATGTTCTGAGCTATTTTATTCCCCTTTTATGCCCAACACTAGAGAAAACGCACGGTTGCATTTCGGCTTTGACCTACTTCTCGGAATTGAAAATTGAGAATAGATTTGGATGTCCCCATTTGTAGACATGCGCGCACAGCAACGTTCGTGACGTTCCGAGCTATTTTCTCCCCCTTTAAGACCAACTCTAGCGAAAACGCACGATCAAGTTTCAACTTTGACCAACTTCTCAGAATTGAAATTTGAGAATAGTTTTGGATGTCCCATTGGTAGACAAGTGTCCACACGAACTTTCGTGACATTCCGAGCTATTTTCTCCCCCTTTAAGCCCAACTCTAGAGAAAACGCACAGTCTCGTTTCGGCTTTGACCTACTTCTCGGAATTGAAAATTGAGAATCGATTTGGATGTCCCATTTGTAGACATGCGCGCACAGCAACTTTCATGACGTTCCGAGCTATTTTCTCCCCCTTTATGCACAACTCTAGAGAAAACGCACGATCAAGTTTCAACTTTGACCAACTTTTCGGAATTGAAATTTGAGAATATTTTTGGATGTCCCATTGGTAGACAAGCGTCCACACCAACTTTCGTGACGTTACGAGCTAATTTCACACCCTTTAAGCTCAAGCCCTAGAGAAAACTCATGGTGGCGTTTTGACTTTGACCAACTTCTCGTAATTGAAAATTGAGCATAGATTTGGATGTACCGTTGGTAGACAAGTGCGCATGCCAACTTTCGTTACGTTCTGAGCTATTTTCTCACCCTTTAAGCCCAAGTCTAGCGAAAAAACACGGTCGAGTTTCAACTTTGACCCAACTTCTCGAAATTGAAATTCAAGAATAGTTTTGGATGTCCTATTGGTAGACAAGCGTCCACAGCAACTTTCGTGACATTCCGAGCTATTTTCTCCCCCTTTATGCCCAAGTCTAGAGAAAACACACGTTCAAGTTTCGACTTTGACGAACTTCACGGAATTCAAAATTAAGCATAGATTTGGATGTTCCGTTGGTAGACAAGTGAGCACGCCAACTTTCGTGACTTTTCGAGCTATTTTCCCACCCTTTAAGCCCAAGTCTAGCGTAAACGCACGGTTGCGTTTCAACTTTGAGCAGCTTGTCCGAATTGAATTGTGAGAATAGATTTGGATGTCCCATTTGTAGACAAGCGTCCATGCCAACTTTCGTGACGTTTCGATCTATTTTCTCCCCCTTTAATCCCAAGTATAGCAAAAACGCACCATCGAGTTTCGACTTTGACCAAATTCACCAAATTGAAAATTGAGCATAAATTTGGATGTCCCGTTGGTAGACAAGTGCGCACGCCAACTTTCGTGATGTTCCAAGCTATTTTCTCACCGTTTTAAGCCCAAGTCTAGCAAAAACGCATATTCGATTTTCAACTTTTACCAACTTCTCGAAATTTAAATTTGAGAATAGATTTGGATGTCCCATTGGTAGACAAGCGTCCATGCCAACTTTCATGACGTTTCGAGCTTTTTTCTCCCCCTTTAACCCCAAGACCAGCGAAAACGCACGGTCGAGTTTCGACTTTGACCAACTTCTCGGAATTAAAAATTTAGAATCGATTTGGATGACCCATTTGTAGACATGCACGCACAACAACTTTCATGACGTTACGAGCTAATTTCACACCCTTTAAGCCCAATTCTAGAGAAAACGCATGATCCAGTTTCAACTTTGACCACCTTCTTCGAATTGAAATTTGAGAATAGTTTTAGATGTCCCATTGGTAGACAAGCATCCACACAAACTTTGTGACGTTCCGAGCTGTTTTCTCTCCCTTTAAGCCCAAGTCTAGCGAAAACGCACGGACGATTTTCGACTTTCAACAACTTCTCGGAATTGAAAATTGAGCATAGATTTGGATGTCCCATTGGTAAACAAGTGCGCACACCAACTTTCATGACGTTCCGAGGTATTTTCCCACCCTTTAATCCCAAGTCTAGCGAAAATGCATGGTCGCCTTACGGCTTTGACCTACTTCTAGGAATTTAAAACGTAGAATAGATTTGGATGTCCCATTTGTAGACATGCGCGCACAACACATTTCGTGATGCTACGAGCTAATTTCACACCCTTTAAACTCAAGTCTAGTGAAAACGCATTGTGGCATTTCGACCTTGACCAACTTCACGGAATCGAAAATTGAGCATAGATTTGGATGTCCCGTTGGTAAACAAGTGTGCACGCCAACTTTCGTGACGTTCCGAGCTATTTTCCAACCCTTTAAGCCCAAGTCTAGCGTAAACGCATGGTCGCGTTTCAACTTTGACTAACTTCTCAGAATTGAAATTTGAGAATAGATTTGGATGTCCCATTGGTAGACAAGCGTCCACACCAACGTTCGTGAAATTTCGAGCTATTTTTCCTGCTTTAAGCCAAACTCTAGAGAAAACGCGCGGTCGAATTTCAACTCTGACCAACTTCTCGGAATTGAAATTTGAGAATATTTTTGGATGTCACACTGGTAGAAAAGCGTCCACACCAACTTTCGTAATGTTCCGAGCTATTTTCTACCCCTTTAAGCCTAAGTCTGGCGAAAACGCAGGGTCGAGTTTCGGCTTTGACCAACTTCTTGGAATTGAAATTTGAGAATAGATTTGGATATCCCATTGGTAGACAAGCATGCACACCAACTTTCATGACGTTTCGAGCTATTTTCTCCCCATTTAATCCCAAGTCTAGCGAAAACGCACGGTCGCATTTTGGCTTTGATGTACTTCTCGGAATTGAAATTTGAGAATAAATTTGGATGCCGCATTGGTAGAGGAGCGCGTACGCCAACTTTCGTGACGTTCTGAGCTATTTTCTCAACATTTAAGCCCAAGTCTAGCGAAAATGCACAGTCGCGTTTCGGCTTTGACCTACTTCTCGGAGTTGAAATTTGAGAATAGATTTGGATGCCCCATTCGTAGACAAGTGCATATGCCAACTTTCGTGATATTCCCGGCTATTTTCTCACCCTTTAAGCTGAAGTCTAACGAAAATGCACGGTCGTGTTTCGGACTTGACCAACTTCTCAGAATTTAAATTTGAGAATAGATATGGATGCCCCATTGGTAGACAAGCATGCACGCCAACTTTCATGACGTTCCGAGCTATTTTCTCCCCCTTTAAGCCCAAGTCTAGCGAAACCGCACGTTCGATTTTCAACTTTGACCAACTTCTTGGAATTTAAATTTGAGAATAGTTTTGAATGTCTGATTGGTAGACAGACGTCCACGCCAACTTTTGTAACGTTCGAGCTTTTTTCTCCCCCTTTAACCCCAAGCCTAGCGAAAACGCACGGTCGATTTTCATCTTTCACTAACTTCTCGGAATTGAAAATTGAGCATAGATTTGGATGTCCCGTTGGTAGACAAGTGCGCACGCCAACTTTCGTGATGTTCCGAGCTATTTTCCCACCCTTTAATCCCAAGTCTATTGAAAACGCAAAGTTGAGTTTCAACTTTGAACACCTTCTCGGAATTGAAATTTTAGAATAGTTTTGGATGTCCCATTGGTAGACAAGTGTCCATGCCAACTTTCGTGACGTTCCGAGCTATTTTCTCCCCATTTAAGCCCATGTCTGGCGAAAACACACGGTCGAGTTTCGACTTTGACCAACTTCGCGGAATTGAAAATTGAGTAGAGATTTGGATGTCCCATTGGTAGATAAGTGCGCAAGCCAACTTTCGTGACGTTCCGAGATATTTTCCCACCCTTTAATCCCAAGTCTAGCAAAAACGCACGGTCGAGTTTCAACTTTGACTAACTTGTCGGAATTCAAATTTGAGAATAGATTTGGATGTCCCATTGGTAGATAAGCATCCACGCCAACTTTCGTGACGTTTCGAGCTTTTTTCTCCCCCTTTAAGACCAAGTCTAGCGAAAACGCACGGTCGAGTTTCGACTTTCACCAACTTCTCAGAATTGAAAATTGAGCATAGATTTGGATGTCCCGTTGATAGAAAAGTGTGCACGCCAACTTTCGTAACGTTCTGAGCTATTTTCCAACCCTTTAATCCCAAGTCTATCGAAAACGCTACGGTCATGTTTAAACTTTGACCAAGTTCTCGGAATTGAAATTTGAGCATAGTTTTGGATGTCCCATTGGTAGACAAGCGTGCATGCCAACTTTCGTGACATTCCGAGCTATTTTCCACCCCTTTAATCCCAAGTCTAGCCTAAACGCACGGTCGAGTTTCAACTTTTACCAACTTCGCGGAATTGAAAATTGAGCATAGATTTGGATGTCCCATTGGTAGAAAAGTGTCCATGCTAGCTTTCATGACGTTCCGAGTTGTTTTCTCCGCCTTTAAGGCCAAGTCTAGTGAATAAGCACTGTCGAGGTTCGACTTTGACGAACTTCACGCAATTGAAAATTGAGCATAAATTTGGATGTCCCGTTGGTAGAAAAGTGTGCACGCCAACTTTCGTGACCCTCCAAGCTATTTTCCCACCCTTTAAGCCCAAGTCTAGCGAAAATGCAGAGTTGAGTTTCGACTTTCACCAACTTCTTGGAATTGAAAATTGAGCATAGATTTGGATGTCCTATTGGTAGACAAATGCGCACGCCAACTTTCGTGACGTTCCAAGCTATTTTTGCGCCCTTTAATTCCAAGTCTAGCGAAAAAAGCATTGTCGAGTTTCAACTTTGACCAACTTCTTGGAATTGAAATTTGAGAATAGTTTTGGATGTCCCACTGGTAGACAAGCGTCCATGCCAACTTTCATGACGTTCCAAGCTATTTTCTCCCCCATTAAGCCCAACTCTAGTGAAAACGTACGGTCGAGTTTCGACTTTCACCAACTTCTCGGAATTGAAAATTGAGCATAGATTTGGATGTCCAATTTGTAGACATGCACGCACAGCAACTTTCGTGATGCTACAAGCTAATTTAACACCCTTTAAGCTCAAGTCTAGCAAAAACGCATGATGGCATTTTGACTTTGAAAAACTTATTGGAATTGAAATTTGAGAATAGATTTGGATGTCCCATTGGTAAACAAGCGTGCACGCCAAATTTGGTGAGGTTTCGAGTTATTTTCTCTCCCTTTAATCCCAAGTCTAGTGAAGACGCACGATCGAGTTTCAACTTTGACCAACTTCTTGGAATTGAAATTTGAGCATAGATTTGTATGTCCCGTTGGTAGACAAGTGCGCACGCCAACTTTCGTTACATTCCGAGCTATTTTCTTCCCCTTTAAGCCAAACTCTAGAGAAAATGCGCAGTCGAGTTTCAACTTTGACTAACTTCTCGGAATTGAAATTTGAGAATTGATTTGGATGTCACATTGTTAGACAAGCGTCCACGCCAACTTTCGTGACGTTGCGAGTTTCGACTTTCACCAACTTCTCGGAATTGAAAATTGAGCATAGATTTAGATTTCCCGTTGGTAGACAAGTGCGCACACCAACTTTCATGACGTTCCGACGTATTTTCCCACATTTTAAGCCCAGGTCTAGCGAAAACGCACAGTGGAGTTTCGACTTTCACCAACTTCTCGAAATTGAAATTTGAGAATAGTTTTGGATGTCCCATTGGTAGAAAAGTGTCCACACCAACTTTCGTGACATTTCGAGCTATTTTATCCCCCCTTTAAGCACAACTCTAGAGAAAACGCACGGTCCCGTTTCGGCTTTGACCAACTTCTCGGAATTGAAAACTGAGAATAGATTTGGATGTCCTTGTAGACATGCCCACACAGCAACTTTTGTGACGTTACGAGCTAATTTCACACCCTTTAAACTCAAGTCTAGCGAAAACGCATGGTGGCATTTCGACCTTGATCAACTTCTCGGAATTGGAAATTGAGCACAGATTTGGATGTACCATTGGTAGACAAGTGCGCACACCAACTTTCGTGACATTCCAAGCTATTTTCCCGCCTTTTAATTCCAAGTCTAGCGAAAAAAGCATGCTCGAGCTTCGACTTTCACCAACTTCTCGGAATTGAAAATTGAGCATAGATTTGGATGTCCCATTTGTAGACATGCGTGCACGGCAACTTTCGTGACGCTACGAGCTAATTTCACACCCTTTAAGCTCAAGTCTAGCGAAAACGCATGGTGGCATTTCGAATTTGACCAACTTCTTGGAATTGAAATTTGAGAATAGATTTGAAAGTCACATTGTTAGACAAGCATCCACGCCAACTTTCATAACGTTTCGAGCTTTTTTCTCCCCCTTTAAGCCCAAGTCTAGCGAAAACGCACGGATGAGTTTCGACTTTCACCAACTTCTCAAAATTTAAAATAGAGCATATATTTGGATGTCCCGTTGGTAGACAAGTGCGCACGCCAACTTCCTTCACATTCCGAGCTATTTTCCTACCTTTTAAGCCCAAGTCTAGCGAAAACGCACGGTCGAGTTTCAACTTTAACCAACTTCTCGGAATTGAAATTTGAGAATAGTTTTGGATGTCTTATTGGTAGACAAGCGTCCACACCAACTTTCGTCACATTCTGAGCTATTTTATCCCCCTTTAAGCCCAACTCTAGAGAAAACGCACGGTCGCGTTTCGTCTTTGACCTACTTCTCGGAATTGAAAACTGAGAAAAGATTTGGATGTCCCATTTTCTAACATGCGTGGACAACAACTTTCGTGACGTTACGAGCTAATTTCACACCCTTTAAGCTCAAGTCTAACGAAAATTTTGACTTTGACCAACTTCTGGGAATTGAAATTTGAGAATAGATTTGGATGTCTCGTTGGTAGACAAGTGCGCATGCCAACTTTCGTGATGTTCCGAGCTATTTTCCCACCCTTTAAGCCCAAGTCTAGCGAAAACACATGGTCGAGTTTCAACTTTGACCAATTTCCCGAAATTGAAATTTGAGAATAGTTTTGGATGTCCCATTGGTAAACAAGCATCCATGCCAACTTTCGTGACGTGCCGACCTATTTTCTGCCCCATTAAGCCCAACTCTAGTGAAAACGTACGGTCGAGTTTCGAATTTCACCAACTTCTCCGAATTGAAAATTGAGCATAGATTTGGATGTCCCATTTGTAGACATGCGCACACAGCAAAATTCATGACGTTACGAGCTAATTTCACACCCTTTAAGCTCAAGTCTAGCGAAAACACATGGTGGCATTTCGACTTTGACCAACTTCTGGGAATTGAAATTTGAGAATAGATTTGGATGTCCCGTTGGTAGACAAGTGTGCACGCCAACGTTCGTGACGTTACGAGCTAATTTCACACCCTTTAAGCTCAAGTCTAGAGAAAACGCATGGTGGCGTTTCGACTTTGACCAAGTTCTGGGAATTGAAATTTGCGAATAGATTTGGATGTCCCGTTGGTAGACAAGTGCCCATGCCAACTTTCATGATGTTCCAAGGTATTTTATCCCCCTTTAAGCCCAAGTCTAGAGAAAACGCACGGCCGCGTTTCGGGTTTGACCTACTTCTCGGAATTGAAAATTGAGAATAGATTCGGACGTCCCATTTGTAGACTGGTGTGCACACCAACTTTCGTGACGTTCCAAGCTATTTTTTCACCCTTTAAGCTCAAGCCTAGCAAAAACGCACGGTCGATTTTCGACATTCACCAACTTCTCGAAATTGAAAATTGAGCATTGATTTGGATTTCCCATTGGTAGACAAGTGCGCACGCCAACGCTCATGACGTTCCGAGCTATTTTCCCACCCTTTAAGCTTAAGTCTAGCGAAAACGAATGGTGGCGTTTCGACTTTGACCAAGTTCTGGGAATTGAAATTTGAGAATAGATTTGGATGTCCCGTTGGTAGACAAGTGCCCATGCCAACGTTCGGGACGTTCCGAGGTATTTTCTCGCCCTTTAAGCCCAACTCTAGAGAAAACGCACGATCGCGTTTCGGGTTTGACCTGCTTCTCGGAATTGAAAATCGGGAATAGATTTGGATGTCCCATTTGTAGACATGCGTGCAAAGCAAATTTCGTGACGTTATGAGCAAAGTCTAGCGAAAACATATGGTGGCGTTTCGACTTTGACCAACCTATGGGAATTGAAAATTAAGAATAGATTTAGATGTCCCATTGGTAGACAAGCGTCCACGCCAACTTTCATGATGTTTCGAGCTTTGTTCTCCCCCTTTAAGCCCAAGTCTACTGAAAACACACGGTCGAATTTCGACTTTCACCAAATTCTTGGAATTGAAAATTGAGCATAGATTTGGATTTCCCGTTGGTAGAAAAGTGTGCACGCCAACGTTCGCGATGTTCTGAGCTATTTTACCACCCTTTAAGCCCAAGTCTAGCGAAAACACACTGTCGAGGTTTGACTTCGACGAACTTTGCTGAATGGAAAATTGAGCGTAGATTTGGATGTCCCGTTGGTAGACAAGTCCGCACGCCAACTTTCGTGATGTTCCGAGCTATTTTCCCACCCTTTAATCCCAAGTCTAGCGAAAACGCACGGTCGAGTTTCAACTTTGACCACCTTCTCGGAATTGAAATTTGAGAATAGTTTTGGATGTCCCATTGGTAGACAAGCGTCCATGCCAACTTTCCTGATGTTCCGAACTATTTTCTCCCCCTTTAAGCCCAAGTCTAGCGAAAACGGACGGTTGAGTTTTGACTTTGAACAACTTCACGGAATTGAAAATTGAGCATAGATTTGGATGTCCCCATTGGTAGACAAGTGCGCATGCCAACTTTCATGGTGTTCCGAGCTATTTTCCCGCCCTATAATCCCAAGTCTAGCAAAAAAAGCATGGTCGATTTTCAACTTTGCCAACTTCTCGGAATTGAAATTTGAGAATAGTTTTGGATGTCCCATTGGTAGACAAGCGTCCATGCCAACTTTCGTGACGTTTCGAGCTATTTTCTCCCCCTTTAAGCCCAAGTTTAGTGAAAACGAACGGTCGAGTTTCAACTTTGACCAACTTCTTGGAATTGAAATTTGAGAATAGTTTTGGATGTCCCATTGGTAGACAAGTGTCCACACCAACTTTCATCACATTTCGAGCTATTTTATCCCCCTTTAAGCCCAACTCTACTGAAAACACACGGTCGCGTTTCGGCTTTGACCTACTTCTCGGAATTGAAAATTGAGAATAGATTTGGATGTCCCATTTGTGGACATGCGTACACAACAACTTTCGTGACGTTACGAGCTAATTTCACACCCTTTAAGCTCAAGTCTAGCGAAAAATCACGGTCGAGTTTCAACTTTGACCAACTTCCCGGAATTTAAATTTGAGAATAGTTTGGGATGTCCCATTGGTAGACAAGCGTCCACACCAACTTCCGTGACGTTCCGACCTATTTTCTGCCCCATTAAGCCCAACTCTAGTGAAAACGTATGGTCGAGTTTTGACTTTCACCAACTTCTCGGAATTAAAAATTGAGCATATATTTGGATGTCCCATTTGTAGACATGCACGCACAACAAATTTCGTGACGTTAAGAGCTAATTTCACACCCTTTAAGCTCAAGTGTAGTGAAAACGCATGGTGGCATTTCGACTTTGACCAACTTCTTGAATTGAAATTTGAGAATAGATTTGGATGTACCGTTGGTAGACAAGTGCGCACGCCAACTTTCGTGACGTTTTGAGTTATTTACCCACCCTTTAAGCCCAAGTCTAGCAAAAACGCAGGATCGAGTTTCAACTTTGACCAACTTCTTGGAATTGAAGTTTGAGAATAGATTTGGATGTCCCATTGGTAGACAAGCGTCCATGCCAACTTTCGTGACGTTTCGAGCTATTTTCTCCTCCTTTAATCCCAAGTCTAGCGAAAACGCACGGTCGAGTTTCGACTTTGACCAGCTTCGCGGAATTGAAAATTGAGCATAGATTTGGATTCCCTGTTGGTCGACAACTGCACACGCCAACTTTCGTGATGTTCCGAGAAATTCTCCACCCTTTAAGGCTAAGTCTAGCAAAAACGCACGGTCGAGTTTCGGCTTTGACCAACTTCTCGGAATTGAAATTTGAGAATAGATTTGGATATCCCATAGGTAGACAACCGTGCACGCCAACTTTCGTGATGTTCTGAGCTATTTTATTCCCCTTTATGCCCAACACTAGAGAAAACGCACGGTTGCATTTCGGCTTTGACCTACTTCTCGGAATTGAAAATTGAGAATAGATTTGGATGTCCCATTTGTAGACATGCGCGCACAGCAACGTTCGTGACGTTCCGAGCTATTTTCTCCCCCTTTAAGACCAACTCTAGCGAAAACGCACGATCAAGTTTCAACTTTGACCAACTTCTCAGAATTGAAATTTGAGAATAGTTTTGGATGTCCCATTGGTAGACAAGTGTCCACACGAACTTTCGTGACATTCCGAGCTATTTTCTCCCCCTTTAAGCCCAACTCTAGAGAAAACGCACGGTCTCGTTTCGGCTTTGACCTACTTCTCGGAATTGAAAATTGAGAATCGATTTGGATGTCCCATTTGTAGACATGCGCGCACAGCAACTTTCA